>OZ007599.1:129623104-134623104 GCA_963931845.1 Maratus michaelseni
GAACAACTTGTAAATCCACTTTCTGCAACTTGCAGCCTGCTTTAAAAACCATATCTGCAGCAACATGACTGATATATTATGATCTGTTATGGAATATCATGCTTTGTGCTTCCAAGGAGCAGAAGAAAACAGAGCACTGCATATTGAACATATTTTGTATAAGTTGCAAGTTTTTAATTCATTATTTTATTTTGTAATGTTTTTGTGAGTGCTTTGTGTGCTTATATAACCATTTACAATATTTTCTTCTTTTTGCATTGCAAAGCAAGTGAAGCAGCTGCATACCATCCATTTTGAAAATGACAAGATTAGCAACTACCATTTTTTAACAGCCTCGTCTTCCAAGTTCACCTGATCATAACCCTGGTGACTTCTGGCTTTGGAGACACCTCAGAAATCCTTTGTACAGTGATCCAGTAGTGATCTTGGCTGAATTGAAGACAAGTCTTATGCAGGTTGCACATTGCAGTGAGTGGGTCTACAAGTTGTGCATCTTAGCAGAAAAAAATGTTTGAAACAAAGAAATCTGTTTCAAATGTGTGTTTTCTCTTAAGATGCACAACTTGTAGATCCACCTTCTGCAACGTGCGGCTTGCCTTACACACCATATCTGCAGCAACATGACTGACACATTGTGATCTGTTACGGAATATCATGCTTTGTGCTTCCAAGGAGCAGAAGAAATAGAGGACTGCATATTGAACATATTTTGTATAAGTTGCAGGTTTTTAATTCATTATTTTCTTTTTGTAATGTTTTTGTGAACGCTTTGTGTTTTCATATTACCATGTATAATATTTTCTTCTTGGTACATTCCAAAGCAAGTGAAGCAGCTGCGAGCCGTCAATTTTGAAAGCGACAGAATTAGCAACTGCGGTTTTCAACAGCCTCGGCTTCACAGTTCACCTGACCATAACCCTTGTAACTTCTCGCTTTGGGACACCACAGAAATCCTTTGTACAGTGATCCAGTAGCGAACTTGGCTGAATTGAAGGCAATTCTTATGCAGGTTGCACATTGCAGTGTGTGGGTCTACAAGTTGTGCATCTTAGCAGAAAAAAAAGTTTGAAACAAAGAAATCTGTTTCAAATGTGTGTTTTGTCTTAAGATGCACAACTTTTAGATCCACCTTCTGCAACATGCGGCTTGCCTTACACACCATATCTACAGCAACATGACTGACACATTGTGATATGTTACGGAATATCTTGCTTTGTGCTTCAGAAGAAAACAGAGGACTGCATATTGAACATATTTTGTATAAGTTGCAGGTTTTTAATTGATTATTTTCTTTTTGTAATGCTTTTGTAAACGCTTTTTTTTCATATTACCATGTATAATATTTTCTTCTCAGTACATTCCAAAGCAAGTGAAGCAGCTGCGTGCCGTCCATTTTGAAAACGACAGGATTAGCACCTAAAGTTTTTCAATAGCCTTAGCTTCCAAGTTAACCTGATCATAACCCTTGTGATTTCTGGTTTTGGAGACACATCAGAAATCCTTTGTACAGTGATCCAGTTGCGAACTTGGCTGAGTTGAAGACAAGTCTTATGCAGGTTGCACATTGCAGTGTGTGGGTCTACAAGTTTTGCATCTTAGCAGAAAAAAAAGTTTGAAACAAAGAAATCTGTTTCAAATGTGTGTTTTCTCTTAAGATGCACAACTTGTAGATCCACCTTCTGCAATATACGGCTTGCATTACACACCATATCTGCAGCAACATGACTGACACATAGAGATCTGTTACGGAATATCATGCTTTGTGCTTCCAAGGAGCAGAAGAAAACAGAGGACTGCATATTGAACATATTTTGTATAAGTTGAAGGTTTTTAATTCATTATTTTCTTTTTGTAATGTTTTTGTGAACGCTTTGTGTTGTCATATAACCATGTATAATATTTTCTTCTTTTTACTTTGTAAAGCAAGTGAAGCAGCTGCGAACCATCCATTTTGAAAACGACAGATTAGCGACTGCCGTTTTTCAGCAGCCTCAGCTTCACAGTTCACCTGACCATAACCCTTGTAACTTCTCATTTTGGAGACACCTCAGCTATACTTTGTACAGTGATCCAGTAGCAAATTTGGCTGAAATGAAGACAAGTCTTATGCATTTTGCACATTGCAGTGTGTGGGTCTACAATTTGTACATCTTAGCAGAAAAAAAAGTTGAAAGAAAGAAACCTGTTTCAAACGTGTGTTTTCTGTTAAGATGCACAAATTGTAGATCCACCTTCTGCAACATGCGGCTTGCCTTACAAGGACTGCTTATTGAAAATATTTTGTGCAAGTTTTTAAAGCATTTTTTATTTTTGGAACTGTCAATCGAACTGTGAATCGTAATCATTGTACTATGTTCGATGATTGATTATTCATTAATTGTTATTAAAAATAAACACATACATCAGATTTATAAAAAATAATTTTAAAGATTTTAAATACTGTATGCATTTGGAAGGGGGGGGGGCGTGGGACATTTTTGGAGTCAATAGAAAATTTAGGTCACAAATTATCTGTTTATTTTTACCAGAGAGCAACAAATAAAACAAAAGATTTCTTCAAATAAGAGTTTTCAAAATTTTAAACTGTATTCTTGGGAATGAAGGGGTACTTGTAATAAAAATTTTAAAGGAAGGGGGTTGTAATTTAGATGATTTGTTATTTATTTACTGTTAATAGAGAGCAACAAATATGACAAAACGTTTTTTTTATTTTTATAAATAGTTAAAAAAATTATAGGGGTTGGCAAAAAGGGGGGAAGCAGAAATTTCGGGGGTAGAGAGGCAATTGAAATGGTTGATTATTTATTTATTGTCACTGGACAGCAACAATTAGAGCACATATATTTTAATAAAGAGTTTTAAAAATTTTAAACTTTGTATGCTGAGGAGGTAGGTGGAAACATGAATTTTGTATGGAGGGGGAGATTGTAGTTTGGAGGACTCATTTTTTACATATTGTTATATTACAAACGAGCATCAAGAACGCCAGAAGAGTTTAAGATTCTCAAGATTTTGAACTTTTTGTGTTGAGAACGGCAGAGAAGGGAATCAGACATTTCATGTGTGTGGAGGGGGGGGGGGGATATTTCTTTAACAAAATATAAAATCAAAAGTGGAAATCAACCAAAATTTTCAAAAAATATTAATTCTCTTCCTTGGGTTTTTAAAATCAATATTTTTCAAATATTTTTTTTAGGGGGGTGGGGTGGGAGGGCTTATATTTGGGAAGGGAACAGAAAATCAAAATTGCTTGACACTGGGAAGAGGCTTACTTTTGGGATATTATCGAGATTTGCAAGTTTTTAATGAATGATTTTCTTTTTGTAATGTTTTTGTGAATGCTTTGTATGTTCATGTTAACATGTATAATATTTTCTTCTGGGTACATTGCAAAGCAAGTGAAGCAGCTGCAAACCATTCATTTTGAAAACGATAGGATTAGAAAGTGCCGTTTTTCAACAGTGTCGGCTTCACAGTTCACCTGACCATAACCCTTGTGACTTCTCCTTTGGAGATACCTCAGAAATCCTTTGTACAGTGATCCAGTCATATAACATATGACTGGATCTATAAATTTCGCTGAATTGAAGACAAGTCTTATGCAGGTTGCACATTGCAGTGTGTGAATCTATAAGTTGTGCATCTTAAGAGAAAACACACGTTTGAAACATGTTTCTTTGTTTCAAACTTTTTCTTCTGCTAAGATGCACAACTTGTAGATCCACTTTCTGCAACGTGCAGCCTGCTTTAAACACCATATCTGCAGCAACATGACTGGCATATTATGATCTGTTATGGAATATCATGCTTTGTGCTTCCAAGGAGCAGAAGAAAACAGAGCACAGCATATTGAACATATTTTGTATAAGTTGCAAGTTTTTAATTCATTATTTTATTTTGTAATGTTTTTGTGAGTGCTTTGTGTGCTTATATTACCATTTATAATATTTTCTTTTTTTTGCATTGCAAAGCAAGTGAAGCAGCTGCAAACCATCCATTTTGAAAACGACAAGATTAGCAACTACTGTTTTTCAACAGCCTCGTCTTCCAAGTTCACCTGATCATAACCCTAGTGACTTCTGGCTTTGGAGACACCTCAGAAATCCTTTGTACAGTGATCCAGTAGTGATCTTGGCTGAATTGAAGACAAGTCTTATGCAGGTTGCACATTGCAGTGAGTGGGTCTACAAGTTGTGCATCTTAGCAGAAAAAAAGTTTGAAACAAAGAAATCTGTTTCAAATGTGTGTTTTCTCTTAAGATGCACAACTTGTAGATCCACCTTCTGTAATGTGCGGCTTGCCTTACACGCCATATCTGCAGCAACATGACTGACATATTGTGATCTGTTACGGAATATCACGCTTTGTGCTGCCAAGGAGCAGAAGAAAACAGAGGACTGTATATTGAACATATTTTGTATAAGTTGCAAGTTTTTAATGCATTATTTTCTTTTTGCAAGGTTTTTGTGAACGCTTTGTGTTTTCATATTACCATGTATAATATTTTCTTCTTTTTCCTTTGCAAAGCAAGTGAAACAGCTGCAAGCCATAAATTTTGAAAACGGCAGATTAGCGACTGCCGTTTTTCAACAGCCTCGGCTTCACAGTTCACCTGACCGTAACCCTTGTAACTTCTCGCTTTGGGAAACCTCAGAAATCTTTTGTACAGTGATCCAGTACTGAACTTGGCTGAATTGAAGACAAGTCTTATGCAGGTTCCACATTGCAGTGTGTGGGTCTACAAGTTTTGCATCTTTGCAGAAAAAAAAGTTTGAAACAAAGAAATCTGTTTCAAATGTGTGTTTTGTCTTAAGATGCACAACTTTTAGATCCACCTTCTGCAACATGCGGCTTGCCTTACACACCATATCTACAGCAACATGACTGACACATTGTGATATGTTACGGAATATCTTGCTTTGTGCTTCAGAAGAAAACAGAGGACTGCATATTGAACATATTTTGTATAAGTTGCAGGTTTTTAATTGATTATTTTCTTTTTGTAATGCTTTTGTAAACGCTTTTTTTTCATATTACCATGTATAATATTTTCTTCTCAGTACATTCCAAAGCAAGTGAAGCAGCTGCGTGCCGTCCATTTTGAAAATGACAGGATTAGCACCTAAAGTTTTTCAATAGCCTTAGCTTCCAAGTTAACCTGATCATAACCCTTGTGATTTCTGGTTTTGGAGACACATCAGAAATCCTTTGTACAGTTATCCAGTTGCGAACTTGGCTGAGTTGAAGACAAGTCTTATGCAGGTTGCACATTGCAGTGTGTGGGTCTACAAGTTTTGCATCTTAGCAGAAAAAAAAGTTTGAAACAAAGAAATCTGTTTCAAATGTGTGTTTTCTCTTAAGATGCACAACTTGTAGATCCACCTTCTGCAATATACGGCTTGCATTACACACCATATCTGCAGCAACATGACTGACACATAGAGATCTGTTATGGAATATCATGCTTTGTGCTTCCAAGGAGCAGAAGAAAACAGAACACTGCATATTGAACATATTTTGTATAAGTTGCAGGTTTTTAATTCATTATTTTCTTTTTGTAATGTTTTTGTGAACGCTTTGTGTTTTTATATAACCATGTATAATATTTTCTTCTTTTTACTTTGTACAGCAAGTGAAGCAACGGCGAACCATCCATTTTGAAAACGACAGATTAGGGACTGCCGTTTTTCAATAGCCTCGGCTTCACGGTTCACCTGAAAATAACCCTTGAAACTTCTCGCTTTGGGACACCTCAGAAATCTTTTGTACAGTGATCCAGTAGCGAACTTGGCTGAATTGAAGACAAGTCTTATGCAGGTTGCACATTGCAGTGTATGTGTTTACAAGTTTTGCATCTTAGCAGAAAAAAATGTTTGAAACAAAGAAATCTGTTTCAAATGTGTGTTTTCTCTTAAGATGCACAACTTGTAGATCCACCTTCTGCAACGTGCGGCTTGCCTTACACACCATATCTGCAGCAACATGACTGACACATTGTGATCTGTTACGGAATATCATGCTTTGTGCTTCCAAGGAGCAGAAGAAAACAGAGGACTTGTTGTAAGTTTTTAATGCATGAAATTTTTTTTAATGTATTTGTGAGTGCTTTGTGTGCTTATATTACCATGTATATTTTCTTCTTTTTACATTGCAAAGCAATTGAAGCAGCTGCGAACCATCCATTTTGAAAACGACAGGAGTAGCGACTGCCGTTTTTCAGCAGCCTCGGCTTCACAGTTCACCTGACCATAACCCTTGTAACTTCTCATTTTGGAGACACCTCAGCTATACTTTGTACAGTGATCCAGTAGCAAATTTGGCTGAAATGAAGACAAGTCTTATGCATTTTGCACATTGCAGTGTGTGGGTCTACAAGTTGTACATCTTAGCAGAAAAAAAAGTTTGAAAGAAAGAAACCTGTTTCAAACGTGTGTTTTCTGTTAAGATGCACAAATTGTAGATCCACCTTCTGCAACATGCGGCTTGTCTTACAAGGACTGCTTATTGAAAATATTTTGTATAAGTTGCAAGTTTTTAAAGCATTTTTTATTTTTGGAACTGTCAATCGAACTGTGAATCGTAATCATCGTACTATGTTCGATGATTGATTATTCATTAATTGTTATTAAAAATAAACACATACAGCAGATTTAAAAAAAATAATTTTAAAGATTTTAAATACTGTATGCATTTGGAAGGGTGGGGGGGCGTGGGACATTTTTGGAGTAAATAGAAAATTTAGGTCACAAATTATCTGTTTATTTTTACCAGAGAGCAACAAATAAAACAAAAGATTTCTTCAAATAAGAGTTTTCAAAATTTTAAACTGTATTCTTGGGAATGAAGGGGTACTTGTAATAATAATTTTAAAGGAAGGGGGTTGTAATTTAAATGATTTGTTATTTATTTACTGTTAATAGAGAGCAACAAATATGACAAAACGTTTTTTTTATTTTTATAAATAGTTAAAAAAATTATAGGGGTTGGCAAAAAGGGGGGAAGCAGAAATTTTGGGGGTAGAGAGGCAATTGAAATGGTTGATTATTTATTTATTGTCACTAGACAGCAACAATTAGAGCACATATATTTTAATAAAGAGTTTTAAAAATTTTAAACTTTGTATGCTGAGGAGGTAGGTGGAAACATGAATTTTGTATGGAGGGGGAGATTGTAGTTTGGAGGACTCATTTTTTACTTATTGTTATATTACTAACGAGCATCAAGAAGGCCAGAAGAGTTTAAGATTCTCAAGATTTTGAACTTTTTGTGTTCAGAAAGGCAGAAAAGGGAATCAGACATTTCATGTGTGTGGATGGGGGGGGGGGGGGGGTATTTCATTAACAAAATATAAAATCAAAAGTGGAAATCTGCCAAAATTTTCAAAAAATATTATTTCTTTTCCTTGGGTTTTTAAAATCAATTTTTTTGCAAATATTTTTTTTTAGGGTGGTGGGGTGGGGGGCTTATATTTGGGAAGGGAAAAGAAAATCAAAATTACTTGACACTGGGGAGAGGCTTACTTTTGGGATATTATCGTGATTTGCAAGTTTTTAATGAATGATTTTCTTTTTGTAATGTTTTTGTGATTGCTTTGTATGTTCATGTTACCATGTATAATATTTTCTTCTGGGTACATTGCAAAGCAAGTGAAGCAGCTGCAAACCATTCATTTTGAAAACGATAGGATTAGAAAGTGCCGTTTTTCAACAGGGTCGGCTTCACAGTTCACCTGACCATAACCCTTGTGACTTCTCGCTTTGGAGATACCTCAGAAATCCTTTGTACAGTGATCCAGTAGCGAATTTCGCTGAATTGAAGACAAGTCTTATGCAGGTTGCACATTGCAGTGTGTGAATCTATAAGTTGTGCATCTTAAGAGAAAACACACGTTTGAAACATGTTTCTTTGTTTCAAACTTTTTCTTCTGCTATGATGCACAACTTGTAGATCCACTTTCTGCAACGTGCAGCCTGCTTTAAACACCATATCTGCAGCAACATGACTGGCATATTATGATCTGTTATGGAATATCATGCTTTGTGCTTCCAAGGAGCAGAAGAAAACAGAGCACAGCATATTGAACATATTTTGTATAAGTTGCAAGTTTTTAATTCATTATTTTATTTTGTAATGTTTTTGTGAGTGCTTTGTGTGCTTATATTACCATTTATAATATTTTCTTCTTTTTGCATTGCAAAGCAAGTGAAGCAGCTGCAAACCATCCATTTTGAAAACGACAAGATTAGCAACTACTGTTTTTCAACAGCCTCGTCTTCCAAGTTCACCTGATCATAACCCTTGTGACTTCTGGCTTTGGAGACACCTCAGAAATCCTTTGTACAGTGAACCAGTAGTGATCTTGGCTGAATTGAAGACAAGTCTTGTGCAGGTTGCACATTGCAGTGTGTGGGTCTACAAGTTGTGCATCTTAGCAGAAAAAAAAGTTTGAAACAAAGAAATGTGTTTCAAATGTGTGTTTTCTCTTAAGATGCACAACTTGTAGATCCACCTTCTGCAACGTGCGGCTTGCCTTACACACCATATCTGCAGCAACATGACTGACACATTGTGATCTGTTACGGAATATCATGCTTTGTGCTTGCAAGGCGCAGAAGAAAACAGAGGACTGCATATTAAACATATTTTGTATAAGTTGTAAGTTTTTAATGCATGAAATTTTTTTTTATGTTTGTGTGATTGCTTTGCATGCTTATATTACCATGTATAATATTTTCTTCTTTTTACATTGCAAAGCAAGTGAAGCAGCTGCGAACCATCTATTTTGAAAGCGACAGATTAGCGACTGCCGTTTCAAAACAGCCTCGGCTTCACAGTTCACCTGACCATAACCCTTGTAACTTCTCGCTTTGGGACACCTCAGAAATCCTTTGTACAGTGATCCAGTAGCGAACTTGGCTGAAATGAAGGCAAGTCTTATGCAGGTTGCACATTGCAGTGTGTGGGTCTACAAGTTGTGCATCTTAGCAGAAAGAAAGTTTGAAACAAAGAAATCTGTTTCAAATGTGTGTTTTCTCTTAAGATGCACAACTTGTAGATCCACCTTCTGCAATGTGTGGCTTGCCTTACACACCATATGTGCAGCAACATGACTGACACATTGTGATCTGTTATGGAATATCATGCTTTGTGCTTCCAAGGAGCAGAAGAAAACAAAGGACTGCATATTGAACATATTTTGTTTAAGTTGAAGGTTTTTAATTCATTATTTTCTTTTTGTAATGTTTTTGTGAATGCTTTGTGTTTTCATATAACCATGTATAATATTTTCTTCTTTTTACTTTGTAAAGCAAGTGAAGCAGCTGCGAACCATCCATTTTGAAAATGACAGATTAGGGACTGCCGTTTTTCAACAGCCTCGGCTTCACAGTTCACATGACCATAACCCTTGTAACTTCTCGCTTTGGGCGACCTCAGAAATCTTTTGTACAGTGAACCAGTAACGAACTTGGCTGAATTGAAGGCAAGTCTTATGCAGGTTGCACATTGCAGTGTGTGGGTCTACAATTTGTACATCTTAGCAGAAAAAAAAGTTGAAAGAAAGAAACCTGTTTCAAACGTGTGTTTTCTGTTAAGATGCACAAATTGTAGATCCACCTTCTGCAACATGCGGCTTGCCTTACAAGGACTGCTTATTGAAAATATTTTGTATAAGTTGCAAGTTTTTAAAGCATTTTTTATTTTTGGAACTATCAATCGAACTGTGAATCGTAATCATTGTACTATGTTCGATGATTGATTATTCATTAATTGTTATTAAAAATAAACACATACATCAGATTTATAAAAAATAATTTTAAAGATTTTAAATACTGTATGCATTTGGAAGGGGGGGGGGGGGGCGTGGGACATTTTTGGAGTCAATAGAAAATTTAGGTCACAAATTATCTGTTTATTTTTACCAGAGAGCAACAAATAAAACAAAAGATTTCTTCAAATAAGAGTTTTCAAAATTTTAAACTGTATTCTTGGGAATGAAGGGGTACTTGTAATAAAAATTTTAAAGGAAGGGGGTTGTAATTTAGATGATTTGTTATTTATTTACTGTTAATAGAGAGCAACAAATATGACAAAACGTTTTTTTTATTTTTATAAATAGTTAAAAAAATTATAGGGGTTGGCAAAAAGGGGGGAAGCAGAAATTTCGGGGGTAGAGAGGCAATTGAAATGGTTGATTATTTATTTATTGTCACTGGACAGCAACAATTAGAGCACATATATTTTAATAAAGAGTTTTAAAAATTTTAAACTTTGTATGCTGAGGAGGTAGGTGGAAACATGAATTTTGTATGGAGGGGGAGATTGTAGTTTGGAGGACTCATTTTTTACATATTTTTATATTACAAACGAGCATCAAGAACGCCAGAAGAGTTTAAGATTCTCAAGATTTTGAACTTTTTGTGTTCAGAACGGCAGAGAAGGGAATCAGACATTTCATGTGTGTGGAGGGGGGGGGGGGATATTTCTTTAACAAAATATAAAATCAAAAGTGGAAATCAACCAAAATTTTCAAAAAATATTAATTCTCTTCCTTGGGTTTTTAAAATCAATATTTTTCAAATATTTTTTTTAGGGGGGTGGGGTGGGGGGGCTTATATTTGGGAAGGGAACAGAAAATCAAAATTGCTTGACACTGGGAAGAGGCTTACTTTTGGGATATTATCGAGATTTGCAAGTTTTTAATGAATGATTTTCTTTTTGTAATGTTTTTGTGAATGCTTTGTATGTTCATGTTAACATGTATAATATTTTCTTCTGGGTACATTGCAAAGCAAGTGAAGCAGCTGCAAACCATTCATTTTGAAAACGATAGGATTAGAAAGTGCCGTTTTTCAACAGTGTCGGCTTCACAGTTCACCTGACCATAACCCTTGTGACTTCTCCTTTGGAGATACCTCAGAAATCCTTTGTACAGTGATCCAGTCATATAACATATGACTGGATCTATAAATTTCGCTGAATTGAAGACAAGTCTTATGCAGGTTGCACATTGCAGTGTGTGAATCTATAAGTTGTGCATCTTAAGAGAAAACACACGTTTGAAACATGTTTCTTTGTTTCAAACTTTTTCTTCTGCTAAGATGCACAACTTGTAGATCCACTTTCTGCAACGTGCAGCCTGCTTTAAACACCATATCTGCAGCAACATGACTGGCATATTATGATCTGTTATGGAATATCATGCTTTGTGCTTCCAAGGAGCAGAAGAAAACAGAGCACAGCATATTGAACATATTTTGTATAAGTTGCAAGTTTTTAATTCATTATTTTATTTTGTAATGTTTTTGTGAGTGCTTTGTGTGCTTATATTACCATTTATAATATTTTCTTTTTTTTGCATTGCAAAGCAAGTGAAGCAGCTGCAAACCATCCATTTTGAAAACGACAAGATTAGCAACTACTGTTTTTCAACAGCCTCGTCTTCCAAGTTCACCTGATCATAACCCTAGTGACTTCTGGCTTTGGAGACACCTCAGAAATCCTTTGTACAGTGATCCAGTAGTGATCTTGGCTGAATTGAAGACAAGTCTTATGCAGGTTGCACATTGCAGTGAGTGGGTCTACAAGTTGTGCATCTTAGCAGAAAAAAAGTTTGAAACAAAGAAATCTGTTTCAAATGTGTGTTTTCTCTTAAGATGCACAACTTGTAGATCCACCTTCTGTAATGTGCGGCTTGCCTTACACGCCATATCTGCAGCAACATGACTGACATATTGTGATCTGTTACGGAATATCACGCTTTGTGCTGCCAAGGAGCAGAAGAAAACAGAGGACTGCATATTGAACATATTTTGTATAAGTTGCAAGTTTTTAATGCATTATTTTCTTTTTGCAAGGTTTTTGTGAACGCTTTGTGTTTTCATATTACCATGTATAATATTTTCTTCTTTTTCCTTTGCAAAGCAAGTGAAACAGCTGCAAGCCATAAATTTTGAAAACGGCAGATTAGCGACTGCCGTTTTTCAACAGCCTCGGCTTCACAGTTCACCTGACCGTAACCCTTGTAACTTCTCGCTTTGGGAAACCTCAGAAATCTTTTGTACAGTGATCCAGTACTGAACTTGGCTGAATTGAAGACAAGTCTTATGCAGGTTCCACATTGCAGTGTGTGGGTCTACAAGTTTTGCATCTTTGCAGAAAAAAAAGTTTGAAACAAAGAAATCTGTTTCAAATGTGTGTTTTGTCTTAAGATGCACAACTTTTAGATCCACCTTCTGCAACATGCGGCTTGCCTTACACACCATATCTACAGCAACATGACTGTCACATTGTGATATGTTACGGAATATCTTGCTTTGTGCTTCAGAAGAAAACAGAGGACTGCATATTGAACATATTTTGTATAAGTTGCAGGTTTTTAATTGATTATTTTCTTTTTGTAATGCTTTTGTAAACGCTTTTTTTTCATATTACCATGTATAATATTTTCTTCTCAGTACATTCCAAAGCAAGTGAAGCAGCTGCGTGCCGTCCATTTTGAAAACGACAGGATTAGCACCTAAAGTTTTTCAATAGCCTTAGCTTCCAAGTTAACCTGATCATAACCCTTGGGATTTCTGGTTTTGGAGACACATCAGAAATCCTTTGTACAGTTATCCAGTTGCGAACTTGGCTGAGTTGAAGACAAGTCTTATGCAGGTTGCACATTGCAGTGTGTGGGTCTACAAGTTTTGCATCTTAGCAGAAAAAAAAGTTTGAAACAAAGAAATCTGTTTCAAATGTGTGTTTTCTCTTAAGATGCACAACTTGTAGATCCACCTTCTGCAATATACGGCTTGCATTACACACCATATCTGCAGCAACATGACTGACACATAGAGATCTGTTATGGAATATCATGCTTTGTGCTTCCAAGGAGCAGAAGAAAACAGAACACTGCATATTGAACATATTTTGTATAAGTTGCAGGTTTTTAATTCATTATTTTCTTTTTGTAATGTTTTTGTGAACGCTTTGTGTTTTTATATAACCATGTATAATATTTTCTTCTTTTTACTTTGTACAGCAAGTGAAGCAACGGCGAACCATCCATTTTGAAAACGACAGATTAGGGACTGCCGTTTTTCAATAGCCTCGGCTTCACGGTTCACCTGAAAATAACCCTTGAAACTTCTCGCTTTGGGACACCTCAGAAATCTTTTGTACAGTGATCCAGTAGCGAACTTGGCTGAATTGAAGACAAGTCTTATGCAGGTTGCACATTGCAGTGTATGTGTTTACAAGTTTTGCATCTTAGCAGAAAAAAATGTTTGAAACAAAGAAATCTGTTTCAAATGTGTGTTTTCTCTTAAGATGCACAACTTGTAGATCCACCTTCTGCAACGTGCGGCTTGCCTTACACACCATATCTGCAGCAACATGACTGACACATTGTGATCTGTTACGGAATATCATGCTTTGTGCTTCCAAGGAGCAGAAGAAAACAGAGGACTTGTTGTAAGTTTTTAATGCATGAAATTTTTTTTAATGTATTTGTGAGTGCTTTGTGTGCTTATATTACCATGTATATTTTCTTCTTTTTACATTGCAAAGCAATTGAAGCAGCTGCGAACCATCCATTTTGAAAACGACAGGAGTAGCGACTGCCGTTTTTCAGCAGCCTCGGCTTCACAGTTCACCTGACCATAACCCTTGTAACTTCTCATTTTGGAGACACCTCAGCTATACTTTGTACAGTGATCCAGTAGCAAATTTGGCTGAAATGAAGACAAGTCTTATGCATTTTGCACATTGCAGTGTGTGGGTCTACAAGTTGTACATCTTAGCAGAAAAAAAAGTTTGAAAGAAAGAAACCTGTTTCAAACGTGTGTTTTCTGTTAAGATGCACAAATTGTAGATCCACCTTCTGCAACATGCGGCTTGTCTTACAAGGACTGCTTATTGAAAATATTTTGTATAAGTTGCAAGTTTTTAAAGCATTTTTTATTTTTGGAACTGTCAATCGAACTGTGAATCGTAATCATCATACTATGTTCGATGATTGATTATTCATTAATTGTTATTAAAAATAAACACATACAGCAGATTTAAAAAAAATAATTTTAAAGATTTTAAATACTGTATGCATTTGGAAGGGTGGGGGGGCGTGGGACATTTTTGGAGTAAATAGAAAATTTAGGTCACAAATTATCTGTTTATTTTTACCAGAGAGCAACAAATAAAACAAAAGATTTCTTCAAATAAGAGTTTTCAAAATTTTAAACTGTATTCTTGGGAATGAAGGGGTACTTGTAATAATAATTTTAAAGGAAGGGGGTTGTAATTTAAATGATTTGTTATTTATTTACTGTTAATAGAGAGCAACAAATATGACAAAACGTTTTTTTTATTTTTATAAATAGTTAAAAAAATTATAGGGGTTGGCAAAAAGGGGGGAAGCAGAAATTTTGGGGGTAGAGAGGCAATTGAAATGGTTGATTATTTATTTATTGTCACTAGACAGCAACAATTAGAGCACATATATTTTAATAAAGAGTTTTAAAAATTTTAAACTTTGTATGCTGAGGAGGTAGGTGGAAACATGAATTTTGTATGGAGGGGGAGATTGTAGTTTGGAGGACTCATTTTTTACTTATTGTTATATTACTAACGAGCATCAAGAAGGCCAGAAGAGTTTAAGATTCTCAAGATTTTGAACTTTTTGTGTTCAGAAAGGCAGAAAAGGGAATCAGACATTTCATGTGTGTGGATGGGGGGGGGGGGTATTTCATTAACAAAATATAAAATCAAAAGTAGAAATCTGCCAAAATTTTCAAAAAATATTATTTCTTTTCCTTGGGTTTTTAAAATCAATTTTTTTGCAAATATTTTTTTTTAGGGTGGTGGGGTGGGGGGCTTATATTTGGGAAGGGAAAAGAAAATCAAAATTACTTGACACTGGGGAGAGGCTTACTTTTGGGATATTATCGTGATTTGCAAGTTTTTAATTCATTATTTTATTTTGTAATGTTTTTGTGAGTGCTTTGTGTGCTTATATTACCATTTATAATATTTTCTTCTTTTTGCATTGCAAAGCAAGTGAAGCAGCTGCAAACCATCCATTTTGAAAACGACAAGATTAGCAACTACTGTTTTTCAACAGCCTCGTCTTCCAAGTTCACCTGATCATAACCCTTGTGACTTCTGGCTTTGGAGACACCTCAGAAATCCTTTGTACAGTGAACCAGTAGTGATCTTGGCTGAATTGAAGACAAGTCTTGTGCAGGTTGCACATTGCAGTGTGTGGGTCTACAAGTTGTGCATCTTAGCAGAAAAAAAAGTTTGAAACAAAGAAATCTGTTTCAAATGTGTGTTTTCTCTTAAGATGCACAACTTGTAGATCCACCTTCTGCAACGTGCGGCTTGCCTTACACACCATATCTGCAGCAACATGACTGACACATTGTGATCTGTTACGGAATATCATGCTTTGTGCTTGCAAGGCGCAGAAGAAAACAGAGGACTGCATATTAAACATATTTTGTATAAGTTGTAAGTTTTTAATGCATGAAATTTTTTTTTATGTTTGTGTGATTGCTTTGCATGCTTATATTACCATGTATAATATTTTCTTCTTTTTACATTGCAAAGCAAGTGAAGCAGCTGCGAACCATCTATTTTGAAAGCGACAGATTAGCGACTGCCGTTTCAAAACAGCCTCGGCTTCACAGTTCACCTGACCATAACCCTTGTAACTTCTCGCTTTGGGACACCTCAGAAATCCTTTGTACAGTGATCCAGTAGCGAACTTGGCTGAAATGAAGGCAAGTCTTATGCAGGTTGCACATTGCAGTGTGTGGGTCTACAAGTTGTGCATCTTAGCAGAAAGAAAGTTTGAAACAAAGAAATCTGTTTCAAATGTGTGTTTTCTCTTAAGATGCACAACTTGTAGATCCACCTTCTGCAATGTGTGGCTTGCCTTACACACCATATGTGCAGCAACATGACTGACACATTGTGATCTGTTATGGAATATCATGCTTTGTGCTTCCAAGGAGCAGAAGAAAACAAAGGACTGCATATTGAACATATTTTGTATAAGTTGAAGGTTTTTAATTCATTATTTTCTTTTTGTAATGTTTTTGTGAATGCTTTGTGTTTTCATATTACCATGTATAATATTTTCTTCTTTTTACTTTGCAAAGCAAGTGAAACAGCTGCAAGCCGTCAATTTTGAAAACGGCAGATTAGCGACTGCCGTTTTTCAACAGCCTCGGCTTCACAGTTCACCTGACCGTAACCCTTGTAACTTCTCGCTTCTGGAGACCTCAGAAATCTTTTGTACAGTGATCCAGTACTGAACTTGGCTGAATTGAAGGCAAGTCTTATGCAGGTTGCACATTGCAGTGTGTGGGTCTACAAGTTTTGCATCTTTGCAGAAAAAAAAGTTTGAAACAAAGAAATCTGTTTCAAATGTGTGTTTTCTCTTAAGATGCACAACTTGTAGATCCACCTTCTGCAACATGCGGCTTGCCTTACACACCATATCTGCAGCAACATGACTGACACATTGTGATCTGTTACGGAACATCATGCTTTGTGCTTCCGAGGAGCAGAAGAAAACAGAGGACTGCATATTGAACATATTTTGTATAAGTTGCAGGTTTTTAATTCATTATTTTCTTTTTGTAATGTTTTTGTGAACGCTTTGTGTTTTCATATTACCATGTATAATATTTTCTTCTTTTTACTTTTCAAAGCAAGTGAAGCAGCTGCAAACCATTCCAAGTTAACCTGATCATATCCCTTGTGACTTCTGGTTTTGGAGACACATCACAAATCCTTTGTACAGTGATCCAGTTGCGAACTCGGCTGAATTGAAGACAAGTCTTATGCAGGTTGCACATTGCAGTGTGTGGGTCTACAAGTTTTGCATCTTAGCAGAAAAAAAAGTTTGGAACAAAGAAATCTGTTTCAAATGTGTGTTTTCTGTTAAGATGCACAAATTGTAGATCCACCTTCTGTAACATGCGGCTTGCCTTACAAGGACTGCTTATTGAAAATATTTTGTATAAGTTGCAAGTTTTTAAAGCATTATTTATTTTTGGAACTGTCAATCGAACTGTGAATCGTAATCATCGTACTATGTTCGATGATTGATTATTCATTAATTGTTATTAAAAATAAACACATACAACAGATTTAAAAAAAATAATTTTAAAGATTTTAAATACTGTATGTATTTGGAGGGGGGGGGGGGGGGGCGTGGGACATTTTTGGAGTAAATAGAAAATTTAGGTCACAAATTATCTGTTTATTTTTACTAGAGAGCAACAAATAAAACAAAAGATTTCTGTACAAAGGATTTCTGATGTGTCTTCAAAACCAGAAGTCACAAGGGATATGATCAGGTTAACTTGGAATGGCTTGCAGCTGCTTCACTTGCTTTGAAAAGTAAAAAGAAGAAAATATTATACAGGGTAATACGAAAACACAAAGCGTTCACAAAAACCTTGCAAAAAGAAAATAATGAATTAAAAACCTTCAACTTATACAAAATATGTTCAATATGCAGTCCTTTGTTTTCTTCTGCTCCTTGGAAGCACCAAGCATGATATTCCGTAACAGATCACAATGTGTCAGTCATGTTGCTGCACATATGGTGTGTAAGGCAAGCCGCACATTGCAGAAGGGGGATCTACAAGTTGTGCATCTTAAGAGAAAACACACATTTGAAACAGATTTCTTTGTTTCAAACTTTTTTTTCTGCTAAGATGCAAAACCTGTAGACCCACACACTGCAATGTGCAACCTGCATAAGACTTGCCTTCAATTCAGCCAAGTTCGTTACTGGTTCACTGTACAAAAGATTTCTGAGGTCGCCCAAAGTGAGAAGTTACAAGGGTTATGGTCAGGTGAACTCTGAAGCCGAGGCTGTTGAAAAAAGGCAGTCGCTAATCTGTCGTTTTCAAAATTGACGGCTTGCAGCTGTTTCACTTGCTTTGCAAAGTAAAAATAAGAAAATATTATACATGGTAATATGAAAACACAAAGCATTCACAAAAACATTACAAAAAGAAAATAATGAATTAAAAACCTTCAACTTATACAAAATATGTTCAATATGCAGTCCTTTGTTTTCTTCTGCTCCTTGGAAGCACAAAGCATGATATTCCGTAACAGATCACAATGTGTCAGTCATGTTGCTGCACATATGGTGTGTAAGGCAAGCCGCACATTGCAGAAGGTGGATCTACAAGTTGTGCATCTTAAGAGAAAACACACATTTGAAACAGATTTCTTTGTTTCAAACATTTTTTTCTGCTAAAATGCAAAACTTGTAGACCCACACACTGCAATGTGCAACATGCATAAGACTTGTCATCAATTCAGCCAAGTTCGCAACTGGATCACTGTACAAAGGATTTCTGATGTGTCTCCAAAACCAGAAGTCACAAAGGATATGATCAGGTTAACTTGGAATGGTTTGCAGCTGCTTCACTTGCTTTGCAAAATAAAAAGAAGAAAATATTATACATGGTAATATGAAAATATCTTATATTATATATAACACATACAGCAGATTTAAAAAAAAATAATTTTAAAGATTTTAAATACTGGATGCATTTGGAGGGGGGGGGGGGGTCGTGGGACATTTTTGGAGTAAATAGAAAATTTAGGTCACAAATTATCTGTTTATTTTTACTAGAGAGCAACAAATAAAACAAAAGATTTCTTCAAATAAGAGTTTTCAAAATTTTAAACTATATTCTTGGGAATGAAGGGGTACTTGTAATAAAAATTTTAAAGGAAGGGGGTTGTAATTTAGATGATTTGTTATTTATTTACTGTTAATAGAGAGCAACAAATATGACAAAACGTTTTTTTTATTTTTATAAATAGTTAAAAAAATTATAGGGGTTGGCAAAAAGGGGGGAAGCAGAAATTTTGGGGGTAGAGAGGCAATTGAAATGGTTGATTATTTATTTATTGTCACTGGACAGCAACAATTAGAGCACATATATTTTAATAAAGAGTTTTAAAAATTTTAAACTTTGTATGCTGAGGGGGTAGGTGGAAACATGAATTTTGTATGGAGGGGGAGATTGTAGTTTGGAGGACTCATTTTTTACTTATTGTTATATTACTAACAAGCATCAAGAAGGCCAGAAGAGTTTAAGATTCTCAAGATTTTGAACTTTTTGTGTTCGGAAAGGCAAAGAAGGGAATCAGACATTTCATGTGTGTGGAGGGGGGGTGGGGTATTTCATTAACAAAATATAAAATCAAAAGTGGAAATCAGCCAAAATTTTCAAAAAATATTAATTCTCATCCTTGGGTTTTTAAAATCAATTTATTTGCAAATATTTTTTTTTAGGGGGGTGGGGGGGGCTTATATTTGGGAAGGGAAAAGAAAATCAAAATTGCTTGACACTGGGAAGAGGCTTACTTTCAGGATTTTATCGTGATTTGCAAGTTTTTAATGAATGATTTTCTTTTTGTAATGTTTTTGTGAATGCTTTGTATGTTCATGTTACCATGTATAATATTTTCTTCTGGGTACATTGCAAAGCAAGTGAAGCAGCTGCAAACCATTCATTTTGAAAATGATAGGATTAGAAAGTGCCGTTTTTCAACAGTGTCGGCTTCACAGTTCACCTGACCATAACACTTGTGATTTCTCGCTTTGGAGATACCTCAGAAATCCTTTGTACAGTGATCCAGTAGCGAATTTCGCTGAATTGAAGATATGTCTTATGCATGTTGCACATTGCAGTGTGTGAATCTATAAGTTGTGCATCTTAAGAGAAAACACACGTTTGAAACATGTTTCTTTGTTTCAAACTTTTTCTGCTGCTAAGATGCACAACTTGTAGTTCCACTTTCTGCAATGTGCAGCCTGCTTTAAACACCATATCTGCAGCAACATGACTGACATATTATGATCTGTTATGGAATATCATGCTTTGTGCTTCCAAGGAGCAGAAGAAAACAGAGCACTGCATATTGAACATATTTTGTATAAGTTGCAAGTTTTTAATTTATTATTTTATTTTGTAATGTTTTTGTGAGTGCTTTGTGTGCTTATATTACCATTTATAATATTTTCTTCTTTTTGCATTGCAAAGCAAGTGAAGCAGCTTCAAACCATCCATTTTGAAAACGACAAGATTAGCAACTACCGTTTTTCAACAGCCTCGTCTTCCAAGTTCACCTGATCATAACCCTTGTGACTTCTGGCTTTGGAGACACCTCAGAAATCCTTTGTACAGTGATCCAGTAATGATCTTGGCTGAATTGAAGACAAGTCTTATGCAGGTTGCACATTGCAGTGTGTGGGTCTACAAGTTGTGCATCTTAGCAGAAAAAAAAGTTTGAAACAAAGAAATCTGTTACAAATGAGTGTTTTTTCTTAACATGCACAACTTGTAGATCCACCTTCTGCAACGTGCGGCTTGCCTTACACACCATATCTGCAGCAACATGACTGACACATTGTGATCTGTTAAGGAATATCATGCTTTGTGCTTCCAAGGAGCAGCAGAAAACAGTGGACAGCAAATTGAACATATTTTGTATAAGTTGCAAGTTTTTAATGCATTATTTTCTTTTCGTAATGTTTTTTGAACAGTTTTGTTTCAAACTTTTTCTTCTGCTAATATGCACAACTTGTAGATCAACCTTCTGCAACGTGCGGCTGGCCTTACACACCATATCTGAAGCAACATGACTGACACATTGTGATCTGATATGGGATATCATGCTTTGTGCTTAGAAGGACCAGCAGAAAAAGTGGACAGCATATTGAACATATGTTGTATAAGTTGTAAGTTTTTAATGAATTATTTTCTTTTTGTGAATGCTTTGTATGTTCATATTACCATGTATAATATTTTCTTCTCAGTACATTGCAAAGCAAATGAAACAGCTGCGAACCATCCATTTTGAAAACGACAGTATTAACAACTGCCGTTTTTCAACAGCCTCGGCTTCCAAGTTCACCTGGCCATAACCCTTGTGACTTCTTGCTTTGGAGACACCTCAGAAATCCTTTGTACAGTGATCCAGTAGCAAACTTGGCTGAATTGAAGACACGCTTATGCAGGTTGCACATAGCAGTGTGTAAGTCTACAAGTTGAGCGCCTGAAGAAAAAACACACGTTTTAAACAGGTTTCTTTGTTTAAAATTTTTTCTTCCAAGGAGCAGCAGAAAACAGTGGACAGCATATTGAACATTTTTTTTATAAGTAGTAATATTCTATTTCCGATTTTCTTTTTGTAATATTTTTGTGAACACTTTGTCTCTTCGTATTACCATGTGTAATATTTTCTTCTCGGTATGTTGCAAAGCAAGTGAAGCAGCTGCAAATCATCCATTTTGAAAACAACAGGATTAGCAACTGCCATTTTTCTGCAGCGTCAGCTTCTAATTTCACCTGACCCTTGTGACTTCTGGCTTTGGAGACAACTCAGAAATCCTTTGTACAGTGATCCATTAGCGGACTTGGCTGAATTGAAGGCAAGCCATATGCAGGCTGCACATTGCAGTGTGTGAGTCTACAAGTTGTGCATCTTAAAAGAAAACACATGTTTGAAACAGGTTTAGTGTGTATAGACACTTATGAAATAATTCTCCTCCAATGCTATGAGCTCATTTGTATGAAATGCCTCAGTACATTGCAAAACAAGTGAAGCAACTGCAGACCATCCTTTTAAAATTACAGGATTATCAACTGACGTTTTCCAACAGCCTAAGCCTCCATATTTATCTGACGTTAACCCCTATGACTTCTGGCTTTGGCAACACCTCGAAAATCCTTTGTACAGTGATCTAGTAGTGAACTTGAAGTCAAGCCTTCGGCAGACATGAAGTGTCTCAAGCAACACGTTGTGCATCTTAACACAAAACACACTTTTGAAACAGGTTTCTTTATTCCAACCATTTTCTTCTGCTAAGACGCACAACTTGTTTCCTGAGTTCCTTTAGTGTGCAGCTTGCCTTACGCACCATATCTACAGCATCACCAATGATACATTCTGATCTGTTATGGAATATGCTGTTTTGTGCTTTCAACAAGTAGCAGAAAACAGTGGACAGCATATTGAACATATTTTGTAAAAATAGTATGTGTTTATTATATGATTTTCTTTTTGTAATATTTCTGTGAATGTTTGTCTGTTCACATTACCATGTGTAATATTTTCTTATATTTCAAATATGATTCCCTCTGCTGACAATTGTTTCCCTTTGAATAAAAGCATTACTGTGTTAGGTGAGTATACACTTATGAAAAATTTCTCCTTTATTGCTATGTGCTCATTTGTATATATTTTTTTATGATCTTCAGAGCACCATCTATCCATAAATTTCTTAACAATTTTTTCCTTTGCCAAACAAAATTTCATTGCTTTGTGAATATTTAAGTGAATTGCCAGGTTATCCTGATCTGTGGTTTTTGTTATAGTATTTTTAAATTACATCTTTAATCTCAATGTATTGTAATTTCTCTAAAGAATTATTGCAGTACATTTTTTACACTACTCTTAAGCAATTGTAATGATACCATTTGATAATATTCAAAGAATATTCAAAGGTTGGTGTAAATTATAGAAAGTTTCTCTAATTTACTCCAGGTGAAAGAATAGTTTCTCATTAAACAAATCAGGTATAAAAAAAACTATTATTTAGACTTTCATTTCAACTACATTCTAGGAAGTTAAAATTTCTTACAACATTCATTTTAAACTTATTATTTTCTATTTTGAACATTTTTCTAGTGTTGAAATTGCAATTGTTATAATATAGAGACTACAATAATATTCTTTTATTGCAATTTTAATATTTTTTTAATAAACATCTTTTTTCATTAATTTTGTATCCTAGATTAGTTGCAGAATTCATTGTTCTTTTTTATGAAACTCTTATCTGGAAATTTTATTTGTTCATTTACATATTGTTTCTAATTTTTTTTTCTTTGCTTTTTCACATTTTTGCATTTATTTTTTTATATTAATTTCTCTCTTAGGTACTAATTCAAAAGATTCTGTTTATTGTAACAACAGCATTTTTAACACCCTGTGAAGTAAATTCATAAACACTTTTGAAAGTATTTATGAATTTGGTTTGTCTGTCTGTCCATGCTCTAACTCATGTAAATATATCTGGATAGTCATGCAATTGATATATGTTATTGAGGTTTACTATAGTATGTTCAGTATTCAAAATGAAGTGTGTAGCACTTATACTTTTTTACAGGGGCACTCAAAATAATTCCGTTACATTACAGTCTATGGAGAAAAATCCTTTGCAGTGCATTTTAATGAGGTGATACTATTTCAAATATATTGAAATTGATATACATAACTGAAATTCACTATAAGATGCTTACTATCGAACATGGTACGTTTAGCACTTATAATTGAGGCATTGACATGGAAAAGGTAGTAAGTAAAGAAAAATCGATTTTGAGATTTTTAATAGAAGAATTAGTAAAAAGTTGTGCCAATGGCATGGAAAGAGCAGTAAGTCAGTGTTGAAAGTAGTTTATAGATCAGGGGTCGATCCAGGAAAAAAATTGAGGCCTATTTAGTGTCCCTTCACAAAAATCTATTTACTAAAATGGCCCCCTTCACAAAAATCAATTTGATAAAATGGACCCCTTCACAAAATTCTATTCTATAAAAACTTACTATTTATTATTTATTTATTATTTTGTGATGTTTTAAAATGTATAATTTAAAAACAAACAAGTTC
The DNA here is from genome assembly GCA_963931845.1 of Maratus michaelseni. Taxonomy (NCBI): domain Eukaryota; kingdom Metazoa; phylum Arthropoda; class Arachnida; order Araneae; family Salticidae; genus Maratus; species Maratus michaelseni. Next base: position 129,646,797 of record OZ007599.1, read on the forward strand.
ACCAGAGAGGAATAATTCAGCAAAGGGATTTTAAAAAGTTTTTGTTTATAAATGCTTGGTTCAAATTTGATTAACTGGATTTCAACTTTCATTACAAATTGTTGTTTTTCACAAAAATATAATACATTTCACAAAAATAAACTTTACTTTTTACAAAATGGGCCCCAAGAAAAAAAAACCTGCATCGACCCCTGTAGATACATGGATCTCATATGCTTAATTTTTATGAATAAAACATTGTAATTTAATGTGGAAAATCATTTGCGGCACATTTTAATCATGTTACACTTTTACAAACATAATGAAATTGATATCAATTTCTGAGATGCACTAAGACATGCTTTCTGTAGAATATGGAGTGTAAAGCTTTTCTCTTTCATTTACAGTGCCACACAAAAGTATTCTTTTACATAATGGTCTACGGGGGAAAAACTGTTTGCAGCATATTTTAATTATATTACGCCATTTCAAATATAAATGAAACTGATATACATTATTGAGGTTTACTGCAAGATACTTGTTATGTGCATAGCATTTTACATTCATTTACAGGGACAAACAAAATTTCGGGTACAGTACTGTGTCTGAAGTATTGTTTATAAGCCATAATTGGAAGTGAGATTTTAGTAAGGTATGCATTTAACTAAAATTTTTAATGCTGTGAGTATTATAAATGCTACAGATGTATATAAAGAGCTATACAAAAAAATTCGTAATCATTACGGTGCATCAGCGTAAATTGATTAAAATGGGTTTTTAATCAAATTATGCATTTGAACATGAAATATATTTAATATACCATGAAAGGCTCATAGAATATAAATAAAATCATATATAGGGCCACTCAAAGAACTGAATACATGGGTGCCTATGTATGATAGTTTCTGGAAGTGTAATTTCAGTGTGTATTTACTGAATTAAACTATAGCTTAATATGTGGCATGTATAAAAAGCTTAAGGTAATATACAGGGCTGTACAAAATAATTCAAGTATGTTTCCGTCTATTGGTAGAAACTGCTGAAGATGAATTTCCAACTGTGTTATGTATTTTATTACTAAACTAAATTTTGGAATACTTTAGAGTATATAAAAATATATAAATTATATACAGGGCTGCAGAAAAGAATTGGAGTACTTTTCCAGCTGTGGACGATAATTGCTGAAATCTGTTTTTCTGAAATGTTTACTTAGATACCTTATTAAACAGTGATGGTTTGTTAAAGTATTCTGTTAGTGTTGGAAAGTGTTTCTTAATCTATGCTTGGTACATGATTTTTCTTATTTTTGATGAAGTTGGTTTGGGTTTTTCACCTAACCCTCTCGTTGCCATTTTTTTTTTTTTTTTTGTAAATCAGTCTTTGAATTAACAGAATTAAAATAAAGGCTACGTTAATGGGAGCTGGTGCACATTAAATCTGTTCGTGGCTCCAAAGTCCTCCAAGTTCTATATAAGCGCTACCTCTGGGGGTGCCAATCCAGATGCAAATCTCTCATCTGGAATTGGTTCAAAATTAGGAGATTTAGGTGTCAGGATTATGGAATTAGCGTAGTGGATTATGACAGCTATATAGAAATAGAAAGCTGCAAAACTGGGCCCTTTGGGTCTTTTCAACAACAACAACAACAACAACAAAATAAAGGCTATTAAAGATTGCAATAAAAATTTAATTTATGCCATAAATGAAGCCTGGGTACTTATAAGACATAACTCAAAGTAAAATTTAGTCAAAAGCTTTTTCTAAAACGTGTTTTATCATTTAAGTTAAGAGCTTGATATGAGGGTCTGGGGAATGAGAGGGTTAAGCAGTTGTTCATTATATAGTATAGAACTATTTATCCAGAATGATTGAAATCAGTCGTCAGAAAAACTACTTTTATTTTGTAGCCAACTACAACTGCTTATTTTAAAACTAAGGAACTACAAACTACATTTCATAAGCAGTTGCTACTTTGCTGTTTTCAGATTTTGTCAAAGGATTTAATCTACACTGAAAAAAAAAATCAGGAATGTTCCTGGAAAATAATGGGCAGCTAATGTGCCTAATTTATACCAGTAACATTTCTGGCAAAAAATAGACTTTTTTAAGAATTCAGAAAAGTTAATATTAAAAGTCAGTAACTTTCATGGAATTATAGTGGTAAGGTTTCTCAATTCTTCAGAAAGGTTCCAGGTTTAAGTCTGTAACCTTCCTGGAAAAAACCATGAACATATTAAAATCTTCCCAGTAAAAGCCAGTAACCTTCCTGGAATAAGTCAGCAATCTTCAAAAAAATTTAAATATGTTCACATCCTGTCATCTTCCTGGTAAAAACCAGGAACATTCTTTAATAATTTAGAAAAATTCTGCAGAAAGCCAGTAATAGTACTTGAAAATATAAGGAAACAGCCTATATATTTCAGGGATGTTTCTGATACAGCAATATGATTTTTGTTGATATGTAGCTCACAATTTAATTAGCTTAAAAGTTTTGGAAAGTAACTTTTGTGTGTTTTAAGAATATTTTAAAATATTTAACTTATAATTTTTTTTTTAAATTTAATATTTATGTTATAAACAATTAAACATATTTGTTTAGTTATCACATCAAATTTCTCTCTCTTTTTTTTTGGTTAATGTCACTGTATTTAAATTTTTTCTTACAAAATATAGTTTGATGTTAAAAATAAACTTGTTTTTAAGATAAATATATGTTGTTTCATTTTAAAATTGTATAATGTTTTCTTTTTTAAGTTAAATATTTTGAAAATTCATGAAATGCATTAAAAATTAGTTTACGGGTTCAGAGATTATATCTATGTCTTAAGATTTTGCCAAAATTTGTTTATAATTCCAAACACAGAAAAAAAAAGCATAGATAAACTCCCCAAAAAAAATATGCAACCTGTTTAACTTTATTTTTAAACAGAATTTTTGCTAAAATATACACAAATTTATGTTCAGTCTTAATATAATAAATTCACAAAGATTGCAGGTAGAAATATTAACTAATTTTATAAAATTATTGTGCACAATTTAAACAAAGTACGTTTTTAACTTTTTGAGATAGACCACTTTAAAGTATCTTTCTAATCACTGCTTACAATGAGAAAAACAGATATATATTTTAGCCATAACTCATGTAAATATCGGGATTTTTTAATACAGGTTATCTTAAAATGCGCAAACAATGTGGTTCTTTCGCGGGGTTTTTTTCCGAAAAAGTTAATTTTTTGAAGATTAAAATTTAATTCCTTTTAAAAAATAGGCATACTTCAAATATACAAACATAGTAATATTTTTCATATATGAGTAAATGTACATTTTAAAATATTATAATCCTTGCAATATAGGTTTAACTCTTTTCAGATTGTCGGGTGATTTTTTATAGGACAGAAAAAGTATTTTATACACTTAAATTCTGTTGCTCTCAATGTATGCATCAAATTATAAAAGTAATAATAATAATAATTATTATTATTTTACACTCCCATTTATAGATTTTATTTGGTACAAAAAGTTACATAAACAACTTTAAAAGTCAGAAGCATGAAAAAAAAAAAATACTTTTAAACAGTTTGTAATGTTTACTAATTTTAGATTGTAGAAATTAAAAGCTTGTAGCTTAAAGAAAGAAAAAAAAAACAGAATTGTGAAAATTTTTTCATTAATTATTGATTAAAAATATTTTTAATTATATTAAATTACGTACATGCGTTTTTTTTTTTTTTTTTTTGTTATCCAACTGTTTTTCTGGGAATTGTAAGAAGATTATAATCCAAGAATCAAGAACAATTAATTAACTGCAGCTAAAAAGTGACTGGGTGACAGTGGAGGAAATATATAAAACACCTTGCAAAGCCAATCCAGTTACCATTTGACTAATTATTGCATGAAATTAGTTTAAAATTATATTTTAAAATATTTTTGCTAGCCAAAAGAACGTACGTCTATCGCTTGTAGTTGAAAGAATAAAATGGCAGGTTTTTGACAGTGTCCAGTATGGCAGCTGATTTATTCATTGTTTGTCTTCCGCTGATGATTAGATTACCGCCTCACTTCCACAAAACATTTTCAGGAAAGTTTTCATTTCCTAAAAATGTCTCTCTTTAATAATATATTTTTGAAATCAAGGCTGCTGTAAGCATTGGTGCAAGGGAGCCAAGATGGCGGAGCACAAAAGCTAATAACAGAGACGTTGCCATGCAAAAAAAAAGCTTAATCCCTGAATTCAGGAAACTATATGCAAAAGAAACTTGTTTTTCTCAGGAATCTGATAGAAACCTATTAAAACACTGAACGTTCCTGGAAATAATTAGTGACGTTACAGAATTTTCTTACAGTGTACACTCAAAATTGAGAATATGGATTAAGTAATACAATAGCACCTCATTATATCCTGTTTGCCAGGATACAGTCAAATAAATGCAATAAAACCGAGGGCATTAAAAAATCGAGATATTACAAACATACAAGAAAATGTTTTGTGGTTGTCTCCAAAATGTTAGTTACATACACACTACAATTTTTTTAGTGAAATTAAGTGAGTAATGCCATAAACATTTATATATAGTTACATAAAAATGCAGTTGAACTACTGCATATTTAGTTTTTTGGGAGGTACAAAAATATATCTATATATCTGAACAAGCGATGTAATGAGGGGTTGTTATTGTACATAACATATTTATGCATAACCATACACTGCATAAATTTTGTTGTTAATTTTTACAGTAATTTATCATTGACATTTGCAATTTGTTGTGCAGAACACATTTTACTCAAGCAAATCAACTTACAATCACATGATTTGAAGGACACTTTCTTTCCTATCAAATAGCATTAAAAGCAGTGTCAGTGTTCACTACAAACTTCTAATTTTTTGTGTCATGCAACTCGTTACATTTTTTAAAATGTAGCATGTTACACTACACTCAAAAGAATACATTACATTAATCCATTACATTATGGTCTATTGGAAAATATCCTTTGTGATTTATTTTAATGCTGTTACATATTGAAATTGATATATATCACAGAAGTGTACTACAAGAAGCTTACTATAGAATATGATGTGTATAGCACTTACAGTTCTTTTACAGAGACACTCAAAAGAATTCCGTTACATTATGGTATATGGAGAAAAAATGTTTGGGGTTTATTTTAATAATGTTTCAGTATTTCCAACAAGTTGAAATTGCTATAGTATATCACTAAGGGAATTGCAGAAGCTTACTATAGAATATTTTGTGTATAGCATTCGTCATTCATTTACAGGGACATAAAAATGAATTCGGTACTGTCTTTTAACAATAATTGCTGGAAGTGTGTTTTCAGTTGCTGAATGAGTTTTTAAATTTACTCTTTTTTTTGTGTATTACTTGGTGTGTATAAATTCTATAGATCATATACACACGGCGTCACAAAAGTCCTTGAATGCATTTCTGTTTATCGACGGAAATTCCATAAGGGGAGTTTTTAAACTGTGCTAAGTTTTTCCTAACTGAACTAAAATTTAGCATTCTATGTAGTATATATACAAATCTATGGATCATATACAGGGCTGCACAAAAGAATTCAGATATTTTCTGAATATTGTTGGTAATTCCTGAAATAGTTTTTAGGTAGATTTCGTAAGAAATACTACCTATTACATTCTCACCTAAGTTGGAAATTTTGAAAAATTTTTGCAGATCTACACCGATCATGACTCCCAGAACCCAAAACCACCCCCAGTTCAAAAGTTTATATATCTATCTATCTATCTATCTATCTATCTATCTATGTCACTTTTTTCTGACCACGATAACTGGAAAAATTATGCATAAATCTCTTCCAAACTGATACATAAAATCAAGGGTCATAAAATCTCGGTCAAGTTCGTTAATGGGCAAAATCGAACCAAGGGGGGGGAAATGGGGGGGGCTTTTTGTGAAAACAGATAAATCCTCATAATTTCTTTATTATTATACGTATCGAATCCGTTTAAAGTTATTATTACTTCTAGGAAAAGGGCCGAAAATGTATGTATGACAGATTTTTGATATAATTAAAAATGGCCTCAAGGGGGGGAAAAAGGGGGGGGTTTTAGAAGAAAAAATATCATAGCTTCGTCAATTCACAAGATATCAAATCCGCGTAAATTTATTATTAATCCTCTTAGTATTATCTAAAACTTTTATATTGACATGTTTTTTATAGGACCAACCGTTATAGCAAAAAAAAAATTAAAATCAAAACAAACCCCTGCCGGCTCCGCCTGCAAACAAGTTATTTTTCGAAGTAGGCGGTTCCAACTCCCGCATCTTTTCGAAACTGATACATAAAATCAAGGGTCATAAAATCTCGGTCAAGTTCGTTAATGGGCAAAATCGAACCAAGGGGGGGGGGAAATGGGGGGCTTTTTGTGAAAACAGATAAATCCTCATAATTTCTTTATTATTATACGTATCGAATCCGTTTAAAGTTATTATTACTTCTAGGAAAAGGGCCGAAAATGTATGTATGACAGATTTTTGATATAATTAAAAATGGCCCCAAGGGGGGGGGGGAAAGTGGGGGTTTTAGAAGAAAAAAAATCATAGCTTCGTCAATTCACAAGATATCAAATCCGCGTAAATTTATTATTAATCCTCTTAGTATTATCTAAAACTTTTATATTGACATGTTTTTTATAGGACCAACCGTTATAGCAAAAAAAAATTAAAACCAAAACAAACCCCTGCCAGCTCCGCCTGCAAACAAGTTATTTTTCGAAGTAGGCGGTTCCAACTCCCGCATCTTTTCGAAACTGATACATAAAATCAAGGGTCATAAAATCTCGGTCAAGTTCGTTAATGGGCAAAATCGAACCAAGGGGGGGGGGGGAAATGGGGGGCTTTTTATGAAAACAGAAAAATCCTCATAATTTCTTTATTATTATACGTATCGAATCCGTTTGAAGTTATTATTACTTCTAGGAACAGTGCCAAAAACTTATGTATGACAGATTTTTGATATAATTAAAAATTGCCTTAAGGGGGAGGGAAGGGGGGTTTTAGAAGAAAAAAATTCATAACTTCGTCAATTCCCAATATTTCAAATCCGCTTAAATATATTATAAATCCTCTTAATATTATCTAAAACTTTTATATTGACATGTTTTTTTATAGGATCAACTCTTATAGCAAAAAAAAAAAAAAAAAATCCTTACTGGCTCCGCCTGCAAACAAGTTTCGTTTCGAAGTAGGCGGTTCCAACTGCAGCATCATCGCAAAAAGGTCATTTCTTCCGCAATTCCTGACAAACAGGTTCCCCACGTTTTGCGTCTTCGTAATCTACCTGTGCCTGTAGGCCGAGCCGTCAGGGATTTTTAAATATGTTATGCATTTTCCAAATTGTTTACTTTGATATCATCTTTCACCTTATTAAACTGTAAATATTTGTAAAATTATTTTGGAAGTGTTATATAATCTATGCTTGACACATGATTTTTCGTTCCCTTTTTTAAAGTTAAAATTGAGATAAAAAATATATTGCATTAAGGGAAAATTTGAAGACTATCAAAAAGGAAAGATTTTCAGGCATTTTGAGTAAAAATGCTAATGATTAAATTATGGCAACTTTGAATAAAATTCTGGACATGTACAGCTCTAAAAAGAAACTCGCATTTTCCATTTTCCCTCTTTATCTATGCCTGTGAATGATTATTTTTCGAAATGAATGGCATTGAAAAACTCAAATAGAAACTACTTGTTTTATGACTGTAGTTCGGCTTTCATTCTTTTAAAATAACTCAGTATGAACCCAATATCAATTATTTAGCATCCAAGATGCAATAACAGATCTACATCCATTCCCTTATTGCTGAAATATAATTAATTACTATTATCTTTCTATGTAATACTTACATGCATGTTACCCATATGTTTTAAAATTCTGATAACGTTTCCATTACTTTGATTCACTATTTATTTTACTTTTTTTTTTAGGTTTTGGCATGTCATGGTCACATAAACTATCTTTTGAAAAATAATTGAGCACACTGAAGTAAAAAGCTTAGAAGAATCTGCAGAAAGGAGACATTTTGAAGACTTCATCATATGATGAACTAGGAAAAATTCTGTTTGAGTGGTTCATGCAAGCTCGCTCATGTAATGTTCCTATCAATGGAATGATTGTGAAAGAAAGAGAAATTTTTCCACGTCTTGCCCTGAAGCATTTCATGGCATCTAACAGATGGATAGATAAGTTAAAAAAAAAAAAAAAAAGACACAATTTAAACAAATCCCTTAGCAAAGAATCTGCGAGTATTGATCCTGTGATGATTCAAGAATGGAAAGAGAACACTTTTTCGTCTTTAATAAATAAAAATTATGTGCCAAAATACATTTTTAATGCCGATGAGGCTGGCCTTTTTTTCTCTCTTCTGCTGGATAAAACTTTAAACAAGAAAAGAGAATTATGCAATAGTAGAAAAATGTTGAAAATGTGGTTAATTGTCTTGCTATGCTTTAATGCAGATGGAAGTGAAAAACTATCTCTGTTGGTTATTGGTAAGAGTAAAAAACCACAGTGTTTTAAAGATGTGAAGAGCGTACCAACATGTTATGATGCAAACAAGAAATCTTGGATGACAAGAGTTAGTTTTGAAATTTTTCTAAGAAAATTGGATAGAAGAATGAGTTTACAAAAGTTGAAGATTATTTTGCTGTTGATTGAAAGTTGAAGATTATTCATAGATGTGACACTCATATAAATTGGAAGTTAAAAAATGTTCAAATTGGGTTCTTTCCTGCCAATTCCAATTGTGTGATTCCCTCTTTCAAGGTTTCTTACAGAAAACAGTTGGTATGCAAGGCATTAGTCGAAATTGATTTTGGAAAAGAAGATGCTTGTAAAAAGAAAGTTAACATATTGGAGGCATTGCATTTGATAGCCTTAGCATGGAATAACATAACTAAAATTTGTCTTTCCGCCTGTTTTGTAAAGGATGGATTTGTAAAGTTTTCCTAAGATGACAATGAACACAAGAAGGATGATGGTTTCCCTTTAAATGATTATGCATTTACTGAATTTAAAATTATTTCCAGTGAATGTGCCAATTGTGATAAGGCCTTAATAACTTCAGAAATGCTGATTGAGGTTTTAAATCAAAATACAATAGAATTTCAACAAACTGAATTTATCTGCAAAATATAATTTTTTTTGGTAACTGATAAACTTATTGAATTCCAAACTAGTTCAACATGGGCTAAAAAGTATGTCGCATTAAGAGAAAATTTGCAGACTATCGAAAAAGAAAGATTTTCAGGCATTTTGAGAAAAAATGTTAATGATTAAATTATGGCAACCTTGAATGAAATTCTGGGCATGAAGAGCTATAAAAGAAAGACATTTTCCCTCTTTATCTATGTCTGCAAATCATTATTTTTGGAAATCTTCTAACCATTTCAAATTTGATGTCTTCTTCTGATAATAGCGCTAACGACAGTCCAGAGAGGACCATCATCCATTGATGCTTTAAGTGGACTAAAAACTGAAAACATTTCTCTCGAACTTCATCTTCAAAGTTTGTGCAATATTAAAGATGTTCTTCATGAACTTGAGAGACTAAAACAACAAGCAAACTGAAATCAGACTATTTTAAACCGAAATAAGTTAATCTTAAATTTTATTCATCTTTATCAATCTTATATTTGTGCTTGTAATATTTAAAATAATAGTTTTAAATACTTAACGTGTTTTTTCCTTTCTAAATTTCAATGTTTTTACTAACTTGGTTTTACATTTTTTTTTTGTTTATTTTGGCCATTGGTCCAATGGAAAATCAAGATTCTAGCATATATGAAATTGTTACTCTTAATAAAAACAAGCCAAGATAGATTTCTTTAAATAAGGTAAGTTTTTCAGAGCAAACAAGGTGAGTGTATTTACATTTCCTTTAAATTACAAATTTTGAGTAGTTTTCATCCAGTCCAATGAAAAACTTAAAATGGAAGTTCTACACTATATTTATGTGAAATATACAGCATATAGAAAGTGAAAGGACAATTTTAGCGTTCTAGAAGTAGTGCACTCATAGTGAATAAACAGTAACAAAAACTTAAGCTTTTTTTTTCCCAGAATAACATTTTAAAAATCAGTAGACATTGTAGCTCTACCAATTTTCAACAAATCAACTTGATTTTTATGAAAATCAATCATCACATATTTTTCTAGGGAAATATTTAGTAATTTTTCAAAATATTGATCTCTTATGCTGTGTAATTGTAAATAATGAAAGTTTTGACTGAAAATTTAAATTTTAATTGATGCTATTTCACTAAAGCTGCATGTTTTTTCAAACTGCTGTGTATTTTAGCAGCTGTTGGCCTAAAAATATTATTTTGTTTTTGTTTCATTGCTCTAGGTCAAGTCTATAAGTTATTGTGCCCAATGCTTTGACCCTCTTTTTAAATAGTGCTTCTACTCATCAACAGCCAAGCCGGTATTTTTTAATATATGAACTAAATAAAAAGTACAATTTTCTACTTTAACATATGTATAGTAAATTACTGTGAATGAATTTTATAAATACTTTGCATTTCTTTAAAAATATGCCTGAAAAGCCTTAAATTTCAGGATGTCAAAGGGGTGTTACCCCTTAAATGTTATAAAGAAATATCTAAAATGATTTAAAGAACATTCTTTACACTTAATTCAATTTTAAGGAGTCATGTATTTTAAAACAAATCAAAAAATAGAAAACTATTTTTTCACTCATATTAAAAATTTTGCAATAATTTAATCAAAACCGCATTCAAAATTTTGCATTAGAACAAAAGTGGGTAAAAGAAACTTTAGCTCTTTCTATATATGATATATGGAATATTCCTTTTTAAAGTCCACCATATCAAACCCACAATCATGACCTGGTCTCCGAGCTATCCTAGAAAAATAGATGTTCTGCTGACTCGTCTGAGAATTGGACATTCAAGGATCACTCATAAACATCTTTTACTTCGGGAGGACACACCCATGTGTCCACACTGTCATTTTGATTGCTTGACTATTTTTCCTCTTTTAACTGACTGTCTGGGCCTCCGGCACTTGTACAGAGTTTATTTTAATTCATCATCACCATCTTGACAAACCTCATTGGGGAAACACCTCATGGGGCACTCTTTCGTTTTCTAAAACATACTGGCTTTTATTTTGAGATCTAGTTTTTATATATCCTTCATGTTTTATATATAACAAAGTTAGTTTATACTTATTTAACTTGACATCTGGATGGGGTAACCCCATCCAGATGATATTTCCTAATATAGTTTTTTATACCTTACTTTAAGAATTCTTTATCTTTGTTTTATACACTGTCTGACTAGATCTGGATGGGTAGCCCCATCCAGATTTTTTTCCCATTAAGCTTTGTTTCCTTTTTGCTTTTGTTTGCATTAAATTGTGGTTTTTCTTTTTAATATATTTTTTCTTTGGCGCAGCTTGTCCCCAATGGGACCTTGTGCCATTAAACTATATACAACCAACCAACCAACCAACCTTTTTAAAGTCATTTTATTCAAAACTAGTTGACCCACCTGGCATTGCCTGGGCCCATGAAAATAATCTTAAACAAACAAAGTTTGTATAATTTTATATGTTCAGAAAATATTTCAAATGAATGTAGTTTCGGTGGCCCCACTGCCTTCAGCAGTATATAGTGTTTCAAATAAACCTAGTTTCCATTGTCCCACTTGCCTTCGGCAGCACCTAGTGTGTTCTGAACAAAACTCTTTCCAAATGAACCTGTGGCCTGGGTCCCTACTGCTTGTGGCAGTATACTGAGCATGTACTGGACATGCTTGAGGCAATCCAAAAACAATTTGAATGAGCCAAACCCCATAGTAATCAAACCCATAGAACCTGCGATAAGAACGTGCCCCCTGGCAGTAGAAGGTGGAACTAAAATCTGTAAGACAATCAAAAATCAAGTAGAATGAGCCAAACCCTGTTGTAATAAGGCCCATAGAACCTAAGATAAGAATGCATCCCTGGTAACGGAAGGTGCAACTAAAATCTGTAAGACAATCTAAAATCAAGTTGAATGAGCCAAATCTCTTTTATGATCTGGCCCATAGAACCTGATAAAATAATGCACAGTTAATGTTTGAAAATGATGGTATCTGAATTGCAAGCTAAGTTGAATGAATAACCAATTCCTGTTGAAATCAGGCCTATAGAACCTGAGAAAAGAATGTGACATTATGGTTGGAAAATGGTGATAACTGAAATCTATATTTAGGAAAAAGCTAAAATGGCCACTAGATGTCTTCTTTTCCCATACTCAAATTCAAATCTATATCTTAATTATTGCTCAGTCAGTAGTAAAAATTTGCAATTATCTTTCTTTTCTGCAAAGTAAATGGAGGGATCTGCTGGAAAACAGATCTCTTTATAGTTCTGCATATGTACGACAAGTTTCAAATTGATATCTCAAATAGTTTTTGAATTTTCAATCTCAAATCTATTCATTTTTGTTTGCAAAATCAAGTTTGTTTTTGCCATTTTGTGGGAAAAAAATCTTGAGGTTTTTAATTAATATCTCAGCTATTTACAAACAGATTTTTTTGAAAATCAAAACTCTGGATTTCCCAGATTTTTCCGCATTGATTGGTATTTTCAGTGTCAATCATCTCCTCTGCTGTGTGAAGCCTTTTCCTACAAAACATGAAGAAACACTAAAAATTGCATTAAAAAATGGAAAATAATCTAATCCAAAATCGGGTCTTGAGGTCCATAACTACATAATAGAGGTACTTTATTACCAAATTTTGTAGCTCTGCATCCAGAGGTCCCTTCAGAACACAGTTAACAGACACACACACAGGCAACTTCTATCTTTATTGTAGTTATAGATGGATATTTTGCAGATTGCACACCATGATTTTGTGAAGATGGCTAAACAGATTTCTGTGAAATTTCAAATGTATTGTATAGTGAATAAATGCATATCAAATTACATAAAATTTAGATCCTTCACATAATATTGATCGAATTATGTTTATTTTATGTTTTTAAAATGTGACTTTTATGAATATTTATCTTTTATTTTTGAAAGAATAAGAGACGTTTCTGAAATAACAGATCATTTTAATAAAACATTATTTATCTAAGTATCTAAAAAATTTAACTCATGTGGTGAAATTACATGAGTGTTATCCTGTGCAAAATGGAAGAAAAAAATTGACATCTATTTATGACTTGAAAGTAATAAATATTAAAAATATTCCTTTAAAGTTGTGTACTAGTGGGTCTAATAGTTTTAAGATAACAATCTTTAAATGTTCACTAACTTATGGCATTCCAAAGGTACTTGACCTCTTAAATTTAAGTATATGAGCGGGTTAGAATGACAGTGAAGAAAGTCAAAAATTTGAAAAATCTAGATAACCATATTTTCACTGAACATATATTAATTTCTGTTCAGTGTGACAGTCAAATAAGTCATAGTTCACTTAGGGAGTCGCTAGAGAGCAAAAGAAGTTGGACCACTTAATGCAATGGCAATACAACAAGTTTCACAAAACCCTTCATTTCTCAAATTACTAAATATTGACTTACTCCACTGTCATTCTAACCGCCTCATATCAGAAAGTATTATATTTACCTGCAATAGCAATTTCTATCCTTTTTTTCTTTGTAGACCCCTTAGATAACTTATGTTAAAAGTAAATGGTTAAAGAAAATCCAATCACTGAGTCATTTTGACGATAAGAATTGCATAATTAATGAACTAAAAATCTTCATGATGCAGGGATATTTTATTAGACTACGCATCACATTAGAATCGGTTGTTTAGATTTCACCAACACTGACTGTTCAATGCTTACATCGTTGTTATGAGAGTTTTGCTGATTTTTTACTAAAAGCTTGACAGTTTTTCAGATACATACCATAATTTTCAGTCTATAATCTGCAGATCAAACAATTTTGTTTTGACCCAGAAACTTTATTTTACATTCTGTAATTTACTAGATTTCTATAAATATTTGATTTCAATTATTAAATTAAATTTCTTGGTCGAAACACAATCTGCAGATTATAGGCTGGAAATTACGGTATGCAGCAGTAGGGCTCTTGAGCTCTAGCCAGGCCATAAAGACGTTAATAGCAAACTCTGACATTTTAATTTTATTAGTTATTTTATTTTTATAACATTACATAAATAAGTACAAATGTACCTTTTTTTTTTTTTTTTTGCTGTTTTGTTTAATAATCAGGACCAAAGCCAGGCCCTGGTAATTTGTACTAGCTTTACCCTTCTCTCTATGGGCCTGGTCATATAAAACATTCTCCATTGTCCTAGACAAGGACTTAGCAAATTATTGATAATATACTGTCATACTGTATTACCTTTGCATCTTTTAGAAATAAAGCATAAAATATAAACAGGAAGTAAGTGAAAGTTTTTATTAAAATCTGTGAAATAAAATCATATAATGAAAAATTATTTTATTTTTGTATTTCAATATTGTTTTTTAAAATAAAACTGTTAATCTTTACATCTGTCAATTTTTCTTTTTTATAGAAAGACTAAAAATAGTACTTTGTGGAGCAGTGATCATGTTTACTGTTTTCATATTTGCAATAATATTGGATTTTATAGTGCAGGTACTTTATTGAACAAAATAAAATATTTAACACTTTTATGAAAGACTAAATAAATATGCATTAATTTTACTTTTGTACATGGTTTTGTGTGAGAATCATTAATAAAGGATCTTTGCTATATTGATTTATCTGGAGGCATGGCAGTGCCTTCGCCAAGTCGAGAAAGCACAGTCGTAAGCATCCTTTTCTGGAAGCAACTCAGGGCACTTTTGACCCCCCCCCTCCCATATCTTTGTGCTGATGTATCTCAAAAAGCTGAAACTTCGTTTATCTAGAGTATGAGGCAAATAGGACCAAAATTTAAATTTTCACGTTTCTGTCTTTTCTAGTGCAGACGATATATGAATTCAAAGTTTCGATTTTTTGTCCCTCACTCACTTACTCACACTTCATAAAAAAAATTAGGTAGATTCCGTAGGCCTAGAAACTTGAAATTTGGAATAAAGGTAGTATTTAGGATACAAAGAAAGAAAAAATTATAAAATCCAGAAAATTCAAAAAAAAAAAAAAAAACATTCGAAAATTCAATAAATTCTAACAAAATTGAAAATTATACGATCTTGTAGTCTTAGAAACTTAAAATTTGGTGTGAAGGTAGTGTTTAGAATTCAGAAAAAGAAAACATCAAAAACACAATAAACATTTAAAATAAAATCAAAAAATCGAAAAAAATCAAAAATTTGAAAATAATCTAATTTTGTTGCAGTAGAAACTTGGAATTCGGAATGAAGGTAGTATTTAGGATGCAAAATAAAGAAAAAATAAAAGATCCAGAAATTTGAAATTTTTTTTTCCAAAATTTGAAAAAAAGATGAAAAAAATAAAAATAATATGATCTTTTAGTCTTAGAAACTTAAAATTGGGCATAAAGATACTGTTTAGGATTCAGAGTAAGGTAAAATAAAAAACCACAAAATTTGAAAATAAAATCAAAAAATCGAAAATTAAGGAAAATTTGAAAATAATTAGATTTATAGCGCTAGAAATTTGGAATAAAGGTTAATATTTAGGATACTAAATTTAAAAAAAAAAATTAAAAAGTATGGAAAATATAAAAAAAAAATTCTGTAAAATTAAAAAAAAAAAAAAAAAAAAAAAAAAAAAATTAGAAATTGAAAATAATGGATCTTGTAGTCATAGAAACTGAAAATTTGATGTGAATGTAATGTTTAGGATTCAGAAAAAGAAAAAATTAAAAACACAACAAAAATCGAAAATAAAATGAAAAAATTGAAAAAAAAACGAAAATTTGAAAATAATTCAATTTTTTAGAGCTAGAAACTTGAAATTTGGAATAAAGGTAGTATTTAGAATACAGAAAAAGAAAAAATCTGGAAAATTCGAAAAAAAATTCAAAAATTCGAAAAATTGAAAAAAAAATCGGTCTTGTAGCTTTAGAAACTTAAAATTCGGCATAAAAGTAGTGTTTAGGATGCAGAAAAAGGAAAAATTAAAACACAATAAATTCGACAATAAAATAAAAAAATTGAAAAAGATTGAAAATTTGAAAATAATTCGATTTTGTAGCACTAGAAACTTGAAATTTGTAATAAAGGTAGTATTTAGGATATAAAATAAGGACAAATTAAAAAATTCAGAAAATTTGAAAAAAATAAAAAATTGAAAATAATTCCATCTTGTAGTCTTAGAAACTTAAAATTTGGTGTAAAGGTTAGTATTTACGATTCAATAAAAGGAACAATTAAAAAATTCATGAAATTCAAAAATAAATCGAAAAATCAGTAAAAAATTGAAAATTCGAAACAATTTGATTTTGTAGTGCTAGAAACATGAGTTTTAAGATAATTGTCCTATTAGCTAGTACAACGCCCCTAATTGTTTTATGTTATTTTCCCCGGATTATGCTTTTCTTTCGTTTACAAATTTCGTTATAGAAAAGTTCCGCTACAGACTAGCTATGTTATGGGCAGTTTCTTTATATGCATGTTTGTTTTCTTTAACAGGTCATACTCTATTTAATTTGCATATGAAATATAGATTGTTAAACGTTAGCCCCCCAAAAATTTTGACAGCTCCCCGTCCCCTCGCGACATTACTGGCTGGTTATGGCTTGATAGTCTTTTCTAAATAAAATCATGGTGACTCTAAGATTATCTTGATTTATCTCTAAATTGAACCTAAATGTTCCTAAGAAGATGGATCAAAGAATTGCTATATTGGCATGACAATCAGGAAACTTAGAAGTAAAATAAAAAAATCAATAAATTTATAAAAAGTCAAAAGTTTGAAAATAATTCGATTTTGTAGTTCCAGAAGGCATAAAGGTAGGGTTTAGGATACAAAGTACAAAAAAATTTAAAAATCCGAAAATTAAAAAAAAAAACTAAAAAAACAAAAAAAAAAATCGAATAGTTTGATTTATTGGAAATGTCCGAAAATTTTAATTTCTTTTTATTCTAAACAGTACTTTTGTGCTAAATATCAAGTATCTAGGTCTGTGAGTAATATCTCAAATGGATAGCACCTTTCCTGGAAGCAATTGAGAGTACTTTTGACTTCCCCCTCCCATAACTTAGTGCTTGCCTAGTAACCTGAAGCTTCTTTTTATTTACAGGACTTTGCAAACGAAACTAAAGCTTCAAATTTTTGGTACCTGCAAATAATAGGGACAGAGTGTCGGCTTAGTGAAAATCAGTGGATGATCTCCAAAACGAGCCAAAATCAAGAAAAGGAGGATTACTTACAAAAAGATGTGAAATCCCATCAAAAACGTCACCTGTAAAAAAATGCAGCCAAGTCTCGTGACTCTTTTACCATAAAAAGTTCTGGGATTGTGTAAAGCCAAGTTTAACTATCTTATTAACTCTGAAATTTTCATTCACAAATCACTCCTAATCTCTACATCTTTAGTTAATTATTATTTTGTGACTTCGCAATTACATAGCACGAGAATGTGATGTATTTAATTAGTTTGAATCAAATAATACCATCCCATCCCCTATTAAGGTGTAATAACTTCCCTGTGCATATATAATTAGACTTAATCAAATTATCCCATCCCATAACTAGTAAGGTGTAATAACTTCCCTGTGCCGCATAATTGCCAAGTCACAAAATAATAATTAACTCAAGATGTAGCGACTAGGAGTGATTTGTGAATGAAAATTTCAGAGTTAATAAGATAGTTAAACTTGGCTTTACACGATCTCATAACTTTTTACGGTAAAATAGTCACGAGACTTGGCTGCATTTTTTACAGGTGACGTTTTTGATAGGATTAAAGTTACTACAAGCAAATGTTATAGAAATGCAAGTTATCAAATTTTAGTTTCTGTAAAATTGCATAAAGTATATTATGAACTCTGACACTATACCATATTTGTACTTCATCAATGCTCTCAGTTATACCAGTGCACTGGTGATTCATAGAAATATGAATGTTTCCACATTAGGTGCAAAATACAGTTACAGTAGTGCTGGGATTGTGATGTCAAGCAAAAGTTTTTAAGTTCATTATCAAGATTATTTAAGTTTGGTGTGTTTGAATGTATTATTTATTTATTGGCAAAAGTATTTCATTATAAACAATTTAAGACTGAAAGTTGTCATGCACACTTTCAAATTATGCATGTTTTATTTTTTACATATTTTTACATGATTATTTGTGCTAAATAACAATAAAAACAGAGTAAATGTAAAACCAATGAAATAAATATTTTTAAAATTAAGAAACATCAATAATGCTCAGATGCATATTAGTTTTATATTTCAACATTCCTTAATACCTCTGAAAAATAATTTGAGTGATAACTATTAAATAATAATTCATAAATAGTTTTTATTGAGGTATTCCACATCATTAAATGTCACCTTATTTTTGAAAGCTGCTTATATAGCATAATATACATTTAGTAAGGAACTTGATAGAATCTTCCTTATGGAAGGAAGTATGTTTCAATGTTTGTACACACTTTATAGGAGTGTGCTGGAAAGTGGTGAAAATTAATCTTGCATCTTCATGTAACTCTAAAACTTTCAAACAAAAATTATTTCTTTGGTAGGAAAAGGGTTTGAATGTAAAATGAAGTAGTAGCAATGTTTGAAGTAGTGATAATGTGTAACCTATAGATATAACAATCCTCATAGAATAATTTTTACAAACTTTTGATTTGTGTTGGGAAAACTCTAGTGAACACATCTGCCTACCAGTGTGTGACACAACTCCACTGCTTTTATTTTAAGTGCATGTGCAAATGTGTTAGAAGATTTATATATTACAGGAAAAAGGGAATTAACAGAAATAATAAATGGCAGGGAATTACAATAAGAGAATTCTACAACCAATATTATAATTTGTTGGTTTTCTCTCAATTTTAATATTACAAACATTTGCCCTCAACATCCTATTTATGAGAAATGAGCTTTTTTAGTTTTGATGAAACATTTTTTGAGTTAGTAAATTAGAATTAACAAATTTCTTTCATGTTATACATCATCATAATTTTAGTGTGCCACTGAAGTTTCATGAGGTAAAAATGGTTGAAAAACACTGTGCTAGATTAATAATGAAAAATTAAACATCGTTTAGCAGAACTCTCATGCCCAGTAACTGAGAATTTTAAATCATTATGGTTCATGTTGAGCTATTATGAAGTAAATTACATTATTAATGATAGTGATCATGTTTAATATGGAAAACAATGTTCAAATGTTGATTTTTTTTATAGATGTTGTCTTATAGTTGGGGGGGAAATATATATAAATTTGGGAATGATTTTACATTTTAAATCCATATAATAAAGTTGTTTATGTCAGTTTATTACCAACCCTTTGATTTTTAAGTACACTATTTCTAGATATAATCTTCATCTAATTTAATTGCAAATTTCTGTCATTAAATATACCAAATATTTCTATTTGGAAATAGTGATACTTCAAAATTGGAAGGTTTGGCAGCAATGTATCAGTGAGTATAGTGTATGTTAAAAGTTAAACACAATAGCGAATTTCAAAATAAATTTTAATTATTCACTCATCAAGGTTCATATGAGCTAACAAATTGTTGTTTAAAAATTTTTTAGATGCAATTATGCTTTAAATTTTATCTGGAACTGTATAATTTAAGAAAAGAACAAAAAGTAGTGTGTTAAAAGTTCAAGCACAGTAGTTATTTATTTTTTACAGAAGGATAGTAAAAAGAAGTTAATATTTGATTATTGCTGCATTGTATTGTTTCCGTCATGATTTCAAACAGTGTTTTCAATGGCTAATTTAAACCCTTTAATTGAGGAATACTGCTTATCATTTTGGTAAACTGTACATGTGAGAATATCCATTATGCTTTCTATTGGGCTAAGTGCTAACTAAGTCATGACTAAGTGTTGGCCAGTTTAAAACTGATACCGTGTTCGACCAAAGCCAATGTGATGTTGAGTTGGAGTTATGGATTGAAGCATTGTCATGTTGATAAAAAAACAATCTTCTCTGCCTAAAATCTCAACAGGAAGTTCTCATACTGCAGATTTTTAACACCTCCTCATGTTGACAATTCTTTCGACTTTGTCACTTTGTATTGTAATGCAGAAACAAGAACCTGGTGTTTCTTATAAACCCAGAAATCATTTGCAAGACAAATACTTACATAATTTTGTAAAATTTTCATAAAAACAATTTTGTGTTTAAACTTTTGACACTGTTACTTTTGTTCAATTCTTAAACTCATGGTTTGAATAAAATTTAAAACATAATTTTGTTGAATATGGTGTTAAGACTGCAATTATAAACATGCATAAATAAGATGTTGAAATAAAGTGACTATTTAAAGTTTTATTTGAAAATTGATGTTGTGCTTAAACCTGACACACACTGTATATCTTATTATCCATTTACTTAAATATGTTGAGAAATGTCAAATTACTTTTGTATTTCCTTAGTAATTTCCTACATAGGTATCAAAATTTTTTCTCTGATTATTTATATAGAAATATGAAAATCCATGTTTTCTTAATTGCAACAATATACAGGGTGTCCAAAAACATTGACCTTGGCTTTTATTCTTAAAATATTGATCATAGACATATTATAAATTACAAAGTTACATAAAAAAGGTGCAGTATTTTATGAAATCGATTAAAATTTTTAGTTTGAAAAAACACAAAATTAAAATTTTTACAAAAAATTTCCCAAAGAGTAAAATGTGTCCCATACACTAATAATGTCATGTACAAAATTTCGTCATTTTTTCATAAAAAGTCGCAGAGATATGTTTAAACAAACTTGGTGAGGGGTTAATCATAAATTAAAAGTAAATGTTTACAGCATTTTATGCAATCATTGTTTTCTTTCATAATATGTGTATGATCTCTGAAATGTGATCATCCGACATGAACTTTCCCCTTTAGCGAACTCATATCCAGACATCCAAAAGTGGATAAAGTCACCATTTATGTATTTTCATATCTCTGACTTTTTAGGATAAAATGCTGAAATTTTGTACATTAACTAATTACTGTATGGGGCCCATTTTACTCATTGGGAAATTGGTTGTATGGGAGCCATATAAAAATTGAAATTTTGTATTTCTTCAAATTTAATCCCCTGAAAATTTTAATAGATTTCATAAAATTCTGTACCTTTATTTACATAACTTTGTAATTTATAATATATGTCTATGATCAATATTTAAGGAATAAAAGCAGAGATCAATGTTTTTGGGACACCCTGTATACAGTATAGAACCATTTATTCAGAATGATCAGGAGCAGATGTAGTCTGGATAACTTGTTTTTTCTGGATAAGTGGCTGGGCATCAAAGCAACACTCATTTGATCAGATTTGTAGAATATATGTGGCTGTGTCATTGTTTTTTTATTGAACTAAGAACTTCAGGTAAACATATCTTATGCAGTATTTGAACCCAGTTCTGCTATACCAAAATAGGCTGCCATGCTAATAGTCCAAATAACTCTCTCAAAAATTCTAAATGATTATACAAGAAAAGTTTATAAAACAATTTTCACACTCTAATCAAAATATAAAATTAAAACAACACATTTAATTAAAATCTTATTTTTTTTTCCTGAAATCCATGCTTTTTTTTCCTCTTTTGAAATTTGATCATAACTTTTTACAGCTTTTGGCTGTAACTATACTGTATGTAATTTCAATTGATTTTTCACAGCCAGTTTCCTGGTCCTAATCTTATGTCAGTACTGCTTGACCAGTCTTAAAAGACCGCTCTTGGCATGCTGCCAAAACATTAGAATATTCCAAAGGGATGGAAGCATCGGATTAGGAGGAGAAAAAGTTCAGGTTTCACTTTACCCGCCTGACCTCTCGTCAGTTCTTCACTGGTTGTTCTTGTTCTAGTAAATACAAAACTAGTGGAATTCTCCTATTCATCCCCCACAAAAACAAAATTTGGGGAGACTTCCCTTTCATTACCCACTTTCTTATTAACAAGAATAGATTCGTCTTACCCAGACCTGTTATTCATGTGACCAGTCTTTAATGCTTGGCTCAGCAGTAACTATGGTAACACTGCATTTGGCTGACTGACTGCTCTACTTTTTCCCATGACAATGAAGGGATGAAGTGAGGAGAACGGATGTCCTAGAGAAGACAATTGAAATTACATAGACTATAATATCAGCATTCTTTAACAGTAATTTTTGTATTGTCTGTGCAATAGCGCAATATTTCATTAATGATCAGTTGAACTAGTTTTGGAGTTTTGTGTTAAGATGCATTTCAGACTTAATATGTGAATATCTTTTGAGTTATCTTGTAAATATTTTTTGGGTGTACAATCGAAATATAAAGTGCATTTCAATCTTGGATGTGGATGGAAAGTCCTTCAAAGGGAACACTTGTACCAGGCCCGGAGCTGAGCTGATAGGAGTCCCATCTAGGGTTGTCAGATTTAGCCTTTTAAAAAAACAAAAGATTTTTATTGACACTAGTTTGTTTTATTAAATTACTGTCATTTTTTCACATCCTACTGAACTATGTTGCATGTGCCAATAATGCTGCCTCAAAAGAATTTTCCTTCAAAACAAATCATAATAACTGTTATTTTCAAACTGCATTTGTATTACACTATTCTTACAACACTTTTAATTTTACAGTCACATTTTTGTAGTAAAAAGTGAAATTTTTGAAGCAAATTGAAATGGTAAACTGATAAAAATTCTTAAAATTATAAAAGTCAGATGTGTTTTTTTAAAAAATTGAACAAATCATCATATGGGAAAGCATGTAAAGTACAATAAGCCTGAAAAACTTCCCATCACACGGGTCTCAAAATGCTTATTCAAATAAGCTTTAGATTTTAGGACATGTATAAGGAGATGCTTAGTTATAATCTGTACTGGCAACACCTATTTTATATTCTACAAAGCCATCAGACTAAATTTCCTGACCTTTCTGAACTCAATTTCTACCTTCATGTCTTCCCCATAGCAGTATTTCTTGTCATCACAGGGAATGAAATTGTACAACATTATATTATATTATAGATTAATAAAGTAACTGTTTTATGATAAATCTTAAATCTGTGTATGCATTTACTTATTTATATTACTTCTAATATTTTTGCCTACTTTTGATATATTGACTATAAGTCATAACTTACCACGTGTTTGGTAACTTAACATGTGTACTTTGTAATATGTATTTTTTTAATGGTTTAATATAAATATATTTTTAAAGCATAATTATCACTTCAGAATGCATTTAGAATTTTAGTGATATTTCTTTTGGCATATTTTTGTTTTTTAATTGTGTTACAGAATAAATTCTAAAAATTAGTTTTTAGTTAGATAAATCTAATACATATTATATTTTCTTTTTAAAAATCAAATTAAACTTTGAACTATAATAAAGTTGTGTAATTTTACTATTGTACTTAGTCTATTTTACTATATTTTATTTTTATTAAACTTTTAGCAACATAAATTTTTATCTTTAAAGTTAACAATTTATAGCACCTCAACATATTTTAAAACTTAGTGTTAAATTTATTATTCTATTAGGTATAAAAATTATCTTAGTAAAATATTCATTATTGACAGTTAAAAAAAAATCATTACTTACAATATTATCTAGTGGTTTTATTAATGGTTTGAAGATTAAATGAAGGGTACTTTTGCTTGGGCATATTGTTTTTGTTATTTAATTAACTTATAGAATAAATACAGAAAATAGTATTTAATTAAATGGTAAAGACAATTCATAATTCAATAGAAAAAAAAATTATATAGCTAAAAGTTTAACAAATTAAAAATATATAAATAATAAAATTATACAATATTTAATGTAGTTAAAGTTTAGTTTGATTGGTAAAAGATTTGATTGTGTTTTTAACAAAGGTTTGAAGATTAAGTGGATATTTCATTTGGCATATAATTTTTGTTTTAATTAAGTTGTAGAATAAATACTACTGGTCAGATAAGTAAAGCTAACATATTTTTTTTTTCAATCAAATTAATAAATAATGGCTATTTTATTATTGCAATTTATTTTAATAGATTTTAGTTTTACTAAATGCTTCATTTTTACATTTTTGGGACTTCAATTAACACATTTTATTTCTGGACATATTTTAAAACTTATCGAATGTAAATAAAATTTATTATTTTAGTATATGAAACTTATGTTGACTTCATTGCCAATTTATATGCATTAACCTCTATAGATTTCAGTTATATAAGTTATAGAATAAATACTACTAACACATTTTAGTCAGATTGGTAAATCTAGTGTGCATTATTTTTTAATTTTGATAATCAAACTGAACTATAAACGACTTTAAATAATGTATAATTGTCTTTTAATTTAAAACTTTTAGTACATTTTTTATAACTTGTCAAATTTAATTAAAATTTAATAATTTAGTTTATGTATACCTATCTTATTCAGATAATAAAATGTTCATTGTGAATTTAACAGTCAAACTATCTTTGAACTACATTAAAGTTTATAGTTTTATTGTAATTCATTTATTTTACTATATTTTATTTTAACTTTATTAAACTTTTAACAACATGAATTTTATTTAACAATTTACAGTACCTCAATATTATTGTTGGTGGTCATAATTAAAGTGCACATGTTTGAAGGGTTCTACAAGCTAAACTATTTGGAATATTTAAAAAAGATTTGGTTATTTATACTGTTTAGAGAATGCAGAAACAAGCTTGCAATAAAATAATTTTAAAAATTTCCTATAGGTGGCACTGCATATCATTAAAATAAGAAAAATAAAAATAGAGAATTTCCTACCAGCTAAATTTTTTACTTTTTTATCGCAAATTTCACATGATTCTAGCTTAAGGTTTAAGCCATGAAGAGCCTAATGAGCACTAAAATTTAGCCAAGAATAAAAGCTGCACTCTTGTTTATAAAGTGTTTTTTATCAAAATGGTAGTAACTGCTATGAAAGAATATCGTCTCAAAAGATATCCATTTAAAATGAGTTATTTTTGTTAATAAAACATCCCTAGCATGTAAGTGCCATCTATTGGTAAAATTTCAAACTAATCATTTTTATTGCATAAATTGTTTCCGCATATTTTAAATAGTAATACCAAAAGCTTTAAAAAATATTCTAAATAGTTTATTTTCTAGAACCCTTCAAACACATGCACTTTAATTATGGCCACCCTGTATTTTCAAACGCTAGCATGTAAGTGTCGTCTATTGGTAAAATTTCAAACTAATCTTCTTTATTGCATAAATTGTTTCTGCATACTTTAAATAGTATACATACCAAAGCTTTAAAAAATATATTAAATAGTGTATCTTGTAGAACCCTTCAAAAACATGCACTTTAAATATGGCCACACTGTATTTTAAAACGTAAGGAAATTAATTTAAATTTATTATTCTATTATGTATAAAATGTCTTATTCAGATAATAAAATATTCATTTTTAACATTTACCAAAAAAGCATTGCTTACAATATTATATGGTGGTTTTATTAATGGTTTGAAGATTCAGTGAATACTTGTTTGGGCTTATTATTTTTGTTATTTTAATTAAGTTATAGAATAAATACTAAAAATAGTATTTTATTAAGATAGATAAATATAATTTATAATGCAATTTTAAAAGATTATATTGTTAAAAGTTTAAGAAATTTTAAAAATATGAATAACAATAATAATAAAATTATACCATATTTAATGTAGTTTGAAGTTTAATTTTATTGTTAAAAGAAAAATATGCCCAACAAATTATGGATTATAGAAAATGATTTGTTTGTAGAATTAAAAGTAATAACCATAGCAATATTACTTTATGAATTAAGAGTAATAACCATCGAAATATTGCTATATGTTCATAGATATTTAAAGCTAATTTATGTTTGAAGAAATGATGTAAATGAATGCACAGAAAGTTTAGGAATTATAAAAATGAAATACTAATATTATAGTAATAAATATCCTCCTACATAATAGGAACAGCACTTTGTTTAGTTTTATAAAGTAGATATAAATGAATAAAAGTTGAAAATAAAAACTATTTTCATAAAAAATAAATAAAATAAACATTGAAATTTTCAATAATAGGTTTAAATATTACTTTTTAGAAAGGAACAAACAATTACATTTAAACATTCTTAGAAAATTAAATAAATTAAACTTCTAAAAATTTTGCAAAAAACAAAAATAAATAAAAATAAAAGTTGAATACGAAATAGTTTTACAAAAGATTATTTTTGTGCGATATATCTGGGCTAGAATCATTATTAATAAATTTACAAAAAGCTTAATTACTCTTTAATACATTAATGTTTTATTCCTTTTCTCTTTAAACTTTAATTAATGTGATTTAACTTGTATAAATAAAAATCTAGCAAAGTATTAAAATTTTTATTGACTAATTAGTATGTATTTGGTAAAATTTGAAAATCTTTAAACAAATTGTTATATATATATATAAAATAAAAGTTGAATTGTCATTAAAATAAGATCACGTAGTCAGAAAATTCATAAGATAAATAATAATTTTTTAATGTACAAGAAAAGTTCAGAGTTCCATCATAGAGAAAGGTCTTTGAAATAGTGCCGCCACAAATTCGTATGGAGACTTTATGTCAAGTAGCTATTGGTACTGGGCCTCACAATTTCTTTTAATGTTGCTAATTTTAATCTTTGTTGTAAATGCAGATTAAAAAAAATCAGTTTAATTTTTTATTTAATCTGTTAAAAAAAAAAAAAAAAAAAAAAGTAGTATCTTTCTCTTATTTAAATATTTGTAAATGAATTGATAATTTTCTTAACATTGAATGAATTTGGAATTCTATAAGAATGCAACTATGATTTTCATATGAACAGTGCATTATATTCATCTGAATATTTGGTTATCAGATGTATTTAAGGTATTTCATGTAACAATGGGAAGAAAAAAATCTTTGTATTCATTAACAATAAGGTCATAATTACAAAATTCCCTTTTTTTAATAGTTTTGTACTCATGCTTCTAAATAGTTATGTTAATATGCTAGGACAGCATTGAGAGTAAGTGCCAAATTTCTTAATGATTTAAGCAAGGTATGCCGATTTAAATCTGATTGATTAAAAGGATGATTTAAATCAGTTTTTTTTAAATCATTGATTTAAATCAATATTGAAATTTTATTCTTTTGGAATATCTAGTTTTGCCTTGATTCAGAATAAAATAAAATTTAAACAACCCACATGTTATTTATTTAGATCAAATGAACCAAAAATAATAATAATAATAATAATAATTATCTGCCTCTTTAAAGTTCCCAATTGTAAATTTTATATTCACAATCTGTACATAGATTTTTTTTTCCCTTCTAACTACATAGATAACAGTATTCATCATTGAAAAGTTATCCTGGTGGCATTTCCAGAACAAAAGTGGCTCAAAATTAATTAAATCATTAATATGACATTATTACAAAGGCCATTATTACCATTATATGCATCACTTAGATGCTATTAAATATGACATTGTTGTAATTTGTAAATTAATATTTTTATTTTTAAATATCTTGCAATTGTTTTATCCATGGTTGTGTCGCAGGCTGTAAGAACACAGAAAAGCAAAATAAAGATAGTGAATACTGTCAATTTACAGTTGTTTACAGCTGATCAATTTTTAAATGTTTTTCTCTTGAACAATAGCTTGTTAATTCTTGTGGTTACATCCCACTTACCTGCAGAGAAATTGGTAGTATACATTTAGATCATATTTATGAGTAGGAAAAATAAAAAAATTGTAAAGTGCTTGTAGGCCAGACAGTCTGCTTGAGTTTAGATGGGTGGAAAATTGTTTTCAATGAGCCTATTATTTGTGCAATTGTCGCCAAATGCAGCAGGGATTGGTGTTTTGTGGATTCCATTGACACATCAGAAAATCACACACAACCAAACATACCTTATAAAAATTGCTCATGAGGTAATATTAAAGTGTAAAGCTGAATGTAATTGTTTCATTGGTAGCCTTGTCACAGATATTGCAGCTGATGTTAAGAGTATGCATGATGACTTAAAAAAGATGTGATTTGACTGAGATCGAAAAGAAAAAAAAACTTTTGATTTTGCTAAGAATAAATTCACTAGTAGTAGTTTTATAGATTCCTAGATAAGGCAGATCCTTTTTTATGATTTTATTTTTGAGCAAAATAACATATCCCAAATGTCTCCTTCCGATTGGTGGCATGCCCATTTCAATTCAAGTTTTTGTGAAGCGTCAGATGAAAAAGCAATAAAGCAACTGTTCCCAACTGTAGCATCTATAGAAAAGACTATTTTTTACTTATGGTTTAGTACATTCAAAACTTAGAAACAAATTAGGAAAGGAACAATCTGGAAAATTGTTTTTTTTATACAAAGCCTTGAATTCCAAGCCCTAAATATTTTGAAAAAAAAAATCATATCTTTTAAAGTATTTGTCTTTTTTACATTTCAATATTTCTACTTGCCAAGTCACCAAGGCAGTTCAAAATTAATTTTTCCCATTTGACTTTCAATATCCGCTATTAATAAAATTAGAAATGAAAATTGAGGTGACTCTAAAATGCTTTTAATTGTTATATTTTTTAACTTTAATATTTTGAGAAAAACCTTTAACATTTATGTCATATATTTAAAATAAATTGTATTAACCAATGTGTATATATGCATATTTTTATGAAAAATGTTTTAGATCTTATATATTTTACATTTACATGTTTACAGAAATTGTTTTTAAAAAATATATGCTGGCAAATACTATCTATTGCCAAAAAAAAAAAAAAAAAAAAAAAAAATCTGCTTTTTAAAAAAAAAAGTATTTTTATGCAATTTAAAAATTAATTTCTTTATTAGTTTTCATATGGTACTCTCATTTAAAATTTAAAAAATCATCTTGCTAAATTAATATGTAGAAAATTTAACTTTCCAATGTAACTATTTTAAATAAAAAAAAATTAGATTTAAGTAAAAAAAAAATCTGATTTAAATAAAAAAGTCATTTTTAATAATAATAATTATTTAAAAAAAAAATCATGAATGAATCATCCCTGCATTTAAGTAATACTATTCTGTTTAACCAAACGATTAAGAAAACAAAACAAAGTTGACTTTTAAAAGTAAAAACACTTGGGCATTAAGAGTAATTAAAAATAATAGATTATTCGATTCCTATTTTTTTTTTTTTTTTTTTTTTTTTTTTTGCAGCAATAAGTTAATACCATATAAAGAAATTATGTACATCTTCTGATCTTTCCATGTACTTATAAATGGATAGTTGCTAGTTCCTAAAAAAATTTTGTTGCTTATGCTTTTTCCACCTGCTCCTTCTTTCTCTGCTTATACATGCTCATGTATTCATATTGGGTATGATAATCGCTTTTCAAGTGATTTAATAATGTTTGGGGATAAAGATGATCTCCCCCTTCTTTTATTTAATATTTCACAACTCTATTTTTTTTCTATCATTTGTAAGTGACATATCTTTTATTTATGATAGAAACTTTATACATGGATTATAATAGAATCATCCTTAAAATATATTTTAGTTCGAATAACATGTTATTAAATATATTAATTTTTTTAAACATATTTCTAAATATATTTAAAAATTGTTGAACATTTACATCAAAGTTTTAAATTTTTGTATCTTATGAATTTTAGTTTTATAATTGCATAAGTTTAAGTTATCAATAATGTCTTTGATATGGTATATTGCAACATTTATAAATTGCATTTGCACATACACACAACTATACAAATTCAGAACTATTGGGAAAAATCAAAAGGATTAAATAGATACATTCCACAAGAAATGAAAAATCCATATAAGATTCAGAGCAGAAAAAAAAGTAACTTAAATTATTGATGTGAATTTTCTTTTAAATTCAGAAGGAGTGAAAAAACCCTGTTTAAATAAAAGTATATTTTCTTTTATGTGTAAATATGAATAAATTTAGGAAATTTGTGTTCAAAAATAACTTTTAATTATCTTTATTTATTTATTTATTTTTTTCCTTTAGTGTTTAAAAATGTTGATTCATTTTGGCTTAATCATTGCTCATCAATTTAAAAACTTAGTTAAAGCAAATTAAATATGTAAATTAGTTTCGTCATTATACCAATTTTTGGATTGGCAAAATTTATACATAACAAATAAAATAAGTTTTTAACATTTGTATTTTTGAATATCTCATTAAAGAATTTAAATACAGCTGACATCAATTATTAAATATAACCACTTATAGCCACTTTCAGATCAGCTTCGTTTTCGCAAACACTTCAAATTGATATTCAAAATTAAATTTCCAAGATGTATGGAATATTAGACGGAATAAAAGGAACTACGTAAATCTGAGATGTACCAGTTTGAAATTTAGGCTTCGAGGAACGTAAACAGCAAACCAAAACTATCAAAACGAAACTTTAGAAGCGACTTGTTTTGGGATTTCATCGCATGTGTAACGAAATGTACCTTAGACCACAACAGAAATATACTTCGGCAATGTTCGGGTTCTTTCGGAGAAATAATTATATATAGTTATAAATAAAAAAGCCAATCGCATTAAAGTACTACAGTCATGTGATAAGCTATATCCAATCTCGCTTTGGCGATAGGTGTAAAGAACGTTCGGAGTTTCTCGTCCTCCCTTCTGTCAGCGCAGAAAAGTTTTTAGCTACCGCCGCCATTTTGATAGGAGCTCCAAAGCGAATTTTGAAAACTCGCAGTTTTGAAAATGTGTTAGGATAGTCGTATCCCCCGATTTTCATGTATATTAAAAAAGTGAAATGTTCATAAAAGTTTCAGCTAGTTTTTAACATTAATAAATCGTCATGTAGGTTTACAAGACGTGATGGAGGGTTCATCATCAGGAACCCGTTCGGCGTATTAACTTTATCCTGTGCCGTGCCTTCGAATGTATTCTTCAAATGAACATCGAACTTTAAGGCATAATAAACCGAGTGTGTGGTTAAATTTTACTGCACATTGTCGTGTTAACAATTTCCTAAGCAGGCATTAAACATCATGGCTGATCAACTTGTCCAAGAACCACCGAATAAACGACCGAAACTCTCCGATAATGCAGGTAAATATTGGGATTGTACATGCACTTCTCTTTAATGTTATGGTGATAATCGTCCAGTCCATTTCACGATTGCCGGAGTCTGTTTTTCTTTCTTCTTTTTTTATATATTTTTCTAATCATCGACTGATTTTTTTTTAAATAAACAAATTATTTTTCGTTCTCGCAATTTTTGTTTGTTTTGATTTTGCAGTATGAAAACGTCCGAGGCGCGAGTGATAAATATTAGATTGTTTTTTTTTCAACATTTATTTTACTATTGAATTATTGTGACATGTTGACGCTCATTTGTTGTTTGTCATTAAGTTATACTTCAGGGGATTATTTAGTATTTAAATTTGTCATAAATGATTAAATGAGAAAAATCTAGAAATTTTGTTTGTATGATTTGTTTTGTGAATATTTGTTATTCAGAATATTTAGCTTGCAAGTGAATTTGAGTTTTTGCGGTAAATGCATATAGATCTTCGGCTTTTTTTTTATATTATTAAATATCATGAAATGACTGATGATTATTTATTAATAAAGCGAATTTGTAACATGGAATGAGTTAGGTATTAGGATGCTACGCCGCGGCCGCGGACATATAGAAACATGGACAGCTGAGTTATATAAGCTATTCACCTGTCAAACGTGTGTAATATCTTTGCGGTAAATGTATAAATAAGTTTTATTTATATTTTAGCTCACTAGCGTTTGTTTATAATTAAATATTACAAATGACGATGGCTCATTTCACTGATATTCAGTGAATTTGAAGTTTTTTTTTTCAGGATAACTAATTAACTTCTTTTGTTGATAACTGATTTGTCCAAAAATTCAGTTGTCATGTGTATTATTATTATTTTTAAATAGATTTTTATTTTTTTATTTGCAAAAAAATAATCATCGAATAGTTGTTTACAATTAATAGTTGTAAATGATGATTTGTTTTCTTGACATGTTTATTACTAATGGTGACAATATGTCTGTTTAGATTATTATTAATGTGTAAGTAGTCGTTCAATTTAATCAATAATTGTAAAATCGGCAAATTATGTTTTAGTGTTTTCTTATTTCAAACATTAAAGCTAAAGACTGTTTTCTTTTTCCCTCCCTCCATCATTTATTGTTCTTATTTAATTGCATTTGTGTTCCGAAATTCGCTTTAATATATATCGTATATTAAAAATACATTCATATAAGCTAATTCTTTTTTAGTTTTGTTTACTATTTCTTGATTCACAAAAGCGGATGATTATGACTGGTGATTCTTAAAAACAGCCACACTTGTTTAGCTGTTACATTATAATTATTTTCATGATTAATATTGAATTATAAATAGTTTATGCAAATAATTTTAAAATGTGTGAATTATGCTTTCTTATTAGCAATGTTTTTTCATGCATATAGGGTTTCTTATTGCATTATTGTGATGCTCATCCTGTTTGTCATTAAGTTATCCTTCAGTTGCTAATATAATAATTAAATTTCTCAGAAATGATTAAATGAGAAAAGGAGACTTGTTTGTCTAGCTTGCTTTGTGAATATCTGTTTATTCAAAATATTCAGCCTTCAAATGCTTTTTTTTTTTTCTAAGTAAATGAACAAAGATCACCTAATAGTGTTTTATTTTAAACAATCGTGAAATGACTGGTGATAGTTTATTGATGATAAATTAATAATCTGGGGTTGTTTTATGATGTTGAATGAGTTGTACTCTGTATGGTAATGTGAATGTCTGAGTTATTTTGATATTTAACAATCAAGTGCATTTAAAGTATTTGATAAATGTTCAAACAAATTTTGTTTTTCTGAAATTTCCTAAGTAATCACCAGTTCAAGTGCTTGTTTATTATTGAAAAGAATGCTTCATTTCATTCCAATTAAAATGTGTTTAGTGTTTTGTTTTGTTGTCAAGATATCAATTAAACCTTTTTGAGAATAACTGAGTTAGTTCAATATTCAATTAGGTACATTTTAAAATACAGGGTCATTCATAATTCCCTCCGGGGTTTCGAAACGTTATAGTAAAAAAACGAAGACGAATATGAAAAAAAGAAACATATAAAATTATTCCGAAACTATTCAAGTTTTACTTACATACATTACAGGTGTTCTATGTGTGAACCCTTGGTCACATGGCATACATCCATGCGATAGTCCAGTTTCTGCCATACTCCGTTTCTTTAAATCTGAATCAGTGGTGTCAGTTCAACGGGCCTTTCGTAATAAATATCGAAAACAGGGACCAACTGACAAAACAATTCATGTGTGGTACTGGAAATTTAAAGAAACGGAGTATGGCAGGAACTGGACTATCGCATGGATGTATGCCGTGTGACCAAGGGTTCACACATAGAACACCTGTAATGCATGTAAGTAAAACTTGAATAGTTTCGGAATAATTTCATATGTTTCTTTTTTTCATATTCGTCTTCGTTTTTTTACTATAACGTTTCGAAACCCCGGAGGGAATTATGAATGACCCTGTATAAAGATCCAAAATATATACATGTTTTTATTTGTAAAACATAATCAACTACTTGTTTGTTTATGACAAATTATTAATTTGTTCACCTGTATATTTACTGGACTTGAATATGGAATATATTTTGTTTATATCACAATATAAATAGTTGTTCAATTTTATGAACAATTATTGTAAAATAATAGATGTATTATGTTGAATTCTCTTGTTTGTTTTTCAAATATAAATACTGAGGTTTGCTGCAGAACAGCATTTATTTTTGTTAAGTACAGTGTTTTGTTTTTGTGCACCAGAACTTCATTAAAAAACAAAAATATATAAAATGTAATTCTTATAAATGTCAATAATTTGAGTTTTGTTATGAGATGTGATGATTCTTACAAATGGTAACTTTAATTACAATTTTTAATTATTTTCATGTGTGTAATATAATTATAAATAATTATCAAAAATAACATTGAAATATGTGAATTATGCATGGTATATTAGCATAATATTTTCATACATCATTTGTGATTACATTAATGGATGATAAGTATTTCTAACATCATCCAATGTCACAATGGTGTTTTTCTTTCGTATAACTAATCAATGTTCTGCTTTTTCTTCCTACAAACATTATCAAGGGCCATGTACAAATATAATTCTCCACAAACATTGGGAGCTCTCCCTGGTGCATGTGGTACCAGGGTTTGTAAATATAATATTTTCGAAAATATAAAAATACCCAATATTTTGATATCGGATATTTTCAAAATAGTAAACTTATTGATGATTATAAATATTTATAGACTTAATATAGATTAGAAAATAAAACATACTCCACTTAGCATGAAAATAAAGCAATATTCATTTATTTATTTTTTTTTCATTTAAGGCTGTTCTCAAATCTAAAGGTGCTACTTTCTGACAAATGTCTGAAATCATTTTTGTTCGAAAACTCATGAAATTGCCAGGTGTTCTTATTCAGAAACTATGTAATCAAATGACATTTTCCAATTTTTGGTAAAGGCCGATCTTTCAGAAAATAAGTCGGCATTTTGAACTGAATTCCTGACGTTGCAGTGCAAGAAAAGGGGAAGACTTGTCACGTGACAAAAATTGCTTATAACACGATTAGTAATTTATTTATTAAAAAATGGAAAACTATTTGATACCAATTCGCTTCAATAGTCAGGCCTGCCAATTTTATTCCTTTCTGTTTAAAATTTTTTTTAAAGTTTTGCGTTGTTGAGCAAGGATTTTGAGAACCACCTTAAGTAACAAAATTGAAGATCAACTAATTGCAAACAGACACCATTTGCTTTTTACACTCACAAAAAATAAACTATAGTATTTAATATCAAGTATGAAGAAAATTTTATCTTTTCTACAACAAAATCTCAAATACAAAATAATTGTTTTTATTAAAAAATCTGAACATAAATGTAAGTTTGTCTGCTTTTCCATTCCCTAACTTGTGCAGTTTAAACTAAACTAAACAAGATTATTTCTAATGTAAATAACATATCTAAATTAGACAGTTTATCTTTCAGTGGTTGTTCTCGTGTGCCACATAATTATCACTTCTATATTTAAAAATTCAACTTCAAATGTAAAGCTCTGAAAAGATATTTTGGCTAAAAATGTTTATGCCAGAGCAAAAGTTCCTTATCTACCACGGCTGCATAGTCTGTGGTAAAAATGACCGGCTCTGACTCTGGGCTGGCTAAAGTACTGGTAATGCCTGTTGATTCCTGTTATTCAGATTGCTTCATTGCTGTCATTTGTTTTGAAATAGTAATAGTCGCTTTATTAAATTTGTCACTTGATAAAGGAAATAATACTATTTAAAAAAGTGACAGCAATCAAAATAAAAATAAAAACCCAACTGGCAACACTGCAACCTGCTGGCACATTCCTGTTTGACCTTAAAGTATATGATGTGCCTATCATGCGATGATTTTTTTTTTCACATTTCATTTTTTTTAGATGAATTATGGATGTCAGACTAGGTAGTCAAGACTAGGATTGATTTACTGCAGTGACAAACTTTTGACAGTATTTTAGTATAAAAAGTTTAATTTTTTTTAAGTGCAGAATTTTTTGTTTTTTAAAAAAGGCAAAAAATACTCTTATAAAATGCCTGTGAAACTTTGCCCCTGCATTAATCGACTCTGGTTAACCCTCTGAGCGTTTTGAAAAAGCGTAAAATTGTAATGTTGTTTTCACTTCATTTTGTTTTAAATGCTAAAAAAGTGATTCTTTCAGCATTAAAAATAAAACTTAATTACAAATATGTATGTAACCCTTGAGAGTATTAATCATTCTTCAATGTTTTGAAAATTCACTAAATCTATAGAATTATATTATCTTAAACATTGCATATATTGCAGTGAAACCTGGAGCTTAGTGAACGGAATATTACGTTCCACACGCTTAGAGGGTTAAGACTGAAAATATTTTGAACATCACCCCTTCCCTCCTCTCAGATACTCTATGTACATTCACACAAAAACACAATATGTATTAAATTTTATATGTGGTAAAATTTAATTATGTCAAAACTCCGCAAAAACTGCATGTAAAATATTTATATGTAGGGTTGGGCAATTTGCCGGCAAAATGGTATTTTTGCCAGGACAGTGGCAAAAACTGGAAAAAACCTGGTAAAAACCGGCAAAAACTGGCAAAAAAAGCTGGATTTAATAAATATAATAAAATAATATAATTTTGTATATATTATAATTGAGAATTAAATCAGAATATTAATTACATATTTCACTAATATTAATTTGATTAATTAAAATAATTTTCACTGGTAATATGAATAAAAAAATATCAATAATCAATCATAATCAATTTTGTAGATAAATTTATGTGATGGTGACAGGTAAAAACTTTTTACTATTCACAAATTAATGTAGTAATGTTGCCTTTAAAATGAAAAAAAATAAATCAACAGTTTCTACATTTAAAAAATCTATAATAAAAAACAATATTAATGCATAAACATTTGCCAAATTAATCCTCATTTTATCTTTATTTGAGCCTTTAGGTATAACTTTTACAAATACTTTATAGAAGTAAACAGTACTACTTGTTTATCCCGTTGACCAATTTCACCAAATTATACAAATGAAAAAATATTGCCATTCTAAAATTTTAAGTTGGAAAAATGAATGAATTTCAATTAAAAAAAAAATCTAAATTATAGGTTACTTTAATGATAAAGTTCACTCATGACGTAACGACACAGCAAATATAAAATTTGAATTATCCAGATTATTTATGTCAAAATAATACTAAGAATACAGTTTATGTGTTTAAATGCAGAATTATTAAATTAAACCATAAGCAAACAGATATTTTTAAGATATTGAATTTGTGAATTAATTGTAAGTATTTTAAATGTAATAATCGAATTTATTAAGGAACATAGTAAACATCAATGATAACGGAAGATTGTAAAGAATTCAATCCTCTTTTTTACTTTCTTCTATCTATAATAGAAGAAAGTATTGTAATCGAAATTTTTTTCGACTTCCGGTTTTCGACGGATTTACACGTTTTAGGGGTAGGAGATTCCGAAAAACACGTTTTTACAAAATGTCTGTCTGTCCGTCCGTCCGTCTGTGTGTCTTCATTGTATCATCGAAAAGTGTATGAAGTTATGCTTCAAATTGAACCTATTTTTTTTCTATGTTTTTGGCTATGGCAAGCAGGTTCTATTAAAATTTGGAGATATTTCGACGAAAGGGGGCACTGTGATCGATATTTTTGTTCCATTTTCACTATTGTACCATCTAAAAGTGTATGAAGTTATGCTTCAAATTGAACCTAATTTTTTTTTATGTTTTTGGCTATGACAAGCAGATTCTATCAGAATTTGGGGATATTTCGACAAAAGGAGGTGCTGTGATCGATATTTTTGTTCCATTTGCACTATTGTATCATCGAAAAGTGTATGAAGTTATGCAGATAATTGAACCAATTTTTTTTCTATGTTTTTGACCATAGCCTGCAGGTCCAGGTTGAATTCGGGGATATTTCGACGAAAGGGGGCGCTGCCATCGCGATTTTTGTTCGATTTTCTCTATTGTATCATCGAAAAGTGTATGATGTTATGCAGATAATTAAACCAAAATTTTTTAATATGTTTTTGGCTGTAGCCAGCAAGTCCTACTAGAATGTGGGGATATTCCGCTGGAAGGGGACGCTGTGATAGCCATTTAAAGATTTCAAATTCAAAAAGAGGTATAAAATATTAGAAATCCTAAAAGTTTTTTCCGTTAAATGTTCGGCCTTGATCCGGAGAATCCGGAGCAGTTTTTGTTTTGTCTCTATATTAAAAAATGGCGGAGATATAGCAGTTTGAAATTTTAGGGTGGTTGACATTTTCAAACAAGACAGCAGAATTCATCCATAAACGGGTTTAATTTATGAGTTTTAGTTAACAGGGTTTCAGCAAATTTTCTTTCATTGTTGTAACCATTGTTCCTATTCTTAAATGCTTAACACTATATATTTATATTCACCAACGTCAAATTCTCGCCAAGCTTGGCGGCAATTGAAGAAATAGCGCCAAATTTTGCGACAAAAATAGGTTGCCACAAATGAAGCCAACTTGGCTATAGAAGACTAATTTGGCGATATTCTCATTCAAATTCAATGTTGACGAGAACTGGGAATGAATCTTCTTTAATTGGGTTCCACGCATTTTAGCTTCGTGTTTTTCAGTAAAATTAGCTAAAATCGTAAAACCAAGGAATAGGGAGGCTATCTGTTCCGGTCGGTACAGGCCAAAAGAACTTTTCGTAGTTTAGTATACATCAGTTGATTGCATCCCAGTAACCCGATGATTCGCAAGCAGCTGACGTACAACAGAATGACGAAAAATATTGATTTTATTGGCGATGTGAGGACGAAATTAGAAGTATTAACATGTCTGAGATAGAAGAAAGTTTTGGGATTGGCACATCCGACTAGTTTAGTCAAAAAATGTAGAAAAAAAACTATAAAATATATGTAAACATTAGATATGGGCTTGAAGCAAATATAGAAAAATAAAAATATTTTGTGGACAAAAATTGGTGACACCAGTTGAAACTAATCTGTTATATTTTTTCTTCCTTTAATATCACGAGGTAATCATTTATTGACATAATTTTCATTTTAAATAATGAAAAAAAAAATTAGTAAAACCTTAATAAAAATACAAAAATAAATTAAAATTCACATGATGACATAACAAACACATGTAACGTGTTTAATATCAAGTGAAAATGACATTTACAATGATCCATAATTGGCATTTAATCTTATAGTTTGGCGATAGTTAAGAGAGGGGAGGGTACAATGATTTTATTAGGTAATTTTTCTTACAATTTTTCCCATTGTCATTATACCTGCTACAGACTTGAATCTTGATTT
This sequence comes from Maratus michaelseni, assembly GCA_963931845.1. NCBI lineage: Eukaryota > Metazoa > Arthropoda > Arachnida > Araneae > Salticidae > Maratus > Maratus michaelseni. Next base: position 129,685,821 of record OZ007599.1, read on the forward strand.
GATCATAGGAAATGAGAATGAATTATCTTGCAAAAGGTTTTGTTTCTATTGTTTTTAAATTTAACTTCAAATAACTGTTGTTCTCATAGCATAGCCAAATTGGCAAGTGCTATTTCTCTCTCAGACTTTGCTACAAAATTAACTGAAGCATAAGGATTGATTGTTTAATAATTATGAGAGTTTAAACCAAAGCCAGTAAGTTATTTACTAAAAAGTAAAACTGATTACTAAAGTATTTTACTAAAAAATACAATCTACTTAGATTAACTGTTTAAATGATGCATTGAATATTCTAAGGTAAATAAAAAAATAAAATTACATATTATTAGAGTTGAAATTATTAAAAATTAAAATATATTAATTACATCGCTGTAAATAAAGCATATCTATTTTTGCCACTTTGGCAAAAAGTGGCAAAAATGTATTTTTGCCTGGACGGTTTTTACCGGTTTTTTCCATGGTTTTTACCACCTTTGGCAAAAAAATGCCAACCCTATTTATATGCATGTAAATTGCAATCAAAAAGTTAAATTTGAAGCTATTAGATAGCAACAACAGTTGAAATCTAATAAATCTCAAAAATTTATTTTGAACAACACACAAAAATATCTATCGGATGAATCCAAACAACGTATATTATGTTGGTATGTCATTTTAAGACGATAACCAAAATATTTTATGTCAAATCAAACATATATTATACAAAAATATGGGTGAAAGAATGTTTAATTTTGGTTTTATATCTATTCCTGCAGACCCAAAAAATAGGAGGCAAAAATTTTACAATTAAAGCATCATTTGGGGTTTTCAAAACCTGAAAAGTTATGAGGGAATGCAAGAAAAATAAAAGTGAAAATTTTACTATTTTAGCATTAATTCTGTTCTCATGGCTTCGTAAAAGGGGCAAAATTTTTATACTTTCAGCATTATTAATTGTACAATTTTGGGTCCTGCAAACCCGAAAAATCCAATTATTGAAATCTAAAGAAGTAAATAAAATGGAAATTTTACTATTTCAGATCCCACTGACTTGTAAAAAAAAGCAAAATGTTGCAATTTTGTAGTTATCGTGTTTCTTCCAGACTCCGAAAAATTACGATGTAAGGGAAGAAAAAAAAAAAGATAATTTTATATTTCCTGCATTAATTTTATAATTTTGGCTTTATTTCGGGTCTGCAAGACCTGAGTATCGAAAGGAGAAAGATATCAGAAATTTCACTATTTCATCATTATTTTGGGTACCACAGACTCAGGAAAAAAAATTACAATTTCACATTTTTTGTGTGTGTGTGTGTGTGGGGGGGGGGGGGGGGGTTCTATACACAAGAAAAAAAGGGGGAGAAAATTTACAATTTCAGCATTACTCCTGGTTCTACAGTCCTGAAGAATCTGAGGGAAAAGAAAAGAAAAAAAAAAGAGGGGGGGGGATTTTCTATTACAATGATATTTTGAATTCTGTAAACCCCAAAAAGAGAAGAAATTTCAAATTTTCGCATTGCTTCGGGTTTCCACAAACCCCAAAAAACCAAGAGAAAGGAATATACTAAATGTAAACTAGAGGTTTCAATTAAAAACAGTTTTCATATATGCTGTACAGATAGGTTTTCGCACCCCTCGAGTTGTGGTAAAGCAAGAGCCGTCATGGTAGCTCGACATATGGCCTAGTGACCGTCTCCCCCTATGGGGTTTTGTGAACGAAGTCGTCGGGGGTTCCTCGGCGGTTCATCAAGGTTCCGTCTCTGCGGAAGTTTCCTCCAAGTGTGAGGTTACTATCGTAGCGACCTAGGTCATCGACCTTGGTAAAATGACCTGGGGGTCCACAGTAGGGAGCGGCCCCAGGCCGATCGCAGCGGCGGGGCAAGACAAAGCCCCTGGTGCGTTATAAGCCCTTCAGAGGCTTGGGCGCGATGGTCGTATTCGTGACGCCGGCGACCCACGTGGGCGGCTGGCGGCGCAGGCTAGTTTATATGCTGTACAGAAATTTCACTATTTCATCATTATTTTGGGTACCAGAGACTGAGGGGAAAAAATTACAATTTCACAATTTTTTTTTTTTTTTTTGGGTTGGGGGGGTTCTATGCACAAGAAAAAAAGGGGGAGAAAATTTACAATTCAAGCATTACCTGCAGTCTCCTACAGGACTCCTACAGTCCTGAAGAATCTGAGTGAAAAGAAAAAAAAAAAGAGGGTTGTGGGGGGGGGGGGGGGGAAATTTTCTAATACAATGATATTTCGGATTCTGTAAACTCTAAAAGGAGCAGAAATTTCCAATTTTTACATTAATTCGGGTTTCCACAAACCCCAAAAAACCAAGAGAAAGGTCTATATACTAAATATAAACTAGAGATTTCAATTAAAAACAGTTTTCATATATGCTGTACAGAAATTTCACTATTTCATTATTATTTTGGGTACCACAGACTCAGGGAAAAAAAAATTATAATTTCAAAACAGTTTTCATATACAGTATAGAACCATTTATCCAGAATGGTTGGGGCCAGATGTATTCTGAATAACTGGTTTTTCTGGATAACTGGTTGGACATTAAAGTAACATCCATTTGATGAGGTTTGTAGAATATATGTAGCTGTAACAGTGTTACTGATTTAAAATTATTAGATTACTCTGATTAAGGCTCAGATGCTATCAAGATCAAAGATTAATCAGAGTTTGAAAGAAGGCAGTGCATTGGAAGCAATAATTCTGCATAAAACTTAAAATGCTCAATATCTAACTAAAAATGCTTTCATTTCAAATCCTAGATATTGATCAAGTTGTACAATGCATATAGCATAGTAATGTATCAAGCAATGCACATGTCAAACTGGCACTGCATGACACTTTTTTCTGGAAAGATTCTGAAATCAGTCAGTTGGAAATATCATTCTGGATAACTGGTTTTCTGGTTAACTGGATTCCGGATAAATGGTTCCATACTGTATACTGTACAGAAATTTTACAATTTCACATTTTTTTTTGGGTGGGGGGGGGGGGGAGGGTTCTATGCACAAGAAAAAAAGGGGGAGAAAATTTACAATTTCAGCATTACTCCTGGTCCTGAAGAATCTGAGGGAAAAGAAAAAAAAAAGAAGGTGGGGGATTTTCTATTACAATGGTATTTCGGATTCTGTAAACTCCCAAAAAGAGCAGAAATTTCCAATTTTCGCAGTTTCTAGAAAAATAAACTGATTTCCATTCAATTTGAGTCTCATGAATCTTACTTTAATACAATCATCATCAATTATGCTATAGTTATATTTTTCAAAGGCAGTAAATGCAAAATAAAATATTTCTTACTACGTTAAATAGTTATACAATAGAAGATCTTTATAACGTAATTCTCCATATAACGCACAACTTCTCAGATGTAAACAATGAATTTTCAGTTAAGAAACACCTCAATTCCCACATTATAAATAGTTGCTATTCTCTAGAGGACTAAATTTGATACATTAGTTCAACTTTATCTCCTTAATTCAGAGCTAATTACTGAAAAAATTGCTATGATTTGATACAGCTATGTTTGGACAATGTTTATAAACTAAATTTAACAATGTGTGGAATGATCTATGTTATGCAAAAAATTATAATATATAATTCCTGGTAATAAAGAATGCAATATAAAGATACTCTACTGTATTTTGGTATGTTTCACACATATTTGGCCATGTTTTACAAGCTAAATTTAATGATGTGTGAAATGTGATCTATATAATGCAAAATTCTGTATAACGCACAACCTCGTGTTTTTAGGTTTGCGTTATAAAGATCTTCTACTGTGTTTCTTTGTGTACCTTATTTTACAGTTAAATAACAATTTTAAAACAACATTTCTTTATAGAAAATAAGCAATTATTAAATATTTTGAAAACTCCACATTACAGGAACAGAGTGGATTGTGGACCATTGTGTCCTGGTAGTGGATGGTCCACTGTGCCTCATGTTGAAGTGTAATGAATAATTATATTGTTTATAGCTTTCATTTAAACAAACTTTAAAATTAAGTAAAAACAAGTATCTTACCTTTACAAAAAAGCTATTTTATCTTATTTTTCTACAACCTTTAAGGGGCTACTTCACTCATATGAAAACACCTGCTCGCTAATGTTAGTCCTATGGGAGAAAGTTTTTGCAATATCTCGTTTGCATTTCAATATTTAAAATTTTTTTTTGCATTGGATAGCTAATATCGATCTCTATGCAGGCACTTTTTTTATTTTGTTTGCAGGTATTTTTCATGAGGATACTTTCACTTTCGAAACCGGTTCCGAAAGCAAAAGCTATCTTAATAAAAATAAAAAAAACTTTGATCAAAAAAGTAAAAAAAAAAACAGCATAGAGATCGACCTCAGCTATCCAATGCAAAAATAAAAATCATTTAAAAATATTGAATATGAGATATTGTAAAAACTTTCTCTCATAGGATTAACATTAGCGAGTGGCTGTTTTCATGTGAGTGAATTAACCTCTTAATTACTCTTAAAAGAAAAATATGATGATGAAAAATGTTACCTTTTTAGAAGCTCAAAACAACCAGTCAGGATAAAATGGTTCATTCTGAGCTAAATATGTGCTCTGAAGGCTATAAATAATTAATCCAGTGCTGTTGTCTATTAGGATAGAAGAGAAGTTTAAAAAATAAATAAAATATTAGGGGATGGTCCACTGTGCCCCTAGGTCCAAAGTGCACTGGTCTCCCCTACACATTTTCTGACTGAAAATATCAAATATACACAATATTTTGAAATAAATATTAAATATATGAAAATATCACACTTGATATTTTGAAAATAAATATCTGATACAGTACAGAACCATTTATCCAGAATGGTTGGGGTCAGATGTATTCTGGATAACTGGTTCAGCATTAAAACAACTTCTGTTTGATCAGATTTGTAGAATATATGAGACTGGCATTGTTTCCGATTTCAAATTAATTATTAGATTCATCAGATTAAGAATTGGGTACAAACAAGATCAACGATTAATCAGAGTTTGAAAGAAGGCAACTTAAGGAATCCCTTGGAAACAAAAATTCCTCTACATAAAAATTAAAACACACAATATCTGAATATGCTTCCATTTCAAATCTTATATGTCTGCATAAAGTTAACAGTGCATGTTGTAATATTTCAAGCAATGCTGTCAAACAGCCATGGTATGGTATTTTTTTTTTCTGAAATTAGTCAGTTGGAAATATCATTCTGGATAACTGGTTTCCGGATAAACAGTTCAATGCTGTATGCATCACAATGTATATCCATTGATATGTCACCGAACCCTGTGTAGTACATTATTGTGAAGTTCTGATGTTCATCTGTTTTTGATATTAAATTATCCTTCATGGCTTCAGGTGGTTATTTAATACTTAAATTTGTCAAAAATGATTAAATAAGAAATTCTAGCGTTTTGTGAATGTCTGTGTTATTCAGAATATTCAGCTTTCAAATCCATTTGAAGTTTTTGCAATAAATGCACAAAGATCTTCAATTTGCATTTTATTTCAAACAATCATGAAATGACTGGTGATTGTTTGTTAATGATAATTGTGAATAATCTTGGGTTGTTTTATAATGTTGAATGAGTTAGGATGCTATTCTGTATACAGTATAGTATAGGACTAAAAGGTAAAATTTGTGAAATTTCACTGTTAACCAGTGGCCAGTAGTAGCAGTTTTATAAGTGGCCACTTTTTTATTTAAAAGTTCTAAACAGTAAGCTTTTGTTAAAATTTCAATTAGTATCAATCTAAAATTAAATAGCCCAAATAAATATTATAATATACACATATTCAACCATTTAAAGTAAAATCCCTGATGACATGCAAAAAATTTTTACTCTTTCCTTGTAGGAAAGTGACCATAAGGTGGCCGCTGACAGACAATTTTTTAATAGCCACTTTTTTCCATTTAGTGGCTCTGTGGCTAGTGCTAATTTTGCACAAATTTTTCCGCGCCGATATTTGACATTTGTAAAAGGAATTAGATTTCAAGCTTTTTGCCTGATATATTAAATTTTGTCCTGTGCGATTTGTGATTGTTTCGCATTATGCTGAGATTTTTTTTATTTTTTACACTTATAAAAATAATTCAGTTTCACACTTTTATCCTAAGATATTAAATTTTGTCCTCTGTGATTTTTAATGAGATTTACAGCATTTTTAAACGTTCTGCGGCAATTGTTTGACATTCCTAAAAGGAATTCGGTTTCAAACTTTAAACCTAATACAGTAAATTTCATCCTGTGCTATTTTTGAACCTACAGAGATTTTTAATCCGATTTATAGCGTTTTTTCACATTTCACGGCGATTGTTTGACATTTGTAAAAAAAATTCCATTTCACACTATTACTACTATAGTAATTTTTGTTCATTGCTATTTTTGAATTTTTAGCGTTTTTTCCTGTTTGTGTGAAATTTTCATGACATTTGTAAAAGAAATTTGGTATCAAACTTTTAGCCTGATACAGGAACTTTTGATTTCTTTTTACTGATTTTAAGTACAATTTTCAATGCAATTTTTAGTGTTTCTTTGTATTCTGCAGCGATTTTTTGACATTTGTAAAAGGAATTAGGTTTCAAACAATTAGCCTTATATAGTACATTTGTCTTCCGCGATTTTCAATGCAGTGTTTAGCATTCTTTCGCTTATCACATTTGAACATTCGGTGAACAAATTTTGGTTACAATGTTTTAGCCCACTGTAGTACAGTACAGTCTCTAAAATCCGGAATCGTTCCGGACATGGCTTTTCCGGATTTTCGATAATTCCGGATTTTAGAGATCCTGAAATCCGGACAATAACAACTTAAATAACAACTTAAAATTATGAGCAAAAATTACAAATAATAATCGCAAAAAATCATAATACTTATAAAAAATCCGAAGTAACATATTAAATGATTCAAAAACAAAATCAAAATTATATTAATCTTATAAAATTAAATATACACAGAACATTTTTACGATTAAGATTTTTTTTAAATATGTCTGTCAGTTTTTGTTGTCTTAGTTTAGGCTTATTGGCCATTACCTTCTCTCTAATCCTATATAAGGAGATTAATTCATTTTCTGTTATAAAATTCCTCTGTTCTAATCCTATTATTGTTGTGTCTAAACTATTTATTAGTTCTTCTGTACTTTTATTTTTTTTCTTCATTTACCAAATCATCGGGTCATTTTCCGATCATCGGCAGCTTTTAGCAACGAAATTTTATTCGCTATTGACAGAGAAATATGTTATCTTTTTTTACTAATTGCATAATTTACATAATTGAATGCACTAGGATGAACTAATAGGAATTTCATATATATTAAAAAATCTTAAGCTTAATCTGACTGAACGACCGCTGATCGTATAAAATCATGAATAAAAAAAAACTTGTCCCTAAAAAAACTGGTACGGCCATCTATCGGCGAAATTCCAATAATAAACTAGAATGGCGAAAATTTAAGGAAATTGTTCGGTGCTGCCATCTATGAACAAAGTCGGCGAAATGCCGAACATAAACTAAAATGGCAAAAAATTAACAAAATTGTTCTGTGCTGCCATCTATGAACGAAATAAGAAAACAAAACTAACAAAGATGTGTAAAATTAGATTAACATTTATGTACTCCGGATTTTGGAGGTTTCCGGATTTAAGATGTCCGGATTTTAGAGACTGGACTGTATACTGATGTCCAGAAATTAAGGGGCAGTGACCAATTTCAGATATTTCATCGAATATCTACTGAAACTCGTGAGGAAATGCCCTTGAACTTTGATGTAAAGAACATGTTTGACTTCATGTTTTTTAATTAAGATTTTGTTGCAAGGACAATTAGGGGGGAGCAATAATAATTTTAATAATAAAATAATATTTTCAATCACCCAAGTAACAAAAAATGCTAAAAATGGTCTGTCACTGTAGCAAATGACTATGTAGATCCTGTTCAGCATTTGTGTAAGCATAGCACATATATTCGTGAAGATATTAACGTTTCTGTGAAAAATTCTAAAGTTTTTTTTTTATATAGCATGCAGAATTTTCAGCCAAATTCAACACCGCTTTCCAAAAACTTGACGAAAAATCATAGAAATAGTATACTGTGATTAAAATATTAATAGATATAGGTATTTTTATGAAATAAATTTTAACTGCACATGCGCAAACTACAGCAAAGATTTTTTGTCTTGATTTGATGGTCAATACTATAGGACAAATCATATAAAAAGACCAGTGAAATATCGTGGAAACTCAAAAAGTTACAGTAATAATTGATAAATTAAGAACATCCCATATAATCCTATGGGATGTGCAGTTAAAATTAATTTCCAATATCTATATGAATAACCATACTTTATGAAGACTGGCATTTCTTTCTTGATAAATGGAGACTTGGTGAAAAAAATAATTACACATTATTTCTAAAACATTTTGAAATTATAAAAAAAAAATATGAAGAGGAATTTCGTTTTCAAAAAATAAAACTTATTTTTTAAATAACAAAGCATGATTGACGAAATTCGCGTTTCTTTTTATATTTTTTTCATTTTGAAGAGTGACTGATTGACGAAATTCGCGGTTTTTATCAACAACTAATTGACGAATTTCGCGATATTTTTCGCGACCGATTGACAAAATTTGCAATTTTTCCAGCGGCCAATTGACGAAATTCGCGATTTTTTTCCATGAACAACGAATTTCGCGATTTTTTTCATTTGTGATTTTTCACCTGGACGATTGACGAAATTCGTGCTTTTTTTCCGCATTTGATTGACTAAATGTGGGATTCTTTTCTCGCGATCGATTGGCAGAGATCGCAACCCGGGAATTTCTGGAGATGTTGATTTCTATCGTCTCTGTGACCGATTGACGAAATTCCCTATTTTTCGCGCCTGATAGACAAAATTCGCGATTTTTTCCGCATCCGATTGACGAAATTCGCAACTCTCCGAAATTTCCAGATATATCATCTATGACCTCCGTGGGTCGATTGAGGAAGTTCGCGATAGTTTTCCCGTGACAAATTGACGAAATTCGCGATGAGAATTGAATTGCTCTACAACTGATGCGTTTGACAACAAAGTTAAACTTGAGAAAACTAACATTTGCCGGTTCAATTCAGAGTAATGTGCCGGGGGTTTTCCTTGTATGACAATGAGAATTCATGTCACTTTCCATTCAAAGGGGCTAAAAGGATACTTTCTAAGACAATATAGCCAGTACCAAAGTTGCCAACTGCTACGAAAAATCGTAGTTGTCACGATTTGGAGCTAAAAACTACGATGCTGTGAAAATTGGTCTAAAACAACATTTTTCTATTAAAAAAAAAAAAACGAGAATTTTGTCAAACGGTTGCCGAAAAATATCGGGAATTTCGTTGAACGATCTCGGAATAAAATCGCAAATTTAGTCAACTGATCACGAAAAAAATCTAATTTCGTTAAACAATTGCAGAAAAAAATCGGGAATTTTGTCTTCAATCCCATAGTAAAATCGTGAATTTCGTCGAACGACAGCGGAAAAAAAATCACAAATGTCATCAATCGGTTGTGGGAAAATTATAATTTTCGTCAAATGGTCCCCACAAAAAAAAAAAAAAAAAAAAAAAAAATCGAATTTTGTCAAAAGTGAAAAAAAAAAAAAAAAAAAAAAGTCGTGAATTTTATCAATCAGTTGCGGATGAAATCGTGAATTCCGTCATTCAGTCGCAAAAAAAATATCGAGAATTTCGTCGAACAATTGTAGAAATAATCGCGAATTTCATGAAGCATCGCGGAATAAAATCGCAAATTTCGTTAATCGGTCGAGTAAACAATCGCGAATATTGTCTAACGGTTGCGAGAAAGAAATCTCTAATTTGGTCAAATGATAGGGAAAGAATCGTGAATTTCATCAAGAGGTCGCATTAATAAAATCATGAATTTTGTTAATCGCGAATTTCGTCGAACAACAGCGGAAAAAATCGCGAATTTCTACAAAAAAATCTCAAATGTCATCGATCAGTTGTGGAAAAAAATCATAATTTTGTCAAACAAGTGCAGAAAAAAATTTCGAATTTCATCAATCAGTCGCGGATGAAATAGTGAATTCTGTCATTCAGTCGCAAAATTAAAAATATTGAGAATTTCGTCGAACAATTGTAGAAATAATCGTGAATTTCGTGAAGCATTGCGGAATAAAATCGCAAATTTCGTCAATCGAGATTTTGGTCTAAAGGTTGCGGGGAAAAAATTGCGAATTTTGTCAAACAATGGGGAAAAAATCATGAATTTTACCAAGAGGTCGCATAAAAAAATCATGAAATTTGGCAATCGGGGGGCAAATTTACTCAGTCGGTCATGAAATGTGCAGTTTTTTCCTCCATAGGTATGAAAAATCATTAATTATTTTTTGGCAATAAAAGTTGCAACAGGGCTTACAGTGTTCGATTTCTTTCCATCCACAATATGACTGTCAGAATTTATTCTATTAAAATCTAGAACCTAAAAGAAAATAAAATCTACCCATATTTCTTGCATATTTATTTGGGTGAAAGAAGAATGTTAATGTAGTATAAAACTGTACAAGTTGACAATTCTTCAACTCCACTATGGAAATACAATATTTATTACAATATATTTATTACAGAAAATACTATAAAACATTTTAATATAAGAAAATTTCCAATGTATTTATTTTATATATAATACAATATAGTTTACAAAATTCATACATAAATGTTGGGAAAAAAGTCAAATTTTTCTTTCACTCGTAATTTCCTCATTTTTGTTATTTTCTGAGAGGCAACCCTGGAAATAGGTGTTTATGTGTACATATATGAAAACAAAAGAGTCTCCTACTTTGTGCGCTTATGCATAGCACATACGTTCAATTGATTAGTGTTTATTCGCTTAAAATTTGCAGCGTAAAAAACAGCAACCAACCAACCTCCAGATTAATTTGAATTTTGTGTGCTATTATTTCTCATTTTTAAAGGTTGGCAGGTCTGTAGCACAGACAAATTACTGCAGAGGCAAACTTCCACCGGTTTTTTAGTATAGAAAATTTCGCCTTATTTAAACGCAAAATTTCTGTTTTTAAAAAAGTGGAATTTTTCTATTATAAAATATTGGTGGAAGTTTGTCCCTGCGGGAATTAGGCGCTGATGGCTGATGCCTACTAATAATAAACACAATAAATAAACAAAAGCATAATACATTATGCTTTTCAGTTATGTTGTTCAGTTAACTTAATAAAATATTAATAATAATTTTCTATATTTATACAAAATAAATACAATTGCTTACAAACAGGGTTAATTAGAGATTAAACATTATTCATGATTTGTTTGAGTGTCATTGAAATATAACTCGTTAAAAATAGTTTCTTGAAACCACAAAGGGCAGGCATGCTTGAATCTAATACAGAGTGGCCAAGATAAGAGGCCCGGTATACAGAATTACAAATACTTACTAATTTTTGTTTAAAAGTAACAACATACTGAACATTCAATAATTCACAGGAGGTGTTGTTATTCATAATATTCTGTATTTACTACTACTTTCAAATAAAAATTAGTACGTATTGTACTTCTGTATAACGGGCCTCATTTATCCTGGCCACTCTGTAAAACAAGGATATCTTATTTTTGCAAAATATATCTATGAAGAATGTTATTGTAGAGAAATTTTAGTGTTCTGAAGCAATTTTATGTAGAACGAGTGTTTTCTATTTATTTAAAAAAAAATTTGGTATAGGAACATTAAGAGATGACCCCAAATGATAAAAAAAGTGATTGTGCATCAACAAAATGCAATATCAAATGTAAACTTGAATTTTTAATTCACACTCAATTACAAGTACATGCAGCATACCATTGGCGCAGACTTCACGCGAGCGAAATACACAATCAGGCATAATGTTTTTTTGTCCTATTTAATTACCTCTGTTAATTAAGACAAAAGTATCATTTTAAAATTTGTGGTGGAAGTTTGCCTAATTTGCCCCCATTAAGTTGGTGCCTATGCAGCATACCATTCAGCAGAGAAATTTTCTAAAAAAATAATTATTAACCTGCTAAATTATTAAGACTATTTCTACCAATGTCAAATGACTCTTAAGATTTAAATTGTCAAGTATTTTTTTTTCTTTTTTTTTTTTTGTAATTTTAAAGTTAAAACAATCGCAAATCCTTTTTAATACATTAAGTAATGATTTGTGATTGTTTAGATTTAAAAATTGCAAATAAAGTAACCATAAATCAAAATCTTAAAAAAGTTGTTATTTGACACTGGTAGAAATGGTGTTAAAAATAAAATTTTGAAACTTTTAAAACATTTTTTAAAAGTATTTTTATTTAATTTTTTAAAAGTATTTTGTAACACAGGCATGGAGAAATGTAACGATAAATATTTTAAGCAGCACTCGTATAAATAAACTATTTGTGCTGTTGAAAGTCATTAGAGATAATTTCTTATTCATCATAGGATAATTCATAGATGATGCAAACGCAAACAGCTTTCTTGCAGGAATAGGGGGTTTTATCACGAGGATCCTTTAGAAACTGGTCTCCTTATTGACAGTTTAAAGTAAATAGTTGCAGACATGACATTGAATTTCTTTTGTGTGTGTGTGTGTGATTACTTAAGGGCGTAGGCATAGAGTTTTAAAAATTATTGGCAGGACACAATTCGAATATAACCTTTTCCACACACATACTTGTATGTGTGCGTAATAGAGATCAATTACCTCTTAAATGTTGCTTTTTTAAATTTCCTTTTAAAGAAATTAAACAGAGTCATATATTGTTAAATTAAGCACAAGTTAAATAAAATGTTAAGACAATGTAAAAATTCGAACGTATAGCAGGGTTCGTACGCTTTTAGCACAATTTTTTAATAGAATTTTTGCCTTATTTAAATGCAGAGATGTATTACAAATCCTGCAATTAAATGAGGCTTCTATAATTTCTGCTATTTAAATATTAAATAGAAATTTTCTATTAAAAAATTGTGGTAAAAGCGTACGAACTCTGTACAGTCCTGTTTATAAAATGATATACTCTTTGTTATTCACGAATAGTTTATATTAAAATCGCGACGAAAGCTGACTTTGAATACCCCCCCTTCTTTTTTTTTTTTCGAAGTATAGATTCTTTTCCTATTTTCGCAGTTTATATGGCCTTTTGGCTACAAAAGTTCAAACGCTTAGCATTTTATTCTAATTAAAGAATTAAAAAAAATAGAGCAAGGGTGAAATTTCCCTAACGTCTATTTCTTTAACAATAAAAATGAAAAAATGGCAAAATTCAAGGAAAAAAATTATCTGCCTAAAAAAAAAACATTAAAAATTCCATAAAATATTAAAAAGTCAAACAACTGATTTTTTTTTTTTTTTTTTTTTTTTTTTTTTTTAGATGGGGGGGAAAAAAGAGTGCCCACATTAGAAATTAATTGGAGCCCTTTGAGCCCATACAACTCTATGCCCTATGCTTAAAGGTACTCTCAAATTTTTCATTTCCCCCTCTCAACAACTCTGATATTCCTTTTCTTACACCATTAGAAAACCATTTTTATTTCTAGTAGCATACAAATTCCAGGTATTCTCTTGGAGATCTGCACGGGCCGAAATTTCCACGCCCGGCCCGACTCGTACAAAAAAATTTGGTTTAAAAGCTAAAATCTCGAACTGGTATAAAAGCTAAAAGTTCGGCCCGGTCCGACTGAATTTGTATATAACATGCCAATATTTCTGAAACAACATTATCCTACTATTTTTAAATTATTTAAGAAGCACACTTATGCATAAATTTTATTTTCAGAATATGTTCGAAATGCATGGAATGCAAAATATCAACAATATTAATGGCCAGTGAAGCAATTACATACATAAACACGGATAAAAAATTTGACATAGAAAATTACATTCCAATAACGATTCGGTACGAGAAGAAAAATCCGGTATAAGACGTTCCATTCTTAGCAGGCACATCGTCTATTGTACATGTATTATATACTTCATGCACGGATTATTATATTGATTTTCACGGATAAAGGCATTTTTCCGTTTAAGACAGGTTTTTGTGATTGACAAGTTCTATTTCACAGATTTTACTGTACTTTATATATTTTTTTTTGCCGAGAAATATTATTTACAAAATAATTGTTATTGTAAGAATAACAGCCATTTAAAAATTATGCATTTTTTGCAAAAGCTTGTGCTGGGCCAATGATTTTCATACGGGCTGGGTCGGGACCGGGCCTCAAAATTTCGGCCCGTGCAGAACTCTAGTGAGAATGAAGTCTAAGCCCGGAAAAAAAGAAGTCTGGCCTATTCCTGCCCGAATCTGCAGAAAAAAGTTAGGCCCGGCCCGGTAAAAGTGATGACTAGGACCAGCCCGTAAAACAAAAGCTTTTCTTCCAGTACGTAATAGAAGGCTTTCCACCAAAAAATTCTGGTGCCATTGTGGCATTTGCTGATAAATATTAATTGGGATATAATTTAACCCACCATGTCGGGAAGGGTTAAGGCCAACTTTATCTTTCTGTTTTGGCCAGTGTGCATATTGCTATAAGCAATAATGTGTTTTAGGTAGATTTCGTAAGAAATACTACCTATTACATTCTCCCCTATGTTGGAATTACTGGAAAATTTTTGCAGATCTACGCCGATCATGACTCCCAGAACCCAAAACCACCCTCAGTTTAAAACTCTTTCTATCTGTCTATATAACTTTTTTTATGGACACGATAACTTCAATAATTCTCTTCCAAACTCATACATAAAATCAAGGGGCATAAAATCTCTGTCAAGTTCTTTAATGGGCAAAATCGAACCAAGGGGGGGGGGGGGGTGCTTTTTGTCAAAATTGAAGAAAACCCATAACTTCTTAATTACGATACGTATCGAATCCGTTTAAAGTTATTATTACTTCTAGGAAAAGGATAAAAAAATTAGGCATGACAAATGTTTGATATCATTAAAAATGGCATCAAGGGGGATGGGGATAGAGGTTTAAGAAGAAAAAAAATTAATAACTTTGTCAATTCACAAGATATCAAATCCGTTTAAATTTATTATAAACCCTCTTAATATTATCTACAACTTTTATACTGACAAGATTTTTATAGGACCAACCCTTACAGAAAAATAAATAAATAAAAAAATCCCTGCCGGCTTCGCCTAGACACAGATAGATTTCGAAGTGGGCGATCCCAACTGCCCCATCATGGCAAAAAGATCATTTCTTCTGCAATTCCCAATAAAGAGCGCCCCACGGTCTGCGTCTTGGAAATCTACCTGTGCCTGTAGGCCGAGCCGTCATGGATATTTTGAGTTGTCATATTTTGTGACAAGTTCTATTACATACCCGAAATATGATAAAAGAACGCTTTACCAATGTTGCCGATTCACCACAGTTGTAGTATAGAGCTGCTAAATTCTGATTCTGCCTGTTAATATTATGTAACATAAAAAAATAATTCTATTCGAAATGGACTTGCCTCACTTCCAAAATCAACGCATTTGAAATATCGTTAACTACATAAATTACTTCCTAGAAACAAATTTATACTGATATTAATAGATAATTATTGTGAATTGATTAAAAATATAAATTTTATGATATTTTGTTAGAAGATTAATTTTAGCTTTTTTTTTTCACAAATTGGACTTGCCCCCTTTTCGAAATCAACGGTTCATTTGTTTAATAAAATCGATTATATACAGTATGATATGAAGTGTTTTCTTGATGCTTGCAGTTTGCACATATCCAGCAAAAAAAATAATTGTATCTGAATTTTTCACTGCATGAAAATAGAGCAAGGCAATTTGAAGAGATATTGATAACTTTGATTAAAGTTTTCCAATAAACACTCATTAACAAAAGTTAACTGTTATGCTGGAAATAAAAGAGCAAGTTTGATGAATGTTATCTGTGTTGGAGAATGGAAATAAGTTCCAACTTTTTTCAGTCTCTTGCTCCCTTTCACTAAAAATACGTATTTAACCCCTTAAGCACTACGACGTACCTGCGTACGTCATGGACTCTTCCGAGGCTAACGAAAAAGACAGGCTACCGCGGTGCATTCCACTTATCTTTTTTTACAGACCGCTAGAGTGACGTGTTGCTCTTTTCGTCCACGTGCATTCGAGCATCACGTGACTCCGGCGGTCTGTAAAAGACGACACGCGTAAATCACCGCGGTAGCCTTTCTTTTTCGTTAGCTTCGACTCTTCATTTGCAATACCAGGACGTATGTGCGCACGTCCTCATTTTAAGTCCAGACTGCAATGTTCTAACCAATTCGTACCGGAGAATTTTATCATTCAGTTATTCGACATTAATTCCGATATCCAATGTATAATAATTGACGGGCAGAATTTTCCGGTACGAATTGGTTTTCCCAAACGGAAGGAACTTCCTGAATAACCCAATATCTGGTATTCAGCATACTATAACTAAATTGATCGCTAATGTTAATTCTATGGGAGAAATATTTTAAGATATCTCGTTCGCATTTCAATATTTTTAAATGATTTTTTTGCATTGGATAGCTGAGGTCAGTCTCTATGCACGCTCCTTTCTACTTTTTCGATTTTTGTTGCAGTTTTTTTTTTTATTATTGAGGATACTTTCACTTTCGAAACAGGTTCCAAAAGTGAAAGTATCTTAATAAAAAAAAAACTTGAAATCGAAAAAGTACAAAGGAGCGTGCATAGAGATTGACCTCAGCTATCCAATGCAGAAAAAAAAATCATTTAAAAATATTAAAATGCGAGCGAGATATCTTAAAATATTTCCTCCATAGGATTAACATATAGCGAGCGGGTGTTTTCGTCTGAGTGAAGTAGCCTCTTAAGGGGTTAATTTTACTTTAAAAAATCTTATTTCAACTATTTCGATAATATACTTATTCATTTAGTTATAAAAAGGATAAAACCAACAGAGATAAAATACTAAGGTAAAGCATATCTTTAATACATTTTTATCAGCAGGGCAGACCGAGCTATGCTCAGTTTAAATTAGCTATGTGTTCAACTCCATAAAACAATAAATTCTCGCTGTATTACTGCTATAAAACATTTTATTTTATAACAGTATTACTTTCAGAAACAATCAATATTAAAACCATATACATATTTCTAAATTTTACATTACTTTCAAATTTATAACGGAAGGTCATCTTTTTCAACTACATTTTTAGTTCGCCGCACAATTTCTTTTGGTAACAAGACTTAGGGCTGGACGCCGTTTTACGCGTGAGAAAGCAACATACAACATTCCATGCATAAAGACAGATCCTTAATCGTGTATCTCGGCTCCTGGTGGGTATTTCTAGAAAATTCCTCCAGATTCTGAAAGTAAATTTTTTCGCCCAATTTGACGACATTCTTTTATTATGCGCCAAGCATGTGTTGTAGCATTGGTAATCTTGAATGTCGATTTTCCCTTCCAAATCTCGGCAATGTCGCCAACTTTTCACTAAATATCGCCAAATTTGACGAAATGGTGCCATCTTTGCGACTTCGTTTACTGACAACTGTTCAACAACTTAACTGTTTCAACCTTCATTCCCATTGAAGTGTATTGACCCGTAGTGACACCAAAATGAGCCACTAATCAAATTTTCTCGAAAGTGTGACCCGCCCCAATGATCTTCTCGTACCCCAAAAAGGTAGGATAAAATATTTAGTCATCGTTAGACCCATTTTTTAGGTAAAATTAGCTTGACCCGTAATGGCCCACTAATCGAACTTTCTCGAACATGTGATCAAGCCCAATGGTCTTCTCGTAACCCCAAACGCTAGGATACAAAAGTTAGTCAAAATCGTTAGAGCCGTTTTTTAGATAAAATTAGCTTGACTCGTAGTGACCCACTATTCGAATTTTCTTGAACATGGGGCCTAGCCCAATGGTCTCGTACCCCAAAACGGTAGGATACAGAAGTTAAAATCGTTAGAGCCGTTTTAAGATAAAATTAGCTTGATCCATAGCGACCCCAAATTGATCCACTAATCGAATTTTCTCAAACATGTGACCTAACCCAATGGTCTTCTCTTAACCCAAAACGGTAGGATTCAAAATCGTTAGAGCCGTTTTTTAGATAAATTTAGCTCGACTCTGACCCATAGTGACTCTAAAATAACCCACTAATCGAATTTTCTCGAATATGATACCTAACCCAATGGTCTTCTGGTACGCCAAAACGGTAGGATATAAAATTTCGTCAAAATCGTTTGAGCCATTTTGTAAGATACATTTTCCATATACAGGGTGTCCGAAAAGTCTGGAAACGGTCGAATAACTCGAGAAATATACATCGGATTGAAAAACGGAAAAATGCATGTTCAATATTTTTGAAAAATCTATTTAGGGATATCAAAAATTGTCCCCCAACTCTGCCCCCTGGGTGTATTTTTTGTATTTAACATTTTCTTCGAAAAATCGTAGATGACACTGTAATCGAGTAAAATTCAATGAGAATCGTCTCCATTGAAAACTATGAAAACGGGCGAATAACACGAGAAATACACATTGCATTGAAAAACGGCAAAATGAATGTTCATTATTTTTGAAAAAATATTTAGGGATATCAAAGTTGCCCCCCCCCCTTTTTTTTTTATTCCAGATTCGGATTCTACGGGAAAAGATGCGTATTTTTTGTATTTAACATTTTCTTCGAAAAATCGTAGATGGCACT
The DNA here is from genome assembly GCA_963931845.1 of Maratus michaelseni. Classification (NCBI taxonomy): domain Eukaryota; kingdom Metazoa; phylum Arthropoda; class Arachnida; order Araneae; family Salticidae; genus Maratus; species Maratus michaelseni. The sequence goes on from OZ007599.1 coordinate 129,704,489, forward strand.
TTAATCGAGTAAAATCGAGTAATCGTCTCCATTGAAAAGCATTTAAACGGGCGAATAACTCGAGAATTATTCAATATTTTAGAAAAATCTATTTAGGGATATAAAAGTTGCTAAAATGTTTCTAAAATATTGAAAACGTATTTTTCCGTTTTTCAATCCGATGTAATTTCTCGAATTATTCGACCGTTTCCAGACATTTCAGTGGAAACTATTCTCACTGCATTTTACTAGAGATCCTACATAAGAGATGTAGGATCGCTACATTTTATTCGATTACAGCGCCATCTACGATTTTTCGAAAAAAATGTTCAATACAAAAGTTAGGTATTTTTTCCCGTAGAATCCGAATCCGCAATAAAAAAAGGGGGGGGGGTTACAATTTAAGATTTTAAAGTTGCCCCCTTTCCCTCCAGGGGGGGCATAGTTGGAGGGGCAACTTTGATATCCCTAAATAGATTTTTCAAAAATATTGAACCTGCATTTTTCCGTTTTTCAATCCAATCTATATTTCTCGAATTATTCGACCGTTTCCAGACTTTTCGGTCACCCTGTATATATACAGACAGACATAAAATTTGCTCATATATTATAATATATATAATACACGTTGTTATCGATAATGCATTGATCTTTTCTGGTCCCAATTTTTTTTAATGTATAATTAATAATGCTGAAATGTTTCTTTATTTATACATCAGATAAGCGTGACTTAAAAAAAAAAAAAAGATAGAATTAAAACTATAAAAACTTAAGCTTTGCATGTACTTGAATGTAACTCGGCGATTCCCAACATTTTTTTGGCGATCTATTTTATTTAAAAATAGCTGACCCGTCTGGCGTTGCCTGTGCCTGTGATAACCTTAAACAAAACTCAAGTTTGTATGATTTTATATCTTTGGAAAATCTTTCAAATGAACCTAGTTTCGGGGGGCCCAATGCCTTCGGCAGCGTCTAGTGTGTTCCTAACAAATCTCTTTCGGAACGAACATTTGACCTGGGTCCCCGCTACCTAAGGCAGCGTATACCGGGAAGTGCCTCGTATGCGCCGGAGACATTCGAAAGCCAAGTTGAATGAGACATAAGGAAAGGGCAGATGACGTCACTGTTGGTTAAATTACTGTTGGTTCGCAAGAAAAACCTGTTCGTTCTTTATTACTCCTACTGTACACATGAGATGGGGTGATTTGATTGGTCTATGTTAAACTGATCTATGATATGATTGGCCTACATCGCCTTAACGATTCCTGCAATGATAGCTACGACGAAAATGCAGTGGTAGATTGGTTGATGGAACTGTTTTTGTTTGTAAACATGTCCTTTCCTAGGGAACTGTGACTACCTCTGTAGGTTTTCACACCCCTCGAGTTCTGGTAAAGCAAGTATGGGTTGGAAAAACCCGACTTAAGGCCTAGGGCCTGGTTTTCTTCTGGGTGTCCAGCTCCGAAGCTGTTGGGGGACGCCGGCCCGTCCTCAAGTGTCTCGTGGTGATTCCCCTACTGGGTTTCACCGCGTATCGTAAAGACTTACGTCGTCGACACGTGGGTTTAAGGTTGAAGGGTACGCAGGTGGCGGTCCTCTGGCCGGCCGAAACGCCGTGGGAGGCATCTTCTGCTGGCGCGCTAAAAGTCCCTCAGGACTTGGGTTCGGTGGTCGCCTACGCGCCGGGCGCCCTTCATGGCGCTTGGCGGCGCAGCTTACTTTTATACCATATAGTGATCGGGGCTGTAAAACCAGAGATAAGAATGCGCTCCATGGCGGTGGAAGGTGTAGCTGATATCTGTAAGACAATCGAAAACCAAATTGAATGAGACAAACTTCGTCGTAATCGGGCCCCATAGAACACGATATAAGTGTGCCCCCTGGCGGACCGGGCCCCGGTGGCCAGGGTCTTAACTGGAATCTAGAAATAGGGGAATAACTAAATGGAGAAAGAGCCCCAAAAACGAAGATCAAATTAAAAAGGGGCAATTAAATTTTAGGGTACAAAAACTTCAAGGTGCCCCGTGCCGAACCACAGGGGGGGGGGGGGGTACGGTTTTTAACCGGAATGTAGTATTGAGGAAATAACTAGGGCCTCAAAAACGAAGGAAATTGGATAAAAAGGGGGCAAGTTATTAACAATTTAGGGCACAAAACCTCCAGGGGGGTCGGGTCTTAAAAAATTAAAAATCTGATGAAATTCTCCATATGAATGAAGATGATATGAGTTGAAATGCAATTCTTCACGTTGATGACATTTGGTTCCATTACTTGTGTCATGATTGTGAAAATTTTCATTTTATTATTTGTGAATGGTGTAAAAATGCATCGTGTTTTACTCATTTCTGTACTAATTATCATTTCTTTGACGATTACGTTGTTTGAAATTATTGGAATATTTTTTAATAAAACATTTAGCGATTTTCATTAGTTGCAACATAGATGTATTACAAATATTTTAAAAATACTAAATTTTGACGATGGCCGATAAAATTGGCATCATTCTTCATCATATCATGAGTACTCTCCATGATAAAAGTTTCATCGAAATCGGTGTGTACCTTTTGGGTAGGGTCCATTGTTAGTATAGAAATTTCAAGTAATTTTAAGAGTAAATATTTCGAGGATGCCAATTTTAGATATATTTTAAATGATGTCGTTGGTAAAAATTTCCTTATGAGAGATATTGCAGAGTGAATAGGAACATAAACACAACGCTTATTCAAGAAACAACCGGAAAATTGTGTAGTATTTTAAAATACGGTAACAAGCAGAAAAATTCGTATAGATTATTTAAATATAAAAAAAGGTCAAAAACTTAAAACAAATTTATATAACTCTTCCGGTTATAACTGTTATTTTGGACTTTTGAATGAAGTTTTAAAAATCGAATAAAAAACTTTTATATTTTATTTATTTATTTCTAAACGTATTACTTTTATTCTTAAACTGCAACATTAAGTTTTTCCAAACTCGGAAATGCCTCTTTTCTTGTTTTTTTAAATAAAATCCGCGATTCCGGCTTTTTTTAATATCAAATCCGTGATTTCCGCGGATTCTCCTCCATAATTCCGCGATAGTAGCTTTTTTTCTATTGCCCATAATTAAAAAATATATACATTAAACGATGTGACTACCTTGAGTTTCATCTCGCTACCCTGTATGTTTTGCTACACAGCAGCACATTTTCCCGTCGATGCTCGAGAGTCGAGAGGAAGGAAGTTCTACTCTCCATCCTGCCTGTTATCAGGGTAGGATGCCACTTTTCCGCTTTTCTTTTAATCGATCAGCGATTTCCGCGGAAAAAATCGCGTTGGTGTTCGCCAGGAAAAAAAGCCGAGAATTAAGTCAAACGATCCATGAATAAAATCGCAAAATTAGGTCAATCACTCGAGGAAAACATCGCGAATATCTTCAAATACTCGCGGATAAACTCGCCAATTTCATCAATCGGTCGCGGGAAAAAATCTTAAATTTCGTCAGTCGGTCACGAAAAAAAGGGCAAACAATTTCAGAAATTAATCGCGAATTTCGTCTAACGATCGCGGAATAAAATCGCGTATTTCGTCAGACGATCGCTGAATAAAATCTCAAACTTCGTCAAGAGGTCGCGTTAAAAAATCTCAATTTTGTCATACTATTGAAGAAATTAATCTCGAATTTTGTCAAGCGATCGCGGAAAAAAATCGCGAATTTCGTTAATCGCCCGAGAAAAAAAAAATCGCGAATTTCGTTAATCGCCCGAGAAAAAAAAAATCGCGTATTTCATCAATCGGTAATAGAAAAAGTCGTAAATTTCGTCATCGGTCGCAAAAAAAAAAAAAAAAAAATCGCCCATTTCGTAAAAAATATATCTAATTTCGTGAAACGATCGTGAAAAAAAAAAATCTCGAATTTCTTGAAACGATCGCGAAAAAAAATCTCGAATTTCTTTCAACAGGTCGCGTAAAAAAAATCTCAATTTTCATAGTCTGTCGTGGAAAATTTTTAAAAATTTAATCCGAGTTAGGGTTTTCTGTATATGCAAAAAGGATTGTTAACTATTTAATATTCATGTTATTTGTTTCTGATTAGAATACATGAAACCAAACTCTACATTTGGATGAAAGAATGTTAATGTAGTATAAAACTGTACATGTTGACAAGTAGTCGTTTTCTTCAACTCAACTATGAAAATGCAAGATATTTATTACAGAAAATACTATAAAATATTTTAACATGAGAAATTTTTTAATGTATTTATTTTATATTCAATACAATTGTAGTTCACAAATTTCATGCATAAATGTTGTGAAAAATGTCCTAAATTTTACTTTCACGCGTAATTTCCTCCTTTTTGTTATTTTCTGAGTGGCATTCCATATAAATTTCACCAAAAAGATAAAATACAGTTTTTCCTAAACTGACTTTTTAATCTCAAATAATATCACTGTCCAATTAGAAATTAAAACAGTGTTACTGTACAAGGCTGTTTTTCCCCCCAATTGTACTTGTGGTGTATATGTGAATTTGATGCAAATTTACCTATGTCAAAAGTGTATTCTCTATACCAGCGGTTCCCAACCTGTTTCCAGGAGCTCTAAGAATTCGTTGTGCTTTTTCTAGGGGCTCTGCAACCACTCCAGTGGGAAAAAAAACCAGAATGAAACTAAAGATTAAATAAAAAGTAGCTTCAAAATAAGAAAACTAGAAATATATTAAATGGAAATTTGCCATCTTGAATTTCACACATGTTCTTGCAGATCTTCTAGCAGTGACCCTTGATCATTCTGCTGCCACTAACTCCAAAATTATTGTAGAGCTAGGACAAAGAATGAGAATGATGGAGGCCCGACTGGCCATACACATTATATCACGAGGAGTTTCTGCTTTTAGGCAATTTTTACTTTACATTCTCCAAAATTTACTTCTTCCATGCCGTATCATTATTTTTGAACATCATTAACTTGTAAGATATGATGTACTAATGTGAGACCTAAGGGGCTTCCCATAGAAGTCATTATTTTAAAAATGGGCTCTGCATATCAAAAAGATTGGGAACCACTGCTCAGTGTGATTTAATTGTATCTACAGAAGTAGATAATAGATTCTCCCATCAGCACAATATTGAAAAGAATTTCTCAAATCTGTATTTTAATTAATCTTATTAAATGCATGAATGCTCACCAGAATGGTTATAACCCTACAAAGCACGAATTTTTCTGATGGAAGTATGTTTTTTTACAATCATATTTAGGGTTAGATACCACAAATTTTATAGAATAATTCTTTACTTTAATTAATGACAGACTTCTGATCACTTAAGGCGAATACTTCTATGTCAATATAGTGCTGTGCAGTGTAGGTAGGGTTAAAAGTCAAAATACAAAGTAATAAAAACATTTCATCATTCAGATCAGTGGTCGAAAAAACTATTTTATTTTTGTAGCTAACTACAACTACTTTATCAAAAATATAGTCGACGACAAGCTTCTTTTCGAAAGCATTAGCTATTTTTGTTACTTACAGAATTTGTCAAAGGATTCAATCTACACTTGAAATTTGGGATACTGATTAAATATTATATACCCTCTTTTTATATACCGTTTGCAGGGATACAGTCAAATAAATGCGATAAAACCGAGGGCATTAAAAAATTAAGAAAGATAACACAAAAAAATATTTTGTGTTATTCTCTGAAATATAGGGTTGACGCCAGTTTATATATAGTTATAGTTTCCGGCCGCCGTTACTCGTAGAATCGCGGTCTTGGGGACGAGCGACACGTATACGTGACGCATAAGATGCTCAGAATCCTCGATTATTCCCACCAGTTACTTTTTATTGTAAGCTTTGCCTTATTTAATGAGAGCATTTCTGTAATTCAATTAGGCTAAAATTTCTGTTTTGAAAAACCGGTGGTAAAAGATTAAAAATTCTGTAAAGGACGCTCGTCGCGAAGGGGTTAAGACTGCCAGGTAGAGTGCTCCATAGGGATGCACCGAATATTCGGTATGTATTCTATCTATTCGGCCATACTACCAAACATTCGGTTAAGCCTAATAATATCTTGATATTCAGCCAAACCCAATACTTTAAGAAAACGCCGTTTAAAATATTTTACAAACCTCAGATAACTTTAACGGTCGATAAATAAAGACTTTCAGGAAAATTAAGAAATTAGACTCCTATTTAAATAAGAGAGATTGCTTTTACATTAATTATTTGCTGTTTGAAAAGTTACAATTAAGAAAATTAACTGTTAATGACGGCATTCATATGAACTAATGATGCATAAATGCAAGTTTCTGAGTATTCTTTGCTTTTTCACTAATATTTCTGAACATAATGGAAGATAATACGCAGTATTCAGGAGTTATAATAACAAGACAGTTTTTGTATAGGAAACAAGAATCGCAATTAGCTTATTCAAAGAAATAGTGTATCTCGCTCCAAGTCGAACTGTAATTTTCTTTTAATTTTAACAATAATGAAGATATTATAACGATATATTTAAACATCAAACTGACTTGAGAAATTGCCACCATTGCAGTGCAAACTACACTAAGCTAGACATTCCATTATTCAGAATGCAGCTGACAATACATATAATGTGTCACTGACTAAAATTCAGCCACTTATAATGATTTCATCACATTTCATACAAAACAAAGATAATATGATGAAAATCTCGCTGAAATATCTTCACTATTGTTAAAGTTGTGAACGAAAATTCGGGTTCAGCTAAGCTTGTAGCAAAACATCCTGTATTTTTGATTGAATAAATGGATTGCGATGGTGGTATGCTGTACAGGAAATGTTTGTCTTGACCGCATTATCTCCCTTGAAAGTTTTTTCTAAAATTTTAGGAACATCCTGTACATTTCCAACCTCTGAAAATAAATCGTTCACTGTAAATATCGTTTCACTCTAGACCCTCTGGTACATTCAAATCTTTCTTGCTAAGTTGCCACCATTTGAATATTTATTTATTTTTACTAGCTTCCTGGCAAATAAACACCATATGACTGTAAAATATTCCTTCAAAATTTCTTTTTGATTTTAAAATATTTGTAGGATATAAGAAAATTTTGATAATTTATTTTAGTTCACAGAAGAAGCCGTGGAGTTAATTTAATTTTATTTTATTTTATTAATTATAATCAAAAAGTTTTCAAGACTCCTTCTTAAATAATAATTCAAGGCATAGATTTTTTTTTTTTTATTGTAAAGTTTAATTGTGAAAAGGTTTGTTCATCAAAATTGTCTTTGTGTTAAATATGATGTAAAATAATTTTAAAATTTAACTTTCTAAAACTTTTAAACCCTGAAGTACGGGAGTATTCGGCCGAATAGTTACTATTCAGCCAAATATTCGGTATTCGGCCAAACAGTTACTTTTCGACTGGCCGAATATTCGGTATTCGGTTCACCCTTATGCCGAATATTCGATATTCGGCGTCGGCCAAAATCACTATTCGCTGCATTCCTAGTGCTCCGATCATAGAAGATCTGATCGGAAAAATTTAAAATCGAAATTATATAAGTTAAAGACATCGTCCAGCGGGCGGATAATAATAACGAGTAAATAGACAAGTGTTTCCACAGACAGAAAATTAATTTATTTGATTTGCACTTACCTAAGTGCCAATTGAAAAATCCATAACGTCATACTAATTCGCAAATCGTTGCGCAGAACAGATTTTGCACAAAATAAGGATGTTACGACAACGTGACCAGAACAATGAATAGCGTTAAAAGTATTATTAGTTGTTCGCTACAAATTAAGGATTTTTTGTATCGCGCTACTCTCTACATTACAATTTTCAAAATAAACTGCCGGAAAAATTAGCGACTACTATAGTTTTGCTGTTAGTAGCGGTCTACTTCCGACCACTGATTCTGATAGTAAACAAAATTCATTGTCAATTGCCATAACTTTTATTATATTTTTTATACTTCTGTTTTTATTGTTCACTTTGCAGCGGCATATAAAAGGTGCTCTTTTCAATATTCTACGTAATTGGTCCCTCTCCTACCTAAGATAGGTGAACAAACGTCCCCATTTTTCTGGCCTCAGCTTTTTGACTTAAAAACTTACTGAGTTTTAAAAAATTGATAAATTTTTGAAGCTTAAGAAGTAAAAAAAAATTAAAGTTTTGAAGTCGAAACATATTTTTAAATTTGGTCACCTATAACCAAAGAGCAACCTAGAGTTTATAACTATTTTATTCTTAAACAAGAACGAAAAATAGATACTTCCTTTAAGAAGAGTTCAATGAAGAAAGATGTTAAAAATATTTATTTCCCGAGGAGATGCATTCTACGCCCATCATAGGTTTAGCATTAGCGAGGGGAATCAGGGAGTTGACTGACCAACCCCCTTAAGGTAAAATTTAACGGCGAATCCAGTTATGATGTCAACATTAGAGGGCGTCTCTTTATTAAAAGTTCGAAACTTTGAACTCTCAATTTAGAGACGCCCCCTATAAGTTCAAAGAAAACCTAAGCTATTGGCTATTTATGTTTTCTCTGCGTGTGTTGGACGATAGAATTGTAGAGTTTCTTTTTTATTTTATTTTTTCTTTCTTTTTTGACCAACTGTACTTTAAAATTGCAATATGTAGCAATATTCTGAATGATCCTTTCTGTCTATCACACAACAATATTTTTAATTCCTATAACAACGTTTAAAATCATTAAACTATTTTTTTAACCATTTAGAAAAATGCTTCAGCAGAATCTAAACACCCTATTTTTTACCATCCTTATTATCATACCAGTAGTTGAAAAAGGATGTTTATATCAACTTTCGGAAGCTATATATATATATTCCCTATAGCGAATCTTTCATCTACCGTTTAAACATAACAATCTGCTATCAGGAAAAATTTATTTTGAAAATACAAAATATTTGGAAAAAGTTTACAAAATACACTACCAAAATACTTTAGTTTTATTAGTTTAAAACAGAAAATATAAATGTGTTTTGAGAATGCATTTCAAATACATGTATTTTCGACACTGACCAATTCTGGGTTTGTACTGTTTTTAAAGTGAAATCGCTGGCAACAATTAGAAAATCCGCTGACGCAGAAATCAATTGCACAGAATCTTTAAATACACCTGTAGCAACAATAAAGAGAATAATAAACCAAGATTTACAGATTAAAAAAGCAAACAAAAACATAATGTTCACCGCCTGGGCAAACTTCCACCAGTATTTTTTAATAGAAATTTTCGTCTTATTACTGCAGAATTTCTATTTGTTTTCATTGGTGGAAGTTTTCTCCTGCGGTAATCAAGCCCTATTCACAGTCTTTTGTCAATACATTTCGTTTAACATAAGACATTTTGCAGAGCCCTGTATGGAGATAAATGTAAATACATTGTTATTCTTGATGAAGCATGAGTTTACCTAAATGACTACAACAAAAACTAATCGTTGGGGGCCACCGTAATACTTACCCATCATGGATATGCATAATATAAAATATGAAAATAAAACATGTGTAAACTATTTATAAATTGCATTGAAATTCGAATAAAATCCTGGCTTGATGACGTCATAAACTTTAAATGATGTATTACTGAATTGCGTAAGAGAAACATCCTTATAATTCTAAAAATGATATTCCTATTAACTAACAGTTTACTGCGTCGGATTAAGCGTCTCTTTACTAATTAAAATATATCTTTGAATTGAAATTTTAATGAAATAGAGGGTCATGAAAAATCGAAGAGTGTGGAAAATGTGATTACAAATATCTCGGCAACTAATTATCCGATCGACTTCATTCTTAATACAAAATTTATGTTTTTTATTGTCTTTTATATTCACTCTTTAAAAAAAAAAACAATTTCGAAAATTTTTATATACTTTTTATCAGAACGAATATTTTAAGAGTCCGAAAAAAATAGTTCTGGATAATCGAGGTTACTGAAATTCAATAAGCTTCTTCCTATTATTACATACTAAGTACATACCAAATTTCAAGTCTATCTCAATTTGTTCGGGAGATAGAGCGTTTACAGACACACACACAGAGAGAGAGACGGACAGCAAATTTTCTTTTCTTCTAAAAAGATGTTTTTCGGAATCTCCAGTATCTGAAACGAGTAAATCCGTCAAAAAAAAAAAAAAAAAATCGATTTTCAAAACTATTAGAAGACTTAGACTATACTACGTATGATGGGTAAGTAAAAGGTCTATTTACTATGGAAAACGTAGAGAAGAAAAAATGTTCAAACTTGGTTCCGAGAATCCAAAGAAAGTTTCAATAATGGCTTTATGATTGTCTCAGATTTCTATTACAATAGGAAATAAAAAATAAGAAGAGTTGGATAAATTTTTTTTTTTTAATCAACTCATCATATTATCAAGAGAATGAGTTATGTCCAATATTTATAAAATAAATTCAATTTCTTTATCCCAATTACTTCGAAGAAATAAAAGTGCTTAAGACAAAGAAACCGGTCGTACTTCAAAAGCTACCACAGCATTCCTTGGAAAAAAAAAAAAAAAAAAAAAAAAAAAACTCACGCAGGTATTGCAATTATACCTTTTCAACTTATTTCATACATATTTTTCAGAAAAGAGGGGACTTTTCACTTTGAGGTCGGTAGTTGGGTTGATTTATCAGTCATCGACAGCTTTCAGCTATATTTTTGAAGGCGGAATAATTTTAACCTTTTACCAGCCCCAGCAGGAACTACTTGTCAGATTAATTTGAATTTTTTATATCGGTAATTTAGATTAATTCTAAGTTTGTGTGCAAAATGTTGGGCTGTTGTGTAAAATATAAGTGGAGAAACAGGTATGTTCCACTTCTGCAATATTGGCATTCAAAAGAGCATAAAACAAAATCAACATAAGATAAATCATTCATTTATACATGAAACTGCCTAAAAAACAGTACGTAATTTTATTACTTATAATAGTCATCATCACAGCACACACCTTTAAATTCTAAATGCATAGATGCCCCACCAGTGGCTGAGAGGTTGTGCTCTCGAAGCTGGTAGACGGGAGGTGCTGGGTTCGATCCCAATCGCGCCCGTCGGCCTAATCGTTCGGAGTTTTCGTGGTTTTCTTCGAACCGTGGATTTATCCATGCGTAAATACGGGTTAGGTTCCCTTAGAAAGACCCCCACGAAGGGCACTCCCCCCGGGCCTATATCCCTAGCGTAGATAATTGGCCGTCAACAATCAACCCAACCCAACCCTAAATGCATAGATATAATAAGACAGCCCTTTTGTATATGTACGCTTTGTTTACATTGCAACAAGCACCAAGATGAGAACCACAAGCAATTAATTATTAAACAGTTTTTTATAATATGTTAGAACATGTCTTTAAAAATATGCATTTAAAATTTCAAACATATTAAACAAATACTTAAACAGTTACAGTATCACAAAGCTGATGTTCCATTTGTGGAGCGTTGGCGTGTTAAAAGGTTAATAATGAATTTTTAAGCTAAAGTGAAGTGAATTCCCATTGTCTTGCATAGGAAAATACTGAATACCTCGATTAATCGTCTCATGACGGCCTTTCGTACCAGAGGTATGCATGGGACCGAAACCCCGAATCCTGACCGAACTCCGATTAATTTTCTTTCATGAGAATCGGGCCGGGTCGGGTTTGGACTTCTACCTCCCCTCCCCCGAGCCCATGTTGGGTCGGTATTTTATTTATTTAATTTTGTAAATAAAGTGACGTTGTACGTTTGTTTAGAGAATTCTTTGCAGATTTAATTTGGTTTAATAAATTACAGAGAAATATTTTTATAAACCTACTTTCTTTTATTGTAGAGCTTTTAAATCAAGATTTCCTTCTATCATCTTTTCCTTTCATTATTAATTTTCTTACTGAATCATCATTTGGATGTAATTTCCTAAGTGAATTTTTTTAACGTCTGTTTATGTATGTAATTGTCCAAGTGGTCAGTAATATTGTTATTCTGTATTCCATGAATTGCGGACATATAATCTGAAAATAAAATCTATGCATAAGTAAGTGTGCTTTTTGAATAATTTTTACGGTAAGATAATGATGCTTCAGAAATATCAGCATGTTTTATAGAAATTTACTCTGGCCGGGACTTGGAATTTTTTCTTGATATCATAACAGGCCGGAACAATAAAGCTTTTGTACTAGCCGGCCAGGCCCCGGGCCTGAAAATTTCGTCCGTTACTCCAGCACAGAGCTTGATTATTTGTGGGTAGCACGCTAACAACTGTATTTAGTTGAGAGGAACCTGCATTCAATTTGAACAGACGCACATTTTTTTTTTTTTTCAAAAGCTTTGTGCTAACTAAAATCGTTAGAGTTAAGATTTTTATTCAAACAAGTTAAATCACTTTCACATATTAATGAAATTTTGAAAGATTTCTTTTCAGGCTCAAGCTCTGGAACGCCTTTTACTATAATAAGACCCGTAATTTTCGATAATTTGCAGTAGTCACTCGCTGTAACCCTATAGTTGATCATTGGAAACCTTAACAATTATACTGAGAATCCGTAACAAACGACTTACCTGGAAACCGATAAAAAAGTTCTCCGTTGTTTACCATGTCAAAATAAGCACTTCTTGGAAAGGTAAGAATTTTTTTACTCACTCGAGAATATGGATAGAAAGGACCATTAGTGAGTAACTATGGGTTAAAAACTTCATTCTCACGCTATTTCCAATCCTATGCGTTTGTTTATTTTATACCAACAAGCAAAATTAATCGCGTTTAACGAGCTGAAAATCATTCATCCTTCCTATTGTTAAGAGAAAAAAACATGTTTAAAGAATAAATATCATGGAGAAAGATAAATATTTACCCCAATACCAGTTACGTAAACGTAAGAGAATAACATTCATTAATAAGCTTTTTTTGTGTGTCTGAGAGAAAAATAAGCATTTATATTATGTTATTCTTCACTTTTTTCTGAAGCAGAAGAACATTAAAAGTAAAAACAATGTTATTTTATTTATTTATTTTGAGGAGAGAGTTTAGGTATTTTCAATTTGGGTATTATTGTCGTTTGAGTAGAATTACGGAATTATAATACTTCATATAATAATAATAATTATTATTATTATTTTGCAATGATGAGTTTTTCATTTTTTTTTACACACTTTCTTTGTGAATATATTGTACAGTCTTTTTATTCTTATAGTACTAGTTAACCGGACCGGTGTTACCAGCGCCCGTGATAATCTTTAAAAAATCTCGAATTCGTATGATTTTATATCGTTAACCCGATTTTGTATGAATTTATATTCTTAAAGGAAAAATTCGCGAAAAAAATACTGATATCTAGTTTTAAAAGAAATATCGTTTCTTCTTGCTTTTTGTTTTGTTTTTGCGTCAGAACATAACAAAAAAAAAAAAAAAGTTCTTATCATCCGAACTCTCTGAAATTTTAATAGGTTATAAATATAACAATATAGCTGTATCTAAACCCTCTATAAAATTTTGTGAAAAATATCCATATTTAGTAGTGGAAAAAAGTCTCGAAAGATTGTGTCGAAATACGGACGTTTAGTTACTTTTAACTTAGGAAAGCGATCGTCTCCAGAAGGTGCGAAGTGACCTGCGGTCGCTAGTTATTTAAAAGAGTTAAAATTCGTATTTTTGAAAACCGATTGCACCGTTGCGCCGATTAGGAGAAAGTCTCAGCTTTAGTATAGTTTTTGTTTATCGGCACCTGTTTTAGTAAAACTTATTATAAGCTATATAATATTAAAAATATTTCTTTGCACACATTCTAATACTACCCGTTCTCTCCTTTAAGATTGATACAAGTGGTCGTTGAATTTGTAATCATCAATTTTTGTAACATTTCACTGCACACGAACAGCAAAATAGAGAACTGACATAAAATTCTGTCGATTTGAACAGTTTATATTATAACAGGGTTTGATAAAATTACAATTTCGTAGAGAGAGTGCCCATAAATCACGTCACTAGTTAGGATGATACCCAATTAGACTAGCTAGGGCCCCCTTCTAACTATCCATAGAAACTGTTCATGAATTACACTGAAATGACTAGTACTAAACTTCATACCTGTTGTATGTATGCATAAATTTTGTACCAGGTACTATTCACATCTATATACAGGGCCAAGAAAGATGGAAAAGATGGATTCCTACTAGTACTTTAAGTAAAAGTACTAGTAGGAAAACTAGAAGGAAACTAGTAGAAAAAATGATGGATTGGTTGACGGGAGTATTTGTTTGCAAATTTTCCTTTAATTATCTACGTTAGTCATATGATATGTCTGAAAGAAAAATGCCCCCAATTGGTCATCATGAATGTTTTTAGAAAAATACCAATAATGAATTTCTTTTGAAAACAATGGACTACTAAGTTGTTATAATAAAACTTTAATCATTAGTATTCTAATAATATAATTCGTTCTTTTTTGCGGGGGAGGGGGGTATATGGGAAGCAAAAAGGGGAAAGGAAAGACCACACTACCTTCCTAAATCTTTAAGAATATTGGTCACTTTTGACCAATTTTAACCCTTTGGCACCATCTTAATAAAACCTTGATTACTCCCATGGGAGCCCCCTCAAATTAGGGGCCCGGGGCAGCTACCCCGCATGCCCCTGCATTAGTCAGGCCCTGGTTGAATTAGACATAGATAAACGAGGTTTTATTCTTTCGAAATGTGTTGAGGAGCCCACTCAGACCCAGGGGTTGATCCAGGCAAAATTTGGTGACTATTTAGGAATCCTTCACAAAAATCCATTTAATAAAACAGGCCCTTTCTCAAAAATCCGCTTTATAAAACAGGCCCTTTCATAAAATTCCTTTTAATAAAATAGGCCCTTTTCACAAAATTTCATTCCATAAAAACATGCCCTTCATTAATTCTTTTTATTTTGTTAATTTTAAACTGTGTATATTGCAAACAAAACAAATTGCCCAAGGGGGGAAAAAACTTTAGAAGACGGACTTAACGAAGTTATTAATAAATGCTTGGTTCGGGTTTAACTATATTTTATCTTTCGTTAAAAAATCTTATTTTTCACAAAAATATAAATTTCACAAAAATAAACTTTGTTTTTCACAAAATGTGCCCCAAGGAAAAGAACCTCTATCGACCCCTGTGGCCACAAAATGAAAAGCCTGGTGGGTTCGATACCAGCGCAATCTGAAGTCAGCGCAATCTTTCGCACAGTGGTGCGAAAGGGTAGTTTAGTGAAAAAACTTCTACCTTTTGCTTGCGGAAATCGTGAAATCATTAGAAAAAAATGATTTTTGAATGTTTTTTCATTCTGAATCGAATGAGACAATTGCCAGATGAGTTTGTGAGTTACGAAGGGGTTTTTTTTTTTTGGGGGGGGAGGGGGGACTGAAAATAACTGATTAGAGTGACAGCTATTTGTTGTTGTTGTTTTTAGTACACCTATATTTGACTTGCTTTGTGACTCTTTTTAACTATTTGGGAAAATATTCAATTAAATACGTTCAAAAACATTATATTGTATGATTTTATTGCAGAAATATATAAGGTTATAGCCTGTAAATTCCCTTTTACAATGATCATAAATAAATTAAGATATTAGCACACGTCGTTACAACTCTTAGGTAGAAACAGGAATCAGTATGCTACAGTATATTATATACAATGATACCATTTTTCCGCCGAACGGCAGATTTCCGCTTTTTTAAAATTATTATTATTATTATTATTATTATAAATCCTCAATTTTTGCAATATTTACCGCTTTTTTTCTTTCTTCTTTTATTGCCCATCATTAAAAAATATGCATTAAGCATGGATGCTACTTCATCCGCGTATCCGCAGATTTCCGGTTTTCTTTTTTCTTTTTTAAATCAATCTGCAATGTCCGTGGAATCTGAAAAAAAAAAAAAAAAAAAATCGCGTTATGTGTGCCGCAAATGAAGTCAGCGGCAACGGCATGGCGCAGTTAGCCGGCAGCGCAGAAAAATTTGTTCCGAGAAAGGAATGATCTGTTTTTCCACTCATTAAATTTGTAGCTCTGGGATTATTCAGATATGTTTTTATAGGCAGACATTAGATATGGGCATTCCTCCACTAAATAGCGGAATGCCTCTATTTATTTTTTATTTTTTGCCGATTTCCACAAAATTATTTCGTCAATAGGTCACGAAAAGAAATCAAGAATTTCCTCAATCGGCCGCAAATTTCGTGGAAACTGTCACGGAAAAATCAGCTAATTCGTCGATCGATCGCGAAATAAAACCGTGAATTTCGTCAGTTGCTCGTGGAATAAAACCGCGAATCTCATCAATCAGTCGCGAAAAAAACGCGAATTTCATCAATCAATCACAGAATAAATCGTGAATTTCGCCAATCAGTCCCAGAAGAAAATCGCGCATTTCGTCAATCGGTCGCTGAAAAGATGGCGAATTTCGTCAGTTGGTCTCAGAAAAAGCGTGAATTTCGTCAATAGGCCGTGGTAAAAAGTCGCGAATGTAGTCGAATGTTCCCGGAAAAAAATCGCGAATTTCGTTAACCGATCGCGGAAAAAAGCGTATGCGCGGTAAAAAAAAAAAAAAAAAAAAAAAAAAAAACTTGCGACTTTCGTCAATTGGTTGCGGAAAAAAAATCACGAATTTCGTCAAATATTCCCGAAAAAATCGCGAATTTCTTGAACCGATCCCGGCGAAAAAACAGCGAATATCGTCTATTGGTCTCAGAAAAAAGCGTGAATTTCACTAATAGGCTGCAGTAAAAATAATCGCGAATTTCGTTAATTGGTCGCGGAAAAAATATGGCCTATGAAAATACTATATATTTTTACGGATCAGATCCAGAGCAGAAAAATAACTCCGGTTTAGTTCCGGAATTAAAAATTTTAGGTGGAGTTCCGGTTTTTGATCTATAAGAAATAACTTTTTTTTTTCAGTTCTATGAGTTCGAAGCATTGATTAAAAAAAAAGTAATTTAACTTAATGTTAACAAACAATAAAAATTGATAAGTATTTAATAATGCTTTTTATTATTAACTATTTTTATTTCATTACCCCTTTAAGCATTGTAATACATGTTCCTATTGATAATTATATGAACCGGTTTTTTTTCTTCTTAATATGGATTTAAAGATTGATAATCATTCCGTTCCATAAATGATGAAACACTGTGCGAATTTTTGCAGTATTACATTCAGAAAATTTATTTTTTTAAATTCTTTTCTGCTTAATGTTTGTTTATCCCTCCCCTAAAAGTGACTCATGTCATCTCCCCTTCTCAAAATTGGCTTTTGCAAAATAAACTATAAACGGAATGCATTTGATAACGATGTTTATGAGTAGATAAAGGAACTGACTTATTTGGCCAAAAATAAAAATCCACTTTCTGAAATCCGTAAATAAATAAATTTATATCTAACGAATTAAACTTATTCTAGGAATGAAAAAAAAAAAAATCAGAAACTGATAAATTTATAGATACCAACAAAACCCAATAAAACGGCAAGGAAATTGGTATCGCTGCCTTTTTTCTTTTTGAACAAAAAAAGAATGAAAGAAAGAAAGAAAGAAAATAATAATTATCATGATCTATGAGGTGTTTTGTAAGTTTTTAATTTTTTATGACTTAAAATCGGATGATATACTCGTTAAAATTCTCAAGTCGAGCCTGACGATGTTTTTCTAAATTTAATTTTAGTTGATTTCCTGCGATTGTTTGGGTTTCCATCCAGAGATGACCTGTTAATTCAGGTTCCATAGGCAGCATTTATTATTATGCTCAATACTTACTCAGTTGAAATTCTTGGAACAGTCTATTCTCCGTGTTTACACAGTACAAAAATAATTAAAAAGTAGAATACACTTTTTATGAAAGAAAATTTTGCATTGCTGCTTAATGTGGGTAAAGCCGCTACTGTTTCTTCTGCGGGGTTTCGCCAATGTTATTCTTTTTGACCATGTCTGTGTGGTAGATTGTTTTACTGTATATGTTTATTGGTGTCGTATGCTGCTTCGTATTTCACTTGGAGGTGAATTGCAATCAGGTCTGAGAGAACTAGAAGTGCCGCGGTTGGGGCTGTCCTGTATGCTCTGACTCTTTGACACATGGATGTATTATTAAAACATCGCATTTATAATAAATTCATGCTTTGACAGCTAGATAAAACTTCTATTTTAACTTCTGTTTTAATTGTGCCCCCAAGTTTTGGGGTTGCGCAGGTTAGCTTTTTTGCCACTACTGTCCTATACCCAAATTTTAATTATGTCGGGTTGTAGTCCTCATTTCTTTGCGACCATCTGTCCCAGTATCCAGACTGATTTTTGGATTTTCGAGGTTTATTAATGGCCATGGGATAACCAGTTATAAGTTTTTGTGTATGGCGACACCTAGGTATTTTATCTCTTCTTTGGCTTCTACCTTTTTTACCCCTGAATGCTATGCTTTCTATTTTGTATGATTTTTGTGTTAGAAGGTTTCGAATGTGTCCCCTATTTAAGTAAACTCTTTCTGTTTTATCCCATTTTAACCCGTTCGGGTCTGGCGTCCTATTAATAGTACATGTCTTTTCATCCAATGTATTATTTTGTCGTAACAAATTCTTTTGTTATGATCTGCATATAGTAATGATAGTATTTATCTATATATTTATTATTATGACTACATTTATGCTTCAACATAAATGTAGTCATAATGTGACGTCAGCGTCAGCATTACTTACGGACATGTTGTTGCTTTATAATATAGATTATCGAAATATCTTTATTAGTTATAATAAATAAAAAATTATCTTTACCCTGTTGGTGATTCATTTATTTCAAACGTATGTTTCACTCTTTAAAGTTAAAAGAAGGGCTGCTTTTCCGAACAAATAATTTGTGATAAAACATAAAAAGTACTAGAAACTTGTTATGTCTGCTTAATCATTTTGTAACACCACATTTTGCAAACGTCTTCAAAAATGCTTCCTTAGCCAATTGTCATAAGAATAGCACGCAAAATAACTATATTCGTTATATTTCTGTAAATGATATATATTTTAAATTTCAATAAACCTTAACTTTTGTGATTTGGGTAGCTACTTTTAATATTATTAACGTAAAGGTATTTTTTCCCCAAAGTTTAAAAAAAAAAATCACCCGAAAGGATTAAAGTTAGGCTATTTTGTGATATCCAGTCATTGGAAAAATTGATTATTTTATTTGCTAGTGTTGTTAATAGCCGAAGAAATCGCCAAAGATTTCGTTACTTACAGCATTTACTTAAAGCATAGCCATAAGCGTCCTTTTCTGGAAACAACTCAGGATATTTTTGACACTCCCATATCTTTGCGCTGAAGTTCCCAAACACCTGAAACTTGGTTTATCTGTAGTACGTTGCAAACGGAACCAAATTTTCAAATTTCCCGTTTCTCTCTTTTCTATACTCTTTTATAGTATTATACTTAGTATTTTCTATACTCTTCTATACTTTACTTCTTCTCTTTTCTTTTCTCTTTTCTCTTCTCTTTTCTAGTTCAGAAGATATATGAACTCAAAGTTTCGATTTTTTAACACTGACTCACCCACTCACCGATCATCAGAAAGATCATACATCCCGTAGCCCTAGAAACTTAAAATTTGGTATAAAAATAGTGTTTAGGATACAAAAAAAAAAAAAAAAAAAAGAAAAAATCCGGAAATATAAAAAAAAATAATTCGAATAATTCTAAAAAAAAAATCAAAAATGATCTCGTAGCCTTAGAAACTTAAAATTTGACGTAAAGGTAGTGTTTAGGATTAAAAAAAAAAAAGGAAAAATTAAAAAAATTCGGAGAATTGGAAAATAAAATCGAAAAATTCGAAAATAATTCGATTTTTGTAGCCTTAGAAACTCGAAATTTGGCGTAAAGGTAGTGTTTAGGATACAAAGAGTGAAAAAATAAAAAAAACCCAGAAATTTTGAAAAAATAGAAAAAGTCGGAAAAAAAATCGAAAATAGGTGGATTTGTTAGAATTTTCCGGAATTCTTAATTTTGTCTTTCTTTGTATCCTAAACACTACTTTTACCAAATATCAAGCATCTAGGGCTGCAAGACCTTGCCTGGAAGCAACTGGTAGTACTTCTGCCCCCCCCCCCCCCCCCTCAACTTAGTGTTTGCCTAGGAACCTGAAACTTCTTTTATCTAGAGAACTTTGCAAACAGAACTAAAGCTACAGATTTTTGGTGCCTTCAAATAATAGAAGGCCAAACTGGCAACCCTGTTCTTCACAGAAATTTTATTTGTTTTCTTACTAGGCGAAGAATTCTAATAAAATTTAGTGGCGACAATCGGCCAATTTTTAAAAGTAATGAAAAATGCATTTTTTCACATTCGATAGTTTGACATGGTAGCGACGATGTCATGAAATGGAATTATGTAAGGTATTTTGCTGTGCGTGCAATGTGTCCGCATATTGTTGATTTAGTTAAATACTTTGTGATTCTTAAAATAAAAATTGCTTGTATTCATATTCTTTTCCTTTTTTTTCTTTTCAGATTTTGCTTTTGGCAAATCTTTAGTGTGGGATATAGAAGCTGAGCTCCCAGATGAGCTCATTGATACGTCTATCGATCCAGATCTTCCACAGTCTTCACAATCATCTGCTTCACAAAATCTATTTAATGGCACCAATGAAACTGCATCAGTTGAGGGAAGTGTAGCGCCTCAAAGGCATCAACAGTTATCTCAACTTTTGCAGGCGAAACCAACGCAGCAGACTCATACTAGTTTATCGGCTTCTCAACGAATTCCAAGTCCTAGTGTAACTTCAATAGCATCAGTAAAAAGCCCTCTCACAAATAATGCTTCTGTAAATAAATCAGGAACACCGGTATCATCAACTGCCCATATTAATGTTACTGATGTCAGTATAACTCTCACAAATATATCAAACAGTACTGCAAATAGTTTAAGTAATATATCTGGAACAATGGGTATGAACAGCAACATGTTGTTAATGCAAAGTAAAGGTGGTGCATTAGGTTCTCAAGGTAATTTAGTGTCACTATCAACCTCTGTTGCTGGTAACGGCAACACGGGTAATTTACAGCATCCTGTAACAGTGGTGCAACCTCAGCTTACACAACAGCAAAATGCTGGATCGCTTATGAATGGAAATCTAATGCCACTTGGGAATGCTAGTTCTTTGAGTATAAACAGAAGTGTTAATCCCAGCGTTTCTTCTGCTGTTTTAGCGCAACATCCGCCTCATCAAAATCTTATAGGACATTCTTTAACCAATCAAGGTGCTACTTTAAAGGTAAGTATATTCTTGCCTTCGTATATTTTGTTTTATTTAGTTCAAATTTTACTAGCATTATCGTGAGCATTATATATTAGCGTGCATCCTAGATATGAAAAATGCAGAATGATTTTAAAAGCCGGGGGTCGAATTCAGAGATCAAAAGCGATTAATTACAAGTACGAGGGATATCGGTTTCATAAATATGATTCTAGTTGAAATTTTAGTTAGTAAGAAAGAAAAAAAAAAGAAATAACTTTTTGAGAGATAAAGAGCGAGGATATGAGGATTATTTATATATGTATTGATAAATTTAAAGTCTAAAAAACGGCTTAACACAGTTGCAGATGCTTATTTCCAATATATTATGGCTGTAAATAAGTATTTAAAAAATAAATGTAAAATACATTAGTTTCGAGAAAAGTAAACTAATATCTTACAAGCTTATAAATCATATAAAACTGTTTTTAAAAAGATTACCGTCTAGTTTACATCATGGTTAGAGTTAAATGTTTGTCTCGGCACAAACTTCCGCAAATTTTCCAATCTTTCTTCAATGTTCGATAAATGGCGCGATTTTCGTGAAAATTGTTTAAAATTTCGATATTTTCAAGCTGTTTGTTTATAAACAGTATTTTCAATATTTTTATCACAACAAAAATTTTGGGATTTAGATTTGAAACAAAATGGGCGCTTTTTGAGGATGGGGAAACAGACCCAGACCTCAAATGCCCTGCAATAATATAAATCAGGTTTGGGGTCCAGTCACACTTCCCATATGGCTGGCTCTGAAAACTACAAATTTATCAGTGAAATCGGCTCTTGCATTTACATAAACAATAGGAATATTTCTTTTCATGAACTTTTCTTCTCAAAACGGAAGAAATACTTTATTTTAAACTATGTATATTTCAGGAATTATCTGAATTATATCTATTTCATTTATTTGAAAATTGAATTTGACTGGAATTAATAAATATTTATTGTTTGACGCATTTTGTTTATTTGAAACTTGTTTTAAAGGAGTGTAGTGTAGTTATCATTTCCATTTCATAGAATCATTTAACCCAGAGTGGTTCAACTGTGGCCGCGAGGGTCTCGGTGGCACAACTATTTCCCTGCAGTTTTCTTGGCCTTATTTAATCGTAGAAATTCTACGATTAATCAAGACGAAGAAATACTGATACCATAAAGATCCCGCGGACCAAAGTTAGGCCACACTGATTTAAACCATGATCACATAAAAGTAAGTTTTCTCTGCAATAATTTTATATATATACATAATATAGTATAAACATTTCAAAGTTTTGGAATAAAGAAAAAGAGTACAAACAGCATATACAGCAACAGTTGTAATGTTGAAAACGGCAAATTAGCAGAATTTTTTAAATCAAAAATTGTATTCCATCCAAAACTGGCTTAAATACCAATCCAATGCTTGTTAGTTTCATCAAATAGCTTGGTCACTAAAAGTTCATTTGCAAATAATAAAAATGTGTTATTGAATGAAAGGATAAGCTTAACCCGGGAGAAATCGCGCATACCCAGTGTATGGTTTTTACTTTGTCACCAATAAATATAAATAATAATAATCATCACCTTATTTAGTCGGAGAAAATTGTTAGAAATTCTGCGATAAAGTAAGGTGAAGATTACATATCGAAAAATAGTGGTGGCAATTGTAAAAACCGTACTCTCCCTTGCTATGTCATACCCGGCGTGACTGATCCTGGGCTAAATAAGTTTAATTTGACCAAAGTTAATGTTACATCAATTTTACGTTCTATTCGCTGAAAAGCACATATTCTAAAAATGTGAAATAAATAGAATTGTTAGAGGTATGACATAGTATTTATTGGTTTATATGAATGATATTTTTATTGTGTACAAGTTTGCGATTAGAAAAGTATAAGCTATTTTTATTTCGCGCGAAAATTTCAAAGTTTAGCGCGGATTTTAAATTATGTTTTCAGCTACAAACGTCCAACCATGATCATGGTTAGTCTGTCATTAAATAAAATGTAGCACCGATATACTAAATTAAATTTAAAACTAATTGCATAGAATATAATAAGTTTATCATTTCTTAAGAATATTTTCTGAAAAATCTTTGACATACCGCGGAACAGCGAAAGGGCCATGTTGATTTTCCATGCCGTAGCTACCATTGGTTGAGTTTTTTTTACAGAACTCTGTACGAGGAACCAGGATATATTCCAACGAAGACATATGGTCTATATGGAGGACTTTCTCAAGGCAGTCAAACACAAATGTACGCATAATCCGAAGAAAAATAGCACAAAACTTCGAATTTTTGTATCGATAGGCACGACAAAAATTTAAACCGATACCATTCATTTACTTGTGCGCAGCTAGCGACGAACTGATCGTATTATCCATGCTTGCCTATGGACCTTGCGTAAGACCATGAGGTACAAAGAAATACATAGAGGAAAATAGCTACCAATTCGCTTGGTATTCCTTTTCATAGTGAATGTTCAAAATGGGATTAGAAAGTTCGCTACTACAAGCCAAGATTCTGTTTCAAACCAAGAAAGTTACATTTTCTTCGTTAAGGCTGCTCGTCAGTGAACTTCCAGATTCCCCTCGCTGTTGTTGACCCTATGTGCATTCATATATTTAAAATATCTCCTCAGGAAATTAATATTTTTGGCTTCTGTTTTCTGTGTACACTACTTAAAGGTACACATGGTCTCTCTTTTTTTTTTTTTTTTTTTTTTTTTTTTTCTTAGTTGTCAATTTTTTTAAAAATATATATACTTAATTTTATGTGAAGTTTTAAAATCTTATTCAGTTTTGCTAAGATTTTAGCACATAAAATTATAAATTAAGCATATATTTTACAAATATTTTTACAAGTAAGCAAAAAAGAGGCAGAACAGTACATAGAAAACAGGAGTTAAAAATATTAATTTCCTGAGGAGATATTTTAAATATACGAATGCATCCTACGCTCATAGGATTAACATTAGCGAGAGGAATCGGGAAGTTTACTGATGAGCAGCCTTAAGGCGGGTCTCAAAAAAATATTTTTCCCCGCTCAACAACGCAATACTTTCTGCTACATCTTTTGACTCATTTTTAAGCGTGAAAACATGACACTTAAAGGCGTTAGTGAAGTGATTTGTAATGGAATATTTTTTTTCTTTTCAGTTTTCGGCAAAGGAATTGCATCTTGAGCTATAAGCGATTGCTTCTTATTACGGAAATTTTAAATTATTATTTTGATTTTGATTTTAACCAAGATTAAAATTCAAAATTTAAATAAAAATCTTAAATTAAAAATAGAGAATCTCAGCTGAAAAATGCTAAAAGAGTAATCAATGTATTTACCTATTAGAAAATATCTAAATATTGAAATCTAAAAAATTGTTCTGATAGATGAAGGTTGGGACTAGGCTAAAACAATATGTATATTTTGGAGTTCACTAATATTTTAATAATAATTAGATAAATGTCCTTAAGTGGCCCATTATTGGTACATTTACCTTGTATCAGACGAAGATCCAGTTTTCAGCTTAGCTGAAGAGAGTTAAATCTGAGTCTGTCTCTGTCTTGTATACAGGACGATGGTAAAACACAACGCAAGGTAAAATACATTTATTAATGAATGTATTATTAATCCTCCCTTCACGATTTTTTCCCCCACAAATCTGTCTTTGAATTAGCCGAGTTAAAATGCTATTAAAGACTGCGATAAAAAAAATAATTTGTGCCATAAATGAGGTCTATTAAAAGACTTCACTCAAAATAAAATTTAGTCGGAAGCCTTTTCTAAAACTGTGTTTTATCATTTAATGTAGGAGCCTATATGAGGATCAGGGTAGCGAGAAGGTTGTGGTAATACAATTTAAAAGTCAATGCGATTTATAACATTGTTTTGCATTAACAAAATTATCTATATCAGGGTTCAAATTAGCCTCAAGCCGCTATCTACACAAAGTTAAAAAATGTCTTTTCAGGAAGTTGTTTCTCTGTATTTCTTTACATTTTTTTTTTTTTCTTAAGCGATATATTCGTTGTATTTTTTAAGCAGATAAAATAAATAATATACATTTGAAGAAGTGATCGATCATTCTGTGACGCATATAATCGAATGCTACATAGTAGAACTTAGTAGCATGGGAATGGGATTCTGGATTCCTATTCGTCGAAAACTGGTGCCACGAGATTTTAAATTTTGGCGCACAATTGCTTACTTGGCAATTTCGAGATGATATTTTTATCATTATCATATGCTAATGTAATGTAATTTTATTCAAGGATCGTTAAGATAATAAAACTAAGTTAATTTTAATAATACATAGTTCTCTTTTTAAAAATCGATCTATTAATTATGCAATTTTTCTGAATATTATAACATTTTCTCCCCATCATTACGAAAAATATGAAATTCTTTATAGCGGCTCTATAATGCGTGTATTATCGCTTCGCGCTAATGAAAAAAACAACAAAAAATCACTGTATTCTGCTAAATCGTAATCTCTAAAAATGGGAAAACAAATTAAATTTAGAAAAATAGAAACTTTCCATTTTTTTCATTTTAATCATTTTTTATAACTAACTTAAATATTGAAAAATAAAAGCTTTCCATTTTTCAAAATTTCCACTGCTTGGATTCGAACTGGGGTCTACAGATCTAGAGGCAAACGCCATGCCAAATAGCTACTATAAAATGCGCCAGGTCTCAATGCTAGTTGCGAGCTTCACCAAAAGTGGTTCCCAAGCATGAAAATGAAACAGAAAAGTAAGAAAAACGACTTTGGGAAAAATAATTATAAAACAGCAAAAAAGTTTGGATTTGAGAACAGCGTTAATGTAATAAATGAGCCTGTACTATATTCTGCTCAATGCCTTAATAGACACATACATATATGTAAATTAAATAATATGAAATTGACTACTCCATCTTATTTTTAAATAAAAAGCTGTAACATAGAGTAAAACATTTTACATATTTATTATTGAACACTTTCTCGTTTTATTTATATGATGCAATATCGGATATGAATGTATGAAAATCTATTAATAAAAAATCGTGAAAATGTTTGGAAAGGAAGAATTGTTTTGTAATTTTCATACAATGGTGCAATTAGGATCTTTACATAGGAGGGGTTTTGATTCATTATTACTCATTAAATGAATAATATTTTTGTTTCACATGTTCCTAAAGTCATGGGTGTACGCAGGATTTTCGTTAGGAGAGTGGTAGGGGGTGGGGACAATGGTACTTAGTTGGTACATGCCTTAAGGGCCCCCTTCCCTCACGCGAAAACACCAGCTCGATAATGTTAATCCTATGGGACAGTTAATTTCTAATATCTCGTTTGCATTTCAATATTTTTAAACGATTTTTTAATGCATTCGATAGCTGAGATTGATCTCTACAGCGCCTCCTTTTTACTTTTCCAATTGTCTTTGCGGATTTTTTTTTTTTTTTTTTTTTTTTTTTTATGAAGATACTTTTACTTTCGGAACAGGTTTTGAAAGTGAAAGTATCCTCATAAAAAAATCCGAAAAGAAAATCGTAAAAACAAATTAGCGCTATTGAGATCAATCTCAGCTATCCACTGCATTAAAAAAAAATGTTTAAAAGTATTGAAATGCAAACGAGATATTATAAATTAAGTATCCCATAGGATTAACGTTATCGAGCGGGTGTTTCCGCGTGAGGGGGAGAAGACCCTTAACATTTCAAATTATACTTACTATTTTCAAAGACAAAGGCCCTTACCTGCAGCTCCATGCGTAACGTTCATGTATAAAATATTTAGTAAATATGTGACGTGTAATAACCGTCATATATTTTTCAGAATAAAGATGCAAGCAGTCAGCTGTTTTAAGGCTTCATAAAAGGAGCTTGTTTTCAGAGTCTTCTAAAAGAGATTGAGAAGTAGCAGTAGCACATTTTTCATGCTGCTATTGTTCCGTATTGACATTCATTTTGGCACGAAAGAAGATACTCTTATGAGATCTTGAAATATTTGTATGCTAAAATTTTTGACTTATGCATTTCTTTACGTTGGTCTTTGTACATTATGTATTTCTTCTTAACACAATGGCTTTTTGTATGTATTTTATCGAGTTTTAATTGTTCTGGGAGGAAATTTAACCTTAATTTACGCCCCAAGCAAAAATATAAACACGTACATGTGGGGGAGGGAGCGAAGAAATTGGTGCAAAAAATTTTACCAAGATTGAAAACTAAAGCTTCTCATTTGTTTAAAATCCTGTTATGTATTATTATTTTAAACTTTTTTTTTAAACGCACATCTAGAGATGTAAAATTTCCGGAAATTTTGAAGTGGCGGAAAAAAACCAGTTTTTTTTTCCGTTTTTTTTCTGGAAAAATTGGAAATTTTGAAAAAATTGATTTCTTACAAATGTTTTTCAAAATTAAGTTACAGTTTCTTAAAAGATATAAAATAATAAACATTTTTTAAATTTCTGCATACTAAAGAAAATATTTTTTTCACTTTAACATAAATATATTAAAGAAAAAAAAAATCAACTTTTAAAAGTTAACCTTTCAGTTTAAAAATTTTCACAGTAGCTTTTCTTGTTTAATTTAACACCATTGTTTGTAATATACCATGTCTCTATTGAAATGATTTTTCATTTGCATTTGTTCAATTACCAGTAGAGATAATAATAATAAAAAAAATAACAAAAAAAAAAAAATCTTATGAGTTTCAACCAGTATCACTGCAGTTTGAAAGCAAATTTAAATCCCCTCTACATAGTAATTGCTTTGTATATAAATGACGCTATTTTAAAGAAATAAATTATTGTAGTTGTGACATTATAAATATTATTATTTTTGTATCTTCAATTGCTTAAAAATTGATAATAATTTATAAATTACAATTTTATTGTCGTAAGACTAGAATTTTCATTTATTGTGTATTTAGTTTTGGTATAGCTTTCCAGTCTAAACCAACTCTATGTTTTGATTTTAGTTCAAGTTTTAGATTCTTAATATGAAAGTAATATATATATATATGTGTGTGTATGTATATTTCTTTAATGAAATTTATAAAACAGGCGAATTTTTTAATACTTCGAAATATTTACTTGAAAATAATTTTTATCACAAAATTTACATTTTTTTTTTTTTTTTTTTTTTTTTTTTTGCAAAGTTTATTTGTATGCATTTATAATAAAAAAAAAATAGTCAGACAAGTTTTAAAATTTATATTTAAGGAAAAGGAAGAGAAGCGAAAAAAAGCTTGAAAAGACTAAATAATTTCAATTGCATGTTATTAGAAAATAACTTGCTTCTAAAAATAGTTAAATATTTCTGGCAATTATTATCTAATTACATGAAAAATCGCAGCTATGCCAATAAAAATAAATGCATGTTTCAAATTTTATATTGAATTTCGGTACATTATTGAAATGAATTTTGCACATGAATTTTCATTTTTAACAAGAGAAGTTGCATGGGTCTGCTTACATTTTTTTAAACGCGATCCTGTTTTTGTGAACATTTTGTATAAAAAATATTGCGTTATTAAAAAAATCACATAAAATTGTCCTAAAATATATAATCAAAATTTTGTGAATTAGAAATTGTTATTATTATATTTAGGTTCTTATTTAGATATTTTTAATAAGGTCCTTCATAAATACAGTAGTGGCCAAAATTGTGGAAACCTTTTGGAAAAAAATGCTTTTTTGAAATTTGATGGCTAAGATTTTACTGCCTTTTTCTGATTATTTGGCTATAACGTTTGAAAAATTAATTAGAATTCAAAAAATATCATGCAATACAGTTTGTTCATTAAATTATCTTTCCAACGGTATATAGCTTTTATGGTATAACTAAGAAATAATGGATGTTAGAGACATCAAACTTTAAAATAAAACATTTTTCCCCAAAAGGTTTCCACAATTTTGGCCACTACTGTATATACAGCTAGATAAGAAATTCATTGGCAATTTCAACTGTTATGTGGCATGTTTTGTTATTCTAAAATCATCACATTTCTGGAGGATTCAGAATAGAGATTGAAAAACAGTCCGAATTTTTTGAAAGGTTCTATGTTTTAAGGTGAAGAAATTGTGAAGGATCCTTTGAAGGACTCAAGTTCTTCCTAAACTGCTTAAAGATCATATTTTCTATGTGAACATTTTCATAGGAGACACTGAACATTAAAAAACAAAAACAAAAAAATCAGAATGCAGCCATCATAACATTTTGAATATATTATTTTATAAATTAAATTTCAATTTTTCCAATTCGGAAAAATTGAAAAATACCGGAAAAAAACCGGTTTTTTTCATAGCATTCCCATCTCTACGCACATCCAATGAAAGAGCATCTATCAGTATAAAATATTTTGTTTAAAAAATTCATATGGTTTAATTGTGGGGCAAAATATTAACTTATTATCAAATTATGACACTGTCTTGTGTATCAATTATTATTTGAAAGTAAACAAGTTTTAAAATAAATTTATGACCCATTTATGGGAGGTTATGCCTCCATCTTTGATAAATCATGAAGTGCATCCATATACACTGCAATAGATCACAATTATGTGTTTTAAAATAAAAACAAAACTTTATATGTATTCGTATCGGAGAATACCCCGTATGAATTCAATGGCCGAAAGGCGCGGGTAAACGTTGAAAAGAGAAAGAAGTTCATATGTCTCTTAACCTTTATCTTTACTTCTGGAAAAAGGTGCCATTCTCTTTGCATCTTATTTCATCTGGGTGGGTTAGATGATGTCATCAAAAAATCAAATAATGCTTGATTTCATTTCGTAAATCAAGTGATTCTTCATTGAATTAAAAAATTGTGTGGATAATTATACACAACCAACCAACACTTAAACACATAATATCCAACTGCAGCACCATGAAAACAAAGAGACGTACGTTTCGTTGGTAAGTTGGACTCACATCATCAGTGTCATTAACAAAAATGACCCCCCCCCCCTCCCCCCAAAGACATGAAATTGAAGTCGAAAATCCAAATAACTTCAAGCAACTCACCGAACGACCATCATGTACGAGCAACCAATAAGATTAAGCCAGAAGTGATGCACTGTGACACAGTAAATCAACTCAGAAAGGTTTTTTTTTTTTAATGACACTGATGACGCGAGTCCAAGATACTCACGGAACGTACGTCTGTTTGTTTTCATGGTGCTGCAGTTGTATATTGCGTGTTTAAACGCTGGTTTTTTGTGTATGATTCTTCGTTATTTCAATTCCTAAAGTGAGAGGATTTTTATTTCTAAACTTGAATTGTAGTTGGCAAAAAGAGAAATTTTTCCCCCATCTAAACTAAAACTTTTTTCTAGCAAACGCACATTCTGAAACACATTCAAAAAGGATTTAACCTTATATAAGGAAAGAAAGAGGCTAACGAAAAAGACAGCCTGCCGCGGTGCATTCCACTTATTTTTTTTACAGACCGCTAGAGTGACGTGATGCTCTTTTCGTACACCTGCATTGGTGCATTCGACCATCACGTGACTCCGGCAGTCTGTAAAAAAAAGATGAGCGTAAAGCACCGCGGTAGCCTTTCTTTTTCGTTAGCCTTGAGGAAAGAACAGCTGATGTCACTACTGCAAAATGACGGCTGACAAACTGTCCGTCTATAAGCTCCTTATTGTACGAAAGAACTCAGGAAACCTGATTGGTCTACGGATAAGTCATCTATACAATTAATATGTCTGCGATACGATTGATCTACATCGCCATGACGATTCCTGCAATGATCACTAAGGCAAAAAATGTTGCAGGTAGATTGGTTTACGGAAGTGTTTGTTTGTAAACATGCCCTTTCCTTATTTTTTTTAATTTCTTGCTTACGAGAAGTTGGGTAGCATAGAGCTTCAAGGTGAAGGCCGCTCGTTTACTTCGCGTTCTGAATGCTTTTGGCGTGTTCAGTCGCGACTTATGAAATATACGGCCGATTCATGACGTTTATAAAACGTCACACGACTATTGGTACAAAGCTACCAAGGCAACACTAAATACCGGGCTTGCTCATTCACTCTCAAAACGTCACAAATGGTGGCTGACCGCGACCAGCGATTGGTCCAAAGCAACGCGCCCATCGTTTTGTGCCAATCGCTGTATGTCTTTCCTCCTAGTCAGCCACCTCGAGGCTAACGAAAAAGACAGGCTACCGCGGTGCATTCCACTTATCTTTTTTTACAGACCGCCAGAGTGACGTGATGCTCTTTTCGTACACTTCCATTGGTTCATTCGAGCATCACGTGACTCCCGCGGTCTGTAAAAAAAGATATGCGTAAAGCACCACGGTAGCCTTTCTTTTTCGTTAGTCTCGCAGCCACCTTTTGTGACGTCATCATAATGAATGAGCAAGCCCGGTATGTAGTGTAGCCCTGAAGCTACGCGTCCATCGTTTTGTGCCAATCACTGTGTAAAGATGATCCACTCCATGTGATGTTTTAAAAGTCATGAACCGGCCGTCTATTTCGTTGGTCTCGGTGCAGTGCAACCGCGACCTACGTTATACACGGCCGGTGCATGACGTTTAAAACGTCACATGGAGTGGATCATTTTTACACGTTAATTGGGGCAAAGCGACGCGTCCTCCGTTTTGCACCAATCGCCGTGTAAAAATGATCCACTCCATGTGACGTTTTAAACGTCATGCACCGGCCGTGTATAACGCAGATCGCGGTGCAACTTACCAAAGTGATCAAACTCAACGGTCGATTCTGAGACGGTACAAAACAAAACCTGGCGATTTATGGCCACAGCAAAAACACCCTTTCGTATCGCATCCTATTCTCGCATATAGCGAAAAATGATGGGATCAGATGTCGTCCGAATTCAGTTTCGTAGAGCGCGTTCAGTACAGCTGACTGTAGGGTGCCTGGATATGAGAGTGGCGACATACAGGATACAAAATTTGATTGGTTGAGACTATTCTGGGCAAAACGAATCGCCAAGCATTTGGCTGTCATAAATCGCCAAGCTAATATGGCGTTCAGATTATGAAAGTTAAGTCACTTAACTTGAAGTTTCCGGAAGCGGACGACCCGGAATCTACTGGAGCTCTAATAGTCCGGAATCTATCCGAAACTCACTTAAGGGGTGATAAAAGCTGAAAATTGGTAGTATAGTATTTTACCTTACCGCATTATGAAATCGTTGGTCTGACAACTAGAAGGTGGGAAATTCGCAACTTGCAATTTTTCGATGAACAAACAGGTTTTTCATAAAAGCTACAATTTACATATATGAAAATACACGTTTTTTTAAAATTAAAACAATAATTGGCAAACGAATCTGCCGGTACTAAATAAATGGTAGACGTCTTCAAAGTTGCTACAACAATAATTGAAAAAAGGTTTTTTTGATAAAACGTTAAAACTTACACAGCACATTCCATATAGTAAATATTGTATGTTAGTGTCATGGAAATTTTATTAGCCCGAGAGTTAGCAGGTAATTTGGAGCAGATACTTGATAAAAGCTGAAATTTGGTAGTATAATATTTCTACTTTACCGCATTATGAAATCATTGGTCTGCCAGCTAGCTGGTGATGGATTCGTGACGTACGCAATTTCGCAATTTTTTTATGAAAAAAAAAGTTTCTTGATAAAAGCTACAATTTACATGTATATGAAAGTACATATTTTGTAAATGTAAAAATATAATTGGTAGACGAATCTGCCGGTATTAAATACATGGCGGACGTCTTCAAAGTTATTACAAAAATAGCTGAAATCAAGGAGAACATACATCTGACTTGTGTGCTTGACATCAAGTGCCCGCTTATAAGTCATCGTCAATATACAGGGACGAGATAGCCACAAGGAAATTTACAACACCAGAGAGTTACATCCTGCAGCTCCACAAAGTGTGTGCAATGGAGCTGGCGGGAGTCGAACCCGCCGACCTGACTGAAATCAATCCCTGTCATATGTAGTCTGTCTTCCTGTCTTTTAATATTGAAGTAGTCGGTAGTATAGATGGCGCTGAATGACAGAAATTAGAATATAGCGCCATACTAAGTACTCATTTATGATCTAATATTTACAGCCTTTTGATAGTTTATCATTGTTTACAAAAAACACAATACATTTTTTGGCCATAACTAACTTAAGATTGCCAGGGCTCCCACTCAACTTTTGCAGTTAAAAATGGAAAAAAGGGGACCAAAAGGGACCATTTTTTATTTCAAAAAAGGGACCGAAAAGGACCACATATTTGTTAAGAAGGGACCTATTCCGGCAAATCACAAATAAAATAAACACACAACACCCTCCTCCCTCCCTTATTTGTTACTTATTTATAAATGTTCAAAGTATAATTTGTTATATTTGCTCCGATTCAAATTCACTTAATTCTGAAATTCATTATCTGAAAGATCAGAGATTACAGAGATTACAAACTTCTATTATTAATACAACTTTATTTGAATTACAATGGTCAGTCAGTAAGTTAGTTGCACTGTTTAAGAAAACATGATCGAAATTTTACAATAACTTTATTTGTATCCTAAAGTTTCATGTAAAATCTACTTTTCAACATCCATTATTTAAACATTTATCGAGACATGA
Organism: Maratus michaelseni; assembly: GCA_963931845.1. NCBI lineage: Eukaryota > Metazoa > Arthropoda > Arachnida > Araneae > Salticidae > Maratus > Maratus michaelseni. The sequence continues at coordinate 129,738,253 of OZ007599.1, forward strand.
CACAAGTTTTTTAATGGCTTCTGCAAAGAAATCCTGTCCAATATCCAGCAATAATTTTATGCACACTTACATGAGAAATATTAATTTCATTTGAGATTTCGTCTATTGTTATGCGTCTGTTTGCAAAGATGCATTCACGAGAGCAGCGATCTCATAATTTTATGCAGGTGATGGTCTTCCGTTGCACTCAGCGTCGTCAATATCTGTACGTCCATTCTAAAATGTGTTGCACTGCTTCGCGATAACTTTATGTGACAGCATTTTCACTATACACTTCATGAAACTGATGATAAATTTCAATGCAGTTACACATTTTCGCCCACAAAAAATGAATCACTGCATTCATTTCCCATTTGGATGCCACTTGCAGCTGCCGAGATATGTTTACAACTGATTATCAGATAAACTGAAACTGCTGTGTGAAAGCCCAAAATCATATTTACAATAATTGAAACTAGTCGTTGGGGGCCACCGTAATACTTACCCATCATGGATATGCATAATGTAAAATATTAAAATAAAAATGTGTAAACTAACTTATAAAATGCATTGCAATTCAAATAAAATCGTGGATTGATGACGTCACAAACTTTAAAGGCTCGATTACTGAATTGCTTGAAAGAAACATCCTTATAACTCCAAAAATAATAATCCTATTAACTAGCGGTTTATTGCATCTGATTAAGCGTCAAATTTCCAATTAAAATATATCTTTGAAGTGAAATTTGGATGAAATACAGGGTCATGAAAAATCGAAGAGTGTGGAAAATAGGATTCCAAATATCTCGGCAACTCATTATCCGATCGACTTCATGCTTTATGCAAAATTTGTTTTTTTATTGTTTTTTTATATTTATTTCTTAAAATAAACAATTTCGAAAATTTTTATATACCTTTCATCAGAACGAATATTTCGAGAGTCCGAAAAAAATTGTTCCGGTTAATCGAGGTTATTGAAATGAAATAGGCTTCTTCCCATTATTACATACTAAGTACATACCAAATTTCAAGTCTCTATCTCAATTTTTTCGGGAGATAGAGCGTTTACAGACACACAGACATACACACAGACATACACACAGACACACACACAGACGGACGGCAAAATTTTTTTTCTAAAAATATGTTTTTCGGAATCTCCAGTGTCTGAAACGTGTAAATCCGTCAAAAAAAAATTTTCAATTTTCAAAACGATTACAAGACTTACCCTATACTACGTATGATGGGTAAGTAAAACGGCAATTTTCATATCCTTATGATGGAACAAAAAATTTGAAAGTTTTGTAACCTACTGATGATGTCTGTGTGCTGATTTTAGCAGGACTGATTGAATTTCACGAATTTTCCCATGATCATTTGAAGAAATTCATGTTTCTTTTGCAATCCTTTGACGAAATTTGCATTTTTTTTTTGCAATCCTTTGACGAAATTTGTGATGTTTTCGCGATCTTTTGACGTAATTCACGGTGCTTTCATGAACCTTTGACAAAATTCGCGGTTTCTTCACGATCTTTTGACGAAATTCACAATGTTTCCGCAATCTTGTCACAAAATTCACAATCTTTTGAAGAAATTAGTGTTCTTTTTTGTGATTTTTTGAAAAAATTCGTGATATTTTCGACGTACTTCGCGTTATTTTCGCGATCTTTCGACGTGATTCGCGATCTTTTGACGTAATTCGCATTATTTTCGCGATCTTTTGACGTAATTCGCATTATTTTCGCGATCTTTTGACGTAATGTGCGTTATTCTCGCGATCTTTTGACGTAATGCGCGTTATTCTCGCGATCTTTTGACGTAATGCGCGTTATTCTCGCGATCTTTTGACGTAATTCGCGTTATTCTCGCGATCTTTTGACGTAATTCGCGTTATGTTCGCGATCTTTTGACGTAATTCGCGTTATTCTCGCGATCTTTTGACGTAATGCGCGTTATTCTCGCGATCTTTTGACGTAATTCGCGTTATTTTTGCGATCTTTTGACGTAATTCGCGTTATGTTCGCGATCTTTTGACGTAATTCGCGTTATTCTCGCGATCTTTTGACGTAATTTGCGTTATTTTCGCGATCTTTTGACGTAATTCGCGTTATTTTCGCGATCTTTTGACGTAATTCGCGTTATTTTCGCGATCTTTTGACGAAATTTGCGGGTTTTTTCGCGATATTTTGACGAAATTCGCGTTATTTTCGCGATCCTTTGACGAAATTTGCATTTTTATCGTGATCTTTTGACGAAATCCGTGTTATTTTCTCAATCCTTTGACAAAATTCGCGTTATTTTCTCGATCTTTTGACGAAATTTGCGGGGTTTTTTGCGATCTTTTGACAAAATTCATGGTTTTTTAGCGATTTTTTGACGAAATTAGTATTTTTTCGCGATCTTTTGACGGAATTTGCGGTTTTCGCGATTCTTTGACGAAATTTGCGTTTTTTCATGATCTTTTGACGTAATCAGTGTTATTTTCTGAATCCTTTGCCGAAATTCGCGGTTTTTTATCGATCTTTTGAAGAAATTAGTGTGTTTTTTTGCGATCTTTTGAGAAAATTTGTGTTTTTTTACTTTCTTTTGACGAAATTCGTGCTTTTTCGCGATTCTTTGACGAAATTAATGACGTTTTCCCGATCCTCGAAACACGCGATTTTTCCGCGAGGCATGGCTAAATACCGAATATCAATAAAATTTAAAATAAAGGTCGTTTAACAGTATCGAAAAACGGACTTAAGGGACCTAATGATGAAAAAACGGACCAAAACGGACTTGAAGCAAAAAAACGGACCAATTCCTTAAAAACGGACCTAGTGGGAGCACTGTCATTGATTTCAATTATTTTTGTAACAACTTGGAAGACGTCTGCCATGTATTTAATACTGGCTGATTCGTATGCCAATTGTATTTTTACATTTACAAAAACATATATTTTCATATATTTAAATTGTAGCTTTTATAAAGAAGCTTTTTTTTTCATCGAAAAATTCGAATTGCGTAAGTCACGAATCCACCACCAGCTAGTAAGGCAGACCAATGATTTCATAATGCGGTAAGGTAGAATTATTATACTACCAAATTTCAGCTTTTATCAAGTACCTGCTAGCTCTCGGGCTAATAGCAGGGCAACACTAGATACCGGGCTTGCTCATTCACTCTCATAACGTCACAAATAGTGGCTGATCGCGACCAGCGATTAGTACAAAGCGATGCGCCCATCGTTTTGTGCCAATCGCTGTATGTCTTTCATTGCGGCTAGCCACATTTTGTGACGTCATGATAATGAATGAGCAAGCCCGGTATCTAGTGTAGCCCTGCTAATAGGCCTGCCATGATACTAGCATACAATATTTAGTATATGGAATGTGATGCGTGAGTTTAACGTTTTATCAAAAAACTTTTTTAATTATTTTTGTAACAACTTTGAAGACGTCTGCCATGTATTTAGTACCAGCAGATTCATCTGCCAATTAATGTTTTACATTTAAAAAAACATGTATTTCCATATATGTAAATTGTAGTTGTTATCACGAACTTGTTTGGTTCTTCGAAAAATTGCAAGTTGTGAATTGTGTAAGTCGTGAATCCCCCACTTTCTAGCTGGCAGACCAACGATTTCATAATGTGGTATGGTAGAAATACCATACTACCAATTTTCAGCTTTTATCAAATACTTGCTCCAAATTGCCTGCTAGCTCTTGGACTAACACTTGAAAACTGTTTCGAAAGTGAAAGTACTTTTATTAAAAAATCTGCAACTAAAATCGAAAAAGTAAAAAACAGCCATATTAGAGATCAACCTCAGCTATCCTATGCAAAAAATAAATAAATAAAATCGTTTAAAAATATTCAAATTTAAACGAGAAATTCGAAAACAACCTGCCCATAGGTTTAACATGAGCGAGTATTTTCAAGTGAGGGAAGAGTTCTCTTAACTTCCGATACTCTCTTAACTATGAGTTGGGTGGAACTTTGCCTTCTGAATTATTTTTATTATTTGAAACTCCTCTTAAATTTCGAGTTGAGTTCTACAAGTAATTAATCGGCTTTTTAAAATTATATTTTTAATCGTTTATTTATTTAACACGCCGCAAAGAATGAAAAGAATAATAGTTAGAAGTTGTAGTTACTAATTTAACAACTTATGCGCATGCCCATACATCTATTCGGCTAAATTAAGTCACTTAAAATGTTTGGTAATGTATGCGGGTGAAGTCTAATTCCAGGTTGTCCGGTTCAAAAAAGTTAAGCTAAGTGACTTAACTTTCATAATCTGAACGCGATGTGTAATCTGGCGCGCTTGTTAATCTCTCACTCATGAAACTAGGTGATCATTCTATGGTCTCATTCGTATAGTCGAACTCGTCCAGGCGAATATTGCCAAGTTCTGGAATGTCGGTTTGGCGTATTTCGGACAAACGCGTCTAAGCACAGTCTGAACATCGTATGCCGCTGTTCTCATATAAAGGCACACTAGGTTACTGAAGTGACCAATCTCACCGGTTAATTGACGTCACTATCTAACCCAAGGCTCTTACTAGAGGTCTGCACGAGACGAAATTTCCGGACCCGGCCCGACCCATGCAAAAAAAAATTCGGCCCGGCCAGGCCCGATGCAAAAATTAAAAGTTCGGCCCGAACAAAAAAATATTGGCTCGGCCCGGCCCGATTTAAAAGTTAAATTTCGGCCCGGTATAAAAGCTAAAAGTTCTGCCCGAGCCCAGACCAGTCCGGAAAAAAGTTAAAATCTCGGCCCGGCCCGAGTGAATTACAAAACATTAATTTTTACGTCGATTTTGTTAAAAATTTGCCTCGTAGGAGGAGATCTAATCAAAAATTCCTATCTTAGCCCTTTTTTTTCATGTTTATAATCTTCATTTTTATAGAGGCGCCGCAACCTGGAATATTTATTTTTTAATAAATCTCTATTTGTTGTATGTATGTGTTTAAGTTATCATTAATATTGTTAATCCATATTCCGTTTATTGAAGTGTTAAAAATCAGAAAAATGCTAACCAGTAAAATCTTCTAAGATAGAATTACATAGGGAAGAAAAAAAAAATGAATTACAGACAATTTGCCTTCTTAGCAGGTGTAAATGTATTATATATTCTTTTCTTACGTATTAGTATATTCATTTTGATGGATCAACACATTTTTCAGTTTAAGACAAGATTCCGTCATAAGCAGGTTCTTTTTCACGCGTTTTACTATATTTTAATTTAGCCATATTTTAATAAGTGTATAAATCTACTATTCTTTAAAAGTAATAAATTTTAATGTTTAATTGTAGAATAATGGCGATTTAAAAATGTATGCATGTTTTGCAAAGATTTTTGTGCCAGGTCTTATTTTACTGACCTTCGAACGGACCAGGCCACGCCGAGACAATGATTTTCATATGGGTCAAAACCAGGACTGAAAATTTTGGGGCGTGAAGACTAGAAAGAATGAAACCAGTCCCGGCTCTGTACGGAAAAAATAATTTAAGGCACCGCCTTATTCTTCAGGAAAAAAGTAAGGCCCGGCCCGTAAAGAGTAATCACTAGGCCCGGCCCGAGCCTTTAGAAAAAAGTATGGGCCGGGCCCGGCCCGAGTGCCGTGAAGGAAAATAGCCCTGAGCCCGGCCCGTGCAGATCTCTAGCTCTTACAATCCGGGCTGATTCACGGCGCCATTTAATTGCCCGTTAGGAGAAGAACGAGTGGCCACGCCGTGTTGGGAACAATCGCTGATTGGCCTAAGTGAGCAACAAAATGCTTGATGATTTAACTTGTATTATAGTAGCCCTAATCTAACCGCTCAAGGCTGATGAAAAAAGACAGGATGCCGCAGCGAGTTTTGAATCCTCGGTCCATTCAGAACAGCTTTGGCGGTTTGGCGCTGTTCTGACTTCTGAGAAGCCATGTTGTTGTTTACTAATGTATTTAGTGTGCGCTTGAACATCATGCGTGTGCGTATTAAAGATTAATAAATAACTATTGATTTTCCCCACGCAGTTAGTGAATATTCAACTATCATTAGAAAAGTATTTCTTGAAAGAGATTTTATATGTTTTATACTTCTAGTTAAAAGATTTAAAATTGTAGGATGTTACATGTTACTCTGTGTTCGAATCTCAATTTTTATGTACACAATATCTCAAAAGAAATGAATTCTCAGAAGTCAGAACAGCACCAAACCGCCAAAGCTGTTCTGAATGGACCGAGGATTCAAAACTCGCGATGCCGCACTATGTTTAGCGTTAGTCTACCTTCGGAGCGCTAGAGTCATGTGATGCTCTTTTCGTGCACCTGCATTCGTGATTTTCCAGCACCTGCGTCACGAAAAGAGTATCACTTGACTCAAGCAGCCCCAAAAGCTACTACCTTTCGCATTGGACCACTAGAGTCACGTGATGCTCTTTAGCGCACTTACATTCGTGTATTCGAACATCACGTGACTCAAGCGGTCTAAAAAAAAAGCCACGTGTAACGCACCGCGGCAGCCTGTCTTTTTCGCCATCTTCGCTACCGGTCCACAGACCCACTGTACGGTATTTACCAGTCTGTGATACAGCGCCATCTGTATTAGCGTCATCGTTGTAATGTTGTTTTGTTGTTGAAGATTTCCTCACGTGACTAAGTAATGGATCACGTGACCCAATTAACCCAGAAATATTTTAGCTAAGTTCGTTCGCGTCCAGTGAAGCTAATCAAAGTGATCGATCTTACCTATTATTTGACGACACAGCTACAGCGCCTAGAATAAATAATGTGGTAACCGGCTACAAAATAGTACTAAAAAATTGAATCCGATAAGTGTACAACGATGCTGAACGACAAGAGGTCGATCACAGCGACATCTGCTAGCACTTTTCAACGTAAACTTTGTAGAATAATGAAACTGAGAAAACGTTTCGGCTAGTGGTAAGTATTTTAAATACTTAAATTATATCCTGTTTCCTCTGACTTAGGTAGTCATTTTCATAAGCTTTAAAATTATGAAAGATGGTGATCATGGATAAAAATAAAGCTGCTCACCGGGCCTCCGGGTCAAAACAAAAACAACAACAACAATCATGGATAAAAAACGATATTTACTAAATGATAATTTACTAACTTTTTGTTTACGTTGAAAAGAGCTAGCAGATATCGTTGGGATCGCCTTATTATCGTACAGAATCGTCGCACATTTATCGGCTACAATTTTTTAGTACTTTTTAAAGCATTACTGGGATAGCCGGTTTCCACATGTAATCTAGGCGCTGTAACACAGCTAATTAGTCAAAAGGCTGTCTTTGCACTAAACTCGCTCGTACCTTTTCAGAATCGAGCTCAAATAACCGGTGAGATTGGTCACTTCAGTAAGCTGCACTGCACACGCTCTATCTAGGCGCTAGCTGTTTTGTTTGTTTTATTGAGAACTTGACTGACTTGTGTGCTTGACATCAAGTGCCCGCTTATAAGTCATCGTCAATATACAAGGACGAGATAGCCACAAGGAAATTTATAACACCAGAGAGTTACAACCCAGAGCTCCACAAAGTGTGTGCAATGGAACTGACGGGAGTCGAACCCGCCAACCTGACTCCTACGCTCTCAAGCGATTAGCAGAATGGTGTCTTAACCACTCCCAGACGCTCGCAGATATTGTAACTGGTACTAGAGTCGTAAATATAAAAACATTTGTTATTTTACTTTTTTTTTTTTAAATTAATATGTGGAAATAGGAAAAAGTTTTAAAGATCTGAGTTATTTTGGTTTGGAAATATAGATAACTGCTTCAAATACCTATAACTGTGTAAAAAAAAAAAAAAAAGTTGTATAGTTCCTTTGTTGAATCATTAATTATTTTACGATTAGAAATTCTGTAAATAAAGTTCATTCATTCATTGTTTTTATTTAATTGAAGGATGACAATTTTATTTATTTATTCGATGTAAAACTAGGGAGACGTTGAGATAGCTTAAAAATATAACTATAACTCAGAAATATTTAGTATACTTTCTAATTTTATTCTTGATTCTTTTCTGTTTATGCGATGCATTTTCGCAGTATTTTGTATTTTCATAGATAATAAAGCTATTTTTCTGAAACATTTACTTTTGTTTTATTTCATGTGTGAGTTAACACAAAAATTGTTTTGGGCTTATGCCTATGGATTTATAAAAACGAACTAATTAAATATGAAAACAGTATAGATTTTGTTAAATTTAATGCTTGAATCAACCCACGTTATTTTCACCTTTTAACCTGTACCGCAGATTTGCTTAACTTGTGATGGAACCTGATATCCTATTGTCGTATTGCTTGATTTGAGGTTCGACTGAAGGTTAAGAGGCTGCTTCACTCAGGCGAAAACACCCGCTCGCTAATGTTAAACCTATGGGGGAAATAATTTACGATATCTCGTTCGCATTTCAATATTTTTAAATGTTTTTTTTTTTTTTTTTTTTTTTTTTTTTTGCATTGGATAGCTGAGGTCAATCTCTATGTACGCTCCTTTGTACTTTTTCGATTTTTGCTGCAGTTTTTTTATTGAGGATACTTTCACTTTCAAAACCAGTTCCGAAAGTGAAAGTATCTTATGAAAAAAAAACCGTGTAATCAAAATCGAAAAAGTAGTTCTTGAGTTATTCGACCGTTTCCAGACTTTCCAGCCTTTTTCTATATATATATATATATATATATTCATTCACTCATTTGAAAAACATCCAGGATTTTCTTTTTAAAATCCGAAAGAGTCAAAACTCATCTTGAAACGTTTAAAGTCAACCCGATCCATAAAGAAAGAAAATAGCGTCAACCCGACCTGAACCGCGGGTCGGGTCGGGTCGGGGTATAATCGGATTCAGGGCTCTACTTATGATTAATTGATTACACAATTTTCACGAGAGTAGTGCTCCCACTAGTTTTTTTTTTTTTTTTTAAGGTAGATTTCGTAAGAAATCTATAACATTCTCCCTATGTTAGAATTTCTGAAATTTTTTTGCAGATCTACGCCAATCATGACTCCCAGAACCCAAAACCACCCCCAAGTTCAAATCTTTATCTATCTATTTATCTATATTACTTTTTATGGACACGATAACTTGAATAATTCTGCACAAATCTCTTCCAAACTGATACATAAAATCAAGGGGCATAAAATCTCGATCAAGTTCGTTAATGGGCAAAATCGAACAAGGGGGGGGGGGCTTAGTTATGATACGTATCAAATCCGTTTAAAGTTATTATTACTTCTAGGAAAAGGGCCGGAAATTTATGTATGGCAGATTTTTGATATTTGATATAATTAAAAATGACCTCAAGGGGGGGGGGGGGGATAGGGGTTTAAGAAGAAAAAATTCATAACTTTGTCAATTCACAAAATATCAAATCCGCTTAAATTTATTATAAATCCTCTTAATATTATCTACAACTTTTATATTGACAAGTTTTTTATGGGAACTACCCTTACAGCAAAATAAATAAAAAAATGCCCACTGGCTCTGCCTGCAAGCACATGTAGATTTCGAAGGGGGCTGTCCCAACTGCCACATCATGGCAAAAAGGTCATTTTTTCTGCAATTCTCAATAAACAGGCGTCTCACGGCCTGTGTCTTTGAAATCTACCTGTGACTGTAGGCCGAGCCGTCAGGGATTTTTTTTTTTATATTGTTTTTTCGAGAAAAAAAAATGTGGTACGTTTAAACCACATTTGCAATAGAAATAACCTTCGGGGTTAGGTTTCTACAAGATTTGAAAGAGAAATTTAAAATGAAGTTTATTCTATTTAAAAAGTGGTATCTAAAAAACTGACCGAGTGGGAGCCATGTGAATGGATGAAAGATACGTACATTTTAGAAAGAAGTAAGGTTATTACAGTATTAACTTAAATTATTTCGTAAAATAGTAATGTTTTATGATGTGATTATACTCTTCATATAATCATGCCAATTACAAATATTTGCGTTTAACCAATACCGAGATAGGAATGATTGGAAAATTTGTGTTATACTTGAAACAAATGCTACATAAATTCTTGAAAAACTATGATTTTTTTTTCAGGTAAATATGAAAAATATATGTTATTTAAAATGTTTTCAAGATCTAGCAGCCTAAAATAAACCAGACTGCTTCATTAAAAATTCTGTCCTCGATAGTGTGTTTAAAATCTAAATAAAGAGAGATAAGAATTATATATATTGCATTATATTGTAACATATTTTAATGAAACGTTGAAAAATCTGCTTTAGCAACTGTTTTTTTTTTGTATATTACTGTATTATAAAAGTAAATTTATGAATTCAAATCAACTATAATAATATAAGTTTTCCATAATTAATAATTAAATACTATTGTCCGAATTAACAAAATACTTAAAAAAAAAAAAAAAAAGAACCACCATTCGGCTGAAAGGATAACCATAAAATATTTATTTAAACTATAATTAATTTTCTATTTAAAAAAATGAAGTATTAACTTAAAATATAATGTTTGTAATATTGGCAAAAAGGAAATAAAAGCATTTTTTGCTTACAAACATCTTATGTTAAATTATAAGAATTTTTTTAAAATCAATTAGTATCATTTATTTAAATTATAAATGACATACATGAAAACTCCCCTTTTTCAATTAAAAATAAAGTGCTTCAGCTTTATCACATTGAGGACAATCAGTCGCACAGATAATGACAAAAAATCACTTGCCAGATTTCTGTATCAATGGGTAATTAATCTTTCGCTAAGTTGGTAGAATTAAATAAAATTATATGAATTCTTAATTCTAGAAAATAAAGTCTAATAAGCCACAACGGAAAAAACTAGTCGTTGCGGGCCACCGTAATACTTACCCATCATGGATATGCATAATGTAAAATATTAAAATAAAAATGTGTAAACTACTTATAAAATGCATTACAATTCAAATAAAATCGTGACTTGATGACGTCATAAACTTTAAAGGTTCGATTACTGAATTGCTTGAAAGAAACATCCTTATAACTCCAACAATAATAATTCTATTAACTAGTGGTTTATTGCATCTGATTAAGCGTCAAATTTCCAATTAAAATATATCTTTGAAATAAAATTTGGATGAAATACAGGGTCATGAAAAATCGAAGAGTGTGGAAAATAGGATTTTAAATATCTCGGCAACTCATTATCCGATCGACTTCATGCTTTATGCAAAATTTATGTTTTTTTATTTTCTTTTATATTCATTTCTTAAAATAAACAATTTCGAAAATTTTTATATACCTTTTATCAGAACTAATATTTCGAGAGTCCGAAAAAAATAGTTCCGGTTAATCGAGGCTATTGAAATTAAATAGGCTTCTTCCCATTATTACATACTAAGTACATACCAAATTGCAAGTTTCTATCTCAATGTGTTCGGGAGATAGAGCGTTTACAGACACACACGCAGACGGACGGCAAATTTTTTTTTCTAAAAATATGTTTTTCGGAATCTCCAGTGTCTGAAACGTGTAAATCCGTCAAAAAAAAAAAATTTCGATTTTCAAAACGATTACAAGACTTACCCTATACTACGTATGATGGGTAAGTAAAACTTTAAAAAAAAAAAAAAAAAAAAAAAAAACTACAGTAAATACTGTATTTATCGAATGTAAACGGTTATTTCATGAAATTGTTTGATAACTGAAATCATTCATTTTCCGTGTACGTATTGAATGTAATTTATTTTTTTAGGGTGTGAGATATTTCGAAAATAAAACAAATAGCATAATTTAGTATGATTAGAAAAAAATAAAAAATAGTAATACCATATAGAAAATATAATATGTAAAGAACACAATGAGTAAAGAAGAAGTTGTGTTTTTTATTCATTTATATGGAGCATGAGAGTTCCTCCGAAAAGGTGGAATTCCACGTTTTTGAAAGCAGTTTCGGACATTCTCTGAATTGATGCAAAAATCCAAAGCAAATATTGGAAACATATAGGATTGGGGTAGGGGAGGTGGTCTTGAAAATGTAATATTCTGACATTTTATCTACTCAAACTTTTGTAGTTCGTTTCTGAATTGATGTGCAGAAGAGCTATATCAAATCAAAGGTGAGCTATGTAATGAGTATCTGAAAATCGTGTTAAATGAAGTTGTTAAAGTGTCTTCCCAGAGTGATTTTTTAAAAGACTTTTAAGAGGAAGGAAGTTTGCATAAGGTTCTTTTTGGAATGGAATATTTTGTCCCATTTATGCAACAGTTTTGGTTAATTTCAGTGAAGCAGTTTTGGAAATGTATTTCTGGAACCAAGTTCACTTTGACATGCATGTATTTAGTACAGAGAATGTTTTTGTTTTTTCCTTAGAAAGAAGGGGAAAAATCTTAAACGGTCACACCATCCAGAATAATACAGGGTGGCCATAACTAAAGTGCAGTACTCCGCGGAAAAAAAATATTTCCAAAAGTCACCGCTAGGTGGAAATGTGGCGCTGTGTCATAGAAAAGAGAGTTTTAAAAATGCAGAATCAATACTGAAATAAAATTGAATGTGCTAATTAAAGGTTAATTTTATTTCAGTATTTTTTAAACTCTCTTTTCTATTACACAGCGCCATATTTACACCTAGCGGTGATTTTTAAAACCTTTTTTCGCGGAATCTTTCGTGCCCCGTCTTGTTTAATCATAATACAAGATTTGGATCCATTCTCGAAATTCGATCACGCTATAGAGCACGCTCTGAGTACTGTCACTTTAATTATGGCCACCCTGTATTTGTTTTGAAAATTAATTATTGTACTTTACATAAATTCATCAAATATATGTGGATTTACATTTTTAGAAAACTGTCTTCTATTCATTCTTTTGATTCAACCAACCTATACATTTATTATTATTTTAATTAATTTAATTTAATTTTTTAATATTTTCTAAGTTACGAAAAGAAAATAACAATCATAAGTTCAATTGTATTTCATTTTATTACATAAATATCTGCTAAAATGTGTCTAAATTATAAGGATTTATCGCCATTGCAGAGATGGAAAATTTTTGTTTCCATTTTTTTTTCTATTTCCAGTTTTCATGCCTGATGGAGAAAAAGATCTAGCACTATATATTTCTCATCTTCAGTTACAATAATATCGTTTCTGAAATAGTAATACTAATCAATCATATTGCTATATGTCTAAATAGAAATAGCAAAAGAAAAAAAAAGTATTTTAAACATATATTCTGAAACAAATAATTTATTTACTTATAATGAGAATTTTTTTATATAAAAACAGTCATATGTGAGAGGACTTTAGAAAAAATACAAATTTTAAATAAATATTATAGTTTAATTTTGATAATGAAAATCTGAATAATTTAAGTATTGGGTTGCCCTGTAAATTCTGAACATTTTCTCTGATGATATTTAACAAAATGAAGTTTAATCTATATGTTGCAAAGCATTATCACAATTTCACGACACAACTTCAGTCTTTTAATTAATTTTCAACGAAAATAATGATGATATGTAATTAATGAATATCCATTAATAGAAGAGATCCAACACAAATACCACGGGTGGGGCCATAAATTTGTTAAAACTTTAAAAATTAATTAACCTTTTCAAACAGAAATCATTTATGTTGCTAAAATGTTGAAATTATTGAATGACACCAGAATTTACGAACAAATTTATTTGAAAATAAGTAAAAGCTTTTCTTGCAGTACATAATAAAAGGAAATTTTGTTTCTAAAATTCTGGTGCCATTGTGGCATTTGCGGAGTAATATTAAATGGGACAGAATTTAACCCACCATGCCGCAAAGGGTTAAAAAGGAACAAATGATGCTAAAAAATTGTGGCTTGCACGAATGAGATCGGAATTATTTTAATAACAAAAAAGTTGCGCTTAAAAAATGACCGATAGATGACGCTGACATGCATAATATGAAGCAGATTTGTGCAAATCAGGCTATCAATAAAATACCTCAATGCAAGTAAATTCTTCATTCGATGACAGCCGTTCTTTGGCAAGAACGGGGAATCAGTAGCCGGCGCATTGCAAAAATTCCGCACGGCAAAAGACTCAAGACGAGAAATGGGCCCGTTTCATGTGCTGGGTTACTGAAGCTTGTCAGACACTTCACGTTCATTGTATTTTACTATAAGCCTAATTTGTTTACATCATCTTCATATGCATGTCAACGCCATCTATCGGTCATTTTTTAAACCATATTTTTTTTTTTTTTTTTTGTTATTAAAAAAAATCCGATCCCCCTCTAACCCTATTCGCGTAAACCGCCGTTTTTTAGCATCATTTGTTCCTTTTAATGAATTAAAGTTGTTACGAATTTATGGCGCTGTGATTCCATGATTCAACATGGCATTGATACTTAGCTGCCCAATCTTTAGATATCTGAGTACCTCTATTTCCGAATAGAAATATTAGCTTTATTTAATGACAGAATTTCTATTTGGAAATAGAGGTGTTCCAAATTCGAATATTTGGCAGCCATACTGATATCTTAGTCTGTGTTTAAATTTTGCAAACCACTGTGAAATTTCTGATTCACATAAAAATCGCTGCAAGAAATAGAGAACATTTAGCATTAGCACCATATACATCCATTCTTGTGAATTAAACCAAAGGTGAGAATATATTCAACATAAGAATTTACATAATTCAATATAAAAATTCACTTAACGTTTCTCAACTGAGAATTTATTCAACGTATAGAAACATCTACTCAAATAAGTATCTGAATGCTGAAGTTTCAGATAGATCAAAATATTGTTATTTTCACCTGTGCGCGTCCAATATGGCGACTCTTCTGCAGAAATGGATTTATTATTATTATTATTATTATGACGAATTCATTGGTTTGAGGAAAAAGTTATTTTTCTTGGGGAGAGGAAGGATAGAACTATAGACGTTGAAAAAAATGTATTTTAAAAGATACACATACACAGATATTAAAACCATTAAACAAACGACTTTTAAAATGTCTTTCATGTAACTAGTAAAGTTTCCAAATTGTAAAGTCTAAAATGATGCGAAATAAAATTGTTTTCCAAGGACATGGAAACTTAAAAACCGTTGAGACTTATTTTTAACGTTTTAAAAACATATAGTGCCTAGGTTAGTACTTATTAAATATAATTGTAACAAGGAAATAGTTATATTTCATGCACAGAGTTACTCCCAGGTTTAAAAAAAGGCACTTGTTATAGGGTTTCGTTCATCTCACGAAACCCTATTCGTCCCGCTACGTTGTCTGTCCGTTACAGAGCCGGTTCCAGAAACTATATAACTTACAGACATGAAATTTTGTGTACTTATAGCTGAATACCTACTATGAAGCTCAAAATCATAAAATTTTGAAAAAATCATATTATTTTAATATATATAGAGATAAAAAACCAAAAATATAACAGCCTTTTCCTATTAAATTTAAACATTTTTCGTTGTAGAAGTTGCCAACAATTAAAAATCCACAATAAAATTCTTTGTACAATAATTAATTTTCTATTGAAAGATTTCCACGTGAAAAATGAAAATGAAATAAAAAGTTTCACAAATTGAAAAAAAGATTAATATGACATCATATTGGTAATAAAACGGAAATTTTCGAACATTTCTCAATAATACAAGGAGTATGAATATGTGTAAGTACAAAAAGCAGGTTAATATGATGTCATTAGAGAATTAAAAAGAAAATTAATCTGACGTCATATTGGTAGTTTAACGGACTTTTTCAAAGGTTTGAGAATAATACAAAGATAGTATCAATATGAGTAATAGAGAAATCAAGTAGATATGACGTCAGCAAGTGATTATAACGTCATATGAGTTTAGGGAACGTATTGAATCATGATAAAAACCCGATTACGGAAATATTGGCATATTTTAAGATTTTGAAGGTCTCTATACAACATGCTTAATTTTGAAATTGATTTTTTTTAAATATCGCATTTAGTCCACATGACAGATAATATTATGACAGAGTATAATAGCGGGCTTCGCCCGCTATCGGACCGGTTGAGATTTTTGAAAAAACGAGAAAAACAGACTGGTAAATTTTTACTTTATAAAAAACATGACTTTTTTTTTGTTTGGAAAATGAAATTTATTTGGATTTATTAAAGAAAGGATAAAGTGTTTTGAAAAGAATATTAAACGAAACCGTTTGTGCGATCTTCGATCTCACTTACCCACTTGTTTAATTATTAAGAGCACTTTTTTTTAAAAAATTCTTAAGGGCACTTTTTAGATTTTTAAAGCCGTTAAAATACTGGACACTCTTTTCAAGAGAACAATGGGTCAATTTTTACTATGCAAACAAATGTTTCAATACAAAAAGGTGTAAGGGGACTTTCTTTTTTGAGTGAGGGGCAAGAAGGATGAGACACGGGAACAGCACCCTGCTGAAACTGTCTGGAGGAAACGCTGTTCACACAAATGAAAGTGTTTGGATCATCTTTGAAATACCAATACATGTATATATTAGAAAGATTTAAAATATAATTTGAAAAAAAAAAAAACTTATAGCATTGAATAGTAAAACACGGGACTAAACGCATCAGCCAGCCAGTATTTGGAATAAGCGTTTTCAAAAAACTAAATTCCCAAACAGAAATAGGTTCAGTTGAGCTATTACTTTAATTAAACATATAATAAGCTAATATAAATAAAAAATTATATGTACATAAAAAGGCTAAATGAAATAAATCATTTATATTTTTCTTACTGAGAGGTTTGTCTTGCAGTGGCGCAGACGATTAAGCTCGGTTTCCGTCAAGATCACCGAAAGTGAAGCAACATCGACCATGGTAACTGCTTGGGAGGGTGACAACCTCTCTCGACTGCGGCTGCTGTTGGAACGTGTACGTTAGTGGGAGCTGGTGCACGTAAAATCTGTTCATGGCTCCAATGTCCTCCAAGTTTGAAAACGATACCTCTGGGGTAGAGCCTCTAAAGTTACGGGCCGGAGCATCACCGCCATATCTAGGTACACTTTGGGGGGTACACCCTTGCTTCTTGGCGACTTTAGCGCCTTATTGGCGATTTGAAGAAATTTGTTTATCATATATTATTTGAACTAAGTCGATGCATCATGCAAGTATGCACAAGAAGAAAAGTTTTCCCATTATAAAGATCGTACTGTTCTTGAAAATCTTTACATTTTTCAAAAATATTTTTTCGTCCTTAAAAGTCCTTATTTTTATGAAAAATCTGCAAACAGTCCTTAATTTTAAACTCTTATTTCTTAATCAAATGTGAAACTCTTCTGCATTTCAGTGAATTTCCGATAAAAAAAATAATCAGCTAAATCCCTCTCTTTTCGAAATTTTCTTCGCCCCCTTTTGCTTCCCCCCTGGTCAAACAGTACCCAAAGTATAAAAATTCTTAAAATTCCTTAATTTTTTAAACTTTTCAACTCAATTTATTATTTTATTGTAACAATATGATCATACAAATTTCGTTAAAATTTCATCTATATTCCTCTATCCCAAAATTTTGCTTCCCTCTCTACCCCCTCCCCCCTTCTCACAAAACCCAGTACAGTTTAAAATTTTTAAAACTGCAATTTTTTAAAACTTTGTTTTTGCTCTATCTGTCACTTTATTAAAACAATAAATAAATAACCGATCATATAACATTTTCCTCCCTCTCCACCAAAATTCACGTTTTCCCTCCCCTTCCCCGCCCCCCGATACCAAGCACACAAAATTTAAAATCTTTAAATATCTTACTTTTTTTGTTCTATGTGAAAATGTTTAGTAAAGTAAATAAATTTCAAGTCATCTAATTATCTCCCCCCCTTTCAAAAAAATATCTGCTTCTTCCCATTTGCCCCTCCCTGTTCGTAAAGTTTAAAATATTTAAAAGTATTTTTTTCTGCTATTTGTCCTTTTATTGTAATAATAAGTAATTAATCACCTAAATTCCTTCCTCCATCTGTAACCGTTCGGAGTTTTCAGTGGTTTTCTTCGAACCTTCCCGTAAATACGGGTTAGGATCCCTTAAAAAGACCCCCAGGGAAGGCACCCCCCCAAGGGCCTATATCCCGCGTGTTGATAATTGGTCGACATAAATCCACCCAACCCAACCCAACCCTCCCTCCATCTGATGTGGCCGATTCCCCTTTAGCCAACCCTCTTATTCCTAGCACACAAAAAATTAAATCTTTAAACTGTTTAATTATTTTTTCCTATTATAATATTTTTTTAAATATTTTTTTTCTATATTGTTTTTAAATATTTAGTAACTATAATTAATAAGTCATCTAATGAACTTCCTACCCCCCCCCCACCCATAAAATTCTGCTTCTCTCTTCATTTGCCACCCCCTACTCACAAAATTAAAATCTTCAAACGTTTTTAATTTTTAATACTTTCTTTGCTCTATTTATTACGTTATTGTAGCAATAACATTAAATAATCATTTAACATCTTCCCACCACCTGAAAGTACTTCTCCCCCGGTCTTTCCTACTATGCAAAACTTAGTCTTCAAAACTGTAATTTTTCTTTCTGAGTCGATAAATAACTAATCAACCTCTTTCTCTCCCCCACACCCCCGCTGTTAACTGAAATTTGCCATTTATATCTCTCCTTTATACATTAACTCGCTGTTTATATTAATAATTGATTAATTTATGAAACCCCCTAAAATATTTTAAATATAAAAAAAGCAATATTCTGTATTATTATAAATTTCTAAATCTGTAAAATAATAGTAATAATAATAATATATATTGTTTAACCTATTTATGAATTTTTTAGAGAATTAAGAAGGTGCAGAAAGATTTAAAGTTATATTAGCATCACTTAAATAAAAACAATTCCCATAAAATTCGGCTTCCAGATTTTCCCCTCGACTCATTAAACAGTTTGATATTTAAAACTGTAATTTAAATAATATATGTCCTACATGTTTAATAGCAAGTTATCTAACCCCCCTCCCCCTACGCAAACAAAAGTAAGAAAAATCTGTTTCTCTCCAATACATGAAGTTCAGATTTTTTTTTTCTCTATTTGGGACTTTGTAGTGACAAATAAATAATTAATGAGATTAATAAGAAAATAAATAATTCAAAATCTCATAAATATTGACTAATAACTCTCAAAAGTTTGAAAAAAATTAAAAGAGTATAAATAATCGTTGTCTCTTATGCATATTTATACACTTATGCAAATATTATAAACATAAATAAATAATTAAATTTAAAAAGAATCATAATCATCAATCATTTTTACACGTTTGAACAGACTTTTAAATTTGGCGCTTTCATAAATCCCGCCATTTATCTCGACAACAATTTGTTCCACTTTGTTCTTTTTGTGTTTTCTTCGGGAAATTTGAACTTTCTGTGTCCTTTTCTAAAATAGTGTGAACATTTCGTCGCTAAGCAACCTCCCATCATAAACTTCGTAACTAATTATAACGTGTAATTAATAAAAAATAACTGTCAAAATGTAGCACCCAGGGAGATAGAAAGAAGGAGAACAAAGATAATGTTTCTACTTATGGAACTAAAAGCGGTACCTAGTATGGCGGCGTTTCTGGTCTTTTGGGCCTTTAGGAAGTGTAGCGCCCTCTATCTCTTTACCATGCTCGAAACCAAAATGCAGGAAGAGCAGACGACAATTTGTCATGTTTGACAGGTCACATGACCGGCCTTTGGGAGCACCAGCGCCACAAACTGGGTACTAATTCCCGGTCCATGTTGTGATCTTGAAAGCCTATCTTCACTGTTCTCCTTCTTATTTCTATCTCCATGGTAGCACCGTTGCTCTGAGTTTACATAGAAGCTATTGGGCGCTGGGTACATGTGGCAAACCCAAAGGCACATCAATGGCGGATGCTTCGGCTCGTATCTCTAGTGGCCCTACTCTGGGGGTGCCAATCCAGGTGCAGGTCTCTCATCTGGAATTGGTTCAAAATTACCAGCTCTAGAAGTCTAACCTCTCTTGTGGCTCTGGCACCCCTTCTTTCAGAGAATTGCCATGGCACTTTCTCTAACACAACAACTCAGAGGTTTAAAATTTACTGAATCATAGAGTATGAAATACTTCCATTTCCACCAGACTGGCATTATACTCAAATTATCCATCTCCATCTTAAATATTTTCATTCAGTATGAAAGAATGGAAAATCAATTAGACGCAATATGATACATATAGAGGAACTTCGGGTATTATGGAATACCATTTACGTTACAGTTCGATATTGTTTAAAACCCGAAATCCGAATACAATCACAAACTTCTCTGTGATTAGTTATTTGTAGACAAAAATCATTTGACGAAATTTCAGCACATGCAAACAAATAATAATAATGAAAAACTTTTTTGGAGGGTATTATGAGATAGTCGGGTAATGTGGGACAGAGTGTTAAAAATGAAGAAAACGAACAAAATTGGAAAAAAATACAAATTTAATAGTACCAAGGGAGGATGATTAAAATATTGTATGTAGGTAAGTCAGTTAATATAATTTAGTTTACATGCACAAATCACAATATAAAGATAGGTCTCTGCGCCAGCACAGTTATAGGTATTCAATACTGGTATTCTATATATAACGCGATCCCGCTGGTTTAGATAAAATACCCCCTGTGTATTGCCATGAATCATGAACTAAAAACGAGCCTCAAACGATAAACAGTTACGATTTGGATCTAGAATATTATTACAAGTTCCTCTATATTCAATATACAATATTACTTCAGATAACATTGGTCTGTGTTAACATACAGTAATGTTAATACGGAATACAAAACAAATTATTTTATACTAGATTAATTTTAACACAATTATTTCAAATTGGTAAATAAATCATACGAGTAGTAATTTTTTATAGTATTATATTATCTTTGGAAAATCACTGAAGTTTTTTTTTTTTTAAATGCATTTATTAACCAGTAATAGGAAAAAATATTAAAAAAAAAAGAACTTGAAATGTTGAATAAAAGTTATTGTCGCAAGTTTCATATGCAGATTGTCCCAAAAATATTGAAACACGCTTTAATATTTTACCTGTTGGAGATAAGTAGATAATGTAAATTGAAAAGGCGTTTAACATAAAGTAGAAAATAAGATTATTCGTTAATGAAAAACTGCATACCTGCATATTTAAAGTTAACTGAATTATGAAAAAAGGAAAAAAAAAGTTGATATATCATTTTTTCGTGCCATTAAAAGGGGCTATTTCATCGGTAAAAATAGGGACCATTCACATATTGATGATGGCGTTCTGTTGATCAAAAATATGTAGACTCCTTCGTGAAGAGCGTACTTCACGGAATTTTTAATCTTTAATCACCTGTTTTTCCAAAACAGATTTTTTTTTTTTTTTTTTTGCCAAATTTAATCACAGAAATGACGTGATTAAATAAGGCAAAATTTTTAATTAAAATTACTAGTAAGAATAATCAAAGATTCTGAACATTTTGTGCGTCATGGTTACTCGACGCTCGTCGCGAAGGGGTTAAGTGAGAAAAAGTTGCATCACAAAAAAATCTAAATGAAGCGTCACACAGGAAGAAATCATGTAAAGAAACAATTTTAAATCTTAGAAACTTATATAACAAATCCAAACACCCAAAGATAATATACTTCACTAATTGCTAAAAGGTGTTAAATAAAAACCATAAAAACAGAAAAAAAAGTCTTATATATAAACTGTCTACATATTTCGGCTTCACCGAAGCCTTTTTCAAAACAAATGAGTATTTTCTACAGTAGCACGATCTATAATGTTATGAATTGAAACGCATTATAGATCGTGAAAAATGTTTTGATAGGTAATCCTCCCACTTTCTCGTTAGTTTTGCATATTTTATTATTAAAGTTCTAATTGTGTTTACATAATACAAGTGATGGTACTCGCAAACTAATATTAAACCTGTGGGATTCTTTAAATATATCTCGTTTGCATTTCGACATTTATTTATTCACTTTCGGGACCGGTTTCGAAAGTAAAAGTATCTTTATTAAAAAATTTCTGCAACCAAAATTGAAAAAGTAAAAAAAGACCCTTTGTAGGAATCGACCTCAGCTATCCAATAACAAAAAAAAAAAAAAAAAAAAAAAAAAAAAAAAAAAAAATCGAAATGCAAACAAGAAAACAAGATATTTCAAAAGAATCGCCCTATAGGTTTAACATTTGCTTGCGAGTGTCTTCGCGTGACACTTCACTCACGGGAAAATACCCGCTCGCTAATGTTAATCCTATGGGAGAATTTTTTTTAAATATCTCGTTTGTATTTCAGTATTTTTAAAGGGCTTTTTTTGCATTGGATAGCTGAGGTCGATCTCTACGCAGGCTGTTTTTTACTTTTTCTATTTTATTCACAGAGTTTTTTTTTTTTTTTTTTTTTTTTTTTTTTTAAGGATACTTTCACTTTTAGAACCGGTTTCGAAAAAAAAAGTATCTTCATTAAAAAAAAAAAAAAAAAAAAAAAACTACAACCAGAATTTAAAAAGTTAAAAACGGCCTTTGTAGAGATCGACCTCAGCTATCCACTGCAAATAAAGTCATTAAAAATTTTTGAAATACAAACGAGATATTTAAAAAAAAAATCTCTCACAGGATTAACATTTAGCGAGAAAGTGTTTCCCGTGAGTGAAGTAGCCACTTTAACCCGGGAAAAGTTGCGCATACCCAGTTTTTACTTTATCACCAATAAATACAAATAATAATCGTCACCTTATTTAGTCGGAGACGATTGTTTCAAATTCTGCGATAAAGTAAGTTGAAGATTACTTTTGGAAAAATAGTTGTGACAATTGTAAAAACCATACGTACCCTGCGTATGTCATACCCGGAGCGATTGCACCCGGGTTAAAGAAGCACCTTAGCGGTCAGCGCTATGGCTCCTATAATATAGGAGGTATATAGGAGCCTTAGTCAGCGCTACAACGATGATGACGACGTCAAAACGTTGGTGATGCAGTGGTTAGTACTGTAAGACTCCTATAATAAGAGTTGTTTTTAGTACAACAGGATGGTATACAAAATCTGGTCGTATGATTCGATAAATGCTTTAATATAGGCGGAAATGATGTCAAGCTTAATGATTCAAACAAAGTCGTCAATGAAGCTTAAATATCTTGAAAAAAAATTAAGAGACATTAGTGCCATCTATTGGGAAAATCTGAATTATTCATTACAGTTATAAAAAAAAATTATGGAACTATACTGCCATTTATTGGGAGTTCAAGGTAGATAATCAGAATTATTCATGACAGGTGAACTTTCTTTTTTAATTTAAATTATTTGCCTAATTTAAGTTAATAAATTAAAAAAAATAATATATATAATGAATGAAAAGTTAAGAGGTAGGAGAATACACACTCTCAGAAATAAAACACTCAATTTTGACGATTCCGCAATCCTTAGGCCTCATTTTGTTATTTTTGACAATCATTTCGTCACAGAGTCACGTGTTTTTTGACGAAACGTGAATCCTCAAATATCTGACGAAACTGTTTCCGCGTTGTCAAAAAAAAAACAAAAAAAAAAAAACACTTTTGACGATTCCGCAATTCTTGAGCTATATTTCAACATTTTTGACAATCATTTCGTCGTCTCAAAATTAAGTGATTTTTAATGAAATGAAAAATCTCAAATATTTGCAAAAATGTTTCCCCATTCCCGGCCAGATTATTTTTGTTGTTACAAAATCGTTCAAAAAAAAAAAAAAAAAAAAAAAAATACACAAAAGTACTAAATTTACAATATATTAATAAAAACAGAAACAAAAATATTTCATCCTTGGGGGCCGCTATAACACGAAAGTACCAAATTTCTACTTCATGTGTCATATCTGATAATTTGCGTCTATCCTTTTTGTAACGATTTTATGCATTTCTATTGCCTATTCAAAGATAAATTTTTCTAAAGTTACAGAATTTCGTTAAAAACGCTTAGAAAATTCTTCTAAAGTTACAGAATTTCGTTAAAAACGGTTAAAATAGTGAAATGCGAACATCATTTGGTCCATTTTCGACCGAAAGTAACAACATTTTCCCAATAATAATAATAATAATAATAAAAATCAAAATTTTAGGAGCTCTTTTTACTTACCCATCATACGTAGTATAGGGCAAGTCTTGTAATCGTTTTGAAAATCGAAAAAAAAAAATTGGCGGATTTACAACACGTTTCAGACACTGGAGATTCCGAAAAACATATTTTTAGAAAAAAAAATTTGCCGTCCGTCTGTGTGTCTGTAAACGCTCTATCTCCCGAAAAAATTTAGATAGAGACTTGCAATTTGGTATGTACTTAGTATGTAATAATGGGAAGAAGCCTATTTAATTTCAATAACCTCGATTAACCGGAACTATTTTTTTCGGACTCTCGAAATATTCGTTCTGATAAAAAGTATATAAAAATTTTCGAAATTGTTTATTTTAAGAAATGAATATAAAAGACAATAAACAAACATAAATTTTGCATAAAGCATGAAGTCGATCGGATAATTAGTTGCCGAGATATTTGGAATCCTATTTTCCACACACTTCGATTTTTCATGACCCTGTATTTCATCCAAATTTCACTTCAAAGATATATTTTAATTGGAAATTTGACGCTTAATCAGATGCAATAAACCGCTAGTTAATAGGATTATTATTTTTGGAGTTATAAGGATGTTTCTTTCAAGCAATTCAGTAATCGTGCCTTTAAAGTTTATGACGTTATCAAGCCACGATTTTATTCGAATTGCAACGCATTTTATAAATAGTTTACGCATGTTTTATTTTCATATTTTATATTATGCATATCCATGATGGGTAAGTATTACGATGGCCCCCAACGACTAGTTTATTTAAGAAATATATTCATATAACAATCAAATTTAAAATATGTATAACTGACCCCTCTATAAACAGTAATCTTATCCGCTAAAATTGATGAACTCGCCTCCAAAATATGCACTTCAAAATTAATTATTTCTGATTAACTAATTAACTAGACCATATTTTAATCATTCATTTAACAAAAGAAATTTCTCTAATAAATTATATTAATCAAGCCATATTCTAATTATTTATTAACCATAGAAAAACCATAATAATAATCTAGCCTTATTAATTAAAACATGCAGAAATTATAACAGCACCGATAAAAATACAATCGGCTTTCTAAAAATATAAACACACATCAACATCCCATAAATACATTTAAAATCAAATAATTCCGAAGTCCCGCTGGCTAAGTGGTTAGAGCGCTTGGCTGCCAAGCTAAAAGTCGCGCGTTCGAACCCCATTGAAGACGTGTGAAAAGTGATCTTATTTTTCCCCTAGTCAATTAAAGATGCTTCTAAAAACTCCGATAGATGGCAGCACCAACCTTTTTTTGGAACTTTCAAAGAAACAATTTGACGAAACTAATTTCTTCGTAATTTTGAGGATGCAAATTTACTCGATTTGACGAAATGTTCGCTCGGAGCATTTCCCAGGAAACCGTATCGTCAAAAACGAAGAAAATTTCTTGAAATCTGAGTATTCATTTTTGAGAGTGCATTAATTAATTTAATGATTAATAAAATTATGTGTAAATTATGATACAAGAAATTAAATAAATCAATTAATTCAACGGTAGTGTGTACTATTATATATATATATATATATATATATATATATATATATATATATATATATATCATAATCATAATAATTAAAGGGGTGAAGAAAGCAAACATTTAAATAAGATAAATATGGTTATATTAAAGTAAGATGTTGACGAACTTGTTTAGATATGACAATGTCCCACACAAATCAAAGAAGTTAATTAAATATCAATAGATTAAATTAAAACTGCATAAAGTAGACATGAAATCATTTCTGTTAAATAGACAGAAAGTGTTCTGAATCAACTAAAATATAACAAGTAATGAATGAATGCATTAAGAATTAATAAAACCTCTCTCTCTTTTTGTAATTAACCATAGCACATTAATCAGCCATACAACACTGCCAAAACTCCATACTATAACATCTACCCTCCCAGCCATTCTATTGTATTTTTTTATTTTTGTTTTACTTTTTGTAATATGAAATTACGACAGTTAATTTAGTCCAAACATCACCTCCCATCTCCATACTCTAACATCTACCCATCCATCCTTCCTATAGATTTGATCATGGATAGAGTTGCAAAGGGTAGAAAAAACCCGGTTTAAACCTGGGAATAAACCGGGTTTTTTGGGAATAAACCAGGTCTTTTGGCAATAAACTTGGGAATAAACCGGGTCTATTGGAAATAAACCAGTTTTTTTGCAACTCTAATCATGGACTAACTAATATATTAGAGAATATATTATTTTTTTTGGAAAACCATGCTGTATTGCATTAAAAATTAGTTGTTTAATATTTTTATTAATAAGATGAGAAGAACACAGTCGTTTTATTCTAAACATGATTAAGAAGTATATTACGATAAACAGAAATATGAAGACATGACTTAAAATGGGTAAAAATATTAACTTTGAATTTAAAATCTCTACGTTTGTCATAAATGTCTGTAATCATTTTGTTATCATGCAGTATAAGTTTTAGGTCTGAAAAGTGAATAGTATTATTAGATAATAGGTTTTCCGTTAATTCTAAATTAGTAGGATAATTTACTGGAAATTGAGAAACGTTTGATTGGTCAGTATTGATTAAAATGATGTCATCAACATAACGATATAAATTAATTACATAATGTACACTCAAGTGATATAAATATAAGTTTGTAAGTAAACTTGATGTGCATCCACATTGTGTATATATATATTATACAGGGTGTCCGAAAAGTCTGGAAACGGTCAAATAACTCGAGAAATATACATCGGATTGAAAAACGGCAAAATACATGTTCAATATTTTTGAAAAATCTATTTAGGGATATGAAAGTTGCCCCCCCCCAAACGTTGCCCTCCCGGGGGGAGGTGCATATTCGGATTCTACGGGAAAAAATACGTAACTTTTGTATTGAACATTTTCTTCGAAACATTGTAGATTGCGCTGTAATCGAGTGTAATGCTGTGAGAATCGTTACCATTGCAATGTCTGGAAACGCTCGAATAACTCGAGAAATATAAATCGTATTGAAAAACGGAAAAATGCCTGTTCAATAGTTTTAAAAAATCTTTTTAGGGATATCAAAGTTGCCATTTTTCTAAAATATTAAACACGTATTTTTCCGTTTTTCAAACTGATGTATATTTCTTGAGTTATTGGAGCGTTTCCAGACATTGCAATGGTAACAATTTTCATAGCATTGCACTCGATTACAGCGCCATCTACAATATTTCGAAGAAAATGTTCAATACAAAAGTTACGCATTTTTTCCCGTAGAATCCGAATCTGCAATAAAAAATGGGGGTCATCATTTAAGATTTGAAAGTTGCCCCCCCCCCCCCCCCAAAGGGCAAAGTTGAGAGGGGGTAACTTTCATATCCCCAAATAGATTTTTCAAAAATATTGAACATGCATTTTGCCGTTTTCAATCCGATGTATATTTCTCGAGTTACTTGACCGTTTCCAGACTTTTCGGAAACCTGTTATAACTGTAAAAGACAACACAAAAACATACAATAAATGGGGGAATAAAAATTGAAAACTGAACACGTACCCGTTTGAATAACATCCAGAAAAATGTAGAAGAAAATAAAATATATGACCAAAATAAAATAAAGCAGATGGGGGGGGGGGGGGGTGAATTAATGAAGTATTTGTGGTACTGTAGCAGAATCGTCGGGTTTAAATTACTACAGGTATCACAAAAAATGTATGATTTCATTATAATTAGCTAAAATAATACATGATTTGGGCTATTGTGCATAAGACAAGAAATGAATGAAATTAAAAGAAGAAAAAGTTTGAATTGAGAAAGACATCCTCACAAAAATTCCAGAAAAAAAAACCAAGCATGATTTGCAAAACTACAAACGTTGCCAAAAAGTATTTACAAATTCAGTAGGTTAATCAAATATGACATGAACGAATCATAAATATCTAAGCTCCTTGAGACAAACCAAGTCATCACAGAAACCTAAATATCTTGATAAAAAAAAAGAGGAATGAAACAATGCTGCCATCTATTATCAGTACAAAAATGAAAAATCAGATCTATTCAAAACAGGTGCACAAATCCTACAATTCAAATTATGTACCAATTTTAAGATAATAAATTAAGAAAGTTAATATATATAATGAATCAACAGTTAAGAGGAAGGAGAATACATTAATTAAATGAATGAATGATAAAATGATGTATATAATATAATAAAATTTTAAAAAAAATTAATTCTATGACAGTGCAGAATGATTTACATATATTTAAAAAAGCACAAAATAGATAAGAATAATAATTAATGGAAAGGAAACAATTAAATAAGACAAATATAGTTACATTAAAGTAAGATGATTGATGAAGAGATTTAGATATGATACTGTCCCACGCAAATCAAAGAAGTTAATTAAATTAAATACTGCATGAAATAGATGATATGAAACAAATTCGGTTAAAAAATAAGAAGTGTGCTGGATCGACTAAATAGTAACAAGTAGTGTATTGATGCATTATGATTCAATAACTCACTCTATCTCTTTTTGTAATTATCACTGTGCATTTATTATACAACACCGCCACCCCTCCATACTCTAACATATACTCTCACAGCCGGCTTATTGTATTTTTATTTTATTTTTTTCATTTCATTTTATTTTATTTTTTGTAATGTGTAATATCAAGGCAACACTAGATACCGGGCTTGCTCATTCATTCTCAAAACGTCACAAATTGTGGCTAGCCGCGACCAGCGATTGGTACAAAGCGACGCACCCATCGTTTTGTGCCAATCGCTGTACGTCTTTCGTCGTGGCCAGCCACCTTTTCTAACGTCATGATAATGAATGAGCAAGCCCGGTAGCTAGTGTAGCCCTGGTAATATGCAATGAGTTAATCAATTTATTTTGTCCAAACAACATCTGCATACTCTAACATCTACCCACCAATCCGTGCTGTTCATTATAGATCATGGACGAACCAATAAATCAGAGAATATATGAATTTTTTTTGGAAAATATTTTTGTAATAACTCTTATCATTGAAAGATATAAATGATCTTTAACTTTCTCAAATGATTTTATTTGTTATGTTCTATATCTTTATGACAGTTTCGTAAAAATAGTAAGCAATTCAGACGTTTCTTTTAAAAATTCCCATTTTTATTGCGTGTTTTTTGCTTACAGCATGCAAAAATTTCAACCAAATTTCACAAAACTTACAGAAAATTTGACAAGATGCAAGATATATACAGAAACTGAAATTTGAATATCGAAAATCAATATTCGATCAGATATGAATATACATTTATGGTTAATAATTTCCAACTGCGCATGTACGAAAGGTAGCATATAGTTTCCTTTTCAGTTGCGGTAGCTAACTATATAAGACAATTTATATAAAAAGGTTCAATTAAATAACGTGAAAATTCACAAAAATATCGCTGATATAGTGATCTGCATTTCTGTTACTTTCTAAAAGTAGTTGTATGATTGTTCATAAACAGCTAGTTTCGTAATTAAACTGTTGTTAGTTATCAAATAAAATTTAATGTCATTTATGTGATGTATTGTCACTAATTTATAGTATGTGTATTCGGGATATTTGTAATTTTTACATACTTTCAGTATAACTATCTGTGAGTTATGATAAAAAATGACAATTTATGGAAACTCACTTTAGCACTCAAACTAGTTTGCGCAACGAAATTTTTAAACTTTCAAATCTATTTTTACACGTGAGGTTTTGTTTTATATGTCTTAAATGTTACCCAATCCACATCTGATTGAAATTTTAAAATTCTTGAAAAATTCAGAACACTAATCATATTTTACAAATTTAAGTATGAGTTGTTGATGTAGCAATGACAAGTTAAATTAAAAATCTTGAATGAATATGGTAACATTAGACGATAGACGGAATCTGTCCATTAATTGGTGATTTTATGTATAGTTCTTTATTTTTTATCTTAAAAGAAAAGAAAAGAGAAAACGCTGCATTGCTAAAGTAATGAAACCTGGTGGTCGCGACGTTGAGATAGAATACTTTAAAAAAGTTTCTGAAAATGTATGTTTGAGCTGAAAAACGCGATATTCCGTGGGAGTCTAAAGTAGGGGTGCACAACCTGTGGCCCGCGGGCCAAAAGTGGCCCGCGATCGCATTACTGGAGGCCCGCGGATCAATTTCGCCGATCGGACGCAAAAAATCGCGAATTTCGCCGATAATTTTGCCGATCAGGTGCGTATAAATCATAAATTACGCCGATCGTATGCGTACAAATCGTGAATTTTGCCGATCGGACCCGTAAAAAATCACGAATTTTGCCGATTGGGTGCGTAAAAATCATGAATTTTGCCGATCGGGCCCGTAAAAATCGCGAATTTTGCCGATCGGGTGCATGTAAATTGTAAATTTCGCCGATCGTCTGCGTAAAAATCATGAATTTTGCTGTTCGGGTACGTAAAAATTGCGAATTTTGCCGATCGGGTGCGTATAAATCGTAAATTTTGCCTATCGCCTGCGTAAAAATCGTGAATTTTGCCGATCGAGCCCGTAAAAATCGTGAATTTTGCCGATCGGGCCCGTAAAAATCACAAATTTTGCCGATCGGGCCCGTAAAAATCGCGAATTTTGCCGATCGGGCCCGTAAAAATCGAGAATTTTGCCGATCGAGCGCGTAAAAATCATAAATTTCACCGATCGTATGCGTACAAATCGTGAATTTTGCCGATCGGGCACATATAAATCGTGAATTTTGCCAATTGGGCCCGTAAAAAATCGCGAATTTTGCCGATCGGGTGCGTAAAAATCATAAATTTTGCCAATCGGGCCCGTAAAAATCGCGATTTTGCCGATCGGGTGCGTATAAATCGTTACTTTTGCCGAGTGGGTGCGTGTAAATTGTAAATTTCGCCGATCATATGCATAAAAATCATGAATTTAGCCGTTCGGGTACGTAAAAATCGCGAATTTTGCCGATCGGGCCCGTAAAAATCGTGAATTTTGCCGATCGAGCGCGTAAAAATCAGGAATTTCGCCGATCGGATGCGTAAAAATCATGAATTTTGCCGCTCGGGCACGTAAAAATAGCGAATTTTGCCGATCGGTTACGAAAAAAAATCGCAAATTTCGCCGATCGGCCGCGCAAAAATCGCGAATTTTACCGATTGGATGCGCAAAAATCGCGAATTTTACCGATCGGATGCGTATAAATCACAAATTTCGCCGAACAGGCGCGTAAAAATTGTGAATTTTGTCAATCACTAAGAAAAAAACTATGAATATTGTCAGTCGCGCATGGAAAATAAGTGCAAGATTTTTCTATCCTTGCCAACTGAAATGGGTTATACTGACTAAGGAGGTGGTTGAGTATAGGGAGCTAACTCTCCTTTTAAAATTAGCATTTTTGTGAACTTTTAGGCCGATCCTCCCCCTCCTTCCCTGAAACAAAATTTTTTTCACCCTATGGACAATCCAGTCATTTTTGTGACTGACTTTCCTCTTATAAAAGTTGTGCACCCCTTCTTGATATCCACATTTTATGACTGAATATGTTAAGAAGTACAATTTAGAATAATATATGTTTCTCCTTCTCCCCACCTTCATTCATGAGAGCAGAATTTTTTTTCGGCACTGGCAATCTTTAAAGCTAAATTTACTCCCTCAAATAAAGTTAAGGAGTATTTTCATTCTTTGAAAATAACTTAGCTATATCTCTTGTATAAATACAAACGTAAACTGTTGATATATCCTTGCCAACAGAACTGAATACGTTGACTGGGAAGGAAGGAACCTAGGAACCTTACCCCCCCCCCCCCCCCCCCGTCACATCTCCTGTAAACAAAATTCTACTGATGGTGGCCCTCGACAATCCAGTCATTTTTGTAAGTGGCCCTTCGCTTAAAAAGGTTGTGCACCCCTAGTCTAAAGAATATATATAGGAATTAGAATAATGGTACCGTAATTTCCTGTTTATAAAATAAAATTTCTGGGTCGAAACATGATTGTTTGATTCACGGATTATAGGCCGGAAATTACGGTATCTCCAGGCATAATAAACCGAAGGCTTGAAATTAAATTTTCTCTAGTGTACATATATTTTGTCATGTAATATTTTTTGTATTATTAAAAATTACATCTCATTGACACAGTTTTCTTTCAACCTAATTTTTACATATAGATTATGCAAATTAAAGCTCGGATACACTCAAATAAATTTTCAACGGATAAAACTAGATTTGTTGAACAAGTGTCTATCTATAGTAAAATGACTATGAACTATCCTATGAGAGAGACTGCGGTGCCCTAGTGGCAAAATTTGGAAATAACTAACCTTATCTTAAAAACTATGAAAGAGCGAAAATTAGTCAATTACAAAAACATAGAGCGTCCTCGATTTGGTATTATGATGTAAAAATAAAATAACTGTATTAGAAGAAACCCTGAAGTGTAAGCTTTTCGATATCCAATCACTGGCATAAATACGTCACTAATCGCTTGCAGAGATATGGCATTATAATGCAGATGCTCATTTACTAATGAAAATAACACCTGTAAGCAAGATACGATTTATGTTATTAAGAAATTCGATTTAAATAGGCTCAATGTGTATCATTGCCACCAGAGCATTACATGGCTATATATGTAGTGATAAAGTGCAATTTTTAATATGTAGACGCCACCCTCTCCCAAAGCCCTAAACCATGCAATCATGCATAACATTTAATAATAAATGTCCTATCCAGGCCTATGCCAGTCGATTGTTACCACTATCATTTTTTTTTTCCGAGGATTTGTTGGAGAATAGAGGTGGATGGAAATATTTTTTCACCGCATCTGTACACATAAGCTAATATACTATAGTTGTCCAAATAAGGCCGTATGATGGGACATGAAAAGCTCTGTGACACATAAAAACCAAAGAACTAGTTTATTTGAATTTCTAGATAGTCCGGGCCAGTTTTTTATTCAGGTACTCTGAACCAATTTCAGCTCTCTGACCTTTTCTGACTGCTCTCTTCCCTGACGTTCACAGTTTTCTTGTGTCGCAGACAGTGCTGTAGTCATAAAAATACCAGATGTTATACGCTATATGCAGAGGGTAAACGCTATAGCTTTACTACGGAGCTTCTTAAAACAATCCAGAGGGTATACGGCATATACCACCCTACACCCGCCCCTACAGCCCTGTTCACAGAGCTTTTCATATAAAGTCCAGTTTTATTTGGACCACCCTGTTGAATATCATAATGAAAAATGATCAAATTCTTATTTCCTTTTCATCCGTAGTCTTTATATAAGGTAAAATCTCCAGTAGTAACCAGTTAAATCCGTCAGCGTTACAAAACCCCAACATAAATGGCTGATTACTAGGCTCTATAAAAATATCGATGATTCATTGCTGATGATATGTGAAAAGTTGCTGCTCATTTGAGATTTGTAACTATTTCATTTAGAAGCAAATTTACAAAAATATTTAATATATAAAAAATACTTTCTATGAAGTATTTTATCTCATTACTAACTGACCCATCCGGCGTTGGCCGGACCCGTGATAAAATTAAACATACCTAAAAGTTTGTATGATTTTATATCTTTAACCCGATTTAGTATGAAATTATTAATTTAAAAGTGCTGCGCACGCAAGAAAAATCCTTTATTTCCACTTTCAGCCGATAGGGGGTGGATTCTGATATAAACGAACCTACGACACGTGTTCCCTCCGCCTGCGGTACCGTATAGTAGGCGTGCAGCGCTCACAAATATTTTAGTTCCATCTTCCACCGCCAGGGGCGCACTCTGTTCAAAACAAGCCACCTTCCAAACGAAACTCCGACACGTGTCCCCGGCACCATACAGCAGGCGTGCTGCGAACGCGCTGCAAAATCCTTTAGTTCCACTTTCCACCGCAGGGGTGCTATTTGTTCTATACAATCATCCGACATGGGTAACCGTTGTACTCAACAACAAATCATTTACTTTAATTGTTGGTATACATCAAGTAAATGTGTACTTTTATTAGGAACATAAATTTAATTTTTACGAAAATCGTTATTTGAAATTTCCGTTATTCTCTATATATAACATTTATAAAACGCTACGGAAGAAGCTAAAAATGTAAAATTTCTTCAATGGAATTTGTTTTGTGTAAATCGGAGCAAGGCGTTAACCCCTCCCTCCCCATACCCGCAAATATAACGAATAATTTGTTCAAGAAAACCACCTTCCCCTACGCGATTTATTAATGCGAGCATTAAAAAAAGAATTATAGTTTTCTGATAATTAGAACATAACGAAGACGCTACGCTAAAATAGCCGCCAGATGGCACTCCTTCCCATCTCAAATTCAAATCTATATCTTAATTAGTTGTCTTATTTTTTGTTCGTTAGTAAAAATTGGCAATTATTTCCTTTCATTTTTGCAAACTAAATGGAGGGATCGGCCAGAGAAACAGATCTCTTTGTAGTTCAGTTTTTAATGAAAACTGATCCCTGTCTGAAGCTTTCTCGGATTTTTTTTTGACTGGCGGCGTCAGATTTTTGCAAAAATTAAGAAAAATTACCGGCCAAATTTTGCAAAAATAGCATTGTCGGATGCAGAAAATTCTTTTACATATGCTCATAAATTTTCAAATCGATATCTTAATTAGTTTTCTTAAAATTCGTTAATTAGTAAAGGAATTTCGAAATCGTATATTTCCGCTTGTAAATCGAGAACAGGAGTGCTTTTCTTTAGCCATTTTGATAAAAAAGAGGGCAATTTCTATGCGATGTTTAATGAGATTCTAATTAATATCAAGGCTAATTATCAAAATATTAAAATTCTGATTCTCAGGTGCACCAGACAGGTTTTGGTATCTACCTAAATCTAAATTTTCAGGCTTCTAGGTGGGCTAGATTTTCCTAGCCATCGCCAATAGACACGCACATAGAGCGAATCTTTATTTTATTAGTATAGATGGCTGATATCTGTGGAGTGAGTCGACATTAGAGCTTGCATTCAGTATACAGGGGGGTCCTAAAATATGTGTCAAAACTGTAAAGGTAGGTAGAGGGGACCTAAATAAGCATAGTTCGGATAGGAATGTGGGTGCGGAAATCCAGCGTTCAGACAGTAGAGGGCGCTGTTGATTTCTGCTGATGATAGCGTTTCGCTGGCTTGAATCGTCATTCCTCGCACGATTCAAGCAACATGCACCGTTACACCAATGCGGGGGTGTTCGACATGCATTTCATGTGTGGGGCTGCTCAAAGGATGCACACGTTCAACAGCTTTCGAGCTTGTCGAAGGACTATACTCTACTGTGTATAATACTTCTTCTATTACTGCTGGAATTCTGCGATATCTTTGAGTGCCCGTATCACACCTGGAAGCATAAAACGATCCACTCGCGCACAACTCACGATGAAGACGCTCAATAGCTCAGCGATCCGGCAGATTCCTACCCGGGAATCGTTCCAAGTACATCCTTTGAGCATCTTCTTGCGCAGCCCCATCCATGAAATGCATGTGCAAGTTCTGCATTGGTGTAACGATGCCTGTTGCTCGAAAACCGTGCGGGGAAAGACGATTAAAGACAGCGAAACGCTTTCATCCGCCGAACTCAACAGCGCCCTCTACTGCCTTAACTCTGCATTTTTGAACCCACATTCCTATACAAAATCTGCTTATTTAGATCCCCTCTAAATACCTTTACATTTTTGACTTATATTTTAGGACCACCCTGTCTATTTGTCAATTTATCTTTTATCATATCTTGCAGATTAAGTTGTTTGAATGAAAACTAGATCAATTTAATTGTGTGGCATTTAAATATGCAAAAGACTGTCTTTCCACAACAGAAGTGTCATTTCAGATTATGCCTATGGAGGGATCACCATTTTTTCTTTGTTCATATTAAATTAAGATTTTCTGTCTTTAACTTAACATAACAAGGAAGACTGTAGTAACTGGTGCAGTCTCCTACAAGAGTCCAATTCGACTCTGATACTCTGAAATTTACTTTTAACGGACAATAATAATGGTAATAATGCAATAAATTTGATGAAACCTGTTTTGCGAGTTCGTCCCTAATATTCGCAATGACGTAGATTTTCAGAGGACCATTTTTATTGTTATAATTTATTTACAAACAATTATTAATATATTGGTAAAATAAATAAATAAAAACATTAAATGAATAATAAGAAAATACAGAAACAGATAAGAATAAACGAAAAAGTCAAACTAAGAGGGAACTCAACAACCGTTCTGTCCTGCTCCAAAGTTGGATATACAGTATTCCGTGTATTTAGCTTTGTCCTGCTCTCCCTAAAAGACGCTTCTGTTCCATAATTTTACAAAATTCTTGCTTCAGCATAAAATTTTTTATTCAATTAACTATACCTTCCTTATCTTAATGACAGTTCCATAGCTACCAACTTTTATGCCTTTTTGTTAAACTATTTCTGAATAGTAGTATTTCTTTGCCTTATTTAATCGCGCGTAAAAGTTGCCAACTATGCAATAATACTATATCCTGTCCTAAAAATATCTCTAGTCTTGAAATTAGAGAGAGAGAGAGTGAAAATATATCGGTATTGGGTCCGTTCTCCGGGTTAGTACTTTGGACACATATGTTAAGATGGAAGGCACTGTTCATTCCTATACCTTTGATAATAAATATTTTACTTTCTAGCAGTTTAATTAGTTTAAGTGTGCATAATTCCTGACTTAACCTTTTCCTCTTTACTCACGGGAAGGTTGGTTGATTGGTTGATTTATGATTATATCTACACGAGGGATATAGGCCCTAGAGGGGGAGTGCCCTCCGTGGGGGTGAGAGCAGAACCTCTCAGCCACTGATGCGGCTCACTCACGGGAAGACGACCGCTCGCTAATGAAATGACCTATGAACCTATGGACAGGTTCTTTACTATGAGGTCGATCTCTAATATGGCTTTCGATTTTGGCTGCAGATTATTTTTTATAAAGGTACTTTCACTTTCGAAACTAGGTTTGAAATTTGAACGTCAAATTCGTGTTTTTTTTTTTTTTTCCTCGCATGTTTACAAGTCCACATCAGCTATCCTAATGGAAATGCGGCAGTAAATACCCACTTATTTTTGGTAACCTTTGCCTTTCTAACGATGTCTTTGCTTTTAAAAAATAATATTTACTTTCTCTAAAATAATATTTTTTCGAAATGCCGATTTCATATTTCTCGTTTTTTCTGAAATTTTAAAAAATCGACATCCGCTTTCCAAAAAAAACAAAAAAAAACGGCGCGATTCGTGAGAGAGATTTTCCCCCTATACCTTCCGCGATATCATTTGCATTTTAAGAGAGTTGGGTCAGAAACGCATCTCTCAACTTTATCCCATCTCGCATGGCGTGCGCTGTTGCACAAATTTCTGTTTTATATATAAAAAAAAAATGGATAAATTTTCGTTTAAAAACATAAAATCGTATAAATTCGGGTGTGTACGCTGCCGAATGCGGAGGGGCCCCCAACTCTGAAGTTCGTCTGTATAAATTTTCATTTAAAAATACAAAATCATACAAATTCGAGGGTGTAACGGTGTAAGTTGCCGAAGGCAGTGGGGCTCCCCACCAACATTAGATTCATTTAGAAAGATTTTAGTTTAAAATTTTAAAATCATTCACCACTGATTTACACTGCTCAAAACAATTAAAGAATATTTGAAGTTTTATATAAAATAAAGATATAAACGAAATTTTTTTGGCCGAAAATAGAAGAAGAGAATCACAAATGCAAATTTTTCTGGTTTTCAAACTGTGGAGTATGCAAATTTTGAGTTCGACGTCAAAAACGTCACTTCAGCGGCAGCGAATGAAATTTGACTTTCAACTGGATAAAAGAGAATGAAGACAAGGATGATCGGCATTCAGTGATTGCTTTGTTTCGATGAGTACGATGTCTCAGCGAAGTCATTTGACAGATTCAGAAGCTTGGAGAATTGTTGGTAGGTTAGAAGGGGGCCAAACTCAAGCCGAAGTAGCGCAAGCCATTGGAGTGTCACAAAGTGTCATTTCCAGGATCTGGAACCGTTTTTTGGAGAGTGGATGTGCAGGCCGAAGACCAGGGCAAGGTCGTAGACGGGCAACAACGCCCAATGAAGATCGGTATTTAGCGTTAACAGCTCGGAGACACCGAAACATGAACGCTACTCTTCTCCAACAACACCTTCGCTCAGCTACAGGCACCACGATTTCAACTCAGACTGTCCGAAACCGGCTCCATGCTGTAGGTCTGTATGCTCGCCGACCGATGGTATGTGTTAGATTAACATCAAGGCATCGTCGCGACCGCAGGGAGTGGGCAACCGAGCATGTCAACTGGAGGAGAAATGAATGGAGCAATATTCTGTTTTCTGACGAGTCCCGTTTTTCTGTGCATCCGGATAATAGGCGTATTTTCATCTAGAGGGACCGTGGCAGTAGGAATAATCCTGTGTTCGTGCAGATTTGTGCGATGAAGTGTCAGATTTGGCGGTGGAGGAGTGTTGGTGTATGGTGGCATCCAGGGCCGGCCCAAGGGGCGTGCGAAGTGTGCGACCGCACGGGGCGCGAAGTCGCGAAACGACTTAAGGGGCTCTCAAAAGTCAAAAGATCACCGATAAAAAATAATTTTAGATTCCGCGGTTTTTTTTCTTTTCTTTCATTTTTTCCAGGCTGCAGTCTGTGGGAGTGGGTCTACCTTGGGTTTAAATAACAGTTCAAGGACACTGAAATCTGCCCATACAGACCATATGTCCGTTTCCTTTATCTGAGAAAACGAGGCTATTAACGCTCAAATTGCATCCTTCAAAGACATAAGCAAACCTCTATTCAACACCAGGACTGAGGGAGGTTAATTAATTACTACTGACATTTTTACGATTCTGAACTCTTTCTGCTCCCGCTGGTCGGTCGACTCGCGACTGTCCCTTTGATGCAGCCGATAGTGGCAAGTGTCCTTTGGCAGGTAACATCTTGTAGTTGCAGATCATCGTACAAATTACTTATTCTCGTTTTTTTTTTTGTATTAAACAATATTATAATTTAAAGATTATACTCAAAATGCCGTGCATGAAAAAATCGGGAAATTATTACAGGATCAAGAGGGTGCCAAAGAAAAAGTAGAAACCATGATGAAAAAAAGGATATAATCGGAGCGCCAAATCTTTTGTCGAAGACGCAAATGAAAGGTTAATAAAGGTAAATTTCTCTAACTAAAAATAATATATGTAATTAATCTTATTAAAAAAATTAACTTCAGCACTTCGTTTTATTTAGTTATTCTTAATTTAATCTGTATTAAATCAATAATAGTGCAATAGTATTTCAATACATGGCCGAAACTAGGAATTTTTCAGTCGCAAGCATTTTGGCGCCCTCTCCAATCCTTTTCCAAAATAAATGTATACAGAGAAGTTTTCAATCCATTCCCCTAATTTTTATTTTAAATATGAAATAATTGTTAGGAAGCATATTTATCTTAATATTTTTATATTGCTTTCTTTAGAAATGGACCTACTGTAATCGCTTCGTTTTTATCTATCTATATATAATCCAGATCTTGTTAACAGGATAATGTTCGAAAATTTAATCATTTCGAACCTAATTGGAACAGTGTATTGCTCTTACAAGTACCTAGGATCTGGGTGTGTTCATTAATCAAGTATGTAAATCTTATAGTTTGTTTACAGAGACACACAAAAGCAAATTTTGTCATCACGATGTCCGAAATATTGAACCAATTCAAATATAATTGGGACAGTGTATAAATCTTAGATGAATTCGTTAATCAAATATTATTCTCTGACGCCTAAGCAGTCCCTTAATGGAAAAATCACGCCCTGTTCAAAACAAAGAGTATAAAATTAACGAATATATCATTATTTTGGGTCTTCCGATTCCATGACATTTTTTCCTAAATTTCGTTATTTGTTTTTTGTACCGAAGGACGAACCAAATCTTTTGGCGCCTCTTTCTACTCTTGTGCCCAGGACATCCCCCCCCCCTCCTCAGCCTTGCTTCAACAAGACAATGTGACAATTTTTTCCTGGTCCGTACTTTCTTTCTTTCTTTTTTTTTTTCCTCAGGAAATAAAGGAGATAAATTTAGTTCATTTTAGAAAAAAACATTTTTCAAGTTAAAATTTTAGAAAAAAATCAGACAACGTCGATGTGTTGTGGAGTTTTGGGGTTCTTTCTAAAACACAACTTACTTAAACTTAAAAAGCTCATTTATTACTCAATCTTCACTTGACAATTAAATATTTAGAAAAAAATAAGTATACCCTGATTAGCTCCACTGAAATCTGTTGCCATGGAAAAGGTAGCAAATTATATTAAACTAATCAAAATATCAAAACTTAAGAATCTGAATAGGTTAATACAACAATGATAATTTTGAACTCATCATTTTAAGACAATATTAAATGTAGTAAGGGGCAACAGATTTCTAAATCAAGTAGCATACTGGATTGCATAATAAAGAACACCCAACTCCACTCCAACCCGATCAAGCTCAAATCTCCATACACATTAAATTAACAAAAGTGTAATCATCATATAATTTGGAAAAATGCAGACAACCTGAAATTCCTCCAATATGAGGACCAAAAGGGGAAAGAGTTAAATCCGTTAATAGAATAGGGATATGATGATGTACTAAAATTTTAGAGCAACCATAAAGATTCTGAACAAGATCCGATCGGTTAACCAAGAATCGTATAGTGGTGTATAATGACTGGATATTTTTTTTTTTTTTTTTTTTTTTTTTTTTTTTTACTTTTTAAAATAAAACAATTTTGGTGTATATTTTAGAAAAACAATGTTTCTGAAAGAGGAGAGTTAAAGCTTAATTTAACATTTTATGAAATTAAATTTAATATTACTGTTTCACTTATTAATCTATTCATCCTTAAATCAAGATCAAAAATACGATTGTATAACATTGAGTGAACTTCAATTTATGTTCATTAAAACAGTCAGTTATGAATTTAAACTTAAGAAATTTTAAAGTCCTAATTTAATAAAGTTGAATTTTCTCTCCCTTTTTTTTTTTTTTTTTTTTTAATTAATCACAGAAAGGTTAGGCCATTCTTATAGGTCTACTGTGAATATAAAAAATTAATTATTTAGAGATTTATACAAAGAAAAACATACCAACTTTGATAATAAACAAAAAAAAAACACAATTTATTTGAACATTTAAAATAATGAAGCAACTAAGTTATCAAAAATAATCTTAATAGAACAATATAACAGCTGATCTTTTAAGTTGAAACCACTCACTGGTTACTTTTAAATTACACATCATATTTTTAAAATTACCATCATATTACCATTTAATGGTCGTTCAAACATACAAACATTATATATTAACCTACAGACTATTTCTGTTCATAATGTTTATTCTTATTGAAATTATCCAAAGATATTCATTTCATTTTTAAACTCTGGTATAGCAAACATATTTTTTTTTTTTTTTTTTTTTTTTTTTTTAAAAGAGGTACAAATAAATAAAAAGAAAAACTATGCAAATAGTACTTACAACAGGTAGAGAGTTCTACAATTTTAGTCAATGGGCACTTAGGAGCATTTCCTCCCTTTTCAAAATCTGATGAAACACTTAAGCTAGAGTATTCAGGCTGGGGAAAAATTCAGACGTGGTTTCAAGCTAACATTCATCAATCCTCTCATCTCACTGCATCACTTGCCATCAACTACTAGGTCCATCATCTAGTCCGGAGGGGAAAATCGTTCTACGGTCCAGAACTTCACCGTCGGAGTCAGTAATTTCACCTTCCTGAAGCATGTGTTTTATTCGAAGATAGCCATCACCGTAACTCAGAACACTACGACTTCTAACGACCGGTTTAGTTCAATATCTATGATCACTTCTGATGGTTAAGAAGTCATAATCTTGGAGCGCCACTACGCCAAAAAAAAATAGGCTACACATATCTTCTTTTTAATTTCTCGTTAACAGTTATAGATCCGCAATTCGAAAATGCCCTTATAGCCTCTTTTCATCATAACATCATGACTTAGGATGGTTAATGTAGGGCCATCAATGCCCCACTCTCAAAAAAAAAAATCTTCCAGAAACCTGTCCGCCTTCAACAACTTCGCGATCCAGCCCACAGGCCAATCTTCGAGCCCCGTAATAAGTCGAATTTTTTTTACGAGTCAAACGACAGGTCTCTTGGCCAAGCAACAAGTGTCGTAAACATTCATTCTCCCGCGCTGCTTGAAAAACGGGACCGATCCACTCTGCCAGGGGTACGGGAATGGAAACAAAAGGAAAAATGGACTCATCGTGAAGACTACAGCTTGCCGCTCCACTCTGCCGGCCGCTTCATGGGGGAAGGAAACCATGCATCACCCCCATGGCGTGTGCTGAAGGGGGGTCCTGTTAGCCTCTGTTTACATGGGCGCCAGCTATCCGCCTGATAGCAGAGCCAATTGAAGCCTGACGTAAACTTACAAAGCCTAATTGCGTGTATAGTACACTCATAAGATAACGTAATTCTTATACAGGGCGGTCGGTCATTCTTATATCAAAGTCAGACTAGATGACTCCAAATTTTCCACCTGTGCAGTCTACTGACAAAACATCCCTCCCTTGCTGTCTGCTTTTCGTATTTGAAAAACAGGAAGCTACGTTAGACTATAAACGTTGAAATTACTTTGCAAAAAGAAAAAGAAAGAAGAAAAAATAAAAACTGATTTTATTATAATTATTACAATTACTTTTATTTATTTAAATTTTTATTAGAAACAGAAAAAAAGAGTGCTTTTAAATAAATGTTGAGAAAGTGATTTAAATAATTAATGTAGATTAAAAAAAAAAAAATTTGTTGAAACCAACCGTAACAGATGGAAACTTATTCTTAAAGAGTGATGTTATTCTTGACATTGAAGAAAACAATGCATTGTAAAATTTTTGTTTGGTCAGTTCATCTTATTAATTTTAATATTTATATTTTTTTAAGAAACATATCAATGATTTAAAATTGTTTTTTTTTTCAATCTATTCTGAACAGCTTTTTCCGATGAGAGAGAGAAGGTTTATTTTGAAACTCGTTGTGTAAGGCCAAAATCCAA
Source organism: Maratus michaelseni (assembly GCA_963931845.1). Classification (NCBI taxonomy): domain Eukaryota; kingdom Metazoa; phylum Arthropoda; class Arachnida; order Araneae; family Salticidae; genus Maratus; species Maratus michaelseni. Next base: position 129,781,319 of record OZ007599.1, read on the forward strand.
ACTGGCTGCTTTTTAGCACATTTTTTATCCCAAACGTGTCAAATTGCCAGATATTCTTATTAAAAAACTAATGTAATCGAACCGTTTTTCATTTTTTCGGTAAAAGCAGAATTTTCAAAAAATGCCGTCAAAGTTGGCGTTTTGAACCGAATTTCCGGACACGACAGCGCAAGAAAGGAAAAAAACTGCTGTCCTGAGACAAAAATCACTTATAACTCAAGATGCAATTCTTTTAACAGAAAATGAAAAAAAAAAAAAAAAACTTTTCGATTTCATATCACATCAAAAAACATACCTGCAAGTCTCGTGCTTTTATACTTAAAAATGAGTCAGAAAATGTGTCCGATAGTTTTGTGTTGTTGAACGGGGAAATATATTTTAAATCTTTTTATATTTAAATTGATATATTTAAATGTATATGAAAGATAAAACCATGAAACTTTGTACATTGTTTTTCAGCTAGTTTTGTGTTGTTGAGCGGGGAAATATTTTTTTATCAAGACTTTTCATATTTAACTTTATATGAAAGATAAAATTATGAAACTTTGTACAAAGTTTTTCAGCTATGCAATCTTTATATTGGTTTCGGAATTTTTTATTTAAAGTGAAAATTTTTAAAATTTGTTCCTCGTAGTAAAAAGTACTCATAAAAAAAAGAAAAACGTATGTTCTATTAAAAATTTGTAATTTTTTTAAAATAAATATTTCTGTAAATCCCTTAGTCAAATCAATATTTATAATTTCCATATCAAATGTGAAAATCTATGAAAAAAAAAATTACAAGATAAAATATTTTAGAAAAGTTTTAAAAAGGTAATTCTCTTTAAGGGAATAGATATATAAATTTGTATTTCAAGAAAATAAAATTAGAAAAATATGATTATAATAATGTAATGTATAATAATGTGATAATAATGTGATGAATATAAAGTAACATCATATTTATAAATATTTTGTTTCCCGGCCATCACACTTTTTTTTTTCAAAATATAGCTAAAGAGTTTTGTGAAAGTTTAAAAGAAGAATGGGATAAAAGCATAGACGTAACTAGACGGGGGCAGGGGGTGCATGGTCCACCCTAGAATTTCAAATTCAAGTGAAAATGTTATGAATATTTGAAAGATTACACAAACAAATACAATTATTTCTGATTTGAGAACTAATGTAATCAAAACGAGCATACACACATAAGTGAATGTGTGTGTGAGGGAGGAGAGGGGAATCAAAGGAAAAACAGTTATGTGGCTTGGAGCAATAGGGAGCCAGAAGAAATAAAGTTAAATAATTTCTGAAGGCTCCGAATCTGAGCGAGAGTTATCTTTTTTGTCACGAGGGTGATGGTAAAAAATCAGTTCTAAGAATTCCAGTTTAGTAGTTTTTCAACAAAGCAGTAAAATATTATGTGCCGTAGTAAGAGCCGGTGAGAGAGGGACACTTCGGGTAGGGAAATGACCAATGTAAGTATTTCTAAGAAGTGATAATTAATCTCTTTCCGGCAACCCAGGATATAGTTGTCAGTTGTTGGTCCATTAATTGTCCAGGAGTAGGTAATAAGAACATCTCGGCAGGGGCATCCTTTGAGAAAGGACGAATTTTTTGCAACTTCCCTGTGGCTTTAAGCCTGTGGGGCAATTTCAGTTTCCACGCATAATTATCAGTGCACAAATAAATTCTGTAGTTTAAAACACAGGGGACATTTTTTTGTGGTTCTGCCAGGTAGGCCTATGCTTCAAGTTCCAGAGTGTATTTTTTGGGAGTAAATTTCTCCTTATCAGATCTTTGAAATTCTGTATAAATGGAAGAGCTTTGAGGAAGATGTTACGTAACAAAAATGAAATTGCGAGAAAATTGAAATAATAACTTTTTGTCGTAAATTTTCTTGTTTTTAAGTTATTCAGAATCTATGATGGCTTTTGAAGCTAAAATTTTGGTAATATTCTTTCTAAGAATATAAACATCAGATCGGATGATTTTTTTAAATTTTCTGCTCTTGCCCCTCAAAGGAGGGGCGGGGGGGGGGGAGGAAGGCAATTGGTTGTCTGTTGGGGATCAGTCTCTTTGCCTCGTTTTTGTCCGCGTCCCCAGATTATTATGTCGTATTTCAATCTGAGATCGTAATATTACATAGTAAAACTGTTATTTATTGTAAAATTAAAATTTTCCTTTTGAGACATTTTATTATTTAAAGACATTTTATAATACAAAAAGGGATTGAATTTTAATGCCTTTATGTATTCTTTAAATAATATCATAAGTAATTAGTAATAGTATGTTTAAAAGTAACGAATATATAAAAAGTTGAGAATAATCCAAGAGTATTTCCCTTTTTTCGGGGTTGGCGCCCGACGGATACTCGCACGGGCGCCAAAATACCGTTGGGCCGGCCCTGGTGGCATCTCCATTGACGGGCGCACTGACCTCTACATCATTCGAGATGGAGCTCTGACTGGTCGCCGATATAGGGATGAGATCCTCAGACCTATTGTAGTCCCTTACGCTGCAGCAATCGGAGATAACTTCATTTTAATGGACGATAACTGCAGGCCACATCATGCAAACCTGGTGGAGGATTTCCTTTTCGAGGAAGGAATCGTTCGAATGGAATGGCCAGCGTGTTCTCCAGACATGAATCCAATCGAGCACGTTTGGGACGCTCTAGGAAGACGAGTTTCTGGCCGCCAACAACCCCCACAAACTCTCCAAGAACTGGAAAGAGCTCTTCTGGAAGATCTAGGGCAGAATACCCCAACTCGTCATTAATAGCCTCATTGAGTATAAATCACCTCAAAGGTGTTCAACGTTGCTGGCCGCCCGTGGAAACCATACCCCGTACTGAAAATGATTTTCTTTGAAGAAAACACCTTTTCTTATTCTTTTTTTCTCATATGCGCAAATTGTGTTTTTTTCCTTTTGTACACAAATGCGCAATGAAATGCATTTTTTTCTGCCAAACATGTGTAATTTATTCTCATATAACCTACTATGTCTGTCGACCATGTATCAATCAGCTAAAAAGTTTCCCAGATACAAAATCCACCTAAAACTGCAATATCCTTTAATTGTTTTGAGCAGTGTATATTTAATTGATTTAATGTCATATTTAAGGTTATTAAGGCGCGTGTGTGTATATGCGCGTATGCTGTATTCAGAAGAGATCGCTGCGCGCACAGCTATCATTTTTTATTAAGATTTACTGTAGATCTGAAGTTATGCATCTCGAAGCCAGGTTTAGGATTTTTGATCAGATCTTTTGATTTGATTTATGCTATTAAAAAAAAATCGAATTTTGCGGCGTTTTTTCCACAAAGGAATCCGGTTTCAACCTTTATAGCCCGATATTGATATAGTAAATTTTATTCTTTTTTTTAATAAAGTACCTGTATATCTGAAGTTATACACCTCAAACCAGTTTTTGGATTTTCTTATCAGATTTGTTGTTGTTTAATTTTTTATGCGATTTTTAACTTTTTTCGAATTTTGTGGCAATTTTTCCACTTTACTAAAAGGACATCGATTTCAATCTTTTAGCCCAATATAGTAAATTTTGCTCTCTTTTCAATAAATTTTATTCGGAATTCGTACAGCCACTTTTGAATTTTTCGCGAATTTTGGAATTTTTTCACGTTTTACGGTGTTTTTTTTTTTTTTACATTCGTAAAAGGAATTCGGTTGAAACTTTTAGCCTAATATAGTAAATATTGTTCTCCGCGATTTTTGCATTTTTAGCGAATTTTAATGAGATATTTCGCGTTCCGTGGAGAATATTTGACATTCGTGATAGAATTCCAGTTACAATGTTTTAGCCCACTATAGTAAATTTTCTCCTCTGCATTTTTTGAATTTTAAGCGATTTTTTGTGTTTTGTTTTGATTTCTTCTCTCTCTCTCTTTTTAGGTAGATTTCGTAAGAAATACTACCTAATACATTCTCACCTAAGTTGGAATTTTTGAAAAAATTTTGCAGATCTACGCCGATCGTGACTCCCAGAACCCAAAACCACCCCCAGTTCAAAACTTTATCTATCTATCTATCTATCTATGTCACTTTTTTATGATCAAGATAACTGCAATAATTCTGCACAGATCTATTCGAAACTGATACATAAAATCAAGGAGCATAAAATCTCGGTCAAGTTCGTTAATGGGCAAAATCGAACCGGGGGGGAGGGGGGGGGGGGCTCTTCGTGAAAACAGAAAAAACCCATAATTTCTTAATTATGATACGTATCGAATCCGTTTAAAGTTATTATTACTTCTAGGAGAAGGGCCGAAAATGTATGTATGACAGATTTTTGATATAATTAAAAATGGCCCCAAGGGGGGGGGGGGAAAGGGGGTGATTTAGAAGAAAAAATTCATAACGTCGTCAATTCACAAGATATCAAATCCGCTTAAATTTATTATAAATCCTCTTAATATTATCTAAAACTTTTATATTGACAAGTTTTTTATAAGACCAACCCTTATAGCAAAAAAAAATCCCTGCCGGCTCCGCCTGCAAACAAGTTATTTTTCGAAGTAGGCGGTTCTAACTCCCGCATCTCTTCGAAACTGATACATAAAATCAAGGGGCATAAAATCTCGGTCAAGTTCGTTAATGGGCAAAATCGAACCAAGGGGGGGATTGGGGGGCTTTTTGTGAAAACAGAAAACCCCCCATAATTTCTTAATTATGATACGTATCGAATCCGTTTGAAGTTATTATTACTTCTAGGAGAAGGGCCGAGAATTTATGTATGACAGATTTTTGATATAATTAAAAATGGCCCCAAGGGGGGTGGAAAGGGGGGTTTTAGAAGAAAAAAAATATTTTTATAGGACCAACTCTTATAGCAAAAAAAAAAAAAATTGCTGGCTCCGCCTGCAAACAAGTTAGGTTTTGAAGTAGGCGGTTCCAACTGCCGCATCATGGCAAAAAGGTCATTTCTTCTGCAATTCCCAAAAACAAGCGCCCCACTGTTTGCGTCTTCGAAATCTACCTGTGCCTGTAGGCCGAGCCGTCAGGGATTTTTTTTTCTTCTCGTTTTGCTGCAGTTTATCCGTATTAGTAAAAGAAATCCGGTTCTTTTTCGCAGATCCTTTCAAAGTACTTTAAGGTTGTTCTCAAATCCAACGAAGCTAATTTCTGACGCATTTTTTAATTCATTTTCGTTCAGAAACGGATGAAATTGGCGAGTGATCGTTTTCAGAAACTATGTCATCGAAATGAGTTTTCCATTTTTTGGTAAAGGCAGAAAATCTTTCAGAAAATACTGTCAAACTCGGCGTTTTGAACCGAATTCCCGAGACAGCAGAACCAGATAGGGAAAAATCGTGTCGTTACGTGACACGAATAGCTTATAACTCGATAAGTAATTTATTTGTCAAAAAATGGAAAACGCAATTCGATTCCAAATCGCTTCCATAATCAGACCTGCCAATTTTATGCCTTTAAGTTTAAAAATGTGTCAGAAAGTTTCGCGTGAGCAGGTCATTTGAGAACCACCTTAATTCAGAAATCCGTATGTTAAACTGTTTTTCGTATCGGTAATTGCAAATAAAATTACAAATAAACTTACAAATTTGATTTTTAAAAAAAATAAAGAAAAAAAAAAGAAATATATTAATTCAGATGGAATAAAATAGTCTTTTACACAAACCTAAAATTTAGGCAGAAAAATTAAAAGACATCTGAGACATTTTTCGATATTTAATATTAAAGCAGTTGTCAAATTCAAACGGGCTACTTTCTGACATATTCCTTAATTCATTTTTATTTGTAGTGGCATAAGATTTGCAGCTGTACGTATCCAGAAATTACGAAATCAAACAGCATTTCCTTTTTTTCGATAAAGCAACGAGTTTTTTCAGAAACTACAGACAAAATAGAAATTTTGAACGGAAGCGACAGCCCGAGAAAGATCGTCATGAGACAACAATTGCTTATAACTTAAGATGTGATATCAAAAAATAAAAGCGTTATTCAATTCCAAATCATTTCAATACTCATGCCTGCCATTTTATGCTTTTACTTTTAAAAATGAATCCGTAAATGCATAAGAAAATTTCGCATTGTTGAGTGAAGAATTTTTTTTTTCTAGTCACCCGTTCAATTATCTTTTTCATTATTAAGAACCACAATTTTCCATCAATCAATTGATAAAGATACAATAACAATCTTACACGATAATATAGTTAATTATTAATATTTAAAGTAAGTATTATAAAATGAATTAATGATCTATTTAAGAATATAAAATATCAATAAATAAAATTTAAAGGAAAGTAGCCTTTAAACAACTTTAACTTTAGGAACCTTTAAATTTGTATTTTAATGAAAATAATTAAATTTTGATATATTTTAAAATGAATTTAACAAGGGGCGAAGACACTTAGGTATAAAGCTAAATAAATATACTTAAAAAAAAAAGGTAAAATACTTAAAGTTTGTTTTGGAATTGAGATCAAGAACAAGTAATTAGCTGAGTCAAAGCTAGATTTTTTTTCAGTAATATATAATTTCTAATATATTTCAAAACAAAAATAATTTAAAACTAAGATTATTTTCACGTATCCGATCAAAATAAGGCGCCAAATGATTTTTAGTTACAAAAAGTGCCTTGACTATGGAAGACTTTCTGAGAATATTTTGTAATATACTGGACACACTATGTAGGTCAAATTATCATCAGCCGAACGTAGAGAGGACTCCAAAATTATTATGTCAATTCAAATACACACACCCACCCACACACACACACACACACACACATATATATATATATATATATATATATATATATATATATATATATATATATATATATATATATATATTATATTAGATTTTTAATATTTTATTGATAACATCTTGTGATACATTTTATAAACTGAAAATATATATAATCCTTGACGTTTACCACTGAAATGGACTTTCCGATTTCCACCGTTTCCAGCGTAATATTACTCCCAGGAGGCCGAATTTTGAAAAAGTCCTTCGTATCTCATGGCTATGTTTTGAGATTCTCTACCATGTAAAATATCTTCTATTTCCCGATATCCTGAGATATACTTAGAGTAGAAAGCTCTGAATTCTTAAAAATTACCCTGTATCTTGTGATTTCACTATGAAATTAGCTATAACATTTCACCTGTTACACCTAACAGAAATTCAGATATGGTTTTGCTCACCTGTGAAGTTTTAGGGGGCTAAATTAAAAACATTCCTCCGTATCCCAATTTGTGTTCTCAAATTCACCTGCAAAATTTCATCTATAAAACCCCGTGGCCCCGACTTTTTAGGCCACCTACAGACTAAAAACATACAGCGATGCCACGGACGCGCCATAGCGCGTAAATTACGCGGAAAAACGGCAAACTTCGTCGAAGGATCGCGAAAAAAACGGCGAATTTCGTCCAAGAATCGCGGAAAAACGCGAAATTCATTTAAAGATCGCGAAAAATGGCTAATTTCGTTGACAGATCGCGAAAAAAAAAACGCTAATTTAGTCAAAAGGCGGTGAAAAAACGTGAATTTCGTCAAAAAGCCGTAAAAAAAACATGAGTTTCGTCGAAGGATCTCGGAAAAATGCGAATTTTGCCAAAGGGCTACGGAGAAAACGCCAACTTCGTCAAAAGATCATGGAAAAACTGTTAATTTCGTCGAAGGATCACAAAAAAACGGCCAATTTCGTCGTCGGATCGCGAAAAAACAAAGAATTCTGCCGACAGATCGCGAAAATACGGCAAATTTCGTCGAAGAATCGCCAAAAAACAGTAAATTTCGTCGAAGAATCTCAAAAAAACGGAAAATTTCGTCGAAGGAACTCGAAAAAACGGGAAATTTCGTCGAAGGATCTCGAAAAAACGAAAAATTTCGTCGAAGGTTCTCGAAAAATGGTAAATTTCGTCAAATGATCTCGAAAAAACGGCCAAATTTCGTCGAAGTATCTCGAAAATACGGCAAATTTCGTCGAAGGATCGCGGAAAAAATGCGAATTTTGTCCATAGGCCAAAGAAAAAACGCGAATTTTGTCCATAGGCCAGAGAAAAAACGCGAAATTCATCAAAAGATCTGGGAAAAGGGCTAATTTCATTGACAGATTGCGATAAAAACGCAAATTTCGTCAAAGGGCCGCGGAAAACTTGATTTTCGTCAAAAGACTAAAAAAAACATGAGTTTCATTGAAGGATCATGAAAAAATGCGAATTTCATCAAAGGGCCACAGAGAAAATACAAATTACGTCAAATGGCTGCAGAAAAAATGCCTATTTCATCAAAGAATCGTGGAAAAAAGTGCTAATTTCGTCAAAGGATCACAGAAAAAGTGCATATTTTGTCGAAGGGCCACGAAAAAAAACTTTATTTTCGCCAAAGGATCATGGGGGAAAAAAGAAACGCTAATTTTGTCAAAGGTTCACGAAAAAAACGTGAATTTTGTGAAATAGTCCTGGAAAAGATGTAACATTCCTTTAGAAAATAGCAGACACACAAAGTTCTATGCTTATTAATATAGGCATAGTTTTTAATCTGAAACAATATACTGAACTAACTTTTGAAAAATCGGGTTAACCTGAACCCAATTTGCAAGAATCTACACTCAGCCTGAAATCGACTCGAATCAAAAGCAGAGTTAATCTGACCTGCAACAAGAAAAATTATTGCCGAGAGGGGATTTTCTCCCCTCCCCCCTCTGCTGTAACCTTTCAGAATATTTGCTGTGAATTTCAGAATTTTTTTTTACTCAGAAAGGCTGATAAATGTTGATGTCTTAATTAATTAGCACTACAACAGCAGCAAGAATAGATTTATATGATATATTGCGTATTGCAGACTATTTATGAAAACATTATTAGCGTTGCAGACACTTGAAGATAGTTCTGTCACTGGGCTATAAAACCCTGATAGATCCTGAGATATGGTTTTGCTCCCCCATTAGAAGGTAGGAGACCAAATAAAAAGCCATCCTTCTTTCTGCAAAATTTCCTATTTAAGGGCCTGGGAGGTCATGCAATATAGTTGTGACACTGGAAAACCGGGGATTAAATTTCTAAACAAATTTCCGTATCCCTCACCTATGTTGTGAAATTCACCATCAAACAGAATTTGATTTGTTTGCAAGAAAAATATTAGTGGGATGTTTGGCAGCTATGTTCTTGTCATGCAAACACATAGTAATCTAAAATATACTGTAAAATTTTCTGATAAATATGTATGTAGTATTCTTTAAAATAATCTTAATTGTATCTTAAGAAAAATGAGAATTTTTTGGGAAAATGGGAATCTTAAAGTGCCATTTCACAGGAAAATTTGAACCGACAAAAGTTGCCTGCCACTTGTCAGTTTTCAAAGCATTTCATTTAATTTTTCAAAAAATGGCTTTTCCATCGTCAGTTTTCTAAGCATTTGATTGGTTGTTCCAAACGACACAGAGAGTCGCCCGTAATTAGAGGCAACTTTTATGCCTCGTGTAATTGCACTTTTAAGGGGGAAAATATGAAGTTGTCAGTGCTAAAACTATGAAAAAACTCGAAATCGACATGTTAGAAATGTCTTGTTTAAATCAACTGACACATTTAAACAGTAAAGAAAGAAGGTGAGAATGGCAAAAATTAAACTAAATTAGAAATTGAAGCTACAGAAAGGAGTTACTTACTCACCTGGAAGCTTTTAAAAAGCATTTAAACGTTCTATTAGAGCAAATCTTTGTTTAAAACTTTAAATGCATTTTTCTGCATCATAGGTTTTTTTTTCAGCATTTCTCATCTTTAAATTGATATAAGTCAATAACCGTTAAAGATAAATGGTTCAAACTTGGAATGTATCTTTTTCAAATATTTTACTTAAATTTTAATTCGGCAAATTTGAAAAAATATTTACTTTTGAAAATATGATTTGTTTAAAATAAGTTGCATATTTTTTTTAAATTGCTATTTTAAATATTTTTATTTTTTTTTAAATTAATATATTTTTTAAATGCTGAATCAAAATTAAAACTTATATATTTCTGTTCAATTAAAAGAAAAAAATTCAATTCAACAAATAATATTTCGAGTTATAACAATTTTAAATTACTCTGAATTTTTTGAAAAAAAAATATTTTTTAAATTTTGTAAGAAGTCTTATGATGTGATTCTGTTTACAAATTATATGGTTAACCATCACAAAAAAATTCAAAATTCTAACTCTATAAATAAATTTTAAAAAATAAATAAATGTTTCCCGGACACCTTACACTGACATTGTTTCTTGAATTACACGCATTTCAATTTGTATCTGATCCCTTGAAACCTCACGAATTATTAAAGCAGACATATCTCTGTGAATTTTGCAGATATCAAGATGGAATTTGTTTTGTTTAATTCAGGAATGGATGAGGAAAAATTTCCTAATTGGAAATTTAATCCTACGAGGGCCATATAAAAATTTAATTTTTGTATTTTTTCAAATAGACTCCCCATGAAGTTGCAACTTATCTCATTAAAAATTTCACCTTTTTTTTATGGAACTTTGCAATTGGAAGTATGTGCCTAGGGGCAATATTTAAGGAGATTGCCTATTGTTTCGATATTTATGAATCACATGGTATATATATAAAATTTAAGGATTCTACTATCTAATTTTGTCTTAGCATTTATTATATTCTCAATCATGTAAAGTAATTATTATTAAATATAGAGGAAAATCTCCACAGTCACATGTCTTGGATGAAAAAGTAGTATTTAAAGAAATTGAAAATGAACATTGATAAAATTGTATTAATTTAAAATTCATTTATGTAAAAACGATACAAAGTAAAAATTACTTAGAATTAATATAATAGATTGCACATTTTTAACATGAATATCGACTTTTAACAAAAAGAATTTTTAAAATATGAAAAAAGTAAAGTCAAACAAATTTTTTTCACATATGTATAACATAACATCTTACATGTGTTTCTCCAACTTGAAAATTATTGTGAAATATTGTTATTCAGATATAGGTAAAAAACATTCCTTATGGATAAGTAGAACAAAAAAATAATAATAATAAATAAGGGGCAGGAAACATAATTTTTGTCAAAATGGAACTACTCAGATCACAAATTAGACAATCCATTGCTGACTTTAAGAGTCAAACTTGACTTTTTTTATGAAAATTGTAAAGATAAAATATAATAAAATCATTGATTTATAAGAATAAAATGGGTCATACTTGAGCTATTATTCTACTTTTTTTTAGATGTTTTCATACTCTACTGCTTATTTTAGTGTTTGTTTTGTTGCTGTATGTATGTAAGGCATACTGAGGTGACAAGCAACAAAACATGTGTGTTAAAAAACAATTTCTGAAATTCAAACCTGTTTCTTCTTTGTTTCAAATTAGTTTCTTCCCCTAAGATGCATGCTATGTCACTTGTGTCGCCACAGTTTGCAGCCTGTTTAATATCAGAATTAGAACAAAGTGCTGCCTGATGATCTATCACCAGGCACCATGCTGGATAAGTGCTTCATTAGTGCTGTAAGTTATTAGTATTGATGCCCTATCAATTGGTTAAAATACAAAGACAATTTTAGCACCAATTGCTTAATAGGATTGCTGTGGTGCTGAGTGTCATATCTAAGGGAAGATGCAGGGAGTGTAGATCTAAGAAAAGAAAAAATCTGCCTGCTTTTTCTGTTTTAGAGGTACAAAAATCAAAGTCATTGCCTTGGGCATCGTATATTATTTAATTTATAGTGTTTTTTTTTTATAACATATTAATGCAATAATACATTCCTGAATGGTACAGTGAACTCACAATAATTCAAACTAAAAAATTTTATATCCTGAAATAATTAAAAAACGACATATGTCTAGAGAATTGTGAATCACACTTTTCATTTTCTTACTTACATAAACTACACCATTTCTTCAGTAATAGATAAGACAGAAAAAATCGTAAAACTATTTTTCATTGCATGGTCAGATGAAGACTCAAAAATAGGATTGGAATTTGGTTTCCTCCCAGAATTTCCTTTGTCTTTGAGTGTTAAGACTAGAGTGTCTGTATGTATTGGGTTGTTTGGAAAGTTCTTTCTGTTTAGGAAAGTTGGTTCATACCAGAAAATTCTATCATTTAATTATTAGACATTAATTCTGATATCTGATGTCTAATAATTGATGAGCAGAATTTTTTGGTACGAATTGCTTTTCTGAAACGGAAGGAACTTTCTGAACTACCCAATAGTTGTGTGATTCTGATGCAGTGTTATCTGATGAGTATGAAATTACAAAGAATACTGTGACAACTTACAAGGAAAAAATTAAGCAGTCAATTTTGGAATCCTGGTTAATAGAAATTTTACCAAAGGGGAGGAATTTTGTGAGAATGGTATCTTATGAAGAAAGTTTTATTGCTATGGTTAAAAGATGATCTATTTCAGAGTTTAAAATTTAGAATGTAATATATTATTTAGATTTTAGCATGTTTGAAACCATTTGGAAAGATAGCTTTTATAATGTTAGATAAGTATATTTTCTTTAGAAAACTTATGTTGCGACATGAAAACTTATTTTATGTCTTAGTATTGATAATGGTCCTCGGAAGTTTAAATTAATGATTTTCTACTGTTATAGTATTATTAATTGTAATATGTTAAATAATACCTATCTGTACTAAGTATTACATGTGTTGTAAATTGTTTATGATCTAATATGCTTATGTTTTGTTATATCATCTTTCTCTTTCTTTCTAGCAATCTGTGCCACAAATGCCCATTAACCTTCCTGTATCACAAAGCACTGTACAACAAGCTTCACCTACTGCTGTTAATGTTGTCCGACCAACTGTCACAGCCGCAGCCCATGCAGCTGATCCAGAAAAAAGAAAATTAATACAGCAGCAATTAGTACTCCTACTCCATGCACATAAATGTCAAAGACGTGAAAATCAATCAAATGGTGAAGTGAGGCAGTGTTCACTACCTCACTGCAGGACAATGAAACATGTATTAAGTCACATGACCAGTTGTTCTGCTGGAAAATCTTGTCCAGTTCCACATTGTTCATCATCTCGTCAAATTATATCTCATTGGAAAAATTGTACACGTTGTGATTGTCCTGTATGTTTACCTCTCAAACAAGCTTCTGACAGGCAACAGCAAGCTGGTAATTATATTAAAATAATCTTTGACTAAAAATTAGCTTTTAAATAATGCACAACTTATTATTATTATTTTTTTTTTCCAATTTTTGATAAGTAAATATGCTTGAAGTGTGAGACTGTACCAAACCAGACCTTTCAATTTGCAAGCTGTCGACTTTTCTTTTGACTTGGAAAGATATTTTATGTGACAGTCTGCATTGAGCTATAAACCTCTAAGAAAGATATGAGAGTTATAATTTTAAGAAATGTCGAGTGATTTTTTTAAAAATCTTTCCCTGAAGTACACACATATTGCCAAAAAAGCTGAAGACTGAGAAACAACTTCTATTCTATCCTATAGTATATCCTAATTGGATGATGGTAAATTTTATTTTTTCAGTTTCTTATAGCACACATTCTAATTACTAAAATAATAATAATTACACCAGCATAAAGAATAAAGAAATTTTATTCTCTCAGAGTTTGTTTTATATACAAGGTGTAAAAAAATCATTAAATAAATTCCTTTTCATTTAAACAAGATTTAAAAAAAAAATTCAGTTAGATTTTCATGAGTTTTTCTAGCATTGAGGCTTTGAATAGCTTTCAAGAATTGTAGCTTTCTAAAATAATTAATAAATAATATTTTTTAAGCCTCCAATTAGATGATGTATTATATATATATATATAAAGAAGCTTAGTTATTTTTATACTTTAATTAATAAAATTATAATCATATATTCTAATACGAGCAAATCTTGTGGGTGGTTATATATATATATATATATATATATATATATATATATATATATATATATATATATATATATATATATGCAAAAATTATCTTATAAACGGCTCTAACGATTTTGACGAAATTTCGTATCCTACCGTTTTGGGGCACCAGAAAACCATTGGGCTAGGTCACATGCTCGAGAAAATTCGATTAGTGGGTCATTTTGGATCATGGTCTAGCTAATTGTATCTAAAAAAGGGTTCAAACGATTTTGACGAAATTTTGTATCCGACCATTTTCGGGCATGAGAAGTCAATTGGGCTGGGTCACATGTTCGAGAACTTTCGATTAGTGGATCATTTTTGGGTCAACGCGGGTCAAATTAATTTTATCTAAAAAACGGCTCTAACGATTTTGATTAAATTTTGTGTCCTACGAGTTTCGAACACGATAAAAGCATTGGGCTAGGTCGCATGTCCGAGAAAATTCAATTAGTGGGTCATTTCTGGGTCATTGTGGGTCAAGATCTAAAAAGCGGCTCAATTTACACTAAATTTTGCATCCAATGGTTTTCGGGCACGAGAAGACTGTTGGGCTAGGTCACATGTTCGAGAAAATTCAATTAGTGGGTCATTTTGGGTCATGGTCAAGCTAATTGTATCTAAAAAACGGTTCAAACGATTTTGACGAAATTTTGTATCCGACCATTTTCGGGCATGAGAAGTCAATTGGGCTGGGTCACATGTTCGAGAACTTTCGATTAGTGGGTCATTTTTGGGTCAACGCGGGTCAAATTAATTTTATCTAAAAAACGGCTCTAACGATTTTGATTAAATTTTGTGTCCTACGAGTTTCGAGCACGATAAAAGCATTGGGCTAGGTCGCATGTCCGAGAAAATTCGATTAGTGGGTCATTTCTGGGTCATTGTGGGTCAAGATCTAAAAAGCGGCTCAATTTACACTAAAATTTGCATCCAATGGTTTCCGGGCACGAGAAGACTGTTGGGCTAGGTCACATGTTCGAGAAAATTCAATTAGTGGGTCATTTTGGGTCATGGTCAAGCTAATTGTATCTAAAAAACGGTCCAAACGATTTTGACGAAATTTTGTATCCGACTATTTTTGGGCACGAGAAGACTATTGGGCTGGGTCACATGTTTGAGAACTTTCGATTAGGGGGTCATTTTTGGGTCAAAGCGGGTCAAATTAATTTTATCTAAAAAACGGCTCTAACGATTTTGATTAAATTTTGTATTTTACGAGTTTTGGGCACGCGAAAATCATTAGACTAGGTCACATGTTTGAGAAAATTCGATTAGTGGGTCATTTCTGGGTCATTGTGGGTCAATATCTAAAAAGCGGCTCAATTTACACTAAATTTTGCATCCTATGCTTTTCCGTCACGAGAAGACTGTTGGGCTAAGTCATATGTTCGAGAAAATTCAATTAGTGGATCATTTTGGTCATGGGTCATGATATTTGAACTCATATTTAATTTTGACCGAGCATAGTTCGGTCTTCCCTGCTCGTTAATAGAAATAACTATAATAAAAACTGCAAATAAACAACTTCACCAATTGATAGCATAAATAATAAACAATACCATGGCAGCTTTCTTGCTACTAGTAACATGTAAAATCACTTTAACCATATAAATCCTAACTTACACAGATATATATACAGGATGTCCCAAAAAGGTTGAAATCAGGGCCGTAACTAGAGGGAGAAGGGGATGCTGAGACACCCCTCCCAGGAACCTCTAGAGCCTCCTCTAACCCTCATAATATTATAATAATAAAAGTTGTTACTTTTTGATTGCAAACACACTTTAAAATTCTCAAAATACATAAACATTCCCAAAAACTAAGATAAAAACATTTTAGGAATTAGCCCAGAAAAAGAGCCAGAAATTTCACATTTGGCCCAACCAAAAGTTTTCAGTGTCCCCTCTGACTTTGTTTGTTGGTTACGGCTTTGGTTAAATTGTGTTTTAATTTTTTCCACATTGAAGCTAAGTAGACAAAGTGCATTCAAAATAGAAAAAATATATATGCAATACTTAAAATAAAAGTATTCAAAATAAGATTATGTTAATGAAATAGATCTCCCATTAACTTTCAAAAAGTTATGCTTTTAAAATCGTTGTTGAAAATTAATAGAATTATAATTGAAGAAAAGGCTAACTTACACCAAATTTTTCATACCATTTAAAATACTATTTCTTTAGTAAAAAATAGAGGTCATATACAAATTGACAATAGTATTCTTTAGAGGAAAATTATGTTAACAAATGTGGAAAAAATTGTATCAGAAATACAATTAAACATTATACAGGTAGAAATCTTAAGAGACGAATGCAGTTTTAAATCCTAGAAACATAATTCAATAAATGTAATTCTCAAAGTACTTTTGCTCAACTTTAATTCATAACTAAGCTCTTCTAACAATAACTTCTGTATATTATTTTGGGGTTTTTCACATCTAATATTCTTGTAGGCATCCATTATCTTTTGTTTAAGGTCAGCTTGATATGTATTGCCTGTATTTCTTCTTTCTCACAATATATCACTGGTTTACATTTCTAATTTAATATGGTCCTTATTCACAATGGTCAATGTTCAATTATGTAAAACTCATTCAATTTTGTAGATTTAGATATACAGATTTTGTAGCCACCAGGGGAAAATTTTTCTAATTGAGCAATTTTATCAGAGCCAAGGTATGTAAAAATTTTAAATGTGTAACTTTTTAAAAATTAATGGCAGGACTATTTCATCGATGTAATCTTATTTCCTACCTTATGTTAAACACTTTTTTCAATTCACATTGCCTATTTATCTCTAAAAAGTGAAAAAAAAAATAGCATGTTTCTCCCTTTTGGAGAACCTTGCTCCAAAATATTAGATGTGAAGATGCATACTACTAGAATATTAGGTGTGAAGAACTCCAAAATAATATACAGAAGTCATTGTTAGAAGAGCTTAGTTATGTATTAGAGTTGAGCAAAAGTACTTTGAGAATTTCCTTTGGGAATTACATTTATTGAATTATGTTTCTAGGTTTTAAAACTACATTTGTCTCTTTACAAGATTTCTACCTGTAGGGGAAGGCCCGGCAAAGTGGTCACCCTAAGGTTTTGTGATTTTTTCTTACCCCTTAAAATTCACATACATAACAGACAATTTGCATTGAACTAGAGTGGCTACTTAGAAGTGTATTTATAATTTTTATGAAATAATAAAGTGGAAGTGTGAATTTGTTTTTTTCCAAAAAAGGTCAAAATGACCACTTTGCCTGTCTAGGTCGAGCAAAGTGGTAACTCCATGGCCACTTTGCCCTACAGGTCTAAAACGATTAAACAGTATTTAAATAATTAGGATATTTTTATTGTCATAACAAATCGTATGAAGCATAATGAAAGATTGAAAATGATATGAAAATCCAATAAAAGTTTGACAAACCCATATCAAAAATTATAAATCAGAATCAAACACTGCATTTTTCGCAAATGAACTCCACGTCTTCTTCTTTGCAAAGTGAACAGGCCTCATGAGCCCAGAAGTGACAAACATTGCACCTGATCCAATCTTCATCACTTGATCCAATCAAACAGCCACTACCCTGACCACTTTGCCCGTTTGGGAGCCATGACAGAAAATACATTTTACAGTGGAAACTAATTAACAGTCAGCGACCACTCACCCACGAATGTGAAATTGAAAACATGCTCTTTCCTTACACATTCAATAAATAAATGCAAGTACAACAGGTTATTGTTAATTGAATGTAATATAAGTCACTTACCTTAGATCATAAACTTAAAAAACTGGAAAACCCGCTCTAAAATTATAAGGCATGGAACCATATTGTTCAGCGATTGTCTGGTTATTCACTGCCATCAAACAAAATAGTTTGACCACAAACCATGCAATGCCAGTGCTCTGGTGATGTCATTATATTGAGTGACCACTTTGCCCACCCTGGCCACTTTGCCCGGCCTTCCCCTATAATGTTTAATTGTTTAAATATATTTCTGATGCAATTTTTTTCACATTTGTTAACATAATTTTCATTTAAAGAATACTATTGTCAATTTGTATATGACCCCTATTTTTTCTAAAGAAATATCCTTGTATTAACTAAAAAATATATACAGAGTAAATACTCTGTGATTGGAAGGCCAGGATCCTTCATCTGTTGTAGTGCTATTGAGTATGTATGTAAATCTACATATGATCCTAAAGACCTGACCATTCGCCGACTTTCCATTCATAAAAACATGCCCGTTTCTCCATCGTCTGCTAGCAGATAGCGTAGAATAATAGAACAACATTCCGGGTTTTTCCCTTTAAATACGTTAATAATGTTTTCTGTTTAGTAATATTTGTAGCATATATTTCTATTCAGGATGGATGAAACTGGTGAAAAGAACATATTTAAAGTCAAGAATTAAAGTCTCATCACAAAAAAGTGTTCATTTATTAATAAAATTTTCATATTGTGTAAAAAGAATATCTGATTAGTAAACTACTAGATATGATGTAAGAGCTCGATTAAGATAAGTTTTTAAATATTTCAACAATATCTAGGATTTTTATTTTTGAGACAAATACAATATATCAATGATTTAAAGATCCATCTGAGAAATTACATTTTGGTGTGGTTCTATTGTATATTCTTTTATAATTTCCCCCCTTTATTTTAGGATAAAAGTAATTTCAAGACTATTCTATTATTGTTATTATTGCTTCGATTTTACATATTTAAATTATTGCTTATATAATATATATAATACACAATGAATTGAGAGTTAATTTTGTTGGGGACAAATACTAAAAAAATATGAGCACCGGCAAAATAAAATCTAGGGAGGGGCAAGATTTTTTAACAGGTGTGCCTTTGACCCAGTTGCAATTTCTAAAATTCATTTTTAACATAACAAACAATGATATGTTATTTTGTCAAAAATTTCCCCTATTATTTAAAGATCGATTATATCATTTTTACCAACTCCCCCACCCCCCATCTATTAAGATGTTTCAATATATTCACCTTATTTAATTCTTTTTTTAAATGATATGCAATTGTGTACTCTATCCAAAAACTAATGGCACTGGATATGAGACAATTATTAGAATTCTTTGCAGATGTGCTATTTTAATAAACATGTTTATTATTTTTTAGTGCATATGAAATGTAAATGTACTGTTACTGATGCTCAGCAGTTTATAAAAATATTATAAATAAAAAAAAAAAACTGAAAAGGAAACAAAACACAATGAATTGAGAGTTAATTTTGTTGTGGACAAATACTAAAAAATATGAGCACTGGCAAAATAAAATCTATGGAGGGGTAAAATTTTTTAACAGGTGTGCCGTTGCAATTTCTAAAATTCATTTTTAACATAACTAACATTGATATGTTATTTTATCAAAAATTTCCCTTATTTAAAGAAGATCGATTATATAATTTTTACCTACTCACCCCCCCCCCCCCCCCAAAAAAAAAAAAAAAGTTTATTAATAAATTTATAAAAAGCTGTAATTATTGAAACTATCATAACATCTGTATATGTCATTAGGACAATAATCGTTTAAGGAATTTTTTCATGAAATTCATTTGTTAACAAGTAATTAAAAAAAAAAAATAGATCGGGCTTCAAGTGATTATTCCTTATATTATTGAATTGATATTTACTTATTCTATATACCATTTGGCTTGTTTTAGTGAGAGGGTTTTTGACGACCCTGTGTTTTTGTGGTAATTTCTATTGTTATCCACATTAAATTTAAATCCCATTGCTGCCATAATCGGCCAATGGACGATTATGTATTAAATATTTTAACGTGTCTCTGTAAATACAGGGTCAGCAAAATAAAACTGGCCCGGAAAATACAGGGTCATTCATAAGTATGTATACAACTTCCAGATGCTGTAAGAAAGGAACAGTTTAAGGCATGCTCCCTAAATGCAAGTCATAAGGTAGATGTACACATAAAGTTTTTTCCATTACTGTGCAAAGTGACATAGTCGATAGCTAGCGTGTCACACGAATATCAGTAGAAATGGCTGCGTCTGCAGTGGAGAAGGCATTTTGTGTTCTTGAATTGTGCAAAATGAAATCTGTTACCATTCTGCAAAGGCATTTTCGAACACGATTTGGAAAAGAACCTCTAACCAGAAAATCTATTTATGAATGATTTAAAAATTTTTTAACTACGGGCTGTTTGTGCAAAGTGAACAAAAATGGATTACTGGTTTGATGTGTGTCGTGTGACTAATGGTGCACACATAGATTTTTTAAATCAATCATAAATGGATTTTCTGGTTAGAGGTTCTTTTCCAAATTGTGTTCGAAAATGCCATTGCACAATGGTGACAGATTACGTTTTGTTCAGTTCAAGAACACAAAATGCCTTCTCTGCTGCAGACGCATCCATTTCTACTAATATTTGAGGGACACACTAGCTATCGCCTACGTCACAGCAGTGGGAAAAAACTTTATGAGTACGCCTACTTTACGGCTTGCATTTGGCGAATGTGCCTTAAACTGTTCATGTTTTACAGCATCTGAAAGTTGTATACTCACTTATAAATCACACTATATTTATAAAACAGACACAGAATTGACACATGTTAATGAAAAAGAGAACTGCCCATAACAGAAAATTCTGGAAACAGTGACATTGATGCAACTACCGGTTGCTGTCACATGTCTTCGCATGCTCTGTCCCAAATTCTTTGCTGTATCATTACGTTTGAGTGACTGAGAGGTGCAGACATGTTTAAGATCAAGTTGAAACACAAAAAGGTGCTTACAATAAAATAGCGTATTCATTGTTGTGTGTTATGAGAAGAACAATTCTTGGAAAACGAGTGCGGAACTATTTGCGCAAGAGTTTAAAAATGGAAGTGTTTTGGAAAAGTCTCCAGCAAACTCTGCAATGCAAAACTTGGTGACAAAATGGCACGAAACGAGCACTGTAGCGAATAAAAACTGTAACTATCTGAAAAGAGTTCGAATACCAGAAAAAATTACTCTAGTGCTGGAAAGTCTGTACCGACGAAATCTCAACGCCATTTATCTGTGTAAGTGGGAATTAACATATCGTCATATCGAAACATTATCAAAGAGGACCTGCATCTGTATTCTTACAAATTTGCTGTTGTGCATGAGTTAAAGCCTCCAGACAAACTTTTGCATATTGAGTTCTACTGGTGGTTTCTGAATGAAGCGGAATCAGTATTTTTGTATCCTCAGTTTTTCATTTCTTCAGATGAGGCCTGGTTCAGCCTGTCAGGGTATGTGAACTCACAGAACATGCGCTATTATGCATCAGAAAATTCCCATCAGTATTTTGAAGAGCCGTTGCATAATCTCATGATTGGTGTTTGGTGCGCATTGTCTTGTTTCCGCATCATAACACGATTCTTTTACCAAACTCTTAATGCTTACCGGTGTATCCATAATCTGTTTAATTCATTTGTAGATCCACTCACAGAAGATGAAAGACTGTATGGATATTTTCAGCAGTACGGAGCAACAGCACACACAGCCTTTACAACCTTGTCACGAGTGCATGAGGTGTCTGGCAAGGAGAGGACAATCTGCAGAGGCAATGGAATCTCCTGGCCACCTCAATCGCCTGACCTTTCTCCCTGTGATTTTTACCTGTGGGGCAAATTGAAGTGTCAGGTCTACTCAAATAATCCTCACACACTGGAAGAGCTATAGCAGAATATAGAAAATGTTATTGCTGCTATCCCTCTGCCAGATCTGCTGCGCATGTCTAACAGTTTAATAAATGGAGCACGTTTCTGCATTTTTTGCAATGTGCAGTTCTGTTCATTAACAAGGGTCAATTCTGCGTCAGTCTTATAAATATTTTCCCACCCTGTATATATATATATATATATATATATATAAGATAGCACAAACATACAGTTTTTTAGTATATGTTGATTTCAGACATTTGAGAGTTCCGTGGGAAATCACACTCATAAACCATTACCAAAAACAGAATATGAAATCTTTCGGGGGGGGGGGGGGATTTCATGCTCTGGAGAGGGTATCACTTCGCACCACTTCCTGTTTTCATCACTACTCTTTTCGATCCTAATGGAATTTATAATGGGACAACCATAAAAACTAGCCCTTTCCAATAAAAATAATTATCGAAACCGGAGCAAGCACTCAAAAGTTGTTAGACATACATTAAATTAAAAAAAATAACATACAAACCAGTTGTATTACCCCTTTGGTTAAAGGTCTCTTAAAAGAGTGTAAATGTAAGACTCGGGCCGTATATATTTATTTATTAAAAATTTATTTTTGTATTTCTTCCATTCTAAACTGTTTTCGTGTAACAATAACATGGAGTTTTCTATTTCCTTTTTACTCCTGTTTATTATGTTTGATTTATGCAGACTTTGTGTAATCTTAAGTCTAGACTGCTTTGAATGCTATAGTTAGTTGTATATAAACAATTTCATAAGAAAGGTTTGTTTGGATCTTAAGAGTGCAGAAGGTGTTATAAACATGAAAAAAAAATAGTTATTGACATGACATCTCTAGCATTTATTTGGTGAAGCATAACTTCATGTTCCTAAACAAAGCAGGAAAGAAATAAATAGAATTCCATCGCCTTGATATATTAGAAGCAAAATACCTGAAACCTATCAAGTAAATACTAGTGGTGTTTTTCTATTACATGAAGGCTTGAGTTTTGTATTGAATTAGGGTGGATATTTGATTGAATTGGTGGAAGAAAAAAACATGTAAACCAACATGTATGGCTTCAATAAAACAATCATTAATTCTGGAAAAACTTTCTCGATCTGCAACAATATGAATCCAAACATGTATTTTGTCAATTAAAGGAATAAAAGGAAATTGAAAGGCGGGAAATAAAAAATTAAATATTGCTGTTGAACAACATTAATAAGGTTTCAAAAATATAGTATTAATCTACTGAAATAAAATATATTTCTTTAACTGAACTGACAAATTTCTTAAAGCTGTGTATTTGAATTTGAAAATCTGTCTTTTTCATAAGAATAAAATGATAAATTACTTTCATGGTTATGAGGTTATCGCTACATAATTGACTGTGAAAAATATTAATACAGCTTTGGTATTAAAAAAAGACTTTGGCATCGAACATAACAGTACCTTCACCATTAAATATTCTTCTGTCTGTATTACTTCATAATTTCATTTCACTTCATATTTAATTCAAAATCTAGCCACTATGAATCCTCTGAAAGTCCAGCAAAAGAGCAATATTTAATATTGTTTTCATTGTAATTTTTTAAATGCTAAAGAAATTATTATTCTAAAATGATAAAAAAAACATAATTATGTACATGGAGATAAAGCTTGAAAGTATTTATCATTACTCATTGTTCTAAAACAGTGCTAAATAAGTAAAACTATATGTATTTAAGCAATGTATCTACAGCTTAGTGAACGAGTTATCTCGGGTTTGACATTCAGAGGGTTAGAGATTCAGGGTGATTCAGCACCAGTGCGACAAACGTCTAGAGAGATAGGGGTACAAAGACGATTTGTAATTACATAGAATTGCAGGGTAGGAAATGGTTTCTTCTTGTGGTGGAAAACTTTGTATGAGCGATGGACTACAGAATGTTCCCAGAGAAAAACGGCACTTAAGAGCCAATCACTGAGATTGTACAATGGGCGAATGCACATATGTTGAATTTGCTGAATGCCTATCGCATATAAAGCGGCAGACTCCAAGGACGAGGCTCTATGCTCATGTAACAGGAATGTTTTCTGATAAAGAATATGCATCATCACACGGTCTATACTAGGGTGGTCACAAGAAATAAATTTTCGATTTTTTTCGGGGGGACCCCCCTAAAATTTGCCAATTGCCTGAAAAATGAGATTTCCAAAGTTTCAGCTCATTTGGATAATGTTAACCCGTGCCTCATTGAGGTCAAAGTTTTGAAAGACTGCGATTTTTCGCAAAAAATTATAGTTTTCCCTTCATAAAATGAAACAAAAGAACCTAGAAACCTAATGCTGGTCTCATTTCATAAAAAATGTTTTTGTATTGAAGAACCAAACATCTTTTTTTATTGTAAAAAAATCATAGTTAAAAATATACAGAATTTTTTAGTATCAAACATGATTCGAATTCTCAAAATTGACTTTTTATGAAAATATGTAAAATCATTGTAAAATTCTATTTCATCTGCTTTTAGATTTTGATTTCTTTATTTTTCTATTTTGTACATATAAAAGGGTTTAGTTAAAAAAAAATCCAAAGTAAATGAAAAAAATCAAAATTTAAACTCAATAATTTATAAGAAATAAAGAGCTAACTTCTCACAAATAACGTTCAAATGCATTTCATTATGAAAGTTGCATTATAAAAAACGAATAATTATAAAGGAAATAAAATATTATCACTTAGGACTATTACATTAAGGTGGTAATGGCTTCAATAATGTGGCTTTTGAAGAGTCTGAGAAAATTTTTCTGCATTCAGATACAACTTGTAAGAGAAACTGCTTTTGTTCTTCATCTTTCGTTAAACAGGAATTGAAGTCTTGGATTAATTTTATTCCCCTTTCAGCTGCGTCATTGACAACCTTAAAACCATTCACTATTTTTTTGCTTTCAAATAATGTTTATTTTCACACCATACGTCGGGATCTGTATTTAAAAATTGCATATTAATCACAAATCTCCTAAAAATATTTACTGTTCGAGATGAAACAAAAAAATCGACTTCTTTGTCCAATAAATATTCCACTTCATTGAAACCTATTTGTTGCTGCTACATCCTTATCATCATGATCATCATCATCATTTTCTTCTTCAAATGACATTAAATTTTCAGCCATACTTATTTTGACTGTTTTTTTCCAAAGTATCATCGAAGAAGGAAAATGCAACTTGCCCCGAGCTAAGATACCAAATATGTTTTATCATTTTAGAAAGCGCTTGGTCTGCAACCTGTTTATAAATTTTTCTGTAGTCAACAAGTGATTTTAATAATTGTAGGTCTTGATTGGAAGCCGAAGTCAGAGTGAGATCAATGAACCACACTTTTATATATATATTGATTATAAACAAACAAATGTCTCCAATACCTTCTTCTAAATATATTAATTATAATTGATCCCTGAAAAGATGTATTTTGAGAGAATAAATGGCCTTAGCCATCCATTTGGTGTGATGAATAGCATCAGGTGCTCTGAAAAAAAAATGTCTTTTGATGGAAGGTGTCCTATAAAAATTAAACAAAGTTGGATAAATTCTTTATAGTCATACCTGGGGTGTTCATCTTTTAAATGCTCGGTAAGAAAACTTTAAATTTCCTCCGAGTTAAGTATTTTATATCTGATATTTTCATCTTCAATAGCAGTTTTGTATTTAGTCTTGTTCAGCTTAGACCACCCAGTATGAATTTTTTTTTTTAAATATCTGGCTGAAGGGCAGTGGTTATGCCCATTTTAAAATCAAAAATTGCTCTGAGAATAATTTCTAGAATATGGTGGCGACATGGTAAATAGAGAAGATTTCGTTCTTTCTGTAATTCTAATTTCTGTAGCAAAATGCAGGTTCTCATGAGGTGACTTGTATTTAATGCAGTGGTATCGAAACATATTGCCTGGATTTTACCAACTGCCATCTCAGCTGCTCGTCTTTTTTCTCTTCATTCTCCAGCTTTTACAAATTTCATGTCAACTTCTCCCATGCAACCAAGGTGCCCTTTCTTTCTCTGGAGTAACAAAAACTGCTTACCTTCTTTAATAATGTTTTTAATTGCATCCTGATGAGCAGCATCAAAAAGGTCATCAAGCGTTGAATTGAAGGATTCTACTTTTTTTATTTTGAGATTTGAAATAGGATCTGTTAGCGGGTTTTTTTTGGTACTTTTCTCCACTCTTCCTAAAGTTTTTCAGCCTTTGCAACACAGTCTTTAAAGTGTCTGGTTTGTATCTTGGCTTTCTCACAAAAAAGTACAACTTCCTGTACTGTAAGTCTAGCTGCTTCTCTGGTGTTCAGATTCACTTGGCACATATAAAATAAACTGTGTAAAACTTAACAATGGTAACTTACTGCCATTGATTTGGTGAGACATGTAGCCAATTAAGAAAATCTTGTCTTTCTGCCTTGAACTCATGCTCGTTATTACTCTAGAACGTTATTACTCTAGAAAGAAATCATTAAACAAACGTACAATGCTTGAAAGACAAACATTATCTAAATCCTCTCTTCCCACCCTTGTAAGTAAGAAAGGGCCAATAGTAAAAGGAGGGGTGCATTTGACGACTGCCGAGTGTTAGAAGGTTTCGTCGATGCTAAAAATGGACTTCTTAACGATAGAAAGACACAAAAATTACCTTGTATTAAAAAGAGATTTTCAGAGGTTCGTGTTAAATGCACTTTAACTGCAATACAAATTGAGGAGCTTCTTCTTTTGAGGTGCAAAACTAGATACCTAATAATTAACTATAATTTGTATTTTTTTTTTTTAAGTTATAAAAAATGTTTTTTGGTCTTTTAATGTAAAAAATACAAAAAAGTGGTCAGAAGTAATTAGAATTATTCTGCTGTCATTTTCCATGTATTTTTCAAAAATGCAGCTTTGAGGATATAGTTCACAACTTGACTTAAAAAATGCTAAAAGTAATTAAATATAAGTTTTGATGAGAGCAAAAGTTCAAGGCAACAACATTTTCTATCAAATAAGACAAGAATCAGGTTTTTAGGACAAATGCTTTTTACTTAATGAAGAAAAATTGCAATTTTTCACCAAAAATCAGAATTTTTCAATAATTCAACCTCGATGAGGCACGGGTTAATATTATTCAATTGAGCTGAAATTTTGCCAATATCATTTTTTAACTAATTGGCAAATTTTAGGAGGGTCCCCCGAAAGATAAGTTGAAAAAAAAATTTCCCCATGTTACTTGTGACCACCCTAGTCTATACGTACCTGTACCAGAGGCTATGCAGGAATGGTGAGAGAGCTGCTATGAATAAGGATGGATCGGAATGGGCACAGCAGAATGAAAAGAATGTTCCCATCCATATGCTTTCCCTCCCGAAACATTGCCGTAATAGTACTTAATAACCCTCAATAAAAATGTACAACCATATTAGCACTAAAATATGATTAAAATCCTAAAATTGAAAGTAATACCCCTGCATGGGAAGCATGAATAGAACGACAGCTTTGTATACTATTTAATCTATGAAAATATTTTCATTAAGAATGAAGCAACATGTTAAATAAATTCACAAATGTATTTGAAAAAAGTCCTTTCAAATTTTAACACTGCACATTGCCGCAGCAATTAAATTTAGTGCCAGTTACAGGACGTTTTTACTGATTTTCTGCCAATATCTAGTGCAACGATGATCGATGAGTGATAGCTCTCATGATAATCCTATCCAGTTCCTGATTCTAGGGCACTAGCTACACCATCCTTGCTGGTGACACTGACTACGCTATGCTTCAATTTGTCTGATATTTGTTTTGTGTAGCTTTACTTATTGTTTAGATTTTAAAGCTCTCCTCTAAAGTTTTTAATGTAATATTTCTCTTATGTATACGATGTGTTTATGTGAACACATGCGTAGAATATATAAGTACATGTTCTGTAATATACAGTGTTATCCTGAACTCTAATTTCAAAAGAAGAAGGATGATAGTAAATGACAAGATACCCTTTTGTTCTAGTGTTGACCATGAGACACCAAACGCCCCCTTCCAAAATCAGCACGCAGCAAATTGGCGAATGGTCTGGTCTTTAGGATCATATGTTGGTCTAGATGTAAATACTTTGTGAGAGTACCGTCATTTCCGGCCTATAATCCGCGAATCAAACAATCATGTTTCGAGTCAGAAATTTTATTCAAAAATTGAAGTCAAATATTTACATCAATCTAACAAGTTACATTTTATAAAATAAATTTTCTGGGTCGAAACATGATTGTTTGGCCCGCGAATTATACGCCGGAAATTACGGTAGTTTAAGTATGTTTCTTTAGTTGAATTAACTGTGTAGCCAAAATTTGTACACATAAGTATAAAAAGAGCTTGTGTGAGTAGGAGGAGTTAAAATAATTTTATTATTTCCATATATGATTCACAGTCTATTTTATTCTGTCAGTTGAACTATTTCTTTTCTGTTTAATAAAAGAGTAAATTTCTTTATAATTCATGAAAGATTTTCTAATGGATTAAACTTATTTTTTGAAAAGTTGATCAGGATTTGAAAAACCTCTTGTCCCAAACTGTGTGGATTTCAAAAATTCTATTGTATTTTTAATTAATCAATTGTACAGTACAATATTTCTTTTTGGCAGTGAGAAATTTATCATTGAAATGAAATTGGGAAAAATAAACTTTTAATCATATTTACTAAAGAATGGTATGAAAAAAATATATATTATTTTGCTAAATAGGTATAGAAAGCTGCTCACCGGGCCTGAAGGGTCAAACAACAACAACAACAACATATATTATTTTACAATAGTTTAAATTTTAGTAATGCATTAGAACTTTGTTTTTATGTTCCCAGATTTATTATGTTTTTCTGTAATTAATAAAAAAATATGCATGCATGATATGTTTTTCAAAATTAGGACAGTTTAATATTTAATGGTATGATATGTCTACAAAAACATTAAAATGTGGTTCAGTTGTCTGTGGAGCAATACAAAATTAATCTGAAATTCTAATATTTTTACTATATTTTTAATCCGTTGAAATGAATAGAATTCAAATTTAATCATTAAGTTGTAATAAATGCTAAACCAATTTAATTATTATGCATGCGGGTCATTCCATGTCAAATCAACCAGTGACTCAACCTGACCATTTTAGATTTTGATGAAACTTACAGGAATCATTCTCCCTGATGATACAAATGAGAATATACTTTTATAATTTTTTTATCTCAGTAAATTTTCATTCAATTAATTTTTTTAATTTCAAAAAATCATTTTTTGGCTTGTATAAATGTTTTCACTTTTAAATTTCTCAAGTTCTATCAGGCTTAGAGAGTTGTTTGACCCCTCATTTTAAAGAGAATTTCATAAGGTTTAATTTGATATGCAAATTGACTATGCTTCGTTTAAAAGATGTTAATTTAAAATTTTAAAATTAAAAAAAATGTAAATAGTGTTTTTTTTTATTTGAAAAAATTATATGTTTTTTTGTAATATTATAAACTTTAAATTCTAAAAGTTTTAGAGTGGGATCTCAATGGGATCAGCAGTTATGTTAAAAAAACTAATGTTAAACACCAATTGGGGCTGGTATTTAAAATTGGCATCTCACCAACTTTATGATCTTGCTAAAGAGATCATTGTTTCATTCAGTGGCGCAGCCAAGCGGGGGTTTGGGGGTTAAATCCCCCCCCCCAGAGCTAAAAAAATTACTATAATTGCCGCTTATATGAATCAAAACTATTAAAGTTAAAATTAAGTTTTTTTACCTTTCCGCCTTGGCAGAATCCACCACTTTCTTAAATCAAATTCTATTCAACAATGTGATTCAATTAAACGGCGAAAATTCTACTTAAAACTGTGAAAGCGCATATTACACGCATAGGTTATGTCAAAACTTGATTTTTGGACTGCGTCACTTTGTTGAGACGGCTTATAGTAAAAGATGGTTCATATACTCTCACATAGACGCTTTGAGTTATATAGTATATGGTGGTCTGTTTCTTAATTGCATTTCTGTCTTTGTTCCACGTTCGAAACAATAACAGATCATCGAATTCCAGAGAAAAAAAAACATACACTTTGTAAGTCTCTCTCAGTTTCAAGCGGCTTTTTTTTTTGCGTTTTTTGCTCTCAGTTATATCTAAGACCAAGCTATGTGCGTACCCAGGAAAAAAATATTTGCAAAAGGAAGAATTTTAAAAAAGTACTTTAAAGTTATAAAAAGCTTTTTTTTTTTTTTTTTTGTGATTGAACATATTTTCGCAATCAGTGTTTCTCTCGAATCATTTGTTTCGTAGGGGGTGTGTACACAAATTTAAAGACTATATTTCATTTGTTGGTAATGTAGCAACGACGTCTTGCTTATGATGGAGATTCATATATTTATCGTTAAAATTTTATAAATTAGTTGTGGTTCCTCTTTTAGCTATTTTTAATTCTATGGCGCTTCTGTGAAAAGAAAATCTCTTTCCTTTCTATTTAAAATTCAATAATTCTTAAACTCTTTTATCGCAGCTTGAAGTTGCCCTTTTTCAATTAATGTACATGTCTAAATTCTTTCTTTGTATGTGCTTGCGGTTTTCATATGAGAAATGAACTCATTTTCAGTTTGGCATCTGCGTGCCTTCTAATGCATACATTTTGGATCAAAGAATAAATAAAGAAAGATAAAATGCAACGTCTATTTCTCGATACATCTGCATGCTAAAATTCCTGCAGATGTTAAGTTCGGACAGTTAGTTTTCTGTTGTTATAAAAATGCTGATATGGTAATATGGTTTGGCGGTTTGCGTTAAAAAAAAAATAGAATGTGTTTCTTCCTAACAAATTTTCTTCTGTACCCTATGGGTCGACGCGAATAAATTTGTGGCATCTCAAAAAAAGGCATTTGATTTTGAGTTTTCATGATGTGAAGATATAGACCAGCCGCACTCAACCTTTTTTTCTGGCGGGCCGCAAATATATATTTACGACGTTTGGCGGGCCGCAACACACTTGTATAATAATGTAAAAAAATATAGATTTCTATTGCAAATGCCGCGAAGATTTTTGTTTTAAAATAGTGGTATAAAACTTTTTGCTGCCAATTTTTTCTGCGACAAATATTTAACCCTAATAAGCCTTATTAGCTATATTATAAGTATACAACAGTTCAGCAATTCAAAATTCTCAGAAAAAGAAATCAAGGGATTTTTTCTAATAAATCAGTTTTTTTCTCAATGCAAAAACTTTTTTTTTAAATGTAGAAATATAGAGTGCAAATTAAATTTATTTGGAATAATGTTTGTTTAGTGTTCAGTATTAAGAAATGTATACACTACTATAGCACAAGTAAAACTACATGTAAAAGAACTTTGACTAAGGAAACGTCATTTAAGATATTTTAAGGTAATTTTAAATTAGTAATTATAAGTATCGGGAAATTGTCTTCCCATGAAAATATATAAAAGAGCAGTGAAAATATTAAAAACTTTTTATACATATCTCAATTAATTTTAAAAATAGGGAGAAATGATTATGTGTCTCGGGCTGCACATAAAGGATCGCCGGGCCACATACGGCCCGCGGGCCGCAGGTTGAGTATGGCTGATATAGAAGTTCTGAGTGCTGGGGGACCGCCTCATTTTTTCAATTATCTTTCTTCAAACAATTTTTTTTTTTCATGGAATCCTCAAGTCTCCGATATGTTTCTTCACAGGATGAGAGCCTTCGGGTTCTTGCTTATAGCGTATATGTATGAGCTCCGGTACTCTTTTTTCCTAGAATTTAAGCCCTTCTTGTGAGTATGGATTTTGAAGAAAAAAAAGACGTTAAATGTGCGTTAAATGCATTTTTTTAGAAAAATACTATCTATAATCACACACAATTTTACGCTAACCATGCATTAATTTAAATTGATCAGCAATATATTAATTATGCATTGATTTACACTTATTACATTTTAACGAATGCTATCTGCATGTCATTAAAATTATACTAGCTGACCCGTCCGGCGGTGCCTGGGCTCATGATAATTACCTCAAATTTGTATGATTATATATCTTATATCAATTTTATAATTTTAAATGAAATTTTCACTAAAAAATATTGATTACTAGACAGAAAAGCATTTTTAAAAGACACCTTCTTGTTTGGTTGTTTTTTTTTTTTTTTTTTTTTTTTTTGTTTGTTTTCCTCGTAAGGGTCTCCCGTTTCATAGTTTAAAAAAAAAATAACCCCATTTGTCTGAATTCTATAAATTTTTCATCAGTTATAAACAGGTCTTGACAAATGCAGTCGCCAGGTCGCCACTAGTGACCTAGTTTTTCTATCTAGCCACCAAGTTATTTAACCCGATTTTTTTTATTATTATTATAATTTTTTGTACAAAAATTGACCTAAGAAATGACCATAAATGTCATTTTTTCTCATTTTCGGCATTTTTAATTAGGTAAAAATAAGTTACTGGTAACTGTTTTTTTACTGGTAACTAGAATTTTTTACTGGCTACCAGATTTTATCAAATTTGTAAAGCCAGGGTTATAAATATAATGGTTTTACAGACCGTGGAAAAATATTGATATCTAGCTGTAAAAGAAATGCTTTCTTCTCGCATCTCTCTCTCTCTCTCTTTTTTTTTTTTTTTTTTTTTTTTTTTTTTTTGCGACGTGTCCTTTAAAATAACAACACAAAAAAGTTACTGTCCGAACTGTCTGAAATTTTATTCGATTGTAAATATAACTCTATCCAACCAACCCCTCTTTAAAATTCCGTGAAAAAAGTCTAAGTCTTTGACAAAAGTCGAAGAGAACAGAGTCACAGAGTCACGTCAAAAAAGACTAAGTCCCATTTAATACTGAAAACATGAGCCGACGCCGAGCAAACCCACGCCAAAATACCCAACTTTCTTTTTGCATTGTCATCGAAAAATTCTCAGATTTTTTTAAATTACTTTTATTCATCAGAGCGTTTCCAAATTTTTGTAGGCTCTGTAATTTTGATCTTCCAAGATTCTTTTAATAGATTGTGTCGAAATACAGACGTTTAGTTACTTTTAGCATAGAAAAAAGATAGTCTTCGAAAGGCCCGATATGACGCGAGGTTCTAAATAAATCGTAATTTAGAATGCTTTCAGCTGTGCACCTTTAAATTTCCCATTTATAATAAATTCTTTATGCCAAGCATTTCTATCTTAAAAGTAATCTCTATACTAAATTTCAAGTTTCTAACACTGAAACTGTTAGAGTTTCAACTAAATCATAATTTAGAACACCTTTAGAAAGTTTTCAGCTCATTTCGTCCTTTTAAATTTTTAAATGTTTTTAAAAATGTTATAAGGAAGCATTTACTACAATAAAAGTAATCATCATGCCAAATTCCAAGTTTTCATACCAATTGTGTCACATAAATCACAGTTTTAGAATGCTTCTTACTCTTGCATTCTTTTAAATTTCGAATTGAAAAAATAAATTTTGGGGAGCATTTACGTCTTTTAAGTAACATCCATATAAAATTTCAAGACTCTAGCCCTAAAAGTTCTAAATGACTTGTTACATTTGGCAAAAAGCAAGGTAAGTAAGTCTATTGAACATTTTGTTAAAATTGTTTCATTATCATTAAAGTTAGGAATAAGAATTCGTGATTCTCTTGTAATGAAACCTTGTGTATTTTTGATTGAACAAATGGATTCCAACTCTGTTATTTTGTATGTAAAAAATATTTGCTGTACGGTGATCTTCCATCTTTAAGTTTTCCCCTCATCATTTTTAAACACTTTATAAATCTAACCTAGTTTTATGTTATTTCATTGGTGCATTTTATAGTTTGTAACTCTAATATTGTAAACATTGTTTAAATGAATCATAACCAACGTAATTGCGGAGAAAAGCATTATGATTTCATTCATTTAAAAGACTGATTCCATTAACCAATGATTCATATAACCGGCGACCATCTTTATTATAAACTCAAAACCCCCCCTAGAACCGAATTCTGGCTGCGCCACTGGTTTCATTCATTTTAAACATTATTAGGTAGCTTTCAATACAAAAAAGTATAAAGCTACCTATTGCAGCCATTCGGAGGAAAGCAGTTCCGGAAAAATTTGATATATTTTCACCGATCATGACCCCCAGACCCCAAAACCACCCTCCGTTCAAATGTTGATTTATGTATATAGATATATCCATATATATATATATCTATATCTGACCTATGTCATACGATAACGCTCGTATTTATAAATCAATTTTGATGAAACTAATTGTGTGTATTAAACTCACCAATGTCTCGACCGAGTTCGTTGGTCAGCTTGGTCTGCCATTTTGTTTCAAGGTGGTGGCCATTTAAAAATTTAAAACTAAAATAAATATACATAAAAGTTAAAAATTCAAATTTATTTTTTAATTAAGTATTAGGCCTTGATACGAGGATTCCAGAGCATTTTTTGGTTTACCTCTATCTTAAAAAATGGCTGAGATAGAGGTTTGCAGATGAGGAGAGCAGTTTGAAATTCTAGGGTGGCTGACATTTTGAAACAAGACAGCACATTACAAAAAATTTCATTGTTGTAATAATTTTCCCAATCATACACATAAAACTATATTTTCATATCCGTTAGCACCAAATTCTCACCAAACTTGGCGACATTTGACGAAATATCGCCAAATTTGGCGACCAAAATAAGTCTTCATAAATTAAGCCAATTTGGCTATTGCTCAATAATTTGGCGAATTTCTTATTCAAATTCAGTATTAACGAATCTTTTGTAAACGTTTCTTTGCATTTTAACTTGCTGTTTTCGTGTAACATTAGCTAAAATTTTAAAACGAAGATATAGGAAATCTACCTTTTCCTCCCGGTACAGGCCATAAGGACTTTTTTCTTATAACTGCTGATCCCATTGAGATCCCACTCTAAAACTTTCAGAATTTAAAGATTATAATATTACAAAAAACATATTTTTTTCAAAATTTTTTAAAAACACTATTTTTAAAAATTTCAATTTTTAAATTAAATTAAATTAAATTTTTTTAAATCACACATAGTCAACTTGCATATCAAATTAAACCTTCTGAAATTCTCTTTAAAATGAGGGGTAAAACAACTTTCTAAGCCTGATAGAACTTAAGAAATTTAAAATTGAAAACATTTATACAAGCCAAAAAATGATGATTTTTTGAAATTAAAAAAATTAATTGTATGAAAATCTACTGAGATAAAAAAAATTATAAAAGTATATTCTAATTTCTATCATCAGGGAGAATGATTCCTGAAAGTTTAATTAAAATCTGAAATGGTCAGGTTGAATATTGAAAATTTTTGGTTGATTTGACATGGAATGACCCATGCAAATGTAATTTCCTGTTATTCAATAGGTGTTTATTTTCCAATCTTTTTTTACACACCTTATAACCCCCCATCCACACACACACACACACACATACATCTCTTTTATGTTCCCTATTCAGATTCAAATGCAATATTTTCATTTCCTCAACACAATTTTAACACTACTTAATTATAATCTTATTCTATTATTTCAGCTGCTACTGTTCAGGCAAATCAATCAAGTCAGGGTCTTGCACCAGCTGACATGAAAAGGGCATATGCTGCTCTTGGACTTCCATTTAATGCTGGTAATGGCAGTGCAAATATAAATCCTGTGATACAACGGAGTCAAACTGTTGCTGTTCCTAATGGTTTGTACTATCTCCCTATCTTTTACTCATTTTTTTGTTTATTTATTTATTTTTTATTACATATTGCTGTTTAAAATGTAGATTTCATAACTGTCTGAACCAAAATTCATTGGTTAATGTAAATTACAAATTGCCCATTAAACAACTTTTATTACTAGTTGGTTTCATTTTCTAAAACCTAACTAAGTAGAACAATGTTGCCTGTATATTTGTCTTTTATTTTTATGTATTATACAGGAAATTCTGAAATTTTCTGCAATGTACTTTTCAATCATGGATCTTTTTTCCAGTTTAGTGTTCCTTCTAGGCTCCCAGTTTTTAAGGGCCCAGTGCCCTGCCCTTTTTTAAATTGGCAAAATGCATCCCGCTTTTTTTTTTAAGTAGTGAAATTCACCCTTATTTATATCCAGAGATTTCTTGTAAACATTTTCCCCATATTACAGTCTTTCTAAATTTGTATGCATGAGACCATGCAAAATTTACAGAACTTCATTTCTTTAGAAAAAACACAAGAGATTATTAAATTATATTGTAATTTAATTATATTTTTGTATTTATAATTCATAAAATCATTCGAAATGAATGTTACTTTATTTATCATACCTAAAAATTAAGTTTTTTTTTTATCATTGCTAAACCCACATTACATTTTCTCTTGCCCTTTTATACACAACTAGTTTCCTTTATCTGCTTCAGTAGTGCTCTTTTTAGTGACTAGGCACCCTGCCTTTTTCTTTCTACAGTGAACACTTTTAACTTTAAAAAGAAATTCAATAATTTGCAGCAGTCATAATCACTGTAAATTTTATTACCATAAAATCCAAATTGTAACCCTACCTCCCTGTTTTTTCAAAAACAAAAACAGTTAAATTTGGGAGGGGGTTTATAATCAAGATTTTTAAATCATTAAAACTTTTTATCATTAATATAGGAGTAAAAAGATAAATACAGGGGTGAGAATCTTCTGTATTTTGGCAGAAAGCCCTCTTTTTATCCTTTGTCACCCCCCTCCCTCAGCATACACAGTTTTAAGTCTTTAAAAATTTGATTTTTTTTCTCAATTTATAACTTTCTTGTAACAACAATTAACTAATCATATAAACTAAAAAAAACCCGCTCTTTCCCCCACCCTAGCACACAAACTTTATAATCTTTAAAACTTTTTTTTTTTTTTTTTTTTTAAAGATTTGTATGTTGTATTGTTACTTTGTAGCGAACCAATAAATAAATAATCAGCTAAATCTCCCCTTAAATTTTCATTCCAGAAAAAATGTGAATTTATAGACATAAGGGGAGGGGAGTGTTTCCTCTTTTTTTTTTTTTTTTTTTTTCAATTTGGCTGTTCTCTCTTCTAATATTTTAATATTGGGGGTGGGGAGGAGTGGAAAAGTTATTTCAGAGAACCTATTTATTTTAAAACATAAAATATACTATGACTCAGGAGTGAGAACTGCCAAATTGTCAAAAAAAAAAAAAAAAAAATGTTTTCTTCCCACATGTTTAAAAATCCAGAAAAATCCTTAAAATTCCCTTTGGGGGGAAAGGACAGAGCAAAAATTTCAAAGGTGATGAAGATTTTAGATGAGTGATACTTATATGAGAGATGATGTAGATGAGATTTTAGATGAGTCACCTTACTGAAAAATGAGAAATATATAGAGTAGAATTGTTTTTTAAATTAATATTAAAGATTTTAAACTATATGCTGGAGGCAGGGGGGGGGGGGGCAGAGAGGGAAGTGGGACTTTTGGAGAAAAGGGGGGTAATTTAGATTATCTTATTAGCTGTTTTGAATCATCAAGCGAGATTCTTCTTCAGTGCGACTAAGAGAAAAGCACAGCATGCTAGAAAAAAGCAAGGCTGAGCATAACGACAGAGATACGTTATGCTCAGCTTATATACCCGATGCAGGTACAGAACGTGCCAAAATCAACCAATGAGAAGAAAGCAGTATAAAACAACTGAGTGGACAAGTAAAGACGTCTACCAGAGAACGAAAGAAACCAAAAAAGGGAAATTAAATTAATGCTTTCCAAATACTTGGAAAATTCTTTTGTTTCTTTCATTCTCTGGTAGATATCTCTACTTGTCCACTCAGTTGTTTCATGCTGCTTTCTTCTCATTGGTTGCTTTTGGCACATTCTCTACCTGTATCAGGTATATCATCCACCGCCTCTCTGTTGTTATGCCCAGCCTTGCTTTTTCTAGCACGCTGTGCTTTGCTCTTTGTCACACTGAAGAAGAATCTGGCTTGTGGATTCGAAACAGCTATTTGCTGCTTTTTTGTGTATTATTTGTGCATTTTTAATGTTGGTTTTCTGCCTTTTAATATTCTTGCACAAAGGCTTTATTTGCTATTTATATATTTTTTTCTTATAGCAACCGTTATGTAGGGCCTGATCAGAGTAGAACTGGCAAACTCTCTGTACTGAATAAATTGGAGACATAGGTGTGTTTTCTATTCACAGGACAGAAACCCCTCTTTTTAAAATGTCCCCCAAAAAACCATTTCTGTGCTGTATTTTTTTTAAGAGGTTTTTTAAGAGAGGTGCAATTTTAGCATTACTTTGGATGGCACACTTCCCTAAAATATCTGAGGGAAAAAGAAAAAAAAAAGCAGAAAATTTTTACTATTTTGGGTCCTACATATCTAAAAAATATAAGGGAGAAAAAGAAATGCCAAAATTTTTCAATTTCAATGTTATATCGGGTCTTGTACACTCGTTAAAAAGGATGGAAATTTTATCATTTTGGTGTTACTTTAGGGCAAAAAGAATCTGAGGGAAAGGAAGAAAAAAGACAAAATTTTTATATTTCAGTTTCGTGGTTTCAAGAGTAAAAAAAAAAAAAAAAAAAAAAAAAAAACAATTTTGGTTTTATTTTGGCTTTATTTTAAAACACACAATCCCGAAAAATTCAAGGGAAATAGAGAAACAAAGAAAATGAAAAAATTTTGCAACTTTCAAGTTATTTGAGAGTTTGTGTAATTTGGAAAAAAAAGTCAAAAGTTTCACAATTTTGGTTTTTTTACTTTGGGTCCAGAAAATCTAAGGGAAAACCAAAAAAAAAAAAAAAAAAAACTTTTAAATGATAAAAGAATATATATTTTTAATTATTGCATTCTTTATTTTTTATTTATATTTTCTACTTTTTAGTGTTTAAAATATTTTGTTGTTGTAGTTTCACAGCCAGTTGGCATATTTTGGTGAGAGTGGTTTGGTGCATATTTAACTCTGTTGTTTTTTTTTAATTTATATTTTCTACTTTTTATTATTTAAAATATTTTGTTGTTGTAGTTTCACAGCCAGTTGGCATATTTTGGTGAGAGTGGTTTGGTGCATATTTACCTTTATTGTTTTTGTAATAAACAGTTGTAATTATAAAGATTATTTGGCGATTGTCACCTGCAGCCTACAAAATGTTGTATTGTCATCTGAAACACACCTGTGTACATAATTTTTATAATTCTAGCATAACAGGAAGTGAATGAAAAATCGATTACTAAATTCTGTCTTTCCATACAAAAACCAAGTTAAGTTAAATAAAAGAATGTAAAAAGGTAAAATATTTTACAACTTCAGAATTATTTTAGTTCCCATGGACATGAGGGGGGAGGGGGAAGGTGTCAATTTTTTATAATTTTGGCATTATACTAGGTTGTGCATACCCAAAAATCCCAGAAAAAAGAAAAGACATGAAATTTTTACAATTTTGGTTTTATTTCAGGTCCCACAGACTCAGGGGTCAAAGAAGGTTTTTTTTTAAATTACAATTTCTGTCTTATTTCAGGTCCCCTGTACTCAAAAAATAAGTGCACTATTTTGGCTTTACTTAGGGTGTCACTGACCAGAAAAATCCCAGTAAAAAGAAGTTGAAAAAGTGAAAACTGTACTATTTCTGCATTATTTCAGGTCCTGCAGACTTGGGAGGAGGGATAAAAAATCGTTCAATTTTCGAATTATTTCAGGTAAAACAATGCTCGAAAAAATAAGCAAAAATTCTACAATTTTGGCGTTATTTTGGGTCCCAAAATTTTACAATTTTAGTGTTGTTTTAGGTCAGACCCGACAAACTCAAGGGAAAGGAATATAAAAAAAACAAAAATTTTGCTATTTCTATATTTTTTCGTGTTCTTTTTACTTGAAAAATCAGCCCAAAATTTTACAATCTCGACATTACTTCAAGTTTCAGAAATTTACAATTTCTGCATTACTTCGGGTCTATGGTGCTGATAGATTTTGAGATGTGGTTTTACCTTCCCAACCTATTCACTCAGCCTACCTCCCAAGTTCAACATCATGCATAATTTCAAATGCATTAAAACAAAATAAATTGAAATTGAAAACAGTTACATATAAAGTAAAACAAAAACAAAATGTAAAAATATAATATTATAGAAAAAACCCACAAATCCTGAAAAGCAGAGCCAAAGTGCATTTTGACCAGGGCTATAGTGGAGGGTATATATAGTGGTATATGCCATATGCGTTCTGAATTTTTTAAAGAAACTGTATACCATCTATTTTCCAAGTTAAGCTATAGTGTGTGTCCTTTTTTTTTCTTTTTTTTTTTAACAATTGCAGATTACAGCACTGATTTTGACTCATTATAATTGCAAACAAATGCACACAAAAAATATTTAAATTAGAGGTCTGCATGAGTCTGAGTCAATTTATCTTCAATAGCTGGGGCTTCATTCTTTTGATGCCCAGCCTGGCTCAATTAAAGAATACTGGCCAAGTCTACATCAAGCTGGTATTTAAAAATAGTAAAAATAAATAGTGATAATTTATATTTTTAGTGTGATATATTAAATAAATTAAACACTATCATATGTAGAATTTAGCAAGGGATATGAAGACTACTCCATCATTATTTGGAAAAAAAAAAAAAAAAAAAGAGCTTGCTGTGGGAGAAGATAAAATGATAATATCAGAATGACATAATATAGCATACTGTCTCCTTGATTTTCTGTCAAAAGTGCGACATACTTGAATTTTCCCTTCTGGTTCTTCACTTCTGACTTACATAAAAATTCTTTCTAATGATATACTTAAAAACTCATAAAAATTACCTAATGAATATATTTTTATTTATTATTTTTCTAATGGTAGGAAAAATCTTCCTCTGTACAGAAATCCAACTTTAAAGTTTGAATGAAAATAATTTCAGGTTGAAATCGCTTAATATAACAAATTAGCTTTATATTTGGTCACAGGCAAAGATTTAGAAAAAAAAATTAATGCTGTACTATTTATAAATAAAATTTATTGGTAAGAAAGGTAATTAAGAATGAAATTGAATCACTTTTATGAAATTTGCTAATGCAACATGAAAGCATAAAATTAGTGACAAAACATAAAAATTTAAAAACCAGGCCATGAAGTACACAAGTCCAACTTCCTTCTGGAAAACAATTTACAGCCTATGCCAATACAAATACACAAACACTTTCAATTATTGTATAGATGTAGGATTTTTATGTAGTTTCAATTCAAAAAAATCTGAAAACATTCTATTAAGAGTAACGGGTACCCAGCATCATTTCTAAAGCAAACATATAGACCATATTTTAGAAATAAACAATTGATACATATACACTACAGCAAGTATTTAGTAAAATTTAAACCCCAAATTATCCAATAACATCTTTCCTATTATTATATATTGAGCAAATGTTTAATCATATTTAATTTCATAATCCAATAGCTGTATATTTCCATTTTCCAGCGCCATTTTTACCATCATGCTAAACACCATTTATTTCAAAATGATTTCGTGTGGTGCTGCCATCTATAAGTCAAATATCAAAGTAAAGCTTCATGAGTAATTTGTTATGTGTTTTATACTGCTTTTTTATGCACAAATAGCTGATTTTTTTAAAAAAATTGTGCAAAAAATGCCCAGTTTGTAGTAAATCTAAATATCGTTATTAAACAGTATTTATATTTCACAAAAACACTTAAGGAAATTTTTTATTTGCCATAATCTGAATCTAGTGAATTTGGCGACTTTGGCTAGATCTGTTTTCGGAATGAAATTATGGCAACCTCTTCCAAAGGCAGGGTTTATTTTTGCTGTATCTTTTAGTTCCGTTTTCTTTTTACGCTCATGTACTGATAGAAAAAAAAAAAAAAAAAACCTCACACTCTTTTATTTTACTACACTTAATTTATGTAAAGATGGGATTTTGCAATCGATTTTACACTCATTTTTTAATATACTAGAATTATAAAAAAAATATGTTCACTGGTGTGTTTCTGATGGTAATACAATATTAAGTTAAAAAGTAAAAAATAAAATAAATAAATAATGAGAGTAATGTATTTTTCTAAAAAAATTACATTTTAATCAATTAGTAGTTTTATTTTAATTAAATTATAATTATGCATGTAGATACCAATTTAGAAATCCTAAAAATAAAGTAATATTCCAATTTTAAATATTGTTTAATATTATTTTTTATTTTTATCATGAAGTAGAGTGATGGAATTAGATGAACATATAATGATTTTCACCATAAACATTGATTGCTTATAAAATATCATTATCATTAGATATCTTTACATTTATAATTTATTCATTTTGGTGGGGGAAAAAGGGTGGGGGGGGGGTTGAAACTTATTTTTGGATTTTGAATATAATCTCGTAATATTTTATATATTAATACATTTAAAAATGGTCTTGCCATGGATGTACTAAAACATATTTTACATCTATCATATCTGTCATTTCTATTGTACATCCATGGGTCTTGCACGTGCACTACTGACGGAAAAAAAAAAAAAAAAAAAAAAAATCATAGTTTAGTTTATTTCATGTTTATGTTCCTGATGAATAAAATAAAATAAAACGTGGCCTTGGCAGCGAAGCTCACCAATTCATATGTGAAAGACAGCTTTTAGTTTCGTATTTCTCTTTCTTTCTTTCTTTCTTTTTTTTTTTTTTTTTTTTTTTACATTCATGTATTAAAAGAAAAATTCCTGAACGGGGAGGTTGATGACAAAAAAAAATAATAAATTGTTTCAATTTTCCATAAAATAAAATAAGAAAAATTATTAAAAAGAATTTGTTCTTAGATTTAATTTTAAATATAATCTTAATTCTTACATTTCTGTACTGTGTTATACATATTAATATATTTTTTAAATTGTCTTGCATGTAAGATTCTTACAAAAAAAATATTTGTTTAGTTTATTTCATGTTTATATTCTCCATTAATAAATAAATAAATAAAATAAAATGTAAGAAAACGCGGCCTTGACAGCAGTCTCCAAGCAAGCAAAACACATTTTCTAAAATCTTGTCCCTGCCCAGGCAGGGCCGTAGCTAGGGGGGTGCCATGGGGGGCTCAGCACCCCCTGAAAATTTTTGAGCCTCCCCTGGGAAAGTTGCCAAGGACACCAAATGAAATTCTGTTTCAAAAATCGTGTGTTAAAAAAACTGTGTTAAAAAATTGAACTTAGTTTTGGGGGCTTTTTACAGTTTTGCATAAATACTAAATTATAGTATTTGTTTAAAAACTGCAAATAAGTGCTTCAATATGCGCACATCCTATCTGCACATACTCAGAATTAGCAAACATTTGCTGATGCAAACATTGACTTGTACACAAGTTATATACTGATTTTTTTCATTTTGCAGCATTTTCCATTATTAACATAAAACAAAGTTATTCTAATGAGTTTGATAGTAAATATAATGCTTATGATAAACATTATGTTTCGTATTTTAGTCATCCTAGTTTAAAATATATATATATATAAGATCCTTGATTTATAAATCATACTAATGAAAAAAAGCTAATAGCCAATTTAAATACAAGCATTTGACTAAACACAAAAATAATTTTAAAATGCAAAATACATCTTTGGTTTTTCTAATGTTTGTTATCCTATAAAAACATAACTTTAGAATTTTTAAGGGCAAGGAATATTCAGAAAAAAAATAAGGATTGCAACGCTTTTGAAACAGGTAAACTGTCAGCTTTTTATTTACTTATTGACATCATCACTTATTATTTCACTAGTATAATTATACACTGAAAATTTTCAATTGAATCCTTTAAAAATTAGTTTGAAAGGGAATTGAATTGTTATTGACGGACGGGATACAAAGAAAAATGATCTATCTTATTCTGAAGCCTTTGCACATTGAGTGTTATTAACCAGATGCTGTTTGATAAAAAAAGATTGTTGTTTAATTTTCATTAAAGTGTTTTATAATTCTTTAAAAGTCAGTTTGAAAGGGAAATTAATTGCTATTGATGTCATACAGATAGAAATATTCTATCTTATTCTTAAGCCTTAGCACAATCAGTGTTATTAACATAAAGAAACCGTGGGATATCCCTTGTCTATCCTCCCTTTCTGTTTGAAGTCCTTTTCCAGAATTACCGGAAAACAGAGCTCGCACTGGTGTCTTTTTGCCATTGGTT
Source organism: Maratus michaelseni (assembly GCA_963931845.1). Classification (NCBI taxonomy): domain Eukaryota; kingdom Metazoa; phylum Arthropoda; class Arachnida; order Araneae; family Salticidae; genus Maratus; species Maratus michaelseni. The sequence goes on from OZ007599.1 coordinate 129,824,979, forward strand.
TTACAATAAGGATTTCTGGCAGTGGTTGGGTATAACAAAGTTGGTATTTCCAACAGATTTTCATGGACATGAAAAAAAATTCGGAAAAACTTTAAAGATTGCATAAAAAATTAAATGAAAAAAATTGTGACATTTTTACCTTTTAAAATTTTCTATAAGAATTGATATGCATTTGATACATGATGAGTGTTTGGGATTTGGCTGGTCTCTGTGTATATGACCATTGATCACTGCTTGAAAAAGTTGATTGTCTATTTTGTATTAAACTTATGAAATCAGAAAGCAATACATTGTGAATACTATGCATGCAATTTCAGCACTAACAATTAGATTCTAATAGAGTAAAATCTGTTTGAAATGTTTTCTCTCCAAATGAGGCATTAAAAATTGGGGTGTGCATTGCTTACATAACGATGCGGCACATGAAAAGGGTGGGAGGGGGGGAGAGGGGCAAGTCCTTAAAAATTCTTGAACTCCTTGGATTTTTTCTTCTCAACTATGTATGAACCCTGACTGTGCTTCGACACTTTTATCGGGTTTGCTGACGATGCGAAAATTGCGAAAACGTAACACATCTGGCACAATGAATTTCTGTTACAAGGCATCAAAACAAAAATAATCAATTATAAACTATAATTTTCTTTTTCTCTGATGCTGCAAATTCTGATTACATTGTACCGTGCTTGAAAAAGTGTTTATTTATTTATGCGTATTACGCACTAATCTTTGAGACATTTAAGAATTATTCTCCATATCCTGCCGTATTTTATAACACTTTAGATTTTATTATGTAAGCCAGCTGGAGTATTTTTAATTTAGAGTCCCTCTAATTTAGAAATTCATGTTTTATAATTGTTGTTAGAAAAACCTGTTTTGTTGGTTATTATGTATTTTAAACGTGCTTAAAGAAAATTTAATTTTTTAAATAAAATGTTACATTTTCAGTTTCTGTGGTGACCAGCTTGCTCACCCTTCAATGTACATGACACATTGTAACATGGTATTTTCCGAAATCAATTTAGTTTCTGCATCTTTCACCAAATCAGGTCAAACCAATAGCGACAGGAAGGATACTTTCATATATTTTTTTCTATCTTTACTTTGCTGTTGACATCGGAGATCTAACTGATTGATGAATTTCTCAGTGATTGGGAAAGAGAAGGCAAGGATAGCTTTGTGGCCTTTTTACACACACTCATCGGGGTTTTCGCAGTTTCTCTGTCTCATTCTCTCTTCTCTATTGTGAACAGCCGAGGAGCCGAGCCTAGAGCTACTAAATATATATAGCAGCCTTTTAGCTTAGCCGAGCCCATGTCGTCTTGTACGGAAATAACTGTCCTGTTGTAGGCGGTTTCATGTTTCATCTTCTTTCCCCTCTGGCAGTAATCTCTTTACAAAATGGGTGTTTAGCAGTTTGGTACAGGTTTTTGGTACGGGCCGCGAACGGCCTGCTCAACAACACAAAAGTTTTTGATACATTTTTAAACGTAAAGGTATAAAATTAGCAGGCTATTCAAGCGATTTGAAATCAAAATAAATTTTCCATTTTTTGATAGATAAATTACTTATCGAGTTATAAGCTATTCGTGTCATTCAACAACACTTTTTTTCCCTTTTCTCGTGCTGCAGTATCGGGAATTTAATTCAGAACGCATATTTTGACAATATTTTCTGAAAGATATCCTGGCTTTACCAAACTAGTTCGTTTGAGGCAACCGTAATACTTACCCATCATGCATATGCATAATATAAAATATGAAAATAAAACATGTGTAGACAACTTATAAAATGCATTGCAATTCGAATAAAATCGTGGCTTGATGACTTCATAAACTTTAAATCTTCTATCACTGATTTGCATAAAAGAAACAATCTTATAACTCCAAAATGTTAATCGTATTAACTAACAGTTTATTGCGCTGGACTAAGCATCTCATTTCCAATTTAAATATATCTTTGAATTGAAATTTGGATGAAATACAGAGTCTTAAAATATCAAAGAGTGTTGAAAATAGGATTACAAATATCTCGGCAATTCATTATCCAATCGACTTCATTTTTTATGCAAAATTTATATTTTTTATTGTCTTTTATATTCACTCCTTAATATAAACAATTTCGAAAATTTATACAGACATTTTATCAGAACGAATATTTTGAGAGTCCGAAAAAAATAGTTCCAGATAATCGAGGTTACTGAAATTCAATAAGCTACTTCCCATTATTACATACTAAGTACATATACCAAATTTCAAGTCTCTATCTCAATTTGTTCGGGAGATAGAGCGTTTACACACAGACAGACAGAAGGCAATTTTTTTTTCTAAAAATATGTTTATCCGAATCTCCAATGTCTAAAACGTGTAAATCCGTCAAAAAAAAATTTTTCCCGATTTTCAAAACAATTACAAGATTTACCCTACTACGTATGATGGGTAAGTAAAAATGGAAATAGGGTTTCGATTGCATATTTTTTTTAATAAGAACACCTGCCATTTTCATGCCTTTCCGAAAACATGCCTGTTCTAAAATCCAAAAGAGCTACTTTCTGACACATTTCTTATTTGAAAACGCATGATATTGGAGTACCTTTGAGAGTACTCAAATTACTCGTATAATACAGTAATAAATTTCACTAAAACAATTAGTGTATGAAAATTATATAATACCATGTATGTATAATTTCCAAAGGATGCGAAAATGTTTTTCTTATATTCGTTTAAAGGGCCCTAGTTTCTCATAATAAAATCTTTTTTTTTTTTTTTTTTGTTTACATATGTAATTTTTAAAATGCCACTGAAAGGAATTTTTCGATTTCATAATTAAAAAGATTCCAATGGTCCCCACTTGGTACCATATTGGTTTCAGGGACCCCAGCTGTCCGAAAATAAGTTAGCAGGAAAACAGAAAAAAATCCGGAAATTTGTAATGGATGACTTTGAGTGCGTATGTCAAATGTACATTTATTTTAATCTGCTAGCAGTAGGATTGTGTTTTTTCATACGCATTTCGAGAAAAGGGATCATTTAATTTATTATTTGTATACGTTGCCAATAATTATATTGATTCTAGCTATAAAAGGAAAAGATCAAACCCACTTTTTCTCACAAAAAAGTTTTAAAATAAGAAATTATTTTCTAAAAAATTATTCTCCTCAAAATTCACGAAGATGTTTGAAACACATGCTTCTTTCTAGAGCGCATTCCTAAAAATAAAGATAAGTTATCACTTTTCTGGCTACCCCAATACAGGACAACACTCATCCCCACTCTAGTACTTCTACTTGACCCCAACCGCATTTGACCTCGGGGAGGAAATCCTTTGCAGTAACGTCATTCACAAACAAACCTGTTTGTGACCAAGCTAAGCTTTTAGTTGAACAATTACCAACATTTTGATAACTACTTACTAGACTTCAAACATCCATTTTGCCGGAAAGAGACTTCTTTTTCCTTTTCTGTGGTGTTACTTCCCTTAGAAAATAAAACGAAAAAAAAGCAAATTTTTGATTTTTATTCAAATTTCTAATGCATTTTATTTTTTGGTAGATGATTATTTTTCTCAAATTTCGCCCCACACCCCCCCTTTTTTTTATGGAAGTTTGAACTCCCGTAGTCAAAAAACCTAAATTCTGAAAAAAATATTATTTCAAGTTAACTTTTATTGTGGAAAAAAAAAGTATTAGCGCTGTTTTGACAGAATGATTAACCGAACTTATAAATACTTTTTAACAATGTTGAAACTATTAAGAATATAATATTTCATTAATTATTTTCTCATTAAAAAAAATCAAATGCACTAGTTTTCTTAATAAAGTATGTTAGTATTACACATTTTGCTAACACTCTTTAAAATTTTCTGTTACATTTTCCATTTTTAACACTTTTCAACTATGTTGGAAAGTGTTTATAAATTTGGTTTGTCTTTCCATCTGTTCATGCTCTAACTCGCGTAAATGTACTCTGATTGCCAGGCAATTGACATATGTTTATTTACTATGGTATATTTGATATTGAGGCTGAATTGTGCAACATTTAAAGTACATTTACAGGGACACTAAACAAAATTCTGTTACATTATGGTGTATGGGAAAAAATCATTTGTATTTTAATGATGTTACACCATTTCAAAGATATTGAAATTGAGGTGCACTACAAGAGGCTTACTATAGAATATGGTGTGCATAGCATTCATCGTTCATTTACAGGGACACACAAAAGAATTCTGTTACAGTACTGTCTACAAGCAATAATTGCTGGAAGTGCGTTTTTCATTTGTGTAATGCGTTTTAAAATTAACTATTTTTCTTACATATTACTTGGTGCGTATAAATGCTATACGGCGCAGCACAACAGATATCAAATTCAGTTTACATTTTGGACCGAATACTACATATCCAATCATTTTTGGTTTTTCAAGATTTTTCATATTTAAATTGAGGTATTTAAATTTATATGAAAGATAAAGCCATAAAACTTTACACTGTTTTTCAGTTGAGTCATCTTTAAATTGCTTACGGGATTTTTTATTTCTAGATAAAATTTTTAAAATATGATCGTCGTATTAAAAACTATTCATAAAAAAGACATATTTGAAAGATAATGTTCTTTAAAAAAAATAGTAATTTTTTAGACATAAATATTTTTGAAAATCCCTTAGGCAAATTAATATTGTAGAAATACAAATAATACAAACATAATGAAATTGAACTAATTTTTTGAGGTACACTAAAATTTAGTATACTATAAGGCTACTTCCTTTTGCTAAATAAATTTTTTTAAAAAACGCCGCAGCACACATGAAAATAAAGAAAGAAATTCCATAAAAATTCGAAAATCGCGGAGAACAAAATTTGCTGTAGTGAGCCAAAACATTGTAACTGGAATTCGTTCATTTATCGAGAAATGAAAAGAACTATATTCAACTGCAAATCACTTCAACAATCATGCCTGTGAGTATCACATGCTTTCATTTTTTAAATTGAATTAGAAAGTTTCGCGTTATTGAAGGGAGGGGGGGGGGGATTTATTTGAGATAATCTATAATCTATGTCTATGCATGATTTTTCATCATTGTTTCATATTTATTTTAATTTTTGACATAAAATTAAAATGAAAGTAAAATATTTGGCTTATGAAATGTCAAATATTTTACTTTAAAAAAACATGTTTCAAGTAACATCGCACACATTAAAAATATATATTCAAATCAAGATAATTTGTTCCCATGTGAATAAATAAAGTTTAGAGTACTACTGGCTAATTTTTGACACATTTTAAAATTAATATTTGTTCTCAAATGTACCAGACTGGCAGGTGCTCTTATTCAGAAACTATGTAATTGAACTGTTTCGTTTTTCAGTAAAGGCCGAAGAGTTTTCAAAGAATGTAGTAAAAGTTGGTGTTTTGAACCGAATTTTCAAACGCAACAGCGCAGAAAATGAAAAAAAAAACTGTCGTCCTGAGACAATAATCGCTAATAACTTAAGATGTAAATCATTTATCGGGTAATGGAACGAACTATTTAATTGAAAATCACTTCAACAATCATGCCTGTAAGTATCATGCTTTCACATTTAAAAATGAATCAGAAAGTTTCGCGTTATTAAGAGGGGGGGGGGGGATTTTTATCAGAATCACTCTTATTCAGAAACTATGTAATTGAACTGTTTTTTCGTTTTTCAGTAAAGGCCGAAGAGTTTTCAAAGAATGTAGTAAAAGTTGGTGTTTTCAACCGAATTTCCGAACGCAACAGTGCAGAAAATGAAAAAAAAACTGTCGTCCTGAGACAATAATCGCTAATAACTTAAGATGTAAATCATTTATCGGGTAATGGAACGAACTATTTAATTGAAAATCACTTCAACAATCATGCCTGTAAGTATCATGCTTTCACATTTAAAAATGAATCAGAAAGTTTCGCGTTATTAAGAGGGGGGGGGGGGGATTTTTATCAGAATCACTCTTATTCAGAAACTATGTAATTGAACTGTTTTTTCGTTTTTCAGTAAAGGCCGAAGAGTTTTCAAAGAATGTAGTAAAAGTTGGTGTTTTAAACCAAATTTCCGAACGCAACAGCGCAGAAAATGAAAAAAAACTGTCGTCCTGAGACAATAATTGCTAATAACTTAAGATGTAAATCATTTATCGGGTAATGGAACGAACTATTTAATTGAAAATCACTTCAACAATCATGCCTGTAAGTATCATGCTTTCACATTTAAAAATGAATCAGAAAGTTTCGCGTTATTAAGAGGGGGGGGGGGATTTTTATCAGAATCACTCTTATTCAGAAACTATGTAATTGAACTGTTTTTTCGTTTTTCAGTAAAGGCCGAAGAGTTTTCAAAGAATGTAGTAAAAGTTGGTGTTTTAAACCGAATTTCCGAACGCAACAGCGCAGAAAATGAAAAAAACTGTCGTCCTGAGACAATAATTGCTAATAACTTAAGATGTAAATCATTTATCGGGTAATGGAACGAACTATTCTATTGCAAATCACTTCAACAATCATGCCTGTAAGTATCATGCTTTCACATTTAAAAATGAATCAGAAAGTTTCGCGTTATTAAGAGGGGGGGGGGGAGATTTTTATCAGAATCACTCTTATTCAGAAACTATGTAATTGAACTGTTTCGTTTTTCAGTAAAGGCCGAAGAGTTTTCAAAGAATGTAGTAAAAGTTGGTGTTTTGAACCGAATTTTCAAACGCAACAGCGCAGAAAATGAAAAAAAAAACTGTCGTCCTGAGACAATAATTGCTAATAACTTAAGATGTAAATCATTTATCGGGAGAAAAGAACTATTTAATTGAAAATCACTTCAACAATCATGCCTGTAAGTATCATGCTTTCACATTTAAAAATGAATCAGAAAGTTTCGCGTTATTAAGAGGGGGGGGGATTTTTATCAGAATCACTCTTATTCAGAAACTATGTAATTGAACTGTTTTTTTCGTTTTTCAGTAAAAGCCGAAGAGTTTTTCAAAGAATGTATTCAAAGAACCGAATTTTTTTCGAACGCAACAGTGCAGAAAAACAAAAAAGAAAATTGTCATCCTGAGACAATAATAGTTAATAACTTAAGATGTAAATCATTTATCGGGAGAAAAGAACTATTCAACTGCAAATTACTTCAAAAATCATGCCTGTGAATATCATGCTTTCATTTTTAAAAATGAATCAGAAAGTTTCGCGTTATTAAGAGGGGGGGGGGGGGGGATTTTTATCAGAATCACTCTTATTCAGAAACTATGTAATTGAACTGTTTTTTTCGTTTTTCAGTTAGAGCCGAAGAGTTTTTCAAAGAATGTATTCAAAGAACCGAATTTTTTTCGAATGCAACAGTTCAGAAAAACAAAAAAGAAAATTGTCATCCTGAGACAATAATAGCTAATAACTTAAGATGTAAATCATTTATCGGGAGAAAAGAACTATTCAACTGCAAATTACTTCAAAAATCATGCCTGTGAATATCATGCTTTCATTTTTAAAAATGAGTCAGAAATTTTCACGTTATTAAAAGGGGGGGGGGGAGAATTTTATTGAGAATCTCCTTAAAAATACTGCATTAGCGTTGGAAAGTGTTTCATAATCTATCCCTATGCATGACTTTTCGTCATTCTTTCATATTCATTTTAATTTTGACATAATAAAAGTTTACGAAATGTCAAATATTTTACTTTAGAAAAACACATTTCAAATAAAATCGCGCACATTAAAAAAAATATATTAAAAACGATATAATTTGTTCCCATGTGAATAAACAAAGTTTGGGGATGAGACATATTTATAATTAAAAAACAAAATTAAAGAGATATAACTATTAAAAAATAAAAATAAATAATAATAATAAAAAAGATTCAACTCCTTTCTTCCTGCCTGCCTGTAATTGCAAATTTAAAATAATGAGGTTATATATATATATATATATATATTTGTAACAATCCTTTGACAGTCGCCTAAAAGAAATAGCTCTCTGTCACTAATAAAAATATTAATAAAAACAATTTAACATTTATAAGTTTACTTTACATCCTCTCATTTGTGTATTTGACTCATTAACCTCTATAGAGGTTCATGCATATAGCATGTACTGTTGTGTACATCGTCACGCTCAATCCATTTTATCCGACTCAAATGCAACACGTTGTTTTGACCAAAACCACTACTCTGATCTAGCACAACAACAGATATTTACTACATCTACCTGCAGTCGATGATATGATTGGAGAGTTCTTGCTCGTAAACTCCGCCCTCAAAGAGTTTCAGGATTGTAATATTTTGGCGCGAAAGCACTTTTTTTTCGATCTTTTTTTACGTTTAAAAATTCTATTGCGCCAAATCTTCTGACGACCTGTTGCAATCAGAGCCATCTATCGGACATTTTCGCTGCCAAAATTGACTACTCGTTACTCTTAAGCATATTTTTTTTTCCACAAATAACAATGGTCATATAAAATCAAAATACAGGGTGTCCATAATTAAACGACCCTACTTTAAAGTTGTCTACAGACGAAACTATTCGTCAGAAAGTTGTGAAATTTTGTGGAGGATATAATGAAGGAATGGGAATTTGTTTACGCGAAAAAAAATTAGTTCAAAATTTCGCCGCCAGAGGGCGTTTTTTCTAATGAATTACACATTTATCATATATTTACGATAGGTTACACATTTTATTACAACAAAACATGGGGAACAAAACTTTTTTTTGCGACATGTTTTTTGCATTTCCCAGAACACACTGCGGTCAACTGTGGAACATGCTATCTTGTGATTCCAAATGGTAGCTGAAAATGATGACCGTCATGTGGAACATGTTTAGTTGCAATAAATTATGTAAAATATCGTATCGTAAATATATGCTAAATGTGTAATTCCTTAAAAAAGCGCCCTCTGGCGGCGAAATTTTGAAATAATTTTTTTTCGCTTAAACAAATTCCCATTATTTCCTTATGTCCTCCAGAAAATTTCACAACTTTCTGACCAATAGATTTGTCTGTAGACAACTTTAAAGTAGGGTCGTTTAATTATGGACACCCTGTATTTACTTTATCTTGTATATTTATAAGGCTTATATTATAATCCAAAATTATGCACATCTTAAAAAATCTGAAATACTCCCATTTTTTTACAGAAATAAAATTATGCTTACAATTTTTATATTTTGATATAAATAATGACATCTACTTGCACAAACACTAAATGTAAGTTTTTTTTACAATTTCTTACTGTGAGTTCACTAAAATATGGACTAGTGTATGTATAATGGGAAAGAAAAGTGCTGGGTATTTGATTGATATCTAAATCCAGCAGAAATTAAAATATCTTATATCCAATAAAATCCGTATCCCTGGTCCATCCCTATTGAATTGATAATTTTTTTAGCTCTGTTTCCTTTATTAATGATAAATGTATTATTGTCCTTTTTTAATACACAGATGATAAGATGTGAATTTGTTGACATTCAATTCATTGAAGACTTTCTGTATTAATAAAATTAGCTTAGCAATGCATTTTTTATAATATGGAAATTTTGCATGTGTCATTTGTCTTGATGTTCACAGGCATGTAAGAGGTTCTCCTAAATGTGAAATTCCTCCCTTTTGAAAAAAATTTTGGATTTTCTCTGGATCAATGCAAAAATACAAAGATTTATTGATAGTATGTAAAGAGTGGTGAGGGAAATATGTTTGTGAAATTAAATCCTTACAATTTTTTTTCAAACCTATGAGTTTCATTTTGTTCATACATTGCAGAACTATCAGGTCAAAAGTTAGTTTATGCTATGATCATCTGAAAATCATTTGATGCTGAAGCAGCATTAAAAGAAAAATGCCTTACGGGTGTATTCAAATCCAAACTGCTTATTTTGAGACACATTTGTAAATTCATTTTTGCTCTAAAATGCATCCAATTGGCAGGTTCTCTTATTTAGAAACTTTATAATGTCCGTATTGTCTCGAGTTTTTGATAAAGGCAGAATATATTTAAAAAAATGCTGTCAAAGTGGACATTTTGAACCGAATTTCCCAAAGCGATAGCGCTGGAAACAAAAAAAATGATCATACTGTGAAAATAATTGTCTGTAAATCAATTTCTAATTAATTGAACAAAAAATAAAAACATGGGACCCTTATAAATGTCTTTATAAATCACGCCGCCAAGTTTCCTGTTGTTACTTTTAAAAATGAGTCTGAGAATGTGTCTTAAAATTTTGAGTTGTTGAGTGTGGAAAAATATTTTTTGAATACCGCCTTAAAGGAAAGAGAATTTGCATAAAAATCTTTTTGAGACTATCAGTATATAAACACCTTTGGATAGTTTCAGTGCAGTGAAGATGCTGGAAGGGACAAAGGTGTCATCCACGCAGAAGAATTTGGCATAGAGCAGGGGTGTTAAAACTGGGTGCCAATGGACCGATTGTCACCACAAATTAGTATTCTTACTAGGCAAAGAATACTAAAAATTTAGTTGTGGCAATTGGCCCATTGGGGCCCAGTTTTTACACCCCTGGCATAGAGTGGGGGGGGGGAGATAAAGAAAGGATTATTGAGGAAGAGAAAAATCTATAGAAGTAAAAGTTATGAATATTATTAGCCAGTTGGTGGGTAAGGCACCTCTTTTGTGTGAATATCCTTCAATTCAATTTAATTACAAGAATTTGTCATTATTGTATAGCATGAAATATTTTCCACCTTTTTTCTCCCTTAAGCCGCTTTTATGCCTGTAGTTCATCTGTTTTGACCCATGATTATACTTACTGTTGTATATTATTATTATATGGTATTTATTTATTTATTTTATCCCCATTTAGTGAATGATCAAGCTCAGTGTTCTCCACAGAGTCTTAACCATATTCAAACTCAACAGTCTGCTCAAAATCCTCAAACCTCAGTACAATTAAGGCCAGTTCTACAAAATAGTGGAACTGGTTCAATGGCTGGTCAATCTGCACAGAATTTTCTTCTTGCAGATAGTTTACAATCCAAAGTTAAAGCAGGGAATGTTGCTTTAATAAACACTTCACCTGTTGTACCTGGGGGCTTACCTGATAATCCTGCTTCCATGAAAGATTGGCATCAGTCTGTCACGCAGGATTTAAGGCACCATTTAGTACAGAAAATGTAAGTTTATGTTTTGTTGGTGTTAAAATTTTGCACAATTTCTTATTTTCTTTTAAATTTTACCTTAATTTTTCTTAATGAAACCCAGTTTTGATGACATTTTTGTGTGACTGTTCAGTCATTACCCTTTTTTTAACAGATATGTTTACAGTCCTAAGTTTCTCCAGTATTCTGAAAATTTCAGTTGACCAGGTCTGAAAATTCTGTGGTGTTTTCTTAGAACTTCATCTTCTGGAGTTTTTTATATGTAAATTTCTAGTTAAATGTTATAACAGGAAAAATCTGTTAACTAGTGTTTCTTATGTTTGCATTTGCAGCTAATAGATTTATGTGCACACCTTTCAAAAATTAAAAATCAAAGAATGTTGGAATTAATAAATTATAAGCAATGCTCAAAATATCTACTACTAAATCTGTTTAAAAAATGTTAAAAGTTATGAAACAATTTTTCTATTTTATTAATACATGTTATATCTTTTTAAAAAGTATGTAAACGTCTTTTTCTATGCATTGTTTTAGAAATATAAATGATCCTAGACCATACTTTTTGTTGCTATCAAACCATTTCAAAAATTCAATTTTAAATGTTTAAAAAGTTATGATGGTGAATAAAAATGAATGAACTTTCATTGCTTGAGGTAGATAATTAATATATAAAAAAAAAAAAAAATCTCTGTGAAATTGTTAAAGGGCTGATTTTGAACACCTATTTTGCCAATCATAAAGTATCAGGGTCCATAAGCCGTGTCTTTGGCCCATGAAATAAGACTAAAACTCGATTTTGTATACTGACTTAATTATTTCACTTTTTAATATTAGAAGGTTTATCCTGTACGATTTCAACAATAGTTTTTGCATTTTGTTTGGATTTATATGACTTACACAAGCTCAAAGTTCGTATTATTCGTAGTTTTTGATGAAAAATACGCAATTTCTCATAATTTTACCTCAATTATTTATATGAGCGCAATTGTGCAACACTTCCTTCTTTACATATATTATAAAATACATCAAAATGTACAATATATGTTAAAATAAAAGTGTTGCAAAGCTGCACTCACAGTAAAATATTAAAAAATACATTAAAAGTTGAGGTAAAATTAGGAGAAATTACATATTTTTCATCAAAAGCTATGAATAATACGAACTTTGAGGTTGTGTAAGTTATATAAATCCGAACAAAATGCAAAAAATATTGTTGAAATCGTACAGGATAAACCTTCTAATATTAAAAAGTGAAATAATTAAGTCAGTATAACAAAATCGAATTTTAGTCTTATTTCATGGACCAAAAAGACGGCATATGGACTCTGATCCTTTGCAGTTAAAAATTTAAAATTAATATTACAAAAGCTGATATTTAATTAAATTACAAATTTACTGTTTTCAATAGCCATGTTTAGTCTGTGCAGATCGATATAAACTTTAGCTTTAGAAGTTTTAAATAGACCTTTCAGCTAATGAAACTTTCACAAGATGGTCATTATCACGAGTTAGCCTAAGGTTTTACACACACATATAATGTATTAAAAATTGTAGCAGATAAATTGAATCCTAAGATTTTTTAAAAATAGAATAGTGTTGACTGAAAAAAAAAAAAAAAACATTTTTTTTTTATTACTTTGTTTCTCCCAGACTTTAAATTGATGGAGGAATAACTTTCTGCTAGAATTATTCTCATAGCTCTTTAAAATGATATTTTTAACTTAATATTGGTTTAATTGAAAATTATTTAAAATTTGTATTTGAATTTCTTTGAAATTATCAAATCAAGCTTAATGTTTCTTATTTTAGTAATAAATTTACAAAAATTAAGTATGATTCATCAAATTTCATAAATGTTGCATCAATTTTTCTATAGATAAAAGGAGATTAGGCTGTATGAAATTTGTAAGAAAGCATTTTAAATAAGAAGAAATATGTTTATTAATAATATTTACATACATAACATATATAGATATTGAATATCATAATCAGGGGATCGGAAGTAGCGTGCTACAAGTAGTGAAACTACAGTAGTCGCCACTTTTTAATGTAGTTTGTAGTGTAGTGAGTAGCGCGATACAAAAAATTAGTAGTTTGTAGCGAGAACTGACCCTACTTTTAACGCCACTTCAAGTGTGTGATTGTGGGGGGGGGGGTGCCATCTTGCAAATCAAGTGGTCAAAACTTGTTTCATTGTGCAAAATTTGTCCCGCACAACAATTTGTGAATCTCAGAGGCAAATCTCAACTGCAGTGTATAGCAACGCATGCCATGAAATCTTAGATTTTTCCCATTGACCCCCATCCCCCTTACTGCTAAAATCAAGTACTAATCCACAAAAGGAATTGTTACTTTCAACATCTGTCTATTTACTCGTTATTAGGTCTTCATGTTTTAACTCCGGGTTTCTTATTATTCGGAATTGCTTTATTTACAGATTTATTTATTGTTTGCATTTAAAGTTTTTTTTCTGTAATTTTCTAGATTATAATATCTATTAATTTTGCGATGAAATTTGTAATATGTGTATAAACTTAACATTTTGGAGACAAACAAAAAACATTTTCTTCTATGTTATCTTATTTAATTTTTTAATGCTGTCGGTTATGTCGCATTTATTTAATTGCATCCCTGCAGATGCGATATAACAAAAGGTGGCTTTATTAATTCAGTTTCAAGTGTAAATTGAACCCATTGGCAAAATCAGAAAGTAGCGAAGTAGTGACTACTTTTGAAAAGTAGTTTGTAGTCTCTACTTTTTAGAACAAGTAGTTGTAGTTGTAGTTAACTACATTTTCAATAAAGTAGTTGTAGTGGTAGTTTGCTACAATAAAAAAGTAGTTTTTTCGACCCCTGATCATAATACACATATAATATGCATAAAATTACATTTATGTCATTTCAAAATGTTTAGTAATTTTTTTTTTACTGTTTGGCTAAATATATCTATCTATTTCTCAAATCTCTCATTAAATTGAAGTTGTATTGTCAATTTAATGCTTGTGTGAATTTAAGATCTCTCTCTAGTGAGTCTTATTCTCAAAGGCTTTGTTAATTAGTTGCTGCAAAATTTTTTAATTTTTACCAGAAGTCCTTGAGCAGATTTTTTCTCCTGATATACAAGTCATATTAGGCATTTAGGTATTTTTTAATCAAGGTTTCTTCATCCTTGTCTTCTGACAAAATTGTAATAACATGCATATGAATCAGTGTGCTGAATACGAATTTTGAAATACAATACAGCTTAATCTCAGAGGTACTCTCCATAATTTTTTCTGCACCTAAGTGATAACAGCAGTAGCATTATTAATTTATTTATTCCTAAGAGCTCTTGTTAATCTTAAATTAATAGTGTGAAAGCACATAGCTTCCTTCTCAGTTTCTTTTCACGACCATAAAGAATTGCTATTTTTAACAGAGCTCATCTCTAGATTGTCACTACTGTTCTACAACACTTATGCTTTTTACCAGTTACATGTTAAGATTGAAAATAAATATTTTGCATGGAAAGAAAACTTTGATCAATGTGTCTAAGTTTATGTTCTGAGACCAAAGAAGATAATGGAAGAAAAAATGCAGTTAACAAATTCACACACTCAAATATGTTATATATATATATATATATTCATTTTTATGTTCATAACTAACCAATGATCACAAGTATATTAATGAATTGCTGTATTTATAAAATGATTTATGAATATCTCTTGTTTTATTAAGGAAAAATAAGGAGTTAGCATTACATTCTAAATAGTTTATAAGTTTCACTTTTTTTTTTCTTCTTCGTTTTTTTTTTTTTTTTTTTTACATTTCTTTTATTTATATGTGTATGGAAAGCAATTATGGCAAACAATAACAAAATGCAACTTGTAAATAGTGCATTTTCTTTCAACTTGTTTCAGTGGTTAAACTTCTCTCTTACTAAGTTTACAAGAATGAAGATAATTTAAAAATACCCTTTGACATTATATTAAAGCTCTCAGAAAATTTGTATTCATGAAAAAAAGTTTCTGCCTAAGAAAATTTTATTCATATTTATATATATATATATCTGTATATTTCTTTTCTGTTAAATTCACATTTATAAGTACTTCAAATAAAGACAAAAATAGAATGCATTAATTAACAAAAGATACAACATAACTTATTTATTGAAAATTATACTACTTTTAAAGTAATTTTTAATTAAATTATCAGTGATTTATATTGCAGAAATTTAGATAGTATGATATTAAATAAAATAAAAATGATAGTATGATTTAAAAAAGTAAACTTCTACTGTAACTTACAAATACATTTAAAAATACAGTGTATTGTTTAAATAATGTTTATCTTTTCAATTGACTACTTTTGTTATTTGTTTAATTATTCTATTGACATGTTATTTATAGCAAGCAAAATTTTATTATAAAACTTTCAATTCTGTTAATAAAATACAATCTTTGAATATTTCATGTGAAGAAATTTAATAATTCTTAAATTAAAATAATTTGATATATGTAGGGTCTTCCAAAAGTCAACCCCCTGAAAATGCAGCAGAATTCTGGAAAACAGTGAAATATGTGTTCAATCAATTCAAGGCAAAATATTCTGGGGCTGGAGGTTATAGGAGGAAGTTGGGTGGTTCGACTTTGAAAAAATTTCAAATGAGGAATGGAAGGGGAGGGGGGGGGGTTATGTCATTTCATTGGAAAAATTTCTTCAAATCAAACAATTTAATAAAAAAGTTTTAGTCCTACAATATTTCTGAAGGAATTATGGCTAATTAAATTTTTTAAGTCTTAATTTCATTAAAAAGTATTAAAAAAAAAAAAACCCAAAAGATGCTCAAATTGACCACCTCTTCTACATCTTGGCAGTAATAGAGCCACTGCAGAAATTCATTCCTAATTGTCTTAAATGTTGCAGTAGAGATGTTATTACAGCCTTCTGTAATTTACTGTTTCAACTCTTTGATGTAATCAGATGATGTCGTGTAAACCATCACATTTAAGTGCTCCCCCTTCCTCATAGAAAAAATCCATAAGGTGTCAGATCAAGATATCAGGAAGACCCCCAGAGTGTTCAACTCTGGTGTTAATCTAACCCATAACTATTTAGAGATACCAAAACCTAATATCTCCAAAAATTAATCCCATTGCAGGAATTCTATGAGATAATATCATTGGTCCTTTTTTCTGAATGAAAATTTAACTATCACTCATCCTACAATACTACAATCCTACAATACAGTAAGCAATTGATCCAATGATCACACACAAGTTGTTGAAAATCTGTTTATTTCCAAAGAAAATATCATTTTCCAACATGACTGCTGTTCTGCTCATTTCAAAAAAGTTGTCTGAGTCCTGTCTCAATCAGAATTATCCAAATGCATGGATGGATGGGCTAGCAGGGATAAAAATTAGTACAGTTGAACATCGAAAATCCGGATATTTTCCCGATTTCCGTTTTATTAATTTTTTAAATAAGACTTAGCTGTAATTTCCATATTTCTCATGGAATGTCGTTAAACACTTTTAACTGAAAACTAAATAAATAAATATGGACATGTTCTGGTATATTTTTATACTGCCTGACCATTAATTAAAAGACTTTAATTATTAGAAAAATGGGCAAGTTAAAAAAAGGCATAAAAAACAGGAACAGGATACTCAATAAAGTGAGAGAATTTTGCACTTTTTAACCCTTGAGAACATTGAAGTGTTTTAAAAAAATCATCATAAAAAATATTTTGCCAGGTTCCTTATTTTCATTTGGGTATTTTTTAATGAATAAATAATTTTAGATACATAAAATGGAGATAAAGGAATACATAATTACCATAACATCCTGTTTTTTCGCCCCTCCCAGCAATTTTGTAAAGAAATTAAAAATTTTCAAATAATCCCAAAAAAGCATCCTTTCCAATAAATAAAGAACGCTAAGTACAATATTCTAGGAATTGCCTCAAACAGTAAAGCAATTCTATCACTTTTCTCTCTTATTCATTCTTTTTTCACCTTCTCACATTCGTTTTCTCTCCCAGCTGAATCATGAGGAAAGAAATATGTCTCCCTTTGTTCATTTTCCTGATTTGATCTCTCTGACTGGCTGAATTGTGGGTGTGCCTTTAGACAACATAGGCTTCCTGTTATCATGAAAATCAGATTTTCTATCTTCAAAAACCTGTTCTAAGAAAGAAGGAGAAAATAAAAAAGCATGACAATGTTTAAAAAATATTTTATTTCAAATGGTTAAAATTCAAAAAATTTTTGATGGATTTTGGCATTTAAGAAAGAAAAGTATGAAATTTAAGAATATGTACTTATTTCTTCCGTGTTTTTAATTATTTTGCCGATGTGAAGTTATAAAAAGGATGTAAAAAAAGAACATATGTCTAACGGTTGCCTTCATTCAACGCTTGTATTCTGCAGAACATCGTAACTGGGCCACCTCTGATTATTTTACGGTTTTTTACTTCATTTGCGATGGTGGGGGGGGGGGGGGGGTTACAAGGTTTTACGGCGTCTTGATATGTATGAGAAAAAGTTTACAATATTGAATAATAAAGCATGTTAAGTTTGCAATAAGATGTGAAAAAGAAAATAAAAAATCTATCAATTTTTTTAATTGAAAGTTTCGGTTTCAGATCGTTCAGTTTTCCGGTTTTTAGAGCATTCTCAGGAAATCAGGACACTGGATTACAGATCCTATACTGTATTATCTATTGTGTACTATATTTTAATTTATTGTGTTTTAATATGTATATTTAATTTCAGCATAGGTGTTATATTTTACTGTATTATTCCTATTTTATTATTTAATACGCCAATTCGATCATAATTTATTTGCAGTGGGGGAAAAATTGCATTTTGTATGTTATTATGCTATCATAAAAAATATTTTTAACACATCTCCAAAATCTGGAAAATTCGAAAATCTGGAATCGCCGCAGTCCGACCGATTCCAGATTTTTGAGGTTCAACTGTATGACCTTGCCATTCTCTAGATATGGCGCCTTGTGAATTTTTTCTGTGGGGGCATTTGAATGAAATAGTATGCAAGGTGCTACCGAATTTCGTCAAAGAATTGAAAAATGGAATTACAGAAGACTGATATATCTCTCAAACTATATTTAAACCGGTCAAGTTCTGCAGGTCTCTATTCCTTCCGGGACTCTTACAGGATTGCTGTTCCATTCATTCAAAAAAGTTTTCAGAGATATATTTTTCAAGATATATTTAAGGTGGTTCTCAAATAACCTGCTCAACAATGCAAAACTTTGACACATTTTTAAATGCAAAAGTGTGAAATTGGCAGGTCTGATTATGAAAGCGATTTGGAATCGAAATGAGTTTTCCATTGTTTGATAACTAGATTACTTATCGAGTTATAAGCAATTTGTGCCATGTGACAACACGTTTTTCTTCTTACTTGCAGTACCATGGCAGAAATTTGGTTCAAGACATCGACTTTGATAGTGTTTTCTGAAAGATCATCTGTCTGTACCAAAAAATTTAAAACATATTTCGAATACATATTTTCTGAATAAGAACACCTGCCATTTTCATGCGTTTCTGAACAAAAAATAATTTATGTCAGAAGTAGCTCCTTCGGATTTAACAACAGCCTTAAGGCAGTCAGGGATGAAGTTCTTCTGGGCTCTATTACTGTCAAGAAATGGAAAGTAATCAATTCAAATAACTTTTGTGTTAGGTTAAAAAAAAAAAAAAAATCATGAAATTGAGCATTAAAATTTAATTAGTCGTAACTTCCTTAAGAAATATCATTGGGAAAAATCTTTTTTATTGTCCTTCTTGAAAAACCTTTTCAGTGATATATCACAAAAAAATTTCCCTTCTCATTTGAAATTTCAATGTTAAACCACCCAGCTGGCCCACAGCCCTGAACTTTTCGATTAGATGAGGTCCCCTTTGACTTAATTGAATACATAGTTCACCATTTATTCCAATGCATTTTCCAAAGGGCAGGGGGGAGGAATAGGGTGTACTTTTGGCATACCCTGTATATATATATATATATAATATTCAAGAAATAATGGAAACATGTTATATTAAAAATATTAAACAAGAAAAGAAACCTAGAAAAATAACTTTTGTTTAGAATTTATTTAACATTATTAAAATATTTTTGACTAAGCTTTCTTTTTACTTTCATCGAGTTCACTAGATTGAAAATTTACATAGTATATTGATTCATGAAAATTGCTTTACTATTTTTTAAAAATGTTATTCAATTCTCTTTTAATTTTCTAATACTCAAATCTTTGTCTTTAAAGCAATTATATTTCACTGCAAGCCTTGTTTTCTCAATGTTACATGTAGTGATAAAAGTTTGGGAAACTACCTCGCTCCAGAAATCTTAAAATTTCCCATAAGTTGTTTCTTTCTTCTGTCCTCCTCCCCCAAATTTAACTTGAACATTGTGAGAGTTGATATTGTTATAACATTTTTAGAGTGGGAATTTCTTTCAAATTAAAAAATGAAAAGAAAAATCACACTGAGGCTTTTAATATCTCTATTTGCCTTTAATTTACATACTGGACAAAATTTTGATCTGTATATAAAATAAGTATCAATTAATAATTAATTTTTCCACCTTTTCCTCAAAAAACATCTGCAATCTATTCACACATATTTCCAATTAGACTCAAATCTGAGAGAATTCGCACGACAGGGTATATGACAGAGTTTCTTCAAATGCTTGTCAAACCAGCCAGTAGAAGTTTTGGCCTGAGGGACATGACAATTACCTTTCTTGCAATATTCATTTGTCCATAAATTCTTTATCACAAATAGGTTAAAAGAAAGACAATTATATTTCATAAAAAATTTGGACATGTTTGTTCAATGTCATGTTGATTTTGACAAAATTCAATTCAGAGTATGTGTTCAGAATATGTATGTCCCCAGAACAACACAGATTAATCTTGTGCTTGTACCACATCCTGAACATAGGCTGTCCTACAATGCACTCTGTTCCTGGTATCATGGCTATTAAAGTTCATTTGCTGTCTTCTTCAGTCCAGTTTTTATTAAATTTAAGTCCATTGCAGCTGTGGCTCTTGCAAAAATATTAGAACACATTTGCAATATACTCTGTTCCATATATTCTTATTATTGAGTTCCCTACTGACAAGTTCTCTCAGAAATTAAAATGTTTGGTTCAGCATTCATATTTTCTAGCAATTGCAAACTGATTTGCAAGGGCTTGAAGTGACAACCTTTGGTGATCTTTATTAGTGAGTAGTTTTTTAGTACAATTTCCACACTGATTTGATGTTGACTGTGACTATTTTGACTTGTTAAAAACATAATCCATTGTACTTTGTTTTATACCAGCAAATTCAGTAATTTTTTTACACTTTTTTACACAGCCACAAGCAATTACTCTGTTTGGCCAATTTATATCTTTATTTTGATTCAACTTTCAATACACCAAAAATACCAACCCTCAAACAGCATGGCTATTACAAGTAGTACGTAATACATCCTTCATGATGCACTTAATAATTCCTTGGACTGCTGCATTTATTGCCGTCTACTGCTGGAAAAATGAACCCTTATCACTTATCCACAAGAATTCTAAATGTTTGTCCAATGTGTATACTTAAAAGAAAGAGAGACAATTTTAAGATCTGGTGCCCTTTTCCTTAATTTCTTGACAATTTTGAAAGTATTGTTTATTACTGAAATTAAAATATAGACAATTGTCCTAATGAAATCATAAAATGCAGAATAAGTAATGTATTACATATGCTTTTCTCTCATATTAGGTTTAGGTATTGAATATCATTTAGTTCAGAGGGGAAGTGAAAATTCAGCCTTTTTAATATCTTTTAGAAATTTCTAGTTCATGTGATACAGTTTAATTATCTCTTATTAAAGCTTATACATTGATTATTCTCTTGCAGAAGGGCTATGATGTGGCCTTCCCCAAGTGCTATGGTGCCCCCTATCCCAAGAAAATAGCCTAGTTATGCCCATGGTAAGGGCCATTATAAAGACTAGAATGTAATTTATGAAGCACTGCAGAAAGAAAACCTTAAAATTTTTTAATTTTGCAGCATAAAATATGCTGCATGTAATTATCTATTAGCTGAACAGCCTACAGATAGAACTGAAGTCTTCTTTGAATTACTTATGAAAAGAAATGTGGATGCTCAGGCGCAGATTTTATTTATTTATTTTGAATCGATTTGTGATGGCTGCAGTCATATAAAATAAATAAAAAGTGGGTTTTTTTATCAAGTTGAAAAAATGTATTAATAAAATAAAAATAAAAGTTTTGAGTTTAAGAAACTTTTAACTTCTCAAAAAATGTTATTTGTAAAACAAATGATTTCTTTGAGAGTTTTTCTGCATTTCTTCAACTGTGTTGAAATAAAACTGTGCAAATCAAATACCGTGTAAATTAATTACATAACTTTGTTCACTTTCTTTTTTTTACACAAGACATGCACTGTGGAAATTAATATAAATATTCAAAGTATGTCATCTAAACATTACAGATAAATAAAAACTGGCCATCCAAAATACAATTCACTAGCAACTATTCTTTATATAAATTATAGGGGACTGTAATAATAATGTCATTACAGAAACATAAACTTGATAAAAGTTTTCCAAATCAATGTGGATTTTTTAGTTATGTGTATATTAGTGCATATTCACATAGGACTACTGTGACAATACATTTGTAATGAAATGTATATCAGAAATGAATACTGAAGATCATTATAGAAATTGAATTAAAGACTGAATTAAAGTTTTTTCCTGGTGGGAGATTAATATATATATATATTTAATGTTATGCAACTTATGGGAAAATGCACCCGTGTATTTGCATATTAAATTCATTAGCCCTTATTTACATAAGAAGTTGTGAAATAAAGTTTATAAATTTGAAGAAAAAAATAGCAAATATTGTACAAATATCAAACAATCACAGCTGAACCAACAACAGAAAAAGATATATATATACAGAATATAGCTTTTTTTTCTTTTTTTTTTCATTTAAAGGTAGCAGTATTGTAGAAGACAGTGAAATGCTTTAAATTGGCCTTATTCATCAATACTCCCATGTCCAATACTTCCATCAAGAGTCAATTTTTTTTCTCATACAAATATAAATATTTTTATCTTTTCTACATTCTTCATGTTTAATTAAAAAAAAATTCTTGTTCAGTCATGTTTATTTTTTTTTTTCATTTATTTATTTTGTTTGTGCAACTCTTTCAGAGTTCAAGCAATTTTCCCTACTACAGATATATCAACCCTTCAAGACACCAGAATGATCAATCTAGTCGCCTATGCTCGAAAAGTTGAAGGAGATATGTATGGTGCTGCAAATAGTAGGGTAATGTTTGTTTTTGTATTTTCATGCATTATCAATTTGATATATGACTTTCAAAATTTGTATATCTGTGATACATTTTTAAATATAGATATTTTTATATTTAAAAAATTGTTGAATAACTTTGTTAATATATTAAATATAATAGAGCCCACTAGTATACAAAGCTGTAATTTATAAACACCTGTAATTGTCAGTGTATATGTGAATGTAAACAAAAGAATTTAATTCTTAAAATAATCTCAATGCCAATGATTTTTTTTCAGCTTTAATCTTATTGATGCTATATGTTATTCTATATCATTTAACACTTTTCTTTATAATTTAAACTGGTAGTAAATATAAAAATATTTTATATATTTAATAATTTATACTAAATAATATCTTTAAAATTTCATGGTAAACAACTTGACAGTTCCATAAAGAAGGTTTGAATTTTTTAATCAGTTAAGTATTTAAAACTTAATAAATTGTCATATTTTATTGCTTGATTGTTTATAAATGATTGGATTTAAGGTGGTAGATGGTGCCATCCATCCATTATTCTCAATTAACCCTCTCACTGACATGCCGATTAATACATTTACGAAGCTCTAGGCTTCACTACAATAAAAGCATTATTTAAATTAATATAATTCTATGGATATAATTCAGTTTTAATACACTGAGCCATGATTAATACTCTCAAGGGTTACATTCATATATATAATTAAGTTTTTTATATAAGTTTGGAAGAATCATCTTTTTTTAGTATTTAAAATAAAATAAGGAGAAAACATTACAATTTTGTCCTTTTGCTGGACGGTTAATGAAGTGAAAGAATTTTTAAGCTCCTAATTTAAAACTTAATATCCTTGCTTTTCAGTATCAGTTTAACTGAAAATATTAATTGAATGAATAGCACATTTATTTTTACTTAACGACAGTCTAAATTTTTGGGGGAAAAAATAACAATATTTAGTATTTTTAAAAATAATATAAAAATTATGCTTCCTTTTAAAAATGTTTATTGATTTTATTTTTAAAAGTCTTACTCTAAAACTCTGAACTTAAAATTTGCTGTTTAGAGTTTTTTATTTTTTTTTATATAGATTTTATATCAATATTTTTTCTTCTTGTCTTACGGAAAATAATCACCAACTTTTCTTAGTACATATGTCTTCTTGATTACTGTCATAAAAAATATGCCAAAAATTGTAGATCAGTTCAATTTATTTAATCCATAATTGCATGCAAAAACTTTTAGTTGAAATATTTTTAATACAAAATCAATAATTTATAAAGAATTGGGTGCTAAATTTTGTTTGATAATAATTCAGGAAAAAAAGAGAAAATTCAGGATTTCAGGGGAAAAAAAACACAAATCCTATATCTTTTCCTCCTGAAATAAAATATTTGATTGACATTATTGAAATGAATTATCTGAACATCAGTATATTACATAATCATCTTTCGTCAGGAGTGGGTTTGAATCCATGTTCTCTTTCAAGGTCCAGAGGCACATTGGGCCACTCAGCTATCCTGACTCTATTCAATTACACTCTAAAATGAAAGATGTTGCAAAGCTAATTTCATGCATATGTAGATCTGTCAATTTCAGTCTTAAAAAGTAGCTTTGAGTTTTAATAATATACACTATATGGCCAATGATGACCAGTCACTTGCAATTTTAGACGTTTTGTTAAATATCTGGAAAGATACCAGAGGAATTATCATGAAACTTCAGGAGTGTAAATAACATGATAGATGTCATATATATTTCCGTGAAGATTCTTTCCCGAAACCCCATAAAGGGCCATCAACAAATTGAAAAAAAAACCGAACATCTTTTGGATAAACCTGTAAAAAACCTGTAACCCTGTGTAACCCTGTTGAAAAGTTCATTATGAATATAACAAATGTCTAAACTGCAACCAGCAGAAGTTGAAATTTCACAAAACGGTTTCAGAAAAATGATTAAAAGTCCTATTTCTGTAATAATCAACACAATTGTTTTTTACTACATCATTCACATAAATTTTCCAACTTTTTCAGCTAGATGATATAGATGATTTTTAATTGTGTCTATGCTTTTTATCTCTGTATATTTCTTTCCAATTATTTTAATAATGTGATTTTAGGGAAATTTTTTGATTTAAATATAATTTAATGAGTCATAATTTATAACTATATATTTTGTTTCTAAACATCTATGTTAAATACACACCTGTATCCTTTTGTGAGTGATTTTTAAAAAAATCAGATTTGATATAATAGTTAAATATATTATTATGTATGACTTTTCTGTAGGAAGAATATTATCAATTGCTTGCAGAAAAGATTTATAAAATTCAAAAAGAACTTGAAGAAAAACGCCAAAAACGGAAAGAAATGCAGTTACAACAAATACAGCAAGTTGGTCCTAGTTTAGGACCAATGATTGGAAACAACACTGCAGCGCCAAGTCCAAGTATGTTTTATCTTTCTGGCATTGTTTTCAAATATTTATTTATTTATCTTTTAAAAAAAATAACATTGTTTTATTTTTTGTAGAAAAGTGTAAATTATATTGATATATTGTTTTTTATATCCCTATCACACTTTGTTTAACCTATCACGTTTCCCTGAAAATAAGCCAGGTCTTATGTTTATTTTTGCTCCAAAAGGTGCATTAGGTCTCATTTTCAGGGGATGTATTTTACATGCATAACAATTTGCCTTTACTCATTTACAACAGTGTATAATTATTCATATCTTAATTTAATACAATCTGAGCAAAATTTGTGTTTTACAAATCTCTATTTATGGATTTTAATTCATAAAATTGATATGTATTTTTATAATTGCATCGCAATGACATCATTTTCACACAAACTTTTAGTTCTATCAGCTGTGAAATTACAGACCAGAGATCCTAGGTCTCAGTTTGTACCAGTACTGATGGAACTAAAAGTCAGTAAAAAATTGCATCATTTTGATGCAGTTAAATAGTTTTTCAGTATTGTGATAAAATGTAAGTTTATGGTGATACTTTTTATTATGGTTCCAAATCTTCAAACAACACAATTTTGTAAAATGATTTAATTTGCAAGTACAATATATATTGCTGGTACTTAGGCTGAGGTTTTAATCTCAAAAAAGCAAAATTCTGCCACCCAAGAAAATGATATCATGTTTTAAAAAAACTTTCATTCATGAAACAGAAAAAAAGCAAGGAACAGATTTTTCACATTTTATTCATCATGCCAATTTTCAAATCTAACTTGGTTGTTTTCTGACACATTCATAAAGTAGTTTTCATTTGTAAATGCATAAATTTTCCCGAAAGAAAAATATTTAAAAATCATTACTTTAAACTAGATGCTATACTTGAAACCAAATATACATTGTCTGAAATTCTCATCATCATTTTGTATATTTTAAAGTCAGAGCACTGTCTTAGAAAATGATTGTTTTAAGAAAGTGAGACATGCTTATTTTTAGGAGGGTAGTTCTTATATAACATGTATCCTAAAAATCATGCTAGCTCTTATTTTTGTAGAAACACAGCATAAAATTATTATATTCTAAGAATAAATTTTTGGCATATCAGGAAAATTTTCTTTTATAGATGTGTATAGATTCTTTTATTACAAAGGAAGTGCATTTGTAATTAGATTATACTTCTTTCTATTCCTCATTGTAATAAAAAAAAAGTGATTGGACTTTGGATTATATAGTGCACCTAAAAAAGTAACTGTGGTATATTCATTATAGAACATTAAGCTATATTATTGCTTTAATATTTGTAAATTGTTACTTGCATGTATTTAGTTGTATATGTAATTTATTACTAATATCTTCATACTTTACTCTAGACTTATATGAAGTGATATAGTACCACAAATTTATCTTAGATTTGTACTGATCAATTATTTTTTTGTCATTAAGCACTTATTATTATTTTTTTATTTAAAATTTTAGTGTCTTACTTATGATGAAAATGATTAAGATTAATATCAATATGATCAATATTTTTCTTTTCTTTTTTTTTTCATTTAAAAAATATGGCTAGTATCACATTTTGGTGAGTACCCATTTTACACAAGTTTTAGCCATTGTAAAATCACAACTTTGAAAAGGCATTAAGAACTAAGTGTTGGCTAACTAAATTTTGTCTTGTAACTTAAATATTTTATATAAGAAACTTCATTAATTTATCAAATAAATTAAATTCACACTAATTGGTTGATCTTTAAATTTCCAAATTCATTTTATAAAAATGAAAACATAAATAAATAAAATGTAGTAAAAGGTGTTTTTTGTATATTTTTGCACAAAGGTTTTATTTGCTATTTTTTTTTTTTTTTTTTTTTTTGTAGTTTGGTACTACAATCAGTTTTTGCTTATGAGGGTTAAATAGGCTAGAATCTGTAGTTTAAAAGCAGGTTCAGATGAATAATTACCAACATCTAAGCTAGATCTAGTGCCTCTTCATTAGGGACCAGTATTTTAATCTAATTACCGAGCAGGATGTAGAGTTTTAAGAAAAAATTTCAATATATAAATTTTTTAAGCCAATTTAAAAAAAAATAAATATCAGAACTTCAAAGCATTTTTTAAAAATATCAACAATAATTTTGTAGATAAAATGGAAAAAAAAGGTTATTTAACAATTGGTAATGGCGTTTTTCAAATTATTATACTTAAAGATTTCAGATGTCATAAAACAAGTGTTTGGATAAACTAAACATTTTTTTTAAACCTAATATTGTTAATTGAGATGAGCAAGCAAACTGCATTATTTTTCATGGAAGCTGTTAATAAAATAGAATAAATAGCCATTATTGGTTAAAGTTGATGATTTCCCAATAGTGGCATTAAAATTACTGCCATAATATGAAAAGCTTTTTTTTTAAGTTATTAACTTGTTTTATCAGTTTATATGTGCTAAGAGACTATCTTTTTTTATTGCAGAACTTCCTGTTACAGGTGCAATATCACAGTCTCACTTATCCAGTCTCGCCATTCCTGCAAGTCAGCAACGAATGGCACCTCCAAACATAACTGTTCAAACAAATACTACTGTTCCACGAAACTCAGAACTATTTTCTCCTCCCGGCTCTCAGCTTTCTACATCCCTTAATATGTCTCTAAACCAAAGTCAGTTCAACCAACCCCAAGCGAGGAGAAGTCCACTTCCATCAATTGGGTTGCAGCAACAACAGATGCAACAACATTTTAACAGTATTGCTGGTCCTATTACAACAATGACTAATCAACCAATTGATACATCATCAGTTCCTACCACTATTGGAAATATACCTGTTTCTCAGTTTAGCTCCTCTCTTCAACAAAGTCATCCACAAATGTCTGATGCATTCAAAAATCAACAAATTGCTGTGAGTGCAAAATTATTTATTTACAACTATTTCTTATTAATTTATATGTATATATATATGATTTAAGTTATTTGGTGTTTTATTTTCTGATTTGCTGAAAACACTTTTTTTAACATTTATTTTTCATACCTTATCTGTTATTATTCAACATGAGGTTTTTAAAGAACCAACTCTTCACAATTGAAGATGCTAAAACCGATTGGAGTACGTGAGAGTATATAAAATTAATAATAAATGTGACATAATTTAAAGAATTTTCCTTAAGTTCATCAGCATTTTTCATTAGCCTATGAGCATTTCTTTTACTCAAAAACTACTACATTTGTAAATAAATAAGAATGATTCAAGTTATTTTGAAGTTTCTTTAACAACTTAAATGGAAAGAATTAATTTTAATTATTCACATACGTGTAAATTCGAAGTTGCCTCTACTGCTAATGATGTTGCCTGTCAATGGTTGATACATTGGTGTTACTACATTGTATTTAAGTCTATACAAAATTCAAATTGCAGAGTTGTCTGACATTGATGAAATTCTTGATGAATGAAATATTTCCATAGTCCTGGTTGAGAAGTAAAGATCTATAATTTCCTATAATAAATGTAAATTTTGCTTTCAGGCATGAAAGAGTTCCTCCAAAAGGAAAAATTTCACCTTTTTGAAGGCAATTTTGGTCCTTTGAATTCATTCAAAAATGCAAAGAAACTTTTGGAAGCATATGAGGGAGGAGTAGGTCTGAGAAATTTAGACCTCAGACATTTTGTCTACTCAAACCCTTGGAATTTGTTTCTGAACTGCTATGCAGAAGAGCTATCAAATCAAAGGTTTAGCCTATGTTATGAGCATCTGAAAATCATGTAAATGAGGTTGTTTAAAAGTGTCTTTTCACAATGTTTTTAAGGCTTTAAAAGGTAAAGAAAGTTTACATAAAGTTTAGTTGCTAAAACTTTTGGGAACTTTTAGTGATGTATTTCTGGAACAAAGATCACTTTGATGTTCATATATTTAACACAGAATTTTTTTTCCCTTAGAAAGGAGAAGAAAAAACAGCCAAACCATATAGAATATATATATTTTTAAAAACTTAATCACTGTACTTCACATAAATTTTCAGATATACAGTAGAAGATCTTTATAACACAAACCTAAAAACATGAGGTTATGCATTATATAGATCAAATTTAACATATCATTAAAATTACCTTTTAAATATGGCTTAAATATGTCTGAAACTTATCAATATCCAGTAGAGGATCCTTATGTTGCATTCCTTGGTACCAGAAGTTGGGCAGATTATAAATTTTTGCATTGATCATTTCACATATTGTTAAATTTACTTTATAAACATAATCCAAATATGCCTCGACCAAATCATTCATTATATTACTCATTTTCAAAAAACAATTATTGTAATAATAGCAATTTTTCTATTAAAAAGCTCTAAATTAAGGAGATAAAGATGAACTAATGTATTAAATTTAGTCTGAGAGTAGCAATTTTTTTACAATGTGGAATGCAGGTGCTTCTTAATTGCAAAATCCATTGTTTACATCTGAGAAATTGTGTGTTATATAGAGAATTGCAGTATATAGAATTGTGTTATATAGATCTTCTACTGTATTTGGATTTACACTTTTAGCAAATTTCACTTCTCTTAAAATGTGTTGAAATTATAAGAATTTGTTGTTCATTATATTTATTCTAATGTTCATTATTTTCTACTTTTATTTGGGAATACAACTTTGTCCATGGATGTATTCAGGATTTTCATTTGGAGGGTGGGAGGGGGGGGGGTTGGAAGATAGTTCGTAGTACTTATCTTTGGCCATGGGAAAACAGGGGAAAAGTTTTTCAATAGCATTGTTGAAAAAAGGAGGAGGGGAGCTCCCCTTACCCCACAAAGTTAAGTAGTAATGGATTT
This sequence comes from Maratus michaelseni, assembly GCA_963931845.1. Classification (NCBI taxonomy): domain Eukaryota; kingdom Metazoa; phylum Arthropoda; class Arachnida; order Araneae; family Salticidae; genus Maratus; species Maratus michaelseni. Next base: position 129,854,727 of record OZ007599.1, read on the forward strand.
ACCCCTGTACTTTTAATTAAAAGAAAGACACTGTAGCTAAAAACATAAAAGGAATCTTCTCCCTTACCCCCCCCCCCCTAAAAAAGGAATCCTGGCTATGAATTTGAATTTTTAACATGTATTCAACACAAAATGATCATTCATATAGCTTATTCTTGATTTTGCGTCAGCTGCCTTTTTTCAAAACCAGTGAAGTTTTCACTTAACACGTACATCTATTATACATTAAATTTGTTTCAAATATAATAACCACTGTTTAAATGAAACATGTTTCTTGAATGGAATCTGATTCAACAAAGCAGCGGATTTCGATTAAGCTAAATACACTAATACTGACTTTGGATTTGATTCATAAAAGTGGCTAATATGATTAATTAGTGAAACAAATAACCAGCAAATACTGTATTTTTTTAAGTTCTGGAGGGGTTTTAACACTGAAAAGCCTGCCTTCGCTGCACCACTGATAAAAATCCTTTTCCTCCTTATTTGTCTATTAAAAATAAATCGTCTTCAGTGTTTATTATGTAACAGAACTCTTTTTAGGAAAATCATAAAAGTAAATAAGAAGAATTATTTTTACATTTTCTTTTGTAAGACAATTATTATTTAGCCACAGATTTGAAAGCTTGCATTACAATATTAACACGTTCGCTGCCAACTACGAGTATACTCGTAGTGCTATCTACGTTTCTTCAATCTAAAATTAGTTATTCGCACCGGAAATTTCAAAAGAAGAATTTTTATTTTATGTAATCACGAAATGTCTGTAATAAAACAAGGTAAATATTGCTATTAGTATTTTCTGGTATGAATTTGAACTTTCTAAATAAAATGAAAATTTCGGCATTTTTAGCTTGGCAGCGAACGTGTTAATAAAAAATTCTAACCACGATAAACTCATAATAATGAATACTAAAATTCAAAAGATGTGCAGTGTTTATGAAACAAAATAAAAAGTTTATTGAAAAAAATTTAACATTGTAAATAAAGATAAGATTCTTATTATTTAGCATTCTTCAATTTTTATGTTTAAAGCAAAAGCAAAATTTTAAAATAATCTAATTATATCCTTACAAATTTTATTCCAATTTCAGATTCAGTATAAATTTTATCCCAAGAATTATAATATCACTTTTTACAAAATGACTATCAAAATAAAATAGAAAACAAATTTTATTCTTACTAGGTTTTTAAAGCTGTTTTCAAATCCTAAGAAGCTACTTTCTGACACAATTTTGAATTCATTTGTATTCAGGAATGGATGGAATTGGCAAGTATTCTTATTTAGCAACTCTGTCATCAAAATGAGTTTTCCATTATTTAGTCAAGGCAGATCTTTCAGAAAATACTGTCAAAGTTGGCGTTTTGAACCGAATTCCCAGAGCGAGAAAGGGGGGATATCATGTCATCATGTGACACAAATCGCTTATATCTCGACAAGAATTTATTTGTCAAAAAATGGAAAACTCATTTCAATTCTAAATCTCTTCCCTCGTCAGGTCTGCCAATTTGATGCTTTTGCATTTAAAAATGTGTCAGAAAGTTTCGCGTTGTTGAGCAGGTCATTTGAGAACCACCTTATATAATTACAAACAAATCCACATTTTGGGCTAAATTGAAGAGATTTTTTTAAATCTATTCCTGTAATCTACAGATTTGTCAATTTTGTTTCATGGTAATTGATTTATATCAACTTAAATTATAATTTGATTTATCAAATTTACTTACATATATGGATAACCGGTGGTTTTTTGTTTGTTTGTTTCTGAGTTTAAAAGACTTTTGATATACTGAATATATACCATATCTCAAAAGACAAATTAAATCAACTGCTGATCAGTTCTTTATAATTAAAATAAAAATACTTTTAACTTAGGAATGTGGAAATATGGACGTACATTTAATGTTCGTAAATAAAGAAAATTTTTTAATCATTTTATTTTACAGAAAAGAAAATTCTTGCTTTATTATATATTTTATCTGTATGTTTAGTATGTACTTCAGGTGAAATTTTCTGAAAATTTTAAATCCCTCAAAATTTTTATGCTATTTTGTTTAAAAAATGAAACATTTCATTGGACATCAAAAATCTAAAATCTCCAGAAATCGCAGGAGAAATTTTGTGTTGCAGATCAACCCCACTTATCACTGTGGGGGTCCTAAGGTTACCCACAGATTTATTCCAATCACCAAAATTTTGCCAGAAACTTATTTTGTGAAGATATACAAGTTCCATGAATATTACAGGTATTCATCATAAAAATGATAATACATTAAGCTAGATCAATTTTGTTTAATCAGTAAATCACTTTTCAATGGAAAAATTAAGAAAAAAAGATCATAAAATTTTAGATTTCTACATTAATGAATATGCTCTTTACATACAAAAAAAAAAAAGTTTGCTGTCAGATTGCAGAAAAAGGTGCTAGTTATTATGCTTTTCAATGTTCTTTATTTTATTTATTCATTTTTGCTACATATTTCATGAAAATTTCTTTGCAAAGAAGAGAGTGTGTGTAATATGAAAAATATACCAAAAAAAAAAAAAAAAAAAAAAAAAAAAAAAAAAAAAAATGTAGTCTGAAATTTTAGATATACCTTTTATGGTAATTGTTTTTAAATATAATTTTTCTATTTCAATTTTCTCCTTATATATATATATATATATATATATATATATATTGTCTAGGTAATGCATTTAAAAAAAAATATATTGTTCTTAAGCTTATTCTCTTAAACTATATATTTTGATTTTTCTTATTTTGATCTTTTCTTTGTTGATTATACTCATTTACAAATAGTACTAATAACTGTGCAAATTTTAATTAAAAATTTTACTTCTTTTATAGTAAAATTTTGTTTTCTGTTGTAAAATTTTTTGATTTTGTATTCACATGTGAAATAATTAATGTAAAGGATTTCAATTGTAATAAATGCTTGATTAATACATATATATACATATGTATATGTGTGTGTGTGTGTGTGTTAGTTGGTTATGTGATTAAAATGAAATTACATGTTTATAGGTATTTTTAAAAAGTATATTCTCTTTTTTTATTTTTTGTTAATTTTAGTAAAGGGACTAAATGTATTTTCTTATGCACTTTGTTATTAGATTGTATTTATATATTGCTGTATTCTATTAAATTAATAGTTATTTGCATCAATGATTATTTTTCAGATTCAAATGATGAATCAGCAGCAGCCACCTCCTCAACTTCAACAACTACAATTACAGCAACCACAGGTACAACAACAGCCACAAACACAGTTACAGCAACAACTGCAACCACAGTTACAGCAGCAGCAATCACAATTACCACAGCAGCAATCACAATTACCACAACAGCAGTCACAATTATCACAACAGCAATCACAACTACCACAACAGCAAACACAATTACAACAGCAGCAATCACAGTTACAGCTGCAGCAATCACAGTTACAGCAGCAGCAATCACAGTTACATCAGCAGCAATCACAGTTACAGCAGCAGCAGCAGCAGCAACAAAATCAGTTACAACAGCAGCAACAATCACAACAACAAAATCAGATACAGCCACAGCAAAATCAGTTACAGCAGTTGGCAGCTCAACAGCAGTCATCACAAACTCACATAAATCAAACAATATCAAAACCACAGTCTGGCCTTTCACCTCAGATGCCTACAAATTCTGCTACTTTACAAATTCCTCAGTCATCAACACCACAGCCACAATCTCAGCAAACTCCTGTTCAACAGCCTCCGAGAGCAGCTTCAGTCCCAGGAACCCATTCTCAGACACCTTCTACTCCTCAATCTCAAAATCAGGTTCAGAACCATCAACCTCAGCCACAACAGTCAGTGCAATCTCAAAGTAATACAAAACCATTCCAATCTACTGTGCTTCATGTTGAAGACAGTAACGATGAAATCAAGCCTCTTGTTTCACTTCCTCAAGAAAATGACACAACTTCTGTTAATCAAAATGATATCAATCAGTCAACTACTCCAGTTTCCTCTGTCTCTGATCAGGGCTCAGTTCAGACTGGTGGCAAAGTATTTTCATTTGCATCTCAAAAATCCGCTGGTGAGAACAACTGTAATGAAAAAATGGATATTGATTCTGATGTTAAAAGTGCAATTGGAAAGGTAGAGACTGTAACAGATTCAAAACCTGCTGTGAAATTTGAAATTAAAGAGGAAATAAAACAAGAGTCAGAGGATGCGAAAAATGTAACAGGTTTATCAATAAAAGAAGAGTCTGCAGTAAAGGAAGAGCCATCTACACCCCAGTCTACAATAAATTCTTCAGAATCTAACTCAGAAACAAAACCAGATTCTTCCAGTGATCCATCCCAAGCTCCCTCAAAGTTGACAAACAAGAAAAGTAATGTTTATTTATATTTTTTCTATAATTTTAATTTGTATTTTTTTTTAACTGAAATATTTTTCTCTTCTTTTTTTTTTTGTTATATAACATTTTACATACACACACACACACACATATATATATATATATATAATACCTTTATTATATATATATATACTGTATTTTAAAATTCAATAATTTGTAAACGGTGAGAGCTATTAAAGAAATTCTTTAAGGAGAGTAATGTATGATGTCAATATCTTTTTTTTTCTGATTCCCAGTGTTAGTTTCAAAAACCAGCAATAGATGACACTGTAAGCAATAGGTGCTCAATCCAGGGCGAAACAGAAATTACACCGCAATGGTGGGAATGAAGGAAGTTAAACATATGAAGTGTCTCATTTGTCTATATAATCTTGTTCTTAGTGCCCGATTCTGAAGTCAGTTGGTTTAATTTCGATATTGTTGGTGCTGGTATTCAACCAATAAAAAATTGTTGATATTCAACAATAAAAAAATATATTGTTGCATAGAAACAACAACTTCTTTGATATCGAAATGTATAATGACAGTGTTCAGAATTAGGCATCAATTTAATAACCTGTATTCGATTGGCTCGGTGATTTTATAACTATGAAATTTTATTTCCATGGGTTAATTTACTCTTAGCTATTGGTATAATTTCAACATAGTTGGTGTTGGAGCAACAATAAAGAAATGTATTGTTTCCATGAAACAACTTCTATGTTATCAAAATGTGTAATGACAATGTTCAGAATACCATCTTTTATAAAACTTGTTACATTGCACGAAGGTTTAGAATTTTTTAAACGGAGTGTCTTCTTTATCAATCAAATCTATCTTTTTTTAGACTTATAGGATTTTTTTTTTGTTTAAACATTTACTACGAGATATTTTTTCATATTAGCATTCATGATTACTTAAAAAAGAAATACATTTTGTTTAGTGCCCTATTTTGAACACTGTCGGTAAGCATTTTGATTCGAAACCAGTTCGGAAAATAAAAGTATCTTTGTAAAAAAAAATCTGCAGAGAAAATAAAAAAAGTAAAAAATGGCAGTTGTAGAGATTGATCTCAGCTATCCAATGCAAAAAAAAAAAAAAAAAATAATTTAAAAATATTGAAGTGCAAATGAGATATTAGAAAATAACTGCTCCATAGGATTAACATTAGCAAGCAGATGTTTTCACATGAGGAGAGAGGACCCTTAATTAATAAAAATTAACACTATCATAATACTTGTATGATGTGACTACTTTCAGTTAAAGTGCAGATACACATGAAATAAATTCTTCTAATACTTCTAGCACTTTGCGTACTATCCCTTGAAGAATGTCCCAACTCATATGTGTTCAGATGCAGAAAATTGGTATAAGTCATGCAATCCAATGTTTCTTAACTCAGTCAATTTTAGTGTTAGATGAATGGAACTTTTTTATTGTTATTATTCATTAGTGTAATAGGAAATTTTTACTAAATATCATTAATAGGACTGGGGGACTGTATAAAAAATTAAATTTAGTAACTTTTTAAGAAATTCTTTTATTTATGTGTGTGTATGTATACCAATTACTTTCTCATACTAATGCAAATACTTATTTTTGCTAAATTATTTCTAATTTGTGTGTTTCACTGCAGCATGTTAGCACTATTCACATGAATGTGTTATTAATTTAGTTGGTAATTACAATATTTATAACATTATATATATATATATATATATATATATATATATATATATATATATATATATATATGCTTTATTTCATTAGAAAATCAATCTGTAGAAAATTAATCTTTTCGACTTTCCAATGAATATGACAATTTCCTTTATTCATACTTTATTTCTTTAGCATTTCTGATACTATTCGGCTAAATTTTCTTTTAAGCGTATGCAGTGAATTTTAATATTTTGTCATCTGTACAGAATTTGTAGCTTTAGCTGTTTATATACCAGATTTATTATTATTATTATTATTATTAAAGGATGGATGTTGTGCAGTAACTAAATGAATATTTCATTTTTATATATTAATATTTATAAAAATGCTGTCTAAAATATTGATTTTGACAAACCATTGATATTGATAAATAAATACTGTTACTTACATAAAAGCAATTTATATAGCCTAACTTTGTGCATTTGGTATTGTCACAAATATGAAAAATCTTGAATTAAAGCAAAATGTAATCCTGAAAAAAGAAAAAAAAAACACTTTGAAAGTATATTGTTATTTTGCTGGTAAAACAATAAGAAGGGTTCTGTAAAAAATAAATTCACTAAAAAATTAAATTTAAAACTTTCACAAAGCTGTAACTTCTACAATTTAGTTATTGCATTTCTGAAATGCTCAAAGTTTTCAGTTATTCTGATTCAGATACTAAGAAATTAAGTAGAATTTTCTATAAAAACTAAGTGTCTTTAAGAAAATGGTCTCAAAGTCAGAAATTTAAACCAATTTTACAGACAAAACTGTCAGCGGAGGGTCTGTATTGGGGAACAATCAAATAGAATTTAAGATGTAATACATTTACAGAAAAATGAGAAAACTATTTTATTGTAAATCATTTCGATCACTTCTATAAATTTCATCCACATATAAAAATAGCTTTATGATTGTGTCAGAAAAAATTGCATTGTTAAGCAGTAGTTTTTGAAAGATCAGCCTTACATAAGCTTAATACAAATTATTGCAAAAAATTCAAGATTATTCATACTGTTGATCTCAGTTTCTGTGTGTATTTCCAATATGTGTTCCATAAGTTGTAGAACTTTCTGTGTTGTGCATATGCTGTTCAACTGTTAAAAGTTTTGTTAAATATGCATTTTCTACTTTTACAAATTTGTTGACCAATCGCAACACAAAAGATAGATTTGATCAAGGGCTATTTCAGTAAGTGTCTAATTGTTAATCATGAGGGAGGATAAGCATTCTGAGGGGCTCATTACTTTAGAATGTAAGAAAGGATAAAAGTATCACTGAATACTAGAAGTGAAAAATTTTCTTTATATTTTAATAGCAATATTGACTTACCATCATGACTTACAGAAAGTCAATTTGACATGTGTAAGTATTTAAGGATAAAATGTAAATTCTTAATATTTCACAATAAAAGAAGTTTTCTAAAAAAGAAATAAAAATTTTAAAAGGTACATTTATCAGTGGTATAATGAGTTCCTATACAGTCAAACCTCGTTAACACGAACACGCTTAACGTGAATTACTTTTAGCACAAACTGATTCTGATTGCCCGTCCAGTTGTATGCAATGTATTTAAGTTTGGATAACACAAACTACTTTTAACACGAACAAAAAAAGTTTCCCCTTGAGTGTTCGCTTTAACGAGGTTCGACTGTATTAGATAAAATGTATATCTATATAAGAACATGTATCTATAGATAAAATTATGTAATTAGTAATTTAGACCTGATAAAAGAAATTATTATTATTTATTATTAGTATGAAGGTGTTTGAAATATTGCAAAAATACATCAAGCAAAAGTTACTATTTGGCGACCAAACATGTGGTATTTAGCCTAAGATTTTGCCGAATATTTGATTTTCGACCAAATCGTTATTTGTTACATTTCTACATGGGACACTGGAGCAAAGGTCCACTAGTCTGAGCCTGATTATTGCAAGAACAAATGGGGCAGCTGCCCTGGGTTCCCACTTCTAAAGGGGGTCCCCAAAGCTAATGATCAATAGGGGACCCCATAACAATATTGTAGCCACATTTTGTACTCATTTGAAAAGAAAATGCCTGATTTTTGTCATTGTTGGTCTCTCTTAGAGGTGCCAGTACCCCTGTGTTCCCATTTAAATGATTATTTGATATTTGTTTTCTGTTATTTGTGCTCCACAACTTCAAAGGATAAAACAAATAATTTTTTGACAACTGTGAAAATAACATTATGATGCATTTATTGTTTTCAAGCATTTCATAGACACGGCTGATTCATTCAATAATTGACTTACATAAGCAAAGGTTACTGAGTACTATGAGAATGTCATTAGATTGTCATAGGGCTCCCAGTTGGTTCACATTGTGTCCAAGTTTAACATCCTTGTTTCAGAATGAGTTGTTCTGTTTTAGAGGGATTAGTCCATCCTAAATTTTTAAACTCAATCATATACAAATGTCCAGTTTATCAAATATTAAAAAAGGGGTCCTTTTATATTTAACATTTGAATAAGTATATAGCTTAGATTTTTGTACAGATATTTTTAGTTTAATTTACAGAACAACTTGGGCTAAATTTAGTGATATGATTGAATCAGGAACAAAAATATTTAAAACTACAAATAATTTTCTTTCATTTTTATTCAGCTCAATGCGTCTTTTATGATAAGGCATGAGCATGACACAGAGGCAGGAATATCCTATACTGTCACAAAAAAATTAATATTTCTGATGCCTTAGAATACATATACTAATATATAAATACATATTTAGAGTATTTATGCAGCATTATACATGTTTGAATAAAACTATGGAAACTCTAAATGATTAGGCCAAAGAAGCACAACATTGGTTCAAATCCAGCACCTCCTGTCTATCAGCTTTGAGAGCAGAACCTCTCAGCTATGATGATTGGGAAGGTATGAAAAATTGTAACTTTGCTGAATTAAATGCAGAAGTACTTCCAGTAAAATATCATTAGGCTTGAGGGATTTTCAATAAAATCTCCCCCCCCCTTATCCCCCCTTTTCTATTGGGAATTCAGACATCATACATATCTATTCAGAATTCTTTAATTTCATTTTTACAAATAAATCTTTTTATTAAATTGTTCAACAATAATTTTTAACTATCCAGTTCCTAATGCACTCTCAGAGTGCACATATTTTTTGGCCTGTAATTCTTGAAAAATATTGCTGTATGCAAGATCAGATTCATATATTGGCTTAATGAAGTACATAATCAACACTTAATATAATTGGTATAATATATAATTGGTACATAATCAACAATTGCTATATTTGCCAGATGTTTTGTAACTTTCCAAAATTCTTCATTCCCTTTTAACTCGTGATACTTCAACATTGTCTGTTTTACTGTTTAGTTTTAGACTTCTAAAAGGCACATACTGATATTTTTTTCACAATTTAATGTTAGTATAATAGCTTTAGAAGTCTTATGTTTGAAAATTGTCAAAGAATTATTGCTCCAGTGCCCAATACACAGTGCAGTGTACTGTACCATAACAACCAAATAAATAAAGAAAACAATATATCACTAAATTTGCATATGTCTTATTTAGAGGCTAAATAACTAAAAACAATTGAAAAAAATGAAAATTGCTCAGGTAGATCCTATTTGGGAACTCAGAAGTTACAAGGAAATTTTTTTTAAAGACATGGAAAGGGAGCTATTATAAGTAAACCACAATCTTTTGGAAATTTGCTGTAACAGTATATGCTTGAAAAACCAAACAGAGACCAAATTCATTGCCTGTTGTATCTTGAATTTATTATGAGTGAGATATTCAAGGGATCCTCTTCATTATTTTACAGTTAAAGGACATGATGTTTCGAGGTGCAGGGGGGGGGGGGACCAAACTAAATCCCATTACTGACAATACATGTAAGAAGTTATAGCACCATCTATATTCTATTCCTAAAAGGACAAAGAGTGGGTAGGAAAGATAACAACCTGATAGTATGGTCAAATCAAGAATGTTCTGAAGTTTGAATGAAGGTTTTATCATATTTTACTTTTACATTACTTAAGACTTTTAAATAGGTTTGGACCCCTTTTCATACCAAGGTCAAGTAAAATTTCATGGAAAAGTACTGTGTTGCTGTATCCCCTCAAGTTCCTACTGATTCTGATAAGGAACTGACTGAGAGTCATAAGCTTTTTAATTACATTTTTTTTAATAGTACATCTGAGTTGTGACTGATTCATAGTGGTTACAGATTTTTGTTATTTAATTCTTGCAGGATTATTTCAGCAAATAATTAGTGCAGAATATTCTCCATCAATAGACCATTTCGGCAAGCATAAATTATAATTTAATAGAAGTGATTTTATGTTCATTTCATACATTTCAAATTCAATTACAATACTAATATTCAAAATAAACTTTGTTGAACAGCAGTGTATTAAACATATGGATAAAATTCCACATTAGTTTCAAATTAAAACAATAAAGCAGTATTTTATAAAACATATTTAGATGGACCTTGAATTTCAGAAAATTTTTGCAGCTCATCACAATTTTTGTGATAACCTATACACACATGTTGCATGCATACATACAGATGCACCTGTATGTGTGTGTTTCTTACAGAAAAAACTTCTTACAGTAAAAATCTTAGTCTTTTATTTCTAATTCAAATTTTTCTTACCACACTGGCAAGCTCATAATTGTACATTCTACCCCAAAACAGCTAAATGGAAACTTTGCTGGCTTTTCAGCACATAAAAAGCTCTGCCTCAAAGCTTGATGCAAAAAAAAAAAAAAAACTCCAGACTTCTTTACCACTATGGGCAAGATGCACCTAAATCCATTGAAACCAACTTCTACCATAGTATATATAGCAACTACACAACCACAGATACATAATTATCATATTGCAGGAAATAACTGATAATCAGATTCCTGGAGATTCAGACATACTTTCTGAAATTTAAAGAAATGGCAGAATAAATGGCTTATTCACACACAAATGTTAGAATTTGGAACACCACAATCACATACAAAATCTCAAAACAGACTCAAATTAACTGTAATGTATAATTTTCTGTTGTTTCTTATACCAATTTTTTACTACAGAAATTTAATCTCTTGTTTTTTCTCTAGCTTTTAAGCCTGATGAGTTACGTCAAGCTTTAATGCCTACTCTTGAGAAATTATATAAACAGGATCCAGAATCTCTTCCATTTCGTCAGCCTGTTGATCCCCAGTTATTACAGATACCTGTAACTATTAATTTTCTTGTTTTAATAGTTTATAATTATTTATGTTTTCAGTCTATAACATGTCACAATCAGAATTTTTGTTGTATGATTTTGTCAACTTGAATAAGTTTGATCTAGTAAAATGTTTACTTATATAGCGCATATTGCTAGTGAAACATAAAATTTAGTTATTTTAGTTTGCTTCAGGATAAAAATGCCTTTTATAGTTAATCAATTTAATATTAATAACTAATAATGTTACCAAATAGATGCAGTCTAGGGATGGCTGATTTTTTATTACTTTGCCAATAAAATCAAAGTATCATTCTAGTATACCATATTAGAAAACTCTATGAAATGTCATATGCCAGAAATAGAGAAATATTCTTGATGATGACATATTTAATTAGGATATATATGATCCTAATTAAATATGTCATCATCAAGAATATTTCTCTATTTCTAGCATATGACATTTCATAGAGTTTTCTAATATGGTATACTAGAATGATACTTTGATTTTATTGGCAAAGTAATCAAAAATCAGCCATCCCTAGACTGCATCTATTTGGTAACATTATTAGTTATTAATATTAAATTGATTAACTATAAAAGGTATTTTTATGTATATATATATATACAACTATACAGTTACACACAATACAATACAGTTAATTTTTAAGTAACATGTAACTAACGTCTGGTCTTAACAAAATATTCATACACAATTTAGATGTAGAGAAATATACTAATATGAGACTGGTTCTGTGGTCTTGTAATGTTATGACATTTTAAATCAACAAAATCAAATTTGATGTTTATATAGATCTAAAAATTACCATATTGGCAGTATATGCCCTTTTCAGTAAATTTTTAAAATTGGACTGTTTGCATTCTAAGTGCCTCATATGTCACAATTTAAATGCCAATTATTAAAATACACCTTTTATTAGGTGCCACACAGAACAATGTAAAATATAAAATAAATAGATTCATTTAAAATATTTTCAATAATCTTAAAAATTTATCACTAACATAGGAGTAGAATAGATCAAGCTACAAGGGCTGTACAATAAAGAATTGTCATATTTTTTTATTCACATAATTTATTGTATATAAATTTATGTTACATTGTTAGCTTAATGTGTAATGAATATGTGGTAACTTTATAATTTATTTCTTTCCAGTAATATGTCAGTGGCAGCCCTGTAAGTTCAGATGTGTTCAGTATTGCTTGTGGGAATGATGGAGGCAACATGAGATAAGCAATATGATACTAGATCTTGACTGTAACATCACCTTCAACTGCGAACAAATTTACAGGCAAAAATTCTGTTCGGATATGAGGAGTCTGGGAACCCACCATGTTCAAACACATCTCATGTTCAGTTTTTCTGTTACCAATATGTGTACGGCACCCAATGATATTTAACAATCTTTTCTGACAATAATAGAGGTGATGTTAATGTTAACTTCTGTAAGTGCAGTGACTGGAACTTCATGTCTACTTCCTTTGACATTGATTGTCTCCCTTCCTTAAACATTCTAAATCATGTTCTAGTTGTGCTTTAGGGAAAGCAGACTTTCCATAAACCTATGCTGTAGTACTTCATAGATTTCAGTTGATGATTTCTTCAAACATAAGCAAAATTCATATTGCTCACCACATGTTGCCTCTGTTGTTCCTGTAGGCGATACTGAACATGTCTGATGTTACATGGCTGCTACTGACATATTATCAGAAATAAATAAATGAAAATATTACCACATAGTAATTACACATTAAGCTAACAATGTAACATAAAATTACTTTTTTGTACAAAAAATTATGATAATTCTTTATTGAATGGTCTTCTTAATTTATCTCTTAAGGTAACTTATGAAGTCATTATTATTTTGTTTTTTACTGGACAGTTTATTATAATACAGTGGACTCTCAAAAATCCATACAGCTTGGGACCAAGAGCTTTGTAGATTTCTCAATTTTGCAGATTTTAGATCATTGCCTTATTTATGTTTTAAAACCTCATAAGATTTTATGAAATTATTTTATATTATAAATAATAAATGCTAATAGAAATCAATATATCTAATGAAAATACAAATAAAAATTTAAAGAATTTTGGTAAATTATAATTATTACTTGATCAACAGGAGTTTTTTTTTTAACATTTATTTTATGTTTTAAAACCTTTTCTTGTAACCTGCAAATAGTCAGCAGCTTTTGTAAAGTCACATAACTCTGTCATTAGAGAATTAATAAATTTATTTTCATGAGCGAGTTCTTCATTAAATCTATCTGATGAGCACTATGAAGACTGCACTTTTAATTTTTCATCTGTGAGATGCTGAGTGACTGGTACTTCATCTACACAAGTCACTGAGCCTAGAATTCACCAATCAAAAGCAGACCTCTTCATTTTTATTTTTCAAATTTTAACTGAAAATCTCATTGCTTAGATTGTGAATGATTTGTGGATTTTTCAAAGTTGACTGTAATTTAAAAATAAATATATTTTTAATATAGTTTTATATTTATATTTTTATTCATTATGACCCAGGAAATTTGGCTTTTATTTTTTGTGCTATGTGTAATTAAGTTACTAAATCAATCAAATTATTAAAAATACTAAATAAATTTTCTAAGAATTTGACTCTGGGATTAAAAGTGAAATTCAACAGTTCAAAAGAAAAAGGGATGTTGATTATCTATTGATTTTATTGTTTTAAAGAGCCAGTTTTATTGGGAGAAAATGTTGGTGTACTAACAACAATTGACCATCTCTAATATAATATGTTCTGCTTTATAAATTTTTAGAATATTGAAATCATATTCAAAAATATTTTTTCATTTATTAGGTAATATACATTGCCAACCATCCTATTAAATTGCATTGATTTTTAATATATTTCTTGTTTCTCGTGAGACTTAAATATATATTGTATATATACCATAAACTAATTCTCATCTTTCTTAACTAAATTGCCATTATGTGAGTTTGACTGAAGAAATTGAAATAATTTAAATCTATTTAACTAAAATTTATTATATTGATAAAAAAAAATCTATTGTGTTTTAAGTTTCCTTACCAGCGTATTTTGAAATGTCAATTTTATGTTAAAAGTTTGATTGATTTAGATTTTTGTCTTTTATGCTTTAAACTTTTTTTTTTTTCTAAAAGATAAAACTAAAAATTGTCTACTTAAAAGAATTTTAATTTAAGATAAATGATGGAATGTTTATATATATATATTTTTTTTTTCATAGATCAAATTATTTTTTTTATTGAATTCAGTACACTTATTTTGATTAATTTTCTATTAGGTTTCAAAATAATGTGTTAATTTTCCTCTTAAAAAAGTGATATGTGACCATTCTTTCTTTCTAAACACATGAAAAAAAATAATAATAATTTTTTCTTGTGAAAAAAAATTTATAATTCCTTTTTATACATCTCTATTAATGATTTTAATTTTGTAATGTAACTCTTATTCCAATAGAAATTTTATTCCTTTTTACTGTAATTAAATACTTGAATTCAATAATTGTGGATGATTTAAAACATTTTAAAAATCATTCTGTTTCATTTAATTAATATTTTATTGGTTTTTTGCTTTTTCCAATAATACTTGTAGAATGGTGATATATTTCTTTTCCTTTTTTTTAATTTTATTTCTTATATAAATGAAATTTTCTCAATAGTAGTGTTTTACTGTAGTTTATTCCTGAAATTAGTTATGCTTTATTGTGTGATTTATTTTTATGAATTATTTTTCATTGATATATTGTCCTATTTACTCACATAATTCTTATTTTTATATATTTTTTCTAGATTTTCATATGTGAAAATTACTGTAGAAAAGTGCTCATGTTATTCTTGCAACTAGAATACACAAGACATTGTTAATTTGGCATGCTTCAAGCAAAAATAATTTGTGTATTCTTCCTTTAAAATCTTAATTCTCTTAGAATCTCATACTTGTAATCGGTAGGCTTTTCTAAAGCTGAAATGTGCTTGTTTTACTAATAGTAAATCAAATTTGTATGACAAATGATTACAATCTCATTAGAAATATTATTTATAGTATCATATTATATCATTTCAGTTAACATATTAAGAAATGAAGAGATATGACATTTTGCTTATCAAATGCTGTAGAGTTATTATCCTCTCTCTCTATATATATATATATGGTAAAAAAAAATTTTAACATTTTAATTTAATTTGCCCTCTTCCTCCTTTTTGAAATTAAGAGTGTATTTTTGAGTTGCTATTCTTTTATACGTCATAGTTTTGTAGCAGTAGATTAATGTTAAATATAGACCTTAGCCTCTCTTGCAATCTGCCTGTTGAAAATATTTGCTCTCTTTCAAACTGAGAAGCAACATGTTTAATAGAACAATTTATGAATTTTCCTAAGCATTATAAATGTATATGATATGTGAGTAAATATGACATATATCTTTTACTATGGAAATTATGTGCAAGCTCAATAAACTCCCCTTATGTTTAAACAAAATTTATTGCATATTGATTGGAAGCAATCTACTTAGTGATAGCTAAATGTCTAAATATCATAGAAATCATTTGTCCAGAATACAAAAGTTCAATTTTTCACTCACATATGCATGGTTTTTGTTTCCTTTATTTGATTAGGTATTAGTGATTTTGCTTTTTTTCCTATCCACATTTTTAAACTGTATAATACAAGAGTTGTTAGACTCTTCATGCAGCATAACTGGAGTGATTATGTATTTGTTTTTTCTTTGTTTATATTTAAGATGCATTTACATCCTCCTTCTCCCATTTTTTTCATAGTATGTATTTTTTTTTTTTTTTTTTTTTTTTTTTTTTTTATCAGCATACATACATATTATCTTAGTTTTATCATAACAAGATTTTTTTTTTCTACTAGAAAACAAAATTAATTTTCTTCTACTGGGAATTCAAAATATGAGTTATTAATGCATGCATAGGCAATTGCAGACTAATAATTATACTTTTCAATAAAAGCTTTAAATTCATAAATGTCATTTTCATATATTAAGGCCTTAATTTATTATATTTAATCATAGCTAAATTACCTCTTATCAAATTCCCTCAACAAAGATAATTTAAGTCATTTAAGTATAAATAAGTACATTTAAAGTACATTTTTTTAAAGCAGATATGAAACTTTTGATTACTTTAGAAGAAAACTGTGTGTTTTCTTCATTTTAGCTATTTTATTACCTAATCTGATTTACCTTCAGTATTTTTACTATGTCATAGAATCTGTTTATATGTTAAATAAAGATGTTTTATCAATAATTTATTATTATTATTATTTATTTATTTTGCTTTCACTTAAAATAATTATTCTCCGATCATTTGTCTTATTAAAACAAAAGGTAAAGGTGACAATTAAATAAAATTGGTTGCAGTATTTTAGTTTATTAAAAATCTTTAACAAAATTATTTTCTGAACAATCTTCTGTTTTTACTGAAACATAGAAAAAACTGTTCATGTTACGAAATGATTAATGTAATTTTATAATATGTTGCATAGGAATTTTGGCTAATGCTGCAGTAATAATTTTTATTTGTACATGTGGCTTTTGGCTAAGGCCTTTTTTATTATTTATTTTTTTATGGCATAATAGAAAACTCAGCTGAGTGGAATTAAGAAAAGTTGGCATCCTTTTTTAATTAATGATCAAAATTGGATTCTTTAAATGATGTAAGAATGAAAGGGTTGATAGTTTTCATTCCACCAATCTTATAGCAATACCACAGCAATTATAGTAAAAATAAGTAACTTCTAGATCACATTTTTTTTTTTGTAATAGAATGATGATCTATCTATACATTAAGCTGAAAATCCATGTAGAATGTGTAAATATTTAAATATATTCTTACTAACATCTATTTGTGCCTGTCTATTTTTTATCTCAAGAAGTAAAAAATAAATAAAAATTGTGAGCCAAAAAGAAGAGTTTTAGTTGGGTTCAAGGCATAGTTTCGATTATGGAAATAGCAAGTTTTAGATACGTCAATCACCTATACTAAGAATAAAGCAGGTAAGAATTTTCTTACCCATTATTATATTTTTTAAGTTTGATAATTTGAAGCAATGAAAAGTTTATTAACTGGAAAAAATAAAATAAATGATTAAAAGTTTCAAATTGTGCATAGTTACATGCAACAGTTCAATCACATAGTTTCTTAATAAGAACACCTGCTAGTGTCATGCTTTCGTAAACAAAAATTAATTCAGAAATGTGTCAGAAAGTAGCCAGTTTGGATTTCAGAACAGCCTTAATCTAGAATTCCTTATAATGGAATAGGAAGGGTGTATTTGTTAGTGCTGACTCTAGACCAATTTCACAGGGTTCAATGCCTGGTGGCCCTTTCTAACTATTTTAAGTGCCCAGTGGCCCTTACTTATCATTTTGATATGCCCATTTGATCTTTTTCCTTTTTCATCATGGGGAAAAAAATTGTGAAATACATTCATCAGTCCTGTGGGAAAAAAAAATGTGAAGTTCTCCAATTGATCACAAGGGAGGAAATGCAAAATTCTCCAACCAGTCATAAGAGGAGGTGGGGGGGGGGGAATGTTGAAATTTGTCGATCGGCAATAGGAAAAAAATTGTGACATTTTTTGAACAGTCACAAAAAAAAAATTGTCTGTCAGTTGCAGAAAAAAATTGCCAAAATTTGTTAATTGGCTGCAGGAAAAGTTATGAAATTTGTCAGTTGCTACAAAATTTTATGCAATTATATTGATCAAAAAATTTTTGTACCATAAAATTTTCATTAATGATCTGTGTAAGTTGTGATGAGGTGTACAGTGTTCAATCATTCTCCATCCACAACATGAATGTCAGAATTATTGTTAAATTTATTAATCAAAAACATAAAAAGAAATAAAAACCCTCTCCATATTTCTTGCATATATATATTGATTTTTAGATGCCTTTTTTATCATGGTAATAAATTGTAAAATTCACCGCTGAAATCATTGAATATATTGCTCAGTTACGTCAATTAATGTCTAATGAAATTAATCTTCTAATTCTGATATTTGTAGTTTTGAAAACCATTTTATAATTTACATTTAGCTACTATATATTGTATTTAGTAGGCTTAAACTTTCTTTACTAATTTGTGATTTGATTAATTAATTAAAAATGTTATGTAATTAATAATTAGAATTTATTAACATTAGTAAACTATTCATCTTTAATATTCTGGTTATTCATAAAATTAGTCATGAACATTTGTCCCGGGCCATGATTTTTTTTTTCCAATCTGATCAGAAGATACACTGAAAATTTACTTCATGTAGTACTGCTTGTTCAAAAGTGATTATCTTCTCTGACTTTCCCAGATTATATGAAATCATTTAAAAACATTTTTAAAAGTGAGGGGAAGCAGAAAATTTCCTCATTTTTTTTTGCTGTATTGCTAAAAAAATATAATTTTTCTCCCATTAAACTCCTACATTTTTATTTCCAAAATTGAGTATAAACTCTTATCCATATAGTGTTTAGGATAAAATTGATTATGGACCAATTTTCCCAGTTCCTGTGCTTTCACATGTAAAATTTTCTCAGAAGATGGAGGAAGATCAAAAAATAGATATCTCATTATGTAGGTGAGATAAGAAACCACCAATATCACAAATCTTAAAAATGGAAGGCTTGACTAAACAGTATTATTGTGTATGAGTGCTACTGATAATAAGGAATTCTAAACAAACAATTTCAAATGAACAGAATGCAAGAGTGCCCCTTTTGAGAACAGAGTGCCCTTTTTATTGAATTGCCCCTGGCAGCCGTTTTCTTCAGAATTATTTATACTAACGATGAAAAGCACTGTGAAAGACTTCATTGAAGAAGTACA
This sequence comes from Maratus michaelseni, assembly GCA_963931845.1. Taxonomy (NCBI): domain Eukaryota; kingdom Metazoa; phylum Arthropoda; class Arachnida; order Araneae; family Salticidae; genus Maratus; species Maratus michaelseni. The sequence goes on from OZ007599.1 coordinate 129,873,899, forward strand.
GAGAAGAATATGAAAAATAGTGTAAATAGTATTTTTTAAAGTCCGTATTAAATTGGACTAAAGAGTCAGAAATTAACATATGTTGATTTTTGACACATGTATATAAAATTTCAATGGCCCTATTACCTATACTCCCTTAATTGTTAAGCAGTTCTTGTCCCCATGACCAGAAATATTCATGTGTAATTTTCAATATGTAATTTTCATATGAAAAATATTTAGGACTTTCTTGTAATCTAATCATGGTATCTCTCTAAATCCATAACTGCCAACTTTTACACTTTTTTCCTACAACCATTTTTTAATGTAAAAATTTGTTTTATGTAATTTTGAACATCTAGGATTAAATAATGCTTTTCCTTTGCAAAATATTAAGAAAGAGACTCAAATTTCCAATTGCTAAAAAAACTAATTTAACATTTGTTAAAAGTATGAATGATAATAAAGTAGTATGTCAAGTATAAATGAATATACAAACATCATTCATTCAAGTGAAGTTTGTATAAACCTTTTAGCAATCTTTCAAAATGACATATATTTCAGCATGCAGGATTCTAAGTAAAATTCCAGATCAGATGGTCAAGAATGACTCGACCTGAACCCACAATGCCTATTACAAGTCAACCCACAACCAGACTGGAACCCAAAGAATACTTTTTGTTAACCTGCATCCCAATCCAAACCCAATAAGTTTTGACAGTTCTGAAAACTAACCAAAACCTAACAAAATTATTTTTGTTGACCTGCAATCTATCCTGAAACTAGAGTTCTTCACGAGTCAGGTTATACCCGACCCAAATATTCTTTTAGTCTACTCACAGCTTGACACAAACACAAGCAAAAAAAAAAAAAATGTAAACCCCAATTATATCTCCATATAAATTTTACCTCTTATGTAGAAATGTGAGCATCATTAATATTCAAATGTATAGTTTTTCATAGGAAAAATATTCAGGACTTTCTTTAGAAAAATCTGGCCAACCCAACCTACAACAAAATAAATTAGCATCAACCTGACCAAACTGCAGATCAGATAAATATCAGGTTAGCCAACCTCATGCAGGACTTTACCCAAAATTGGACAAAAAAATTTTCATTGACTCAAAACTTGCAACCAAAGAAAATTTATCCAGTTTTAATGTAAAACTATATAATCATATCTCTAACATCAATTTTATATTTAATGTTGAAAATGAACATGTGAACAGTGATGCATATTCAAATATATAATTTTTCTTCAGAAACAGTATTCTGGTCTCTTTTCTTTTGATAAACTGGGTTCAACTGAACCCAACTTGCAATAAAAAAAAATATTACCAATCCCACCCAAAATGCAGGTTGGGCTCAGGTAAAATCAGGTTGCCTAACCTTATAAAGGAGTCTAGATAGTGTAACCCAATTTTACTGTGGGTTGGATTTTCTTTCTGTTTCATAAGTACATTTGTGATCATTATAGTTTTAATTTATAATTACTCCTGAATTAATCAAAATACTTCAAAGTAAAATCCTGCATGGAGTCAGATAAGCTGATTTTTATGCAGTTTGTGTTTCTTCTTTTTTTTACAAGTGCATTTTAGATCAACTTAGTTTAATTTGTAATTATGCTGTAATTAAATAAAAATACTTAAAGTAGAGTCCTGCATCTTGTCAAGTAACTCAAATTTACTTTTTTTTTTTTTTTTTTTTTTTTTTTTTTTTTTTTTTTTTGTAAATATGTTTGCAATATTGTTCCGATGAATTTGTTTACCAAGCTTATTTGTTCTGCATTACTTATGCTATTTTTTTTTTCATCTCAACCATGCCATATTTTTGAATCTCATCCATGTCCTTTCTCTTCTCCTTCAAGCCCCTTTTCCTCCTATTCTGCCCCTTTTTTCTAGAATAAACACTAATATAATATGTATGTATGGAATAGCTAGAATCTTATATAATCATGCACAAAAGAACTTTTCAAAAATTGCATTGTGTGAATCATTTTGCATTTTACTTCTTGTATGTTGATTAAGTGTACCACATTTCCAGAGAAGTATTTTTAAAAAATCATTGAGTAATAAGTAATAGCAAATTTGTTGAAACACAATTAAAAAGAAAATAAATAGTGACATACATTTCTTATCAAAATGTAAGCCAGTCCTTCTTCAGGATTAGAACCATTTATCTGGAAACAGGGTTCTCACAAGTGCTTACTTTTGAATCCCACTATTTCTGAATAGTAATATTTGCCTTATTTAATTACAGATTTTTGCAATTAAATAACATTACTATTTTGAAATATTGATATGCTAAAGTAAGCCTCTGTTTTCAGAAAAATGCTGCCATATACTGTACATGTTTTGTAATCCTGAAAAATACCTGAGTTAATTTTCAATCTATTATTTCAATCTTTTTCAATTCTTTGAATAGCTACCAACTACTATAAAAATTCATGGTTGCTATAAATTAAAGCAAGTAATTATGATGCTTCAAAATTCAATAACATGAATTTTTGCTAAAAATGCAAATTTGGCTAGGCATTTCAGGCATGCAGGGTGTCTAGTTATCAAAAAGTCATGAATTGTATCAATTGGTTTTGAAAGTCAATAGTTTTCATGAGACACTCACTAAAGAGTCATGAATTGTGACAATTAGGTTAAATGTTGGATTATGTTTGATTTTTTTTTAATGCTGTATTTTAACAATATTTGGCTTTTTGAAATTCAGTGGGCTTATTTAAGTGTGTCATTTACCGTGATTTCTGTCATAATTTACCATGGTTCAAACAAACATGTTTAGACCCAAGAATTTTATTTAATGCAATGAAACTTACGCGAATGTAATACTTATTTGACATCAATTATTAAATAAAATTTCTGCGTCTAAACATGTTCATTTGAAATGGGAATTACAGTAGTTTTATAATATCTTCTTGGCTTATTTAATATGTCTTTTAATTTTTGAATAAGGACAATCTGTTAACCTCTTTGTGATGATCATCCCTTACACATTTTTTTTTCACTTATTACCTATATTTTTAAATAGAAATCGTTGCCTAATTTAATCACAGAAAATCTGTTATATGGAAAAAAGTACTATTAAAAAATATTAGTAGGAAATATTAAGGATTGCATGTGCCCTATACATCGTGTATACAAGTAGTGTAGTCATAAAAATGACAGGAGATGTATGTTGTAGGCAGAGGGTATCATAGTTCTTTTAAAAAATCCAGAAGGTATACAGTATATCCCACTGGATACCCTTCACTACATTCCTGGTGTATACATGATGCTGAACATGACCGACTTAACTCATGTAAGACAATGCAGATTTTTTTTTTTTTTTTTAAATAGTTGGGTTTATTTTTTATTTTTGTCAAAAAATATAAAAATGTTTAAAACATTTTGAAATGTTGGTCATAGTTAAATAACTTTTAAAACAATAAGAGTTTTAAACTTATGCTTTTAATGGTGTGCTTATTTATTTTTTGGGAAAAAAATTACAAGGTGCTTAGAAAAATTGAAAATTAAAATTTTTAATACATTTGTAGAATCAATCAGTATTACTATTTTGTATGTGAAACAAGTGTGTGTATGTGTGCACAATAAATGCAAATAAAAAAGTGAGTATTTTCTCTTGGAATATATATCTGTTTTTATATGCACACACACATACTCATTTGAGAAGCAACCAAATAACAAGTTCTGTTCAATACAAATCAGTATGTTAATAATTTTTATATTCAAATTTTGGCAGGTCTGACTTTCTTCTCTTTTCCATTTTTTCCTAACAAAGTTGTTATTGCTCTCTTATTTGATGTAAGATTATATGCCTTTCTAATACATATTGTAGGGTTTCATTTTAATTTTTTTGAGTAGAAAACGTATTATTTTGTATTAAAGGATATTTTTTCTTTCAAAGTAAATAATTTTTCACAATATTATCTGCAATTTTAAAAACTTAAAATGAATCAAAATCAATTTAAAAAACAGTAAAAAAGAGTAGTAATGCCTAATTTTATCAATTTCAAAGCAGAAGTATTGAAAAAATGTATTAAAACTGACTCTATCAGAAATATCATTTTTGGGGGTATAAGAAATAGAAATTTATGTACTTCTTTTTCTTTATTTGAAATGTTATGCATTAAAAAACATTTTTGAATAAAAGACAGTATCTAAAAACTTTATATCTCCATTAGAATTATCATGATATAAAAACTCTTCTTGAAATGTTTGTGTGTAGAAACAGGATATTTTGTAAATATAATTCTCAAATTAGGCTATGCTATGTGATTCCTATTATGACTATTGATAAACTGATCTCTTATAATTTCTTTCAGATTATTATTTTACTGTCTCCACATTTTATAAATAGTTATTTAAAATATTATTTTGAGTTCCCTTTACGTTTCCATTCAACCTATTGACAGTTTCAGATGTTGGCTTCATCTGGAATTTTTCTTTTTCACAAAAGTAATTAAAAGTCCAGGCTTAAAATTTTACATCTTGGAATTGTAATTAATGAAATGTTAAATAAAAGACAAAATATGAATTGAATTTCCTTTGTGTTTCCATTCAACCTATTGACAGTTTCAGATATTGGTTTCATGTGGAAAATTTTATATCTTGGGATTGTGATTAATGAAATATTGAATAAAAGGAGAAATATGAACTGAAAAAGGTAATTTTTAAGTTTAAGAAATAAGTTGTCTTCTTTTAGAGTGCAGAATATATTATATATAACAATTATAATAATTATTAAAATTGTGGGAAAAAATAATAATCCTTTGTGAGTTTGAAACAATGTTTTACTTTTTTTTTTTGTCATGTATATAACCAAATGCACAGTCTTCCAAAAAGAAAAAGAGCATCCTAAATTTTAATCTCCAAATAGTCTCATAAAAAAACCCCACTATATTTCTAATGATGACCGGTCACTTGCTATTTTAGACGTTTTGTTAAATATCTGGAAAGATACATTAGGAATTATCCTGAAATTTCAGGAGTGTAAACAACATGATAAACATCATATATTTCTGTGAAGATTTTTTCCCGAAACCCCATAAGGGGCCATCAACAAATTGAAGAAAAACGAATATCTTTTGGATAACTCTGTAAAAACTAATATTGCAAAAGCATTCAAATTGTAGATTATGATTAAGTGGCTTATTGTAATAATTTGGGTTCATTTTTATGAAGATAGCATGTATACTCGAAGAGAAATTCAGGTTTTTATAAAGACAGTCCCAAATTTTACCAAGTTTTATGCTTATAATTTGCAGAGTTTTTAATATACAAACAAGTTATTTTCAGAAAATATGACAAACAAAATTATACACAATACCCTGCAATCAGAATTAAAAAATAATAAAAATTGTATGAAAAATGAGCAGGTTTACTAAATATTGTTTCACTTTGCACACGCGAATTCAATCAAAATATACTGTGCATAATATATTAGCTAAATGTATAGACCAACTTTTATGAAAGTCTCAAAAACATAGCTTGAAAATTCTGATAGTAATCGTCGACAGAATAAGCTCAAATTTCACTGTTCCCAAAAGGAAGCAAAAAGATGAGGGGTTGTATTCAAATATACTAGCTTATGAAAGTTGACATAATAAGAATGAAGTGTCTCTCATTCTATACTTGATACAACCCCTCATCTTTTTGCTCCCTTTTGGGAACAGCGAATTTTGAGCTTATTCTATCGACGATTCCTATCAGAATTTTCAAGCTATGTTTTTGAGACTTTCATAAAAGTTGGTCTATATATTTAGCTAATATATTATGCACAGTATATGTTGATTGAATTCGCGCATGCAATTAAATTATAGTACAGTTGATCAAAAAAAAAAAAAAAAAAAAAAAATACTTCCATACATTTTAACTACCAAATTATCACAGAAAAAAAAATATTTAAACATCTGATATGAAATATCATTTGGCTGGAAATTGTCTTCATACTATAATTATATTAAACTCTGAAATTTTCCATATGAGCTCCTAATTTTATCATTATTTTTGGATCATTCAGTAAAGTAGTTTCAGAATTAAACTTTGAAGGCTTAAATTTTGGAATTCCTAATGGCAAACAGGACTGCCACTGGCGACCATTTTTTAATTCTATCTCACACCACTTTCTCAAAACAAAACTCATTCCCATACACTTTGACAACATGTCCAAGAGCAATATATTAACAAAATTTTAATTTTGAAAATATAGGTGCAAATAGAATATAAAAATAATCGCCAGTGGCAGCCCTGGTCATGCAAACTCCTAATTCATTTGTAATTGTAGCAAAACAGGTTGTCATGTAAGTAGTTTATTAAGCATAATTGAAGAACTACCAGGCAAAATGAGTTGTAATTTTTTATTTGCACATTTAAAGCTTCTACAAATCAATTTCCATTTAAAAATTCATCACTAACAATTCATAATTTATTTTGAAAAAAAAAATTAATTAAATGAATTGTAACATACGACTTTTTACAGAAACAGATTTCAGAAGCTTGAAACATACAAATCCAAAATTACAACTTATTCTACTAAGTAGTTTTTGAATTATGCTTAAAAAAATCTACCTGTATTGCAATCTGTTTTGCAATGATTACAAATTAATTTAACATTAGGAGCTGAAAAGTTTAAACCTGCATAATTCCTAAACTACTTGACCCAATGACTTACTATTTGGTATCAAAAAGTAAAAAACTTTACCAACAAAGCCAAAATATGATGTTTAAATTAGGTGTTTGTATTGAAAATTTCAGAGTTTGGTACAATTTCAGTATGAAAAACAACTATGATTTTTTTAATAATATAATTTGAAAAAAGACAATTTCCAGTCAAATGGCTATATACACTATATTTCCAATGATGACCAGTCACTTGCGATTTTAGATGTTTTGTTAAATATCTGGAAAGATACATGAGGAATTATCCTGAAACTTCAGGAATGTAAACAACATGATAGACATCATATATTTCGGTGAAGATTTTTTCCGGAAACCCCATAAGGGGCCGTCAACAAATTGAAGAAAAATGAATATATTTTGGATAACCCTGTAAAAACTAATAATGCAAAAGCATTCAAACTGTAGATTATGATTAAGTGGATTATTGTAATAATTTGGGTTCATTTTTATGAAGCTAGCATGTATACTCGAAGAGAAATTCAGGTTTTTATAAAAACAGTCCCAAATTTTATCAAGTTTTTTGCTTATAATTTGCAGAGTTTTTAATATACAAACAAGTTATTTTCAGAAAATATGACAAACAAAATTGTACACAACACCCTGCAATCAGAATTAAAAAATAATAAAAATTGTATGAAAAATGAGCAGGTTCACTAAATATTGTTTCACTGTGCATGCGCGAATTCAATCAACATATACTGTGCATAATATATTAGCTAAATATATAGACCAACTTTTATGAAAGTCTCAAAAACATAGCTTGAAAATTCTGATAGTAATCGTCGACAGAATAAGCTCAAATTTCACTGTTCCCAAAAGGAAGCAAAAAGATGAGGGGTTGTATTCAAATATACTAGCTTATGAAAGTTGACATAATAAGAATGAAGTGTCTCTCATTCTATATTTGATACAACCCCTCATCTTTTTGCTCCCTTTTGGGAACAGCGAATTTTGAGCTTATTCTATCGACGATTCCTATCAGAATTTTCAAGCTATGTTTTTGAGACTTTCATAAAAGTTGGTCTATATATTTAGCTAATATATTATGCACAGTATATGTTGATTGAATTCGCGCATGCACAGTGAAACAATATTTAGTGAACCTGCTCATTTTTCATACAATTTTTATTATTTTTTAATTCTGATTGCAGGGTGTTGTGTACAATTTTGTTTGTCATATTTTCTGAAAATAACTTGTTTGTATATTAAAAACTCTGCAAATTATAAGCAAAAAACTTGATAAAATTTGGGACTGTTTTTATAAAAACCTGAATTTCTCTTCGAGTATACATGCTAGCTTCATAAAAATGAACCCAAATTATTACAATAATCCACTTAATCATAATCTACAGTTTGAATGCTTTTGCATTATTAGTTTTTACAGGGTTATCCAAAATATATTCATTTTTCTTCAATTTGTTGACGGCCCCTTATGGGGTTTCCGGAAAAAATCTTCACCGAAATATATGATGTCTATCATGTTGTTTACATTCCTGAAGTTTCAGGATAATTCCTCATGTATCTTTCCAGATATTTAACAAAACATCTAAAATCGCAAGTGACTGGTCATCATTGGAAATATAGTGTATATAGCCATTTGACTGGAAATTGTCTTTTTTCAAATTATATTATTAAAAAAATCATAGTTGTTTTTCATACTGAAATTGTACCAAACTCTGAAATTTTCAATACAAACACCTAATTTAAACATCATATTTTGGCTTTGTTGGTAAAGTTTTTTACTTTTTGATACCAAATAGTAAGTCATTGGGTCAAGTAGTTTAGGAATTATGCAGGTTTAAACTTTTCAGCTCCTAATGTTAAATTAATTTGTAATCATTGCAAAACAGATTGCAATACAGGTAGATTTTTTTAAGCATAATTCAAAAACTACTTAGTAGAATAAGTTGTAATTTTGGATTTGTATGTTTCAAGCTTCTGAAATCTGTTTCTGTAAAAAGTCGTATGTTACAATTCATTTAATTAATTTTTTTTTTTCAAAATAAATTATGAATTGTTAGTGATGAATTTTTAAATGGAAATTGATTTGTAGAAGCTTTAAATGTGCAAATAAAAAATTACAACTCATTTTGCCTGGTAGTTCTTCAATTATGCTTAATAAACTACTTACATGACAACCTGTTTTGCTACAATTACAAATGAATTAGGAGTTTGCATGACCAGGGCTGCCACTGGCGATTATTTTTATATTCTATTTGCACCTATATTTTCAAAATTAAAATTTTGTTAATATATTGCTCTTGGACATGTTGTCAAAGTGTATGGGAATGAGTTTTGTTTTGAGAAAGTGGTGTGAGATAGAATTAAAAAATGGTTGCCAGTGGCAGTCCTGTTTGCCATTAGGAATTCCAAACTTTAAGCCTTCAAAGTTTAATTCTGAAACTACTTTACTGAATGATCCAAAAATATTGATAAAATTAGGAGCTCATATGGAAAATTTCAGAGTTTAATATAATTATAGTATGAAGACAATTTCCAGCCAAATGATATTTCATATCAGATGTTTAAATATTTTTTTTTTCTGTGATAATTTGGTGTTAAAATGTATGGAAGTTTTTTTTTTTTTTTTTTTTTTTTTTTTTTTTAATCAACTGTACTATAATTTATTATACAGAATTATTGGTCAGACAATTCAAAATTGCATGTGGATTTTATTTTCTAAATCCCAAGAATAAATTGTCTGGAAATTGAATGTTGTCTCATTTGCTTCTTTTTCAAACAACCAAATTTTCAACCATTTTTTTTTTCTTTTAATTGGCCAAAGTGTGATTAAAGAAGGATGTGAAAAGGATATTCCTCTTTCCTTATTTTTATTCTCAAATCATCTATTACAAATGTTTTGTTGAATATTCTTACTTTATAAGTTTAAGGAAGTGTGCAAGTCCTTGTGCTCTGTTTTACAGATTTACCTATGGCCTCATACATACTATGATTGATATTAAATGTGAATGGATATGCATGTGATAGTTCAAGATGTGATGTCATTTCAAAATTTTTGCTCTGGTGTGAAAGTGCACGTGAAATTTATTTTGCAATTAAAAAAATGACATTAATATACATTGGAGTAGAACATGTAGTATCAGATCCTTCTTTTTTTGTACATGAGATTATCTCAATATTTGCAAATATGGCTTTTGTAATGATTCTTGAACATGGAAAATTAAAAATACTAAATTTATATCTAGTTTGCTGCCCAAAAATTAAAAAATAAAGAAAATGTGCTATGTAGAAAGTTAATAGAATTTATTAGAGTGAAATAAAGTAACAATATTCTAATTAATTTTACAATAATTTAACACAATATTATATTGCCTAGTATTATTTATTTATAAATATTTTCTTTTTCACAATGGGTTAAGGTAGTTCTCAGAATATGCAATTCAAATAATTATGATTGGTTCATTTTTATAGGAATTATTTATATATATTACAACTTGTCAGTCTAAGCATCTTGAAATAAAATTAGAAGAGTAACATTTATAAAATTATTGAAAATATATATCCATTTTACTCTAGAACAAAAAATGTTATGTAGGGGTTTTTTTCCCTTATAAAAGCTATGCAAAGAAAAAATCATTTTCAAATAACTTTTTTGTATTACTAATGTTTCCAAAAGAGAAAAAAATGTTTTAGAGTTTTTATGATAAATGTTGTCATGATATAATGAGACATTGGTAAAAATATGTAAAAATTTGGTTTCTTAGTAGTCAGGCATACAACTAAGATTATTATCAGCTTCCTTCTTTCTCTTTCTCTCTTTGTTTATGTTTACATATACAAAATTTTTATTTTATTTTCATTATTTCTAGTATGAAATGGTTCCTACCCACTATTCGTCCAAATAAAAAATACTTATGTTCCTTAAAATAGAATGAAAAGTCCATATGATTAAGTCCTGTTTTTTATGTTTGAAGCATAGCTATTGTGTAGCTCTCGTATCTTGGCTAGTGGCTTTGAAAGGATCTATTTCTGACCAGGAGCTTCAGAGTCAAAGGTTGCCAAGTACAAGTGCATAATTGTTGAGCACAGAATCTGTCAAATTGCAGAAATAGGGATCTGCAATACAAGTTTCCTATTTCAAATCATAGCAAAAAACACCTCTATATGTCAAATAGGAATGTTATGCCACTGTAACTATGTAAATAAAAATGATACAAAAAGCACACAAAAATCGAATAGCATTTCTCTTGTTTCTTATAAAAGCACAGGCTCTTTCAGAAAAGGACATCAAAATTTGGTTTTGATTTTGAACCTATTTTAGAGACATGATACTTGTCATGTGGGCGTAATTAGTTATAACTCAAGATGTAATACATTTATAAGAAAATTAAAAATACTATTTGAATCCAAAGCATTTCGGTAATCATGCCTTCAAATTTCATGCTTTTGTATGACTCTGCCAGAAAGTTTCACATCATTGAGTGGAGAAAAAATTATATATATTTATTTTTTCAGAACAACTTTATACATTAATGCACAGTTTAGAAAAAAAATCAGTTCAAAATGCTAAATTTTCCGCAAATATGCACACCATAGAATCTCAACCCTCTAAAAATATTTTTAATTCTAAAATTATTAATATATTCATATTTTTTAAAAAAATGTAAAATTTTACCTGCATTAGTTTTTACATAAAAGAATCACTGTTGTTGAAAATATGACTATGTTCTTTTACAGTTCATTCTGTGATCATTAGTTTCATTATTTTTATCTCCTAAGTTTTTAAATATCATATTATTATTAAAAGTATTGTTATTAAGAATATCCACATTTTAACAATGCATTTTAATAAATCATATATTTTCCTAAAATCCATTTCCCTTTATCATTGCCATTCTTTAGGCCAGGGGTTCTCAAACTATGGTACGCGTACCAGTACTGGTACGTGAAGCTCTGGCTACTGGTACGCAGAAGTCCGATACTGGTACGTGGAATAAAATACAAACATCAGCATATTATTATGGAATCAAAAACGGCTTGTCTTTATTAACTTGGAAATTTAAAAAAAAAAAAATTCGAACGCGATTTAGGATCTGTAAACGCCTTTTCTATTTTCTTGTTCGAGAAATGTTTGTTATAGCAGACTTGCTGAAATTCGCACTCAACGCTTATGACACAATCAGTTTTCCAGAATTAAAAACACAATTATTAGATTTATATAGATAAAAATTGAATTTTTTAATAAAGATCTAATTTTAAAATTAATGACTGAAGTAATTTTAACACGTTGACGGACACTTGTGGCTATAGCCGTCAAAGCGAAGTTCACTATGTGGCATGACGGCAATAGCCGTCCAAAACGAAACGGTCGTTTTTAGACACTACGGCTATAGCAGCACAAATGTGCATTTAGCGGCGTACAAGTAGAAGCCCAGTGTCATGTTTTGGAAACAATTTTTTAGGTTGAAGTTCGTTTTCCACCTGTTATACGAGTTGCAGCTTCAGTATGCACGTGCAGGGTGGCTAGTGGTCAGGGAAAAATACAGTAAAAAAAAAAATGATAATTACCAGTATATTCTTATAGAAAAATTCAAATTGATTATTTGATCGAATAATCAACATAAATTTTTCTATAAGAATATACTGGTCTTTATCACTTTTTTTTATTGTATTTTTCCCTGACCACTAGCCACCCTGACGTGGTTGTGAAGGGAGTAGTGCAACCTAATTAAAGGTGCTGAATTAATCAAAATTAAGTTTATTTATGCAGAAAGAGTAAAACTATACTTCTAATATTCTAAAAATAACAAAAATATATAGTGTCAATTTTTGAACTTCACTTGTTCCTACTGTCCGTCAATGTGTTAATTAGCGGAAGAACTGTTTTTAAACAGCTTTACAAATTGAATTATCTGAAGGTAAAGTCTGAATGTGTGGAAGTAGGAGGAGCTTGTGTGAGCAGGAGGAGTTAAAAAAAAACAACATTCCATGTGTAATTTATAAATTACACTTGGAATGTTTTGTTACCCATTGTTCTCTTTGTACTAGAAGAGCTTGTAGAAAGTGTTGAAATAAAAGTTTTATTACAAACATAATTCATAAATTGATTCATTGTATTGATTGAAATATTTTCTTCTCTTTTACAAAAAGTGTTATAGTTTCCTCCTATTTCATGGAAATCAGTTTTTAAAAGAGTAAGGTTATTTAAAATGGTCAAGAGAGTAAAATTATTCAAATCAAACAAATACTGTGGTCATATGCAGTGCAGATTTAAGGTAAAGTATTGTACATATGTATTGAGGTGGTGTATAAAATGTATGAAGAAGCTTGCAAGTGTTTACATACTGAGCGACATTACTGTCGCATTTAAAGGTATGCAGATTATTAATACGGTTGTATTGAGCCTATGTTAAATGCGCTAACTAAGCTTTAGATAAGAAATTCGCAGGACCTGATTAATGCAGAGGCCGACTAGGCCATGGCCTAGGGCCCACCAAAATAAATAAAATTGTTTAGATAAAGTTTATTAAAAATGCAATTTTTTTCCAATTATTTCTTCCAAAACCAAAAAACGATTTTGATTAACTTGGTAACCATATCATAATATCTAAGGATAACCACCGAATACTCCCCCAAAAATTTATAGCTATTATCTTGGTTTGAGACTGACTGCGAAAAGGTACTGGGTCTTGAGCTCCACATGACCTTAATCAGACTCTGGAAATTCGTTTCTCATTTGAGACATCCAGCCACTGTATCTCACGAGAGAGGAAAGAAGTGAACTGATTCAGCTCTCCTCTCCTGTGATGGATTACTGGAGTCCACATTCAAAAGGATGAATGCAACAAAATTTTCGCTGGCGAGAATGTCAGAGTACCGTCAAAAATACACAAAGTCTGTGTTTGGCACAACATATCTCTGTGAATGTGATTTCCCCCCTTTGTTATATGAAAAAAAAATACAGGAATAAATTAAACATCGAATCTGACATGACTAAAACTTCCTAATATGGAGCCAGACATGAGGAAGTTATGCTTGATAAAACAAGCCCATCCTTTTCATTAGCCTACTACAACAGTATATGAATCAGTGTGCGCCAATATGTCATTAAGTATTGTGCCTTTTTTCCTATACCAAAATACTGTATTTTGATATTGTATGCACTATTAAAATTTAATGATGATACTACTTTTTACTTGAATGTTATTATAAAGCAGTCAATTCAGTAATGTAATCATTCATTTCTAATGCAATAAAACCTGCTATGACGGAAATACAAAAGGTTGGAGAGATATTTCGTTTTAAACAGGTTTTATTATATTAGATTTATGTCTGTTACCAGGTGGTACGCGGAAGTATGAACTTCGATTTAGTGGTACGTCGGTCTAAAAGTTTGAGAACCCCTGCTTTAGGCTAACACTCCAATTATGAATGCCATTCTTTCTAGTATGTTACAACCTTTTACTGATTATCCACAATAGAATCATCCAAATCCTCGTATTTGAAATGCCAAGATATCGGAGCCTAACAATATGCTACTGCTCAGACATATTTGTCTAGCAGATTTTCTAAAATAACATTTGGTTTAACTGATTTTTCTTAGTCCTGTAGTTTAGAATATATTTTCCCTCTATCTAATATTTTTGTAAATGGAAAAGAAGAGAGCCAGCTTATACTTTTTCATAAAAGAATTCTTTCCCTTCCTGCTGAAGGGGAGGGTAATGTTTTAACCCCCAAAATATATCTTTTGTGAGTTTTTTTTTCATCATTTAACAAAATTTTGAATTTGGTAACTTTGCCCCTAACTTCGTTAACATTTGCTGTGTAGCTATTTTTCAATACAGGAATACTTTATATTTTAAAAACATGTGACAAATATCTTATATAATATTATTGCATGATAAAATTTAATTAGATATATTTTAAATAGAATTCCCAGTATATTTATTTAGAGATGATTTTCTTATTCATATAAACAGATTAATTATAAAAGCTAATGAACTGTTAATTGACTACTAATATTAAACACCATACATTAATCTTAAATATACCCTCTGTTTGTCTTCTAATAATCTGTTTTCTGTTAAGATGTGAGAAAAGATGTGTGAGTGAAAGATATTTATGTAAGAAAAAAATATCTTTTGTATTGTCAATTTCATATGAAATGCATGGATTTTCCTAATCTTCAACTGATTTTTCTTATTATAGATCCTCTAACATATATGATGCTTTTTAAAAACTTATAAGTCAACTTATATGTGAAATCCTGAAATATTTATATTTTCAAATCTTTTCATGTTTTTTAATGTATTCTCAAATGTTTTTAATAAATGTGGTTGACTTATAGAGTTTTTGAAATGTATATTTTCCTCCTCTCCCCATAACCTGCACATAGTTTGCTTCTTATTGTAACTAAAGTAATATTGCTTGATAATGACTGCATAGTTGTGATATCCTTCCATTCAGTATCTGCAACCTTGCTGTTATTTTATTACTTTTAACTAGTGTGCTGGGGTTTATGTTTATATAATTGTATTTTGTTTCTAGTTTGTCCTATTATAACCTCACTTTTAAAAAGTTAGAATATAATTGTTAGAAGAATAATGTTAAATTTCCATACTAAATTACAGTTACAATTATTTAAATTAGTATTCTTTTTCAAAATCTTATTTGGAAAATGTTTCCCATATATTTTTTATTTGTAGTATTACACAAATTATTATTATTTAACAGCAATTTCATATGAGTTATAGCATTGGTGCAGATTTGAAAGGAAGGTATTGCTATTTTATAATACATATGCACTATGCTAGAAAGATGTAGCATCCATTTTTTAAATCTTTATCCAAATTATGGTCTCTCCTCCTCTAATAGACAAAAGGACACAAAGAATCATCTTCATATATCAAAAGACAAGACACAACGGTACGGAATCAGCATATTTACTTCATTTTCATGGGAGTATTAGCTTTATTAAATTTAAATATTAAGGTTTTTGTGAATTAAATCACTGTGAATTCCATATACTCATAAACTTTCTTATCTTCACTATTCCTATTCACTTCTGTTCTGAGTTCTAAGCTTAGCTTTTCTGAGCTCTTTCATGTCTCTTTCTGACAATGTGTTATCTGAAAAATAATTTCTCTATGTGTTTGTCCTGTTCTCTATGTCTGTCTTCTTCATCTACCTTCATCTAAGTATTAATTATGTATCTTTTCTCTGTGGTGTGTCTATGTGTGTGATTTAATTAACATGCTCTCTATCTATGCTTTATGTATATATATATATTAGATTAAAACTGTACTTAAATGTTTATTAAAAAAATTAAAAACTTTAAAAAATCTTCAAAAAAAAAAAACTTCACTGGAACAGTTTTTATGTATATTTTGTGAAAAGTAAAATAGTTTTTAATCTTCTTTCTTATTTGTTAACAGCTGCTTGAAAAAAAAACTGATTGTGGCATGTTTCCCCCATTTTCTTTTCCTTTTCCAGATTATCCCCTCCCTTTCCCTTTAACATTGCAATACAGATGCAGACACAATATTACTAACCATTTTTTTTTCACGTTTGTTTTATTTAGTATCATTTTTTGTATTTATATTGCATGCACTGATATGTTGCTCTGTTATTTTTCTGAAAAACTATCATGTATGTTTGTTTATTGTGAAAAAATACTGTCCTAGCTTTTCATAAACAGTAAAATGCTGCTAATTTATGAGCATATTCTTACTAACCATATCAATATAATGCATGTGTTTGTTTATCAGTTTTCTACTGACATTATTTGCACTCTTAATTATTTTATAACTTTCTTTTGTTTGTTTATTACTATTAATTTTTAATTTAATATCATTTTTTTCCTGAAAAAAGAGCATATTGTGCAAAAAAAATAAATAAATATAAATAAATAAAAATAAATAAAGTTGGATTTATTACATATAAATTGTTTTATATATATTGTGAAAATTAAATAAGTTCCAGTGAATGAAAAATATTAGTTTAGACATGATTAAATGCTAGTTTTATGAAGTGACATGCTGATTTTATCTGATTTATTATGTCACTGTTTAAATATTTGCACAAATTGAAATATCATACATTTAAAATTGTATATTTCTTTTGACAAATGAGCAGTTTAAACACTCATGTTAATGTTATATTTTAATAAATCGATAATTTTTGAGTGAATAGTGAATCTACTTTTGCATGCTAAGATCTTTAATATTCCATCAAAATAATTTTTTATTTTTAACTTCTAAAGATATTTATAGAAATATTTTGCATTATATTTGACATGTTTTCATTGTCTTTCATATTCATTGCTAACTGTATCTTACAGAATAGGGTTCAATTATTTTCTTCTTCTTTATTAGGCACTTTCTGACTTATACTTAACTGCTGTCATACACCTATGTATTTGGAAAATTTCGAAATGTTTTACACCTAGTTTTTTTTTTAATTAAACATTTTTCAGGCTTCAGTGTTTTGTATTATTAAGTATGTTTTGTTTAAATACATATACTTATAACTGCTAGAAGTTAAAGTGAAAATGTGTCATTTAAAACTTATGATCAGAAGATTGCATGTTATAAATTATACTTTGATGCTAGGCCATCAGTGGTTAAGAGTAATTACTACTACCAATTTACTCACAAAATTGTCTATAGTGTTCTGTGTTTACTAGTTATGCAGTTACAGTACTCATTTATATTCCTCTCATATAGTGTTTTTAAAGCCAAAATATTAGTAACTTATGAAAATTATGATGATGTCAGTACTTTGTTATGAAGAAGTTTTTACTTGACATAACTGTACATTTACAAATGCATATCCATAAGTTATTCACTGTAGTAGGGTATATATGACATAACTGTAACTTAATGACTCTAAGAAGTTGCTTAAATTGCTTATTATGCATGAATTATGGATATATTAGTGCTTGTTTAAAAAATTAAGAAATTCATATTTATTAAATAATAAATTTGTATCATACATTATTCATATCAATTTGCAGGATTACTTTGATATTGTAAGACGACCAATGGATTTGTCAACTATTAAAAGAAAGTTAGACACAGGCCAATACCAAGATCCTTGGCAATATGTTGAAGATGTATGGTTAATGTTTGATAATGCATGGTTATACAACCGAAAAACTTCTAGAGTATACAGACATTGCTCAAAGGTAAGTTGCTGTAAATAATTATTTATTTATAATATTTAAATGAGCCAGTAAAATCTTGCCTAAATAACAAGAGTTGTCTCATTAAAATTATATATTAATTTACTAGCTGAACTACCCAGCATTGCCTGTTGTTATTAAAAAATAGCATAAAATGTGAAAAAACTCTGAAAATCACAATAAAAAGTCAGGAAAAGTATAAAAATCACAGAAATGTCAAAAATTGTAGAGGACAAAAATTACTATTCTGGGCTAAAAATTCGAAACCAAATTCTTTTACTAAATGTCAAAAAATTGCAGTAAATTGCAAAAAATGCTTAAAATCACAAAAAAACTGCTTTAAAAATTGCTAAAATTGCAATAAAAGCTGCTTTAAAAATTTCTAAAAAATTAAAAATCACAGAGGACAAAATTTCCTATAATTGGCTAAGTGTCTGAAACCAAAATCCTTATATGAATATTAAAAAAATCACTGCAAAATGCGAAAATACACTAAAAATCACATTAAAAATTCCTAAAAATTCAAACAACTCTGAGGATAAAATTTACTATATAGGGCTAAAAGTTTGAAGTAAATTTCAGGAAAGCATGCTCTACAATGCTAAAACTCTCAGAGAACAAAATTTACTATAGTGCACTAAAAGTTTCAAGCCAAATTCCTTTTACAAATATCAAAGAATCACTGTGAAATGTGAAAAAATGCTATAAATCACATTAAAAATAACATTGAAAATGTTAAAAAATCAAAAATTGCAATAGACAAAATTTTCTATTTTAGGCTAAAAGTTTGAAACAATAATCATTTTATGAATATCAAAAAATTGCTATAGAAACCAAAAAAAATGCTAAAATTTTAAAAATCGATGAGGACAAAATTTACTATAATAGGTTAAAAATTTTTAAAAAAATAATTTTCCGAATGTCAAAAAACTGCTGCAATATTCGAACAAACACTAAAATTTGCTAAAAAATTGTTAATTTTAAAAAATTGTGGAAGACAGAATTTACTACATTAGGCTAAAAAAGTTTGAAACCAAATTATTTTTCCTAATTCCAAAAAATCAATTCAGAAATCGTAGAGGACAAAATTTACTATATTAAACTAAAAGTTTGAAACAAAGTTCCTGTTACCAATGTCAAAAAATTGCTGCAAAATGTGAAAAAATTCAAAAATCACTGTACAAATTCTGAATAAAGAGAACAAAATTGGCTATATTAGGCTAAAAGATTGAAACCAGATTCTTTTTATTAAAAAATTCCAGTTTTCCACCTAGAAAAATTGCCTCAAAATAGGAAAAATCATGTAAAAAATTAAAATTTAAAAATCTAATCAAAAAATCCAAAATCTCACTTCAAGATGCATTACAACAGATATAAAGGCCACCTACCAAAGGATATATCTACCAAAATTTGTAGCTCTGTGTGCAGCACTCTCTTTAGAACACAGCACAGACAGACACACAAACTTCTTTCCTTATTATTATAGATAATGAAAATATGTGTATAAAGTTTTTTTTTATTGCTAATTACAAGAGAAGGAAGCTTCAATATCTATGAAGATTAAAATATAAATAATACTATATATCCTCCACGCTATTTGGCCTAGTCTAAAAAAAGGCTTTAAAAACAAGCACCTGCTAGAAGCTATGATCCTCCTACATTCCATAGACTTATGTTTTACCAGACTTGTATAAAATCAAAAACTTTCTGCGCACATAAATATTGAGTCAAAAACTTTCTGCAAATTAATTTAATGTTTAATAAAATTACGTGTTATATTATTTGGACGATATAAATTAAAAACAGTAGTTTAAAATAATTACCATTTAAAATTAATTAATATTAATTAAAGAATTATTATTTTGGTTAAAAATAATAATAAAACTAAAAATCCATGATAGGAAGAGCTGAATTCTTATCAATTAAATTTTTTCAATGCACTTATAAACAACCCAATCCTTAAGATTTTGACCTCTTTGCAAGCGTCTGTAATGTCACAATAATGTTTTGCATCTTTAAAATTTTGAATTGTGCGCAAACAGTAAATAAATCGTACATAAATTGGGGAATATTTTTAATTTTTTGGCCAAGTGACAGAACTATCTTCAAGTGTCTGCAACGCTAATAATGTTTTCAAAAATAGTCTGCAATACGCAATATATCATACAAAATTCGAGTTTTTTCCGCGATCCTCCGACGAAATTTGCCGTTTTTTCGAGATCATTCGACGAAATTTACCATTTTTTCGAGATCCTTCGACGAAATTTACCGTTTTTTCGATATACTTCGACGAAATTTGCCATTTTTTCGATATACTTCGACGAAATTTACCGTTTTTTGGCAATCCTTCGACGAAATTTGCCGTTTTTTCGCGATCTGTCGACAGAATTCTCCGTTTTTTCGCGATCCGACGACGAAATTTGCCGTTTCTTCGACGAAATTGACCGTTTTTTCGTGATCCTTCGACGAAATTAACAGTCTTTTCGAGATACTTCGACGAAATTTGCCGTTTTTTCGAGACCATTCAACGAAATTTACCATTTTTTCGAGTTCCTTCGACGAAATTTGCCGTTTTTTCGCGATCTGTCGGCAGAATTCTCCGTTTTTTCGCGATCCGACGACGAAATTTGCCATTTCTTCGACGAAATGGAACGTTTTTTCGTGATCCTTCGACGAAATTAACAGTCTTTTCCACGATCCTTTGACGAAGTTGGCGTTTTCTCCGTAGCCCTTCGGCAAAATAAGCATTTTTCGCAGATCTTTCAACGAAACTAAAGTTTTTTTGACGGCCTTTTGACGAAATTCACGTTTTTTCACGGCCTTTTGACTAAATTTGCGTTTTTTTCGCGATCTGTTAACGAAATTAGCCATTTTTCGCGATCTTTAAATAAATTTCGCGTTTTTTCCGCGATTCTTCGACGAAATTCGCCGGGTTTTTTTGCGATCCTTCGACGAAGTTTGCCGTTTTTTCGCGTAAATTACGCACTATAGCGCTGAATGTCCTTCTGTCTGCAGGTGCCCTAAAAAGTCTGCGACGCCCGTCGCAGCGTCGCGTACATTCTGCCACGGGGTTTTTTAATATTTAAAAAAAAAAAAAAAAAAAAAAAAAAAATTCCCCTAAAATTATTTTCTGCAAAGTTCCGAATTTTGCAGAAAATTTTCCGCGCACGGCGTGCGCGCGTGCGTCTATATTATGCAACTCTGTGTTTTACATTAATGTTTTGTTTATTTTAAAACTGTATGTACTGTTTTCATATTGTACAGGTTACATGTTTTTATGTTTCTTACATTTAAGTTAAATATTTTAAAAATTTTCTTTAAATGTGTACAATGTATTATTCAGGGATGCCACTTTTCCCCCTAAAGGTAGAATTCAGTTTTTTTTTTTTTTTAATAAATTTTGAAATTTCTGCTTTTTTATAAAATTCATCATTTCCACTTTTTTATATCAAATCTGCAATTTCCTCTTTTTTTATATTATCAAATCCATGATTTCCACAGATTCTCCGGCATAGTTCTATGATATTAGCTTTTTTTTCTATTGTCCATAATTAAAAAATACATTAAATGATATGACTTCCTGGAGTTTCATCTCACTACCCTGCATGGTTTGCTACACAGCAGTGCATTTTCCCAGGGATGCGAGGACTGATGTTCTACTCTCCATCCTGCCTATTATCACGGAGAGATATCACTTTTCTGCTTTTCTTTTTAAATCAATCAACGATTTCTGCAGAATTGTTAAAAAAAAACACGTTGATGTTTGCTGGGAAAAAAGACGAGAATTACATCAAATGATCCATGAATAAAATCAAAATTAGGTCAATTACTCGAAGAAAAAATCACGACTTTCTTCAAATGGTTGCAGAAAATCTCGCGAGTTTCATCATAAGTTCGCAGGAAAAAAATCACAAATTTCATCAATCGGTTACAAGAAAAAAATCTTAAATTTCATGATTCAGTAAAAAAAAAATGTCAAACAATTGCAGAAATTAATCGTGAATTTCATCAAACGATCGGGAATAAAATTGCAAATTTCATCAAACAATTGCAGAATAAAATCGCAAATTTTGTTAATCTCTTGAGAAAAAAATTCACAGATTTCATCAATCAATCATGGAAAAAATTGTAAATTTCATCATCGTTTACAAAAAAAATAGAGTTTTGTTAAACAATTGCAAAAAAAAAAAAGCGTGAATTTTGTTGAATGATCATGGAAAAAATGACGAATCATCAAAAAATTGCAGAAATTAATCACGAATTTCGTTTAATAATCATGAAATAATATAGCAAATTTCAATATAATAAATTATAATACCTTGTAATAATATATTTCTTTTAAATGCTAAAAGGTGTAAATTAACAACATAATACAAATTAAAATAACTTTTATTAGGTTGTTTCACATATTTCGACTCCCTCCAAGTCATTTAAAAAAAAAAAAAAAAAAAAAAACATGTTGATTAAAAAAAATTGCAATATTCATAGTCGGTTGTGGAAAAAAAATCGTAAATTTGATCCAAGTTATGGTTTTCTGTACGTACAAAAATGATAGTTAACTATTTAATATTCATGTTATTTGTTCCTGATTAAAGTACATGAAACCAAACTCTACATTTGGATGGAAGAATGTTAATGTAGTATAAAACTGTACATGTTGACAGGTAGTCATTTTCTTCAACTCATCTATGAAAATACAATATATTTATTGCTGAAAATACTATAAAATATTTTAACATGAGAAATTTGTTAATGTATTTATTTTATGTTCAATACAATATAGTCCACAAAATTCATACATTAATGTTGGGAAAAATGTCATAAAATTTTAGTTTCACACATAATTTCCTCCATTTTGTTATTTTCTGAGTGACATCTATTATATATATTTTTTTTTACTTCCTTTTTCTGTGGTAAACTGCTAACATTACAGTACAATACATTAAAAATATTTATACAGTACCAGCCTGTACAAAAGAGTCAGAAAATTTAAATAAGAGTTTGTTTTGGTATAAAAAGTAGGTTTTTTAATGGATTGGGAGGAAGGGGAAACAAGGGAGCTTTCTTTCTAAAACTCCAGCCTATCTGGCTTGTTTGTTATCCAGTCTGCTTTTCTTCCAGATTAGGTCAAATATTTGAGCATCTAATGTATGCATAAAATGCTTCCTAACTATTAGAATAAAATTTAAGTGTTTGTAAGAAAGTAACAACAATAACAAAAAAAACTGTTAATCTATGAGAATATGTAGTTGGAAAAGAAATGCAATATTATGCAAATGGTTGCAGATTATTTTTGTACATTATAGTTTTAGCAAAACAATCCTACTAATTTGTGCATGATAAATTCAAAATAAACTTTACCAGAATGTTTTTTTTTTTTGGTTAAGCAAGTTAATATACTACTAGGCATCAGCCAGTTTTGGCTGTTGTTGTTTCTTATTATGATAAACAATAATCCTAAGAACACAATATTCAACCGAAATAAATAACTAGTCTATTATTTTATTGATCCCTAAAAACAAAACATTGCAGGGTGTTTGAAATTTCAGAACAGACATGAAAAAAAGGTTTACTTAATACAATAATTAGTTAATGAACCTCATTGTATAGAATATTTGATTAAAATAGGAAATAATGAGCATTTTGTGATAGTCTAAACAAAATAATGATTAAACTAAAATAGTTAAGGGTATAGTTTAAAAGAAATAGCTGCAATTACTCATATGAAATAACTTAGCAACTGTAAAAAGATGGGACAAAAACATAAATGAAATACATATACGAGTAGTAAATTTCCAACTGGAAGAAAAATGTCCAGGCCAGGATTACTACTCGTATGATTTATTTACCAATTTGAAATAATTGTGTTAAAATTAATCTAGAAATACATATAGTTTATTTTTCATTCATTTAAAAAGATCTAAATTCAATTGAAAAGTGGATGAAGATTTTCCAATTTTGAACTACACATAATTGCCAGGATGTATAGCTGAACATATTTAATTAAATTTGATATATAAATATTACCATTTTTACTAATCATTAACAGAAAACTGCAGTATTGAATTAAAGAGTAAAATGTTTGGGAGGGAAAACACTTTCTTTTGTCATAATTATGGATCATGTGTTCACTACATTTCTGGGTAGTGTTAATAGAAAATATCATGTTCTAAGATCAGGATACATTAATTTTTGAGTAGCCATTCTCTGCAAAAGTGGTATCTGCAGATTCTGAAAGAAACAGCCATTATTCTAAAGAAAAGGAAAAAAATCAAAAGTTTTTTTTACAACTGCAGTTCTCAAATTCATTGCTGAACTGACTGAACAAAAATACCACTTCATATCTACTCCATGGGTGCCAGCCTTCAGTCTCAGAACCGATTTCAGCCTTGGAGAAATTTTGGAGAAAATCAGTGACATAAAAAGAAAAAAAATCTTCCAGTTACAAAAAATTAAATATGGAAATTGGAAAATGTTTATTCCCTACTAAAAATTACATATAAATCTGCTTTTTTTGTTTACTTTTCTTCTGTGATGTGCATTTTTCTGTGACGAAAAATATGCCTTCTTCATTTGACACATGTATGAATTCATTGTTATTCACTGTATTTGAATATTTTTTTAAATTGGCTGTTATCTATTTCCAAGGTTTCTTGCAAAAATCACTGTACCATTAGTATGTATGTGTTTAATGTATATATCTGTGTTATATTGATAGAAGATTATATTTTATCTGTTTAGCAATTTTACAAGCAAAAACTTTTAATTTCTTTTATTGTAAAATATGAAATAATTTTTCCACAGTACAAGACAAATGGAAATCTTCTATTCCATCTCCATTTGGTTGCACCTAATACTTGTGAAATATTTCAGTCTTGGCCTGAATGTGTAACTTCACCCATGTTGTACTCACCAAATCTCAGTACAAAATTTTCTGAGATTGTAAAAATGACTCAAAGTGGGGTACTTTCCAAATCCCTAATGCCTGAAATTTATCAATCATCTTTTATAGGTGCTTGAATTACTTCTGTATCCATGCGTTCCTAGCTTAGTTCCTTTTATTTTTGTATACATTATAGAACACAAATAATTTATTTTTTTTCTTTATGACAGTGTATGTTGGCAAACCTTCTCATTTTTTGAAACAACTATTATTAATTTCCTATTTATTATTTTTAAATAATTATAAATTCCTTTCCATATGGTAGGACATTTATTCCATTAATTATGTAATTATTTATCTGACACTGAAGACTGCCGAGTCCTTTGCAACTTTTCTTAGAAAACTTGATAATTTTCTAAATATTTAAAATAAAAATGAACTTATTTTGAATATGTTTTGTAAATCTGGAATAAAATTTCTGGAGGAATACACATTGAACAACTGGATGAAAAATCTTAAAAATTTAAACTCTGAAATATTTTACACCTGCATAATTCTATAATCACACTTTAAAATGATTTTGTTTAAATTCAGTAAAAAATTCAGCAGCATAGTCTTTAAAAGCTGAGTTTACTTGTATAGTCTGCTGATAAATGGTAGAAAAAAAATTCTCAGCAGCATAGTCTTTAAAAGCTGAGTTTACAAATTTGTCCAGTGATAAATGGAAGAAAAAAATTCTCAAGTTTGATTAAAAAATATATGAGATCAGATTTGTATTTTATAAAGTATAGGTCACATATTTTGAAATCAGCAAGTCAGTAGTATTTCCCTCTTTTCCTTTCCAAAGAATTATGATTTCAGGTGGATAGAATTTTTTTTAAGAATAATTATTAGCACGGTTTATTTTCTTTTATCATTACATTTTTTTCTGGGGGAAATCTGTAAATTGTCTCAGATTTTATGTTATGAGTACTGGAAAGTTTCAGGCTAAATTGCATGAAAAAAAAAAAAAAAAAAAAAAACATCTGCTACTGTTTAACTATATTGCTAAGTTTTTCCCAATAGCTGAAATAATACCATTTTGAAGTCTTAGATATTATTTGTAATTTTATGAAAACAAATTTTGATGCTAAGTGAAAATGATATAAAATATAAAAAGTTTCTTGAATCCTTAATTTATCTTTTTTTGACAAGTCATATAAGTAATTTCATAAAAAAAAACAAATTTCATTTAAAATTACTTAAAGGTGTTTTATTATTGCACAGCCAAGTACTTTCAAGCATCTGACATGCTGATCATCTGGGTTAAAATCATTAAAAACCAGAGGTCAAGTTCATTCATTTATACTTGGAACAGCCCATCAACTTTATTTAAGTTTAAGTTTCACGTCAGATGCTTGAAAGGGCTTGGTTGTGCAATATATATTTTAATGAAACACCGTTGAGTAATTTTAAATGGAATTTTTTTTTGTTTTTTATGAAATTATTTATATGACATATTTTGATGATTGGTATTAAAAATATTATTGAATAAAATTCAACTGGTGATAACTGGTTTTAATTAATACACTTGTTTAATTGAAATTCATAGACTGTATTCATATCATATTGTCTTGAGGATCTTTGTCAAATTGGGAGGGGATGGGGGGTAAAAATCCCATTATTTTGTCTGAATAATTAAAAAGTCCGATTTAAATAAGGAATGTGTGTTTAACTGTTACAGTAACTTAGTAATCGGTACCTAATTCTGCATATATTTTCATAGAATAATTTACGATTGAATCAACAAGAGATATCAGTAGTATCTAATATGCTTTAATATCTTCCGGTAGACCTACACAAAGCTTTTGCATGGAAATATTTGATGTTATTTGTTTATATGTTTTTTTTTTCATTAATTTTAATTAACTGCAATTTTTAATCAAACAATGTGTCTTAATGAAATGTGAGTGTACTATGTTAAAAGCCTGTTCAAAAACCTTTCATATGATACCTCATTCATCATTGTGCATTTTGTATGTACATAGAAAGGGAAGTGTTGACATCAGAAATAATATATATGAATATTTAAATAAGAAATAGCTTTTAATTTTTTATTTAACATTTTAAACTCTTCTATTTATCTTATGTTGTATAGTTGGCAGAAGTTTTTGAAGAAGAAATTGACCCTGTCATGGAATCTCTAGGATACTGTTGTGGACGCAAGTATGTCTTCCAACCTCAGGTTCTCTGTTGCTATGGGAAGCAACTCTGTACAATACCAAGAGATGTCAAATACTGGAGCTATCAAAATAGGTAAAAACTTTTTATTGGATAATAATACACAAATTTCAGAGTTGGTAGCAATAATAAAGAGGATTTTAATTTATATTTTCCTGTTCCAGAACATCCAATTGAAATTAAGTTCAATTTTTGCTTATATATACAAATAAATAAAATTATACTAAAGTTTGTAGCGTTAGAAAATTAGAATTTATTATTGTGTCAGCTGAGTAAATTCATAAACTGAATCTCGCCTCATAAATAAAGAAAAGTGGAATATAACATTAAATATTGAAAATATTTATGCATGTGTGAGTGAAAATTAATGTGATTATATGAGTGAAAGTGATATATTTTGATGTCAAAACAAACATTGATGGATAATTATACTGTTATTGAATATTAATTTATGCATGCATAATTAGTGGATAAATGTTTGGGTTGTAGTGCATGCAATATGTACTGTTTAATCTATAGCGTTTGGATCATCAAATGTGTGAGAATATGTCTTTCAGTATACATATATATATATATAATCATTGATTCTCCCCCCCTTTTTTTTTGTACTTTCTCAGAATTAAGATAATTCTAAGAAAATGTCCAATTAATTAGTGGATTTGATATTATAGTAACATCTTCATTTCTGTTTTGGCTCTCATGAAAGTTCTCGGTTTACTGGAACGTTTCATTATCTTTCTGAAGATAACAAAATTCCCACATTTGAAAATAGTTACTATAGTATGTATAATTTAATAGGAGTATTATTAGAGAATTTAAATTTATATAGTTTGTTTGGTTACTGTCATACATACCAAATATTATGGATTTTTGCTACCACTATTTTTCAAATGTAAAATTTGCCATATTTAATCACAAAAAAATCAAAGATTAAATAAGGTAATTTCTGCTATTAAAATATAATAGCAAAAGTTTTTAAATGTTGGCAGCTATGGTTATTGTTTAAATAACTGTTATGAGAATTTCGTATATCTTCCATGAAGAAAGGTCATATTCAAATTCTATGAAAGACATATTGTCTGAATAAGTTATCTCAATTGAAGTAATACTTATTATGAAATTACATATCTACATAACAGATATCTAAATGTCTGAATGATTTATGCTTGTTGTAAAAAATGTGTAAGTTAGTTTTATTTTATTCTTTTATTTGCTGTGCCAATAATTTCTTATCAAGCAATAAATAGATTGGTTATTATATAAAAGATTATATATATATAATTAAGTACTATAGTAAGCATATACACAATAGTCTAGATACTGTATATTTAAATGTATATTGATGTGTGTCTGGATGTTTAAAATAAAATCTTGTCTGTAAAGATTCAAAAACTGTTTTTAATTATTTTTTCCTAGGTATACTTACTGTCTCAAATGCTTTTCTGAAATTCCCGGTGATACTGTGACTCTTGGAGATGATCCAACTCAACCCCCCACGTAAGTTACTCTATGTAACTTCAATGATAATTTAATTATAATAAACTGAGCTTAAATTTAAGTGTTAAAAACTGTATACAAAAGGTGTAGAAGTAGCTCTTTATATGAACTAAACTGTATATTGTATGCTTTATGTGTTTCTTGCTTTTTGTTATTATTTTTCTCTATTATACATAAAATATTGAATCGGCAAAGCACTTTGTTTAAATGGCAAAACCGATTTGAAGCCTCCTTCCTGCCTCTAAAAAAGGCTATTTTTAGGGAAGAGGGCTAGAATATGATAAACATTAATGTAATTTTATAAAATAGTATTTGTTAAATAAAATGTCAATATTAAACTTGATGTCTATAGATTTTTTCTACATGGTAGTAACAAAAAAAGAATATAAATGTTTTGAAAATTATAAAATTTTCCAAAATTAATATAAATATTGCCACAAATATAAGATTATTTAATTGTTTTTGTCTATGATAAAACCCATATCTGTTTCTTAAAGTAATTTGGTAATATTTTGTATAAAATTTCACAGGGTGTATATCAGTCACAAAAACCATAAAAATCAGCAAAAAGTCAAAAATATTATCAATTAGTTATTAAAAAGTCATGATTTTCACCAATTAGTTATGAACAGTACTTTGATCCATAGCATTTTTTTTCCAATTGAATTAAAATATCTCTTGAGTTCTGGTTTTTTGTTTCATTAAAAATAACAGTAGTCAGTTTGGTTCTGAATGAATGAGTTACTTTCATTTATTTATTTATTTTTCATACAATACTCAATTAAATTAACTTTTTTCAATTAACAATAAAATGGCAAAAACTAAAATAGAATTTCAACGAGCAGGAAAAATTCTACCTTACAGCAGAATATAGATTGGCCACCCATGGCTTTTATCGTTGAGATTTTTTCAGCCACGTCTAACTCGTCAAAAAAAAAAAAAAAAATCCTGCAATAACTTTAACTCTTGTTAAAATATTTTGGATGCTGTTCCAAGCGAAAAGCTTTAACTGTTGACTCAGAGATTAGTCTTAATTAGGTCTAGTTGAGATCGTTGTTTGAGAAAATGAAGTATCGGCATAATAAAAAGAGACAATTTGGTTTGGAATATCGTTAGTAACAACCATTTGTATAGCTATGTATACAGGGTGCCTTCCTTTATATATGGAACTAGCAAGCTATGCCCGCTATGCTGGTCAATTTTTCTTAACACACCTTTAATCAAATGAAATATTTACCTTGAATTTGACCTTGTATTTTAAAACCATACAGACCTTTACTGGGAATGTCCTTCTGCATTTCTAAAAATGATACGAACGCCATTGCGTTATTACATTTTTAAAGTGTCAGACAAAATTTGGGCTGTTAAGGACGAACTCTTTTAGTTGATGATTTACAGTAACATTTGGTAAAGAATGATAAAACCATATGCTATATACTATAACCTTCCTTGAAAACTCATCTAACTAACAGTGAAGGTTCACTGTTATCTGTCAAAATCCATTCGGCAGAATATTTTTAAAAGGCTAAGCTTTCATAACCGGGTTCATCTGATTATAAAACTTTCCCCCATAATTCTATGACTAAACAAAGTAGAACAATATGAGAGATACTAAAACCATCTCTGATAAATTATATAACTAACAGTGCAAGTCATGCCAAAATCCATTCCTCAACATTAATAAACATTTCCTTTTTGAATCAGCAAAAAATGTAAGTTATAACTTAATAAAAAGTATTTACGATTTAAAAAATAGTAAATTAAAATGTTTTTCATGCTTACGATTAAATAATAATAATTTAAAAAAAGAGATTCGTGTTGAATAAATAGCGAGTCACAGCGCTTGGCACGGTTTGAAATAAAAGTTGTTTGTACATTCAGGGTGGAAATAAATGGTGCATTAGCATACATTTTGGCATGATGTGGGTATAACGGAAAAGTACTGAAAGATATCCAAAAAACTTCATTCCAAATTTGGCCAATTCTCTGTAGACTCTATTATGGAATAGGCCAGCTTTAAAAAAAATGAATAATTGTGTTACATTATGGTGTCTATGGGGTTTACATTATAGAGTCTATGGAGAAAAATCATTTTCGTTGGATTTTAATGAAGAAACAATACTTCAAATATAATTAAATTGATATGCCTCACTGAGTTGGACTAAAATATGCTATTTCTCAAGAATTAAATAAAAATCATGCACTCTTGACATCATAATTCACTTTTATATTTTAACAGAATAATAAATCTACTATAATTTGTTACTCATGCTATAGCCGGTATACACGATACACGTCGGGACACTTTGCCATTATCATTATCTTTTTATGTGTGAAGGTTTCGCTATGGTACTTCATTGTGAAGTTTGGTAATTTTTTAAATTCAATATTTGAAAAATGGCATAATTATTAGATTTGAAATTTATATCAAGAAAAATACAATTTTTTACCTTTCTAATGCAGTTTGTCTAACAATTTTGTGACAAATACTTTTCGAGCTATTAATTTTTTCAGTATCTTCAAATGTTTCATTTTCCGAGATTAACCTGTGGCAACGATGGATGGCTGTGACTTTTCATAAACATGAATTTTACTGTAAACTGAAAGAATTAGCCGTGTGTGGCTAATGAATCATCTAAAGATGTACGCTTAAGCTAACACAACATATCATCATGCCAAATCAGCTAATTCTTATTTTCTTTTCATCCTAGGCATTCCACAAATTTCAACATTGTTATTTTAATACATAAGGAACATGATTTTTAATGTAATTGCTGTAAAATACCTCAAAATGTTATGCATTTAAAAATAAGCATAAATCAAGATAGTCTTGAAAATTATATGTACCTTCTTTTACTTAAATGATGTTATTTTAATTAAAAACATTTTTTTAGTCTTTAAAAT
This sequence comes from Maratus michaelseni, assembly GCA_963931845.1. Taxonomy (NCBI): domain Eukaryota; kingdom Metazoa; phylum Arthropoda; class Arachnida; order Araneae; family Salticidae; genus Maratus; species Maratus michaelseni. The sequence continues at coordinate 129,905,214 of OZ007599.1, forward strand.
ATATATCAATCAAATTTCTCATTTCCTCTGTGCTCCCTTTTTCAATATACCATAATTTCAGGCAGATATGTGTTTAAAAGTTAAATTTTACCTTTTCTGGCTTATCTACCGGTGCAGCGTATATGAAGTATTTGTGATTTTTTCTAGAAAAAAAAATCGCTCATGAACAACACATTTTATCATCACAAGATCATTTAATATTGTTGAGTGAACAGCCGAAAACAATATTAAAAATGCTTCACAGGTTGGAAATAATAATCATTCAAAATATGTTGGGGGTTTGGTGACAGATGTGTTACCATTCTGAGAAACAAAAACAGTATGCAAAATGCCATTGGTTTACGAGCGATGACATCAAACTGTTGAGCAACCACCGTGAATAGTGACTAACATGCAATTCAGCAATCACAGTTCTAGAACATTGCTGAATCACGTATTTAACCAAAACTGGTATCAAGCAATGGCATCTTGATGTACTTTTTTACAATATGTTGTATGTCACGTATAAAAAATGAATTTAGATTTATTTTAAGTTGAAACTTTAATAAAAAACACGATGTAGCAATATTAAATTTAAAATGCTAATTTTTAAACTGTTTAAAATAAAAGCATGAAAATATTCAATATGGCATCTAGAGCAGTACTGTACCACTTTCAATAAGTGCGCTTATGCAGGGGTGCAGCATATATAGTGGAATTTCTGATTTTTATTGTTGATTTTGGACGTAGCTGTGTATACACTAAGTTGGCTTATCTACCTAAAATTATGGTCAATGTATAGTTTCTAAATTCACTATTATCAATTATACTGTATACAAAGCTAGATTTTAAGGTATTCTAATTTTCCTATCACCAGTGCTTACATTTGATACCATATAAATTTATGTGGTATGATTTTGAGTTAGCGTTATAATGTGCATGTGAGTATGTTTCTTGTGAAAATCCAATATGATGCTTCCATATGGATATTTTATATAAATCAAATGAATGAATCTGAAGCATATGATTTCCTTCTCTGTTAAAGATAATTTTATGAAACCATCTTGATTTCTTTTCACTATGCCAAAAACATGTACAGTCTGCCAAATAAAAGGAATACCCATCCTGTTTAAGCAGTAGCTGATCTAAATGAAAAATGCCATTGGATTAGAAATTATATCTTTATTTCAAATCTATGTAAATAAATTATATTAGAGTAGTTCTAATGTTTGAAAATGGTGCAAAAATTTTATTTTTTAATGCTAATATGTAATTCAGACACCAAAAATCAAATCTAGACCCTCATTTATCCCAAATATTAATTTTTATGATGTTATATATTATGTTCCAAACATATTCAGTATTTGGAATTGAATTAATCTGGGAGGAGTATCAAAAGTGAAATCAGTTATTATAAGATTAAGATAGAATGCATTTCTTTTTTAATGCTGTATGATAGATAATATCATTGGTGGCAGAAAAAATGCTAGTACGTCATTTAAATATATCAACAATAATTGAGATTACTGCTACATTTTTTAATAGATTTTATGAAATAAATCATTTTTTCAATGAATATAAAATTTTGAAGCATCATTAAAACACTACTTGGAGAAATCAGCTGAAAGTTTGTATTATACATATAAAAAGCTTCTAAAAATTGTGTCCTGTTAAAATATTTAAGCTTTACAATTCATAATTTTTTCAAGTATAAATTTTATATTTCATACTTATGAAAATCATAAAAATGTATCATAATCAAATAATTATATTTAGAATAATACTTAATGCTAGCATAACACAGAAAATCAATATATATATACATATATATATATATATTTTTTTTTTTTTGAATTAATCTGGGAGGAGTATCAAAAGTGAAATCAGTTATTATAAGATTAAGATAGAATGCATTTCTTTTTTAATGCTGTATGATAGATAATATCATTGGTGGCAGAAAAAATGCTAGTACGTCATTTAAATATATCAACAATAATTGAGATTACTGCTACATTTTTTAATAGATTTTATGAAATAAATCATTTTTTCAATGAATATAAAATTTTGAAGCATCATTAAAACACTACTTGGAGAAATCAGCTGAAAGTTTGTATTATACATATAAAAAGCTTCTAAAAATTGTGTCCTGTTAAAATATTTAAGCTTTACAATTCATAATTTTTTCAAGTATAAATTTTATATTTCATACTTATGAAAATCATAAAAATGTATCATAATCAAATAATTATATTTAGAATAATACTTAATGCTAGCATAACACAGAAAATCAATATATATATATATATATATATATATATATATATATATTTTTAATTATAGGGAACATAAATGAAAATTGAAAAATAATATTAATTTATCAGTAGAAGTTGAAATTTTATGTCTATATAATAATTCCCAAACTTCTTTATTGATAAATTTGGTATCTAAGTCTAAAATCATATTTTTTCATTATTTATTTTATTTCTTTATATGAAAAGAATATGTTGAGCTGTAAATTCTACTTATAATCTACTTTAATTTAAAGTTTTATGTATTGGAAAAAATGCAAAATTTACCTTGTTCTCTTTTTAGGGTTTCGTTCATCTGACGAAACCCCATTCATCTCACTTCTCTGTCTGTCACAGAGTTCATACTTGGAAACTGTAAGAGACTTAAAATTTTGCATACTTATAGTTGAATACTTCCTGTCAGATGATAAATCATAACATTTTAAAAAAGTCATGTTATTTTAATTAAATGAATTAATTTAAAGACATTTGACTACTTCTGCAATTTTCTTAGATCTTAAAACAGAACCTTAATTTCAGTCTATTTCACATAGGCTAGATGGTTCAGTGGTAGTGTATTTTCCTGAAAACCCAAAGGTTCCAGGTTCTATTCTCGACAACAGAAGTTGAATTTTTTTATTTTTACATTTTATTATCTGATAGATTTAATTAAAAGATCTTTTGTATTTTTTTGTCATTTTAACCCTTTCAGGTGCAAGAAACTTCTATTCATAAAATGTTGAAATGATTGATTGACACCAGAATTTAAAAACAAATTTATTCAAAAATAACTAAAATCTTTTCTTCATGTACTTGATAAAAGGGCATTTTTCACTCTGAAATTCTGGTGCCAATGTAGCATTTAGGGATTAAAATTAAGTGGTCCAAAAATGAACCACCGCCCTTGAAGGGGTTAAGGAGTTTTTTTCCACTAAAATTAAATCATGTAATTAAATATGCTTTTCAGATATACAAATATATCCTGTTCAAATTGTCTAAAAGACAGTTCGTGAATATTTTTAATTTGATTTAAAAAATAGCATCCTCTTGTTATCATTTTATTATTAAATTTAATGGTGCTGCTATCTATGTTCTTATTGTTAAATGGTAAGGATAATTATAAATTAAAGGATAAAGTGTTTTAAAAGGAATATTAAATGAAACCCTTTGTGCAATCTTTGATCACACTTACCCACTTGTTTTTCTAAATATTATTTTTCTCATTTTTGCATTTTTATTTAACATGGAATATTTTCTTTATAGTGTAATAAAAAAGGACCAGTTTGTTGAAATGAAAAATGATCATCTGGAGCAAGAGCCGTAAGTATATTTATATAAATTTTTATGTTTGATGATTCATAGTCATATTTGTGATATAAAGAATGATTTCCAGATTAAGAAATTCTACTGATTTTCAAACCTTTCTCTTCTAATTGTTGTTTAAAACTATCATTATTTACTTTGAAAATATTTTACTGTGTAAAGTTAATAATAAATAAAATATATAAATGAACAGCTTAAAACTATAGCCTTTTTTAATTCTGAAAAAGAAATTGTCTATTTAATATGATGAGTGCAAATTACCAGTTGAATTGATCTCTCTTCATTCAAAAATGCAATATTAGCAAATTTAAGTTATGTAACAACTCTAGTAAAATTTTTCTTTCTCTGAATTGTAAAACTTAGTAACAAAAAGATCATTAACTCATTCAATACTGCAGCGTGCAGAGAAAAATTGCTCCTCAGGCCCATGTGTCATGGCAAAAGCTTACCTGGTAGTTTTTCCAACCTAAGCCTAACGCATTTTAAAAATTGACAACTCTATATTTCACGTACACTAATATACAATGGTTGAAATATTACTTCATATACTGTATACTAATGCTAGTACAGCTGACAGAGTTATACGTAAAGATTTCATTATACTTATACACTCTACAGATGTCTAGGATGTGTAAATCTTATATTTAAGAAAATATATTATGAGTTATATAAAAATGTACCAAAATCACTGAATTAAACTAATTTAAAGATATATATATATATGCATATATGTAGATAATAACAAATATTTGCATATATGTAGATAATAACAAATATTTTCATTAAGTTTGAAAGATAAAATATAAATTGAAAAAGAACTTTTAGGTAAAGTGTCTACATTATATACTTTTGTCAATTCTAAGTCAATGGAATCTGAAAAGCATAAACTGCATGCATTTATCCAAAACTATATCACTGCTGACTTCATTAATAATTTCTAAAATTTTACTTTCAGTATGATATCTGGCACTTTTCACCATGATTATTTATTTCCTTCTGATAAAAATTCTAAAAATTCAGTCTGAAAAAAGTAATGAATTCCATCCCCATCACCGTAAAACCATTCTATCTAATGTATTCCTCATAAATAAATAAATTCTCAAAGCAAAAAAAAACATTTTCCTTATTTAAATCACTTAGATATCTTATAGAATTAATTAAAAAGAAAAAAAGGGACTATTTAGTACATAATTTGGAAAAATTTTATGTTCCCGCAGTGGCGCGAACTGTTAAGTTCGGTTCTCGTAAGATCACCGAAAGCGAGCAGCATCGACCACGGATCAATGCTTGGGAGGGTGACAACCTCTATCGACTGCCGCTACTGTGGGACCGTGTACGTTAATGGGAGCTGGTGCACATAAAATCTGTTCGTGGCTCCAATGTCCTCCATGTTTAGTATAAGCGTTACCTCTGGGGATGCCAATCCAGGTGCAGGTCTCTCATCTGGAATTGGTTCAAAATTAGGAGGCCAGCTCTAGAAGTCCAACCTCTCTTGAGGCGGTGGCACCCCTTCTTTCAGAGAAGTGCTTTGGCACTTTCTCTGACATGCCAACAACAACATTTGATGTAATTAACAATTAATTTAAAGGATTTTTTTTTATAATAAGTAAAAATAAACCTAACAGTTTTGACAGGATTCCTACTTAGCAGGTTTGCTATATTTTTCCATAGCATGGAATTTTTTCATTTAATGTGAGATTTCATCATAAACAGTTTCCGTTTTCTCAGGTTTTACTTCTCTTAAATGAAAAAACTACATTGTCAACACAGAAGGTTTCATTGTACTTCTTTTTGTATAAACACACATAGTACAGTAAAAAAATTTGAAAACAGAAACTGTCTATAATGGAAGCTTGCCTTAAACAGAAAAATTTCATGAAGGAATATGATAAAATTATACTTAACCTACTAAGACGAAAAACCGTCTAAAATAGATCTTTTGGTCTCTAGTGATTCTGTATTAGCAGGTTTTACTGTATTATACAAGTTGTAAATTTCCAACTGGACGAAAAATGTCTGGGCCAGGATTCGAACCTGGGATCGCTTGGCTGAAGCCTCCACGCTCTACCACTGAGCTATCCCGATCGAATCTGGAGGGCATAATTCATCCAGTTAACCTTATTGATCAAAGCATCTGGTCTGATATTTTAATCAGCTCAACAGAAAAGATCGCAGGTAATGGAACTCCAGTAAATGCTGGATACGTGAATACACTAGATTATTTTTTAACACAATATTTTCAGATTGGTGAGATATTAAATATTAGAGGTTATAATATTAGGTTCAATATTAGAGCGTGGCGGCTTCAGCCAAGCGATCCCAGGTTCGAATCCTGGCCCGGACATTTTTCGTCCAGTTGGAAATTTACAACTTGTATGATTGCTTTACCAATTGTGTTAAAAAATAATCTAGTTTACTGTATTAGTTTTCTGTTAATTTCATAATCAATAATGAACTAAAAAGTACAGAAAAACATGTGAAAATGGAGTTGCTAGGGACCAGAAAAAATTATCTTTTAGACAAGTTTCCGTTTTAGTTAGCAGATATGTATGATATTCTTCCCATGAATTTCTTCTATTTAGAGAGGATTCTGTTATAGACAGGTACCATTTTCACAGATTTTACATATGAATTAACCAGAAAAATTTATGACTTATTATAAGCAATTACTCACTATATCGTTTTGCATATGTTTAAAACCTGTGGCAATGAAATTGCTAGTTCCAGAATAAAAGTTTTATACAGGTTTTCTCTTAGCAAGTATAATTGCATGGATTTCTTTCCATTGAGACCATAAAAAATTTCTGCTTAAAACAGGATTTCATTATAGACAGGTTTTGTTATCACAAGTTTTACTTTACAATATTATATCAATTATATGTAACTCTGTATTGCCCCAATAAGGTAATATTCCCAAATGGGGCTGAAAATGAGCCCCATTTTCCAGATAATCATCTCCCAAAATAATTATCTGCCTCTGAATGTAAGTCTTCTATTTAGTCCATATAGTCATTTATGGCTTGTAAACCAATATGAGTTGAAAACTCCTGTTCAATCTCAACAATATTTTTTTTTCTATGAAAAGTCTTGAAAAAGTTACATGAGAGACTGTAAAGAACATTTGTATGATTTTACTGATAATGGAAACTTAATACTTACCACTATGTCATGAACTATTTTTATACATTTTAAATGCTTCAGTATTCTATGTTTCAATTGTATTAATTCTAAATGTTTTATGCAACATTTCAAAAAAGACTTGGTGTCTGTTAAAAATTAGCAATACTTCAGTAGTTAATGTAATTCTGAAGAGGAAGATAGAGATAGAATTAAAGTATATTTTAAGTACTCTCATATTGTTATCTAAATTATTAAATGTATGTTGTAAGCTAATGTGCTATTATCATTTACCATTATTTTCTGCGTATAATCTGCGGATCAAACAATCATGTTTCAACCCAGAAATTTTATTTTATAAAATGTAACTTTGTAAATCACTGTAAATATTTCACTTCAATTATTAAATAAAATTTCTAGGTCTAAACATGATTGTTTGATCCGCGGATTAAATGCCAGAAATTACAGTACTTGTATAAATGAAAAAATATTTGTAAGAAATGAAATGTCACTGCTGTGTTTTTCCATGTAGGTTTGTTGAATGCCTTGATTGTGGGAGAAAACTGCACCAAATTTGTGTCCTTCATTTTGAACAAATTTGGCCTGAAGGGTTTGTAATTATTATATTTTTTAAAGAACTTCATCATTATATGAGATGTTTACACATGAGTTGTTTAATCAAGTTGTATAATTTGAGTTGTTGTGTGTCTTCACATGAGTTGTTTAATATTATCTTTTCTGTGAACATTACTAAAGTGAAGTTGTATCATCAGAATCATCAAAATCTGTCCCACTCATGTACATTTATTTAATGAAACACTACCTTCAATGTGTCCTTGAAAATCATTTTTCTTTTTTCTCAACTTAAAGAAGAGCTTATATTTATAGTTAATATACAGTCAATTAGTTAATAAGTTTATTTATTTATTAATTCATATCATTAGTAGAAAGGAAATTTCCCTCAAAAAGTTTCTTTTATTTGATTTTAGATTGTATAGAACTTATGTTTGTATCACTTATATATATCAATTTTATGCTTTCATTCTTAGATTTACCTGTGATAATTGTTTGAAAGTCAAAGGGAAAAAAAGAAAAGAGAACAAATTCACTTCTAAAAGTAAGTGATTATTGTGTTATTTGATATTTTCTAAATGAAAAATGAATACAGAAAATTTTCACTGGAACTATATAACAGGTTTTCAGGACTACCCAGTGTGCAAAAATCTAAATGGTGGAAAATAGGTGAAATATTTCATTAAGACTCAATAGTTTCTTTAGAAGTTATCATTTATAGGGGTGCTTGAAAAAGAAATCACCTAGGATGCCACGGCTATTAAAGCAATCCTTGATCCATATTATTTAGATTTTATGAATTTTTCTTTTCTCTCCATCAAATTTTAAAAAAACAACTTCAAAACCCGTGAAAAATTACACAAGTATTGGAATGCAAAGTATGTTAGAGATACAGTTGAATAAAGTTTTTTTTTTATATTCAGCTCTTCATTCAGGAGATTTTTCCCTATATCAAATGTTCATAAATCAAATCTGAAATTTTTTGGTGAAGGATTTGATTATCATAGTCAGTGAGTGGCGGCAGCATCAAATATTACTATCAGAATATTTAACTGAATTATTCATTTAAAATTCTAAACCATATTTATTGCTGGTTCTTGAATAAATAAATAGACTGAGATTTTAAAAAATTATCTTTTTTCTTTTTGTGCAGATCTTGCACTTTTATTATTAAGGCATTTTTATGTGCATGGATATTTTCTATTAAGAGACTACTTCACTAACCTCCACGATACAGTGACTAATATTATTTCAATGGAAGAAATCTAGAAGTGTCATTTTTTCTCATTTTGCTCGAATTTGGTAATTTTTGTAGCTTTCAAAACCTGTACATTTAAATTATGCACATTCTTTTCTAATTTTATTTGATTTTTTAAATCTTAATGTAATATAAGTGTGTCATTTTAGGTTTATTAAAGATTCATCTTTCGTGTCTTATCGCGAAAAATCTGATTGACATTTCAAAATTTGGTAAAAGCCCAATCGTAGCCTAATTATTTATTTTTCTAAAAATGTTCTTTATTTTGCTTAAAAAATTTTAATCTGTGCTGCAGTTAACAAAAAATAGCACTGCCTTCTTTAAAACAGTTGAAAAAGCTAAAATACATGCCTCCACTAGATTCAGCCTTTCGCTTTCTGTTTACTCAATGGGAAAAATCTTGATGGAAGCAAGTACAGTATGATAAGAAATACCTCCTAATATTGTGTGAAATTTTGCCTTTGTGTAGCTGTAAGCAACTTGTAGGATGAAAAGCTCTATATTTCATTTTGAGAGCAAATTAGAGAAGAAAAATTTTAAAATGCTCTTTTGAAATGATGTAAATAGATGCTGATAATTTATTTTACTAGACATCTAATCATAAAGATAAAGACTTTTAAAAAGCCTTATTGATTTAGGATCTATAAAGTTTTTTTCTTTTTTTACCTCTGAAGGTTAATACCCAATAATTTTAGGTAGATTTCGTAAGAAATACTACCTATTACATTCTCCCCTAAGTTGGAATTTTTGAAAAAATTTTGCAGATCTATGCCGATCAGGACTCCCAGAACCCAAAACCATCCCCAGTTCAAAACTTTATCTATCTATCTATCTATCTACCTATCTATGTCACTTTTTTATGGACATGATAACTTCAATAATTCTGCACAAATCTCTTCCAAACGGCTACATAAAATCAAGGGGCATAAAATCTCAGTCAAGTTCGTTAATGGGCAAAATCGAACCATGGGGGGCGGGGGGCTTTTTGTGAAAACAGGAAAAAACCCATAACTTCTTAATTATGATGCGTATCGAATCTGTTTAAAGTTATTATTACTTCTAGGAAAAGGGCCAAAAATTTATGTATGACAGATTTTGGATGATATTAAAAATGGCCCCGAGGGGGAAGAGGGGTTTTAGAAGAAAAAAATTCATAACTTTGTCAATTCACTAGATATCAAATCTGCTTAAATTTATTATAATCCTCTTAATATTATCTAAAACTTTTATATTGACAAGTTTTTTATAGGACTAACCCTTATAGCAAAAAAAAAATTAAAAACAAAAAAATCCCTGCTGGCTCCTCCTGCAAACAAGTTAGATTTCGAAGTGGGCAGTCCCAACTGTGGCATCATGGCAAAAAAGTCATTTCTTCTGCAATTCTCAACAAGCCGGTGCCCCACAGTCTGCATCTTCGAAATCTACCTGTGCCTGTAGGCTGAGCCATCAGGGATTTTTTTTAATTGTGTACAACAGAAAAATGAAAAAGTCATTTGCTAATGGAAAATACTAGCATTATTATTTATTCATCCACTCTCAAAGGACAAAAAAAAAAAAAAAAAGAACAGGGGCTAGTGTCATTAAAAATGAATAGATAGATATATACTGCAAATAAATACATTTGTATTTAAATTTTCTATAATACCTTTTTTCTATTATTTGTTACATAGTTCTTACTGAATTAGTTTTAACGTTCCTTTCAAAAATATGAAATATTTATGCTGTACAGTAAACTAAAAGATAACTATTGTAAAGCTACGCTATTACAATTTGTTATACTGATTTAAAACTCAGAAATGATAAGATTATACAGTTTTTTCTTTCAGAAATTTATCATGACTCGCCTTTCACAGATGAAACATTTTAAAATTTTACTTTAGAAACAGAAAAAAAAAAAATGAAAATTGAAGTTGTAGGATTTTACTTAAAATATGATATAATTTTTAAATTAATATTTAAAAGTAATTAGGTAGATGTGCTGAAATGTAGTAATTAATATTTTCATCAATTATTTCATTTACTATCCTTGTATGATGAAATCGTGATCTTAATAAAAATTCTACATTTAATGACTTCAGCAATGTATTGCCCATTCTTTCTTGTAAATACATTTTCCAAATGAAAATTGATTGTAGACATTATTTAATTAATAATTCCCAATCCCTACTTTTTCAAAATTTGACCAAGATCTTTGATTAAAAAAAATTGAATAAAACATAAATTAAAATATTATTAAAAAAAATTATTATTATCTTTTTAAGTTCACAAACTTCATTATTTGGCTCAAAGATCTGTAATAAATTATTACTGGGTCCCTGAGTTTGCCGAGCACCCCTCCTCCTCCAAATGGAGGGTATGGGAGGCAGTCATTTCAGCCTTGGTCATAAGGCATAAAGATAGTGATTCCTATGGAAATAGTTACAAGCACGGAAGAGTCTCTCATCCAATAGAAAATCTTGTCTTCCAAAATAAAGATGTTCTGAAATTCTGACTGCTCTTTTATGATGAAATATCATGGAATATGACTACATTTTCGTTCTTACTCTATTTCTTATGACAACTGTCTGATACTGTGCCTTTTTGTTGCCAAATCCCAGCCTACAGCCCATAAGTTAATAAGATACTATAGTATTACTGTTCGACTAGAACTTGCTCATAAGGGAGCACCACCCCCTTTACAAGAAAAAAATTCCAATGCCCCCCCCCCTCTTCCATAATAGTTAATTGTACCAAATATTAAAATATTGTTGCATATTATCTATGCTTATTTTATATCTGTCTATCTTTTAAGAATCACAAAGTAGAAATTAATTAAAATGACCATCAAATGTAGGAAATAATTGTTTATTAAAAATTAAAAATAAACACAAAATCAATAAGAAGTAAGATAATTAATGAAATGGTTGAGGCAGGGGGAGTTTCAACAATTTATTAATGTTGGGTTCCAATTTCGTTGACATCAGCTGCAAATTGCCATGTTCAGTGATGTGCAGTCTGTTCCTTTTCTTAGACGATAAATTAGCTACTGTACTCAGCCAAATGCGATGAAGGAAAAGTCATTACAAATTTCTGTACTCTTGCCCATAATCCAGGGTAGAGAGCTGGTATTGATTTTTGAAGCCAGAACTCTTGGTATTCATGTCTGAATTTTACTTTTAGTTTTTCATTAATTGTGAGTTCTAAGAGTTCCTCTTCTAAATTTGATGATTCTGCTGTATCTGCATTTGTGAAAGGATCTAAAACCCATCTCAGTATATTCATGTTTAAAATATCTTGGAATCACTCTGTAAAATCAGTATGAAGAACTTCCAAGTGTTGGCAGTAAGTCAGTAAATCTTCCTGTTTTGCAGAGACTGTTGATAATGTGACAGAGTGGCTGTATTCACCTCTACCTAGATTTGATTTGACCAGAAGATGTTTTCCTACAAAAGCAGTTATGACATGTTTTGTTTTAATTAAGTTCAACTCATTACCTTGCAATTGTAAATTGAGTTCATTAAATATTCTAAACAGCGCTTTCAAATCAGCGATATCATTTTTGGATGTAATCAGGTTTTCATACAGTTTTTCATTTATGTTTTCAAGTAAGTCCAGTACTGAGTCAAATAGATTGAAAAAATGATTCAGACAAATGCCTTTCGAGAGCCAACGAAGTTCTGTGTGCAGCAGCAAGCAATTGTAAACTTTATCATTTCCACTACAAAGCTGGCCAAATAATCTGTCATTCAATGAATTGCTTCTAATCTTATTGACTGCTCTAATATAGTAATGAAGTGACATATGCAGGCGTTCATTCAGATTTTTTGCAACCAAATTCTGAAGATGAATAACACAATGTACAGTGAGTACATTTAGTACTCCTTCTTTCAAATGTGCTATGAAACCCTTATGATGCCCCATCATTGCTGGAGTACCATTAGATGCAGCTGACAAAATATTATGAATAGGAATTTCATTCTCTTGAAAAAAACTTGTTCATGGTATTGTGTATCAATTCTAACTTTGTATCAGTTTCCAAATTTTTAGAAAATAATAACTCTTGACATTTTTTTCTTCTTTTAAGAATTGAATGTATGACAAAATTAGTGCTTTGTTATTTGATCGAGTTGGTTGATCGAGTTGAATGGAAAATCTCCAAGTCTCTATGTAATAGCATAAGGATATTTCAATGTCTTTAGCCATTTCATCTATTCTTCTTTGCACCGAATTATTACTCAGGGGATTTTTTCTAATGATATCTGATGGTGTCTTATGATGAAGAACAGATTTTATTATCTCTTTGACTGCTGCCAAGATTAATTCCTTATCAATTGTGTGTAGTTTTCCTCGATTGATTCATTGAAGAATGCGTAAATCCATATTTCAAATAATCAATACATTACTACCAGCATTTCTTCTTAGATTTAGACATTTTGAAATACAAAATTTGCCACAGTTTAAGTTTAAATAAATTAACTTTTCAATAAAATTATAGATAGTTATAAAAATAGTGGCTATAATGACTTCTATTACTTTCACTCAGAATAAATGAATTTCTTGAGCAGATTCAAACTACGGGTCATCTGGAAATCTCTCTTCAGGTATGTGTCGCCATCTTTCTGACATTTTTTAAAATGCATGTTAATAAAAAAAGAAATTCAGTTTCAAACTTTTAGCCAGCCTAATATAGCAAATTTTGCACTCAGCGATTTTTGAAATTTTAATGATTTTTAATGCATATTATAGCAATTTTTCATATTCTACAGTGATTTTTTGACATTCATGAAAGAATTGGGGTTGCAATGTTTTAGCCTGGTACCTATTATAATAAAATTTTGTCCTCTGCATTTATTGGTGATCCATGGCAATTTTCATGCACTCCTAAAAAAAAATTCGATCTGGATTAACATTTCTAGGTTCATTTGTATAGATTTTCATTTAAAAGTATATGAAATTTTTTTATCATGGCCCAGGCAATGACAGAGGAGTCAGCTAGTTTTATTATATTAATTCTTAAATTGGTAGGTATGCCACGGCTGCCCCTCTTGACTGTCTTAATGCCCCCTATTTGCCTCTGGACCTGCTATCACACCCATGGAAGGCTCCAGGACCCACTGAGAAGTGGTACTGCCCCCATTGGGAACCTATGATCTAGCAGTTTCTGTTCTCATTCACCAAAATTTACATATATATATTGAAAATTGATTTCATCATTGAACTCTTCATGGAATTTTGCATTGAAAAATATTTTATGCCCCAATTTTATTGTATTTGTACTTTTTACATGAAAGATGAAATTGACTGAGCAAATTTGCTTTGTCTGCAAGCGTGGTCTTTAGAGTTGCCCGAATGAATGATGTTCTTTCAGGGTTAAAGATAGTCTTTCAAGGTGATTTTAAATTCATACAGAATTTTAAAATATAAAAAGTTTTAAGCAAATAAGAAAAAGATTTAAACTGTGCTTTGTTAAAAAAATTAATGCAGTTCAGATCTTTTTTCATAGTTTCTCAATATTTTTTCTTCATTTGTGCTTCAGATGTATATTAAAGTATTCTGTAAGAGGTGCAGTATTTTAAATGTCTTTTACCTTTTTATTTATTTATTGATTCTTTTTGAATGGTTCCATAAGTACTACAGTACATATTGTCATAACCACATGTCCTTGCTATAAAGGGGTTATATCTCACCAATGCAAGATTATTTTAAGATTATTATTAAAAATTATTTAAACATGTCATTTAAAAGTCTTGTTTCTTCTTACCTGAACAAAACTCAGTTATGTTCATACATATGGGTATTTTTAGATAAAACTGTTGTTTCAATTATTCAGCATAAACAGTGAAATTGACAATTTCCAAAGAAAGATTGTATATTCACACTAGACCAGTTTGTGACTATTTCCCAAAGGCAGAACTGTAACAGAAAAGGAAGAGATTGATTTCATAGTTCTTAGCATTGAAAAATACGTTTTTAGACATAAATCTCTAAATAAATGTGATCTTTGTGAAAAAAAAGAATCCACATGAAATTAATATTAATGTATTTTTTTTTAATTAGAAAAAAAAACATTCTTTATACTGCACTTAAAAAAAATTCTGTTTATGATTTATTCTGATATAATGTAATCTTAAAATTTTGTCTGAATTTAAAGAAAAGTACTGAGTATATTCTATTTTTAATTTTACAGGGTTACAGACATCAAAACTTGGCCAGTACATTGAAAATCGTGTTAATGGCTTTTTAACAAAGAAAGAGTGTGGTGCTGGAGAAGTTACTATAAGAGTAGTTTCCAACTCTGAGAAATTTGTAGAAGTAAAACCTGGAATGAAATCAAGGTAATTTTTTAATACCCTTGATATATAAATATTTATTGTTTGTGTTATCTATTAAAGTTTTATGAAAATAGTTTTATTAAAATAATGAATTTTTTTTTTTTTTTTTTTTTTTGTGTGTGTTAAGTGTGCCTATTTACAAAAGTAATATTTATACCATCCATGTGAATGACATTTTCTGCTGATCAATGAAAATAATTCTTTTCACATTTGAAATTGAAAATGATATTTACTCATGTCCATATTAGAAAAGACTTAATATTGAATTACAATGTTAAATACAATGAATGGATGAGGAAACAATAATTCACCAATAAGGCTAAACACTTGTATTCAGTAGAAGTTGTTTAGTTTTAAACCAGCTACGTGACTAAAATATAATATACATTTATTTACAAAAAACATTTAAGTAAAGTTTCTAGCCTATTTCATTACATATATATATATATATGTATGTTATTTTCTAACATATTTGACTTTTCCAGAATAACATGCCACCGACACGACATCCACAGTTTTTACCAGTGACAATAGAAAACACTGTTGCCAATTTGCCAAGATAAACTTAGTGTTGCCACATACATATGAATAATAATTATTTTCCTAACACATTTCCTTAATTATTAATTCAGTCTCCAAGCACTCCCTTAAAGTCAATGTTATCTTAATGTATACATTTACACATACAAAATGTTACAATATGAGCATTTTGTTTAAACATACAAAATAATAAAATTAATACATAAAGTTCAATAATAGGTACAAACCTAGTAAATTCTAAATTGAAACTTAATATTATATTACTAATTCAGCTTAAAATGTTTCAAATTTGTTTGGCCCTAGTGCCTTAGCAAATATATCAGCAATTTGAATATCAGTTAGGCAATATTTTGTATTAATCAAACCTTCACCCCCTTTCTCTTTTATAAAGTAAAATCATACATCTATATGTTTACTCCTCTTACTGACAACCATATTTTTAATTATATTTATAGCACTCTGGTTGTCTATTTAAAGTTACAGGAATTTTATTATTAGTAATTTCCTCAATTAATGTTTTAAGATAAATCAGTTCTTTACTACATTCAGTTGCTGGAATATACTCTGTTTCAGTACTTGGTGTGACCACAATGGGCTGTTTTCTTGAGCTCTAACTTACTGGACCTCCACAAAAGTATATTACATATCCAGCCATGTGAGTATCAGTATCACTAGCATAGTCTGCATCACAATAAGCAATCAGTTCTGTGTCACTGCTGCTTGTTGTATACACTACACCTAAATCTTTACTTCCCTTTAACTAACTTAAAGTCCTTTTGAGATTAGAGATGTCACAATCAGATGGATTTTTAACATGATGACTGCCATAGGCGTAACTAGTGGGGGGGCCGGGTGGGCCGGGCCCACCCCAGGTAGCTCTAGTGCCCCCCCCAGAATTTTAAGCTTTAATTCACGTGGCAGTATTATAACGCAAAAATTTAAATTTTTTAAAAGGTTGCACAATATACCAAAAAATATAATACATAGATTACTGAATTGAGAACTGAGAGCCAGTTCTCTTACATGTGAATATGTGTGGTGTGGGTGCATGGGAAAGGGGGAGGGGGGTCAGGGTCAAAGGAACAAATGTTCTATAGCCCGGAGTCATCAAGTTCCAGGCTTTTTCTTCACAAGCTGCTGGGGAAAATAGTTTCCAGACGTCCAATTTAGTAGTCTTTAGTCGATAAAGTTAACACTTTTGAAAGCGGTGGGTGGTCGCTCCATTTAAAAATAGCAGGGTACTTCCTGCCGTTTTATTTGCGGAAGGAAAGAAACGACCTTATTTCCATAGAACATCTGTAGTCCAGTCAAATTAGCCCATTTTTGAGCAGTTTGCCACAGTGTTGCCGATTTGGGGGATTTCTGTCTGGTCCGGCGGGGAAATTTTTCAATCTGTCTGATGGCGGGTAATTTAGCCTTTTACTTTCGAAATCTGGTGGAATTCCTGCCGAATACATGATTGTGGGGAAGAAAACTATATATTTTTATTTTCCGGCTGTGAAGAAAAGTTTTCTATTACGTTTGACCGTTTAAAATTCTTCCTAAGATGTCATGAGAGATAAATCACCACCACCAGTGATAATGAGAGCAATGAATGGAAGGACGGAACACGAGATAAATGCTTTCGTTTGGCTTGGGAATCGGGGGGGGAGGGGGGGGGGGATTAAGGAGTATTTGGGTAGCAGTGGAGAGTTGCAGGTGATCTGGTATGTCGGTGTATTTCTGTTTGCTGAATAAGAATGTGATTAATATGGCATGAATAAGTTTTACTCACAACATTTGTGCATCTGCAGTTGTTAATTGTCCCAACCCAACACTTGTGACTTCAGTGCTTTATCCGGCTCTCAGAGTAGAAAAACAAATCATTTGCCACATTTGGAATTATTTTAGAAATTTTGAAAGATAAATTGAAATTGCAAGGCGGACTACAGCACATGTTCATGAGAGGTCTTT
The DNA here is from genome assembly GCA_963931845.1 of Maratus michaelseni. Classification (NCBI taxonomy): domain Eukaryota; kingdom Metazoa; phylum Arthropoda; class Arachnida; order Araneae; family Salticidae; genus Maratus; species Maratus michaelseni. The sequence continues at coordinate 129,922,556 of OZ007599.1, forward strand.
AAGGGAGGAGGGCCGGGGGGAGATTAGTTTTCTGCCTGGCTTTTCTTAGAGAATTCCAAGTAAAACCAAACAAATGAATCTTGCATCCAATTTACTTACTCATTGTCATACAAAGAACGAGAACTCGCATTTAATTGCATATATATTTATAATTATACTCACGATGAACTAAACTAATGTATGTATATAACAGAAGAATATTAGATGGAAAGAACATTTTAGACTACACTAAAACATGTAATCAACAGAATGTGTCTATAACGAAATCCTGACTTAAATAAACAATTTTCATGGTTTCTGCGTAAAAGATACAATGCAATTAAATGCGTAAAAGATGATGTACTTGACACAATGGATACCTGTATAAAAAAAAAAAAAAATCGGTCCCTTGCAGTTCTATTTTAAAAGTTTTAGTGTATTAAAAACAATGTATAAATGATTTTACCCTATATTAGTGTCCTGCATCAGGTCAGGTAACTTCCTTTTACCTGTCCGAACCAGTGCCTGATTTACGGCAAGACATTCGGATCACGGGACAGTGACTCCGATTTTCAGGGGCCCCAAATACTACTGAAGATTTTTCAATTACTGGCTAAAATCTAATGAAGTTTTGACTATTCACAGTCTAAGAGGGACTGCTGAGACGAGGAGGCCAAGTCTGTAGAGCATAGGTGTCCCTCCCGGTACCTTTATTAAGTTTTTTTTTTTTTTTTTTTTAAGAAAAAAAATTGAGTTTCAGCCGGAACTGAGCCCGTCGGAAAACTCGACAAGGGGCGGGTGAATTGCAATGGGCCATTATTGCCCGAAATTCACAGAACAAATCCCTCGCTCGCTGCCGGAGAACAGATATCCCTCACGACACGGGGCAGCGAGCAAGATTAATAAGGAAAAATATGTATTTTATTTTTTTCATTTAAAAATAAGGAGCTACTTCACTCACGCGAAAACACCCGCTCGCTAATATATACTATGAAAGAAATTTTTTCATATATCTCGTTTGCATTTCAATATTTTTAAAAGTTTTTTTTTTGTCATTGGACAGTTGAGGTCGATCTCTACAAACGCCATTTTTTACTTTTCAACTTTGTTTATTTATTTTTTTTTAAATTAGGATGTTTTTACTTTCGGAACCAATTTCGAAATATCGTCAACAAGATAGAGATAGAACACTAAAGATCGACTGTGAGGATCTTATAAAAGCTTTTACTGCTAAAAAATTTAGAAGAAATTTGATAAAAAAAATCATTACATATCACAAGATTATTAAAGTCAATAGTAGTTATCTTAATAAGTACCGTTTCCGCTTTCAATAATATATATATATATATATATATATATATTTACTCAAAGTCGCTATAAGCATCAGTGCAAGAGGGCCCTCATAAGCATTTCTGCCATAGGGCCCCAAAATTTGCATCTAGGTCCCTGTCCGAAATTCGGGTCAAGTTGGCGCTATATTTTTTTTGGTGCGGGTCGGGTTGACCTACTTTGTAGCTTCGGATCGGGTTGAATTTCATTATTTCTGGTTCAGATTGCTTTTTTTTTAGGGTTTCGTTCATCTTAAGAAACCCTATTACTCCTGCTCCGTTGTCTGTCCGTGACAGAGCCGTTCTCAGAAACTATATAACTTACAGGCATGAAAATTTGTATACTTATAGCTAGATACCTACTATGAAGCTCAAACTATTAAAATTTGAAAAAATCGCATTATAAATACAGATATTTTAATAAATAGAGATAAAAAACCAAAATTCTACCAGCCTTTTCTTATTAAATTTAAACATTTTTCGTTATAGCAGTTGCCAACAATTAAAAATCCACAATAAAATTCTTTCTACAATAATTAATTTTCTGTTGAAAGATTTCCACGTGAAAAATGAAAATGAAATAAACAGTTTCAAAAAACAAAAATATAAATATTGAATTTGTGCTTTTTTAATTTGTTTTTCTACAAGAGTGTTTAATTTTGTTTTATAATTATGAAATTTGTATAAATAAACCATTTGCTACTTTATGGCGACATTAGGTTAAATAAATTTGAAATTAAAGGGATTTTTTTGTGGAAAATCCGTCAAAGCTCCGGTCTCCTGATTGACGGATAATCGAAGTCCCACTGTATATACATGTCATTTGCAGATAATTTTGTGTTCTTTAATTTATGTCACAGTAATTTTTTCATGAAAACCAACAGTTTATGAGATATTTGTAAAAAACTAAAAAAAGTACTTTATTTTGCCCCCTTCCCCCCTCACCTCCTATCCATCAGGACTTTTTACATATTCATCAGTAGTCATTAATGAACAACTGGACCATTTTTTTTTTTATCTCTGTAGCATTTATTATGGCAAAAAAAAAGTAATTTGACTGGACTACTGACAAAGTTCATTCAATTGAAAGGGGTTTGCACGCACGGGTCCAGGTCTGGTCCGTAGCTTTTATACGAATAATTTTTATTCACGAGAGACGAGACTCGGGCCGGGCTTGGTTTTCACTCTTTCCGGGGCGAGCTGAGGCCTTACTTTTATCTGCAGACTGGTACCGAGCCAGGTCTGTACTCCATACTTCCTATAGACGTCTGTCTGCACGGGCCGAAAATTTCAAGGGGGCAATTTCAATTGGGCTCGACTAATGAAATAAATCTCTCCCAAACCCGGGCCATGCAGGCCTTTAAATTTTTGCTTCCCGAGCCCACATTGGGCTGGAATTTTATTTATTATTTTTTATAAAAATTTGTATAAATATAAATATGTTTAGAGAAATCTTCAGAAAGTTAATTTTATTTAATAAGTTACAGATATATATTTTTAAAAATCTACTTTGTTTCTTTGTAGAGCTTTAAAGATATTATTTTCTTTTATCATCTTTTTCTCGCAGTCTAAACCACGTTTATTTTCTTGCTGAATCTTCACTTGAATGTAATTGTTTAAGTAATAATTATTTATTTTTAATCAGTGTTAACGCAATCGGCGTTTTTCTTATTATGAACAAAAACTCTTTCTGTCATTGTTTTTTCTAAATGTTTATAACTACCATACCAGCTTTCGTGATTAGTCGTAGAGAAAAGAACGTTTTCCAATTTCTCGAAAGTTTTTACTATGAAAAGTGAAAGAGTATTTCGAAAATCAAACATTTAAACAGGAAATCTATTGATAGTTCCTATATACTAAGTAACAAGACAAGATTACAGTTTTCATGTTACATAGTCGCTATCAGTCCTACTTCTTTTCCTTTAGAAGTATTCTAAACAATATATTTTTTAATAACATTTATCTTTTTAATAAATTTATTTATTATTGTTATATTTGTCTTATACCCATGTGTTGTGTAAAATGTTTTACTTTTAGATTGTAATGCACGTATTAGGACAGATAATTATTGTAAAATTAAAATTTCCTTTTGAGACTTTATTTTTCAATTTAACAAATAGAAACTCGAAGATGGGATTGAATGTGGATACTTTTAACTATTTTTGAACCATTTTAAATTAATATTTTAAGTTATATAATAACTGTATGTATATATAGAAGTTACAAATATTAAGAAAATTACGATTATAAATCAAGCATTTTTCCTAGTTGGGAGGGGGGAAGGGATGTCTACAGATGGATGCTCGCACATACGCCAAAATATCTTTGTGCCGGTGCGATGCATAAATTCCTAGATATAAGCATGTGTCCAGTTTCATTTTTAACATAGTTGAAAATTGTCTGTATGCCGTGTTCTAACTTTTGTAAATATACTCGGATATTTTTAAAGTTTACTATGGAATGTTCTGTATCGAAAATGAAATGTGCAGCATTTATAGTTCGTTTACAGGGACACAAAAGAATTCCAAAACATTACAATCTATGGAGAAAAATCGTTTGCGGTGCATTTTATTGATGTTGGGATATTTTGGACATAATCAGATTGATATACATCATTGAGATTAACAACAACATGCTTTCTCAGGTTTTAGCATTTGTAGTTCGTTTACAGGGACGCACAAAAGATTCCATTAGATTATGATCTATGGGACAAATTCGTTTGCAGTGCATTTTAATGATGTTATTTCAAGCATAACGAAATTACTGAAGTGCACTACATGTTTTCTACAGATTACACAGTGCATATCATTTATTGTTTACAAATAATTTGGTTAATGGACTAAGATCGATCATTGTTGGAAGTGCGTTTTTCTCTGTGGTATGCATTTTTAAACCGATCTAATTTTGATTGCATTAGGTGGTGTATATAAACTCTATAGATCTCATACAGGGCTATATGAAAGATTTCGCACACATTACTGGATATGGACAGTAATAGCTGAAATAGGATTTTTACTGAGTTACGAAATTTTTTCAACTGCTTATTTAAATATATCATTTCATTATAGTACAAAAATGAAATTTCTTAATAATACTATCCTTTTAGTGTTGGAAAGTGCTTCATAGTCTATGCCTGATGCATGATTTTTCGTTCTTACTTATAAAACTTTTATCTGGACAATTTCAACATCTGAAGGTAATTCACGCAATGGCTATCTTTTTTTTAGATGATCCTCCGGGTCGTGCCAGAACAGAGTGCGTCAGTGCGTGTAAAGTTTGGATTAGTGAGCAAAGAAAGCACACCATGAGTTATCGCATTTTGCCAAACAAATGAAAATTAAATAAAAATCCAACAAGAAATGTGACCAATTGCGTGATAATCGGTATATTATGCAAAAGTGAATTTAAAATAGATTTTTTAATATTTTTTAGTTGTCACGTCACTCATTAAATTAGCTCACAATTACTGGAAGTTCTTATAACTTAGATAAAATTTTAATCAAACTGTAACATGTACTTTCTAACATTAACAATAACACATCCTAAACAATATCGTAATCATTAATATTGTTTATTTTTTATTTGTGGATATTTGGTTTTAATAAACTCGGCTGTGGATCTATTGAAGTTTTTTCCATTGTTTCAATGAATTTTGGATGATTTTAACATTTAACTTCAGCAGTATTAAACACATTTTATTTTTCATGATTTTTTTCCTATATATATATATATGTGTGTGTGTGTTTGTTTGTATGTGTATCTATAGTATATGTATATAATATGATATATGAAAGACATTTCAAAAATTGGCTGCTGCTGGCACTGAGTCTTTGAATGTGTTACACTATAATTGGTTTTCAAGTATATCTCTGTAATAATAAAAGAAATGCTACCCTAATGATCATCGTTCTCAAGTTGTAATCAGTGTCCGGTGTCCAGTATCCCCGTTTCTAGGTCTTATAATGGATGAACCAACGCACATGTTTTTTATTTTGAGTAACATCTTGAAGACCAGTTTCGAGCGTAGGAAAAGGATAATTAACAAAAAAGACAGGCCGGTACGGTACTAGATACCTAGTTGGTTTTCTTTTTCTTCCTATAATATCAGAGTCATAGCTAGCTATCGCTGCTACCAGTTACTGTTCATTTGTGCGTAGTTAAAAATTATATACCAAAGTTATTTTTATTTTACGTAGTGATACGATATCAGAAATATAGAAATTGTTTTTTAATATCAGCTTAGCAGTAATCAAACAAGTGGACTGATCAAACAAGTGGACTTTATTTTTTATTTTTTTGGATTCTGGATGTTGGATGTACACAAAAATTTGGTAAGTTGATTTATTTTGTTAATTTATTATTATACGCTTACCTATTTTTAATATTACATCGATCAAATTGTTCTTATAAAATTACATGCATTTATTATATAATTTAAATGTATTTAAACACAAAGATGTTAAAAAAAAAAAAAAGTCATGATTTTTCTTTTTGGTTCCTGCATTGAGATATTGAATTCTTACCAAGTTTTATAGATTTCCAAAACAGTTAAACCTATAATTAAAATATATTAAGGAGCATAATGTACATTTATATGCTTTAATTAATAAAAGTATAACTAATAATTATAAAAGCAATAAAAATTGAAAATAAGCACTTTAAATCGTTAAGAGTACAAATAATAAATCAAAGAAATATCATGGCAGGTCTTATAGAACTTGTACTTTGTAAAATTACAGTAATCACATAAATTTAAACTTATAAATGTGTATGTTAACAAAAAAAAAAAAAAAAAAAAAAAAGTGAAAATTACATTATATCCGTTAATTCATACATACACATAGAGTAAATATAATCAATCATATCTGCAATCCCCATTAATTTCTCAAAATTTTAAATATCAGCATTATTACCCACTCTGTGGGAATTGTTGTCATACAGTTCTTTGAATTTAAAAGAAGTTTTGCTGCCTTTTCCATCCTTAAATGATTTTTTTATTTGCTGTATACGAGAATGTGTTCAAAAGTAGAAAAAATTATTTCACCTTACAGAAGCAAAGCAGCTCTTGATATGCTTAATATTTTGATACTAAGTTAATGTCCTTTTCTTTTCTATTTAAATTATTTTACAATAGCTGTTGTGTGAGCAGCTGTTATAATTTTTTCATTTTCTTTTAGCTCCAATTTGTTGTTATATATTTATTTGTCAAAATAGAAATAGAAAAAAGAAAATAAGAAAATCATTATTTTGGAACAGATATGTATCATTCGCCCTCAGTCAGCCATCTTGTTTTTTAAATCAAAACACATTTGTTTTATTTCTCATTTCCAAAATAATTTTTATCGATATTTATTTATTATAAACACGTTATTTAATTTAATTGGCTATTTTATTTATATATAATAATAAAAGTTTAATAAAAATAATTAAAGAAAAAAAAAAAAACAGGATGGCGGAATGAGGGCGAATGGTAGATCTTAAGCCAAAGGAAGTTACTATGACAATATGAATTATAGTAAATTTAATTAAATTGCAACTTTAAATGAAATGCTTTTTATGCTTGTAAAATCTTCCTACTTACAAGCTTATTGTACTTTATTTTTTACAAGCTTAATTCCTTAAGTTTGTAAACAATTATTTAAAAGCTTCTTTCATTTATTTTCATTTAATAGGCAAAATATCACTAGAAACATTATAATTTATGTTAATCTTCGATTTTAATACTTTTTCACATCATTTAAAAACTTTAAAAATGTATGATTTCAATCAATGATTTTTATAAAAATGCGATTAAAAGGACGATTTAAACCACTCATTTTAATAATGGGGAAATTGCCCAAGGTAATTAGTTTATTATGTATTTTTTTTTATCTTTTTCTTAATGTTTAATTATCCTAAAATCACTTGGGAAGAATAAATGTTATCATATTTGTAAAACAATCAGAAATAAAGATAATGTAGTTAACTAAATTTATCGGCGAATATACTAAGTGACCAAAGGGGGGGTTATTTAGTATTTTTTTCTTTTAGCTTTATTTGAGAAACATCCATATTTTAAAACTTATGTATCTATTATTAATGTTGTTTTACTTTTTAATAATATTGTTGTGTATTAAAATTGAAAAAAAAAGTTTAAAACTAGATTTTGATGATATTATCATTGTATTTGCCATCATGAGAGTGAAAGAAAAAAAAAAATCATTTTTTTTTTTAAATATTTTGTTTTTATCTGTTACTCTAACAGTTACTATCTTAACTTTATTATTGTTTTATTAAAGAAAAGAACGATATTTAAAAAAGTTATCTCCATTTCCAAGGCTAGTTTAGTCATATATTTATCCTTTTATATTTTATTCATATTAATGTCTATTTGAGGAATATAATGTATTCGCATGCACTATATATCTTAAAATATATTTTTAAGTTATTTGCACGTATTATTGCTAGAATATGATAGTGACTTTTCCGGTTATTGTTTCAACTGTTCCAAAAATATTGATATTTTTAGATTTTTTTCATACTCCTCTTATTTCTCTTCAGTGACCTAGTTGGTCACTTAGTATAGGCGCCGATAAATTTAGTTAACTACATTATCTTTATTTCTGATTGTTTTACAAATATGATAACATTTATTCTTCCCAAGTGATTTTAGGATAATTAAACACTAAGAAAAAGATAAACTAAATTTTTTTTTCGTCAGCGGGGAAGAGCCCCAGATAGGCCAGAGCCCCTTTGAAGTCAATTTTCATTCTGTTTTTCTTTTTACGTTCATGTGTCTCAAATATATCTTGAACGGGGGTTTCGGAGGGCTCTGACCCCCGACGAAAAAAAGAATGAACTGTTTGAATCCTCCATTTTGTGTAATATGTTTGAAGAAAGCAATTTTTGTTTAATAAATCTTAATTGTTAATTTTTTTTATTGATTTTTATGTTGATATGTTTAAATATTGTATTGTACGTGGAGTTCTTACAAAAAATTCCCAGTTACTAGCTTATTTTATTTTATTTTATTTATATATATACTGTATATATATAACGCGGATTAGACTGTGGAAAAAAAGCACATCAGTTCCAAAATCTTGCCCCTCTCTAGATTTATTTTTGCCGGCGTCCATTAATGTCTCTCAGTATTTCAAGTTATATCTTACTATTTTCAAAGATTTAGGGAAGAGGAAACCCTCCTTTGCTTACACTAGAAGTCTGCACGGGTCGAAATTTCCAGCTCCAGATTTTTGCCCTAAATTGTTAATGACTTGCCTCCTTTTTGTCCGATCCTCTTAGTTTTTGGTTTGGGACCCTTTTTCCATTTAGTTCCCCCCCCCCCCCCCTCCTCATTTATACGGTCCAGTTAAGATCCTGCCCCACTAGTGGCTGAGAGATTCTGCTGTCAAAGCTGGTAGACGGGAGGTGCTGGATTCAAACCCCTGTCGTGCTCGTCGACCTAACCGTTCGGAGTTTTCCGTGTTTTTTTTTTCGAACTTTGCCGTAAATACGGGTTAGGATCCCTTAGAAAGACCCCCACGGAGGGCATCCCCCCTTGGGCCTATATCTCTCGAGTAGATAATCGGCCGTCATAAAATAAACCAACCAGTTAAGATCCTGGCTCCATGGGGCCCGTTGAAGTTTTTGTTTCCTAAAATGTTAATAACTTGCCCCCTTTTAATCCGATTTTCTTAGTATTTAGGGACTTTTCTCCATTTAGTTATTCCCCATTTCTACTTTCCAATTAGGACTCTTCATCTTAGGGCCCTGCGCCCTGCTCAAAACTTTTAGCTGGAACCTATTGGGCCCCCTAAATTTTTGTTCACTGTTTATAGTTCCTTTAAAAATCGTCCGATTTACTAGCTTTTTTTCTGACAATTTCTTAGGACTTCCAGCTACTACATGAATGACAAAAAAAATTATCGGACAAGATTCGGGCCCCTTGGGCTCCTTTAATTTTCTGTGCCCTATTTTTTTAATAAATTGCCCGCTTTTTATCTGATCTTCGTTTTGGGGGCTGCTTTCTCCATTTAGTTATACCTCCATTAGTACATTCCAGTTAAAACCCTGGCCACCTGGGGCACGGTACAGGGCCCTTTGAAATTTTTGTTCCCTAAAATGTAACTTGCCCCTTTTAATCCTATCTTCTTCGTTTCAGGGGCCTTTTCTCTATTTAGTTATTTCCCATTTCTACATTCCAGTTAGGATTCTGGCCTCCTGACGCCCTTGAACTGTTTGTGCGCCATGCATCCCCCCCAACCCCCTCCTAATTGTGTCCCCATCTCAATGCATAACTTTAAAAGTTGAGTCTTGGAGTTCTCTTACCGTGCCACCACTCTCATATTTTTATTACGGCCCTAGGACCCTTTTTTAAGCATTTCTTTAAAATTTTATTCTAATGATTAATTTATACCCTATGCTTAATTTCGACTAATTAAAGATCTAAAGCGCTAAGTACTAGGACCTTTTAAGGTGTTTTACTCTTAGGGTCTTGCTAAAAACTATCAGTTGGCCCCCTATTAGAGCTAAAAAAAATTGTTAAATTTACACTAGCTTTTTTTTCTAACAACTTCTTAGGACTTCGAGCTATACTATCTGCACGAAAAAATAAATTCTTGGACTTCAACTACCACCAATTTTGAATATTAATCTCCTTCTTGGGGTCCTTGATGCAGCTTCTTTTAAAATGTTCCGATTCTCTTACAGTTTTCTTTAACATAGTTCTAGGGTACTCCAGCTACTTTATAAACTACTAAACATTTCTTTAGACCACCAACTACCAGCTTTTTAAAAATTCTTTTTCGGCATCAACTTCCGTTTACTCACTACAGCCGTAAATTATAAATCGGGTTACTGTTAAATATATTCATTAAATCGTTAAGTTTAGAGAAAGGCGGTGGGATTTTATCCGTAAATTAAATATCGAGTTAATGTTAAAGGAAATTTGTTAAATTTACAGCGGGGGGTGGGGGGGTCCTTCTTTTCTTGGGTTTCTATGTGCTCGATTTTAGCAAGATTTGGATCATTCGACTTGATATCGAAAACTTGAGTTTTTTTTTAAATTATTATCACGGGCTCGGGCAACGCCTGGCGGGTCAGCTAGTACATACATATATATATATATATATATATATATATATATATATATATATATATATATATATATATATATATATATATATTGGATATATATACTATTCTTTGAAACATAGGATTTTTAGTTAGGGGTTTTCGTTCCTGTGCATGTCCTCTAATATTTTTAATACAGGTTGTTAATACACTGGAAGATATCATTTCATGTTTTAAAAAAGTAAGGGCGCATTTTATATTATTTAGGTTTCCTCAAGAACTTTTGGTCAGAACTGAAAGTTTAATATATCTAAATGTCAAAAATTAAAAGGGCAGTCATTATAACGGTGGTCTTTTTAGTTCGTCTGAATTTTTTTTAATTTAATAAATATAAAATCATACAAATTAGAGGCAAAATTCGTTTTCAAAAACAGGCCGAAGCATGCGTAGAACGTCATATGTACACTGCCGAAGACAGTGGAGTCCGCAACTCTAGGTTTGTTAGGATAGATTTTTGTTTAAAATTGTAAAATTTTACAAATTAGAGGTTCGTTGGGATTTGGGAAAAACAGACCGGGGCCTGCGTAGTACACTCGGCGTACGCTATCGAAGGTCCTGGGAACCCAACTCTAGGTTCGTTTGGATAGATTTCCGTTTAAAAATGTAAAATCACACAAATTCGATATGTTGACGCTTCCGAAAGCAGTGAGGTCCCCAGCATTAAATATTTTTAAAGCTATTTTATGTAATTTTTTAAAACTATTTTACGATACGCTTTTAAAAAATCCCAGGAAGGTCATTTTCCATGAATTTTTTGGCAGACTTTCACTTATGTTTTTATATAATGAAATTCTCCTAACACATGAAATGTCCAGTTCCTTACTCTGCTCTCCCCGAGTACAAAAAGTTAAAAATCTTAAGAATCATAAATTCTTCTATCCTATTTATTGTTCGCTAGTAACAATAAGTAACAAATTAATCATCTAAACTACAAACCCTCCCCCTGATCCAAAATGTACACTTCTCCCTATCGCCCCCCCTCTCAGCATACAAAGTTTAAAATTTTTAAAACCCTTTATAAAAAATATATACGCTCTATTTGTTGCTCTTTAGTTACAATAAATAAATAATCAGCCATTTAAATTGTCTTTTTACCCCAAAATGGTCCCCCTCTTTGTCACCCCCCGCAAAAAAAAAAAAAAAAAAAAAAAACTTTAAAATTATTTAAAACAAAGTTGTTTTCTAGTAACAATAAGTAAATAATCCTTTAAATTACATCCCCCATCCCGAAATTTACACTTCTCCTTCCATCCCTCTCCTCTCAGCATACAAAGTTTTAAAATCTTTAAAACACTTTATTAAAAAAACATATGTCCTATTTGTTGCTCTTTAGTAACAATAAATAAATAATCAATCCTTTTAATTATCTCTGTACCCTGAAAATGTTTGTTTCCCCACTTTGCCATCTGTCTAGGAAAAAAAAAAAAAAAACTTTGAAACTTTATTTATATATATAAAAAAATTTCTGTCCTGTTTATTGCTCTCTATTAGCAATTTAAGTAACAAATCATCTAAATTACAAATCCCATTTGTTCGAAATTCTTTTTTCAGCCTCATGCCCCCCCCCCCCAGAATGCAAAGTTTAAAACTCTTATTGGAAGTTAAATCTTCTGTCCTATTTATTGTTCTCTAGTAAAAAGAAATAGATAATCTGCTACCTAAATTATCTCTCTACCCCAAAAAATGGCTGCTCCCTCCCCCTCACATACAAAGTTATAAATATGTAAACCTCTATTTAAAAAGAAAAAAAAAATACTTTGTTCCTCTCTAGAAACAGTAAATGAATAATCAGTCATCTAAATTCCCCACCCTCCTTTCACCAAAAGTTCCACTTTCCCATTTGTCCACCAACGACAAAATACTTTGCAATCTTTAATATTAAGTAAAATTCTGCCCTATTGCTTATTTTCTAGTAAAGTTACAATCTAAAATATCATCTACATCATCTCATGTAAGTATCACTCATCTAAAAACTTCATCAGAAAACAAATATTTAACCTCTTTTTTGCAGTTTGACTGTTCTCACTCCTGAAACACATGTACATTTTATGTTTAAATAAACAGGTTATCTAAAATAACATCCTCATCCCATTAACAAAATATTAGGGAATGAGAACAGGCACATTACAAAAAAGGCGGAAACGAAACTCTTCTCTCTGCCCCCCCCCCCCCATGTCAGGAAATTAACACCTTTTTCTGGTGATGGGGAATGGAAATTTAAGGGGATAATGATTATTTTTTTTATCGCTGCTACAATCAATCAATACAGCATAAAAATCTTTGAAAAAAAAATAGAGTTTAAAAGATTTTAAAGTTAGTGTGCCAAGGGGGGGGGGAGGAGGAAAGCAGAATATCTTATCGGAGGGGGGGGGATGAAACATTTATTTAAGATTTTAAACTCTTTGTGCTTGGGGAGGGGGAAGGGGGGGAAATAAAAAATTAGACTTTTTTTCCGGGGGGGGGGGGGGAGAAATAATTTAGATGGTTATTTAACTATTGTTACAACAAAATCATAAAGAGAACAGAAAATAAATAAAGAATTATACAGATTTTAAATTGTATGAAATGCGGGGGGAGGGGATATTCATGGGAAGTGGGGGAACGGGGGGGAGAGAAGCAGAGATTTTGGAAGGAGGGGAAAATTTAGGTGATACTGATAGATTATTAATTTATTGTTACTAGAGTATTAAATAGGTCAGAAAAGAATACTGAAATTAAAGAGTTTATAAAGGTTAAACTATGTTTGATACCAGAGGAGGGGGAGGGGGGCAAATGAGAAGCAATAATTTGAGAGAATTTTGAAGCAATTTGAAATTTGAAGCAATAATTTGATTGATTATTTACTGTTACAAGGAAGTATAAAAAAAAAAAAGATATTTTTAAAAAATTTCACTTTGTTTAGGGTTTTTTTTGGTTGGGGGGAGATTTTTTTTCTTGGGGGGGGGGGGGGATTTAGATGATTTTCGTTTAAAGCGAAAATTTATGAAATAAGGAAGTTTCTCACCCCTGTATTTACATTTTTTACTTCTAAATTAATGATAAAAATAGGTTTTTTAATGACTTTTTAATAAAAATCTCGATTATAAGCCCCCCTTTCAAATTTAGCTGTTTTTGCTTTTGAAAAAAGGGCTTACAATCGAGATTTAACGGTAAAATAAATGAACAAAAATAAAATGCATAACATTTTAAAACGCTTTTTTTTTTTTTTTTTTTTTTTTTTTGTTTTATACAGATAGTTATTTTTAAAAGTATGCAGGTGTGTGAAAAAAAAAATCTTGGGAAAAAAAAAGAAAAAGAAAGAAGAGAGTCAAGAGTTCTTCCCTTTTGCAAAATACTGAATTTACCTGATATTAAAATCGCAACATTGGATCTACTATTAATGAGAAAACAGCTATCTCAGACTTTTTTACTGCGAAATTTAAGACATTTCCTTCTACCCCTTTTCCACTCGCCGGCATAATTAGTCTCAATATATGAAAAATATTATTTATGGATTATTTTACACCTATTTAGTATGATGTTACGCCGTGCCTTTTTTCGACTGCACTGAGCTCTTTTTGGGTGCGCCGTGCTGTTTTCTGTATCCTTTCCAGTGTGACCTCCCACTTTGTCTAGTAATTAAGACAATGTACAAATCACGTTTTATCAAATGCAAAATTTATTTCAAGGGGAGAAATTCGCGTTAAAATTGGTGATTTTAATTGTAATATTAATTTATACTTTTAAAGTATTCTATTTTCACTTTTTTTAAAAATACGAATTTATGTTTTATTGTTTCAGATAAAAATATGAAGAAAACGAAGGACATTAGATCTTTTTTCATATTTCCAAAAACTTCGGCTAATGAAAAAAGTAAAGGGAAAAATAGTGAAGAGCCCATTCCATCAACTTCTGCTGAGATCGTGAAAGAAGATAATTTTAAAGAGGATCCTAATTTGGAAAATGAACAAGACGTGGTGAATGTTATTGACGATTCAAAAACTGTTGCAAGAGATACATCTCCGCCACCATGCACAACTTCTGCTCAGTTAATGGAAAAAGCTAAAAAGTCTAATTTAAAAGGTGAACAAGAACTAGCAAATGTTTTTGAAGATCCCAAAATTATTGCAAGAGTTACATCTCCGTCACCATGCACAGCTTCTGCTCAGTTAACGGAAAATGCTAAAAGGTCTAATTTAAAAGGTGAGCAAGAACTAGCAAATGTTCTTGAAAATTCCAAAACTGTTTCAAGAGTTTTGGAATCTTCGCCACCATGCACATCGACAATTAATTCTGTTGTCCCAATTAAAAGTCCCGAAAAGCAAAAAAAAACACAGGATGACTTAGGTACCCTACAAACCGGACCATCACAGCCTCGTACTATTTTTCCACGTACGAAATTTGGAAACAAATTACGAGCTTTTTCAGCGCAATATTATGAAAAGTATTCTTGGTTGGAATATAGCTTAGTAGAAGATAAAGTTTATTGTTTTACGTGTAGACACTTTCATAAAGAAACTACCCGTGACCAAAATGAAAAATTCATTAAAAGTGGATTTAATAATTGGAAAAAAATGTCCGAAGCCTTGTTTAAGCATTCACAAGCGACAACCCATACCCAGTGTACCGAAATGCATATTGCATATCAGCATAGTAAAAAATCTAATGTGTATAATAAAGTCATTTCACAGCATGAAAAAGAAGTTACCCAAAACAGAGAAGGCTTGATTAAAATTATAGACGTAATATTATTACTAGTTCGTCAAGGTTTACCTTTAAGAGGACACCGAGAGAATGAGGCTTCGGAAAATAAGGGTAATTTTCTAGAAATCACCGAGATGTTCGCAAGTCATGACGACAGTCTTTCCAAACACTTAAACAATCACATTAAATATATCAGTCCCAAAGTACAAAATGAATTAATTGAAATAATAAACCAAAATATTATGAAAGAAATTGTTCAAGAAGTTTTAGATTGTGGCTTCTTTTCGCTAATGGTTGATGAAGCGAGATGCTTTAAAGAAGAGCAACTGTCGATTGTGATAAGATATGCTAAAAATTTAGAAATAGTGGAACGATTTTTGACTTTTATTGACTGTTCGAGTTCTAGAGATGCAAAAAGTTTGGCTGGTATAATTTTAAACTTTTTAAAAAAAAATGGCTTAGAGAAAATTCCAATTCTTGCACAATCATACGATGGTGCGAGTGTGATGTCGGGAAAGCATAAGGGTCTGCAGTCAATAATAAAAGAAATGTATCCTCAGGCAATTTATATACATTGTTTGGCTCACAGACTTAATTTAGTCGTCGTTGACTCATGCTCAAACATTTCATCAGCGACTGCATTTTTCAATACCCTTGAAGCTTTACATGTACACTTTTCACAACCAGGCCGTCACGCTAATTTAAGAAAAATTCAAGATGCTTTAGGTATTAAATTAGCTCGTGAATTAGGAACTCTGAGTTGCACGAGATGGAGCTGCCGTTATGAAAATTGTAAGGCCGTATTAATTAATTACACGTCAATTAAAACAGCCTTGGAGGATGAAACAAATCAAAATGTAGATAGGCACGCAATAGAAGCGCTGGGTTTGTTGACGTGCATTACAAAACCGGAATTTGTTGTGTCTTTGCATATTTTCAACTCGGTGCTTCTAAAAATAAACGTGCTAAGTAAATATTTCCAGCAAAAAACAGCAACACTTGGACAAGCAAGTGATTTAATTACAAGCATTATAAACACGTTTGAAAATGATCGAAATAAATTTGAAGACATGTGGGAAAAAATCAAAGAATTTGCCCAAAAAGAAGAAATTTCTTTAGAACCGACACGAGGGAATAAAAGAAAATGCCGGCAACAAACCAAAGAAGCTGACTTTATAATTACTTCCACGTTAGGCAAAGGATCGTTGCTTAATTTACCATCAGATATTAATTCCAATGAATATTGGAAAATAAATATTTATTTTCAAGTGATGGATAACATAATCAATAATCTGAAGCATCGCTTCAATAATTTACCACTAGCACAATCAGTTGATGCATTCACTAAACTGGATTTTGCACACGCGCAACCGCTTATTAATAATTACGAAGCTGTGCTTAACATTGACGTTTCTGCATTGCAAGCAGAAATGACAGTCATGAAAAATATGATAGAAGCCAAATTCACGGAGGTAACTTTTGACAGTATGGTAAAATGCGTGCAAAAGGACTTTTGTCCAAATTTACATAAGTTACTGCAAGCTACAATTGTTCTTCCTGTCAGTTCGGCTGGATGTGAACGAAGCTTCTCCACAATGAGAAGAATCAAAACATGGCTAAGATCAAATATGTCGCAAGAAAGGTTTTCAAGCCTTTCACTAATTAATATTGAAAGTAACTTTTGTAAAAAAAAAGTAACCGCAGAGTCAGTATTAAAAGTATTTATGGAAAAAAATCGGAAACTCAAGTTAATATAAATGCAGAGGAGAACTATATTATAGTTTGATTTATCTTATTTTTTTAACACTTTTAATTTGAGATTTTGTATATAGTCTTTTTCTATTAAAATGTTAAATTTATATTGCTATTAAGCTATTATTTGTATTGCTATTTAAAGTGCTTTAATGATCCAATTTTGAAGTGTCAAAGCTTTGAAAAAGTATCTAACACGGGTGCCTACCGAAAGGGGGGAGGGGAGAGGTAGGTGAGGGCATTCCTGCAATTGAAATATAACTTACATTGCTTGGTAAGTTATAAATAAATGTGTTAACTTTTTCAAAAATGTCCACCAAGAAAACGTATCGGTTCGGGGGCCTGGGCCCCCTCCACAAAATAGTTCTAGTTACGCCTATGATGACTGCCATAAGCAACAGCAAAGGACAAATCAGGTCTTGTTCTACATGATAAATAAAGAAGATACCAATAGCTTCTCAATAAGAGAATAACACTTTCTTTTCTATGAACACAGTTGACTATTCCATTTTGTATCAGAGATGTACTTGTTGCATTTGCATCTGACTTTCAAAATCTTTCAGACATTTGGTTTGAATATTGTTCTTGATGGTCTATGATTCTTTCTGTCATTGTTTAGTTTTAAATTCATACCTAGAAATTAATCTGGTTCATCGTACATTACATCAAATTCCTTTTTTAAGTTCTCAAGAAAATCAAATAATCTTGGCTGGTCACATCCAGTTAGAATTCCATCATCTACATAAATAGCTAATATCATGCCTTTGTCTTCAGTTATCGAAAATCTCTGTTCAGATTTAATTTGTACAAATCCACTTTCCCTCAAAAAATCTTTTAATCTTTTGTTCCATTTTACAGGTGCTTGTTTTAGACCATATAAAGCTTTTTCAAGTTTACTTACCTTAGACTTGTCATCATAACCTTCTGGCATACTCATGTAAATATCTTCATACAATTTCCCATATAAAAAAGCTGTTTTTATGTCACATTTCGTCATTTTGTATTGTTTCTTCAATGTTATTCCAAAAATAATTCTCAGTGGAATGATGCTCACAACTGGACTGTAAGTTTCTTCATAATCAATGCCATAATTTTGTTCACCACCAAATGTGCTTTATACTTGCCATTATCTTTAATTTTAAATATGTATTTATTACTTAATATCTTCTTATTTCCTGCCACATTTCACTAACCACTTGGCACGTATAATTTCTTTCTAAGAATTTCTTTTTATTTTCTACAGCCTTTTTTCATAATTCTTTATCAGCTCTACTAATGGCCTCTTTGTATGTAAGTAAAGCATAATCACCAACGTAAACAGGAGGATTTTTTTCTCCACATCCAAATTCTTCAATATTTTGTTCTTCTGATGCAATTTGTTCTATGTTGTTAGAATCTTCAGTACTGTCGTCTTGAAAATTAAAGCAGTTAAATTGTGATAGCAAATCATTCTGTTTATCAAATTTCGCTCAAAGAGTACCACATCTCTTGAAATTTGTATTTTTTTAGTTTTCTGATCCCACAGTCTGTAGCCATTCTCAGCAAATCCAACATTAATTCGACTATCTTTCTTCAGTTGACCAAGTACTTTAATATAAACTATACTATCAAATATTTCTGGTATTGATAAATAAATCTGTTTTTTCTTTGGAACCACATCTCAGCAGGTGTGACACTTACAGCCACAGTTGAACTTCTGTTGAGGAGGTAGGCTGCAGTTTGCAGTGCTTTACCCCACATTTCTTTCTCAACTCCTGAATCAAAAACTAGAGCTCTGACTTTTTCAAAGAGTGTTCATTTCATTCATTCTGACTTTCCATTTAGTTGTGGTGTATGTGGAAAGGTATAATCTAAAACAATCCCTCTAGATCTGTACTAGTTCACTAACTTGTGAGAAACAGGCTCTTTTCTATTGTCACAGCATAAAATAGAGACACAAAATGACGATTTAGCTTCAACTTCCTTATTATATTGTTTGAGAACATTTACAACTTCAAACTTGTTATCTATTAGAAAGACCATGACAAAATTAGTGTAATAATCCAGGTATGTTAAAAAATACCCTTTTCTGTCCCATGTGCTCACCTCTATTGGCCCATAAAGTATGGATTAGTTCCAAGGATTTAGTTGCCCTTGTTCTTTAAGATTTAGATGAAAATCTAATATATTTGTCTCTGAGACAAACGTCTCTTGGATTTTCAATCATTTTAATGTCATCTGTTAGCTCCATCCCGGTTGAATTTTTCAATAATGATTTTATATTTTTACTACTTAAGTGTCCAAGTTTTTGATGCCATAAAGATAATTTTTTCTGTTCACACATCAAAGCCTCATTTTGTTTATTTTGAACAGTTCTTTCTCATTTTTATAGCCTTCCAAAACAATTTTTCTATATTTCAAAATTCCTACTTTATTTTCAATAAATTGTACTTCTCCTTCTCCTTCTCTATAATTGCATTAACAGATAACAAGTTTTTGCTTAACTGTAGACCATAGGGTACATTTTTAAATGTCAGATTATGTTCATCCTAAACACTCAGCCTTCATTACTTCAGATTTCTTTGCCAATCTGATTTCAATAGAAATCTTCACAGGATTTTGTAACATTATTTTATTAGTCACCATATGCAGGACAACACAAGTAGTGTCTGGCGCCTGTGTACAAAACAGCATTTGGTTAAATTTTTTTTCTGGAAATATATCTGTTGTCTGGCTTATATAGCGACTCTATTCTTTCAATTCTAGTGATGTCAATTGACTTTTGAAATCCAGGGTCCCTGGGATGGAGACACTTCCAAAAAATTAGGTTCTTTTATACAAAAGGGGGCCCTCTTTTAGAAATAAGACAGATTTGATGCACTTTATACAACATATACTTCTCTGTGTTCTTTCAACAAAAACATTATGCATCCTGAAGGACCCATAAAATTATATTAATGCATCCCTTTTCCAATTTTTTGCTTAAATGATGCACTATAGTGCATCCTTGACACCACTGGCATTTGTTATTTAGGCTTATATATAGCATGTTCTTTGATTAAGTTATAATTGAAAAAAAAACACCAGAATATAGCTATTATAAAAATTTAAAAAATGAAATTTCAACTTTTCCCAGTGGAAATGAGCCCCAGATCAGAAAAAGAACCACAAACAATTAATTTGAGCATTCCCATGTCTGGGCAAGGGGCATCATTACAGTACATTTCTGTTATGCCAACACCATTGTTGAAAAGCATAGTACTTTTATTTATTATTATTTTTTTAATGATGCTTCAAGCTAAAAGAAAGTAAACTTTTAGTACTCAGTATTGGGCAGTACATAGTCAAAATTTGGCCAAATACAGAGTACTTGATACATATGTAATTCATATTTACAAAAAGAAAAACTAACTCTCTAATTCACAAAAAGTACCACTGATAAAAAAATTAAATTGATAAATACACCAGAAAGTAGTTTCTATAAACATGTAAATAAACATTTAAAAAATGAAATTTCAACATTTCTGACTGAAAATAAACCCTTGTGGTGAACCCCCCCCCTGCCCTGCCCCTCCCCCCCCCCCCCCACAAAAAAAGGAGAGAATTTTCATCTGTGGCATAAGGGAGATGGGGGACATTATGGTACTTTTCTGTACAACATTGTCACCAAGCATAATATTTTGTTTTGTGGGGTTTTTTAATGATGCTTGAAGCAAAAAAAAAGTAATATTTTGCAACTGATCAGTACTCGCAAGTACATAATGGGGTTGAATACACAAATAATTGTGGTTCATTACATCTCTAATTAATATTACCACTTACACACTGGTTCTGTAAATAATTTTGGAAAGTTGGATTGCATACATTAGCAGTGATGCTGGGGATGCACTTACAGTGCATCATTTAATCAAAAATCAATATCGTCTATCAATAAACAACAGCAAAAATGTTCACACTCATTTTCAAATATTTTTAGTTATAGAGATTTAGTAAATCATGCCAATCATTTTAAAGAACTTTTATATGTAATGAAAACTTTTCAATGTTTTAAGCTAGCCGAATGTAACTATTCAAAAAATTAAATTTTAACTTTTCCTAGTGAAAATAAACCTTTTAAGAAAAAAAAATCATAATAAAAATTTGAGCATTACTTTTAGGTTTTAGAAATTTAAAGTAGCAAAATACATAAAAAAAAAAAAAAAAAAAAAAAAAACCCAGAATGTATCTATTATAAAAATTTAAATATATGAACTCCAATTCTGTGTTTGACAGCTCACACTAAACAAATAACTTCCATCCACTACAATTTCATAAACATTATACAGAATTCAATAAATCAAAATAAATAAAGATAAAATGAAAAAATACCTAATGTTGTAATCCAAATTTAACAGCTTGTACAGTGATACGGCTCGGCAGTAAGAATAAATCCTAAAAGAATCCTTGCTTCGTATCTGCCTCTACACAGGAAACACCCTGAAAATGCCTTCTGTGCATGCGCTAGCCACAAATTCTTTCTATGTTGAATGATTCACTTGAATAGGAGCTGAACGTCCCAGAATAGTTCATGCATGTGCAAAAGCATTGATTTTCCACTGAAAATTGAGATTCTAGCTTGGGGTTTTAATATATAGTTCAAAAAGAAAAAAAAATGAATTATTTTGTTGATCAAAATATACTGGCAATATTAACTTTAAAAAACTCACAAGCTTTCTGTAGTTTGCTTTCACATGGTTAAGAAAATACTTAATTTCTTTTTTCATTAAAGTATGTCATTGCTCTTATTTACTAGCTATTAACTAAATAAAATTCTTTTTATAAATAAGATTTGCATGAGAAAACCAAAAATACATAACATGAAACTACACTATTCTGACATCTGTCTCTACAGAGCATAAAAACTTTCACATCATACAGTAAACACATGAAACATAGGAAGTCACTATCTTTGAATTATCCAAAAAAGTCATTAAAAATTTCAAATTACATGTGAGTCTCTAATATTTTTTTAAATACAGCTTTCAAAAAGAATAAACTAAAGCTTAAATTAACTAGTGTTTGGATTATCCAAGTTCACATTAAAAAAGCCAACTGTATAATGTCATGTCTGTGTAAAGAATGAATAACTCACCTTAGATTTTAATTCAGATGTATATTTATTTCCATTGATATTGTTAATGATACTCTCTGTAATTGACTATGTCCAATTGCAAAATATGATAATTTATTTTATCTCTGATTATTACATACACTTTAATAGCCAAAAGTAGAGGTATATTAAAGATGCAAGAACTTCATAGTTTGATTTATATGTCCCAGCAAATGTGAATTTGAACATACTATGGCACCAATACAATTGCAAGATTTCATTATGCAGAATGATTGGTCATAAACAGAAAAAGATAGCATGATTAGCTCTTTTGACAGATAGCTCTTTTGAAAGATAGCTCTTTTGACAAAAAAGCACCATATTAATTTTTTTTTATAAAAATTTAAGTAAATTAACTAGGTTTTTCAAAATAATGCAACATTTCATTTTTTGTACATTATATTTCCATAAATTAACACAATAACTGTAGAACACAAAGTACTCTATTTGTTTGAAAATGTTTCCTAAAACAAAAATTTAAATAGTTTTATAACCACATTAATATGTCTCAGTATTATGAAATATCATCACTGAATTTCAAAAAGTTTGAAACAAAATGCAGTAGTTACGAAAATGAATTAATTTTAACTTACATTCTATACAGAAGTCATAGTGTAGAAGTTTCAGTAAATAATTGAAATCCATGATTTAGTCAAAAACTATTAATTTCTTATCTTGGATGAACCATGCTACCTTCTTAATATTTCAAATGTGTTGTTTTATCTTGGACACCATATTGAAGAATTTTTCAAGTATTTCAAGTGCATTTAACTCTGCACCCTTTGAACTATTTTTTGTTTGAATATTTTATAATATCTTATTGACATATTCCTAAATGGTTTTATGAAAAAAAAAATGATTTAATCAAGTAAAAATGAAATATTTGTAGTAAGATTTGAGTTATATATATATATATATATATATATATATATATATATATATATATATTTTAAGTAAGATAATTTTAAAAGCATATTTTTTTCTATAACTTTGAATATTTTGAAATGTTTTTAGTGTCATATTTTTCTTAGAAGTGAGCTCTATACTTCATCAGACTTCGAAAAGTTAATTAGTTTAAGAAAAATAAAATAAAATTTCATGACACATTTAAAAAGTACAGTAAAAATGACTAATTATTTAATATTTGTATTGTTTAAAAATAAACTATTCATATTAATGAAAATCAGATCTTTAGTTTTACTAAATGCACCTTAAAGATCGCACAGTAGTAAGTGAATTGAAAAGTATTTGTTGAACTTTTGCCACTTATAACATACTGACTTATTGAGAAACACAAACTCAGAAAAATTAATTTAAAGAATGCAACTCTGAATCATTTTAATGGAAATGGATGGAATAAAAATCCTTTTTGTATATTTTTAATTATTGGATATTTATGACACTAGATGAGAATATACTAGGAACATCTAAATTCATTTTCAGCAAAAAGTTGGAAAATTGATATTTTCATCATTTTTCGCAAAATGAAGTGAACCCAGTCCCCATAAATTGGCTCAAAATGAAAGAAAATATAGTATAATAATTTTTTTAAAGGCTAAAGAAAATTAAAAAGCATATATTAAGATAAAAAATAAAAATTTTTTGCAAAAAATGTTTAGGATATTATATTTTGAATATTAAATAAGTGTAATTTTAACATTCTTCACAGAGTTCAAAACTGTTTTAAAAAGAATGGGTATAGAAAAAACATTTTACAGTGACTTTGTATATAAAATTATTTATAATTATAAATATATACAATAAAGAAAACAACCTGTAGATACAGATATATATTTGTAAGTTTTGCCTTGTTTGAAGCAAACCTATAAAATACAATTACAATTTCTAGAAAACGTGATTCAATTTAGGGCTACTCTCAAAAATATTTTTCTCCGCTCAACTATGCAAAACTTTCTTACATATTCATGGGCTCATTTTTATATATAAAAACATGAAAATAAGAGGTATGACTATTGAAGTGATTTGGAATCAAATAGCCTGTTTCATTTTTCAATAAATGTATTACATTCTGAGCTACAAGTAACTGTTATTTCTTGATGACCTTCCTTGGGGGTCGCATCTGCAATTTGGCTTAAAATGCCAACTTTGACAGTATTTTGTGACAGGAAAGTTTTTTGTCTTTATCAAAGAATGGAAAATACTGTTTGATTTCACAGTTTCTAAATAAGAGCGCCCACCAATTTTATGCATCTTAATATAAAAAATTAATTCCTAAAATTAGCCATTTTGAATTTAAATGCAGCCTTAATAACATTAAAATATTTTAAAAGCAAATTGCCTCCTTGCCTAATATTTTTGGTGCCTTTATCATCATGGTGTCTGTGTACCACATACATTGCACACTGGGTTGGCACACCTCTGATCATATAAGAAGAGGATCCTGTGTGCACTACCCATTAACTAAACCTGTACTGCTAGACTCCTGAGCAAGGAATGAAACAGTTTGTTTTCCAATTTTATGTAAATAAGTCTCTTTCAGAATGATCGTTTTTCTTACAAATGTTGCACTGAGGACGACTATTTTTACTTCTACTACAATCTTTAGCTAAATGAAATTTGCTGTCATATTTAAAACATCTCTGTTCTTTAACACTCTTTATAGGGATTTTACTTTTGCCACATGGTCTTGCTAGATGATCAATACTATTACATTTGAAGCATCTTTTCTCTAAAATTATGAAAGCAACTGGCTCTTCATTCTTATTTAAATTTCTTGTACATAACTCTTCATTCAATAGTCTAGCTGTTAAATTTTCCAGAGTATTTCCTCTATATTAGTTGTCCTATGCACTTCTAAAATGTTTATACTATTCTGGAAGGGTGGATAGAATTTTGGATATAACCATTTCATCATCAATTTGATTATTAGGAGGCCTTCGGTTTAAAAGCAATGTTTTCTAACCAATTCATGTGTAAAGTGATATCAGATTCTACACTGAAACTGTAATTGAAAAAGTCTTGTAGTAAGTTACACATTTGTTGTTCAGTAATACTCTCAAAAATAGCACACAATTTCTTATACATATCATATGCATTTTTGCAATTTAAAATATGTATCATCACTTTCTTATCAATAGTTGCTACAATTACCTGTTGAGCTTTATGTCCTTCTTTTCCCTCAACAACATAATATCTGGAGATAGGCCTTTTTTTTTTTGCTTATTTCCAATGACATCAAACAGGGAATTTTATTTTAAAACTATTCTGATCAGAAATTTCCAGGGAGCAAACTGGCTTGAATCATGGAACTTTTCAACCTGGCAAACATTCTTATTCATACTTGTCATTTTGTTTCTTATGCATTTCAAATTTTATAGAACAGTTCCTTTTTTATGCACTTCTACTGTCCTTAGTCACTAAATAAGTTGGCTTCATAAACATGCTCTGCTACCATGTTGAGCTTTAAACCAACTACATGACTAAAAAAGAATACACATTTATTTACATAAAAACATTTAAACAAAGTTTATAACCTAACATATTTGATACTTCCAAAATAACATATCCTCGGCCTGGTTTCCACATGTTTTTACCAGTTATAACTCAAAACATCGTTGGCAGTTTGACAAGATAAACTTAGTGTTGTCGGATACATATGAATAATATTTATTTTCAACAGAAATAATAGTTACAGTATAAGGAAAGGGCAGCTGATGTCACGGTCAAATTACTGTTGGATAGCAAGAAACACCTGTCTGTTCTTTATGGCTCATATTGGCCTATATCTCCATGTCGATTCTTGCAATGATCACTATGACAAAAATGCAGTGATAGATTGGTTGATGTAAGTGTTTACTTGTAAAAATGCCCTTTCCTTATAAATAATGGATAAAGAAATTTTTCATGATGTGAAAAACCTTAATTTTGGTGCTACAGATTGCTGAAATGCTATTAACATAATTTGAGGCAAGAACCTAAAGAAGGTTTCAGTCACCAAATGGGTAGAAACTATTATCTTAGGTAGAACAGTTTCTGAAGAAGGAAAATGTGGTCTATGGCAAATTACTAAATAAATAAACCTTAAAATTTCACCCAGGTGATGTTTTGCTATCATCATATACCATTTGCTATTTTGTTACAGGGTACTTGTTTGAAATTTTGACTATTTGTCATCTTTGATATTTGTCAAGCATGCAAATCACTCAGAATTAGTGTAAAACAAAAAAAATGATAATGCTTAGGAATTTCCTGTTCAAATTTCTGATTTGAGATTAATAGAGATCTTTTTGAATAGTTTTACTTGTGGGTTTATCCACATTACTAATGGGTTTATCCAAAAAACCTTAATTTTGGTGCTACAGATTGCTGAAATGCTTCGCTGAATTGCTGAAACAGTTTTCATTTTCAAATGGACAGAATTTCCTGCTGTTAAAAAATAGAATAATATTTCAGATACAAAACTTCAATATTTAGTCTTCAATGAAAACAGAATGTTCAAGATTATTAGAAAAAATAGCAGATTGATTTCATATTAATTTGCATAAAGTCTTTATTAACAGACAAGTTGTCTTATAATTTATTCACAGTATTTTTTTCAGACATTTCAAATCACTATTAGTTTTTATCTTTAACCACTTCAATGATCTTACAGATAGGGAAACAGTGCTGTTACCCCAACTTATCTCGGGTTAGCCATTGAAGGGGTTAATAAGATTATTTAAATAAAATTTACCATAAATAGTCATTTCATGTTATATAATAAATTATATGATACTTGAAAGTAAACTAGATTGTTCTGATTAGATTGAAATTTTGGAAAATTGAAGTGAATCATATTTTTTTAACACACTGTATTATGTTATTTATTTTATAACAGTAGAACTTTGCATTGTTCTAAGTAGATTATGTACTAGAAGTACTGAATATGTGTTAGATATGATTAGCTTGCTAGTAACATTTATTTATAATTATTATAATATGAAAAATATTAAAACTCCTGCATCTTTTTTAGATATGTTGACACTGGAGAATGGCCTGAAACATTTCCTTACAGAGCAAAAGCTTTGTTTGCATTTGAAGAAATTGATGGTGTAGATACATGTTTCTTTGGGATGCACGTTCAAGAGTATGGCTCTGAATGCCATATGCCTAATACCAGGTAACTTATAGCTGCCTTCTTTTGCAATATGTTTATTACAGTATTTAATTAAGTAAAGATATGGAGAGCCCTCCCATTGAATTATCATAATTCTTTTACAAGAGATAGTTTTATTTGTGTAATTTATTTTCTTCTTTTCATAGCAAGCTAAAATAAGAAATGGGGCTATTTAGTACAACCTATGTATTAAAACTTTTTTCTTTATAATAAGAAGAATTTAAGGGATTTATCTGATGCTTATGGAAATTTTGTTGTCATATACAAATCTATTCTGCCAAATTACCATAACTGACAAAATATAAATTTTACTGAATATGTTTATTTTACTTAGTTTACTTTTTTTAGAAGGCTAAAATTTTGAATCCTATATTTAATATAAGTTACACATGAATTTTTTTTTTTTTTTTTTAGTTCTCTGAATATAAAAGAAAATTTTGGAAAGGGTAAAAAAAAAGTAGTAATTTTGGAAAGGATTAAATGATTGATTATTAATTGTTACAATAAAATAAAAAATAAATAAAAAATTATTTTTAAAATTTTTTAATTATGTTTAGGGATTTCTTGTTGAGGAGGGGATTTTGGAGCATTTACAGTATAGAACCATTTATCCAGTATGGTTGGGGCCAGATGTATTCCGGATAACTGGTTTTTCTGGATAACTGGTTGGGCATTAAAGATACATCCATTTGACCAGATTTGTAGACTATATGTGGCTGTAACATTGTTACTGATTTCAAATTATTAGATTACTCTGATTAAATCCTATCAAGATCAAAGATTAATCAGAGTTTGAAAGAAGACTATTTCTGGGAATACCTTGAAAACAATATTACTGCATAAAACTTAAAAAATGCTCAATATCTAACTAAATATGCTTTCATTTGAAATCCTAGATATTGATCAAGTTGTACAATGCATATGGTAATCTATCAAGCAATGCACGTGTCAAAATGACACTGTATGGCACTTTTTTCTGGAAAGATTCTGAAATCAGTCAGTTGGAAATATCATTCTGGAAAACTGGATTCTGGATAAATGGTTCCATACTGTAAATAGTTCTTTTTAAAGTGAAAATCTGACAAAACACGGAAGATTCTCACCCCCTCCCCTATTTACCTTTTTCACTTGTAAATTAATGATAAAAACTGGTCTTTAATAACTTTTTTTTTAAATCTTGATTATAAGTCCCCTCTCCCAAATTCAACTGTTGTTGCTTTTGAAAAAGGGGGTGGGAGCTTACAATTAAGATTTTATGGAAATCTGGTTTACTGCCGTCATTTGTCTTTGACATTAACTAGAAAAATTGCTAAGTTTTTGTCAAGATGATATTATGTGAATCTCACCATATGACTATTTTTCATTACCTAAAGATTTTTTATAAAATGCTGAACTTGAGCCTATACCTTTTAGCCTACACAATTGGCCAAACTGGAGAGAATAAATAAATAAATAAAATGATGCCATCAGACAAATTTTGAAGCGAAATCCATTATATTAAAGACTTTGAAAAACAGGGAAGGTAGTACTCAGGGCTCTGAGATTGTTGGACATCTGCAGCAGCTTTGAACTTAATGTTTGTATAATGCTATTTCCAATTAGTAATATTCCATCATTCAGTAAGCCAAATATTACCATTAGGAAATAGTGGTAGATATAAGAATAAAAAAATCTCACTAATTTGACAACACTGGAGAAGCGAGAAGAAATTCACATCTTGGTCTATGAAATTACATAATAAGTGATATTTTTTCCTAAAGAGTCCAAACTTTTATTGCATATAAAATGTGATATTTCTGCATTAGTCTTATGGGTGATGTTCAAGGAACCAGAAAAATCTGCGTATTAAGGTGGCTCATCAATGAACGTCCCAATTATCCTCGTTAATGTTAATCCTATGGGCGTAGGAAGCATTCATATATTTAAAATATCTCCTCAGGAAATTAATATTTTTAACTTCTGTTTTCTGTGTACACTTCTTAGAGGATGTCTCTATTTTTCTTAGTTATCAAAATATTTCTAAAATATGCACTTAATTTATAATTTTTTATGTGTTAAAATCGTAGTGAAACTGAATAAGATTTTAACACTTCACATAAAATTAATTATATATTTTAGAAAAAATGTGACAACTAAGAAAAAAAGAGAGAACCTTTAAGGAGTGCACACAGAAAATAGAAATCAAAAATATTAATTTCCTGAGGAGATATTTTAAATATATGAATGCATCCTATGCCCCCATATGATTAATATTAGTGAGGGGAATTGGACGTTCACTGACAAGCAGCCTTAAGCAAGATTGTGTATTAACCGTGAGCATCTTAACTGGGTCCCACTTATTATTGAAACTGAAAAAACAAAAATGTTCTCTTTAATTACTTTTTAAAATAATAGTTTTTCTTTTTTTAAAAAATCAGTCATGACAAATGTGCCCTAATAGAAATATTAAAAGATGAAAAAGAAAACCCATTCTGAGATTAACCGTAAATGATTTTTAAACCCATAACCTGATATTTCTTTTTATATATTTTTATGTACTGCATTTAAGATTAATTTTATACATTTTTATAACAACTGTTCAACTTATGTAAAATTAAAATAAAATTTTTGAAAAAAAAAATTACAGAAAATTTTGAATTTTTTTATTATTACTGATGATACAATTTTTCAGTTTAATTCTGATTCAGTAACACCAGTCAATTGTTCAAAAATTTGAGAGACGTGAAAACTAAATATAGAAATTCCACTTTATTATATAAAGATTGGATTAAAAATATATTTAGCTTTAGGATTTTTTTTCCCATTTAATTTAAATTAGTCAATATTTCTTGCAAAAATTTTTAAATTTCATTTTATAAAAATGTACTCTGTGGTGCAATAATCGAAATTAACACTGACCCCTCTGTACCAGTTTTGATCTACAAAAAATTGAGCTACTAATAATGCATCAACCATCATAAAATTTTCTTTGTATTTTCTTTCCCAGGTCATCATATTTTTAGAGGCTTTTATGTTTCCACATTTTCTCCTGAGTTATCATGATAGATTATGTCTCTTGAGAAATGGTAGATCTAATATAAAAAAAATTGCTACAGAAATATCTGTTGTAAAGAGAAAAACTCTTATGCAGCAAGCAAAAATTCATATCACAAAATAATATTCCAATTTTTCTCACTCTAGCTGAAGAAAATGTGTTAGTTCATGTGTTTTCTATACTTTTAAAGAAACTTGATGAAGCATCAGTTACTCTCTCCTCCCTTCCTTTCCTAGAATTATATCCTATTAATAAATTAAGAATTGAAAAAATATCGAAATTAATTTGAAGCTATCATTAGTGATTTATTTGCAACTGTTAATTTAGAAATTTAATAATGCAAGATTAGAGTAGTCATCATATTTTAACAATTTAACTGAACATAATTACTATTTTCTTTTTTTTTTTTTATCTGAGAGCTTAAACTTTTGACAACTAGCTCTGTTGTAATAAACAAATGTTATAGTTTCTTCATTCTCTTTATAAATGAGTTTGGCTGTACTATTATAATGAAAATGATAATGACAAATTATTGTTTGAAATCTGTATCAGAACAGAGTAAAACTTTCAAAAACAGAATTTATTGTATTTTAATAATTAAAACTTTAACAAAATGAAAATGAAGTTTGCATTAATCTTCTTATGTGTCATGAGAGTATTAAAGAAATGTCTTTTCTGTAAAGAGTAGAGGACACAATAAAACTAAAAAGAGCAAATTGAAACAAAAAGCAGTTTTAAATTTTTGATTATTAAAATAACATTAATAAGGTCAAATCTGTTAGCAGATATGTAATTTAATAAATGTAAAATATAATCTGTTTTTAAAGGGAAATCAAGCATGTTTTCATATGTCTTCTCTTAGAATACAAACTTTAAAATTTCTTATCATCATAAAATATTCTTTCCATATTGCTATTTATTTGCATTTTATATCTAATATTAAAACAGCTGACATGTTTTAATATAACAAATTAAACAAAATGGCAAAAAATAATCTAGAATAAAGTATAGGTATGTTATGCTGCATAATATTTGACAAAAAAATTATTTTTATAGATGTCATGGAATTTCAAAATAATAATGTATAGTGAATAATTTTTATATGTAAAGTTTACGTTTAAACTCCAGTATAAACTTAGTGACTTATTAGAATATTTTAGAAAACAGATTTATTTGCTTTATCTTAATAAGTCTAAAAAGTCTAAGTTACTCATTCTACAAAAAACATAATATAAAAATATTTCTGTGCTATGTCAAGGATTGCAAGGTAGTATATCTGTCTTAGTATGTAAAAATCAAGGCTTTCCCACCGACATTGAAAGCCATTTGCTATATAAAAACCTTTTATTTCACTGGTTTGCCTACATGACAAAAAGGTATAGATAGACCCGTCAGTGAAAACAGGAGTTGGAAATAATTGTTTTGAAATTTTTGGTTACCTTGAAAGATTTGAGCAGGCTCTTATTGTAGTGGTTTTCTGTTACTAGTAAGAATTTTTGGTGGATGAAGTTCGCTTCATTGTTTCTACTTAAAGAGTTAAAACTATTACAGATGCTTTGTCCCTCCACTTTTTAACTTAGTATATGACTTTTTCATATATATTTTTAAAACAACTATGGTTTAAAAAAACAAGTGTTTAACTAAAACAATAAAAAAATATCATAGATATAAAATAAGGAGCTATCTAGTTCATTTGAGCTAATTCAGTGTACTGGTATAAAAAAGGGAACAATACAATATGAACTAGTTCCATTAAAGGAACTACAACATTGTCTATCCCTACTTTTAGTGACATAATTTTATCTACCTTAATTTTCGGCCAATAATCCATTGATCAAACAACTATGTTTCGATCCAGAAATTTTATTTAATAATTTAACCCTTTATCTACCGCATTATGAATTACTGAAAATTTCTTCATAAATATATTTTTTTTAGCTGTTAATATTGATAATTAAAGAATATACAAGAAAAAAAATCTCCCCGGTGTGAAATTTAATTTATTAGAACTAATTAATAAAAGTGGTACTTAAAAGTACCGTCAGTACACTATGTATAAATTTTCTCATAATAGAAAACAATTACGGATGACATTTCTAATGAAATTTAACCTCTTAAAAATGCTAAATAATCAAAAAACACTCATAAAAAAACAAAGAATTTATCAAATTGACATAATTTTATTTTTTACATAATAAAGGTAGAAATTCACATTTGATGATAATCATAAAAGCATTTTTTTTTCATTTACGTACAAAAATATATTATATATATATATATATATATATATATATATATATATATGTGTGTGTGTGTGTATATAAAGTAAAAAATAAACAAATAAAAAAATAATAATAATAAAAATAAAAAAGTAAAAAATAATAAAAATAAAAATAACAAAGTTAAAAAAAATAATTAATTAATTAAAAAAATATCTATAATTTAAATTTATAAAAAATACTAAAACATATTGCAACACTACACTTTCATAATTACATTATAACAAACAGAAATACTATAGATAATTATATGGACAAAATGAAACCAAGCTTTTCTCCAACACTACGTGTACTGGCGGTACTTATAAGTACCACTGAATAATTCGACCGTTATTCACATTACATTATCTATTATCTTATAATGATTGGGCAAATAATATTCTAAGACAATACAGAATGTATAAAAAAAATACAACACTGACCTTTGGTTTGATATTATATATTTATAGCAAAGAAAAGGTAAGAGTAGCAATCCGTACAAAATGGCAGCAAAAGAACGCAATGTCCGTTCGAAAATAGCTTTCTTCCTCACAAAATTCATCAGCCTAGAACAACTACTGCTATCTATCATGAAAAAGTACAGTTAAAAGACTGTTTCTAAAACGTACCATCAGAATATAAGTAATGGAATCTCCAATTCATGTATTATCCCCAGGAATACATATATATTTTAAATTTCAAAGCTCTATATCAACAGGAAGT
The DNA here is from genome assembly GCA_963931845.1 of Maratus michaelseni. NCBI lineage: Eukaryota > Metazoa > Arthropoda > Arachnida > Araneae > Salticidae > Maratus > Maratus michaelseni. Next base: position 129,955,668 of record OZ007599.1, read on the forward strand.
GTGTGAAAAATGAGTAACAAGATTTGAGCACCACATATGCACAGAAATGTAAGTTAAAAGAAAGAATGTAATAAATATGAAATGTATCAAGATTATTTTTGTTTGTTATTAAACCTTAATAATCAAGTAACAAATTATGTTACACTTTTATGTCTGACATTAGATTGTAAAAATTGAAACTGATATATACTGCTGGCTTTTAAAATTACTACATCAAGAAGAACAAAAAATATAATCAAATTATGCTTATTTTATATGTATTTTAAAAAGGAAGTATATATATTAGGTGGATATATATTCCTCATATATATTCCTATCATATTCCTCAAAATATGAAATATTTAAATTTTATGAAAGAAGGTGCATATAAAACTTTTTTATAACAATTAACTATAAACACTTATACCAATTAACTATAAACACTTATACCAATTAACTATAAACACTAATACCAATTAACTATAAACACTTATAACGTTAGAACATAAAAACTACACAGGGAAAGACAATCTGTTTCTCATCAGTGGATGGACAGACAGAATTAACTACTCCCCCCCCCCCTTCACTAGGTAATTAATTAGGTATCTATTTATAGTTGTCATTTAAAAACACATTTTTTTTTAACTGGAATATTTTGTAGGTTCACTAACTTTCTAAGAGGGATTCATCCATTTTAAATACACCATTGTGGCCAGTCCTTAAATTTTTTTGTTTAGCTGGGAAAGAAAAGTGTAACCTTTAGCTAATTTCTAGGTATTTAAAAATAAAACATGTTCTGAATGTTTTGTCATATGTTACTCTTTCTAAACTTTCTTTAATTGATTTAATCAAACTTTGTAAGGAAATAACATTTTTTATCCAAATTTAGTTTAAATGATTATTTATTCATCTTCCTGTTCATTTATAATGACATTTTAGATTTTAATGATAACATTTATTTTATCTTTTTTTCAGGCGTGTATACATAGCTTACCTGGATAGTGTTCATTTTTTTCGTCCAAAGCAATACAGAACAGCTGTTTATCATGAAATACTTTTGGGTTATCTAGAATATGCTAAACAGTTAGGGTATGTATCATCAGAAAATTTTGAGTAATTTGTATATGGATACTTATTTTATTAAGATTAAAAAGCAAAAGTTGAAAGTACATCAAGTCAAGTCAATGCAGTGCTTAAGGAGTGCCAATGTAAAATGTAAACTGCCATGGGAAACCTTCATCAAAAGGGAAGTAAAACAAAAAGTTAAATTTAGAAGCAACTATACCATCCACAAATGTATAATTTTGAAAACTTTGGGGATGAACCATACAAGCAGGGCCATTCTAGAGTTGGGAGCACCAGAGGCTAAATATAATCTTGAAAAATCGGTGCCTACAGCATCCAATTTTTATTTTGGATGTCTTATACATCATTGACAAGACTAAGTAAAGGCTAGGTAAAAGTGAAAAATGTGATAGGATTGCGGTGCAAAGAGGCACAGTAAAACTGCATCGGAAAGGCAACACCAGAACCCCAACTAACCTGAGTACCCTATACAAATAAAGTCCCTTTAAGGGGCCATAGAACTCATTATGATGGAATTGAAAATTTTGAAAGTCATTGCCTAGTTCCTGCCACCAACCGAGGTTTTCCTGACACAGCTTGGATCCTACAGCTTTTAAAAAAGTCCTTTACTGCCCACTCCTTTCAACACATGACTGAATGAACAAACATTTTGATGACCAGGATGTAAAATCCTAACTAAATGAAAATCTGTTACCACTGTGTGTTGCATGCTGCTAGCCAAAGTTTCCCATGAACAGCTCTGAAAACAGCCTTTTACTGCCCAATTTTGATCCACACATGACAGATGAACATCTACTTAAGTTGTCTTGAGAAAAATGAGATGAAGATAGATAAAAAGGTCCTTAAATAGGTTGGATGGGAATCCTGTGGCAAGTTTCTCAGCAGCAAATGAAATCCAAGGTAGGCAGAGCCTGACCTCGAAAGTAAACTTTTTTGTTTGTGAAAAAAATGACAACACTTTTGGCATTGTTTACTTTAAGTTCCCCCTTTTTCAACCAGAATCAAAATTTTGTTGAGATAATCATAGAGTGTGCCAGGTTCAATAAGTTTAAGGAACAGAGTGATGTGGTAAACTTTATCAAAAGCCTTTTGCACACCAAGAAAGGCAGCACCCATCAGTCCGCTGGATGTACCCTGTTGTGAATGAGTTCATTGACACTCCACAACTGTTGTTGTGTTGAATGATGTGCTCAAAACCTAAATTTCTCCAGTATAAGCATGTCATAAGAATCAAGAAACTCCTTCAATCTGTTGATGATCTGAATCTGTTGATTCATAAATTTTAGAAAAAAAGATAACAAAGAGGTAGGCCAAAAACTGGAGGAAGTGTGGATATCACACACTTTTCTGAAGATGGGCTAAAAACTGAAAGGACAGGAATATCTTCCACTCCACTTTCTTACAGGTGGATGATAGTAACCTTTTTTCCAGTAGTCGGAAAAGACATCTTGCAGTTAATAAGAATAACAATATAGAGAACAATATATAGAATGAAGTTTTGGCATATACAGACCACTACCCCTTAATGTCCTTCCCTGAAAGTGAAAGAATATTTATTTCATGTTAGAAATGTTCTAAAATTAATATGATTGAAAAATAATTTTAAAAGGTATATATAGAATAATTGCAAATCATCTATATTAATCATCTAATCTATCATTAACTGTGCTATGATGCATAAGTAAAGCTGAAAGTCACAGAGATGACTAGAGATGACTTTGGGCTCTTTTTTTTCTGAGCACAAGTCTGATGATTTGAAATCTGAGCCCAATATCAAAAGCACGCAGTAAAAAAATTTTAGTAACATTTTAAAATTATTTCAAGATTAATTTTCTCATTTAAAAATCTCTTCTTACGTAAGTATTAATTCTAAATACTCCCTCATGACAATGTTTTCTGATTTTCAAGTCCCTGAAAATCTGTTTAAAATAGCAAATGTGTTATTTTTACCCAAATACTAGCAAAAATCTGCAAAAATTACAATTCTTATTCTTTTAAAACATTATTGTATAACTGTTGCAGAAACACTTGAGTTTTGTTTTCCAGTTTTTCTGGAAAAAGACTTCAAACAGAAAGCAAGGATAGACAAATAATATCCCCCAGTGTCTTTATGTTACTAACATTGACCATGCAAAGGCTTCAGAATCAAATAGAATATTTCTCCCTATATTCCATCAATAATAATTCATTTCTCTTTCAAACTGATTTTTAAAATATAGTAGAATACTTTAAGAAACTTAGACTACATTCTTGTTTCCTAAATAACAAGTTTTTTTCTACTTTTTGATTTGTGAATAAATTAAGTTTTCACTTTGATCCCAAGACTTGAGATTAGTATAAAAATTGAGCCTGGGCTCATGTTGATTCTGTACTTGGTCTGAGTGGGTCTCATCTCTAATAGAGATGTTAGTAATCGATCGTGATAACCTGCATTTTGGTCCACTACGAGAGGGAATGTGACTACCTCTGTAGGTTTTTACACCCCTCGAGTTGTGGTAAAGCAAGAGCCGTCGTGAAGCCTAGCATATGACCTAGAAACCAGCTCCCCTCCTGGAGTTTTGGTGACGAAGTCGCTGGGTGTTCTCGGCAGTTCATCAAGTGTCTGCTCCTGTGGAAATATCCTCCAAGATGTGCGGTTACTCTCGTAGCAAGCTGTGTCGTTGACACTTGGTAAATTGGCTTGGGGGTCCACAGTGGGGAGCGGTCCCAGGCCGATCGCAGCGCCATGGCAAGACAAAGCTGCTGGCACAATATAAGTCCTTTATAGACTTGGGAGAAATGGTCAGAATGCGAGCCTATGCCCCCGTGGGTTCCTGGCGGCGTGTGCTCATTTTAACCTGCATTTCTCCCTTCCTTAAAGCCATATTTAAGTATAAAAAATGAGACAAACATCATAAAGATTAGGTAAACATAACTATAAAACTGTTTTGAAATTTTCCTTTCTGTAAAATAAAATATAAAGGTAGTATTATTAAAAACAAAGAAACCTCCCCTTGACTATTATCTGCTCATAATACTGATGATATCATCCTCACAGAGAATGCTATCCTAAGCAAAATGCTGTAGTTAGAATAATATCTTTGAGAAAAGGGAGAGGGCCTGATTTCTATTTGTAACTTCCTGAACCTATGACTTGGTCATAGGGGCGACCATGGTTTCCCATGTTAGGCCAGTGGTAAGAAATGTCTGTCTTTCCATACCATTAGCCAATGAACCATCATCTAACAAAGACCCAACAGTCCATTCCTACAAAGGCCCAATGAAAATAACCCAGCAATTACTCTACAAATTTGGATGATATCATTAAAATAGGAAACATTTCGGGACATGTTGCTCCCTATCGTTTGAATGTGTAAAAACACTGAAACATTTGGGGTAGAATTAAACATTCTCCGTGCATTTTTTTTTTTATTATTAAAAAGAAAAATAAGATAATTACATCAGCTTTTATAAGTGAGCTTTTATATCTATTAGCTCAGTAGATATATCTTCAAATACATGAATGCAACTACATTATTTATTTATTTTTAATTAAGAAAATTCTCAAAAGTCCACTTAGTTTTACCTAAAAAATTTCTGATTCTGATACTTTCAATCGATAGGGAGCAACATGTCCTGAAACTCTTCCTATTTTAATGGCATCACTCGAATTTGTACATTTTCATTTTATTGCTGTGGTTCCACTATTATAAATAATAGCAACTAATGAGAAAACTGAATAATGTAAAAAAAATAATGCAATGTTTTTTCTGTATATAGTAAATGCTTTTAAAAATATCTTAAAATATAAATTTAGTTATCACAGAATAATTCAAATATACATGGGTTATAAATCTTTCTGATTCATATTGAAGATGCTATTACTGAATAAATACAAATCATTTTTTGCACTGGGGAAAGGTGTTATATTATAAAACAAAATTTCAATGTTTCATTTCCTGTATAGACAAAATGACTTTGGATGATATTTTGAAACATAAAGTTGAAAAACAGAAATGTGGATTCCTAACAAACATGCAAAAATGTATTTCAAAATTATTTTTCCATCTGTAACAGATAAATATATTGAAAAACAAAATATTTGCAGTTTCTATCTGAGAAAACAAATAAGATTTATAGATTTTCACAGAAATATTACTTACGTTAAAGTTACATCATCTTTATTAACGTGAATAAAATTATAAAATCCCATTAATCCGCCCCTCCTCATTAAACACCACCCCCCCTCCTATATTGTAAGCAAATTAGAAAATTTCAAAAAATACCAAGAAAGCGCTCCCCCTCCATAAAAAAATGCCACCCCGCATGCAAGGTCAATACCAAATATTTTTTTTCCGAGCTCTGAGTATTTTTTTTTTTTTTTGCCTTATCAGAAAGGCATGCTGATTCGAAACATGATATTGCCAACCAGTATTTCACAGATGCTATATAAGGAGTGGTCAGTGTATTTTTTAATCCATGTCTTCAGTTTCAAGTATAAATTGAATCCTATGACAAAATCTAAAAATAGCGAAGAAACGACTACTTTTGAAAAGTAATTTGTAGTTACTTCTTTTTAAAAGAAGTAGTTATAGTTGTAGTTAACTATATTTTCAGTGAAGTATTTGTAGTTGTAAGTTCACTACAATAAAAAAAGTAGTGTTTCCGACCCCTGGTGCCAATCAGGTATAAAGTCAATTATTTGATCTTCACCATGAGCTATTTACAGTAGTAATTCTCCAGAAAAGGACATTAGGTTATTTAATATTTATCTTTTAGAGTTATTCCAATTAAAATTAAACTGCATTATGTGTTTTATTTTTTATAACTAATGAGAAATCTCTTTTTTGTTCATCAAATTTAAACAAACTTGTTTTCACCATATTGAGAATAAGGACCCCCCATCCCCTCGTATTTTCCAAAACCACGTCGCTTATCTCCTGAACTTCTCATAGCTGCATAAACTTTCTTCAAAATGAAGAAAGTTAAAATGAAGAAAGTTTAATTATATCTTTCTCACATGAAATTGTAGCTATATTATAGCAATATTAAATTGTTAATTTAGCTTTTAATATTTAAAGAATATTTTTTTAGTTTAACTTGTTCAGCTCTGTAACCCATATATATTTTTTAATTTGGTATAATTTAATTTATTGAAATCATGTATGTTTAAGTTGCATGTCTTCTACTAGACATATTTTCAAATATTGTTTTCATTCACTTATTTAATTAATGTTCCTCTTCAAACAAGTAGCACTTTCTTGGTTCCTGTTTGTTAAAGAAAATTCCTAAATGTCTGCATCAAATGACATTTTAAGCAGTGCACAGAATTGTTTCTTTCACATTTTTGTACTTAATTACATTCTACTATTTATTATTCAGATAAAAGAAAGAAGATTCTTCATTATTTGTACAAGCTGACTCTCAAATGTCCTAACACAGATATAGTTTACTCTCTTTAAGAAAAAAATTAATGTAGTTGAGCTTTTTTCTTATCTTTTTTTCTTTCTTTTTTTAATAACATGATAAAATAATTTTGATATTTCAATATACATTTTTAATAACCTAACATTTGATTATATGTTACAGGTACAACATGGCTCACATTTGGGCTTGTCCACCTAGTGAAGGAGATGATTATATATTTCACTGCCACCCCACTGAACAAAAAATTCCAAAACCTAAAAGGCTTCAAGAATGGTATAAAAAGATGCTTGATAAAGGATTAATGGACAGAGTTGTGATGGATTACAAAGTAAGATTCAAATTATTAATTTTTACTTTAAAAATTTTAAGATTTATTTTTTCATATTTAATGTAAGAGATCAATTTAGGTGGAAAGTAAAATTGAATTCTAAATGATGATAATGTAAAATTTTTTGGTTATTCTTCTAATATATACAGGGTGATTCAAAACTGGAGGAACAAACATCTAGGAGGAGTCGGTACACCTAGATGACTCAGAAGCACATAGCAATGCAGGGTCAGAAATGCAATCCTAACGAGATAGGGGGCTTGTTAGGTGTTGAATCATTGTGATTAAAAATTGACATTTAAAGACTATAAGCTTAAAATAAGTCATGACTTTTCTGATAATGAAGTTCCCCGAAGTTTTCTGCCTATGTGCCTGATTTTTACCATCTACAATTTTGCACGTTTGAGGGGTCTAACAGCTCTGGCGAACAGCACCCTCAAATTTATTTTATGTTGATAGTAAATTTAATTTTATCACTTTAAATAATAACAATTTCATATACAGAAAAAATATTATAATTAGCTTTTATCTTAAAAGATCAATTTTAATCATAGTAAAAGAAAAAATAGATAGCTTCTAGCTAACTGGTGACACCCACTAACTCAGAAAAATCTATGTCTTGGCTTAGATAGGTTACTTGCACCCATGTTTTTGCCTAATAACTAAATCTGAAATAGAATATAATAAAACCCAAGAACTCTATATAAAAGATCCACTTCAAATTTTTAAAAAGCCATCCTATTGAAAAATTAATAAATAAAATGTCATTTAAAGAAAATCATTATAACAATGAAGGTCAGTGTCTGAACCATTCTCTTCATATCAGTTTTATTGGATAATAATGCTGTCTTGTGACATTAAAAAATTCAAATAAAATGTTATTTTCAAGCATATCAACTAAGATATGTTGGGCAGTGAAGAAGACTCACAGTTGTTACAAATGAAATACTTTACAGAGGAGTAGTTTTATTGATATGTCAGATATGTTATGCCAAGAACAAATATGCTGCATTTCAACGCTTATAAGTTACTTGGTTTTAATCTCTATTATATTACAGTCAATCCAGCTAAAACAGAATTGTAAGGGGCTAGAAAATAAATCAGTTTTAGACAGGTTTCTAACTTAGCAGATACACAGCCATGTTAATTATATTGTACTAGCTGTATGGCAATCCAGTATGTTTCATTCACATTGCCAATGTTCCAATTTCTTGAAGGAAAATAAATCCAATATTATTGTACATTTAGAAAAGGTTTATAACATTAATTTTATTAAATACTAAATTTCAAGAAAGAAGATATAGGTTAAACAGAAATTGAATAAATTACATTTAGTAGACTACATGATTTTTGATACAAAACTTTATTTGTCAAAAGTATATTGTCCTTTTAAGATTTGGTTTCTAATTTTGGAGCTGGTGAAATAAAAAGGACATCGTTTCAACAAATTTGTAAAAAAAAAAAGGTTTTTAAATTAAAATAAATGTTTTACAGGGAAAAAAATATCATTTATACCCAATAAATCATTTTACTTTTAGCTCCTTTGTGAAACGCTTTAACCACCATCTTACAAAAATAAGTAATTGATAAGTATGTGATTTTTCTTTAAATTCAATTCTTGTGAATTGGGGTATATACACTATATGGCCAATGATGACCGGTCACTTGCGATTTTAGACGTTTTGTTCAATATCTAGAAAAATACATAAGGAATTATCCTGAAATTTCAGCCGTGTAAACAGCATAGTTGACGTCATATATTTCAACAAAGATTTTTCCCCGAAACTCCATAGGGGGCCGTCAATAAATTGAAGAAAAATGAATATCTTTTGGATAACCCTGTAAAAACTAATATCACAAAAGCGTTGAAACGATAGCACATGCTTAGGAAGCTTCTTTTAATGAACTATGTTCATTTTTATGAGGATAGCTCTTTATTCGTGGAAAAATTAAGGTTTTTATAAAAACAATCACAAATTTCACCAAGTGTTTTGCTTATAATTTTCAGAGTTCTTAATATAAAAGAATGTTCTTTTCAGGAAAGATGACAAACAACATTATATACAATACCCTGCAATCAGAATTAAAAAATAATAAATATTGGATGAAAAATGAGCATGTTTACTAAATATTATTTCACTGTGCATGCACGAATGCAGTCAAATTATACTGTGCATAATATATTAGCTAAATGTATAGAGCAACTTTTGTGAAAGTTTCAAAAACATAGCTTGAAAATTCTGATAGTGATAGTCGATAGAATAAGCTTGAAATTAGCTATTCCCAAAAGGAAGCAAAAAGATGAGGAGCGGTCCAAATATACACTGAGAGACACATCATTCTTATTATGTCAACTTTCATAAGCTAGTATATTTGGATACAACCCCTTATCTTTTTGCTTCCTTTTGGGAACAGCGAATTTTGAGTTTATTCTATCGACGATTACTATCAGAATTTTCAAGCTATGTTTTTGAGACTTTCACAAAAGTTGGTCTTTACATTTAGCTAATATATTATGCACAGTATATTTTGATTGAACTTGCACATGCACAGTGAAACAATATGTAGTGAACCTGCTCATTTTTCATCCAATATTTATTATTTTTTAATTCTGATTGCAGAGTATTGTATATAATGTTGTGTGTCATTGTTCCTGAAAAGAACATTTTTTTATATTAAGAACTCTGAAAATTATAAGCAAAACACTTGGTGAAATTTGGGATTGTTTCTATAAAAACCTTAATTTCTCCTCGAGTATACGTGCTATTCTCATAAAAATGAAAATATTTTATTAAAAGAAGCCTCCTAAGCATGTGCTAATGTTTCAACACTTTTGCGATATTAGCTTTTACAGGGTTATCCAAAAGATATTTGATTTTCTTCAATTTGTTGACGGCCCCGTATGGGGTTTCCGGAAAAAATCTTCACGGAAATATATGACGTCTATCATGTTGTTTACACTCCTGAAATTTCAGGATAATTCCTCGTGTATCTTTCCAGATATTTAACAAAACGTCTAAAATCACAAGTGACCGGTCATCATTGGCCATATAGTGTAATTGTCTACCTAAATCAGAGGTGTTTAAATTTTCCTCCTTGATTGAATATATAGCTGGGAAAAAAACTACAATGTAATGATTTCTAAACGTCAATATGTTGACAGAAAAGGTTTGTTTCTGTAGAATAAATTGATTTATGAAGCTTGAATATGTAAAAATATGTTTTTATTTCTTTGAATTTTCTTGAAAAATTTAATTTAATAAAGTTTTTTTTCACCATCTATTTAAAATGAAAATAATTTTTCACTTTAATTTTAATGAGAAAATTATGTTAAAAAAAAAAGGTAATAATCCCTATCGTTTCCCTTTTCTCTCTTTTATACACAAAAAGGGAGTAATTTAGTTGGTACTGTTACAGAAATCTCATTAAAAATTAGGAAAAAATTAATAGCTTAGAAACTAATACAACTTTTAAAATTCTGAGGCCTTATGTGACATCCTCAGATCCTTGCAGATAACTGGTGTTATTTTTTTTGCCCAACATTCCATATTGTAGGAGTAGTGGAGAAAAAGACAGACAGATTTTAATATGATTCTTTTTTAAATCATGATTTTTTTCTGATTAGGGCAGGATTCTGTTATAGACTGGGCCCATTTTGAAAGATTTTACTGTATAACTTCATATTTAAAATATTAGACTACAATCAATCACGTCATACAATATGTCGAATTTTATTTAAAATGATAAAAATAGCAAAATAATGTACTGAAATAAGTTTTATTGCATATTTTCACCAAATTAAAGTTAAAAGTATGTAAAGAAAATTTGAAATTTATGTTCAGATATTTTTTGCTTTGACCAAACCCTATGCAGATAAGAGTATTTAATTTTGTAAAAGCTATGTCATTCAGTATTATTTTATTTCCTTGCAAGGTTATCTTAAAGTTTTTAAAAATTACAGGAATTCTCACATCTTCAATCTTTAAGTATAAATAATTGTGCCACCAGATTATAAATTTTTCATTGTTAAATATATCTAGTTTCTGCAAGTATAACATTTACATATTCCTTTCAGGATATTTTAAAGCAAGCTACTGAAGATAACTTAAAAAGTGCCTCTGAATTGCCTTATTTTGAAGGTGATTTTTGGCCTAATGTTTTAGAAGAAAGTATCAAAGAACTTGATCAAGAAGCAGAAGAAAAAAGGAAAGCAGAAGCCTCTGCAGCTGCTGCAGCTGAAGCAGCTGCAAGAGCTGCAGCTGCTGCTTCTGATGCAAATGGAGAAGGAGAAGATAGCACGGATGTTAGTAATTTCTTTTTTCTACATTATTTCATAATAACTACTTATCTATTGAAAGAGCATAGACATAATTATCTGTATCCATTGAGGATTAATAATGTATTTGAGTCTGGAGTTACTAAGATAAAAAAATTATTTATACACTCTGGGACAAAAAAAAAAAAAAAAGTGCACTTGGAAAATTTTGATTTCTGTTTGAATTTTCACCATTTTTATTTTTAAATATATAAATTTTTTAGTTCAGTTCTTATTGTAAACTTTTGACAGGCATTTGGAAGAGTGAAAAGTCCATGGGTGTCATTTCAAAACTTTCTTTGGGGAGGTAGAGGGACAAACATTTCTTTTGATCTTGTTGTGCATACATAAGAAGCATTTGATACAGTTTTATTCTCACATATATTTTTTTAATTAGCTTAGGTACTCATTGATGATCTGTGTGTCTCACTATGTGAATGTTGATGAAACAGTAGATAATAATTGTTATGAAACAGTAGATAATAATAAATATAAGATTGAAGTTAAGTCTAAACCTATTTAAAATTATATTGCAATATAGTGTAAATCTATTGAAAATATGTATAGTTTCTTACCTTGCCTGATTAGTAAAATCCACAAAAGAAATAAAGACAATATTAAGAAAAATTTTTATTTAAGTAATTTTTATTTAGTAAAATTTTAATTTATATTGTCACGTATGTTGCTGTAGAGTTGACTGCAGAACTAAAAGGTTGCTAGCAGGGAGATTTAATGAAAATGAAACATTGTTATAACCCTCTGAGTGTCTGAGGGCTTTCCTGCAATTTTATATAAATGCTTATAAATCTTGGGTTTATTTATATTTTTCCATGAATTAGTGCTAAAGTACCTTCAACTTTTCTTCATCTTAGCTAGTTCTGAAAACATAATTCTGATTAAAATATTTTGTCTACAGCCAATTTAATTTGTTTATTACAAACAAGATTTTGTGTCACAGCCATTTAGAGGGTTATAAAAGGGCACTCTTGCATCCTGCTCATGAAACATATTTTGAACTGGTTTGTTTAAAAACATACTCTTCTTTAATTATTTTTATTTTGCTAGGTTTTAAAATGTATAATTTGCAAACAAAAGAAGTTCACAAACTTTAGCAAAATGACTTAAAGAAGTTATTATTTATAAATGCTTTATTCAAATTTGAGTAACTGGATTTCATCTTTTATTACCAATTGTTATTGTTCAGAAAAATATAATAAATTTTACTTTTCACAAAATAGGCCCCAAGGAAAAAACCCTGCATCAAACCCTGGAGATATTGGAGGTTTCTTACTCATATGCAATGTGATTTCTTTCTTTCTTTCTTTCTTTTTTGTTTGTCTTTCATGTTATGAAAAAAATTCTCATTTCTTCCCACAATCAGCTGACGAATTTCATGATAGTTACCTGCTACCGTTTGGTGTATTTTGCAATCTTTCCTTGCAACTGATTGACAAATTTCTGGACTTTTCCTGTGACTTACTGGCAAAATTTGTAGAGCTTTTTTCTCACATGACTGATTGATGAATTTTGTTATTTTTTTTTTTTTTTTTTTTTTTGCAATCAACTGAAGAATTTCACAATTTTTTCCTGCAACTGGCTGATGAATTTCATGATTTTTTTCATGTGACTGATGGACAAATTTCATGATATTTTCCCCTCAACAAAAAGATGAAATATAATGCAGAAAAAATGTTCAAAATGCATATTCACAATTTTTGTGACTGATTGGTGAATTTCATGTTTTCATCCTGTGACAGATTGACAAAATGCATATGTTTTCTGAAAACGCGGCTTTTGTAAAATTTTGAAAAGAAAAAAAGTTGTAATTTTTACCTGTGACTTGCTAACACATTTAAATGACTGATTGACAAATTTTAGGATATTTTCTCATGAGCAATTGGCAATTTTTGTAATAGTTTTCCTGCAACCAAATGAGGAATTTTACAATGATTTTTGCCTGCAACAGAGTGGCAAATTTTGTTATTTTTCCCCTGCAAACAATTGGTGAATTTTGCATTTTCATCATGCAATGGATTGATGAAATTCATGATTTTCTTCCCATTTCTGACTGACAAATTTTGTGATTTTTTTTTTTCTCATGATAGACTGACCATATCTCACATTTTTTTTTCTTCACATAACCAATTGGCAAATTTTGCATTTTTTTTTTCTGCAACTGATCAATCAATTTTTTTATTATTTCCCATGACAGATCAATGAATTTCATGATTTTTCTCCCTCTGACTGATTGGCATATTTTGCAAGTTGTTTTCCTGCGACAGTTGAACATATTTTGTAATTTGTTTCTCATGACTGAAGAAGGAAAATAATTATAAAAGTACGTCAAAAAGGGTAGTAAGGGCTGCCAAGCACTGCATCCTGCCAAATTGTCCTACAGTCAACAATATTGCTGCAATATAATAGAATTAAATTTAAAAATTGTTTAAAATAAGTTTAACAAAGTTCAAAATATACTCAATAGAAACATTATTGCTGAACGTCTCATGACCTATTGAAAATAAACAAATAATCATATCATATTTGAAATAACTAATTAATATGAAAAACTATACTAAAAATATGGTAGCAAAAGAATGACTAAGAAATTTAGAAATAACAACTTTTATTTGGTCATTTGAAAAATATAAAACTAACAAATAAGGATAAAAAAAATAACTAAAATCTGACAATAATTTGGCATTGATTACTTTAACTACCTTAAAAAAATTTAACAATTTGCAATATGCAATATGCAAAGTTTCACTTCATAGATTGAGACAAAACGATTGCATGCAGAAATATGTTGTTTTAAATAATACACAAAGTAAAAGCAAAAAAATGAGTTGAAGATGCTGAGATTCAATGTCGATATACTACATTCCATGCGTAAACCTTTTAGACTTGATTTTACTTTTAAACAATAGCATTGATTTTACTTTTAAACAAATGCATTCGGGAACTTGACTCGCGGCTCATGTTTCCAAAAGTATACATATATAACTCCAGGAATAAAATGTAAGTGAAACAGAGTTCTTTCAACAGCTCATATTAAAATGTCACATATATTAACAATACAAAGCTTTGATGTTAAAGTTCACTGGCAACATTTAAAAAAAAAAACCCTAAAATTTAAATTATTTACTGCACTTAAATTAAACATTGAAAAACTATAAAGGAACTTTAATAGAACTTCATTGAAGTATACTGCCATCATCCCAGAACATCGCTACATCTGCAAGTAATGAGGTATATCGTAATACCAATGGTAAAGAAAAACTAGATTGTATTTATATGATCCAGATATTCAGAAAATAATTTATTATGCAATGTATGGAGCAAGTGCCAGTTTTTCCCAGAAAATCTACATTATGACACAAGAGCATACAAACGATGTGCTGTAATCCTGAACATTTAATGCCACCTAGTGGCAGCCCTGAAATGCTGACATCACATGGGAGAATAAAGTGCTTCTGAAAGCTTGAATCACAACAAATGATGACAGATTCGTAAGGAAAATGTATAATACAAAATAAGGAAACTAAATAAACAATTTAAGTAAGATGAAATGATGGAAAAGAAATAAGGTAAGTAAAACACTAAACTTGCTGTGATAAAGGATATTTTAATAAAGATAAATAAAAGATAGTAAAGGATATAAAATAAAATGGAGATATGCACCTATGGTGATAAGAGTAGGCATGGGACTTTTCCTGTCAAATATGTTGAAATGGCAGTCATAGGTAGGATGAAGAAAACTAAACAAGCAAAGAAATTTTCTCTCTATTTTTGCACTTTGAGATCAGTAGTCAGCTGCACGTGCTTTTGGTGTAAATAGAAATCAAATTTCATCTCGCAGACTCATGCTAGAGTTCCAATATTTTTAACTTTATTGGAAACCTCTCCACAGCAATAGCTGCAAGTAGCAAAAAAACTTTTTGATACCAAGCTCAAGAAATACATTCAGATTAATCAAACTTTATTCCTTTTTGCTTTGATGGAAATTAGTGTATAAGATGTAGAAAGAGTGGAAAGACATAATAAAAATTGCACTCTTAAAACAGTCTTGCAGTGCCATTATATTTTGGCATGGTGTTGCATAGTTTATCACTTAGATGGTGAAACATTAATGCTGGAAGAATCATGAAACACACAAAAATATTTAAACATTATAAATGATCTTGCATACACCATCACATTCAAAATTTTCTACAAACTTAGAAAAAGACTATTTCAAAACAATAATGCTTTTTGCTCTAGAGTATCTACTTTAATAAATTTCTGATTTCAGGATGAAATTAATTCTCTGATGTGAGGCACCATAGTTATCAATTAGTTTTTTTTTTTTTTTTTTTTTTTAAATAAGTATGTTAATATAAGGAATGCCTTATAATGTATCATTCACATGGCTTTGTAATAGTTCAGATTTAAACCCAATAGAAAATGTATAGGCTGAAATAGAGAAATTGTTTACAAAATGTTTAGATCTGGAAATTTATCAGAGTTAAAACACTCTTGTTTACAGTGTATGGCATAATGAAATAGTTGTAAATTACATAAAATAACTATATAATTTGATACCAAATTATATAAGCTTGTTTATTTATTATTATTTTTTTAATGAATGAATTAATTAAATTCTGAGGAATTTTTATAAATTAAAAAAATGTGACTATGCATTTTGATCATTTTTACTTCATTATATTTCATGGATAAAGATATTTTCATTATTTTTTGTTTAGTAAAAATATATTATGGAGCAGAAACAAAGTGCATAGGTTTTACAAAATTGCGATTCCTCATTCATGTTTTTCTTTATTAATATATAAATGTATAATCTAAAAATAGAGAATAATCATAGTCATGTTTTACAAAACTCTATCTGAAAGAAAAAAAAATATATATTGTAATTTATTTAGAAGATATTTGATATATGAAAGCTCAAAATCCAAAAATCCAATTTTCAACTGCATAATCTTTTTTTTTTTTTATTCCCAGCATGTAAGATATTAATATTCTTAATATAAACATTGCATGTTCTGTAAAATGTTAAAAAAATAGCCTATGTTATATTTTTTATTTGAATTCATATTTAAAATTTTTGCAATGTTTTCTTGTAGGAAAAAAAGAAAGGCCAAAAAAATAGTAGAAATAAGAAATCTAATAAAAGTAAGAATAACCAAAGAAAAAATAACAAAAAATCTAATGTCCCATATACTGGAAATGATTTGTCTGCAAAAATATATTCTACAATGGAAAAACACAAAGAGGTAAGTAATTTTGTCTGTATAAAGCATCTCAATAAGATGAAGAATTATTTAAAGTGAAAACCTATTTTTTTTATTATTATTTTTTTTTTTACAGTTGGTTTTGATGAATAGCCATACTACTTAAACAGTGAAAGTTTTTAATTGATCTTGGAAAAATATTGAAACTAATTTTGAATTTTGATTAAATAGTTTTTAGTTTCGCAGAAAAGCAGGGTTTTTTCACATTTGATAATTCTGCATTTTAGTAACAATATTTGGTGTAATCTATATTGAAATATGAATTTGTAAAACCATGAATAGAAGCTTGGTATTTTTTTACAGTTATTATTAATTAATTGTAAGAAAATTAGATGCAATAATGAAGTGATAATTTTATAAACAAATTTCATGTAGCTAGAATTATCCAGTATCTATTTTTTTCAATCTCATCTCAAAATATCATTGGAATCTTCATAACAACCTTACACATGTTCATTTATTTTTAGTATCTTATTGCATGTGTGTTTAAAAATTTATTTTTATAATCTTCCAGTTTATATATCTTATATTTTATTATAATATGAAATACTATCTTTATTCATTAACTTGGTATATGATAAATTGCAAAATTAGTGGTGGCCACTAGGACTGGATGATATATCAATATATCATCAAACATCGATTTTTATAACATATCATCTCAAATGATTTCAATCTTCCTTAAATATTGATATATCGGGTCTCATTATACCCATTCGTTAGACAACACAGTTTCTTATTCTCCTATCAATTCTAAAGTAAGAACAAAGAAACTGAAAAAAAAGTGATTTTTTCCCCTTTACCTCCCCCCCACTACACACCATATATAGAGATCTCCCATTTGTTTGTAAAGTTGGGGAAAAAGGGAAAGAGAAAATTTAGATGATTGGTTATTTATTCATTTATTATTACTAGAAATCAAAATGACAAATAGAAAAGATTTTCAAGGGGGGGGGGGGGGGCATTTTATTTTATTTTCCAGAAATTGGCCAAAACATGCTATATCCTCATCCAACCCTCTTGGTAACACATGCATTAGAAATAGTTTTAAAGGTTAGAAAAAAAACATTTTTTTTTTTATTTTGAATTTTTTTTAATTAAATGCCTAAGTTTAAGTTGGTGTTCAGAAAACTGTTTTTCCATGCAAAACTTTGACACGTTTTTCAAAAGTAAAACCAATAAGTTAGTGTGCATGACTATTCATGTGATTTAGAAATAAATAGCATTTTCATTTTTTGATAAATGTAGGACATTTTCAGTTATAAGTGATTGTTATCTCATGATCACTATTTCCAGGCTGTCATGTTTGGAAAATCTGTTCAAAACTTTGATTTATCAGGTTTTTTGTATATATAAGTGCAGTTAATAAGTTAATGCATCTAAACTTAAAATAGACTTTATGAATATGCCAGCAATAGCTGTAAGTTTACGTTTGAGAACTGTCTTAACAACAACAAAAATTCAAATTTTCTCCCCCCTCCTCCCCCCCCCCCCCCCCCAAAAAAAAAAAATCCACCTGCTCTTGATTAGCTTAAGATTTCTGGTTTTTTAATAATTCTATAAAGAATCAACATAGCATTCCTAGTGATTTCCTTTTATAATTCAGAAACATGCACTGAAAGGCAGGGTTATATTTATATCTCAATCATAACCACAATCACAATACCACCAAGAAGATAATGTAGCAAAAAACCAAAACAGCCACTCATTAGGTCTTCCCGTAACCCCAATGATATTACATACTCATGAATATATTCAAACTTTCACAGATATCACACCAGTGCTGAAGCAACTTCAGTGCCAGATAGTTGAATATACTCGTGAGTATGTGAGTATAATCACACATTCATGAGTAGAAAGATATGTTCTTGAAATCACTTATATTCATTGTACTCGTTCATTCACAAATCCATTCATGATTTCAGTGTATTCATCAAAACTCACTCATGTGCTAAGTGGAATTCAATGAGTAGACACTTTAATATAAATGTAAATTAATGTTGGACGAGTAAAAAGAAAATCATACATTGAATAAGTGTTCTGTGATTAAAATAGAGTACTCATCTGGTCGGGTAACCTGATTTTACCATTAATTTTTCCATTTTGGATGGGTTTGACACTAATTATTTCAGGTTGGGTATTGACTGATGGGTTGGATTGGTCAGGTTAATCCAATCTTTCAAAGAAAGAGAGTATTGTTTCATGAAGAGATATATATATTTGAATATGAATAAGCATACGGATATAATTCTACTAGAATACTTACATAACAACATTACATACAACATTAACATATGGGGTTCTGGATTGAAGTGTGTTGGGTTCGGATTGATTTCAATGATTTCTGGCCTCAGGTCGGTATACTCAATTTGTGCATAAGTATAGATTGTGGAATAATTAATAATGATTTTAAAATATATAATTTTGAATTTTTTTTGTATAATTAATATTTAATTTAATTGTATCGGGAAGAAAAACATTCGATTTCTGATCCTTGTAAATGAATGAATCTTGGGTAAATTCATAAAAAACCAAAGTAGTGAATTATTGAAAAAATAATACTGGACTGATCTATAACTGTGATTGAATTATTTTTAAAAATATATTTAAAATGCAAACTTTTTGAATACATATGTGTTTAATAAAAATAAGTAAATAAATAATCAGAAAATATGCTTAATAATGAAAATTCACTATCATATTTTGTATAGAATAGAGAACTCAAGTTTACCCAAACATGACCCAGCACTCATATCAGATTAACTTTTTTTAATTTGAATTGAATTCGGGTTGATTTGAGTTTTGCAGGTTCAATTGGGAATTAAATGGATGAATCGGGGTGACATTTTCCCCCAGAGCATCAGAAATCCTTTCCAAAGGAAAGCATCTATCTGAATTCAACATTATGTGGTTCAGTTTGGGTTGACCTGATTTTCAAAAAGAAAAACCAGAATATGCTTTCAGAGGAAAAAAACTATGTTTTAATATGAATATATCAGAATATCATAATATAAAGGTGCCAATTTATCATGATATTTAATTTCAGATATCATACAGCCCTAATGGCTACTAGCCATTAGGGCTGTAGCCATTAGGCCACTAATTAAAATAACAGGCTATCAAAAAATTATCTGTTAGTGCCCCCCTTTCATACTAAGAGAGAGTAAAATATTATTGCATGTCATTAAAGATTCCATTCTTGCTTGTTGCAATATGTTAATATTCATATATTTATTTGTGCTATTTAACTTTAGATGAATACCAATAGAAAATTTAACAAAAGTTTATTGTTTAGCACTTTTAAATAAAAAAGATGACCATTCATAAAATTTCTACTACTTTCTATTGGTCACTAATGAAATTTCCCAGTTTTTCCCTAATTAGTATATGAGCCACAAGACTTCAGATGAATTCATTTGTTGAATAGGGTGTTGAACAGAGTTTTCTGGTTTTTATTTATTTTATTTTACCTCTGACGTGTATTTACTACTATTTTTTGTGATAGTTTACATGTATTTTAGATACTGTAGTTTACATTTCTTTTCAGTTTCTCTGGCCTAATAAACAGAAAGTTAAATTTTAGTTTTATATTTAATTTTAATATAAACAAATAGCAATATTTTTTTATGCAAAAAAAATATATTTTTTTTTTTAATTTATTATTTTAATTCCTTCTTTTCCAAAATAACTTTTTATTAAACTTTTTGCCTCATAGTAACATTTTATGATAATTAAGGTCATACTATTGACAAAACTGCAAAGTAAAAAAAAAAGCTTGATTGTTTAAGAATTATAAAATGGTACAAAAATACACAATCAGCAGAAATTATATAAAAACAATGAATGTAATTAGATATTAACAGCAAAACAAAAGTATGATTTACAGTAATTCTCTTTAAAATGAATAAAAATTCATGGAAATTCAAATTTTAATGATTTACAAAATCATTTTTAAAGCATTTAACATGTATACACACATTGCACTTTTTGAAAAGTGTCAAACACTATAATACCATACATTTTTTTTAATATTCAAATTTGCCACTGGTAACCAAAAAATTTTATTTTTTAAAATAAACGTTATTGTTTTAAGCAAAAATATTTTCTTGGTCAAAACATTTATTTTATTAAAAGTAATAATAATAATAATTTCCGCAAGAAATTGGTTAAAGATGCATAGAATTTTATTTCATATTATGATGTACTTTTTCAAATATCGAAGTCATTTTTAGAACCAGACATTTTGCTCATGTGTATGAAATTGTAGAATAATTTAAAATAATACACTGTACAGACAGGTTTACCTTTTTATTACTTTTGATAATAAATATTTATCTGTACATTTGTAGTTTAAATAGCAAACATCTGTGTTGTAAAGCATAGTACAATTTTTATTTTAAATATAAGGATTCTGATGCATGCAAATTTTCTTGCAACAAAGACATTTCATATAGAATTATATCATATTTGGAAATGCAATCTAAGCAATAACTTGAAAATGCCTTCAAGAGATATTAGACATAGTGTTAAAGTAGGGGTTTCCAATGAATAAGGATCATATGAATGAAGTGGCACACCACATCACCTATGCTGTAACAAAAAATTTCTATGAATGTGGGCTTCACATGAATAGAAACATAATTTAAAAAATCCATGCATTTGTAAGATTTATTTATTTTTTATTTTTAGTTCAATTAAACAATTTTTTATTTATCAGAGACAAAACTTATAAAACTGATTAATAATGGTCCACCAAGTCTTGCAAGTCACATGTGGCCCATGGATTTTTCTTAATTATATGACTATTGTAATTATTATGATAATGATTCCTTTTCACTAACAATTTTTTTAACCTTTTCTTAAATATCATTGATGTGAAACTTTCGCTCATTTCAGCATTTTTCTTAAATAACTGGCAAAATAAAGCTGATGACAAATTTGTTTGTATGACTTCAGAACTAAGATCTAAACTGCTTTTTCCTGTAATGTAATAAACTGTTCCAAAGTTAAATGCCTTTTATTCAGGGTCAGTCGTATAATATCCTGTTATTACTAATTTCTATATCTCTGCACCTATTTACATCTAGAGATGCAAAAGTTCCAGTATCTAAGAAATGGAATTGTAGGTACCATGAAAATTAGAGTGTGAAGCATGAAAAACATGTACATTAAAATCCCAATAATGCAGATTAATTGGGACCAGACCCAATCCGGACTATCAAAAATCCAGATTATCTGGAGAATGAGAAAAAATGAAATAAAATAAAACATACTTACAGAAAATCACCTTAATATTAAACATATTGAATATTTACAGACAATAAAAATGTTTACTTTGTAATTATAAATTTTATAATCTTCTGCTGTGCCAGTTAGCTGCTTGGATATAAGTAGTTCGTTGGGTGTAGTCTCCACCCGATGTTCAAAATAAACCATTAATTTTCGAAATGAGACGTTGCTTCATTATGGCTAATAATGGTGTTTTCATCTGTATCATCTTCATTTTCATTTTCTTCAGTTGTGCACAAAGCGATTATTTTGTCATCTGTAAGTGAGGCATAACCTTCATTATTTGCTGCTTCCAACCAATTACTAATGTTGCTGATATCAACATCTGGGCAACCATCAATTTTTTTAACATTACAAAATCTTCAGGTGTAATTTCTCTTTCATTCTCGCTTATTTCTCCTTCTGTTTCAAGCTTATTATTTGAGAAATCACAATTTGCAGGCCATAAATTCTTTCATGACTTTTGGAGAGTACTCTCAGCAACCTGATCCCAAGATTCAGCAATCATATAGATTACTTTCTTGATATTGATTCATTTGCGAATCTCTACTACTCCATGTTCTCCATCATCTTCTAAAAGTTCATTCAGCATTTGTCTTTTGTAAACTTTCTTAATGTTCTGAAGAACCCCTTGGTCCATTGGCTGTACTAGTGCTGTCACATTAGGTGGTAAAAACTTTACCATTATGTTTCCTTTTGTCAGTTTACTTTCTTCGGAGTGTGTTGTTGCATTATCAATTAGGAAGACAGCTTTGATGGGTAAGTTGCACTATTTTAAATATTTTATAACCCCAGAACAAAATATACAAAGAACCACTCTTCAAAAATTTCGCTCTCCATCCAAGAACTCTTCTGGGAATGGTAAACTACAGGTAAAGTCTCACGATTTAGGTTTTTTAGTGCCCAGAGATTTTTGGATTTTCCGATTAAAAGAAGAGGAAATTTGTGCTTTCCTAATGCATTGCTACAAGCCATTATAGTGAAGCTGTCCTTGCTGTTTTTATATCCTTTAGCTGATTCTTCTAATTTTGAGGCTAAAGTTTTATTTGGCAACATGCAGTAGAATAAGAATAGTCCTGATTCATCGGCATTGTAGATCTGATGTGCCATTAATTCTTCTGTTTTAATAAATTCTTCAAATTCCTTTTGGAACTTTTCAGATGTGTTTTTGTCACTAGACAAGCTCTCACTTATCACAGTAAGTTGATGCACACCATGCCGGTTTTTCCATCTATTTAACCATTCTTGACTGGCAGTAAAATCTGGATCACCACCAGGCAACTTTGCAT
This sequence comes from Maratus michaelseni, assembly GCA_963931845.1. Taxonomy (NCBI): domain Eukaryota; kingdom Metazoa; phylum Arthropoda; class Arachnida; order Araneae; family Salticidae; genus Maratus; species Maratus michaelseni. The sequence continues at coordinate 129,978,645 of OZ007599.1, forward strand.
TTAATTTTAAGTATTTCTGTTGGATTATTGGACCTGATATAGGTAAACCATGATCACTTTCTGTGCAAACCAAATTAATAATGCTTCATCCAGTGTTTCAAGTTTAGCTGTTTTAACATTCCTCCGATTGTCCAAACCGTCATTAAAAATTGATTTCGAGCAAAAATCCTTAATTGTTTTTCAATTTTTCTTCCAATCGGATACTGTTGAGGTCCCTACTCTTAATTCACAAGCAATCTTTTTTAAGGGTTCACCGTTATCAATTCTACTCAATGCTTCCAATTTCTTTTGCATAGTCACAAAATTATGTTTTCGTTTTGTCGCCATAGCTAAAAATGTATGCTCAAAAACACTGCATGGCAAAAGAAGTTGTCTGGTAGGATTTGGGTTGATACATTCTCTCTGAATGGGGAGGTCAGATTCTAGGAAACAGAGCAGTGACTCGCGGGTTTCTGCAAATGATATTGTTGAAGTGTTTTTCACGAAGACAAAGAAACAGTCCTGAGAAACCTATGGGCTGGCTGACAAAGATTGGAAAGTGATCCTTATCAGTAAGTGGGTCTATAGGGACTGTTTTACCTTGCTTTCTTGCAATGCTCTAAGTAAAACTTTATTGTACAGTGAGCTTTTGATGACATTTCTAAATGGATTAAATAGAAAACTATGAAAATTGAAATTGCCAAACTTAAAGTGATACATTGTTATTTCTTTGAAAGATAACATCAAAGAGTTTAAATAAGAAAGCTTAAGATATTCTTCTGAAAAGATTTTAGAAAATACTTTTTTATTCAGAATACGAGAATGAAATAAATTAATCTTATGGAAATTTGCCGATCGCTTCTCAAACTTGAAAAAAAAAAAATTTGACCAGACCAATCCGGATTATCTGAAGATCCAGATTAACGGGGTCTGAATTAGTGGGGTTCCACTGTAAATATTTTATTTATATATCTTTAATTAAACTCATATTTCAGCATATAATTTTTTTACTGGAAATCTGTGTTAGTGTCCTATATTATGCAACAACAAAAAACCTTTAAAATGATACATTTGTCATGATCAACCTACATTTGTGATATGCACTGTACATCAACATTATTTATATTTATTTCATTTTCATTAATTGATTTGCATTTTAAACTGCTTACATATTTTAAACATTAAAAAGATTTTAAGTATTTTTGAAATTGTATTTGTTCTTTATCATAGTTATTTATGGAAGTTTATTATGCCATACTGGGATAGGAAACATACTGATTTATTATCTGAATATATTTTTCAATAAAGTATAATTTTTTATTGTCTTTTTGCAAAAAAACTAAAGTAAATTTTGAATAAGTGAAAATTTATATATTTTCTCTTTCCTTTACTACCAGGTATTTTTTGTAATACGTCTTCATTCTGTACAAGCAGCTGCTAGCCTTCCTCCTATTGTTGATCCAGATCCCTTTATTTCCTGTGATATGATGGATGGTAGAGATGCATTTCTAACATTAGCAAGAGAAAAACACTATGAATTTTCTTCTTTGCGTAGAACTAAATTTTCAACAATGGCTTTGCTCTATGAATTACATAATCAAGGACAAGATAGATTTGTATATACATGTAATAACTGTAAAACGCACGTTGAAACAAGGTACCACTGTACCATATGTGATGTAAGTTGATTATCAAGTTGTTTAATTGTTACTGTGTATCTATCAAAATTTCAAAAGTATTTTGTCACTTTTTGTGTATGGGGAAGGTTAAAAAATCTTAAGTAAAAAATACATAATATTTTTGTAACTCAACCTATAAAATCTTAAGTTATTAAAGTTAAAAAATATTTAAAATAACGTAAAATATCCTAATATGCTAGTTGATCTTAATTCAAGTTTGAAATTTAAATACAAATGTTTTATTTATATGAATATCCATTAATTTTTTTTTTACTAAGTTTTTTTAAAAACAAGAAAAAAAATTAAAGTTTGCTTAGTTCAAAGTTTTTTATTATTTAAAGAATGATATAATGTCATTTATATGATATGTTTAATATTTTTTAGATTCTAGGGGATTTTCATAGTGTCTCAATCACTAGCTCTCAATCACTCAATTTTTTAAAGATGGATTGTAAGTTCAAACAGATTCACACTGTAATTTGGTTTGGTTTAAACTATATATATTTTTTTAAGGTTTAATATTGACAAAACCTGTTTTCATCAGTTTATCTAATGTTACTATGTCTTTCTTTATTATGTGAGAAAAAGCACCAACATATAAGTTATGATACATTTTGAAAAAAAAAAAAAAAAAACAAGAATTTAATATCCTTACAAAAAGAATCACTTTCATCTGGCAGTGTGAAATTAAACTGTCTATTTTTATATATCCCTGGCTGGAAATTCAGGAGCCTGGGTATGGTATTTTATTCACTAGAAATAATACACATAAATCAATAATTTTAGAAGTATTTATCTACTTTTGAAAAATTTGTGTCTCATGTCACATTTTAACTGATATTTCATTCCTTCATTCACCTATTTAAAACAATGAATATGAGTGCAGAAATGTGTTCTGATTTATGGCAACCCTAGCACCACAGAGCATAGGTAAGACCTTTAATCATTGTGCTGTGACAATTTTTGTTGCTTCAAATTATCTCATGTAATTAGGACCAACTCTGAGACAAGCAAATTTTAAGAGGAATTATTGCACAACTGAACAAATAATTATTTTATCTCAATGAACTTTTCTATTTTAATATCAAAGTTGATTCTGGTAGCCCCTTCATTTTTTTTACCCTAAACTATGATAATTATTTATGAATAAATGATTCCCAAACTGAACATTGATTTGTAGTGAAAAGAATTAGTAATAAAAATACTCTAATCTTCCCTTGTGTTTATTTGTTTGTTTTTTCTTTTTATAATTTCATCTAAGTTAATTAATGGAAATAATTTTATAGGATTTTGATCTCTGTGTCAATTGTTTTGACAAAGATGGTCATAATCATAAAATGGAGAAACTCGGATTTGGATTGGATGATGATTCTGGATCCTGTGATCAAAAACAAACTAATCCTCAAGAGTCGCGATTGTTATCAATTCAGAGATGTATTAAATATCTCGTCCATGCTTGTCAATGTAGAGATGCCAACTGTAGGTTACCTAGTTGCCAAAAAATGAAGAGAGTTGTTCAGCATGCTAAAAGTTGTAAACAGAAGACAAATGGAGGATGTCCTATTTGCAAGCAGCTAATAGCACTCTGTTGTTATCATGCAAAACATTGTCAGGTAAATTTCTAATTATTTTTGTTGTTGTTGTTGTTTGTAATGATTGTTAGAATTTGTGTCTGATTCAACAACCAAGGATTTAAAGGCATATTCAAACAAGACAATAAAAATTTAATTAAAAAATAAGGCAAATTTATATTAAGTTTTATATATATCATACATAATTGAATTTATATATTTGAAGATATTTGCCTTATACAATTAAAACTTATTAAAATCTGTCTGAAACTTTAGTACCATTATAGTGTATATAAAGGATAAAAACTAGACAGTAAAAACATCATGAATCATTCCATATTAAAATAAAAGATTCCTCACACAGTGTTATTTTATGCTAATTAAAATTAACATCATATTTGTGTTTCCTTTCTTTGCTCTTTTATTTACTTATTTATTTTACTATATTCTTATTGTGGATTTCAAGAGTAATTGAATAACTCTTATCTTGATAGGGTTTAATGCAAAGAAGTTTCATAAGAAGAAAGCATTCAATTATTTTCTACCACTGAAATTGCTAACTCTAGAAATAGTTTGAAATAATCAATAAATTAAAATCTGTCAAAAGTTTTGTTATCTCAGATTTCAAATTTGTTATAAGTTGTTAGATGAATTTTGTTCCTTTGCTTGATTGCTTTGTACTTTCATTTTATATTTATAAAGTCAAAAGCAACTAGATTAGGTGACATTTCAAGTTATTTTACTTCAAATTATAATGTCTCATTAGAGCTATAGTCTTTTCTTTTCAATTTTATTTTCCTGGAATTTTTTAAACTAAGAAATTTTATCATGTTTTGCAGTTTTTCTTAAATTATGTAATAAAAATTTAGGTTAAGGTCACCCAAAAGGGTTTTACTGGATGCATTTCTCCTTTCTTTTATGTTCAAAATATTAACCAAATCTTAATCAGCTTTAATCTAATTTAATTTAAAAATAGTGAAATTTTCGGGTTTATTTCATATATTAATAGACAATATGCTTATGTTCTGTGCAAAATTTCTTGCTTAAAATATATTGAACTTTAAATCAATTTCTTTAAATTAAATTAAATCTCTCATTATTATTTAGTGGTAAATTTATTTTGTAGTTCATTATGTTCCATTTCTAATTTTTGAGAGATAATGAGAAAGTTTTGTTAAGAATTGTTTAATATCAGCACAAAATTTCTCATTTATAAAAGTTATGTCATGCTTTTACAGTAGTTGGGAACTTCAATTTTCCATTCACATTTCCACCCTTTCAAGTCTATTGAGTCTATGTCTCATTCCATTTTCTAAAAATTATCACCCATATATGAAAGAATAAAAAAAGAAAACTTTAATTAAAATTTCCAGTTTCTTTTTTCTAACTTTAAAATCTAATACTTTAAACTAATTTGCCCCTGTTAAGTTTGTTTCTCAGCCCAGCATTTATTACTTCCCGACTTCAAACTCAAACTAACTTTAAGATAAAAATTGCTGAGCTAAATGCAATTCTCCTTTCCCTGTAGTTAGATCTGCAGAGCCTATTTCCCGGGAAGCTCTGCACAGTCTGACCTAGACAGCAATCAAAAGGTCTTAAGCCAATAATTAACATTATGACAAATTGTCTCCACCCTAATCCCCTTACCTGGAAAAATTAGAAGTGCATATTAAAGCTGGTGTGCACAAGGAAAATATACCTTTTTTGGTAAAAATGAAGCATTAAAATCATCCAGACACTCTGGAGAACAGTCCTGACTTAAACAGGATAACAAGTAACTGAAAAGGAATAAAAGTCAGGTCCATAAGCAAACTTGTCTTTGTGTTTCATTACCATGGTTCTCCATAACTACAGCTAAATTAAATCAAAATTATGAAAAATAAAGTAACACTAGGATTTATTACATATATATACATATCCCATTTGAAAAGAATTTTTCCATTATATTCAAAAAATTTTAAACAATTCTATTTCTTAAGAGTTTAAGAATGATATCTTGCACCTAATTTTTATTTTTAGTGAAAAATTAAATAAAATCAATTTGGAAAAGTTATGTGTGCCTTGCCGCTACAGGTCACAAAGCAACCCCCTCCAAAATCAAATCAAAGCATTAAAGGGTAACATTTCTATTAGCATAATCATATTAAAATGAATCAGTTTTCAATATTTGGTTATTTTTTTAATCATAAAATAAAACTGTGATTATAGCTAAGAGTTAAAGTTACATTCTTCGCAATTAAATAAATTAGAATTGGCACTAGTTAAGATTTAGAATACTGAAATATTGGTGTTTTGTATTTAATGTGTGTAAATATGTTTTTTATAACATATATGGTATATATTTTCCAATTTTTTTATTTTTTATATGTAGAATTATATTCTAGTATATTGTTGTATGATTTAAATTGTAAACATAAAACTAATCAGAACATGCCTTATAATGGCATTTCTTCTTGCCATGATCAGGAAAAAAGAGAAAAAGAATGTGTATTGGCTGAGTTTAAAAATATTCTATACTGATGAAGCATACGAATATCAGCCATAATTAAATAGTAAGGGTAAAACTATGGGAGGAGGACACAGTTTAATGAGAAACAGTTGTTCTGGGCCTTGAGTTGAAAAAGTCGTTTGAGGCAGACAAACAACCTTAGCTCTTGAGACATATAGGTGGAGGGGAAGGGAATTTTCATCATTATAATTTCACATCTTTCAGTAAATAATGTGTTTTAAGCTGGCTTAAGCTTGTAATCAAACCAAAATTTTATAACCCATTTATTTTCAATTTTTCAAAAGCTATCTTTATTTATTATGTTATATAACATAAAATCTCCTTATTGTTGGAGCACAGCTCTGGCTGTCCATGAAAAATTACACTTTTGTAAATAAGATAGCACTCAAAATATTAGTCTCATTGATACCAAAATTGAACTGGAAGTTGGTAGTGCAAGATCTTTATTGCAATAGGGTCTGCCATATGTGGAGGAGGCATTCAATGACCTAAGTATTGATACATACGAAGAAATGAATTTTCCTGCTGTTAGCAGTATACATGAGCCAGAGAGGCTGCAAGAAGAATACCACAACATTAATCCCTATATGGTCACAGCTGATATTATATTCTATGTGCAGGCAAATGGGGATGCTTTGGGACAATGCATGATTGATCATGCATGTGAGTGAAAAAGTTAGAGCTACAATTACCTTATTGCAATTTTACTTCATTTCTAAACTATTGTAAAGAACAACTTACTATGCATTAAAATTATGATAATTATGACATCAGATTTAAAGACTCAATAACTGCTGTGGACATTGGTCCAAAGGAGTTGTCACATGGAGCAACTTATGTCACTTTTAGTAAAGTGTGTTGTTTTGAGGATGTTCTCATCATTAAAGGATGTGTTCTTTCATTAGAGGATAGGTTTAACCAAATTAGAAGAATGGAAACAGTTGCTCATAGATTAGCATGTGAACTTTACCTGAGGCAACTGACGACTGAACAAACACTTGAAAATAAAGATGCAACAGCTGTTATTGCAAACTTACTATTAAACAGTAAACATAAAAATATTTTTTTTAATTTGAAAATGTTATAAGTTTATGCAACTTAATGCTCTGACATTTTGACTAGATAGATGCAGTAATTTTTTATTTATTTATTGATACAGTCTTAATTTTGTTATGGAATTGTAGCTGGAAACAAATACTGAACTATTTATAATTTTTTAAATGCAAACTGGTGAATCCTTCCCCATCGAGCTGCACACGATAGAATTTTTTTTTTAAATCATGCTTGAAAATTATTTTAAAACAATAAAAAACTGTAAATTAAGATATACTTTTCAAAGAAATTGCATTTGAAAGAACTTTTTTTTTCTTCTATTCGATGGCATAAAAATTAAAATTGTGTGATGTGTAGAAGTTAACCCTTTGTTGCATACATTAAAACTGGCAAATTCTTAACATTTGTTATTTCCTAACTAAAAGGGTCACACAGAATGAGATAAAAAATGATTTATGTATAATAATTTTATTTATTTTTTAATTACAGCCTGCTCACTATAGTCCAAAACAAAAGAAATAAAGTATGTGTGTTTCAATTATGCATTAAGCCAAGAAGTCTAAAAACAATAATTAATATACAAAATACTATTTAAATAACATTATTGTAGGTTTAGAAACATTTTAGTTCATGCAGAATATTTTTCCGGCATTCTGGAGGATATTGATGATATCTCAACAAGCAAGTTACCCGTTGTTGTGGTGCTATGTTGATTTTTCTTCTGAAAGCATAGATAAGCTTTGAATAGGAACAGTAATTGAAATATGTTGGGTAGGGGAAAAAAATAGCATTTTTGTCCACTGTGGTGGACAGTATGCAACAAAGTGTTAAAAAATTGCAATAAAAGCAAAATTTGATGGTCAGATGTTGCCACCATCAATATGATATCAGTATTACTCACAGACATGGTTTTGCTTTATAATATAGATACATGACAAAATTGGGTTGACTCATCATTTTATTGCAGTGGTCGTCTTATGACATTCATTTGAAGGAATAAAGTCTTTTAGATTTATACAGAAAGGCAAAGTAGTTAAGTGTTAAAAACACTACTTAGCATCAAAAGAAAACTACAATAAGTTAATTCATGCACAAATAATTGTAATATTTGTGTTACTCTGCATTGTTAAATAGAGTAATAATTGTTATGAGAAAAAGAAAAATAAATTTTATCAAACTTAATTTTTTTTGCATGCAAGAGAAATTGCCATATGTGCTGCCACTTTTCTGCCTAAAAGCGGAATTCTGCCTTTTTATAAATTCTGCGATTTCCACTTTTGTAAAATCCGAGATTTTCTCTTTTTTATAAAAGCCGCGATTTCCCCTTTTTATATAAAATCTGCGATTTCTGCTTTTCTATATAACAAATCTGCGATTTCTGCAGATTTCTCCTTCATAATTCCATAATATTAACTTTTATTATACTCCCCATAATTAAAAAATATATGCATTAAACAATATGACTTCCTTGAGTTTCATCTTTGTACCCTGTATGGTTTGCTACACAGCAGCACATTTTCCCGGTGATGCACGGGAGTTGCAAGGGACGAATTTCTACTCTCCATCTTGTTTATCATCAGGGAAGAATGCCACTTTTTCACCTTTCTTTTTTTTTTTTTTTTAATCGATCAGCAATTTTTGCAGAATTGTTACAAAAGAAGAAAATTATATTCATGTTCACTTGGAAAAAAGCTGAGAATTATGTCAAACGATCGTGGAATAAAATTGCGAATTATGTCAATCTCTCAAGCAAAAAAAAACATCGAGACTTTTGTCAAAAAATTACAGAAATTAATAGCAAATTGCATCAAAAAATTGCAGAAATTAATTGTGAATTTTGTCAAACGATCATGGAATAAAATCACAAATTTCGTCGAACGATCGTGGAAAACAAAATCACAAATTTCATCAAACGATCATGGAAAAACTCACGAATTTCATCAACAGGTCGCAGAAAAAATTGCAAATTTTGTCATGAGGTCACATAAAAAAATAGTAAATTTGATCGAAGTTATGGTTTTCTGTACATACAAAAATAATAGTTAACTATTTAAATATTCATGTTATTTGCTCCTGATTAGAACACATGAAACCAAACTCTACTTTTAGATGAAAGAATATTAATGTAGTATAAAACTGTACATGTTGACAGGTAGTCATTTTCTTTAACTCAACTATGAAAATGCAATATATGTATTACAGAAAATACTATAAAATATTTTAACATGAGAAATTTGTTAATGTATTTATTTTATATTCAGTACAATATAGTTCACAAAATTCACGCATAAATGTTAATGTCGTAAATTTTACTTTCATGTGTAATTTTTTCTTTTTTGTTATTTTCTGAGTGGCATCCATAGTGTCATAGATTTGCCACCCCTGTGCCAGACTATGTTATCTAAATATACCATTACTGCTCATTCTTGAGCTAGTTATATATCCATTTACACAATGTTATTTTTACATCCAGCACAATAATCAGATGGACTATGCTATTGTAAAATGCCACAAATATAGGTAGGTTTATAGGGAGATATTTTGGTATAGCTTGTAGTGGTATGGATTGATCAACTTTGATGACCAAATTTGTTGTCAAATATTTATCTGGAAAAGTAATTTGGTTATTGAAAGAGTCCCTGAAAATCCCTATTCTTTCATCTTTGAGAAGTGTTAAAGCCCTCTTAAACACTATGTGATGTGTATTCTCATTTTACAATTCCATGATAGATCTCATTTTACAATTAAAAATAATAATTATTGGAAATATGCACATTTTTTTTAAAGATGAGTTACTAAAATTTCAGTGTATATGTCGGCATCAAAATTTCACCTATTTAATTTCTACATTCAGCCTGGTGATATTTGTAGTATAGATCACATGTGTAGCTTTCTATGAGGGTTTGTTGAATCCAGAAATGTAGAAACACTGTCTCTTGGCTAGAAAAAGAACAAATCCTGTGTTACTCTTTCTTTGAAGTCACTAACAAAAGTCCAAGAAGCTAAAACATGTGTAGAATGACATCTTTATTGTTTAACTACTGTAAGCATTTTTTATTTATTTCGATTTTTACATTTTTGATCCACAAAACTGCTTCCCCCTTTTTTTTTCTTGACAATCTAACTTTAAGCATATATTTTAGCAACTGGTTTTATTTTTGTCTTGGTAAAAAGTCAGTAACAGACATTGATAAATAACATAACACCTGACTATATCATGCCATGATGATTCAAATAAAAATCATTAGTTCTAAAAACTTACATCCTCTTCATATGTTGCAATGAATATGAATATAGAAAAGTCTGAAATTGTATAGCTTCAAATTTTGTCTTTTCTCTTACCTGGTTAAACTGTTATTTCTGTATGATAATCTGAAATAAGATTGTCCAAACAACTGACATATGAGCTCATATAAGATTTTGTTGTACTTATTTTTTTATTTTCGTTATTAGTTTAAAATTAAAATGATTTTATTTTAATGTATATTGATTATTTTAATTCTACCACTAATCAGTCTATTAATCTGGATAAGTTTTAAACTGATATACAACAACAATTTTTCAGTTACATAAGATATTTAAATGTATTCTTATTGTCTAGACTACATATAAATGTTTCTTTTTTAAAGCAGATTATTGAAATTTAGATAATCATGTGATAAAATAATATTTCTTATGCACATTTGTTTGTACATATTGAGATGTGGTTTTCTTGTTTTTACTTTTAGGAAGCTAAATGTCCTGTTCCTTTCTGTGTCAATATCAAGAATAAGTTACGCCATCAACAACTGCAGCAAAGATTGCAGCAAGCTCAGATCTTAAAAAGACGTATAGCTACTATGCAGAACCGTGGAATGTCTGCTGCTGTAATACAATCTAGTCCTGGAAATTCTAATTCTTCCAATCAGCCATCTCCTGGTGCTCAACCAAATTCATCCCCTCATCCTCCTCAACCAGGTATTGGTGTAAAACCATCAACAACAGGACCACCTGTTGGTGCTTTACAAGCTGTTCAACAAGTACAAGCTGCAGCTGCCAGACAGACTGCACCCCACATGATTACTCCTTCTGTAAATTATAGTAAAAATAATCCTGTTGTTAGTCCTTCAGCTGCAAATACAAATGCAATGACTACAACTCAGCAAATGCAAGCACAAATGCAAAAATCAATGCCTCAGATGATGTCTGGAACTCCAAATCGTATGGTGAACATTAGTAATGTTGCTTGTTGGGAAGGTTCAGGATATGCTCAAAATCCACAGCCTCACCAAAATGCACAACCTCAAACTAATCCTCAGTTAGGTCTTAGACAGTCTTCTCAGCTTATGGGAGGGCCAAATAATATGCATAATTCTATTGGAAATCCAACAATGGGACCACCTCAAGTAATGCCTAATCCTGGACCTTCTTTAGCAGGTATGCAAAGGCCAACACAAGCTTGGCAACAATTACTTCAAACTTTGAAGTCTCCTCCGTCAGCTCAACAGCAACAACAAGTTCTTGCAATTTTAAAATCTAATCCACAATTAATGGCTGCATTTATAAAACAAAGGACTGCACAACAACAGCAACAACAGCAGCAGCAACAACAACAGCAACAACAGTTATTGAATGATGGAAATATGATAGCTCCACCTCAAAGTGTATGGTATAAACAGCAACAGCAGCAACATATTCTTGCCATGCAAAGGCAGCAACAGCAACAAAGTAATCAGTTTCCTCATCCACAGCCTCCCATGTATCCTCAACGTCCACGTATGCCAATTCCTATGAATTTTGGACATCAACAAGGATTTCAAGGAGATGGTTCTCAATTTCAATTTCAACAACAACCTCAACAAATATTAATGCAGCCTCAAATAAAACAGATGGCATCGCCAACTCATCCTCCTGTTAGTCCTCAGCAAGGAATCTTAGCTCATCCTCAAAACCCTGTTCCATCTCCACAACAGCAATTAATGCAGCAGGTGAGGTCCCCACCTCCAACTGCTGCTCAGCTGGCACAAGCAGTACGCTCTCCACAGCCTATTGCATCTCCAAGGACTCAAAACAATACTTCACAGAACCAACCCATCCCATCCCCTAGGCAACAACCAGCTCCTTCACCTCATTATCCAGCACAAACTCAGTCACCACATCCAAGTCTTTCAGTAGGAACTACAGGGCTCACTGGGCCTGATCAAATGACTAATAATAATGACATGATGCTAACTCATCTCACTAACCCAGTGTCTTCACATCCAAATATAGCCAGTCAGTTACAGAGCCCAGTTAATCAAGAATTGGGACTCTCTTCGAGAGATAACATGGACCTAGCTCATTTGACTCGAGAGGAACAGCTTGATAAATATGTTGAAAATTTATAACCTATTTATACAATTTTGTTTTCTTTTACGCCTGTATTACTTCATTTTTTTAACAGAACAAAGATATCTTTTACCACCAAATCTTTTATTACCAGTACTTTTATACTAAGCTGTAAAAGGTATTGTTAGTAGAAGAGAAACTTAAGCAAAGAAAAATTATTTTTCTTTAACTAAATGGCTGTAATTTATTGTATTAAAGTTTGTACAGTTGGGAGACTGTTGTTGCTCTACATAGTCGTAGAGCAATTGCACCTCTGTTGTTATAAATATATATATGTACATGTAAATTTTGGTAGCTGGTTTCTTTCTACCACATTCATTTTGATTGTTTGCCATGATCTCCAAATGTTCAGTTTAAAGTATTGAGATATCTTTTATTGTATTTGTTCTGTACAGTTATTTGTGATGAATAAGTTATAACACGCACATCATATCATTTATTATAAGATCATACCTCTTACATTCATAGAGTAATACTTTAAGATAATGTTTTCCTTATGAAAGAATTTGCTTTTGTGATATGAGAAAGATATTAATCAAAAGTCAGTCAATCTGGCTAGATAACTTTCTCAATTAAAAGAATATATGTTGTTCATATTTTAATGTGTGTGTGTGTATATGTATTTGTGTATGCATACATAAGAATGAGTGATGTACGCATGGACATTCCAGGTAATTGGTTTAACCAATCTTTTGAGTATAAATCATATGTATATTTCATAAATAATATGAAAGCATTAATAGGTAGTAGAAATACACCTGTTTTTGCTAAGCCAACATAAAAAGTTTTAAATATCACATAAATCATTTAGAAAATGTTATGTCAAGATTTTAACATTTCTATTGTGAAATATATTTCGCATAAACTTTAAAGAATATTTTTAGTCAGTTGTGTGTTCATTTACTCTTTAAAGTTTATTTATTTATAACTGTAAATCTGTTGTTGTTATGACTTTTGTACAGCAATAAAATGAGCCTTTTTATGTTACTTCTAATACTGAATATCAATTTTTTATGAATTTCATAATCTTAGAGTTGCTCAGTACTTAAACACAGCAGATGAGATATGGCATATAGCTGTTATTTAATTTTAATATTATTCCAATATAAAGTATATATTAAACAATTAAATACATGAATAAGAAAAAGTATAAGTAAATGAATAATTTATGTTGTTAGTGGTAAAAGTATTTTACTGCTCAATTTAGGAGCCATATTACCTACCTGTGATTTATTTATTTATTTATTTATTTTTAATGTTTGCATATTAAATTAAAATCACTTACATAGGTAAAATCTAGTATCAAAATTTTAATGATTATGTAATTTCAGTACGTTAAAAATTAAAAACTAAACTTGATAACTAATTAATATGCAAGTTTCTAGTATTTTTTTCTATCCTAACTTATTTTAACTTCATATTCATGTCTTTATTATGATAAGTGGCTTTTATAGAAGCTTAATTTGTGAAATGAATGTATAACATATGATGATCTTATAATATTCCACTTGTTGTTTGCCACCTGAATGAAATGTGTTACATAAGTGTATTTATATTTGGTTCTGTTGTTAGTAGTTTATATTATTTTTATGTAAATTAAATGTAAAATAATTATCCATCTAAAATTTAACATTGTTTTGGCTTTGTTAATGGAAATTCAGTTGTATTAAATATGTTTTCTAATCTTAAATTCCATTGTAATTTAACAATATTTTATGGCATGTAAATTATTCATGCATTTAGGATTTTGTTATGGATGCAATACTTAGGTATATATCAAATGAGAATTAAACGTCCTATAAATGTTTATTTTTGTATTGTGTGTGTGTGTCTAAGTGAGAAAATTCCATTTTGGTAGCTGTGATACATTCAGTAATATGTTAGAATGTTTTGTTTTTTTTTATTTATCAGCATTGTGTCTTCAATTCATGACATCAGTTTAATTTATTTATCAATTACTAGTTGATAAGTGACCAACATGATCATTCATTTGAAGTTAAAATTAATGTATTTCTAACAAGATGAGCTGCTCTATGATTAGATTTTCTGGTTTGTGTGAAAAATTTGCCATTATGGCAAGAAATTAAAGAATTAATTGTACACATATCAAAGACCTTGAATATTGCATTAAAAATAAATAAAAATAAAAATATGAAAAATTCACTTTGGGATTGATAAATGATTGCAATTTTTTTCTAATATAAAAGAATATGTTTATTTTTAGTCAGTAATACATATTTGTGTTTTACAGAAATTCACTGGCAGTATGCTGATATTTTTATGTGATACAAATGGCTCGTGCATTGTTCTTTACATATATGTGCTCACACATTATATAGCATATACATTGTTGCTGAAATTTAAATACTGTAATAAATTTTATGCAAAAAAAAAATAATAATAATAATAATAATCTTATAAATTTATGCAACTTGCAATAAGAAAAAATATGTTGTAATTTTGCTATGTTTTAATTTTTTTAACGATATGCATCATATTTCTCATAAAAGTTATTTTGAAATAATAAAGTGATTTTTGTCTTTTGCTAAATTCTCATAGATGTTTTTAAATAACTATAGTCTTTCTACATGTAAAAATTTCATTCTATGATTGTTTTAACAATAGTATTATTTTGTTCCTTTCTTTATAACACTTCTTTTTTTTTTTTTTGCCAATTAACTATTCCTGTTGGAAAAGTGCTATGAATGCTTGGGGGAATTAAAAAAAAACTCATTGTCAAAGTTTCTAAAAGTAAAGAATTTTCTACTTCTGTGTGATATTTTTTTATGTTATTTTGGAATATACTGATAATATCATAAGGAAATTCAGTGAAAAGAAAACTTTAATCAAAGAGGTTTGACTGGAAGTTTTCAATTCAGTTTTAAAAGATTTCTTGTTTATTTTATTAATTTATTTAATAACATCTCATTTGCATGTAAATAAACAGAATCAATTGTTATAATTAAACCCATCTTTTTATAATCATTTGCATAAAGCATAAATATGAAAGTGTTCTATTTTATATTCCTTAATCAGTATATGTTAAGAATTCTTGTAATTTTAACTAAAGCCATAGTATCAGATTTTAGTTTCTTGAAAATTTTTTAGAATTAATTTATGTGCTTAATTCACCTTAATCTACAAAAATATCTTTATATGTTCTGAGTCTTGGTCCTATGTAGCTTATAGCACACAAAAGTGACTGGATAAAATTATGCTATCTAAAATATGTTGGGAGGGAATGAGTATGCAGTCAACACAGATATTTTTTCTTTGTTTTCTTATTCTTTCTGTATCTGCGAAAAATCATGTTTATATATATATAGAGTTTATTCACTCTATAAAGAAAAAGGGCAGGGTGCTAGTCACTAAGGAAGGGAACTACTGAAGCAGAAAAAAAGACACCAGTTCAATAGAAAAGGGTATTATTTCAAGAGAAAATGTATCATTATGTTTTGTAACATTACAAAAATAAAAGAAAAAATATCTAATTTTTAGTTATATGATTAATAAAATACATTAACTTTCAATACTTTTATGAATTATAAGTAAAAATATACAATAAACTCTGTTTAAGGCAGATTCAATCGGGACTAAAAAAGTTTCTGTTATAGATAATATTCCACCTTACGCATAGTTCACTATATTGAAAATCTTTCTGCAGGACTTTAAAATACTTCTGCATTAAACATATTTCTATCTTACACAGAATTCACTTTAGACAGATTTTACTGTACAATTAAGTTACAACATGCTTAAATAATTGCCTGTGTTTTTCTTAATGAATGAGAAAGCTCTACAATTTTTGCATGCTTTCAGACACACTGATTTAGGAATATTGTGGTAAGGGAGAAATTTTACAAGAGATCTCTGTGAACAACTAGAGGTGCATTTCACTATTTTTTTAAAGAGCAGAGTGCATTTTGATGATTTTAACAGAGGCAGAGCACTGTGTCCTTATATATAGTATGTATGTTCCCTTATTATGCATACCTAGCTATATGTACTTCAGGCAAAAGAATATATTTCAGGTAAAGAATTGGCAAAGTGGATATAAAATAAAATAATTTGACTCAGGACCTTGCTAATTGACTGAACTTATTTTACTCACATATCCGTCATACAACAGTAGTTGTGTGGTTTTAGTAGCAGTCCTGGGAGCCATAAATATGAAATTTTTACTTACTAGTTTTTACTACCACCTATGTGGTCTAAGGTTTTGTAGGCACTTCAAATCTACAAATTCTGCTCTTCTTTGAACAAGTTTTTGCTTATATATTCATGCTTGTAATATTTTCCAGCAGGGGGTGAAGGTGTCTAAATAGAAAGATCCTTTAACTTAATTGGATCATTAGCTTTAGATTGATGTCTGGAGACTTGTGACGAAACAAGGCTTGGTCGAGACCTGGATGCCACTAACCGCAGATAAAGTAAAGTTGCACTAAGATCAGTAATTTCTACCCTTGAAATTCTTCAGATTTAATGATCCAATGTAATAAATGTTATACTGCAAAACAAACTGACAAGGGATAAAAAGGGTTTGAATATAAGATTTAAAGCTAGAAAAAGATGACTGGGAATTTTAAACTTAGAATTTTAATTATGAATTTTAAATAGCTTTTGATTTTATATACTTTCATCCCCCCCCCTCACCCCCTCCAAGATGAGGTCCACCAGACTTGCCTGCAAGACTGGGGGTATTCACACAGAAGATGGAGAATACAAAGATAGCTAAGCAGAAGTTTTTATTTGCTTAAGGCTTCAGATTAAAGTTAATGCTAAAGTTAAACTACATTTAAGATTGATAAGATGTGGGGTTTGAATTTTGCTGCTGGAAAAATAAGATTTAAAGTTTAAATTTTGAGGCTAAAAATTTAAGTTTTTATGCTAGAAGTTGTAGGTTTGGGATATGTCTCGCAGGACAACCTACTAAAAATTTACATCAAAAATGCAAAAAATACTTTGATACAAATACAGTAATATCATGACTATTTGATATTTTTTATAAGTAAATATTAAAAGATACCGAATTACTATGATGTACACATGGAAAACAAATAAAATTATGAATACTTATGTCTTTTATAAGAGATTTGCAAGTCTTGTATTATGAATCTCTTATGCATACTTGCCAACCTTCAATCTTCCAGATTTTTTAAATCATAAAACATACTTTAAAATAAAATAGTTTAATTAAATACTAGCAGAGCTTTGCCCACTACACTGGTTGGTTTATTCAAACGGACCTCGAATTAAATGAACTTAGGATTGGGCGCACCATTGTCTTCAGATTTAAATAAAAAACAACAACAACAATTTCATTTAGAATCCTTGCAGAAACTGCATCAACATATTTTTAAAAAACTATGATTGTTGATTTATTTTGTCCAAAGGGTTGTGTTTCTCTTCAACAAAAATTGACCCAGGCTCCAGGCAACAAAATGGCTGCTTGTAAAATTCACCTGAAGGAAAAGTTACCATTTCAAAGAAAGAGAAAGTTTTTCTCCCCATTGGAAGCGGGCATAATGATGAATGTGTTCTCATTGTGTAGGTTTGAACCACTCCCTATTTCCTTTTGTTCAGATCCAGCCCACTCTCAAACTATAGAAGGGGAGAATCCTCTGGTATTTCCCCTTCTATTCCTGCTTTGAAAAAAAGTTGAAGCATGCGCACTGAGGCCAATTTCATGTGAAATCTTGAGAAAATGTTCCTTTAAATATATAGACATCTTGCTTCTATATGGCAATCATTTGAAATTTACTTGATTTATAAAATTTTGGGTTCAAATATCATTATTTGAACCCAATCTAATTCACAATTAATCAATTGATTTTGAAAAGATTAAAATTTTCATTTTATTTTTAATTTTGTAAATAACTAAGTTCATGTTATATTAAAGAATCATGGGTACCTAGAAATATATCATTTTTCTATCAATTCTGATCCTAAGCATCTTGTTCTGAAACAATATTTTCTATTAATTGATTTGCCAGTAGCATTTCTTGGGTTTTGTGAATTTTATCTATGAAAATGCTTTTTTTTGTTTATTTCCTTATGGTTTTAAATGTTAATTCAAAATTCAGAAGATAAAACCATTGTTTTAGAATTTAGTAGATTCTTGATTATCTTGAATGGTAAGATATAAAGTGAGATTGTTTTTATTCAATGAAGTATATGTAAAAGAATTTGGGAAAATTTAGTAGATTTTTTTGTTGTTGTTTATTCAAACTTAAGCTGCTAGAACAAATTATGGGTTCATATCTACTCATTTATAATCAAACATGATCTTTTTGAGTTACATACTTTACGTTACTTTTTGAGTAACATATCATTAATATTCACTTCAAATGTATGAAGGATTTGCAGATAGGTTGAAAATATCTTCTGGTAAAACATCCTTTGAGTTTTGACATATATATCAAGTCTTGATATTCTAAATTCATAGTTAAGAGATGTGGGAATACATTTTTTTTCTGTAATTTAAAAAAGTTTATGAGTTTAAAGATAAAACAATGTGGATTTAGGCAAAAGCAAAGTATGCAAGTATACCATATTCTTAATACTAAAAAAAATCTTAGGTGCAGTTTTTGGCATATTATAAAGTATGATGATACACCTTGTGGGCTAATCCTTGAACATAGGACTTTAGGTAGTTCTCAGATACTTATGAATAGTGCAATTAAAAAAAAAAATCTACATATGTAAAGACACTAAATGTAATGTAAGCTTTGAATTTGCTTTTCCTTTGTGCTATCATTTTTTTTATTTTCATTATTTGTTGACCATTTAATTTTTTAATAGAATTTTGCTTAATCTAGATTTGGATAGTAACTATTGTCAAATTTCTTTTTAATGAAAGATTTGCAACAAGAACATTTATTTTTGCATTGTTTTATAAAATGCTAAAAGTTACTTATTATAAAACTTGGCAAATATCTATTTAATATTCTTCTGATAATATTATTATGCATACATAACTTTATATGTATTCACAGATATAAATGTATTTGTATATTTAAGATTTTTAGTGATATTAGTGGAAATACTGCAGATGTGCCTAATAAAATAATAAATCAAGAAATTTCATTATGTGTAATTTTAATGAAACATTATTTAATACATATAGAAGTTTATTCAATACATACACCTTGAAGATTGTCTATATATTCAAGCTGCTAAATTCAAAAGTTTTCTGAACTGTATTAAAATTTACTGTCTCTTACAGTGCATTGCAAAATGGTAGGCTCACACTTAAAAATCCATTTAACTTCTGAAAAACATGCAAAAGTTCTTTGGAACAAATTCTAGACATTTCTTATTTGAAATTGCGAGAGTAAGAAAAATATTTTTATGGATCATTTCAAAAATATTTAAAAAAAAATCATTATTTATTACAGGATGAAATTACAATTTTTAAGGAATGTGTTACATGTAATAGAGAAATAGCACAAATTTTAAATGAATCACATAATGTAATTTTTTGTGTTCAAAAAATTCTTATAAGTTTAACAAATCATCTGGAAAGTCAAAAGAAAAAGTTTGGTCATCAAACGAGGACAACACTAAGATGATTAATTCTGGCTAAACTTCTTTCATAGCTTTCCAAAAGAAAAAATACATCCAGTTACCAAGTTTACACTGTCAAGAATATTTAATTTTCTAAAGTATAAAAAGAGGAAAACAGTTTTAAAATTAACTGAAAACACAAAGAAAAAATAAGCTAAAAAATTTCCCATTCAAACAAATGTCATAATGATATTTCATTTGGTGGAACTATAATTTTGCAACACACATTTTTCATATACTGCTTTCATTTTTATAAATGTATTTGCTATAAGTTTTTGTTCCTGATAATTTGTTTTTATAATAGTTTTATAATCTGTACAAAATATTATTTATTATTCTAATATAATAATTCAATAGAAATCTGAAAATTTTGTAATGGATCCATCATTTTGCAATGGACTGAATTTTTCAGTGTATGTAATTACATTTTTGTATGTTATTGTATTGATTTTACTATATTACAGAAATCTGCTGTTTAATAACATAGTTTAATAAAAATTTCAGCATTTTCTTAAGGCTCAAAATGGGTGCTTTTTGAGAGGAAAAAATTCTGCAGATTGTTTTATAATTTTGCATGCACATTATTGATTAATATTATAAAATCACAATAATATACAATATTGAAAATTATAATTTTGAAAGATTATTTTTCTGCATCCATTTTTAACGATAATGAACAAATCTTCCTCTGTGAAATTGCATTGAATTTATGCAATTTAATAAAAATTAAGGACTTGACTTTATGTAACAAAAAGCACCAAGAACTAGTCCCATTTCTTGCAATGTTGTGATACTTTATGATCATATAATGTATTTCCACAGAGTAGCATCATAATGTTCTGTGAATTTTAAGTTTTATTTTATCCTAAGCTTGTGTAATATATAAACGTCTTTTAAAATATTAAATATTCAAGTATAAAATTTTCTAGTAAAAAATCCTTCAGTCAAATTTACTTTTTACTTGATTATTATATATGATTATGAGGCACTGTGATATGTGCTGTCAGTATAGTGTGTGAATAAAAGTTATCCTGTGATTAAAAAAACTGAAAATTATACATTTGTCTGTATTGCTCAGAAGATTTAATTTTCTGTTTGATTTGTATTGTGACGTTAATGTGGTGTGTAAATTGAGGGCAAAAAGCTATCAATTTCTTGATACAATATATTGTATAAAATTAACATATAAATATTGATAAATAACATTCAAACATAAGTTTCTTCCCTTTCCACCCCCCCCCCCCCCCAAAGATATGTACAAATTTTAGTGTTGAAAACCCACCTGTGTTTGGTCATTTAAAAGTGCTTTCAATATGTATGTATATATGTATATCTGTTTAGATATATGTATATATTTATATATATGTACATATTTATATTTATACACTCTTTGGTTTTACCAAAGGCAATGGTGTTAGGTCAAAAACCTTTCACCCATGGTTTATTCCTTGGATTGGGATGGATGTTGCCACTTGTTGTGTTGTATTATTTTGCATCTCACATGTATATTTGCTACCTGTTATGTCCATGATGCAAAAAGTTGTTTTTGTATATATTGTAAAATTTTGTGTCTTACAATTTGAATGAATATAGGAATGTTAAGATCTTTTTACTACAAAATTGTATTTTGTTGAACAAAATAAAACCCACAATCATTTGCGCCAGCATTATAAAAAAAATGAAGCATGTTCAGTTTTACAAAGAAATTATTGTATATAGTGTATTAGGGAACAGATTATTCTTGAGTTTCAACTGGACATTTGCATTTAAAAGTGAGAACTGTATTAAGTAGCTTATCATTCCCTTTCTTCTCCCATCTAAAATTATCACTGCCAGGATAAAAATCCTTGTGAATAGTGAGCAAAATCATTTAAATTTTTCATTTGTCCTGTTGCCAGTGATATTTGAGCTATTATAAAATTGAAAATATGTAATAAACTATATTATGGTCTTTGAATTTGTCTCTGGTGATATTTCTTATTTTTAAAAGGAAATAACATATTACAAAATTGTCACATTGAATTGCTCATTTCAAATTGCAGTTTTCGGTTTTGTATAGGTTTACAACAATGTTGTCAACTAAGCAATTACTTTCTTTTGATTTTATGTTTGAAATATATTTATTTTATTTATTGAACTACTTGAGAGGAAAATATATCAATTTATGCTTTGCTCTTATATCTATGTCTTGTTTTTGTTGTAATGTTTAAGCATTTTTATACAATTAAAAGAAGCTAAAATATAAATAAAATAAACATGTGCTAAGAATTTATTTTCATATTGAAACTGCATAGTATAGACAAGATGATAGTAGTTAATCTATTAATTGCAGTTACTGTACAATTAAGTTTAGTGCAATTAGCTTTGAAGAATTTGTTAAAGATGAACAAAAATTGTTGAATGTACACTAAAATATATTGCTTATTTTTGCTTCAGATTTTTTACATTATAGTCATATATATATATATATAAGTAATTATTTTTCAATATTACTTATATAAATATTATCAGTTTTCTAAAATTATAAATATTTTAGAGGAAATTAGATAAAAGATAACTTTTCAAAAATGTACATAAAAGGCGAGGATTCAGAAATGTCTGTGCAAAATTATTACTTAATTTAGAAGACAATTCTCTCATACTGCTTGAAAATGTAAAAGATCATATCTGTATGTATTAAATTTGATGTTTCTTGCAATTTTAGGATATTTTTTATTTCTAACTAAGTTTTTAAGATAATTTCCCTAATGTCAAGTCTGTATTTTCAGTATTAAAAAGTCATATATTTTAAAAGACTTTCTTTCAAAATCATTTTGATGCACTCACTATAATCATTTTTTATGTTAATTATGATACTGTAGTCTTAAAAAATTAAAAGCTTTCTAAAAGGTAAGATCTGATAGAATGACTTTAAATACTTTTTTAATTATTTGCTAAGGAAACCTTAGATCTTAGTTATTAACTACCACAGTATTTATCCATCTTAGTTCCTATGGTGGGGCAATTTGACTTTTTAGGGGGACAATTTCAAATTTGTAATGCATTTTTTTTTGGAACAGTAATGTTTTGGACTAAAAATAAAAGTAATACATGTAAAATTAAAGATAAATAAGTTTTTTTTGTTAAATTAAAAAAGTTACAAATCAAAAGTTTAAAATGGATTGAAAACCAGAATAAATATATGAACAAAAATATTTTGACACTTTTTATTCTTAAAAATTTCTATTATTTTTTTTGGTACAGTCAAACCTCGTTAACACGAAATCGCTTAACGCAAAATTTCACTTAACACGAAATAATACTGAGGTCCCGTCAGATGAGCCTGAAAATCAATGTTAATTAATTCGTTTAACACGAAATAGAATTTCAGAAAATCCCGCTTAAGGCGAAATTTTTTTTTTTCCTCTAAAGTAAAAAAAAAAAAATCCTTACGCAATATTTTCGATATTTTAAACTTACAAGTCACACCCTCTTATTAAAAATGGAATTTTCTTATGGTTTGAAAAATAGATAAAGAGAAAAAGGTTTTCAGAAAATCATGAAATACTAAATTGCTGACTAATCCCTGCTTTTCTTTGATTTCTAATGTGTGCAAGTGTTTCCACATTAACCATATGAGCTATAAATCAGTCACAATGAAAGTTTGGGTGTAGGCATTTCTTTTTTGAAAGTGATTGTTACATTACTCGGTTGACTTTATTGACAGTGACATAAACCATAGTCCGGGTTTCCGAATTCTCCTATCTGTGAGTGAAAGTAGTGACAATCCTTACTTCACTACCTAACTAACATAACTGAAACTCTGTTCGCAGCTGCTCTGTAGAATTCTGTAAAAAATGCGGCAAAGAATACCCACAATTATTTTCAACTGGTCCTCTAAACAATTTTAAAGAATCGTGAAAAGATTGAAGCGGCTTATGCTGTGAGTCAAATCAAGCCAGTAAGAAAACGACTGTGTAGAAGAAAGAATGCATAAATTGAAATTGCTCACTTGCGGTGGATAAAAGAAGCAAGAAGCCAGAACATTGTTTTATCTTTTGCAGTTTTGCAGGAGAAAGCAAAGGCTTTTGCTGATGCTGATGCTCTCGATGAGAGAGATTTCATATGTTCTAACGGATGATTGACAAGATTTAAAGAGCGTCATAGATATGTAGTCAAAAAATGGGAAATTTTTTCCGAGTACATTTGCATAGATGAAGATGTGCTGACTTCGGATGTGATGACAGACAAAGAAATAATTGCTGAAAAAATGATGACAACATTGAAGTGTCGGACGAGAATAATGAAACTGACACAGAACAGAAAAGTTTAGTGTCATTAAATGAATCTACCACAGCATTGAAAACTGTACAACGTTTCTTTATGGAACAAGAGGATGCTTCCCGAACATTGGACAAATTTGATAAAAAAGTCCACACGTTCCTAAAAAAACTACTTCACAAAAATTGAAGCAAAAGTCAATAACGGACTATTTAAAAAAATTATTAGCAAGTAAATAAACTTATTGCCTAAAAAATGATGATTACTTGTTAATGAAATTGTCTATTTCTTATTAATTAATGATTTTATGAGCAGGCATATATTTGTAGGTTAATTTATTTAGTTTTTATATCTAACATAGATGGCGCCACTATTATGACGGTTAACACGAAATTTCGGATAACACGAAAAAAATTCGCAGTCCCTTCAATTTCGTGTTAACGAGGTTCAACTGTATTAATATATTTTACAAATTTTCTCAACTTTTTCGATTATTTATTTAATGAGCTTTGTTTTTATTCAATCTGCTGTATGTAGCATGAAGAAACTTTTACACTTGAAACTACTTAAGAGTATATCTAAAGCTTACTGTCTTGAACATATTTAACCTAAAAAATACTTGAAATATCTAAATACAGCACTACCAACTTTATAAAATTTATAAATTTTAAATAGCATTAGAAAAGGAAAGGGGTAAATAATAAATATCTATGGCTATAATGCAGGCTTCCTATACAGTAGATGAATATATAACATACACAATTTAAATTTTAAAATCCGATAATACATGACAGTTAATTAACAATAATCAGGAAGGGAAAAAAGATAAATATGTTTTGATTGGGTATAATGGCTATTTGAAATTGATAAAAGTCAGAATCTTGAAATGTTTCTTCTGTATTTTATTATCCATAGAAAGAAAATTTAATGTCCAAGAACGGAAAAAATAATAATATCTAAAGCCACACACACTTAATAAGTTACTAAAATGAATAACAAAATTTGTCAATTTTATCAATTTTAATGCTAAATGTGAGTCTCTCTTCAAGCACTTTGTGAAGATAAAATGCAGATCATATAATAATTTTGTTAAACATTTGGGTAAGTTGGAAAGGCACTACAAAATTTATTTTGGCATAAAAGTGAAGATGTATAGCCTGGTTGCATTTATGGAATTATGTTAAAAATGTATTTGTGACAGAAAATTCACCTCTATGTTAAGTTAAAAAATGTATATTGAATAATTATTGTTAAGGCTCTGTTATGCTTTCTTCAGGTGAACAGAGTTCACATTTAAAATAATAAAGAGATATATGTTATAGAATGTGTATGTGAGGAGGTAGTAGTGGATCATGATTTTACAGATACTTTGGTGAAGCATGGCCAATAAAACGTTGAGAACCACCGCCTTAGACATTTGCTAACTTTCATTCACAAAGTCTAAAATTTCCTATGCAAATCATAGTGTACAGTCAGCCAAACAACACACCATACATTTTAATCACCAAATTATACCAGAAGAAAAAATAGAAATAGTCATTTGACAGGAAATTATGTCCTCATTAAATGCATGTTACAAAAATAGGTTTAAGGGGTCATCTTCATACTGAAATTGTATCAAATTCTAAAATTTTCAACACAAACTCCTAATTTTGAAACTATATTTGACTTTTTCAGTAAATTATACCTTAGGATACAAAATGAGAAGTCATATGGTCAAGTAATTATGAAGACTTAAAATTTGGAACTCCTTATGTTAAATTCATTTGAAATCATTGCAAAATAGATTGTAAATGTGGATAGTTTTATAAACATAACTCAAGCACTACTGGACAGAATGAGCTGTAATTTTGGATTCCAGCTTCTGAAATCGATTTCTATATATATATATATATATAAATTATAGATTACAATTCATACATTTTTTAAAAATTAATTTCAAAACACATATATTTTCTAAATTAATTTTTGAGAAAAATATGAATTGTAACCTAAGCATTTTTTTTTTTTTAGAGTCCAATTTCTAAAAGTTTCAAGTATGCAAATCCAAAATTACAGCTTATTCAGCTTTGTAGTTGTTGAGTTATGCTTAAAAAACTACCCACATTACTGACAGTTTTACAATGATTACAAATTAATTTAACATTAGGAGTTCCAAACTTTAAACCTTCATGATTTCTAAACTACTTGACCGGGTGACTTTCCATTTGGTATCCTAAGGTAAACTTTATCAAAAAAGTCAATATTACAATTTATTCTGGTTCTACTATCAAGATATTTTAATTAAAAGGATTGGGGGAGAGCTTCAATTATTAATGCTATACCCTCTTCACTTTCGAATATAGAAATTAAAAATATTCCAATATTTAGCTATCAATTGTCTCTTACTTTCTCGCTAATATTAAAATTTGCTCAGCTGCTAGTATTGTAATTAATTGTATGACATGTATTTAATTCAAAATACAAAATTTTAATTTCTTTCACATACAAGGTTATTTACATAAAAAGCATTTTGATCTTTAAGCTGCCTTTTATATACATACATATACAGTAGTCTCTCTCACATCCGCCACCCTAAAATCTACAAATTCCGCACATAATTGCAGATGTAAGCAATGAATCTTACATTTAAGATGCAGGGGGGGGGGGGGAATTTCAAGATTTTTTAAATTATTATATCATTCCATGCACATTTCTGAACACATGTTTTCTCATCAACGTAGTATAACTTTATTTCTGAAAAAATTTAAGACTGATCTCAGTCTTTTTACCAAATACATTTCAGTATTAATCAAGCATTTTTGGATATTCAGTTTGGCTAAGCATGAAATAAAACTTTTTTATTTTACAATTTTTATATAAATTATTAATGTACCTTTATGAGGCAAGTTTCATTGAATATTTAAAATATATATATATATCTCATCATTATTATGCCTATTTAGTTATGCATTATTGTTTACTTAGCCTTTACCCTTAAAATTTTAATGTTTTCAATTTTCTTAATTTTTATTACTTTCATTAGTTATTTTAATATTTTACATTATTGTAAGTATTCATTATGATTTGCAGTGCATTATTACATTCAAATTACTGTTTAAAAAATGTAAACAAAACACTGCACACCCTCTGGTTTCAGGCTATGTGGATTTAATGGAGTCTACTGTATATATAAAGTAATGAGGAGCATATTAGTGGCTGGTTTTTCATCTTTCGCGACAAATGTTCTTGAAGGACTCTGGTTCTTTCCACTCTATTTCTGCATAGGCCTTTTTTCTTAAGTGCTGCTTTTCTGCATCCTGAAAATTCACTCCCCCCTGCCCCTTGCTTATTCAAATTTTGTTATATTTATATTTTTCATTAAAAGTAATTTTTTAGCTAATCTTGAAAAAAAAAAGAAAAAAAAGAGAGGAAACCTTTATTTACATGAAAAGCGTTTTGACCTTTAAGCTGCCTTTTATACATACATACACACACACACACACATATATATATATATATATATATATATATATTAATGAAAAGCATATTAGTGGGTTTTTTTTTCATCTTTCACAACAAACGTTCTTGAAAGGCACACCAATTAAATACAAGAAAGCTTTATGCCTCCTGTGTGTGAAACTGGAGGTATGTATTTGTATAGGCACACCAATTAAATACAAGAAAGCTTTATGCCTCCTGTGTGTGAAACTGGAGGTATGTATTTGTATAGGCACACCAATTAAATACAAGAAAGCTTTATGCCTCCTGTGTGTGAAACTGGAGGTATGTATTTGTATACAACAGTACCATGTGTTTTGTGATATGTAGTAATAACAAAGAACTTCTACATCATTTTAACAAAGAACTCCTACCCCACTCTCTTCTTTAATCTTTGGTAATAATTGATTAATCTTTCAGGCTTAGTTAATGATCTTTTAAAAGCAGGTATCTATCAAGTTTAGGGAAAGATTGGGTAGCCCCGGACACTTGAATAAATTGCAAATAAAAAACAAATGAATGAAATTTCTGTCTTTATTTTATACTTAAAATAAAATTATGAACTTCTTTAATGATTTTAATTAAACATTGCTAATAATATCGAATTATTTAATGAAATATACTGAAAATAGTTTGGCCTTATTTTTTTTGGTGTCACAAGAAACGGCGGGTAGCCCTGGATATATTAATCAATGGTGTCCCAACCGTTTTTTGACCTTACAAACATCACAATTATAATAAAAATCCAATGCATCTATATAAACACAATCTTCATGGGCCCAGTCTTTGCATTCCTGGCACTGAATCCAGTCTTCTTCAAATGTTTCTCCACATATGATGCATTGTCTCGTTTTTTTGAAAATTTATTGATGAAAACAAAACACTGACTCACAACTAACTTATTCGGTGCCCACATCGCAATTAAACTGTATTTGTTTCGACTCTAGAGGGTGTTCATTTACAATAACTCTTTATTTACGCAACACTTTGAATTTCTTAGAAATTGAAATATCCGCAGCTACCCGACTTTTCCCTAAATGAAATAGGCATGTGTCTTTCAACATTTTTTAAAAGTACTACCCCTTTCGTAATGATTAGTAGCTTGTGTTGAATATAGGAAATAAATGGATATAACTAGTTTTCATTTTTTCACCTTATTAGCATACACATACATGTGCATAGTTTAAATTTATGCAATTAGAGTAATTATATAAATGGCAAATGTGTCATTACAGTTGCATAACAGCTGTCATTTGATTTTTTATTTGTGCTGCTAATTAATGAAATAACTTATTTACAGTTTTATTATATCTATAATTATTAATTATAATTCTATTAATGGTAAACATATAGTTTATGCTTCTTAATATCATGTAATTAGAAGTTTAACTGTTTTAGAAACCTCTAAAATAATTCCATCAAACAAACCTCTGAATCTTTATAGCCATTCAATACCTTAATGCAGGAAAAAAAAAATAAAAAAAAATATCAAATTAAAATATCCTTTTAAAAAAAAATCCTGATTTTTTTACCCCTTACTTGCTTATGAAGATAAATATTTGAATTTTCTAAGGTCACACACTTTTATGATTGAACAAAACTGGTAACTGACTGCAGGTTCTAAGAAAAAATTTTAAAATAATAAAATGAAAATTCTTAAACCACTGTTGATCAAATAATTTCTAACAGTGATGATAAGTTTATATCCAAAATATCCATTAAATAGTTTTTTAATGAATTATTTGTATTTTGATTAGATAATTGATTTTTACTAGTATTTATAACATATAGATAGTTGTTGCATAATGATATGACTATATTGATGAGGTTTTAAAATTAAACAAAACAGTAACCTAAAATCCATAAAATTAACAAAGTTGTTCGTCCCAAACTGTGTGGATTTTTGAGTGCATTGTTTACTGTATATAAACATGTATAAATTAAAAACACACAAGTTTATTAACACCAATCTTTCCTGCAAAAAAATAGCAAAGCAAACATCTAAATTTTTTAAACATAACACTTCCTTCTTTAGATCACAAAGATTTAAGAAATTAATGGAATGGCATGAACATGAGATAACAAAGGCAATAAATTTTGTTTCTTGCTATAGGCACAATAAATTATAGGAGAAGAAAGATTATCTTATTTTGGTTTTGTTTTCATTTAGTGTTTTTTTTTTTTTTAATTATAATCATTTGAAGATATTTTTTATTTGGGATCTTCAATAAAATATTATATTCTATCTTACAACTTATGAAAAAATTCAAGTATTAAACATTTATTGTGAAAAATAAAAGATTTCACACGTTTTCTTAACCATCAGTAAGATCTTTTAAACCAAGAAGTGATTTGTTACAGTCTTTTCCTAATAGATATTATTGTTGAGAAAAAAAAAGAATCAGGGGCCAAAAGATTGCATCTCCTTACAAAACAAGACCTTTATAATATTGAAAAGTCATTTAATCTTACTTCGGATGGTATTAGACATAATGATGATGCTATAAGTGTGGATACATGGGTTCAGGAGATGCGCGATTCAAAGCATACATATGTATTATTTTATAAAGCACAGGGTAATGATTTTGCAGACCATCTATTCTTAAAAACTGAGGATTTTGTTTTGATTATTTGATTAGAGGGCCAAGGTGAATTTTTTTAAAAATATAGTTTGGATATTATATGCATTGATGGCACTCATAGCATGAACAATTATGGGTTTAAATTGGTAACACCAATGGTAATATTAGGGTGGATCAAATGAAAATGGAATAGGAGCCACAGAATGAAATTACATAGTTTATTTTAAACAAAATCTCTAAATCTACACAAGAACTTGTGCCATTGTTTCACCAAGTAATGAATACCTTGCTTGTAGAAGTCCTTTGGCTGAAATAGGAACCAGTTTCGAACATTGTCAATGACTTTGCTGTCCGAGTAAAAACAGCAACCCTTCAATGCCCTTTTTCAGCAGACCAAAGGTGGGAATGTCATATGGCGAAAGATCTAGGCTATACAGTTGGTATTCAAACACCATCGAAACTTCACCAGATTCCCTTGCGGATGTACTTGTGTCCATCTTGCACACGAGTCAATGACAGTGCATGTTCTAAATCCACTGTCTTTATTCGCCGATGCACTTTGCAAAATCCAACTCATTCTCTACTAAATAAGAATAACACTGTGTTTTTCTTTTTTACTTGCAAACATTCCAGAGATGCAAATGAATAACAACAACAACTGATTGCAGGCCGGACAGTACTGTTGGCCAACTGCCAGCACATATCAAAGGCTTTGTGACTATCTAGTTCAACTCCATTTCCACAGTAGAGATTATCTTCCTTACTTCCTGGTTTGCCTCTACACAGTTTCATTACACTCATACAAAAATAAACTAAATTATAAGAATTGTTCTGTTTTCATTTGATCCACCCTTATAGATGATATGAGAAAAGGTTTTCCCTGTGCTTTCCTCATATCTAATGGAATGGATCAGCCTGTCTTGTCTTCATTTTTTTTTTCATGTATAAAGGAAAAAGCACGAGAGCTTAAACCAAATGATGTCTGATATGGCAGATGCTTTTTATAATGCTTGGAAAACACAAATGCTTGCAAGAAAAGCATCTTTCCTGTACCTGGCATGTTGATAGGACATGGCAAAATAATCTGAAAAAAAAAAGGTACAGAAAAGCAAACAAATGCATATAAACTCATTATATCTCTTTTAGTAGAACGTGACTTAAATACATTTAATTTATTGTCAGATTATGTAATGAATTTTTTTAAAAGATGACACTAAAAAGGATTTTGCTTTTTATTTTAAAACTTTTTATATGAAAAACACAAAAAAAATGGGCCTATTGCCGCAGATTATACTGTGGCATCAATATAAATATGCACATTGAACATATGCATCACTTTAAAATACATTTATTTACAGGAGAAAAATATCAAGAGACTTGATAAAGCCATATGAAGGGTGTAGATGCAAAATTCACAATCTCCACTTTTAGAAACTGTAAAATACTGATTATTATGAATAAACATAAGTTGGCACAATTTTTTTGTGATATATTTGTTGCCATAAGTTATGGCAACAAATATATCACCAAAAAAATGTGCCAATATATCATGTTTATTCATAATAATTAGTTTTTTGCAGTTTCTAAAAGTGGAGATTGCGAATTTTGCATCTACAGCCTTCATACATGCTATAATAAGGTTTGTCAGGGACAAGATGATTGCGTGTACTAAGGGAAAACTGACCAGTAAATTGAAAACTTTGAGGAACAGGCATATAAAACTAGTCTAACATTAACATCTGAATTTGTAGAAAGTAAAGAGGGGTGGGCACTAGCAGCACAAAATAACACAAAGCTGTACAAAATATAACAGAAACATGCCACTGTAAAATTATATGTACAGAATGCAAAACATACATCCACCAGTATATGTGCTCATGCATGAACTCCTCCATTAGATGGAATATGTGTAGCATATTCATTACTTATGTCACACACTAATTAAAAATGAAGTTATTACAAACAATGTCCCTAATGAACAGCTAATTATAGATGAAAAACCTGAACCAGAAATAATTATTAAAGAACTAAGCCAAACACGCCCCCACACACATTCACAGGCAAATCATATAGAAAGACAGAACTTCATTATAAATGCATGTGCCGATCTAATTAGATCTCTCACAAATTCTGAGTAACAAGATATAATGCAAAAAAACTTAGAAATCTTTAATAACAAAAGTAACTGCTGTTGGGCAAGTTAATGTGGCATCATTTCCCCTGCAATTGAATAAAAACCCTCCAACAAACAAAAAAATAGTACCTCAAAGAATGTTCCAAACAAAAAAGAAAGGAAAGTTAAATAACATGTTAGAACAAAGTTCAAACAAAAATGTCCAAAATATTGCCCTGTCTTTAATTCTAACACATAAAAATAATATGCTTAATAATGAATAAATATTTCCTGATATTTACATTTTAATTTGCCCAATATTTAATCATCTAAAATCAAAAATGTTTAGTGGAATATCACTCTTATAAACAATTTTCTTTTAAGTCTATTTTGCTGTCATTTTTTTTTTCTATTTATAATAGAAGAAAATATTGTAATGTAAATTTTTTTCAAATTCTGTTTTTCAACGGATTAGCATTTTTCAGGGATCAAATATCCCAAAACATGTGTATTGACAAAATGTCTGTCCATGTTTTCTTTGTATCATTGAAAAGTGTATGAAGTTATGCATAGAATTGAATTTTATTTCATATGTTTTTGACCATGGCCATCAGGTTACAGTTAACATTGGAGTTAACTCTGGAAGGTTGCGCTGTGATAGCGATTTTCCTTTTGTATCATCAGAAAGTGTATGAAATTATGGATAGAATTGAATCAAACTTCATACATACAGGGTGATTATAAAAAAACTATCCCGATATATGAGCTCCTAACTATCATACCATTCACAGAAACTGAATGAAATTTTGGTTTAAAGTATTTTGAGGTATGCGCTCAAGAATCATATGAAAGACAAAAGTTAAATTCTAACAGTTATGGTTTTTTTTTTTTTTTTTTTTTTTTTTTGCGGGGGGGGGGGGGGGGGTATCTATAGAACAAAAACGTTAGATAATCGTTTATTCATAAAATGTCCAGGCCTTAGATTACAAACATTTTTTCCTACAAACTGTACAATTATGGTGGGAAGATTCTACAAAATTCCGTCGCCCAAATTCAATGGAGAATAATTAAGTTATTAATTTGTTTAAGTTTTGTGTAAATTTTAATTTAAAATTTATGTTTGTTACTTTTAACCTTTAATAGCAGACAATATTACTGATATGATAAATGATAATATTTTAATGGATTGAAACTTTAATTCAACGAAATTTTGCATAATAGTTATTTTTCTGAAGAAAAATCTTGTTTAACTATATATAAAACCAATAGCTATTATTTTTTAAACTATATCTTGCCCAACTTTATCTTCCGGAATGCATATAGTTTAAGATTTATATTATACTTAATATTCAAACTTAAAGAAATTTATGATTAAATTAAATATACATATTTGATGCAATTAGTCTGTGTTTTGTTGTACATTTGTATATATTAATGAATTATTTTTCCCTTTGAATGGCCACTGGATTTTTTGGGTTTAGGAGCCTTTCAGATTCTGGAAATCTGTGCCTATATTGTTTATGCGTTGTTTTTGGTTAGTCCTTTGCATCATTGTATAAGTGAGAGATTACTGTATAAAGATTATCACAATTTCCCATCAATGACAAATTCCTTTTCAAACTGATTTTTAAAAGCATTGTAAAACATTGAGAAACTTAAGACTACATTCTTGTTTTCCAAATAGCAAGTTTTTTGTTTTCCTTCTTAAATTTGTGAATAAATAAAATTTTACCTTTGAATCTGAGCACCAAGACTGGTATAAAAATCGAGCCAAATCCATCTCATTTCTAATCCATATGGTAGGAACAGCAGCATAACATTCCCAGGAGGATCCCTCAAGAGGCACATGCCTCAGGTGCCAGATTGGAAAATGAAAGGGACACTAAATGAAGATTTTGTTAGATTTAAAAAAATAATAATAAAAAATCATGACGTTTGATTAAAAATGTTTTGCATCTGAAAAATCTAAAAAAAAAAAAAACTGAGCCAAGTGCATTAAAATTAACAAATCGATAGAAATATTAGTGAAATCACGCAATTGCCCGGGACACTAAAAACTAAAAGGTAGAAAATTCACAAAATAAAATAGTAAAAACTTAACAGGTTTTTGTTTTAAGTTACTATTATAATTTTGAAAATTAGCGTAAGGTTCAGGAAAACATTAGGACATATCAGTCTTTTAATAGGAAGAGCGGTATAAGTGAGTTCCATGGAACTTTCTGTATATAGCACAGAAAGATATTTTACACTTACGATATTGGAGTTCATTGTTATACCTACAGAAAATCCTGGTTTTTCAGTTCTTAAGACATTGTGACTCATATCACAATGTCTGCTCAATTGTAATGTAATACTACAACTACAGTAAAATATGCAAAAATGAAATCTGTTTATAACAGAATCCTGTCTTAGCTCTTTCAGGAGAAAAGCACTCCAATGGCTAAAATGTTGAAATGACCGATTGATACCGGAATTTATGAACAAATATATTTCCAAATAAGGAAAGGCTATATTTTTACATAATAAATGGAAAATTTTATACCAAAATTTTGATGCCATCATAACATTTGGGAATTTAAATTAAGTGGTTTTATAAACATACCACCACCTGTGAAAGGATTAATAGGTCTGTAAGTAATTATCTATGTCTGTAAATAATAAACTATCTAAATGAGACAGTTTATCTTATAATGACGGTTCTAAATTAATGATGTCCCACATAATTATTGGTTCTCCGTTTAAAAATTAAGCTTCAAACAAAAAGCTTGGAAAATATATTAGTTTTCATCTTTACAAAAAATATCACTAACAGGTACAAAAGTTCTTAGATTACAGAAAGACACAGTCAATAACAGTTGAAATATTTATTTACACTTGTTTTGACCGAAAATTTCATGCGCGAAAGTGCTTAATATTTACACATACTTCTTAAAGAATTGAATGCAGTTTTCATCTCATACAAATTTTAGCAATACACATTTAAAAGTTAATGATTTACTAGATGTGTCAATAAAGAGTAAATATAATTGAAACAAATCAAATATTTTGCAACTAAATAGAGAAAAAAAATGCTAACTTATTTTATTAAAGCTTTAAATAAAAATTTGGTATAAGTTGTTTTGTAAACAAAATAAACATTAGAGGAGACTGGTACACAGTGGACCATTTTTTCAGTTAAATTTTTTTTTTCTCTTTAACGGACAAACCAATCTGCATGAAAATATTTTTCAATATTCCTTAAACCGTTATACATTAATCATAATTTTCTCAGAACATAGTTTTCAATACATTTTTCAAAAAAAAATTTTTTATATGCACCTGTAAAGTGGACCAGTGTGCCCCATTTGTGGGACACAGTGGACCGCTATTAGGTATTATCTGAAATACAATATAAATCTATTTTTCATTAATCTAATTCATTTTTATTTCTCCTTTACCCGCAAAATAACATAGTAATATAAATTCACAAGTAACATTTTGAAACAAAAACAACAACAACAAATTTTTTTAAAATAATAACAGATTAATACAGGAACAATTGCAATTTGGTTGAAGTTATTAAATTAAAAAAAAATCAGTGCACATTAAAATTTGCAAATGAAATTCCAAAATACTTATGAGTAAGATTGAGCCTGGAATTTTCCCGAAATACTTTTGGTCTGGGAGCAACATTATGAAATCATTGACATCAACAACAGATTCATCTACAGTTTCGGGAAAAATAAACTGATTTCCAATTTCCATTCAATTTGTGTCTCATGAATCTTACTCGAATAGAATCATCACCAATTAGACTACAGTTATACAGGGTCATTCATAATTCCCTCCGGGGTTTCGAAACGTTATAGTAAAAAAACGAAGACGAATATGAAAAAAAGAAACATATGAAATTATTCCGAAACTATTCAAGTTTTACTTACATACATTACAGGTATTCTATGTGTGAACCCTTGGTCACACGGCATACATCCATGCGATAGTCCAGTTCCTGTCATACTCTACTCAACATGGTACTGTCTATGTTATTGATAGCACGTGTTATCCATGTTTTTGTACAACCTATGCCACGTGATTTAGCTGATCTGCGTGAAAGGATAACACATGCTATCAATAACATAGACAGTACCATGTTGAGTAGAGTATGGCAGGAACTGGACTATCGCATGGATGTATGCCGTGTGACCAAGGGTTCACACATAGAACACCTGTAATGTATGTAAGTAAAACTGGAATAGTTTCGGAATAATTTCATTCGGAATGTTTCTTTTTTTCATATTCGTCTTCGTTTTTTTACTATAACGTTTCGAAACCCCGGAGGGAATTATGAATGACCCTGTATTTATCAAAGGCAGTAAATACAAGACAAAATATTTGTTACTATAATAAAATAAATTGTTGTTTAATTTATTTTACAGTTAAATAACTACTTTAAAACAATATTTCTTTAGAGAAAATAAGCAATTATTAAATGTTTTGAACATTCTGCATTACAGGAGCAGAGTGGATAGTGGACCACTGTGCCCCAGGAGTGGGTGGTCCACTGTGTCCCATGTTGAAGTTAAATAAACATATTAATATTGTTTATTGCTTTCTTTTAAACGTATTAACTTTAAAGTTAAACAAAAACAAGTATCTTAACTTTTCAAAAAAGCTATTTTATCTTATTTATCTACAACCTTCAATCACTAAAAAAATTAAAATATGATGTTGAAAAATTTTACTTTTAGAAGCTCAAAACAAGCAATCAGGATAAAATAGTTCAATCTGAGCTAAACACATTTTCTGAAGGCTATAAATAATCAGTGCAGTGCTGTTGTCTATTAGGATAGAAGAGAAGCTTAAAAAACATTTAAATAAATAAAATATTAGGGGGTGGTCCACTGTGACCATAGGTCCAGTGTGTACCTGTACCGGTCTTAGAGATCTGCACGGGCCGGGCCAAGGCCCGAAGCCCGTACTCAGCCCGGCCCGCAGGCCTATTTTTCTTCACGGCACTCGGGCCGGGCCATATTTTTTTCTGAAGGCTCGGGCCGGGCCGGGCCTAGTGATTACTCTTTACGGGCCGGGCCGGGCCTTACTTTTTTCCTGAAGGATAAGGCCGTGCCTTAAATTATTTTTTATGTACAGAGCCGGGACTGGTTTCATTCTTCCTAGTCTTCACGCCTCAAAACTTTTAGTCCTGGTTTTGACCCGTATGAAAATCATTGTCTCGGCGTGCCTGGTCCGTTCGAAGGTCAGTAAAATAAGATCTGGCATAAAAATCTTTTCAAAACATGCATACATTTTTAAATCGCCATTATTTTATAATTAAACATTAAAATTTATTCTTTTAAAAGAATAGTAGATTTATACACTTATTAAAATATGGCTAAATTAAAATATAGTAAAACGTGTGAAAAAGAACCTGCTTATGATGGAATCCTGTCTTAAATTGAAAAATGTGTTGATCCATTAAAAATGAATATACTAATATGTAAGAAAAGAATATATAATACATTTACACCTGCTAAGAAGGCAAATTGTCTATAACTCATTTTTTTTTCTTCCCTATGCAATTCCATCTTAGAAGATTTTACTGTATATCATTTTTCTGATTTTTAACACTTCAATAAATGGAATATGGATTAACAATATTGATGATAACTTAAACACATACATACAACAAATAGAGATTTATTAAAAAAAAAAAATATTCCAGCTTGCGGCACCTCTATAAAAATGAAGATTATAAACATGAAAAAAAAAAGGCTAAGATAGGAATTTTTGGTTAGATCTCCTCCTACGAGGTAAATTTTTAACCAAATCGACGTAAAAATTATGTTTTGTAGAAATTCACTCAGGCCGAGATTTTAACTTTTTTTCGGGCCGAGATTTTAACTTTTTTTCGGGCCGAACTTTTAACTTTTAAATCGGGCCGGGCTGGGCCAATATTTTTTTGTTCTGGCCGGGCTCGGGCCGAAGTTTTAATTTTTGTATCGGGCCGGGCCCGGACCTAGAAATTTCGGCCCGTGCAGACCTCTAACCGGTCTCCCCTACATGTTGATTTGCAAACATTGGATTGTAATGAAAGTTTTGTACTAGAACGATGAAAGCTAGGGAAAAATCTGAATTTGTGAATGAATGCAGATACAAAAACAATTAAGAGGGTTAAAGAAAAATCAATACTTAGATGTAAACTATGCATGTACAGGAATCCTACTGTAATAAGATTTTGATTTGAATTATTACTATTCTTGAACATGTAAATGAATGTAAGCAGAAACTATACTTATTCACTCCCTAGTAACAGTATAATTAATTACCAATTTATAAATGATATCAAATTGAAATTAACCCAAAACACAGATTATTATAGAATTTTGGACTAGCTTTGAGATAACAGTAATAATGACTAAGCTTTTTATATGAAATTCTAGCTATAAAGATATACGTAAACATGTAAAATATAAAAGCTAAATAAGGCCTTTAATTGTACAGAAATACGTAAATATTGCGTAGCACAAGGCTGACAAGACAATATTAATTGGTATACCGTATTAATTATTAATGATACCAGAAATGTTTAACTTAAAACACCAAGAAACGTGGTTATTACAGAAATTGAAAACGCTAAGGAAGGCCTTTAATTTAAACAGCCGAACCAAAGCATCCCCAAATTCAGTGACACGTTTGTTACCCATTTTGGGATCCATGCTAGTAGAAAAGTAATTAATCTTCGCTTTTCGATTACTTCGTATAACATCTATTAAAGAAGTTGCTAAAGAATCCACTAGCATTTGTTGTCCACGTCCAGTTTTATTCCAAACTTCCAAATCATCCAAAAGATCGGAAGTTGCTGTTGCTGCTATTCATTTTTTCCCTACTCCGATCTCGCATGGTGTTGCTATGGGCATGCGCACTGACTAAAAGCATTGCGTGATGTAATCGTCAAGCCGGATCACGTGACTTTTTCACTCCATTGTAATTAGTGTCAGCTGGTATGTGGTAACAGCTGTCGTCGACACAAAGCACACAAAGGTTTTCTCCCCCGCCCCATACCCCGACTATCACGTGGTAAGTACCACCCTTTCGATTTTCTAAAAGATTACGGGGAAAGAAAAACAGGGATTGGATACAGATGAAACGCCTTCCGACTGCAGGCGTTACAAAGTTGTGATTGTTGTCATGAAAATTTGCAACTGGCTGGAAGTAGGGTGGGGTTTCAGCGTAATCAAAATATGTCAGCATAACAGATAGTACAGCGATTTTTCAACAAATAGCACCAAATATTCAAGAAATAATCGTATTTAAACGACGCCAATTAAAACTATTGTCACTATTATCTTATTCTATTTCTTTCTTTTTTTCCCCTCCGGTTGAACCAAACTCTCTTTCAGTTTTTTTCTTCTTCTTTTATTATTAAAAATCTACCATTGTCTAAGGAGGAGGGGAAAGAAAGAAATAAATAGAATAACATAATATTGACAATAGTTTAAATACGATTATTTCTGGAATATTTGGTGCTATTTGTTGAAAAATCGCTGCACTACGTGTTAAACCGACATGTTTTGTTTACGTTTTGGAGAGTTGGTGATACGGAAATTTAAATATCTATATACATTTCACAACTTTAGATTTTTTTTTTTTTTCATTTTAATCTACCAATAAAAATGAGTTAACTAAACTACAAACAGGCAGGGGAAAAATATATAATTTTGCATTGCTTATCAATGAATGATAGTTAATATTTATAAAATATTTCCTTTTATGAGGTCTATAATGAGGTCTGTTTAGTTAATAATAATAATAATAAAAAGTACTAAATGTAATAGATATGAAAATATATGTTTTTTTTTTTAATTAAAAAAAGCAACTAGAAAGGAAAATATTTTTTTTATATATTTTAATGGAGAATATAAATATAAGATTTTTTTTCATTTTCATACAAAATTATATACATTTCATTTCATATCAATGAATGATAGTTAATATTCATTTCAAATCTCAGATTCTATTCTAATTCAGAGTATAAAAATATAAAGAAACAGTCTTTACAGTATAATATTGGGAAGAAAAAAAGAAAATACAATTTCTATTTTAGAGCTAGAAATTAAATTTTATAGAAACACATAAATTATTTTTTTTTAAGTAAAACAACTTACTTTTGACAAGTTTAAGTCTGCACAAGTCAGGAGCAGCTCTTTTTATAATCTTGAATGTGATTTAGCTTGTAAGTATGTATTTAAGAGACAGAAGATTATTTATAAATCTTTCTAGCCTCCTAAACGCTTCCAGCAGGCCAACATAATAATCAGCAATTGTAGTAACACATTCCACTGGTCCAACAACAGTAGCAGATAGTAAATAAAAGAACTAGGAGGTGGGGGGAAATATTTTAAATATGGAACACATCTGTTGTAGATGACACAGACATATTACAACTATAAATAAAAAAAGGACGATATAAATGAGATTAATATAAATTTAAAGGCAGTTGTAAATTATGTGACAGTTTGGGAAGATAAAAAGTGGAATTTTTGATAAACAATCTACCATATTATAAGTTATAATTTTGTTACCAAGCACAAATTTATTCAAACATTAATTTTATGAATAACAATTAGAAATAATAAGTGTAAAAAAAGTCACACTAATCGACAAGTTTAATTTTTGAAAAACTTGAAAATTCTCTCTTCTTCTTTTTTTTTTTTTTTTTTTTTTTTTTTTTTTTGCAGGGGGGAGGGGGTTAGAGAAAAATATCTTGTACATAAAATATATAGATGTCAAATGCAGGATATCAAGATATATTAAAAAATTTAAAATAGCATCATAAAATTAATAACGTGTAACTGTCAAATCTATATGTAACTTTTCTGAAAAAAGTAATAAATATACAGGCCAGCACATGGAAGAAAAGTACTGAAAATATTATAGTACTTCATAAAACATCCCATATGGTTAAGAGAAAAAGAAATCGCCTAACAAAATTTATGATATAGAACTAATATAAGCCTCTAGTTTTTGCTAATACAGTAGAAGATCTTTATAACGCAATTCTCCATATAACGCACAACTTTTCAGATGTAAACAATGAATTTTACAGTTCAGAAATACTGGAATTCCCACATTATAAATAGTTACTATTCTCTAGAGGACTAAATTTGATACATTAGTTCAACTTTATCTCCTTAATTCAAAGCTAATTACTGAAAAAATTGCTATGATTTGATACAGGTATGTTTGGACAATGTTTATAAAGTAAATTTAACAATGTGTGGAATGATCTATATTATACAGAAAATTATAATCTGCACAACTCCTAGTTATAAAGAATGCAATATAAAGATACTCTAATGTATTTTGGTATGTTTCACACATATTTGGTCTTGTTTTACTAGCTAAATTTAATGATGTGTGAAATGTGATCTA
The DNA here is from genome assembly GCA_963931845.1 of Maratus michaelseni. Taxonomy (NCBI): domain Eukaryota; kingdom Metazoa; phylum Arthropoda; class Arachnida; order Araneae; family Salticidae; genus Maratus; species Maratus michaelseni. The sequence goes on from OZ007599.1 coordinate 130,020,212, forward strand.
TATAATGCACGACCTTGTGTTTTTAGGTTTGCGTTATAAAGATCTTCTACTGTATATAAATAAGATTAATGTAAATTTATAGGCAACTGTAAATTATACAAGAGTTTAGAAAGTTAATTGTGGCGATACAAATATGTATAAATGTATAATATAGATATATTACCAAACACAAATGTATTTGAATATTAAGTTTATAAAATAATAATTAGAAATGACAAAAGGTCAGAGTAATTGAAAACTAAGAAAAATTATATACAGTCACAATTAAACCGAAGAAATAAGGAATTGACAACATAACTGATATAACATACCGTAATTTCCAGTGTATAAGCCGCAGGTAAAATATATCTGTTTCAAACCAGAAATATTTTTAAAGAAATAAATTCAAATAAGTGCCAAGATGCAACATGTTACATTTCATTAAATACAATTTCCGGTCCGAAATAAATTTATTTTAGCCACAGCTTATACACCAGAAATTACGGTAAATTATAAATAAGTACTACATTAAACCACTTTCAGTTGATGTTAGAATAGAAACCAAAAATGTAGGATTAAAACTTGCATATGTTAATTCAATATTATTAAAAATAAATGGTATCGGTTCAAATATTTTAAAAAAAAAAAAATCCCTGACAGCTCGGCCTACAGGCACAGGTAGATTTCAAAGATGCAGACCATGAGGCACCTGTTTATTGGGAATTGCAGAAGAAAGACCTATTTGCCATGATGCGGCAGTTGGGACCTCCCACTTCAAAATATATCTCTGCCTGTATGAGGAGCCAGCAGGATTTTTTTGTTTTTAATTTTTTTTTTTTTTTTTGCTGTAAGAGTTGGTTCTATAAAAAACTTGTCAGTATAAAAGTTGTAGATAATGTTAAAAAGATTTATAATAAATTTAAACGGATTTGATATCTTGTGAATTGATGAAGTTATGAATTTTTTTCTTCTGAAATCCCTATTTTTTCCCCCCTTGGGAGCATTTTTAATGAAATCAAAAATCTGTCATACATAAATTTTTGGCCCTTCTCCTAGAAGTAATACTAACTTTAAACGGATTCAATATGTATAAAAATTAAGAAGTTATGGGGTTTTTTCTGTTTTCACAAAAAGCCCTCCTATTTGTCCCCCCCCCCCCCTTTGTTCGATTTTGCTCATTAACGAACTTGACCGAGATTTTATGCTGCTTGATTTTTTGTATCAGTTTGGAAGAGATTTATGCAGAATTATGGAAGTTATTGTGTCCATAAAAAAGTGACATAGTTAGATAGATAAAGTTTTGAACTGGGGGTGGTTTTGAGCTCTAGGAGTTATGATCGATGTAGATCTGCAAAAATTTTTCAGAAATTCCAACTTAGGGGAGAATGTAATAGGTAGTATTTCTTACGAAATCTACCTGATACCTATATTTTGCCAAGATTTGCAACATCCACCATTCTAATACCTCTCAACCAATCATTGAAGTGTATCGTTGAAAATAATTAATATGCAGTCACAATTTTGTGGCGGTCACAAGTGTTTGTTTTGTATCGCTCTTTCCATGCTGGTTGCAAATTTGAGATTTGTGACCTGCAATTATTATAGTTTGATACCATTTCATATGTATCCATGCATCAAGATTGTTCTAGAAATGCATTTTTATTTTTAAGTTTAAATCTTCATGAATTTGTATATATTACCATAATATGTATTAATGTATATAATATGTATTAATGTGTATAATAATGTATTAATATTAGGTATAATATTAATGATTTTAACCACCTGTTACCAATTTGTATCGTTAAGAAATTTTTATGATAGAAATGAATAAGACAAATTTTATTTTAAAAACAATAATTGTTTTTTTTTTCAATTATACATAAATATTTTTCAACATCAAAGTGAATCAAAATAGTATTTAACTGAGATTTCAATTCCCATCTCAGTAGTATTTGTTTTCTATCTCAAAATAAAAATTATGTACATTTATAAATGAATATATTTTATCTTCTTTAGAAAGTTTGTGTGTGTGTGGGGGGGGGGGGGGGGGTAATCATGTATTAATGTTTTAACAGTTTGGCGTAAGATTCTTCCATGGATTTCCAACTTTCATCTACCCCCTCCCTCCTCAAAACTTTTTTATTCCTTCTTTTCACCCTCCTCCCCCTCCCGTCCCACATACATTTTCAATGTTGAATCCAGACCAGTTCCTCTGGGGGAGAAATTTAGATATCTGAGGGGGTCACTAGTATTCCCACTAGAAATTTTACCTTTTTCATACAGTAAAACCTGCAAAGGCAGAATCACCAAGGATCAGAAAAAGTTTCAGTCTTAGCAGGTATTCCGTCCATCAGGACCTTCAAAAAATTTTCTGTTTTCATAGGTCATGCAGTATGTAATTTAACTTTCTCTTTTTTTTAAATTTCAAAATAAAAATGTCGAAAACCTTTAAAAATTCTATTTTATTTTAAGATATTCCTGTTCTCCACTGTAGCAAACCCATTTGTGAAAAAATTAAAAAGTGGGCATTCTGGGTTTATAGTCATTCCTAAATACAATGTTATATAAGTTATAGTAATCTGTTTTTGTTTAATCTTATTATAATATGTTCCACTTTAATTTCTTTACAGTAGTGATGGGCAATTCCGGGAAAATCGAGTATCAATAAACATCGATATCGTATAAAACAACATTGATCCATGCTTTGATCATAAAAAGAATCGATTCTCAAATTCTAGTATAGATGTTCTAGACTAGCCATACTCAACCTGTGGCCCGCCAACTTTTTATATGTGGCCCAAGATGCATAATCATTAATACATATTTTAAAAATTAATTGAGATGTTTATAAACAATATTTAAGACCCTCATTGTTTATATATACAGTAGACGATCTTTATAACGCAAACCTAAAAACACGAAGTTGTGCGTTATATAGATCACATTTCACACATCATTAAATTTAGCTTGTAAAACATGGCCAAATATGTGTGAAACATACCAAAATACATTAGAGTATCTTTATATTGCATTCTTTATTACCAGGAGTTGTGCAGATTATTATTTTCTGCATAATATAGATCATTCCACACATTGTTCAATTTAGTTTATAAACATTGTCCAAATGTACCTGTATCAAATCATAGCAAGTTTTTCAGTAATTAGCTATGAATTAAGGAGATAAAGTTGAACTAATATATCAAATTTAGTCCTCTAGAGAATAGCAACTATTTATAATGTGGGAATTCAGGTGTTTCTTAACTGAAAATTAATAGTTTACATCTGAGAAGTTGTGCGTTATAAAGATCTTCTACTGTATTCATGGGAAGACAAAATCTGACCTGTCATTTAAAATTACGTTAAAACATTTTAAATGTCGTTTTCGTAGTTAAAAGTTCTTTTTGCATGTTGTCCTATTTGTGTTCCAGTGTTGAATACATTTCTTAATCTTCAACACTAATCAAATATTATTCCAAAATTAATTATATTTGCACTACAAATTTGAATTAAAAAAATTTGAATTAATTTGAATTAAATTAAAAAAAAGTTTTTACATTGAGAAAAACATTGACTTTTTCTTTAGAACTTGTAAATTCTGCATTGTTATATAATGTTTTATACTTATTATATAGCTAATACTGCTTTTTCGGGATAAAACTTTGTTGCCAAAAAAAATGGCACTAAACAATTTTTTCTTTACTATTTCTAAACAATAAACTTCACAGCCTCTTTGTACAACATTTGGAATAGAAATCTACCACGAAGCTCATTGTTTGGAAATAGTGGTTTTAAAATTTGTTGGTAACATTTCTTCCGAGACAGTTGTTAAACACTACAAATAATATCTACTTTGACCTTACTATCTTAATTATCTATAACCTATATTCGTAACCTTTTTTAACTGTGTTGCAGCCTGCCTAACATTAACATTGCAAACATATGTTTGTGTCCCGCGAAGAGAAAAAGGTTATGTATGGCTGTTCTAGACGGTTCTCACACAGGTAGCTTAAAAAGAGTAACTCCTAAACCAATGAATTGGCAGGAAATTTCATTGTGAATTGTTAACAAGGATTAGACAATAAATTGGTATTTTTGGTGCTCATTTCAAAGCAATGTACAGTAGAAGATCATTATAACACAAACCTAAAAACACGAGATTGTGCATTATATAGAATTTTGCGTTATATAGATCACATTTCACATATCATTAAATTTAGCTTGTAAAACATGGCCAATTATGTGTGAAACACACCAAAATACATTGGAGTGTCTTTATATTGCATTCTTTATTATCAGGAGTTGTGCAGATTATAATTTTTTGCATAATATAGATCATTCCACACATTGTTAAATTTACTATAAACATTATCCAAACATACCTGTATCAAATCATACAATTTTTGCAGTAATTAGCTTTGAATTAAGGAGATAAAGTTGAACTAATGTATCAAATTTTGCCCTCTAGAGAATAGCACCTATTTATAATGTGGGAATTCAGGTGTTTCTTAACTGAAAACTCATTGCTTACATCTGAGAAGTTGTGCGTTATATGGAGAATTGCGTTATATAGAATTGCGTTATAAAGATCTTCTGCTGTATAATGTATTTATTCTTTTGATTTTACTATTTTAGCAGCAAAGCTATTATCAAATTTCAAATAAGGGACTTTTTCATTCCAGGTTAAATTGTTATATTTTTAGTTTAGAGCCTAGTTATTTAGGTTATTAATTTATCAAGTTGTATTTTTCAAGTTTGTCCTCTTTCTCCTCCCCCCCCCCCCCAAATCATAACTTTCTTAATTATGGTCTGTACAAAAGATAAAATTGGTATTATAGAATAGAGATATAATTGAAGATTACTTTTTATAATTGCCTAAAAATATTAATTGACTTCCTTTCATTTTGCATTGTGGATTGGATTGTGGTTGAAGTATTTTGGGTTGAAATATGTTAGGTTGTGGGTAGAAAATTATTTTGTTGAATTTGGTTGATAAAATTTGTTTTGTAGGGTTCCGGTCGGCATGCAGGTTGACTTCAAATGGAATTTTCAGGTTCAGACTCTAATCTCTAAGGAAGGGGGAGGAGACAAACTTGAAAGATACAACTTAACTAGTGATAACCCTGAGTAACGTGGCTCTAAAGCAAGGATGGAATGTTTGAACTGTGAAAAAGGCCGAAATTTTTTATTATTGTTCTTAAATATTAGTCACCAAGAGTTGCGGAAATAATATCAATGTTTAGTTGGTAACCAAATAACTTGGGAAGGATGTGAAAAAAGGTCCCTTTCTAATCGGATCATAATTTTAAAAGTTATGATTTGGGGGGAGAGGAGACAAACTTGAAAGATACAACTTAACTAACGAGAACCTTGCATAACGTGGCTCTAAAGCAAGGATGGAATGTTTAAACTGTAAAAAAGCATAAAAAATAATAAAGTTTAATTGTATAACCAAATGACATTGGAAGAATTTGAAAAAAAAAGGTCCCGTTCAAATCAGATCATAATTAAAAATTTATGATTTGGGAGAAGGGGGTGGACGGAGGAGACAAACTTGAGAGATTCAACTTAACTAATGAGAACCCTGTATAACGTGGCTCTAAAGCAAGGATAGAACATTTGAACTGTAGAAAAGTTAAAATTTTTTATTATTGTTCCTAAATAGTGGTCACCAAGAGTGGCAAAAATAATATCAATATTTAGTTCACAACCAAATGACTTGGGAAGAATGTGAAAAAAAGTCCCATTCAAATCGGATCATAATTAAAAAAGTTATGATTTGGAGGGAGGGGGTGACTATAAGATTTTCTTGTGTGTTACCTTTCTGAATTTTTTAATGATCTCGGTTGTGTCGCAGATGGGATATAATGAGGGATCGCTGTATTATTTAATTCAGGTCTTCAGTTTCAAATGTGAATTGAATCTCTTGACAAAATCTGGAAGTAGTGAAGTAGTGACTACTTTTGAAAAGTAGCTTGTAGTCGCTACTTTTAAAAACAAATAGTTGTAGTTGTAGTTAACTGCATTTTTGATAAAGTAGTTGTAGTTCGCTATAATAAAAAGTAGTTTTTCCGACCCCTGTTTAGAACTCTGTGCACTGTCACAAATGAAAATGGAACAAAAACAAATTCATTGTTCGAACCTCTTTCGATTGGCACCATATCAACAGATCATCGTCAGTAATGCTAGACATAAATCTGCAAATATCACAAATTTTCTTTTAAAATAGCATTCTCTTATACTTCCAAAAATTAAGGAGCAGTGACCAGATGCTTTCAATTTTACATGGTTTCTCGAATATTTACGGAAATTCTTAACAAATTGTCCTTGAACTTCAAGAATCTAAAGAACATGTTTGACACCATATTTTTCAGTGAAGATTTAGTCGCGAGTGCAAATACGAAGCCAATAATAAATTTAATAATAAAAAAATATTTGTGATCACCCAAGTAACAGAAAATGCTCACAATGGTCTGTCACTGTAGCACATGACTATGTGGGTACTGTTCAACATTTGTGTAAGCATAGCATGCATATTTGTGAAGATGTTAATGTTTCTGTGAAAAATTCAAATGTTTTTTGTTTATAGCTAACAGAGTTTTCAATCAAATTTAACACCATTTTCTGAAAACTTGACAAAGCACAATAAAAACAGTATACAGCAATTAAACGATAAATATATTCAATATTTGATTAGATATAGGTATTTGTATGAAATAAATTTTAACTGTGCATGCACGAACTACACCAAAGATTTTTTCCCCATGATTTGATAGTCAATTCTATAGATAACTCATATAAAAAGACCAGTCAAATATCGTGAAAACTCAGAAAGATATCGGCAATACAGTGAGTTCATTAACAAATTGGGGGAAAATCCTTTATCATCCAGCTACTTTTAGAAAGCAACTCACTATACACACATATAACAATACATTGATGTATTGTCCACTGAAAACATTTTTTATTGAATAAGATAAGATATCTTCATTTGTTAGATTCATTTGTTCCTTCTTCTTCTAAGATATCTTCATTTGTTAGATGGAACAAAAGTGTTATGTTTTGTTTTAAGAAAGGTTATTAAAATAAAGATATCATAAACTATATAATTTATTAAATAAAAAATGTTTTCAGTGACAATATATCGATGTACATATGAATTTCAAAAAGTCCTTCCGGCCTGTATCGGGAGGAAAAGGTAGCTTTCATAGTCCATGTTTTTAAAAATTCAACTCATTTTACTCAAACACTCAAAGCTAAATTGCTTGGAACTGGATTATAGAAAATTCAATCTCGGTTTTCATTAATACGGAATTTGAATGCGAATTTCAGCATGAGAATTACAGCATAACAAAAATAAGATTGTTTTAAAATGTCAGCCACCCTAGAATTTCAAACTTCCATATCTCTGCCATTTTTTAAGATAAAGCCAAAACAAAAAATGGTCCGGAATTCTTGTATCACGATCTAACACTTAACGGAAACAACTTTTTCAATTTATAATATTTTATACAAGGGGCAGTCGGAAAATAAGTTTCCCCTGCCGACTCTGGACAGAGGTGTGTATGAAAGACAAAAATGTAATGAGACATTAAAGATAAAACAACTTTATTTTTCCACATAAGTACCAAGTACATTGAGACATTTGTCCTACCGCTTTATAAGCTTCAAAAAGCTATCCAGGAAATAATCAGGGCTTTGAATACGGACGAAGCGTTGAACGGCTATAGGCGAAAGACAACACAGCAGGTGAACACGAACATCCAAGACACCGATACTGTTTGGTAGAGGTCGACCGCGATCAAGCAGATGGCGCTGTTGCAGTGCCTGTGCAGATGGTTCTGTTGACTGCAACACATTTGATACTATGTTTGAAAGTAGTAAAAACAAACAAAAGAAATTGTAAAATAAAATTTAAATAATTTTTCCTTAAATATAATTTGAATTTTAATTAAATAACCCAATGTTTTACAATATTTTTCTTTTTTACTATTTAAATTATGCATTAATAATTAATTTACAAATTGTAAACAAAGTAATGACCTATAATCCGTAAAATTCTATAGTCTGCACAACCTTTGGTCCCAATCTGTGCGGATTAGAGGGAGTTGACTGTATACATATTAAACTAAGTGCTAAATATAAAATAATACACCTAAATTATTTGACATAGAAAAATTCAATCTTCTTTACATAAAAATTATCAGAAGTGAATACCTTAAAATGTTATTCAAAATTTACTCCCAATTTAATTGGAATTCAGTAAAGGAATAAAAATTAAAGGACAAAAAGAAATGCTTATAATATATATTACACACTGTCATGAAAGGTATTATGAGAAAAATGATGACTGCTGTTGAATTATTTTGTATATTAATTATAAAAAAAAAAAAAATCTTATATCAAAACTTTATAGTTATAAATTGCACGATAAAACAGTCACATTAAAAACTAAACAAATATTTATTTACAACTTTCACAATAAAATACAAAACAAGTCTTTATTTACAACTTTCATGATAAAATACAAAAATATTTATTTACAACCTTCATCATCACAAAATATAGTCTCTTATTTTATTTTTATTTTTTGCAAGAATCAGGTTTCTTCTACCTTGGTCTTGTCACAGAAATTTTTGCTCTGCACACATTTATAAAGAAGAAAAGAGAAAATATTCATTTCTACCTAACTTCATAGGTGCATAAGATTCACTCAAAATGAATAAATCAGTATATATACACAAGATGTACAATAATTTGTTATTGTTTGTTTTTTCAAAAGATCTTACAGTAAAATTTTCAGCTGTTGTTCAGAACCTTAGTATTTAAGTCCTAGGATATATTTGAAAAACTCTGAAAAGTACCAAGCAGTGCAAAAGCATACCTTATTTTATGTCAAAAAATGTCATACACCTGTTTTATTTTATATCAAAAAGGTGTCTCAATATTTAAAACTGATGATGTCATTTTTAATCATTAAAAAGGATAGTAATTACATTTTAATAGTAAATGTATTTTACATGCAAACAGAAAATATAAATGAAATACTTTATTTTAAACTATATGAAAATAACTAATAAAAATATATAAAAAGCTCATATATAAATATTTTGTGACATTAATACTATTTTTTTTTCATGAGCCTCCTGACAAAGTACTGTTGTGCCCTAAACATGATTATCTAGGGTGGGCAGAGAGCTTTCAGATAAAATAAATAAAAATGGGGTTGCCTAAGATACATGGCGATCATTGTAAATGGGCACTGGTTTCACGCCCATAAATTGTTAATACAGTGATCAAAATAATGGAGCCCTGTGTATTTCTCAGCCATCTATCATTAATGCAAAAATCCCTATAACGTGGTTCAGTTATTTCGTGTGCATAAATCGTTAAAATGAAAAAATTTTAACAGGGCTTATTGGGTTGCACGCCTGTAAACTGATTATATGGCAATCACTAGAAGGAAGCCTTATACATACTTGAGACCATATATATAAATACTGGTACATACTTGAGACCATATATATATATAAGTAGTGATCAACATTAACTATTTAAATCATAAATCTTTACTTCCAAAAAATGTATTTTGAAAAGAAGAGGAAATGTATTATATTATGTAAAAAAATTTAAATCAGATCGCTAAAAGACGAAAAGCAGAAAAACAATTTATAAAATATGAATTTTTTTTTTTTAAAAAAGAACTTTTTCTTGGAAAAATGTCATGCAAAATATATAATGAAAAATCAGCAATAGTTGTCTCATTCGTCTAATCTTCCATAATCGGGTTCATAGCTGATGTTGCCCACAAACTTGCTAGCTCTAAAATCATTGAAATACATGCTTAACTATTTTTTTAGAACATTTGTAATACTGAATTTCACACTCGTAGTTAAAACTGCTGTTAAGATATGGCAAAATTACCTAAAACTTTCACCACCCCCGTGTAACCCCCTTGGTGGATTAGCATCTAAAAATTGCTGAAATACTATTTAACTATTTTTTTAGTACATTTGTTATCCTGAATTTTATGCTCATACCTATAACTTCTACTGAGATATGGCAAAATGACATAAAACATTTCACCCCTCATTTACACCCCCCCCCTCCTCTTAGTGGCTGAATTTCTAAAATCACTAAAATACATACATGTTTAACTATTTTTTTAGTAGATTTGTTATCCTGAATTTAACGCTCCTACCTATAACTTCTATTAAAATATGGCAAAATGACATAAAATATTCGATCCCCTATGTAATCTCCCTTAGTGACTGAAATACATGTTTAACTATTTTTTTTTGTAGATTCATTATCCTGAATCTCATGCTCCTACCTAAAAATGCTGCAGAAATATGGTGAAAAGGCCAAATGATTTAAAACTTTCAAACCCCCATTTAACCCCCTTAATGGGTCAATTTCTAAAATTGCTGAAATATATCTTTAATTATTTTTTTAGTAGACTTGTTATCTTCAATTCCACACTCCTACTTAAAACTGCTGCTGAGAAATGGTCAAAAAGCGAAATGACCAAAAACTTTCGACCCCCCCCCCCCATTTAACACCTTTAGGAGTTGCATTTTTAAAATCACTGAAATATGTGTTTAACTATGTTTTAGTAGATTTGTTATCCTGAATTTCACACTTTTAACTAAAACTGCTGTTGAGATATGGCAAAAAAGTGAAATGACCAAAAACTTTTGACCTCCCATTTAACCCCCTTAGTGGTTGAATTTCTAAAATCACTGAACTATGTGTTTAACTATTTTTTTAGTAGATTTGTTATCCTGAATTTCACCCTCTTACCTAAAACTGCTGATTATTTTATTTATTTAATCATTTATATGATAAATAAAAAAAAAGTATTTCCTTTTAAAAATTTACTCCTAAAAAGTATTTGTATTCATAAAAGGTGGTTACTTATACAATATATTTAATCTTTCATCTAGAAATTATTATAATTTATAGAATTGAAGATTAAGCAGTTTATACACAAACCAAGAAATGAATTCCTCGAATCAGTGTTAATAAATGTAAATATTAATAAATTCATATTTAATACTTATACATATATTTACAATTTTTTATAAAGGATATTCAAATTTCTAAAATTTTTTTGGTTTAGTAGCCAATTATTGCTACTTAAGAAAAGATTGCAAGATACAATAAAGAAACATAAACCACATGTTTTAATACAAACAACTATTGATTATATATTTAACTAGTCGGATGTGTCAATCCCAAAACTTTCTTCTATCACACACAGGTTTCGCATACACTAAAAAGAATCAGCACCAATTTATATCAAGGTCTAACTGAACCTCAAGTTTTATTAAATTTCGTGCATTTTTCTTGAGATATGACTATTGTTAAAATCGTGTAAATCCTACAAAATGCAGCACCAACTGTTGGTAGATCAGCATCTATTTATGTCAAGGTCTAACTGAACCTGAAGTTTGATGAAAATAAGCACATTAGTTCTTGAGATGGAACTATTGCGGAAATCGCGAAAAATGGAGCATAGCAGCGCCACCTGTTGGGCGATTTTCACCAAAAACTAATCAGCACCAATTTATATCAGGGACTAACTGAATATAAAGTTTTATTAAATTCCGAAACTTTATGTTCTTGAGATAGAGCGCCACAAAATTTTTGTCACATACAGACAGACAGACCGAGTCACAGACAGACATTTTCTAAAAATAGTCAAATCATGTTCAGGACCTTCTAAAACGTATAAATCCGTCGAAAATTTTCATGAATCCAGTACCTTCTTCTTGTAAAGATAGAAGAAAGTATATAAATCAATAAATATTTTGTTTAATAATTCTTATTTAATTAATATGTTTAAGTGTGTAATTTTTATTTATTTTTAGGCATTATCATTCTAAATTAGTCCAATATATAAATAAAAAAAGCGTAAACAATGATTAAATACACATGACTTGTAATCTACAAAATTGTGAGAAATTCAGGTGAGTGAGTCAATTCAGTCAAATTCAGGATAACAAATTACTAAAAAAATAGTTAAACACATTTTTCAGCGATTTTAGAAATTTAATCACTAAGGGTGTTAAATGAGGGAGGGGGGTCTAAATTTTAGTTCATTTCGCCTATCTCAACAACAGGTTTAGTTAAAAGTATGAAATTCAGGGTAACAAATATCTACTAAAGGATGGTTAAACACATATTTCAGCGATTTTAGAAATTCACCCATTAAGGGGGTTAAATGGGGGGGGGGTCAAAAGTTTTAGTTCATTCCACCTTTTAACCATATCTGAGCAGCATTTTTAGGTAGGATTGTGAAACTCAGGCTAACAAATCTATTAAAAAAATAGCTAAACATGTATTTCAGCAATTTTAGAAATTCTGCCACTGAGGGAGGTTAAATAGGGGGTCAAATATTTTAGGTCATTCTACCATATCTCAGTAGAAGTTATAGGTAGGAGCGTGAAATTCAGAATAACAAATCGACTAAAAAAATAGTTAAACATGTATTTCAGCAATTTAAGAAATTCAGCCACTAAGGGGTTTTAAATGGGGGGGATGAATGTTTTATGTCATTTTACCATATCTCAGTAGAATTTATAGGTAGTCAGAGGCGGATCCAGCCCTCCATTTAGAGGGGGTCATGTCAATTTTGGAGGAAGGGGGAGGGGGGGTCCACTTGTTTTCATGACAATTTTTGTATTTTTGTCCAAATTGGCTATTTTCTAACCTAACCTCAATTCCTTTTCATTCCTAAATGCACGAAATTTGCAGTATATTCGTAAATCAGGGTTGCTACTGGTCAGAATTTTTTTTCAGGGGAAATACCAGTAATTTTTTATAAAAAAAACTTGCCATATTTGATCGTGCGGCTAGATGAAAATTTCAATAAAAAATTGCTGCTGTTTTCTCTGAAAAATTCCTTGAGCCATAGCAGCCTTGGTAAATGTATAAAATTTGTTGGTTCTATGTTCTATTCAGATGCCAAGAAATAGGAGTTACCATTTTTATTTTTTATTTTATTTAATTTTGCAGAAAATGTTACCAAAGTTCACATTTTAAGCCGACTTTTGAGGCTCAACAGTCATGGAAATGTCGTCTTGCGGTTGCAATTGAATGAAATTCAAGATGTATGACATTTTTAGAAAAATATAAAACGTTGTTCGATTCTTTGATGCTTAAACAATAATGGCAATTTTTCATACACTTCTGTATAAAAATAACTCTGTGAATGTATCAATAAGATTAGCATTTTTAAAAGAGAAAAAAATCTATATCAAAACACCTTTTATATAAAAAAAGCATTATTTTATAGAAATGTTCTTCGTTTAGAGGGGGGTCATGACCCCCATGACCTCCCCCTTGGATCCACGCTTGGGTAGGATCAGGGAATTCAGGATAACAAATGTACAAAAAAATAGTTAAATAGGTATTTCAGCTATTTTAGATATTAAGCCACCAAGGGGGTTACATGGGGGTTGAAAGTTTTAGATAACTTTGCCATATCTTAGCAGCAGTTTTAAGTAGGAGCATGAAATTCAGCTTTTCAAATCTACTAAAAAAATACTTAAACATGTATTTTAGCAATTTTAGAGCTAGAGAGTTTGTGGGTAATATCGGTTTTGACCCTGATTATGAAAGATTAGATGATTAAGATAACTATTGCAGATTTTTTATTATATATTTTACATGACATTTTTCCAAGGAAATGTTTTTTTTCTTCATATTTTATAAATTGTTTTAGTGCTTTTCGTCGTTTAGCGATCTGATTTAAATTGTTATACAAAACATAATACATTTCCTCCTCTTTTCAAAATACATTTTTTGGAAGTAAAGATTTGCAATTTAAATAGTGATCACCATATTTATGGGCTTGGGTATGCACAAGGCTTCCTTATAATGATTTCCGTATAATCAGTTTATAGGTGTGCAACCCAATGTCCCTCTTAAATTGATTTCATTTTAACGATTCATGCTTGCAAAATAGCTGAACAATATTACAGTGATTACTGCATTAATGATATATGGCAGAGAAATGCACAGGACCCCGTTATTTTGATCACTGCATTAACAATTTATAGGCATGAAACCACAGTGCCCATTTACAATTATCGCCATGTATCTTAGGCAATCTCATTTTTATTTATTTTATCTAAAAGCTCTCCGTGCATGCTAGGTAATCACAGGCAGAGCCTAGCAGTACTTTGTCAGTGGGCTCATTCAAAAAAAAATTATTAATGTTGCAAAATATTTTATTTACGTGCTTTTTTTATATCTTTATTAACTATTTTCATATAGTTTAAAATAAAGTATTTTATTTACATTTTCTATTTGCATGTACAATGCATTTTCTGGATCCCAAACAAAGTCAAGGCAGTACGTTTCAGAATATATCTGGGCACCAATCCGAAGCGACTGACTAGATGGGCAAAGACCAGCTAGTGTACAATAAAATTGTTTCAGGGCTATAGCTTCATACACAAATAAAATTCTTTTGTGAGATGCCAGCTATGAACATTTCACAGTAAATCACAGATATAATTTCCTTGACACTAATACTGGATATCATACCCAGTCTATTGAAAGATTATGGAGCATAGCAAAATGTTACAATTAAATACAGCATGTCAATGTTTAGAATTTTATCTCATAGAAATCATGTGCTGATGTTTTTATTAAAAAAAAAAAAAAAAAAAAAACTACAATGCTAAGAGATAGGGGAGACCGGGTTACAATGGACCAAGGGGTACAATGGACCACCCCCTATTATTCATATTATTTCTGTTTTTGACTGCTTCATATTACTTACCCATCATACGTAGTATAGGGTAAGTCTTGTAATCGTTTTGAAAATCGTAAAATTTTTTTTGACGGATTTACACGTTTCAGACACTGGAGATTCCGAAAAACATATTTTTAGAAAAAAATTTTTGCCGTCCGTCTGTGTGTCTGTAAACGCTCTATCTCCCGAAAAAATTGAGATAGAGGCTTGCAATTTGTTATTACTTAGTATGTAATAATGGGAAGAAGCCTATTTCATTTCAATAACCTCGATTAACCGGAACTATTTTTTTCGGACTCTCGAAATATTCGTTCTGATAAAAGGTATATAAAAATTTTCGAAATTGTTTATTTTAAGAAATAAATATAAAAGAGAATAAAAAAACAAAAATTTTGCATAAAGCATGAAGTCGATCGGATAATGAGTTGCCGAGATATTTGGAATCCTATTTACCACATTCTTCGATTTTTCATGACCCTGTATTTCATCCAAATTTCACTTCAAAGATATATTTTAATTGGAAATTTGACGCTTAATCAGATGCAATAAACCGCTAGTTAATAAGATTATTATTTTTGGAGTTATAAAGAAAAATCTCTTTAAAGCAATTCAGTAATCGAGCCTTCATTAAATTATGTGGGAATATTGAATGAAGCTTTCCATCCCAGACTATTTTCTCACGCCTGGGAAAGGTTTTTCCTACGACCAAGTCGCGACACGGTGTCTAGGCCGGTCAAAGGAAAATTGACGTGCAGAATTTGGTTCAGTGGGAAGGTGATCGATATGATTTTTCTACAGAGACAATGAAATGAGGGAATTCCCCTAGTTCGTGACAAGACACAAATTGGCCACGAGGCACCAAGTGAAAATTCTTATTTCCCAATGAGAGAGGTGGAACGGAGTTTATTGGGCCTTGAGAAACCGGAAAACGCCCAAAACCCCCTTCCCCCCTTTCCTCCGGAGCAGCGAAGAGCAGGCTGGAGCAGGGAGTTGGATATTAGAGATCAACGGAGAAAGTCGGATCTTAAGACCTTCTAGAGTGGAGAATCATCTCCCGGGAGTGCTATTGAAATCATCGGGCTGGACACCAAGTCCGGGGCTGAGACTCGCTGAACACCAGCGAAGGGAGGAAATATCCGAGACATCCAGTCTCTACTGTGAAATAGTTTCAGCTTACCGTTCGAGAGAAAACCACTAAAGTGACACCCTGTCACCACTCTTAAAACTGCATTGAGTTCTAATCGCTAGCCGAGCGAGAAACCTGTGATGGCAGAGATTTTTATCACCTTGAACTGATTCTATGTGTCAATTACAAAGACAAACGGACCTACTATATATAAGTGTGTAACAATATTTTAATGTTAATTTACGACAGAAATAAAATATCATTTCTGATTTGACGATTGAGTTTTGCGTTGTCGCTACCATTTAAATATTACAACGTGAAATTAGGAATTCGTCACAGTGGTGGCAGCGGTATAAATTTTGTCTAAAAATTGACTGGCCGTAACCAGGCTGAATTAGAAGCAAGAGTGAAAGTGTGTTCCAATCACAGTTAATCCAGAAGTCAGAGACGTACTCCAGTGACGGAAGTGAAATTGGAGAGCCGCAACCAGGCTGAAGCAGAAGCAAGAGTTAAAGAGTGCTCCAACCCCAGCTGAACCGGATGCCAGTGACAAGAGTGCATTGATGGAACAGTTACCGGAAAGCCCCAGTACAGAGTGCCGGATTGTTAGAACCCTCAGTACTAGAGTGCCAGATAGCAGACCCTGACAGAGTGTGACAGTAACAAACGGAGGTGATCTGAACTCAGGAGATTCCAGGTTAGAATTTTTATTTTGTTCATTTCAGAGGTCTTTGTGTGGGTTATTTTAAAATCTTGGTCGGTAGTATATTATTGTTTATGTAAAATTGGTAATAATTTTGTTTAGTATTTGGATTGAGGCTATGAAACATATTTTTTCTTTAGTTTCTCAAAATGAAAAAAATAATTAACATTAATTATTAGGCAAATTAAGTGTAGGGGTATAATTCTGTAGAATTTTACAAATAATTCGTTTTGGAGTAATTGAAATTCTGGGTGAGTTAATATTACTAAATACAAAAGGAATTTTGGCAGTGTATTAAGTGGAGCAGCCTTGTTAATGAAGTTAACGGAAAAAAAAAAAAAAAAAGTTTACCTTCAGGTATATTTTATTGAGAATTTATTTCTAATTTAGAGTGTTTGATTGGAAATAGTTCTGGGAATGTATATGAGAAAATACATTTGCATTTGGTTGAATAATGATAAAGGTTTTTTATGTTATTATTGATATTGTATTTTTTGTAATGCTATTGTGAAATGATATATTGATTAAAATTGCTATATGGGAAAGTTTTTAAACGTTAGAGTTTAAGTTAAGAATTATTTTGTAGAATAATTGTAGATTGATCTATCAGTGAATATGTCTGTGTGGTCAGGGAAAAAAAAGTGCGATTTGAAAGAATTAGCAATTGAATTTGGCGCAACGATTGAAGAATCAGATAAAGTTTTCCAGATCATTCATAAACTGACTGAATCTCCAGGTTACGAAGAATCGCTAGCGCTGGGACAATTCGCGATCATAGAAAAAGAGAGATTACAAAATGAAGTTGACGAAAAAGCAGAGAGAGAAAAATTGAGGGCATTTGAGAGGGATGAGAAATCAAAAGCGTTAGAACGCGAACATGAATTGGCTAAATTGAGGGTAGAAAGAGGATTAGATGAAGCTAGTTTAACTTCGAGTCAAAACGAGGGCGAATCAAAAATTGCGTTGAAATCAATTCTTCCAAAATTCGACCCGGAAAAATCCGAAATTTCTATTTATCTCAATTTATTTGAAAGGCAGGTACAAAAGGCCCAGATAAGCAAAAATCATTGGGTGACACAATTATTGGGACTACTTCCTGCGGAATTAAGCGAATTAATTTTGAAAGAAAACGCAGAGCAAACGGACGATTTCGAATATGTGAAAAAGATATTGCTGGAAAGGTATCAGTTATCGCCCGAGGATTTCAGGCTTAAATTTGTTATGTCGAAAAAACCTGAAAATAAAAATTGGCGAGATTTTGTCTTCGATATTTCTAATTATTTTGACCAATGGTTAAGCGGGCTTGAAATAACGACTTATGATCAACTCAGAGATCTAATTATTACAGATAAATTGAAACGTAAAGTGAATCCTGAAATTAAACATCATTTTATCGATTCGTGGAGTTCGATGAACACTCCTTTTGAGTTGACTAAGAAGTTAGACGCTTATGACTCAGCTAGAAAAAATTTAAGACCGCCAGGGCTTCCTAAATTCCAAAGTAATGAGAAATCGTTGGAGCGAAATAAGGTGCCAGGAAAACCGAAATCTGATGGTAGGGCGGCAGAAATTAATTCGAATTGGAGGAACAAAGATGTTGTTAGAGATAGGAATGAGGTATTTGATAAAAGAAGAGAGATTACTTGTTTTTTTTGCAAAAAGCCCGGTCATTACCGAAATTTATGTCCCGAATTAAAAGAGTTAGAAAAAACAGAGTCGATTCATCATGTAGCAGGCTTAGACCATTTAGAAGAGTCTTTCAAACCTTATTTAAGTCAAGGGTTAATTAATGGGAAGGAAATGACCATATTACGTGACTCAGGTACTAATATTGATGTCCTTAGTGCTCATGATGTAACAGCGGATCAATATACAGGAGAAAATGTTTGGGTTAAACAAATAATGGATAATAGGTGTCGCCGATTACCTATTGCGGAAGTTGAAATAATATTAAATTCTGGTGAGAGAATGAGGGCGAAGGCAGCAGTTGTCGATAAAGATATAGATATGAATTATTACTTGTTAGGGAACAAAACCCATGAATTAATTCAGAAACAGAAATCTAAACCCCATTCGCTGAGAGCAATGCTTACAAGACAAAGCGCGCATTTGGAAAACGAAACTAAAGGGATGCCGTTAGTGAGAGAGTGGGCAGATATTTCAAAAGGTCGTTTGACAAGCAAGAAACGAGTTACGCAGATAGAAGAAGTAACGGAGAATTTCGGACTTCAACCCAGCGGGATAAAAATAAGGGAATCGGGAGGTGAGGAAGATAAAGAAATTCTTCCACCCCCATTTGAAAAGGAAGATTCAGGGGTGAATTTAGCTCAGATTAGTAAGCTAGACTTGCAAACAGCTGTAGAGGCTAAAGTCACGGTGGACCTTATTAGCGAAAGCGTTGAGGATAAGACTTCCCATTTTGACAGGAAAAAAGGGTCAGTAGTCAGAACAATAACGGATAATGTTTGTTTAAGAAGAGATAAATTTGTTGTTCTGTTAAGTTCGAAGAGGGGAATTTTATCGTTGGGTCAGGACAGTGTAGTGGGGCAGTTAGGCATGAAAAGGTCTAGAGACGAAATGTATAAGGATAATTTTTGGCCGAATGTTTTGGAGGGAAATGAAGCTTGTATCGAATCTAGCGACCCCAACTTAGGTTTAAGAAAGGGAAATGTTAGAGGGAAAAAAATTCCTTTGTCCAGTGCCTATATTACGAGTAGTATGACGCGTTGGTACACGGACACGGAGAGAACCGTACCCCTTTTTGAAAGCAGAAATAAATATTTAGTGACAGCTCTCAGAATAGTGTTTGAAAAATGGAAAGGAGACGAATATTCAGAAAAACTAGTGACCGATTACGGGCTGGATTTAATCGCCCATAAGATGGAGTTAGCAAGTGAGTTACCAGTGAAGATTCTCTTCTATGGAACTTCACCGAGACAAGCCAAGATTCTTAGAGGCGGGATAATAGGTGAGTCAGATTTAGGCGAGTGAGTTGAAGGCGCGTTCGATGCTTATTCTCGGTTGTTTTTGATAGAGAACGCGGGATGGGATCCCTTCTGTTGTTTGAAATACTCGAGGCCCGTCCAAAAAGGGAAAATAAATAGTGAAGGGTGCCAGGCAAAATTTTCGGGCCGGATATTTACACTACCTGAGTTAAAAATGGTTAAGAGCGAAAAGAAATGTGCCGCGATAATTTATGTTATAATGAAATTAAGGCATCATTTGGATGACCACAATCCTTTAAGTTGGCTGAAAAATAATGATGGGTATAATCCCCGGTTGTTACGTTGGAATTTGATTTTGCAAAATTATCATTATTCAATCAAATACAAACCAGGGACCCAAATACCTCATGTTGATTGCTTAAGTAGATTTGACTAAGGAAGTTGAGGAGAAGAAGTGTATATATATTTTAAAATTCTTATAATTGTAATTTGAGTATAATATAGTTTTAAATTGGAATTTGTTTTAGAAAATGTATTTTTGGTATAAAATGTGCGACCAGGATTAAGACCTCTGATTTGAATGAAGTAAGAGTCTGACTGGATCACGACTAAGATTTTTCAGCATGTGAAAAATCCCATCTGTGTGAGGGGGTGCTATAAAGACTTCATTAAATTATGTGGGAATATTGAATGAAGCTTTCCATCCCAGACTATTTTCTCACGCCTGGGAAAGGTTTTTCCTACGACCAAGTCGCGACGCGGTGTCTAGGCCGGTCAAAGGAAAATTGACGTGCAGAATTTGGTTCAGTGGGAAGATGATCGATATGATTTTTCTACAGAGACAATGAAACGAGGGAATTCCCCTAGTTCGTGACAAGACACAAATTGGCAACGAGGCGCCAAGTGAAAATTCTTATTTCCCAATGAGAGAGGTGGAACGGTGATTATTTTCCTTGAGAAACCGGAAAACGCCCAAAACCCCCTTCCCCCTTTTCCTCCGGAGCAGCGAAGAGCAGGCTGGAGCAGGGAGTTGGATGTTAGAGATCAACGGAGAAGGTCGGATCTTAAGACCTTCTAGAGTGGAGAATCATCTCCCGGGAGTGCTATTGAAATCATCGGGCTGGACACCAAGTCCGGGGCTGAGACTCGCTGAACACCAGCGAAGGGAGGAAATATCCGAGACGGCCAGTCTCTACTGTGAAATAGTTTCAGCTTACCGTTCGAGAGAAAACCACTAAAGTGACACCCTGTCACCACTCTTAAAACTGCATTGAGTTCTAATCGCTAGCCGAGCGAGAAACCTGTGATGGCAGAGACTTTTATCACCTTGAACTGATTCTATGTGTCAATTACAAAGACAAACGGACCTACTATATATAAGTGTGTAACAATATTTTAATGTTAATTTACGACAGAAATAAAATATCATTTCTGATTTGACGATTGAGTTTTGCATTGTCGCTACCATTTAAATATTACAACGTGAAATTAGGAATTCGTCACAACGTCATTAAGCCACGATTTTATTTGAATTGCAATGCATTTTATATGTAGTTTACACATTTTTATTTTCATATTTTACATTATGCATAAACATGATGGGTAAGTATTACGGTGGCCCCCAACGACTAGTTTTGGCATATAGATGATAGCACTACAGTGGTGAATCAAAGTGTAAAATTATGTGTCCAACTGACAAATTAGCCATTTTATTCTAGAAAGATGGTTTGTGGCAGGTAGAAGTAAATATTTTCAGCGAAACACGTCTTCTTTTCTTCATTAAAGAATTATGATTTGAAAGACATTGCTGAGCACAATTAAAAGCTAAGATAATCTATTCTTATATTAAATGTAGTTAAAATAATTAAATATAAAATTTGTTATTTTTTTTTACTTTTTTCTGTCAAACTTCCATATGGTGAACAATGGACCACCCAAAACTGGAGTACAATGGATCATGGTCCATTGTACCCCAATTCTGTATCCGGGCATTATATATGAAATTAAGATTAATAAATTGTTTTATTTTTAGTGAGTAATTTAACCATGATTCACGTAGTTTACATTTTTTAAGTATTTTACTTATTCATTTATTTATCTATGGTTTCTTAACTTTTTATAAGCATTCAGTTAATTTTAAATTTCTATATTTTTACAAACCTGCAATTATATTAAACAAGTACATTAAAAAATTAATGTACCTATTAGTCTGTATCTATTTATATTAGTGTAGATAAATTTATAGGTGTTAAGTAAAATAAAACAGTGCTTTTTTTTTTTTTTTTTTTTTTTTGATGGTTTGGGAACAGGATTATGATTATGTTTTGTCAGATTCATGCAGTGAAAACCTAATCAAAATGTGTTCATTTTACCTGATCTTGTTGATGAATCTCTTGTAAATGATCAAGATATTGCAATGAGTTTGCCGAACTTTACATATTTACAAGAAAACAGCATACCTTCAGCGACGCAAAAATGTTTTAGTATTTGCTAACTTTAATATTTATTAATCTTATATGTTTGAACTGAAGCCACCAATAAACAAGTATAATACATTCTATGTTTGTGTCATTAAAGAATGTACTACATAAATGTTTTTTTTTTCTTAATTTACTTGTGGTCCATTGAGCCCCATGCTGCGGACCATTGTACCCCGACCTTGGGGTACAATGGTCCACTTTGTCACATGCTATTTAAAAAATATATAGTAAAAAAAGTAAACATAATTATTGATTTTGAGTGAGTGCAACTTAAACCCTAATATATACATAATATGCACACATTTTTTCAAACACAAAAAACCAGTATTTTGAGAGTAAACAGTCAAAATTTACAAAAGTGGTCCATTGAACCCTGGTTTCCCCTATTCACAATTTCATGCCTGAAGTTAAAACTGCGTTCTATTTTATTATTTAATTGTATAACATTCATTTGTTCCTTTATTTTAAGTATATATAATATATGACGAGCAGGGAAGACCGAGCTATGCTCGGTCAAAATTAAATTTGAGTTCAAATATCATGACCCATGACCAAAATGACCCACTAATTGAATTTTCTCGAACATGTGACTTAGCCCAACAGTCTTCTCGTGCCCGAAAACCATAGAATGCAAAATTTAGTGTAAATAATCTGAGCCGTTTTTAAGATAAAATAGCTTGACCCATAATGACCCATGACCAAAATGACCCACTAATCAAAATTTCTCAAACATGTGACCTAGCCTAATAGTCTTCTTGTTCCCTAAACCTGTAGGGTGCTAAATTTATTTCAAATCCTCTGAACCGTTTTTAAGATAAAATAGCTTGACCCATGACCAAAATCACCCACTAATCGAAAGTTCTCGAACATGTGACCCAGCCCAATAGTCTTCTCGTGCCCGAAAATAGTTGGATACAAAATTTCGTCAAAATCGTTTGAACCGTTTTTTAGATACAATTAGCTTGACCATGACCCAAAATGACCCACTAATTGTATTTTCTCGAACATGTGACCTAGCCCAACAATCTTCTCGTGCCCGAAAACCATTGGATACAAAATTTAGTGTAAATTGAGCCGCTTTTTAGATCTTGACCCAGAAAGGACCCACTAATCAAATTTTCTCGGACATGTGACCTAGCCCAATGATTTTATCATGCTCGAAACTCGTAGGACACAAAATTTAATCAAAATCGTTTGAGCCGTTTTTTAGATAAAATTAATTTGACCCACGTTGACCCATAAATGACCCACTAATCGAAAGTTCTTGAACATGTGACCCAACCCAATAGTCTTCCCGTGCCCGAAAATGGTCGGATACAAAATTTCGTCAAAATCGTTTGAACCGTTTTTTAGATACAATTAGCTAGACCATGACCCAAAATGACCCACTAATCGAATTTTCTCGAACATGTGACCTAGCCCAATGGTTTTCTGGTGTCCCAAAATGTTAGGATGCGAAATTTCGTCAAAATCGTTAGAGCCGTTTTTAAGATAAAATTTGCATATATATATATAACCACACACAAGATTTGCTCGTATTAGAATATATGATATAATAAAATAGTTCGTGAAAGTCTGTAATTTTGAACTGCTGTATTTTTTAAATGATCACTTTTGTACCAAGAGGGTCTTTTTTCGTTCTATTTGTCACCAACTGTTACGTTTGACAACATTGGTGCTGGTATAACAGAAAAGTGCCTAGAGTTTAAATATTAATAATCAAAAAGTGTTGCAGAATGTTTACATATAAAATAAATGCCAATAAACTTAAAAGCTTTAACATAAAATTAGGTTTATTTCTTCTGAAAAAGAACACAAGTTGAATTAAATGTACTTTCAGATAAAATGAAGATTTTCAATATTTATATGACTGCTAAAAAGATATCTTTACCATATGAGTGTTAATATTTATTAATTTTTGGCAGGTATGCTAATAGAATTATCAATACAGAATTAATTTGGGAGATCTATCAATGTTATTTGTAAGTTAAAAAATATTCATAAGTTTTTACAGAAAATTTTATTGGCACTAAAATAAAAATATATTAATAATGATATGACACTCTTGCATAAAACTATGCTTAAATTATAAAATATGATAAATTTTAGAACAATGAAATTTCCAAACTTAGACTGAATATTTTAGAAATTGCTGAAAAAATCAGTTTTCATAAACAAGTGAAAGGGTAAAAATATTTAAATAAATAAATAAAAATGTTCCGAACCACAACAATTCCTAAATATGTTTAAATCCAAAAATATGACAGTTAAAAAAAAAAAAAAAGTATAAAACTACATGTTCATATAATCTTTTATTTTTAAGAAGAAATAATAATAATAAATCAATTAAACTTACCACTGCTTAGAGTGCTGTGCATTGCAGACTTCTTTTCCAGCAATTAGCTCAATTTACATCTGGATTTTTCAAATATTACTTGCATAGTCTCTAAAATAAAGGAATAACTTTGATAATGAAGCATGTGTAAATAAATGTGACGTATTAACTACTTCGAAGCCAGACTTAAGGAAAAATTGTGTTTCTTTTAACGGAAGACATCTGAGTTCAGAATGTTTTTCAGCACTGAAGATGAGTTTTTCTGAGAAGCAGAATATATTGAAGGACAAAAGGTGTTGTATTTTATGTTTGGCATCAGGCCACACAACAAAACAATGTAAAGCTATCCTGAAGTGTTTCATTTGTGATAAAAACATGCCTCTGTGATGTGTCAAATGCTTGATAAAAACAAACTAAATAAAAGGAAAGAGGAAGAAAAGTCATCTAGAAATGAAGTAAACACAGAAAATTTCAGTAGAAATCCTAAGGTCTTTCTTCAGATGCTCAAAGCAAGAATCATTTCTGACAAATCTAGGAAAAAAAAGTAACCGGGAAAAAGGTGACAGAAAGAACCAGAGTGAAAAAAAAAGTAACGGAAAAAAAAGTGACAAAGAATTGATAAATATTGAACTTATTAATAAATAAGTATTAAAAACTAACGAGGTAGCAAATGACTGATTTATATAATTTCCGTAGGTGAATATTTGATGTAAATATTTGTAAATGCTATTAGCAATAGTGTAAAAAAGTGAGAATGTTCATGCAGGGTCGAAACTAGAGGGGGGCAGACAAATGATTTCGTTTGTCGTTTAATACAAAAATGTATATATATATGTGAAATTTGGATAAAAATGTCTCGTAGCCAGAAAATTAAAAAAAAACAACCAAATGCATTAAAATTGAGAAATAGATAAAAAGATTCACCTAAAATACTAGATAGCAAATGAATAAGAAGAAAGAACTGTTCTCTTAGGTTATTTTTATCCTATTCCAAATACACTATGCCCAAAGAAGATGTCTATGTCTTCTATCTATCGGGGAATTCACGTCTCGTGTAGTAAGAATCTCTAACATTTTCCAAGGTTAGTCTCATGTCTTTATGTCCCGGTCCAGTGCCCAACAAGGACAACTGCCAAGCGATTCCCAGCAAAAAATTCCAAGAAGGGTGTTCTATTTATTTTTTCTTTCTCGTTGCTCAGCGTGGAGCTTTCTTTTTTCTTGTCTTGCTATGGGCGAGGTCAGGCCATCGGGCGACTGCCTGGACAATAAAAACAAAGGGGAATGCATAAAGTAAAATACTTAGTAAAATCATTTTCTAAAAGGAGTATAGCATTTGTTAGAGGTACAGTAAACAATCTCGCACAGTGCACCATGTCTAGTAAAGCCACTTGCCTTTATCTCCATAAATTATTTTTTCTCATCTTTTTGTCATTTTTATGTGTTTTGCTGCCCTAGGCAACACCTAAAAAATGCCAGCCCATTCCGTTTGCTACAATTATTTTCTTGCAACCAGATCCTGCCTTAGAGGGAGAGAGGTCGGACGACTGTTTGAGATACTAAAAACAAAGGATTTAAAATATATGCATAATAAAATACTGAGTAAAACCTTTTTATTTTATTTTTATTTATTATATATATATATATATATATATATATTGGATATATCATTTGTAGGGGTGCAAAAAAAAAAAAAATCTTGCCCAAGGTGACATGGCTACTAAAGCCGCCCCTGCATTTAATCTGACAAATTTCTTTTTCCTCCTTTTGCCATTTCTAGGTAGGCAACAACTGAAAAATGCTGCTCATGCTTTTTACTACAGTTACTTTTTTACATACAGATCTGTCCTTAATGGGTGCAAGGTCGGGATGTATTATTTGTAGGAGTTCAAAAAAAAATCTCACCCAGGGTACTATGGCTAATAAGTCAGAAAATCTTGGTTTTTGAGTTCTTAAGAACCTACACTATAGTCATGTGAAGAAACTCGCAAGCTAATGTTAAACCTATGGGAGCGTTCTTTTCAAATTTCTCGCTTGCATTTTAATTTTTTTTTCTTAGCTGAGGTTGCTCTCTAACCTGGTTAGTGTTTACTCTTTCGAGTTTTGTTGCAGGTATATATATATATATATATACTTTCACTTTCGGAACATCAGTCTCAGCTATCCTAAGGAAAAAAATATTTTAAAATATTCAAATGTTCTTAAGAGACTACACTAGTCACGCGAAAACACTCGTATGCTAATGTTTAACCTATGAGAGCATTCTTTTCGGAATTCTTGTTTGCATTTAAATATTTTAAATAATATTTTTTTCACATCATACCTGATCTCGATATCTAACGTTGTGCATTTTTACTTTTTCGACTTTGGTTGCAGTTGTTTTATATGAGGACACTTTCAATTTCAGAACCATTTCCAAAGAGTTTCACAAAAGTGAAAGTGTCCGAATGAAAAAAAAAAATGTAACAAAACCCGAAAAAGTACAAACGCACAACATTAGATATCGACCGCAAGTATCCCATGAAAAAAAAAATTTAAGTATTAAGAACGCTTTCACAGATTTAACATTAGCTTCCAAATGTCTTCACGTGATTAGTGTAAACACTTAAGACAATGTGATTCATATCACTGGACTTTAAACGCCTCATTTGTAATGATACACATACTGTAAAATTTGTGAAAATAAAATCTGTCTAAAATGGAATCCAGTTTTAAATTTTAAAATGACATGTTCTCCACAGAAGGAATACCAACAATTATACCTGCTAAGACAAAAAACTGTATAAAGAGGAATTTTTTCCTGTTCCTTTCTATTCCGTTTTGAAGGTTTTATTGAATCAATATTTGACAAAGCTGATTACGTAGTTCAATATTACGTATTTTGTGATTACATATTTTAAATTTAAAACAAGTCGAGTCAGTTATTGGAAACTTGGTAAAATTCTCTTTGCAAATTTATTTAGCGGGAGGGTGCTAAAATCCATGTTTGCCCCGGGCACAAAAAAGGCTAGTTTCGGCACTGTGTTCATGTTTGAGAATGCCCGTATATCGTATTCATCACTACTTGATTTTTGACATTCGCGTACATGAATATGAATATTTCTTGTTGATATCTATGAATGCAAATATTGAAATTGGTGTGAATATGAGTATACTCGTTTTAATCACTACTTGATTTTTGACATTCGCGAACGCGAATGTGAATATTTTTCATCAATCTCTATGAATTTAATTATTGAAAATTGGTGTGAATATTTGCATACGAGAATACTCATTTTAATCACTACTTGATTTTTGAATTGATTTGCGAATATTTTATATTGATGTCTATGAATGCGAATATTGAAAGGTGGTGTGAATATTTGCATATGAGAATACTCGTTCGTTACATCCACGAAAAATATTAGTATTTACATTCGCGAATGTCAAAAATCAAGTAGTGATTAAAACGAGTATCCTCATATGTGAATATTCACACCGCTTTTCAATATTCATATTTGTAAACATTGGCGAAAAATATTCGTATTTGTGTTTGCAAATGTCAAAAATCAAATATTGATGAATACGAGCATTCTCGTACACGAATATTCTCACTTTTTTACACTATTGCTAATAGCATTCACAGATATTTGCAGCAAATATTCGCCTATGGGAATGACATAAATCAGACATTTGTTACCTCTTTAGTTTTTAACAATAATTTATCAATAAGTTCAATATTTATCAATTCCTTGTCACCTTTTTTTCTAGTTACCATTTCTGACAGCAAAAAGAAAGTTGTACAACTCATTTTAGACTCAGGTTTTTAGAGAACATATTTTTGAAACTTTTGCACCAAAACATTATCTGAAATAATTTTATGCCTGTAGGGAAAGGATTCTGGTTTAAAGAATTATCAGAAAAAGACATCACTCTGACGAATATTAGTGAGACTCCTGAATCTATTCAGGTATTGATTTAGAGCTGCTGTAATTGGAAAATTACTGACAGATTATAAAAAATTGTTTTCATCTGAACTAGTAGCACTGGAAACACATTTTTGATGGACCTTAATGGGAAAAGTGCATCAAGATAATATATATATAAAAAAAACTTAGCTTTATCAGTTACATCTATGTTTGTGAATGAAGCAGAGATTAGCGATTTATGGAAACTAGATTTACGTGGAATAAATGATCCAATTGAAAACAATCTGAAATGGAGATTTATCGTCAGGTGAAGGTGCATATTTTACAGACAGTAAAAATGAATTAACATAATCGTTAGGAAATTTCTTTGCCATGGGCAGAAGATATACCACCTTTACCCAATAATTTGAGTTTAGCCAAGAAAATATTAATGCTACAAACAAGTTACTTGCTAATAACCTTTATGAAAAATATGAACAATTATTTTTAGTGTGGCTTGATGATAAAATCATTGAAGAAATTCCTGAGTCTGAAATGAATCTTTACGGAAACTTTGCCTCATTGAAAAAGAAAGCAGTACTACTCCCATTCGTCCAATGTTTGATGCATCAGCTAGAATACAGAACTATCCATCACTTAATTAGATTGTTTGCATTCTGGACCAAATCTCATCCAATTAATTCCTGACATTCTCTTGCATTTTAGAGAAAAGAAATTTGGTGCTGTAGCTGATATCAAGAAAGAGTTTTAACAAATTGCTGTTCATAAAGAAGATCGAGACTTTTACAGAATGATCCAGAAGAAAAAAATATTAGAATGTTTCAACATGGTGGGGTCATGTTTGTAGTCAAAAGTTCCCTGTTTCTTCTAGCTTCTGTCATAGAATATAACATAAAAAATGATCTGAGAAGCTTTTATGTTGACAGTGTCCATACATAGAAAGAAGTAAGAAAGTTTATTGTTGATTCTAAGTGTCTTATGGCTAAAGGTGGATTTGATTTGAGAGGATGGGGACACGCAGAAGAAAGAAAGAATAACGAAAATAGTGAAGAAACTGCTGTATTGGGATTACAATGGAACAGATTTCTAGAGGTTTTAAGGTTAATGTAAGCTGAATGAGATATAAATTTCGAAAAAAATAACCAAACGAATCATGCTATTAGTTGCACATACAGTTTTTGATCTTATTGGTATTACTTCTTCTTTTATGATTTGTCCCAAGATGATGTTACTGAAAACATGGAAAGAAGGTATCACCTAGGATGATAAAGAAATTGCAAGTGATGTAAAAGGTGATTTTATTTAATAGTTTCATGAATTAAATATTTTACAAGAAATTCAGATTTCTAGATATATTCAGTTCACACCAGATAATTTAAAAGATTGTACTCTTAACACATTTTGTGATGTATGTCAGTATGTGTATGCTGCTGTTATATTTTGAGAATAGCAAGTAAAGATTGTGTTGGATTATTCCTTTTGCTGTAATATCTCACATAGGTCCTTTAAAATGTGCAGCTATACCTAGAATGGAACTTTTAACTGCTTTGATTGGTACCAGATGGGCTAAATCAGTAATTAACGCATTGGGCTGGGAGGATATGGAAAGATATTTTTGGAGCGATTCCTTGATGGTGCTTGCATGGATATCCAAAAAAGAGAACTGGTGTGTTTTTTGTTAGAAGAAGCAGAGTTCAAGAAATAAAAAAACTGAGTGACCCTGCTTTATGGAAACATATACATGGTGAAATTAATCCAGCAGATCTGCAACTTAGCAGCTGATACCTCTCAAGTGATGGGAGGGTACATCTTGACTTCGAGATCCTGAAGAATATTATAAATACAGTAGACTCCTTCAAATCCACATAGCTTGAAACCAGAGGTTGTATGGATTTTAGAATTTTGTGGATTTCTGGTCACTGTTTTTTTTACATATTTTAAACAGTAATTTGAATGTAATAATGCACTGTAAATTATAATGAATGCTTACAATAAAATAAAATATTAAAGTAATTAAGTAAAATAATGAAAGTAATGAAAATTAAGAAAATTTAAAACATGATTAAAATTTTAAAGGTAAAGCTCAAGTAAACAATAATGCATAACTAAATAGGTATAATAATGATGGGGTAATTTTTTTAAAATTATCCAATGAAACTTGCCTCATAAAGGTACACTAATAATTTACATAAAAATCATAAAATTAAAAAAGTTTTACTGCATGCTCAGCTAAACTTAATATCCAAAAATGCTTGATTAATATAGAAATGTATTTGGTAAAAAGATTTAACCATGTCTTTAATTTTTTCAGAAATAAAGTGTTGAAAAATAAATGAAAGGAAATAATCGGCCATGATCCAGATTAAATAATTATATTAACAAATAATGACATATCACACTAACATAGCTTTCAGATACAAGCGCCAGCAAAACGCGGCAGGCATCAACAACTACTCGACCGTTGCCAAAAATGAGTTGCCAATCTTGTACTCAAAGGCTGTTGCCACTTCACAAATTTAATACAGTGTACAAGTTAAAAACAGTTAAGTTACACATTAATAACATTTAAAATATTAGAATTAACATATTTTAACACGCCCCCTTGCTAATTATACTATTTTAAATGATTAGAGTTCTTCAATTTTAAGAATTTGTAAGTGAGGGCATAATAATATACAACATAATACTTCTACAATGCACGATATAGAACATACTTCTACGATACACAATATGGTGCATAAATTAACACCTTACCTGTTACACTGGTATAAAAGAGAAAATAAAAAATATATATACGTGCAAAAGGAAAGAGTTCCAATGTTTAAAGTTCAACACTGTGTCCTTATGTATTACAGTTCATGTTCATACCATAATTGAACTTCGACAATATCTTCTTAGACACTGTTTTTGTCAATAAATCAGCGTAGTTATTTTGGGACGACACATGCTCAAACTGTATCACTTTGTTAATCACCAAGTCTCTTAAGAAAAAATACTTGATACTGATGTGCTTGCTTCTTTCGGATGTAACAGGATTCTTTGAAATAAAAATAGCACCTTGATTATCAACATGGACCTTTTGAGGAGTATTAAGAAACTCCACACAAATCTCTGCGAGCAAGTTCTTCATCCATATTACTTCTTTCGCTACATGGCACATTTCAACATATTCCGCTTCAGTAGATGATAGGGCAGTGACAGTTTGCTTCTTGCTTGACCAGGAAATGGGTGCACTAGAGAGAAAGATCACGTATCCGCTAAAGGATTTCCTGTCATTTTTGTCACTACCCCAGTCAGCATCTGAAAAAACTTGCAGGCCCCGGTCATTCTTCTTGAACCTAAGTTTCTTGAACATGGTTCCTTTGAGGTATCTCAACATGTGTTTGATCCCCCTCCAATGTTCTTCGTTTGGCCTTTCGTTGAATTGACTCATATATGTAACTGCATATGCTAAGTCAGGGCGGGTGCCACATACTAAGTGCAAGAAACTTCCAATTGCTTGTCTGTACGGTATCCTTTTGCTTTCTTCTTTAATTTTCTCCCATTGATAGTCATCGACATGCTTGTACTTAATATTCGGATCTAAAGGTGTTGCTGCGGGTTTGGCTTCTGACATTTTAAATGTGTCGAGAATTTCAGTAATGTAGGAAATCTGATCTAGAGTGATGGAACCATCAATATCTTTGTCTATCTTCATTGACAAGATTTGACTAGCTGGTCCAAGATCCTTAGCAATGAATTTTCTCTTGATGTTTTGCTTAAATTCTTCTATATCCTTCAAATTTCCAACAATAAGGAGATCATCTACATAAACACCAATGATAAGATTCCTTTCAGCATTGTAATAAATACAGGGATCTGCATCAGATCTTTTAAGACCACATTCAGTCAAGAATTTGTCCAAACATGAATTCCAAACTCTGCCAGATTGTTTAAGACCATACAAACTTTTCTTTAAGTGACACACTAGGTGTTCTTTACCTTTCTCCACACAACCTACTGGTTGGGCCATGTAGATGTCTTCTTCCAATGTTCCGTTAAGGTATGCAGCTGTCACATCCATTTGATGAACTTCAAAATCCTTTTCTGCAGCTATGGCGAGTAGTAAACGTATGGATTTGAGCTTGATAACTGGTGAAAACGTGTCTTTGAAATCTACACCAGGCACTTGGAGATAGCCCCTTGCCACTAACCTGGCCTTAAACTTTACTCTTTTTCCAGTTTCGTCCTTCTTCTTGCGGAACAGCCATCTGGAAGATATTATCTTTACACCAGGAGGTTTGGTAGTAAGCTCCCATGTTTGGGCTTGAGTGAGGTTTGCTATTTCTTCATTCATGGCCTTTTGCCACATGTCTGCTTCGGGGGATTCCAGAGCTTCCTTTACTGTCACTGGGTCTCTCTCATCATGCCAGCATATCTCTTGGGCATTGTAGAGATAGAAATCTTCAAGATGTTTGGGAGGCTTGACAGGTCTTGCTCCTTCACTTCTCTTGATTGTACGAGTAGGGTTATCTGTCATCACTTCAGCTTCAGTGTCATATTTGTCGGGCATTTCTATTATTTCTATAGCTGATTTTGGAACATCTTCAAGCTGTTGGTAAGAATACTCTTCAGGACTTGGGTCATCTAATTCTTGAAATGAGTCAGGCAATCGATTTGAATCATCTGTGTCAAGGTTTGATTGCTCTTGAAAGGTATCTTCAACTTCTGCTTCAGGTGTATACAAGTAGTCCTCTTCAAAGTTTTCAATACGGAGTGAGACTTCTGTGGCATTATGACAACTGACAGTCTTCAATGGAAAAACATTTTCCTCAAAGATAACATCTCTGCTCACAAAGAACTGTTTTCTCTTCATGTCATATAACTTGTATCCCTTGGTTCCAGTGGGATAACCAACAAAAATGCATTCTGTTGCCTTAGGATCAAGTTTGCTTTTTCTTGAATATGAGCGCACATGGCTCCAAGCTCTACATCCGAATACCTTGAGATGATCTATTTTGCCTTCAGAATTTGACCACATTTCTTCAGGAATATTGCCATTTATTGCGCAAGATGGTCTCTTATTATGTAAGTATGCTGCAGTGGCTATTGCTTCTGCCCAAAATCTGTAGTCCGCTCCTGATTCAATAAGTAGGCATCTTGTTGTGTTTACTAGAGTCTGGTTTAGCCTCTCCGATTTACCATTCTGCTGCGGTGTTTCAGGTACACTTAGCTGCCTTTGGATTCCATGTGTGGTGAGATACTTGTCAAAATTTTCATTCCTGAATTCTCGACCATTGTCACTTCTTAAAAATTTTATCTTCTTGTTATGGAGATTTTCAACCATGCTTCTGTACTCATCAAATTTTTCCAATACTTCACTTTTGGCCTTCATGGTATACAATGTAGTATAGTTTGAAAAATCATCAGTAAATGTCACAAAATATTTTGAGTCTCCAAAGGATGATGGGGAAATTTTGCCAACGACATCCGAGTGTATGATCTCAAGGAGATCCTTAGCTCGAGTGTTGGATGATTTTGGAAATTTCTTCCGCTTCATTTTTCCCTGAATGCAGATAGAGCATGGTGCATTTGGTAACACTGGTAATTCTTTGTCAATAGACTCTAGGTTTTTGATTGCATTATAATGCGGGTGACCAAGCCTGCGATGCATCAGTTCAATGCTTTCAGTTCTTGTTACACAAGCCATTGATGCCTGCTCTTCAATAATGTACAGCCTTCCTTTCTTCTTGGCTGACAGGAGTGTTTTGCCCTTGTTGTCAATCACTCTGGCCTTGCCATCTGCGAATTCGACCTTCAAGCCTTTCTCCTCAATCCTTCCAATTGACAGCAGGTTTCCTCCTAGTTTTGGGACAAATAAAACATTTTGAATTGTAATGTCTCTCTCTTCACTTTCTTCATATATCTTGAATGATATATTACCTATTCCACTGACATTTATTCTTTCTGAATTTGCAACTTCAACTTCAGATGAATATGGTCTAAGGCTTGAAAATTTCCTTCTATTAGAGGTCATATGTTCAGTTGCTCCACTATCAAGAATCCAGAGATTTTTCCTCTTTGATTCATCTTCGTCTGCTAATAGTGCAACACTGGTCTTGCGGTCAACTGCTGTTTTGGCACTGTTTTGATGTTGTTGTCTGGCTTCTTCACAGTTTCTTGATATGTGTCCCCATTGGCCACAGCAAAAGCATTTAGTGTTTTTTCTTCTGTTAAATTCAGCTTCTTCAGTAGTTTTTCTTGGCATAAATTTCTTAATTGATTTTGCTGCTGCAGGTCTTCTCTGATTTGATGGGAAACTTCTAGTGTGGAGGGCTTGTTCTTCATGGCATGCATTGGGTAAACTGTCGTTTCTTGCTATCCTTTTTTCTTCAACCAGCAGTCTGGACTTGACAAATGTGGTTGTCAAGTTTGCTTCATCTTTTTCAAGATTCAGGATCAGCGATTCATAGGCCTTGGGTAGTCCTAACAGCATCACTAGGGCAACTTCCCTATCTGTGAATGCATAGCCTCCGTTGGATAACTTCCTGTGTAAATCCATTAATCTTGCTAGGTAGGCTTGCACAGATTCATTAGGCTTCATTACAATGTTAAAAAATTCTCTCATGAGTTGTAGAACATGTAATAAACCGAACTTCGTATGCATTTCTTTAAGAGAGTTCCAGGCGTCTCTGGCTCTTATACAGTCCCCAATGTCGTCTAGATAAGTATCTTCAACAATAAGAAATAATAGGGTAAGTGCTTCGTCATTTTTCTTTCGCTCGGCATCATTCATGTCAGTTCCATATCCCGGTTCAATCGCTTCCCAACACCGCTTCTGGACTAGGATAGCGCGGGAACGAATACGCCAAGTGTGATAATTGTCGCCGTTTAATTTCGGCATTTTATATTCTTCAGAGGTCATTTTTTTCTTTTTTTTTTTTCTTTATACGTTAAAATTTGAATTAAAAAATCCACCAGCAAATTATCTTCTTCAAGCGGTAAGGAAATTCATTCACTTCGTCTTTCAACGTGGTTAGGCTTAAGATCGACCTCGTGCTACAACATCAAATACTTTTCCATTCTGGATCGCAATCAGCTTTCTAAGCAGAGCTTCGTGCTGATAACGTGTTGAAAAATAAATGAAAGGAAATAATCGGCCATGATCCAGATTAAATAATTATATTAACAAATAATGACATATCACACTAACATAGCTTTCAGATACAAGCGCCAGCAAAACGCGGCAGGCATCAACAACTACTCGACCGTTGTCAAAAATGAGTTGCCAATCTTGTACTCAAAGGCTGTTGCCACTTCACAAATTTAATACAGTGTACAAGTTAAAAACAGTTAAGTTACACATTAATAACATTTAAAATATTAGAATTAACATATTTTAACATAAAGTTATGCTTCCCTGATAAGAAAACATGTGCTCAACCATATTAACAAAAATTACATATTAAAATATGCATGGAATGATATAATAATTTAAACAATCTTGAATTTTTCCCCTACATCTTAACTAACTGTAAGTTTCATTATTTACATCTACAACTATCTGTGAATTTTAAGGAGTCTACTGTACATGAATTTCACATGTCAAAACATAAATGAAGAAAAAATTGAAGTCTAAAAAATTACTGGTAAATGTTGATGAAAGTTCAGAGAAAACCTGGTACTACTACCAGTTTCTGACATAATTCTTCTAATTAAAAAAAAAAAAACAAATTAGAGGAGAATTGACAAGGCATGATTTTAAGATAGCAGAAATGAAGATAATTTGGATGATTCAAAAGGAATGTTTTGCCCATGAAAGTGATGAGAGATTGAAAACTCTTGAGATGTTTAAAGATAAACAAGACTTAATATGTGTAAAGACTAAAATTATGTATGGACAAGACAACATGGATTTCCTCACACCTATGATTGTTCCTTCAAATCATGAAGTTATCAAACGATTTATTTTACATTTTCACCTCAAAAATTGTCATGCTGGTCTTTAGATTCTTTTAAATTTGCTCAGAGAAATACACTGGATTCTGAATGGAAGAACTCTGACATCTGTTTTATCTAAATGTACCATTTGTAAAGGATTTACCATAAAATCCCAATTGTAAGCCCCCCCCCCTTTTTTTTCAAAACCAAAAAGGGTTAAATGTGGGAAGAGGGCTTATAATTGAGATTAAAAAAAATCATTTAAAAACCCCTTTTCATCATTAATTTAGAAGTAAAAAAGGGAGAGAATCTTCTGTATTTTGGCAGATTTTCACTCAAATATAAATAAATAAATAAAATCTAAATTCCCCCCTAAAATCCTGCCCCTCCCCCCCTTCACTCCCAAAAAATTACAAATCTTTTTCTTTATTTGTTATTGTATTGTAATAATAAATAATCAATCATCAATCCCCCCTCAGAATTACTGCTTCCCCCTTTGGTACCAAAATTCTATCATTTAACCTTTATAATCCTTTAATTTTAAATTTCTTTTCAGACATATTCAGTGCTCTATTAATAACAATAAATGAACCTAACCTATCACCTAAATTAACCCTTTCACTTAAAATCTCTGCTTTTCAACCCCTGCCCCCCCCCCCCCCAACCTCATCTCATGACCCCCTTGCAAATGCATCTCATTAAATTTTAAATCTTTAAAATTCTTAATTTTTTTCTGCTCTATTTGTGATTTTGTTGTAACAATATTTAAATAACAATCTAAATTATTCCCTCCCCCCCCCCCAAAAAAAAATCCTCTTTTATTTTCTTTGCCCTCTCCTCATCTAGTACATACTTTAAAGTCTTTAATTTTTTCCACTCTATTTATAGCTTTTTTGCAACAATAATTAAATAATTATCTAATTTGCTTCTCCCCCAAATAAAAAAAAAAAATCTGCTTCTCCCTTTCCTTCCACCCCAGCATACAAACTTTAAAATCTTTAAAATTATTTTAAGATTTTTATGCTGTATTGTTACTTTGTAGCAACAATAAATAAATGATCATGTAACTCTCCTTTTAAATTTCCATTCCCCATCCCCAGAAAAAGGGTGAATTTCTAGACATGAAGGGGGAGAAAGAGGGAAGGCAGAGAGAAAATGTTAGTCTTTTTTGTAGTTTGACTGTTCTCACAGCTGATATTTTGTTAATGGGAGAGAGTTATTTTAGAGAACATATTTTTTTAAAACATAAAATATACACTACACATCATTCAAGGAAGAACAGCCAAACTGCAAAAAAGACGAAAATTTTTGCTTTCCTCTCGCATATTTAGAAATACCCCCCCCCCCTTCCTTTGGGAGAAAAGGACGGACAGAGAAAAAATTTCAAAGGGAATGACTATTTTAGATGAGTGATATTTATATGAGATGATGTAGATGAAATGAGTTACCTGACTATAAAATAAGAAATAGAATAGCGTTTAAACAAATAGATATTAAAGATTTTAAAGTACTTGCTGAGTGGGGGGGACAGTGGGGGAAATGGACAGTGTTGAATTCAGACACTTTTCCCTGGGAGGGATTTTTAGAGCTCCGGGGGGCGTGTCCCCCCCCCCTCCCCCCAGGCCACCCTCTGAATTCAACACTGGAAATGGAACTTTTGGGAGAAAGGAGGATAATTTAGATGATTGATTATTCATTAATTGTTACTAAAGATGAACAAATACAGCTGATTAAAAAAAAAACAGTTTTAAATATTGTATGTGTGTGGGGGAGGGGACATTTTTGGAGTAGAGAGAAAACTTAGGTGAGAAATTATCTATTTATTTTTACTAGAGAGCAACAAATAGGACAAAAGATTTCTTCAAATAAGAGTTTTACAAATTTTAAACTTTTTATTCTAGGAAATGAGGTGGTAAGATGAATTTCAAAGGAAGGTGTTTGAAATTTAGATGATTTGTTATTTCTTTATTGTTAATAGAGGGCAACAAATAGGACAGGGGATTTTTTATATATATAAATAGTTTAAAAAAATCGTTTATATTGGTTGACAAAAAGGGGAGAAGCAGACTTTTTGGGGGTAGAGAGATAATTGAAATGGTTGATTATTTATTTATTGTTACTGACAGCAACAAATAGAGCATATACTTTTTAATAAAGAGTCTTAAAGATTTTAAACTTTGTATCCTGAGAGGAGATGGAGGGAAGGAGAAGTGTATTTTTTAGACAGAGAGGAGTGGAGGGGGGGGGGTAATTTAGATGATTGATTATTTACTTATTGTTACTAGAGATCAACAAATTGTGGTATTAGGACATTAACTGTAAACCATCACGGTACAAGCGCATTAACTGTAACTTAGATTAATGGAACGCTAGCTAGATTTATGTTGTGTTTTGTGTAACCTAAATAGTTATGTGTGAAATATATTAATGCAAGTTAACTTACTGTGTCTTCATTGAAGCCTTCTACGGTTCGCTACATTAACGTAAGACATAACAACACACAAATAGGATAGAAGAATTTTTTTAAATATAATTTAATGATTTTTTTGCTGGGTGGGCAAAAGGGGGAAGAAGTGGTACAGAGATAATTTAAATGGCTGATTATTTATTGTTACTAGAGAGCAACAAATAGAGCATGATTTTTTTTAATAAAGAGTTTTAAAGATTTTAAACTTTGTATGCTGAGGGGGGAAGGACAAACATAAATTTTTAATTTAGAGGTTTGATTTTTTACTTATTGTTATATTACTAGCGAGCAGCAAGAAGGCCAGAAGAATTTAAGATTCTCAAGATTTTGAACGTTTTGTGTTGGGGAGGGCAAAGAAGGATGTAGACATCTCATGTGGGGGGGGGGATTTCATTAACATTGTATAAAAGCAAAAGTAGAAATCTGCCAAAACTTTCAAAAGATTGAAAATTCTCTTCCTTGGATTTTTAAAATAAATTTTGGTGCAAAAAAAAAAAATTCGTGTGTGTGTGGGGGGGGGGGGGGGGGAGCTTATATTTGGGAATGGAAAAGAAAATCAAAATTGCTTAAAAGGGGAAGGGGGGGCTACTTTCAGGATTTTTATGGTAATTCTAAAAATTTAGATCACCTGTTTCTCCATTGGAAAATCGAGTAAAAGATGCAGCAGTATTTCAAGTTATTGGCATTGATATGTCTGGCCCTTTTTTTCTTAAAA
The DNA here is from genome assembly GCA_963931845.1 of Maratus michaelseni. NCBI lineage: Eukaryota > Metazoa > Arthropoda > Arachnida > Araneae > Salticidae > Maratus > Maratus michaelseni. Next base: position 130,059,554 of record OZ007599.1, read on the forward strand.
ATAATCAAAAGAGTTGAGTAATCATATTTATATGCACTATCTGCAGAGCTCTGCATTTTGATTTTACTTATTGTTACTAGAGATCAACAAATAGGATAGAAGAATTCTACTTCAGTGCTTACAGATGCTTTTTTGATGGCTTTAAGAAGATTTGCATCACTCAGAGGAAGATGTTTTATTGTATATTGCGACAATGATCCTATCATAATTTTATTGGTGCAGCTATTCTTTTTAAAAGATTGAACTGGAGACGCATAGTGAAGTATGAAGCAATCAATTCAATTGAATGGAAATTCAACCCACAAACTTCTGCATGGTAGGGCAGATGGGGGGAGAGGCTCATCAGACTGATGAAAGATCTATTAAAAATAGTCTTAGGTCAAGCCTGTTTGAACTATGAAGAGATGATAACTGTATTGGCTAATTGTGAAAGTATTATAAATTCTCGAACACTAACTTACATGTCAGAGAAAGAATCTATCAAACCCATATTTCCAAACATATATTTGAAAGATATTCATGATTGAGGTTTACCAGACATTGCTGTAGTCGAGGAAAATTCTCTCACTAGAACACTTAACCCTTCTTTGCATGATTTTTTCTTTTACAATTGTGTTTTTTTATACGTATATTAAATATTAGACACCAGAAATTTTAAGATAGATTTTTAACTTTGTTCAGCAACATAGTTCACAGGAAATTTACTGGATTAATATTTCTATCTAAATATAGTGGTGGCAAAGAAGTTGATTTATTTATTAAAAGTTAAATAAAAAGTGATGGAAATTTACATCACTATGCAATTGAGGGTTAAATATAAGCAAGAACTCCAAAAAGACCAAAGAAATCAATTTAGATCAGAATATTTAGTTCCCCTTACAAAAATTTCTTATAGAATTCTATAAAATATATTTATAGAAAACATATTATAGAATCCTATAGAATTATGGCTCATTTTTCAATAAGCTTGTTTAACCAAAAGCTATAGAAATATCTTGTAGAAGTTCAATACTAATGTCTGTTGAAGTTCAATAGAAATGTCTGTAGAGTTTCTATAAAAATATCTATAGAAAAAATATAAAGTTCCTATAAAAATATGTATTTATATAGAACTCAGGTGGCCACCTTCCCAAGTACTAACCACACTCAATGCTGCTTGACTTCAGTGATCAGGCAAAGAACGTGTACTCTCAGCATGATACAGCCATTGACAGTTTCAAAACTCTTATTACACTATTTCAACTTTATTTCTGTTGAAATCTAATAAATAATTATTTGTTAAAACTAAAACAATTGTTAAATATTTATAGTTCAGATTAAAATTTTTGAATAAAAATTACAATATTATTAAAGTGAATAAAAATTTATTAAATTAAATGGATGTTTTTATAAATTTAACTGCAAATTAATAAATGATTATAAAATTAACTAACAAATTAATTAATTATAAACAAATTAATTAAACATAATTTAATTCAGTAGTTTGACTGATATATTATTACATTGACAATTGAATCAAATTATATATATATATATAATCATATTAAATCTATGGAGCGCTATTATATATTAAATTAATGTATGCATTAATTTTTTTTTTTAAATTTTAATATGGAGTTATAAATAAATTACTACATACATAAATTTTAATACACCAAAAAATATTTTTTTTTTTATAGAAAACAAAAAAATCCATAGAATCATTAGTCTACAGAACTTAATTATATAACGTTTATAGTATTCTATAGAAAAAAATTCTACAGAACTTCTAAGAATTCTATAGAAACATTTTGTTTAGAAAAAGTATTCTATAGAACTCTTCAAAACTCTATAGAACTTGTAAAGAATTCTATATAATTCTATACAGCGTTATGAACTATTTTCATAAGAGTCTTCTTATCCAACAACCAAATGGGAGAAGATTCCAACATTCAGTGGCTGTAGGAGATAGTCTTGGTAGGAGCAGCTAACAAGAAAAGGATTAACTGGCCATTATGACTTGTTTCAGAGCTCACTCATGGCAAAGTTGGAAAAGTCTGCCTTTTGAAGTTACAGGGGTGATTCTGGTCCAAATTTTCCGAAAAATTAAAGCAATGATTTCCGAAAAAAAACAAAAAAAAATCGGTCATAAATCCGAAAATTCGGACATAAAATGTATCGGTATTTCGGCAAATGATCGACGAAAAAATCAATCTCGTCATTCGTTCAAAGAGAAAACGCCAATTTTGTCAAAGGATCAGGGTAAAAACGTGAGTTTCGTCAGAGAATCACGAAAAAACGGCAAAGTTCGTCAAAAACATTGCGAAAAGCGGCAAATTTCGTCAAAAGATCGCAAAAAAAAAAAACGGCAAATTTTGTCACCAGATCGCGGGTAAAACGTGACTTTCGTCAGAAAATCTCGAAAAAACGGCAAATTTCGTCAAAAACATTGCAAAAAACGGCAATTTTTTTTCAAAAGATCGTGAAAATATGGCAAATTTCGTCAAAAACATTGCGAAAAACGGCAGATTTCGTCAAAAAATCGCGAAAAAACGGCAGATTTCGTCAGAAACATTGCGAAAACGGCAAATTTTGTCAAAAGATCGCGAAAAAACGACAAATTTTGTCAAAACATCGCGAAAAAACGACAAATTTTGTCAACAGATCGCGGGGAAAACGTGACTTTCGTTAGAAAATCTTGAAAAAACTTCAAATTTCGTCAAAAATATTGCGAAAAACGGTAAATTTCGTCAAAAGATCACGATAAAACGACAAATTTTGTTAACAGATTGCGGGGAAAACGTGACTTTCGTTAGAGAGTCGCAAAAAAGGAAAAAACGGCAAATTTCGTCAAAAACATTACGAAAAACGGCAAGTTTTGTCAAAAAATCGCGAAAAAACGGCAAATTTCGTCAAAAACATTACGAAGAACGGCATGTTTTGTCAAAAAATCGCGAAAAAATAGCAAATTTCGTCAAAAACATTTCGAAAAACGGCAAATTTCTTCAAAAAATAGCGAAATAAGCCATCCCCTGTTGTAACTTATCAGAAAATTTGCTGTGAATTTCAGAATTTTTTTTTTACTCAGAATCACCCCTGTTACAAACATCTCATTCACAGATAATTCTACCGGTTCAAATAATTTATCCTCTGGAAGTCTCATTGAGTGATTGTACCAAAAGTATTTTTCCTAAACCCACTTTGAATGAAACTCAGGTTCAGCCTTCAAAGGGTGGATCACAAGTTGAAAAAACTAGATCTGGCAGAATAATAGAAATGCCAGAGAGACTCGATTTAGAATCTTCATCTAAATGTATTTATTTTTTGTGAAGTTTTGATTATAGTACATAATCAAAAGGTGAGAGGATGTTAAATCTATTGTCCATGTTTTATTTATTTCCATTGTTATCTTCTAATCTTTAATTTTCAGGATGCATTGTTGTATGATATAACGTGAATAAGAATTTGTTTTTCTACTGTTTGAATATTTTTTATTGAATCAGGTAGAAATTTTTACCTTTAAATAAATTATTAGTATTTTGAAAGCTTGAAAGGGGGGTTAAGCTTTAAGATATGATTTAAGATATTAATAGGTGTCTGCATTATCTTTAGAAAGCTGAGATGTTAAAATAACATATTTTAGAATACTTTAAGTAATACCTGCAACACCTCTAAATTCTCCTATCTTCACATCTTAAACTCATAGCATGCAATTCTGTCAATAAGCTAGATGCACCAAAGGTCCTTTCTCATTCCTAGCTTCTCGAAAAATTAAAATGCTCATTGCAAGTCCTCAAATTTTATACTCTGCTTTCATTAACTTATTTTCTTAATGTTATTTATTTTAATTATATATTTATGTTACTTTATTAATTTTATTTGAATTTCTTAACCAAAAAGACTTAAATCTGAATCTCGAATTTTTTAATGTCTAAAAACAACAAAACCTACTCACAATACTAAATGTTTTTTTTGTGTGTGTGTTTTGTTTTGTTTTCGAACATGCAGTTTAATAACACACAACATTCTTGCAAAAGCTTAAACTGCTGAAGAGAATGATTATCAACTACAGGTGTGGACAGTTATGATCCTGTTACGCGAGTTATCAAAGTTGTTACTATTTTCCAGGTGCCAAACTGAATCCTGGTGATATAGAACACTTTGATTTGCAGTGAAAAGTATTAGTGATAAAAATAGTCTAATCTTACTTTATTTTTATTTGTTTTCTTCTTTCTTTTTTCAATTTCATCTTATGTAAATTGATTGATTGAAATAATTTTACAGGATTTTGATCGCCATAAAAATGGCAGAGTCTCCCGTTTTAGAGCATTGGAACAAAATGCTCATCCATTCATGCCAGTGTAGAGATGCCAACTGCAGATTTATTGGAACCTGCCAACACTTGAAGAGAGTTGTTCAGCATGCTAAAGAGTGTAAAAAGTCTTTAGCATGTCCCACATGTAGCAGACTAAGAAGAATTTGCATTTATCATGCAAAACATTGTCAGGTAAATTTCTAATTTTGTTTGTTGTTGTTTGTAATAACTCTCATCTTGACAAGTTTTATGTATCGAAGTTTCATATGAAGAACGCATTCAATTATTTGCTACTATTGAATTTGCCATCTCTAGAAACAGTTTGAAATAATTAATAAATCAAAATCTATTTAAAGTTTTGTTACCTAAGATTTTTCAAATTTGTTTCAAGATGTTGATTAAATTTTGTCCTTTTTATTGACTGTCTTCATAGTTTCAAGGAGTTGTTGTCCCTTTTTAAATATATATACTTCTTAAAAATTTAGGACAGCTTTTGGATCTTTATGGTACCTAACTTAACATTTTAGCTTTGCTGTTTCTCCTGGTACCATACTCTCTTGTCATTTTCTGTCATTTTTCTGTCTTAGACTATCAAAGAAATGTAGGTCACACAAAAATTTATTGGATGTGACATATTTTAGTCATGGAGTGGGTGAAAAATTTCTTCAGATTAAAGAATCTTGATATTATGGAACATCACACTTTAATTAGGTCAGGTCACACTTATCACGTGCAACAGAATCATTACAGTATTCTATCGAACATCTTCTACATAAAGAGTTGCGCATGCACATCGTGATTTTAGTTTGAGTTCGACATGGAGATAGAGAGAAGGAGAACAACGATAATGTTTCTACTTATGGAACTAAAAGTGGTACCTAGTATGGCGGCGTTTACATTTTTTGGGGTCTTTGGGGAGTGTAGCGTCCTCTATTTCCGGTTTCGACTGACAACTCTTTACCATGCTCGAAACCAAAATGCAGGAAGAGCAGACAACAATTTGTCATGTTTGACAGGTCACATGACCGGCCTTTGGGAGCACCAGCGCCATGAAATGGGTACTAATTGCCGGTCCATATTCTGATCTTGAAAGCCTATCTTCACTGTTCTCCTTCTTATTTCTATCTCCATGGAGTTCGAGAATAAACCAAAGCAATTGCTTTTGTGGTTACAGTCGAGTAGTTCATTGAGCCTGGACATGGCATCTCCTCCCCTAGTCTCTTGGGAGTTTTCCAGATTCTATTTGAACAACGTAAGTTCAGTTCAGGTTTTGCGGAACGGAGTACTGCCTTCAGCCGTTGAACCACCGAAGTAAGTATAGGGAAGTTGCAATCAGCTAATCAATCATTGTATTTTAACTGGAGATCAGGGTAGTTCTTCCAATCAGAACTGCCTATTTGTAGTGTGTGACCTCCAACATGACGTCAATTGCAATTGCCCTATTATTTGAATAAAAGTATTATTTGAATATTAATGAATGCATATGTGTTCATTTTTATATGAAAAAAGATACAAATATATCTGTAATATAAATTCTAAGTTATTTTTCAATAATTTTCTTAAAATATGGATTATTTGGGTTCAGGTTTGAATATTTTAAGTTTGGGATGAGGTGTATTGAGTTTGAGTTGATGTTAAGCAGACATTTTGAATTAGGCCCATTTAGGACTAATTGATGATAACCATCAAAAGATGTTTTTTATTTTGTCAGCTGAAAAAATTAAAATCCAACTATGTGAAAAAAAACATACTTGAGCAACAAGAATATTTTTGATTTCAACATTCAACCAACTGAACAAAAAAAGTATTATAAAATTCGGACGTGGCACTTTCAGCAAAATTTGGCAAGTCAATAAAGATTATCTTTCATGAATGGACATCTGTATTCACAGACTTTTCATTAAATAAATTGATGCACATTTCAGAGGTTGGGGGGAAGGGGGGTGGATGAGTAAGGAATAATCATAATAAAAGCAAGAAGAGACCAAATAGAAAAATATATAGAGACAAATACATCAGATAGCAAGAAAAGCGACTCACTCCAAGGCATATATCTAAAGAAATATGACAGTTTGCAGTCCAGATTTTGAAGAATTCTAAATTTTGGACATCCAAATTTGAGACTTTGTACTGTATAAATGTTTCTTTTTTATATCAGCTTATATAAATTTAGATAATCTTGTGGTGAAACATGTTTCTTATATACATTGTTTGTACAAATCGAAATGCAATTTTATTGTGTTTACTTTTAGGAAGCGGAGTGCTACACATTCTTCTGCACAAATATAAAGAAAAAATTACAGCATCAACAACTGCATCAAGCTCAGATCTTAAAAAGACGTATAGCTACTATGCAGAACCCTGGAATGTCTGATGTGGCAACACAAACGTCTCCTGGAAATTCTAACTCTTCCAATCAGTCATCTCTTGGTGCTCAACCAAATTCATCCCCTCATCCTCCTCAACCAGGTATTGGTGTAAAACCATCATCAGCAGGACTACCTTTTGGTGCTTTGCAAGCTGTTCAACAAGTACAAGCTGCAGCTACCAGACAGACTGCACCCCACATGATTACTCCTTCTGTAAATTATACTAAAAATAATCCTGTTGTTAGTCCTTTAGCTACAAATACAAATGCAATGACTACAACTCAGCAAATGCAAGCACAAATGCAAAAATCAATGCCTCAGATGATGTCTGGAACTCCAAATCGTATGGTGAATATTAGTAATGTTGCTTGTTGGGAAGGTTCAGGATATGCTCAAATTCCACAGCCTCACCAAAATGCACAACTTCAAACTAATCCTGGACCTTCTTTAGCAGGTATGCAAAGGCCAACACAAGCTTGGCAACAATTACTTCAAACTTTGAAGTCTTCTAAATCTGCTCAACAGCAACAACAAGCTCTTGCAAATTTAAAATCTAACCCACAATTAATAGCTGCATTTATAAAACAAAAGACTGCACAACAACAACAGCAGCAGCATGTGTTATTGACTGATGGAAGTATGATAGCTCCACCTCAAAGTGTACGGTTTAAAGAGCAACAACATATTACTGCCATGCAACAACAGCAACAGAGTAACCAGTTTCCTCATCTACGGCCTCCCATGTATCCTCAACGTCTACATATGCCAATTCCTATTAAGTTTGGACATCAACTAGGATTTCAAGGAGATGGTTCTCAATTTCAATTTCAACAACAACCTCAACAAATATTAATGCAGCCTCAAAAAATGTTAGGTCTTAGACAGCCTTCTCAGCTAATGGGAGGGCATAATTCTAGTGGAAATCCTACAATTGGACCACCACCACAAGTAATGCCTAATCCTGGACCTTCTTTAGTAGGTATGCAAAGGCCAACACAAGCTTGGCAACAATTAGTTCGCACTTTGATGTTTCCTCCATCAGCTCAACAGCAACAGCAATTTAACAGCAACATAAACATGTAAATCTCAGTAACTGTTTTTTTTCTGTGAAATTCATTTTGATTGTTTGCCATGATCTTCAAATGTTCAGTTAAGTATTTATATAGCTTTTATTGTATTTCTTCTATACATTTATGTTAGATAAATAAGTTATGGCAAAAGATCATACCTCCTACATATGAAAGAATTTGCTTTTGTGATATGAGAAAGATATTAATCAAAAGTCAGCCAATCTGACTAGACAACTTTCTCAATTAAAAAAAAAATTTGTTGTTCATATATTTATGTGTGTGCGCATGCATTCATAAGAAGAAGTGATGTATGCATGGCTATTCTATGTAATTGATAAAACCCATATTTTGAGTATAAATCATATGTATATTTCATAAATAATATGAAAGCATTTATAGGTAGTAGAAAACACTTGTTTTTGTTAAGCCAACATAAAAAGTTTTAAATATCACCTAAATCATTTTTTAAATGTTATGTCAATATTTTAACATTTATATGGAGAAATATATTTTACATATATTTCACATAAACTTTAAAGAATATTTTTAGTCAGTTGTGTGTTCACTTACTCTCTAAAGTTTACTTACAACTTTAAATCTGTTGTTGTTATGACTTTTGTACAACAATAAAATGAGCCTCTTTATATTACTTCTCTTATTGGATATTAATTTTTAAGAAATTCATAATCTTAGGGTTTCTCAGTACATAAGCACAGCAAATAAGATGCAGCATTTAGCTGTTATTTAATTTCAATATATATTATACCAATATCCATTGTTTAAAAAAAATATTAAACAGTTAAATACATGAATAAGAAAAATTATAAGTAAATGGACAGTTTAAGTTGTGAATCGTAAAAAGTTTTATATTGCTTGATTTAGGAGCCATTTTATATTACTACTTGTGATTTATTTATTTATTGTTTTAATATTTTGCATTTTAAATTAAAATCACATAAATAAAATCTAGTATCAAAATTCTAATGATTATGTAATTTCAGTATGCTAAAAATTAAAAACTAAATTTTATAACTAATTAATAGACATGGTTCCAAATTTTTTTTCCATTTTAACTTTAATCTTTTATTCATGTCTTCATTCCAAAAAAGTGGCTTTTATAGAAGTTTAATTTGCAAAATGAACGTATAACATATGATGATCTTATAATATTCCACTTGCTGTATGCCACCTGAATGAAAATGTGTTATATAAGTGTATTTATTTTTGTTTCTATTGTTAGTTTGTGTTACTTTTATGTAAAATAATCCATCTAAAATTTAACAATGTTTTGGTTTTGTTAATGAAAATTTAGTTCTATTAAATATTTTTTGTAATCTGAAATTTCATTGCAATTTAACAGTATTTTATGGCATGCATCTAAGTTATTCATGCATTCCAGATTTTGTTATGGATGCAATACTTAGGTAATCAAATGAGAATTAAACATCTTTAAATGTTTATTTTTATAGTGCATGTGTGTCTAAGGGAGAAAATTCCACTTTGGTAGCTGTGATACATTCAATAACATGATATACATTTTTTCCCATTTATCAACATTGTCTTCCATTCATAACATCAGTTTAATTTGTACATCTATTATTAGTTGATAAGTAACCAACATGATCATTCATTTGAACTTAATGTATTTCCAACAAGATGAGCTACTCTATGATAATATTTTCTGGTTTGTGTGAGAAATTTGCCATTATGGCAAGAAATTAAAGAAATAATTGTACACATATCAAAGACCTTGAATATTGCATTAAAAATAAAACACTAAATAATATGAAAAATTCACTTTGAGATAGAGGAATGATCGCATTATGTTTATTTTTATGCTGTAATATATTTTTGTTTTCTATAGAAGTTCATTAGATGTTTTTATGTGATACAAATGGCTCTTTGATTGTTTTTTACATGTATATGCACACACATATGCAGCATACACGTTGTTGCTGAAATTTGAGTAAGGGAAGGCCATGTACCTCAGACATATTTTGACATTTTTATTTTTCATTTAATTAAAATATTTAAATAATGATATGTAACGCAATATTCTAATTATTTATGATATTCTGCTTCCCTCATAATTTTCTTGCATTCTGATATCAGTCATATCATAGTTTTTCTTTATTAAAATTATTTTCTTAATTAAAAAATTAGTAATCTTAGAACCAAAGTACAACACCCATGTTGTACTTTGGCCCTAGGTATGCTGTACCATGGATCATGCATCATTTTTCTATGAAAAAAAACTTATTTATAACACATTTGAAATAAATTTTAAAAGTATATTTAATAACAAATTTGTCATAGATGCCTATTTAAAGTTGTTTTAAAATAATACAAAACAGAAGGTGTCATTAGGGGAGGATAATTCCAACTACAATAGACATCAATTGCATTTTAACTGTTTTATTGTATGTTTTGTATATTTTTTATACATGCTTGTTTTATCACGATGCAAAATCATCACAAAACAGTTGCATAAAAAAGTTATTATTATTATTCAAAAACTGATACTATACCAGGAAATCCATAAAGAATTCTGTCTCTTTCAATTAGAGTAGGTTAAGCAAAAGGCTAATGATTTGTTCACGACTGAATAAAAAACATTTTTCTCAAGTATGATATATATTCCAATGCTATTAAAACGTTTCACAGACATAACAATAATCTCTTCTTCACCATTATCTTACCATATTTTTCATCATCTATGCACATTTTCTATACACAATTGGTGTACATATATCAAGTTAAGTTTTTAATTCTTTCCATTAATAACATGAGGACAATATTTACTGGAATAACATTTTCATCTGTTGGTTTTTTAACAGAATAATATGTAATTGTGTTGTACTTTGGACCTGTTCAAGGTACAACACTATTGAAAGGTTCAAGGTACAACACTTGGTGACTTGAAAAATAATGACTTCTCACCATTTTCTAGTTAGACTTAACATGATTTGAAACTCTTGTTCATAATGCACAATAAATACTTTTTCGTGAACAACTTTGAATTTAAAACAAATAACTGTTGATAACAAGATATAATGAAGAGTTGCAGCTTTAAATAATTTACTTTTTGATGATAAAATCTTTTTTTTTTTTTTTTTTTTTTTTTTTTTTTTAACATATCTCTGCAACATGTGCTGACTATATTGAAGAGACCAACTGCTAAATTACATCTAGTGGCATATCTTAAAACTACATTGATTTGTTTTATACAAATCCAGTAGATAGAGCTAAAAACTGTAGGTCCAAGGTATGTTCAAGGTACAACACTTTCCCCTACTGTAATAACTGTATTTTTATTTTTGTTGTTGTTTTTGTTAAAGAAAAATAATAATCTTATTATAACTTTATATACAACATGCAGTAAGAAGAAATATGAAAGAATGAATTTTTTCTGTCTTTTGCTTTTTTGTTATAGATAATTTTAAATAGCTATATTCCTTCTACATGTAAAAATTTCATTCTATGTTTTTTTTCTTTTTTACAGTATCATTATTATCTTTTTCTTTGCTAAATTGCCTTTAATTTGCCAATTAATTATTCCTATTGGACAAATGTTATGAATGCTTTAAAAGAAAATGATTGTCAGTTTCTAAAAGTAAAGGATTTCCTATTTCTGATTATTTAAAAATATACTGACAAAAGAAAGTTCACTAAAAAGAAAAGTTTTGACAGCAGATTTCTAAATCAGTTTTAAAGGATTTTTTGCTTTTTATATTAATGTGTTTAATAACATCTTGTGCGCATATAAGTAAACAGAGTCAATTCTTATTATTAAACCGATCTTTTTATAATCACCTGCATAAAGCACACTCATGAAAGTGTTTTATTTTATATTCCTTTATCAGTATAAGTTAAGAATTCTTGTAATTTTAACTAAAGCCATATTGCCAGATTTTAGTTTCTTGAAATTTTTTTAGAATTCATATGTGTGCTTCATTCACCTTAATCTACCAAAATATCTTTAATTGTTCTGAGTCTTGGTCCAATGTAGTTAATAGCACAGAAAAGTGAATGGCTAAGATTATGATTTCTAAAATATGTCAGAAGTAGTGAAACTATAGTAATCATTACTTTTTACAGTATTTTGTAGTGTAGTATGCTACATTTTAAACACTGTAGTAAGTACTATGTGCATTTAATTTTTAAATAGAATTTTGCTTAATCTAGATTTTGATAGTTGAGACTGTTGTCAATTTTCCTTTTAATGATAGATTTTTCATCTGAACATTTATTTTTGCCTTGTTTTATAAAATGTTAAAAGTTATCAATTATAAAACTTGACAAATTTGTATTCAATATTCTTTTGATAATATTGCTATGCAAACATAGCTTTGTATCTATTTACAGTTATAAACTTATTTATATATTCAAGATTTTTTGTGCTATTAGTGGAAATATTACATATGTGCCTAATAAAATAATAGACTAAGAAATTTCATTATGTGTAATTTTAATGAAGCTTTATTTAATACAAGCAAAAGTTTATTCAGTACATACACCTTGAAGATTTTGTATATTATTCAAGTTGCCAAATTCAAAAGTTTTTTTTTAACTGTATTAAAAACTACTACCTATTACAGTGCATTGCATAATGATAGGTCTTCATAAATCGATTTAACTTCTGTAAAACATGTAAAATTTCTTTAAAAATTCTAGACGTTTATCTGGAATTGTGAGAGTAAGAAAAATATTTTTGTGAATCATTTAAAAAATATTTAAAAAATATTTAAAAAATATTGCTTTATCTTTTAAGGTTTTTCTTTCTTTTCTTTTTTTTTTTAAGAGCCCACTTTTTAAATTTTTTTAAGCACCACTATTCTTAAATCATGCAAATTTTTAATAAAAATAAGGTCACTTATGATTTTTCAATGACCTCAACTTTAAAATGAAATTTGACATAAAGCTTTCATTACTTAGCAATAAATTTTAAACTGTGGAAACAGTGGGTCTCACATATCAAATTGTGATAAAGAAAAAAGGTGAAATTACAGTTTTTAAGGAATGTTGTAAATCTAATAGAGAAATAGCATGAATTTTAAATGGATCATACAGTGTTATAGAAAATTTTTTGCAATTAAAAAATTCTGATAAATCTCTGCAAATCATCTGGAAAACTAAAAAAAGAAAAAAGTTTACTCATCAAATGAGGATCACATTAAAGGGATTAATTCTGGCTGAACTTCTTTTAGTATCTTAAAGAGAAAAAAAAGCATCCAGATACCAAGTCTACATTGTCTAGAACATTGAATTTTTAAAGCACAAAAAGAGGAAAACAGTTTTAAAATTAACAGAAAAAAAAAAGAGTTAAAAAATGTTCCCTGAAAACAAATTTCATTTGTTGGACCCACAATTTTATAACACCCATTTTTCATATATTGCTTTTTATTTTTATAAATGGATTTGCCTATAACTCTTTGTTCATGATAATTTGCTTTTATAATTTGTACAAAATATTTAATATTCTAATATAACAATTCAATAGAAATCTTAAAATTTTGGGATGGACCCATCATTTTGCAACACACTGTATTTATTCAGTGTATGTAATTAAAATTTTGTGTATTTGTGTAATATTGATTATATCCAAAAATTTTAAATATGCTGTTTAATTGCATTGTTTTATTAACATTTTCAGCATTATCTTAAGGCTGAAATGGAGTGTTTTTTGTGGAAAAGAAAAAGAATACTGCATATTGTTTTATAATATTGCATGTGCATTATTGATTTCAAATTATTATTCTGAAAGATTATTTTTCTGCAACTATTTTTAACAATAAAGACATTTTTTCCCTATCTGATATTTCATTGAATTTGTGTAATTTCCTAAAAATTAAAGACTTTACTTTCTGTGACAAACAGCACCAAGAACTAGTCTTATTTCATTCCAGGGGTCGAAAAAACTACTTTTTGTTTGTAGCGAACTACAACTACTTTATAAAAAATGTAGTTAACTACAACTACTTGTTTTAAAAAGTAGCGACTACAAACTACTTTTCAAAAGTAGTCACTACTTCGCTACTTTAGTTATCATCACTAATTAAATACACCACAAACGGTTTTTCCCCATAGACCATAATGTAACAGAATTCTTTTGAATGTCCCTGTAAGCGAGATATAAATGCTACACATTTCCTTTTCAATACTGAACATTCTATGGTAAACTTCAATAACATATAAAACTTTCATGGCAATCCGAGTATATTTACGAGAGTTAGAGCACGGACAAACAGACAAAGCGAATTCATAGACACTTTTTAATTATGTTGGAAAGTGTTAAACAGGGGAAATTTGAAAACAAAAATTGTAATAATTGTAAAAATTATGAGAGTGATATAGCACAGTAGCGCTTAAGGTGGTTCTCAAATTCCTTGCTCAACAACGCGAAACTTTCTGATACATTATCTGACTCATTTTTAAAAACAAAGACATAAAATTGGCAGGTCTGACTATTGAAGCGATTTCGAATCGAAATAAATTTTTCATTTTTTGATAAATAAATTGCTTATCGGGTTATAAGCGATTCGTGTCATGTTTTTTCCCTCCCCCCTACTGCGGCGTCGGAAATTCGGTTGAAAATGCAGACTTTGAAAGTGTTTTCTGAAAAATCTTCTGTCTTTACCAAAAAATAAAATAAAATAAAATAAAGAATAGTGGAAAACGTCTTTCGGTTACAAAGTTTCTGAATAACAACACCTGCTTTTTCATGCGTTTCCGAACAAAAATGAATTAAAGAATATGTCATAAAGTAGCCAGTTTGGATTTGAGAACAACTTTTAAGAGCGGATAGCCCTTGGTAAATTTGAATATGCATTATTTTTTAAAAATAGATCTAAATAGTCCTATTTCTTTACAATTTAAATATAGTTCCTGAAAGCAATTTAAAAACTGAACAAGATCATATGGACTTGCATAAGTTAAATCCTAGCTTTTCTTTTCCTTTCTATCTCTTTTTGTTTGTTTCCCTTTGAAAACCCGAATTTCAACATACTGGGGTTTAGATTCATTCTGGAGACAAAGATAAAGATATTTCATTAAAACATCAAGCTAACCAATATCAAATCAAATATTGGTATAATTCATTATAAATAATTCATTATAAATCAATTATTTTAGCGATAAAATACCTGTGCAGCTAAAGTAAAAATAAATATCCATAAAAATAAAATTAAGCATTCTTAGGCATTTTTAAAAATAATATTTTTTTATTTCCAACAACCTTTGTTTTATCTATTGGAATCTTCAAAAAGAAATATGCAGTAAATTAATTGGTATGCATACATTGGACAAATATATCACAGGGATCAAAAGACGTATTAATAAAATAATTTTTTGCGATAATAAACAGTTCGATAGGAATATTTTCTGAATCAGGGATCTTAATTCGAAAATACTCCTTTTAAGGATTTATGAATTTTAGTGAATAACGATTTAAATATTCGGTGCGAGATGTGATCCAGTAATTATTATTAATGAAGAAAATGCTAACTCACCTCGATGTTCAACTTCAAGTTGTAAGCAGATGATTTTGATACTGATAACTTCTTATACATTGGACAAAGTTTACATGTTACAGAATAATTACCAATTTCTTGTTGTTCTATAATGTCAAAATATTCATTATATGCTGACCAGGGCAGTTCTATACTATTTTCGTTTGTCATTCTATTACATTAATCTCAAAAGAAGCATCTCCACATTAAAACACAAGATCTAATAATGAGTAAGAAGGCAAAGGGTTGCCAGCAAGAAAATTATTTTTTTTTATGAGTGAGTACTTTGCGGTTTTATCTGCAAATCTAGCAAGTAGTAGATCACGGGCATGCTGACACTTTACGTTTCAGCTGCTAGTTTGTTTGAAGGCAGAAATCATTCTTTCCTAGTGCACTTTTAATAATAAACTGGTGTACTTGTTCTTTTTCTATGCTTTTTCGAATATATATATATATTTTAATTAGAGTTCTAACAATTTTAAACTGGCAGGAAGCGAGCAGAAATTTTGTTCGAAGGGGAATATTTTAGATGATTGATTATTTATTTAATGTTACCAGACAGCAAAGAATACAGAACTTAAAAAAAAAAAAAAGAAGAGTTTTTAATTTTAAATATGGAGAGATGGGGGAGATTTTAGGGGAATAGGGATAATTTATAATACTGATTATTTATCGTCACTACAGAGCACTATTTAGGGCAGAAGATTTTTTTTTTTACATAAAAATAAAAATAACTTAAAGATTTTAGATTTATTTGTATGCTGGCGGGGGGGGGGGGGGAGAAGAGTAAATTATGGAAGGTTAGGGGACAATTTAGATGGTTACTTATATATTATTATTAGGTAGAAACGAATGTGGCCATTTTTTTTTAAATAAAGAGTTTTAAATATTTGAAAATGTATGCCTGAAGAGGGGCAAAAAGGGAAGCGTAAATTTTGGGGACAATGAAATAATTTTTATTTATTATCATTAGAGAGCAACAAATGGAATGAAAGATTTAATTTTTGTATAAAAATAAAGATTTAAAAATATTTTAAACTCATTTGTATGCTACTAGGGGGAAGCGTGGATTCGAGAGGTTAGGGATAATTTAGAGGATTTATGTTTAGATAAATCCGTTCTTTTTTTTTAAAGATTTTTCATTTATTTGCTTGCTGGGGGTGGGAGGCAAAAGGGAGAAGAAATTAGTCAGATAAAGTCTTAACATAGCCATAGACCAGATGACTATATTTTGGTAAAAACTATCGTAGTCGTATAAAAATACATTATATTGAGAAGATTTCTATGGATTTTAAATAACAATACACGAAGTTTCTGACACCCAAACTGTGAAATTGACAGTCAATTTGTGACCGTGCCTATGGCCGTTGTTTATGGAGAAATATATGACACTGCAACTGAGATTTGTCGCTGACGTTCGCAAATTGTTGCAGAGAACATACTTTGCACAAAAGAAACGAGAGTTATGATCATGTGATTTGAAGATTGGCACTTTTTTCCTCCCTCCTAAAGTAGCGTCGATGCTTGCTACAAACTACTGATATTTTGTATCGCGTTACTCGCTACACTACACTTTTTTTAATGTAGCGTGCTACACTACAAACTACTGGAAAAAGTAGCGGCTACTGTAGTTTCGCTACTTGTAGTGCGCTACTTCCGAGCCCTGTTTCATTCAGTGTGGTGATACTTTATGATTATATAATGTATGTTCACAGCGTAGTGTCATAATGTTCTGTGAATTTGAATTTTATTTTATCCTAAGCTTGTGTATTAAAAAAATATATCTTGTAAAATATTACATATTCAAGTATAAAAATTTTCTAAGTAAAAGATCTTTCAATTGAATTTATTTTTTACTTGATCATGATGAGTTATTGTAGATATATAACACACTGTAATATGTGCTGTTAGTATAGTGTGCGAATAAAAGTTTTCCTATGATTTAAAAAAGAAAATTATATATTTCTCTATACTTCTCAGAAGATTTATGTTTTATTTATTTGGTGTGTACATTGAGGGCAAAAATATATGCAATTTCTTGAATAAAACTAACATATTAGTATTGATAAATAACATTTAAAAATAAGTTTCTTCCCTTTTTCCCAAAGATATATACAAATTTTAGAGTTGAAAATGCACCTGTATTTCATCAATTATTGATTCAATTAATTGATTATTTTCAATTTATATATATTTATATATGTATTTATATTTTATTTTTCCAAATGCAATGGTGTTCAAAATGCAATGGTCAAAAACTTAACTTTTCACCCATGGTTTATTCCATAGGTTAGGATGGTTGTTGCCACTTGTGTTGTATAACTTTACCTTTTATGTCTGTGATGAAAAAGTTGTTATCGGTATTGCAAAGTTTTGTGCCTTACAATTTGAATATAATGTTAATGTGGTTTTCAAAAACTTTTCACCCATGGTTTATTCCATAGGTTAGGATGGTTGTTGCCACTTGTGTTGTATAACTTTACCTTTTATGCCTGTGATGAAAAAAGTTGTTGTTATCTATATTGTAAAATTTTGTGCCTTACAATTAATCAATATAACAATATTAAGGTCTGTTTACTGCACAATTGTATTTTGTTGAACAAAATCAAACCTACAATTATTTGTGTCAGCATTATATTGGGTATATGCAAAAGTAAGTTCCATTTTCCAATAGATGGTGTAAGTGGTCTTATATGTATTGTGTGAATCTGGTAATACATGCTTCTGAAATGTCTCTTTATAACCCTCAAAATGTAGTATATGACATTTGATTAAAAGGTAAATAACATAGTTTTTTATTCGATTTAAAATGGATAGTTTTGTACCAAATAATCGTCATTTGTGGGAAGTTTTGTTATAGTTTTATAATTTAAAGAAAAGCACTGCTGAAAGTCATCGTTTACTTGTAGAAGCTTATGGTGAACATGCTTTTTCTGACAATATGTATAGAAGGTGGTTCAGGCAATTTAAAGACAGTTTATTTGATGTTGAAGATGCAGAACATGAAGGTAGACTGAAAAAAAATATGAGCTACTGAAACCTTCTGAAACTGTTACTGGCGAAGTCTACCAACAACAACTAATACGTTTGAGATGAGCTATTGAAGAAAATTGACCAGAATGAGAGAACAGACACAATAAACTGATTTTGGAGCATGACAATGCAAAACCACATGTTGCAAACATCATTAAAACCTACTTAGGAGGGCAGGGCTGGGAAGTTTGATCTCACCTGCCATATTTGCCAGACATTGCTCCTTCAGATTACTATTTATTCCAGTCGATGCAGTCAGCCCTTCAAGACATATGATTCATATCTTATGAAAGTATCAAAAATAGGCTTGGCGAATGGATTGCTTGACTTCTTCAGCCAGGGAATCCGTAAATTGCCTGAAAGGTGGGCAAAGGTTGTGGCTTCTGATGGATCATAATTTTAATAATGTACCACTTTTAGATACTTTCTAAATAAACATGTCATTTTAACCAAAAGACAGAACTTACTTTTGCATATACCCAATACAAAATGAATCATGTTCAGTTTTATAAAATAATTGTCCATAGTATAATAGGAAAAACATCATTCTTGAGTTTCAACTGGACATTTGCACTTCAAAGTCTGCACTGTATTAAGTAGCTTATCTCATCCCCATCTAAAATTAACATTGCCAGGATAAAAATCTTTGTGATCATTTAAATTGTTTATTTGTTCTCTTGTCAGTGATATTTGAGCTATTATAAAATTGAAAATATGTAATAAACTGTATGCTCTTTGAATTTGTCTCTGATATTTCTTTCTTAGGAAATTACATATTAAAAAATTGTAATTCTAGTTTTAAACTTCACTTTTAGGTTTTATAATAGTTAACAAAAAAGTTCTAAAATAAGTGTTAAGGAACACTTGTGCATGTTTGTGCAGTGTCACGTTAGCAAAAATTGCTAAATCAACATCAGGCTCTTTAGGAATATGATTTACATAGATGATGAAAAGGGTTGAATCACTAAGGCTGTTCTGCAGAACAGAGCTAAGAATTGGTTTAGCATTAGAGAAGGTGCTTCTAACTCTAATGATGAAGAATTTTTTTTTTAAATAGTCGGCTTAGATTTTAATGAGTTAACTGAGTATGCCAAAAGCAATAAAATTAAAGAGAAGAGCAATATGCCAGACTTTATCAAGACTTTTGAATCCAATTCTACCGTGAAGGAGTTCAGTAACCCTTCCCAACTGATGTTGTGATGAATGACATGATCAAAACTTGAATTGCTTCATTATAAGCACGTCATGAGAATCAAGGAACTCCTTTTGGCAGTTGACAAGGATGTATTCTTAAATTTTAGAGAGACAAATTAGCAGAGAGAGGCCAAAACTAGAGGGAGCATGGATATTATCCACCCCATTTTTCAGCAGGGAGACAATAGCCCTTTTTAAGCAGTCAGGGAAAGTATTTAAAGTCATCATTCACTTAATGGGAATCTATTCTAATAAAATAAAGTTTTGCTCTCTGTGTGTGTCTGTCTGTTGGCAATAGCTAGCAAAATTTACTGCACATAAAAGTCTGAAAATTTGGATGAGGATAGTCCAAGGCAGGTCCTGATGCACCTGAGGCTCAGATCTTTCATTTTTTGATAATTAGCAAATATATTAATTAAAAACTCATAAAAAAACATTCCTTTTATTTTTTTTCTTTTGTAAATTGGTAAATGAGCCTGCCGAAGTGGCTTTCCGAAATGGCCACACAGACAAAAGATAAGTGCAAGATTGCCTTTTTTCTTTGCCATTTTACTTAAGGCTGCTCATCAGTGAACTTCCCGATTCTCTTTGCCAATGTTAAACCTATGGGTGTAGGATGCATTCATATATTTAAAATATCTCCTCAGCAAATTAATATTTTAAACTTCTGTTTTCTTCATACTGTTCTTAAAAGATGTCTCGTTTTGCTTAGTTATCAAAACATTTCTAAAATATGTGCTTAATTTATAATTATAAGTGTTAAAACCTTAGCGAAACTGAATAAGATTTTAATACTTTGCATAAAATTAAGTATATATTTTAGAAAAATTTTGACTACTAAGGAAAAAAAGAGACATCTTTTAAGAAGTGTACACAGAAAATAGAAGTTTATAGATATTTTACAAGAGAGATATTTTAAATATACAAATGCATCCTATGCCCATAGGATTAACATTAGCGAGGAAAATCAGGAAGTTCACCGACAAGCAGCCTTACATACTACTATTGTCAAACCATACAACATATGAAAAATGGATGACACATTCTTAAATTTCATACGTTTATATTTTAAATGTTGCAATCTGTTTGAAAAAATATTAATGTTAACTAGTTTAAAAATATTAAGTGTGAAGTCTCAGATTCACATTTTTTATTTTTTCTTGTTTTATGAAACTCGCATCTGCTGAACTAGCAAAATATGGAAAACCAATTACACCAAATTACATTGTTTTTTCAAATGCCACCTTCAGTTAAAAAAATAATAATAAATAACCCTTTGGAAAAATTTATTTTTCATATGTCGTTTCATGATTTCCACAATCTTTAAAAATCTTTTCAATGCCTCTGATCAAGCTACAAAAAAACTAAAAATACCAGATCATATCTATGTTCATTCTCATGTCAAAACCTGCAATCTGTTTCAAAAATATGAATATTAATAAATTTGTTTGCAAAACTCACTTTTGCAAATTCCTTTTTTCTGCGATTTTTTAAAATTCTGCATTGGCTTCGTAAATGAAAATACAAACAAACCAAAGACATCTAACCACATCTATGTTCATTTTCGTTTGGGACAAAGCCTTTGGTTTGAAACAATATCAATATTAAGGCTTTCAAAACATTCATTTCCGTAAGTCACTTTCGCAATTTTCTTGATTTCTAAAGAACTTATATATCTAGATTGGCCTTTCTATCAAGCAAAAAAAAAAAAAAAAAAAATACCAGATCATATCTACATTAATTCCCATTTTGAAATCTGCAATCTGTTTTAAAAAAATAATAATATTAACCCTTTGAAAAAAAGTAACTTCTGAAAGTCGATTTCATGAATTTTGTTTTTGTGCTATGTTTAAAAATCGGTATCGGCTTTGCAAGTCAAAATACTAACCAAAAATATCCAAACAAATGTTCATTTTTCTTTACAATGCCACCTTTAATTAAAAAAAATATATATAATATATAATAATAATTATATATAATATATAATATAAATTATATATAATGTATAATAATTATATATAATATATAATAATAATTATATATATTATATAATAATATTAACCCTTTTAAAAACATTTGTTTCCGTAAGTCACTTTCAAGAATTCTGTATTTTTTGCAATGTTTAGCGTTCTGTCCACAGAATTTGTAATAAAATTTTTTTTAAAAATTGCACATGCTTAAAAAGCATACATTTATTTTGCATCATTTCAAAAGATGTTTTCTGTTTTAAAAAAATACGATTATTAACTCTTTGAAAAAAATTCATTTCCGAAAGTCACTTCTGTCGAATTTTTTTTCTGCACATTTATCCATAGGATTTACATTACACACATTTTGTTTTAAAAAAAATCACACTTAATTTTATATAATTGTTCTGGAATTCTAATACAATATTCTAAACTTTTAGATAATGATCCAGTACAAATTTAGTTCAGAAATTTTGAGATTTAGGGGGAAAATAATCTATTTGAAAATAAGAAAAATCCCATTGCTTATGCTTATTTATACTTATAACATAAACTTATTTTTGCACTACTGTTCTAAAATTTGAATACCCTAAACTAACTATTTAGCTATTGTTAGAGTAAAATTTTGGTTTAAATAAAACATTTAGGGATAAAATAATCAGTTTTAAAAATTTAAAAATTAACGTAAAATTCATGTGTGAAAAAAAAAAATAATGTTAGAAGAAAAACACTGCTTTTTACAACTAAATATCAATATTTTAGTACAAAATTTTTTCACAGGCTTTGGTAATATTATAACTAAAAAATTTCAAAGTAGTTGGGCAATAAGAACTATTTTCTTTTAATTTTAAATGACTCGATGTGGAAAAAAGTGAGAACCACTTTTTAGCTCCCATTATTAGGTTCATTAGGAAAGATTTTTGTTTAAATATATAAATTCGTTCAGCACTGATTTTAGTTTCATTTATAGCCCGGGCAATGGCAGTCTTTCATTTCAAAATATAAAATCAAAACAGGCTGGAGTATGTGTAGCGCACCTAGTGTATGCTGTTGAAGGCAGTGGGCCCCCAACTCTCAAGTTTGGTTAGATTTCATTTGAAAATAAAAAATCATCAAAATTAATGGTGTAC
The DNA here is from genome assembly GCA_963931845.1 of Maratus michaelseni. NCBI lineage: Eukaryota > Metazoa > Arthropoda > Arachnida > Araneae > Salticidae > Maratus > Maratus michaelseni. Next base: position 130,082,119 of record OZ007599.1, read on the forward strand.
ACTAAAGGCATTGAGATTAGGATCATTTAGAAAGATTTTTGTTTAAATATATAAAATCATTTAACATTGATTTTAGGTATATTTAAGGTTAATATCACAGGCCCGGGCAGATCAACTATAGTAACAATATAAAGAATAAAGTTTTGAGGTTGGTGGATAAACATCTGAGTAGAAATGTGGCCCTCCCCTGATGATTTATTACTTTTTAAGCTTGAGATGTAGTCCAGAACCTCCAAAGGGGTTATCGGGGACAATTTGTTGTGTCACTTTGTAAGAAATTTTGGAGTGTGCTCTCTAACACAGTAGTAAACTTTAGGTTATCCAGATCAGAATGAGGTGTAAACTGACTTTTAAGTTTTTCAGCTATTGCTTCAGACTTTTCTGTGTTTGTATATGCCATTCCATTAAGACTGTTAATGGTCACCAGAATGTGTGTTTGTGAACTACAATTGCAGAAAGAATCCTTCCAAATTGTTTTGCCTGCTGTTAACAATGATTCAACAAATGTGTTCCAGTATTCATTTCTAAACTCGTAAATAGCAACCCATACCCTCATATGAAGTTGATTTAACTGGGCACCAGCCATATCCTGTGAGCACAATTACACTCTGTAATCAATTGCCTAATCTCCTCAGGTAAGCGAAGATCAAAGAGTGTTGGTAGTATTATGTCTCAGATGAGAGCACTGGCCAAATGTATTTTGGAGGATTTTACAGAGATGACTGATGGTTTCTTCAGCCTGATGCTTCAATTCTGGAAGGATGCGTGGAGTTTCCTCTGCTCCAGCAGAAAGGTAAAGTTTTGCCATCTCGTGGAAATAGAATGATTCAAAACTAAGTCATAAGAGTCAACTCAATAGCTACGGATCAAAGGCAAATAGCCAGAGCTCAAATCGTTCAGCATTTAAATACTGTAAGGATAAGAAATGTGGTAGGTAATTGTTAAATCGAGATTATTATTAGAGCTAATGAAGGTGAAGGAAGGGCACTATAATTTGTACAAAATTTTAATTTAGAATAGGAAGTTTAATAGAGCTGCATTAAACCCTCTTGTAACATAAATAGCAGTGCTGCCATAAGTATGATTGCCACTACTAACCCTATCTACATTGAATAAGTCATAGTTTGCAATCCTTGCCAGATTTCCTTAAGAAAAATGTGTATCACTGACCAAAATATCATAAACCCAAGTACTAAATTCAGTCATTTGATGCTGAAGACCATTGACATTAAAAATACCAATGGAGAAAGAATACAAATTTCCTGAAGTGGTGAACATGGTGACAGTAAAAAGAGATTGAAAATGGCGACAGCACACACCAAGAGGTGGCACCACCTAATCACTTTTGTAGATAGATAGGATATTTTTATAAATAATGTAAATCTGGTCAATCTCCATGGATGCTGAACAGAGTTCTGGGAGAGCTTTTGTAAAAGCAGAGCTGACAAAATCAAAATTAAATACTTTTTGGAATTCAAGCAGATTTTTAATGAATTCAGTGGCCAAAAAAACATCTTAAACTGGGACCAACACATTTAAATTTTCAGGGCTAGGAGGGAGAGGAAGGGTGCAGTTTTATAACTGCACCCAGCTCCCATGTAAGACTGGGAATTACCAAACTTTCTAGTGGAGAATGTCCAACTAGAATTAGAACCTGTAATTTAGTGCTAGCAGATTTATCGTTTAAATTTTTGCCTTTCATGGTAGGTTTGTTTTGTGGACAGTTCTGATAATCTGCCGGGTGGTCACCACAGCAGTACAGCCATCAACAGGATGTTTTGAAAAGTTTTTCACAATCTCTGGTCATGGGATTTCTAGCACATTTTATGCATCTGGTTGGTAAGTTACAAGCCAGGGCAGAGTGAAAAAAACCCTGACATTTATAACACTGTGAGGGTCCCTTTTTTTCCTGATAAACTTTGAAACTGACCTCAGTCTCCATAACTTTGGTAAGGTGGAAGATGGTCTACATTTGGTTAGTTAGGGATCGAAACATAAAAAATGGGCATATACTTTTTTATTGAAGATGGAACCTCTATACATCTGTGTCACCATCATGTCCAAGAAATCCTCAATTTCTAAAGCAGCTTTGAGGTCTTGGACCCCAGTGTTGAGGGAAAGTTACCTAAGGACCACTCTAAGTTGATTGCATAATCCAACTGATGAAACTGGATGTCCTCAGCTAACAAAAACTGTTGAATGTGACAAAATCAACAATGTTCTCAAATTTAATGTTTATGTACTTACCCTCCATGTGAGAAAGGACAGTGAGTGAAGTTTTCTTAATAGAAATGAGAAGTACAGTAGATTCTAGATTAACCAGGATGGTTGTAAAATGCTTCATCCTGGATAATTGAATCAATGCAAATTTTGGAAAAAGGATAGAAAATGTCAAATTAGGGTCAGATTGTTCCCAATTTGAATGCAAAAATTCTGCTTAAAGCAACCCAAACCTGACTTGAGAAAAAATGAGTCCATATTTCAATATAATTGTATTTCTAATATCAAATCTATCTTTTTTTAATATGAAAATGAACACATATACACTCATTAATATTCAAATACCATCAACCAGGGTGACTGTAGTCTAATTTTTTACTTGTAGTTGTCTTTAAAGATCCAAAAATTATTGAAATTTTCATTTAAACAATTTCTAATTATTTTTTCTAGTTTCAAGATATCAAATGTAAATTTTAAAATTCACATTTAGTATTTGCAAAGAATAAATTTTGTAAATTATTTTTTTTTTAAAGTGGGACAAAGCCACCTTGGCTTGAAGTGACTTTGTCTTGTAACTGAAAAATAATTGAATAAGCCTTAAACCTTGTAATACAATGCAACCCCACAGAAAAACTAAAACTAAAACGTAAAAATAATTAACAATTAAGACATGGTAAGATTGATGTTTTTCAAGAAAACAAAATTTTAGCTATATTCACTTATTTCAGGCTTTAAAAAAATTTTTTTTAAAGAAATAGGTTTTGGAGGGTTAATTGTTTTAGGACATTTTGGCTTATTCATTAAAGTAGTGATTGGAATTAAAAATTTCTCAGCAGCTTTTCTTTAACTTAATACATGTTGTAGAACATCTATCACTTTCTGCAGTGTTTCATCAGCATAATTTTTATAATTACCTACATATGATTTATATGTACAAGGCTTTAGTACACCAGCACAAAAAATAAATAAATATATACCAGTATTTTAGTATAGAAAATGTTGTTTTGTTTAATCGGAGCATTCTGCGATTTAAAGAAACATTTTTCTCTAAAATATTACTGGTGTGCAAAAAGCCGAAGACTTAGCAACTCTGCTAAACCAATAAAGCATTTATATTTGCTGAAAATGTTACTTAACTCCTTTGCAATGAGTGTATTTTATGGATTTTTTAAATATTTAACAATCAGTATTTCGAGAATCTAAAATATTTGGGATTAAAATTACTGGTGGGAATAATCTAGGAAAGTGAGTAACTTATACATAGTGCATACACAAAGAAGTTAAGGAATAAATCTTAACTTTAGTTAAAGGTGTTTTCACTTTTGCTTTTTTCCTGCCCAACAACTTAAATGCAACTGACATATTTACAAAGTCATTTTTGTAATTGTATGAAATTTGCAAACATTATTATTTAACTGCCAAAGAATCAAAAAATATTTTGCATTTCTTTGTAAATGTTGTGCATCTTGCATTATATAATCAACTATATCACTCATAGTGAACTTTCTGCGATTTCAATTACCAAAGCTTTTTTTCACTGATTTTCAAAATTAGTTAACAATGTTTTACTGGATGTGAACATTAACATAATGTAGCCACATTGCATTTTAATTGAACAAATCATGCTTTGATTACAAAGATTTAAGCCAATAAATGTGATTATAAAACAAATCATCTTTATTAACTTAGGTATTACTATATTTTGATGCCATTTTCTGAAAGATCTTTTCCCAGTATAAGAAACTAGAAAACACTGTTCAATTTCAGGTTATCTGCAATTTTTATGCAAAAGTAGCCAGTTTGTATTTGAGAATAGTGTTAAAGAAACTGCATTTTTAAAAATATTTCCCTTTTTTTCCAATGTTACACTAATTCATTAAAATGTTAAAGTGTATACAAACTTCAACTGCTTCAAAATATATACCTAAGGAATCATTTATACAGAGCGAATAAAATATATATGCAGTCTTTTATGTAATAGAAAACACCTGAAAATTAATTTTAGAAAGGAACAAATTTGGGAAAATTGTTGTATGGTTTCAAAGTGAGAAATATAAATTTCATTCTGCCATGTTCATATAAAATTGCAATATTGATTGAAAAAAAAAAACAGTTTATCGACAGACACAAAACTATTAAATGTTAAGTATGAATCAGCCAAACAACTGTCAGAAAACTTTCATTCGAAAAGCAATGAAACAAACAACTCAATAAATGAAACAAACTAGACAGGCCAATATATAAAATGATATTAAGGTAATAATAAATTGAAGTTAAATAGAAATGAAGTGATTTTTTCATTAGCATATTTTGACTACAGCATGTGTGTACCTGACATTGTGTGACTAGATCAAGTAATAATAGCATTTCTGTTATTAATTTTATTCTGAATAAAATTTATATTACCAACTTTTTGTAGCTGAATGGATAACAGATTTACTAAAATCTGAAAAACGTACATATGTTTGCTTTAAAATAGTTATGAAGCAAAATACATAAAATCAATATTATCTAAAAATTGGTCAAACTTAACGAGAAAACCAACTCTAATGTAGAGCATAGAACTTCATAAATAACCAAAAAGAAAGGTGTATTTATCAAAGTGAAATTGTTATATATGTATAATTGTTATATTGTATATATATCTCTTTGTATTTGCAATGGTTCATCAGATTAGATAATTTTAAGGTATCACAGCCTTACAGAAAATGTTAATAAAAAGGTTTACTCACTTATGTACATTTAGGACTAGTGAAATTTAAAAATTCTACATAAAGACAATATATAAATAGAAAGAAAACTTTATTCTGGTATGAAATGCAAGATTCAATTTTGCATAGAAATACTAATATATAATCAAACAAAACATTAGACTAGATGAATAAGCACCTGTAAGAACATTATCATAAATATGAAACCGAATTTTTTAGAAGAAAAGTAAGCACAATATATACATTTCATAAAAATAGTGCATTATACAGAGAGTTATGAAGTAAAACATGTATATTTACTTACAATTAATAAGGGAAAAAACATATCTTATTTCATACAGTTACATGATACAACCTTTTAAAAACTTTAAATAAGCATGAAAAATATTCAATGTGAATATGTATTTCAATATGAAATTGTGATATTTTTGTGTTGAGTAGGGCTTTCACTTATTTTTAAAGTTAAACAATATATGCATATTAAATAATCCTTTAATCCTAATGTAGAGTCAAAGAACTGAATTTTATGGAGTAGAAAATTCAGTACATAAAGTCTAATGAAATTGTTATATTAGTTACATAGAGGATAAATAACACAATTATCACTGAAATTGAGTAAACATATTTTTCTAAAGTATCAGCAGTAATAATATATAAAAAATTTAAAATAAACAAATAAAATACATGTGCAAGTGTTGATATGAGTTATTAGCTATTAATTTAAATTTACAAACATTATAAATGAAAAATAAACAAGTAAACCTTGTACTAAGTAATTGCACCACATACTTATTTTCTTAAGAACAAAAAAATAGCAATACCAATTATAACTAAATCACTCTATGTAACTTAACCTTAACATTTTATAGTTTGATATAAATTAAAATGCAAAATTAATAACATGAATTTATTAATTATTAAATTAATAAATTTGAATTAAACATAGAAGGCTCATTATAAAGTAAGGCAGGAATAAATTAAGATTTATAAAATTCAGCCTACAAGTAAAGTTGTTCATTTAAATCTTACATACCAAAATAGCTGTAAATTGTTTATATTAAAAAATCAATTTCATAGTCATTGCTGAAAAACTACATTTTTAGCTGCAGGGCAAGTTATGAAGCAAATTTACTTTGTCAATGAATATAATTTTTTTAAAGAAAATTACACACAATATATGCATTTCATAAAAGTATGGTACTAAAAAAAGTAGGAAAACAGAATGACGTATTTTATTCTATGTTCAGTTACATTATACAATTATTTTTAAAGAGAAATAAGCAAGATCATGTTCAATAACAACATTTCAAATATCAATTTGTATATCATTTGTATTTCAAGTATCAACTTTGTGCTTATTAGAACTTCTGTTTCCTTTGTTATTTAATGAAAAATGCACATTATAAAATTTGTTTATTTAAAGAAAGTGTTAACACTTTACAGAAACATATTTTTATATAAATTGAAATAATAAAAATTAACAATTTATTTATTAATAAATTTGAATTAAGCTGAAGGAAGTTAATGCTGAACTGAGGCAAGATTTCAGGTGATATTAAATTATTAAAATTGAATATTAAATAATTCTTTTCCCTTCAACATACACAGATATATGAAAATAGATAACACATATTAATAAAAACACATGTGCCCATTTCCTAGATATTATCAACATTCAGCTTTAATTTCACATTAGGGAACATTAAATGGATAAATAAAACTTGCACTAAAATCTTGTACTTGAAAATCTTTTTTTAATGCAATCCTTTATTTTCACATCAAAATATAAAACCAAGTAATTTAACAAATGAGTAAAACATGCAATCAGAAAAAATTATATTGAACTATAATTAAATTCTTTTGCATAATTGAACTCTAGCATTTTACAAAAGAACAGTTTTATGTAAACAGAGATGATAAAATAATAACTTTAAATTAAATGAAAAAAAATTATGCATGATTAATAACTATTTGTGCATAACACTTTATAGAAACATATTTTTATATAAATTGAAATAATAAATATTAACAATTTATTTATTAATAAATTTGAATTAAACTGAAGGAAGTTAATGCTGAACTGAGGCAAGATTTCAGGTGATATTAAATTATTAAAATTGAATATTAAATAATTCTTTTCCCTTCAACATACACAGATATATGAATTTTACTGAGTATAAATGAGCTTACTGAGTTACTAATGAAATTGTAGCATTAGTTAAATATAAATAAGTAAGAGATTTTAATAACTTTACTTTTCTAAATTATCACTGAAAATAGGTAACACATATGAATAAAAACACATGGGCTCATTTCTTAGATATTATCAGCATTCAGCTTGAATTTAGCATTAGGGAACATTAAATGGATAAATAAAACTTGCGCTAAAATCTTATACTTGAAAATCTTTTTTTTAATGCAATTCTTTATTTTCACATCAAAATATAAAAACAAGTAATTTAACAAATGAGTAAAACATGCAATCAGAAAAAAATTATACTGAACTATAATTACATTCTTCTGCATAACTGAACACTAGCATTTTACAAAAGAACAGTTTTATGTAAACAGAGATGATAAAATAATAACTTTAAATTAAATAAAAAACATTTGTGCATAATGCTCATAGACAAATGGAACATGGAAAAACAGTGAGATTAATAAAATGTAGCATATGAAGATATTTGTTCATGTAAATGTTAAAATAATTTAGGATGATAATGCACACACATCAAGGAAATTTTAAGTTGTGTCTAGTTTAATAACTGCTAAAATTTCAACTTTTTGAAAATAATTACCATTTTAAAAATAATTTAATACAGGTATTCCTAACAAATCACAGAAAATTCTAGCCATATAAAAAATTAAAAATGAATGTACCTGTTTTACGTGTTGCCAGCTCTCTCAGCATAGATTGCCTGGCCTACAGCTGACACCGTGATGATTTTTTTTTTTTTTTTTTTTTTTTTTTATTCCTGACTTAAAAGCATATCTTGATGAAAGGAAAATATTTTGTGTGTCAGTCAGATTTTTGTCATGAAACAATTATGATGTGTTTCTTAAATATAAAAGAAAATGTTTTGTATCATTTGTGGCTCCAAATTGAGAAGTTTAACAAGTTTAAATTAATTTAATAGTAATGCAATTTTGAATGACAATGTTTTAAGGAATTGGATCATGAAGTTTTGTTTCATAATCGGCATGGCTCCTTAGGGAGATATTATTCAGTTACGTGCATGATGATAAAATGTTATTTGTGGCGAACTGATTACAATGAGAATTTATGATGCTATATATGACTGGACTGGACTGTATTGAATAAACATTTATGTTAATCTAATTGCTCTTCCATCCTCCTGAACTTGATTTATATAATTGAATATTCAGTACCAATAAATAAAATTTCATGACGAGAATCATCAATAAACTAAGCAATAATGAGCACAAAATCAAACATAAAACCAAAATACAGCATATCCCATATCTGCATATTTTACTTTAGTTAAAATTAGAGTATCAACCAAGTCACCAATAAATCAATTATGAAGAAGTCCAAAAATTAAACCAAAATAGAGATAATTCAAGCATGAATAGTTACTAGTACATTAACTATGAAGGGAGAAAAAAAACTGAATATAAAACAAAATACTAAACTTAATCCATATTTTTAGTCTAGCTTAGATTGTTTTGTTTCATGAAAACAAGGGCATTTACTCTTATTAGCAGCATACATAAGTAAAATGTTACTATGAATTCATAATTAATAAAGTCAAATATTCTTATACATGTAGATAAAAAGCAGCAGCTTAAAAGGAACATATTAAAACCAAACTACATTAACATATTTTCAAGCATAATACATGATAAATTACATATATAGCTCAGTCAAGCACAAAATAAATCATAGAAATTGTTGATGTTTATGCATAGTACTATAAAATGTCTCTTACATATCTGAAATGAAAGCTATGAATGGAGTATAAAAATAAATTAAAATGAAGAAAAATGTCATATCACAATGGAAGATATCAAGCTCATATGTTTCATCAAAATATACATACAATACTAGAACCACTGCGCAGCTGCCAAACTACATTTTAATAATGCATTTAAATAAATCCTGTAAAGTAATGTCGTAAACAAAAGACAGGAATTTTTTTTCATTGTCAGGATTTACAATTTTATTTTATTTTTCAATATTGTGGTGAATTATGTAAAATAGCTCCAATGTAAAATGATGAAAAATGTTAAACTTTTTTTCATATTAGTTTATGTAAAAACAACAGACATAGATAACACTACTAAAAATGCCTAAGTGGTGTTAATGCTGATAATTGAAAAAAAAGAGAGAGAAAGAGAAGAGGAAAAAGAATGATTAGTTTTAACAAAGCTATACAAACATAAACTGAAAATTTCATCATGTTTTTTAAGTGAAGTGTGTATATTATTCAACATTTATTCCTTTTAACAATTAATAAAATGTAAGAGAATTTGCTACAAAATACAGGAGACAAGATATATGCATATATATAAAATATATAGCAATATGTTACAGAATTGGCAGCTACGCTTTCATAATTTGATCACTTACTTAGGCACTGTTGACTACTATAATTTTGTGCATAAATTTATTTAAAATGTTAAGTTTTTAGGAAAATTTCATCTTCTTCGTCAGCTTCTTCTTGAGTTAAGCAAACCTTTTCTTGATCAACATTAAATGTGGCATTTAGTTCCCTAGGTACAGGAATATACTTTCTGCCTCTAAAGCCATGATGCCACAATCTTTTAGATTTATACTGTAGTACTGCAAATATGATAACAAAAATAATAATTACGACAACAGAAATTATGATGGCAAATGTAGCTACTTGCCAAGACAAACTTTTCTGAGGAATCACACAATAATCTGGAAAAGAAACAAAAGAATAATATAAAAATCAAGAAACATGAATAACTTACAAAATTAAGAAAAATACGTACATACGTTAAAATATGTCGATCAATTAACTTTTACAAGTTTGTTTTAGAAGCCAGTAAAATAACTTCAAATAAAAAAAAAAAACTTGAGAAAAATCAAAGTTACAATCAATATGAATGCAGAAGCTTTAGAGAGAAATAAACATTTGAAAGATCTGATTATTAATTTAATTAATATAAACAAAATTAAAAAAAAAGTAGATTCATCAAAATATTTATCACATATTTAGAATCTAAAGCAATATCTAAAGTTTTTGAAGTAGATGTATTTTTCTTTGGTAAATTTTGTTACTCTCACATGTACATGATAAAAACTTTAATTTTCTTAAATATATCATCTGTTACTTTTGACATCTGTACTGTATATACACCTTAAAGGGCTGCAATTTAGTTTTACGAGCAGGGTAAATTAGCTTTAAGTTCAAATATCACAAAATATCTTTCAATTTGTGACAAGTATGTGCTTTGTCATTGGTAATCCTGAAAGTCAATTTTTCAGCCTAATGTTACCAATCTTTCTTCACAATTGGTAAAATGATGACAACTTTCCGACTTCGTTTACTGCCAACTATTCAACAACTTAATAACTGTTGCATTCTTCATTTCCATTGATATGCATTATGCATAGTGATACCAAAATGATCCACTAATAGAATTTACTCGAACTTGAGATGTAACCTAATGTCTCTCCATAATCCAAAACGGTAGGATAAAAAAAATATTCAAAATCATTAGATTCCTTTTTTAGAAAAAATTAGCTTGACCCACAGTAACACCAAAATGACACATTAATCAATTTTTTTTCTTGAAAATGTGACTTAGCCCAATGACCTTCTAGTGTCCAAAAACTGTAAGACACAAAATTCAATTAAATAGTTAGAATCGTTTTTGATTAAATAAGTTTGACCCAAAAATGACTCACTAATCAAAATTTCTAGAACATATGAGCTAGCCTGAGCTCTTCTCATTCCTGAAAACCGTAGGATGCTAAATTTAGTTCAAACCATCTGAGCCCTTTTTAAGATAAAAATAGCTTGACCCATAATGACCAGTAATCAAAATTATCCACTAATTGAATTTTCTCGAACATGTGACCAAGCCCAATTGTCTTCTCATGCCCGAAACCCATTGGATATAAAATTTAGTCAAACTAGTCTGAGCCGTTTTTTAGATAAAATTAGCTTGACCCACAGTGACCTAAAAATGACTGACTAATTGAATTTTCTCGAGCATGTCACCTATATTAATGATTTTCTCGGGCCCAAACACTGTAGGATACAAAATTTAGTTCAAATCGTCTGAGCCATTTTTAAGGTAAAAATACCTTGACCTATGACCAAAATGGTCCACTAATCGAAATTTCTTAACTATGTGACCCAGCCCAATAGTCTTTTGTTTCTCTAAAACTGGAGGATACAAAATTTAGTTCAAATCGTCTGTGCCTTTTTTAAGATAAAAATAGCTTGACCCATAATGACCCATGAACAAAATGACTCACTAATCGAATTATATCAAATGTGTGACCCAGCCCAACAGTCTTCATGTAACCTGAAAACCATAGGATGCAAAATTTAGTGTAAATAGTCTGAGCCTTTTTTTGGATAAAATTAGCTTGCCCCACAGTGACCCAAAAATGACCAAATAATCAAATTTTCTTTGACATGTGACCTAGCGCAATGATTTTCTCGTGCCCGAAACTCATAGGATACAAAATTTAGTCAAAATCATTAGAGTCATTTTTTAGATATAATAAGCTTGACCTGTAATGACCCACTAATCAAATTTTCTCGAACATGGGACTTAGTCCAATTATTTTCTCATAATCCAAAATGGTAGGACACAAAATTTAATCAAAATCATTTGAGCCAGCTGAAAATAAGATGCTTCCAGAAAAAGTGGAATTAAAAAAAACTGAAGGAAAGAAAATGAAGGGCTATGAGGACTGAGTGCACTGAATGTCTGGAACTGTACCAGAAGACAACTTTGACCAGCGACTGGATTCAATGTATTAGGTTATACAAAAACTGCACCATTTAAAACAATAAGTGTACCGATTGTGGACGATGACAACCTCAGTCACCAAACAAGGAAACAGTCAAACCGTGGAAATGAAAATGGACTAGTTTTAAATTAAACGTGTTATCAAGTAACTTAATGTTATTTTGTAATCTTATCTGAGCTTGCTTTTTCTGATTCTTTAATTAAAATTCTTTCCTTTTTCTGATTCTTTAATCATTATATTAAAATATTCACTCCTAATATAATAATATTTGTTTACAAAAACCTTACAACAGTGTCATTTAAGTGTAATTATTATTGTTAACAATTTAATTGTAGTTATTATTAACAACAATCTCTCTTACTTATGTGTGCAATCACACCAACCCTGTAAAGACAGATAGCACATAATAGCTTTTTTGGTTTTACTACAGCTGTTCTATTAAATTACAGCATAACAACAAAATAGCAATGGAATTGCATAAAAAAAGGAATGAAGCCAAAATTATTCATGGATAGTTTAGCAAAAAATTAATATTTAGATTTTTTATTACTATTCTGTTGAATTGTGCGCAGTCTCCTAGCTTTACCTCATCACTGCTCACATACAATTTATGCAATGTTGTAAGTGTAAAGAGCTGTTGGTTTAAATGAAATTTCCTGAAATTTTGCAGCTATTTTTGTAAATTAACATACAGAAAATGCATGGAAAATCATCAAAATGTATTTTGAATGGGTATATCTCTGGAAGTTTTTATTTTATGACTTAGATCATAGTTCATTGCATTCTTAGTAATGAAAAAAAAAAGCAACTATCATTATGTTTCTCTTAAAATTAAAAAAATAATAAAAAGAAATTGCATCAAAATATTTTATGTAGCAAATGAAATTGTCTTTTTATACATTAATGTACTTGAAGCAATCAGTGTTATACTATACCCCTTTTTGTTTTATTTAAAAAATGGATGTCAAATATAGTGGGATACCTTAACCGTCTCACTGTCGTGAACTGATATATCCATTCACTATGCTGTAGATTTCACTTCACTATTAGTATTATTTAAATAAATATAATTCTACAAATATAATGTAGTTTTAAAACATTAAGTAATGATTAATAGTCTCAAGGATTATATTCATATATGCAATCCAGTTTGTTATATCATGTGTTCTTAGAATTAAAAAAAATACAGAAAAAACAACATTACAATTTTGCTCAGTGGTCAGAGTGTTAAACATCAACAGTTCCAATTGCTATCAGTATCACACAAAATTTCTAACTGATAATAAGAAAAATGGATTAGATTATTTAGTCATTAAATGGCTCTGAGAAAAGCCTATACAAATGTAGAGTCCTAGAGAGATAGGAAATAACCAAACCAGAATCCAAAATATCTATTATAAGTCTATCCAAAACCAAACCTAAACCTGACAAAAAAGTGACATGAAACTTGGAAAAATAACATTTGATGACCCAAAAACCTGACATACTTCAACCTGAAACCCAAAAGAATTGAAAATTAATCCTTTTTCTAACAAAATTATGGGAAAATAATCTACAATTTTACTTCTAATATCAATTTTATCTTTTATGTTAAAAAATAAATATGTAAACCTATATTGACTTATATTTAAATATATGTTTTTTCAAATGAAAAAAAAAATGTGTCTAGAATTTTGAAAAATCAGGTTAACTTGAATCTGAAACAATTAGAGTCAACCTGATGTGAACCTAACACACAATGAAAATATTAGTGGCAGCCTAACCCAATAAAGAAATTCAGACAAAAGTTTAGATATCAGTGAATAGATTTAATGAGATACAGGTGATTATCAAAATAATGGAAACACTTGTGAATGAAAGGGACATTTAAGAATTCCCTTCGTAAGCATTAAAATATAATCTTAGCTACCAGATTTTTTTTAATAAAAAAATACATGTATTAGGTAGTATGAGAGAGCTCTAGAAGAGTTGTCTACGTTTTGATTTTTTTTGTCAGAAGCGTAAAATGTCAGACCTCACAGATTTTCAAAGAGGCCAAATTGTAGGAGCCTGATTAGCTGGAGCAACGGTGACCGAAACATCCCAGCTTATAGGTGTTTCTAGAGGTACGGTGTCTAAAGTCATGACAGCATACACACAGCGCGGAAAGACAAGCTCAGCAAAGCAAAATAGTGGACGGAAGGAGAAGCTGAGCGAAAGAGACCGACGGGTATTGAAGCGGATTGTAATGTCTAAAAAGAAAACAACTGCAGCCCAAGTGACCGCAGAGCTCAATCAGCATCTGGATTCTCCAGTGTCAACAATTACAGTTCGGAGATACTTTCATAAAGAGAACATTTACGGCAGAACAGCAATTCCCAAGCCACTTGTCACAGATGCTAATGCCAAACGTCGTGTAGAGTGGTGCCACAACCACAAAACCTGGTCGATTGATAAGTGGAAGACTGTTATATGGTCAGACGAATCATCTTTCACACTTTTCCCCACAACAGGACGGGTTCATGTCTGGAGAACACCTGCACAAGCGTATGATCCTGATTGCCTCCGTCCAACTGTCAAGCATGGAGGTGGATCGGTCATGGTATGGGCAGCCGTGTCATGATTTTCTGCTGGTCCAATCGTAACCCTGAAAGGAAGGATCACTGGGGAGAAGTATAGAGAAGTTTTAGCTGACCAGGTCCATCCCATGATGCAAATTTTGTTTCCTGCAGGAGATGGAATTTTCCAGGATGATAATGCCCCTATTCATGCAGCCAGAGTTGTCCAATCATAGTTTGATGAACATGAGGATGAGGTGGAACATCTACCTTGGCCGGCACAGTCCCCAGACCTCAACATAATCGAACCGTTGTGGTCTATTTTAGAGCTTTCAATCCGGAATCGATATCCTCCACCGGCATCTCTCACGGAACTTTCACAATATCTCCATGAAGAATGGTACAATATTCCTCTAAACACTATTCAGAATTTGTATGATTCGATTCCCAGGCGAATCCAAGCTGTATTACATGCCAAAGGCGGTCCTACGCCATATTAATAAAGAATTCCTTCAAAATCTAGGGTGGTTCCATTATTTTGATAACCACCTGTAGCTAAGAATAATAAAAAAAATCAGTTGATTAACTTTTAAAATTATTTTGGATGAAATGTTTCAAATAATAAATTAAATTCTGTGCGAATTCCTCCTCTATAAGAAAGGAGATTTTTTTTCATTAATTTCAAATTAAAGAAATAAAATATTTAAGTTACTAACCTAAATTATCGTCACACACACAACAATCTTCTTCTGATTCAGAATGACAGCAGGGTAAACAAATGTTTTTTTCTTTATGGAGTCTAAAAGGTGTTGTACATGAAGAACATTCAGTAGGTGATGGACCAAAACAAGTACTGCATTGAAGAGAACACTTTTGGCATACCTTAAGAGAAGAAAATACACATGTATATCTAAAAAAAATTTGTGATTAGGAGTACAGTAACACAAACACAGATACATAATTTACATATATATATATCCCCCCCCCCCTCTCTCCCAAGAGAAAAAAGTTTAGTCTTGAAAAATAATTGATATTTTAGCATGTCTTTAAATGTGTTATTTTAGAAAAACTTCTCATTTATAAATTTGCCTTTAAAGATCATGTAGATGTACAATCAGCCAGAAAAAAAAACACCACACACATTTTAATTGTCAGATTAACAAGTATGCTTCACTTGTTGCATTGGATATTCTATACAGAGCAATTTATTTAAAATACTGTTGATGTCAATATCATTTTGTGCATCATTCACTTCTACCTTTATCACTTGTTAAAATGCATTATGTACTTATATTTCAAATTTTCATTCAAAAAGCTCAGAAACATTATTTCGCATTGATTGTTAGTACTAGTAAATTTTGTATTTAATGCATCAGTTTCATAAATATGGAAATTATGTGTCTCTAATATGATATTTTATTTGAATTTGTTTCTTTATTGAGGAGCATAAATAGGAAAAATGTTAATGTCATCAACTAAGGAAAAGCATTAACCATGGTCAAGCCCAGACATGTCAAACACATGGGCTGCCAAGAATTAATCTGTGGAATCTGATAACTAATCTGTATATAGACACATCTAACTCAGTTTTACATTTCAGCTTCAAAAAATTGTGGATGCAAAGATAATCAATCAGAATGCAGCACAACACCAGAACTTGAATCTAAAAATGCAAAGATTTATAAAATTTTAAAGTAATTGTCTTTTAAATTATAATACCTTTTTTGTCAAAATTAATATTTTAATTTACTACATTCTTTGAATTTGCATCACAGCAAAAAATAATATGCAGTATTTATAAAATATGGAGAAAAATTATTAAAAAGTTGAAAATATAACCCTAATTAATATGAGAGTTAAAATTTAAAAAAATACAAAATTAAAAAAAATAATTAAATGAATGGCTTTGGAAATAACACTAACTTTTATCTTTGCACAACAAAAACACCAAAAATGCTATACAGGTTTTTCACATAGGAGTAATATAGACAAACATATAGAATTTGGATTTGAGCTATTTAATTATTATCATTAATTAGATTAGGAAACAAGTTATTGTTAATGAACCCTCCATCATGTAAGTGTAGTTGTCTCTTGATTACTCCATTGTATGATAAGTTGTTTTTGCAGGGCGTATAGGTAGTGCTGGTGTTCCGTGGTTGCATGATGCCGTACTTTTTATGACGTATGCTGCACCGTACTTTGTTTGGATAACTAACTGTTTGTTTCATGGTTCATATGCAAATGTCTTAATAATTTTAACGTGTCTTTTGTCAAATGGGATCTCCCCTCACCTTTAGAAAAAGAAAAAAACAGGAATGCTACTAGTTATGTTGATGTGGTTTCGATAAAGTCACTATACGATATTCGTTTATGTATTTATTTTTCCGGCACTTTTAGTGAAAATATTTATATGTATATATTAATAATAATACGATGTTTCTTTATATTTCATTACTAGTTTAAAAAAAAATTTTGTGGTGTTTAAGTGAAAATATTTATAAATAAATTTGAGTTTCTTGGGTGCAGTGCTTGCATGGATATACTTATAACAAAAATAGATTTTCATAGATGCAGCGCTTACGATGATGTAGCGCATACGTGGATATACTTTTTTAAAAAACAGATTTTCATTGGTGAGGTGCTTACGATGGGTGCAGCGGGTTTCCCTGAATATATGGTAAGTAACCACTATTCAGAAGAGCTAGGAAAAACATGTTTGTTTTTCACACACAAAAATTGTTTTTTAACCCCTTACAGCAAATAACAGAAACTACACTGACAACAAATCTAAAAATAATAATAATAAAAGAGTTTGATGAAAGATTTTGAAGAGTGTATAGAACTTATACTCATGTTATACAGAATTAACAAAGATATCCAAACTGAATGTCTGACACATAATGAATACCTGAAATTACTTTAAAGTAAAAAGCTAGGTCAATTTTATACATGTTGGTATAAATGTGTCCTAATAACAATAACTGAATCAATTATAGTAAATATTAATAATAGTAAAATAAGGCATAACAGTACTTGTCTATGTTCCCATCGACCACTTTCTATAAAAAAAAAAAAAAAACAGTCACCAAACAATGGGATTTAACACCAATAGTATAAACATGTTACATCACTTTTGATTTTAAATACAGTCCTTGCATGTGATGTACCATATTCCATTTGCATTTATTTTGGGGATAAGCTAGTTTAATATTTTTAATGAAGAATATAAGTTAACTTAAATTTCTCTGTTTCTTTTGCATTTTGGGAAAAAAATGATAAAGATCCAAGATATTCCATCGACAGAACTTGATGTAATAAACTATTTTAAAGATCATGGGATTCTGTCCTAAAAAAAACTGTGCATTAATGGGCATATCAGACTTTATCTGCAGACAGATAAACAATAGTGATAAAGGGAAAAATCTTGAATCTGTAAAGGTATTTCATTCTTGCATTTCACTTTTAAATGTTTCAACAAGTGCTTGCAGGCAAATACAAAATATGGGCATTTATTTTGTGGTTTGATATATTAATAGACTAATTGTTTGTATATTCTAAAAGAAAATAAAGTGAAAGAGATGTGAAGGTAGCACTTTATATACAGAATTTCATGAATGCAACTAGCCAAGAGTACTTTGATTACTGGCTTTGGTACCAGTCTTCTGCAGAGAGCAAGATGTCTTATATGATTGAAAAAATCAAAACATTGTGTAACTGGCTTGACAACACTTGAATTACTGGCATTGCAACCCTACAACAAGTAAATGGGAAAAGAAATTGTAATACAGAAAAAAATATGACATATAACATGCCAATATTATTGATACAAGAGATATAATCTATTTTAAGTGTTTTGCTGCTTTTATGGAATTTTTTCCTATGAATTTTGTTTTTAACCCTTTTCAAAGATTTTCATTATGGTGGCAAAAAGTACAACATACACTATCTGTAATACAGTAAGTATAAAGGGTAACTGAAATAAATGCAATGGTTTGACCTTTTATATTTTTCAAATGCAAAAGCTTTTATATTCCATGAGTTCTTCTGCAGGAAACCAGATGCTCTGTTTTATCAGAGTAAAATGACATTCTTTTGCAATGGAGCTGGAAGAGGAGATGGTCATGTTATTGCAGCTAGCAGCAAGTTTAATTCAATTCACATTATCATTAATATCTGTCTTCTCCTTACCTCCAGGTATCCTCAGAATCTATTTTTTGTTAGTTAAAATTTAGTTATGGAGCCATTGGATTTTCAGGCTTAACATATATATGGCCTGGAGAAAAGACCCTGCAGAATTTGGTAAATTTGAATAATCTTTCAAATCTGAAAGATTTCGGTCAAAAACATTTAGCATGAGAAAAATATTAATATGATACATTTATCACATGTAGCATGATAATAATTAAAATTTTACATTATATATGTATACAATTTATGCAGACTGTTAGATTATATATGCATATATTTAAAATCTTATTATTACATACACAGGGTATCCTTCAAGAAGAAACTCTATTTTGCCAGAGCAAAACTGCTTGAAAAAGCAATACAGCTGGAAGATGATCTTGCTATTGTGATTAACAGCAAGTTTAGTTGGATATGAAGTGTCACATTTCAGTGACATTCTGACAGTGGGCAATGACATGAGCACAAGCAGTCTCAGAATATAGCATCACAATTTAAAAATGATGTAACAGAAATGTTGCAGTCCATGTAATGAGACATACAATTAAACCAATTCATACAAATGTTGTGTCAACCTGGACAATTGTGTAGCTACATGGCTGGAATCTTTTGGACAGATTTGTGGCCATTTATGCCTTATTATATGGAACACAACACAACATTATATTAATTTCATTCATGGCATCAATAAACTATAACACAATTGGGACTTAAAACGGCCTATAGAGGCACTGATCGCAGCCATCGGTACAGGAAAATTGTCCCTTTAACTAATGCTAAAGTACCATTGAAACCATTATTTATTGCATAAGCGTTTGAAAGTGTTAGATTTTCTATTTTGGGCAATTTTTACCTTGTTATATACACACAGAAAACAAATATCAAATGAAATCTGAAATTGTATAAAAAAATAATTATTATGAAGAAATTAAACATGCATGTATTGCAGTGGGCTTGCAAGGGATTTTCCTGAAGTGAGAAGTTGGATCTTTTCTCCACCAGATGGTGTATCCGAGCGCTTGAATTCCCAATAATCTTAAATATCATGTGCCATTTTACTATGCTTATATTATGATGTTTGCTATTGGAATCCACCAGAATCTGACACCCATTGGGGCACCCTGCATATATATATGGTGTCCAGAAAACATTGACCTCAGTTTTTATTCCTTAAGTATTGATCACATATATATAATAAATTACAAAGTTATGTAAAAAAAGGTACTACATAATTTTATAAAATCGATAATAAATTTCAGGGGATTAAATTTAAAGAAATACAAAATTTAAATTTTATACAGTACAAAAAATTTCCTAATGAGTAAAATGTGCCCTATACACTAATAAGGTTATGTACAAAATTTCAGTATTTTATCATAAAAAGTCACAGAGATGTGTTTAAACAAAGTTGGTTAAGGGTTAATCATAAATTAAAATGTAAGCGTTTACAGCTACAGTGCAAATGCCTTGGCAAGCATTATCAAGTGCACAGAAGTGTTATCAGATGAATGTAGCTCTCTATTGGCATGGATGGAAAACATTTTTTGTAATCTTTGCATAGTTATTATTTCTACACAGTTTAGATACTTTTGTACCAATAAATAGCACAATTATTATTTATTTATGTAACCATTGTTTTCATTTGTAATTTGTGTATGACCCTGAAAGGTGATCATATGAATTCATATCCAAGCATCAAAAAGTGGTTCAAGTCAGCAGTTATGTATTTTCATATATCTGTAACTTTTTATGATAAAATATTGAAATTTTGTATATGAGCTTATCAGTGTATAGGCACATTTTACTCATTGGGAATTTTTTTGTACAGGAGCTGTATAAATTTAAATTTTGTATTTCTTCAAATTCTGTACCATTTTTTATATAACTTTGTAATTTATAATATATGTCTATGATTCATATTTAAGGAACAAAAGCCAAGGTCAATGTTTTTGGGACACCCTGTGTAGTATAAAGCAAGATAAGTACATAATGATTATTAAGTTATCTATTACCTTGTCATGATAATTGAAAAAATCTCCATATAAACATGGCAAGCAGGTGTTGTCAGTAAGGGTCCTGTCTGGGAAACAACTAGTGCAGAAGAGAGGTCCGTATTCTATAAAAGATAAATGAAGCAGTAATATTTCAGCTACACAAAATACTATATTTATGGCTTGGTTCTAAAAGAACCAAGATTTTTTTTTCTTTTGAAAAAAAAAATCGTTATTAAAGTCTTTGAAAATGCTAAATTACTAAAGAAAAAAATGTAAAAGAAATCAGCTATAGAAAAGAAAGAGCTTG
Organism: Maratus michaelseni; assembly: GCA_963931845.1. Lineage (NCBI taxonomy): Eukaryota > Metazoa > Arthropoda > Arachnida > Araneae > Salticidae > Maratus > Maratus michaelseni. Next base: position 130,103,055 of record OZ007599.1, read on the forward strand.
GTGTACTGGCACTGTTTTATAAGTCAAACCATGGAACAAGAAAATACCTAATAGAAAAGAGTTATGATGTATTTCAATATTAAATGAAACACAAAAAAATCAATTTAAAAACATATCATAAGATATTCTTTATTCATAATCAGCATATGTTGGTGGAGTTCTTAGGAATAGTACAGTAGACTCCCTCAAATCCGCCACCTTAAAATCCACAAATTCTTAAAATCTGCACATCATTTCCAATGTAAACAATGAAACTTACAGTTAAGATGTAGGTGTAAAATTTAAGTTTTTTTTAAAAAAATTATATCATTCTGTACACATTTTAATATGACTCAATTCACGTTTATTCATGAAGGGAGTATAAATTTATTTCTGAAAAAATTCTATATAGTGCTGATATCAGTGGCGATTGCAGTATTTTTATCAAATAATTTATGTATTAACCAAGCTTTTTTGGTTATTAAGTATGGTTAAACATGAAAGAAAACTTTGTTATTTTAAGATTTTGATATGCATTATTAGTATACATTTATAAGGCGAGTTTCACTGAAAAAAATATCTCATCATTTTACATATTTATTTATGCATTATTAATTATTTACTTGACCTTTACTTTTAATATTTTAAATGTTTTTTTTAATTTTCTTAATTTTTTTATTTTACATAACTATTTTACTTTATATTAAGCATTCATTATAATTTTGAGTGCATTATTAAATTCAAAATTGTTTTAAAAATGTCAACAAAACAGTGACCAGAAATCTGCAAAATTCTGAAATCTGCATAATTTCCTGTTTTAAGCTATGCAGATTTAAGGGAGTCTACTGTATTACGATTCTTTAACAGTAATTGTATCAGAATACAAAACACAGTTTTGGGATATAGATTTTTTTTTTAAACAACCAAAAGACACATATATACCACCTTAAGTTCTGATTTATCATTAATTATCTCGTACGAATTCAAAGTAAACATGCATTATATGCATAAATAAAAATTTTCAAACTAGATAAATTAATAATACCATCCCTTCATGACAAGCATTATATATACGTGGCGTATGGGATGCATACAATTCTTAATTTTCCCTACCAGTACTTTCAAATAGTATTTTTCACCTTATTTAATCACAGAATATCTGTGATTAAATTAGATGCAATTTCTATTTGAAAATAGTGGTGCTCTAAGATTAAAAATTGTGTACAGGATGCTTAAATCATCCTATATATAACTATTACATGCACACATTACATAATTGTAGCACAGTGGTTAAGTCTATTACATCAAAACAATATAATACACCTCAACTCCATTTTGAAATTAAATCAATAACTGCAAATATTTGAGCACTGTCAAGTTGTTTTGAGAATACTGCTTTGCTGGGCAATCAGATATCTGAATGCAAATATTTATTTATAGTACTAATATCCTGGAGATCAATAGTATCATTAAAAAAAGAAAATACTGTTATCAACACAAAATAAGTAATGCATCATTTCAGGCATGAAAAAATAAATAAACAAATGTAACAGTTAAATAAAATACATATGCTAAAAGATTTATTTATGTGTTACAGTACACATAAAGTCTTAAAAACCTTTTAATAAACAAACCAACTAGTTCTGTACACACATAACGGTGACATTATCATGATCTGTAAAATTATAAATAAACAATTTTTGCATAAAATTAAAAATATGTGTTTCATTAAAAAAAAGAAAAAATATCACGAGATATCAGGTATCAAGAAAGCAGGTGCTTTAATAAAAATGAGCATCTATAAACATGATTTATTTTTAAACTTATCAAGCATCTTGTGCCAAATTTAGGTAACTCAAAGTAGGCTGATTTCTTGTATATACTCTCACTGCACATATAGATTTCTATTGATTTGCAGATAAATTGATGGGGAATAAAATATTGATGGATAAATTATTTTACTACTTTTAAAATTAATCTGTAAAGATTCTATGTCATGTAGTGTGGCTAAAGCTGTAGTTTTCTTGTTGTATTTGATATCTTCTATATGTTCTTTCATTCTGGTTTTAAACTTTCTATTTGTCATTACTATATAGAAAAAAAAGAATAAAACAAGGATGAAAGGACATATAGCAGATATCAAATTTAACAAGAAAGCTACAGCTTTAGCCAGACTGCATAACATAGAACTTTTACAGGTTAAAATGGCAATTTAGAACAGGTTTATTCAAAATCTTCCAAAACAATAGATTTGGCTCTGTATGCAACAAGACTATTTTAGTGTGGTTTGTTGAAGATCTTGAAACACCCTTGTTTCTTCCACAAGAAATTGTGCTGTGAGGGAGATTGCATTGAAATTTCCAGGCTTCAAACGAATTTCCAGTGCTGTTGAATTCCTTGACTTTCCCAGATTTTCAAGGTTGGCTGGCTCATCTTGTCAAAAAACTTTTCCATTATGCATCTACAATTTATAATTTTATAAACTTTCTAAATCAAACTAGAAAGTTTGTTCCAGACTCATAATCATATGGTGAAAGAAAAAGATATATGTTATACATCATCCAAGTTTTAGATTTAAAGTATTTTTCTACAGAATGAATGCATTAATAGCATTAATTTAATCTATCTGATAATGTTATAATTACATAATTTTTAACAAATTTTTTTTTTTTGGGAATGAACGTTTAAAAAACTTAATTAAGAAAGAATTAAAAAAATAAATAAAACTAACAATTACCTGTACATGTTTTGCATGTGGCATGACATTGTTTACAGACTCTTACTTCAATTCTTTCATATTCAGAATTAATTGCTACATCCTCAAATCTATCAAAATGATTAATGCTATAAGCAACAGGATAATGACCTGGAGGACACGTTGAGGTACAACTGCTGTTCAAAAGATAATTTTCAGCATAGCAGGATAAACAGTGAAATTCAGTATGTCCACTACATTCTTTGCAAGATGGATGGCATGCTTTACAAATCCCTTCTTCAGAGCCAAAATATCTAGTTTAAAAAAAAAAAGTTAGAAATAGGCTTTATTTTTAAATATAGTAAAACCTCCAAATAACAGATACCTTGAACAGCATGAAAGTTGTCTACTATTTGGAGGTACCTGCTTTTGGGAAAAACTAAAAAACTACAAGGGAATGCTTAATGATTCAATAATTTTGTGAAATTAACTGTAACATATCTGTGAAGTTATACTTTTTCTTTACAAACTATCAGAAAAAAAAGAAAAACTAGAGTAATATCTGCTGGCAACATCAATAACAGCTTCTTTTTTCTGCTGCAAATCAACGTTACAGTGTACCTTGACATGCTTTTTTTTAAACCTATTTACAGAAAAAATAGATGTAAATTACTCACATTTCCACAGCAAAAAATGTTGGTACCCAAATTACCAACAGATTTTGTTGTAACTTCTTTTTCTTTTCTTACACTGCACTAACAAGGGAAATCATCAAACCCATATAATATAAATTATATAAAATAGTACATGAAAAATGAGCTGCTCATAAGTATTCCATAAAGAAGAAAATTTACATAAATTACCAAGTATTTAATTAATATATCTTACAGTAGTTCTTAGTAAGATAACTATAGATGAGATCTTTAGGCTATACAGTTTATGATGAATATTTAAATTCCAAAGGATGATATAAATGAACAGATGCTTTTATACCAGTATTTGACGATTGTTTAATATTTTTTATGGGACTCTTATTGCAATTAATTGTCTTTTTCTCTGTTTATTACTTTTATCTATTTTTTCATCTGATCTATATTTTTCATGTACATTGGCTTAAATACACTCTAAGACCTGTATATGGTTAATCAGAACTTACTTAAATTACTATTTTAAAAAGTGGTATGTTAACATATTTATATTTTTACATAGTTTTGTTAGGATTTTTAGATGCGAAAAAAATCTGTTACAGATGTTTATTTTTGTTTGTGATTATAATTAACTTGTTTTCATTTTGAGGTGTCACATCTGTCGGAAATTTTAATCATTCTGAATCATGTATTAAAAGAAAGAAAGAAACTTGTGCACCAGATCACTTACTTTTGCTGTTTACTGAAATTTTTAATATTATAAAATAAATGATACATCTTCACTTTCAGTACTCAATTTATAATTAACAAAGGCAGCATCTGATAAAGATTTCAAACAAGTCACATACATCAGATATTTTTTCTTCAGTGTGTAACTCTCCATCAATCTTAATAAATGTTTGACTGTTTCTTGACTTGTAACAAATTTACTTAATACAAAGATTTTGCTTATTTTGGTATTTTGGCTTTTTTGGCTGAAAACAAATGTTTCATTTTCTTTAAATATAAAATTTAAGCTTGCCTTTCTGAAATGCTGCTGTACACCTTCCAACAATTATGTTATTTACAACTGAGAAAATGCAGAGCACAGCATGGAAGACATTAAAAGTTTTGGGAAAGTACTGAAGAGTGTTTTAATACTCTAATTGTGAAATGATATAGATAATAGAAGCTTTCTGGATTAAGTTTTGAAGTTCTGTATTATATTTGATTACATTGCACAAAAATTTACCTGGTTTGTGTTTAGTCGATATAATTTGTGGTTAATGTTGCTGAATTCTGTCTTGCAATCTAGAAATAGACACAAGTTCTTGCTGAGCTACAAAAGTTTGTTGCTCTAAAACATGTAATATCTCTGGCATAGTGCAAAACCTTTTTTCTTACTTATTTATTTTATTGTCAGAAACTAGATGAAATAAGCAATGATATTCATAGGATTTTTTTTTCTTTCTAGAATAATATAACTATTGTAATGTATTATTTTTTAATGAAAATGAATACTATTAAAATAACCCTAATAATATTATTAATGTAAGTCATTTAAAATGTTTTCAAGTTTATAATCATGATTTAATGAGGAGGGTGCATTAAAATTATTAGCAAACATTAAACTGAGATCAAAGAATCCAGTAAGTTTTGTTAATAAAGGAATAAGGAAATTTTGAAAATAAAGAGTAAATGTTAGAAATAAGCATAATAATAATGTCATGAAAACAGCAAAATCTATTTTTTTTTTAATTACCACTTCTAGACTATTTTGATAATCATTTTGTAAGAAAGATCGATATTATAGAATTACTTGATACATATGTTTTATTATGCCATCTATTGGTGAAAATGAGTAACAGATTAGCAAGTGTTAAAGAATCCAGTAAGTTTTGTTAATAAAAGAGTAAGGAAATTTTGAAAATAAAGAACAAATGTTAGAAATAATAATGTCATGGGAACATCAAAATAAGAAAACAATCTAGATTTACTATTTGAATTACCACTTCAAGATTATTTTGATATTCATTTTTCAAGAAAGATCGATATTATAGAATTACTTGACACATATGTATATCTATTGGTGAAAATGAGCAACAGATGTTTTATTATTTCACAGTCTAACACATTAAATAATAATCAGTGTTCAAATATAATAAAGGTAATGTTTTAAAATGTTTTCAACTTTATGATTATGCTTTAATAAAAATAAGTTAAATGACTAAATATACTGTCCAAGTAAGCATATTTTTTCATTTAAAACAAATATATATTTTATATATATATATATATATATAGGAGCTGAAATTGTATTTTTCAAATACTACATGAGTAAAAAGATTAAATAAATAAAATAATCACATTTAAATATTCTATTATTTTAAAGTACTATAAAGAATAATGTTATATGATGTATGGTAATATATACAGAGAGAAGGAAAATATTAAAGTTGATGAAAAAAATCAAAATCTTGTCTTTGTTGAAACATTTTTCAAGAATTTAATTTTTTTTGTTTACATTCATGGATTCATCATGGATTACAGCTTCACAGATTAGCCGGTAACTTAAACGGTGCTACCAAAACCACCAAATTAAAGGGTTAAGTGTATAAAATTAACTATGTTTTAATTACAGGGCATTATGAAAATTTAGGAAAGAAAATTAATTATGATATAACATAATTAAATCACCCAAGCAAAGAGATTAATTAAATTGTACACTAAGCTAAATCATTCAAAAGCAAATTTAAAAGATTTTAACAAAATTTTTAAAAAATGACATTTTGTTACCTAATTTTTTAGAATTGATGAAAATATTTGAATTTTTTTTTTTTTTTTCATTAACAGATTTTAGTTAGCACCAAATTGCAGTATCCTATGGTTAATCTTTCATTATCAGGTTCATAGCTAATTTTCAGGTCCAGACAGTGATTTGGTGCAAGAGTGTTTTAAAAATCTTTAATGGTATTACTCATATCCAGTTTAAGGGATATTGTAGCCATTATAGTAGTACTTGGAATTAGATCCAATTACAGAAGATTAATCCAATTAAAAAAAAAATGTATTTTTTTTTTTTATAATTTGTTCTGAGAAATGAATTGTGAATTGTGTCAAATCTGCTACTAGTTCCTTTACATTATTTTAACAAACAAATGTTTATTGTTGAGATAAATTTTGAAAAAAAAAATCCTGCTTAAAAATTATTTAAAAAGCTGTAAGTCACTAGAGTGAGCTATAGTTTTTAAACAAATTTCATTTGAAAGTAATTTTGTTTCATACTTAATGAAGTTAAAATTGAAATTATGTGATATTTAGAAGTAATGCATGTGTAGTAAAAGATAAAGGGATAGGCAAAGTTGTTGCCATCATTGTTATGATGTATTGCATATAATATAATTTTATGAGATACATTTCTAACATTAAGTGAACACATTTCTGATGATGACAAAACAGTTTGTAGTGAAAAAAATTGGACTTTGTTACATATAAAAATTAAGTTGCTTATCTATGAAAAAATTTTCGGGTGAAAATATTTCATAGCTACAAAAGAAGCAAAGTGAGGAGTAAAATCCTATCATACAGATTAACAAAATCATTTAATTTTTTTAAATAAAAATACTGTTATAGTTCACAAACTAATAATTACTTATTATAATAAAAACATGTAAATAATAATTAAAAAAAAAGAACTAGCCTGAAGTTCTGAGGTCAACAATTCCAGAAATATACTTTGAAATTATAAAAATTATAGATTAATTCAAACATTAGTCTGCAATTTCGCAGATCACTGCAATTTATTTCAAAGTACTAGACACACTGAGAAAATTAATTTCTAACTATCTTTAAAGCCATGTTAGAAACAGAAGGCAATAATTTTTTATACAAAGAGATAGTAAAAGAAATAAGAACTAACAAAATAAAATTGCTTAAAGTGATATTTCCATTCATCTACATATAATAAAAATGTTTACATACCCTACAGGACAAATAGGATAACAGCTGTTTTGATGTAAGTAGAACCCTTCTCGGCATAATGTACAATGGTGAGGATTTCCAACACAAGTAAAGCACATTCCTCCACAGTTTCTACATTCATCGAAGAATGCATAATCCGATACAGGGCATTTAAATAAACATTGGTCATACCACCACAATCTATTTCTGTAAAATAGAAAAGGAAACAAACAAAATATTATTCTGAAAAAAATACGTAGTTTTAAGAATTTAAAAGCTATAATGACTGTAAACACAAATAGACACAGAACCTTCAAAACTTTTGAAAATATGGTGAATTTTTAACAATTTTGCAACATTTACCCTGCTATATTGTCTTTAATATGAAAATTAAAATGAAATTTTTGAACTAGAGTAAAATATAAATTTTCCAATGTAAAGCAAACCATGAAGAGGATGGATAAGTTAAGAGTTGAATAATGCAGAATAACAGAAAGTTGTATAGAATAAGTTAGTATATAACTAGAAGAATAAATGCTTTCTTTTTCTTTCTTTATTTAAATAGAAACAGAATATGTAGAAATCTTAAATACAAAAATATAAGTCCATTATAAACAATGCTGTATGATAAAATAAAGCTTAAGAGTAAATTTAAATGTTTCTTGTGGAGAAAATGATAAAATAATTAACTTCTATTATTGAAGAAATATTTTACTGAAACACAAAATCAAGTATTTTAAGAGAAATTTCATTTATAAATTCAATAAAAGCAACTGGTTTAAAGAATCAGCTCTCTGGAGATAAACTGTAATCAGTTAAAAATAAAACAATCATTAAATTGGTCAACCCTCTTGCTCACAAATTCAGGGTAAAAGTGGAAAACTAAAACCTCAGATATCAGAACATATGGTGTCATTCGGTAAAGGCTTTTAAAAATTATGGCATCAAAATACAAAATTTGTTCCAATATTTTTCTTATGAAAGTAGACAGTATATTTCTAATAATCATGTGAGAGGGTTATCAATGAATAATGCTATGCAAAATTGTTTTTTGATTCTCAAAATTAATAGGGTCATTCTACAGAGTTTTGACAAATTTTATTTCATTTTATTTTATTTTGGGTTGCTGCACAATTTTTTATTTATCCAATACCTTGTATGAGGTAATCTATAGAGAAAAGAAGTTAAAATCCATTTGTGAGACATCTTTAAAATATTTTTAATTAGAGGGGGGAAAGAGAAAACTGTAATTTTGCACAGTTTTACAATTTTCAAAGGTTTATAAAATCTTGCATTTTTTTTAAACAGAGATAAACAAAAAATGCAAAAAAATCTGAAACCTACACACTTTTTAATTAAAAATATTAGATTTATCTGTATTAAATAAATAAATAAATAAAATAAATAAACAGTACTTTAAAATATACTGAAATATTAGTCAAAATGCCAGTTTTTGAAAAAAATACATTTCATGATGGTAAAGAGATAAAAATATTAATAGTATACATTTTTTATGTATGTTATTACTACTTTCAAACATGTCCAGAAAAAAAGTAGGCTGTTATCACTTTTCCTTCCTGAATTATAATTTTTAAATTTTTTCAAAAATCAGCATTTTTGACAACTTATAATTTAAAAGACGAAAGTAGTATTCATATGTGATATGGCAAGAAAAGACCTCTCTATATAATGTCTATAATCTGTAAGTCATCATTTTCTGTTATTCCAACTGGTCTATGGGATTCAGAATCTTGAAATTGGAGAAATGACAGCCAGCAATGAAGTAAAAGAACAGTTAGAAAGAAGACTCATTTTATTAATTTTTTTTTTTGGTTTATTTAACCACCACACTCACTTAAGCCTCATATGAGGCTCCTAATTTTAAATCACAGAATCACAGAACAATGGTTTGAAAACTTTTTCTAACATTTACTTTGATTGATATCCTTTAAGCTTTTAGATTTCCTGTGTGGCTTCAAATTTGTTTTAATTCTTTTAACAAACAAAAGCACAAAATATTTTCAGAAATAAAACTTTCCACTCCATGTCTTTCAATATCAAGAGAGTTTAACAGTTAAAATTGGAAAACAAATTTTCATATAAAAATATTTTTGCTTCATACAACGAATAAGGCTTTAGGAACATGGTAAAATAAAGCATCTAGAGTTCATCCTAAATTTTATTACTGCCAATCAATATGTTAAATGAATTTTATAACAAGATTTCTTTTATGGTACTTGAAAGTACATTAGAATAAAGGAAGACCTTAAGAGTAGCTGAGTAGCATGGGATCACCTTAGGAATACCTTAGGAGCGCATGAGTAGGATCATGCAAAACAAGTTATTCCTTTTCTACACATTTTATGTATTTTAAGTGTACCAATACACAGAATGATTTTTTTTTTCAAAATTCAGAAGCACAAAGATTTGAGAAATATTTCTGGAATCCACAATACTTTAATTTTTATTATAATAATTAAAGATTTAACAGTAGCAATAAGAATCTTTTTCCCAAGAGTTTTGATTCCTGATTAGAATATTAAATAAATGAGTTTGCTACAGTTATAACCTAGAGGTCTGCACGGGCCCGGGCCTGGCCCGAGACCCATACCCGGCCCGGAGGAGTGAAGGTGAATTTTCAAACGGGCCGGGCCGACAGAATTAGAACAATTTTTTCAATGGGCCGACAAACAAAATAAACGGGCTGGCAAAAAAATTGAACGGGCTATACGGGCCGATAGAAAAATGTAGTGGGCCTACCGGTCCGATATAAATATTTAATCAGAACCAATAAAATATGAGCTATTTTCAAAGAATATGGTTTTCGCAAGAATAACTATAAATGAGCATCACGAGCCCATGCTAGTTTAACAACATAAAACAGAAATGTAAGTTGTCCACCGTAGAGATCGACACCGGACAGTTATAAGGGCTTAATATTTTTTTAGCAGACTCGTGCCGGCCCGAGATGAGGCTTGCATTTTTTTTCTACATAGTCGAGCCAGACCGGAACTGGACTTAATTGTTTTCAGGATGTGTCGGGCACGCAATATGTTTTGTAAAAGTATTAATAGCAATAATGAACTTCTGTTAATGTAATGTTTAAAAATATACCTTAAAGGTGGTTCTTAAATTCTTACTCAACAACACGAAACCTTGACTCATTTTCTGACTAATTTTTAACTGTAAAGTCATAAAATTGACAAGTCTGACTACTGAAGGGATATGGAATTAAATAGCGTTTTCCATTTTTGATAAATAAATTACTTGTCGATATATAAGAGATGTTTGTCACGTGGCTTCAGATGTTTCCCTTTTCACATGCTGTCGCTTCCGGAAATTCGATTCAAAACGCTAACTTTGACAGTATTTTCTCAAAGATATATTGCTTTTATCAAAAAAAATGGATAACACCGTTCGATTACACAGTTTCTGAATAAGAACACCTGCCAATCATATGCAGTTTCGAAAAGGAATGAATTTAGAATTGTATCAGAAAGTAGCTCCTTTGGATTTGAGAAAAGCTTTAACAAATGACAGAGAAATATTTTCATTAATCAACTTTTTATTATACAGCTTCAAAAGTTATGATGTTTTAACCATCTTTTTTTCTGTTTATTCTAAACTAGATTAACTTTTTTGAACCCATATTTGAATGTTGAAAATCTTAGAATCTAAGTAATTATTAATGTTGCTATTGGGTATTTTCTATCTTGCGAACACATCACAATTTTAAAATATATTTTAAACTTTTCCCATAAATATTATGTATGCAGTATTCTTTAAAGGAATCTTAATTATATGCTAAAAATCTCAATTTTTTAAAAATAGTAGAAATTGCAGAAATTGTGTCAGGCCATATTGGGCCAGGCAGAACCGGGCCTGTTTTCACTGATTTCTGTACGGGCAGTTCCAAGATAGGTTTCATTTGGGCCGGGCCCGGGCCTGGAAATTCTGGCCTGTGCAGATCTTTATTATATCCTTATGTTCATACTATAATATAAAATAAAAATATTTTAAGTATTTTTTTAGTAAATTTTTTGTCAATAAAAAGTTAAGAAAAGAAGATTTCATGGACTCTCATGTTATGAACATAAGGATATGACTGAGGTAACCTCATGTGTACTTAATATTCTAGTACAGGATTAAAAACTGTTGGCAAAAAAGTTTTGAACCTTTAACTGTAGCAGAAAAACACAGAGTATTGTTACAAGGGTCACACTAACTCAGAGAGACTTGTAGCAGGAAAAAATGAATTTTGTAGCAGAAAAAAAAAACATTTTTGTAGCAAAAAACCTACTTACGTTGGTAAATATAAACTTTTGCAACAGAAAAAAGTATGCACTTACATATTATTCATTTCAGAGTGTTTCTGAGGATTAAAAGTCAAATTTTGGCAATCCAATTTTTGAGAAGCAAACAGTGACTTTGAAACAAGTTCAAATTTAAACCTTTTTTTTTTCAAAGTAGTGAAACAGGCAGAATTATTTTTCCACATCCATGCTATACATCAACATCTATCACAACTTGCATCCCCTATTAAAAAAATGAAGGATGGGAGTAGGCCTAAATGTTTCTCCCTTTACCACTAGAGCCAGTAGTGTAGCTAGGGTGGGGCAAGAGGGGGAGGTGGCTGCCCAGGCTTAGTTGCTATCATAGAAGTAGGAATATTAAGATATAGAAGGAGCATGAGAAACCAGTTTTATTCTCATTCCTGTCAGAATCTTAGGAAGACGATTCCAATAAATCCAAAGCAACTGACAAAAAAATTGGTAGGTTTTCAAATATAATTCACTGCCTCTCCATCTGCTTCAGCATCTCCTCACATTTTGTTTGACTGATCTTTGTACTTTTGTATTGAGGGCATAGGGACAGATCAGTTACACAAAAGGCATTTGAACTCGAAAGTACTGTTGGTGGAGAAATTTCTTTTGACATTCTACAATATGATATTCTTGCAATTCCTAATCTACAGAAAAAAATTTTGACCATCAAAAACTTTGGAGATTAAATTTTTTTTTTCAACAATAACAAATTTTATCTCATAATTTAAACATAAATTTTATAGTACTGATTCACATCTGCTTTATTACTTCCAGTTTCCCTAATTTTTATTAAGAGAAATAAAATTTGTTTAAATGTTAAGAGCATAAAATATTAATAATACATTAATTAGGAATTTTTCTTTACATTCACAGAATTTTTATTAAAATGTTTGAGAGGTTTTCAAAGACAGAAAATATTTCTTAAATAGATAAAAACTATATGATGAGAAACCTTTGAACACTGTATCTCCCAATAATATTAGAAGCCTACAAAGGACTCATATATAGACAATTTTAATTTACAAACCTGTGGAACTTTATTTTTCTTTAATCGATGGGGTATTAAACTGATGGAACTATTTCATTCCACCAGTTTAAAAATGTGCTAAAATTATTACCACAAAAATCCAATTGACTAAATGTTATAAAAGACTGATTGTTATTTTATAAAAATAATATTATTTGTATTGTTTCATAAACATTGATACATGTTACACCATTTTTTTAATCTTATTTACTGTATATAGATAAAAAATACATTATTTACGGCAGTGTAAATAAGTATATATGTGCATTTAACCTAGTAAATATGTAAGAGAATCTTTAGCCAGGAAACGGAAAACAGTATCGTATAACGGCACACCCAGGGACTTTGCAGCAAGTTAACAACACTGTCAGACAGAAAAACAGGGAGTTGAATGCCCAGCTCTTTTCTCCAAGACACTCACAACAGTAATACAAGAGGCAGACCAATAGAGTCCAACCAGGTCTAAATTTATTCTGAAAGATCAAGAGGGGTCACCAATGGAAGACAGCCTAGAGTAAAAAATTTACATAGGTCAGTAGGTCAACCAAATGGTAATCTTACAATATGACGCCCTTTTTTTTAAAATAAGAATAACTGAGACCCATACAGAAAGTGGCATAAAAATTATTATTCTCTCTCTGCTGTTGCAGAAAAGAAGGCTGCCTCTTCCAGATACTCTACAAAAAGCATCTCCCAGGATCCCGTTGGCTGTTGGGAAAAGCTCAGCTCCTGTGACAACACCGAGGGTTCGAAAGTCTCAGTGCTGCAGTAATGAAGATAAAAGCCTTAGCGCCAAAAGTTTCAGCACCCCGGCCAACATTGATGTATTAAAAAATGCATTGTCTCTGGCAGTAACTAAGAGAAAAGCCTTAGCACCCGAAAGTTTCAGTGCCTTTACCGATACTGGTGTACTCAAAGATGCAGACTCTCAGGCAATAATGAAGAAAGGAGGCTCTGTGCAAATGTGCACAGTGACTGACGATCTAGAGTTACCCAGCACCCATGTGATAAGAATTAGCCTTATCTACCGGAATGCCGTAAAATAACTTTTCCAGATAAAACATTTTCTAGAAAATCCCAAGTAAAGCCACGGCCAGCTTCAATAGTGGCCGAGAAAGCTTTTGTTTCTTTCGCCCACCTTAGAACGGAGTTCATGACATCAGATCATGTGAACTAACGCAGATCCAATCGGTCGCAAAAACTCTTGTCTGTTTCTCCCGTCCCTAGGGCGGCTTTCTCTGCGGATTGGGTCAGTGGAAATCACGTGATCTGACATCATAAACTCCGTCCTAAACCGATACTGAAGTTGGCCGTGGTAAAGCCCCATCTTCAAAGAGTATAATTGGTGAGAGAAAATTAACTATTAATCCTTTCCTGGCTAAATTAATAAAGAAATCGTTGAGTTATATTCACATTTAAAATTTTTAATAACTTAATTGAATACCAATGTTTATGATAATTATTGTGTTAAAATTTAGAATTTGGCATATTTGCCTCACAGGTAAAATTACTTTATGCTGTGCTGTTATTCAATAAGAATTAAATTGAAATTTGCTTCTCATAAAATAATATTGATTTTAATTAAATGAGGCAGACTGAACTTCATGTATATATCTCACATTTCCTTTGTACAAATGAATAAACAGAATATTATAATAAGCAAATATGTTTTCCTATTTACTTTTTAAAGTTTGTTCTATTTTATTTTAACATTAACTTAAATAACTCTACAATCTCAAAGTTCAATCGTTAAAAATAATTTGAACCACCTTACCTTTCTATAGAGTGTTTCACAACATCACTGTAAGGCAAGATCTCTGTATTTTTTCTTCTCCACTATACCTTCTCGCGAATATTGCCCCTCCCCCCCTCCTCTTTAATTTTCGGTCCAACACTATGGAAACAATAATTTATTATAATTAGTGTTTTATGTACTTTGTATCCTGAGAAAAGATCTACAAACATCTTCATTTAAAGATATAGATTAGATTTTCATATTTAAGGGTGTCTTGTACCTTTTAATTAACCAAAAAGGGGACTTTTCCCTAATTTAAGGATATTAAGGCTGTTCTCAAATTCAAACTAGATACTCACTGATACATTCCTGAACTCATTTACATTCATAAATGCATAATCATTTTACATTCATAAATGAATAATTCATTAAAGGCATTCAATAAAGGCAAAAGATCTTTCAGAAAAGCCAAACTTGATGTTTGAACCAAACTTCTGGGCAAGAAAGGTCATCATCAGGCAGCAAATGTTTATAACTAAATATATAATGAATTTAGTGAAAAATGAAATGCTATTTGATTCCAAATCATTTCAATAATCATGCTTGCGAAATGCATGCTTTTACATGTTAAATGCTTCCTTAAGGCTCTTTTCAAATCCAAACTGGCAACTTCCTGACAAATTTTTTAATTCATTTTTATTTACAAACACATAAATTGGCAGTTGCTCTTATTCAAAACTGTGTAATCAAACTATTTTTTCTGTTAAGGCAGAAGATCTTTCAGATAATGCTCTCATAGCTGGCAAAAACTCAATTTTCAGACACAACAGTGCTGGAAAGGAAAAAAAAAATGCCACCCCGAGACAACAATTACTTATAACTCAGTGTGTAATTAATTTGTTAGAAAAAAAATTACAAATCACTTCAACAATCATGCTTGCAAATTTCATGCTTTTAATGTTTAAAAATGAGTCAAAATTTGGAGCTGTTGAGCAGGGAAAAATATTTCTTTTGAGAACTGTTTTTATGTGTTAATGCTATTCGGAGAAGTTAAGGAAGGGAGCATTTTCTCGCCTTCATTTTGTACAAAAAATCTGGCTCCTGTTATAAAGCTTTTAAACAGTTATGTTTATTTATTATTTATATTTTTATGCATTTCCTTTAGTTTGTTTTTAGATAGGTATTTATCATAATACAATGATCTTTGTTTGCAACTTATCAGTTTTTAGGAGGGCCTGTTAAACTGCTAATTTTTCCTTCACTGTGCCAGTAGTTATTTTTATCTAAAAAACATAGCATAAAATTTCCACCTTGATATTTCTCATTTTTCAATGAATATTAATATAATATATATATATATATACAGGGATGCTGCAGACATGCTACAGTGCGTAAATTATGCAAAAAATTGGAGTTGGGATGCAAAAAATGGTTCTTACGCGTACCGTGGGATGCATAAATTCTTCAAAGAATCGCGAAATATATGCAAATTCCATCCAAGAACCACGAAAAAACAGCGAATTTCATCGAAGAATTTCGAAAAAAGTTACTTTGAAACAGGAAAAACAAAAGTTTTTTTTTTCTAAACAGTATCATGATGAAACTCCATCACTATATCACTGACTTAGGTATTACAAAATGTTTGGGAAAGTCAAACTACTTTATTGTTCATATCCTCCTGATGGAAAACAGCACAAAAGGATTCATCTGCTACTTTAATAACCAAACCCAAAATTCCCTATAAGACTCCATTATCATAAATCTCCAAAAACTCTGATTATGAATGAATCTTAAAGAAAATTCCCTACTAAAAGATGATGGGAAAATATTGGCTTAAACTTCCAACTTTAAATATAAATCAGAACTGCCAGGAGATGACACTGTTCAAAAAGGCTTATAAATTAAAAATAGTTAAGAACCTATTCTTCAAATGATTTGATAAAAATAGCTTGAGAAAAAATCACCCTCTGAATGAACTAAAAAAACAAGTGCAATGAATGTCGAGATATCACAGTATATATGTGACTCAGACTAGAGTCCTGCATCGGGTTGAGTTACCTGCTTTTACCCTGACCCAACCCATGATTCGGGTCAGGTTGGCACTATATTTTTTTTTGTTGTGGTTCAGTTTGGGTCAAGTTGACTCTCATTGTTTTGAGTTTGGGTCAGTTTCGGGTTGGGTTTTGACTTTTGCAGGTTGGGTTATGGTTAACTGCTTTTTCAAAAGATTCTTCACAATATTTTTGTAGGTTAAAAATATATATACAATAAGACTTCCATAATGGATACTCCCAAAAAGCAGACACCTCTATTTTGTGAACACTTTTTCAATTCCTGACACTTATATATTTGTACGTTTATACCTTGGAATAGTGGGCACCTCCAAATCTATGCCCACATAGTATGTGTATATGTGCAGAAACTATCACAAATATGATACGTGTGTTTTTGTGTGTATCATAAACAAAATGTTGGTAATGCTTTTCACATTCTGAGAAATTAAAAAAGGATTTTTAACTGCAAGAAAGAATAATCTATGATTAAATTTTTTATGTACATTTTATTTTTTATCATGCAGCAAATTGAATATACACTTATCCATATTCAAATACGTATTTATTTTCATCTGAAACATAGTTCTGTTCAAACTTTTACTGAAAATCCCAACAATCTGACATGCAAAAATCCTAAATATGACCCATAAAAATTATACTAGGGTGAACCCGACATGCAGAAAGAAAATTAGAGTCATCCGACCTGAAAAAAGAAAAAGAAATAACCTGAACCGATGCTGGACTCTATTCAATGATCCCAAGGTGTCTGCTATTTAGAGGTTTCACTATATTTTAATATTAAAGAATACACATGTGTCTACTTTTCTATGTAAAACATAAAATTGGTAATAGAGATATAATTGTACATTACTTTTCATAATAGCATTAAAACATGATTTATTGTCCTTTCACTGAGGGTTTGTGTTGGGTGCAGGTTGAAATATGTTAGGTTTGGGTCAGGTTGTAGGTCACTGAAAATTATTTTTGTGGGTTCAGGTAGGGTTGCAGATTGACTTCAAATGGAATTTGCAGGTTAAGGTCAGGTAGAGCCCCACCCATGCAGGACTCTATGAAAAGCAGACAATTATGCATCATGAAACAATGCCTTCTTATGACTTCTAGAACATGCTTCTGGAAGGAATGGTACAGTGATGTCAGATTGCATATGCAAATCATGACTCGATTGTGACAAAGTGCTACTGCCATCTCATAGTGATAATGAGAACTATTGAGAAGCTGCAGGGAAGAAGAAAAGATAACAAGTGTGAGGTAATATTTACAGTAGGTGAAAGTGCTTTAAAGTAAACAAACTATTGCTGGCTGGAAAAATACTTTAAGAGCTTTAACTAAAGGAACTTTAATAAAGACTTTAAATAGACAAAAGGAGGAATAAATAGACTGCTATGATTAAGGGTAAGTGAGCTTTTAGTATACAGTAGAAGATCTTTATAACGCAATTCTCCATATAACGCACAACTTCTCAGATGTAAACAATGAATTTTCAGTTAAGAAACACCTCAATTCCCACATTATAAATAGTTGCTATTCTCTAGAAAACTAAATTTCATACATTAGTTCAACTTTATCTCCTTAATTCAGAGCTAATTACTGAAAAAATTGCTATGATTTGATACAGCTATGTTTGGACAATGTTTATAAGCTAAATTTAACAATGTGTGGAATGATCTATATTATGCAAAAAATTATAACATATAATTCCTGGTAATAAAGAATGAAATATAAAGATACTCTACTGTATCTTTGTATGTTTCACACATATTTGGCCATGTTTTACAAGCTAAATTTAATGATGTGTGAAATGTGATCTATATAATGCAAAATTATATATAACGCACAACCTCGTGTTTTTAGGTTTGCGTTATAAAGATCTTCTACTGTATTTAAATAAAGGAAATAATTATATGATTGGTGTATATGGATATGTGTACAGGGAGAAGACCACGAGTATGCATATTCTCAACAGGTTTGCCACAGTTTGGAGAAACATGTCTGTCAAAGTACAATCTGTGCATCATATGTCACCAGTCTCATATAGAGGCAGCCTACTTTTGGCTGGCAACTTACCAAAATTACCGGTAATGTCAAATGAGATCGGTCACTTTCATTGGTTCTACTAGATGTACCCTAAATACAGGTAAAATGAGATGGCAGTGAAAATCCACTTCTGTATTGTATTCTGTTTTTGCCTCCGAGGATGGGAAAACAGGATACAATATGAAAATGGGTTTTGATGGTGCCACAATTCACTGGTTTTTTTCTTTTGTACCACCCTAGAATTGACTGGTAAGATTGGTCATTTCAGTAAGTTGCACTGAACATGCCCATACTACCCAAACTAAAATTATACCTCTGTAACAAACAGGGGCATGCCAGCAGTGTCTAGCACCTGTGTGTAGAACTTCAATTGGTACCCATTGTCCTTACCTCCCCTGACAAATAAATAAATAAATAATAATTACAATAAAACCCACCAAGACAGAATCATAAAGGTCCAGAATAAATTCCTCTTTAGACATTATAAATTTTATAAACCTCTGAATTAAAAAAAAAATGTGCAAAACACAGCTTTTGATTCTCTAATTAAAGATTTTAAAATAGAAATGTTTTGTAAGTAGATTTTAACTTTTTTTATATACAGTGAAACCTCCTTGAATGACCACCTCTAAACAATGACAAACTCCGAATACCGGCCACATATTGATGGAATCAAACACGTTCCATAGCATTAACACTAGTACAAACCTCTAAATAATGAATTCTGAACAACAGTCATTCAAAAGTCATGAGAAAAAAAAATTAACATACTCTGGTACAATTTCATATTTATTTGCAAACTGAAATGTAAAGCAGATCAAACAAAATTTACTTGATATGTCAACAGAAAGTCACTTAATCTCTAAAAAACATAATCCTTTTCAAAAAACTAATCTCTTAATCTTTTGATAACCACTTCTGCCTCAAGATGCCGTAAATTCCCAAGACTCAAGAAGGAGAGACTGCACAGAAAAAATTTTGTTCCACTGAGGATAACAGGACAACTGACAACAAATAATCCGTTAAACGAACAATGCAGCCACCCAGTCTTTTCTTTAATTTTTTTTCTTTGGTGTGGGGTCTTCTCCCTTTGTCCATAAAAATGGTCATGAAAGTTTCTTTGGGGGAGAAATAGTGGGGGATGAAAAAGCATTTCTGTTTGGGAACAACGGAGAGATGATTTCTTTAAACATTGAGCGTGTTTGGAAATTTCAGTTTGCTGGAAACTTATGAACAAAAATGTTAAAGATTGATCATTCAGTCTTCTGTTCAACTTTTCTGCAATCTGCCTATTTGGGCTCTTTCATATAACTTGAGAGTACAGTTCTTACTTCTTCATGATTCTTCTTGCATTGTTACCAACTATCATATTAAAATTCATCATTTGATTATGAGTGGAAAATCACGATGAGTTCGGAATGAAAATTCCAAAATTTACAGTATTAACACATATTCCGAAGTTTTGATGAACCTTCATGAAATCCAAAATTTTTCATTAAATTATAATGATGATGAGTTGTGTAGCAAAACAACTCATATTGTTATTTCTTTGGAGAAAGATACTTGCAGCAAAAAAAAACAAAGTCACTGCAAATCACTGATTTTTTTTCATGTATTAAAACAATTAGGATTAATTAAATTGACTGTGTATTTCTATTTAAATTTGAGTATTTTGATTTTTTGAAAATGAAACCTCTGAATAACACCCACCTCTGAAGAACGGTCACTTTTCATCGGTCCCACAGGAAACTGTTATTAAGAGGTTACATTGTATATATACATTTCCATGCAAAGAACAGGGAAAATCAAAAATGTTGCAGCAACTCATGTTTGTCAAAATTCTGTGGCATGACCCAATAGCAAGTTGCACCTTTTTACTTTTTAAAAAGTTGAAAATATTTTCTTTCATTTACTACATAATCATTGGCTTTTGGCTAAGGATTTTTTAGTTATTAATAAACATTGGCTGTACATCATTTATCCATAAATTTAGATTACCGTAATTTCTGGAAGAAACGCCGCACGACGAAAAATTGCACCAAAAAAATAGAGAAATGGTCGTAAACGCCGCAGGTGAAATTTCGGTATATAGGCTGTAATCGTTAATGACTTGCAAACAGAAACACATTAATAAACTGAATTTAGAAATCGTTCCATTCTAAATATACAGCACACGACACAACACTACAGCCATCCTAAGACAACTGTTTACGAAATGATTAGTTAATCAAAACAAATCCAAATTAAACAACCAATGTAATGCGTATATATACCTTGCCAAACATACACTTGCCGATGAAAACACATTTCAAGGAAGATCAGGGAAGTGACGCGTGGCTAAAAACATGAATAATGACGAGATCAGCAAATCAGACAAAGACTTGTCTGGCGCCATCTCTCAGAACAAAAGCGTACTACGCCAATCGATTATTCGATAATCGTCTCAATCGAACATCGCCGTGTGCCATGAATGAAAATAACTGAAGCATGGCATTAGACTGTTTATGAAATAAATATAATTTATCAGCTATTGTAAAGTAAAAATTAACTGCCATCTCTCGGAACGAAAGCGTACTACGCCAATCGATTATTCGATTATAGTATCAATTTATCAGCTATTGTAAAGTAAAAATTAACTGCCATCTCTCGGAATGAAAGCGTACTACGCCAATCGATTATTCGATTATAGTATCAATCGAACATCGCCGTGTGCCATGAATGAAAATAACTGAAGCATGGCGTTAGAATGTTTATGAAATAAATATAATTTATCAGCTATTATAAAGTAAAAATTAACTGCTTTTAAAGAGTGAACTATTAATATTGAACTGAGAACTAGAGAAATATGGGTAAGTTGAATATATATTAACTATAGTAATTACGTTTTTATAATAAAGATATACTGTTGATATGTACTGTTTATGAGCTTTATACTGAGATTAAATGAATGTAAATAAAGGTGAAATATGAATGAAAGTTAATGAATGCATGTGTTTAAAATTGTATCTGAGGCAGTAAGACTAAAAGCATTAAATGAAGGTTTGCTTTTCACAACAATTTTCAACAAAAAATTTTAAACTGCACGTAAACGCCGCATCGCTTGAAATTTTAACTTTAAAACATGTAAACGCCGCGGCGTTTCTTCCGAAAATTACGGTATTCATTTTTAAAAAAATTATTTTTTCTCTTTCTGCCAAAAGTTTTGATAGAGCATTAGTAGTTTTAGCATTTATGGCAACGATCCAGAATTAGAGAAATCAAGAAAACTTCTAGGTATTAGAAATTTGTGAAACTAGTATCTTTTAGTATTAAAAAAAATAAAGATTTTTTCCAAATCTTAGACAGTGATTAATGACAGTATATACATACAAATCTGATTATTATTATTACTATTATAGAATTTTATGGTATGAAGGATGGAAACGAAGAACTCTATCATTTCACCATCTTTAGTCATTCATTATCTCTGTAATTAAAGAAATAAATTAATTCAGTATTTTAATTATAAACATATGGCAAATATAAGAACTCACGTTTTGCATATCTCACAAGACGTTGGTTGAAGACAAACAGCACAACCAATCACAAAACATTCACTACACTTCTCTGTCCCTATAAAAATATATATATAAAATAGCCACATAATAGGTACACATCTTCATTGATTTTTAGATATTGATTCAAGGCTTCATGTAGAAAAGATGCAAATATATATGCAAATGTAGGATTCTCAATAGAAAATAGCTCTAGGGTAAAAAGGGACATTCGATAAATTAAAAAAGTTCCAATGACAAACATGATTTTTTTTCAAAACTTTGTTTTCTCAAATGGCACTTAAATTAAAATTCAATTTCTACTACTGATGTGTACAATTCTTCTAACATATCTTTCATTACTGTTGTGAAATATATAGTGTAATAAAAATGTAATAGTGTAACTACTATGTATTAAAAATATGACACATGCCTATTTGTTCAAGTGTGCCTGATGTAAAGTTAAAAATATAAAATGAAAAGATGAACAGTAGAAAAAAAAAATATATACAAGATTTTTACAACATAATGACATGATTGAAAAAATGAAATATAGTAAGATACTATTTAATCTGGAGGTACTTCCAAAGCAAGCAAAGTGTAACACAAAACAGCATTAAACAAAATGATTTTAACACAAAGACATGCATGAAACTGAACAGTAAATAAAAATACGTATTTTTTGTTTTATTTTGTAACATATATTATTTACAAATTGCATAAATTATAATATTTTTATTGCTAATAACAATTTCTATTCATAAATCATTCATGAAATAAACAAAATACATTTGAGTGTAAAAAGGGGATACTTTAATTTTTCAAAGAAATCCTCTAATGATTTATTTTTTCTCTAAAGCAACTGTTCGAACAAAAATATCACTTGTCTTTAAACTTGTAACACAATAGATCCTTTTGCATAAACTGAAAATTAGCTTCTGCAATAGTTGTAATAATTTATGATAATTCTACCTATACCCTGCATATTGACATTTAATATGCTTTTGTATTAGCCATGTACTATATAACATTTCACAAATAGCTTATGCCATTGATTTGAGACCCAGAGTTTTTTGTTTTCTTCTTTAACCCTCCGACGGTCTTGCAAAAGGGCAAATCTGTAATGTTTTTTTCTCTGCATTTTGTTTTAAATGCTAAGAAAAACTAATTTTTCAACATTGAATATAAAAATCTTAATTAAAAATATGAATGTAATTCTTGAGAGTGTCATTCATTGCTCAGCGCATTAAAAATGCATTAAATCAACAGAATTTTATTACTTTAAATAATGCTTATATTGCAGTGAAACCTGCAGCTTAGTGAACGTATTAACACGGACTTGTCAGTGAGAGGGTTAAAAGAGTCTGGCATCTAAAAACAGATCTTTCTAACAATTTTTTTAAAATAAACTTTTAGAAAACTAATTAAAAATATAACAAACGTGTTTCAAGATCCGAATAAAATTGTTGAAATTTACTTTTGTACTATTTTTTACCTATGTGTCCATGAAACATATGGAAAGAAATATTTATATAAAAACAATTTATTTTATACTACAGTTAAGTTCTATACAAATGAAATCTGATAGAACAAAAAGTTCATTCAAATGTATTGAAATCCCTGGCAAAAGTCTCACCAAAGAAATGTATAAGAATAAACTGTACAAAAGTGATGTAAATCAAAGATAATTAATTACATTAGAGAACTGATATACTTATATTTTATTTTAAATTAAAATGAAACTGCATTAAACAAATGAAAGTACGAAATTATACATTCTACTAAAATAAAATTTCATTGTAGCTAAAAAATATTGCAAGTCCTGTGACACTCATTTTAACATATCTCAACTGTAAGTCGTTATTTGATATAACACATGATCTGAACTTCAAAATTGACAAGAAACAACCTTTTTACATATTTGATGAATATTTTCCCACAAAATTTTAAGGTTCTGACAACTTTTAACATTTTGTCAGGATATGCATTTTGTCTGCAAAATATGCCCTAATTTAAAAAAAAAAAACACTTTTCATGTTCATATTACAAAATCTATCATATTATAAAATTTCTTATTTTTTGCCATAATAGATACAGATATTTGTTTTGCTCCCTTCTCTCTAATGAAGACAAGGAAGAAGCAAATATCAACCAATTTTTCATTATCCTGTGATTAGCTCTCAAAATATTTTTCTTTGTCTTCTGATAGAATGAACAATGCATGACAAAAGATGTAAGAACTTTTGGTCCTCTGGGTATGAGTCAAATTTCATAAAATGCCTTCTTATCCCATGCCTATAATCTTTCAAATTTAAAATTGTCTTCGGGTCTGATAAATTCTGAAATTTGCCCTTTCTGCAGGACAGGGGGACAAATTATCAAAAGATTCTACTTATTTCATGCCTATATCCCAGGAGACACTAAAAAGAGAATAATTCTTTCAGAGAACAGATATGAAAAATTCTCTTTATCCTATCCCTGCCTCCTGTAAACTTTCATGTTTACAAAGATACATGACAAAATGTGCATAAATTTTTGACAGGCATGTCACTCAGAAAATAACAAGAAATAAGAAATAACATATGAAGTAAAATTTATGACAGTTTTCACAACATTTATGCATGAATTTTGTAAACTGCATTGTATTGAATATAAAATAAATACATTGACAAATTTGTTATGTTAAAATATTTTATCATATTTTCTGTAATTAACCAATAGATATTAAATACATTGCATTTTCATTGTTGAGTTTTGAATGAAATGACTATCTGTCACCTTGTACAGTTTTTTACCACATTCGCATTCTTTCACCCAAATGTAGAGTGGTTTCAATCTATTCTAATCAGAAGAAATTAATGGAATAATATTAAATAGTAAATGAGCATTTTTATATGCACAAAAAACCATAACTTAGATCAAATTCAATAAAAAGATATTTTTATAATTGTTTTATTAGGTTGTTGAAGATGAAATGTTTGATTTTGGGATGGAATTATTTTCAGATTTATAAATATCACCAGATGGTACAAGTGGTGTTAATCGACATGTAGATAAGCATTCCTACATGTGAGCAAGAAATCAATAGAGTTGTAGCTGGTAGTGTTAATGTATAGGCACAGCATGGACGTAATTTACATATGGACACCGTTTCTTTAAGAGTTCAAACTGGACAGAAGAGGCAGCAAGAAATATCAACAAGGCATTTAGATATGACACAGTAAAAGAACAAACTGTACAGTGATGGTACAAAAAATTTTCATCAATGCAATATGAATCTAAAAATTGAACCACATGGACATACAGCACCATTCATGAAAAAAAAATGAAATGTGAACACTGGTTGAGTCTGACCCTCAGAAACTGTAAGGAACGTGGTACAGCAGCTAGGCATACATTATTGGACAGTTTCCCATTATCCTATTTGGTAACGTAAACAGATGGATAAGTGGGTTCCTCATGAGCTTAATCAATAAAACCTGAAAAGTTGACTGGAAGTTTGCACTTCTCTACTCTCTTGGAACAGAAATGCTCTGTTTCGAACAGACAAATGATATGTAATGAAAATTGGGTCTTGTACAATAATTGTCACCTATCTACACAATAGCTAGATAATGATGACATCCTGAAACACATGCAGAAATCAACCTTTCATTCAATGAAGATAATGGTGAATGCTTGGTGATGTAAAGCTGTCATTATCAACAATTTGTTTTTGAAAGTTGGTTAAACTAATAATGCATAGAAATACTGCACCCAGCTTGATACAATGCATCAAAAATTGTGAGTTATGAGCCTAGATTGGTAAAAAAAATTAAGTTTTATTGCTTGTGTGAGACTAAGCCATTTCCAGAATGACTGTCTAAAAATTACACAGTTTGCACTATGAGACTCTTCCTAATCTTTAATATTCTCCAGACCTTTCGCCAACCCACTATCACTTTTTAAGTACTGCTGTGGTATGTCAATGGGAAAGATATAATGCATTTATAGGTGCCTATTTTGATGAATAAAAGTTATGTTTGTTTGAAATTTTACCAACTAAATCCAATATTTCATATGCAGTAACATAATACTGACAAAGTACCATAAAATCCCTGAAAGTAACCCCCCCCCTTCCACCGCTAAGCAATTTTGATTTTCTTTTCCATTCCCAAATATAAGCCCCTCCCCCACACACACACACAAACAAATTTCTTTGCACAAAAATTGATTTTAAAAATCCAAGAAAGAGAATTGTCAATCTTTTGAAATTTTTGGCAGATTTCCACTTTTGATTTTACATAATGTTAATGAAATCCCACATGAAATGTCTGCTTCCCTTCTTTGCCCTCCCCAACAAAAAAGTTCAAAATCTTGAGAATCTTAAATTCTTCTGGCTGCTCGCTAGTAATATGACAATAAGTAAAAAATCAGTCCTCTAAACTACAATCTTCTCCTCCATCCAAAATTTATGTTTCCCCCTTCCCCCTCAGCATACACAGTTTAAAATCTTTAAAACTCTTTATAAAAAAATATGCTATATTTGTTGCTCTCTAGTAACAATAAATATATAATCAGCCATTTAAATTCTCTTTGCCAACTCTCCCCCTCCTTTTGCCCACTCAGCAAATAAAATGTTTAAATTCTATTTAAAAAAATTCTTCTGTCCTATTTGTTGATCTCTAGTAGCAATAAGTAAATAATCAATCATCTAAATTATCCCATTTGCAAAATTTCATATTTTATTGAATATAAATAATAATCATTTCAACAGCTATTAAAAAACACATTGTTAGTCATACAAATGTAAATGCAGAATACTTTGTAGGTTTTTGTATACCTATATTTGAATGCATTTTTTTCAGCAACTAAAAACCAAGATCTTGGACAGACATTTATAGACAGTAAATGTCTGCAGGTACAATAATTTTATTGTTAATGTACTTATGTGAACACTACTATGTTGTTAGTAAAACAATTAAAAAATATCTTACTATTGCATTTGACTCAAATTATGGTTTTCTGTACATATAAAAATGATAGTTAACTATTTAATATCATTAAATTATTTGCTTCTGATTACAATACATGGAAACACAACTCTATATTTAACTATCATATATTTTAGTTTGATATACATAATATTTAAAAAAGTAATTATTGTAGTCAGATATATATAAATTTATGTAAATATAAAACCTTGAACACAGAGACTAGAAACTAATATAAAAAATCCATAGATTGGGCATCTAGACAACTTAAAATCATTAACATTTTTCAACTAGCCTAAAATATAAAGGAAATCTGCTGTGTTGTATTACACATTATCTAGCACAGCACACAAGGTAAATAGAAAATATTTACCTAAAATAATCTTATTGACATGGCTGATAATTAAATTTTGAATGTCAAAATTAAAGCCTTCTAGAGACTGTAATGCTATAAAATAAAACAAATCGTATAGTGTATTTCCTTTAACATAAAAGGAACTAGGATTTACTGCTGCCATAAGGGAGTGGGGTGAATAAATAATCTTTACAAATTTAAATAATACATATATTTTTTTTAATTTAGGATTAGAATAATGAAATACTTGCAAGAAAACTTAAAAATATTATTCTGTTAACAAATAACAATTACGACCTTTTTTAAGATACTTCATAATTGAAAAAAAGGTTACCAGATAATGAAAATGTCTCAGAGGTTTATGTCGTTTGCAAAGATACACCATAGAAGAAAATTTTCAGGTCAACCTAAAAGTCAGGAAAGCGGCTTTGGCAAACTAGGAGTAGTAGATCCATCTCATCACCAGTATCGGTGCTTGACCGTACCGTACTCTATTCAACTCTCTGCATGACTGAAACTCAAATTGCAGATCTTCTCTTCGATGATCAAATCACCCAGAGGCAAGGACACCAGCAAAAGCCCCAACTAAAGCTGCCCACTACTCATTCTTTTTATCCTTGTGCCTTCTCACTGCAAGTGACTGTGCTCTTGCAAATCAGTACAATTGTGCTCCATAAGTAATGATATTAATTATTCAGTTCAGTACAGACTGCTTTTACCTTTGCATTATCTATTATTTTATTTATATTTTATTTTTAAATTTACTATCCATGTGTTATTTACTATTGAACTTACATCGAATAAATACACATTTCACTTCAAATAAACACAAAAGCTTTTTTAAAAAATAATATTTTTACAATTAACCATTCATTTATAATAGCAAATTAATGATTAATAATTATATTTTTTCTATTATATAATTTAGCAAAAACATAAAATTATTGAATTTTGAGCATAAAATATCCACATACATTCAAGAGAAGAGTCTTTTATATCAGTAAGAGCCAGGCCAACATAAAAACAAGTGGGTAAGTGTGATTGAAGATCACACAAAGGGTTTCGTTTAATATTTCTTTCAAAACACTTTATCCTTCCTTTAATAAATCCAAATAAATTTCCTTTTCAAAAAAAAAAAAAAAAAAAAAAAAAAGAGTCATGTTGTTTATAAAGTAAAAATTTACCGGTCTATTTTTTTCGAAATACTGAACTGGTCTGATAGGGGGCAAAGCCTGCTATTATACTCTGCCATAATAATATCTGTCATGTGGACTAAATACGATATTAAAAAAAAATCAATTTCAAAGTTAAACATGTTGTATATGTTGTATAGAGACCTTCAAAATGTTAGACATCAGATTAATTTTCTTTTTAATTCTCTAATGACGTCATATTAAGCTGCTTTCTGTATTTACACATACTCATACTCCTTGTATTATTGAGGATTGTTTGAAAATTTCTGTTTTATCACCAATATGACGCCATATTAATCTTTTTTTCAATTGGGCAAACTTCTTATTTCATTTTTCATGTGGAAATCTTTCAATAGAAAATTAATTATTGTAGAAAGAATTTTATTGTGGATTTTTAATTGTTGGCAACTGCTATAATGAAAAATGTTTAAATTTAATAGGAAAAGGCTGTTAGATTTTTGTTTTTTTTATCTCTATATATTAAGATATAATTTTTTCAAATTTTATGATTTTGAACTTCCTAATAGGTATTTAGCTATAAGTACACAAAATTTCATGACTGTAAGTTACATAGTTCCTGAGAACCGGCTCTGTGATGGACAGATAATGAAGCAGGAGTAATAGGGTTTCATGAGATGAACGAAACCCTAAAAAAAGAATCATCAAAATGAATAAACTTGATGATTACATTTTATGATTTAATATAAAGTAATTATGACATATTGCCTGTCAATTAGTTTTGAATTATCCAAATGCAAAATCAAGATATTATTACTTCTTCAGCCTAAATAATTAATTTTACATTTAAAATACTATTTCACACATTTAAAATATCAACATAAGAAAACAAAAACTTTTTTTTTTCTTTTTGCAAACCTTAAACACCTCCCCCTCAAATGTGTTATTTATTGGCACTTTTAATGTTGTTAATGTATCTATTTAGTAAATAAGCATAATTTTTCTTTAGTTCACAGAATTTCAAATGAATTGGGGTAACCCAGCAACAGATTCAATGAGCTCAATGATGAATGTTACTATTTATTAGCATGAAAAAAGATGTCAATAAAAATTAAAAAAATATATATGCAAGAAACATGGGAAGGTTTTTTTTTTGTTTTTTTTTTTCGTTTTAGGTTTTAGAGTATAATAAAATAAATTTCTGATACCCATATTGTGGATGGAGAAAGATCGAACACTGAAAGTTTCATTGAGACTTTTGTTGGCAGAAAATCGTTAATGAATTTTTTTTTTTAATTCCAATGAAGAAAAAAAATATATTACAAATTTTGTGATCAATTGAGGGGATTCATGAATGCTGATTGCTAATTCACAAATTTTTTCCATGATCTCTTGATGAAATTTGCGATTTTTTCTGCAATCATTTGCCGATATTCAAGAATTTTTTTCCACAATTTTTCAAGGAAATTTACTATTTTTATTCCAGTAACTGTTTGATGGAAATCACAATTTTTCCTCTGCAACTATTTGATGAAATTCATGATTCTTTCCAAAATCGTTTGACAAAATTCACAATTTTTCCTCTGCAACCATTTGATGAAATTCGTGACTCTTTCCAAAATCGTTTGACAATATTCACAATTTTTCCTCTGCAACAATTTGATGAAATTCGTGATTCTTTCCAAAATCGTTTGACAAAATTCACAATTTTTCCCTGGCCTTTTCATGAACCTCGTGACTGATTGACAAAATTCAAGAGGTTTTTTTGCTACGGATTGCACAAACTCATAATTATTTTCATAATCAAGTGATGGGTTTTGCATAGTTTGGAAAAAATAATTCACAGAATCCTGCTAATTTGTGGAAGAATTGCATGCAGAGATCTAGTTTCTGCCTGTTAGAATATCTCTGAATAATCCCTGAGCTACAAATTTAATGCTTGGAACCCAAAATTATTTTCTTCTCAACACTACTTTTTCTGTGTCATCGGCTGATCTCATCACACCACCGCTGACTTCATTTTCGGTGCACATAACATGAGTTTTTATTTTTATTTATTTAATCTTTACAATTCTGCAACAATCAAAGATTGATTAATAAAAAGATAAAACAGGCAGAAATACATGGAAAAGTGGTCTCTCAGTTTTGATTTTCTGAAGGAAAATAAAGGGCTCAATTGTGAAAATTTCCTTTTTTAGCAATAGCAAGTTATTTTCTTGCAATATTTTGCCTGTCAGACCCAGATAGAAATATGTTTAACATTTCCTGGAGAGGAAAGGTAAATTAAAAAAATAAAACCTTTACTATTCCTTGCATCTATTTTTATATATTTTTATGCACATTTCATTCAAATATTAAAAGCAAAGATAAATTTATAACATAATGAATTAGCTTACATTGATCACAGGCAACAGCTTCACAAAGTCCTTCCTTTTCATTTTCCCTTTTCCAGTACTTTCCTTGAACACAAGTCAAGCAATGATCTTGAGAGTCACATGTTTCACAAGATCTGTGACAGCTATTCATTAAACAGCTTATTTTATTAATAAAGAATCAAAGTGAAATATTAGAGAATGATTACTAATACAGTATAAAAGAACAGGAGAATCATGCAAATTTATGAACTTTTTGTAAAATTGACATTTTATAATATTCCATAATACATTAATGTATTGTAACTTGATACAAAGCTTTTCGTTTAAATTGGTGAAGCATTAAAAACAATGTCACACAGTTTGTCAGAAGGAATAGTAATAAAAGCATAAAATCAAATATTTTAAACCAAATATTCATGAATTTTCATAGATTTTAAAATCTGCTGATTGGTGATTCCACAGTCTTTGTTATTCCAGACAAGAGACTTTTTACACTAATTTGATGAAAAAAATATGCTGTTAGGCTCTTAATAAAACAAAACAACCTAAAAAAGGGCGATTTAGTTGCATACTTGCTAAAATTTACAATTTTTTTTTTATAATTTATTAGATGTTTTGAATGGTCTTAAATTGTTAATTATCCATTTCATTAAACTGACCAAATACTTACTTTTGTTTTTAAAAGTATTTATATAGAGATATATCAATGTATTTATCCTGTTATTATATTAGCTTAATATTAAACTAAATATTATATAGACATTTCTTAATACAATGGCACTATTTTCTATGACAAGAAACAGTGTTTTTATTAAAAGAAACAATTAAATTTTGATAAATTTACTTTTTTATGTCATTTTTTATAATGAAATATTTGCATAGGATCATCCATTTACTACCTGTTCATTAACTCATAATAATGTTCCTTAAAAAACTAAGTATAGTAGAATCCTACTAAACTAACTCACCTCCTGATATCTGACATCCTGTATAACTTAACGAACATTTTTGTTTCAAACACTAAAGGATTTCTCCTGGTCAATCAGAACATTATCTTTTATATAATGTGGTGGTATATTTGAAATATTGATATTTGAATATGTTATTGATGTTAAATAATTTTTTAAAGCTTTTCATATCATATATTGATTTTCATATGACCACCATTAAAGTTCGTACAAATTGTGATATATATATCCATGGTAAAGAATTCAAATTAGTATGATATTTGACTATATTGTAAAGGTACATTATGGAATTTAATCATTTGAAAACAGTCATTGCTACATGCACAGTTTTTTTTAATAAGGAATTGTATGCATATCATCCTATGTGATGAAGTTAAACAAAGGTGAAACAAGTGTGAGAGTACAGATGGGAAAGCTTGAAAAGAAAAAAAAATTGAAGGTTTTTTGAAGAGTTTTTCCATTTGAAGAGTTTTTCCAAAAATTGAAATTTCATTTACAAAATAATATATTTAAAATTTTATAATAGCTACATTCTGATTCTTTTCCTCTTTCTTTTTTTCCCCTCTATGTTCAGTGTCACATACAAAAACTTTAACTTGGAAAATAGAAAAATAAAAATTTATATTTAAATTGATAATAAAAATTATCGAAAATAGTAAATAGTAGAAATGATAAAATTGAAAACAATGTAACATAGTATCAGTTGAAATATTCATTTCTTTTTATTATGATATGTGCAAATTTTCATGTAATCAAATAGCAATCACCAGAAATATTTAATGATTGTTGGATATATATTATTAATCAACATGCAGTTGAGGTTCAGCTGTTGAGATTATATATTCTAGTCTGCCTTCACTTTAATTCCTTCATTATTAACTCTTTTATCCCTATTCAATTTTTGGTTTTTGATTATATTGTTATTTCCGAATAATGATCGTTGCATTACTCAATTGCAGATATTGTTAATTAAATAAGGAAAAAGGTGCTATTCAAAAATAATTAAAATTAAGGGTTTATGCAACCTTTATAGCATGGATACATGGCACTCGTCATGAAGGAGTTAAAAATAGATCTTTAGACTCGCCTAATTGATTTTTTAATTTTTTTAAATGAATGCGTATAATAAAATTAAAGAAAAAATTTGAGCAACTTTCTGACAACATTTAGTTGAAAACAATTTATATATATATATATATTATATATAAATTAGGTATGAAAAATCCTGATTTATAACTTTTATTTTTTAAATGTTAATTATGTTTATATTGAAAATAATCAAATCAATAATAAAATTTATTGGTTTCCAATTTCTAAAGTTTTTGATTAACTTTGATCCAATTTTATATTTTATCTTTTTATGACTGGCTTCCTTCTAAATTAGTCTGGATTTATATATTCCCTGGACTCTGATTATGATTCTTGACTCTGTTGGAATACTATAAGTTTTTCAGTAAATAAACCAAAATGCCATAGAATGAAATCAATATTAAATTAATAAAATGGCTAGAAATTATGAAAGAAGTGCAAATATTTCAAAATTATACACAGGACTGGCTACACTACAACTATTCTAATTATTATACCAATTACATCACAATCAAGCTACTGCTATAAATTAGAATGATTTTTTGAGAATGACAGTATTTTTTACAATGAAAAGACATTGATTAAATCTTACGGTATGCATCTTCCTTTACTATCTGCAAAATATCGTAGAGGACAAGCAGTCTCACAGCTATGATGAACCAGATAATATCCATGAGAACAAGCAAGACAGTTATCATTGAATGTTCCATAACATGCTGTGCAACCTGGTGAGCATGACAGGCATCTAGAAGTTTGAATAAATCCAGTATTTAAATTAAAATTAACATTAAATAAACATACAAAATAACAAATAAAAATTGTTAAATGATGAAAGACATTTTCTTTCTGTGCAATATATATATAGTGTACTCTTGATATCTCAAAAACCTTGATATGTCGAAAAAATATTTGTTCACTTCATATTACATTTTCACCTAATGTTATTTCAAGACTTATGTCAAAGAGTTTTCCCTCAAAATCTTGCTATGTTGAATATCTTTCAAAGTCCAAAATGAATTTTTCTGGAAAAATTGCCATTTGCCCAAATAGTGGTTCAGTTGTGCCAAAGCAAATAGAGATATGCTTCCCAGAATCTCTCACATCATTCATTATCTTTCTGGTCAGGGACAATTCTGAGAAGCCCATCTGGAGACTTGAACAGCAAACAAAGGGTTCCCATATCATATGAGTCACATTTTGGAGGAAAAGAGGAGGCAGGTGAAGATTTTTGCACTAGCATCTTTCGCCAATTCATGTATTCTGCCAATGGGAATTAAACTATCCAATCATTTTTCACTTATGTTTGTTGCTTAGTTAGGTATATTGTTCTAAATTGTTCAAAATTTACTGCATATGGTTAAGTTGGTCGACAAAAAACATTAATGAAATGATAAAATATATCAGTGAATCACTAGTTCTAGTTTCAAAAATAGAAATTGATTAAGAAAATAAAACAGTGACCATTAAGGACAAGTTGAACATGTTGACAATGACAATCGGAAAAAAAAGGAAGAGATTTTAGAGGCTGTAAATAAAGATGGAAAAGAGGGACAAATCACTAAGGATTTCAATATTCCAGCATCAAATTTATGAACAATATTGAAAGACAGAAACAAGATTGATAAACTTTTTGAGCAGGAAAAACGAGTCACAGAGAAGATTAGAATGGCCAAGATATCCTGATTTTAAAAAATGCCTTATAAAATGGTTTAGACATTGAAGAGATCTTAATGTCCCTCTTGGAGGCAATGTGTTAAAAGCTGGAAAATTTAAAGAAAAATTGGGACACAAGGATTTCAAAAGCAGTAATAGATAGCTAGAAAACTTTTAAAAAGCCACAATATTTTTCATCAAAAATTGCGCCATGAAAGCCAGTCAGTGGACAGTGATCTTTGTCTGGAATGAGTTAAATATCTTCCTGGTTATTTGAAAGAATATTCCCTGGACAACATTTACAATACTGATGAGATGGGGCTTTTCTTTAAAGAACTGATGGACAAAACTGCAGTTTTCAAAGCAGAAACGTGCCAGAGGAAAACCGAGTAAAGAGCAAGTGTAACTGCAAACATGAGTGAGATTGAAAAGTTAGCTTCTTTGATGATTGGGAAAAACAGAAGCCCAAGGTACATCAAAGGAATGAAGTATTTTCCTCTTCATTACTATAAAGGAAATAAAATGGCCTGGATGACAAGCAAATTTTTTGCAGATTCGCTGAAAAAATCAATAAGAATTTGTGCTAAAACAGAAAATCATTATTTTCATCGGCAATTGCAAGGCTGATGGCATTATCCCAGAAATCAAAGCTGTAAAAGTAATTTTAATCCCATCAAACATCACTTCAAAGCTGCAACCTCTTGATCAAGTGATAATCAGAAGTTTCGAAATTGGATACAGGAAAGAGGTTGTGAAGAAGATCACAGATGCCATTGATAGGAAACAGCAAACTGCACCATTAAACATTCTTGATTGTATGAGGATGGCTGACCCAACTTGGAAGGACGTGATGCAAAACTCTATTGTAAACTCTTTCAGAAAAGCTGGCATTATGAAAGAAGTAGAAAATTAAAGCGAATTAGATGAGGAACAGGAAAATAGCACTGAACCTGAAAATGAAACAGAGTACAAAGAATGAGGAATTTTTCAAAAGTACTCAATCACTCCGAAGACATAACTTTAAAAGATTTCACTGAATTAGTTTCTGACATTGAAGTTTGTGAACCAAAGATGAAATTATTTCTTAATCGTTTTCTTCTCTACTGTCTGATGATGAGGAAGAAGTAGATGTTCCATCACCATCAACCAGCAATACTGCAGCCCAAGCTAAAGATGCTGTCCAGATACTATGACGTTTCATGAACTGCTAGGAAAACCTGAGAAACAATGACTTTGTCTCGTCTCTATTTTTTACACAGAAAAATTGGTTGAAGAACAATTTCAAAAGAGATGACACCAGGCCATGATACTGGATTTTTTTAAAGAAACTCTAGCAATGTAAGTTCATTTATGTATGTAGCAATTCTTTCAATTTAATGCCATTTTTGACTATTTTAAAATTAAAATTATCATTGCTGTACTTAGACTTATTCTGCCTTATCATTATATATTTATACTTATTCTCATCTTTCACAACTCTAATTTTTATAATATTCCGTATCTTCTATTTTATATGAATTTTCATGTTTTGGTTATGACCTTGTTATCTCAAAAATTCATTATCTCAAACTTCTTTTTAGCAACCCTTCGACTTTGAGATATCAAGAGAATACAGTCCTTTATGTGGATTTGGGCATATTTCTAAGGTATTTGGATAAGAATACACAAAAAAGGGTCGTTTATAAATAAATCATAAAACTCTCAAAGAATATGCTTCATGGGAATTTAAAAAAAAATTGGTATATATTATTAAGTATTAAATTAAATCCATTGTAAAAATATAAATTTCATGATTTTGTCCTTTTTTTTCTCCTCAGCGTGCTAAAGCATTTTCCAGCATTTTTATAACAATACCCATAAAATTCAGATTAAGTTTTCAATTACTGTTTAGTATTATAACATTTATCACATCCCTTCATCTTAGTTATTTCTTTAAACAGAAAAATATAGGCAAGATTCATAGATTTAATTACTATAAAATGACTAATATGTTACCGTGCATCACTATGGAAGTGATTTTGAGCCGAATGGTATTTTCTATGTCTTGATAAAAAAATTACGTATAGATTTATAAGTGATTGTTATCACATGATGACAGGTTTTTCTCCGTTCCTGCACTGTCGTGTCTGGAAATTCAGTTCAAAAGACTAACTTTGACAGTATTTTATGAAAGATTTTCTGCCTTTACCCAAAAATAGAAAACACCATTTGATTATGTAGTTTCTGAGTAAGAACACTGCCAATTTCATGTCAGAAAGTAGTATCTTAGATTTGAAAACAGCCTTAACCCCCTGACGGCCAAGCAAAAGGGCAAATTTGTAATGTTTTCTCTGTAATTTTTTTAAAATGCTTAAAAAACCTGAATTTTCAAACTTGAGATAAAAAACTTAATTATGTATATAAGTATAATCCTTGAGAGTATCAATCATTACTTGATGTTTTAAAAATGCATTATATTTTTAGAATTATATTAATTTAAACAAATCTTGTATTGCTGTGAAACCTACAGCATAGTGAACGGATATATCAGGTCGCGGCGGTGAGAAGGTTAAAGAGAATGTGTTCAGTCAAACATGTTATGTGTTAATTTGTATTGCAAGGAAATGTCAGAATTATGGATTCAGGGTTCATAGAAAATCAACAGAAAACACCATTCAATTATATAGTTTCTGAATAAGAACACCTGCCAATTTCATGTCAGAAAGTAGCTCCTTGGATTTGAGAACCAGCCTTAAAGAGAATGTGTTCAGTCAAACATGTTATTTGTTAATTTGTATTGCAAGGAAATAAATGTAACAATTACAGAATCAGGGTTATGTGGTAATTTAGCATATTTTTAACAACTTTTTATTTTAGGCACAAAGGATCAGGGTCCATAAGCCGTGTTTTTGCGTATTTTCCATCAAAAAGTATGAATAATATGAACTTTGAGCTTGTGTAAGTTATATAAAAACGAACAAAATTAAAAAAATACTGTTGAAATCGTACAGGATAAACCTTCTCAAATTAAAAAGTGAAATAATTAAGTCAGTATAACAAAATCGAATTTTAGTCTTATTTCATGGGCCAAAAACACAGCTTATGGTCCCTCATCCTTTTCAGAAATCAGATTTGCATAAAATTACTAAAATTTAAAAATGAATTTTACTGTTAAAATAGAAAGATTTCCATTCAAACATTAATTAAGTGGAAAAGGCAAGAAGTTCTATCCCAAATACTTCCTGCCTATGACTTATGCATTTTTACACATATATTTATAAATCAGAGTTTCCCTCAGACAGTTTCAGAAGGGTGCTGCACCCTGCCTGCCCTTTGGTTTACAAAAACGCACCCTTCTTACCCCTCATAAAAAATATTAGCACCCGTTTTGCCCCCTTCAGTAAAATAATTAGCACCCTTCTTGCCCCTCAGTAAAAAAAAGTGCACTTTCTTTTTTTTACATTAAAAAATTTGCTTTCATAGTAAAAACTGACTCAATGTTGTCTTATAAAGAGTGCCCTGACTTTTAAATATCAAAAGGGGCTTGAAAAACCAAAAGAATACATTTAACGATTAAAAAAAAGTGCCCTTAAGAATCTGAAAAGTGCCCTCAAGAATCCAAAAAGTACCCTTAAGAATGAAAAAAATACCCCTTTTTTCACCAGCAGCACCCTGCCCTTTTTTAAACCTGGGGGAAACTCTGTATAAATATTTATATGTGGTAGTGGTATGCAAATGCAATGCACAATTTTGGCATTGATATATATTATACAGCATACGTGAGAAATTTTTGACAAAGAAATGGCGATTTCCCTATAAACACAAGATAGGATTTTTATTTATTTTATTTTTTTTATTCTTATTTTATGCAGATTTTATTAACAGAAGTATATAGAAAAATGACCAGTTGTACATCTTTAGTACCTCTATAACCTATGCTGATCACATGAAACTAAGTGAAGTAGTTTTTGAGAAATTGAATTTATTAAAACAGAAAAAAACATTCTTGTGCATTCAAAATGAAAATTTTAATGCAAACACTTACTTATTATCTTTTTTGAAAGTCCCTGAAGGGCAATAAGATAAGCACTCATGCTCAACTAAAAGAAATCCTTCTTTACATGAATAACATTTATGCATTTGTTCGTCACATGTAAGACAAGAATCGGCACATGGTTCACATTGTAGAATAAGATTAAATTGCGTAGTAGATAATGAAGCTGTAAATAAATTATTAAATATGGTATCAATATACTATTCAGAACATCTTAAATTTAATAAAGTAAATTGAACATTTTATTAGAAACAAGTCATTTATCACATAAATAATTTCAATTTCAATATTGTATGTATGGAAGAATTTTGCATAAAATAATGTATTACACATTCATGACTTATTGAACATTAAATTCTATAAAGAGTTTTGAATGTTTCACCGATTCTGAAAAATGCAGTATAATGCTTAAAAATAATTTTCTTATACAGTAATGTACTATAAATCAGGGTTACTTAGACACTAGGGTAATACTTGGTTACAAAACAAAAAAAGTGCTTTAAATCAATCCGGGATCTACTGTGTTTTACTCACTAACAACAGGCAACTGCACTAACTAGTAACACAGTACACCCAAGACTAAATGCTTATGAATTCGGTTTGTCTGTCTGCCTGTCCATGCTCTAACTTGTGTATACTCGGATTGTTATGCAATTGATGTATGTTATTGAGGTTTACTCTGACATGTTCGGTATTGAAAATGAATTGTGCAGCATTTATAGTTATCTGTATAGTTATATATATATACATCCCTGTATAGTTATATATACAGGGCACTCAAAAGAATTCAGTTACATTATGGCCAATGGGGAAAAATCATTTGCAGTATATTTTTAATGATGTTACTGTATTTCAAACATATTGAAATTTACATTCATAACTGAGGTGTGTTACAAGATGCTTACTACAGATTATGGAGTACATAGCATTGATTGTTCATTTACAGGGACATACAAAACAATTTGGTTAAAGTACTGACTATGAACAATAATAGCTGGAGGTGCATTTTCAGTTGTGGCACACATTTTTAAATTTAATTAATTTTTCACATATTGCATGGCATGTATAAAATCATATACAGGGATGTACAAAAGATCAAGTACATTGCCATTCATAGATGGTAATTGCCAAATGGGAATTTTCAACAGTGTACATGTTTCCTAACTGAACTAAATTTTAGCATACTATGTAGTATATATACAAATCTATTGATCATATACAGAGCTGCAGAAAAAAAATTCTGAATTTTTTTTTTGCTTATTAATGGTAATTACTGAACTAGGGTATTCAAATATGTTATGCATTTTCTAAATTGTTTATTTAGATATCATCTTTCATCTTATTAATCTATGAAATTTTGTTACAGTATTCTGAATGTGTTGGAAAGCGTTTCATAATCTATGATTAACATATGATTTTTCGTTCTTGTTTTTCTTTATTTACCAACTTTAGATGAATAAAATAAATAATCTGTAAATAAATAATCTGCCTGTACCCCTACACAATAATTTAGAAAAAACAACAATATACATCCATGGTCTACATAGATCAATGTATGGACATTGATAGAAAAATAAGCAATGATAATAATAACAATAAAGAAATAAAAATAAATACAGTCGAACCCCATTATAACGAACTTCAAGGGACCAAAGGTTTTGTTCGCTATATCCGAACCATTAAGAAAAATGTTAGAGTTAATGTATAACGTAGTTGCTACATGTATATTCAATAATGACGTATTAAAAAAAGGTAAAATCTATGAAATATGATCATTAAAGAATTAAATTGACTAAAATCAATTACATTAAACTGACACAATACGAATTAAATTAACTAATAATTAAGTGAAACAGAAATAAATTAATTTTACCTTTAATTGTTGATCTCTGTTTTGATATAGAAATAATCGTTAATCTTCTGCTGACGTGATGCCGATTTCAAAAACATGTTATGAATTTCTTTGTCTAGTACATCAAATGACTTCAACACTCTTTCTTCCACTGTTTGTGTA
The DNA here is from genome assembly GCA_963931845.1 of Maratus michaelseni. NCBI lineage: Eukaryota > Metazoa > Arthropoda > Arachnida > Araneae > Salticidae > Maratus > Maratus michaelseni. The sequence continues at coordinate 130,143,655 of OZ007599.1, forward strand.
GACAGAAACTTATTAATTACATGCATCGCTGATGTAGCATTTGAGATTGTGGTAATTTCGTCATTTATGTGCTCCTCTTTATCAGCATCAGATGTAGAATCTTCAATTTTCAAATTTTAACTTCTTCCACAATCTCTTCATCAGTCGGATCTTCACATGTTATGACTTCATCATCACATGTTTCAAACAATTGCATGTCACAAACTGAGAATGATGAAATTTTGTGCTTTTCTATCCACATCACGATAGGTAAGTTTTCATCATCCTCTTCCTCAACATTCTTTGCTAGGCCTGCATGTCGAAAACATTTTCTAATTGTAGAATCCATAACAAACCACCAAGATTCTTCGAGCATTATAAGTGCATTAAGAAGAGAAACGTCACATTTTACATTCTTATCATATCCTTCTAAAATTCGTAAAATGAGCTGCTTCCTGTAATGAAATTTAAGACTTCTGATGACACACAGGTCCATAGGCTGTACTACAGATGTTGCATTTGGGGGAAAGAGTACAATTCTAATCGATTGAAACTGTTTATTGATTTTGTGTGCACTACAATTGTCAAGCAAAAGTAGAATATTCCACTTTTTAGCTGACAGTTCACGATTCCACATTCAAAGCTCTTTTTCAAACAGTTCTTTAGTCATCCACACCTTGCGGTTTGCTTCATAAGCAACAGGAAGCCGTTTGATATTTTTAAAGCATCTGGGGTGCTTAGATTTTCCTATCACTAGAAACTTACGACGATCAGTACCACTCATATTGGCACACATAAGAAATGTGATTCTGTCTTTTGACAATTTTCTGCCATTACATTTCTCTCCATTAAATTTTAATGTCTGGTTTGGTGTCATCTTGTAAAATAGTGCAGCTTCATCAGCATTATATATGTCATTCTCGTCGTATTCATGAGAGATTTCATTCCAAACTTTTCCTTTCCACGTATCGATGTCGGATGTTGAAACACCTGCCGATTCTTCCACAATTTTTCCGGAAGATATGTTGTTTCGCTTTTTAAATCTGTCTAACCATCCATTAGAACACAGAAATTTAATTCCAAATTTACAGGCAAATTCATCAGCTTTTGACTGAAGCATTTGCCCAGAAACTGGTACATTTCGGCTTCTTTGAACGCTAAACCATTTTAATAAAGCCTCTTCTACTTCTTGATGTAAAGCTTTTCTCAAATATTTTTTAGAGTTCAAATTTTTCTCGAAAGCAGAAAGTATGCTTTCTCTGTTTTTCGATATTGTTGCAACTGTAGATTTCGATAAATCTTTTTTTCGGCAAATGTCAGCTTGGCTACCTCCCTTTTGTATTTCTCTTATGATGCTTACTTTTTCTTCAATGCAGAATGCTTTATGCTTGCTCGACATGATGGACCTAATGGTTTCTTAAAAGCAAATTTTTAACTTTGAAGTCTGGAACCAGAGATTATGACGCACAGGCTCTCGAGAGAGAAACATTAAAATGATTGAACAAGATGAAACAACTGGAATACTTGTTCTGGCGCTACTCTGAGACGACCTTTTCCCTTGTTCTCGTGATCTGATTTTTACTTCTCCCTCCCCTCTCACCCAGCACAGGTGTGTATGTGCTTACTGTTCATGCTTTTACTTGTTCTGCTCGAGCATTCCCCCCCCCCTCATCAGGTTGGCTGTTTTATTCTCTTTTTCACCCCCCGCCCCTCATTTTTGGCTCTGTTCAGGGCCTGATTATCCAAAAGGCATGTGAAGAACATGCTTCCCCTCAAAAATTTGAAAGGGCCCCAAAAATGAGTGTAAGGAGAGCCCTCTAATTGCCATTTTCCTTCTTTTTTCATTGAATTTTTAATTTTTTAATTTTTTTTTTTTTTGGAAAAGAAAGTTTGTTTAATTCAAGAGTAAATCCATGCACTACTTCACGAAATTAATTTAACAGGAAAATATTAATGTTATCAATAGGATGTTAATCATATAGCCTCCTCATCTGTCTGTTAGAAAAAACTCTGGAAATTAAGTGTACATAACTATATGTACTAAATGTATCTCTAGTATATACAGGGAACATGAAAAAGCTATTTAAAGAAAGATATGTGACCTCGGCTAAGATATTCCAGGAATAATATTAATATGATTGATGAGTTTTCATGAATGAGGAATTAAAAAAACTTTTGCCAAATGACCCCAAAGTGATATCGTGCTTCTCCTAGATTCAGAAGTTAATCGGCTGTGGCTTTGTCTCCAATCTTGCACACAGCTGCGATCAGGAACAAGGGAAAATGACTGACAGGTGGGCTGATTCACACTTGCAGAGTGACTATCGTAAAAGAGAAAGAATTCAGTTGTTCCTACCCTTTAATAAAAAGACTTATTGCTGACTTGCACCATGTTTCACTAGCCGGCATACATTTTCTTATGAAATTGTAGTCGAAGTCCTGTTTTCACAACTGTGGGAAAAAATAAATAAATAAATAAATAAAATAAAATAAATAAATAAATAAAATAAAACCATGGTCGACTGGATAAAATGTTCGTTATAGACGATTCTTAAGATTTCGAAGGTTCGCTATAAAAGAATAAATTAGCATTAAATACAATAGGAAAACGATGGGACCAAAAATTTTGTTCGTTATATCCGTGCATTCGTTATATACCGGATTCGCTATAACGGGGTTCGACTGTATGAACAAATTCCTCATGTATACTTGCAATTTATTTACTGGTCATATAGCATGAATTACATTCTAATAAGTATTATAATGACAAAATGTAATACAAAGATAACAAAACAACTTCTATTTAAACAAGATATATTAATATTTTACTATGAATCAATTTGTATGGAAATAAAAGGTAACATTTTAATTTTTAAAACTTTTCAGAAAACATCCCTAGAAGCAAAACAATGTTATTCTTATTTGCTATATCTTGGCAAATACTTGCAATACAGGCATAAAATATTGCCTTAACACTGGAATCTTTATATTTTGCCAGTACTCCTTAAATATTAGCAATATTTTTTATCCATTCCACTGCCAATGTTTCTGGAGCAAAGCCAGTGGTTCTGCAAAAATGACAATTCATAGGAAGTATTGCTGATGTGTATAGGAAGTATTGCTACTATTAGTGTAATGTTGGGACCCAAAATAACCACTGCTGTTTTGCTACTGGGATGTGTATTGTTTTCAGTAATGTTAAAAAATTTTAAGAAACTTATTTAAAAAAGTATGAGAAAAAAAAGTATTTAAAATAATTTCACTTACTAGGTATATATCCATCTGGACATTCATTTATACAAGCTGAGTTTTGAAGAAACTGTGATGATCGGCAGGTAAGACAATTATCATGAGATGGACCATAACATGAACTACATGAATGTGGACATTCATGGCAGAGATAGTCTTTGGTACTTGCATAAAATCCAGGAGGACATACAGAAACACAATGTCTGAAAAATAGTTATTTAAAAATTGAATCTGATGTAATAGTATGAAAAATTTCTCTAAATAAAATATTAACTATAGTTGCAGAGCCTCTGTAATATTATTAACTTTTTAAACAAAATTAATGTTGAGATAAAAAATCATTTACAATAACCCACCAGACATAAAAACAATTTCAGACATAAGTTATGAAACAATAATTTTGATGAAAGGTACAATGCTTTGATTATGCTGTGGGTGACAATACCAAAATCATAATTGTCAACCACTACATTTCTCTATACTTAGGATACAAATTAGCATATTGATATGGCAATACAGATATAACTTGAAATAGAAGGCATTCTTGTCTGCAAGGGTCATCAACTACCATAAAATTCCAACTGTAAGTCCCCTCTCGAAAGTAAACTCCCACCCACTGTTAAGCAATTTTTATTTTATTTTTCATTCCCAAATATAAGCATAATTTTTCTAAACCTTTTTGACACAAAAAAATTGATTAAAAAAATCCAAGGGAGATAATTTTTACATCTTTTGACATTTTTGGCAGAAAATCTTAAGTTCTTTTGATGTACTTGTTGCTTGCTAGTAACAATAAGTAAAAAATCAATCATTTAAACTACAAACTCCCCCACCATTCAAAGTTTACGCTTCTACCTTCCTCCTCAACATACAAAGTTTAAAATCTTTAAAAAAAAATTATGCTATATTAGTTACTCTCTAGGAACAATGAATAAATAATCAGTCATTTAAATTATCCCTATATCCCCAAAATATCTGCTTCCTCCCTTTGCCATCTCACCAGGAGAAAAAATAAATCTTTAAAACTCTATTTTAAAATATTCTTCTGTCCTATTCGTTGCTTTCTAGTAACAATAAGTAAATAATTAATCATCTAAATTACCCTCCCTCTGAAATTTACACTTCTCCTTCCCTCGCTCTTCTTCAGAATATAAAGTTAATTTTTTTAAAATCTTTATTAAAAAATATATATGCTCCATTTGTTGCTCTCTAGTAAATAAAAATAAATAATCAGACATTTAAATTCCCTCTCTAACCCCAAAATGTCTGCTTCTCCCTTTGCTACCCCTCATAAAAATATTTAAAAAAATTCTTCTGTTTTATGCGTAGTTTTCTGGTAACAAAAAGTAAATAACCAATCATCTAAATTATCCTTGCCTTTTCCTATAAAATTTATACTTCTCCTTCCATCCCTTTCCTCTCAGCATCCAAAGGTTAAAATATTTAAAACTCTGTATTAAAAAATATATGTTCAATTTGTTGCTCTCTAGTAACAATAAATAAGTAATCAACCATTTTAATTATCTCTCTAACCCCAAAATATCTGCTGTTTCCCCCCCCCCCTCCCTTTGTCATGTCCTTGTGAAAAAAAAATATCTTTTAAACTCTCACTTATAAAAAACTCTTCTGTCCTATTTATTGCTCTCTAATAACAATACCTAAATAACAAATCATAAAATTAGAAATCTCATCCTTTTGAAATTCATGTTTCCTCCTCATCTCTCCAGAATACAAAGCTTAAAATCTTTAAAACTGTTATTTGAAGAAATCTTCTCTCTTATTTGTTGCACTTTAGTAAAAATAAATAGATAATCTGCCACCTAAATTGTCTCTCTACCTCAAAAATGTCTGTCCCTCCCTTCACATACAAAACTGAAAATCTCTATAGTCTGTTCAGGGAAAGGAGATAACAGAAGTAAACAAATGCACATGCGTATTGGCAATGCTTAAACCTGGTGATGTGCCAGAAGCGCCAAACAGACTGTCTGAAGTGTTTGAGCTTCAAATTAACAAATCGAAATAAAAAATAAAATTTGCCAACCTAGGGATTTGTGCCAAATGTGTGGCTCCTTGGCGATTTTTCTGCAACCCGTTTGTTTACTTTCGTTATCTCCTTTCCCTGAACAGACTATAAAACTCTAGTTTAACAAAATCTGCTACATTTTTTGCTCTTCATTAACAATAAATCAATAATCAGTCATCTAAATTATCCTTCTTTCTCCCAAAAGTACCACTTCTCTCCCTATCCCTCCATGCAGCAAATAGTTTAAAATCTTTAATATTAATTTTTTTTTTAAATCTGCCCTATTTCTTATTTTGTAGTTAAGGTAGTCATCTAAAATCTCATCTGAATCATCTTATATAAATATTACCCATCTAAATTCTTCATCCTCTTGGAAATTTTTGCTCTGTCCTTTCCCCTCAAGGGGGAAGGGGTATTTCTAAACATGTCAGAAAAAAGCTAAAGTTTTCCTCTTTTTTGCAGTTTAGCTGTACTAGTCCCTGAATCACATGTATATTTTATGTTTTAAAATAAAGATGTTCTCTAAAATAAATCCTCTGCTATTAACAAAATACCAGGGGCGAGAACAGCCAAACTACAAATAAAAAGGGAAAATCTTCTCTCTGCCCCCCCTCCCCCCCGCCTAAATGTTTAAAAAATTCACTCCTTTTACTGGGGATGGAGAATAAAAATTTAAGAGGAGAGTTAGATGATTATTTACATTTACTACAAATTAACAAATAAGCATAAACATCTTTAAAAAAAAAATGTTTTAAATATTTTAAAGTTTGTGAGCTTTGGAGGTAGGGGGTAGGAAAAGGGTGAAGCATAATTTTTTGGGTGAGGGGAGTGGTAATTTAGATGATTATGTAATTATTGTTACAAGAAAATTGTAAATATAGAAAAAAAAATAAGATTTTAAACTGTGTGTGTTGAGGGAAGGGGGGGGGGAGATCATTTTTTTCAGGGGGAGGGAAAAATAATTTAGATGGTTATTTAAATATTGTTACACCAAAATCACAAATAGAGCAGAAAAAGTTAAATTTTTTTAAAGATTTTAAACTTTATGAGATGGGGGTTTTGGGGGTGGGGGAGAGAAACAGAGATTTTGGGAAACAGGGATAATTTTGATGGTAGATTATTTACTTATTGTTGCTATAGAGTATTAAATAGGTCAAAAAAGAAATTTATCATGAAAGAGTTACAAAGGTTACACTATGCATGTTTGATACCACAAGGGGGCAAAGAGGGAAGCCGTAATCTTAGGAGGGGCGGGGTAGATGATTGATTATTTATTGTCAGAATAAAATGAAGAAGAAAAATTAAAAAATGATAATTAAATGTTTAAATTTTGTTTCATATATGAGAGAGAAAGTGTGTGTATGTGTGTGAGAGAGAGATTTTTCTTTTTTTAAAGCAGAAATCTGCCAAAATATGGAAGATTCCTACCCCTGTATTTTCCTTTTTTATTTCTAAATTAATGATAAAAACAGGTTTTTTTAATGAGTTTTTTTTTTAATCTCAATTATCAGCTCCCACCCAAATTTAACTGTATTTACTTTAAAAAAAGGAAGGACTTATAATCAGGATTTTATGGTATATATTATATATATATATATGTGTGTGTGTGTGTACATATACATATACATATCAATACAAATGTCAGGAATTTTTTTCACTGTGGGAGAACATTCATCTATATTTTTAACCTTTGTAGTTCCTTTTAGTATGATATAGTATCATCCAACACATTATTTTATTTTCATATACATTAGCATATTATCACCATCCACGCATGTTTTCCTTTTAATAATAGTTTTGCTGCGATGACAGAGCTCCAGGTGTATCTACTAGAAGTTGGTTTGTCGTTTCATGCGATCTTTCGAGAAGGTGAATAGCACGTGCACTCAGAATTGCTTGGAAGGTTTCCAGTCATGGGATTAGAATATATTCACCATCTGTGGGAGTCAACAGGTGTCTCAAAAATTTTTGTGAGTTTCAAAGGACAATGCTCTTACCTGACCTGTGGTCTTCTAATTACTTGACTGAGATACGGTTAGAGTTTAAAATAAAGTGTCATTATGGAAGCACCTTTTAGAAGTCATAATCATTGCACGTTTACATTAAATATTGGAAATTTTTTAAACAACAGCTTGGAAGCATTATAGTTTCATCGTTTTCTGCACAATGAAGGAACAATAGTTTAAGTGGTTTTAATCCCGGAAGTCCGACATGTTTTTAGCTGCTGACGAGGTTTGCTTTTATTAATCAAAAACTGTTTTTACATAAATCTACTGAACTTCCACAATAATATCAGAATAAATGAAATTTTATTTTTATTTTCTTCATCATACAAAAAAAAAATCATGTTTTATAATTTTTTTATATATTGTTTTTAGAATGAGTATCTGCAATTAAAAGTGTATTTACTTGCACTTATACAGATGATGATTAAGTATTTTTGTGTAACTTTAAGTGTATTTTTAAATATAATTATCACAAATCAAATATTTTAAAAATATATATTACATTCATTTATGCATTCTTCCAACATTGTTAAAAAATTCATGCAACAAGAAAAACGTTTTTATAGTGATTTTTTAATGCCACTTTATGTTTTGAATATGTATACAATGTACAAAATGTATCATCCAATTAATTGCATATTTACTAAACTAAAAATGCCAATGTTGGTAATGATAAACATTTTTGTATTTATCATTTAACATATTGTAATATAGTTAAAAAATCAAATACTAAAACAATATTTTATATTGTTAATGTTTTTTCTAGTCAATTAAATGCAATTTTTATAGAAAATGTAAGAAAAAATATCTATTATTTCATAACTGTGATAAAAATGTTTACATTTAGATACATACATAAATGTATATAATAATAATAAATTTTAAAAAGATAAGATATATAGACATAAATTAGTTTGGACTAACAGAAATTTTAGTTGAAAAATTACAGAAAATATATAAATTTTCATGAGAAATTTAAAAATTTAAATTTAAATTTTTAGAAAAATATAAAAAAAAATCAAAGCTGCAGCAATTTATAATTCTGATTAGCATTTATAAAGTATCAAAAATATAAAATTAATTAAAAAAGGGAAAAGGTCTCAAAGAAGGGCAGAACCTTTGCTGTATGATCTGCAGAAAAGCATGTTATCTCAACTCCATGAAGACTGCATTGAGTAACTCAAACTAATAGGTATTTGAAACATATGCTGAACTTTAACTTCCAATTGAAGGGGTTGGGGCAGGAAAGTGCTAAGCCACATTTTGGGTAAAATAAATCTAATCTGTCACTTAATATTGAAATTATAATATCCAACATATAATTTGATTCTAATGCCACTTGGTGGCAGCATATGTGACAGGTTTTGTTTTTGCTCCAGATGTTTATGCTCCCAATAAACATAGCTAATTTACAAAAAACGTAATAGTAATATCATTAAAGTAATGTCATATTGTTACTCAAAATATCTCAAATGTTACTAAGACATTGGCGAAAAAGCTTTACGTCATATATCTTGATTTGAGTATTTGATCAAATTTTCAAATTGAAATATCTCAGAAGTTCAAAAATGGGACTTGGCACTCTCTTGCCCCGACCCCCTCAATTTCTCAAAATCTAAGGCCCAAGTTAAGAAAACCTTTCACTAGAATTGTTAAGGGTATAAACTCTACAACATGCATTAAAATCATCAAATTTGATAAGCACCATGCTTGGTGGTCCCCTTCTATGTGAAAATTTCGCTGCAAATTTTTGCACCGTAAACTTCTTTTGAAAATAATGGATGTCAGAAATATGGAAGATTAAAATCCATCGGTTTATATATATTTTTTCTAATACCTCAATAAGATTATATATATTAATATAATATATATATTAAATTTATTTAAGTTAAAAAATATTTTTAGTAAATGAATTTATAGATTTTATATTATTTATTAGTATATTTTAAATTAGAAATAGTTAAAATCTCAGTGGTTAAATTAATAACTGCTACTGTTAGCTACTTAACTGTAATTGTCACCTGTACTTTTGAATTCACTTACTCACTTTACCATGTGCTTTGCAAAATTTGGCTTTGGATTATGGATTAATGATGTCATAATATATAGATTTTCTTTGTCTTCCTTTGTATTTATTTGTTTATACATATATTTATTTTCTCCCCTCTATATAACATGATTGGTTTAATTTGTAGTGTTCCATTTTCAAAGGTATCCTTGTTTTTCAATTTAGATTTAGATATAGATTTTCTTTGTCTTCCTTTGTATTTATTTGTTTATACATATATTTATTTTCTCCCCTCTATATAACATGATTGGTTTAATTTGTAGTGTTCCATTTTCAAAGGTATCCTTGTTTTTCAATTTAGTTCCAATAATTGTTTGGGCTTGGAATTGGCACAATTTTTGGTATTTTGCTGGTGTCAATTACAGAAAACAATCATTTTTTGCTTATAATGTGGTTTCCCAGCCCTTGAAAAAGTAAATTACATTATAAGCCTACATTTGTGTTTTTACTTATGTTTCACTTTTTGAATAAATAATACTTCATTTGTTAGGACTATGTTTTATAATGTGTAATTTGACAGTGCTACATGGGGTAATAATTTCATTGCATATGGTCAGTTGCTTCTGTTTCAATGGTTAATTTTTGCAATAAGTTTATTTATATATATACATATATATATATATATATATATATATATATACATACACTGTTTAACGGGTCATAACTTTCTAATTTTTCTTTCTTTTCAAAGTGTAATTTATTGGAAATAGTGAGTGGACCAAGATTAACTTTTGAAAAATGAAAATTTATTTTAAAATACTACTGTAAGTAGGAAAATGCATCAGAAGTACAAAATCAATATTGCAGGGAGTTTCAGGCAGATCCACCTATGCGACTTACAAATCATCGAATAAAGAATCGAATACACCGAATAAAGATAAGTTTGAAATGAATGGATGTTCATAAACAACATTCCAGACTGCAACTGAGCAAGAATGTGCCACAACACCAAATAAAATATTTGTTGAAGTTTGTGAATCAATACCTCACTGTTATAAGCAGTGTATTGACCAGAATGGTAGTAATTTTGAACATCTGCAGTAGGTGGAAAAATAAATTTTACGTAGATTCTTTTACAATTTAAATATTAATTGTATGTGAATAGAAACTGGAGTTATAATCATTCAAAGTGTGTATAAATTTTTGAAACACCCTGTGTATATATATATATGTGTGTGTGTGTATCTGTCTGTATGTATTTATTGTCAACTCAAGGCATGCAAGATTAAGTGATTAATTCAAAAAGCAAAATTAATAACCATCTAACTAACAGAAATTAAACCATAAAATTAAAAATTTGGACAGAATAATTTTATAAAACAAAGTAGAAAGAAATTGACTTTAGTAGGTGAGTGGAGAGGAAGAGAGAGAGATAAAATCATTAGCCATGCCAGATTACATTCAGGACTAAACATAATGACAAATAAAATAAATGCTTGTTGTGCTGTCTTTTTTCATTCAACTTCAAAGTAAAATTCTGATAATAAATGACATAGGCAATCAGAATTTTCAAAATAATTAAAAATACAACACCAATCTGATGAGACAAGTAATAGAGATAGAAATAGAATGGAGATGAATGAATCTAGAGGAGACTGTAAATGCTAACCTATATTTAAAGAAAAATATCTTATACAGAGCTGTGATATTTTAGAAAGGCAGCTAATCAGCAGTCTGAATAGAAAGCAGCATTGAAGCATATTTGATATATATTGTACTCTCGATATCAAAAAATATTTTTCCCTTGACATTATACAGGGTGGTTATAAAATAAGTATCTCTATTTGCGCTGTCTGTGGCTTGAAGGAATAACCAGAATAAAACCAAATTCGGTACACTTACTATTCGAGAAGGGGGAAGAAGAACGGAACAATAAAAAAGAAAAATTGCAATGATCGCCGACAGATGGCGCTTTTGAGTGTGACATGTAATGTGTAATATTGTGTACCATGGAGGTGTCACAAACGTCAATTACTTTACCGCATATCAAAACATGTGCGAAACATCACTCCTGATGCATTACATTCTGCAGTTGAGCACGTCGTGTACCGCCTGGTTTGTGTCCTCCAACAAAATGGCCTGTGGAACCTGAACATGATTGGCACCGCAATGGGAAAGCATAGTCACATTCACTGTGACATTTTCCAACAAATTAGGTATTCCATCTGGTTTGACGCCTTAATTTTTTGTTCTTGTAATACACATTACATTTCACACTCAATAGCGCCATCTGTCGGTGATTATTGCAATTATTTTTTTTTATTGTTCCATTCTTCATCCCCCTTCTTGAATAGTAAGTGTACCGATTTTGGTTTTATTCGGGTTATTCCTTCAACCTACAGACAGCTCCGAACAGAGATACTTATTTTATAACCACCCGGTATATTCCTCTAATGTTAATTTCACTTCTTATGTCAAAGAGTTTTTGCTCAAAACCTTATTATGTTGAATTTTTTTCTAAGTCAAAAATGAATTTTTCTGGAAAAATCACTGTTTGGCCACAAGGTCATTCAGTTGTGTCAAAGCCAATAGAGGTATGCTTCTCAGAATCTGTCACACCCTTCATTATCTTTCTGAGTGATCAGGGACAATTCCGAGAGGTCCATCTGGTCAACTCAACAGCAAGCAAAAAGAATGAAATAGGTGTTCCCATGTTATATGGGTGGCATTTTTGAAGGAAAAGAGGAGAAGGATGAAGATGTGTCTGCAAGCATGTCTCAACATTTTATATGTCTAGCTAATGGGAATTCAACTATGCAGTTATTTATCACTTATGGTTGTTTCTTAGTTAGGTGTGTTGTTCTAAATTGTTCAGAATTTATTGCACATGGTTAAGTCAGTTGAGGAAAAACATTAGTGAAGTGATAAAATGCATCAGTGAATCACTAGTTATAGTCTCAAAAATGGAAAGTGATTCCAAACAAAACAAAACAGTGAGAATTAGGCAAATGTATAATGTGTCGACAAATTAAAAAAAATTGTATAGATTTTAAAGCCTGTAGGATCAGGGCAGAAAAAAGGGACAAACTGCTAAGGATTCCAAAATTCTGGCATAGATTTTATCAACAATATGGAAAATTAGAAAAAAATTCAGAAACCATTCGAACAGAAAAAATGAGCCACGGAGAAAATTAGAATTGCAGGATATTCGATTTAGAAGAATGCCTCATAAAATGGCATGAAAAGTGTAAATATCATAATGTCCTTCTTGGAGGCAATGTGTTAAAAGAAAAAGCCAAACAGTTTGCAGAAAAGTGAGCACAATTGCAAGCTTCATGGGATTATCCCAGAAATGAAAGTGGCAAAAATAGTTTTTCTTTACCTAAACATCACTTCAAAGTTGTAACCTCTTTATCAAGCGATAATCAGAAGTTTCAATGTTGGATACAGAAAGGTGGTTGTGAAGAAGGTTGTAGATGCCATTGATAGGAAAAAGCAAATTATGCCATTAAACATTCTTGATTGCATGAGGGTGGCTGACTGAGCTTGAAAGGACAAAAGGCAAAACATTATTGTAAACTGTTTCAGAAAAGCTAGTATTGTGAAAGAAGTAGAAAATGAAAGTGAATCAGACGAGGGACAGGAAACAAGCACTGAAGCCGAAAATGAAATACAGTGCAAAGAATGGAAAATTTTAGAAAAGTACTCAATCTCTCCAAAAACATAACTTTTGAAGATTTCACTGAATTAGTCCCTGACATTAAAGTTTGTGAACCAAAGATGAAATCATTTCTTAATCGATTTCTTCTCTGCTGTCTGATGATGAGGTAGAAGCGGATGTTACAGAACAATCACCTAGCATTACTGAGGCCCAAGCTAAAGATACTGTTTACCTATTGCGATGCTTCATGGTGTGTTTGGAAAATGTGGAAAACAATGACTTTGTCACTATTTTTCGAATAGAAAAATTGGTTGAAGAACACTTTCAAAAGAGATGTCATCAGGTCACGATACTGAACTTTTTACAGAAATTCTAGCAATGTAAGTTCATATGTATGTACCAATTTTTTTTATTTAATGGAATTATGTTCTACTGTTTTAAAAATTAAAATTATCATTTCTATACTTAGGCTTACTCTAAACTATCATTACATATTTACATTTATTCTCATCTATCATGACTTTACTTTTTTATAATATTATTCCATATTTTGTATTTTTAAGTAAGCTTTTTATGTTACGGTTATGACCTTGTTATTTTGAAAATTCGCCATCAGGAAATTTTTTTAGCATACCTTCAACTTTGAGATAGTGAGAGTATACTGTAGAAAAGTACATTGAAATTCACAATATTTTTTTAATAAACTATTCTACGTTCCTATACACAGAAAGGACAATTGTGGTTCCATCTACAACAGTAGATGGAACTTACAAATTTGAATAACAATAATTCAATAGCTGTAGTTAAAAAGTGACATAAGCAGTGAACATATATATCTGACATTTATGGGGTGAAAAAGATGATATAAAAGTAATTCCTAAACTACTTGATCAAATGACTTCTTGTTTGATGTCCAAAGTCAAAATTTACCAAAAAATCTAAATATAATGACAAAATTTGGAATTGGTACTGAAAATTTTAAAGTTCTTCCAATTGACCACTCTAAGCAATATTTAAGTATATTATTCATTAGTAGACGTTATTTACTAATTAACTGGTACCAATCACATTTTTCTATGTTGGTTTGTGTCAATGTTAGCAAGTATGTAGCTTTTTTTTTTTTAAATCAAGGTTTGTTGCTCTTCAGACGCCATGCTGCCTAGACTAAAGCTAATGCTTACATATTGAGAAACATTTATGTCATATTTTATAAATAAACATGTTTAAATATTTAAATTTTATCAGGTAACAAATAATTTATAAACAATCAAATGCTAAATAAGATTTTTTTGTATTAAATATATTTTTGTTTTTTCAAAGCATGCAAGACCTTCCTAGGCATGAGGCCCTGTGTGTCTGCACCTATTGCACACCCCTAAAGGCAGCTCTGGTATGTAATACTAGATGGTAAGGACATACTGAACAATTAATGATGTCACATGAATCATAATAAACATAATAATAGGCATTTTCAGATGTACATTTATCTGCTGTCTTTTTATGTCAATGCCATTTTGTCAGCATTTCTTATTACAAAAAAAAGATAACTTGTACAGAATATATATATATTAATCCTGCAAACTATTTGAAATTTGATAAATTTGCATTTTTTTTAATTTCTGAAGTTTCTGATAGATTTTTTGCCCATCTTGTACATAAAACTTCATACAATATACAAAACAATATTTTACATCTGAATATATACAAACAGATAAAAGAGTAAATTTGACAAAAGAAAGTTCATAATTTTCCGTAAAAAGTACAGTTGAACATTCAAGATGCTTTTAAAAGAGGAGTAAAACAAACAGGATATATCTGTTTTTAATCTTAATCTTTACATCACTATCTTATCTTTAAAAAAATATTTTAGAGGAGGAAACTATAAAAAACTTTTATAAACTAAGCATTAATACTTACTTTTTAACACCATTCAAAGCATAGAGAAACTTATTACTTTCTTTGCATATTTCCTGAAAATAAAATAGTATAACATAAAAAAATAAATATGAATATTTGGATAATGCATATTAACAGCTGAAAAAGAATTATATAGATTAATTAACATTGAAGAATGTAACAATATTTTCCCATATCTGTTTAACACTACAGTGGCCACCAATTTCAACATCCTAAAACAGCCGCAGGAGTCATTTTGACACCACTAATTTAATTATACAAATTGGACACAATAAATTCTAATATAACACTATATTGTGTCACTGTACCTTAATTAAGCTTATAGTGTTATATTTTCACAATAGAACGATGATTTATTTTGCAGAAAAATACATTAAATCAAGTTAAATTTTACATTTAAAGAAAAGAAAACAAAGATATTTAAAATAAAAGAGAAATAAATGCGTTAATTTTCTTCACATTATAATATTTAAGCTTTCTTCCAGATGTATAGGATATGTCTAAGAAATGTAATACAGTAAAAGCTCAACTAATTGGCACGCTTGAGAAGTGTTAATCGCCGGATACTTGAAAAGTCTGGATAGTTGAATGCTACAAAATCTGTCATGAAAGAAGGGGTGGGGGGGGGGGGGGCATCGATGTAACAATGAAAAAGGAAAATTATTTTTTGGTCTATTTTCCTGTCATCGGGAAGTCAAACAAATAATTCTTTTATTATTATTAAATTTGCATTTGATAAAGTTAATTTTGACAAATTAAAAGTAAAAGTAAACAATATTTTGTGTTAGGATGCCATTTCTAAGTTTACTTATTAATATTTTATAACGTTACATTATTTATAATTAGACATCTAATAAAGATTTTAATTTAGGACTAAGATGATTAACAGATGCTGCTCTAACTAATCAACTGGACGTTTTTCAAAGGGCACTGAGCTCTGCCCTTTTCTTCCTAAACCATCAACTTTGCACCCTGTAAATTTTTTTAAAAATGGTGCTCATTTTTTTTTCTTTCGGAAAAAGCACATGGACACATGGAAAATTAAGTTCTGTATGATTCTTCACCTATGTTGCCTCAATAAAAGGTGCAGCAACCCACCGTAATAATGAATCCTTTCTGCTATGCTAAGAATGTTGTAAGATGCAAGCTGATAACGTCCGATTTCGCCTCTCCGATCTCCATAAAAGCAAACTACAGTTGTCAGCATTTTATTTTTGGAGCGACTCGGATAGTAGGCTTTTTTTTGGAGGGGGGGGGGGGGGCTCTAGTTTTCTGAAAACTTATTGTATTTAAATAGAAATCTGGTAAGCAGCCTAATTTGTTATTATTTGAATTTGCTGAAAATTTGTGCATGATCGGACAGTTAAAAACAGAGATATATATATTTTTTTAATAAAAAGTAAAGAAAAGAAAAGGGTATTAGTTTGTTCCTTTTTAAATTATTATTTCTGTTTGCCGTTTATTCTGTTGAAAAAATATTTTTCCTCGGTAGATGGCTGGGAAGAAAAAGTTTGAACTGATAAACATACAAGAATAAAAGAAATTAACTTACTGGTGTATAATCCAAACACTTTCAATTATAAAAACTATTGTGCATCTGAAGATAAAAAAAGAAACCTTCAATATCTGAAATGATGGAAATGACCATATATCCCTATCTCAATTCTTAGAAAACAGTGTAATTTTCCTCCCTCCTCCTGCTTTCTCACTGGGCTGTTTAGTTGTCATAAAAGATATAAAACAGGTTTACTTTTTCTACCGTTTAATTGCTCCCCTCCCCCCGGTCCAGTTTCGTCCCCAAGAGCAGAAGAATTAATTAGTCTTTCTTCTCTCCTTGCATCATCCTTTCCATTCCCCTCATCCTCTCTTTCGCCAGGAAAAACAGTTGGCGGCGATTGCTGACTATGACACAACATGAAGCTATTCTGCACCATCAAGCTATATTTTTTATTTGTTATATTTTTATTTTATAACATTCACTGTCATGAGCATACATAGACTTGTTTTACGCTGAATCAGTCGCTGTGATAATTTGTGAATGCTAACAGTGAAGTTCCTAAAATAGCAGTAAAAAAATTTCAACTGTTTTTGAGAAGAGAAAAATAAAGGAGCTCTCCTAATTTTTCCGGTTAGTTGAGCTTTCCAGTTAGTTGAATACAGGATAATCTAGCTTTTACTGTAGTTAAAAAAAAAAAAAAGTTCATTATCTATTACAGAAGCAGACTTTTTCTGCTTGATGTCAAAATAATGCCAATGGATGTTCTAGGTCAATTTGGCTGTAACTTTTTAAAAAATCGAATCACATAATAAAAATTCTGACAGAGTGCTTATTACGTAAAATGATTAAAAGTCACAAAATTCGAAGAACAGAGGTGAAAAAATGTGATAGAGAGATAAGGCTAAATTTGGTTTGGTGCCAAAATGACACCAATAGACATTGTAGTGTTAATGATTCATAAAATAATAACTATAAAAACCATCGAACAAGGAACCTACAGGAAGTAGCATGAGAAGTTAGTTTTGTTCTCATTTCAGCTGGGAATTATGAGAGTAGAATTCTAATAAACTCAAAGCTATTGGTGAAAATTTGGCAGGTCCCCCCCCCCCTCTCAGCAGCTTTGAAATATTTCAATATCTCCCCACATTTGTTTGACTGGTGGCGATAGGGTTTATCTTTGTACTTTTGTCCTGGGGGAAATGGAGACGGTTCAGAAGACACTTGTGCTAGGACGTATTGTTGGTAAGGAAATCTTTTTTACATCCTACAGTATGGTACTTTTTGCAATTCGAAATGTGCCATAAAAAATTTTGGTGTCCAGAAATCAACACTTTCAAATAGTTTTCAACAATAACAAAACTTATACCATAATTTAAAGGTAAATTTTATTTTAGTGATTCACATTCACTTTGTAACTTTGAGTTTCCTTAAATTTTAGTAAGAGAAAAAAAATTGTGTAAATGTTAATAACCTTATAAATACTTTAATTAGAAATTTTTCTTTATTTTCATTGAATTTTTATTAAAATGAGTTGTTTTCAAAGAAAGAAAATATTTGATAACTAATTGAAGTAGATAAAAATATGGAAGCAATAACTTATTATGATTAGTGTTTTATCTTCCAGTGTTAGTCCCCTTTAAGGTGAAGGCTAGCCCTGTGCAAGCAGATTATACCTAAGCTTGTTCTAAAATAATAATAATAATAATAAATTAATTCTCCAATCAAATGTGGAAAACTTTCTGACACATTCACAAACTCCTTTTTACACAAAAGAATTGGAATACCTTACCAACTGTGAGCAGAAATTACAGAAAATGGGTTTATAGCTGTGTTATGTATTTTGGGAACAGGAAAAATTATTGTGTTTGAAATTGAAATAAAAAATAGATTTCTGCAATGATAAACTATGGGAGATGTTAAAAAAAATTGGTAAAGAATGGTCTGAGAATATTTTAAAGTGGACAGTGATTTTACTCATGTTCTGAAACGTATGTACATCAAGTTTCGTTCCAATCAGATAAAAACTGTACATTTGCATAAAGAACATACATACATACATACATACATACATACATACATACATACATACATACATACATACATACCAAGAATGGCTTTTATATATAGAAATAAATGAGGTGTCAAATTAAAGGGAATTTTAAATGCGAAACAATGGGAATGAATGACTAAATAAGTATTAAAAAATTTTTTATTAAAATTTAGAATAGGAAATCTAACATATGGACATGCACAAGATACAACTGAGATATGAATGTTACATTGACAATGTGGCAGGGTGAGATCAGTTTTTATTCCACATTTGGATTTTTATTCTATCTTTCATTTTTTGAGGGTTAAAAAACTTCAAGCTAGAAGTAAGTCATGCAATAAAATCAGGTGTAATGTAAATTGCAGTTTTATTTTCAACTTCTCCACTGAAGAAACAATTTAAAAATAATAATTTATCAAAAGAATGGAAAAGAATGTAATTTGTAACATTAAAATATGAAACTTTTTAATGAATTTTTTCTTTGAATTGCAAATTGGTCAATTTAAACATTATCTGAAGTATTGCGTCAAATGTAGCAAGATTTTTAGATAAAAACAATAATAACACATACACACACAAAAAAAAAAAACACCCTTCCAATTAAAGACAAATATACTTATACAGTCAAACCTAGTTAACATAACACGCTTAACGAGAATTACTTTTAGCACAACTGTTTCTGATTGCCCCGTCCAGTTATATGCAATGTATTTAAGTTCGGTTAGCATGAACAAAAAAAGTTTCCCCTTGAATAATCGCGTTAACGAGGTTTGACTGTATACACATCAATGTTTCATTTGTGCCATCACTGTAAAACGGAAGTAAATATTATAGTAGTAAGTGCTGATGGTATAATGATGGTAAAATTAAAATTGTTTCATGATGCTTAACTTTTATTCAGGATTTTTGCTGACTTTAGACCAAACTTAGCAATTTGCCTAATATATATATATATAGCAAAATGGATTTGTTATGAAATATTGATTCTAAAATTGTTCTTTAACCTCCAGTTCTTTAAATCTATTTTAAATTAGACTTATGAGATGCCTGGTATGAAATGTTTACCTGGTGCTGTACTCTGCCTACACAACATGGACTAGCCAAAAACATAGAACATTTTTTCTCCCCCCTCCTTTTTCCATACTTAAAAATTCTCCCTGTCTTGTATGGAAGAAAATATTTCATGGTGCTATTTACATGCTTGATAATTTATTTATTGTTGCTTGAACATAAGGATTAGAGGGGAAAAAAAGATAGTTTTAAAGATTTTAAGCTTTGTGCGCTCAGAAGGGGTAAAGGGAAAAAAAATCAGAATTTTAGAAGAGAGTACAGGATATTTAGATAATTGATTATTCATTGTTACAACGAGGCAGCAAATATACCAGAAAAAAAATTTAAAGTAAACTGCTTTAAAGATTTTAAAATTTAAGAGCTCGGAGAGCATTGGAGAGAAATAGAAATTTTGGAGGGAGGAGTTATTTTAGATGATGGATTATTTATTTTTTGTTACTATGGAGTAACAAGTGTGCAAATTAAGATTTTCAGAAAAGGGAAAGTTTCAGTGAAATTTTTAAAAAGTAGAAATTTGACAAAGTGATTATCACCAAAAATTGAGTGATGATTGAATGCGAAAAGAAACATAAAATGTTTAGCAAAATGAATGATAGTGGCACCTGTACATAAGGAAGGAAAAAATAATTAAACTCTTGCAATTTGGTGAATTCAATTGTTCCTTTTTCTTGCCAAATGAAGAAATTTATCACAATTTGGCACAATGATGATTGGCAAAGAGAACTCTGCTCATATGTATAATAATACTAATTCATAACAATAAACTTTTTTGTAAAATGATTATAAATTATTAAATGTTTAGTCATAATAAGTGACATTTTTATATGATGCTTAAACTAAATCAATGAACTTTATATAAATGACATAAATTATGCACATACAAAGATTAATAGTTTTTTTATGTCTAAAAATTCATAGATATATTAGAGAAAATTATTGTTCAGAGTATGAAGAGATAAAATTATATCAGCAGAATAAACATAAAAACATGCAAAACTTTAAATATCAATTTTATAAAATATTCAACAATAGAGCTTAAAGATTTCTTTTTCAGTATTATCATTTTTGATATTTCTTTTAGCCCAAATAAAACAGCATTGTTTTAACAAATATAACATTTAGGATGCTTCAACAATTAGAACTGAACTTTTGAAATGTTAAATATCATCTTCCAAAATTCCTAACCACTATTCCAGATTTCAAAAATAAATGATTCTGAAATCTCAATTTATTTGAACGTGATAACAAATGATATCTTCATAACAGTCAATTATTCAAGACAATGATACAAGCTTATTTATAGTCTGCTACATTTGGATACTTACAACATTGACAAGAGTTGAAACAGTGACACCACGAACTTGAAAAGTTTGCTTTTCTTCAGTTTTTTCCTCTTGCATACAAGTATTATTTCTCACACAATCAGGAAGATTTTCAGTGCCATAAAATGTAATGGACCATTTTACTAAAGTACCTAAAATATAATGAAGATAATTGAAGCTTATATTTTTATGGAACTTTTCAATGAAGTACAAAATTAATGTACAAAATAAGCAAAACATCAATGAACATTCATTCTGTGCACTGTTAGATTTTGTAACTAATTTGAAATACTAATAAGATTATTTTATGTCATATTTTTAAACACACAAAACCATTTTTTGAAGCAGATGAGCTATCATTTAAATGTTAGCATGCAAAAAACATTGAAAAAAGTAGGGTAAAACTTTTATCATTGTACTGCCCTGTTCTTATTATTTTATTATTATTATAGAATAGATGATGCAACTAGTCCTTAAACATAAACATGAAATCAAGAGTTAATGTTTAAGAAAATAGCTTTGATGAAGGAAAAAGCACAATGCATTCTGTAGTTCCATAAAACTAAATTACTCATTTCTGTTCAATGGGAGTTTAGATGTTATTATGAATATTTCTGGCTATGAATATTTTCCATATAAAAAGAAACACAGTTTCGAATCATTTTTTCCTCAGCAGACGGTTGTCTCTTTCCCACACCTGTGTCTTTCACAAGATAAAAATTGATTTTTTTTACTTAAATTTAAAAATTTTTAATTGATATCTCGAGTTTCCCTAGCGTGAATTTTTTAAATTTTGATTTTTTGAAATCGTGCTTTTTTTCTACCTCTGTATCCCAAGTTTCTCATGGATCGGACTATTTTTTTATTTGTTTGAAAAGAAATACTTGCACCTGCTACTCATTGGCAAACTAAGTCATTACATTTACCTCAGGAGACCACTTAGTGATTATTCGGGTTTGTTTTAAAAAGAGTTCCTTTGTCATATGTTCACAGACATTCTAAGAATAAACCTGCATATGTTCTTTAATTGTACTGCTTGGAAGATTTGTAACATTTAACATTAAGTTTTAGTTGTGTGAACTTGTAGTTTTCTTATTGCTTTGGTAATTTTTTCTAAGTTCTTATTTTTAATGCAGTTATGTTTCTTGCTAAAGTATGGAGAATAAAGAATCTAAAACTAAAAAATCTAAAGAGTATAAAGAGTTGTGTTTTAAAAAAAATAAAATTGAAGTTATTAATTTTCTAAAAAATTATAGTCAAAGAGCAGCAGTTGAAAATTTCAAATTAGTAAAACTTGTGTGAGCAATATTTTTTAAATAAAATCAGAATATCTACAAAGATTTGAAGAAAATGAAAATGAGTCTAGGAATCAGAAAATTCAAAAAAACGATTATTTTGAAGGAAATCAAGCTGCTGTTGAATGGTTTAAAAAAATGTGTGGCATGAAAGCTCGAGTTTCTAGGCCTTTGCTACAAGAAGCAGCTTTAGAGTTTTAAAAAAAAAAAAAAATGTAGAAAATTTTACTGTTTCTAACAACTGGTTAGAATCTTTCAAGATAAGAAATAACATTTCTCAGAAAATTTTGGAGAATCTCAATGACGGTGATATGGAAACAGTAGATTCCTTTAAAAGACGGATTTCTGATTTGCTGGAGAATTACAAGAAAGAAGACATATTCAATGCTGATGAATGTGGTTTGTTTTATTGGCAATGCTAAACAAAACATTAGCAATGGCTGGAGATAAATGTAAAGATGGAATGATTTCTAAAGGGAAAATTACCATTTTGCTTGCTTGCAGTTCAACAGGAGAGAAACTAAAACCTCTTGTGATAGGAAAAGCCAGAAAACCACGCTGTTTCAAAAAGGTTAACATCAAGAATTTACCAGTCTCATGGTATGGAAATAAAAAATCCTGGATGACATCCTCTATTTTTACTGAATGGGTTACACAACAAGCAAATGAAGCAAAGACAGAGAAAGATTCTATTGTTTATAGATAACTGTCCAGCCCATCTGAGTGATTTGTCATTTTGAAATGTGAAAGTAAAGTTTCTACCACACCTAGTATAACATTGCATTTACAGCTACTAGATAAAGAATAATTCAAGCTACATTATAGAAAGTTCTTGCTCCAGGCTATAATTTCCAGAGCAGAAGAATGCAAATCAGCAAATTAAATTACTTCATGTATAAACGTCCTCGATGCCATAATGTGGGTTAAGGCTGCTCATCAGTAAACTTCCCGATTCCCCTCGCTAATGTTATTCCTATGGGCGTAGGATGCATTCGTATTTTTAAAATATCTCCCCAGGAAATTAATATTTTTAACTTCTGTTTTCTGTGTACTGTTCTTAAAGAATGTCTCTTTTTTTCTTAGTTATCAAAATATTTCTAAACTATGTGCTTAATTTATATTTTTATGTGTTAAAATCTTAGCGAAACTGAATAAGATTTTAACATTTCATATAAAATTCAGTATATATTTTAGAAAAAAATTGACAACTAAGAAAAAAAAAGAGACATTCTTTAAGAACAGTACAAAGAAAACAGAAGTTAAAAATATTAATTTTCCGAGGAGATATTTTAAAAATACGAATGCATCCTACGCCCGTAGGAATAACATTAGTGCAGGGAACTGGGAAGTTTACTGATGAGCAGCCTTAATGATTCATAGAATTCGGTACGTCAAAGTACAATTTTAAAATGCTTTGAAAAATCTGACTTTTCGCAACAAACTTCTGAAGCTATCAGTGATTCACAGTCTGCAAATGATGACAAAAGCCTTTCGAATATTCAAATCTTATAAATCAATTGCCTTTTAAAGATGAACCAGTGAAATCCCAACATGCAATGCTACCGTTGATCAAGAAAGTTTGAAGCAAGAAATTTGCGGTATATTTAAAAATGAAAAAGAAAATGAAGAAGATTGTGTTAGTGAACATGAAGTTGAAATCAAAGAAGATGATGAAATTTTCAATGCAGAAATGTTAAAGATGTGTAAAAAAATGAAAACGTATGCCCTAAATAACTGCCCACCAATGCTGGATTTATTGAGGAAACTTGAAGACATGACTGAAAACATAATTGTTGAAAAGAAGTGTTTGAAGCAACAAAAAATTTCTGCCTTTTTTACTGTAGATGAAACTTTATAAAAGTTTGTATAATTTTTTAATGAATAGTTTATTACTGTCAGTCATAGAAACGTTATCATTATACAATTACAACAAAAATATGCATTAATTACAGTTTACCTTGTCATTGTGTGTTATTTAAATCAATCACTATGGAAGTTCTTCAACTGAATTCAAAAGAAATAAGGTAAGTTTCAAGTTAGTTATCTTCTATATAATATATTTTAAATTAGTATAATTCAGTTATTATAATTAATCAATTCATTACTTAACATAGTACATTTTTCCTTATGTATATTTAAATGTTTTATTTTTTTTAGATCATAAAAAATTTTAACGTGCCATTTTTAAAGACACTTCATAAAGTGA
The DNA here is from genome assembly GCA_963931845.1 of Maratus michaelseni. Taxonomy (NCBI): domain Eukaryota; kingdom Metazoa; phylum Arthropoda; class Arachnida; order Araneae; family Salticidae; genus Maratus; species Maratus michaelseni. The sequence continues at coordinate 130,167,940 of OZ007599.1, forward strand.
CCACCTCTATATAGTGACCATTTTAGCCAGCCCCAAGGGTGGTCACTTTAGACAGATTCCAATGTATATATATATCTGACATACGTCATGCTGTAGCTCTCTTATTTATGAACCGATTTGTATGTGACTGAGTATGTGCATAGGACCCAGGTCTCGACCGCGTTCGTTGGTCAGCTTCATCTGCCATCTTGTTTCAAAATGGCGGCCAGTTAAAAATTTTTAGTTTTTAAAAATCCAAAAAGATGTACAAAAAAAATTATAAATTGAAAAAAAATGTTTCTGTTAAGTGCTAGAACGTGATACAAGGATTCTTGAACATATTTCATTTTGGCTATATCTTCTGACCATGTGTACAGAACATACCAAGGTCTCAACCACGTTCGTTGGCCATCTTGTTTCAAAATGGCAGCCAATTGAAATTTTTAATTTTTTTTTAAATTTAAAAATATGTATAAAATTATAAATTGAAAAGGATGTTTCCGTTAAGTGTTAGATCGTGATATAAGGATTCCGGAAATTTTTTTGTTTTGACTTTATCTAAAAAATGACTGAGATATGGCAGTTTGAAATTCTAGAGTGGGTGACATTTTGAAATAATCTGATTTTTGTTATGTTGTAACTCTTATGCTGACATTTGCATTCAAATTCAGTATTAAAGAAAACTGGGATTGAATCTTCTATAATCGGGTTCCAAGCATTTTATCTTCGGGTGTTTGAGGTAAGGTAACTAGGTAAGAATTTTTTAAATCATGGACTATGAAAGCTACCTTTTCCTCCCGGCACAGGCTGGAAGGACTTTTTTAGGGTGGGGTGGGGGTGGGGATTATGTGTTTTTATTTTTTTTTTTTTATTTACTTTGCCATTACTGCATTTTTAGAAAAAGAGAGCTGGAAAACTTTTTTTCTATGATTTTATTTTACTGAAAAAAAAAATTAAAGAATGAAAGAAAATAGCATTGCGGTAACTTAAGTTGTAGTTGTGCGGTAACTTAATTTTAATACAGTTGTAATTAATTTGAAAATCATATTGAAAATTTGTTAGAATGAATTTAATTTAATTATAAGGGTATAAATAATATTTGTGGGATCCACTTTAGATATGCGTAGACAGATATGACTGCAATGAAGTCAGGGACCAAATTTAATTGTATACAAATATTGGGTGTTTCCTTGTTACTATTTTTTTAAGAAGTTATTTTTAATGCATCTTATGACTATAATCTTACATTCTACCACTTCATAATATTTAACTTCAATCCAATTATACAAGAATTTAAATTTAACATTACACCAGGTGAGAAAGACATACCACCAACTGAATATTGTTACCATAAATTTATTACAAACACCAGGTAATAAGATTTAAGAAGGGGCACCAAAATTTAGTACAAGTTAATACATATAATACAAAATATAAGAGAAGGGAGAGAATGGCAAAATAAATTCATTTACTTTTAAATTTTACTTTTAAATAAAATCAAAGGAGGTAACAATATTCTCATATCTTTCACAACCAAAAAAAAAAGGAAAACACCCAATACTTCTAAATCTCAAAAATATAAAGTATTCATAAATGATGACGAATAACAGTGAAAATTACATTAATTTTGAATAACTGAATGGAGACAAACTCTCATATTTGAGAGGATAAAACTCAGAAAATTTGCAAGTTAAATCCAAAATGACATTATTTTATGAATACATTTATACCTTCAAAATTTAGGGACCAAATGAAATCGTATAGTTGAGCACATTACGTATTTTATAAATCATTTGAAAAGCTGTGAATCAAGATGATAGGACACATTTTTAATTACCTAAACAATAATATTTCACTTAATAGGATTCTCTTAATACTTCATAAATTTATTAACTCTCTTTAAAATGTATAAAATTTCACAATTAACTTAATTCAGAATAAACAATTTACTTTAAGTGCATCAATAAACTTTAATCTATAAAATTTACTATCATCTGTTTAGCTATTTAGTTCTATTTACATTTGGATATTTAGATTAGGTCTACACATTTCACCATATTTCATCTTAAATCCACATTAATTTAAAATTATATTTGTCATATATATATCTCTTACAGAATTAATATTTTTAAAGAAAACATGTGTGATTGAATTTCACTCCATATGAATTCTGTTATCAGTTTTAAAAAAAAAACAATGAAGGTGGACTATTTCACAGAATAAAAATATAAGGGCAACAAAGCTAAAAACAAGGAAAGGGGGTTTAATTTACTATTAATTTACAGATTTTAGACTAAAAGTGCAGAAAAGAATTACTTGTTAAATAATATTTATAAACACATCTGAATAAAACAATAACAGAATTCTAAATTCACATTACACATATTTAATTGCTGTTATTATATTCGGGCATAGTTATTATTGTAGAAATTTAACATTAACATTTAAGTTTTTATTACTTGAATAAAATATTTAACATCAATACTGCTACTTATGAGAGTCTATCTATAATAATTAGAGAAGGAGAAATGTATAAACAATGAGAAAAGGAAACATTTTTTTTTATCATCGTTTCTTTTTAATTAATTAACACATAATATGTAGACAACATTTATCCGAACACTCTATTTGGCATTGATACTGTAATTTCTTATATTGAAATCATTTAAAATAGTTTTAAAAAACAGTTCATATACATATAGGATAAGCACAATTCAACATTATAAACATATAGAAATGAATAATTTTACTCACACTCTTGAAGACAAAGCAAATCACCTTTGCACAAATACAAAAATTTCTTGTACCAACCAATTTTCATTGTATTCTTGGTCACTCACCCAGTTGGCAGTTTAGGATACCTATTACACTCATATGGGGTAAGACTACTGCTGTTATCTATTTCCACTCATCATCCAACGATGTTATCTCCTTGAATTCTCATATTTAGCAGCAACCGCCTTTCAAAAGGGAGTACCTTCTCATAAATTTTTTAGGAGCCGAACCTTCTTATGTTATCTGCAAGACTCCGCTTTACCGATATTACCTCCGGGACTTATTTTTTTGGAGATTCGCACAGCTAAATACTGCTCCACTACCAGTCCAAACTTATCAACTCAGGGATACTTTGATAACTTGGTAATTGTCGTCTCATGTTCATCTCTATCATCTGAACATCATACAGCATCAAGACTCGCCTTAGATATTTTCATAGAAAGGAAATTGTCACTTTCAAAAAAGTGTTTTCAACTCACACTAAGCGATATGCCTCATTCTAGAATCTAATTATGAGAGATTATTCAATCTCGACTTCTTTTCAGCTAGGTGTCATATCAACTACTAAAAAACGATCCCTTCTCGGAGCTCAGGGGTAGAGTGGGAAAGCATCTTCCCGCCAAAAATGAACCCCCTCGCCCGTACCGAATTTTATTGGCTCGCACCTACATCACTAGCTGTTTTCTACTCACTGACTGACCTTCTCATATCACCTCTCTCTCCTCGAACCTATATGGGACCTACCCATTTAAAAAAAAGGGGGAACGGGGGCCTATCGCTTCTGTTACTATGCGCTAACTACATGGTAACAGAAAAATACTTGAAGGAACGGGTCACCTAATGGTCCTTTTTTGACCGAAATCCTGGGGGAAGGTTGACTGCATGTCCTACAAGGTTAAACTTTGCGGGTATTTTTCCTGGAATAAGTGGGGTTGAACAACAAGGTCACAACAATTTACACTTGGGGTTGATATTACGAAAAGGAAAAAAAAAAGGAACATTTAACTAGAATTTGGAAGAAAGAACTGCATTACTTACCATGTTATACATTTAAAAAAAAAAAAGAAAGCGAAAGAAAAATTAACTGAAAATTTAGAGAAATGAAGGGTTATGTTAATATAAGTTAAAAAATTAGAATTTGCGAAATATTCTACAACAAGACTCCCCTATCCTGAATAAAAAAAAAAAATTTTGACAAAAAAAAAATTTTTTTTTTTTTTTTAACAAAAAAAAAGAAAGTATAAAGCTAACTCCCAATGGAGAACTCGATTTCCTACTCCAAGTTAGTTAACCTAGACTTGTTAAAACCAAAAAATTGGAAAAATGAAGGTAAAATGGTTTACTGCCTGCTGGAGAAACACCTACGTGGGTCCAAGATACTCGAACAAATCAAACAGCGACTCGAAGAGCTTCCAAGCATCACATAGTTGAAACCCCGCTCGTCACACTCCGGAATGTGCAATTCGAGCTGCACACAATGAACCGTCCACCTGACCACATCCCTAAAAGAAAAATGGAATTGAGTTTAAAAAGGAATTTATACATAAGTAAAAGCTGTGAGCCATATAAGTAACCATGGGGTTTATCACAACCAACTGAGCCTCTACCCTTGCCTTCAGATTTGCCTACAGTTATCTGTATTAGATGATACCTACTGAAAATTTTCACCAACTTCCCGAAACAGACCAGATATCCAGACGGTGAACTCTCATTTCACCACTACTACTTTCTACACGTGAGTATGCCACTCCACCGTAATTGCCATGTGTAACTGCAGCTAGGCCCCAAAATTGTTGCTAAAATTAAATAAATTTAAGTTTAAGGTTAATTAACATGTGAAGGACTGCCAACTGATACTTTTCACATTTTATATATACATCAAGACACAGGCTGGAGATGCAGATGTAGATATATATATATACATAATACACAAATAAAATCTTTTACTCGACATATAACAGTGTGTGAGTCAAAGGTAATAAAAAAAAGTATTTAAATCAAATTCATAGAAATAGCACTAGGTTACATACAGGTAAATAGCATAACACAAAAAAAAAAAAACACAACAGAGATGCAATATTTCATTTTCAGTTTAAAATGCTTTACAAAAAAAAAAAAAAAAAAAATACATGAATGCAAGTTCATTGTATTAGCAGGGAACCCCTATTCATTTGAAAAGTTCATATTTTGATTGTTGGGGTTTTACTTGGAGTGTACAAATGCACTTACAGATCATTGTGCATACATTAGTGTATGTCTGCAACTCTGTATTCCTATGGGAACAATTACCATAGCCTAGACAACTTTAAAAATGCAGAAACTAAAAACAACATGCAAAAAAAAATGTGAAAAACAAATTCCACTACTACCAGGTAACTCTGCCAACAAGATAAAAAAAAAAAAAGGGAAAAAAAGAAAATATAAACACAATTACCCAAATTTACAGAAGAGAATAGAATATAGAAGGTATAACAATGTACACACCGAAAGTGTATATGTACGGCTGTAAATAAGTCACACCCCACATACAGAAATGTATAAAATATCTCTGTAAGATTTGCACATATACCCAATAAATTACAACTTCCGAGAAGGTAACACAAATAAGTAAACTAAATAAGTGTTAGAATTAGCTATATATATACAATACAATTATATTTTCAAAAGGAAGTAAAAAAGGGGAAAAAAAAATTTACCCAAATCCCTTCGCTTGCATCACGTAATTTTCAAAACATCCCCCAAAAAACTCCAAACATCCCAGAAATAGCACGAATTTTGGTTAAAAATTTATAAAAATGAAGGGTTATGTTAATATAAGTTAAAAAATTAGAATTTGCGAAATATTCTACAACACAAATCATGTTGCTAAAAATCTGTTTTTTCTTATACAGGGTGTGTCTTCTTATCATTTTTTTTTCGCTAATTTCTAAACCGTTAGTTTGAGACATATAGTTCCAATTGCAAAAATGTCTCAAACTGTTTTTTGCAACATATGAAAATTGATTTATGTTAAAATAGTTACTATTTAAATAGTTAAGAAACTAAAATTTTTATATAATGCCAGGTCCTGTACATTTTATTCAGGAAAGTTTCTAAGTGTTTTAACAAGTAAAGCAATATAAATTTATGCTTCAATGACCAAAACTTACCGAGTTATGATACTTAGAATTTTATGAATTTTCCATGTTAGAGTCACTAAAACTGGAAAAACGTGTTTTTAGTACCAGAAAAGCTGAATATGCATGAAATTCAAAATATCATAACTAGGTAAGTTTTTATTGGGCAAAAATGGAGTTTAACCATGTGAAATGGTTTTAATGAAGTGGATTCATCTCAACAGAAAATAGTGACTATACTTCCAAAATTATTTCAAACATTCTGTTTGAATAGCTTTTAATTAAAAAGACCATTGGCAGCATACATAGCGATTAGTTATACATTATAAAAGTAACAGGTTGTTGGAACCTGTTGCGTCGCCTATCCACCTATGAACAATGAAACCTGTTAACCAAAAGTTAACTGTATTTCCCATCCTTAATTTGTTACCATTTTATATTTTTGATAGTATTTTTGAATATTTTGTTGTTATTTGTATCTCATATTATATTTTGAATACTGTTAGGAATCAGTGTGTTTACTATAATGTTTTATTGACAATTTTTATAATGTTGGAAAAATAGTAAATAATTTTGTGGGTTTGCATAATTGCCATGAAAAACATAGTTTCAGGACTATAGAACTTTTTATATATATCATGAGATAAATCATCACAGCAGTAGTGATGAAATGTTTAGAAACTTTGTAAAAATTGTGTTCAAGAACTTATTTTCTGGAAAATGTTACATCATTTTTATGTATCTCCACAATTATTTGTACTTCATATAATTTTTTTGTGTCTAGAGATTTTTTTTTTTTTTTGCTGCAGCTTTACTGTACATATTTGTTATATTACTATATTGCCTAATATTTTCAGTGTATCATATAAACTTAATTTTTAGATGTAAAAGTAGGTCCAACTGTCTTGAGAGTCTGAAACCAAAAAGAGAAGAAATCAGTTATAGCTAGATATATTTTGTTCAAATTGCCTAAGTGAGTTTAACTGACCTTGTAGGCAAGGCCTGTTGCTTTCATTTTAGAGGGAGAGGGGGATGTGAAAGGATAAAATAATAAACCATTTTTAAATTTAAGTTCAAAATTTAAAATTAAAAATTCACAGCTCTTTTTATCTAACTGTAAATCTAATGCTTAAATTTGAGGTAATTGTGGTTTGTGGTATCTGGGTCCTGACCAAGCCTTGTTGTCATCAAAAGATCCCAGATATCAATCAGGAGCTAATTAACCAATAAAGGGAATTGACCTTCCCGCAGAAACACTTTTACTCCCTGCTGAGAATGATGTAAATGATACATTAAAATAGTGAGACAGCAATAAATTCATGGCCCTTTTCCTCTAATTAATTTCCTATCTCAGCCTCAGCCACGCCACTTGCGGGTCATTTGCCAATGATAAAGTGCTAATAAACTGGTGGTCCCTCTATTAAGCATTGTGCCATGGTGCTTTATCAGGTATTGACTTTCCTGACACTCAGGCCTGGCTTAAAAAAGAGATCATGTACTTGCCAAGTAATAAAAATCAGGTCCAATATAAACTGTTTCCAATTATTTTCCATGTCTACAACCCTTAAGAACGCTGATGAACAGAAACAGAAATGATGTTGAGAGTTGTGTAAAAAAAGTATGGAACTGGCCAATATCTTACATATGTATACATATAGAATAAAACCTCTTTTATCCAACGTAATTGGGACCGAACCGACATCAGATAATCGAAATTTCCAGATACTCAAGAATTTATCAATAATCATCTAGTTTAATATGTAACATCATCATCGAACTGCTATTATGACTATTTAAACTGTTAAATATCTAAATTCAAATTATACCTGAAAATAAATTTATTTTGAAACAAAAAACTTACAATGATTTAAATGGAAGCTTCATCTCGTGTAAATTGGCCATCTTTTGCTGTGCAGCCATTTTGTCTAGAACAGAGATGTGTATACGGGGGGGGGGGGGGGGGGGGGTAGTACACTTATACCGGGATTGGAGCTTGCAGGAATTCATGCTAATTTCAAAGAAAGGAGAACCAAAATATTTATCTGTACTCGTAGTTTTTGAAAGGACCACTTGTATACACAAAGAATGTGAAATTAAAAACAGAAACACTGAAAAAAAAAGGTCAGGAAACCAACATTGGTTTATGAGGAATTCTGATTAAACGAGGGTCGGATAATCAAGGTTCTACTGTATAATTATTTGAGGTAAAATGAAATAAACTTTTTCACTTATAACATTGTAATAACAAACATTACAGATTTTGTTTCAGTGACGTATTAAAATAATGCAGCATTCTTGGAAATCTTATATTATGAAGCTATTAATGGAAGCTATACGGTGGTACATGCTGTATACCTTCAGGATTTTTTAAAAGAAACTCTGTATACTCTCCCCCTCTGTTTCTCAAATAAAACATTTGGGGTTTTTTTATGACTATGGCACTGTGTAGGACTTTGGAAAAAGTTGATATAATGATAATGCAGTAGAACTCAGTAATGTCTCTAGGTTTGTGAAATCCTGGATACTTGGGACATAGATACAAAAAATATGCCACTTTTGAAGTCTTTAAAAGGAAAAGTTATGCATCCTGAGGGAACCAATTTTTTTTACGCATCTCTTTTCCAATTTTCCCCTTAAATGATAAGCTACAGCACAACTTGGCATCACTCAGGACTTCACATATACTCTCTCAAAATTTATATTTTCCTGCAATTACACTTTTTTATATGTTACCTTTCTTTACTCACATTCTATTTCTTTAGTACATTAGTGTCTCCAAAATCCAGAATCATTCCAGATTCAGCAATTCTGGATTTTAGAAATTTTTGTATTTTAGAGGTTATAGAATGATAAGTTGAACTTGAGAGTATAAATGCCAAATGCAATTTAAAAATATGCAGCATAACTAAAATAAAACTTATTCCTATTATCAAAAACAATTACTTAAATTAAAAAAATTGTATGGTTTTTTTTTGTCAGGTAGTTTTCTTTTAGCTTATTTAAAATAACATTTTTTCTTCAAATCTGCATACAAACATTCATTCATGTTCAGAGATAAGTTTTCCCTGTTCCAAGTCTTTTATTGCTTTATTTAATATATTGAAAGCAACAGATGGTGGCCCAGGTAAATATAAGCTAGACAATATTTTGAATATATCTGAACAACATTTTAGCCAGGGTGACTATTCCAGATCAGCAACGAATTTTCTTGACTTTTCCAGGTTTTCCATACCAATAAAAAAATTTCTAGGTATCGAGATTTTGTGATGTTCCACACAAAAAAAATAAAAAAAGTTGTGAATTTGAGCATGGAACTTTCAAAACTGATTCTGAGGCACAAATTACTGATTTGTTAAATAAATTTTTGCAAAATTTATAAAACTGTTGAGCATTTTACAAGCTAAACATTTTGCAGATGCACACTTTTAGCATGTTCTATCCATTTTGTCTAATCAGGATGAAATTCTTTATCACATCAGTCACAGTTAAATACAGATTGCTTTGACATATTAATACAAATAATAAATATTCAATAAATTAAGCTAACAAATATTCAGTTCCCAAACAAAGATAAGTAAGCAGAATGAAACACCTAATCAATCCTACAACATTCTGTAGAAAGTTTCAGTGAAATGGAACTGAAAGTCTCTGAGTTACAAAGAAGAACTGAAAGGGGTTAGACAAATTGATTTGCACGAGAGGTTGAAATACTTTTTACAGTACTTATGAAGAGCAAAGTTAGATTTTAATGGCACTGCAATTTCAAATGCTTAGTTTAATAAGAACAATTTTCCTATTTTTTTTTCTTGGAACTTTCAAAATTTTCTAACTTTTTCTCAGAATTTTCAAAATTTTCTAATTTTTTCTCAGAATTTTCAAATTGTTCCTGACTTTTGCTCAGAAATTGCAAATTTCCCTAACTTTTCCAGGTTATCCAGGTGGCTAGACACCCTGTAGCTGTTTACCACATACCAGATTACATCATTGATAGTGCAAGATTTCACAAAATCTAATACAGATATCACAAATTACCTATTAGAATAAAAGTATTGGAAACCTAAAGTAATAGAATTTCTCAAGTGAAAATTACTGAAAATAATTGAGTAAATTGATTGGGACTAGCAACTAAAGTCACAAAACAAATGTATGCATTCTGGATTTTTGAGGTTTCCAGATTTCAGAGACTGCACTGCGCCTGAAAGAATATAGAAACATGGTTTTGCTGTTAAAATAATAATAAAAAAAGAAACAATGTAACCTGAATGTTGAGCACTATTTTGTCCAACATTATGGATGATGAGTGTCCATGCTCCTATGATTTCTTCACCCCAAAACTGCACAGACATAAATGGCCAGTCATCAAAACTGTCTTGATGATCTTCTGCATCATGAGGACGTGGAAATAATAAAAAAGATGATGTATTTTGGGGAGATACCAATATAATGTGCAAATTTCCACGAGGGTGAAATGAAAGTGTAACTCTAACTTGCACATGTTCAGCATATCTTACAAAATTTTTTGAATGCTCACACCCATCAGTATAAATTGTAGCTTCAACATACTCTCCTCTGCGTTTTGGAATAGATCTAAAGAAAATATACCTTTGATTAAAATATTAATTAAAATCTTAACAATATAAAATAAAATATACTTTATAAATAATTTATAATGTTTAAAATTGAATCGGTCATTTCAAAAACCACATAAGTCACAGAAACAGAACTTTTAGAAATTGAAAAAAAAACTGTATTATTCACAAGTAAACAAATTTTTATGAATTTTTTGGGCCGATTATAAAGTTTTGACTTGAAAGTTTGTAAATATGAAATAATTTTTATAATTTATGAATAATAAAAAGAAGAATAACAGAAAAACTGTTCCTGACTTATGTTGTTTTAGCAAGAAACAAGGTTAGGTGGTATTTAATTTGAACAAAACAATCATATTAAACATATTTTTAATTAAAATTAATGAAGATAGCACTTATACATGAACATTTTTATGTTTTAATATGGTATTGCATGTCAATAGAAATATGGTAATATAATATGGTATCTGCATGTAATCTGGTATTGCATACAAAAACCATTTAAGGGTCCTCTTCATGCACTTGAAAACACCCACTCGCTAATGTTAATCCTATGGGGCATTATTTTTCTAATAACTCGTTTGCATTTCAATATTTTTAAACTATGTTTTTTGCATTGGATAGCAGAGATCAATCTCTATTTCTGCCATTGATTACTTTTTTGATTTTCTTTGCAGATTTTTTTGTTACGAAGATACTTTCACTTTCGAAACCAGTTCTGAAAGTGAAAGTATCTTAGTAAAAATAATCCGAAACGAAAATCGAAAAAGTAATCAATGGCAGAAATAGAGATTGATCTCTGCTATCCAATGCAAAAAAAATAGTTTAAAAATATTGAAATGCAAACGAGTTATTAGAAAAATAATGCCCCATAGGATTAACATCAGCGAGCGGGTGTTTTCAAGTGCATGAAGAGGACCCTTAAGTCACTGACTTTATGTGGTTATTATCCAGATCATGGCTCTATCTTTAAGGAAGCATTTGTCACAAAAAAAGTATATTTGGAAAAAACTTGACTTATGTTTTTTTTTTTTTTTCTTAAACAACCGATTCAATTATAACAATTTATTTCAACATTATATTTAAAGAGACTAATAATCAAGTAACCAGATATTAATAAAATGTGGATTATGTAAATTTTAAATGAGCAAGACCTAAATGTTTGATTTCAAATTTTTCAATTATAGTCCAACTATCTAAATTTTAGAAAAGGATCAAGTATTTAAAGCAATCAGAATTTACTAAAAACATGCAATTTATAAATTTAATTTTTTAACTCATATGTAAAAACTTGAGTGGTTAATTCCAGATAGGCTTATAAGAAATTCTTCAAATCTTCACTTTTGAAAACTCTTCAAAAATATAGTTTTAAATTTTTGTGCTATTTCCTTACAATCAAATGGAAAAATTCTTTGCAATTTATACAGTAATTACTTAAATTATTTTACCTTTGCTGCACAAAAGCACTGATTTCAAAAGTCTTAATAACATGTTTTACTTAAAACCTAATAAATAATCCTAATATTTGGTTGTTCAGTTTAGGAAGCAAAAATTATCTTCAGCACATAAAACCTAAATAGATCAAGATGGAAGAACTGATGACCAAAAAGATTCTAAAAGATGCTGTATATTTATGATAGAATACATATACTTTTGTATATTATTTAGGTTATTTCAATGTACTGATCATATGGTCACTTATGGAGAAGAATAAATAAGTCTAGTTATTTCAACACTATTTACTATTCAGATAATGGAAATATGTCATATGTTTTACAATAATTTCAACAGATTTCAATGCTGTAAGAGGTTTGTAAAGGGCTCATTAGTATTTAATAAAAAAGTGGGACAAACAAAAATACTTTTATACCAGATCACTGAAAAAATTCAGTTTTTAAACTAAAAAAAAAATTAACTTCAGAAATTAAGAGCATATAAGAAACTAGTACAATATAATATTGATATTTCACTTTCTCACATTGTTAAATAATGCAGTATATGATGGTTTCAGATTTTAAATAAAATATGGAATGGATAATGAATAGTATATAATTCATGTTAATAGTTACACCAAGAGTTAAAGAATGGAACTTTTTTATTTTACAGAAGAATAAACTAAAACACAAAATAATTTGCAAATGAAACTACATTTAAGTCATATTAAAATTATTCTTGCCTTTATATGTACCATTATTTATAAATCAAAAATCAATCTGAAATGTTTCACAAATGAAAAACGTAAAAAGATTCATGAGTTAACAGCTTTCGCAGCATCAATTATGCATGTTGAAATGACAATGCATTCATACTTAAAAAATATATTTAATCTTATAAAAATATAAAACCTTCTTATTTCATCTGGTGGTGTGGAGCAGATATGTTGATCATCTAAAGTTTTCCACTTTGTAGCTACTTTAACCATGGCATAGCCATCCATTAAACCATATCCAAACTTTGTACTAACTAAAAGAAAGAAGTAGCTAAATGTTACATTGAATTGAAATACACAAATGCTCTTAATAACAGATTTATCTGAAGCAGTTATAAAAAGTTAATAAAAGTTATATAAAAGATTTAATGCATCACCATTAAATCTTAGCATCTCTATACCAGAAAAGGGCAATATCCAATTTATTTCATCCCCATGCTCTGCTTCTTTTCAATAGTATATTCAATTAGTGATTTGTCAAATTTGGTGTTAACTGAGACACATTTCATTAGAATATAAATCTTCCACTATACAATTTTCAAGATCATGTAATTACCACATGTGTATAATTTTCTTCATATACAGGGTGACTTTTAATTAACCTACAACTTTAAACTGAAATAATTTCTCAGAGCTTTATTAGATTGCAGCATGAATGTGTGCAGTGAGAGAGGGCATAAAAGGAATTTGTTCAGTGTCAGTTCCACGCAATTTTGAAAATGTCTCCCAAAGCATCATATTCAACTGAAGATTGTACTTTTATACTTAAAAATTGGTATTTATGTGATGAAAATGCAACACTATTTCTACAGTAGTGATCTTCAACATTCAGAAACTGAACTAATGCTTCTGAAGCATTGGTAAGAGATGTGATAAGAAAATTGGCCACCTTATTCACCAGATATGAACTCATGTGGTTTCTATGTTTGGGGTCATATGAAATATTTTGTTCACAAGAAGAAGCCAACAGACCTTATTAGCAAAAAGAAACAATTTTGTTACTGATAGCTTTGTGGCTAAGTTGCGGTATTGAATCACCTCTGAAAGTTCACACTTTGATAACCTTATCCATTAAATTCCTTTTCCGTGTTCTTTTCAATAAAAAAATGTTCGTAGTACTATCTGCAATGACTCAAGAGTTAAAAGTTTCAGATTAATTAAAAGTCATCCTTTATATTTTTAAAGAGTGTCTATTCCAGATCATCAATGAATTTCCCTGACTTTTCCAGGTTTTCCATACAAATAAAAGATCGAGATTTTGTGATGTTACACACAAAAAACAATTTTTTTTTGCAAAATTTACAAATTGTTGAACATTTTACATGCTAAATATGTTGCAGAAACACACTTTTAGCATCAGGTTCTATCCATTTTGTCTAATCAGGATTAAATTCTTTATCTCATCAGTCACAGCAAAATACAGATTGCTTTGACATATAATACAAACAATAAATATTTACAAATTAAGCTAACAATTGTTCAGTTCCCAAATAAAGATAAGTAAGCAGGGTGAAACACCTAATCAATCCTAGAACATTCAATAGAGACAAAATGATTTGCAGGAGAGGTTGAAATATTCTTTACACTACTTATGAAGAGCGAAGTTTGATTTTAACTGATGGCACTGCAATTTCAAATTCTTAGTTTTATAAGGAACATTTTCCTATTTTTTTCTTGAAAGTTTCAAAATTTTCTAAGAATTTTCAAATTTCCCTGACTTTTCCTCAGAAATGGTAAATTTCCCTGACTTTTCCAGTCCATATAAATTTAACTGTCTTTCCAGGTTATCCAGGTGGCTAAACAGCCTGTTTTCAACACACAGTATCTTTTTAGTGTGACAGTCTTAAAGGCAAGAAAGTATTTTAAAAGATAAAAAATCACAAACTATCATTTTTTAACTATTACTGGAATATAGTCAGCAAAAGCAATTTTACTTATTATAATTTTATATCACTTTTGAAATTCAGAAAACATGATAAATTGTAGATAATTTTTAGTAAAGAACCAGATAATATATTATTATATAAAGCAACTAAAAAATTAAATCAGTTCGAACCCTCTTAACGTCTTAATCATTGCACTTGATAAGAGAAGGCTACTTTTTTAAAATTTCAGATTGCTTGATTGCCACTAATTTTTTGAAGCAGAAATATTCGCCTTATTTAATGGTAGATAAAAAATTGCAACAATAAAGCCAATTACACTATTTTAAAAACTGGTGGGAATCAAAGAATCTGAATTTTAAAAAAAGTAGCCTATACTGCCCGTGAACGTATCGAGTATGACGATTAAGGTGTTAAACTACCAGAAGCCACTCATAAGAAGTACAGAGTGGCACATGGAATGCCATATGTTGAAAATAGTTTACATAAAATATTCATTACACAAAATATCACACATTTCTGAAAAATTGAAATTGAGGAGAAATGCAGACTTTGTTCACAAATTTCTAATTTAGTTTCCAGGCATAAGGAAATTTAAGATAATATGTCAGACATACATTCTTTCATTTTTACTTTCTTCTATCTATAACAGAAGAAAGTATTGTAATTGAAATTTTTTTTTACTTCCGGTTTTCGACGAATTTACACATTTTAGGGGTCAGAGATTCCGAAAAACATGTTTTTACAAAATGTCTGTCCGTCTGTCTGTCCTCATTGTGTCATCGAAAAGTATATGAAGCTACGCTTCAAATTGAACCAATTTTTTTTCTATGTTTTTGGCTATGGCCAGCAGGTCCCACTTGAATTTGGGGATATTTCGACAAAGGGAGGCGCTGCGATCGTGATTTTTGTTCCATTTTCACTATTGTATCATTGAAAAGTGTATTAAGTTATGCAGATAATTGAACCAAATTTTTTGCATATGTTTTTGACTATAGCCTGCAGGTCCCATTTGAATTTGAAGATATTTCAACAAAAGGGGTCGCTGCGATTGCGATTTTTGTTCCATTTTCACTATTGTATTATCAAAAAGTGTATGAAGTTATGCAGATAATTGAACCAAATTTGTTGTATATGTTTTTGACTATAGCCTGCAGGTCCCAGTTGAATTTTGGGATATTACGGCTGAAGGGTGCACTGTGATAGCCATTTAAAGATTTCAATTAAAAAAATTGTACAAAAAATTTGAAATCTTAAAAACTTTTTCCGTTAAATGTTCAGCCTTGATCTAAGGATTCCAGAGCATTTTTTGTTTTGCCTCTATCTTAAAAAATGGCTGAGATATATCAGTTTGAAATTATAGGGTGGCTGACATTTTGAAACAATACAGCAGGATTCCTCCAAAAACGGGTTTAATTTATGAGTTTTAGTGAACATGGTTTTGCCAAATTTTCTTTCATTGTTGTAACCATCATTTCAACACTTACATGCTTAACATTATATAGTTATATTCGCCAATGTTAAATTCTCACGAAGCTTGGCGATAATTGGTGAAATATTGTCAAATTTGGTGACAAAAATATGTTGCCATATATGAAGCCAACTTGGCTATGTCTGTCTAATTTGGCGATATTCTCATTCAAATGCAGTATTGATGATAACTGTGAATGACTCTTCTGTAATCGGGTTCCGTGCACTTTAGCTTTGTGTATTTTCAGTAGAATTAGCTAAAATCTCAAAACCAAGCAATAGGGAAGCTATCTTTTCCTGCCGGTACAGGCCAGAAGGACTTTTCATAGTTTAGTATAATACATTGGCTGCTCTCATACAAGTAACCCAATGATTCGCAAGCAGCTGACGTACAACAGAATGACGAAAATTATTGATTTTTTTTGCTGGTGTGATAACGAGTTTTGAATTATTAACATGTATGAGATAGAAGAAATTTTTGGGATTGGCATATCCGACTAGTTATATATGTATATGCTAAAACATGTGTATTAATGTACATTTATGATAAAAAAAAAACAGTAGTGCAACCAGTGAGAGATTTCACCTTAGAGGGGATTTGAATCATTATTACTTGTAACATACACAATTTCACCTTTTTACTTGTTCTTGATGTATTTTTTAATTAAATATTTGACATATAAACACAAATTAATGAAAAACACAAGCAGTTAAAACAAATCTAGCATTCAGCAGCTTCAAGGTTTCATGAAAGAAGCCCATTCTTTAATCTTTTGAGAAAAATAAAAGAAAGAGAGGTGGAAAAATTAGTAGCATTAACACACATACTTAGCAGCTACTTCTTCTGCAATATTTTTTTCATTAACTTTGCAATTAAGAAATTTGATTATGAAGAATTGAAACACTTGAATGTTAAAATCAGGGAAAAGATCGACAAAAGAGCAAAAAAGCTAAAAACTGTGTGAACGACATTTGAGCAATAATAGTTATGAATTTCAAGCACAATAAATATTATAAATGCTATTAAAAAAATATTTTTTTTAAATATATATATGTATTACATACAATTATATATATATATATATATATATATATATATATATATATATATATATATATATATATATATATATATATTACATCAATTTAGCTTTGAGTAAATTAAAAAGAATTAGGCAGAAATTATTTACTTACAAATAAAAAGTCTATTTTACCAAGATACAGCAGATTAATAAAAACCTTCATTGGCATGAACATTTTTTTTTAACTGAAATTTTGAAAACAGTAAGACATTTTTCTTGAAACAGCAAATCACGTATATGCTCATAATTGCAACCACCTTAAATAAATGATAGAACAGAGTTCCCAGTCTTTTTTTAAATAAAAAATAAGTTTTTAAGGAATTAAACAGATTTTGTAAGGACATTATCAGTGGCACAAACCAGTCAGTGTGTGGTTATTCCAGATTCCAGGTCATTTTTACCAGCCAATTATTTGATTTTTTGAATGGATTTTTTAAATTTAATTTGTTTTCACATTTTGTGGAGAATATTCAACATTACTAAAAGAATTCAGGTTTCAATTTTTTAACCCAATTCAGTAAATTTTGAAAAAATTTGTGCTTTTTCAGCAATCCTTTGACAAGATTTGCATTTTTTTCAGCAATCCTTTGGCGATCCTTTGGCATTTTCTCTGCTATCCTTTGACAAAATTCGCATTTACTCTGCAATCCTTTAGTGAAATTTGTGTTTTCTCAGCAATCTTTTGGCAAAATTCACGTTTTTTCCCATGATCTTCTTGCAAATTTTGCATTTTTTACATGATCCTTTAACGAAATTTGAGTTTTTTCTGCAATTCTTTTGACAAAATTCACATTTTTCTGTGATCCTTTGAAGAATTTCACATTTTTTTCTTTGATTCTTTGAAGAATTTTGCGTTTTTTCTGTGATCTGCGAATTTCATATTTTCCCATGATTTTTTTTTCAAAATTTGAGTTTTTTATGCGATTTTTTTGCAAAATTCATGTTTTACCCATGATCCTTTGACAAAAGTCATATGTTTTCAGAAAATTGGGAAATGGTAAAAAATCAGAAAATGAAAAATGATAAAAAAATTGGAAAATCACAGATTCACAGAAGAATCTCATGCCTGGTTAAAATGTTTTAGCTGTTTTTGTTTTCATTTATATTGTTCTTTACACACCATGTATTTATCTTAATACAACAGGTTTTGTGTGCATCTTATTAGTCTTCAGATGCTTTGAGAATGGTTTTGACCCCTCCTCTCCCCCAACACTTCACTAGAGTAAGAGAATGATAAAGAATTGCAGAAGTATGATTTTTCCATAAATTTCTTCTGTAGCATATCCAGATCTAGAAAGAAGGATGTGCCACTGCTGATTAGACAGCATTGAGACTATGTTTAACATGGCAATTTCAATGGTTTAACATTTTCTTAAAATGTTAAGCTTTTGGATAAAATCTTCATGAGCATAACTGTTTTACTCATATAATACATGTTCTCTATTATTCTGAAGAAAAAGTCATTAACCTTTTTGCTCACCTGAACCTCATATGATAAAAAGTGGTGTTTTAAAATTGGTTTTTGACTAAATTTTATTTTGAGTGATAGCTCATAAATTTTCAAGCTTCATATATGGCATAAATTAGCTTTCTTTAAGCAATATCTTGAATAACATTTTAAATTATGTCAATTCAGACATGGATTTGAGAACAAAAAATCATGAGCAACAGGATTAAAGTTGCTTCAAACTGCAGTGCATTTTTAAATTTCTGCATGCATACTTATTTCCTCTTCTTTAAACATTTTTTTTCATAATCTTTTAGGTAATCTAATCCTAAAATTTCTTTAGAAGTTGGTGCGTTTACACACACAAAAATACAAAATTTGTCATCATAACGTCTAAAATACTGGACCAATTATAATCTAATTTGGACAGTAGATTGATCTTCCAAGCAAATGAAAGGAAAGTGTTTAAAAAAAAAGGGTTAAAATCATATTTTACAAATTTTAATATTCAATTTTTATATTCAATTTTATATTCAATTTAATTATTCAAATTTTAATATTCAATTTTTTATTCATTTTTATATTCAATTTTAATATTCAATTTTTTATTATTCAATTTTTAATTGTTAATTTCATGCCAAAACTGAGTTAAGTTGCCAAATATGGCACTACAAATTTTAAGGTCAGACATTACAATTTCTAGTGAAGTCCAAACCATTATTCACACACGACAAGCAGCTATGACATTTGGCTAGGGCAGAAAACTCTACAGGGGAAAAAGCACCAAATTTTTCCCTGCCAAAAATGTAAATATAACATTGTAATTTTTCAAAATCAAATTCGTAGGTTCCTGAAGGAAGTTTCAAACTTTTTTCAACATTTTATACACTTATTATTGACTAATTTGTATTTTTAACTGCTTTTTTTAAAATTCTATGTTAATAGTCTATTATGTGGTCTCAAAAATTGTCTTTTCAGTAAGTCATGCTGCTGTAAAATCAAACTAGTCGAATGTGCCAGTCCCAAAACTTTCTTCTATCTGACACAGGTTTCGCATACACAAAAAACGAATCAGCAGCAATTTATATCAAGGTCGAACTGAATCTAAAGTTTTATTAAATTCCGTGCATTAGTTCTTCAGATATGACTATCGCTAAAATCGTGTAAATCCTAAAAAATGCAGCACCAACTGTTGGTAGATTTAGACCAAAACCTAATGAACAACAGCTTTTGTCAATGTCTAACTGAATCTGAAGTTTGATGAAAATCCGTGCATTAGCTCTTGAGATATAGTTATCGTGAAAATCATGAAAAAAGTAGAATAGCAGTGCTACTTGTTGGGCTATTTACACCAAAACGTAATCAGCATCTATTTATGTCAAGGTCTAACAGAATCTTAAGTTGGATGAAATTCTGTGCATTAGTTCTTGAACAGCTATCTTAAAAATCATGAAAAAAGTAGCATAGCAGCACCACCTGTTGGGATATCAACACTAAAACGTAATCAGCGTCTATTTATATCAAGGTCTAACTGAATCTGAAGTTTGATGCAAAGAAGTGCATTATTTCGCGAGATAGAGCTATTGCGGAAATCGTGAAAAAATGCAGCATAGCAGTGCCACCGGTTGGGCAATTTTCACCAAAAACTAATCAGCACCAATTTATATCAGGGACTAAATGAATATACAGTTTTATTAAATTCTGTGCCTTAGTTCTTGAGATAGCGTGCCCACAAAATTTTTGTCACAGACTCAGATATAGACATTTTCTAAAAAGAGTCAAATCATGTTCAGGACCTTCTAAAATGTATGAATCTGTCAAAAACCGAAAGTTGAAAATTTTCAGGAATCCAATACTTTCTTCTTGTAAAGACAGAAGAGTAAATGTAAGATTTTAACAGAAAAATTTTATCGATTCTGAAACTTCGTAATATAGGGCTTTAAAATGCACCAGGTCTCAATGCTAGATGTGAGCTGAAACAAAAGTGGTTCCCTTGTTAGATGTTAATTTCTTATTTTAAGGGGACACTTCAAACATTCTTGCTGATCACAAAACTGAATGTTAACCTATGGAAAAATTTACAAAATTACTTATAACCTAATATATTAACTAAAATTTAGTTTTTGCCATCAGACAATTGATGTCTAATGATAACACACTATGTTTTCAAGAATTGTCTCTATAAATTTTAATTGTAATTTTTAACAGTAAGTTTTTAAAATTTTATTCAAGAAAAATTTGTTAGATTTTCAGATACTTAAAATTTGGAAAAATATTTTTTGAAAATGTTGATATCAGATATAAACTTTGAGATGGTGAAAAACAAATTTTGAAAACCGTAAAAGGGAATGATAAAATTCTTTCAGGTTAACATTAAATTTCCCAATATGTGAGGAGAAAACTGTTTCTACTTGAAGACAGAGTGAGAAAAACTTTTTTGACTGACAAGCCTTGACTTTGCAAATTTGGTAAAAAGTAAAGAGGGAGGGCTACTTGGCTCTAACCTGTTTAAGTCAGATACTGCGGAATTTAAAGGACATAGAACAAATTCGAGTCACATTCCCCATTTGCTAAAAATTAAAACTTTTGTTAAAATAGAGCTTTATAAATAGAAAAGCAACTTCTGAAATGTTACTGCACATTGTAGTTTATCACAAATACCATATCCTAAAGATATTTTTACAGCACATTTATAATATTAATGCTAAAGACTAGATAGCAATAAATATGAATGCACTGCAAATAGAAATAAAAGTAAACCCTTATTTTTTTTAACCTAATATATGTAAAATCAAATACAAACCTCTTCGATAAACACCATTAGTAATCCAACCTTCTTCATTATTCAAGGGATCATATCGTGATGTAATTACAATAATATATTGCATGTCTCTCCATGTTAGTTCAGGGCTATAATTTAAAAATAATATATTCTAGTAAGAAATTTAAATCATGTATGTCAAATCAATCAAAACTATTTCAGCAAAACCCGAGTGAGAAAAAGATATACATATGACTACAGGGGAAAACAGGAAAAATAACAGAAAATTTATAACAAAAAAAAATTATAACTTGCTGCCATCAATATTGCAAGACTGGGAAGAAATTAAGCTGTAGACCTAAAATTTGCATGATGAATGCAGCATAACAAGACATATATTCATGACTATCAATATAAAATATGTACACATTATGGACATACCTCCTAGAAATAGAGGAATGGGATATCAGCAAGTATGTTTGCCTATTTCTTATTGTCTGTTGTGTTTGTAGGTAAAGCAGCTATATGAAGGGACAGGAAGAGGAATGATGATAATCCAGATTTTTGTAAAATTTGAGAGGATATTGCCATCTATTAGTTTGAAAAGTGTTTTATTGTTTGGTAAATTTGGATTGATGCAACAATGAAGGTAGTACCTTGAAAAACACAGTTGAACATAGATATAAATGGAGAATTATCAAAGCCCTTTAAAAAAAATCATATTTGCAGATTGTTATAAAGAGAAAAGAACAATAGAAGTCAATGGTTGTAAAAGAAAGAACAATAAATAACTAGCAACTGTTTGGGACTATCATCATTTTATCCCCTAACCCTTCTCATATCTAGTTAAAAAGATTAAACATGTCACACATTTAAATTTGTTAGGGAAGCATATAATTTTAGGGTTATTGTAGGGTGGTTATAATTGTTTATAAAAATTTGTAAAAAAAGCTTCTTAAATTTACTTTACTTCTCTAATGATACATTTAAAAAGTTTGTAATTTTACTAGTTAATTTTTTATGAAATTTTAATTATTCTTTTTGCTGAAAATTTAGCTAGATTACTTGGCCAAAGATGATTTAATAGAATGAAGTGAATAATCCTAACACTCCACACATAAAAAGGATAGAAATCTTATCTACATGGTCAACAGGATTAAACTCCTGCATCTTGTCAGCCATTTAATGGCTAAGCAGAGTAAGCAGCAGAAATTTAAAATGTCCATCATGTGGAAGACTATAAAGAAAAGCAGTTCCATTACACAATACAGATTTTAATAATGAGGATGAAGGCTACATAATACGTAACATTACTTTGCTAAGAAACTCAAGTAAAACTTAAATTAAAAATGATTAAGATAAATAAGTTAAAAACTGCAGTAACATAATTATATCAAGGGAAAAAGGGCAAGGCAAACAAACCAGCAAATCTTCATTCTATATACAAAAGAACAAACAGTTCATTTATATACAAATGTTGCTGCTTCAAAAATCAAAACTTGCATCTGAAATGCTATTGGCAACTCACATATGATGCAGTATTCCAGCCAATCCTGATGAGTGACGCGATTCCAAAATCACTGTTACAGAATGTTATCTAATAACATTTTTACATTTAGAAAAAAATTCAAAATATCATTTCTAATATACTTAATAATGTATAAGCTTGAAGGGTGTTTTATTGTTTGGTAAAATTGGATTGATGCAACAATGTAGGTAGTACCTTGAAAAACACAGTTGAACACAGATAACATTTAGTCAGTAATGATGTTTATGATCACTTTCATAAAATTGTTAACAAATGTTAAATTTATGTATACAGATGAGGAAAAAACCAATGTGCATCAAAACGACAATTAATACTTTAGTTTTATACTCTTTTAAATTAAAATCAGCATTAGTTAGATGTGTAACGCATCTTTACTCTACCTTAATAATTACCATCACACACAAAAACTCAACTTTATAAACAATACAATCTTATATGCATTATCAGTAGCTTTCAGAAAGTGGCTACAGCAATGCTAAACTTAACCCTCTTAGAGGCTGTACCATATTTTTCAGTTTCCTGGAAACAACTTTGCTGTAAAGAAAAAAAGAATTTTTTTTTTTAAACTGAAATTAATTTTTCAGATATTTCAACTATAAAATTTAAATTACCCTGAGTTTTATGAGTATTTTAATGAAAATGTAAGAAAGCCCTTAATACTCAGATAGTTAAATGGCACAGCAAAAGTTTCTGCAATTACAATATGGCATGGAACAGAGCATATTCACTAATGACAAATATAATTAATTTTTCCAAATGAATCATTTTACTTGTACTGTCGGCCAAAAGAAGACCACTCTATACATTTTAATCTCCAAACTGTCACAGAAATAAACAGAAATAGCCATTCGACTGGAAATAATCTTTTTTTAATTTATATAACAAAATGTGCTTAGGGAACATACAAAAACTGTACCATACTCTGAAATTTTCAAAACGAACGTCTAATTTTGACATTATATACAGTGGTGGACATAATTATAAGACACCTATCTAATTTGACATACAGTGAAAAAAAAAAGATTCAGAGCTTAAAAATAGTTTATCGAATACGACAAAAACATAAATTTATTCTGTTATCACACGTAATTGTTTTAAAGAAATGATATTTTTATAGAGTTTAATAAAAAAAAAAAAAAAATACCATGGACAAAATTTTAAGACACCCTAACATTTTAATTAAAACACCTGCTTTTTTTAGAAATATGCAAATTTTCTGCACGCTGTTACGATGTCAGCAGTTAACTAAAGCAGACGATAACCGACTTCATGCATTTACAAACATGCCACGAAGTACAGAATGCCCCAGCACATTTTATAACATTATTTAGGTCTTCAACACATGTAAACTGCCTCCCATTTCGGTAAACCTTACGAGCTAAGATCATCCACAAGTTTTCGATGGAATTTAAGTCTGGGGAGCGAGAAGGCTACGGAAGAACATTGGTATTTTGCTCAAAAAACCAATTTTTTGTTACGTATGATGTATGAATCGAAGCGTTATCGTGCTGGAAAGTGTAGTTTTCGCCACAAAGAAGTACACCGTACATGGCTAGTTGATCTTTAAGAAGATTCGCATACTATTCGGAATTCATTCTTGAATGCACAAAAACGATATCGGTTTTCCCTTGAGCCGAAAAACCAGCCCAAACCATTACTGAGCCTCCACCCATTTGGCGGCTCATTTGTACTTCAGGAGACTTCGTAAATCATGCCAATAATAGTGAAACCCGTGAGGACCATCCAGGTTAAACTTTTTTTTATCAGAAAATAACACAGAGTACCATTTGGAGGTCCAGGTCATAGTTTGTTTAGCAAAGTTTAAACGGTCCATTTTGTACAGCCTTAGAAGCGGTGGTTTTTTCTTCAATTTTTTAAATTTCACATAGGAAGCATTATGCAACACCCTGCGAATGGTTCTCTTTGAACAATTCAGTTTCAAAGCATTTTTAATGCCTGTAGTGGTCATCTTATTCTGTGTAGCGAGCGAAAGCACATGGCGTCTGTCTCTCGAGGACAAGCAAGGAGTACATCCTGATCTTTTAATCACCGATCCATTACTTCCTCTTTTCAAAAGATTTGAAATTGCACATCTAGAGCGTTTAATAACTTTAAAAAAATTATTAACTGAAGCACCAATTCCATTTAATCTCCAAATTTCACGAATTTCACTTTCTTTTAATTCTGTACCTCATGGCAATGTTTGTAAATGCGTGAAGTCGGTTATCGTCTGCTTTAGTTAACTGCTGACATCGTAACAGCGTGCAGAAAATTTGCATATTTCTAAAAAAAGCAGGTGTTTTAATTAAAATGTTAGGGTGTCTTAGAATTTTGTCCATGGTATTTTTTTTTTTTTTTTATTAAACTCTATAAAAATATCATTTCTTTAAAACAATTACGTGTGATAACAGAATAAATTTATGTTTTTGTCGTATTTGATAAAGCATTTTTAAGCTCTGAATCTTTTCTTTTACTGTAGGTCAAATTAGGTAGGTGTCTTATAATTATGTCCACCACTGTATGACTTTTTCAGTAAATTTTACTTTAGGATATCAAATGGGAAAGTCATTCGGTCAATAAGTTTAGGAATTAGGAAGTTTAAAATTTGGACTCTTAATGTTAAATTAATTTGTTATAGTTTCAAAACGTATTACAATGTAGATAGTTTTTTAAGCTTAATTCAAAAACTACTTGATGGAATGAGCTGTAAGTTTGGATTTGCATTTTTGAAACTTCTAGAAATTGATTTCTATTAAAAAATTCTTAGGTTACAATTCATATATAGATATTTAATTAATTTTGAAAATATATACATACTTTGAAATTGAATTTTGAAAATATATGAATTGCAACATACAATTTTTAACAGAAATTGATTTTTAGAAGCTTCATATATGAGGGCTCAAAATTACTGTTCATTCTGCCAAGTAGATTTTTAGTAATGCATAAAAAAGTACCTGCATTGTAATCTGTTTTAGAACAATGCAAATGAATTTTACATTAGGAGTTCAAAGTTTTAAACCTTCATAATTCCTAAACTATTTTACCGAATAACTTCCTGTTTGGTACCCTTAACCTGGGAGAAGGTGTGTCAAAAAATTGCACATGAGAAGGTGCACTGTGTATGTTATACCCGATGGGAGTTTAAACCTTTCAAATGTCATGAAATGCAAGTTACTTATTTGTTATAACAAAGAAATAAACAAAATAATGTTAAAAAAATTCAACCCATAAAAATTGACAGATAAACACTTTTATATTACAATAAAAATGAACTTACATTTTTATGGTACATTCCTCACAGAATGGACTGATATGATCCATACATATGTATTTGTCACATTTTGGCATGTGTATTTATTTTTCCTGTCCTTATTACATGGACATGTGGTGACATTTCACCATCTTAACTTAAAAAGAAAATTAATGTTGAAGTCAAAACACAAAAAATGACTGACTCGAGAAGTCACACATGTATCTCACATTGAATACAACTGCAAAAAAACTAATTTTGGAATTTCCCTAGGAATTCTTTACCCTCAACTCAGTTACACAAGGGGTTTCACCCCCCGTGTAACCCAAATGAGGAGTAACCCATGTTTCCCAAATGAGGAGTGTGAGATAAGTAAGGATGAATGCAGCACTCGGTATGACATACACTGCAAGCGTGCTCCCAGGTTTTGACGACTACTAAGCTTATTTCTTAAAAACATAAATTGAAAGAAGACATAATTTCCAGATTTTTAACACAATAGTGATGGATACAGCTTTTC
The DNA here is from genome assembly GCA_963931845.1 of Maratus michaelseni. Lineage (NCBI taxonomy): Eukaryota > Metazoa > Arthropoda > Arachnida > Araneae > Salticidae > Maratus > Maratus michaelseni. The sequence continues at coordinate 130,194,573 of OZ007599.1, forward strand.
ATATATGTATAAAAATTATTGGTATACTCCCTACAATATCATATGGAGTGTTTTCTGCATCTACCACAGCACCAGCTTTGTGCACACATTAAATTGCTGAAATTTTTTTCCTGTGGATCTATTCTGATATTTATTTTTTATTCTGTTTAGGGTGCTGAAAGATCTTTCAATAGATGCAGAGTAAGTCTCAATATATTTTCACTTCTGCCACTTCACCAAGTAACTGTTCTTTAACAAATCATTCTGCTAACAATTACATCTGAAGAAACTTTGACCTTTATTGGTGTATTTGTTGGCATGTGTGATTGTTCAACCTCAGCTACCTGCTTTAGCCATCTCTAAGAAGACCCATAGAGATTGAATTTCCATCTTTGCCAGACCATTAGAATAAAATATAGTGGATTCAGCAGTGAAAGGAAATTACACAGTGGTTGAAATTCGTTTTTAGTGATTTGACTGGGTATCAGTATGATGAAAATGATTCATCTCGGTGAAAATCTTACACTTGGATAAAATACTTATGGAGCATGAGAATATCCCACTTATTTTCCCTGTCAACTTGAGTACCACAGCCACAACATCCCTGCATCTCTGGAATTCCAGAATAATGTAGAAGCCTACCCCTATGACCACCTGCAATGTATGATTTGTGAATGTCAGGGATGGGGTTGGATGAAAAAAAAGAGAGGAAGAGATAGCAAGCAGCAGCAGGTGAAGATGTTTCTTCATCAGCTCAATATTATTTTATCGATTCTCTTTGGATAAAATAAAGTAAAGGAAGAGGCAGTGTGTCTCTTGGTTGTTGAATAGTTGGCCAATGTAAATATAATTATTTTTTCTTTGAATAAATGCTATTGTTTATAGAGGCAGAATTTAATTTAACTCTTACTGGCACACAAAATACATATTAAAAAAACGATTTCATGAAAAATATGAAATTCTGATTACTATCCATTTAATTTCTGAATGAGAGAGATTCTCACAGTCTTGTAACCTATCAAGAATCCCCATTACAGACAGGTGACATGAGGTATTTCCTTATTATCTAGGCATTACCTTTTTCATTGAATCAACTATTATAAAAGCAATACTAGTAAAAATATGTTGCCAGCAATGTTTGGTTTCAATAATAGACAGCAAAGTACACTAAAGGCTAAGGCATAGTACCTTAACCAGAGGTTGTGGCAAATCTTTCACCCATGGGACAGGGATATCAAAAGCAGAAATAACAACAACATAAGAAAATTAGCTGCTTCTGCAGTTGATAAAGCTCTTTAAAAATTCTATAGACCCTCAAGAAAATGTACCCTTTCTAAATTTGTCAACTAAATTTGATAACTTCATTGTTCTTCCTTTTTATTAACCTTTAACTTTAAAATTAGCTAAAATCCTAATTTTTTTCAATTTTAATGTTATTTTTAAGCATGTCAATAATCTTCAGTTCCCTTCCACTAAGTTTCCTAAAAGGAAGTCTAGAATGTTCCTTCCAATGATTGTCATTTATCTTAACCCTCTCATTTCCCAGAGAAGGTTAAGATAAATTATTCATATGAGGCTCCTAACTTATATGATAAAACACAATGTTTTAGAAAAGGCTTTTGACACAATTTTATTTTGAGTGATGTCTTTTAAACATCCATGCTTCATTTATGGCATAAATTATTTTTTTATCGCAAACTTTAATAGTATCTTAATTCTACTAATTCAAAGATTGACGTGTGGAAAAAAAAAAAAAAAAAGACAGTAACAAGAAGGTTAAATAGGCAAACTGAAAGAATTCTCACACCCCACTTAAAGGAACATCCCATTATGTCTTTGGTTAAGAATTTTCTAAATCAACTATTGCTATATATTCTTGGGACTTTAGGCCCAATTTAGATTTTCAAAATGCTAAAGTTAGCTTTAATTTTTATTTAAAGCTAAAATAATTTTATGATCTTTTACATTTATAATACATAACAAATCAACTCAATTTACTTGCAAAGATAGTTATTTTTCAAATAATAATAATAAATAAATATATTTAAAAAAAAACAAAATTTCTCATACTTAGCTTCTAGAGCAAGGGCACATAACCCAGCAGCTATTGGAGCAGACGCAGAAGTACCAGTATGTTTTTTGGTGCACAAACTATTAGGATTTGGTCGCCCACCTTTTTTCAGTTTTTCGAGATAATCATAATTAACATCAACAGTCACCTACAAAATTAAAATTTTTATTTTAATTTACAAAACCCAAAAACATTTATAACAAAATTTATATAAAAAAATAAGCATTAAAAAATTTTTGCATAAAAGAATTTACATATTATATTTCATTAAATTTTTCCATGTTAAGTGGAAAGAAAAGTTACATTAGGCTGACTTTGATAAACTGAATTCACAGTTCAAATCTGTACTAGCTTGTTTTTTCTTTTCTTTTTTCCATGTCAAATAAGAAATGATAAATGCAACAAACCCAGCACCTTCGACAGGATATACAGTGAAACCTCCTTGAACCGTCACCTCTGAACAACGACAACCTCCGAATACCGGCCATATATGGATGGAACCAAACGCGTTCCATAGCATTAACATTAGTGCGAACCTCTAAATAAGAAATTCCAAACAACGGCCGCTCAAAAGTCACGAGAACAAAAATTTAACAGCTTCCGGTACCATTTCATATTTATTTGCAAACCAAAATGTGAAGCAGATCAAATGAAATTTACTTGATCTGTCAACAAAAAGTCACTTAATCACTTAATCCTTTTCCAAACACTAATATCTTAATCCTTTTGATAACTATTCAAAATATCTTAAATTCCCAAAACTCAAGAGGGACAGGGAGAACAGAAAGACTTTCGTACCACTGCGGGTGAACAAATAATCTGTCAACTCTTTGAATACTGGACTCAGACAACATAGCATCGAAAATACGGGTGGATACTGGAACGTGAAATATGCTGCGAGATAATTTCTTGCCCCCCTTTTTTTATCTGCTACTTGTCAGCAGGACAATTGGAGGTAAAAGTGGAACCTCCCTAAGATAAGTACAACAGGCTTCCAACCCATTGATTCCAATAATCCCCCTGCTCTGCGACAATAGTTGGATGAATTAGGAAGGGGAGAAAAGGTAAAAAGCATTCTGGAGATGCTCCAAGACTTTGTTTAGTCTTTTTTCTACATTTTTTTGTGTGTGAAGTTTTGAAAATCTCCCTTTGTTCATAAAAATAGAGAGCAAGTTTCTTTAGGATGGGAGGGTGTAAAAACATTTCCGTTTGGAATTAAGGGAGAGATGAATTCTCTAAACATTGGGTGTCATATAAATTTCAGTTTTCTGGAAACTTCTGAACAAAAATGTCAAAGACTGATCAATCTTTTGTTCCACTTTTCTGCAGTATGTCTTATTTGGACTCCTTTAACTTCAGAGTACAGTTCTTACTTGTCCGTGATTCTTTGTGCATTGTGTATCGAACTTTTGAATAAGAGTGAAAAATCACAATGAGTTGTTCTAAACAAAAATTTCTAAATTTGAAGGAGAAAATTGAAGTTATTCAGCGTAATAGAAAAGGTGAAAGTGCACGGAAATTGGCAGCAGTTTATGGTTGTGGCAGAACACAAATTAACGCTATTTTAAAAAACAGTGAAGATTATCTTGATCAGTCTCTTCAAGGAATTAATTTAGAAAGGAAAGTCAAGCGTCGGAAGACAGGAAATGAAGAACTTGATGAAATGTCATTGGAATGGCTGTCTGATTGTCGATCAAAAAATCTTCCAATTTCAGGGCCGATGCTACAAGAAAGTGTGTTAGAAATTGCAGAACAATTGAAAATTTCAGATTTCAAAGCATCAAATTGGTGGTTAGAGAAATTTAGGAGCAGGCATAGTATCGTATTTCGCAAGGTGACAGGAGAGGCAGCAGATTGTCCAGCGATTGAAATAGATGCATGGGAAAAAAACACTGCCTTCCCTAATTTCAGGTTATGAATCCTAAAACATTTTCAACAGTGATGAAACGGGACTCTTTTTCCGAGCTCTCCCTGATAAAACTTTATGTTTAAAATGCGATGCTTGCAGAGGTGGGAAGCATGCGAAAGAAAGATTGACCATGCTTCTATGCTGTAACATGATAGGTAATTTCCAAAAAACGCTTGTGATAGGAAATGCTGCGAAGCCACGGTGCTTTAAAAACATGGATATAAAAAAACTACCCGAAATGTGGAGGCATAATAAGAAAGCCTGGACGATCCAATGCATTATGAAAGAATGGTTGACAGAACTGAATAAAGAAATGAAGAAACAAAAACGCAAAATCCTTCTTTTTATGGACAATTCGAAATCTCATCCTACTGAAAATGATTTCAGTAATCTGAAAGTAGTGTTTTTGCTCCCAAACACCACTGCCTTCTGTCAACCATTGGATCAAGGAATAATCCAGGCTTTCAAATTGCGTTACAGGAAAATGCAAATGCGGAAACTTGTGTCTAAGATGAAAGATGCAGTATCAGTAAGTGTTCTCATAAAGTCTCTTAATGTGCTTGATGCTGTTAATTGAATTAGCATTGCGGTAAAAGAAATGAGAAGCTCAACAGTACAGCGATGTTTTGCAAAGGCAGGTTTCCAGGTAAGTTCTATTTATTTATTTATTTATCATGCAGAGAATTTAAATAAGTTTTCACTTTTTACTTTATTTTGTAATGTTTGGAATCCTGTAATTAAAATGTTTTTTTTTTAATTGCAGGATTCTCCCTTAAACGATGACATAGAAATACCTTAATAATAATGACGAAAATTTAGATAATATTCTTAGAACGGCAGGCATAACAAACATGAAGGCCAGTGAGTTTGTATGTCTAGACAAAGATTTGACTGTTACTGCCACATTTGATTCTATACAACAAATGGTGGAAAACAGGAGAGAGGAAGAGAAAAGTGATGAGGAAGAGGAAATGGAAGAGATTATAGAATCACCTAACATTTCTAGTATTAACACATATACCGAAGTTTTGACGAACCTTCGTGAAATTCAAAATTTTGCTTTAAGTCATAATGATGGGGAGTTATACACCAAAACAACTCATATTGTTATTTCTTTGGAGAAAAATATTTGCAGCAAAAAAACAAAGCAATTGCAAATCACTGATTTTTTTAATGTAAGGTAAGTGCAGGTAATATGGCCACCTTAAGAACAGAAATTTTTTAGAGATAGTAAGAACTGATTTAAAATAAAAATAAAAATTGTCTAAAGAGTAGGCTCCTTTAATTACTTGAACAAAAATTCAAAACTGAAATTAATCAAAATTTAAACCTGCAGTAATTTAAAAAAAAATGTCTAGTTCATGAAGGTAATATGCCCATATGCAGGTAATATGCCCATAGGTGAAATATAAGAAAATGATTCAGATTTAACGCATGAAAAACATCAATTATTAAAAAAAAAACAAATTTAATATTTGAAACTCAACAAAAAATAATGAGAAAATAAGTAAGAAGAAAATTTAGAAAACAATATTAAGCAATTTAAGCAAAATTTTAAGCAATTTTAAAGTTTTACAGTAAAAAATGTTTTTAATTTTTTTTAACTTCACATGTAGGGCAAGTAAAAACTTCCTTATCATTCTTGGTAAGTCCGACACATTCCTCGTGCACTTAATTACAACACACAACACATAATCGCATATCCACAACCTTTTCTTTGTTGCAAATACCGCAAAACCAACTGTCTTTATCACTTTTCTTTGCTCAGGATCCTTTTCAGCTAGTCTTCGCAGACTGACGTTTTTGTTTGTTTAATCGCTGTTGTGATGCTTGAGTGTCTTCAGTATTATTTTGAGGAGCTTTGGGAAATAGGTCTTTTTTCAAAATTAGAGCGTGATAGTTCATTGCAGGTTTTATGACACGAGTTGTTTTGCGCTTTTTATGTGGTGATGGCAGTAATTCTTGAAATGGTGAGTCATGAACAGTGGTACAATTTCTGTCATTATATTCAGAAGATGAAGAATCACAGCTGCAGTCCGAAGAAGAGTCAGGCGTTCTTAAGGGAGGAGGAATATTACGACCTTGTTTTTCAAATGTCCCTGGAGTAGAAATTTCTTTTCCGCTTTTAGCATTATCCTTTGCCGGACATGCGTTTTCAGAAACAGAACTTGGAGCAAAAGCTTCCTCGGGAATTACATTTGGGTTGAAAAGATAGATACCTGCCACTTTGAAGCCACCTTTAACGTTGGCAGGTGTCATAGCTTTGTCCCAAACTGGAGAAAATATTCTTCCAAATTGTGCCTTTGTAATGTTGTCATGGTTGGTTTGTTCCAAATATAAAACAACTTCTTGGTCCCAAAACAGGATTTATCCAAAGGCTGCAGCTCATGAGTTGAGTTGTATTAGAAAGTAAACAAAGTAGGAGAATGTCATTTTTTCAGCCTCATCCACAATTGAGTAATCAAGATGGGACTTAACTCCATCATAGATGAGAAGACAGCGTCCTTGTGGTTTAAATTTTGAAAAATGACTGGTCCATTTAACATAGGTCTGTGTTGTCATGCTTCCTTTTGGCATCATTTCACATGCAGAACCTGAAGGCAGATTATCAACCCACTCTGGTTTCATTCTCTTACCTTTGTACAAAATCATAGGAGGAATAGTAGCCCCAGTTGCATTACCGCAAGCCACAATTGTTACACTTTTACCATGCACCTTAGCAACAAAATGCACACTTTTTGAGCATAAACAGTTAGATCTTTATGCAAACTGAAACGGCAGCCTTTTTTATCCTTATTAAATATTCGTTCTGGGGAGATCATGAGACTATTGTCAATTAGAACTTTTCGTAATTTACTAAAAAAAAATCATCAACAGTATATTTATTGAGCTTTCCGGATCATTCGGATTCATTCGCAGGATTCATTCGGTGACTTTTCCTCCTGGAAATATTCGGATTTCTTGCTAAAAATGCTTTCAACCAGTACTGGCCAGCCATGTTTTTTTCCAAATGAAAAATTCTGAGGAATTTCATTTTCTGTGCAAAATTTTAAAATGCAGAGTTTGATGATTTTTGACGTAACAGGATAACCGATATCAGCAAGCCTAAAAATTCTTGTGGTAAGATCTTTTTACTGATCTGGTGTGAGAACTGGTTTTCTACCCAATGGTGATTTTTATAAGACTTGTTATGAACAATATATCAACGAAGGGTTCGTCTAGGAATTCCATACCTTTCTGAACCTTCTTTACTGCTCTCAAACATTAATTTAGGATTTGTTATTTAATGCCAGTAGTGTACTATTTAACTGGTTACTACATAAATAAAATAATTATATAAATAAATGAATAAGTGAATAAAGAATTAGGGAATGGCCATATGTGCAGGTAATATGGCCATACGTGCAGGTAATATGGCCATACGTGCAGGTAATATGCCCATTGGGCATATTGCGAACAATAATGAGTTTTGAAAAAGCATGCGTATGTCTGTATGAACACCCAGATATTGAAATTTACGTACACTGTTTAAAAGACCATTAAACCAGCTAAAATATTATGTATAACACTAATTACAAATATTTTGCTTAAATAAGAAAAATAACAAATTTCCAAGAGACAAATTTATAATACGCCAACGCAACTAACAACAAATCACTAATGGCTGCCCTACTTAGCACGTGATCAAAGATTGCGAGCAACAGGGTACTAGACTTTATTTGGCGAACATCCAGCGACTTGATTCAAGCACCATCATTTGGATTTCTCTGCAGTTAATAACATTATTACGGGTTGGCCATATTACCTGCATTGGCCATATTTGCATCACTTACCTTAGTATGACAATGTGGATAAATTAAAATGAGTTTCCATTTAAATTTGTATATTTTGATTTTTTAAAAATGAAACCTTTGAATAACAACCACCTCTGAAGAGCGGTCACTTTTCACTGGTCCCACGGGTTACCGTTATTCAGAGGTTACACTGTATTACATTTTTTTTTTCAAAAATAGCATCAAATTAGATTATTTTTTATGCATAAAAAGAAAACTTACAATGTCTCGGTCAGTACTAGTAGTTCCACTGCTGTAAGTTGTAGCAAGAGTAGATGAACACTCTTCTAAATACCATGGCTTGTAACCATGTTCGGTGGCACTGCTGACTGATATAGTAAAAATAGAGTTTGTGTAGCCATCACAGTTGCAGCTGTCACTTTCTTTACCACCATTGCCAGATGCCCAGACAAAAATAGAACCAAGTCGATTTCTTCCCTATAACATAAAATAACATACTGCAAAAAACTTGCAGATTTCAATTGAATAAACAAATAAACAGGGAGTAAATAGAAAATAAGATTCATAGTACAATTCACCTTAGGGAGAAACAACAGCTGCATATAAAACAGCTGATATTAATGTATTCAAGAATTACTGAAGAATATAGTATACTGAATAGTTTTTTAGTTTTGTCAGCAGTAAAACTCAAAATTTATCATTCAACAAATAATAAAATTTAAAAATCTTCACAAACAAAATAAAAATTATGTGTAAAACAGCAGACACTGGTGTACCTTTTTCCGAGCAGTACCACATCTAAATTTTTGAGTGAAATATTTTAGTGGTCCTGGGACTTCCTTTAATAAAGGAATAACTTTTATTGAGATGTCTGTCAAAACCAAAATAAATTTACAAAGGTGTCAGTTATAACTCAGCCAAACATAAAATAAAATTAAAAAAATGCTTTACTAGATACACTGTTACCTTTTTTCCTGTTTCAACTTCAACAACTTGTATGATAATCCAAATTTACATATGAAAACGAAATATAGATCCAAATTCCAGAACAATCAATTTATATTGATAGATAATTAATAAAAATGTATAGAAAGGTAGTTGTTGACATGGATACTACATGACTATTACATACTAATTACTCTGCTATTGGGATGAACAGCAGCCAGATAAAAAATGTTGATTGTTATTCTTAGATAACAAATTTAATCCAGAAATCTCGAACAACTGAAAAAAAACTTTAAGAACATGCAGTAATGATTCAAAGATTTTAGGAGCCCAAGTGTAATTTCCCAATTATAGCCCAAAATAGAGATGAAGAAAATAATAGAAAAACAGCCAAACTTAAAAAAAAACAAAAAAAAAACAATATTTTTAATGTCTGTTTTATGTCAGCAAAATTATTTAAATGATGTAAATTCATGAAAATAAATTTTTATTATACAATTTTAGCTGCCCTAAATTTAAGTGGCCTTGGATGACTTTGCCACTCCATAAGCCTCTCCCCCATCTGTTTCTGAGAACTACTGAAATGATTTAAATAAATTTTTTCACAATTTTTTTAAATAGTTTTGGCAGAAGCTAAATTATAAGCTGATGATTCAGCAAGAAATAAAAAATAGAATAGTTAGGCAATTTGAAAACAGACTAAATGCAGAGGTTTTTTTTTTTTAAATGATGCAACTAATGCCTTTTTTATATTAATTTTTAATATTTCTTACTCAATTTAACATTTTCATTAAATTATATCTGGGACTTTTAAACTGTAAACAACTTGTCCAGTGTGACACCAAGGATGGTGTGAGCAGTGCCCCTTCTGCAGATGTCATCAATTAGGATAGGAACTGACATGCTTTATTACAAACGATCAGTAAAAAAACTAACAAGGAGGCACCAGGCACAAAATCGAGTTGCTGTGATTCTGAACTAGTCACTGGTTACAGTTTAAAGATAATTGAAAAATACTGTGAATCACAATGAATACACTGAAAAGTTTTCTTTTTTTTTTCAAATTTTTTTTTTCAAAGTTTTCTTTCTTTTTCACAGTTTTATAACTTATGCCTTGTTTTCCCTAAACAATATGTCAATGTTTATAGTTTAAAAAGAATAAAAAATTATGAAAAAAGATAACAAATACTTTTATAAATGACTTTTAAGCATAACATTCAGCACAAGAAGGAAAAAAATAAAACTTATTAGTCTATTATATGCAAGAAACTATTATTTTTCAACTGTTAAAGGCAACTAAAACAAAATGCATTTACCTTCTTAATACCATTCTCAAATGCAATTTTTGCTAAAGGTCCTGGACCATCTACAGTTTTCCCATCATCTTCAGGACCCCATGATGCACTGTATATATGAATGTGATTAATTTTAAGACTTAAAGCAGTTGCTTCAATAGCATCAGTAACACGTCCATCCAGCATCCGGACACCTGTAAATGAAACAAATATATATTTTTAAATATGACAAATTAAAATTAGTTTTTATTAAAAAAAATATGTATAGGTTTTCCTGAATTAGTGTGGTTAATTAATCCAGCGATATCACAGCACTAATAGAAACTGTACTAATTGAAACATGAATTGAATGGGAAAAACTGCAATAGATTCACCGTTGACTTCCTTAAAAACGAAATATACAAAATATAAACAATGTAGTATACCAATACTACGGCATTGGTTTTGATGTGTTGTAGTTAGAAAGTACAATATATTACAGTCTGATTTGAAATTTAAAATAAAAAAGCTCATATAATTTTATGAACTTCGTTACCATAAGCATGTGAGCTAATTTAATAAGTATCAATCAGGAAATATTAAAAAAATGATAATCAGTTTAATTCTGCATTACTATATTTTTTAGGTCAAATATGTCAGCTTACTTAATGTTAGGTTAATTGCTAAAAATTTTCATTGTAATGCAAACAATTGTTACTTCAAGCTTACACACAAGTTAAATTAATTAAGCAAAAACATCAACTTTCAATTGCCTCCTTTTTTTGGAATACATGTTGCAGTCACACAAAATTGTATTTTTTAAACCTCAGTGCAATTTCATACTTCTACTGATGTCTGATCTATGTCTATCAAATGTTGTTTGAAGAATTCTAATTTTTGAAAAAGTTGTTTGAATTCTTTTATTGTTATTTTGTTTTCAGCATATTCAACAATTTCCATTTTTAACAATTTGATGCTGTCTGTCTAACAATAATAATAAAAAAAAAGATCCTCCATTTTGTGCTTTGTGTACAAATTAAAAATTTCATCATACTAACTGAGGGAGCATCTAAAAAACATTTACACTAATTGAAAATCACATTAACTGAAACTGCACTAAATGGCATAGCTAAGGTTTTGAGCACCCACAGCAAGGAGTAATTTTGCATCCCTCTTCAAATAATAACCAGATTCTCCTGCCCCGCAAGTGATTTTTTTTACTAAAGGTTATGTGCTACATTACATCATGATATAGGATTTTCACTAGTCTATTGTGTCCGATAGAAAAGTACTGTATATCAAAGTAGCGTGAAACCTATTTATCCAGACTGTAATGCTTTGGATGCAATACAGATATGCAGAAATACAGATAATTGAATTATCATAAAAAAGTTGAAGATGTGAAATAAAATGTTTCTTACAGCATTTTTGTCTAATAAAAAAGTAGGCCTGATGAATGTTCAAAATAACACTTTCACTGCAAATAATTAATTCAGTTCAGTACTCACATACATTTAGAGATATTACTTGAACATGCCCAACAAAGTTAACTGTTTTGCTATAGACTCATTTGCTTGCTGCCAAGTACCATAAACACTTGGCATAAAGGAACTGTTACCCTACCACTTCTCTCATTTACTTCTACCATATGTGCTAAAAATATTGAATGCTACCTTTTTTTAATTTAAAAAAACAGTTTCAATATATAAAGGAATTCTCCAGATTTTCTTAGATTATAAAAATAGAGAATTACAACATATTTGAAATTGGTGAAATACCAACTTAGAATTACACAAATAAAAACTTCGAAAATTTTCAGTTAAACATTAATTTTAACTTTAGTTTAAATAGGAATTTCAAGGAAAATTGACAAAGGCTCTACAAATTTACAATTCATAGAAAATTATATTTTTACGAATGAATGTATAGTTTTGGGGGTCAATTCAAGCAAAAATTGGTGTCATTTTGCAACCCCTTCACAATTTTTTTTTCCATATTTAAAATTATCCTGTTACAAAAAATTTTCCAAGGCCAAGTTCAATTTGTGAATCTATAGATCAAGTTTAACCATGAACTAACTTGCAAGAAAACAAAACATTAACAAAAAAAAAAATTTATCTTCCAAGCCTCCTTCTCTGCAGTCAATTGAACAGAACCTAAGCATGCATGGGATGTTTGGTGCATGCAATCTCCTGTCAGTAGAAATGATAAGAGTAGAGATACACAAGCTTTATAAGGGAAGGGCCAGTCAGAAGAATGACTAAGTTGTCAAGAGCCAATGTCAGTAACATAGCCAAAATTTAGTTTTGGAAAAGAGAGGGGGAAATCTTTTGCCTATAAACACAAATTTCAATAGGGAGAGGGGTTTTGGTCGGAAATCCATTTATATAGTCAAAAATACGGGGCATCTCACTCCTATCTGAAGTCCTGTTTTCATTCAAAACTTTAACAGGAGTGAATATATTTTAACGAAATTCTTATAATATGTTTACAATTCATACAAAGATGAGTCTGTTGTGAATTTTGTTAAAGTTTTTTTTTGTTTGCTTCACTACTGTTAAAGTTATGAAAAAAAACGTGATTTTGACTTTGGATTGGAGTGAGATGCCCTGCAATTTTGACTAAATAAATGGATTTTTAACCTGTTTCCGATACAATAAATGATTTTTATAGTGTCCTGTACCAACCCACTGTACCAGACTCATCTTTGTATGAATTGTAAGCAGATTGTAAGGATTTCATTAAAATATTTTCACTACTATTTAAGTTATGAATGAAAATGTGACTTCGGATTGGAGTGAGACGTCCTGTATTTTTGACTATATAAAGGGATTTCCGACCCTGGTTTCCTACACAAAAATTGTTTGTTACAGTGTCCTGTATCAACCCTTAAAGTTTGTACCATGAATTCAGGATCATCCTGTATTTAACAGAGATATAGCTAGGGTTTTTTTTTTCAAGGAGTTTTTATTTAGAGGAATAAATTTAGCTTTATTATAAGAACAAAAACAAAGATACGCATGAAAGTGACCACTGTCAAAAAAAAAGAAAAAAATATGAATGAAGTTGGGGAGGGGAGGACATATACTATTCTAAATAATACTTTTTAATTTATTCAACCATAAAATATGGATATCAAGCTAAACAACAGAAAATGATCAATTTTAATTATAAATATACATAATTTTTCATGGAATAATATCTGAACCTCAGAATGTGCACTAAAATATAAACTCTCATCTTATAATATTTTATAAGATGGAAGAATCTCCCTTAATGAAATTCTTTATGCTTAATGTAGAAATTTTTTATGTAGAAATTAAAATAAGTTTCTAGTAAACACTGAATGGTGACAAGAAATAAAGGTTCATTTTCTCATGACATAAGAGATTGTTGCTGATGATGAAAATGAACATAGTTCTATTAAACATCTGAATATGTAATATGTATATATACATATATATATATATATATATATTTATACAAAATTTTGCAAAAAAGAACTCTTATTCTTGATGAGTGGTAATGTTTGTTAACATAAATAAATAAATAAATAGACATAAATAATTGCATGCAGAACTACCACATATCTGAATAACCACACAACACTTTATGAAGATTAACTGTTCTCTCTTTATAAATAGAGACTTGATGATGAGAAAAATTATGCAATATTTCTAAAAAACTAAACATTGCTATTTTTTCTCACGACCAACTGACAAAATTTGCAATTTTTTCGAATGACCAATTAACAAAATTCATGATTTTTTCATGATATACATTGACGAAATCCACAATTTTTTTTCTGTGAGAAATTGACAAAAATTCCAATTTTTCTGCACTCAATGGACAAACCTTGTGATTTTTTTCTATGAGTGATTAACCAATTTGTAATATTTTTCCTGATATTAATGAAATTGGTGATTTTTTCTCATGACAAACTGACAAAATTTGTGATTTTTTTCCTCACTTGATAGACGAAATTTGCAATTTTTCCATGCACAATCATCAAAATTCATAATTTTTTCGTATCTGATTGACAAAATTCAAGATTTTAATATGTCAAATTGACAAAACTTATGATTTATTTTCTGAGATCAATGATGAAATTTGTGGGGGTTTTCCATGAGCGATTGATGAAATTCGCAATTTTTTTCTGTGAGCAGTTGATGAAATCATGAGATTTCTGTACCCAATTGATAAATTGCTATAATCGTAGAAATCTGTGGATTAATCCGTAGCAGATAGACAAAGTTCATGATTTTTTTTCTGCAATCGATTAATGAAATTTGGAACTTTTTGCCATGAGCGATTGATGAAATTCGCAATTTTTTTCTCAGAAGTGGTTGACGAAATTCCTGACTGACAAAATCACGATATTTCCTGCAACTCATTGATGAAATTCATGATTTTTTTTCCACAACTGATTGGTAAAGTTCACAACCTCAGAATTTCTGGTTATATTGGCATCTATGATCACCAAGCTTTATTGGTTCTACACCCCAAATTAGAGAATGATCTTGATCTTGGTGGCTCGGTCTTTGTAGAAAAGTGCTATAATGTTTATGTCCTTTGACATGCAATAATTTGATCATTAGTTTTGCTACTGAAGATTGGAAACAGATCAATTGTATTTTCTATTTTGCATGTACATGTGTGCTCATCGAGTGTTACTTTGTCTTTTGTGTGCTTTCTGCATAATAGTTTTCTTAATTTAAAATTTTATTATTAATTGTTAAGTAATCACAACCAATTATCCTGTAATTTGGACTGTAATTTTTTTTAAAATATCAGCCCTTTCGGATATTCATTTTAATTTCCCTTTATTTTTTTAAGGAAAGTTAAAATTTTCTAAGTTGTTAAATGACAGGCTTGTTTTCCATTAAACTTCTGACATAATATATCACTTACTTCTAAATAGTACATTTCACCATTACTATTGTCTTTTTTTTTTCTACTGCAGAAAACCATATTTTGTTTAAACAGAGGCGGATTAACCACCTACCGGGCCCCTAGGCTTAACACATTGGGCCCCCCTCCTGCTCTATATGTATATACATTGACATACAACATATATATATATATATATATATATACAAACATACACACACACAAATATACATATATATATAACACATATACATATATACATACATATTTTTGAGGACAAAAAAAAAGTCACAAATTTAGCGCCGGTCCCTTAGTTTGTTGGGCCCCTAGGCTTCAGCCTACTCAGCCTATTTGGTAATCCGCCTCTGTGTTTAAATGGTTGGATGGTTGAGTAGTTCAACATACAATTTTAACCACTTCAACGGCCGCATAGATAGGGAAACAGTATTATTAACCCCGACTTAACTCGGGACAGCCGTTGAAGTGGTTAAGTAGCAAATTATAGATGAATTTATTGATAAAAGTTAATTGAAAAGCTTTATAATATCATATTAAAAGTAAAGTAAAACTTGGTATAAAAAAATTATTTATTAAGTAAAGTTTAAATTAATTAACTGAAGGTAGAATTTATTTATTCATGCTAATGAAGTATGCTGGCAATCTATGATTGGTCCAACACTTCTCATCTTGCTATTGGTTCTTGCCAGCAGAGCTGATGGGTGAATACTTAGTTTTTTTTTTTTAATGAGATCTGTACACTTTTGACGAATCAGTGGTTAAGTTTTAGCTTCTGGATTTTAGTAATGTTTGTTATTAATAAAGATAAAACAAGTTAATGTCAGATTGCTACTTTTGTGTGTATGTGTTTTAAGTTTAAGGAAGCTGAAGATGTATTTTAAAAGAAAGAAATTATTTTCTTTTGAAAGTTATGAACAAGATTTGTATAAGTTTTTATCAAATTGAAGAATTATTTCCAATGTGTTGATCCATCCGTCTATTAACATTTATTTATGTTTTTCCAGCGTATGTAACATATGTCTCAGTCAATAAAATTGTTTATTTTACCTTAATTTTTTTTTCCCTTGCACATACAGTTTGAATTCACTCTCATCATTTTTAAAGTTACAGCTCTACCATTGCTCTGCTGATTTTTCATAATTATCTCTACATTTTGTTTTTGAAACTTGATACCAAACCCAAAACCCCTTCAAAAAATTGAGGCACAAGCATAATAAATTATACTAAATCCGCAAATAGCAGCTCTGATAAAATCAATTGTCCAACAGAAAATTGTTCATTAGTTATAACCAACAAGCGGGGAAGACTGAGCTATGCTCGATTAAAATCAGCTTTGTGTTCAACTCGATATAACAATACATTTATGCTGTATTATTGCTATAAAGCATTTTGTTTTATAACAGTTTTATTTACAGAAAAAAATCTTCTTAAAACTATGTATATATTTCTATATTTTACATTACTCACATACAGTAAAACCTACAAAAATAGAATTGACAAAAACTAGAAAATAATTCCATCTTTCCAAACTACATTTTTAGTTTGTTGCATACTTTCTTTTGGTAGCAGGACTTTTAGACCTGAACGCCTTTTTATACATCAGAAATCATAGTACAGCTTTCCATGTACAAAGGACTGTGGACTCTGATTGGTTAAATCATGTATCTCGGCTCCTATTAGGAATTTTCAGAAAATTCCTTCAGATTCTGAAAGCCAATTCTTTTGCCAAGAGTCACCAACATTTGACGAAAAGTCATAAACTTGGCGACATTGTTTCATTTAGCGCCAAGCATGTGTTTTGCCATTGGTAATCTTGAAAGTCTGTTTTACTGCCAAATGTCGACAATATTTCGCCAAATTTGGCGATATTTGGTGAAATGTTGTCAACTGTTCTAAAATTTTATAACTGTTATGACCTTCTTTCACATTGAAATGCATTGACCTGTAGTGACCCAAAAATGACCCACTAATTGAATTTTCTTGAATATGTGATCTTCTCATAATCCAAAATGGTAGGATACAAAATTTAGTCCAAATCGTTAGAGCCATTTTTTAGATATGATTAGCTGGATCCTGACCAATAGTGACACAAAAATGACCCACTAATCGAATTATCTCAAACATGTGACATAGCCCAATGGTCCTCTCAAAATCCAAAATAGTAAAATACAAAGTAGAGTCAAAATCGTTTCAGCCATTTTTTTAGAAAAAATTAGCTTGACCTTAACCCATGCTGCCCCAAAATGATGCACTAATCAAATTTTCTTGAACATGTTACCCAGCCCAATGGTTTTCTCGTACCCCAAAATGGTAGAACACAAAATTTGGTCAAAATCGTTAGAACTCTTTTTTAGATAAACTTAACTTGACCTGCAGTGACCCAAAAATAACCCACTAGTCGAATTTTCTCAAGCACGTGACTGAAACAAATAGCGAATGGTTTTTGTGTAATCCAAAATGATAGAATACAAAATTTAGTCAAAATTGTAAGAGCCATTTTTTAAATATAATTAGCTTGACCTGTAATGACCTACTAATGGAATTTACCCAAACATGTGACTTTTATTTCCTCGTAATCCAAGATGATAGGATACAAAATTTAGTCAAAATTGTTTGAGCCATTTGTGAGATAAAATTAGCTTAACCCGTAGGGATCCACTAATAGAATTTTCTGGATCATGTGACCTAATCCAATAGTCTTTTTGTGTTCAAAAATGGTAGAATAAAAAAATTAATCAAAATTGTTTTAGCCATTTTTTACATAAAATTAGCTTGACCCTGACCCGTAGTAACCCAATATGAACCATTAATCAAATTTTTTCATTCATGTGACCTAACCCAATAGTGTTCTCGTGCCTGAAAACAATAAAATACAAGATTTAGTCAAAATCGTTAGAACAATTTTTTAGATAAAATTAGCTTGACCCAGTAACCCAAAATTGACCTACTAATCAAATTTTCCTGAACATGTGACCCAGCCCAATGTTCTTCTCGTGCCTGAAAACGGTAGGATACAAAATTTGATTAAAATCGTTAGAGCCGTTTTTTAGATAAAATTTAGCTTGACCCGAAACCCGAGAACTTGATCTGTGACCTAAAAATGACCCACTTATCAAATGTTCTAGAACATGTGACGTAGCCCAATGATTTTCTCGTGCTGAAAACTGTAGGATGCAAAATTTAGTCAAAATCGTTCGAACCATTTTTTTAGATAAAATTACCTTGACCCTGACCCATAGTGACCCGAAATGACCTACTAATCAAATTTTCTTGAACTTCTGACCTAGCCCAATCGTCTTCTCGTGCCCAAAAACAGTAAAATACAAAATTTCGTTAAAATCGTTAGAGCCGTTTTTAAGGTAAAATTTGCATATATACACACAGACAAGATTAGCTAATATTATAATATATGATACGGAGATCAATGAAAATTCTTTACTGCACTTTAATAAAAGTATTGCACTGAAATCTTTAACAAGTAGTAATAGAGAGATTTGCTTGACTACAGATATAGGAGATCTAATCAATCTGATAGAAGATTGTTCATCAACTATAACCAATGAAAAGACCAATGGAAATGCTTCAGTATTGCACTTTCATGAAAATATTACATTGCAACCTTCAAGTAGCACTAATAAGGAGATTTGCTTGACTACAGATGAAAGAGATGGGATTGATCTGATAGAAAATTATACCTTAAAATATATAAACAAAGTGACTGATGAAAATGTTCCAGCATTGGAAAATATAATTGAAAATGAGAGTGACACTAATTTAACAGATGATGATATGGAATTTAAAGTTGATATTGAAAATAATAAACATGTAATCAAACAAAAATAGATTACAAGTTATGAAAAAATATATAACTAGCTGTATTATAGCAAATTAGCTGCTCGATTTTTATACAAAGTGTATAAAAATTCACTCTATAATGAGCAAAAATGGATTGGATAAGCCATGGAAGACTGTTGGTGTAGATATAAAGAAAAATGGTTACCTTCACAATTTGCAATGAGCAGACATGATTTGTTTACTTAGGAAGTGTCTTGGGAATAAAAATTTAAACAGGATAATGCTTGAGATAAAAAGGCTAATGACAAATTGAATCAGCATTCATTAAGTGATGGCTCTTCTTAAATAATAACAATAATAATAATAAAATCAGCATCACAGAATGATGTATCACTTTAGGAATATACAGAAGTTTACTTGTTGATACTTTGTGCTATCAACAGTTTACAACTGCTGTGAACTTTTTGAAAACTTATGACACATCTTTCGGCAATGATATATTTATTTACTAATATTTCATTTTATTTAAAATTAAATTACTTTTATTTTAATAAGTTCAAATTGTATATAATAACAATAAAATGAACCAAAGCAATTCTTCAGACTTTTTAAATATTCATAGCACAATGAGTTTATGATTTTGAAAATGTAAAATCACAATAAAATTTTCAGATAACAAAAAATTTCAAATTTATTGTAATCACTTGAATAATTTTATATCCATACAGCCAAACATTTTACAAATGGAGGAAATTACCATACATTACTAATTAGTAAAGACTGCATGACTACGACTTTTTTACGGTTTTAAAAAAATCTGGGATTTTAAAAATGATTATCAGTGATGCATACATACAATTTATCAATGAATCATTTAACTGTAATTTTTTTTTCTGTCAGCGCATTAATTTAAATATACAGTGGAGCTCCAGGTATACGTTACCTGAGTTGTACGTTTCCCTCAGTTATACATTTCAACTCAGCTGTCATTAAAAATTGCTTGCCATTAAAAATTAGCTTTGTTATACGTTTTGAGTTAGACATTTCCTTCAGTTATACGTTATGTTTTTGCATCCCCGGATGAAATTTTGTCTCATTTAAACATTTTATAACCGGAAACACTGACGACATGTCAGATGAGTCTGATTTGGAAGATCCCACTCAAACTTCAGAGGTGCTCTGAGGGATCTTGATGAAATAAAGCAATTCGTCAATAGTAAAAACAGTAACGATAAGGTGGCTGCATTATTAACAGAAATGCAAAGTTAGCTGTTCAGTGTCAGCTCTGCCGAAAAGAAACAACCGAAGATTAGTGATTATTTCAACAAGATTCAGTAAACTACTGAAATGTCTTTTGATAAATGATTTATATGCCAAGGCGATTCCAATGATTTCTTTTAAGTACGCTATGTGTATTAAAAATATTTTTAATAAAGCTTTTATGAAAAAATAACTTCATGTGTACTTTTCTTATGTACCTTTTTTCTACCCTGTCCCATTTCTGAAAATGTATGTTATGGGTGCAGTAATACTTAGAAAACTTCTCTTTTTGATATAAAAGTTAACAAACACTTCAGCGGAACAAAGTTTTTACGATATATTTAAAAGATGTTTCCAGTACACCATTAATTGAGTTGTACGTTTTACCTATATATACGTTCTGTTGTCCGGTCCCGGGCAAAATGTATAACTGGAGTTCCACTGTACATTAATTTAAATAGAGTAATTATTTCTAAGAGACCCAGAACTATGAAACAAAAATTTTGTTTTAATGATTATTTTGTTATCCAAAGGAATATACATATACAGTCAAGGATGGATAATTCGTGCAGTCATAATCCACAATTTTCTATAATTCACGTTGTTTAACAAATGTAAACAGTTAAACAAATTTACAAATTGTTGAAAAAATTGCGAATTGATCAAATGGTCGTGCAAAAAAAAATATATATAAAATAAAATAATTTAATTTAATCGCGCAAAAACACGAGAATTTAATCAAATGATCATGCAAAAAAATTAAAAATTTCGTAAGTCAGTCGTGAAGAGAAAATCATGAATTTCAACAAACAATCATGGAAAAGAAACATGAATTTCATGAAAAGATCTCTGAAACAAATAGTGAATTTTGTCAATCTGTCAAAGTAAAAAGTCATGAAATTTGGCAAAGAATCGCAGAAAAAAAATCATGAATTCCATGAAACGATCGCCGAAAAAATAATTATGAAATTTGCAATTGGTTGCAGGTAAAATCGAGAAAGCTCCGATGATGATAGAAAAATATCAAGAATTTCATCAAAGATCGAAGAAAAAATAGCTATTTTTGTCAGTCAATTAGGGAAAATTGTTACAGAAAAGATGGTAATGACCATGTAAAAAATGGTAATGTTCTTCTCTGTAATGACCATGGAAAAATATCTTGAATTCTATCAAAGGTCGCTGAAAGAAATGGTGATTTTCGTCATTTGGTCGTGGAAGAATCATTGCAAATTTCATCAATAGAATGCACAAATGGGGAAATTTCACACGGGTGGAATACGTTTTCTTTTGTGTGTAACTGATCAAGTTTATCTTGAAATCCTCAAAAATTCACTCAGAATCGTTAAAATAATAGAAAATAACTTCGAATTACTGTTTTTAATAATGCAAAAACATAAACAAAACCACGTGATACAAAAACGCGACGTGATTGGTTGTGACGTCATTTGCCGCTAAACTGAAATGTTCACGCTTTGCGCGTATACTTTTTCCCATTGCTTTTCCCATTTGCAATCTTGTTTCATCTGTTTCTTAAAATTCATTTAACGTTATCAACTTCAAATTTGTGAAAAAGTAAGATCTAACTTATCTTAATGTAAAATATATCGTTTATTTTTTATTTTCATTAAAATTTTGATTAGAAAATGTCGATTTCGGCTGGATATGTGAAAGGGCAATCGGACAATCTCCCAAAGATACTCTTTCCATGTTTGCTTTTTTAGGATAAAATTTTGATTTCATGGATGCAGAAATGCGAGGAGTTAAATCTAAAAGGTATATATTTCTGTTCTACATTTACTTTTATTTATTAAATAATAATAATGATTAAAAGCTAAAATAATAGTACGCGATTCTTGATTGTTGTTCTTGAAATGAATTATTTTCTTATTGCATCATATTTCAGTTTAAATGAAATTTTAATTATTTTACAATACTGATAAAGTATATTTGTTATAAAATAAAATATTGAGAAATAAGAAAGGCCTTTTATTTAGTTAGTAGTTAATATATTTTTTCAGAGTAAAAAATTTCTCTGTAAACTTTAAAATATTGCATTCATTCTTTGACATTCCTTTTTGCTCCATCTTTCAAAAGTTGCCATGAAATTAAAGTTTTTTTGTCATGGCCTTCTTTTTCTTATCCTAAAGCATTTATATGTTTACTTATTCATATTTTTCACCCCCAAAAAGTTCAAGGTTTTTTTTTTTTTCTAAGCCACCAATTTTTGCTTCATATATATATATATATATATATTTAAAAAAAAAAAAAAAAAAAAAACTATTTTTACTTTCTTCTATCTTACAAGAAACAAGTATTGGATTCATGAAAATTTCCGGTTTTCGACGGATTTATACGTTTTAGAAGGTCCTGAACACGATGTGACTGTTTTTAAAAATTGTCTGCGACTCTTTCTGCCTGTATGTGACAAAAATATTTTTGGGCGTTCTATCTCAAGAACTAATGCACGGAATTTAATAAAACTTTATATTCAGTTAGTACCTGATATAATTTGGTGCTGATTAGTATTTGGTGAAAATCGCCCAACAGGTGGCGCTGCTATGGTGCATTTGTTGAGATTTCCGCAATAGCTCTATCTCAAGAACTAATGCACTTATTTTCATCAAACTTCACATTCAGTTAGACTTTGACATAAATGGACGCTGATTACGTTTTGGTGTAGATATCCCGATAGGTGGCGCTGCTATACTACTTCTTTCATTACTTATACGATAGCTATATCTCAAGAACTAATGCACGGAATTTTATCAAACTTCAGATTCTGTTAGACCTTGACATAAATAGATGCTGTTTACGTTTTTGTGTAAATAGCCCAACAGGTTGCGCTGCTATGGTACTTGTTTAATTATTATCACGATAACTATATCTCAATAACTAAATGCATGGATTTTCATCCAACTTCAGATTCAGTTAGACGTTGATAACATAAGTTGTTGTTGATTAGATTTTGGTGTAAATCTCCCAACAGGTGACGCTGCTATTCTGCATTTTTCCGGATTTACATGATTTTAGGAAGTCATATCTCAAGAACTAATGCATGGAACTTAATAAAACTTAAGATTCAGTTAACCTTGATATAAATTGGTGCTGTTTATATTTAGTGTATGCGAAACAGTGTGAGATAGAAGAAAGTTTTGGGATTGGCACATCCGACTAGTTTTGTTTTATAGTCAGTAGCTGAAACACTAGGGAATATTTCAGCATCTGTTATATGTGCAGTAGTTAGTGCTTTATCATTTATGGTCAGCAAATTCATTACAAAATCTTCTGTTAAAGATTCTGAGACTTTATTCTTGCACGTAGCACCTTTGCATTGAAATATTGTACGAAAAAAAAAAAAAAAAAGTATACTTTATTCTATAAAATACAATATTGTAGTGCGATTATTAACTTGTACCGATGCTTTATTTCTACATCGAGATCTAAAAATGAAAATTCTTAGAAACACGATGGAATAAAAATCTCACATGGAATTCACAGTATTATTTATTCATTACAGCAATTTACAATACTTTTAATTTGTTATACTAATCATTTTTAAGAAAAGAAAAAGCGTAAAGCAAGCCATCCCCCATAGAAAATAACAGGGAGAAATACAGCGAGGGTTTGTTTCATGGCTAGTGACGTCAGAACGGCTGTTATCACGTGACGCGGCTTTTTTCCGCGACGACAAAAAATGCGTTTTAAAAGTTAATTTAATGAATTATACAGGTTTCAAATATAGGTAAAAATGGTATCAAAATGTTCGTATTTTTATACTCTATCAGATGCAAGGTAAATTGAAAAACGTGAAATTTCCCCATTGCGAAACTCAACGATTTGCGGGAAAAAATTGCAAATTTTGCTAAATGGCTGAGAAAAAAAAAATGAATTAAACCAAACAATCGCGCTGAAAAGATTGAGAATTCTGTCAAATGATTGAAAAACAAAAAAATCAAGACTTTTATCCAGTTTAATGCTATATATTTTTTTGCTGGTTGTGAAAAACAAATCACGAATTTCGACAAACGATCATGGAAAAGAATAGCGAATTTTGGCAAAAAGATTGCGGAAACAAATGGCAATTTTCGTTATTCAGTAGAGGAAATATCATTGTGAATTTCGTCGCTTTGAGAAAAAAAGATCAATTATTTTCCATAAAAATAGTCACTGGAATTACTAGAAAGTCACATTTTTTGCATTTTTCCTAAAATATTCACCTAATGCTGAAAATAAGTCACATTTTAGTAGCTTATGGCAGCCTTGTATTATTATAGTTTTCTGTATTTATTTTATTTTTGTATTGGTTATTATTATTTTTCTTTTGTGCATAATTTATTCTTGTTAAGCATTTTTGTTTACTTTTTTGCTGATAATGCTCCTGAAAAAAAAAAAAAACTTAATTCTTATACATCAAATTATCAATACAATTATTATTCTTTAAATATATATTGATAATTTTTTAAATAAAATAACTTGAAAATTTGCATTTTTTGAGATAGCATATTAAATTAATTATTAGATTTCATATTTATCTTTTCATGTTATACTGAATATGGAATTAAATTGTTGTCCAGAAATAAGAAAATGATGCATAATCCATAGTACTCCATAATCCACAATATTCTATTATCTGCATAGCATTTGGTCCCAATTTGTGCAGATTACAGAACTTTGCCTGTGTTTCATTTGAAAAGTATTATTAGCTAATCAAAATATGAGGCTATGTATTCTTCAAGTATTCCTGAGGATTTGGATTTCCTGGGGATTGGACTCTTGCAGGAGTCCAATTCTATTACCTCAGGCAGTTAGCCAAGCTCCATCAGGGAAACTACACAGGGTTTTGATTTGAGTGTTTTGCTTACAAGAAACTTATCTCTGTAGCAACAGTTGTGTTTTTAATGGACTAAGTCATTTAATGTCTTGTTTTCTGTATTATGTTGGTCTCCAATATCCAGAAGGAAGTAATACTATTTTCATAAACTTAAAATTTTCCTGTTTTATTCAACCTCCTGTAAATGTAAACAGTTTATGAATACATTATTTTGTATCTATAGGTTTAGTATGTAATGAATCTTCCTTTTATATTGCACACTACAGATTTTTTTAGCTTTTATGAGAATTAATTCTGTCTTTTATTTTTAAGGTACTCTGGGTATTAAGGTTGTTGCAAATGTTACTGTAGTAACATTTTAATTTATCACACTGAAATTGTAGCTTTGGCTACAATTTCAGCCACAATTTTGGCTACAAAAAAATATATGTTTCTCCAATAGAATATAATAAAACTTCCGTCTTAATTTCTTTTGTTGTGCTTCTATTATGGTTAATATTTTATTAAATTAAATTTTTAACAGATAAAAATTCAACCTAACACTGCAAAAAAAATATGATTATTGAAATAATTATTAATATAATTCAATAAGTAGAAATATCTACAATATGTTATGTTTAAAAGTAAAATACCTCCAATTTTCGAATTATAAGCAATTCCAACACCACAAAATTCATTATTTGCTACAGCTGCCACTTCACCAGCACATCTAGTTCCATGCCTATTAATTAAGAAATCAAGAATAAGTAGGAAAAATCATGTTATGAATTATGAAGTACTAAATTACAGTTTTATTTTTCGGAATTTATAAACAGCTCAGCAGTTAAAACAAACAATAAAATAAAAACTTGTAAAAGGACAATATACAGAGTATCCTAAAATGGACTGACTGTTTTTAAAAGTCAATAACTTTTAAATGGTGACAGCTACTGAAAAAATTCTTGCAGGAGAGTAATGTATCATGTAAGGAATTTCTATACCTATACCATGGTTCATGGATTTAGTGCCAATATTGAGCAATAGTCACATCTAAGATCAATAAGCAGGCCAATGAAACAGAAAAAGGAAACACCCAGCTTGGTTCCAAACAAAGAAGTTAAACATATTGAGTAGGTTTTACTCAATTATTCAACCCTGCAAGTATGAAACTTGCCATATACTACTCATCCTCAATAACATTTAAGGACTTATAGAAATATAATATAAAAGCATTACATTAAATTTGAAGAAAAATATTTTAATAAGTAGTATTTGATTTTTTGGATGGTTTTATATTTATGGAATTTTATTTTGATGGATTGACATATATTTTATTGTATGATTTTAAATACTTTTTTTCTTTACATCCCATTTTAAACAAGCGATGAAAGGATTCACTATTTATTCTACTAAAATTTCATAAAATATGTTACATTCTGAGAATAAAGTCTTTAATCCCTTCAACAGCTGCAGAGATAAGGAAACAGTTTTGATGCCCCTAACTTATCTTGCAGTTGCCATTAAAATGGTTAATATCAGTAAAAAAAAAGTAAGAAAAATCCTTTTTAGACTTATAGGGAAATATTTTTGTTTGAACATGTACTATGATGAGATATAAGAATACACGATTGAAAAAACATTTCTAAAATGATTACATTAGGTTTAGAATAATTTTTAGAGTGCTAACAACCACAAAACTGTAAGGAAGCAGAAATTTTTTGCTTTACTCTCTTGCATCTAAAAATTCTACCTTCTTGCTGGGGGAGGGAGGTAAAAGTAGGGACCAAAAATTTCAAGATGGGGAAATTAAATATTTGATCATTTATTTATTATTACTGACAAGTAACAAACAGAGCAGAAAATAAAAAATTACAGATTTAATCAATTTAAACTACAGTTTTATAGCTTAAAATAGAGTTAAGGGAAAGCAGAAATTTTGAAGAGGGAAATTTAGATGATTATTTATTTATTTATTGTCCCAAAAATTAAAAATATGGGGGAGAAAATGTTTTCAAGAATTCTAAATGCTTTAAATTTTGTGTGCAGTGTTAAGGTGGGACGAACAGAGAGGAGTGAATATTTTGGGTCAGAGGGGGGGGGGCGATTTATATAATTTAATATTAATTTTATTGTCACAACAAATCAAAAATAGTGCAGAGTGACATGCCATCACAATGCTTAAGGAGAGCCAACATGAAAAACTGCCATGAGAAACCTCCATATTTTTGTGGATAGTCTGACTTTTTAATCTGACAGACAGTTACTTAAAATAAAATTGGCATGAAACCAAATTTTCATGAAAAATTCACATGATTAATAGATTTTATTGCTAATTTCTGGACCTCAGTAAGCAACCAATTCTGAAACAGATACACAAGATTTCTTGCATGATGTTTCAAGATTGTCCCTTATAGATATTAAGAAATTTGAACAAAAACTAAAATACAAAAACATTTTAAAGCTGTAAAGACTGTAGAAAATTTATTGTGAGAAAAAAAAAACATTTGAAATACATTACATGTTATTTTTATTATTTATTTTTATATGTAGCATGAAAATGCACTTTCTACTAAAGTATATGGAAATATATTGACATTTTTGAAATTTTAACAATATACATTTTAACACAAAAACAAAAAAAATTTCTATTGCTTTTTATTTTCTATTTAATATTCTGTTATGACATTAAATAAATAATAATCAATCATCTAAATTCTCCTCTATTCTCTCTCAAAAATTGCTTCTGCTTTTACCTCCTGCTCACAAAAGTTAAAACTAATTTTGTAACTGTTTGTTATTTTGTTGTGACAATAAGTAAATAGTCACCTAAATGCCTCTCTGCTTTCACCTCATCCTTTGCCCCTCTATCACACAAAATTTAAAATAATTTGCCCTTTTTGTTACTTAGTAAAAATTTATGTAAAAATCATTACAGATTTAAATTATCACCAAATTCAACCCCACACACAAAATTTAAAATATTTAAAATTATTATTATTTTTTTAATTCTGCCTTATTTTTTACTGACTATGACAAAAAGTAAATATGAGGTTGGGCTGATAAGTTCTCGGCCTGACAGTGAAAGAACAAGATTTTTGACAATATTTCATATTATTTTTCAATGTAGTCCCATTGTAACTTAATACATTTAAGACATACTCTTGTGAGCGAATTCTTTAGTGCAGCCCTGTACGAGGGTGGTTCAAAAAGTTCTTAGTCTGACAAAGAAAATACAAGATTTTTGACAATATTTCATTTTATTTTTCAACTTGCAGCACAATACATTTCAGAAGACTCTTGAGAAATGTACATTCTTTGACGTTTTTGGTCGACATTCAACAAACACGACACGTATCAAGCAGAAAGCTTTTTCATACCCAAAACATCATGTAAAATGTAGTGAACACGGTCTATCAAGATGGTTGCAATGTCAGTAAGTTTGCATATCTCAATCTGCGATCATTCAATACGGCATTGAAAATTTTTTAGACAATTTCATCGGTCATAACAGTTTTTGGATGTACTGAGCATTCATCATCATGAATGGATTTCCTATCATGTTTAAATTCAGCAACCCACTTTTTTATCATTGAATATGAAGGACAAGAATCCTTTAAGATGGAATGTAACTCTTTTTGTATGCCCATGGGGTTAAACCTTTTTTAACAAAGTATTTTATGACAGCTCCAACTTCCGTTTTTTCCATTTTTAGAAAATGTCAAAACTTGTTTACTTTACTTTATCGTCAAGATAACCAATAAACTCGCACGTCTGAAACTCGACAGCATGTCATTTAAAGAACCATACTTTACAAACATCATTGTCATTTGGTCATACTTGTTCCATCTTTCTGTCAGGCCGAGAACTCATCAGCCCACCCTCATAATTAATCATCTACATTCTCCTCCCCAAAATTTATTTCCCTTAACTTTATTTTAAACTTTTTAAAATTGTATTTTTCTTATTTTATCTTCTGTTTGTTATTTTCCAGTAACATTAAATAAATGATAAATTATCTGGATTAATTACCTTCCTAAGATTTTGCACTGGTATAAAAATTATTCTAAATCTAATGCAATTATTTTAAAATTAATTATTTTTTAATCATCTATGCTGATACAAAACAATCTCATTATACTGCATGTTAAATCAAAAACTTTTCCCTATGAGTCTAAATGAGATTTTTTTTTAAATTGATATTTAAAAGACTTTCCATTTTAAATACATAAAATTTCTTAGAATGTAACAAGTTTTATGAAATTCTTAGCTTAATTACTGAATTTTTTCACCAGGTGCTTAAAACATGAAGGTAAAAAAATAAATCATACAATAAAATCTAAGTTAAAATCTGAGAAAATAAAATGTCATAAATATAAAATTATACAACAAATTGAATATTATTGCTTATTATTATTTTTTTTTTTTTCAAATTTCATACAATGCTTTTACATTATATCTCCATGAGTCCTTGAATGCTTTTTTGAAGATGAGTAGATATGGCAGACTTCATATTCATAGAACTAAAAAATGCAATAATGCTTACTCCATATATTTAGCCAAATTGGTTAGCACCGTATTGAATGATTTCTGTTTCTGACTGGATGACGCACCTATCAATAGCAGCACCATCTACTGCTCAAAATTGAAAATTAAACTATGGTATAGAAATTCCTTACATAATACATCACCATGGGTGCAAGTTTGAAATGTGGCCAGGACTGAAAATATTTTGACTTGCCCCCCCCCCCCCTCCAAGCGCACACGTGTGCACACACAACACATGTTTTGACTTTGAGATGTGGCAAAGACTGAAAATATTTTGATTTTTCCACCCAGACCTCCTCTCCGATTGCACAATGCACACACCATGTCCACGTAGACAAAACGTCGAAGGATCTCGAAAAAATGGCAAAATTCGTCGAAGGATCTTGAGAAAACGGCACAATTTGCCGAAGGATCTTGAGAAAATAACAAAATTTGTCGAAGAATCTTGAAAAAAAGGTAAAATTCGTCGCAGAATCTCGAAAAATGACAAAATTCGTGGAAGGATCTTAAAAAATGGCAAATTTCATCGAAGGATTTCGAAAAAACGGCAAATTTCATCAAAGAATCAAGGAAATCATGCGAATTTTGTCCACAAGACGAGGAAAAAACGGGAAATTCATTAAAGGATCGCGAAAAATTGCTAATTTCGTTGACAGATCATGAAAAAACACAAATTTTGTCAAATGGTCGCTGAAAACACGCCAATTTCGTCGAAGGATCGTGGAAAAAACTGCTAATTTCGTTGAAGGATCACAGAAAAACAGGCAATTTTGTCGAAGAATCCGAAAAAACAGCAAATTCTGTCGAAGGATCTCAGAAAAAGGCGAATTAGTCGAAGGATCACAGAAAAAACGCGAAATTCATCAAGGATCACGGAAAATGGCTAATTTTGTTGACAGATCGCGAAAAAAAATTCATCAAAGGGCCGTGGAAAAATATGAATTTTGTCAAAAGACCGTAAAAAAAAAACATGAGTTTCGTTGAAGAATCGCAGAAAAAGTGCGAAGTTTGCCGAAGGGCCACAGAAAAAAAAACATTCGTCAAGTGGCCACAGAAAAAACCCCAACTTCGTCAAAGGTTCGTGGAAAAAAGTTCTAATGCCTTTGAAGGATCGCGGAAAAATGGCCAATTTCATCGTAGGATCGCGAATTCTGTCGAAGGATATCGAAAAAAAACGACATATTTCGTCAAAGTGTTACGGTTGGTTTCAACAAATTTTTTTTTTTTAATCTACATTAATTATTTAAATCACTTTCTCAACATTTATTTAAAAGCACTCTTTTTTTCTGTTTCTAATAAAAACTTAAATAAATAAAAGTAATTGTAATAATTATAATAAAATCAGTTTTTATTTTTTCTTCTTTCTTTTTCTTTTTGCAAAGTAATTTCAACGTTTATAGTCTAACGTAGCTTCCTGTTTTTCAAATACGAAAAGCAGACAGCAAGGGAGGGATGTTTTGTCAGTAGACTGCACAGGTGGAAAATTTGGAGTCATCTAGTCTGACTTTGATATAAGAATGACCGACCGCCCTGTATAAGAATTACGTTATCTTATGAGTGTACTATACACGCAATTAGGCTTTATAAGTTTACGTCAGGCTTCAATTGGCTCTGCTATCAGGCGGATAGCTGGCGCCCATGTAAACAGAGGCTAGCAGGACCCCCCTTCAGCACACGCCATGGGGGTGATGCATGGTTTCCTTCCCCCATGAAGCGGCCGGCAGAGTGGAGCGGCAAGCTGTAGTCTTCACAGTGAGTCCATTTTTCCTTTTGTTTCCATTCCCGTACCCCTGGCAGAGTGGATCGGTCCCGTTTTTCAAGCAGCGCGGGAGAATGAATGTTTACGACACTTGTTGTTTGGCCAAGAGACCTGTCGTTTGACTCGTAAAAAAAATTCGACTTATTACGGGGCTCGAAGATTGGCCTGTGGGCTGGATCGCGAAGTTGTTGAAGGCGGACAGGTTTCTGGAAGATTTTTTTTGAGAGTGGGGCATTGATGGCCCTACATTAATTATCCTAAATCATGGTGTTATGATGAAAAGAGGCTATAAGGGCATTTTCGAAGTAAGGATCTGTATCTGATAGAGGGCGAATGAAAAGAAAATATGTTTGACCCATCATGTAGTAGCGGCGTTCCTAGAAAAAGTGTTGTCTTGTGTTGACTTCTTAAGCGGCGGTTGTTATTGATGCCTTGACGAAAAATGAATTAATGATTAGACGAGCATCATTTCTGGAGATGGGGCATTATTAATCCTAGACCAAGAAGGCTGGCGTGACTAGCTGAGTAGACTTGCCCGCTTTACAAGGTTTCGGTGATGTGACGACGTTTTGAATCGGGAATAAATCAAAATCTCCAAGTGATGTATGGAGTAACGGTGTTGACTCGTAGAGGCAGCTGAAAAGAATAGGTTGATAAAAAAAAAAGAGATTATGGCGGACTAACATGTATGCAAAGAAGTGTGCCCACATTGACGGTAGTAAATATCAAAGTATATTGTAAGTAACCCATATTTCTTCTTTATTACATGTTGTCTACTGTTGTAATATTTATAAATACCTGGAGAAACAAAAAAATATAATTATTAGTATTTTAAGATGATTAACATGTAACCTTTTTTTTTTATGATTGAACGACATTTGAATTGTTAGTTTGTTAATAGTTTAAGATTTATGATATTTAATTGAAAATTAATCAATAACTAAATTTTGAAAAGTTGATCCATCTTTAAATCATGGTATTGTGGTAATTTTAGGGACTTTGCTGCTTAATGTAAAGTGTTATAATAAGTAATTTCAGTATTTTTTTTTTGATCAACTTTGTTATTGTGTTATTTTTATATTTTGTTTGAGAACTACCTTACTTTTATAATTTTTAATTATTCAAATAAAGAAAGTTTTTGTTTATTCTCAAATATGGTATGTTTTTCTTTATATATAATTTTTAAATAATTAATATTTTTATAATTACAACAAACCTATAAGAAGGAATTAACCTCTCAGTAAGTGTGATTAAAAATATGAAAGCTATAATTTTGCTAAATTAATACTTTTAAATTTCTTAAATCTAAAATTCATAGCAATAGTTTAAATGAACATTAATTGGGGTTTACGTAAGGTTATTAGATGTAATTATTGTTCCTATCTCAGTATTGAATATACTGATAATTGTTGCTAAAGTAAAATTAAGTCTAATTTTATAATTGATTAATTTAATTTTTAATTATCCTTTCTTTGAAGTATTATTCAAAACAAACAACAAAATGGTTGTTTTTTAACAAAAAAAAAAAAGGGTTTTCAGTTATTTTATACCACTATACGATTCTTGGCTAACCGATCTGA
Source organism: Maratus michaelseni (assembly GCA_963931845.1). Taxonomy (NCBI): domain Eukaryota; kingdom Metazoa; phylum Arthropoda; class Arachnida; order Araneae; family Salticidae; genus Maratus; species Maratus michaelseni. Next base: position 130,227,202 of record OZ007599.1, read on the forward strand.
TCTTGTTCAGAATCTCCATTGTTGTTCTAAAATTTTAGTACATCATCATATCCCTATTCTATTAACGGATTTAACTCTTTCTCCTTTTGGTCCTCATATTGGAGGAATTTCAGGTTGTCTGCATTTTTCCAAATTATATGATGATTACACTTTTGTTAATTTAATGTGTATGGAGATTTGAGCTTGATCGGGTTGGAGTGGAGTTGGGTGTTCTTTATGCAATTCAGTATGCTACTTGATTTAGAAATCTGTTGCCCCTTACTACATTTAATATTGTCTTAAAATGATGAGTTCAAAATTATCATTGTTGTATTAACCTATTCGGATTCTTAAGTTTTGATATTTTGATTAGTTTAATATAATTTGCTACCTTTTCCATGGCAACAGATTTCAGTGGAGCTAATCAGGGTATACTTATTTTTTTCTAAATATTTAATTGTCAAGTGAAGTTTGAGTAATAAATGAGCTTTTTAAGTTTAAGTAAGTTCTGTTTTAGAAAGAACCCCAAAACACCACAACAAAAGGATCTCAAAAATACGGCATATTTCATCAAAGGATTTCGAAAATACGGCATATTTCGTTGAAGGATCTCGAAAAAATGGAGAATTTTTCTTCCATCCTCGGAAATTTTCAAAAGACGGAATTCCATCTGTGGACGAAAAACTTGTACCCATGTACATTACTCTTTTGGAAGGCTTTTTTCAAGGGCTGTATCACCACATATAAGTTATTGAATTTTAAAAACAGTTGTTTTTTTTTAGGACATCTTGTATATATTGCTTTAATTTTAAAGCTACAAAAAAAAAAAAAAAAAAAAAAAAAAAAAAGCTAAAATTACCGTAATTTCGGGTAGATAAGCCGCCCTGGCGTATACGCCGCTATGTCCGAAAATGGTAAAAAAAAGCTGAAATTCCATCGTATATGCTGCACTTATTGAAAGTGGTGTACGTACTACTATAGACGCCATATTGAATATTTTCGCACATTTTTTAAAACCACTTTAAAAATTAGAATTTTAAATTTAATACAAATAATGAAAATAAATAAATAAATAATTTACTTTTAGTTTGTGAATTTATCCAATTGCATCGCACATTTCAGCCTTGGATCGGCAAGTAGAAATATATTTGATGGAATTCTTAGTATAAAACATTACACACTAGAATTACAAATAACACTATTTTTTATTCGAATCCATCAATTAAATAAAACGTAAAATTCCGAAAATAACTAATGATAAATAATCATTTTGACAACATGAACTATTGGCAAAAGTAGGGAGAGATGTATAAACAGAATTTTTTTGAAAATCTCTTCACTACTAACCATAAACATTAATGTGTATTAACAGAAATTAATTGGTACTCTATTTGATATATTCCATAAATATTTAAAGTAAAATGTTCTAAGAAAGTTTTAAACAGATAAAAATTAAACACATATGTTCATTATTGAAAATAAAAAATACTACATTCACAAGTACGCACACGTAAAGAAAAAAAGAGAATGTACTTTATTTTCTGTTAAAACGCCGGGATTATGCAAAACTAAGTATAAAAAGGATTCTTTAAATGTGTCAGCTACTTCACTTTGCGTAAGTGCAGTAAAAAGAAATTATTGAGCTGCAAGCAAACAGAAAAAATAATTTAAAAGAAAAAAAAATGAAAAGCAAAACCCGTTTTCTCTTAGCTATTAAAAAAAAAAAAATTATCTCCATTATTATTTGTCCGATTTTGTTCAAATTTTCAGCAAGTTGCAATAACAGTAAATTAAGCTGTGTAACAAAATTTTATTAAAATATAATAAGTTATTAGAAAATTACAGCACTCCACAAAACCCCCACTATAAAAAGGGAGAGAGCTATCTGCCGTTTGTTTATTCAACTCTGCGGAGTTGGAGTGGAGCGGGAAGTTGAACGTTATCAGAATGAGATCATTATCTTTGAGTAATACGTGTTTCGTTATGCAAAAAGAAACCATGTATAGATTTTTTTCTTTTATAATGAAATAAAAAGAACTTAAATGGGATATTCTATAACATGCTTAGAAAAGCAATCTGAGTAATGGAAATAGTAAAGAGGATGCGGCGATTACTTTTATTTCATTATAGATTAGATAATGTATTCATCATAATAACAGATTTATAAATCAATCAAAATTTAGGGAGGTTTATGTATTTTTAAAAATGTAGTCATGAAGAGATCAGTGAAAACAAATTTCTACAAAAGATTTTTGATAGAGAACTTAAAAACAGATTTTTTTTGAAAAATGAAATTTGTTAAAAAAAAAAGGGGGGGGGGGAGGTTATTTTCGGAATTTTTTTAATTATTCGAATCCATCAAAACTTGACGAATCACTATCGGAGTTAAATAATTTGAAGAGTTCTTTAGTTAGTAGTTCTTGGTTCTATGGTCAGTATCGCTGAAATGAACTGAAGTGACTGTGCAACGATGACGTCTTTCATGAACTAAAACAAACTTTTTGCTTTAGTTTTTCTATATCTTTGATATTATTGTGTAAATGTCCGTCACCAAATTCCCGATATATTTTGAGCGATCGTTATTTCTAATCCGTGAAGCATTTTTAATGTTTTTTTTCAGATTTTCACTCTATAATATGTACATGATCCGATTTTTTTTTTTCTGGAAAAATCGTTATTACTTCGTATACGCCGCACCGGCAGATAAGCCGCAAAAGATAAAATTTAACTTTTAAACACGTATAAGCCGCGGCTTATCTACCCGAAATTACGGTAAATTAATCAATTATTCAACAGAATAGGTAGGGGTTTTCTCCCCGTCTTAGAATTTTTTAAAAGATGAGAGATGGCAGTACACAATTTTAAAATATTTGTAAGATAGTGTATGATTTAAGTATTTAACCATCTCATCTTTTCGAGCATGACAAAAGTTATTTCCTACATAGAAAATCAATTATAGTGATAATTTTTGAAAATATAATTCTATCTATCTCATAAGATGACTTATTTTGGGAGTCTCACTTCAATTACAAAGCTAAATTATGTTGCAGGTTTTTTATATAAAGGTTTGTAAATAATTTTTTAGTATAATTTCCTACATTTATTTATAATAGTTTCCTCATAGAAACTTTATCTGGGCTTAAGATTTAGACATGTCTACATTACAATTACATATTACTTATTCAGAAGTAGAATTATACTGATCACATTAACAAATGTATAAGAGTTTCTAAAATGTAAGTCTTTAAAGTATCATGCAAAAAAATAAATTGAATCCTAGAAAAGCATTTTTCATTACTTTAGAAAAGAAGAGAAAGAAAAGGAAGGGGGAAAAAAAGATAAATTTGTGTTCTAAATTTTCTTATTTATCTCCCCCTTCATGAATGATTTTTAAATTGCATCAAAAGGAAATACATACATGTAAATTAAGAAAAAATTTTCTTCACATAAAATCATAGCTTAAAGCCAGTTTTAAAAGATTATAACTGACGTTAATGATCAATTAAATTTAAATTAATCAGACCAAGATCCAACTGTATGAACCAGTTTTAATAACACAAAATAAAACTTTCATTCATGTGATGTATTTTAATCAACAAACAAAATCACATTATTTTTATTTTGTAACTGGTATATTTTTAAATTTCATTTTCATGCATGTTTATGTCAGATTTTAAAAAGAAAGAAAAATAAAACAACTACCTATTATTGCCATCATCTGTTGGTGTTGGGTCTTCATCGTCATCATTAATATCCCAACTAGCTTCTTTGTCCTGAAATGACAATTATATAAAATATTAATTAAGATTTATGACACATCACTACAAAAGTAAAATGACACAATAGTTATAAAGAATTATAATTATTTCAAACAATCCTGAAAGAAATGTTAATATTCAAAATTAAAATTCTTAAATAATAAAAAATAACATTTTATAAATAAAAATATTATATTTATCCTTGATAGAAATTTCTAATTTTAAAATTCAATTAATAACACCAATAATAATTCTAAATAAATTAATAACACCAATAATAATTCTAAATAAATTAATAACAATTCTAATTAAAATAATTCTAATTATAGAAGCAAACAATACAGGAAAAAAATAATAGAATGAACAAATTTGAATAGAGCTATCTTACTATGCAAGCAAAATGGCATAACAGCTTCAATTTTCTTTTGAACTCAAAATACTACAATTAAATAATAAAACTTTGTATCAATCACCATAAAAACAAAACAACATACAGGACGTGTTACGAGCTGGAATTTTTAATAGCCCGTCATCAGCCAAAGCAAACATGTATTTGTAAGGGGACAAGGTCACAAATGAACAGAAGGGCAAAGAGGAAGCTTACAAAGAATGTGACAAGTGGCACTGGCTGAAAAGAAAACACAAAACATAGAGGAGTGCAAACAGAGGAGAAAAATGCAGCCAAAATGAAAGTGGAGAGAAAAAAAAAGACAGAATGAATAAAAACATCAAAAGTAGTACAATAAAAATAAATAATATATATATATATATATATATATATATATATATATATATATATATATATATTAATTACAAAAGTAATTGTTTTGTTTTTATGGCAATTGATACAAAGTTTCATTATTTAATAGTGATTTATCGCCAATTTGTCAGTGCTGTTTCATCAAACTACTAGAGTTTGATATTAAGATAATTCTAATTTGCAGCAAACAATACCATCAACCTCAAAAAAATTTGTAAAGAAGTTTGTTACTTGAAACATTGCTTTAGAGAAAACATTTCTATGACAATGTACATCTTTAACCCTCTCACTGCCCAGCATATGCATTCCTTGAGGAACTAAATTCTATACTCTTTCTTAAAAATTGTTGAAACTTTGTTCTGAGCTGGTTTGAGAAGCAAAGCCAATTAGATGTGTATTTATTACATACTAAATTTGTATTACAGGGCTTTTTTCTGGGGGAAGGGATCCAGGGGTATGCATACCCCTAAATATTTTGTGAGTATAACAAAATTTAATTTAATTTTTAGAATTCCAGCTAAAAAAATTTCAAAAGTATTGTGGATATTTATGCCATTTATTAAGTTTTGTGGATCGTTTGCTGACAACAATGATGTTTTTTTTTTTTGTCCCGGCACGAATGCCTAGCTTAACGGGTTAGTACCTGGATGCGGGGCGCAAATTGCCTGATCACAGCATGGCTGTGATCCACCTGACTATTGATTTGTTCACATCGCTGCTGTGCTTGCTCTCTTGCGATTTGCTACCGTTATCTTTGTTTGCCGGTTCAAGGTTTCTGTTTAACTTCGTTGAATTGACAGATTTAATAGGTCTCGTAATTTAGAACCTTGATCAGGTGACGAGACCCTCACCTGACTAGGCACCCCCAGAGGTATTATTCACAGGTAACTTGGAGGGCTTTGCACCCACGACGGATTTTACATACACCAGGTGCCATTAGCGTACATAGATTTTCATATTTACCATGTCTGTTGGCTTGTCACGTTCATGGTGGGTTGTCGCTGTAGTGTTTATCGCCTCTTTTATGGGCTGATTTCACTTCTTGTTGTATTTGTCTCTGTCAAGGCTTTTTGGCGTTTTTATAGGCTCGCCCCTGTTGTGGGTTGTTTTTTGTCTATCATTCATTGTTTTTTGTCTCTTTCTTGATATATTTTTACCTCTAGCTTGTGCTAGAGCTGGTTTTCACATTTTGAATCTTGGTCTTCTTTTGAGAGTTTCACTGGTTATTATGTCACTATCGTGGGTTTTGTCACGTTGCAACTTTTGTTACTGGTGGTTGTCACATTGTAACTTTTGTTACTGGTGGTTGTCACATTGTAACTTTTGTTACTGGTGGTTGTCACATTGTAACTTTTGTTACTGATGGTTGTCACATTTCTGGATGTTGCACACACATTTTTGTTGTCTTTGTCACTTTATCTCACCCAAGCATTGGGGATTTTGATTTTTTTTTTCCCTTCATGAATACGCTTTTTGCGACCAGTACATTTACACTAGGCAGAAATCACTCAAAGAGAGACTGTCAAAATGGTGATTTTCTTGAATCAAACAGAGAGTACCCCTAATTTGTTTTTTGTTTTTAAATTGTTATAATAAATTAACATAAAAATTTGTGTAAACTCTTAAATATGTCAAATCAAATTAAATCACCAAAACTTAATATAAGAAAAGAACATATATTTAAAAAAGGAAAACACTACATTCACTTACATAATTTAAAGCAAGATCAGGATGATTTCCTTGAACGCCATCATCTAATATACTAACAACTATTCCTTTCCCAGTGTAACCTCTTTCCCAAGCAAGCTCAACATTCATATCGTAGCCACCATAGTCAGAATGCTATATAAAAAAATACATTTTAACATAAAATTCTGCATAATTTTTTAAAAAGAAATTTATTAAATACCTACAGCTATAGACAATAGAGGATCTATAATACACAATTATCTATGAAACACACAACTTCTCAGATGTAAACAATGAATTTTTAATGAAGAAGCCCCTGCATTCCACATTGCAGAAGTATTGCTACCTCCTAGCAGAATAATTTTGAGACATTATTTCATCTTTATTTCTTTAATTCAGAGCTTTTTAATGAAAAAATTGCTATTATTGCATGAATTTTTTTTTTCAAAATATGAAATGCTTATTAAGACAATTTTGTCGTTATACTTTGATGGTCTTTGAAAACAAAATCATTTCTTTTAAGTGCAGAGAAAAAAAACTTTCTGTATCACAAATAATTAAACTGGTAAAGCAATGTTTGAAATTTCTCAAACCACAAAACTGGATAGCAGGTCAAGAAGTATTGATTATTCAAAGAATTCGAGAAAAACTCATAATAAGAGTACAAATCAAAAGTACTGAAACAAATTATTGTTAAGAATTTTCAATATTGTGCTTATTGCTAATTAATTTACATTTTATTTATTTCTGTTAATAATAAATGCTATTGAACTGCATGTTTTTGTATTATAAAACTGAAAGCAGAAGTTTTTAAACTGTGGTTCATGAACTCCAAGGGTTCACAATACATCTGCAGGGGGTCAATGGAGATGTCACATTCAATGTAAAAATTTTCATTTATCTATATTCTGAGATAAATTTTCTAAGTAACATAATAGGCAAAACTATCAATATTGTTTTAAAAATGTTGTATAAAAAAAGTATTTTTTTCAGTTTAGATATATTTTATAGTTTTTGTTGTTTATATATAAAGTGGGTGATCGGTTAACGAACTGTTCGGTTTATGAATGGTATACGGAGTTTTTGATAGGTCAAAGGGATAAACTGATATGATTTAATGCTGTAATAAATGAATGTGATTCTAAAAGTTTTTACAAAGGGCATGTCATTTATTTTTTTAAGTACGGCACAACATGGACAAAGGCATTAAACTGCGATCTGTCCATATTAAATACGGATGTATATTAATCCTATTAATATGAGAAGATTGAAAACTCCAGAAAGAAAAAATAAGCGTTTGTCAAATAGTTAATGCTCCACAAACTAAAAAAAAATATGACTGAAGGAAGGACAAGACTGTATATTTGTAATGTATGTTTTATTATTTATTACATTTAAAGAAATTTAGGGGGGATTTATATTAATTTTATATATTATTTAGCTTTTAAGAATGAATTAATTGAATTCCCATACAAATCTATACTAAATCTATGATCGATTAACGAACAATTCGGTTAGCGAACATTCTTTTGGAACGGATTAAGTTTGTTGACCAATCACCCACTGTATATCTATATACATTTTATACATAATACTCAAAATAATATTGGTCATTTTGGTCTTAAATCCATGGGTCCACAAAAACAAAGAAAATGCAAAACAGGGCCCATGATAACCAAAAGATTAAGAACAGTTGTTCTAAATTGATGATATGATTATTTGGACCAAGTTTAGAAGGTAAATTTAACAATGTTTGAAATGATCTATGGCATGGAAAAATCTATAATCTGCACAACTTCAGGTCCCAAGGTGTGCAATATAAAGATCTTCTACTGTATACAGATATGTCCCATATGTTCATGTTTACAAGGTAAGTTTAATGATGCATGAAATGATCTATATAATGCAAAAATCTATATAATACACACAATCTTTTATCGCAAGCTGTATGTTAAGATCCTCTACTGTACATATAGTCTGAGCAAAACAATTAATTTTACATGAAATGAAATAAATAATATAAAATTCCTCACTTTTATTGTTAAATTTTCTTAATTTCTATTATTACTGATGAATGTATAAAAACAAAATGTGTTTTCAAGACATGCCAGATTACAGAAAATTTCACAAAATCTATCACATGTTTCAATGTGATAAAAATTTATGAAAATGTTCGAAACAGTATTTTTTTTTAATAATCCTAAAATAAACTTTTATTTTAATAAACTCAGTAGAATTAATAAAAAACACAATAAGATAAATAATGGTGGACAACAAAAGATTTTAAATGTAAACAGTAGTATTAAGTAAGAGTAACATTTGAAATCATCTTTTCAAATCATGGTCCGGTGGACCAAGGGCCATCTTAAGTTATTCAGAACTCCCTGGGCTTGATTATTTTTGGGTATCCCTTACTTTTCCCTTATATCCATATTACTAAAAATTTCTTGTTGATTTTTCTTGAAACACCTGGTTCCAATTTCACAGGTCTGGATTGCTTTTCTTTGCATTAATCTTATTTATTATTATTATAGATTAAAATTGCAATTGTAATAATTGTATAGATACTGAATTAAGGCAATTAACTTTGAATTCTGTGTCGCAATGTAATGTTGTTATGATGTGTTAAAATAAAAATTTGCTAAGTAAAGACACAGGCTCATTTACCAGTTTATTACGATCATCTGGCATATGGTCCAAAATGACTTTTTAATTAAAAAAATAAAATTAATTAAAAAATTTTTGACCCAGGATCTTTTTATAATGCTTCCTGGGTGGGTTTGAGGCCTTGGACATGGGCCCCACCCACTAAAATGGTATTGCATGCAGGTATCGATCCAAGAAAAATTTGGGGCCTATTTAGAGCTCCTTCACAAAAATCTATTTAATAAAATGGGCCCCTCCACAAAATTCTATTCTATAAAAACTTACTATTTATTATTTATTTATTATTTTGTGATGTTTTAAAATGTGTAATTTGTAAACAAACAAGTTCACCAGAGAGGAAAACTTCAGTAAAAGGATTTAAAAAAGTTTTTGTTTATAAATGCTTGGTTCGAATTTGATTAATTGGATTTCAACTTTCATTGCAAAATGTTATTTTTCACAAAAATAACCTTTACATTTCACAAAATGGGCCCCAAGAAAAAAAAACCTGCATCGACCCCTGGCATGGAACCCTTGAATTCTGCCAGAAACCACTGTGAGAGAAGGGGTAGAGTTCTACAAGTTGTCTACATTTTTATGATATTTGAATTCATATAGAGGATAAAATTAATAAAATAATTATTATTACATTGGAGTTTCCTAGAACATGGATATAATTTCAAAATTTCCAAAAGGACATGAAAGGTGAGCAACAATGACTTATTATCAAAACCTGTGAATAGCACTTCTAAGGCGGTACAGCCCTTTTCCTCCCAGATTGCAAAAGCCCAACTTAACCTATAGGAGAATTTAATTAAGTGATAACTCATTACCTAATATAATTATCAAAATACAATTTTCACCACCAGAAAGTAGACATCAGATGCCGACAGAGTGTGTTATTAAAAATTACCTTCTTAAAATTTAAGTATTTTTAAGAAAATGATAAAATTTGACAATTTTCCAAAAATAGAAATTTTAAATTTTAGGGAGGGGGAGGGGGGGGGTAAATATTTAAAATTGAAAGAGACACTTTTTAAAGCATATTTTGATAATTATATTAGGTAATGAGTTATCCCCTTAATTAAAATTTCCCATAAGTTACCATGGGATTTTGACCGGCAAGGGAAACCTGTATCAGCAAAGAATCTCCTTAAAAAGGTAAAGATAATTAGACATATTTTGACCTTCTCTGAAAATTCTTTTGATAAACAAAATAAAAAGTTTGTTCTAAATAAGTTTGCTGGCACCAATGATATCAACACATTCACAACAGATATATACCCAGAGGCTAAAATTAAGGGTGGGATGACAATGAATTGATTTTAAAAAAATTGTCAAACACTTAGCTGGTTACAGCAGATATTCTACATTAACGTGTAGAAAGTGCTAAGATTTTTCACAACAGAGAAAATAAAGTAGTAGTTCTGACGTTGCCTGGATGTAATCTATCGACAAAAATGGAGCATCTGCTTAATTTTTCTGACAACTTTAACAAGCATCTACATTCCGAGTTTCTAACTTTGGTATTGGCCTCAGATCAGAGATTTGAGAATCATTCTAGCTGCTATTGCCATCAATACTCTAAAATTGGAATTCTTTTATATGAAAATTTTTTCACCTTTAAGTTTTGTTCTTATTCATTTGCCGTTATATTAGATGTGTTCTTTCTCCCCGTCAATATGAAAAATATGATTCTCGATAAATACGAAATTTGTTAAATCTGCTAACTCTATAACTTGTGGGCACCTATGGGATAAATGAAGTTATCTGGTCATGAAATTAAAAAGTGTCAGGAATTTAGTCAACAGATCACAAAAAATATTGCAAGTTTGGGCAACTAGCTGAAAGGATTACACTGTTCAATTCATCTACATCCACCAATTATCTTTGACCTGCACTATTTACAAATGTTGAAGGATAGTATAAACAAAATAAAAAGTATGAACAGTGTAAAATACTTTCAATCACAATCAAAATATTGTTACAAAACTACTTTTTTATTTCACATGAAGATAAGTGGTACTTTGGAACAAAAATTAGAATAAATTAACTCTCCTCCACTTAAAAATTTGAATTTTACTCTCTGATTCCAGGGTAAAACAACTAAGAAGTTTTCGAGAATACTGAAAGCTTGTATGTGAAAAAAAAAAAAAAAAAAAAAAAAAAAAGAGGATGAATTATGTTGTACATTAATAATGATGATCAGATAAATAAAACAGATGATTAAAAAAAATCTTTCATTTTTCTAACAACAGGAAATTTTTACAGAATTTGCTGTCATTTCCAGAATTGTAAAATTCACTGTTGTTTCACCCAATTTCTCTGAATACAAAATTTTGTTACTACTCTGCATTCAGATATGGACATAGTTATTAAAATATTTCATGAAGCAGATAACGCTGAAAAATGTAAGGTAGGCAAAAAGAGAGAGAGAGAGAGAACACCCCATACATTTTAATCTCTAAATTGTCACAGAATATTTTTTTTTAAATAGCCATTTGGCTGGCAATTAAGTCTTTCAATTTATATTATTAAAAAAAAGCTTAAGAAGTCGTCTTCTTGGTGAAATTATACCAAACTCTGAAATTTTCAATACAAACCTAATTTTGACATCATATTTGGCTTTTTCTGTAAATTTTACATTCAGGTGCCAAACAGGAAGCCATTTCGTCAAATAATTTAAGAATTAGAAAGATTTAAAGCTCCTAAGCTTTTTGAACTCCTAATGTTAAATATTTATTTGTAGTCATTGCAAAACAGATTGCAATGCGGCTAGTTTTTTAAAACATAACTCAAAACTACGTGACGGAATGCGCTGTAATTTTGGATTTGCATGTTTGAAGCTTCTAAAAATTTATTTCTCACAAAAAAATATTATAGCCTACAATTATTATTTTTTTTAAATTAATTTTCAAATATAGAGAAGGTTCAGATACCAGCTAGTAGATCTTCTGGAACTGAGCGAAGAGCAGCAATAGGCAGAGTTTGTACTTTAATTGAGAGAAGAAAGGCACGAACAGTACCTTACTGAAGTCTGTCTCATTTACAAACATTAAGAGCAAAAGTGTTGACCAACAAAATGTGAGATATCAAAAGTTTTCAGGTATGCGTTTCTTTTTTTTTTTTTTTTTTTTTTTTTTTTAATACTGATCGTATATTGGCCTGAATTGACAATTAAATTGTATTCTAGATATATTTATCTCCCTAATTCCATACACATGTTATTGGTATTTTACTATATGAATGAGTAATACTGGTTTTAAGTTAAACATAGCAATGGTGCAAATACTGGCATACCCAGAATGGTCTAAATGTCGGCTACCCAGTATTTAGACCTGTATGGGTTTGCTCCATGTAAAGGGGAGGAAAATAAATTTATGAGGTCAGGGATGCTGTATTGCTTTGCTGCCCATTTCCGACATTTGTTACCTGATCAACTCACAGAAAAGCGTTACTAGACACTCTAAAATTGTCCACAATAAATGGGAAGAGAAAGAAAGGAAAACTGAGAAAATACAGGCAAAAGAAAAATTGGATTTTAAAAAGGTAAAAAAGAAAGATATATGAGAGAGGAAGATGATACAATTTGTATCTTCTGTGAAAGCGCTTTATCTGCAGGCAAGGAGGAGGAACATTGTGTTTCATATTTAGAATGGGATATGTGGGACCACAGTGACTGGACGGACGCAGAGAGTGATTACGATGTTGGTGATTTTTGTAGATAAAGTAATCTACATTTTAAGCAGCAAGCCTTTTTTTGTTTAATACATTAAAAACTAAAACTAAAAACAGAAGGGAAAGAAGACTGTCAGAGATAGTCACAATAATTTTTATAAATTTGAAAAAAAAAAAAAACTTTTTTATTAAAAATACAATGTTCTTTCTTTACATATGAAATGTTATTAATCAATAAAATTTATTAAAACAATGTTCTTCTCTCTTATTAGCAAAATTAGCTCTATTTGTGTGATTATTTTGGAAAAAACTGAGGTAGCCAATATTTAGACCCCATTTTCTAAATTCAAAATTTGCAGACTTTTGGAATTTTTATTTTTATAAACAGAAAACGCTTTTTAAACTGATTTTTTTTTTCTTTTTTTTTAATGGATGTGAAGCATATCAAGGTTCTTGGCTTCAATACAAACATTTAATTTTGACATCATATTCGGCTTTGTCTGTAAATTTTACATTCAGGTACCAAACATGAAGCCCTTTCGTCAAATATTTTAAGAATTATGAAGATTTAAAGTTTTACATGAAACCATGACATTTTCCTCCACTAATTTTCAAAATTGTAGGATCTAGATTGAAAATAAAATTAGCCGGTTCTATTTTTTTCTTTCAACAAATATGAATGAACTTTTACGGATAAACTTTTTAATAAAAATCCATTTCAAGAAGTTTCCAATATGTGAATCCAAAATTACATATCATTTCAATACATGTTTTTGAGCTATGTTTAAAAAACTATGAGTATTGCAATATCTGTCTTCATGATTCTTAAACTACTTGACTGAATGACTTCCTGTTTGATATCCTAAGAAAAAATTTATGGAAAAAGCAAAATATGACGTCAAAATGCAGTGTTCTTATTAAAAATTTCAGAGTTTGGTACAATCTAATTACGAAGACAGCCCCTTAAGCTTTTTTTTTAAATAAAAAATATTGAAAGAAGACTTAATTGCCAGTGAAAAGGCTATTTCCATTCTTTTCTGTGACAATTTATGGAGATTAAAATATATGAGGTGTTTTCTTCTTTTTTTTGGGGTCGGTGGTGGTGGGGGGGGGGGTTGACTGTAGGTATAATCTCCAACAAACACAATACAATTCTGTAAACAATTTTTTTTCAAGAATTTTTTTTTAAAACTATAATATTGAAAAATGTTAATTTAAATGAAAAGCAAAATCACACATATTTTTTTTGTTTTTTATGTATTTTTATAAACGCATCTAAAGAATTAGTATTTAAGGAATCATTATTTTTGCTTCCAATGCATTTATAAAAATAAAACCATAGGCTTCATTTCGATGCTTAATTTTGTGTCTTGAGATTTTCTCAAAATGCGGAAATAATTCTAAATGTATAAATATGTTATCTATCCAAGTACTGGTGAAAACTGTTAAGGTATCCACACACCTTTAAAACGTCATTTTCGATAAAAATACTGATTTTTCATTTTTTCAATAATATTAAAATCCGATCTTTTATCTATCGAATTCTGCTTTAACTGTGTCTGTATTTGAATTAGAACCTGAGTTCCAGTCATTTAAAGTTACATGTGTTACAGCTTGCCGAAGAATTTTACAATCGAAAATATTGTTCTGCAAACTGGAAGTGGAAATGTATGTTTACATTCTTCTTTTTTGAGATTTAGCATTTAAATTGGATTATATGTCCAAGAAACTACATGAAGTATATAATTAAAACCTTTAAAGAATGATAATTATTTTTATAGCAAGAACCATGTTTAAAAGTTATTTTTAGCTATTTCTCAAAATGAAGTTTTTCAGATTTTTACTGTACGCAAAACATCCTATAGCAAACATTTAAGCATGAAATGCCTTGAAATTTTCTTTACTTATTTTACAAATGTTTATTGGGGGAATGAACTACAATCACGATAATATATTAATTAGTTTTAAATTTACACTGGTATAAGTTAAAAAGTTGCAACAGTTTTTATGAATTTTTCATTACATTAGTACTTCAAGTGCCATAACATCTGCAATAGAGATGCTATTATTATTATGCTAGTCTATATCCTAGAAAAAGTTATTATCTTTATTATGCCATTTACAAAATATGAATGCATTAATTTCATTTTGAGTTATCATGTTTTGTGCAAATGTCAATTTTTCACATAATTTTGACTATTTTCCACTTTTAAAATATCATTTCTGCGTAATTTATAAAATGATTACATATTTTTCAAAGTTTTAACTCAAATGTCATTAGAAAATATTGGTATAAAGGGAAAATTTCAACAATTTTAAAAAATTACCTCCGAAGGTGTGTGGATACCAAGTAGTTAATAAGTACTTTGGCTCTTGAACACCCTGGTTGTCGAATAATGGGTTATTGAACAGGGAACTTGAGTAAAATTTGATTTGTTTCTGAAACAGATATGTGGTAATTGAATAGTGAGAGCGTCATCACTAAATCGATAGAATAAGAAAATGAAAGAACCCTCTCCCTGCCTTCTCCAAATCTCAAATCATTCAAAGCTTCAGCAATAAAGGTATGGGTATGGCATTTGTTAAATTATTTAAATTTTCACTAGTTGCATTGCTCGGGCCTGTGATAAAACCTTAAATGAACCCCAAATAAAAATTGCTGATAATCAGCGATAAAAGAGCTCGTAAGAAAACATAATGTTTTGTTGTTCAAACCCTTTCAAATTTTTAATGGTTATAAATATAAAGGTTTTACAGCCAGTGTGAAAATTACATCAGAAATATTGTTATCTGGTTGTAAAATCAATATTTTTTCTTTCAAGAAAACATCCTTTTTCAAATTCTATAGAAGGGAAAAGCTCCCCCTTCCCATTCTTGCCTTCAAAAAAAGTGAAAGTGCCTCCCTTCCTTCCCCTTTCAATTCCCAACTCCCTTTTGTTCACCGCTCTCTCAAACAAAGCAGGTGGAAGAATAGATGCTCCCTCCAGGAAGGGGAAATAGGAATAGAATTAAGAATTTTGAAGGAGTATTTCCTAGAAGTAGGTTGCGAGCAGTGCAGGTCAATAGGCACTTTCCCCGGTGCTCTTGATTCTTCTTAATTCTATTTCTTTGTTTATTCAATGTTAAAAAAAAGTTGAGGCATGCGCAGTAAGGTTGAATTTGCACTGGAAAATTAAGACTTTCGCTTCTCACTTTAATAATTAAATATATAAGATTGTCTCATATAATGTACACTACTGTAATGTGTTTTTATACTTTAGTGTAATGTGCTAGACAGTGTATTGTTTGAAACAGGTAAATATAGGAAGTAACTTGGAAGGTGGAAACAAATTAATCATAGTTTCATTATTTCTTATGGTAACATTTGATTTGGTTCTCTGATGATTCTCTAGACCAAATTATATTCAAGAACCAAGGTATCACTGTACTAGATTTTTTCAACACATATTAAAACAAAAACAAAAAATCATACAACCAGCATCAATTATGAAACACATTCCAACACATTCTGAATACTGGTAACTAATTCTTCACAGTTTATTAAGGTGAAAGATGATGTCTAAATAAAGAAGGTCAAGGTCAAACCAGGCGGAGAGGCCTACCTTTCGGCTTAAGCTCAACTAGCCTCGCCCATGTCTAAATAAACAAGGGAGGACAAGGGATGACCACCCCGGGAATCCACAATTTTGAAAACGCATAACACATCTGAAAACCCAATTTCTGCAATTACCATCAATGGTCGGCCAAAATATCTGAATTTTTTTGTGAAGCCCTGTATATGATCTATAGATTTGAACTTAAATAGTATGCTAAAAGTTAGTTCAGTTAAATGCATAGCACAGTTGAAAATTCCCATTCGTCAATTTCTGTCAATAAACGGAAATGTACTTAAGAACTTTCTTGCAGCCCTGTATATGATCTCCAGAATTTATACGAAGCAAGAAATATGCAAAAAAATAGTTAAAGTTAAAAACGCATACCACAACTGAAAATGCACTTCCAGCAATTATTGTTCATAGGCAGTACTGTAGCCAATTTATTTTATGTGTCCCTGTAAATGAATGATAAATTCTATGCACACCATATTCTACAGTAACCCCCTTGTAGATATCAGTGATATATATAAATTTCAAAATGTTTAAAATAGTGTAATATCATTAAAATACACAGCAAACAATTTTTCTCCCATAGACCATAATGCAATGAAAATTTTTTTACTGTCCCTGTAAACGAATCATAAATGCTATACACTTCATTTTCAATACCGAACATGCCATAGTAAAATCCAATAACATATATCAATTTCGTGGCAATCTGACTATATTTAAGCAAGTTAGATCACGGTTGGATGGACAAACCAAATTTATAAACACATTTCAACTATCATGGAAAGTGTTAAAAAGAACAAAATGGTACAAAATAAATTTATTTATTGACTAAAATTCAAAGATATTAACTTACAAGAAACCACTGCTCGGGATAAAGTGGATCAGTAAAGTGTATAGATCTTTTCACTCGTTTTTTAACTACTTGTTGCTCACACCAATGAACCTTTAAATAGAGTATCATAGTAAATAAAATAAACAGCAATGAATGTTATTGTTATTTTAGATACATACATAAAAATATATATATTTATTTACTTATTTATCTTATTTTTTAGTCGTTAGTCACACTTACCTTAGAATCATTCAGAAGAAGGCTTTCATAATATTTACTGGGCGATAGTGAACGCTTCTCAATAGCGTTATGTTCAAAACGGTAATAACCATGAAGAGAGCCAATCTACAGAAATGAAGTGGAAAGATTAAAAAAGAGAACAAGAACTTATAGTAAAATATTTTATCTATAGATTACTTTGATAATAATTTCATACATTATACAAAACCATTACCTGCTTAACAGCTTCTTTATTATAACATATTATATTAAAAAATAAGCACTTTTTTCATAAATAATCTTATTTTTAAATTAATTATAAAAATTCAAACTAAAAAAACAAAAAAAACATGTTCTTTTACTTAAATATTAATTTATTTTATAAAACTAACAGAGTAGAGTTACTTTAAAAACTGTGCAAATCCTGGTACTAAATTGTAGGACAAAAACACTTTTTTTCCCATCTTGCTTCTATCCTCAGACATTTTCAAAAAAGGGATTTCCATACCATACTGTGGACAGATAACTTACGTTGATGATAATGTTTAGTACACAAGCTCACAACTAGGAATAGGAAATACAGTTACTTTTAGATTTTAGTTAACAGGTTACAGAGTTCCACAGTGTAGCATTGGTAACAGGTTCCAATAACATGTTACTTTGTATAGCTGCCAACTATAGGTGCAGATTCACGGTCGCCAGTCGCCACGTGGCGACTAATGTTTTTGCTTTGGCGACTAACTTTCTATGTCTAAGTCGCCATGTGTTTTACATGGATGTCCCTTTTTCATCCAAAGGGAGATTTCCACTTTTTTTTTTATATAATATGAAATCCGGGCATTCTCCTCCCTAATTCAGCAATATTTAGCTCTTTTTTTTTCTTTTTTCTATTGTCCATAATTAAAAAATATGACTGCCACATTACCACTAATAAATCTGCAATGTCCGCAGAATCGAAAAAAAAATCCTGTTGATATGCGTCGCTAATAAACTCTGTGCCAATGGCATGCCACAATAAGCCCATGACACAGTAAAATTTGTGCCGAGAAGAGAATAAATTTGTAGCTCTGGGATTTTATAGATATGTTCTTACACGTACACATAGATATTGGCATGCGATTCTTCCACGAATTAGCAAAACTCCTCGAATTATCATTATTTATTTATTTTTAGCTTTCCGCAAATCAATTTACCAATCAGCCATGAAAAGAAATCTAAAATTTCTTCAAATCGGTCACTGAAAAATTTTGAAAATTTCGTCAATTACTCGCCAAATAAAACCATGAATTTCATCAATTGCTGATGACATAAAACCACGAATTTCGCCAATCGGTCGCAAAATAAAACCATGAATTTCCCCAATTAGTCTCGGGGGATAAAAAAAAACCCGCGAATTTCATCAATTGGTCGCGAAAAAACTGCGAAGTTCATCAATCAATTGCAAAAAAAAAAAAAAATGTGAATTTCATCGAGTTGTGATAATAAAACATGAAAATCGGCAATCGGTCACAAAAATTTAATTTCTTTTTTTGTCTCCATAGGTATTAAAAAAATTCTTTAATACATCCTTTAAAAAATCCCCTTGCAACAAAAGTTGCAATGAGGCTTATAGTATTCGATCTTTCTCCATCATCCTTGAAAATGTCAGAAATTGTTAAATTTATTTTATTAAAATCTAAAACCTAAAAGAAAATAAATCTTCTCCATACTTTTTCATATATATTTATTTATTATTTTGATTTTTATAGACATATTTTCTTATGCAAGTTTCCTAAGTTGAGCATTTATATTCAGCTATGAAAAATCTTTTTTTTTTTTTTTTTTTTTTGGGGGGGGGGGGGAGGGGAAGCTTATTTATAGATAAAAAAAAACTTTAGAGAATCGTTTATTCAAAAAATATTCAGATCTTACATTACAATTTTTTTTCCTACAAACTGTATACAATTATGGTGGAAAGATTCAATATTCCATTGTCCAAATGTAATTGTGAAAAAAATATTGTTTTTATGTGTTTGTTTCACAATGTGGCCACTGGATTTTTTGGGTTTAGGAGCCACTGGCTCCTTCCAGATTTTGGGAATCTGCACCCATACTGCCAACGGACATTTTAATTAAAAGTCCTTTAAAAATGTTTTAAATAATTTGGGGAAATAAGTTTAGCCGTCCTTTCCGGCTGAGACAAATCCACATCATTAAAATATTTTTACATGATAAAAATTCAATTTTTTCACAACAAATCCTACTTATTTAATGATACTTTGAATTTCATGAATTTTCAGGGTTTTCTGGCACTAAAAAGAGATTTTTTCATTTTTAGTGACATGAAATGACAACAATTCATAAAATTCTAAGTATCATAACTTAGAAAGTAAACCACCAAAACAATTCATGACTGCACATCTTTTTCACTTTATGTTATCACTCAAAATTGCTACTTTTTGTTCTAAAAATAAAATCACACAATTATTTTTAAAAAATAAAAAACTTTTGAAATTCTCATCTGGAATAGAACACCAGAAAGCAGTTTGATTTTTCCAAACTAAATTGAAGATTTGTTTGCACTTGAGCATTATTGTGAGGTTTTCTAACTACAAAAAGAAAACTTTTATTGCATGTTACAGTACGCGAAATAATTATGGCCTTTTATCTAATTTTAAGCACACACAAAAAATATAGTTATAATTTAATAAGGACATATGAAATATAAAAGATTATACTTTACTTATGTACAATGAACATTCAAATCTCATATGTTCAAAAAATAGACATACAGGCTTTGTACATGTTTAAATGATACATAAATTGAGAAACAATTATGGCCTCTTTTAGCTTAAAGTCCCCTATATCCTATATTAATTGTTCAAACAAGAAATCTTTAATATTTGGTCCACCTGCCTTTAGCATTGTAACAAGCTTTCATATAAGTCTTGAATATATTTTATATCAATAGAGTTCAATGCTTCAAGAATAGCTGTTTTCAAATCATCCTTGAGCATAAAATGTGCATTTGCATAATTTTTTCTTGCCATAATATTATACCAAACATTCTCTATTATATTCAAATCAGGTGATTTGGCTGACCAAGGTTCTAACAGTTTCATTTTTATTTACTTGAACTAATTCTTGGATGTATTTGACACATGAATTTTGCAGTTGTCCAGTTGAAACAACCATTTTTTTCTGGTCATTTGAAGACCATTACAAGGACACTGCTTACTTAGCATGTTCGGGTAATCAGAACTGTTCATTTTTCCATGTAGGAATTCAATATTGCTTTTCTTTTTCCATCCTATTGAAGCCCATATGATTATCGAACCCTCTCCTTGTTGTCTAGTGGAAAACACTAAAGGTCCTTTTTTATTATCCATCCAATAGCTGTGCATACCATCTGGATCATCCAATTAAACTTTTTCTCATCAGAGAAAATAACTTTTTGCCATTCAGTGCTCCAGCTCATATGGCTGCGAGCAAATTCTTTCCAATTAGCCTAGTTAATTGAAGACAACATCGGTTTTTTCTGAAGTTTCCTCAAGATAAGTCCAAATTTATTCAACAACTGTAGTGTTTGACGAACAATAACTGGAAAATCTATACTTGGAAATTTTTATCATAGAAAATTTATCACACCTTGCATTCATAATATTTCATATTTTAACTGCTTAAAAGGCATATAGCCAAAATAGTGAAAAAGTATCCAAGCCGGGACTCGAACCCGGGTCATCAGTATAGCGCACTGATGTTCTAAGAACTCCAGCTTTATCGCCATCATTGACGTTCTACGGACGTCAGTGCACTATACTGATGACCCTTTGTTCTAGTCCCGTCTTGGATACTTTTTCACTATGTTGGCTATATGTCTTTTAAGCAATTAAAATTTGAAATATTAGTAACTGTAAAATTTAATTATCTTGTAATTGTCAAGCTGTTGCAATTTTATTTGATGCTTTGTGCCTTAGAAAATGGACTTCCTTATTCAGAATTGAAGGTGGTCATTTGTGCTCTTCTTCTTTCCATACCCTGAGGGATCTTTAAGGTAATTTTAGATGAGTTTTGAACTTCTGTCAATAGCTTGGGCAATATCTGCAGGATTCATATTCATTTGTTCTCTTAAAACATCAATTTTACCCTGTTTGATATCAGAAACTCGTGAGCCAGATGGCATATTAATTATTGTTTTAATCTAACACTTTAAACAAATTAATTAGTGAATTTTCTATTTAAACTGTTGTCACAAATTTTAAAAAATGTTTCTGCTAAGTGACACACATACAGATGAATTTTCGATTGAGTAAAACCATAATTTTTTCGCTTCTGAAATCCAGATTTCACTGATAAGCTTTCACAATGCATTCCCAAGTACTTCTACAGCCACTGATGAATGTGTGTTTACTTTGCATGTTACAAAAGAGTAAATAGCACATTTTTTTTGTTGATAATAAATCAACTAAAATTTTGAGATGCCATAATTAATTTGCACACTGTATTAGCTACAACTAACCCCATTTTGTTCACACAAATGAACTAAAGCAGGCAATCTGTCTATAAAAATTTGTTTTATCAGAAAAAGATGCACTTGATAATTAATAGACATCTGCAACTTCTGTGTGCACAACTGATCTATTATTCATAAAAAAAACTTATGTAAAATAAAATAGCAAAAATTTTATAAAAATAAAGTTTCATTTCAGCAATGGGTTAAATAAAACCATCTAAATAAGTAAGATCGACGATATTAACACGATATTCAAAATTATTATTCTCAATCTCAATGTTTTAAATCTGTTATTAAATTGAAAAATTGTGCTTACAAATCATCATTTTTAGATATGTTATTTTATATTAAAATCATATGTAATGAAATTTTATTTAATAATTAACGAGCTGTAATAGACAAAAGAATATGATTAACAAAAAATTTAGTAAAAAAAAAGCATTGCGATCGCTGCTGATTTCAGTGACATCTTGAATTTTGTTCCTTCATCTTAACTGTAAGTTTCACTGTTTACATTTGTAATGATATGCAGATTTTAGGGTCACAGATTTGAGGGAGTCTACTGTAATGTTTTTAATTTAAAAAGGAAAATTCAGCAACAAATTCTAGAAATATAACAATGAATTTTACCACCAGTGTTCGAAATTAGCGGTCGTTAGCTGTCAAATACAACTAAATTATTCCATTTGACGACTACAAAATCATTCTCAGCCGTCAAATTTGACACGTAGCTTTTCAAAAAAATTTATTAACTATTATTTTAACAGTTAACACATACACACAAAAATAAATAAATAAAAATTAGTGCACCTTTTGATTTTATTTTAACAAGATTCAATTTTTTTTTCACTAAATTAAATTGTTATTATCACCATTGGATGAAGTAATAATTAAAAATGCTTTACATCAGCTTTACAGTTGTTTCAATTATTATAATCTTGGAGATTAACAACTTCAATAATTTTAAATAAAAACAAAATATTAGAGATTTTTAAAAAGTCGTATACAATATTACAGTTATGTTAAAAATGAATTCCAGAAATTGCAATTAAAATTTTTAATTTAACAGCTCAGATATTTACAGTAGGCGTTATTTGACATGCACGTTTTATTTCCCAATTTCTATCACTGTTTACCGCCTATTTCACATTGCCATATAAATAAATTTTTAAAAAATTACCATATAAAAATTGCGAAATAAAACATATATTTGAAATATTGTGTGGTTTTATTTATTTTTGGTCTTTAGATTCTATTGAAATATAATTATATTACATGAATGCCAATATTTATGTTGTGTTTGAAGAAAGAATAAACAAAGTAGACCATAACATATCAAATGTAGATGGTTCTCGCTGGCAAAGATTAAATACCTTTAAGAGCAACAAAAAAATTGGGAGAAATATACTTTAAAAGCATATGGGTGGAAGCTAAATGATAAAATGGATGCCTGCCAAAATCAGGATAATTTGTATCTTTGTGCTATGTTTAGATTGAAAAGAATAATTAATTTTTTTCCAGGGTTGAGATAAGTTTTTGCCATAGGTTGAAAGAACCTGGTAAAAACCGTCCCGGCAAAAATAGTTTTTTGCCAAAGGGGTGGCTGGCAAAAATAAGCTATGTTCATTTATTTTTTTCACAGAAAAAATAAAAATAAAACTAAAATATCTGATGAAATAAAAAAAAAACTTAATACTTAGTTAAAAAATCAATATTCTAAATTTATTTTTGAACTCTTAAGGAAAATAAGTATAATTATGCATTTTATGAAAGAATACTACCTCTTTTAACAAATTATAAACAGAAAACTTAATTATTAATTCATGTTTATACAATAATTATTAATGATTATTCACACAATAGAAATGTGCAGGCTGTAAATGGGTAAAGCATTTATGTTTATATGTGTAAGAAATTCTAATAAACATTTATATTCTAAATTCAAATATTTAATATAAAATTATATTTAAAGCTGAATATTATAAAATGGCTGCAGGCTATTTACAGACAGTAAAGAATGTAACTTTTTATCCTTTTCTTGGAGTGTAAGAGGGAGAAGAAAAAAAAATCTAGTTTCCTAACAAGACATAACAAAAGTTTTTTTCAATATATAATTTTCAATTTAATTTATTTGTAACAGGTTACTTTCATTAGATAAATAATTATAAATTAGTACCAAAGACTTACATATCTACATATTTTTAGGACCCATTACATAAAACAAATGTAGCAAAGTTATATAAAATCTTTGGATAATTAAAGAAATATTAATGGCTGACAAAATATTTTATTTAAGAAAAATAAATTAGATATCTGATTTTTAATTTGGTTCTTAAGTTGTTCCTAAATATTAGATTGAATCCCATCTATTTTATAAACAATTAAAATATATAAAACTGAATGGAAATTGGTATTGAAATGTAAAATCAGGACACAAAGCTAACAAAGGGGGGGGGGGGGGGTAGGGAGAAAAATTGACAGGTCTGAGAGCAATAAAGATTCTGTTTTAAACAAAAATTAGTAACTGGAATTAAAGAAGTCTCTTTTTTTTTTTTTTTTTTTTTTTTTTAAATAGTCACTTTTGGAGAGTTTTAGGCTAAAATAGTAGCCATAGTTGCCTGATATTGAAAATAGTTGCTTTCAATAGCAAATGACAGTCCAGTGCTACTTAAAAACTGATCAAAACCGAAAGTTGGAAAAAATTGTTCTTTCTATAAAAGTTTTCAATTATGCAAAAAGGAACAGAACAGTTATTTTTTTTAGCATTATAGCAAAATTTACTACAATTATCAAGACTGACTTAAATGAAGCAGAAAACTATAACAATGATCACAAACAAATGTTGGATTTTTGTGATTTTTATTTTTAAAATATAAAAAGGTCACAAAATGCAGATCGAAGGAAAAAATCCTGCAATGATCCCTGCTGACTCTTGCACATGCTTTTTTATTAAATGTAGAAATTACTTACAGCTTACAAATGAATTTTATATTTCATTACCGTAAAATTCCGTTAATCTGCCCTTCCCGATTAAGCGCCCAACTGCCACTTTGTAAACAAATTGAAAAATTCAAAAAATACTGAGAAAGCGCTCTCCCCCAAAAGATATTTCGTCGCATATGTCAAGATCAACACCAAAAATTTTATCTGACGAGTGTTTTTTTTTTTTCCCGACGGATCAGAAAGGCATGACGATTCTTTGATATATCACAAACGTGTACAAACACAAAAGTAACATACACAACTTCAACTATTGTCAATCTGAAAAAGCAATATAACCAAACATTAGTTTTGCTTTAAATTTATCTCCATGGCGATATGAAGGTAATAAAAATATCGATAGTGAAAGTTTCTCATGAAATAAGTTAGAAAATGTGTATTTGATGCTGTGTGTGAAATATTTTGATTAAAAAAAGAATCTATTTATTTTATCAAAGAATTTAAAGTCGTATTTACCGTTATTGTGAAAACCAATCGCAAAATATTTATTGATTGATTGATCAGTAGATGGTGCCACAGTCGAATTTGTAGCGTATTTTATGCTATCTTTGTGGTAGCAATGTTTTTCATTTTAAAAATCTGGCAACACTACCAATTTGTTCTGTATGTTCTCAATTTTTGTGATTTGTATTATTTATTTACCATTTATAGAAATCACGATAAAAAAAAAAAAAAAAACAGTTATTTAATCTCCCTAATTTACAACAGATGGCAACACCACATAAAATGTTACTAGTTCTAGAAAGTATTTCAGGACATTTTCAACTGCAATGTCTCAGTGTTTTTTAATTATTTTAAAGTATTAAGTTCCTTTTATTTTTCTGTTGTCATATTAATGACTGATATTAGTGTTATTATTTATCTAAATGCATTCCAGTTTCAAAGTTTCTGAAATCCAGAATTTTCTATAATCTGAAATCGCCATTAATCGTGAAGTTATACTGTTTTTCTATTTTGTATATAATTTTTTTTTTTTCAAAATGTTTTTCTTTTGTCACTTTATTAAAATAATGCATACTTTGCAACGATCAGCCATTAACATCTCCCTCCACCACCACCACCACACATAAATATCATATACTACAATTTTAATACGGAGTAAGCGCCCCCCTGATTATTTTCCGATTTTCCGTCGCGTTTAGGGAGGCGGATTAATGGGATTTTATGGTAGGCAAATGTACTACTTATTGCTTTTTTCAATTTCAGTATGCTTGTTGAAAAGGTACATTCATTTACACAAAACAGTTCTATTATAAAATGTTCATTAACAGAAATTAGAAACTCTTATATAGAAATATTTTACAATAAATATAACAGAAGAAAGCTTCCTGGACGGCTGATCCAATGGGTTTAAAGCCAAAAATAGCCTAAAGCCCAGGAGGAAATAAATATAACAGGGTTTCCAGCGATATTTGTTTTGACTGGTTGCCTTATCTTCTCTGATTGTCCCTGACAAGAATGTCACATGAAACACTTTGACAAACTACATAGAAATGGACTAATATTATGTTAGGTTATGGTACATGAATGTGATGATGTGAAAATAACTACAAGATAAAGGTGAAATTTAGCAGTCGCCACTCGGCATGTGGCGATTAAAAAATTGTCATTGATCGCCACCCCTGCACAGTCACTTTCCAGTTACACATTCCATTGCAATCCTTGAGCGACTGACGAATTTTGCAATTTTTTCCCCCAAGAACGTGTTAAGAATTTCGCAATCCCCCTCCAATTGATTGATGAATAGCGCGATTTTTTTCACGTCTGACTAGCAAATTTCATGATAATTTCAAGTGACCGACTGGCAAATTTTGCAGGTTTGTTCCACTATTGATCAATGAAATGCACGATTTTTTTTCTTGATCAACTCACAAGTTTCACCTCGTGAACGATGGAAGAATTTCGTGATCTTTTTTCTTACAATCGACTGACAAATTTCTCAAATTTTCCCTGCTACCCAATTGATGAATTTCGAGATTTTTTTCTGCTACCAATTGGCTAATTGTGCAGTTTTTCTTCCGACCAATTGGCAAATTTACGTGTTTTTCCCCCACAGCTTACTAGCGAAATTCGCAGGGTTTTTTCATGCGACCGACTAAAGAATTTCCCGATTTCGCAATATTTTTCACGCGACTGATTAACAAATTTAGCTATATTCTCCCGCAACCAATTGAAGAACATTGCGATTTCCTTCCCGCGATCGAATGATGAAATTTAGGGTGGGGGGGGGGGGGGGGGTTCGACTGACTGATGAAGTTTGAGATTTTTTTCCTACAACCAATCTATACGGGAGGGAAAAAAAAAAAAGGGCATTCTCATTCTGGTATTGAAAAAAGAAAAATTACTGGAATTCCGGTATATAACTGGAACACAATCACCCCTGACAAATAATTCATGAATATATTCTAAAAAAATTAATGTGATAATAGACTTTTTGATTTTAAGGAAATTTTCCTGAATTTTGACTTTTTCCCTATTCTTATCATGAATACTTGGCTGATATAAAACTCTGATTTATACAAAAATATGCTTATATACGATGATTATACTTTATCTAGATGTCAAGAAAATTTGAAACATTATAGTCAGCCACTTTAAAAAGTGGCCACTGATGAAACCGAGTCTACTGGCTACTAACCCGATTTCCCAGTTTTCACCTATACTACAAGATTGATAACACTTTCAAAGAAAACAAGCATAATAATGATTTCACCAAAGGCAGGATAAAAAGAAAGACATATCAATTAAATGTGTTCAAATTTCCAAATTAGCGATTTTTTTTAAAAATATTTTAGGGTTTGCATTTCTCTAAAAATTTTACCAGTCAGTCTGACTCATTAATCATAAAACTGTCAGTCAGTTGAGAAAAATAATGAGAAACATTTCAACAAATTAACAAAAAACAATCTGTATATTTATTACTATATTGACATATTGCACACATACTAATAGATGCTGTAATTGGAGACTTTGGCGGTAATTGCTTCCTTGGCAACTTTGATTTAATTCTAGCATTAAAATAAACTTAAATATACAAACAAAAATTAAACTACATATATTTTTACATACATTTTTATATGAGTTACTCAATAAAATTGATTGCCAAATCACGAAAAAAAAAACTTTGGTACAGTTTGTGCGTGCACAGTAATAAATTATTTCATACAATTGCCCATATCTCATCAAATATTCAATATATTAATTTTTTAATTGCAGTATATACTGTTTCTACTGTTCTTGAAGTCAAACATGTCCTTTACATCCTCGAATTTCAACAACAATTTGTCAAGAATTTCAGTAGATATTCAACAAACCGTGTAAAAAGTGAAAGCGTTCGATCACTGCCCCTTAATTTTTTAACAGCACTGCAATTCTGTATGTGACGGAATGACATTTTGAGTTATAGAATAAAGTTAAAGCCTTGCAGCTATTTTCAAATGAAAATTGACTTTTCAGTTTGCACATGATGGTTATTGATTAAAAGATTAAAAAATATATGAAACTTTTTTTTAGCTATTTTATTCTTTCATTTTTTAGCAATTTCTTATAGTGTGACGGAACGACATTTTTGCTACCGTGACTCTAACGTGGTATTTAAAACTAGAAACTTTTGTGAATTAAAAAAACATTCAGATTTTAAACTAATACATATCTTAAATCTTAAATATGATGTATAAGCAATACAAAATTATAATTTAGAACAACCTACCTGTCCTAGGGTTGTAGTTATTTAACTATCATTTGACGTGGCAGAATGACTGTGACGGAAAGTTTCTTAAACATTTATTAAAAGAAAATCCACTAAACTAATAAATTTTATATATTTTTTCTTATCTAGAATGATCATAGGAAATTACATTATATAACTATTCACGTGCGACAGCTTTTTCAAAAGCATATCGAGCATGATTACGTAGTTTATTTTGCATGCATTATTATCAAGTATATGGCTTTAAGACAATTGTAAACCATTAAATATTTTACTACATGAATTTATTTATTAAGAAAATACAAAATAAACAACAATTACATTCTTTTTCAGTTTTTTTCAAAAATACTATTTGTACAAAAATGCAATTATTTTATTTTTCAACTCTAAGCTAAATATTTTGAATCTAAAACATTAATTTGAAAACTTGGAATATATTTCAACATATTTTTTAACTTAATTTATAAAAATTATTTTAAAAAAAATTTGATAAAAATTGACACTTTCATGGAATTGCCCAGCAGTGTATGTTGGAAAGTGTTGAAAATTGAAGAAATATGAAAGGATACACAAGTACATTCATCAAAATTATAACTTTGCTATTTATAATGATTACATGATGCATAAAATGTTTTATATATACAGTAGACTCCCTCAAATCTGCATAGCTTGGGACCAGGGGTTGTGCAGATTTTAGAATTTTAAGGATTTCTGGTCACTGTTTTGTTTACATTTTCTAAACGGTAATATTTGAATGTAATAATGCAATTAAAATTATAATGAATGCTTGCAATAAAGCAAAATATTAAAATAATTAAGTAAAATAATAAAAATTAAGAAAATTTAAAAAATGATTAAAATATTAAAAGTAAAGGTCAAGTAGATAATTAATAATGCTTAACTAAATAAGCATAGTCAGGGATCTGTTTAGAAAGAAATTGGGTCCTATAAAGGACCCTTCACAAATTTTTTCATTTCAAAAATAGTAAAGGTACTCATAAAGGTACATTGATAATTTACATAAAAATCTTAAAATAACGAAGTTTTATTTCATGCTTAGCCAGACTTAATAACCAAAAAAGCTTAATACATAAATGCATTTAATAAAAAGATTGTCATTCCCACTGACATCAGCTTTATTATTTATTTATTTTTTAAATAAATTTATACTTCCTTCATGAGAAAACATGAGATCAGTCATACTAATCAGAATTACTACAAAATGATATAAAAATAAGAAATCTTGAATTTTTCCCTTACATTTTAACTGTAAGTTTCACAGTTTATATCTCCAATGATGGAGATTTTAGGCATTTGTGGATATTAGGATAGCAGATTTGAAGGAGTGTATTGTATATATATTTTTTTCTCATCTTCAATTTTTGATTCTTAAAAATAAATAAAATAAAGGGTGCATAAAGTACTACAGTGAAACCTCAGCCTAATGGGCACCTCTGCTAATCAACGCTTTATTGGATATATGTGCAAAAACATAATGATGTCATGTTACACTTTAAATGGACAAGAAATCATGTTTTGAAATTCAGCTGATGAATATGATTCCAGAACAAATTGGCTTTGTTAGCTGAGGTATCTCTGCGCTAGGCATGCAAAGTATAAAAGTTTAGAACACCTGTTCTAAGAAATGAATAAAATTTAAATTTTAACTTTCTAAACTGTTTCAAGTACTGATTTTTCTCTTTATATTTCATTTTTTCTGTGACTTTTACCAAATATAGAAGAAGATCTTTATTAATGCAACTCTCCAGGGATGTAAAAATTGGGCACCAATTGGCTGATTGTCACCACTAAATTTTATTAGTATTCTTACCCTAATTTTTATTAGTATTCTTATTAGGTGAAAAATATTAAGTGGTGGCAATCAGCCCATTGGTGCCCAGTTTTTACACCTCTACAATTCTCTATACATATAATCCACAACTTCTCAGGTGTAAACAATGAATTTTGCAGCTAAAAAGCATCTGCTATCCACATAGTAGAAATATTGCTACCCACTAAAGGACTAAGTTTCAGACAATATTTCATTTTTATCTCCTTAATTCGGTTTTTTAATGAACAAAATTGCAATTATTAACATAAAATTTTTGGAAATGAGTAATATAATGATTTGGTCAAGGCATATTTGGATAATGTTTCTATAAGGTAATTTAACAATGTATGTAATGATCTATATTATGAAAAATTTATAATCTGCGCAACTTTTGGTCTCAAGATGTGTGATATAAAGATGTACTATATTGATATGTTCCAGATATAATTGGCCATTTTTACAAGATAAGTTTAATGATGTGTGAAATGTGATCAATATAATTCAAAATTCTATAATATGTGCACAACCTCTCATCTCAAAGTGTGTTCGAATAATCTACTAAATTTCACATTTTCCATGAGTTACCCTGATCATTTTAAACGTCCCTAATTCTCCTAAACACTTTCCACGTCGCTGAGAACTATATTATTAATGCGTGTGAACATTAATGAACATACATGGCCAATTCAAACTTTTTTTTTTCTGGACAGTTTATTTAAGAGATCAGGAAAGATAATATTTAATTTAATAACAATTGTTCGTTCAGTTTAAAAATTTACACTTTTATTTTTATTTATTCAGACAACAAATAAGAATAATTACCTGTCCTTTATTGATAAAACCATACTTTGCAGCAACTTGATCTGCCCATTCAGGTGGTCCAGGTATATGAACGGCGAACTCGTTGACATGTTCCTTAGATTTACATGGCCATATAAGGCAAAATAATGCGAACGAAGCAAACAAATTTTTCAAAGCAGACATCTGATCTAATTAAATATGTGTGAAATCTATTTGCACATTAAATTACACGTCTTCTTTAAGAATCGACGTAACGGCAAAGTGAGTCGCTAATTCAAATGCTCAAGAATTAACTGATTGCGAAATAATTGGCCGTTGATTACGGTTTTAAGATCGGTGCTAATTTCGAGTTGAGAATATGAGAATTCCATTAGGTGTCCTGGGACCCTCTCTTGCAACATCTTGTCTTCAACATATTGTATTTATTTAACTTATTCTTCATGTCAATACAAAATTAAAAAATAATTTGGAAAAGATGGGAAAATTCTTATTTTTATGAGAGATTCTTATGAAAAAGAGAGAAAATAAAATTTAAGAAAATACACTGCTAAATCCAGCATGACAAACCCGGCAAATCACAACATTTCCTCACGTGAACAAACATTTCATGTATGGCGCTTTTAATTGGCTGTAAGCCGAAATTTCATCATACTCAGTGACTGTCTTTTGACACATGCGTCAAACCGAAACTTAAATTGAAATTCCAGGGTGTCACAAGGGGATATTTCCATATAAGAGATACTGGGAAAGATTTCTGCTTAAAAGTAGGGTGCCTCTATATGAGAGTGGTGTCTAACGGTTTATAAAATTTGATTAATTGAGAATTGAGACGATTTTTGGCAAAAATAAATAGCCAAGGATCTTTGCGAGCCTGCCATAATTGTTAAGCTAATATTTGTTAACTTATCTCTTATCTCACTCGTCTTGACGAGTAGGTTTGCCATAGTTTGGACAAAAATTTCTGTCTGAGCGTCCTGTCAACGCCACCTATTGCAAATTCTTCACAATTGTAATTATATTGCAAATTCTTCACAAAGGATTGGATTCCAATAGGTAGTGTTGGTCTTGTGCGCATATTCCCACTCGTATGCACAACTTCCAGTTCTTAAATGCGCCATCTGGTAGAGAAAAGAATTAAGTTCTCGCTTCAGGAGAATTTCGTTCAAGTACATTGTATTATTAATTATTAAGGAAAGGGCGAGGCTAACGATAAAAAAAGGCTACCGCGGTGTTTTACGCGTATCCTTTTTTACAGACCGCGGGAGTCACGTGATGCTCGAATGCACCAAGGCTGGGATTGCGGTGCCTCGCTTAAGAAAATCTGGAGCGTAAGTCTGACTTACGATATAAACAAAGCGTAATCCGTATTGCAGTGCCTCGCGATCTTACGCTAACCTGAAAGCTATCTTACAACGAAGCGCAAGTGTATGCGCGCGCAACCATAACAAACCTAACTGCGACCTCTGATTGGTTGAGTGGTAGATGATTAACGCTGAATCAGGAGGACTTACGATGAGACACCGCAATACGAAGTTAAACAGATCGCAGGAACGCCCATCCTAATACTACGTTCAGATCGGATAGTTAAGATATCTTAGACCACCGAACTCACTGAGTGGGTTCCAGAAACTCACTTAGTGAGTTCGAACATTCTATTGCTAGATACAGCCAGTACCACTCACTCTGATTGGCTCTGGAGGCCGATTGGCTGTTGAGGTTGCCTTTAACATATGCGCATGCGCACATTCTATGTTTGTTCAGATCTCGGACACGGTGATGTCCAGTGAGTTATCTTAGATGAGTTTTGCGGTGTGGACAGGTATTCAATTCAGGGAGGGTACCACCTCAAAAATGGCGGTCTAAGATAACTTAAATGTTCGATGTGAACAGGGTATAAGATCGAGCGTAAGATTTAAGATAGCGAGGCACCGTAATCCCAGCCCAATGAAGGTGTACGAAAAGAGCATCACGTCACTCTAGCGGTCTGTAAAACAAGATAAGTGCAATGCACCGCTGTAGCCTGTCTTTTTCGTTAGCCTCGCTATAATACAGGCTGACGCATCCTCGCAGATTTGGTGCTCAAATTGAAGTTCAGTCGAAAAACCAAGCCAATCAGAACCGAGTTTTAGGCAACCCCAACTCCGGCTGCGGTAGATTGATGCTGAACTGAGCACCAATAATCCGAAACAAAATGGATATGCGTCAGCTCCTATTATAGGAGTCTTAGACTCGAGGAAAGGGCGAGGCTAACGAAAAAGAAAGGCTAGCACGGTGTTTTATGCGTATCATTTTTTACAGACCGCGGGAGTCACGTGATGCTCGAATGCACCAATGCAGGTGTACGAAAAAAGCATCACGTCACTCTAACGGTCTGTAAAAAAAGATAAGTGGAATGCACCGCGGTAGCCTGTCTTTTTCGTTAGCCTCGGGAAAGGGCTGCTGACGTCACTGTTCGTTAAATTATGGTTGGATAGCAAGATATAATAATATATTATTTATAAAAACATTAAAACGGATATTTTAAATTTATTGAAGGAGACAAAGATGAACAATAAGTTAGCAATCAACTTTTATTTAAGAAGGATATCACTTTTAGAGGGAAAAACCTTATTTTATGGTGTTTTAAGAAGTTCTTATGCTTTTATTGTTATTGGGACTTAAAACGGCCTATAGGGACGCTGATCGCAGTCGTCGGTACAGGAAAATTGTCTCTTTAACGAATGCTAAAGTACCATTGAAACCGTCATTTGTTGTAAACGCATTTGAAAGTGTTAGAGGGTGGGGCCTCCTTGGCCGAGTGGTTAAGACACCATTCCGCTAATCGCTTGAGAGCTTAGGAGTCAGGTCGGCGGGTTCGACTCCCACCAGCTCCATTGCACACACTTTGTGGAGCTGCCGTATGTAACTCTCTGGTGTTGTAAATTTCCTTGTGGCTATCTCGTCCCTGTATATTGACGATGACTTATAAGCGGGCACTTGATGTCAAGCACACAAGTCAGATGTATATTCTCAATAAACAAACAAACAAAGTGTTAGATATTCAAATTTGGATAATTTTCACTTTGTCATATAAACACAGAACACAAATATCCCATAAAATCTGAAATTGTGCAAAAAAATAATCATTCTGAACAAATTAAAAATGCATGTAATGCAATGGGCTTGCAAGGGATTTTCCTGAAGCGAGAAGTTATATCTTTTCTCCACCAGATGGCGTATTCCAGCGCCCAAATACACCAGTTTTTCAATACTTTAATCTGATCGTCAACTGAATCCTGTGTAAATGAAATTTTGATCGTTTATTAATAATCAATTTGGAAATATTAACCCCCGTATTTTAATTTTTTTGAACTTACATTCGGTCTGGAATCCATTTAAATATTTCGATGCAAAGTAATGAAGAATATAAATATTCCTGAATAATAAAATAATGAAAATTTATAATGAAACTGGTTTGAATGATTATCAATTCAATGTGGCATTTAATTATAACAAGGATTTTTTTTAAATGAGAAAAGAAAAAAAAGGTAAGTAACAGATGTGAAATTTAACAAGACCAGCGAAATCTGCGAAAGTATGGGTTACAGGCTAGAGTCCACCGCAGGTCGGGTTGTACCCAACATCAGACCTCCGCAAGTCAACCCCAACCAGACAAAAAAAATTCACCATCCCAAAGTTCAACACACTTCCACCCGATCCGAGCAGGAAGTGAAAGAAAATTAATACACATTGGAATACAGTTATGAAAATGTAATCTACAATTAATATCTCTAATATCAATTCCATCTTATTTGTATAAAAAGGAACATATGTACACTCAATAATATTCAAGTACACATATGTACTTGCTATAGCTTTTTTCATTAAAAAAATATTCTTTTGAAAACTAGGGTAAACCCGAACCCGGTCCTAAAAACTTAAAAGTCAACCCGAAACTGACTCAAACCCGAAACATTTAAAGTCAACCCGATCCGAAACTACACAAATTAGCATCAACTCGACCCGAACCACGGGTCGTAAAATTTGTGCGCTCGACCCGATGCAGTACTCTGCTACAGGCTATATAATAATTTGTGACTTGGTATTTTTGAGACGGTGCACAGTGGTCCCAAATCACGATTATGTCGCGAAAAATCGAAGTTTAGAATTTCCAAAAGAAATATATTCGAGAGTATTCAGAAATATCTGAATATTTATATAGACGTTATTATAAAAGTCCAGGAGGCAGCGACATTCGTTACTTTCAACTTTGCCGATTTTTAAATGTGTGATAGAACTTATGTAATTGTAATTCATCAGGACCAATAAGAAATAATGTCTATATACATAGACAACAGAAACTTCATCAGAGAACATGGAAACTTTAAGCAAAGAACTGTAGAGGAA
This sequence comes from Maratus michaelseni, assembly GCA_963931845.1. Classification (NCBI taxonomy): domain Eukaryota; kingdom Metazoa; phylum Arthropoda; class Arachnida; order Araneae; family Salticidae; genus Maratus; species Maratus michaelseni. Next base: position 130,262,590 of record OZ007599.1, read on the forward strand.
ATAAATCAATCACGAAGTAAGGCGTCAGTTGTCGTGATCGTGGTGAACGCGGCCTTGAGAACCGAAAAATCTGGAAATGAATGGTAATAAATGGAAATGAATGGCAACCCGATTATAGAATATCGCCATTGGTCATGATAATATCATTCAATCTTATGTGATCAGGTAATATCTTTAAAACAAAGGAAATTAGTGCGTCTTATATCCTGTGGGGTCTGAACGGGGATTTTCAGCTCGTAGAAGGGAGAGCACCCCTCCCCCCCCCCGAAGAATGTCGTTTATGACATTCACAGTTTAAATGAAATTTTGTTTGCTTATTAAGAGTAATTTTTGAAATATTACTCACGAGTTTCAAATAGTTTAATCTTACTGGTCTGGAATCCATTTGAAAATTTACTAAAATGTTTTAAATTTTATAAATATATCTGAAGAAGAAAATAGAAAATTCACAATTAAACTGAATGAATAGGGATCCATTCAATATGCTATTTAATTGCAACTAGGATATTTTTTCTAAAAAAGAGAAGCGAGGAAGGGGGGGGGGGTGGCAGATTTGAGTTCAATAAGATCAGTTAAATCTGAATATTTATGAGATATAACAAATATATAATAAATTATGATACGGTATTTCTGATATAGTGATGCTTTTTTTTATGGAGGTTTTTTTTTTATGAGCCATGTTTTTATATGGAGGGGGGAGGGGGGTTGATGCAATGCATTTTTTATGCAAAATATTTAATATGGTCATTATGCTTATCACGCACTTGTCTTTCTTGAATGGTTTAAAATTTTTAAAATGCACTATTTTCACATTAGCCTATACTGCGTCTGTTTTTATGTAATAATAAATAAAGTCTATTTAATAATTTGACTGTTTGTGCATCGTGTAAAATTTGGATAAACAACATATATATAAAAACAAAATAAGGCGAAGCAAATAAAAAATCAATAAACAAAAATAGTTAAGATGTCTTATAAAAAGTTTATAAACTTTTCTAAGAATTTATCCAAGAGAGACTTTTAAAATCTATTTTCATTATTCAAATTGTGCGTTCCATCATGATTATAAGCAAAAACGGTTAAACAATTTGAAATAAAAATAATCAAATATTTTATATATATATATGTGTACATATAAAAACTGAGCTGCTCCGCCAGGCACGTCAACCGCCGCGCCCAAGGTCTGGGGACCTTATAACGCGCTCGAGCAGGAGAGTTCCTGTTAGCGCTAAGGCCGGTGAGGCGTCGCTACCTGATGACCACTCCCATTTTCCCAAGGAATTGATGACAAAGATCGCTGCGATATGCGGTGGTGCCTACCCTCTTAGAACACCACCATATGTACACTTGGCGAAAAAGCTGGAGTCCTCCGACAGCTTCGGAGCCGGAAACCCAAAAAGGAAACCGAGCCCTACGCCTTATGCCGAGCTTCCCCAACGTCTCTTAATTTATCGCCGCTTTCGATCATAAAACTCCAACAAAGGATATCCCCAGCCTCGTCGGCGGCGACAAAGGAGGAGGATCCTCTCGCTAGCCCGAGGAAAAGCATCCCTGGACGTACAAAAACGCCCTAGCTTAGATTATTCCCATGTGACCCTGGACGGCTTGACTCAACTCTGCAGAGGATCACACAGAAACGCACATATAAAACGCACTAAAAAATATTAGTAAAACAGAAAGCTAGGTAGATGCCGTTATCGGACTCTGTAGGTCGTGAAACGTGCCTACAAAAGCGCCAAAGAGGCTCGCTCCTTGCTCTTCGATCTCGCAACCGTCATCGCTCCGAATAAGTTCTGGAAGTGGCCCTATCAGCGTTTGCTAGTCTGTTGCCCAGAGTTAGCATCCCGACCCGAGTGAGTCTGGGCCGGCACCTGAGATTAGCCTACGTGGCGCCTTCGACCACCTAGTGGAGTCTGTGACACGCATCATAGGCCTGGTACCCTTGCCGTTGAGAACCAGCGCTTAAGTGGGGGAGGCCAAGTTCCGTCTTCAGCCAGAACATGAGGCACCTACGGCCTTTTCGGACACCCCTCTACCACTGCTGCACCGCGGTGAGTTGGTGATTTGAACACTTAACCTGCCTCCGTCATGTCGGAGAACGTCTTGGAATGCCGGGCTCCCGGTCATCTTCCCCACAGAAGGGGCCGATTAGGGACCACCCGGAGGAGCGCACCAGATATATATACATATATCAAAGTTGTTCAAAGAGCTTGAGCATCAATGGAAACAAAATTCCGGGTTATGTAAACAAGGGTAAAGTATTTAAATATCACCGAAATCCTCTTTGAGCTCTAAAAAAGAACTTCAATCCAAAATATGCAAAATGCGCATAATATGAATAAAAATATAAAATCTAATATTGCAAGATGGTAGAATTGGAAGCGATCATAAGATTGATTTAATGGATTTTGATAAATAAATATTTATTTTAAACGATATTTAATTTGATACGTCAATAAATACATTGCAGTTTTCAGTTCCTAATCACTTTTGTAATTTTCAATAAAGAACAGAATCTGGTATAGTGAAGATAAATCATTTTGACTAACACAATATCAAATACTTTTTCTATTTTCAAGGGCTTCATTTAAAATTGATTGATATATTTGTTTATAATATTTACTGTACAGGGTTCCCTTCTATATTAAAAAGTATAAAAAATATCAACAACTGAAAACTTTAAAGATCGGCAACGTTTTTATTGACGTAACAAATTAAATATCGTTTAAAATAAATATAAAAAATACAGAAGGTATCTTCCATAGTAAAAATTATGTTTTGAATAAAGGAGTTATCAGGTTATAAATTATTTATAATATATTTTTAATTATAAATATTTTACAATAATTTAATACAATTTATAACTTATTATATTTATATGTTACTGTGGCTATGTGTTATATTATAATTTATACTTCCGTAATTATGACATGATTATTGTAATTTTCTGCCCCATCGATATAAAAATCTATTTTATGCTTATATATTCAGTGAAAATTTCTTGGTATACTATCGCTTGATGTTGTAGTATAAATTTGAAATCGTGCATTTAGTTATACGAAAAAAAAATATTTTTTAGTCTTTGTGCATAAATCATTCCTGTGTAATTTATCTTGTCTTATATATTGCTAGTATTTTCATATTTTATATTTATGATAATAAAAGAAATACATAATCAAATAAAAGATTTATTGGAAATTTATAAAACAATTATAGCAAAACAAAATTCTAAATCACTAATAGTGGGATTAGTTTTGGGATAAGCATGCATGCACAACTAAGACCGACCAGCTACAAGAAATTTTGTACCTATAGCTTGATTAAGCCACAGGCCAATTGGTTCTTGAGGCCTCTAATTTTGGCTGGCCCAAATTTATTTTTCTTGCAATTTTCATAAAGCCGATATTTTAAGCTAATTTTGAACCTGTACTGATTATAATCAATACTTTGTACTTTTAGAGCAAGATAAGATTATATATACATGTGTGTATGCATATAGTAATATATGATATATAATAAGGTATCAAAAAATGTTAATTTTTTTATGTAAGAGTTTAGGAAGCGGGAGGTGTGAATGAATTTCAAGTCCTCGACCTCTCTTTCACTTGATCGGGAAAGGCCTGTGGCATCTTTTCTAAATCTTTTATGCGTTGAACCAGAAAGAAGGTTTCTTTGGTAAATCCATCCCAGTATACGTAAGACTCCTATAAGAGGAGCTGACGTATATCCATCTTGTTGCCCGAAATAATCGCCATATTGTAACCCAGCTCAGCATTAGGAAACCGTCCAAGCAGGAGTTTGCCGTCCCTGTCACTGGCCGTCCACTACTACGGTCATGAACCTCTATAGAGGTTCATGACTACGATAAGCTAACTCTAGTCACGGCCTAACTCGATCGTTCTCCTTCCTCTTATATGGCCGTAACAAAAAGTCATTTTCCCTTTGTTCAAGAAGAATAACATTTTCTCCCCGGAGAAAGTAGGGGGCGCTATTACTTACCATGGCTAATGGAGAATTTCCTTATTCTCGCCTTTCACTCTTGTATTTTCTTAGATATAACGTAAATGAAATTGCGTGTTCTTATTTTTCTTTTGTTGAAAATGGTTCATTGCTGTGTTCCACATTGTGCTTCAAATTCAGAGAAAAAAATACCTGGAATTTCTATTCATGAATAGGCGCTTTTATTACCGATATACCAGCAATCAGTAGAAGTACAGAGCAAAATTTTCGAAATATGTGCCTTATAAAATTGCTGCGGCTCTCAATTTATTTGTAGATTTAAACTGAATTTTAATGATCGAAATTATTAACCACTTAATTAATTTCTTTTTAATTGCTAGAACCACCAAGAGTTAATCTGAAGTTTGCAAGTATTGCCATTGTTAGCGGATAAGTAATCTTGTAAGAGTAATTCAAGAAAATTTTGAATGAGAATCCTGCTTATCAAACATAGAAACAGATCAATGTGATGCAACCATACTTCAGTTAATTGCCAATCAGGATAGAGGTGGATTGTCTTATCCTAAACTAAAATTCATCAGTCTAATTTCCACAATTTTAGACTGAATTTTACTAGAATTTTAGGATTGTACCAATCCTAAATTCAAACGGAATCGTCGAAACTATCTATGAATTGATATATCCGAGACTAATAAAAACACTATATTGGAATGCGACTTAAACGATCATAAAATAAATATATGCTCATTAATATGTGCAAGATTTTTGCCCATCATTTAAAAAAAATATGGCAAGGAATTTTACAAATGAAGCCAGTTCATCTGCATATACGATCTCTTTATCAAGAAAAATTTTAAAGTTTACTTAATTTTAATTATATAATATTTACTGTATATATCGCTGTAAAAATTATCAATGTTTAAAGTCTAATCAAGAAATGGAATCTGCATATACCTATAGATACATTTATATATACAAGCATGGTGAATAGATTTATGCATTAATATTTTTAAATTCTGAAAAAATATTCTGTAATTTCTGTTGCCCACAATATTCTAAAATTTCCACGAAAACTATTCTCTCATAAGTGGAGTACATGATGTTACAGCAAAAAAACTTGTTCATTGTCTAAAATAACGAAACCTATAAAAATTATTATTATTTTGTTTACCTCTATTTTATGATCATCACCTACAGTATTTAAATTTACTGAAAATGTCCGCAAAATGTACAGACATATATATATATATATATATATATATATATATATATATATATATATATATATATATATATATATATTCTAAATAATTAACAATCATTTTAAAATAATCCATGTTTTGAGAGAAAAAAATCGGTATGAGTTGATTTCAGGATATTGGCGAAATAGGTTTTCTTATTCTGTTGATATTATAAAACATGTAAATATCTTTTTATTTTTATCATATACATACTTTTATACCATGAGTTTCCAGAATTGGAATATAATATTTAATTTTATATGTAATTCTATTATATTTCTATACGCTTATATATTTCAGATCAGCACCTATAATGGTTAAATTCATTGAAAATTGTTTTGAATGTACATATATATACATATTTTAAATAATTAAGAATCGTGTAAAAATAATCCATGTTTTGAGAAAAAAAATTCGATATGAGTAGATTGCCGGATATTGGCGAACTTGCTTAATTTTCTTACTATTATGAAACTAGTAAATGTTTAAAAAAATTTTACTGTGTATTTTACGCTCAGAATTATCAATGTTTCAAGTAATCAAGAATTTAAACGTGTATAAATATAGAAATTTACTTATAAAGTTTGTTTTGCATTATAGTAACATGTTATTTAAACTATTTTTAATTACTTAAAGCATTGTATTTATTTATTTTATCTCTAAATCTTATTTTTTCTTGTTTGTAGTAAAGATAAAGCTGAAGCTAAAGTTACATATGATATATATATACCTTTTATAATGAATACATTGCAAAGATTTTTGTATTTTTATATATAGAAGTAACCTTTATTTAGCATTATTTATGGTAAGTATATCGCGCCATCTACCGGCGAAAGTAGCCCTTTAACGATTCCGAAACTAAGGGGGATTGTGAAGGCCGTATGAGGGAAGGAGAAAGATCGAGTTTGGCCGTGCTCTAGTATACGAGACGAGACACCCCTTGCTGGATCCTAGATCCCCTGCTTTTACCCCTTAGTGCGTTGACAGCTGAATAAAGATATAGGCGTGTTTAGAAGGGGGAAAAGAAAAATCAGGCTGGAACACAAATCCCAAAGAGAAGATTATTGATACGGAGCCGTGTGAATCAGATTATGAAAAATTCATTGCTTTGATTTACGCTTAATAGAAAATGCAAAATTAGTGATTTAATTTTTTAAATGTAATTTTTGCTCTTTCTTTTTAAAGGTATGCAATAGAAAGGGAGAAAAGAGCATTAAAACTATGTATTTAGGATTCTTAAATTGTTTTCTCAATGAACAATCATAACTTAATATTAAATTATTAATTGATAAAAGCGTATTTAAGAAATATATATTACTCTTTTTTTTAATAATACTTTTTAGTGTTTAAAATATTTCATTACTGAAGTTTCACAGCCAGTTGGCATATTTTAGCGAGGCCTATTTTATGATTAACATCTTCAGCGAAATTTGTTTATATTTAAAAACAAATTTGTAATTAAAAAAAAAAATAAATTTTCATAAATTAATATCTTTTGAATTTCAACATTTTCCCCCTTTTAACTAATATATAGCCCGTATCTATCATTTTCCCCCTTAAAAAATACCTTTATTTGGTTTAATTTTTATTGGCATTTAGTTGATTGAAGCCAAACTTTTTTCTCTATTACATATATACCTGCATATATGCTTATATATTACAATGTGTTATATCTTGAAATACATTATAAAATAGTTTTCGCTTTTATTTTTTTAAATTATAGATTCTGGAAACATTAAATATAGGGCCAATTGAATGAAATATCTTAATATCTATTTCTTTTCGTGTTTAAAGAATTAGGAAATAAAAGCATATATTTTTAATTTTCTCTGGAAATTATATTTTTCTTTAATTTATGTATAAAATCCCAGAAAATATTTTCAGTCTAAAATTAAGAAACTAAAATAAGAGTCTTTAATTATTATAGATTTTCTTTGTTTCTAATAAGAAAAACAATGAATATAAGATAATTATAAAAGTTTGATAGTTATTTATTTATTCCAGAACTGCAATATTTACTTTACTTTTTCTATATACTATTAGAAACTCGTAATACGAAAGTTACTAACTACATGTATATGACAATCGGTTTCATTGCAACCTGCTTATTGAAATCAAAATTTTAAAAATAAAAGATTGTGTGTTTGGAAAGGGGGGGGGGATCATCTTGCAGGTTTTATTTGTGCTTAAACCAGCGATGACATGAAAATATGAGATTTTATGAAATAGTTTCTTATTACTGTTATAAATAAATCTTTATTCTAAAAAAAAGTATGTACGGAGATCACATGAAATAGGTTGGTTTATAATTGAGCAATCTCAAAATAAAATGTTCTGCAATTCATACAAGTGTGCGAAATGCATTTAAAATACACATATGACTGAATTTTCATTCATTCCTAATGTATTATGAAACAGAAATATTTTTAATTATGTTTTTCGCAAAATTTTTCTTTCAAAAATAAGTTTTCCGTAGTTCACATTTTTTTTTGACATTTTGAAGGAGCTTTGAGACCTATAGCTACAAAGGCTGTTGTCTCGAGTGATCCATGTATATTTTATTCACAGTAACATATACATGACTTCGACAATTACACAAATCTTGCGAGATAGCGCAAGGAAATTTACAACACCAGACAGTGGCGTAGGAACTTTGTACAAATAGGGGGAGCTGGGGCATATTGTGGAAAGCTGGTGGCGGGGATCATTTCATTCATAATTTCATTCATTTTAGAGGATTCCTTCATAGTGTTGCACTTTCCACAAACAGGAGTATAAAATAGAAGCATATCAAGAGATCACCAACTCTTTAATCCAGTTAAAATAATTTTTATTAGATACTAGCTAACCCGCCCGGAGTTGCCCGGGCCCGAGATAATTACAATCTCAGAGGAAGGCGTTAACCCCCTTTATCCCCATACCCGCAAGTATAATGAATAATTTGTTACATTTACAATTTTAACATTAACGCGATCATTAAAAAAATAATTACATTTTTCTCATAATTAGAACATAACGAAGACGCTACGCTAAAATAGCCGGCAGATGACACCCCTTCCCTCCTCAATTTCAAATCTATATCTTAATTAGTTACCTAAATTTTTGTTCATTAGTAAAAATTGGCAATTATTTCCTTTCATTTTCACATACTAAATGAAGGGATCAGCCAGAGAAACAGATCTCTTTGTAGTTCAGTTTTTAATGAAAGCAGATCCCTGTCTGAAACTTTCTCGGATCGTTTTCACTGGCGCCGGCAGATTTTTGGCAGTTTTTTGCATAAATTTAAAAAAATTACCAACCGAATTTTTCCAAAATCACATAGTCAGATGCAGAATATTTTTTTACATATGCTCAGAAATTTTCGAATTGATATCTCAATTAGTTTTCTTAAAATTCGCTAATTAGTAAAATAATTTCTAATTGTTTTATGTTATTATGTTATTTATAAATAATTAAAGAATCAATTATCAACGTATTAACTTTAATAGTACGGAGCATCTTCGACACGTTGTTTACACCACGCTAGCTTCTGCCAGCTTTACTCACTTCAGTTCCAATCTCTTGCTGTTGCCAATATCTGTTACATCAATATATGTTACATCTTCCTCTGTTGGAGGAAAAATAATATAATTACATTACATTAAAAATAATTATTATTACATTACATTTCATAATCACTGTATCTTGGAGGAAGATTTATACGTCTACCATTTCTTGTTCTATACACAGAAGTCATATCATTATTGGTATTGCTCTGATGGTGAGGATCATCAGTTTCTATTCTATCCTCTACACTTTGACCATGTTGAACATTATTGCAGAAATCAGAGTAGTCTGTAAACATTATATTATTTTGATTATTAGTTTTCCGTAAATGGAATTTATTACGTCTAATAATTCTGTTGTTTCTAGTTTTAACCCAATATGACCTAGGTGTTGAGTGTTTTTTAACAATTACTGCTGGTTCCCATAAATTTCCTACCCTCAACATTACCTTATCCCCAGGACTGAAGTCAGGTCTTACCTGAGCATGTCTGTCATAATAAAATTTAGCCCGTTTTTGTTTACCAAGTAATTTCTTTTTAAATGTATGGTCTATTCTGGGTTTTAATCCTGCCTGTGTAATAGGTAACCTTGTTCTTAAATTTCTACTAAAAAGCATTTGACTGGGTGATAGATTTATACCTGAAATTGGAGTACATCTGTATTCCAGTAATGCATCATAAAGTTTTTCAACCCCTGCTTTTCGTAATATGCTTTTTGCAATGCCTATCATTTTCTCAGCAAACCCATTAGCTTTTGGGTAACGAGGACTGCTGGTGTTGATTTCAAAGCCCCATTCTTTAGCAAAATGTTTCATTTTCCAGCTACCAAAGGGTACATTATCACAATTCATAGTTTTGGGAATGCCATGTGTGGAGAAAATGGCTTTTAACTTGGTAATTACTTCTAAAGCATTTTTGTTATTTATTAGAACAATATCCAGCCATTTTGTTAAATAGCAACCTACCACCAGATAGTTTTTTCCCCCATACTCGCAAATATCAACACCAATTTTCTCATATGGCAAACTTGGAATCTCATGAGCAATTAATGGTTCTTTAATTGTTTGAGGTCGGTACCTATCACAAACTAAACACATAGAAATCATTTTTTCAATATCATCATTAATTCCTGGCCAAAACATTACTTGCCTGGCTCTAGCCTTGGATTTCTCAATCCCACAATGTGCTTCATGCAATAGCAATAACATACTTTTTCTCAAAGATGTTGGCACTACAACTCTGCTACCTAGAAATACTAAGCCATTTTCAACAGTCAAGTCATTTTTAAGTTTGAAATAAGATCGGGCTTCCCGAGGAACCTGATCAACACCAGCACGCCAACCCATTTGCCAATAGCTCTGCACCAATTTTAACCCCTGATCCCTTGAAGTAGCATCCCAATTTTTTTTTTTTTTAGACTCTGACATCTGTAATTGTTTTGTCAATGTGTGAACAAATTCAATCGTTTCAATGCTCTCCCCACCTACTTGTGTATCCAAAAATGAACGTGACAACAAATCAGCTATGTACATAAATTTACCTGGAAGATACTTAAGATTTAAGTGATATTTTAAAAGCTTAATTTTTATTCTTTGTAATCTATTTGATAATACATTGCATATATTTTTGCTCATTATGGAGACTAATGGTTTATGATCTGTAAGGACTTCAACCTCCCTGCCATAAATATAATAATGAAACTTGTTTGCAACAAACAATATGCTTAAAAATTCTTTCTCAATTTGAGCATAATTTTTTTCAGCATTTGTTAAGCTACGAGATGAATATGCTATAGGTTGACCATTTTGTAACAAACAACATCCTAACCCATCTTTTGAACTATCCGCTTGAATAGTTATTGGTTTGTTACTATCAAATATTCCTAATACAGGCGCGTTGGAAATAAAAAAATTTAAGTCTGTAAATGCTTTAGTGTGCAACTCTAACCATTGCCACTCAACATTTTGTTTCAAAAGCTCTCTTAATGAAGCAGTTTTATCAGAAAATTTTGGTACAAACCTCCTTAGGTAATTAAGCATCCCTAAGACACGCTGCAACTCAAGTTTGTTTCTAGGCTCCTTTAACTCAGTAATAGCTTTAACACGGTCAGGATCAGGCTGCATACCTGAAGCATTAAACAAATGACCCAAATACTTAACTTCAGCAACCCTATATTGAAATTTATCTTTATTAAATTTAATGTTAAGTGCTTTAGCACGGTAAATTACCTTAGATAAAATTTCATCATGTTCTTCTAATGAACTAGCAGCAATGAGGAGATCATCAAAATAAACTAATACCCCAGGTATGTCACCAAAATTTTCCTGATTACGCTTTTGAAATATTTCAGGTGCACATGATATTATTGGTAACCTAAGAAATTTATAACACCCCATGGGTGTACTAAATGTACACAATTCACTGCTCTTTTCATCTAAAGCAATTTGAAAAAAACCCATCCTTAAGATCTAGCACAGAATACACTGATTTATTGCATAATTTAGGTAAAATTTCTTCAATTGTAGGAATCAAAACATGTTCCCTCTTAATTGCTTTATTAAGATCCTGAGTATCAAGACAAATTCTTAATGTACCGTTAGCTTTTTCAATAATTACAAGGTTACTAACCCAACTTGTCGGTTTATCTACTTTCTCAATAATACCTTGGCTTTCAAGATCTTTTAATTTTATTTCAAGTTTTGGTCTTAAGCTTAATGGTATCCTGCGTGGTGGTCTTACAACAGGGTTTCCCTGATCTTTTAATGAGATTGTACAAGTACCATTAAATTTGCCTACAGCTTCAAATACTTCTAAATAATTTTGAATAAACTGCTCTTTAGAAAATGACACACTGATATAAGGATCTAACTTACCTTTATTTGGCCTTTCTACATTATTCACCAATTGAATCAATTGTAATTTAGAACACGTTTCAAGACCTAACAATGGACGTACATTGTTTGACAACACTTGAAATTCTATCATATGATCCACACCATCAGCTATGCAATTTAATAATACATATCCTAATGGTTTAAGTTTGGAGCCTCCAAAGGCTTCTAAAACAACGTCACACCGTTTTAACTCAGTATCTGAGGTTACTTTTTTAAAAACACTTAGAGGTAGAATGTTTACTTCTGCTCCAGTGTCCAATTTGAATGTCACTGGTGTATCATTGACAAGCATGGTTTTTGTCCATTCTCTTAGTGTGGATGCAGAATGAACTGACCGAACCCTTGACACATTCACAGAGTTCACAAAAAAATCTCCTTCTGAGTCACTGGCATCAGTATTAAATTTTACTTCCTGAACCGGCTTGAATTTACAGGCGTTAGCGAAATGATTAAATCGATTGCACTTGAAACATCTTTTACCATATGCTGGGCACTGGTTCTTCCGATGCTTACGATTGCACTCTCTGCAAAAGAAATAATCAGCACTAGGAGTAGGATTTTCTGTGTCCCCTCTCAGAGTATCTCTAGCTGTTTTTCTGGATCTCATGGCTGTCGGCCAACTTGGTTTCAGAGCGTCCCTGTGTAGGATATCAACACTTTGACCCTGCACCGTCTGAGCTCTTTGTTTACTTAATTCAGCTGCTTTCCCGATCTCGATGGCTTTAGATAAACTGAGATCAGTTTCCCGAAGCATTCTCTCTTGAAGGCTTACGTCAGTCACACCTAAAACAATCCGATCTCTAACAACAGAATCCGACTGGTCTCCGAATTCGCACGATTTTACCAGTTTCTTTAGATCTGTCACAAATGAATCAAAAACTTCTCCTTCTTGCTGCTTTCTATTGTTGAAGAGGAATCGCTCCACTACAATGTTTTTCTTAGGCGTCGTATATATTTCAAACTGTTTAATTACAGCTTCATAGCTCTTTTGTTCTTCGCTGGTCAGATTAAACATATTGAACACTTCTACTGCTTCTTCTCCTGCAGCACTCAGAAACAAAGCAAGCCTTACATCAGAATCTTTCTCATCTTTACCGGATGCTTTCAACCATATCTCAAACAACTGTTTGAATCTTCGCCAATTCTCTGCCACGTTGCCGTAAAAACTTAGGCCTTGTGGTGGTCGACAAAATTCCATCTCTTAACAGATGCTTAAAAGCAATATACGTATACTATCAACTTTAAAGTTCACAAATAAACTACGACTACGCCATGTTTTATGTTATTTTGTTATTTATAAATAATTAAAGAATCAATTATCAACGTATTAACTTTAATAATACGCAGCATCTACGACACGTTGTTTACACCACGCTAGCTTCTGCCAGCTTTACTCACTTCAGTTCCAATCTCCTGCTGTTGCCAATATCTGTTACATCAATATATGTTACACTAATTCGTTCATTTCCGCTTGCAAATCCAATGCGCTGGTTCCTTTCTTTCGACATTTTGATTTAAAAGATGTCATTTTAGAAGCGATGGTTAATGAGAATCTAATTAATATCTTGGGTAATTATCAAAATATTAAAATTCTGAGGCTCAGGTGCACATGGCCAGACCTTGGACTATCCACACCTAAATTTCTAGACTTCTAGATGGGCTAGATTTTGCTGACCATCGTCAACAGACACACACACAGAGCGAAACTTTCTTTTATTAATATAGATACTTGATGCATAGAAACTTAATTTATGGATGTTCCCGAATACAATATTCAAATTTAAGGCTTCTCCCACTCCCATTTACCAAAAGTTGAAGTTCTTTCTGTTGTTTTGCTTAAAAATGCTTTACAAATCTCTTCCAAATCAATTTTAAGGCCTCCTCTTTATAAATATGCAGTAGCATCAAGTGGTTGAGTCATTGTTGTTCGGAGATGTGTTTCAAGCCGGCGAAGAGCGCTGAAAGATCTCTCAGCTGTTGCTACTGATGTCGGAATCACCAAAATAAATTCTGCCGAAAGATAAACTTCAGAAAATAATTTCTTCACTAATTCCTCCGATGACATAATTGCGATCGACAACGCATTTCTGTCAGTTCCGTCCGGGATTAGTGTTAGTAGAAGCTTCAACTGAGCAGAAAGATTTGTCAAGTCAAAATCATCAGCATGTATTCCAAGCTTTTGTTTAAGATCTTCTGAAGTGGTTGAAGCTGTGTTCGTGAATATGCATTCGATCTTTAGGAGAGAGTCAAAAGTTTTTTAATTCATTCGTAATAAGGTCCAGTGCTTCTCTGAAATTTACTCGCAATTTTTCTTCTTGTCCAAGTTGTGCTGGAGCGGAGTGATGGCTGATGGCTTGTTTGCTCATATCTTATTAGAACTATCTTTTGTCTGGAGACGCTCGTCATTTTTATTTCCAAATTTAATGTGGACGCTTTTCTCTCCCATTTCTTGTAGAGAGTTTCGAAATGGCTATCCTCTCTCATACGTTGTGTAGTTACTTATAATGTTGAAACGGCGTTCTTGACGCTTGCGGCAGAAAATTCAGTTGTTTGCAGAACTTTCGCCAAGATTTTGCAAGGACCAAAAAGTTCCTTCGCCATGTTCATGTCAACAAATATCTTGAATTTTTTCAAGCTTTTTATGAAACCTTTAACTTCAGCCTTTTTTCCACGACATAACAATGACTTTCGCCCAACGCCATCTACCGCGTCAGGAAAGCATTTCGGACTGCCCATTGGTATATGATTTTGGTTCGTTGGATCTTTCAATGATGCATCAAGAGTCTTTAAAACTCTTGGATAATTTTCCATGAATCTCGATATTGCAGCAAATCGAACCACTGTGCGAAAACAATACGAGGTGCATAATCCTCCAGTTGCTGTGCCTGGACACGCTGCACGTGAAACGGATGCATGTCTTGTTCTCGGGGAATCCTCCAGACGCTGCAAGGGGAAACCCCGACTACGTTTGCTAGACTTCGTGTACTCGTTCTTGGATTCCTCTGTACATGCTGCAGCACATTCTGTTCGACGGCTGGAGTCCGTGCTGTTCTTACCCTTACCCTGTCAGCTCTTTCAAATGAACATGTCTCAGCTAACCTCTGGTGCAGTCGTGCAAATAAATTATGACTGGGAATACGCCTCGTCGGATATCGTTCCGCGTACAAACGCTGTGCGGCTGGCCCACTACAATTTGCAGCCCCGTACACCAAATGCATATCGGCTAATTCTGCGTTCGTGTAATCATCCATCCTACTAACTTGGCGTTCTTGTGCGAAATGAAGATTCCCTGCACGAAAGCTCGGAACTTTCGCCCAACGCCATCTACTGCGTCAGGAAAGCATTTCGGACTGCCCATTGGTATACAGTGCTGGAAAAAATTATAAAGCCGATAGAAAAATGTACAAAATTAAAAAAATAATGGAATTGTTGATAACGCAAATTCTATTTTCATTTGCATGATCAATATTGCAATAATACACATAAACTTTATTTGGAAAACGGAAGCGGGAACATAAATTATGCTAATTTCTTACAACCAATGAAAAACAACTTGGAAAAAAGTATAAAGCCGATGGTTCTAGCCTCATTTGGCATAATGCCAGACTTAAGAAAATAGGTCGCCAAGAAAGTTTAGGTAAATGTAAACGCGTTACGTGCATTCATTTTGTATTTGGTTTGTTTAATACAATGTCAAGAGGAAAAAAGTTATCCGATGGTCAACAAATTAAAATATTAACTTTAAATGAAGTTGGAATGTCTGGTTCTAATATTGCAAGAAAAATAGGAAGGTCCAAGGCTGCAGTAAACAGTTTTCTCAGAAATCCCGAAGATTACGGTAGTAAGAAGCATACAGGAAGACCGGAATCCTTAACTGTAAGGCAATCAAGACAAATTCGGAAGCTAGTTTACGGACAAAAAATGTCGTATGCCCAAATTCAAGAACAGTTACAATTACCATGTACAAGCCGAACGGTAAGAAATGTTTTAAGTAACAATCCCATTGTTGAATTTAAAAAAATTAAAGGAAAACCACCTCTTTCTAAGTACCACAAAAATGCTCGCTTAGACTTTGCACGAAAACATGTAACCGAAGGCACAAATTGGAGAGATGCTGTCTTTTCCGATGAAAAGAAATTTAATTTCGATGGACTCGACGGCTATAAATATTTTTGGCATGATTTACGAAAGGAGCTTGATATTTTTTCAAAGCGTCAATTTGGAGGTGGCTCGGTAATGGTTTGGGCTGCATTACCTGCCTGTGGAACCACTCCAATTGTTTTCATGCATAACAAAAAGAATTGGGTTATGTATCAAGAAATGTTAGGAGATAATTTATTACCCAATTTGCTCCTCTTATAACTTCAGGAGACTGGACATTTCAGCAGGACAACGTTTCCGTTCATTTTTCGAAGTCAACTAAATCTTGGCTGGAAGCTAATCAGGTGAAATGCCTTCAATGGCCAGCTCATAGACCCGATCTGAATGTAATAGAAAATCATTGGGGAATTTTAGCTCGAAATGTTTACAAAAATGGACGAAAATTCAATTTAAAGTTAGATTTGATGAATGCTTTTAAAAAGTGCTGGAATAATACTGATGCAAGTATTTTGAGTGGTCTGATAGATTCAATGAACAAAAGACTAGTCAAAGTCATAAAAAAAAATGGGTCTCACATCGATTATTGATGAAATACTTGTATCGACTTTATAATTATTTCCAACTTTCTTTGTACAGAAAATTTTCATAAGTCTATTAATCTTTTATTAATGTAGTTATTAATTAATTTCTTTTTTTCTTTACTTTCTTGTAGCATATAATATATATGTATGAAATTTCATAAATGTTCTATATTTTGTTTTTTAATTATATCATATTTTCAAGTGGCTTTATAATTTTTTCCACCACTGTATGATTTTGGTTCGTCAGGATGTACCCTACCCCTCTTAGAAGTTCTGAAACGTTTAACTGAAACACCCTGTATATTATAATGTGTTATATCTTGAAATACATTATAAAATAGTTTTCGCTTTTATTTTTTTTAATTATAGGTTCTGGAAACATTAAATATAGGACCAATTGAATGAAATATCTTAATATCTATTTCTTTTCGGGTTTAAAGAATTAGGAAATAAAAGCATATATTTTTAATTTTCTCTGGAAATTATATTTTTCTTTAATTTATGTATAAAATCCAAGAAAATATTTTCAGTCTAAAATTAAGAAACTAAAATAAGAGTCTTTAATTATTATAGATTTTCTTTGTTTCTAATAAGAAAAACAATGAATATAAGATAATTATAAAAGTTTGATAGTTATTTATTTACTCCAGAACTGCAATATTTACTTTACTTTTTCTATGTACTATTATAAACTCGTAATACAAAAGTTACTAACTACATGTATATGGCAATCGGTTTCATTACAACCAGCTTATTGAAATCAAAATTTTAAAAATAAAAGATTGTGTGTTTGGAAAGGGGGTGGGGGGGGGATCATCTTGCAGGTTTTATTTGTGCTTAAACCAGCGATGACATGAAAATATGAGATTTTATGAAATAGTTTCTTATTACTGTTATAAATAAATCTTTATTCTAAAAAAATAGTATGTACGGATATCACATGAAATAGGTTGGTTTATAATTGAGCAATCTCAAAATAAAATGTTCTGCAATTCATACAAGTGTGCGAAATGCATTTAAAATACACATATTACTAAATTTTCATTCATTCCTAATGTATTATGAAACAGAAATCTTTTTAATTATGTTTTTCGCAAAATTTTTCTTTCAAAAATAAGTTTTCCGTAGTTCACATTTTATTTTTTGACATTTTGACATTTTGAAGGAACTTTGAGACCTATAGCTACAAAGGCTGTTGTCTCGAGTGATCCATATATATTTTATTCACAGTAACATGACTTCGACAATTACATAAATCTAGACGAGATAGCGCAAGGAAATTTACAACACCAGACAGTGGCGTAGGAACTTTGTACAAATAGGGGGAGCTGGGGCATATTGTGGAAAGCTGGTGGCGGGGATCATTTCATTCATAATTTCATTCATTTTGGAGGTTTCCTTCATAGTGTTGCACTTTTCACAAACAGGAGTATAAAATAGAAGCATATCAAAAGATCACCAACTCTTTAATCCAGTTAAAATAATTTTTATTAGATACTAGCTAACCCACCCGGCGTTGCCCGGACCCGAGATAATTACAATCTCAGAGAAAGGTGTTAACCCCCTTTATCCCCATACCCGCAAGTATAATGAATAATTTGTTACATTTACAATTTTAACATTAACGCGATCATTAAAAAAAGAATTACATTTTTTTGATAATTAGAACATAACGAAGACGCTACGCTAAAATAGCCGGAAGATGATACCCCTTCCCGACCTCAATTTCAAATCTATATCTTAATTAGTTACCTAAATTTTTGTTCATTAGTAAAAATTGGCAATTATTTCCTTTCATTTTCGCATACTAAATGAAGGGTTCAGCCAGAGAAACAGATCTCTTTGTAGTTCAGTTTTTAATGAAAGCAGATCCCTGTCTGAAACTTTCTCGGATCGTTTTCACTGGCGCCGGCAGATTTTTGGCAGTTTTTTGCATAAATTTAAAAAAAATTACCAACCGAATTTTTCCAAAATCACATAGTCAGATGCAGAATATTTTTTTACATATGCTCAGAAATTTTCAAATTGATATCTCAATTAGTTTTCTTAAAATTCGCTAATTAGTAAAATAATTTCGAATTCGTTCATTTCCGCTTGCAAATCTAATGCGCTGGTTCCTTTCTTTCGACATTTTGATTTAAAAGATGTCATTTTAGAAGCGATGGTTAATGAGAATCTAATTAATATCTTGGGTAATTATCAAAATATTAAAATTCTGAGGCTCAGGTACACAAGGCCAGACCTTGGACTATCCACACCTAAATTTCGAGACTTCTAGGTGGGCTAGATTTTGCTGGCCATCGTCAACAGACACACACACAGACACACACACGGACACACACACAGAGCGAAACTTTCTTTTATTAATATAGATACTTGATACATAGAAACCTAATTTATGGACGTTCCCGAATACAATATTCAAATTTAAGGCTTCTCCCACTCCCATTTACCAAAAGTTGAAGTTCTTTCTGTTGTTTTGCTTAAAAATACTTTACAAATCTCTTCCAAATCAATTTTAAGGCCTCCTCTTTATAAATATGCAGTAGCATCAAGTGGTTGAGTCATTGTTGTTCGGAGATGTGTTTCAAGCCGGCGAAGAGCGCTGAAAGATCTATCAGCTGTTGCTACTGATGTCGGAATCACCAAAATAAATTCTGCCGAAAGATAAACTTCAGAAAATCATTTCTTCACTAATTCCTCCGTTGACATAATTGCGATCGACAACGCATTTCTGTCAGTTCCGTCCGGGATTAGTGTTGGTAGAAGCTTCAACTGAGCAGAAAGATTTGTCAAGTCAAAATCATCAGCATGTATTCCAAGCTTTTGTTTCAGATCTTCTGAAGTGGTTGAAGCTGTGTTCGTGAATATGCATTCGATCTTTATGAGAGAGTCAAAAGTTTTTTAATTCATTCGTAATAAGGTCCAGTGCTTCTCTGAAATTTACTCGCAATTTTTCTTCTTGTCCAAGTTGTGCTGGAGCGGAGTGATGGCTGATGGCTTGTTTGCTCATATCTTATTAGAACTATCTTTTGTCTGGAGACGCTCGTCATTTTTATTTCCAAATTTAATGTGGACGCTTTTCTCTCCCATTTCTTGTAGAGAGTTTCGAAATGGCTATCCTCTCTCATACGTTGTGTAGTTACTTATAATGTTGAAACGGCGTTCTTGACGCTTGCGGCAGAAAATTCAGTTGTTTGCAGAACTTTCGCCAAGATTTTGCAAGGACCAAAAAGTTCCTTCGCCATGTTCATGTCAACAAATATCTTGAATTTTTTCAAGCTTTTTATGAAACCTTTAACTTCAGCCATTTTTCCACGACATAGTGCTGTTGGATCTTTCAATAATGCATCAAGAGTCTCTAAAACTCTTGGATAATTTTCCATGAATCTCGATATTGCAGCAAATCGAACTGCCCATCTTGTCAGGCAGGGAAGAAACAACTGATTTGGTTTTACGTTTATGTTGCTTTCTTCTTCATTGATAGTTGGGCAAAGAACGATTTTCTTGTACTTGTAGACATCTCTCCGTTTAGACGATTCTCTATACAGATTCGATATCGTCTTGATCAAACTTAAGGAATCTGCAATTAATCTATTGGAACGCAACATTAATCTGTTGCAGTGCAAGGCCCAAGGATTGATTTGCACAATGTACAAAAAAAGACTTCGGTTGCAACTCTTTGAACCTTGTTTGGACGCCTTGCATGATGCCACTCATATTATCGGCTCCGTCAAAACAATGTCCACAAAATTTATTGTGATCGATGTCGCAACGTTCAAGTACGTCCTTTATCATTTTAGTTAGTGTTTTCCGTGTAGTATCAGGAGCATTGAATAGTCCTAAAAACAAGTCCTCCGTTTTCCTCAAATGTTTCGCCAAGTATCGAACAACACATATGGGGAACTGCTCTTTCCCGGCAGCATCGGTTGTTCCATCAGCAATGATGCCAAAAAACTTGCATCCTTCATTTTTTCTAGCAGTGACTCACGCTTACCGCCTTTTAGGATCATACGGCCACGACGCGCAAACTGCATGCAAAACAAAATAAGATTAAGAACTGATCTCTGGAATGTTGCCACTCTGCAAAATATAAGATCACAACACCATCCTAATAAACGCCAAGGGACACTAAAGCGAGCTTGAGGCGGGGGGGGGGGGGGAGGAAACACTCTTATCGGTGCAGATACTTTGTAGTAAACCTATAAGACCCCTTTTTTCTGGGAATCAAGAGGGTTGTAGACAATGAGAGAAAGGGTGAAGGCGCAAACAAGTGTGCCCCTCTCTCTCTTGTTTTTGTTGTTCATTGTGGGAATTTCCTAGAAAAAGTAGACTGTATTGTTTAATTCAACAGTGTATCGTAAACAGATGTGGTGCGAGAAATTCTTCCGGGGGAACAGAGCCCGTCTGAAATATTCCAGGGGGAGCCACAGCTTCCCCAGCTCACCCGGTTTCTACGCCTTTGACCAAGGCTACACTAGATACCGGGCTTGTTCATTCATTATCATGACGTCACAAAAGGTGGCTGGCCGCGACCAGCGATTGGTGCAAAGGGACGAGCCCGTCGTTTTGTACCAATCGCTGTACGTCTTTCATTTTGTCGTTTCGCCTTAGACCAATCGCTGGTAGCGGCCAGCCACCATTTGTGACGTCATGATAATGAATGAGCAAGCCCGGTATCTAGTGTAGCCCTGCTTTGACGCCAGAGAGTTATAACCGAAAGCTCCACAAAGTGTGTGCAATGGAGCTGGCAGGAGTCGAAACCACCGACCTGATTCCTACGCTCTCAAGCGATTAGCGGAATGGTATCTTAACCACTCGGCCACGGAGGCCTCTTTCGTAGTTTAAATTGGATCATAAATATTTAAAAACATACTGGATTTCCATTCAATCGTAGGAAAGGTAGGTGTCGATCATAGCGCTTTCTGGTGAAAATGTAATTTTTTGGATACGGTTTCGGTTGTTGATATCCATACAATGTACTTCCAGACACTGTAATTGTATGTTTGATACAAATATCTGTTTATAAATCTTCGTCAATATGAGGACTGGATAGGCACAAGGAAATTAAACACTGAATAATTACAGCAGACAACTCCACAAAGAGTGCACAGTAGAGTTGATGGGAGTCGAACCCGCCGCCCTGACTCCTACGCTCTCACACGGAGGGCCCGATTCCTGCAATGATGGCTACGACAAAAATGTAGTAGTAGATTGGTTGATGGAAGTGTTTGATGTAAATATGCCCTTTCCTTATAGTGTTACAGTGTCTAGAAGTGTATTTCTAGACAATGTAATAGTGTGAAAATTAACAAGCGAAATCGTATCCAAACGATTGCCTTTTCACCAGAGGACGCTATGATGGAGTCTACTGCTACGAATGAATAGAAATCCAATTGTTTTTAGATATTTATGATGCAATTTACACTACGGGAAACTTATTTTTGACAGATAAATTTTGCGAAAAATAGAATTAAAAAGATTTATGTTGTAATACTCGATACATTAGGAATGAACGAAAATTCAGGCATATATTTTAAATGCATTTCGCACTTGTATGAATTGCAGAACACTTTATTTTCAGATTGCTTAGTTATAAACAGACTTATTTCAATGTGATTGCTATACATATTTTTTTTTTTTTTTTAGCACAGAGCTTTATTTATAACATTAATAAGGAACTATTTCATAATTTTTTTTAATTTTATATCATCACAGGTTTAAGTACAAATAAAACCTGCCAAGATAATCAACCTCTCACACACACAACCTTTTAATTTTTTAATTGTTATTTGAATAATCTATTTACAATGAAATAGATTGTCATATACATATATCTATACATATGGCTATGGTGTCTTAACCACTTGGCCGCGGAGGTCCCTTCATTTCCACAGTTTCAATGTTTTCTCGTTAGCCGGCCGAAGTTGTCGTCGTACACAATGGATGCACTCATTGTTGTAAATGGTGCAGTTTTCGTGTAACCACACTGTTAAAAATATCGTGAAAAATTACCCCTGTTTTTAAAGGCTATCTATTTTCTGACCAATGAGAATGCTACATAAACGCCCTTGGAGCAAGGCCGGTCAGAATTGGTCAGAAAATAGATAGCCTTTAAAAACAGAGGCAATTTTTCACGATATTATTAACAGTGCACCTGCCACAAATAATACATTGAATCCAGTCACTGATCGAAGTTACAGGGTGTCCCAGGATTATTGGGACAAACTTTAAGGGGAGATAGGGGACATCACAAGGATTCAGATTTGCATAGCAACCCATCATCGGAAATGTCATGGGAAAGTAGTATGACAGGTACAAGAAACGAAGAAACACAAGGCTGAGATCATCTGAAATAATTTATTGGTCAAAGATATTACGTGTGCTGTGGTAGATGATATGTGAAAATGTCACAAAAGATGTTCAAAGTTTCCACCATTGCTAGTGGTGCATGCATTACACCGTCGGACCATGGATTGGTGGACTCGCTCAAATACACCTGGATATCTGCAGCAGCACATATGAGTCTTGCAACCAGATCCATATCAGAATCCACAGGCGTTGCCAGCACTTTTCAGTACACCCCAAAGAAAGAAATCTATGCTGCTTAAATCAGGAGAACGTGGGCCATTCCATCGGTGATCAAACACCTGATTCAAATGTTCACGAACACATCTGCCATAATGGGGGAGATGCCCCATCATGTTGAAACCACATATGGCGTCTAACATGTTTGGCATAGTGTCAAATAAGCTTGGTAGCATCTCTTGCAAAAAAATGAGATAATATGCAGATGTTAGAGGTGCTGGGAGTAAGTAAGGTTTCCTCCAGTGCTCTCGTGAACAACACCACCTAACGGCGAATGAAGCCGTTTCCGACCATGGGTTGCTATGCAAATCTGAATCCTTGTGATGTCTCCTACCTCCCCTTAAAGTTTGTCCCAATAATCCTGGGACACCCTGTATATCCTGGTACAGTTCCCGACATTCAGTGTACTCATCCTCATTGATCTTCGTTTTCTTTCCTTCAGTTTTTTTTTAATCGCACTTTTTATGGAAGCATCTTATCTTCAGCTATTTGCTTGTTTTTGTAGCTGCTTCTTTGTAAGTTTTTTTCATGTTTATTTTGTGGATCGGTAACATTCGTTGCACTCTGTTTCCTTTTTAGCTCACAGGCTGTCAAAGCCTGAGAGCTAATGTACCAGCCGGTTCCGTATGTACGTATGTACGTAACAAGATAACTCTTGACAGAAATAACCGTTTTGCTTCAAATTTTGTTTATAGGTTCATTGTGATAAGGCGCTTCCCTGATTCGTTTTGAGGATTCATTGGTTAAGTATAAAGGGGGGAACGGAGGGCTAACACCCCCCTTTAATTTAGATAAATGGGTTTTTCATGCAGAATTATCCGATTTTCTTCAAATTTTGTATACAGGTTCATTGTGATAAGGCGCTTTCCTGATTAGTTTTGGGGGTTCATTGGTTAAGTATAAAGAGGAGGGACGGGGGCTAACCCCTCTTAATTTATATAAATGGGTTTTTCATGCAGAATTATCCGATTCTCTTCAATTTTTTTAATATATGTACATTGTAATAAAGCGCTTCTCTCATTAGCTATGGGAGTTCATTGGTTAATTATAAAGGGGGGAACGGAGGGATGAGCCCCTTAATATATTGTCGATTTGTTTATTTTTCGAGAGGCTTATTTCAAATGCTTTGAAATAAGAGTATAATATACAATTAGTGTGAATATCCTGTGAGATGATTTCCCTCAGTTTAACTGGGCAGTTTTCTTTTTTTTAGTTTTTAGTTTATTTATAAAACAAAGCTTCATGTGCATGCCACATTATCAAAATAAGTGAATAATCAACACATAATCAAAACATTATTAGTTCGTTTACAGGGACATACAAAAGAATTCCATTATATTATGGTCTATGGGGAAAAATCGTTTGCAGCGCATTTTATTGTTGTTATGACATTTTAAACATAGTGAAATTAATATGCATTACTGTCATGGAATACAACATGCTTTTACCCGAATACAATAAGTAGCATTTATAGTTCATTTACAGGGACTCACAAAAGAATACCTTTACATTATGATTTATGGGAAAAACTGCTTGCGGTGCATATTTTAAAGATGGTATGACACTTCAAACAAGGACATTTAAAAGGATCACTAAGGTTCACTACAACTTGTTTTCTATACATTATATAGAATACACAGTATTTATCAATCATGTACAGAGACTCAGAAAAGAATTTTGTTCACTGACTGGCTATGATAATTGCTGGAAGTACAAGTTTGCACGTGTCGAAATTTCCGGGCCCGACTCGGCCCGGTTTAAAAGTTTAAAGTTCGGCTCGAACCCGGCCCGGTTTAAAAGTAAAGAAATTTAGCCCGGCCTGGTATAAAATATAAAAACCTCGGCTCGGCCAGTATAAAAGGTAAAAGTTTGACCCGCCCTGGCCCGATTAAATTTCTACAACTCATGGCGATATTTCTGAAGCAACATTATCCTAAAAGTAAAATTATTCAAAAAGCACACTTACTTTACATAGATTTTAATTTCTGATTATGTTTGAAGTGCATGGAATTGCATGGAATGCAAAATATCAACAACATTTAAATGACCACTTAGACAACTACGTACATAGACACCGATTAAAAAAAAAATTACTTAGACAATTACATTCGAGTGAAGATTCAGTAAGACAAGAAAAATCCTTTACAGATAGGTTCCATTCTTATCAGGTACATCGTCTGTTGTATACGTATTATATACTTTTTGCACGGATCAAGACATTTTTCCGTTTAAGACAGGTTTTATTTCGCACGTCTTACTGTGCTTTAATTGTTTTACACAGATATGTATGTAAAATAATTTTAATTGTATAATTTAATTGTGTAATAATTTTAATTGTATGGCCATTAAAAAGTTATGCACTTTTTACTAAAATTAATGTGCCGTGCCTCATTTTACTGATTTTTGTACGTGTCTGAAAATTTCGGCCCGTGAAGACCTCTGGGAAGAATGAAGTCCAGGTCCAGATAGACCCGAAAAAAGAAGTCTAGCCCGAGCCTCTAGAAAAATGTTAGGCCCGCGCCGGCCCGAGTCTCGTGTATGAAAATTGGGTCAGGCACGGGCCTCTAACTGGAAGTCCATTTTCCGCTGTGGTATGCAATTTTATTTAATTTTATTGTATTAAGTGTTGTGTACAGATTATATAGATCATGTAATTGCTGGCACGAAAGAATTCGGATATGGGCAGCAACTGTCGAAAATGGATTTTCACTGAGTTGTGTGTTTTTTAAATTGCTTATTTAGATATTTCATTTCATTGTATGAAAAAATTAAATGTATTAATAATATTGTGTAAGTGTTGAAAAGTGTTTCGTAATCTATTCTGGAAGCATGACTTTTTGTTCTTGTTTTAAATTATTATGGATATTATTCACATTATTGATTATTATATTGGTGATCCTCGCGAGTTTGTGTGTGTGTTTCTACGAAAGGGTGTTTTACGAAACAAGTTACCATTAAAAATCTAGGTACCCCTCTTGCCACAGAACAAAAAGCTGGTTGTGCCTATATTTGATGTTCGGAATTATTAGAAAATATTTTATAATGCTCATGGCTGAGTATTATTTCAGCTTTCTGTCTTCGAAGAGTTCCATACTTTTTTCTTTCTCTTTCTGGCTGCATAATTTTCTCTGGCTGCAAATTGCTGTCCTCCAAAGGGATGTAATTAATTTGGGAGGGCGAACTGGTTCTTTTCAGTGCGGAGTATTTCATGGTTATTTTTTGACAAGTCATCAATCATTCCAGCAGTGACATTTCATTCATGAGTTTTCGGGAAACACCAGTTGCATGATTTTTATCCAAGTACTGGTGAATTGTGCTGATTTCTTTTTAATCATATGGCATGGCAGTCAAAGGAAGAAATTATTTGAATAGATAGATCTCATACTTAATAGCAGAGTTGCCCGTGTGACCCTTTTAGATGCTCAAAGCAAAGTAATAATCGACATATTCGATTCTGGCATGCGGAAAAGGAAATGCTAAACATTGTAATTAGACATTATACAACATGGCGACTTCGAAGTTAAAAGCAGAGCCGCCCAGAAATTGACTTTTTAGTCATACGATAGTACGTAAATTTGTGCAGCAAAGGGATGAAGATCTCCTGCTAAGTTGCTAAAAAATTATACCTTATCTTTCATGTCTTTTAATATCGTATTTTTATTCAGCCACATTTTTGCCAAATTATTTCTTTGCGTGTTAAAATTGAAGCCGCCGCGGTTAAACTGAATAATAATTTTAAGCACTGATTGTGTGTTCTTTTGATTTAAAAGTTATATAAGTTACATCCTTCCCGTGACCTTTTCTTGTCGTTTTTCAGCTCACAGGCTATGAAAGCCTGAGAGCTAATGTGCTCGCAATTTCTGTATGCATGTACGTAACGCGATAACTCTTGATAGAAATATTAGATTTGCTTCATATTTTGTATGTAGGTTCATTCTGATAAGGCGCTTCCCTCACTAGTTTTGGGAGTTCATTGGTTAAGTATAAGGGGGGGGGATGGGGGGCTAATCCCCCCTTAATTTAGATAAATGGGCTTTTCATGCAGAATTATCCGATTTGTTTCAAATTTTGTATATAGGTTCATTGATATAAGGCGCTCCCCTAAATAGTTTTGGGGGTTCATTGGCTAAGTATAAAGGTGGGAGGTTGGACGGGGCCTAATCCCCCCTTTAATTTTGATAAATGGGTTTTCATGCTGAATTATCCGATTTGCTTCAAATTTTGTATATACGTTCATTGTAGTAAGGCGCACCCCTGATTAGCTTTGGGGCTTCATTGGCTAAGTATAAAGGGGGGGGAACGGGGGACTACTCCCCCTTAATTTATTGTCGATTTCTTTAATTTTCGAGTGGCATTATTCTTTGAAATAAGAGTATAATAATATACAATTATTGTGAATAGCCTGTGAGCTCAGTGCCATCAGTTTAACTGGGCACTTTTCTTTTTATTGATTTCGATAACATTAAGGGGGGAAAGCTTTTCCAAAATTTTCGTAGGTGCATTTCTGAGAGTAACATAGACTCCCCAGAAGTTAATGGTTAACAAAGGCATGTAGCTGCTGCAATGGGATGCGAGGATAGGCATAGAATATGAGACGTTTGTGTTTCAGTGGTTGTAACGAGTACTGTTGTTGAAATGTATTTGTGTGGATTCTGATGGTAACTCAGCGGTTCCAGGCACAGTTTGATTCATGCCTTGATCACAGCCTAGCAAATATGCGTGTTATGGAATCACTTCAATATATAAAGGGTAAATTCCGTGTTTCGATAATTATGTGTTTATCGAAAAATATTTTAAAATTCTTTCATTCATATGTTTTACATGTAATTTGCAATTTATGCAAATTTACCAATAAACTGCGTAATCACGCCTAGCATAGAAACTAACGGGAACCATGCGCCATCTCTCCTAAGTAGAAGATGCGTAAACTCTCCAAATTAGGTAGGAGGGATTGCGTGGACTTTTATTTACACATGTCCACTTCTAAAACTAACCATTGGTGTTCGCACCATTAGTCTAGGTTAGTAGCTTATGAGAAATCGGTTAAGTTTAAAATATTTTGTACTACTGACATTCTATAGAAATTCTGACGAATAGTTATGAAAATTCAAGAACTTACCTTGGGAAAATAAAACAAAATAGCAATGATTTAAACTAGACTCTCGAAACAATCAACGTGCACATTCAAGTAGACACTTCACTACTGCTGTTGTACAACTATTTCGAGTCGCTGCGCGCGCACTCTACCCCTTCCCCCTGACACTTTTTGTGCGCAATCTCTCCGACCGTGCCATCTCTCCTGGCTTTACCATAACTATAAATAATAATTACCTGTTAAGACGAAAAACTGTCTAAAGCGGAATTTTATTCGGTGTTTTGTGAGTTCATTTTAAAAGATTTTACTATTTGAGAGTTTTAAACTTATAAATATGCCTGAAAGAAAAAAAAGCACTCTTAACATAGCTAAAACTTTTGCTTTCAGTTTGTCTGACTATCTGTCTGTCTGTCTGTGCTCCAATTTTTGTAATTGGATATCCACGAAATTCATACTATGATAATGAGGTTTATTAGAGCATGCTTTGATATTGAAAATGACATGTATTTTAAAGCATTTATTATTATTTTAACACAGACTTACGAAAGAATACCAACACATTATCGTTTACTGGTGGTTTTACCATTTTTTTTCCAGAAAATAAAGAGAAGCAGAACAAAAACAGAAAACAAATATGCAATGTGGTGTGTGCAGTATTTATATATCCTAAAAAGGTCCCCATAAAATAATTTGAATAATTACAGTGACTAAAGACTTTTTAACAGAAAAAAATGCAAGATATGTTACACAGATTTTTTCTTTTTCTTTCTCTCTCCCTTTTCTTTTCTTTTTCCTTTTTTTTTTTTTTTACTTGGTTTACAGATTATTTGCCGAGCACGTTTGCTAAAAACAGTTAAAGAGTTTTTTTTCTTTTGCGTATATGTGTGTAATATTTAAAAAAAGATGTCTTTAAAATTTGTCATGAAAGCATCTGCTAAACATACTTTTTTAAACTAAAATAAATCATAAAAATGAGTTCACATATTTCATGGTTATGCGTGAAAGTACATGAATAAAATTTAATTTGTCATTTTAAGTATTTGTAAAACTTGAAAAAAAAATCTTCAGAAAAAATTCTTGGATCTTGACGTAAGTAGAACATGTTAATTATTTTTATCGAATTTTGTAAGCAAGTATTTAATAGGTAGCCACTCGAGGTGCTTAAATTTACATGTATGGAATGAAATGTTGGAAATTATGTCATAATATATGTATGATAAACATTTTTTCTTTCCCCCTCATTTGACTTGTATACGTGTTAAAATCGTATTCCGAGTATGTATTCTGGTTTTCTTTTCCCTAGGATCAAAACAAACTTCTGATATGATTTAAAATATGCATTGCTGGAAAATTTTGATGTCTTATATTATAATAGTGACGTACGTAAACAGTTCAAAATATCTAAAACTTAAAAAAAAAATGTATAACTATTCCAATTTTTAGAGAAAAGGATTTTTATTTATTTATTTATTTATTACATTTGTATATGTTTATTAACAATTGTGTACTATAATTCGTTTAGAATTTCCGTTGTTTTATAAATTCACATGAACAGAAATAATGCTTTCAATTAACAAAATGGATTGATGACTGAAAGTTACACACAAGAAACCCGAATACAAGAAAATTTCATATTTTGTTTTGTATGTGCCAAAATTTTACAATTTTAAAAAATATATATTTGACACTTTCTGGCCAAACTTTCCTATGGGACATGTTTTATCTCTCCAGGTTTTTGATCTTTCAACACAAACACGTATATAAATACACATGCAGTGGAACTCGTTTAATACGAGCACGGTTAAAACGAGGACACTGTTAAAACGACCAATTTGCATGCGATTGAATTTTTACGTTACAAAAGCAGGGTAACGGCTACTAAGAGCAAAACATTTGTTCATCTCAATGTGATTTTCGGCGAAAATTCAGTTAAAAGATGGAATAAGGGGGGGGGGGGGAAGGGAAAAAAAGGATTAAAGGGAAAGAAATCCCTTTTTTATCGAACACTGTCTTTTATGAGCGATAATTTTTCTATGCTACAACTGTATTTCTATGTTAAAATGTTGTAATTTTTCAGTTTTACCAAACAGAATTTAAACATTCAAAGAGATTCCTTCTCCCCATCCAAGAAAATGAAAAAAAAAAAAAATGTCTTCAAATCTTCAAAGAATGAAAGAAAGAAGAAAGAAAAAAGGGCGTTCTAAATTCCGCCGCCTTTGTCTAAGTCACGGAGAAAAAGGAGCACATAATAAAACATTTATTTGTTTCTTTCTTTAAATCCGGATTCCGGGCCATATTAACCAGCATTTTCATGTTACTTATTGCACTTTTAAAGGATATGTGAAAACAATAGATCAAAAATTGCAGTGACTATTCAAATGTTAGCTGAGTTTTTCCCGGAAAAAGGGAAGTGACCAGTTGCATGGGGGATACATGCTGTAGTTTATTCGTATATAACATTAAAATTCACCGTTATTCAAGTATTTTTGTTACGACAAAATGTGAAACAAAAAAAAAAAAACATATATGATTGTTTTTCCACACAAATCAAGACAAAGAACCGAGCTGAGAAAACCGTTCATGACCTTCGGAATTACTAGTTGTTTAGAGGCTTTGGCTTCACTATTGTGATTTTGTTTTAAAAAAAGACCCATCTAAAGCAAACAATACACACAAAGGACAGAGCTTTATCATAATTTCCCATCTTGATTACATGTTACTGATTACTTACACGAACAAAGTTTAATTTTACAAAAATTTGGAAAGTTGAAGTTAATGGAAATAGTATTTTCGTAATTTTAGTTTAAAATATTTGATATATTTAAGACTTTATTATTTTTTTTAATCTCAAACAAACGTATTGGTAAAGATATCGTACGAACATTATACAACAGACTTTCACTTAGTTGACAAAAATCTCAATTCGTATGATATTTGTTTCAAGAATTAGAATAGTCAATGTAAGATTGAGTTTTATTGTAATTTGTTTTGTAGGTTTATTGTAAATCTAACCTAACAATTCCTTTTTAAACATATTCATGTTGTACTTTGTTACAAATTATTATTGAATTATTATTGAGAAATAACTGTCACCATTATATATATATATATATATATATATATTAGGGTTTAATCTAGAGCTAGCCAAATAGCCAAAAAGCTAACTGAAAGCACCTTTTGCC
Source organism: Maratus michaelseni (assembly GCA_963931845.1). Taxonomy (NCBI): domain Eukaryota; kingdom Metazoa; phylum Arthropoda; class Arachnida; order Araneae; family Salticidae; genus Maratus; species Maratus michaelseni. Next base: position 130,293,777 of record OZ007599.1, read on the forward strand.
CCCAAAGCATTTAGTGGATTAGCCAAATAGCAACAGCCAAAAAAATATATATCATTTCATTTCCATTTTGTTGTTCCTGCCTTTCGTAAACCTGCAGCCGCCGCGTGAAAAAAATCTCAAACCGTCTCTGTCCCGGCTAAGGCTCCTATAATAGGAGCTGACGCATATCCATTTTGTTTCGCATTATTCGGGTCTCAGTTCAGCATCTCAATCTACCGCTGCCGGAGCTGGGGTTGCCTAAGGCCTCGTTCCTCCACCTTCTGAAAGAGGTTGGATGTTAAATGGCGGAAAATTAGCTTGGTTTTTCGACTTTGAGACACATATCTGCGAGGATGCGTCAGCCTGTATTATAGGAGCTCTAGTCCCGGCAACTCACTTCAAAATTTGTCTCATCTTCTCTGTACAAGCATCTTACAAATAGTATGATGTCATTTGCATTAAACAAGTATTGAGGAAATTAAAAGAGTTTGTTTATTTTTTGTTGATGATCCCAACTTAGGAAATGAAACCAAAACGGTTCATGAATGGAAGTTGTTTAAGCAAGTTCTGGTTACAAGGGGTAAAGAAATGAAACCAGCTGATTGTATTCTTTTTTCCCATAAAAATGGCATTACTGACATGTTTCCCAATGTGACTTCTTTGTATGAATTTGTAGCAACAATTCTGTTGTCTACAGCAGATTGTAAAAGGGGGATTGAGTCTCGTGAATATAACAAAAACTGACTTGAGAAATAGACAGACAATCAAAAATTTAAGTAACTTAATGGTGATTAATTTGGAAGGGGAAGTTTGAAAAGAATTTCTATTTAAAAAAGCATTTGATGTGTGATGTATGGCCAAATCTCGAGAGGGCCAATCTTACAGAGTGGTGTACTATTTTTATATTGTATAAGTAAAAATAATACTCATTTATATAGAAATTTTGTATAAATAAAAGTTTTTTTTTTCTTGGCTAAAGCTATTTTTATTTGGCTAACAGTTATTGGCTGCAATTAGCCAAAAAGCTACAAATCTGTTTTTCCTAGATTAAACTATATATATATATATATATATATATATATATATATATATATATATATATATATATATATATATATATATATATAACCATTAATGAAACATTACCGTAACACCAACATAAACTATGAAATTATGAAATATATATACATATATAGGTTTTTTTGGGGGATACATGCTGTATTCATACATAATAATATTAAAAATTCACTGTTAGTCTAGTATTTTTGCTATGACAAAATGTGAAAAAAAAAAAAAAAAAAAAACATAGATGATTGTTTTCCACACAAATCAAGACAAAGAAGTGAGCTGAGAAAACCAAGTGAAAAATTAGATTATATTAGGATATTTGGGGGAGGGGGGGGGGAATTGTTAGTTTTGCATTTAAGTTATAATGGTTCTAATCCTCTCGTTCACTTATGAGAAAAATTAAAGGAAAAAAAATGATATAATAAATTAAGTATATCGATATATCGGAGGTATACTATTTACACCACTTAATATTAATAACATTTTTTCCAGAATTTTTCAATAAAATTTTACTTTTTCTTCAATTTTTTTTTCAAAGGTAATTTTTCGAAATTTCTGGTGTGAATTAGCATTACAGCAACACAATTACTTGCCCCTGAAAGGGTTGACAATTCTTGTTGTGACTATTTATATAGTGAATCTATCTTGTTTCAATGTTATCACTTAGTTTCCAAATTTGACAAATTATTTTTTTGTTTAATGCTAGTTTTGTTTTTCTGTATTTTTGATTATGATAAAATATATTAACAGCAGACATCTTTGTTACTGATTTTTTTAAAATTATTATTTTTCTTAATGATTTATATAAAATTATATCTACATTTATATCATTATATTTCTTTTTTATTCATGATATACATATGGTAGTTTAATTCATTTTATTATCTGAAATCCTCCCCCCTACCTTTTTTTTTTTACAGCATTGAAAATTAAACAATTTTCAGCAATTTAAAGCAACATAAAAAAAAAAAAAAAAATGCTTGTTTATTATTATTGTTTTAAACCAGTTACGCGCGTTGTTTTGTTATTATTACACAGTTAAATCAAATGACATAATATATAGAAAATAAATTCTGGAAACGGAAAATTCGAAAATAAAAAATAAATAAAGAGAGAGTAAAACAAACATTGAAAATATATCGTTACATTTTGCAAACTTAAAATTTTCTAAATTTTGCTTATAGTCAGTGGCGTAGCTACGTTTTTTGGCACCCGGGGCAGGAAGAAATTCTGCCCCCCCCCCTCCCCAAATAAAAAAATAACACATTATTTTTTCCCTCAAGACGAATAAAAAAGTCCTTCCGACTTGTACTGAGAGAAAAATGTAGCTTCCCTCTTCCCTGTTTTTAAGAATTAGACTAATTTTACTAAACATACGAAGCTAAAATGCGTAGAACAATATATTATAGACTTTTCTTAGTTTTCATCAATATTGAATTTAACTGGGAATTTTGAAAAATTGTCAACTATCGCCAAGTTGGATTCATTTATGGTGATCTACTTTTATCACCAAGATATTTAGACAAATATTTGTCACACTTGGAGAGAATTTGATGTTTAGCAGTAGTTTCAAGCGTATGTGAGTAGTAACACGCAATAATTACAACAATGAAATTAAATTTGCTAGAAATCATGTTTGCTAAAACTGATAAATTAAAGCCAATTATGGAAAAAAATGCCTTGTTTCTTTACAAGGTACGTACACTCTTTGGAAGTTCGAAGGAGTTCCATATGTCCTAAGTGACAAAACTGCAACAAATATTTTTCAATTGACTTGTTTTTCTTTCTTTCTCTATCTCTCTTTTAGGTAGATTTCGTAAGAAATACTACCTATTACATTATCCCCTATTTTGGAATTTCTGTGAAATTTTTGCAGATCTACACCGATCATGACTCCCAGAACTCAAAACCACCCCCAGTTGAAAACTTTATATATCTATCTATCTATCTATATTAGTGCTCGCGAATATACGTTTATATACGTTTAAATGTATACGTAGTTAAGCCATTTTTCCATATTATACCTATTCAAAATTGTTACCGGTTACAATATGTTTTACACATATTATACGTATATTCGCGAGCACTAATATCACTTATCATTTTTTTATGGACACGATAACTTCAACATTTCTGCACAAATCACATCCAAACTGATACATAAAATCAAGGGGCATAAAATCTTGGTCAGGTTCGTTAATGGGCAAAATCGAACCAAGGGGGAGGGGAAATGAGGGGGCTTTTTGTGAAAACAGAAAAATCCTCGTAACTTCTTAATTATGTTACGTATCAAATCCGTTTAAAGTTATTATTACTTCTAGGGTAAAAGGCCGAAAATTTATGTATGAGAGATTTTTGATTTCATTAAAAATGCCTCCAAGGGGGGGAGGGGGGACGGGTTTAAAAAGAAAAAAATTCATAACTTCGTCAATTCACAAGATATGAAATCCGCTTAAATTTATTATAAATCCTTTTAATATTATCTACAACTTTTATACTGACAAGTTTTTTATAAGACCAATCCTTACAGCAAAAAAAAAAAAAAAAAAAAAAAAAAAAAAAAAAAAAAAATATATATATATGTATATATATATATACACACACACATATATATAGATAGATAGATAGATATAATCAAAAACATTTTTCCGGCTCCACCTATCTGACACAGGTAGATTTCGAAGTAGGCGGCTACAACTGCCGCATCATGGCAAAAAGGTCATTTCTTCTGCAATTCCCAATAAACAGGCGCCCCATGGTCTGCGTCTTCGAAATCTACTTGTGCCTGTAACGCCGAGCCGTCAGGGATTTTTTTAATCTTTATGGTGCTTTATATCTATATATAATAAGATTTTCAGCAATATAAATAGTTTATTTTCAAAAAACAAAAATGTTAAGTAAAAAAATCATTTTTATTGTATCTTTTAAAATTTATCATGAGATTTTAATTAATATTAACTTTTTAAAAATGTTGTTTTTACAGTGGTAGAGCAGATTTGTAAATAAAGTACGATAAAAAATGCTGCGAAAAGTTAAAAATTGTAGGAAAAGTGTGTGTGTATATATATACATATACATAGATATAATCAAAAACATTTTTCCGGCTCCGCCTACTTGACACAAGTAGATTTCGAAGTGGGCGGTTCCAACTGCCGCATCATGGCAAAAAGGTCATTTCTTCTGCAATTCCCAATAAACAGGCGCCCCATGGTCTGCGTCTTCGAAATCTACTTGTGCCTGTAACGATCGAGCCGTCAGGGATTTTTTTAATCTTTATGGTGCTTTGTATCTATATATAATAAGATTTTCAGCAATATAAATAGTTTATTTTCAAAAAACAAAAATGTTAAGTAAAAAAATCATTTTTATTGTATCTTTTAAAATTTATCATGAGATTTTAATTAATATTAACTTTTTAAAAATGTTGTTTTTACAGTGGTAGAGCAGATTTGTAAATAAAGTACGATAAAAAATGCTGCGAAAAGTTAAAAATTGTAGGAAAAGTGTGGTTTTAAAATGTGTGTATATATATATATACATATACATAGATATAATCAAAAACATTTTTCCGGCTCCGCCTACTTGACACAGGTAGATTTCGAAGTGGGCGGTTCCAACTGCCGCATCATGGCAAAAAGGTCATTTCTTCTGCAATTCCCAATAAACAGGCGCCCCCGGTCTGCGTCTTCGAAATCTACCTGTGCCTGTAGGCCGAGCTGTCAGGGATTTTTTTAATCTTTATGGTGCTTTGTATCTATATATAATGATAAGATTTTCAGCAATATAAATAGTTTATTTTCAAAAAACAAAAATATTAAGTAAAAAAATTATTTTTATTGTATCTTTTAAAATTTATCATGAGATTTTAATTAATATTAACTTTTTAAAAATGTGGTTTTTACAGTGGTAGAGCAGATTTGTAAATAAAGTACGATAAAAAATGCTGCGAAAAGTTAAAAATTGTAGGAAAAGTGTGGTTTTAAAATGTTCGTTAAAAGATTTTCAATAAAAATATTTTTATCGAGAATTACCGTTTTTGCTTGATTAAATCATAAAACTTTCACAAAACCATTTAATAATATCAATAAAAACTGCATATCTTAAAAATTTACAACGGTGCACCTCGTTTGCAAATTTTAAATACAGTAAATTTTTACTTTGATTATAGACCAAAGAGAAAGATATATATATATATATATATATATATATATATATATATATATATATTATATATATATAATATCTTTGAATTTCAAAAAACATTAATCAAGTTCTCGCAACATTCTAACCTAATCTCCAATGAGATATTTAGTAATAAAGTGTAGACAGAATACCACAAAGTTAATAAATTAACAAGTGCAAACATAATATTACCAAAGCAATTTCAACAATGGTAATCAGCCAAAAATACTGAAATTTGTGAAGAATATTAAAAAAAAAAAAAAAAAATATTATATATATGTATATATATAAAATTTAAAAACTTATATATATATATTAATATGATGATGAAACCACACATTTTATTTGTGGTATTTAGGCATTTGGAACTTGAAAATTCTGTTTAAATTTCACAAATTTCATTTTTTTTATTTTTAATTTAATTTCTTCTTCTTTTAAATAAGTATATGGTATCTATATTCAGAGTGTTGGGGAACACTATCGTTGTCAATTAATTATTAGATACTAATTCATAATTTCATAGTTTTTGTTGGTGTTACGGTAATATTTCATTAATGGTTATATATATATATATATATATATATATATATATATATATATATATATATATATATATATATATATATATATATATGTGTGTGTGTGTGTGTGTCCATTCAGATGAAATTTCGTTATTTTCTGTCTCTTTTGCTTTCTTTTAATAATGGTGGTTAACCCTGGTTTAAAAAACAATCTAAAAAACTATTTACAAACTTTGAGATTGTTGTTTAAAAGTAGCGGCATAACTTCCGTTACATCCCCAAAACTTATAATATTGTGGCTTAGCTATAAAAAGTATGCAGATAGTCTCTGTATTAACATACCTGACTTAATAATAAATCCTGTATACAACGAGTGAGGAATTTGATTTCCAATGTAGTAAATCTCCAAAAGTTTGGCATATCTGTTCGTTTTTCTGATGGATTTAATGAATTTTTATTTTTATTTATTTTATAAAATTTTGCTCTTTTTAAAAATATACATCCGAAGACCTATCAAAACATTTTAGTTGTAAAATTAGCTATGATTAGTGTTAGGTTTAACTTTAGAATTGATCTACTATACTTGTGTTTATTCAATAAATATACTCTTAATACAATTTTTTATGCATATAATACATAATAAATTAAAATTTATCTGTTATAAGGCACCAAATAATACAGTAAATTATGGAAAATTATGAAATGAAAATATTAAAAACATTAGAAAAATCCATCTACAAATGAAATCTCAAGTTTTTGCATTATAAAAAGCGATTCAAATAAATTACAGCATTTGAGCGAAAAGCGCGACGGGTCATAGCGTCGGGGTCTAGGTCATCGGGTTAGTACACGGGACTTCATGGGTTCGATTCCGATCGCGGGTAGGTTTGGGTAAATTCTATAAACTCACTCAGAAATGAAAAAAAGATGCCGAAATGTATCTGTCCCTTATAAGGTTGTCTTCGCGAAGTACCTAATTTTTCTCTTTTGGTCCTATGAATTTTATTTTAACGACATAAAAATTTCTGTAAAATACGGAAGATGTGTTCCCAAAAGTGTTCAAATTGTGTGCTGAACAAATTAAGTGTTCTCAAAAGTGTTCTGAAAAGTGTTCCAAAAAGTGCGCTACAAAGTGTGCTGAAAAAGGGGACAAAATGTGTTCCGAAAAGTGTTCTCAAATGTGTTCCTAAAAGTGTTCAAAATGTGTGCTGAACAAATTAAGTGTTCTCAAATGTGTTCTGAAAAGTGCGCTACAAAGTGTGCTGAAAAAGGGGACAAAATGTGTTCCGAAAAGTGTTCTCAAACGTGTTCCCAAAAGTGTTCAAAAAGTGTGCTAGAAAGTCTCAGAAGTGTTCTAAAAACTGTTCCAAAAAGTGTGCTAAACAAGGGGACAAAATAAGTGTTCTGAAAAGTGTATAAATATTTGCAGTAAACCGTCAAGCGAGCGAGATACTTATTTTATTACAGAAATTAATCTGCAGACGATAGAATTCATTTCACAGAATTAAAAATCATCAAGATCTGAAAATTTATATGACTAGCTATAGTACGAATGCCCCTCGTTTTTCGTCAAATTTCACGTTTGACGTACAATTTCCAACTTGTTTAACTTTACTTGGTTTTTGTAATGTAAAGATAGAATTTTCTAATATTGATTTTTCGCTCACCTCCTCATAGGCTAGAATTATAAAAGTTATGTACGCAGGCGTATTTCCGATGACAATACAGCATTTTACTATTTTAAGAATTTAATTATAAATTAATAAAAATAATTTAAAGGCATTTTTCCATGAGCTAGCTGCAGGCGATAAATCGCCAAATAATCTGCATGGTTATAATTATTACGAGTCACAAAAACAATGGAGTTATTTATGCGCCAAACCTAGCTTGCCAAAATATCCTAGCTGGCAGGGAAAGTGCAACAACAAAATATTTTAAACACTAAAACGTAGAAAATATAAATAAAAAAATCCTTGACGGCTTGGCCTACAGGCAAATGTAGATTTCGAAGACGCCGACCATGAGGCGCTTGTTTATTGGGAATTGTGAAAGAAAGACCTATTTGCCCTGATGCGGCAGTTGGGACCGCCCACTTCAAAATATACCTCTGCCTATCGGCGGAGCCAACATTATTATTATTATTATTATTATTATTATTTTTTTTTTTTTTTTTTTTTTTTTTTTTTTTTTACTGTAAGAGTTGGTTCTATAAAAAACTTGTCAATATAAAAGTTGTAGATAATATTAAAAAGATTTATAAAAAATTTAAGCGGATTTGATATCTTGTGAATTGACGAAGTTATGAATTTGCTTCTTTTGAAACCCCTATTCCCCCCCCCCCCTCCCTTGTGGGCATTTTTAATGAAATCAAACATCTGTCATAGATAAAATTTTGGCCCTTTTCCTAGAAGTAATAATAACTTTAAACGGATTCGATATGTCTCAAATTTAAGAAGTTATGGGTTGTTTTCTGTTTTCACAAAAGCCCCCCTCCCATCCCTCCCCCCCCCCCCCCCGCCTGGTTCGATTTTGCCCATTAACGAACTTGGCCGAGATATTATGCCGCTTGATTTTATGTATCAGTTTGTAAAAGATTTGTGCAGAATTATGGAAGTTTTCGTGTCCATAAAAAAGTGATATAGATAGATAGATAGATAGATAGATATAAAGTTTTGAACTGGGGGTGGTTTTGGGTTCTAAGAGTCATGATCGGTGTAGATCTGCAAACAAATTTCTGAAATTCCAACTTAGGGAAGAATGTAATAGGTAGTATTTCTTACGAAATCTACCTAAAATAAATAGTGTAATAATTAAAAAAAAAATAAAACTCTTTTAACATTAAATCGATAATAAATAAATTATAACTGTACGCTGCGGGAAAACAGTTTAGAAATCCTGAATCGATTGTTTAAATAATGCTTTTTTCTGTTGTATATCTTTAAAAAAGAACAAGAAGAAGAAGTAAACATTATATATATATATAAAAAAAAAAAAAAAAAAAAAAAAAAAAAAAAAAAATCAACATTTTGCACTTTCTACCAAGCGTAAATCAAATCGGTGAATTTAGAGTTATCGGTGTCTATGCCAAATTAACATAATTTAATGGAAATTTTTTAGAACTACATGAATTGCAGTCATGCAATAAATTGTGATTTTTAAGATAAACATGGAATACTTATAAAAGTGTCATTTACAAAAAGGTTTTTAACTTTTATTATTAATTAATTTGCATTAGAAGACTGATTACTCATGAAAACAACATCGTTTATCACTCAAATAGCAGAAAAAAAAATCGACCTTTCAAATTTAAAATGCACACTTCCTCTTTAAGGGGTTGGGTACTCATATTTTAAAAACATGATGAAAATATAAATTTTTTAATTTTTTTTTGTTTAGAAATGTAGTTACACATCCCTAGTATATAGTCTGGTGAATGATCCGATGATTATAAATATATAAATATCCGGTGATTATAAATGTGCGAAAAAGTCTTTTTACTGCATACATTTCCTTTAAATGATTAAAAGTTGTAATCTTTAAAATAGTTGGAGGTTTTTTGTACATTTTGCTACTTTTAAAATCGTTTAAAAACACATTATCTGAAAAATGCACTGATTACACTATTTTTTAATTACAATAAATAAAAACTTTTTTTCTTTTTTAAATAAAAATACTTTAAAAATGTTTCTCTGTTCTTTTTAATTTCTTCATTGTATTTAATTTTCTGCAATTTTCGATGTGCATTTACTAGTTCAAATACTTTGAATGTTTGTTCTATTTGTTCAAGGCTAAATGAGCAAATGAATGATCTTTGGAGGCTTACGCTAACAAAAGTTTTTTAAATCGTCAAACTTTTCTAAAGGTCATACGCTCTGACTTTCATTAAAATGTAAACAAGGCCAACAGAATAATTTTGATTTTTCTCCGTTTTCATGCAGCCATTATACTGGTCGAACTAGGAAGAATGAAAAGTCCTGCTTTGATTTTTATACGTTTTAAGAAGGGAAAATTTGGTGATTGGTGGTAGGTCGCCCGCATTTTTAGGTGCGTTCGTAATTATATAAATACATAGCACCTATTGTCGTCGTCTGGTCCGTCCGTCCGTCCGCATATAACAACGCAAAAACTACCCAACCGAATGGTTTGAAATTTAAGATATATTATCTTTGCAGAATTTTGTCGAGACATTTCAAATGTTATGAAAATCGAATCAAAACTTTAGAAGATATTAATAAAAACATTTATTAAGAAATTTGATTTTTTTTTTTAAAAATCGATGCTTTCTTGTTATAGGAGCTTCCGGGGTTTAATCGTCAAGCGACCGAGATACTTATTTTATTTCAGAAATGAATCTGCAAACGATATAATTCATTTCGCAGAATTAAAAATCATCAAGATCTGAATATTTATATAACTAGCTATAGTACGAACGCACCTCATTTGTCACGTTTGACGTACAATTTCCAACTTGTTTTATTTGACTTTTCTCAATGCCAGTTTTACGGAAAAATGTAATTTTCCAACAAAGAAAGAATAATATCTTTACTTACAGTTCCTCCAACTAAATCCACTTTGCACTGGCTCACAGAAGCCCCTATTACACGGAAATATTCATATGGAACAAATTATTATATAATAATTATTATATAACAAAATATTCTTATGAAACATTCAACAAAAGAAAAATCAGATTGAAAACCAATAGAAAAATAAAGAAATACTCTTTTGATAACAGAAATGTGTCACCAGCAACGTCCTTTGTTTTATAAGATGGAGGCGAGAGAATGAGAAGCCTACATCTGCGATTGACACTTATGGATTTCTCTAATTCCCCCCTACTTAGTCGAATTTCTTCAAAGCGTTGATACACAGAGAAAAGGTCAACAAATTTTTTATTGTCAAAATATATGATATAATATCGGCTTAAAGCGTCTCTCAATTGGTCGTCACACACTTAATTTAATCCTTTTATGTTTCTTTTCTGGTACGTAATTATGTAAAGTACAAAGTTTATTGAGCCATCGTAGAAACACTTGCGAAAGCTATTTCTTTCATTATTTGGAAATAATAAAATATTTTAATGAAGAAAACATTCACACACACACGAAAAAAAAAAAAATTTGTATATTTATTGTAAAAATATGCGAGATAATTTCGTCTCTCTCAATTTGGCGCCCCTTGGCAGACCCCCCCCCCCCCACCTTAGCTACGCTACTGCTTATAGTTTTTGCACTAAATTCCCTGTGTTTCAAAAAAGATACATTCTCAACAAATTATGCACTTAACTTTAAAAAATAAACCCTTAACGGCAGCTATTTACTTAACAGATTAAAAATAACCAAAACATAAATACATAAATACTAATAAAAATATGGCAAATATAGCATATTTGCAAATATAGCGTAAAAATAGTTATAAATATCAGACCGCAAGATTTCACTGAAGATAGTGAATACAGCCCATTTTAAACGTTTGTTGAAATTCATAGTTGCTAATGTTTTTATTAGAATTTATCTTGAAGTGTTAACATATTACTCACAGCTCGTTAGCTTTTAATACATAACATATTAAATTAAGCTGATATTTCAGAAATATTTTGACAACTAACTGAAAAAAAAAACATCCTTTAAGAAGAGAACAAAGAAAAAAGAAATTAAAAATTTTAATTTCCTGGGGAAATTTTAAAAATGTACGATGCATTCTTCTACACTCATATGTTTAATATTAGATAGGGGAATTAGGGAGCTGACTGAGCAACCCCTTTAAAGCTGTTCTCAAATCCAAACTGGCTACTTTATCACACATTTTTAAATTCGTTTTTGTTCGGAAACGCATGAAATTGGCAAGTGTTCTTATTTCAGAAACTTTGTAATCGAAAGGCGTGTTCCATTTTTTGGTAAAGGCAGAGGATCTTTTAGAAAATACAGTCAAACTCGGCGTTTTGCACCGCAGTGCAAGAAAAGGGAAAACGTGTTGTCACGTGACACGAATCACTTATAATTCGATAAATAATTTATTTATCAAAAAACGACCTTCTCCAATTTTCAATCAATCAATTCGGGTCTTCTTGAAAATTAATCGTCACATATTTTTCTAATGAAATACGTAGAAGTTTTTCGAAATATTGAGATGTCTTGCTTTTCTGTGTGACTTTAAGTAACGAAATTTTTGGTTGAAAAATTACATTTTACTTTAAATCGTTGTAATTTCATTAAATATGCATATTTATTAAAACGGCTACGTATTTCATTAGCTTTTGGACAAAAATAACTATTTTTTTTTGTTTCATCGTTCTTTTTCAAGGTACTATTGTCGTGGCCACTGTTTGACACCATTTTCTACTTTAATTTATATATATATATATAATAAATTAGTGTAAATGGATTTTTATAAACACTTCGCATTTCTTAAAAAAATAAAAATCTTGAAAAAGCCTTAAATTTTAGGTCCTCAAAGTAATCTCTTAATAGAAATTTAAGTGGTCAGGTCCAGGGGCGCCATTTGGGGGATGCTAGGGCCTGCAGTTTCCACTCCCTCCAAATAATTTGATATTCCAGAGTGTAACAGATCAGATTTTAAAAAAAAATCAGAAATTGCACAAAAACTAAAATAGTTATTTTGACCTTGTGTTGATTATAGTCAATATTTTGTACTTTTAAGATTTAAAAGAAATAAGATTAAAAACAAAAAATATATATATTTATTTAAATTTGGATTTATTATATTATATGTATTGTATTATAGGTGTCGCAAAAACTGATTATAGAATTTCGAGGAAAAATCGAAGAAATTCCATATACGTACATATTTCTTCTAAATTTACATAGATGTTCAAATTGCCCTCTTCCAACTTCGAGACACGTAGTCTCATTTCTAATTATGTTTACGAAGACTGGTTTCAGCATGTCAGGTTAGTATGATCATTACGAAATCGCTACGTTATACGGTTAACTGTTGAGTTGGATATTGATATTTTCCAACAGACTTCTCACAAAACAATCTTATCACTTTTTTTTTTAACAATTTCTTGTTGGAAAAATAAACTTCGATAATGTAACAACACTCTTCTAAGAAAAACACCATGTTGACTTTTTCTCGCGTTTCTGGATACTACTGAAATCCGTTCGCTACACCTATTTAACAACTTAATATTATTACACACTCCATTGTTGCATCTGGTGGTATGACTTATGTAAACTACCCGGGTGGTATTTCTTTTTAAGGGTAAATACCTGGGTATTTATTCTTCAATTAAATAATGCTGTGGAAAAACTTTATATTGCTATTATAGTTATAATGGATTACTGTAAAAGAAAGAAAAATGTAGAACATTAAACTTTTTAGAACACTTAAATTTAAAGAAACTCAACGTTTAAATATTGCATTTAAATGTCTTTTTAATCAGAAGAGTTTTATTAAAAAGATAATTTGAATTAAATTTATGTAACAGGTACACTTAGTATGTACAACGTCTTTTCAGCTAATGGATTAGTTTTATGTCCATTAAAAGGGACATATTCTCTAATCATTCTCAGAAAACTTTTCTTTCCCAGATACACCCATTTTCTCTGCAAATAACTAACATACGCACGTCTTTATATTGCTATTAGTTATAATGGATTACTGTAAAAGAAAGAAAAATGTAGAACATTAAACTTCTTAGAACGCTTAAATTTTAAAGAAACTGAACGTTTAAATATTGAATTTAAATGTCTTTTTAATCAGAAGAGTTTTATTAAAAAGATAATTTTAATTAAATTTATGTAACAGGTACACTTAGTATGTACAACTTCTTTTCAGCTATAATGGATTAGTTTTATGTCCATTAAAAGGGACATATTCTCTAATCATTCTCAGAAATATTTTCTTTCCCAGATACACCCCTTTTCTCTGCAAATAACTACATACGTACGTCTTCAGTTGTATGCTATCTAATTTCATGTAATGATCAATTTCATAAATAAAAGTTAAACTATCAAGTAAATATGGCATTTTAACAGGGTTCATACACTTTTACCACAATTTTTTAATAGAATTTTTTGCTTTATTTAAATTCAGAGAAGTATTACAAATCCTGAAACTAAACAAGGCGTCTACAATTTCTACTATTTAAATATTAAATAGAAAAATTCTGTTTAAAAATTGTGGTAAAAGCGTACGAACCATATTTAAGGTGCAGTCTTCCAGAAGAACAACCCCATGCATTTTAATTACAAAATTTGACCAGAAAACAACCAAAATAGCCATTGGATAAGAAATTATATATTTTAATTTGCATAAAAAATAAGCTTCATGCTGAAATTGTACCAAACTATGAAGTTTTCAATACGAACACTTAATTTTGATATCCTATTTGGATTATTCCTTAAATTTTACCTTAGGATATACCAAATGGGAAGCCATTCAGTCAAGTAGTTTAGGAATTATGAAGATTTAAATTTTGGAACACCAAATATTAAATTCATTTTTAATCGTTGCTGAACAGATTGCATTGCGGGTAATTTTTTTAGCATAACTCGAGAACTACTTTGCGGAATAAGCTATAATTTTATAATTCACATATTTGAAGCCTTTAGAAATCGATTATTGTTAACAAAATTCATAGGCTACATTTTTTTCTAACATAAATTTGCTACATATTTTTTTCGGAAAAAAAATTTAATTAATTTAAAAAAAAATGAAATTTAACGTATGATTAAAAAAACAAAAACAGAAATCGATTTCTAGAAGCTTCAATTATAATAATATAAAGTTACAGCTCATTCCGCTAAGTAGTTCTTGAGTTATGCTTAAAAAAATACCCGCATCGCAATCTGTTTTGCAACGATTACAAATGAATTGAACATGAGGAGTTCCAAATTTTAAACCTTCCCAATTCCTAAATTATTTGCCGAATGACTTCTCGTTCCCGTTTAGTATGCTAAAAAATTACAGAAAAAGCCAAATATGATGTCAAAATTAAGTGTTTGTATCGCAAATTTCAGAGTTTGGTGCAATTTCAGTATGAAGACGACCCTTAATCTTATTTATTTTTGAAACATAAATTGAAAAAGTCATTAATCCCAGTCAAATGGCTATTTCCTTTTTTTTTTCTCTGTCAATTTTGGCTATCAAAATGTTTCGTTGTTTTTTGGTCAAATGTTCCTTCTTGTATATTTAAAATATATGTTGCAAGATAAAAAGGATTTTTTTTTTTCGGAATATGTTTTTCTTTATTTTTCGTTCTTTCTTTATTTCTTTTTCTTTTCTTTTTCTTTTTTTTTTTTGCAATAAAGATACAGAACATAGATGTATATAGAGGGATATTATAGTGTTAAGTTTTTTATATAATAAGTGAATATGAGCTTTCTTTGATAGAAGGGATTTAATTAGTTCTACAACTGGTTTCAAAATGAAGATCACTTCTTTCAATATGAATCCAAAACACATCATCTAAAAGTTTTCCCTTTAGCTGATGAGCTTCTTCATTAACTGCCATAATTTGTAATAGAAACTTGTTATCTTATATACGAGGGAAATTCATTAAGTCAGTCACAAAAGATAATTAAATAATAACTTACAATGATATTCACTTCAAAACTATTTTTATTTTTCAACATATTCTCCACCAATATTTATGCAATTATATCACCGTTTTATCAGTGCCCTAACACCAGCTGCATAACATTCGTTGGGTTGCTGTCTTAGCCACATTAGGACTTCAAGTTGAACCTTTTCATCATCTGTGAACATCATCTTTCAACTTTTTCAACATCCACCGTACAGCTTTGACTTAGCCCCAAGCGATTTTCATCTGTTTAGTCCACTAAAAACCATCTTGGAAGCAAGATGATGTTCACAGATGATGAAAAGGTTCAACTTGAAGTCCTAATGTGGCTGAGATAGCAACCCAAAGAATATTATGCAGCTGGTGTCGGGGCACTGATAAAACTGAGATAGAAGTGCATAAAAATTGGTGGAGTATATGTTAAGAAATAAAAATAGTTTTGAAGTAAATATTATTGTAAGTTATTATTTAATTATATTTTGTGACTTACTTAATGACTTTCCCTCGTACTTCAAACCATTTATAGTTTTTTGGGATAATAGTTTCCACCATATGTTAATTTTCTCACTATTGCTTTCTAAAGAGTTAACATGCCTTATTTGTTCTTTTATGCACTTTAATGTATCTCAGTATTCCTACTCAATTCTCCATACAGCTGGGTACTGGCATAGTCTAGTTTTTTCGTCCGCTGTCGGAGAATTAACAATGGTATTTTTCTATTTTTGAAGTAAATCGCTGTTTCCCCTTACAAACTGCTACAATTGATTATATCCTACTTGTATCATATACAGGGCCTGATTATCCAAAAGGCACATGAAGCACTGCTTTCCCTCTAAAATTAAAAAGGGGCCCCAAAATGACTGCGAAGAGGGCCCTCTAATTCCCATTTTCATTTTTTTACATTGTATTTTTAATTTTTTTTTGGAAAAGAAAGTTTGTTTAATCCAAGAGGAAATCCATGCACTTCTTCACGAAACATATTTAAAGAAAGATTTCTTATTCCAAGATGGAAATTCACGCACTATTTCATGAAACCTTATTTAACAGGGATATATGAATGGCATCAATAGGATGTTAATTAATCATATAGCATCCTGATGTGCTTGTTTAGAAACCACCCGGGAAATTGAACACACACATACAGCTATAGGTACTAAATATATACAGGGACCATGAAAAGCTGTTTAATGAAATGTGCGATGAAATGTGCGTGATAAGCAGTAATACACTACCGCGCATGCACGGTAGTGTATTACTGCTAATTTTACTGTTTATTACTGTTAATTTTACGGTATAACACTGGCAGCTAGGGTGCCAGTATTATACTGTAAAATCAGCAATATTTTTTTGCAGTGTAATATTAGTATCATTGGTGAGTTTTCATGAATAAAGAATTAAGAAAACTTTTGTCAAATGAAAGGGGGCCCCAAAATGATACTGAGCTTCCCCTAGATTCTGAGGTTAATCGGGCCCTGATCATATATACTACCACTATGAGAATGGGAAAACATTTTCTTCTGCTCTCGTACTCAATGGTATGAGAGCATTTTTATGACTGATGAAGAAAGATTTTTGAAACGCGTTGCATTAGCATCTTGTTATTGTGTATTTAAGAAGTGTCTTTCTTTTGTATTATGAGATAAAACTTTAGAAGTCCTTATTTCTTTGATGTACGAAAAATATTTAGAAAAAAATCTCGATTAAAAACAAACATTAAAATAGCTTGAGTGTTAAAGGTTTTATTATTTCGGTCAAAGTGAAATTTTATTTATATGTCTGAAAATACACAATTTTGAAAATTTATTTTTGTCTTAATTAATGAATTTTGTCTTTGTGTCAATCAATGCAAATAACTACATTTCCCATTTAATTTTTACTTGGCTGTTTCAAGGAATCGTTTCTTTTTCCTTCTGCATCTTGAATTCGACTGAAAATTGCATGTAAACTGTTACTTCGTTTGACGGTCCTCATCTTCACTATATATCAGTTACTTTTATATAAAAAAAATGCTTAATGAACTGGTATCTTAAAATATCAGAACATAGCAAATGTAAAAGATGGTCAAAGCTATTGAATTAGACGACACGTAAATTTTTCTTTAACTAAAGTAAAAGCTGCTATCATATTTGAAACATTGTAACCAATGATTTCAAGAAATATTTCAAGATTATGATTTTTTTACAGAGTTCGTACGGTTTTACCACAATTTGTTAATAGAAAATTTCTATTTAATATTTAAATAGCAGAAATTGCAGACGTTACTTGCCGGATTTGTAATACTTTTCTGCATTTAAATTAGGCGAAAAATTCTATTAAAAAATTGTAGTAAAAGCGTACGAACCTTGTTATAGTGAAATATTAAAATACCCAATTTTTGGGTATTTACCTCAGCTTGGGTAAATACCCAGGTATATACCTAAAAAATAAATACCTACTGACTGAATATTTACCCTTCCCACATCACTTTGTTGTATTCAAAAGACTCTTGCGTTTTTCTAACTATCGTACAAATAGTTATTATTATTATTATTAAACCGCAGACCAGGCCCCTACCTGCCGGGCATTATGCCCAGCTTAACGAGTTTGTATACCTGGCCGTGGGGCGAAATTCGCCTAATCTCCTTATAGTGGAGATTCACCTGATTAGCTTCTTGGGTGTCCTTGGCTGCAAATCTATTTCGTGAGAGTTACTTAGTTACTGTGTTGGCCGGTTCTAATTTGTTATTAATTATGGGTTTCTGGGTATGTTGTCGAATAAGGAAAGGGGCTTGCTTTCGGGCCATATTCACACTGACTATGGTTGCTAATATAGACAGGTTTATATAATTCAATTTAAATATTTGTGTTTTCGTACAAATAGTTTAAATTCCTATTAGTAGTTTTCTTGGGACACTCTTTTCATATCTATATTCTAAGGCATAAAAAAAAGTCTAATTTTTTATTACAGTATAGGACGGGTAGGATCGAATGAATACCAGGGCCGCCTGGTCCTCTTTTTGGCTTCATTGTGCTCTGCGTAAAAATATCCGAAAATATAACTATTATTTTTAAAGAAGTATGAATTTGAAAGTATTACGACAAGTATTTTGCGTATCAGACTAAAATGAATGAAAGTTATTACGAAAATATGCATTATAAAGAAACAGCCAAAATGACGAATTCCCGTAAATTTAATGTTAATTCGTAAATATTTCAGAAAGTTTTGCATTGTTGAACGGGAAACCAATAAATATGAGAACATCTTTAAAGACCTGAATGTAACCTGACATGCATATTACATCATATTATAATTAATATTCAAATAAAGTGACAAACATTTTTAATATAGAAACAATAGGTAATGGAAAATATTACTATACTAATAAAATGAACAACAATCTAAATGCTAATCTAACATTTATTTGTTTTCATTAACGTTTTTACATAGATTTCTTTACTTTAACAAATTTCTTGATTATCACAAATTTCTTGATTATAATAAATGTCTTGATTATAACAATAGGTACAGAAGCAGCTTCACTTCATGGTGCAGAAGCAGCTTCACCATTTTCTCCGTATAAAATACATTTCTGAAAATAAAAAATAAAATTATTATTTCTTGATTTTTACATACTTTCTTTTAATACATACATTTTACATACATTTCTGTATGTATGTGGCAGTCAAGTCACTCATTTTTCACCCACTTCCTGTTGACGCAGAGCTTTGAAATTTGGAATATATATGTATTCCTAAGAGAAATACATGAATTGGACATTATTTTTTAAAAATTCGATCCCAAAAGGGGTTTTTTTTTGGGGGGGGGGAGGTCAACATCGGCCCAAAACTTGCATTTCCCCCATAGAAATACCGTTACGATTGTTTAATTGAAAATTGTTACGATTGTTTAATTGTTATAATCCATTTTCACCGCATTGTTGCCCGCATCATTATGATGTTAGCATTGGGCGACGGAGGTTAACGAAAAAGAAGGCTACCGCGGTACTTTACGCGTATCTTTTTTTACAGACCGCCGGAGTCACGTGATGCTCGAATGCACCAATGCAAGTGTACGAAAAGAGCATCCACGTCACTCTAGCGGTCGGTAAAAAAAGATAAGTGGAATGCACCGCGGTAGCCTGTCTTTTTCGTTAGCCTCGTGGGCGACGCACAAAGTTGTGCTTTAATATAAGTTGACTTTTTTGTGAATTTTAATGAAAGTATGTTTAATTTTTTTTTCATTTAATTATTATAGATAAGTATTGATGCTGTGATATAATGCATGCATAGCTGTTTCAAAGAGCATCAAATGAAAAAAAAAATGAATATGAAAAAAATCCTCTTTATATATTTTTTTCGTTATCATTTTTTGTTTTTCTGAGAACACGGAAAAGGAATTACTCTTTATCATGAGTTACTAGCAGGTAAAATTATAAAATGTGTATTAAAATCAGATAAAATTTTAATTTTGTAAAAAGCAGATTTTACACCATTTTTAAAGTGACTTTTCACAATTCCTATTCGTCATTTGATTGTATGCCTTTCCACGATTTAACCTCAACGGTTACAGATAAAAGCAAATAAAATCTCTTCATTGGTTTAACCACGAAAAAATAGCAATACAAGTCACTGACTGTCAATTGCACGGCAAACACTAAAAAATGGAGACTACCAGCTAAACTCGCATGTGTATTAATAAAATTAAGCGGCATATTGTTTTTATAATACAAAATACTAATAAAATGAAAGAGTTCTTTTAAAAATAAATTTTTACTAGAACATAATTTAAAAAAGCGAAAAACCTGACCTATAATAATATTAATATAGACGCGTTTATATATATTTGAACTCCAGTTAACCAATTGGTTAACCCCAAAGCTGAAATTATCGCGTTTATTGCAAATTGGAATGTGAATGTCATTTGAGCGTGAGTACAGTAATTTCCGGTGTATAAGCCGCGGGTAAATTAAGTCTTTTTCAAACCAGAATTATTTTTATAGAAATATATTCAAATATGTGCCAAGATGTAGCACGTTACATTTCATTAAAAATAATTTCCGGTTCGAAACGGATTTATTTGAAACGCGGCTTATACGCCGGAAATTACGGTACTTGTTTTTTCTTTTTCTTTCTTTCTTTCTTTTTTTTTTTTTTAAATAGCATATCGGGATATATATCCCACAAGATCTCCAAAAAAATCTAAATAATAGTTCAAAATGATTAAATCATCAATATACCTAAAAGTCAGAAAACTGATATCGTTAGTGATTCCAGTAGTGAAATTCACACACACACACACACACACATATATATATATATATAAATTTAGCTGCAGTTTAAGAATAACTTATTCCCATTACTATGACATTATTATGTAAATAGATATTTGAACCTGTATATACATAGTTATTTTATAAACAAAAATTACTTAATTTTTGAAATATACATTTAAATCTAAATCAATAACATACATAATAAAATCGACAATTTTTAAAAGCGTAATTTTTAATCTAATAGGAATATTACTGGGAAAAATATTACTGATAAATATTACTATAATATATATATATATATATATATATATATTTTGACGAGCGTTACATTTGAGAAATTTAATAGCATTTATTTGCATGTATCATGTATGATACATGCAAAATTCAGTGAAGGAAAGTGCAGTGAATATAATACATACAAAATGCATTGAAAGCTTAAACAAAATTTGCATACATCTTTGAAAAAAGTATTTCATTATTTTGTTGTTTGTCATAACAAGGTTCGTACGCTTTTACCACAATTTTTTAATAGAATTTTTCGCCTTATTTAAATGCAAAAAAGTATTACAAGGACTGCAAGTAAACGTGGCTTCTGCAATTTCTTCTATCTAAATATTAAATAGAAATTTTCTATTAACAAATTGTGGTAAAAGCGTACGAACACTGCATAAGCTTTTTGTCTCTAACTGAAGATTCGATAATTGAAAGGAATTGATTTACTTATTCTTGCGTAGCTTTGGCTTTGTTTATAAAATTCCTTAAAATTTTTTAACCAATAGAAACAAGTCGATTGACTTAAAATATATCTAAGACTGATTGAAAAGTATAATTTTAAAAATGTTTGAGCTGATGACGTGAAATGTTGTTCTCTCATCTTGGAATATATGGATAAGAATTAAATCTCTCCTATAAATAACTTTTATTGAAATTATTTTCTTAATCTGAAATTTAAAAGATCAAGTTTTGAATGTAAATTTGGTGAAACTTTTCCTTCTTTTTCTAACAATTTTTTTAATTTATCGCTATCAATGTTTAACCTTCCCAGTACGGCTCAATTTTAATGCTCCTCATCAGTGAGATTTCAAATTCCCATCGCTAATGTTAAACCTATAGTCGTGTGATGCATTCGTATTTTAAAAATATCTCAGTAAATTAGTATTTACATTTTTTTTCTGTGTACTCTTCTTGGAGGATTTCTCTTTCTTTCTTAGTTGTCAAAATATTTCTAATATATATATACTTAATTTTATGTGAAGTGTTAGAATCTTAGACAGTTTCTCTAAGATTTTAACACTTAAAATTATAAATTAAGTGTGTATTTTAGAAATATTTTGACAACTAAGAAAGAAAGAGACAACCTTTGAGAATAGTACACAGAAAAAATAAGTTTAAAATATTAATTTCCTAAGGAGATATTTTTTAAAATTAGGATTGCAAACGATTTTTTTTTTCGCTATCTACATATGTTACGATTCACATCTTTATCAACAATTTTAATATAATACAAGAATTTTAATATTTTATGACTTTTCAATAGCTAATACAAACGATATTACCCATATATTGTTTAGCAATTAAGGTTGGCACTTTTTAACACTAGAACGGTGGCGAGGAATCATTTTGACCCGTACCAAATGAAAAAATCTCGATTCGAACCGGAAATTTCTTCATAAAATAAGTTAAATATATACCGCACAAAAATAAGTTAAATAAATAAGTTACAAATTTTAAATAAAAATTCTGGTATGAAATATTTTTTTATAAGCCGTGTTTTTGGCCCATGAAACAGACTAAAACTCGATTTTGTTATACTGACTTAATTATTTCACTGTTTAATTTTAGAAGGTTTATCCTGTACGATTTCAACAATAGTTTTTGAATTTTGTTCGGATTTATATGACTTACAAAAGCTCAAAGTTCGTATTATTCGTAGTTTTTGATGAAAAATACGCAATTTCTCCTAATTTTATACCTCAATTATTTATATGAGCGCAATCGTGCAACACGTTCTTCTTTACATACATTATAAAATACATCAAAATGTACAATATATGTAAAAATAAGAGTGCTGTAAAAATGAAAAGCTGCGCTCATAGTAAAATATTAAAAAATATATTAAAAATTGAGATAAAATTAGGAGAAATCGCGTATTTTTCATCAGAAACTACGAATAGTTATAACGAACTTTGAGCTTGTGCAAGTTATATAAATCCGAACAAAGTGCAAAAAATATTGTTGAAATCGTGCAGGATAATTTCCTTCTATTATTAAAAAGTGAAATGATTAAGTCAGTATAACAAAATCGAATTTTAGTCTTTATTTCATGGGCCAAAAACACGGCTTACGGACCCCGATCCTTTCCTGCCGTTCTAGTGTTAACTGGCTCTTATCTCACATTGCTAATGGAGAATAGATATTTGACAATTTAAAAAAAGAAAAGAAAATTGAGTTTTTTCTATGATGCTCTGTCGGCAATTCTCTTGTTCACACCACCCCACCCGTTTGGTTAGTTGGTTGAATTAAGGGATTACGCACGTTCTCGGTGGTAAAAAATTGACATATTTTGATTTTTTTTTTTTTTTTTTTTTTTTTTTTTTTTTGAAGGTAGTAAAATTAATTGAAAAACTGATGAACGTTGTTTTTTATTGCTTCAAGTATTTAAAAATATTTTGTTGTTGTTAAATTTGGTCAAATATTACGTCGGAAATTATTAAAATCTCAGTTACTTTTTGTAAAATAAGGTTGTAGCTAAATGCCATTCACTCAAATTTTTGACTTTTTAAAAAATAAGAAAACTGCGCTATTTTGAAAAATAAAAATTCATTTTTCGTCTAATGAAAAAAATATATAAAAAATTTAATTTTTAAAAAAAAAATGGCTTGATTGCCATTAGAGAATTTAATTATGCGTATCTGAGGGCAAATTTTATCGATACATGTTCAAAATTGTTCAAAATTGCTGCCCATGTTCAAAAATGTAGTTTCGAGAAAATCGCCTTTAAAGTTTGAGAAAAAAATATACTGATAATTTTTTTCAACTTACACTTAATTTTCTCTTACCGCACCATACTGTGGACCTTTAGTGCCTTAATCTGCTCATTTAAAATGTTTTTGTTGCACCTACGAATGTTTAGTAGAATCTTTTCGGCGAGGTCGATCGTACGCGTGCTCACATTTTTGCTCATATCTTTCTTAGTAATTGCGAGGTATCACTTAAAATTTTTTTTACCATAATTATACACACTATAAGAATTTCAATTCCGTCATAAAAAAAAAAAAAGATTGTTTGAAAGTTGAGAACGTATGTAAATCCGCAAGTTTAATGGCGCAAGGTCCACATTTGGAGATGCTGCGCCAAGAAATAAAATAAGCGTTAAACAAATAAACAGTAAACAAGTTGAAACAGCAATACATATTCATTAATATAAAATTATATGCTAAAAATCAAAGAAAGTATGCAGTAGAAATAGATAAACATACATGTTAAAATGAATAGTCCCATATTCTGTATACACAATATAATAACATGGCAAGGAGAAGCTTTCCAAGGAGGCTTAAATGTCTTTGAAAGGCTACATATGGAACCACAAATATAATGTACAATGCAAAACAATGGATGAGACTCTTCTGCGTATCAGCAGTGATCCAACTATTGTCCTTTTCTCTTGTGCTGCTGTGCAAAGTTATCCGCTGTAAAGAGGAAAAATAAGATATATTTTTCGTTGACTGCGATTTTTCACTTGATTGATGTGATTGATAAGTGACAGAAAAAATTTGCAAATGACTTAAAGATTAAAAAGAAGATTTTTTTGGGTTTTTACAGCTCTTTAAATTTTTTTCTAAAACTACTGCAGTTCACCATATTTCTAAGTTTGCAATTCCGTTCTCAAAGAGCCGGGTTGAACTGACAATATGTGCATGAAAGCTGAGAGGAGCAGACTTGCAATGCCTTGTACCACATGGGTGAACGAGAAAAGTGTGGGTAGAGGAAAAACTGACAGAGGCTACTTCACTCACGCGAAAACACCCGCTCGCTAATATTAATCTTATGAGGGAAATACTTTAAGCTATCTCGTTCGCATTTCAGTATTTTTAAATGATTTTTTTTTTCATTGGATAGCTGAGGTCAATTTCTATGCACGCTCCTTTGTACTTTTTTGATTTTTGTTGCAGTTTTTTTTAATTGAGGATACTTTCACTTTCAAAACCGGTTCCGAAAGTGAAAGTATCTAAATTAAAAAAAAAAACTCGTAATTAAAATAAAAAAAGTACAAAAGAGCGTGCATAGAGATTGACCTCAGCTATCCAATTAAAAAAAAAATCATTTAAAAATATTGAAATGCGAACGAGATATCGTAAAATATTTCCTCCATAGGATTAACATTAGCGAGCGGGTGTTTTCGACTGAGTGAATTAGCCTCTTAAGAGTCTACGCTAGTCATCCGAAGAAACTCGAACGCTAATGTTAAGTCTATGGGAAGGTTCTTGACAGATTATCGTTCGCATTTTAATATTTTTAAAGTATTTTTTGGCATATGATAGCTGAGGTCGATCTCTAACATTGTTAGTTTTTACTTTTTCGATTTTGGTTCCAGTTATTTTATAAGAGGGCATTTCCAGTTTTGGAACCGGTTCTGAAAGTGAAAGTACCCTTATATAAAAAAACTGGAACCAAAATCGAAAACGTTAAAGCTTACAACGTTAGAGATCGACCTCAACTATCCTATGCAAAAAAACATCATTTAAAAATATTTAAATGCGAGCGAGAAATCTGCCAAGAACCTTCCTATAGACTTAACTTTAGCGTGAGCGTTTTTTCGCATGACTGATGTAGGCTCTTAAGAGGCTACTTCACTCACGCAAAAACACCCGCTCGCTAATGTTAATCCTATGGGGAAAATACTTTAAGATATCTCGGTCGCATTTCAATATTTTTAAATGATTTTTTTTTTTTCATTGGATAGTTGAGATTGATCTCTATGCAGGCCCTTTTTTACTTTTCGATTTTGGTTGCATTTTTTTCTTTTTTAAATTGAGGATTTTCGAAACCGGTTTCGAAAGTGAAAGTATCTTAATTAAAACACTTCTAATCAAAATCGAAAAAGTACAAAAGGGCTTGCATAGAGATCGACCTCGAGGATCGACCAATGCGAAAGAATATCATTTAAAAATATTGAAATGCGAACGAGATATCTTAAATTATTTCCCCCATAGGATTAACATTAGCGAGCGGGTGTTTTCACATGAGTGAAGTAACTTCTTAACATTTACAAACAAAATCTTTATCATTATAAGAAGAGAGCATAATTTAAAATACTCAGAAATATAACAAATTATAACACCTTGTAATAATATACTTATTTTAATTGCTAAATGACGTAAAATAAAAACATTACAAACAGTAAAATAAGTTTTATTAGACTGTTGACATGTTTCGGCTCCACCTGAACCATTATCAAAACAATATCAAGAAGTTGTCTCAATATTCCCTTTTCTTTTAATTGTTTTTTTATTTTAACATTTTGAATTATATTTATATTATACAAATTCAATATCTCGAGTTACATTTAATTTTCTGGATTACAATATTTCATATTACCTTTAAATTACATAAAAATTATATTCCTTATTACAATATTTTAAATTAAATTTACATTGCATGAAAATTACAATTCTGGATTACAATTTTCAGAATACAATTAGATTATATGAATTGCAATATTTTATATTGCACTTACAATACTTTGAATAAAAATTATACATTATTTCAATCTGAGTATTTTATACTTCTTTTAATTTCTAAAAGGGTAAAAGTAAGCTGCGCCCCCAGGCGCCATGAGTAGCGCACGCCACGTAGGCGACCACCGAACACAAGTTCTGAGGGACTTTTATGGCGCCAGCAGGAGAGGACTCCTGCGGACCTTCCAATCTTAAACCCACGTGTCGACGACGTAAGTCGTTGCGTTACGCGGTGAAACCCAGTAGGGGAGTCACCACGAGACACTTGGGGATGTTCCGGCGTCCTCCAAAAGCTTCGGAGCTGGATACCCAAAAGGGAACCAGGCCCAGTAAAATAAGTTTTATTACACTATTGACATATTTCGGCTTCATCGGAGCCATTATCAAAACAAATAAGAATATTCTATTATAATTGTATGGTCTATGAAGTTATTATTTGAAACGCTATCATTTAATTTTTCACGTACTTATTGGTAGCTTTCAATGCAAAAAAGTATAAAGCTACCTATTGCAGCCGTTCGGAGGAAAGCAGTTCCGGAAAATTTCGATATATTTTCACCGATCTTGACCCCCAGACCCCAAAACCACCCTCCGTTCAAATGTTGATTTATATATATATATATATATATATATATATATACAGGGTGATTTTTTTTAAAGTTGTGAAAGTAAAACTCTATAACGAAAGAACCACTGATCGACCGGAAATTTCCCCAGTATGCTCCCAAAGCAATGGGGATTTTTTAGGCATGGTTAAAAAAACTTAAAATCTCACCGACAGATGGCGCTGTATATGCAGCAAAGTCGGGAGAGGAGCTTATGTAAGACACACGCACAGTGGATACTCTTCACTCTGTTGTGGAACATGCGGTTTCACGTTTCCAACTCGTAGCTGAAAACATTGGACAGCACACTGAAAATCGTTAGCTGCGCAGTTCTGCACGAATGTTTTACTCCATATTTTTATTTCGTTCTGTTTCTGCAGGTGTTTGCAGTTCTTTTTCCCAATTACTGCATTATGTATATCAAAAACATACAGAATGCAGTAATTGGGAAAAGGAACTGCAAACACCTGCAGAAACAGAACGAAATAAAAATATGGAGTAAAACATTCGTACAGAACTGCGCAACTAACGCATACGATTTTCAGTGTGCTTTCCAATGTTTTCAGCTACGAGTTGGAAACGTGAAACCGCATGTTCCACAACAAAGTGAAGAGTATCCACTGTGCGTGCGTGTCTTGCACAAGCTCCTCTCCCGACTTTACTGCATATACAGCGCCATCTGTCGGTGAGATTTTAAGTTTTTTTTTAACCATGCCTAAAAAATTCCCATTGCTTTAGGAGCATACTGGTGAAATTTCCGGTCATTTGGATCAGTGGTTCTTTCGTTATAGGGTTTTACTTTCACAACTTTAAAAAAAATCACCCTGTATATCTGACCTATGTCATACGATAACGCTCGTATTTATAAATCAATTTTGATGAAACTAATTGTGTGTATTAAGCTAACCAATGTCTCGACCGAGTTCGTTGGCCAGCTTGGTCCGCCATTTTGTTTCAAGATGGCGGCCATTTAAAAATTTAAAACTAAAATAAATATACAAAAAAATTAAAAATTCAAATTTATTTTTTTATTACATTTTAGGTCTTGATACAAGGATTCCAGAGCATTTTTTTGGTTTACGTCTATCTTAAAAAATGGCTGAGATAGAGCAGTTTGAAATTCTAGGGTGGCTGACATTTTGAAACAAAACAGCACATTAACGCGATTACTCGCAAATTATTTTCTTTCATTGTTGTAATAATTTTCACAATCATACGCATAAAACTATATATTCATATCCGTCAGCGCCAAAATTGGCAAAATTGGCGACATTTGGCGAAATATCGCCAAATTTGGCGACCAAAATAAATCTTCATAAATGAAGCCAATTTGGCTATTGCTCAATAATTTGGCGAATTTCTTATTCAAATTCAGTATTAACGAATCTTTTGTAAACGTTTCTTTGCATTTTAACTTGCTGTTTTCGTGTAACATTAGCTAAAATTTTAAAACGAAGATATAGGAAAGCAACCTTTTCCTCCCGGTACAGGCCGGAAGGACTTTTTGAAATTATGCACGTTTCTTTTTTCTTTTTTTTTTTTTTTTTACTTGGATATTTATTTCCATATTTGTGACCATGGAGTAACTCGAGTCACAATTTTGGTAAGTTGAATGATGCTGCATCGTTACATATATTATAAGAGAAACCATAGAGATTGTAAAACGTAAAAATACAATATGTAATGATGCAGCATCATTTAACTTACCAAAATTGTGGCTCGAGTTACTCCATGGTCACAAATATGGAAATAAATATCCAAGTAAAAAAAAAAAAAAAAAAAAAAAAAAAAAAACGTGCAGAATTTCAAAAAGTACGTGAAAAATTAAATGATAGAGTTTCAAAGAATAACTTCATAGACCATGCAATTATAGAATATTCTTATTTGTTTTGATAATGGCTCCGATGGAGCCGAAAGATGTCAATAGTGTAATCAAACATATTTTACTGTTTATAATATTTTTATTTTACCCTTTTAGAAATTAAAAGAAGCATAAAATACTCAGATTGAAATAATGTATAATTTTTATTCAGAGTATTGTAAGTGCAATATAAAATATTGCAATCATATAATCTAAATGTATTCTGAAAATTGTAATCCAGAATTTAAATTTTCATGCAATGTAAATTTAATTTGAAATATTGTAATAAGGAATATAATTTTTATGTAATGTAAAGGTAATTATTGTGTATCCAGAAAATTAAATTAACTCGAGATATTGAATTTCGTATAATATAAATATAATTCAAAATGTTAAAATAAAAAAGAATTAAAAGAAAAGGGAATATTGAGACAACCTCTTGATATCTCCTGGGTAACACTAATAGGATCAAAGCTGCAAAAAGACTAAGTCACTACTGATCTGTATAATAGTTGCTGTTTGATTTTATATTTATGTTTTAACAATTTCTTTAATTTATCAACTTTCTTTTTCAATTTGGAAAAAAAGGGAAAAAAAAAAGGCATAGTTACTGATAAAATAAGAAAATCAAAATTAAGGAAGAAATCATGCGAATACTAAAATTAAAAATTCCATTTGAAAGTTAGAACAACAAATCACATTTGAAACAAATCACAAAAGTTAAGGTTTACTGAAATTTAACAAATATGTGATTTGCTGAAATCTAATGAATATAGTTATTTTGCATGTTATTACTATGGCAACAGACTCATTTTCATTAAGGGGGTCCGGGACACATTAATATATATATATATATATATATATATATATATAGTTAAAATTTTGAATTTTTTTGTAATGGTTAAACATATCATTTGTAAACAAAATCACATGATAAAACTTCTTATAACTTAAAAAAAATAATAATAATTTAAAATTTATTAAAAAAGTGGGGTAAATTTAAAATCGTTATAACTCGAAATATTATGTGTAGAACTTCTTTTTTTTTTCATTTAAATGCACAGAAATATATAAATTTTAATTTTGATTCAGCATTTAAAAAAATATTAATTCAAAGAAATAAAAATATTTAAAGTAAAAACTTTAAAAAAAAATCATGTTTTCAAAAGTAATTTTTTTTTTTTTAAATTTCTGGATCAAAGTTAAAGTAAGGCAATTGAAAAAGACATGTTTCAAGTTTCAAACATTTATCTTTAACGGTTCTAGACTTATAACAACTTAAAGACGAGAAATGGTGAAAAAAACCCATCATGCAGAAAAACGCATTTAAAGTTTAAAACAGAGATTGGCTGCTATTAGAATGTTTTAACGCTTTTTAAAATCTCCCAGGTGAGTAGGTAACGCCTTCCTGTTTCTTAAACTTCTGATTCAGTTTAATTTTTGCCATTTCCACCTTCTTTCTGTATTGTTTAAATGTCTCAGTTGACTTAAATAACGCCTTTCTCACGTTCCGATTTCTCAGTTTCTTTAGCACAGTTAGTGAGGATTGAGAGGGGGATATAAAACCTGACTGAAATACTTCTAAAGTGGATACCTTGATCCCATTCTTTTAGAAAATCTACGAAAATTTCATAAAAAATCGCAAAAATACTCAATTTGATATATCAGAACAATTATTCTCAAGCTAACAAAAACATAAACGATCTATCACTTCATTTCACTTAACTGTAGAAAAGAAGTAGAAATGTTAAATATAAATT
The DNA here is from genome assembly GCA_963931845.1 of Maratus michaelseni. Classification (NCBI taxonomy): domain Eukaryota; kingdom Metazoa; phylum Arthropoda; class Arachnida; order Araneae; family Salticidae; genus Maratus; species Maratus michaelseni. The sequence continues at coordinate 130,324,290 of OZ007599.1, forward strand.
CCTTTAAAATTAAAAAAAATAATATACATTTATTCCGGAAAGAAAAAATATGACGCAAAAAAGTTTCTTTGCATGTGAAAGGACCTTGACAACTACTGATTGAAAGCTAGATTTCGAAACAAACCAAACCAAAAAAATTAATATCGCCTGTTCTAATAAAGATAGAAACATGATTTAAAAGTCATTTTAAGCAGAAAGAAACAAGGAACTTTTTAATGCAATTTTTTTTTTTTTTTTTTTTTTTTTTTTTAGAAAATTTGAAAATTTCTGTGTCTCGGACCCCCTTAAATAAATGTTGCTTAATTTTTAAATCAAGAACGGGGGATATTTTATTTACATAACCTTTTCTAGTTTAGTGAGACTACTTCAAAATTATTGACAACTGAAAATGTGCACATTTAGGGTTAAGGGATCTCAAGACTCTTAAAATTGGAAAAAAAAAAAAAAGTTGGAAATTGTACATCAAACGTTACAAACGAGGTGCGTTCGTACTAGTTATATAAATACTAGTTAATAATAACTAGTTATATAAAGTCGAGCTAGTTATATAAATATTCAGATCTTGATGATTTTTAATTCTGTGACATAAATTATATCGTCTGCAGATTAATCTCTGTAATAAAATAAGTATCTCGGTCGCTTGACGATTAAACTTCGAAAGCTCCTATAAAAAGAAAGCACCGATTTAAAAAAAAAAAAAATCAAATTTCTTAATAAATGTTTTTATTAATATTTTCTAAAGTTTTGATTCGATTAAAAAAAAAAATGAAATGTCTCGACAAAATTCTGCAAAGATAATATATCTTAAATTTCAAACCATTCGGTTGGGTAGTTTTTGAGTTGTTATATACGGGCGGACGGATAGACAGACGGACGGACCAGACGACGACAATAGGTGCTACGTATTTATATAATTACGAACGCACCTAAAAAATGACCATTTTTAACATTTAATATCTTCAAATGCATATGATTTAAAAACACAATTTTTATTGGGATGAAAAGATATAAGCGTGTTCTTTCATTTCACATATTTAAAAAGTTACAAGATGCTTATTATCCAATCTTATTATAGCAAGTTAATATTTATAGGGGGCTTCAAACTGTCAGACATTTGTCGAGCAGAAAATTGACATGACAGCTTACGCGCACGATTACAAAATAATTTTTGAATCTAGAATAAAAATTTTGGAGTCTAATTATTACTTCATATTGTAATAATTATGCTGAATCTCAATAAATTTGTATTTAAAGCATTTTTATATTTTTAATTCAAAGTTGTATTGAGCTAATACAATTTTTAAAAATTTTCAACATTATAACCAAAATTTAAAAAAAATGATGTTTTAGGTTCAATTTATGTAGACTAACATGACACATATTTTTGGAAAATTTCATGAAAAAATATTGATAAGTTTTTGAGATATCATGCGCGCTGTGCCCAAAAACATCATTTTAAGGAAATGATGTTTTGCTTCAGCTTTGAGTGGGTATAATTCTAAAATCAATAACGTCTGTTCTAATGAGAATTTCAAGAAAACATTTACACTAAAATGTTCAGGAAAGATAGGAGTTTAATATATTAAAAAATAAAAATTCGAAAATTTTGAAGGATTAAGAGTCCTGAGACCCCTTAACCATTAAAATTTAAGATGGACTATCCTATAAGTTGTAATTTTCTAAATGGCCGAAAATGTCCAGGTATTGAACCAGGGACCTTTTGGCTGAAGCTGCCAATGCTCTGCCAATTGAGCTATCCTGGACGACATAATTCACCCAGCTAACCTTATTGATCATAGCATCTGGTCTGATATCTGAATCCGCCCAACAGAGTAAATCACAGGTAATGGAACTCCAAAGTAAATGCTGGATACGTATTTACACTAGATTAATTTTAACACAATTATTCTAATTGGTAAATACATCATATGAGTTGTAATTTTACAACTGCGTGAAAAATGTCCAAGCCAAAAGGTCCCTGTTTCGAATTTTGGCTTTGACATTTTTCGCCCAGTTGGAAAATTACAATTCATATGATTTATTTACCAATTAGACTAATTGTGTTATAATTAATCAAATGGACTATCATCCCTAAACGTTTGTACTAATAAGTTTGAGACACCTTGTACATATAATTGGGAGGTCATACAGTAGAAATACGCACAGATTGGTCCCAAGTGTTTTGCAGATTTGAGACTTTTTGCAGACTACAGGTCATGTCTATTTAACCTTTGTTTACAATTTTTTTTTAAATTTATATTTTAGACAAATTTAAATTGTTAATGCTTAAAAAAAAAAAAAAATTACACAATTAAACACATGAATTAAGTAAGAATGAATTAAAAAATAACTTAAATGAACATTATATGTTTTAAATCTATCATCAATAAGCTGCTAGTATTAAAACATTAGGTTTATTATTTTATATAATGTAAATAACAGTCTACAAATGGCCATAATTGTCTGCTGAATCGTAAAATATTGTTTTCAGAAAGTTTGATCTTTTTAGCAAATTATTGTAAAAATTATATATGTATGAAAAATGCATTTTTAAAAGGAAATATTTTTTTATTTTTAACCATATGAATGATTAATGAAATGAAATATTTTTGTACGTAACTATCATTTTAAACTGTATAAAAGATTATTTAAATGATATATCTCAGAAGTAAAATTAATGTTGGAGGAAAAAAAGAAAAAAAATGCTATTGGTAAGTGATTTTTAAGAATTAAATTACTTTGTTTAGATTCACATATGCAGTGCAGATTACAGGCATTTGCGAATTACAGGTTTGCAGATTAGAGGTACTCTACTGTATTTACTAGTTCATTAAGAGCCTACGCTAGTCACGCGAAGAAACGCTCAAGCTAATGTTAAGTCTATGGGAAGGTTTTTGGCAGATTTCTCACTCGTATTTTAATATTTTCAAATGATTTTTTTTTTTTTTTTTTTTTTTTTGCATAGGACAGCTGAGGCCGATCTCTAACGTTGATAGTTTTTACTTTTTAAAAAAAAAATTTCATTACAGTTTTTTATAAGCGGGCATTTTCAATTTTGGAACCGGTTCTGAAAGTGAAAGTACCCTTACATAAAAAAACTGAAACCAAAATCGAAAAAGTAGAAACTAATAAAGTTAGAGATCAACCTCGGCTATCCTATGCAAAAAACATCATTTAAAAATATTAAAATGCCAGCGAGAAATCTGCCAGGAACCTTCCCATAGACTTAACATTAGCTTGCGCGTTTTTTCGCATGACTGATGTAGGTTCTTAAAATATCAAACAGATTAGCCAAAAATAAGTAATGATAAGAGAAAATATAATCGATACAATATATATATATATATATATATATATATATATATAATTTTAATTACTGCATTGCATTAATTTGATTGAAAAACAGTAGTAATACTATTAATTATCAATTTTATAAATTTTGAGATATTTTGAATTGTTTATGAATTATTTAATTAGATATTTAAATTAATCTATGAAATATAAAATATATTTACAATGTAGTATAAATTAAACATTAATTATTTAATAACAAGTCTAATATATATTTAAGTAGTAGTAAAAATAAAACATTAATTATTTAATAATATGTCTATAATATCAGTGGATTAACACAGCTGGCAGCAAAAACAATTTGAATTAAAATAATATCTCTTTTACATAATATATTCTTGTTAAGAATATCTGAAATGCTGTGCAAGTTGAATTAATTCTGTGTAGATTTATTCATATAGTAGTATTATATTATATTTGAATTTAAAGTAAAACTACAAGTTAGTATTGTTTTTTAAAGTTTATTTATATAATTAAATCTAATGAAGTGAGTATGTAACTAATAAAGTGGATATCTAACTAAATATTAATTATGAATTATTATAATACCAATAGATGGCGACACTTTACCTTTCAGGTAGTTGTTGATAATATTGTTAATATTATATTTAATTTAACTATAGAGGGAGCTATTGATTGTTTCCAAATTTTAATATTTCCAATTGTTGTCTGGTAATAATTCAGTGTACCTGGATGATTCTACTGATCTTAGCATTATGCCAGTAGAATTATGAAACACTGAATTATTATTTAAAACACATGTGGGTGCATCCAGGCTGATGAGTACATGTGCATGTGTTTTTTCATATCCAATTCATATTTAATTCTCATGTGATCCAATTTTCCATTGTATATGGTTCATATTTAATTTATTAATCCATTTGTATTTACTTAATTGCAACTCCAATTTATAATTTTTTTTTCCCTTTCTCTCTATTTCTTTTTTCTTTTTTCAATATTCTTTAGGTATGAGTAAAATTTGGCCAATTACCATTGAAGCACAAGCTATGGTAATATTATGTTTGCACATGTTAATTATTAGCTATGTGGTATTCTGTATACACAATATCATTAATTATCTCTTTGGAGATTTAAGTAGAATGATAATAGAACTTGATATGTTTTTTGAAATTCATAGATATTATAATTATATATATATATATATATATATATATATATAGAGAGAGAGAGAGAGAGAATTAATTTAAAAATTATGTTTTTAAAGTAATAATTTACTTAAATTAATAATTACTTAAAGAAATTATGATTTAGTTTTTTAAATATTTACTTTGATAAATTTATAGGATATTACACTATTTAAGGATAAATTAAGGATAAAGTTAAGAATATTATTGTCTAGAAAATCGCGGAACCTTTAAAACAGTAATAAATCTTACCTCTTTTGAGAGGACTTTGTCGGCTTTTTTGGCTTTGTAGGCACTGTCGACTTTGTTGGCTTTGTCAAATGAAGCGACGTATTTCAGCTTTTTATCCTCCTCTAAAATCAGTAATAGTAAAATAAATACACATCATTATCATGATACCCCCCCCCCCCCCCCACACTTTTTTAAACGATCTATTTCACTTTAACATACAAATTATTTTAAAAAATATAAATCTTGATAATAAAATAATTTTCATAAAAAATGATAATTTTGATATTTTACTGAAATCTTCAATAGATTTACTTCACTTTCCATGAAATGTGATGGAATCGCAAGAAATACTAGAAAAAAGCCACCATCCACATTCAAACAACAGTGAAGTAGACCCTTCAAAATTTGGAAAACATCTGACGGTGCATAAGGCAGTCATTCACCGAATTACAGTGCAATTCCTGCACTTCTGAAGATTCCGTTAAAATATCTTCATTATTTTTACGTTTATGAAACGATCTTAATCCTGGTCTTGCTTGGTGCGAGACACCCTGTATTTTTTATTGAATAAAGTGGACTAAGGCGATGCTGATATGTGCGATCCTGATTTCCTACACAAAAATTATTAGTCTTTACATGTTATCACCACATCTTAAAGCTCTCTCTGTCAGTCGAGAAACAGCTTATATAAAGATTTGTTCCTTCATTTATTATTAGTATTTTTAGTTGTCAATGGTCAGTATTATTTGAACCCATTAAAACTAAGTTTTTCAGTTATTGAATTCGTACAAGATTTCACACTTAAACGACAGCGAAATAAGTAATTAATTTGTTGTGCATTATTTGAAAGATTCGCAAATGTTGACTTATGAAGTTAGTTCGTTTTAAAAGGTTAGTTTAAATAAATAAATATTATAAACAAACGGAATAAAGATAATGGTGAATTTTTTGGCATCTTTGGTAAGAATTAGAAATAAATGCTCGAAAATGTTCAAAAATTTTCAAGTGTCATGCAGTTTTTACCACAAAGCCTGCAGTTTTTAGCTAAGTGCCGCAAGTTCTGTATGTACGTAAAGAGATAACTCTTGACAGAAAATCCGATTTGCTTCAAATTTGAATATAGGTTCCTTGTGATAAGGCGCTTCCCTGATTAGTTTGGGGATGCGTCACGGCTACGGGTATTTTAATCAGGAGTGCGAAAGGGTGTGTCAACGAGTACCTTTGACAGCATAAATTCTCCTTTCTTTTCTCCCGATATTTCCATCCCCTGCCGTAAAGCTGACATTAGTTTTGGGGGCTCATTGGTTAAGTATAAAGGGGGAGAACGGGGGCTAATCCCCCTTAATTTAGATAAATTGGTTTTTCATGCAGAATTATCCGATTTGCTTCAAATTTTGTATATAGGTACATTGTGATAAGGCGCTTCCCTGATTAGTTTTGGAGGTTCATTGGTTAAGTATAAAGGGGAGCTAATCCCCCCTTAATTTATTCTCGATTTCTTTATTTTTCGAGGGGCATTATTCTTTGAAATAAGAGTATAATATACAATTAGTGTGAACAGTCTGTGAGCTCAAGGCCATCAGTTTAACTGGGGCACTTTTCTTTTTTATTAGTAAAAGCGCCCATGCAATAATCACGTCCGGTTTCGTCCGCGTTTTGTTGATTTTCGACGTTGAACATCGTTATTCGTTTGCATCGAACATATACAGGGTTCGTACGCTTTTACCACAATTTTTAATAGAATTTTTTGCATTATTTAAATGCAGAAAAGTATTTCAAATCCTGCAATTAAACGCGGCATCTGTAATGTGTTCTATTTAAATATTAAATAGAAAAATTGTGTTACAAATTGTGGTAAAAGAGTATACAAAACCCTGATTATACACTGAATTTAGCAGTTACTAAGTAATATTGTTTATGCTTTGTTTAACACAAGAGCAAAATACCGGGTATCTCTAAATTCTTCATGCAACTTCATACTGTAAAAAAAAAAAAAAAAAAATTGTAAATTCACGGGCATTCTCCGTGAATTGCTGCCGTAATTTTACGGGAAATGTCCCTTTTTCAAGGTAAACGGTCAACTGCAGTAAATTTCATGTTTTACGGGCAAAAACCGTTTATGTAAGGACAAAGCTCGTTTATCTAGGGACAAAACCCGTTTTCTTATGTAAATTGCCTGGAACCCCTTTTGCAGTAATTTTACTGCAGCAATTTTTTACAGTGTATTGCTTTATTTAAAATAAACAATACAGATTTGATGAAAAAAATAATTACACGATGTTTTCAATAAAATATTCACAAATGATAATGTAGACCCGTTAGATTTCACGAATCTATTGATAAAATTTTGTTAACACAGAAGAATCTTAAGATGGATACGTTGTTCGAAAAATCTAACTCGTAATAATTTATGGCCCCACATATTTTTCACATCCGTACTTTTGAAAGAAAATTTTATTATAAATCACAGATTAGCATAATTTTCGCACGCAGAACATGGCAACTTGTATTATTGAAATGAGATTACAATCGCATGAGAAATGAAAATCGCATAGTCTGATAACACCCACTTCTCAGTCTGTTTAAATTTTAAAGCGACGCGGTGTTTGAATTTAGTTTACATAAATCTACAAGAGAAAATTCTCTATTTTGTTTTCATTGTTTTTTTTTTTTCACCTGTTACCACAGCGCTGGCGGTTTTTTTACTTATCAATATAATATAAATACGTAGCACATATAGTCGTCGTCTGGTCCATCCGTCTATCCGAATAAAAGCGCAAAAATTACCCAATCGAAAAGTTTGAAATTTAACATAATCGTTATAGAATTTTGTCGAGTCATTTCAAATTTTATGAAAGTCTAATCAAAATTTAAAAAGATATTAATAAGAGTTTTCTTCATTCTATTAAATTCTATCATACGTAATTAATTCAGTGATATCCCATGATTGGTAATAATTTTAGGTTGCCATGGTGATTACGTCATATATAAGATGGAGTCATACTATTTCCGTATTACTGAATTTAAAAACCGAATTTGTATACTAAAATTGTTTAATTAAAGCAATCATATAAACTACCGACAGTTTTTTGGATACATGTTTCTGGAGAAATATATATTAAATGGAAAAAGCGTTTAAATAGGGATTTCAAGTTCTGAAATTTTCAAAGCTAGGCTTAAGTTCCCCAATAAAATTTTCAGTAAATGTGAACAAAAGAAAAATGTTGCCATCTTGAAACGTACTTATTTAAATACGAAAATTAATCATATAATAATAACAGACGATATAATTCATTTCAATGAAATAATAACGATGATTTATTTACATGTCTAATTATAGTACGAACGCACCTCATTTGTCACCTTTGACGTACAATTTCCAAGTTCTTTTTATACATTTTAGCAGTCTGCATTGCTGAAAATGTTAGTAATGGTACAGCTAAGAGTACATTTAAATAAATATATATATTTTTTTCGATAATGGGGGCAAATAAAAATATGACATATATGAAAGCAAGCAATAGTATAAGAAAATTTCATGTTTCCACTGTCGATTTTTTTTTTTTTTTTGAAAAATTGACTTCATGTATAGCTTTTTTTTTTAAACACAAGCACAGGTAATTAACCAAAATACCATACATCCTAAACCAGGGCAAGCCGACGCGCCCTTTGGAAGCTTTCTTGGTACACTTCAGATTTTTTTTATGTTACTACCATTTTTAAGTAGATTTCGTAAGAAATACTACCTATTATATTCTCCCCTAAGTTGGAATTTTTGAAAAATTTTTGCAGATCTACGCCGATCATGACTCCCAGAATCCAAAACCACCCCCAATTCAAAACTTTATCTATCTATGTCACTTTTTTATGGACACGATAACTCGAATAATTCTTCACAGATCTCTTCCAAACTTATACATAAAATCAAGGGGCATAAAATCTCGGTCAAGTTCGTTAATGGGCAAAATCAAACCAAGGGGGGGGGGAATGGGGGGGCTTTTTGTGAAAACAGAAAAAAACCCATAACGTCTTAATTATGATACGTATCGAACCCGTTTAAAGTTATTATTACTTCTAGGAAAAGGGCAGAAAATTTATGCATAACAGATTTTTGATATAATTAAAAATGGCCTCAAGGGGGGGGGGGGGGGGGAAGGAGGGTTTTAGAAGAAACAATTCGCCAATTTACAAGATATCAAATCCGCTTAAATTTATTATAAATCCTCTTACTATTATCTAAAACTTTTATACTGACAAGTTTTTTATAGGACCAACCCTTATAGCAAAAAAAAAAAAAAAAAAATTTAAAAAAAAAATCCCTGCCGGATCCGCCTGCGAACAAGTTAGATTTCGAAGTGGGCGGTCCCTTATGGAACCCAACTGCGGCATCATGGCAAAAAGGTCATTTCTTCCGCAATTCCCAACAAGCAGGCGCTCCACGGTCTGCGTCTTCGAAATCTACCTGTGCCTGTAGGCCGAGCCGTCAGGGATTTTTTTAAAAGTAAAAATCCATTTCAAAAGACGATATATTTTAATATCGTTATTGTTGGTATCATTTTTTTTATTATTATTAACGGGTGGCATTAAGGTTATTCGCTCTTTCCCTACATATATTTTTGAGATAGCTCCCTGTCCATCCTTGTGAAAAATATAGAGCTAGATTAATATATAATTAATATATTTTCTTCATTTTTAGGGTTTCGTTCATCTCACGAAACCCTATTGCTCCTGCTCCGTTGTCTGTCTGTCACAGAGCCATTCTCGAAAACTGTGTAACTTACAGAGTTGAAACTTTGTGTATAAATCAGAATATCAGCTGCGAAGAGCTGAAAATATTAAAATTTGAAAAATTCGTGTTATTTTAATAAATAGAGATAAAAAACCAAAATTCTAACAGCCTTTTCGTATTAAATTTGAACATTTTCCCTTATAGCAGATGCCAAAAATTAAAAATCCATGATGAAATTCTATCTACAATAATTAATTTTCTATCAGACGATTTCCACGTGAAAAATAAAAATGAAATAAAAAGTTTCACCAATTGAAAAAAAAAGATTAATATGAAATAAAAAAGATTGACGTCATAGTGGTAATAAAACAGAAAGATTTCTCAATAATACAAGGAATATGAGTATGTGTGCATGTACACAAAGCAGATTAATTACACGTCATTAGAGAATTAAAAAGAAAATCTGACGTCATATCGCAAGTTTAACGGATTTTTCAAATGTTTCAGTATAATACAAAGCGAGTATGAATATGAGTGATAGAGAATAGTAAATATATGAGTTTGAGGAACGTATTGAATCATGATAAAAACCCGATTATGGAAATATTCGCATATTTTAACATTTTGAAGGTGTACAACATGTTTAATTTTGAAATTAATTTTTTTTAAAATATCGCATTTAGTCCACATGACAGATATTATTATGACAGAATATAATAGTGGGCTTCACTCGCTATCGGGCTGGTTCAGATATTCGAAAAACCGAGAAAAATAGACAGTTTTTTTTTTTAGGAAATGAAATTTATTTGGATTTTTTAAAGAAAGGATTAAGTGTTTTGAAAGGAATATTAAACGAAACCCTTTGTGCGAACTTGGATCACACTTACCCACTTGTTATATGGTGCTCCTGCGTCTTGGAGACTTATTAAATATAACATTGTGAGACATTATGTGCATTGTTTGTTGTAAAACTAGTTGGAAATTGTACGCCAAATGTGACAAATGAGGTGAGTTCGTACTATACCTAGTTTCAGTGAAATTAATCATATCATCTATTATTATGATATGATTAATTTCCGTAATAAAATAAGTACATTTTAAGTTGGCAACATTTTATCTTTTGTTGACATTTACTGAAAATTCCAATGAGAAACTTGAGCCTAGCTTTGACAATTTCAGAACTTGAAATCCATATTTAGACCCTTTTTCCATTTAATATCTGTTTCTCCGGAAACATCTATCCAACAGACTGTCGGTAGATTATAGGACTGCTATAATTAAACAATTTTAGTATACAAATTCGGTTTTTAAATTCAGCAATATGGAAATAATATGACTCCATCTTAAATATGACGTAATCACCATGGCAACCTAGAATCATTACCTATCATGGGATATCATTGAATTAATTACGTATGATAGGATTTAATAGAATGAAAAAAACTTTTATTAATATCTTTTTAAGTTTTGATTTAATTTTCATAAAACTTGAAATGACTCGACAAAATTATATATATTAAATTTCAAACCATTCGGTTGGGTAGTTTTTGCGCTGTTATATGCGGACAGACGGACGGACCAGACGACGACTACAGGTGCTACGTATTTATATAATTACGAACGCACCTAAAAACTTAACACTATAATATATTGTATATACATCTATTTATTTCTGCATCATTATTGCAAATAATAATAATAATAATAATAATAATAATAATAATAATAATAATAATAATAATAATAATAATAAAAGTATAAATAAAACATTTACTGAAAATTCCAATGGGAAACTTAAGCCTAGCTTTGAAAATTTCATAACTTGAAATCCATATTTAGACTCTTTTTCAGTTTAATATCTATTTCTCCGGAAACATCTCTCCAAAAAACTGTCGTTAGATTATAGGATTGCTATAATTAAACAATTTTAGTATACGTATTAGTTTTTAAATTCAGTGATACGGAAATAATATAACTCAATATTAAATAGCACGTAATCACCATGGCAACCTAGAATCATTACCTATCATGGGATATCACTGAATTAGTTACGTATGATAGGATTTAATAGAATGAAGAATGTGACTATAATTTGGTTATAGAGGTTATAAAATGTCATATACGTCATATATGACTATAACGTCATACATGTCAGATAACTTGGCGCTACATCTCTGTCGCTTGACGATTAATCCTTGGAAGCTGCTATAACAAGAAAGTTATAGCAGTATTTTTCAAAAGTTCAAATTACTTAATACATATTTTTATGAATATCTTTTTTAAGTTTTGATTAGATTTTCAAAAAAATTGAAATGACTCGACAAAATTCTGCAACGATTATATAGATTAAATTTCAAACCATTCGGTTGGGTACTTTTTGCGCTGTTATATGCGTACAGACCGACGGACCAGCCGACGACTACAGGTGCTACGTATTTATATAATTACGAATGCACCTAAAAATACAAACGTTTCTTAATAAAAAAAAATTTAATCACGAAAGAAAATATGCAATAGCCTCTTCTGAGTAACACACGATTTAAAAAAGCATTCTTTATCATTAGAAACCGCAGAAACAAATTTATTTTCGAGATTTAAAGACGTATTTATAAAAACAAAATTTTCTTTTGCTGCCTCACTGATTTTCAAAAATGATTCCTGGATTATATTAACAAGTATTGTAGTATTATTAACAAGTTTTCTCGACCCAGAAAATAATATATTTTGAATGCAATCATTTCGCAAGTAAACATTTTCATTATTTTCATTATTTTGAAAACTGATTAATACATTAAAGAATCTACTTGGAAATGTTTCGAAAAATCAGTGGCAGCAAAAGAAACTTTGTTATTACCGACACACATGATAAATTAACACAATTAACATTAACATTAAAATTAATATTATTTTGTTACTCTTGCATGTACAAATTCAATTACGCAGCTGAAAATGTTTAATTGGGAATTGGTAGCATCGCAAAAATCGATATTCCTGCGTAAGAAAACTGATTAATACACTCAAGAAGCTACTTGGAAACATTTCCAAAATTCAGTAGCAGCAAAATAAACTTTGTTATTATAAATGCTTCGTTAAATCTCGAAAATATATTAGTTTTGGTGGTTTCTAAAGATAAAGAAGAATTTTCGGAATCGTGGGTAACTCGGAAGAGGTTATTTTATATTTTCGTTCGTGGTTATATTATATTTTCGTAAATTAAGAAACATTTTTTCTCTTTTCTACAGTGTAGACCTGTGTGTATCCTTACCACCATTAAACTGATATAATACAAAAAATCGTTCATAAATGATTGACCCGGTTTTCCTACAGCATAACTTTTGATTCAAGAATATGAAGAAAAATATTATTACATATTCGTAAATTACAAGTCAAAAAGTTTTTTTAATAACACAAACAAAGTTACATATGGGTAAATTTTCAGCTCAAAACGCTATTAATCAAATAACGATTACAATCAAATAATAATTAATATTCAAATTTTATCAAATTCATCAAAATATTATTATTGAATTATGAAATATATCTATCTATCTAACTTTGTACTCATAATTAATTAATTAACATCTTTTTGATAAATTTGAAATTTTTTAATATAAATGTACAAATGTACAAATTCAATTACGCAGCTGAAAATGTTTAATTGGGAATTGGTATCATCTGTGTGAGAAAACTGATTAATACACTAAAGAATCTACTTGAAACATTTCCAAAAATCAGTGGAGGCAAAATTAACTTTATATTATCACATATTCGTAATATTATCACATATTCCTAAATTACAACTCAAAAAGTTTTTTTGAATAACACAAACAAAGTTACATATGGGTAAATTTTCAGCTCAAAACGCTATTAATCAAATAACGATTACCATCAAATAATAATTAATATTCAAATTTTATCAAATTCATCAAAAAATTATTATTGAATTATGAAATATATCTATCTATCTAACTTTGTACTCATAATTAATTAATTAACAGCTTTTTGATAAATTTGAAATTTTTTAATATAAATGTACAAATGTACAAATTCAATTACGCAGCTGAAAATGTTTAATTGGGAATTGGTATCATCTGTGTGAGAAAACTGATTAATACACTAAAGAATCTACTTGAAACATTTCCAAAAATCAGTGGAGGCAAAATTAACTTTATATTATCACATATTCCTAAATTACAACTCAAAAAGTTTTTTTGAATAACACAAACAAAGTTACATATGGGTAAATTTTCAGCTCAAAACGCTATTAATCAAATAACGATTACCATCAAATAATAATTAATATTCAAATTTTATCAAATTCATCAAAAAATTATTATTGAATTATGAAATATATCTATCTATCTAACTTTGTACTCATAATTAATTAATTAACAGCTTTTTGATAAATTTGAAATTTTTTAATATAAATGTACAAATGTACAAATTCAATTACGCAGCTGAAAATGTTTAATTGGGAATTGGTATCATCTGTGTGAGAAAACTGATTAATACACTAAAGAATCTACTTGAAACATTTCCAAAAATCAGTGGAGGCAAAATTAACTTTATATTATCACATATTCCTAAATTACAACTCAAAAAGTTTTTTTGAATAACACAAACAAAGTTTACATATGGGTAAATTTTCAGCTCAAAACGCTATTAATCAAATAACGATTACAATCAAATAATAATTAATATTCAAATTTTATCAAATTCATCAAAAAATTATTATTGAATAATGAAATATATCTATCTATCTAACTTTGTACTCATAATTAATTAATTAACAGCTTTTTGATAAATTTGAAAATTTTTAATATAAATGTACAAATGTACAAATTCAATTACGCAGCTGAAAATGTTTCATTGGAAATTGGTATCATCTGTGTGAGAAAACTGATTAATACACTAAAGAATCTACTTGAAACATTTCCAAAAATCAGTGGAGGCAAAATTAACTTTATATTATCACATATTCCTAAATTACAACTCAAAAAGTTTTTTTGAATAACACAAACAAAGTTACATATGGGTAAATTTTCAGCTCAAAACGCTATTAATCAAATAACGATTACAATCAAATAATAATTAATATTCAAATTTTATCAAATTCATCAAAAAATTATTATTGAATAATGAAATATATCTATCTATCTAACTTTGTACTCATAATTAATTAATTAACAGCTTTTTGATAAATTTGAAATTTTTTAATATAAATGTACAAATGTACAAATTCAATTACGCAGCTGAAAATGTTTAATTGGAAATTGGTATCATCTGTGTGAGAAAACTGATTAAGACACTAAAGAATCTACTTGAAACATTTCCAAAAATCAGTGGAGGCAAAATTAACTTTATATTATCACATATTCGTAATATTATCACATATTCCTAAATTACAACTCAAAAAGTTTTTTTGAATAACACAAACAAAGTTACATATGGGTAAATTTTCAGCTCAAAACGCTATTAATCAAATAACGATTACCATCAAATAATAATTAATATTCAAATTTTATCAAATTCATCAAAAAATTATTATTGAATTATGAAATATATCTATCTATCTAACTTTGTACTCATAATTAATTAATTAACAGCTTTTTGATAAATTTGAAATTTTTTAATATAAATGTACAAATGTACAAATTCAATTACGCAGCTGAAAATGTTTAATTGGGAATTGGTATCATCTGTGTGAGAAAACTGATTAATACACTAAAGAATCTACTTGAAACATTTCCAAAAATCAGTGGAGGCAAAATTAACTTTATATTATCACATATTCCTAAATTACAACTCAAAAAGTTTTTTTGAATAACACAAACAAAGTTACATATGGGTAAATTTTCAGCTCAAAACGCTATTAATCAAATAACGATTACCATCAAATAATAATTAATATTCAAATTTTATCAAATTCATCAAAAAATTATTATTGAATTATGAAATATATCTATCTATCTAACTTTGTACTCATAATTAATTAATTAACAGCTTTTTGATAAATTTGAAATTTTTTAATATAAATGTACAAATGTACAAATTCAATTACGCAGCTGAAAATGTTTAATTGGGAATTGGTATCATCTGTGTGAGAAAACTGATTAATACACTAAAGAATCTACTTGAAACATTTCCAAAAATCAGTGGAGGCAAAATTAACTTTATATTATCACATATTCCTAAATTACAACTCAAAAAGTTTTTTTGAATAACACAAACAAAGTTTACATATGGGTAAATTTTCAGCTCAAAACGCTATTAATCAAATAACGATTACAATCAAATAATAATTAATATTCAAATTTTATCAAATTCATCAAAAAATTATTATTGAATAATGAAATATATCTATCTATCTAACTTTGTACTCATAATTAATTAATTAACAGCTTTTTGATAAATTTGAAAATTTTTAATATAAATGTACAAATGTACAAATTCAATTACGCAGCTGAAAATGTTTCATTGGAAATTGGTATCATCTGTGTGAGAAAACTGATTAATACACTAAAGAATCTACTTGAAACATTTCCAAAAATCAGTGGAGGCAAAATTAACTTTATATTATCACATATTCCTAAATTACAACTCAAAAAGTTTTTTTGAATAACACAAACAAAGTTACATATGGGTAAATTTTCAGCTCAAAACGCTATTAATCAAATAACGATTACAATCAAATAATAATTAATATTCAAATTTTATCAAATTCATCAAAAAATTATTATTGAATAATGAAATATATCTATCTATCTAACTTTGTACTCATAATTAATTAATTAACAGCTTTTTGATAAATTTGAAATTTTTTAATATAAATGTACAAATGTACAAATTCAATTACGCAGCTGAAAATGTTTAATTGGAAATTGGTATCATCTGTGTGAGAAAACTGATTAAGACACTAAAGAATCTACTTGAAACATTTCCAAAAATCAGTGGAGGCAAAATTAACTTTATATTATCACATATTCGTAATATTATCACATATTCCTAAATTACAACTCAAAAAGTTTTTTTGAATAACACAAACAAAGTTACATATGGGTAAATTTTCAGATCAAAACGCTATTAATCAAATAACGATTACAATCAAATAATAATTAATATTCAAATTTTATCAAATTCATCAAAAAATTATTATTGAATTATGAAATATATCTATCTATCTAACTTTGTACTCATAATTAATTAATTAACAGCTTTTTGATAAATTTGAAATTTTTTAATATAAATGTACAAATGTACAAATTCAATTACGCAGCTGAAAATGTTTAATTGGAAATTGGTATCATCTGTGTGAGAAAACTGATTAATACACTAAAGAATCTACTTGGAAACGTTTCCAAAAATCAGTGGCAGCAAAATAAAGTTTATATTATCACATATTCCTAAATTACAACTCAAAAAGTTTTTTTAATAACACAAACAAAGTTACATATGAGTAAAGGTGCAGCTCAAAACGCTATTAATCAAATAACGACTACAATCAAATAATAATTAATTTTATCAAATTTATCCAAAAATTATTATTGAATTATGGCATATCTATCTATCTAACTTTGTACTCATAATTAATTAACAGCTTTTTGATAAATTTGAACACTAAAATTTACTTGAAATCACTCAATTTTTAAAAAAGCATACTATTCACAATTAATATTTTGTAAAATTTCGTGATTTATTTTTCTAAAAACCCTAAAAATAAATTAAGAAATAGCTTCTAAAAAAACAAAACAAAAAAAAAAAAACTTTTTACATAACAAGAACAACAACAAAAAAGCTTCGAACGCAGCCAGTCATCTTAATAAAATTTGCACGGGATCACCAAAAAAACTATTCTTATTCACAAGAACTGGAAAAAAAAGAAACAAATTTACACTTACGGTAGACATTGGTTTGGGCTTTTAATTGATGCCCAAAAATCACTGCACATCTGCAGACGATGAAGAGAATCATAAAAAAGATCAGGGAGTTTATCTTCATCTTTATAGAGCAAACTGTGGAGCGTAGTTCTTATTCGTTAGTAAAACTTGCAAGACTGATTCGAGTACAAGTAAGCAGTCCTTGTACACGATTAAACCGGAAATATACGTTTGACATCACCTGACTTTGAACTACTAACACAGACAATGGTGGGAATTCCTTTTTTTACATTCAATAGTTGGACATGTATTTTGACAGTTTTGGCAATATTTGGATATTTGCACTATATCCTGCAATGATATGCAAATTGGATTTTGCATTGTTCATTCAAATGTACATAACTAAAGACCGTGAGAAACACACGTTGTAAGTGAATATGTGTTAAATTTTGGAAAAATATTAAAAAATGAATTAAATTAATTTCCCGTTAGTTTTCAATGGTAGTCTTCAAAATAAAGTTAATGAAATTAATTTGCAATTAACAGTCGAGATATAAAGACATGTGACACAAAGGTGACATCTGTATATACCGCAATTACATAAGCGATCTGAATACAATGACATAAGTCTGCGAAATAATATTATTTAATTTTTTTATTCTTTGTCGCTTCAGCTGATTCTCAATTTTCTAGATAAGCAGAGAATTTATCAGAGTAAAAAAAACATTATTTACAAAAATACCTAAAAATAAGTTGTATCTTACGTTTTATTAATTTGTCATGTTTGTCTCGTTACTACAAAGTAAAAAAAAAAAAAAATATATATATATAAGGTCTTTTCTTAGCTTCGAAGCATCGCACACACTGTAAAAAAAAAAAAGAAAAAAGAAAAAAGAAAAAAAAGTGTTTCTTAATCTAGGAAAACAGTGTTGAATTCAGACACTTTTCTCCGGTAGGGATTTTTGGGGCTCCGGGGGAGGGGGGGCACTACAGAGTTCCGGAAGGTGGGGGGGGGTAAATGCACTTTTTAATCATTAAAAGCATAAAATCTCAAATATTCCGGGGGGTACATTTCAATGCTCCGGGGGGAATGTCCCCCCGGACCACCCCCTGAATTCAACACTCTAGGAAAATATTATACAATAACGAACGAAAATATACAATAACCTCTTCCGAGTTACCCACGATTCCGAAAAGCCTTCTTTATCTTTAAAAATCTCAGAAACCAATATATTTTCGAGATTTGAAAAAGTATTTATAAAAAATAAAATTTCTTTTGCTGCTACAGATTTTCGGAAATGTTTCCCAGTACTTTTTATAGTGTATTAATCGTTTTTCTCAAACAGGAATATCCGTTTTCAGAGAATACTATCAATTCTCAATAAAATATTTTCAGCTGCTTAATTGAATTTACACGTGTAAGAGTAACAAAATAGTATTAATTTTTATGTTAATGCTGTTAATTTATCATGTTTGTCTGCAAAACATGTATGTTGAACATGAAAATGTTTACTCGAGAATGGATAGCATCCGAAAAACCTGTATTTAAGGGTTGAGATAATTGATTAATACATTATAAAAACTACTCGAAAACGTTTCCGAAAATCAGTGGCAGCGAAAGAAACTTAGTTTTTATAAATGCTTTTTTAAATCTCGGAAATATATTGTTTTTTGACGCTTTGAAAGATAAAGAACGTTTTTCGGTATCGTGGGTTACTCGGAATAGATTATTGTATATTTTCATTCGTGATTATATTATATCTTCCTATATCAGAAACATTTGCCTCTTTCTTAGGTGCGTTAGTAATTATATAAATACGTTTCACCTATAGTCGTCGTCTGGTCCGTCTGTCTGTCTGTTTGCCCGTCCATCCGTCTGTCCGCATATAACAGCGCAAAAACTACCCAACCCAATGGTTTAAAATTTAATATAAATAATCGTTGCAGAATGTAGTCGAGTAATTTCAAATTTCATGAAAATCGAATCAAAACTTAAAAAGATGTTAATAACAGTTTTCTTTATTCTGTTAAATCCTATCATTACGTAAATCTATATAATAAAAGCGCAAGTCATGAGACTGAAGAAAACAAATACGGGCTAACCACATCTTTTTCCATATGCCAAGCGGCCATTTTTATTCAAAATTATTTTTCCGAATATAATTGCATAAAAGTGACATTTTTAGAAAGATCGTTCAAAAAAATTGTTTGCTTGAGAGATGAGTTACATTAAAAAATGTATAGATTCTGAGATAACTTGAGTGAAAATTAGGTTAGCAGCCGAATATCTCAATCCATTAAAGTAAATAAACAAAATATTCATTCATCGTGAGTCAGAGAAATATTAACCATGGAGGTAATTATTCGCAAAGCAAGATCTCCATAGTGAATTTACAGTGCTGTCTGGTGTCGAACAAAAAAATCGCATCTGTAAACATGGTATACGTAATAAGGAAAAAATAAGCATCCTCATTTCGTTCATAGCAGACGATATAATTTATGTCACTGAAATAATAACGATGACTTTTTGCATTATAAAACTTGTTATAGCACGAAACGAACGCACCTCATTTGTCACGTTTAACGTACAATTTCCAACTTGTTTTCAGTGCAGTGCATAATTTTGAGAGTATAGCGGAACTTTATTATTGGGGATGGATCAAACACCCTTGTACGCTTAGAATTAACCATTTTTAAGACAAATTAATTTTGTTGCTAGAATATTGAAATGACTGAATGTCATCAAAATTTCAGAACAGATTGATTAGGAAGTACTTAAATGCTTTTCATCACGTAATTATAAAAGCGAAATTTTACTCAAAATTTCCAATAAAAATTCGGAATTTGGGGATTAAAATTAAGTGTACACTTTAGAAAGGGTAAAAATGAATGATTTTTTTTTATTACAAAAAGATACAAATTAATATGCATAGAATACAAAATGTTTTATATTTGAAACAAGTACATTACAGTACAAAAAATCCCTGACGGCTCGGCCTACAGGTACAGATAGATTCCGAAGGCGCAGACCGTGGGGCGCCTGTTTATTGTCCATTGAACAGTAACCCGATCCGAGCCCGACAAAATAATTTCCTTTGATACGCAAGCCAACCCGAACCTGAAAATTCCATTTCAAGTCATCCGGACCCCCAAAAATTTTCCATCGAGTCGCGAACCGATTCACACAGGACAAAATAAGTTCCGTCTACACGCAACCAGATTTGAACTTGAAAATTCCATTTGAAGTAAACCCGAACCCCCAAAAAGTTCCTTCGAACCGCAACCCGATCTGAACACGACAAAATTATTTCCGTCGACACGCAACCTGACCAAAACCTGACAAAAAAATTCAATCAAACCGCAATCCGTCACGAACCCGACAAAATAAAATTCATCGAACCGCAACCCGATCCAAAAAGGACAAAATAATTTCCGTCGATACGCAAACTTACTCGAACCTGAAAATTCCACTTGAAGGCAACCCGAAACTTGACCCAAACCCGACAACATAATTTCCGTCGAACAGCAACCCGATCTGATCACGACAAAATTATTTCCGTCGACACGCAACTCGACCAAAACCTGACAAAAATATTCAATCGAACCGCAATCCGCCACGAACTCGACAAAATAAATTCATCGAACCACAACCCGATCCGAAAAGGACATAATAATTTAAGTCGATATGCAAACCTACTTGAACCTGAAAATTCCACTTAAAGGCGACCCGAAACTCGAACCAAACCCGAAAGAATATTTTCCGTCGACCCGCTACCCGATCTGAACACGACAAAATTATTTCCGTCGACAAGTTACCGGAACCAAATCCCGACAAAAAAATTCAATCGATCCGCACCCGACTGGAACCCGACTAAATACAATTTATCCAACCACAACCCGATCCGAAAAGGACAAAATAAATTCTGTCGACACGCAACCCTACCCGAACCTGAAAATTCTGCTTGAAGTCAATCCGAAACCCGACTCGAATCCAAAAAATTAATTTCTATTGAATCGCAACACGATCCTAACCGGACAAAATAGTTTCCGTTGAGACGCAACCTGTCCAAAAACTAAAAATCCCGTTCGAAATCAACCCGACAAAAAAAATTTCATTGAACCGCAAGCCGATCCGAGAAGGACAAAATAAATCCCGTCGATTTGCAACCCGACCCGAACCTGAAAATTCCGTTTCAGGTCAATCTGAATCCGAAAAAAAAAAAAAAAAAATAAAAGTCTTTTAATCTAGGAAAACAGTGTTGAATCCAGACACTTTTCTCCGGGAGGGATTTAGGGACAATATAGAGTTCCGGGGGGGGGGGGGGGGGTTAATGCACTTTTTAATCATTAAAAGCATAAAATCTCAAATCTTCCGGGGGAAAATACATTTCAATGCTTCGGGGGGAATGTCCCCCCGGGCCAATTCAATTCTGTAGGAAAATTTAATACAACAACGAACGAAAATATACAAAAACCTCTTCCGAGTTACCCACGATTCCGAAAAGTCTTCGTTATCTTTAAAAATCTCAGAAACCAATATATTTTCGAGATTTGAAGAAGCATTTATAAAAAATAAAATTTCTTTTGCTGCCGCAGATTTTCGGAAACGTTTCCCAGTAATTTTTATATTGTATTAATTGTTTTTCTCAAACAGGAATATCCGTTTTTAGAATACTATCAATTCTCAATAAAATTTTCAGCTGCGTAATTGAATTTACACATGCAACAGTAACAAAATGGTATTGATTTTTCTGTTAATATTAATGCTATTAATTTATCATGTTTGACTGTAAAACATGTATGTTGAACATGCAAATGTTTACTTGAGAATTGATAGCATCCGAAAAACCTGTATTTAAGGGTTGAGATAATTGATTAATACACTATCAAAACTACTCGGAAACGTTTCCGAAAATCAGTGGCACCAGAAGAAACTTTGTTTTTATAAATACTTTTTTAAATTTCGAAAATATATTGTTTTCAGACGCTTCTAAAGATAAAGAACGTTTTTCGGTATCGTGGGTAACTCGGAATAGATTATTGTATATTTTCATTCGTGGTTGTATTATATCCTCCTAGATCAAAACAGTTGCTCTTTTTTAGGTGCGTTAGTAATTATATAAATATATAGCACTTATAATCGTCGTCTGGTCCGTCCGTCCGTCTGTCCGCATATAACAGCGCAAGAACTACCCAACCGAATAGTTTGAAATTTAATATATAGAATCGTTGCAGAAATTTGTCGAGTCATTTCATATTTTTTGAAAATCAATTCAAAACTTAAAAATATATTAATAAAAGTTTTCTTTATTCTATTAAATCATATCATCCGTAATCTATATAATAAAAGCGTAAGTCATGTGACTGAGGAAAACAAATACGGGCTAACCACATCTTTTTCCATATGCCAAGCGGCCATTTTTATTCAAAATTATTTTTCCGAATATAATTGCATAAAAGTGACATTTTTAGAAAGATCCTTCAAAAAAATTGTTTGCTTGAGAGATGAGTTACTTTAAAAAATGTATAGATTCTGAGATAACTTGAGTGAAAATTAGGTTAGCAGCCGAATATCTCAATTCATAAAGTAAATAAACAAAATATTCATCCATCGGGAGACATAGAAATATTAACCATCATGGAGGTAATCATTCGCAAAGCAAGGTCTCTATGGTGAATTTGCAGTGCTGTCTGGTGTCGAAAAAAAAAATTGCATCTGTAAACATGGCAAAAGTAATAAGAAAAAAAAAGGCATCCTCAATTCGTTCATAGCAGACGATATAATTTATTTCACTGAAATAATAATAACGATAATTTTTTACATTATAAAACTAGTTATAGCACGAAACGAATGCACCTCATTTGTCACGTTTAACATACAATTTCCAACTTGTTTTCAGTGCAGTGCATAATTTTGAGGGTCTAACGGAACTTTATTATTGGGGATGGATCAAACGCGCTTGTACGCTTAGAATTACCATTTTTAAGACAAATTAATTTTGTTGCTAGAATATTGAAATGATTGAATGTCACAAAAATTTCAGAACAGATCGATTAGGGAGTAATTAAATGCTTTTCATCATGTAATTATAAAAGCAAAATTTTACTCAAAATTTCTGATAAAAATTTCTGATAAAAATTCGGAATTTGGGGATTAAAATTAAGTGTATACTTTAGAAAGGGTAAAAATGAATGATTTTTTTTTATTACAAAAGGATACAAATTAATATGCATATAATACAAAACGTTTTATATTTGAAACTATTACATTACAGTACAAAAAATTCGTGATGACTCGGCCTACAGGCACAGGTAGATTTCGAAAGCGCAGACCGTGGGGTGCCTGTTTATTGTCCATTGAACAGTAACCTGATCCGAGCACGACAAAATAATTCCCTTCGATACGCAACCCGCCCGAACCTGAAAGTTCCATTTCAAGTCAAACCGGAACCCCAAAAATGTTCCATCGAGCCGCGAACCGATTGAAACAGGACAAAATAAGTTCCGTCGACACGCAACCAGATTTGAACCTGAAAATTCCATTTGAAGTAAACCCGAACTCCCAAAAAGTTCCATCGAACCGCAACCCGATCTGAACATAAAAAAATTATTTCCGTCGACACGCAACCCGACCAAAACCTGACAAAAAAATTCTATCGAACCACAACCCGACACGAACCCGACAAATTAAAATTCATCGAACCGCAACCCGATCCGAAAAGGACAAAATAATTTCCATCGATACGCAAACCTACTCGAACCTGAAAATTCCACTTGAAGGCAACCCGAATTTCAACCCAAACCCGAACAAATAATTTCCGTCGAACCGCAACTCGATCTGAACACGACAAAATTATTTCCGTCGACACGCAACCGGAACCAAATCCCGACAAAAAAATTCAAACGATCCACACCCGACCCGAATCCGACAAAATAAAATTTATCGAACCACAACCCGATCCAAAAAGGACAAAATAATTTCCGTCGACACGCAACCGTACCCGAACTTGAAAATTCGGTTTGAAGTCAATCCGAAACCCTATTCGAATCCGAAAAAAGAATTTCCATCGAACCGCAACCCGATCCTAAAATCCCGTTTGAAATCAACCCGACAAAAAAAAATTCATTGAACCGCAAGCCGATTCGAGAAAAGCAAAATTAATTCCGTCGATTTGCAACCCGACCCGAACCTGAAAATTCCGTTTCAGGTCAACCCGAATCCGGAAAAATTAGTTCTATTGAACCGCAACACGATCCGAACACGGCAAACTTATTTCCGTCGACAGGAAACCCAACCCGAACCCGACACATTTCAACCTGAACCCGAAACGCTTCAATTCTTACACTAAATGAAAAGAAATTAATTCGTCTTATGATTGAATGATAAAAAGTAAGTAGTCTACTGTTACCTCACTAAGATCAATTTTTTCTTTTGTGTTTAAAAATGGGGTTATTTATTTTATTTAATATTCAAATATAGTAAAATCTCTGAGTAGCGGACACCTCTGTATCTGGTCGGGTTGTTCCTAATTTCCGTATTTCTGGCCGGGCTGACTAATTTTATTTCTTTGCGTCGGTTTGGGTTCACTCTAGAATGCTTCTTCCGGGTCAGATTTATGTTTTTACCAGTCGGGATGCTCGCATTTTAGAAACAAATTAATGAAAATAAGCAGAACTATGTTTCAGGAATTGAGCTCATGTATTAAGTTTTTAAAACATTTGTTATAATTAACGTTTTAGTTTTATTCGTATATGTCAGTAGATACTTTTAATTATTAAAAGTATATTTTCCAATCTTAAACAAATATTAAGTGGACCTCCAGAAGCTTTAATCTCTTGCTACTAATTTGTTAACACTTTTTAAAAAGATTTTCTTTTGCCCTGACCGCAGATTTCTTACTTAATACTTAAACGTAATTAGTTTCATTTCATTTCGGTACGGGGTTCGGATTCGGGTTGAAGTGTATCGGGTTTCGTTCGGGTTGCGTATCGTGGAAAAATATTTTGTTGGGTTCGCGTGTGGTGCCGATTGACTTCAAATAGATTTGTTGGTTTCGGGTTGGATACAGCATCACTCGCGCAGGATTCTACAATTGAATCAGTTCGCTCTATGGAGATGTCCACTATTCAGAGGTAAAAACATATGGAACAGATGTGTTACACTCACGCACAGATGTTTGGCGACTTTTGGATTGGCGCAATTTCTAAACCCGCGCCAAACCAATAACTTAGTACAATAGCCAGGTTACTATTAACGGAAATAATCTTCAAAATTTGGCGACTTTTTTCCTTTTTATAACGGATTAAAAAAAAAAATACGGTGCGTGAGTGTAAGACATCATAGACAAACATATAAATATATAAGAGTTAAAAATTTAAAAAGCGTTCGCTAAATAGAGATGTCCGCTATTGGGGAATGTCCGTTATAGAGGTTTTACTTTGGATAAAATTTTCATATGAAAAAATATTTTGGAAATCTTTTGTAAAATAGGGTTAACCTCAACCCGACCCACAGGAGTCAAAACCTAAAATAAAACCGTCCCGAACCAGAAAAAATGAATGTCAACCCAATCCGAAACGAGAAAATGTGGCACCAATACCACTCGGGTCGGTTTCGGGTAAAATCGATTTACCCGATCCGATGAAGAACTCTAATCCAGGCTTATTGCAGTACGTCCAAGGTAATGAATGATTATGCATAATTTTAGTATAAAAAATAGGAATATGAACTTCAAATGCTTATAAAAAATGTATAAGAAAGCGAATGAGAGTCTAAGGTTAGTGAATACTTCATTTTTATTTTAAGGGTATATTCTTCTTAACAGCTCCGTGCAGTAGCATCAGTAAAATCTGGAGATAAGGTAGATTTTTAATCAATATTACGTAGAAAAGATGGATTGCTAATAGAAATAATTATAAACAACATGGAAGAAATCGTTGCATTAATGAAATCTGCGCATGAGTAGATTTTTAATGTTTCCTAGCGTTACGTTGGTGACTAATAATAATTATAAAGCATATATAACTCATCTGCAGATTTCATCGGTAGAGAATTTTTTTTATGTATGTTTTATAATTATTTTTATCAGCAATCCATCTTTTCTCGAAAATATTACTAAATTAGCATTTATTTCTATCTCATAATGCTCGGAAAATATTCAAATACTGCCTAATCTGCAGATTTCATTATTGCTGAAATTTACATATATGTTTTATAATAATTTTCATTTAGCGACTCATGTTCCTACTGGGAAAATTTTAAAAATATTTTTAACTACAGATATCATTGACATAGCACTTTTCTTATACCAGTTATATATTTATTTTCACTCAGCATTTCTTCTTTTCTACATAATGCTGAGAAAACAGCAAAAACCTTCCTTATCAGCAGATTTTAATCCTACTTCTGAAAGGGGAATTTGTGAAAAATATACCCTTAAAATAAAAAAGAAGTGTTCAGTAACCTTAGACTCTCAGTCGCATAAATGAAATATAGGCGAATAAATGACAATTTTCTTATACATTTTTTATAAGCATTTTAAGTTCCTGCTCCTATTTTTTTATATTAAAATTATACGTAGTCATTCACTATCTTGGACGTATTGTAATAAATCTGGATTATAGAGTCCTGTATCGTGTTGGGTAACCAGATTTCACCCGAATCCGACCCGAACTGCGAGTCGGGTCGGAGCTACATTTTTTCGGTTCAGTTCGGATTGACTTCTCCTTTTTTGTTGCGTGTAAGATTGACTTTCATTGCTTCGAGTTCGGGTCTGTTTCGGGTAAGGTTTGACTCTTGACGTGGTCAAGTTGAGTCGAATTTCAAAAAAAAAAAAAAAAAAAAAAAAAAAAAGCCCAAATATTTTTTCATTTGAAAAATGGGTACACGATAAAACATGCATAATGGACACTTCGCAATAGCGGACACTTTAGCGGACACTTTAGCGAACACTTTAGTGAACCCTTTAGCGAACACTTTTTCAATTCCTAACATTTATATATTTGTGAACTTTTACTTTTGAATAATAGAAACCTTCAAATAGCGAACTGGTTCAAGGTTCCTGTGTTGATGGGGTTGTATCTGACCTGAAACCGAAAAATCCATTTCGAAGTAAACCTGCAACTTAACGCGAATACGACAAAATAATTTTCGTCGACCCGTAACCCTGCCGAAACTCAAAACAAAAAAAAAACATTTTTTTAAAATTACTAAATTACATTAGATTAATGTTTTAGATGATCCACTTAATCATTCGTTTGAAATTGGAAAATATATTTTTTAATAATTAAAAAGTATTGACTAATATATAAGAATAAGTTAAAAATGTTAATTATAGCAAACGTTTTAAAAACTTAATTCATCTGAAGCAGCCATACTCAACTTGCGGTCCGGTGACTTTTTATGTGTGGCCCAAGACACATAATCATTAATCCATATTTATAAAATTAATTGAGATCTTCATAAAAGGTAATATTTAAGACCTTCACTGTTGATTTATAATTGAAGACAAAATCTGTCCTGTTATTTCTAATTAATTTAAAATTATATGAAACTTCTTAAATGCCGTTTGCTTAGTCAAAAGTTCTTTTTACATATAGTTCTTCTATTTTTGCTACAGTGATGTAACATTTCTTAACCTTCAACACCAACTAAACATTATTCCAAATTAAATAAACTTGCACTATATATTTCTTCATTTAAAATATTAATTGAAAGTTTTTGCATTGAGCAAAAGACTGGTTTATTAAAGAAAATCTTATTTTTCTTTTTCTTTCCTTATTTATTATTATTATTATTATTTTTAGAATTGGAAATTCTGCATTATCATATTATTACGTTTTATACATATTATATAGCTAATGCTGTTTAGGGGGATGAAAGCTTGTCGCGAGAAAAAAAAAAAAAAAAAGAAAAAAACTTTTCACACTACTATTTCCAAACAACAATATTATACATATTATGCAACAACAATATTATGCATATTTCTACAATATTTGCAGTAGCATGAAGTATATTGTTTGGAAATAGCGGTGCCAAATTTTTCTGGTAACATTTCTTCCGCGGCAAACATTCAATCCTACTCATTATATTAACTTTCTTACAATGCTTTTTAATACTACTTTTGTTATCTTACTATTTTAATTACTCTTTTTTTTTAATCTATACTTATAAAAGAGTAGCTTGATTTTCTCATAATCAACGCCGAACCTCAACCGTTTGTCTTAGAACAATGAAATATGGAAGACATGTACTTTACACAATGTAGACACCCACTAATAAAAGATCTTTGAAAATTCACACCCTAAGGGGGTTAAATGGGGGTCTTTTCGGCATATCTCAGCAGGAGTTTTAAGTAGGAGCGTGAAATTCGGGATAAGAATTCTATTAAAGAATAGTTAAACATGTATTTCAGGCGATTTTAGAAATTCAACCACTAAGTGGGTAAAATGGGGGGTCGAAAATTTTCGGTGCTTTCACATTTTCGCCATATCTTATCAGCAGTTTTAGGTAAGAGTGGGAAATTCCAGATGACAAATCTACTAAAAAAATAATTACACGCATTTCAGCGATTTTAGAAATTCAACCACTAAGGGGGTTAAATGGGGGGGTTTAAAATTTTAGGTCATTTTGCCTTTTCGCCATATCTCAACAACAGTTTTAGTTAAAAGAGCGAAATTCAGGATAACAAATGTACTAAAAGTTAGTTAAACACATATTTCAGAGATTTAAAAAATTCAACCACTAAGGGAGTTAAATGGGGGGGGGGGGGAGTCGAAAGTTTTTAGTCATTTCGCGTTTTCGCCATATCTCAGCAGCAGTTTTAGGTAAGAACGTGAAATTCAGGATAACAAATCTATTAAAAAAATAATTAAACACATATTTCAGCGATTTTAGAAATTCATCCATTAAGGGGGTTAAATGGGGGGGGGGGTCAAAAGTTTTAGGTCATTTTGCCTGCTCGCCATATCTCAGCAGCATTTTTAGTTGGGAGCTCGGAATTCGGGATAACAAATCTACAAAAAAATTATAGATAAACATGTATTTCAGCAATTTTAGAAATTCAGCAACTAAGGGGGGGGGGGGGTTAAATAGGAGGTCAAATATTTTAGGTCATTTTGCCATATCTCAGTAGAAATTATAGATAGAATCATGAAACTCAGGATAACAAATCTACACAAAAAATAGTTAAACACGTACTTCAAATATATAAATTAATAGTTACACGTAGAATTTCAGACTCTAAGGGGGGGTTAAATGGGGGTCGAATGTTTTACGGCATTTCGCAATATATCAGTAGAAGTTATAGTTAGGAGCATGAAATTCGGGATAACAAATCTACTAAAGAATAGTTAAACATGCATTTCAGGCGATTTTAGAAATTTAACTACAAAAGGGGTTAAATGAAGGGTCAAAAGTATTCGGTGATTTCACCTTTTCACCATATTTCATCAGCAGTTTTAGAAAAAATCGTGAAATTCAGGATAACAAATCTCCTTAAAAAATAGTTAAACAAGTATTTCAGTGATTTTATAAATTCGGCCACTAAGGGGGGTTAAATAGTGGGTCGAATGTTTTATGTCATTTTGCCATTTCTCAATAGAAGTTATGGGTAGGAGCGTGAATTTCGGGATAACAAATCTACTAAAGAATAGTTAAACATGTATTTTAGGCGATTTTAGAAATTCAACTAATAAGTGGTTTAAATGGGGGGGGGGGTCGATAATTTTCGATGATTTCACTTTTTCACCATATAACATCAGTAGTTTGGATAAGAGCGTGAAATTTAGGATAACAAATCTGCTATAAAAATAATTAAACACATATTTCAGCGATTTAGCCTCGTTATTTTGATCACCTCATTAATAATTTATGGGCGTGACAGTACCCATTTACACTGATCGCCATTTATCTTAGGCAATCCCATTTTTATTTATTTCATCTGAAAGCTCTCCGCTCATCTATACTAATATTATAAAGGAGTAAAGATTGTTTGTTTGTTTGTTTGTTTGTAGGGGGTAATCTCTGGAACTACCGAACCGATTTCAAAAGTGATGGTGACAAATTGGTGGTGACAACACCTGCTCCAACATAGGCTACATTTTATGTCGGTGCCACTACCCCAGGGGGGTGCAGGAGTGAAAAACATTCTAAAATTGCGATCTTTTCTATACTGAAGCAGCTAGAAATTTGAAATTTGGCGTTGTAGTTACTCTAAATTACAATTTCTATGGAATCTCTAGAACTACCGAACCGATTTGAAATTTGGCGTTGTAGTTACTTATAAGATGTAAATGCTCTCTAAGAATAAAATTAAAAAAAAAATTCGAAATTTAAAAGGGTGAAATGAGCGAAAAGCGTTCTAAAAACATTCTAAATTACAATTTCTATGGAATCTCTGGAACTACCGAACCGATTTCAAAAGTGATGGTGGCAAATTGATGGTGACAACTCCTGCTTCAACATAGGCTATATTTTATACGGTGTCACTAACCCCAGGGGGGGGGGGTGCAGGAGCGAAAAACGTTCTAAAATTGCGATTTATTTTATACTGAAGGAGCTAGAAATATGAAATTTGGCATTGTAGTTACTTATAAGATGTAAATGCTCTCTAAAAACAAAATAAAAAAAATTCGAAATTTAAAAGGGTGAAATGAGCGAAAAGCGTTCTAAAAACATTCTAAATTACAATTTTTATGGAATCTCTAGAACTACCGAACCGATTTCAAAAGTGATGGTGGCAAATTGGTGGTGACAATCCCTGCTCCAACAGCCTCTTTAATAAAAAAAACTATGCGTTTCTGACGACTAGGTTTTTCGCTAATTGTTGCCACAGATTGATCTCGGAAAATGAAACATTTGAAGTTACGGAAAAAAATAGTAGCTCGAAAAGTATTTGTCATAAAATTGTTAGGCAAACTGCGTTTGAAAGGTAAAAAATTGTATTTTTCGTGATATAAATTTCAAATCTAATGATTAGGCCATTTTTCAAACATTGAATTTGAAAAATTACCAAATTTCACAATGGAGTACCATATCGAAACCTTCATGCGTAAAAAGATAATGATAAGGGCGACGTGTCCTGGCGTGTATATTGGCTATAGCACGAGTCACAAATTATAGTAGCCTTATTATTCTGTTAAAATATAAAAGTGAATTATGAAATGTCAATATTTTGTTGGATTAAAAGTTCGTTATAAGAAATTGACCAGCGTAGCGGGCGTAGCTTGCTAGTCTTAGATAAATACGCACAGGGACAGTAGTATATTATCAGAGGGATTATGGAAAAAATATTATTAATGTCACAAAATATTTATTTACGTGCTTATATATATATATATATATATATATATATATATATATATATATATATATATATATATATATATATATATATATATATATATACTATTTAGTTATTTTGGTATAGTTTATAATAAAGTATTTTATTTAAATTTCTCTGCGTGTAAAATGCAATTTCTGGGCTCCAAGGGAAGTCAAGACAGTACGCTGCAGAATGTATTTGGGCCCTACCCAGAAGCGACCGCCTAGACAGGTGAAGACCGGCTAGTTATTATATAAATGTGTTGCCCGCTTAATGTCACAAACATACGTTTGCGGCCTGCGAGAATAAAAGGTTGTGTATGGCTGATCTGAAGCATAGTTCAGTTTAAATTCATTAATTTGATTGGGAAAATCCAAAAGTCTGGACTTGCAAAAACCTAAATCTGATCCGCAAGAAACATCTAGAGTGAACCCAACTCACAGAAAAAAAAAAAATTACAGTTACCCCAACCAGAAAAAAGAAAATTAGGGACAACCCGAACCAGTGCAGAGGTGTCAGAAATTTATTATACTTTAATATTAAAAAATGCAGATATGGCCATTTTTCAATAAAACATATAAATTTGGTATTAGTGATATAAGTGTAGACTACTTTTCCCATTTGCATTAAAAGATGAATTAATTTCCTTTCAATTAGTGTTCCGGTTGAAGCATTTTGGGTTCTGGTTGAAATGTGTCGGGTTCGGGTCGCGTTTCATGCCGACGGAAATTATTTTCCCGAGTTCGGTTCCGGTTGCTGTTCGATAGATTTTTTTTCTCGGGTTCTGGTCGAGTTACGTGTCTATGAAGATTACTTTGTCGTGTTCGGATCGGTTTTGGGATCGATGGACTTTTGGGGGGTTCGGGTTGATTTCAAATGAAAGTTTCAGTTTCGGGTTGGAATGCATGTCGATGGAAATAATTTTATCGGGTTCGGGTCGGATTTCGGGTTGACTTCAAACAGAATTTTCAGGTTCGGGTCGGATTTCGGGTTGACTTCAAACAGAATTTTCAGGTTCGGGCCAGTTGCCGTGTCGACGGAAATTATTTTGTCCTTTTCGGATCGGGTTACGGTTCAATGGATTTGTTTTGTCATCTTCGGTTCGGAGTGCGGGTATCTTTCCAAATGGAATTGTCAGGTTCGAGTAGGGCACAACACGATATTTGGAAAAACAGCAAGTCAAAATCAGACTGATTGAGAAAAAAGTGGACATTTTTCAATTTGCTTAACGCTATCTTAGGCTCTTTGCAATAAGCCCAAAAAATATCTGGCTGATTGAGAAATAAATGGCCATATTCACTGTAAAAAAAAAAAAAAATCTGCAATTTTTACAGAAAAAAAACATTTTTTAACAGAAAATAACTGTTTTTTAAAAAATAGTTTTTTTCTGTAAAAAAATATGGATTTTTTCTGTAAAAATTACAAAATCCATATTTTTTTACAGAAAAAAACTATTTAAAAGAAAAAAAACAGTTTTTTCTGATTTTCACTGTTTGCCTGTCAATGTCAGTTAAAAACCGACAAAGACGAAAAAATGGAAATTTTTTATAAAGTTAAGATTTATCATTATTTATAGGTTGAATGTGTGTGTGTGTGTGTGGGGGGGGGGGGCGATCATAAACAAACAGAAAAACGTGAAATAAAATTCTGATTTTTTTAGGGGGGGGGGCAGAATTTTGACATATTACTGAGAGAAGTTTTCTATACTTTTTTCCTCAAGGGTGGGGTGGGGGAAGCGAAGGGTTGTTGAAAAGACAATACCATCTATAGCCTTTATGGCCATCTATGGCCTTTTTTTGAGGGGGGGTGAAAGGGGGCAAGAAAATTAAACAATTATACATAGAGCAATTTTAAAGAGGTTGAAATAAAGAAGAATAAAATGGAAATCTTTCTCCGTTATCTGTAATTTTCTTTTCATTTATTTGGCCTTTTCAGGATAAGGGGGGGGCAGAGTTGAGAGGGGGATAATTGAAATATATAAGACAAAATTCTGGAATTTTATCTACGCACAATCATGATATTTGATAGGAGAAATTTTAATTTCTTTAAGAAAGGGAGCTTATAACGTGTAGGTCAAGGTCACATTCCCCAAACCCTCTTCTACTCATTTCACTGCTTGACTTCAAGGTTGTGAGCATGCAATTTGTTTTAACAATTTTGTTATGTGTTTTGGACTATTTTTGATTTAGCAATGAACATTTGCATAAAATTTTGCATGAAAATCAGTAAATCTGCAACTGAAACTCTTGAAATGCTTTTGGTGATAAAGTTTTAAATCGGACAAAAATTTTTGAATGACACGTGCGTTTCAAGGTGGGTCGTCATTCATTTGAAGATGGCAAGCGTGCAGGGTGACCAAGCACCAGCAAAACAGATGAGAATGTAAAACAAATTGGAAAACTCATAAGAGAAGATTCTCGCCTAACTATCCAAGAGCTTGCAGACAAAGTTGGAATCGACAAAAACGACCTGAACTTTGGTGTGATGGGGGGGGGGGGGGGGTGCTGGCTTCTTCATCACGACAATGCACCAACCCATACTTCCCTAAAGACAAGTTTTTAGCTCATAACAACATGGTTGTTTTTACCCACCCACCCTATTCACCGGATCAGACTCCCTGCGATTTTGCATTATTCTAAAAAAATGAGAATGAAACTGAAAGAACGACGTTTTGCAACTGTGCCCGACATTCAACGAGAATCGCAGGCATTCCTTGACAGCTTTTGAGAAAATAACTTCAGGAGTACTTTCGAGAAGTGGAAAACAGTCAGATTGGTGTATACATTCACAATGTGGCTATTTTGAAGGAGATAGCAGCCAAAATTAGGTAAATTCAAACAAAACTTTTTTTACATCAAGTTCGGGAACTTTCGGATAGCACCTTGTATTTATGAATTCTGGTTTTAAAGCATTCAAAAATGAAATTTGTAAATTGTGATTTCAGTACTATGACTATTTCTCTGCTAAAATGTGTTGTTTTTTCCATTTGTAAAAGAAGACAATTTTTTTTTTTTTAAATCTACTGAAATAAATATATTTCTTTTACAGATACCTTTTTAGAATAAATCCCAACCAATGTTTGAAGATGAATCCAGAAGGGAAGAAAAAATGATGCATTAATTTGTTTTGCAAAATTTCAGATTGTGAAATGAGTGTTGGTTTTTATGTATTTTATTTATTTGATAATAAATGTCATAGTTTAATTTGTTTGTTTTTATGTGTTTTAAAATTATAAACATGATTATTAAATGTAGCTTTAGTTTAAAAATAAATAAATGCAATATTAAAATTTCATGCACATATAGTATGGTAATGACTGCCCACCCCTACCTATTTTTTGGCACCAGTAATTTCGAAGAATAATCGTCATCTTATTAAATCACAGATTTCTCCATTTAAATAAGGTGAAGATTACTCTTCAAAATCACTGGTATCACAAAATTCCTCAGTTGGCAGCTATGGGTATAGTATATAGTGGGAACATCGGCTAAATACTCAAATATAATTTGATATTTTTTAATGTTTTATAATTTAATCTGAGTCCAGCTGGAAAATTTTGATAGTCTGAGTTTCAGAAATATTTTGATTTTATGAATCTTTATATATATATATATATATATACTGTAGCTATTCTTATTTTCATTTACAGGCTATAACTAAAATAAAAAAACTACTTTCCAGGAAATCTATAAAATGATTTTTACACATTTGCATTGACATCAGGAAATGAGAATTCTTGTTTTTAGCACTTTCCAACCTAGTTGAAAAGTGCTTATGACTTCGGTTTGTCTGGCCGTCTGGCCGTCTGTCCGTGCTCTAACTCCCGTAAATATGCTCGGACTGCTCTGCAATTTTTATATGTTATTGTCGTTATCTATGGCACGTTCCCTATTTCAACTGAAGTGTGTAGCACTTATAGTTTTCTTACAGGGACACTCAAAAGAATTCCGTTACATTGCGGTCTATGGGGAAAAATCATTTGCGGTTTATTTTAAAAATGTTTCACTATTGTAAACGCATTGAAATTTGAATAGATCACTAAGATGCATTAGAAGAAGCTTAATATGGAATAGTAGGTGTATAGCACTTAGAGTTACTTTACAGGGACAGTCAAAATAATTCCGTTACATTACGTCTATGGAGAAAAATCGTCTGCGGCTTATTTAAATAATGTTCCACTATTTCAAACGCATTGAAGTTTATATATATTACTAAGGTGCATTACAAGAGGCTAACTACAGAATAGTGTGTGTATAGCAGTCATCGTTCATTTACAGGGACACACAAAAGAATTCTCTCCTGTCTGTTAACAATAATTCCTGGAAGTGCGTTTTAAGTTACTGAACGCGATTTTAATCTTAACTAGCTTTTTGTCTATTACGTGGTGTGTATAAATTCTGTAGATCCTATACAGGGCAGCACAAACGTTCGCGAACACATTTCCGTTTATTGACAAACTCCAGAAGGAGAATTTAAACTGTGCTACGCGTTTCCTAACTAAACTAAAATTTAGCATCCTATGTATATATACAAATCTATAGATCCTATACAGGGCTACATAAAAGTATTCGGATATTTTTCCGAATATTGTATATATTGAAAATTCCCGAAATTACGTTTTTAAATATGTTATGCGTTTTCCAAATTGTTTACTTAGATGTCATCTTTCAGCTTATTAAATGGTAATGATTTGTAAAATTATTTTAGAAGCGTTGGAAAGTGCTACATAATCTATGCTTGACGCATGATTTTTCGTTCTTGTTTAAAATTATGCTCTCTTGTCAGGAAACAAGAATTCTCGTTTTGCAATAAGAGTGTGCTCCACAATGTCCTTGAATTTTTATATGACTATTTCAAATAGTAATTTGTGCTTTATTAGGTTGCAGAATTACTATTTGGAAATAGTGTTACTCAAATTCAAAGGCTGGTGAGAGTGTTGAATATTTTATCAAAAATTGTTGATGTGAGTATGTAAAAGCTATACTTGCTATATTTTGAAATTATTTTGTATTTTATTTACTACAAGCGAATGCCCTCAGCAACCTTGAGCTATAAATTCACAAATGGTGCTTTTAAGTATATTGCAGTTTTCACCAAATTATTCTTTTAACAAAAAGTTCACTTTTTTATGCCAAAGTTAGCAATAAATAAGCATACAGGATGTCTCAAAAAGATTGAAATATGCTTTAATTTTTTTCCTGTTTAGAGATAAGTAGGCAAAGTAAATTGCAAAAATGTTCAAAATAAAGTCGGAATTATGATTATATTGATGAATTAGTTCTGAAAAATTTACTTTTTAAATTTTTATATGGGTCCTGGGTCATGTAAGTTATATTTAGAAATATTTTCTCCTTACTCTGACAAGTACAACAGTAATTATTCCATTCTTCTGTAACCAAAATACACTAAGTTGGAAAAGTGTAACTTTTTGAAAATTAATGGTAAAACCATTTCATTAACATAATCTTATATTCTAGCTTATTTCGAACAAATTTGCAATTTACATTTCCTACGGATAAAATACAGATAAAATATTACAGATAAAATATCCAACGGATAAAATATTAAAGCATGTCTCAATCATTTTGGGGCGTCCTGTGTTTGACTTAAAAAACAGGAGATTTCTGTAAAGAATACAGATTTTTCTAGTAAGATTTACATGTTTTATCTGTAAAAATCACTAAATATTTCTGTTAAAATAACAGCTTATCTCTGTAAATGTAACAGGATTTAACTGTTAAAAAACCAGAATGTTTGTTAAAAATTACAGCTATTTCTCGAAAAATTTACAGGCTTTCTCTGTAAAAATCACAGAATATTTCTGTTAAAATAACAGTTTTTCTCTGTAAATGCAACGGGATTTAACTGTTAAAAAAACAGAAAGTTTGCTAAAATTTACAGACTTTTCTCGTAAAATTTACAGATTTTCTCTGTAAAAAACACAAAATATTTCTATTAAAATAACAGTTTATCTCTGTAAATATAACGGTATAAAACTGTTAAGAAAACAGTCACTTCACGTAAAAAATTAGATATTTTCTATAAATTAAACGGTTTTAAAATGGCTCCAAAATTGACAGTTTTTTTCCGTTAATTCGATAAAAAAAATTTTTTACAGTGTTCCAATTAGCCTAACGTTATCAAGGCTCTTTGGAACAAGCCTGAAAATCATCAGGCTAATTTGAGAAAGGGAGATGATTTTCCAATTATCCCGGCTCTTTGCAAACAGCTGGATTTCGCAATTAGCCTCCTAAGACATATATATATGATTTCTTTTGTAATTGATGTCATTTCTGCATGCTTGAGCATTCAACTTTCAGAGTCCTTGAAAAAAGTCTTAAACGCTATAGATTTAATACAAGTATTATTATGATATATTTTCGTTTAAATTTCAATAAAATAGCATCAACACAAATCTGAAAATCCCCTTTCTGCCCCCTCTCCTTTTTTACGACAATGGAATAACTAAGATACCATTATTACAGAAATTGCATTAAAAAATTAAAAAATAATAATATTTCTGAAATTAATTTAAATTTCAAAACTTCAAGAGTTCGGGTACTTACGATTAATTAATATTCTTTTTTCAACCCCTAAATTCATCATATTCTAGAAGGAGTTGATGTGAAATACAAACAAACTCAGTCAGATCTTAATATAATGTTTGACTTCGGATAGACGAAGACAGGTCCTAATGTACTTGAGGTTCAGATTTTGGATTTTTTGTTATTACTTTCACATCATACGTAGTATAGGGTAAGTCTTGTAATCGTTTTCAAAATCGAAATTTTTTTTTACGGATTTACACGTTTCAGACACTGGAGATTCCGAAAAACATATTTTTAGAAATTTTTTTTTTTTGCCGTCCGTCTGTCTGTGTGTCTATGTGTGTGTCTGTAAATGCTCTATCTCCCGAACAAATTGAGATAGAGACTTGAAATTTGGTATGTACTTAGTATGTAATAATGGGAAGAAGCTTATTGAATTTCAGAAACCTCGATTATCCGGAACTATTATTTTCGGACTCTCGAAATATATTCGTTCTGATAAAAGGTATATAAAAATTTTCGAAAATGTTTATTTTAAGGAGTGAATATAAAAGACAATAAAAAAACACCAATTTTACATAAAGAATGAAGTCAATGGGATAATTAGTTGCCGAGTTATTTGTAATCCTATTTTCATACTCTTCGATTTTTCATGACCCTGTACTTCATTCAAATTTCAATTCAAAGATATATTTTAATTGGAAATGAGACGCTTAATCTGACGCAGTAAACCGTTAGTTAATATGATTATCAATTATGGAATTAAGGGTGTTTCTTTTACGCAATTCAGTAATAGAGCATTTAAAGTTTATGGCGTCATCAAGCTACGATTTTATTCGAATTGCAATGCATTTTATAAATAGTTTACGCATGTTTTATTTTCATATTTTATATTATGCATATCCATGATGCGTAAGTATTACGGTGGATCCCCAACGACTAGTTTTATATTGAGCGGAGCGATTCCCGTATTTTCTCCCCGGTTTTCCAAGTTCGCCGGCAATTTTGCTCCACTCAGAAAAGCAATCCAAATTCAATCTTTTAGGAAAATATAGCAAATTTTGTCCGAATTTCAATAAAGTTTATAAGGAATTCGCACAGGGATTTTTGAATATTTCACGATTTTTTTAAAAGTGCCGTTTCTGCCGAAAATGAGAAGTTTATTTTTTTATCAATTAATATCTATTTGATACTTTATCGATCCAATATTATAATTTACTCCCTTGTGTAGACCAGACTTTCGTTAATCGTTTAAAAAAATTAAAAATATGAAATACTTAAATTAATTATTAAAGAAAGTAAGGACATAGATTTTCTTTCTGAAACTCAGCAAAGAAAGATAGGAAAAAGTTACAGCTTTGGTTTTTCTAAGTAACCCCTTTATCGCCAAAGACCGTTACTATGACGACGCAGGTGATCTCACGGCCGGAAGCTTTTTTCACTATTATTTAGTGCATGTAGGTTCGCTTGGAAAGAGCGCCTTGTGTAACGAGATACATTTAAAGTAATCCCGGGGAAAATATAAGGAAATTTTAGATATATTTAAGGTTATAATTGACGGAAAAAGCCGGACGGGTGTGCTAGATATAAATAAAAGAGTGGTGGCATACGCACATGGCACATACTTAGTTTGGAAGTTTTGTCCAAACTGTTGCAACCCAAATTCCAGAACGTGGCAATACTCGAATGTAACAAGTCAACAATCATTAGCTTGGCAATAAAGGCGGGTTCGCTAAGTTTTTGTCCGATATCCTCTTAACCAATCAAATTTTATTGCTCGTATGTCACCGCTATCTTATATATATTATCTTGCATTGATTGTGTGTCACCACTCTCTTATATATAAAGGTACACCAGGTGCTCATCACTCACGATATCATCCAAAATCCTCATGGCTAATCAAATTGCATTGATTGTGTGACACCACTTTCTTATATATACACTCTGGTTGATTATCGCTCACGATTTTGTCCAAAATCCTTTCAACCAATAAAATTTTATTTTTCTTATGCCACCTCTCTCACATTTTTAAAGGTGACATAAACTTGACCGCCGCTAAAGCGTGGAACTTGCGGCCCCCTTCCTTCGAGACTGTCGGGAAAGAGGTAGCCCCGATCACGGAAGATCTCACCGGAAACATTTGAAAGCTATTTTCGTTAAGATTAAGACACCGACCAGCAGATTCCGGAGGGTCAGGGAGTTTAACACATCGGTGGCTCCGAGCTCACTCATAGCTCTCGTCGACGAGCTAGTGGGCCGACAGGCAGTCCCGTTACTTCGATATTAATGTTGGTGATTTTGTTATGGCTACGCTAGGGATATAGGTCGGTCCTTCCTTGTCTTGGAGAAGTTGTATATCAATTTGTCGGTCTCAAATCGAAGATGTATATCATCAAATCTTCAAAGGAGGAGAAAAAAAGAGCCAAGGGGATCTCCACGAGAGTAGTAAGGGAAAAAATAAAACGAAAACATGAAGATTATGTTAACTGTATCCAAAATCAACAAACAACCTACGAAATCCAAAGAAGAATCGACCAGCAGTCACATCGATTGTTCCCTATAGAGCAACGAAAAAGTTGTCAAAGACCTTTCGACGACAAAATGTTTTTATTAGAAGATGGCGTGAGTAGCCTGGCATATAATATTATTGGCCTGGCATTATAAAATTATTATATATATATATATATATATATATATCATCATCATCATCATCATCATCAACCGTTTTCAATCCACTGCTGGATGTAGGTCTCCCCCAGATTTTTCCATTGTTGCCTGTCTAGTGCTTTAGTCATCCAATTAACACCGGCCACTTTTCTGATTTCGTCACTCCATCTTACTTGAGGTCGTCTTCTTGGTCGTTTTACATCTCTGGGATACCACTGTAGGGTGTTTGTGCTCCATCTATTGTCTTGTCTTCTTGCAATGTGCCCAGCCCAGTATATATATATATATATATATATATATATATACTAATAACTTCCATTATATTATATATTCCATTCCATAACCTTCCATATATATATATATATATATGGAAGGATTAAAAAAAACCCTTTTTAAAATGAAAAATTTAAATTTAAAATTTAAAATCTCAAAACATTTTTTCTAATTTCTAAATCTAATGCTTAAATCCGACTTTCCCCTGTTAAGTTTATCTTACTGCACAGCACTTATTACTTCCAGACTCCAAAGTTCAACTTTCTTTAAGATTAAAAGTGCTGACGTTTGTGCAATTCTCTTCTCCTTGTGGGTACATCTGCATGAGTAATTGCCCGGGATGCTCCGCAAGATCTGGCCCAGACATCAATCAAAAGCTAATTAACCAATTAAATTAAATGACCCTCCCAATTTGACTCTTTCTCCCTCTGCTGGAAAATATCCAAAATTCTTATTAAAACCGGCATGCGCATGCAACGACCAGGAAGACAGATTTTTGGCAGATTTGAGCAGTCAGCCAAACCCTCGGCCATGTAGAGTTCAAATATGACCGAAGATGGCTCGCGGGTCCTCTGGTCGAACTACCCACTACAAATGTACAAGAGAACGGCCAGTAAAAGAGTCTCCAAAGTCATCCCCATTATAAATCCTTACAGTGAAGTCGGCAAGACGGTCGCCTACTTAGAGAAAATCCCAACCTTTGTTGGACTTGATAAATGAAAAAATCCACTTGTGCCGTGAAAAATTCGAACAGTATCTGTGTTGTGTCAGTGCAATCGGCCCACGAACAATCTTAAAATAATGCCTGTAATTAATGTGACATTCGATTGATCAGAAGAGAAAGAAAAACATGTTTTTGAGGATAAAAAAACCCCTTTTCATCGCTTGCCTGGACTTTGATACAATAATTATTTTTTCTATATATATTTTTTCTATTTATAACGAAACATTAAGGCTGTTCGTCAGTAAACTTCCCGATTCCCCTTGCTAATGTTATTCCTATGGGCGTAGGATGCATTCGTATTTTTAAAATATCTCCTCGGAAAATTAATATTTTTAACTTCTGTTTTCTTTGTATTGTTCTTAAAGAATGTCTCTTTTTTTCTTAGTTGTCATTTTTAGGTGCGTTCGTAATTATATAAATACGTAGCACCTATAGTCGTCGTTTGGTCCGTCCGTCTGTCCGTCCGTCTGTCTGTCTGTCCGTCCGTCTGTCTGTCCGTCCGCATATAACAACGCAAAAACTACCCAACCAAATGGTTTGCAATTTAAAATATATTATCTTTGCAGAATTTTGTCGAGACATTTCAAATTTTATTAAAATCGAATCAAAACTTTAGGAGATATTAATAAAAATATTTATTAAGAAATTTGATTTTTTTTTTTAAATCGGTGCTTTTTTGTTAGAGGAGCTTCCGATGGATGTTAAATCGTCAAGCGACCGAGATACTTATTTTATTACAGAAATTAATCTGCAGACGATATAATTCATTTCACAGAATTAAAAATCATCAAGATCTGAATATTTATATAACTAGCTGATAAATATATATCTGAATATTTATATAACTAGTTAAGATATTTGTATGAACAGCGTCATAAAATATATACTTAACTAGCTGTTTAGCCCGTTCTACGCACGGGATATCATGAATTTAATTCTAAAACGTGCGTACGAACGCACCTCGTTTGTAACGTTTGACGTACAATTTCCAACTTGTTTTTTCTAAAATATATACTTAATTTTATATGAAATGTTAAAATTGTATTCAGTTTTGCTAAAATTTTAACACATAAAAATATAAATTAAGCACATAGTTTAGAAATATTTTGATAACTAAGAAAAAAAAGAGACATTCTTTAAGAACAGTACACAGAAAAACAGAAGTTAAAAATATTAATTTCTCGAGAAGATATTTTAAAAATACGAATGCATCCTACGCCCATAGGAATAACATTAGCGAGGGGATTCAGGAAGTTTACTGACGAGCAGCCTTAATCGGACGTTTTCCAAATGCAATGTGCCGATTTTTCGTATATTTGGGGGGGAAAAAAACTTTCCAGAACTTTTCCCATTTTGCTAAAGTGAAACTTGTGTGTCCAGAGTTCCGACCACCTATGGAAAAAGGAACCTAATTTTTAATCCGAGAAAAGAACGCTTTTTAAAACCAGATTAATTTAATATATTTTCTCCTCTCTGAAGAAACAATTAACAAATTTTATTTCTCTATCAACCCTATTCCAAAAAATTCATTAAAACCGCAAAGTCATCTGCAATTGAACAGAAACCCTTTTTATTTTATATGTTCCTTCAAAATGAAACTAAATTTGATTTACTAAAGATGATTAGAGCAAAAGAACCAGTGTTTTATCAGCAGTGCTGGAATAACTCATTCAACCGAGTGACCATGAAAATTTTCAGCAATTTTGCTTGCATTCTGGAAGAAAGAAAATGTGGGTCAAAGATCGCGCGTACTTTTTCTGTGTCAGAGAAACGTTACATTTATTTTCAGATTATGGTAAAATTGAAAGTTTTAAAGTGGAACCGAAGTCCATATTATATTTTAACAGTACAAATGTGTTTAGTCTAATTTTCTGGGTATTAAAAAAAACTGTTTTTTTTTTTTTTTTTTTTTTTTTTTTTTTTTTTGTGATAAAGCAAATTAGATACTCGTATTTTGATCACAGGTATGCCCTTTTTATTTATTTTTTTAAGATTGATTTCGTTCCTTATTAAAAGTACTTTATTGGGGGGGGGGGGGGGGGGGAAAGCTTGAATTTTTATTATTCTTTTTAATTTCTTCGTTTCAGTTTCACTGTTTGTAAGAAACCGATATTTTTAAAACTGAAGCTTAAATTTTAAAGTATTTTAAGTAGTTTTGCATTAAAAGT
The DNA here is from genome assembly GCA_963931845.1 of Maratus michaelseni. NCBI lineage: Eukaryota > Metazoa > Arthropoda > Arachnida > Araneae > Salticidae > Maratus > Maratus michaelseni. The sequence continues at coordinate 130,368,327 of OZ007599.1, forward strand.
AATTATCTCAAACTGCATATTTGTTTTTTGGAAATATATTTTGAAAAATTGTTTTTGTTACATTAAACAATATTGTAGTTATTAATTTGCTTAAAATAATAATAATAATAATGAAGTTTTGTGATTTTCGGAAGTATAAGTGTAAAAGAGAAAAGAAAATAGCTATAAAGCTATTAAGTTATACATTTACGCAGTGATCGTTCAGTGTTTTTATCATTTTATTCACCAAGTATTTTTCATCAAGTTTTTACCCAATTTTTCCAGGTGCATTTTTTTAAATTTGTAAATATATTATTATTATTATTTTTAGATTTTGTGTGTATTTAAATATAACCAATTTAACTTATTCATTATTATAGTTCATTTCTTTTTATATGAAAATATTTTTTTTCATCGAACTATTAGACATACCAATTAGATTGCCAGTATTTTTTTTTTAAATATTTCATGTAAGTAAGTATTAATGTTGTGTTTTTCTGTACATTTATTCAACATTTTTAGATGTTATATTATTATTTTTACCATTTCTTCTTGTGCAATTTTATTATCTCTATCACTTTTTTAATTAAAATGTCATACCCCATCATTCTCTAAAGGACCCCCATGTGTTGGTTAAACACCAACCAGTTTTAAAGAAAAATTTGAAGGCCCCGTCCTGACCATTTTGAATATTCAAAATAAATTCAATTTATTAGCCAATCGGTTTAGGCATGACCTTGGTGAACCCACTTTTACCGTGGTAAGTCCAATAATGTCTAAATCCACTCATTCAATTTTTAAAGATGACCATGGTTCCATTCCATTAAATCTTTAAGCCCACATTTTTTTTAAAAAAAGTTTTTGAGTTGGTTAAACTCCAACCAAAAACACCCCTGTGCAATCAAGGAGGCTTCAGTGACATACTACAACTCGTGCAAATGTGTCAACAGCTGACTTTTTTGTGAAAACTGATCTATTAATAAGCAGAATTGTCATCGGGTTGCCATGCACTTCTAAAACACTGTCCTTTTTGATTCGAAACAGGGTCTATTATTTTATTTTTTGTTTTCTTAATTAATTTTTCCTTTGGCAGTAGTAAAACCCTTAAAAATAAAAGATTTTTGCTATTTGCGTAAAAACTAGTAAGGAAAAATTTGAACATTCTGACCTTAATTTCACTCGAAAAATGTTCTATGACAGGAAAAATGCTTTATAAATGAACTTGTCTAGAGCAGGAATTTTTTTTACGAGCTAACAGTGCGAAGCAGATGTAATTTATTACATTGCTGATCAGATTTATTAATGCCACTGGGGAAAACAAATACGTCTCAGTCTGCAAAACAATAAATTCCACTGTTTACAAGTAAATTGCATCTACATCTTCACCCAAAATAGAAAAATCACGCTCATTTTTCTTTTTTTTTAATTTTTGCTAAAACTTCCCCGAGGTTTAGGAGTTGCAAAAGTTCCTCTGGAACGACCAGGAAGACAGACAGATGTTTGGCAGATTTGAGTGGTCAGCCAAACCCTCGGCCATGTAGAGTTCAAATATGACCGAAGATTGTTCGCGAGGCCTCTGGTCGAATTCCCCACTACAAATGTACTAGAGAACGGCCAGTAGAAGAGTTCGATCCGCAAAGAGGTCCCGAGTTCTAATTATTTTTGATAGAATATAACAAAATATAAATAATGCGTACATGATCGTCACTTCAATGTGTATAGAAATATCATTGTTGTGCATATAAATATTATTAAGTTTTGAAATTTAAAAAAAAAATGAATATATTAAAAATAATGAACATTGACGAACTTTAACACATATAGAATTTAATCAAAATTCTGAATAATAAAAATGACGCCCCACTGAATGTTATATGCACATTTTGGACGACAATGAGTGATGTGGCGATAATGCGACCTCTGCAACGTGCAGATAATACGACATATATTAAAATTATATGCTATTATAAAAAAAATCACAACATTGGTTGTTTTATGTACTGGCTAAGGGCCCCCTAGTCAGTACATAAAACAATCAATGTTGTGATTTTTTAACCTAGATGTCCTTGAAACCAGATTCCGTTGTGAGTATTTTGGTAAGAAATTTTTATCTAAATTTATTGTTATGTTATAATTAAAATTCTATTTCAGTTTCCTTCGAATGCTGTATAGCAAGTTAAAAAAAATATCTTTCATAAAATAAAAAAAGGGGGGGGGGGGTGGCAGAGGTGGCTGAGGGGTAGTGTTCGTACTATACCACCCATTCCTAATTTGCAATCATACTATAAGACAGCTCACTATTTTTTAAATTTTAAATAAGTTCCCCAAAATGCCCCCTCCTATCGCATACTCCCCCCCCTGGAACCCCCTCACCCCGCTTATAAGGGAGAACGACAATTTGACGGGTACTATCAATCAGTGGTGTGAAAGAAAGTGTCAAAGATACAGTTGACAGCATAGATAAGGATTTTTGAAAAAAGTAGAATCGCCACCATTTTGAGTCCCAAGTACTTTATTAAATACTTGTGGATTTTGGAAGCATACAACCGGAAATAAGTCAATTAGAGAATGATCGATTTCTTATTCAAACAGCACACAATTTCTGTTGATCTTTTCCTCTCTTCATTAAATATATAGCCCCTTAAGATACCCCTTATTGACATCTGGTTGTTTCCAGGAAAAGATCCTTTCATTGACATCTGGCTTCCAGAAAATTTTATGCACTTAAGAATAAAAATAATTAAAAGAAAGAAAAAATTCTCCGCTCAACTATTCGAAACTTACAGATTCATTTTTAAACGTAAAAACATGGCATTTACAGGTCTAACTTATTGAAGCGATTTGAAATCGAATAACGTTTTCCATTTTTTAAATAAATGAATTACTTATCGAGTTATAAGCGATTTTATTCATGAGAGGACCAGCCTTATTCTTTTCTCATGCCTGTTCAAAAATTCGGTTCAAAACTAACTTGTGCTTTCTGAAATAAATGGAAAACGTTATTCTATTACAAAGTTTCAGAATAAGAATACCTGCCAATTTCATGTGATTCCGAACAAAAATTAATTGAGAAATGCGTCAGAAAGTTAAATCCTTAAATTATACTATAATTAATAAATTATACTATAAAATTATACTATTAAATTATACTATAATTAATAAAATGTTTTGTAGTTTTAATCAATTCCTTTTTCTGAGTGTAGTGAGGGAGCATATAGCAAGTTAGTTTCTTTGCGCCGTATACCTTAATTAGCGGAAGCTTTAATGGAATTTCACAGTACGGGGTGAAAGATAAGAAATTTTCATCTGTAGGGTCGCGAATCTCAGATGTGTGCTCAAATATGGTGGATTTGATCATTTGGTTTTTCGCGTTTTATCACTATAATCATTTCATTTCCGGCCGACCTTATCCGTTCTTTTTCCCCCATATTGCTTTGCCCTCCTGTCAGACAGTCATGGACACACCCATTCACCAATCGCACATTTAAAAACATCATTTTAACATCGTACTCTAACACAAGGAACTCCCTCCTCCCTCCTCAGCTTCACTACTCCACCTTATGACACTTAACTCTTTTCCTTCTCCTTCTAATTGAATCTACGTTTTCTAAAGTGTTTTACAATATTTTAGCAATTTGAAAATTGTACGTTAAACGTGACACAGTTCGTTTTATAACTAGTTTCACAATGTAGAAAAATCATCCTTATTATTTCAGTGAAATGAATTATATCGTCTGCTATAAGCGAAATGAGCATGCCTTTTTTTTTCTTATTACATATGCCACGTTTACAAATGCGAATTTTTTTTCTACACCAGACAGCACGGTAAAATTCACCATGGAGATCTTGCTTTGCGAATGATTACGTCCATGGTTTAATAATTTTATGACTCATAATGAATGAATCTCCTGTGATTATTTACTCTAATGAATTGAGATATTCGGCTGTTAACGTAATTTCCACTGATTAATAAGTTATCTCAGAATCTATACATTTTTTAATGTAACTCATCTCTCAAACAAATAATTTGTTTCAACGATCGTTCTAAAAATGTAACTTTTATGCAGTTTTATCCGAAAAAATAATTTTGAATAAAAATGGCCGCCTGGCATATGAAAAAAGAAGTGGTTTGTCCGTATTTGTTTTCCTCAGTCACACGACTTGCGCTTTTATTATATAGATTAACTACGATAGGATTTAATAGAACAAAGAAAACTTTTTATTAATATATTTTTAAGTTTCGATTCGATTTTCATAAAATTTGAAATGACTCCACAAAATTCTACAACGATAATATATATTAAGTTTCAAACCATTCAGTTGGGTAGTTTTTGCGCTGTGATATGCGGACAGACGAATGGACGGACCAGACGACGACTAGGAGCTACGTATTTATATAATTACGAACGCACTTAAAAATCTGTTTGAAAGGGAATTCAATTATTATTGATGGGATATAAGGATAAATATTACATTTGATTCTGAAGCTTTTGCACATTCAGTTTTAGTAATATAAAGAAGCCGTGGGATATCACTTGTCTATCCCCGCTTTTTGTTTGAAGTCCTTTACCAGAATTTCTGGAAAACAGAAGTCTTTTTTTTTGCCATAGTTGTGCAATGATATTTTAAAAGAATACGAATTGTGACTTTTGAAGATTTCTGCCAGTGCTTGGGTATAAATAACAAATTTGCTATTTTAAACAGATTTTTAGGGACATGAAAATCACGAAGCATTATCACGAGGGAGTATTTAGGATTACTACTTCTATCTATATATATCAAGAGATTTAAAATGAGAAAATTAACCTTGAAACAAATAAAAATGTTATTATCAATTTTCTACTGGCTTACTATCGGCATCGGTCTCTGATGACACAAACGGGCTTGGCCTCCAAGAAAAAAAAAACGAACTCATCTCTAATAGTTCGTCTATGAGAAGTAGTATCTTATATTTTCTTTGTTCTGAGAGTTAGGATTGGAGGGTGTTGAAATTCTTACTCCATGATTGCGTTATCAGTCTTACATCCATTCTGTTACAAAGTTACGATGCATCGATGTTACATCTATTTTAATACAGTTAATTAGAAAGATATAATTATTACTATTTAACTAATTTATGCAATTTCAATTGCATATAAAAAAATTGCGCGCATTTAGAAAACGCTATTGATTTCAAATAGAATATGGATTCCAAATAGAATATGCCCTGGCAGACCAAAATTTTTAAAATACTATATGTTTAAGCTTTTATTTGACACAAATTTCATCTCGGATTTCGATTACGTGATAGTACCGCCAAAATCACGAGTTGGCTCCTTTTGCTACTCATATCGTACAAAGATATGCCACTGCAGATCAGACATGCTTTCATCTTATTCTTAATAATCTTGTGCTACATCTGGTATGTCAAACTCGTTTAAAGCCGTGGGCCAAATTAAGTATTATATACAAAGCCGCGGGCCACATTTAAATTAAAGTATATACCGCATATTCCGACCCCGAAATTTTATTTAATTAAATGTTACTTATTGTTTCGTCGTAATTATTTAATTTTATTTAAGAAATAACATTTCGGACTGTAAGATATGTTTGTTTGAGTTATGCGTTCTCGTGCTTGAGCTCGTACAATTTGTTAGGTAGATTTCGTAAGAAATACTACCTATTACATTCTCCCCTAAGTTGGAATTTCTGAACAATTTCTACGGATCTACGCCGATCATGAATCCCAAAACCCAAAACCACCCCCAATTCAAAACTGTATATACATATATATTTAAAAATGAAAACACATGTGAATATATCACTTTTTTATGGACACGATAACTTCAATAATTCTGCACAAATGTCTTCCAAACTGATACATTAAATCAAAGGGCATAAAATCTTGGTCAAGTTCGTTAATGGGCGAAATCGAACGAGGGAGGGAGGGGGGGGGCTTTTTGTGAAAACAGAAAAAACCCCATAACTTCTTAATTATGATACGTATCGAATCCGTTTAAAGTTATTATTACTTCTAGGAAAAGGGCCAAAAATTTATGCATGACAGATTTTTGATATCATTAAAAATAAACCCAAGGGGGGGGAAAGGGGGGTTTAAGAAGAAAAGAAATCATAGATTCGTCAATTCACATGATATCAAATCCGCTTGAATTTATTATAAATCCTCTTAATATTATCGACAACTTTTACATTGACAATTTTGTTATAGGACCAACCCTTATAGCAAAAAAAAAAAAAAAAAATCAAAAACAAAAAATCCCTGCCGGCTCTGCCTACAGATACAGGTAGATTTCAAACTGGGCGGTCCCAAATGCCGCATCATGGCAAAAAGGTAATTTTTTTCTGCAATTCTCAACAAACAGGTGCCCAATGGTCTGCCTCTTCGAAATCTACCTGTGCTTGTAGGCCGAGCTGTCAGGGATTTTTTTTTTTTTTTTTTTTTTTTTTTTTACTGCTAAAGTTATGAACGAAAATGCGACTTCAGATTGGAGTGAGACACCCTGTAATTATGACTAACTAAATGGATTTCTGACCTTAGTTTCCTATACAATAAATGATTGTTAGAGTATCCTATACCAACCCTTAAAAGGCTACTTCAGTCAAGCGAAAACACCCGCTCGCTAATGTTAATCCTATGGGGGAAATAATTTACGATATCTCGTTCGCCTATCAATATTTTAAAGTGAATTTTTTTTTGCATTGGATAGATAAGATAAATTTCTATGTACGCTCCTTTATACTTTTTCGATTTTGATCACAATTTTTTATTATTAAGATACTTTTACTTTCGGAACCGGTTTCAAAAGCGAAAGTATCTTCAATAAAAAAAACTGCAACAAAAATCGAAAAACTACAAAGGGGTGTGCATAGGGATTGACCTCAGCTATCCAATGCAAAACTAGTCGGATGTGCCAATCCCAAAACTTTCTTCTATCTCACACAGATTTCGCATACACTAAAAAGAATCAGCACCAATTTATATCAAGTTCTAACTGAATCTAAAGTTTATTAAATTCCGTGCATTGGTTCTTGAGATATGACTATTGCTAAAATCGTGTAAATACTACAAAATGCAGCATAGCAGCGCCACTTGTTGGGATATTTAGACCATAACCTAATCAACAACAACTTATGTCAATATCTAACTGAATCTGAAGTTTGATGAAAAGCCGTGCATTAGTTCTTGAGATATAGTTATCGTGATCATAATGAAAAAAGTAGCGTAGCAGCGCCACCTGTTGGGCTAGTTACACCAAAACGTAAACAACATGTCTTTATGTCAAGGTCTAACGGAATCTGAAGTTTCATGAAATTCCTTTCATTAGTTCTTGAGATATAGCTATAGTAAAAATGTAGAAACAAATGGTATAGCAGCGCCACCTGTTGGGATATCTACACCAAAACGTAATCAGCATCTATTTATGTCAAGGTCTAACCGAACCTGAAGTTTCATGAAAATAAGTGCATTAGTTCTTGAGATAGAGCTATTGCGGAAATCGCAAAAAATGCAGCATAGCAGCGCCACCTGTCGGGCGATTTTCACCAAAAACTAATCAGCATCAATTTATATCAGGGACTAACTGAATATAAAGTTTTATTAAATTTCGTGCATTAGTTCTTGAGATAGAGCGCCCACAAAATTTTTGTCACATACATACAGACATAGACAGAGTCACAGACTCACAGACAGACATTTTCTAAAAATGGTCAAATCGTATTCAGGACCTTCTAAAACTTATAAATCCGTCGAAAACCGGAAGCTGAAAATTTTCATGAATCCAATACTTTCTTCTTGTAAAGATAGAAGAAAGTAAATAAATCATTTAAAAATATTGAAATGCGATTGTGATATCATAAATGATTTCCCCCATAGGATTAACATGAGCGAGCGGGTGTTTTCGCCTGAGTGAAGTACCCTCTTATAGTTTGTACCCTGGATTCGGGCAAATAATTTTCAATGATGTTTTGAAAAAAAAAAAAAAAAATAAAAAAAAAAAAGACGAATGTAAAAACTAATATGAATCGATTTTCAAAAAAGTAAAAGGTAAAAACGTCTTCATATCTATTACTCTTGTTTGAAATTAGATGAAATTTGTCCTTTCCCAAAAGTAAATATTTTCACAGAGTCGAAATCTATTAAATTGAAATGTTTAGAAAGGAAATTGAAAAGTGAACTGCGATATGTTTGAACAGAGACGGAACATATTTGTGAAGATGAAAATATAAACATCCTACAATAAAACATGTTTTCTGTGAATGCAGTTTTTGAAAGTTTAGGGTTTAGTGGGATAAAGAAGAACTGCACGCAAGAAGTGTTATAAAGCGGAGCAAATTAGTTGAGTCTTCAAGGCTACATCAATGTAGCAGACACAATGTATGTTTGGATATAAAGAAGCATATATTTCAGATGATTGGTTGTTCGCAAAATAGGAATATTTCATTTTTCATTTTATTTTCATTCCGTCTTTTTTGGAACAATATTTAGTAAATATATTGTAAATGCACACAATTTTTAACAATTTAGTTCGATCATTATTTTAGTATTAATTTTGCAGGTTTTTAGTTTACAATATAAAATTTCAATCTTTAAACAATTTTAAATTTTGCATGTTTTGAAAAAATTGCAGACATTGCGTCTAATCTGTTAATTATACCACCAACAGTTTAAGCATTTTCACTTTCTTTTATCTTTACAAGAAGAATGTATAGGATTTATAAAAATTTTCGACTTCCGGTTTTCGACATAGTTATACGTTTTAGAAGGTCCTGAACACGATTTGACTGTTTTTATAAAATGTCAATGTCTGTGAGTCTGCGACTCTGTCTGTCTGTATGTGACAAAAATTTTGTGGGCGCTCTATCTCAAGAACTACTGCACGAAATTTAATAAAACTTTGTATTCAGTTAGTCCCTGATATAAATTGGTGCAGATTAGTTTTTGGGGAAAATCGCCCGACAGGTGGCGCTGCTATGCTGTATTTTTCGCGATTTCCTCAATATCTCTATCTCAAGAACTAATGCACTTATTTTCATCAAACTTCATTTAGACCTTGACATAAATAGACGCTGATTGCGTTTTTCTGTCGATATCCCAACGTGTGGCGCTGCTATACCACTTTTTTCATAATATAGCTATATTTCAAGAATTAGTGCATGGAATTTCATCAAACTTCAGATTCTATTAGACCTTGACATAGATAGATACTGTTTATGTTTTGGTGTAAATAACCCAACAGGTGGCGCTATTATGCTACTTTTTTCATTATTATCACGATAACTATATCTCAAGAACTAATCCACGGATTTTCATCAAACTTCAGAGTCAGTTAAACGTTGACATAAGTTGTTGTTGATTAGGATTTGGTGTAAATCTCCCAACAGGTGGCGCTGCTATGTTACATTTTGCAGGATTTACACGATTTTAGCAATAGTCATACCTCAAGAACTAATGCACGGAATTGAATAAAATTTTAGATTCAGTTAGACCTTGATATAAATTGGTGCTGATTCTTTTTAGTGTATGCGAAAGCTGTGTGAGATAGAAGAAAGTTTTGGGATTGGCACATCCTAAAAGTTTTTTTTTTATTGTAATTAAAATTACTAGAGAATTACAACTTTCATCGAACTGTATTTACTCCCGTATTTTCAGTTTCTTCCCCATTTTACTGTAAAACAAAACTTGGGATGCGAAAAATGTGCGAAATTTTTAAAGAATACAGAGTGTCCCAAAAATATTGAAAAACGCTTTAATTTTTTATTTCTTGGAGATACGCATGCAATGTAAATTGCAAAAGTGTTTAAAATAAGATCGGGATAATATTATGTTGATGAAATAGTCCCATTGGCGCACCCGCGGGGGGGGGGGGGGAAGGGGTGCTAAGGGAGTCGAAGCGCACCCCAGAACCCGAGACTAGACAGATTTAATAAAACTAGACTAGACTAATTATTTGAAGTTTTCTAAAATTATAAAAGTTTCTGTTTATTATTAAATCTCGAAAAATATTGTTTTTGTCTAAAAATCTTTCTTATTTTTAAATTTTCTTATAGAATTTGAAATATTAGCATGTTTAATATTTATCAATTTAAAAAAAAAAAAAAAACTTTTTTAAAAACATGTTACGATGAGAAAAAAAAATGACTTTATAGATAGGCTAGAGAAAGAGTAGACTTTATATTTCCCCCCATTGAAGTTTATGATAAGATTTGGAATGGGGGGTGAGGGTAAACACATGACCATTTCCCAAAAATGCTTTCTCGACGCCATAGACGTGAATCAGAAACAATACAAATTTGACGAATGAAAAGTAATTGTAATTAGTGATGTATTTATGTATATATATATACATTAATAAAATTAAAAGTGTGATTCTAAACTTGCTGTATCAAAAGTTCTTTATTGGTACTATTTGTTACAACAATAATCTACACATATAGCCAGAGTCTGATTATAGCAAAGGCAAAAGGGACAAATTCCCGGACTCCCACTTTTAAAAGGGGACCCCAAAGTAAAAAAAACTTGTGTTTTTGCTCAAAATTAATGCAAATTGTGGTTACAAAGACGTCATCGGCGCCCCATCTGAATCTTTGCCTCAGATCTTCCCGTAGTCCGGATCTGTATCTGATCAGTGATAAGTCGCAGTACTGCCAATTTTTTGGGATAAAAAAATTCTTAAAACCTTCGTCTCCCAGTTTTTTCCATTTTTGATACACGTAAAGAAGTATAGCAATACTAAATTCTATCCGAATAAACTAAGAGAAGAAAGCAAACAATTCTCATTACATCCATATGCTTAGGATGCGGTCAAGGCAAAGAGGGTCCGAAAGATTAAGAACGTAACGAATTAAGTATTTCATTTCCAAGTTCAACAGAAATTTCGCTGAATAGTCCAATGCTGTTTATTTATTTTTTTCCCCAAGCTTATCTTACATTTCTATCATCGGAGGCTTTGGGGTTGGAAGGCCCCTTCCCCCGTTTTGCTAGTATTTCTGAATAATCTCCTTTCATATAAGCATTATTTGTAATGTGAAAATTTTAACAACGTGTAATCACAATTAAACTTGTTCATATTTTAAATTTCATATATTTTTGTATTCGCCAAGAATTTAGTTCATCAATACCATATACGGTAAGCATGAATATAAACTTGAATAACTGTACTCGCATGTTTATTTCATGTAGCTCAAATTATGCTGCTATCTTTATGTTATAATGTTTTAAGCACATTAAGAAAATTCCACATTGCCAAATTAAAACAACGAGTGTTTCTTAATCGGTGTGCCGTAACTAACCATGAGAAATATTACGTTGTTTTTGAAAATTTCATACAGTCTACAGTCTACACTGTAAAAAAGACAGATGGTTCTTAATATAGGCAAATTTAATATAACCATACGAAACGAAAATATACAATAACTTCTTTCGAGTTACTAACGATTCCGAAAGCATTCTTTATTTTTAGAAACCTCAGAAACCAACATATTTTCGTGTTTTAAAGAACCATTTATAAAAACAAATGGTTCCTGAATCCTGTAAGTTGTATTTAGGAAAACTTCAGCCATGCTTTCACAAATAAAACAATTATAATCACAAGTAAAAATTCCATTCTTCTACGACCAAAATTAATTGAAATATCCTACTTTGAATTTCAAGAAATTTCGGAGCTTTCCGTCTCTATAAAATCTTTTATTCGTTTATAGTACCGAAATCCCCGGAATTTCCTAAAATTTAAAGTATTATATGGTGCTGAGTTTTGGTCGAAGAAGATTGGAATTTTCATGGTTTTACTTGTTAGAACATAGTTAATTTTTTTTTAAATATAGCTTATAGGATCCAAAGACCGTATAAAATTTAAAAAGTGTAACTTTTTTTTTATTTAATGGCAAGACTATTTTATCAACATAATTCTAAATCCGATCACATTTTGAACAATTTTGCAATTTACATTGCCTACGTGCTCCCAACAGGTAAAAAATTGAAGTACATTTCAATATTTTTGGGACACCCTGTATATATTAGTATTCATTATAGAGACGAGCTCACTTAAGGTGATACCGGTTAAAGGAGTATACCACGTAAATAGATACAGAGTGTTGGTGTCTCCCAAACTTTAAATTCAATAATTCTTTTATTATTATAAATTTAAAAGACGTGACATGCGTAAGTTTTATACAATAGTAATCAAAAATAGTTACATTTTTAGTCAATAAATAACACTGCACTGCTTAAACCTGTACAGATCCTACCATGAACATAGAAATAGATAAGGACTACAGTAATGGAACAGTGACGCAAAATTTGGGCAATTGTGACCACTAAAGTTTATTAGTATTCTTTAGTAGCCTTACATTATTAGTAGCCTTACATTATTAGTAGCCTTACAAAACGTCAAAAATTCTGTCCTTAAGTAAGACGAAGATTACTATTTAAATTTAGGGGTGTCAATTGGTTCTGGGGGTGCGCCACTATTCCATCACTGGGACTTCTATTGAAATCGCCTTTCGAAGAAGAAAATCGTTCCTCCACAAATGTTTCAAATAGGTGGCGTCTGTGTAGGACAGCTGTATCAGTTCGTCTGCTTCTTCAAATCGTCTGCTTGACAGCCATCATCGTCTGGTAGCATGAACCTCTATACCAGGACTTCTAACGAAATAGCCTTTCCAAGAAGGAAATCGTTCCTCGAAAAAAGCCTCAAATAGGTGGCGCATGTGAAGACGGATCCTGCATACGTCACTAAAATTCGTCTCGAGTCTCGAGGCTAACGAAAAAGACAAGCTACCGCGGTTCATTCCGCTTATCTTTTTTTACAGACCGCTAGAGTGACGTGTTGCTCTTTTCGTACATCTGCGTTGGTGCATTCGAGCATCACGTGACTTCCGCGGTCTGTAAAAAAATATACGCGTAAAGCACCGCGGTAGCCTTTCTTTTTCGTTAGCCTCGAATTCGTCTGCTTCACCGTTTGACACTGACAGTGACAGCCATGGGCGCTGCTGCAGCACGGATTCTGGTCAGCTGCGCCACAGATAATATATTCTACCAGATAGGACACTTCCATAAGCTCAATGGTAACCGAATCGCAACTTCAGAGCCCCTAGTGACAACAGTCGCAAACGGTTCGGGCTGTCGCCACAGGTAGGTATCACTTATCTTATTGTTTAGTATCTATCTTTTTTCCCCCCGCAGTTTCGGCGATGTTTGTTATTATTTAAAACATCAAACGCATTTTATTTTATCATACAAATACTAGAAACTAAGCAAATAAGTTCTGAATTATATATTTACACGAGTTTCTTACAGATTTACACACTTTTTTATAATAATTTAAACTGAGAAACTTTCAAATATTTAAACGATTCGATACTTGTAAAATTTGTTTGTTTATGTTATCGTAATACTTATCAAAATTATTTAAAACCACTTTTATATTTCTTAACGATGTATATGTGGTTATTTAATAAATAAATAAATATAGCATATTTAAAAATACTATTTAGTGCTAAATTTTAAATGTTATTTTAATACGATTTTAAATATTTTTTATTTAAATATTCCATTTAGTGAAGCGTTTTAAACAACGTTATTTAATACGATTCTAAATATATATATTTTTTAAGTAATAAATATAACATATTTAAAAATACCATTTAGTGCCACATTTTAAACAATGTCACTTAATACGATTTTCACAATTTTAATGTCTGCAGTAAAACACACTGCTATTTATTATTATTATTTTTTTTTTTTTTTTCACATAAAAAGCTTTACTGAAGCATGATAAAACATTAAAGAGACAAATTTTAAAAATAAAAATTTATTGCACATTTTGTAAAAAATACAACTGTATAGTAGGATAAATTTATGAATGTTTTCAACATAAATACAAAATTCCATGCATTAAAAAGTAATATTACATGGAAAGCATATTTTCTAACTACTTACTAAAAAATTCAGTTGGAACATATTTTATATACAAAATTTTAATATCATAAATATTTGATAACATTAAGTTTATACTTTTAAATAATGTGTTGTAACTCAATTTACTGTTTTTAGGTAGATTTCTTAAGAAATACTAACTATTTATTACATTCTCCCATAAGTTGGAATTTTTGCAGACCTACGCCGATTATGACTCGTAGAACCCAAAACCATTCCCAGTTCAAAACTTTATATATATATCTATGTCACTTTTTTATGGACACAATAACTCTAATAATTCTGCATAAATCTCTTCCAAACTGATACATAAAATCTCGGTCAAGTTTGTTAATGGGCAAAATCTAACGATGGAGGGGCTTTTTGTGAAAATAGAAAATCCCCCATAATTTCTTAACTATGCTACGTATCGAATCTATTTAAAGTTATTACTTGTAGGAAAAGGAGAAAATTTATGTATGACAGATTTTTGATATCATTAAAAATGGTCCCAAAGGGAGCAGGAAAGGGGGGGGGGCGGTTAGAAGAAAAAAATTCATAACTTCATCAATTCACAAGATATGAAATCCGTTTAAATTTATCATAAATCCTCTTAATATTATCTAAAACTTTTGTATTGACAAATTTTTTATAAGACCAACCTTTATAGCAAGAAAAATAAATAAAAACACTCACTACCTATTACATTCTCCCCTAAATTGGAATTTTTGAAAAAAATTTGCAGATTATGAGGCCGATTATGACTCCTAGAACCCAAAACAACTCCCAGTTCAAAACTTTATATATATATATATATCTATGTCACTTTTTATGGACACAATAACTCTAATAATTCTGCACAAATCTCGGTCAAGTTTGTTAATGGGCAAAATCGAACCATGGGGGGGGGGGCTTTTTGTGAAAACTGAAACCCCCCCATAATTTCTTAATTATGATACGTATCGAATCTATTTAAAGTTATTATTACTTCTAGGAAAAGGAGAAAATTTATGTATGACAGATTTTTGATATTATTAAAAATAGCCCCAAAGGGAGCGGGAAAGGGGGGGGTTAGAAGAAAAAAATTCATAACTTCATCAAGTCGCAAGATATGAAATCCGTTTAAATTTATCATAAATCCTTTTAATATTATCTAAAACTTTTGTATTGACAAATTTTTTATAGGACCAACCCTTATAGCAAGAAAAAAAATAAAAACAAAAAAATCCCTGCTGGCTCCACCTGCAAACAAGTTAGGTTTCGAAGTGGGTGGTTCCAACTATCGCATCATGGCAAAAAGGTAATCTTTTCCGCAATTTCCAACAAATAGGCACCCCATGGTCTGCGTTTTCGAAATCTACCTGTGCTTGTAGGCCGAGCTGTCAGGGATTTTTTTTCTTTAAATAATTTACAAACATTTATTTTACAATAACAAAGTTTTCGCCAGATTAAAAAAAAAGCAGGGTGCTGCTGATAGGAAAATGGCACTTTTTATATTCACAATGATGCATTTTTATCAGTGTTCCTAAATATCATTCAGATATTTTAGATATGTGTAGAGTTAGTTTACTCTGAACTTTTATGTTAGCCAAGCACAAATCTCGCTAAAATCTTTTTTTTTTATCCCCCTTGTCACTAACAGATTCTATTTTCCATGTGTGTAAATTAGAAATAATATTTTGATGTTGAAATAAAATGTTTCGGTTTATGGAATTCTTTTTTTTTCTGATCAAATGAGTGTAAGGCATGACTTTTAAGGTTCTGCATTTTAAATGGATGAAAGGTTTATATTTTAATGAAATAAATGCATTACAAATCATGATGATGGTAACAATATTTGTTGATTTATCATTTGCACCCAGCTATAATCCATATCCCCTTCCAAAAAAGTATCTTCAGTAAAATTTGATTACTCGAGACAATGCACGACTCTACTTATAACTATTTTTATTCGATGGATTTGGTTTAATCTTGCTTTTCAAAGGAAAGATCAGAATATTATTTCAGCTGAAAAAAAATATGTACTTGAATAAGAAAAACTTTGGTACTTCTCCATTATCCCGTCAACCACTTTTCATAAAAAAAAAAAAAAAATTAATGCCAAATAAACAAATGGAAGAATGTTGCCATTGCAATATCAAAATAAATAAATTCGAAAAAGCCTCACTCACCAAAGTGTCAACTATCAGTAAGTTTAAACACAAAAAAATTACAATATATTAATGAAAACAGAAAAAAAATCTTCCGATACTTATTTATTTACATTATTTTTTCTTAATTATTCTTCTCGTCTGGTGAATAAATGTTTGTGACATCAGTTGAAATTGATCTATTGCACTTAATTATGCAAAGCAACATTTTTTCAATGCATTTTCTCTTTTAATGTCATGGCACAGCTGTTTAAGGACGCAATTGTTATTTTAATTAATGAAATAACTAATAAATTAGTAAAACATAATGAAAAATACAGGTAAATATTGAATTAAAAACTGCTTCATGACATAACAAACACATTTAATGTATAGGTGCAGATTCACAGTCGCCACGTGGCGACTAAATTTTTTGCTGTGGCCACTAACTTTCGGTGTTTAAGTCGCCATGTGATTTAGAAGTAATCAATTTCTGGTATTCCCAGTCCCTATCGTGAAATGTTGATATTTTTTTTAAAGATTAAGACCAAAACACATAACAAACATTATTGTTATATTTTAATAACATTTCAGAATGATCTGTTTAACACAGCAAACTATTAAATATATTCGAATAGCAATGTTATTCGTAACAGTTTGAATCTGATAATTTTATTTTACATAGACTGTGATTTAAATTATATATATATAAACAAATGTTTGAAGTGTGTTTTGATTTTTACAGTGCAAAATATTCTCACAAATTCAGATTTTCTTTCATATGTGCTTTTGTCTGGCAAAATCAAAATAAGAAATATTGTTTTTCTGATATTCCCCGCTAGCATGATTGCTTAGCTTATACATATTTTTTTTAAACCGTATCTTGCCCAACTGATCTTGACCAATCTTCTGACTGTATATGATTTAAGATTTAATTAATATTCAAATTTTGTTGTACACGTGTTTATATTAAATAAATTACTTTACACTTTGAATTCATTATTATTATTTTTTAAGTTTTTTACCCTATATAAACACTATTGTTTTTATGTGTTTGTTTTACAATTGTGGCCACTGGATTTTTTGGGTTTAGGAGCCAGTGACTCCTTCCAAATGTTGGGAATCTGCACCTATAATTTAATGCTTCTGATGTCAAGTGAATAGGACTGCATTTTTGCCGTTAAATCCTATAGTTTGGCGATAGTTTTTTTTTTTTTTTTTTGAAAAGTGGTCGACGGGATAATGGAGAAGTACCAAAACTTTTTACACATTAATTTTGAACATAAAATTGATATTAGATATTTGATTATAGGGTACTTTCGGTTAGCTGGCCACCAGTGAAATATATATATATATATGTAATGTATGCATAAATATACATGTATATTGATGCAAGAACTTGTTTAATGTATTTTGAAATTCATAGGATACATATATATATATATTTCACTGGCACTGGCTAACTGAAAAGCACGGATTATAGACTAGTTTTCCATTACATTAATATATAATTCTCTGATAGTAGATTTTTGATCATAGAAAATTTTTTTGTCGGTTTCCAGGTAGATTCCTGCATTGAATCAGGTCGCTGTGCTGAATATGCCTAAAATAAGCTCTATCTGATATTATCAAAATAGTAAAGTTATTGATGATTATAAATATTTTTAGACTTACTAAAACATGTGAAGATTTAACAGATTAAAATTTTTCAATATTTAGTATTAGATAATTTCATTCTTAAAAAAAATGCAGATGTTTTACAGCAAATAATAGCATAACAAGATGATCTTTAACATTTTGGTGAAGCTGTAAAAGAAAATTTTCTCGATTGGAGAGATTTAAAAAAAAGAGAAACTTCAGATATGAAGTGGAATGAACATTAAAAAAAAATGGGTGTTAGCTGTAGCATTTCAATAATAACAAATGGGTGTTAGCTGTAGCATTTCAATAATAACAATCTATTTTTTTTCTGTTACTTTCTGCATCTAATGGCCAAAATATGTTGACTTGGATTTATCACTTAAAAAACAAAATCACAAGGAGTATTTGAATATAAAAAAAATTTCAACTACCTTAGATACTGATATTTATATTAAAAAGTTAACCATTTGCAGGTAATATTTTGAAGTTGGATTTATTTATAAATGTGAAGAAATAATTAGGTAAGATAAAAATATTAAATAGTTTTCACTGCAAAAAAATACTATAGTCAGTCAAAATAGAGAAAATCATTTATTGGTGTGGGGTGGGGGGCTCCTGTAATTAAACTTGCACAAGAGATTGGATAATAAAAAAATTAGAAAAAAGTTCATTTTACCTTTCAAAGTTTTAAATCAAAATTCTGTTGAATAGGCAAGCACCTTATTAAAAATGTAATAATCTAATTGATAAAAATAAATAAAATTAAATACATTATATTTGGGTAGCTGTTGCTTAAAAAATATATAATTTTGCTATAAAGCTTCTAAGTTGAAATAATTTGTACATTACTCCTGTTTGATTCTGTTTACCTTCTATCCACATTTATCAAATAACTGTAAATATCAGAGTTGTGTTGTAAGAGGTATAGCTTTTTATTTTATCACTGATTTAGAAATATAAGGAATTAACATAAGATATACATGTTAAGTTGTAAAGTCCATACAGACAACATTGTATAAACTTTGAAGACAGTAACATAATTAAATGGGGGAGTGGGAAAAGGATAACATTTCAGTTGATGTAAATGTTGAGGAAGAACAATAAACATTTATGTAAAAAAAAAAAATTTTTTTTAGAGAAATGTTCACTGTTATTAGATTGCAGGACTAGTCGATGAGGGTTCATCTTATAAATTTCAAAGAAAAATACTGATTAATATTTGTTACTTAAACTATCTCAGTTTATTTTTTTTATTTTTAGAATGTTATCCTTTTCTACTCGCCCACTGAATAATAGAAAATAAAAACCTACTTCTTTTTTGTACACTTTGAATAAAACTGTTTTTAAATCTTCATTTATTTTTTTAATGTGTTTGTAGAATTTCAATTTTTGAAATCATTATACTAACAATCTTTATGAATTTCAAGAACATTTACACTGTTGAAATCTATTATCTCAGAGAGAAATTTAACCATATTTTGTAGAACATTTGCAGACGAAAACATATGAGCTGTATCAACACTACACATTTTTTGCACAATATGAAATAATACATCACTAGCCTTTTTTAGACTATTACCCGAACAGTTTTTTTACTGAGTTAGCAAAGAATTGTGATTTACTGTATTTGTAGTGTTAAACAAAGTATTTTGACAATAATTCACAGTTTAATTTTAAACTTTTTCTTGCAACATATCCAGCCATATAATAAATGAAATTTTGTCTTTACTGTAAGATGGCAAGCATGGAATTTCATGAAGAGGAACATCTACATTTAATTTGACATGATCACTGAATATGGAAGTTAAATTTAAATATTTGGAAGCACTTCTATGTTTTAATGATATCAGAATTTCATCAAAATCTATTTCACCGTTCGTAGCCTTAGACATGCTGAAAATTTTGTTTACCGTCACTGCTTGTTCGCAACTTTTTAATTGTGAGCAATTCAGATTTTCCTCATTACCTCTTTTTGTTCTTACAATATGTTTGGAGCATTTTGAAATACAATCGTTTTTTAAACCAGTAAATTAAAGATTTATAGCTGTTCCTTTTTCATCTTTTGGTGTTAGTTTGAAAGAAAAACTGGATGTCTATTCTTGAGTGTTTTAAACTGTACTACAGATTTTGGTGTAGGTATCTGTACTGCAGATTTCAGTGTTTAAGTAGCTGGACCGAAGATTTTGGTGCATGCAACTGAACTGGTGCTAACAAAAGCAGAGCAACTAACCAAAGAAGCATTTTTATCCATGGGTGAATCTTCAACATCATTTAAAGAACATCTAAAAGATAAAGAATACATTGTTATAAAAAGCAAGTTTTTACAATTCTTTTTAAGAATATAGAAATTTTTAACATACTCTACTTTACTATTCCATTAAGTTCTAAAGATTAAAGTTATAATTAAGTAAAATAATTGTTTTATATTTATCGAAATACATACAACAAAATGCATTATACTGCAGCAAATTTAAATCAAAGCATAAAGTGTTATACTCTGAAAGCTAAAGTGTATAATGAAACCATATGTAAAAATATCTCTATCCCTTCTACACAGACATTAGTCAAAATAATCAAACATATATTTCAAGGGGCTGAACTGAAAACCATGAGTTATCATTATTTCTGAATAGTATTCTGCACATATTTAACTGCAGAATTCTGCGATTAAAAAAGGCTACAGAAATAGTGGAAATCTACAGGCTATGTCTTTACACCCCTGATATACATGATCTATTTATCGAGAAATTTAGTACATAAGTATATGGATGTATAACACAAAATATATAAAAATATTAGGGTACTTTTCGGTTAGTCGGGCACCAGTGTAATATATATATATGAATATGTATATTAATAAGTATATATATATATATATATATATATTTCACTGGCGCCCGTCTAACCGAAAAGTACCAATATTAATTCATAATTATTGTTTGTAATGAAAGGGTATTAAATAACTTACATTTTATTACCAATTACAGCACAACTTGCTTTCCTGTGGACATCAACATCAGTTACTTGAATAGTAGGCATAGATTCTGAAAGAATACTTTTCAAAGTATTTGTGAATGCTTCCATTTAAAATTGATTCGAGCATAAATATTGATGAGGTCTAGTAATCAGTTTCATCTGGATATTAGACATCCATTTCTCCAATCTAGAAACAAATATGTATGTAAATATACAAATCTATAGCAATAACAATGTCTAGTTTTACATAATTCTAATAAACTTTGGGTTTTTCAGATTTTATCGAAAGTTGCAAAGCAGTGAATTTAGAAAATTAATTATTTTTTATTAGTTACAATAAAGAATGGGGTTAATAAAGTTATAAATAGTTTTTTATTATTATTCAATAGGCTTAAGGATTTTGTGCATTGAGGGTGCAAATGCAAAGTGAAAATTATAAAGAAAGGGTGTGTATTAGGGGGGGGGGGGGAGTTTTAAAAAAGGGTAAATTTTTCATGGAAAGTGCTGAAATCTGATTGTTCATTTTATTATTTATTTTCTGTTACTGCAAAATAACAAAGGAGATTTTTTTTAGCTTAAATGTAGCATTCGCCTGCAGTCTGTCATCTTTTTTTTTTTATTATTATTTAACTTTTATTATTAAATATAAATAAATGAGTCAATTAAATTAAATAACATGTTTATAATAAGTAAATATGGATGAAAATTATTTTGGAAATGAGAAACAAAGCAAATGTGTTTTGATTTAAAATATAAGATGGCGGACTGTGGGTGAATGGTACATCTGTTCCATTTTTTTTAACGTTTAATGATTTTAGACTTTATACAATTGGGATATGGGGAAGACAAAAAGCAGAAATTTCAGGGGCAAGAATAATTTAGATGCTTGATTATTTTAATATTACAATGAAGAAATAAGAAGCTGGTTGTTTATATATTGTTACAAATAAACAAATAAGATAGAAAAAGAAAATTTAAGTTTTAAATATTTTAATCTTTGGCAGAAATATGCAGAAAAAATTTCAGAGTGGAAAAAACCCCCCTTAAGATTGGGGGGGGGGGGAAGCAGAGAAAATCTTTGCAAATGTGGTAGATTTTCACCCTTGTAACAGGGTTCGTACTCATTTCTTTAAATAAAATTCGAGGACCAAAACAATAAAAATTTAAGGACATACAAATTGATAAACTATTGAATTAGGAAATTTTAACTAAATTAACTATGCTCTATTATTTATTTTTACAATAAAATAAAGAATACAGCAGAGAAGTTTTTTGCCCCTAATTTTGAAAAGATGGAGAAAAAGAAGGGACTTTTTGCAGATTTTTCTTAAAAATAAGGACCCTTAAGGATAAAAAATTACTTTTCAAAATTTTTAAGGACTTTTATGACCGTACGAACTCTGTGTAATTAAATTTTCGGAAAGAAAATGAAAATGGAAACGCGAATTAAAATAAGTATAAAAAATGGAAATGAATAAAAAGTTAAGGAAAAGGAAAAATTGTTTAAAAAGAAATCTACATTAAAGTAAAATAAAACTAGATTTTTAACATTCGTGCATTTATAATTTATAAATACAGAAATCACTTACCTCCTTTAATTTCCTGTAGGAAAACAGAAGAATGACATGATTGTGTTATTATAAAACACCTTATTTTTTGACGTTTTGCAATAATTAATTGCAAGAAAAACAGCCCTGAAACAAGCACAATGGCAATATAAATTAATTATATTTAAGAAAAATAGCTCTGAAAAGAACTTTTATGAAAATGAAATACTAAAATAGCTGTCGTGTCGATATTAAATAAACACAACTGCCAACAGAACAGGTACATGTGACCGCGACAACCTGACAGTTTATAGATCGCGCGCCTGTGCGTTAGTTCTTGACTGTGCTCAGTAGTGGCGCTTGTATCGCGCCGGTTCGGGTTTTCGCTCCACTGTCCTATCTGGTGGAATATATTATCTGTGAGCTGCGCAGAACCGTGCGCGTAGCTGTGCAGCTGCCATTTAGTGCCGAAGTCTCGACACGATGTATCACTATTGCGTTAGAAGTCCTTCTATAGAGGTTCATGTCTGGTAGGCATCCGATATACGAATTTTACTGTCATATTGTTATTTATTTTAATTAGATATTAATATAGCAATAGCATTATATATTTCTTGCAATAAGAAACATTGTTGGTGACCGTTTCGGTTTGTTGTTTGTAGGTGGCGCTACCTTAGCTCAGTTGTAAGCCGCCTTCCATCTAATTCCAAAGTCGCGACTCGATATTAACACTATTTCGTTAGAAGTCCTTATCTAGTTCTATATTCATGGATCCTACATTAGAGATATCTAATGAGTAGAGATCTCTAATGTAGGATCTCTGCAGTTTGAGACAGTGTAGTGCCATCTATCGCTGATATTTGAAACTAAAACAAAGAAGCGTAGTAAAGAAATCCTAACTTTACACATATTGCTCTTCTGCAAGAATAACTTCAATAACTATCACCGTTTACTTATTATTGAAATGCAAAATGTTTAGTCATTTTTAGCCAACCCCCGTACTTTAATCATTGCAGCGGCCAATTGTTACGATTTCTGCTCACCAGTATTTCGAAATAGTAATCTTCGCCATATTTAACTCCAGAAATATGCGATTAAATAAAGCAAAGTTTTGTATGCGGAAATACTGGTGACAAAATATCATAGTAGTTGGCAGCTATGAATTATACAAACTGCATTGAAATATTTAGCTTAAGAATTTTTTCATAAATCTCGAAATTAATCAAATTGAATCAATTTTTTTTTACATTTTACATGTAGAACACAAAAATGTGTTCTGTATTTAAAGCTTTCCTCTCTTTCCTGCCCCTATAAATATTCTCATTAAAAAAAAATCACACAAAACTAAGATGGGTGATATCTTGCTTTAGTATGATGCATTGTTCTTTGTTGAAAGATTTTTAAGCTATAAATTTAAAAGTAAATGTTATCAAACCTAAACAAATTCCCTGATTTTGAAAATAAAATATCATAGATAACATATTTAACCGTAAAAAGGAAAGCTTGGTGTGAAAGCAGAGTTTCAACTATGTACAGGATGTCTCCAAAAAAAAAAAAAAAAAAAAAACATTGACTTCCGCTTTCATTCCTTAAATATTGATCATAGACATATATTATAAATTACAAAGTTACGTAAAAAAAGTACATAATTTTATGAAATCGATTAAAATTTTCAGAGGATTAAATTTGATGAAATACAAAATTTAAATTTTTATACGGCCCTCGTACAAAAAATTTCCCCAATGAGTAAAATGTGACCCATACACTAATAAGGTCATGTACAAAATTTCAGCATTTTAACATAAAAAGTCGCAGTGATATGAAAATACATGAATGCTGACTTAAACCACTTTTCGATGCCTGGATATGAGTTCGCAAAGAGGAAAAATCATGTTGGATGATCGCGTTTCAGGGGTCGTAACAAATTACAAAAGAAATCCATGATTGCATACTCTAGCTGTAAACATTTGGATTTTAATTTATGGTTAACCCCTCATCAACTTTGTTTGGTGTCTGCGACTTTTTGTGATAAAATACTGAAATTATGTACATGACTTTATTAGTGTATGGGGCCTATTTATTCATTGGGGAAATTTTTTGTATGTAGGCTGTATAAAAATTAATGTTGTATTTCTTCAAATTTAATCCTCTGAAAATTTTAATCGATTTCATAAAATTCTGTACATTTTTTTTTTCACGTAACTTTGTAATTTATAATATATGTCTATGATCAATATTTAAGGAATGAAAGACGAGGTCAATTTTTTTGGGACACCCTGTATAGATATATTAGCAGTTTTGGATCTACGCTGTAAAAAAGAAGTTTTTAATCTAGGAACATATAATATAACCACAAACGAAAATATTCAAAATCTCTTCCGAGTTACTAATGATTCCGAAAAGCGTTCTTATCTCTATAAACCTCAGAAACCAATACGTTTTCGAGATTTAAAGAAGCATTTACGAAAACAAAGTTTCTTTTGCTGCCGCTGATTTTCGGAAACGTTTCCGAGTAGTTTTTATAGTGTAATTGTCAGTTTTATCAACCCGGAATATAGGTTTTTCGGATGCTATCCATTCTCAAGTAAACATTTTCATGTTCAATAAACATGTTTTACAGATAAACATGATAAATTAACAGCATTAACATTAACATCAACATTAAAATAAATATTATTTTGTTACTCTTGCATATATAAATTTCATTACGCAGCTGATAATGTTTAATTGAGAATAAATAGCATCGTAAAAATCAATATTCCGGTTTGAGGAAACTGATTAATACGCTATAAAAACTATTTGAAACGTTTCTGAAAATCAGTGGCAGCAAAAGAAACTTTGTTTTTTAAATGTTTCGTTAAATCTCGAAAATATATTGTTTTCTGAGGTTTCTAATGATAAAGAATGCTTTACGGAATCATGGGAATTCGGAAGAGAGTATTGTATATTTTCGTAGATTAAGAAACATTTGTCTTTTTTTTTTTTTACAGTGTGTAGTAAACATGGGTAGCTCTGACACAAAATGGGGCTAATTTAGTATTAATCTCTTTTTATGCCAGGGTCGGTTTTTGTGAAGGGTTAATTACACTTTTAAATATAATTGACTATTAACAATGCATATGACTTAAAATGGATACATGACCTCTTTTGTAAAAAAAAAAAAAAAAAAAAAAAAGAAAGAAAAGAAAAGAAAAAAGAAAGAAAAAAAAGATCTTAAAAGCGTGAACGGCTGTTTTTTACGAGAAAGAATCGATTCGGGCATTGCTATTTTTTCCCGCCTTCACTTATGAAAGAAATGTGTACTTAAGAGGGGAGAAGGGGGGGTTGGAGGTAAGAAATAAATATGGAAGTACCGAAAATGAGCTTTAGAAACAATTTATCCTTCAGCTTATTCAGATACTCATAGTCTGTTTTTCTAGCGCTAATAGGAGTTGTAACTGTAAACAAATATACCTTTGGGTATTTTATTTTTGAAACTGTTGTTTTAGCTATATTTGTAAATAAACCTTCGATAGAATATATAATTAACAGTACCTTTAAAGAAGAAATGTTGATTGGAGAATAAACAGGCACTAACCTTTAAGGTAATTCTATATACATTTTGTTACTATTATTATTATTATTTATTATTACTATTATTATTTATTATTACTATTGTTATTTATTATTGTCTGTTTTTCTAACGCAAATAGGAGTTGTAACTGTAAACAAATATAACTTTCGGCATTTTATTTTTGAAGCTGTTGTTTTAACTGTTTTTGTAAATAAATTTTCGATAGAATATATAATTAACAGTAGTCTTGATTGGAGATTAAACAGGCACCAACCTTTAAAGTAATTCTATATAATTTTTTTACTATTACTATTATTTTTTGTTATTACTATTATTATTTATTATTGTCTGTTTTTCTAATGCTAATAGGAGTTGTAACTGTAAGCAAATATGACTTTGGGTATTTTATTTTTGAAGCTTTTGTTTTAACTGTTTTTGTAAATAAACCTTCGATAGAATATATAATTAACAGTATATTTAAAAAATATATATTGATTGGAGAATAAACAGGCACTAACCTTTAGGGTAATTCTGTATACATTTTGCTATTATTACTATTATTATTTATTATTATTAATGTTCTATTATTATTTAGTATGTGTGACGAGGATTAAAAAATTGACATTATAAGAACGTTTTCAAAATGTTAATTTTCTCTTTTATAAAGATACATTCATAAAATTTTATTTTGGTTGAAATTATTCCTTCTCAGGTAAAGTATGGTAGGCATTCCGAATTAGCATGTTAAGTAATTATATATTTTTATTAACTTTGCTTAAACAATCAATGCTAATGTGTATAAAACTTCCGGAAAGGTTTTTGTTATAAAATGTATGCATTTAAAATACTCCAAGTAAAAGAAAAAAAATTCCAACACTGTAATTAAAAGCCAATGCTGATATCTATAATATATATTAAAATAATTTTTAAAGTATGAATTAAAAATATTACAATTGAAAAGAAGAATGTTACGAGGCTATAATTATTGGGTTGTTCGGAAAATCCTTTCCATTTGGGAAAGTTGGTTCGTACCGGAAAATTCTATCATTTAATTATTAGACATTCATTCCAATATGTAATGTCTAATAATTGACGGGCAGAATTTTTCGGTACGAATTGGTTTTCCTAAACGGAAAGAACTTTTCGAAGAAGCCAATAAAAGCCTATATCTATAGCTATAATAAAATTACATTAATAAGAGGAATTATAAAAGTATAATTGAGGGGGTCGGGGAAAGAGAGTGCCAAGCCACGTTTTTGAACTTCTGAGATATTTCAATTTGAAAATTTGATCCAATACTCAAATCAAGATAACCTAAAGTTTTTTCGCCAATGTCTTAGTAACATTTAAGCTATTCTGAGTAACAATAGGGCATTACTTTAATGATATTACTATTACGTTTTTTGTAAATTAGCTATTTTCATTGGGGGCATAAACATCTGGGGCAAAAACGAAACCTGTCACATATATTGCCACCAAGTGACATTAGAAACAAATTTTATGTTGGTACTAGCTGTTACCCGTGACTTCGTTCACACAAAATTAAAAGAAGAGTAAATACATTAATTAAGCAAAATATTTCACTCCTGTTAATCAAAAACGTAAATAATTATCTGTTTACCACATTTGATAGGAGACAATACGGTATTTCTTGTTATAGGCCCTTGACATAACTCAGTCTTAAAAAAGTGAAATTTTGCGCCAAATAATCGCGAAAATGAAATTGCAACCAATGAAAAAAAGAGGGCCAAATAAAATCGTGGAAATCGATGAATCGTGTATAAAAACAAATGTCAATTTTACCTGATAAACCATTTTACTTTTAACGCCTTTGTTAAAAGTTTTAATAGCCGTCCTTCAAAAATAATTAATTGGAAATAGTATATGCTTTTTCTTTAAATTAAATTCTGCCTTCTTAATTTAATGTATAGCTGAAACAAATCTTGTTTTCTAAATGACAATATGTTGACAGACGATTTTTGTTCTGCAGAAAAAATTTGATTCATGACGTTTGAATATGTGAAAATATGTTTTTATTTTTCGGATAATTTACTGATATCAAGATTTTGTTTTCACCATCTATTCAAATTGAAAATAAATTCTGTTTTCAGTTTTAATGAGAAAATGGTGTAAAAAATATATTGATCTATTTTATTTCTCCCTTTTTTATTTATAAAAATGGAGTAATTTACTTGCCGGTTTTAGAGAAACTTTTTTAAATTCACAATAATAATAATAATAATAATAATAATAATATCTCGGAATCTAATTCAATTTTTTAAATTCTAAGAGTTTGTGTGACATCCTTGGATCAATGACAACCAATGTTAAGTAAATCGCGTTGCGTTCGATAGTCTAAGAGGAGTAGTTGCAAAATGCAAACAGACAGTCAGATTTTAAAATAATATATTCGTGTTCATTTTTCTTTTCTTAAAATTATGATGTGATTTTAGCAGAAAACTCTCGTCTGTATATAACTGATAATTATGCTTAATAATAAGTATAGATTTAAAAAAAATTCAATTTTTCGTTTTAAATATGGCGTGAAACTCATCTACTTTCTATACTTACTGATCCTTGAATTATTAATGTACGGAATTGATTTACGCTCCTTTTAAAACATATTTGAAAATTTGTATATTTATTTCAAATATGACGGCATTTTATTCCCAGAAAAATGTCTTTTTAATGATATAATTCTTAAATTAGTGATTGCACGCTGTGCAGTAAGGGGATAATTCACATTCTTTGTATTGATATAATTCTTGTTAATTTTCTTTTCCTGGCAATCATGAGGTAAATTTTAGCAGAAAACTCACATCTGTATGTAACTGATATTCAAGCTTATTATTAATCAGTATCGATAAAAAATATTTCAGTTTTTTATCTTAAATATGACGTCCATTATCTATCTATTTTCATTATATATACTGATATTCATGCTCCTTGTATTATTAGGAATATTTGAAAATACATGGTTTTATTTATGACGTCACATTTGTCCAAGGCAAGGAGAATCCTTTTCATAGTTCCATGGTTCAAGCGAAATCTTTTCTAAATAATATAATTATTATTCATTTTTATATCAAATTATATCGCCGTCTTTGACAGAAAAGGCCTACTCAACGTAACCGATATTCATACTTCATGTATAACAACAAATACTCCATATTTGGTTTGCAAATATCATGGCAATTCATCATCTTTTGAATTATTTCTAATTTTAATTTTTTACGTGGAAATCGTTCAATTGAAAAATAATTGTTGAGGAAAAATTATTATTCCAGTTTTCTTATTTATTGGCAACGGTAATGCTTAGCAACGTAAAATGGTTAATTAAATTTTAAAGGAAAAATATTCATTGATTCAACCCATTTTAGGGCACCCTATATTTACTAGCTTCAGTAGATAAAAAATATTCAAGTAAAAAATGTTCCTAAATTTTGTAAAAAAAAAAAAAAAAAAAAAAAAAAAAAAAAAAAAAGTAGACGAAAACAAGCTATGTGTTATAATGCATTCTAAATAAAACACCAGCATACAAGCTGAAAAAGATATGTAACATTCGTTGGCCAAAATATCATACTTATACAATTTTTTAATTAACTGAGTGTATTGTAAATTGCCATTTCGTTTCCGCGTAATAAAAACCTTGAAAATATTAAAGAATAGCTCTGTTTCATTCTTTCGAACTGTAACCCGGAAACCTGCATTTCTACCTTCGTGTAATTGTGCCAATGGGTATTCACGAAGTTTTGTGAGTTCCACTTGAAACGATTTCATTTAGCAACTACGACACAGAAACACTTTTTGGCATTTTATGTGAAAAAACAAATATATTTTTCGAATGAGAACAGGTTTCTTGGTAGGGATAAATGACGGCTTCTATCCAGCTTTGTGCCTAGAGAATCCGAAGTCTCGCCAGCACAGGAGCAATGGAATTTTTTCTTTTATTATTTCTTCTTAGACGCAGGACAGTATTTTGTGAATTAACTTCTAGGAAAGGGGAAAAAAATAATTGAATAAAAAAAAATAATTGAATACATATACAACACCGTGTAAAACAAATGTCTGTCTAATAGCAAAACTTAACTCAAATACATTTTGCAATTGAAAGTTTGTTTCTATTATTCCTGTTTTGAATCAATCTGTAGGTATGTTATGTATGCACTAGTGGCAAATCCTAATCACGAAAGTGAGGCATACTCTTTATCATATATGTACTTTTGTATTGTACTTTTGCACGGATTAGCACAATAAATGTGTACTTTTAACAGCATGCTTTCAGAATTCAACTTTGGTATATACGTCTATGTAAAGTTAAATTTCTTATTGACTTGTATTTTATTTTTATGGGGTTAAGACAAAAATAAACAAGATATTTTCCTGTATAGTTTCAATGACAGAAAAAAGAAGCAAACGTGCTATTTGAAAATTTCGTTTAATTAACCAAAAAATCCTATATATATATATATATATATATATATATATAGGAATCACTCTATTTAAATAGGGTCACTATATTTAAATTTTAAATATAGATTATACATTTTTGCCTGGTTTTAGATAAAAATATTTAAAAAATACACCCCATTTCTCGTGTTTTTGATTACTTAAATCTCCTCTAACATCTATATTATTCGGACAATGTTTCATATTTCTTAGCTACTGATTAATATGAGTAACTGCAACTGTATTAATAAGACATTATTATTTACTTTGCAGCTGCTAATTGAAAAAGATAGGTAATTCAAACGAGATGTGCTATTCAAGCCATTATTGTAAGCATCAAGTTCACTAGAAAAAGGCAATATCAATTTTAACTGTGGTGTGGTTGAATTACTCCAGAGAAATATATAAAGAATCTGCCTTATTAATTTTATCTGTTTTATTAATTTTTTTTACTATACACTTTGCTACTCCCTTACCAGTTAAATAAAAAAATTGAAAGTATTGCGGATTTGTTAACATTTTTAGAAATCAATCAGACACATTTTCATGTATGCTAAGTAGCCCTCATTAAACAGGGGGAAAAATAATTTTACGCTGCCAGCAACACTTACATTTTTTGGCACAGAGCGCTGTTGACTCAGAGTCTTCAGTCTTCACTGAAAGAAAGCGACTTTTAGATGATTATGAATATCTTAAAATTTATTTTTACATTAGTAACAAAAAAAAAAAACAAAAAAAAAAGCATAATTTATTGTTCTAAAAATAAGCATTCAAATTATCGTACTGTTTTACCTTGTTTTCAATTGTATTACATTATAAACGAAATCAGTGCATTTATTTGAAGACTGTATTATTGTGCTGTCGTTTGCCTCTCAATATAATTTACACTTTATAGCACTGCATGATTCACATGTAACATCATATTATAAATGGATGCATCTAAAAATCAATGTTTGCTTTCATATATCCATTAAAACATTTGGTGCCTTTTTTTCAAGCAAAGGATATTGACCTCCTTTTAGCATTGATAAAGAAGACGGGGCTAAATGCATCCTAAAGGCTTTCAGGTCCCTCTCCTTTCATAGATGTATTTATACATGTTGAGATTGTGAAAACATGTTTTCATCTGAACCAGTGTTTCCCAAAGTGGGCCCACGAGGTGGGGATGAGGGTGGAATTTGATTATTAAGAGGGGCATTTGAGATTTATTATTAACTCATTAGCTGTTAGTTTATTTTTGCCTCTATTTGGAAAAATATTGTTTTAGAATGAAAATAAAACTAATATATGCATATTTTTAAAATCAAATGAAAAAATAAGTTTTTTAATTTTTAAAAAGTTCTCATACAACAGTTCAAAATGCAACAGAATCGGGAATAAATGTACGATAAAATATCTATGATATTTAGAAACCCATTTTATAATTATTCTGGGAATACCTGTATTTTAGAATTTTTCGACTAGTATTTATTGAATGACACCTGTATTTCCATTCGCTCTGCAATATGTCACAGTTTATGTCCCAGATTAATTGTTTATGTACAGGGGTCGGAAAAACTACTTTTTTTTTCTAGTAGCAAGCGAACTACAACAACAACTACTTTATCAAAAATCTAAACTACAACTACGATTACTTATTTTAAAAAGTAGTGACTACAAACTACTTTTCAAAAGTAGCCATTACTTCGCTACTTTTAGATTTTTTGAAGGATTCAATCTACACTCGAAATTGAGGGCACGGAATTAGAGTTATGCATGGGTCGGGTTGTGTACCCGACCCAAACTTGAAAATTCTGCTTAAAGTCACCCGACCCAAATCAGACAAAAAAATTCGCCAAGCCGAAACCGACCCGAAACCCAAAATATTTATACCCGAATCCGACCAGAAACCGCAGAAAAGAAAAGTAATCCATATTTTAATACAATTATGGAAAAATAGTATAGGATTATACATCTAATATTAATTTTACATTTTTTGTATAAAAATATATACTCATTAATATTCAAATATATAGTTTTTTTTATTAAAAATATTCAGGACTTTCTTTAGAAATGTTGTGTCAATGGGAACTTTCAATGACAACACTCTATTTTGTAAAAAAAAATATATATATATATTTTAATCTACTTTGAAATTTACGCCCATGTACCAAATTTCAGGTAACCTGGACTGAAAGTTGTAAAATCGCTTTTATCTAACTTCCATAATTATATATTATGAAATAGGAAATTGATATTCGAAAAAACTGTAAATTATAACCAATAAATATTTTCAAAGAAGTCGATTACTAGAAACTTTTAAACTTCTTTACAAAATTTCAGCACATTCTGCCAAATAATTTTTGAGTTATGATTAAAATACCAGCTTTGAGAGACCATAACTTATTAAAAAGAGACTAATCTCAGAAAATTGTTGATAGATGTAACAGCAATGTTAATTATTTGTATTTGATAGAAATTTGATGTATTTAGGGTTTTT
Organism: Maratus michaelseni; assembly: GCA_963931845.1. Taxonomy (NCBI): domain Eukaryota; kingdom Metazoa; phylum Arthropoda; class Arachnida; order Araneae; family Salticidae; genus Maratus; species Maratus michaelseni. The sequence continues at coordinate 130,400,992 of OZ007599.1, forward strand.
TTTAATACTAATGATATTTTCAGCTGAAAAGTATTAAAATTTTTTGTAATGATTTAACTTAATAAGCGGCCTCTAAAATTAACCCAATTTTTGTATGGAATATATCGAGATCTAATCATAGAAACTTTGCAAAAGTTTATAACTAGGCTAATTTGAGGGTCTGCATTCGTATTCTAGTATTAAAAGTAAGTGTTCGTATTGAAAAAACAAATTTGTGTTCTGATCGATATCAAATCAACTATTAAACATTACAAAACAGTCTTTTAGTGATAAAGAACCTAGGCTGATAAAATAAAAATAAATAACCATAAAAATAATGTTAAGTATTCTTTGACTTTTTCTTCCCCAAGCACTTTTTTGTTATGTACTGGAATCTGGAGGAATATGTATTCAAATGATTTTTATGCATGAATGGAACAAATACTTCACAACAATAAAAAGACGTTTTAATAAGATAAATTTTTGCTACAATAAACAATAGGATGAGAATATTTTCTTAAGTAGAAATCTTAATTTGAAAATATTCTTTTAATGATCTGGCGATCTTTTAATGATCTGGCGATCTTTTAATGATCTAACGTACTGGCGATCACTTCTGTGCATGTACGGGGAATCCTCTACATTTTTAACACTAGGAGATATCGTTTCGTGTTTCAAAAGAGGGCAAGGGATAGAGTGAGAAGTTCGTTTTTTTTTTTGGTCGTATTAAAAATGTCATAATTTAATAACTCTACAGTTAATTCGATGATTTTGATGATTTTTTTTTGCCAATTTTCTTTTTTTTTAAGAGAGGGAAACAATAATATATGTTACATTTTATTATTATTACTATTTAAGGTTTCATCGCGAGCTTTCGGCCAGAATTAAACGTGTAATATGTCTAAATGTCAGTAAATAAATCAACAATCACTACAACAGTACTCTTAGCTCGTTTAGAACCATTTTCGTTTAAAAATATCAAACCATACAAATTCGAGGTTCCTTTGCAAAAACAGAACAGAGCGTGATTAGCACGTCCTGGTGTGCGCTGCCGAAATCAGTAGGATCCCCAACTATAGGTTCGTTTGGATAGAGTTTCGTGCAAAAATATAAAATCATACAAATTCGGGGGTGTTCGCTGCCGAAGGCACTGGGATCGCCTTCACTAGATCCCTTCCGGGGAAAAATATCTGAATTCAACACTGGGCGGGTCAGCCAGTAAATAAATAAATCAAACAGTTATCGCGGCTTTATTTAATTTTTCTATGACATAAACTTCATAATTCAGTCATAAAAGTCAACATCTTGCAAAATACATTGCAAAACATCTTTTCACTTCCCAGACAAAACAATTTTTATTATAGACACACACGCGCACACGCATATGCACGCACCCATAAATAAAGATTTTCAAATGAAACTTAAAGTGCGCCTTAACAAGTAGACATAATTACCTCTTAACTTTATTTTATTTCTATATTAAGACTTTTTTGTAATCTTATAAATAAGTGATCAATGATTTTTGGATTTCGATAAAAACATAATTTATATAGATTTTTTTTCTAAAAACAGTTGTATGTAAATATAAAATTAATGAGTCTATTTTAAAAATATTTATTGAGTGTTATTATTTATTTTTCTGACCTTTGATGAACGAGCATTAAAAATCGATATTTTGTGCAGATATTCGATAGCTTCCGTTAATAAGTTTATCTTATCCGAGCTGTTTTTCTCCGATCGTTTTCTTTTTTCTTTTTCGGTGCAAACAAAATATTCGTGTTTACAAAAACGAATTTTTTTAGGGTAAGAAAGCAATTTAAGTTATGTCATGTTAAAAGGTGAACTTAAAAATAAAAATCTGGAAACAACTTATAAGACAGGAAACTGAGACAACTGAATTTTAGCAAATTAAAAGTGATGATCTTGGAGAGGTGATAACGAAAAGAAAGTATATAAAACGGAATTCAGACAAAATTATAATGGGATGAATGCACCTGAAACTGATTATTTTGTGTAGATTTCTTCAAGTTAAATTATTTTTCTGATGTAATTATTGGTACATTTTTTTGCATATTTCCTTAACCCTTTATAAGGCAAATTAATAATGTTGATTAGATGTTGAAATGGTGGAATGCCACCGGAATTTAAGAACAAACTGATTTAAAAGAATTTAAATACTTCTCGTCACTTAAATTATAAAAGCACAATTTCATTCAAAAATTCTGGTACAAATCATTTTTTGACATTTTGGGATTAAAATTAAGTGGGAAAATACTTCCCACTGCCTTAGAAAGCGTTAAGTCAATATGGAAAAATCTTATAAAAAAAGAAAACTGAGACAACTGAATGATCAAAATGTCGTGAAACCTAAACTTTAAAAACGTACAAAATTCAAAATATTAGGGATAAGTTTTCGAAAAATGGAAGCATTTTACTGTTGTAAGCAGAAGAAAATTCAGTTGTAGTTTATGCCATTACCTGTAAAAATAATCTCTTTGGCGCAATATGGAACTGAAATTTTCCTAAGCACAAAGAAATTTTATGATTGAGAATTATTTTGCAACAACATCTTTCATAAAATTCATTGAAACGTTTAAAGAGACATTAATGAAAAATTGTGATTTCTTGGAGGTTTTGTTGATGAACGCCTCATTTAAAGAAAAAATATTGTGGCCGTCACGGTCCCCGTTCCTACCAGAAATGCTTTGGTTTCCTTCTATAGCGTCACATAAAAGTATATATTTATTTGAACAATCCACATTCTATCAATGACCTGAAAGCAAATAATAAATAGGAGATTCAACAAATAAGCGCTTGAACATTGATAGAAGTGGTCTTGGTAAAACACATAAGTTTCACATATCCGAGAAAACGTGTCCCATTTTGAGCAATGTCCAGTGATAATGTTAATTTTTTTTTCATTTTTGTTTCTCAGAATTATCATTTTTTCAATTTACTTCATGTTTGCAGTTTGAATCATATACCGCGTGTTCCGGCTAAATTTGGCAATTGTTGGTGAAAAAAGAAAACATATAAATATCTGAGTCAAAAAGACATTTTAATGGCAAAAAGGCATTAAGTGACATGCAAATTACAACAATGCAAAGAGACATTAATCGAAGAAGCTACCCCCAGCAGCCATAACTGTCTCGAGGTAGGTATGGCAAATGCATGTGGCACATGAATCCTACAAATGCTGCTCTAGTTCTGCCGATCAGTTAAGTTTTTGTGATACTGGCAGTCCTTTTCGTTAAATGCTGAACCACAATAATGCATAGGATTGCAATCAGGGGAGGTTTGGAGCCGCAAACAGACTAAACCCTACTGCAGCGGCCTCTTTGATGTCGCCAGTCGCTTTCTTTGATGTGGTTAGTTTACTGTCGCTCGGCGACAGGTCAGAGGTCAGCGGAGAAGATCCCTGACATGTTTATCCCCGTCCTTCTTTTGTTTATTAAGACTCCCCTTTCTTTTGTTGATGACCGCAGAACATTTGGAAAAGAAAGCTCAGGGAAATAATTTATAAATATTTGAGGCAAGTGTTGTTTGAACGCAGTTTTAGGAGTACAGGCGTTGGGATAACAGGACACCCATGTAACATAGGAGTCTTCAACCTTTTTCCTGAAAATCGTTTGCTATCAGAAATTCCGGAAGGTAATCTTTGTCTTATTTAATCTCAAAGTTTTACCCTTTACAACTCGTCATTTCACTTCGGTATCTTTTTTTAATGTTACGGGAGCAATGAGTGGTCTTGATTGCGGAGTTGAATCACCAGCTTATATCACCATGATCAGGGGGGTAAAAACTGGGCGCCAGTGGGCCGATTGTCACCACTAAATTTTTAGCATTCTTCACCTAATAAGAATAGGGGAGATGGGGGATGAATGGGACAAGGGATGGATGGGACGTTCTTAATATTTTAGGCAAGAAACATTTTTTTTAGTTGCTTCCTATCCTCATAGATTTCACGACCATAGTGTGCTTCAGAATCAAAAGCAAGACCACATGACTGTTTTCATTTTCCCTCAAATTTGCATTTCCTGAAATCTCTGCTCAAAAGTATTTTTTTTTTTTTTACATTTGAAGTTACTTAAATATCTTATCCAATATAAACAGTTAAGATATGTTGTAGTTTTTCATTTAAAGGCTCAATATCGGTAATTAAAATGAATGACTATTAATCATTGTGGCAGAATAATTTTTGAGACAAAATGGCTGACAATTGAATATATGCATCATGGGGATGATTGGGACATTTCAAATGGGGATGAATGGGATTGTCTCATTCATCCCTAGATGATGCTGAAAAACATATTTATTAACTAAATAATGTTATACAGGTTGATAAATTAATAATTTATGGTAATTATTCTTTTAACATTTCATCCTCATTGTAGCCATCGTCTTCAGCCATTGAATGCTTCCGTTTATGGGCCTTTTAAGACAAAGTTGAGATGAGTCCAAGATGATTGGCTGACAAATAATCCTGGATATCATATTGCAATTTATAATCTCTCAGCTTTTGCCAAAGAGGCATTTTTGTCAGCTTTTAGTCCTTAACATTGAATACAGGGAGGAAAATATTTGTGTCCCATTCATCCCTGCTGTGGCGATTATTGGGACAGAGAGGAACTTTTTTTTAATTTCATAATATATATCTGTATAATAATAATCTTGAATAGATATTGTGCATAAGATGTAGTCAAACACTTAATGTATGAAATGTGATATATAATATTGATAATAACTTATAAAATATATTTAAAATAAATATTTTTGTTAAAATGTCCCATTAATCCCCCATCTCCCCTACTAATAAAATTTAGGCTAAGTATACTAATAAAATTTAGGCGAAGAATATTAATAAAATTTAGTGGTGAGAATCGGCACATTGACGCCCAGTTTTTACAAGACTGATCATGATGCAGGTTACTCTTTTCCGATATTCTGATGGCTTCCACCCTTCCCTTTCCGTTACTTTTGACATCAAGTGTGATTTAAAACCAAAGAGTATAAACATATTTAGAATATGTCACATTTTTCACGACAACCGATAATTTTATACTATTTACAAACTGCCAAATTTAGTCAAACACCCTATATGTATTTTTTAAATAAAATATTTTTCCACGGGTCGCGCGACCTTTTGATCACCCTTAAGGCACGAGGAATAATAATCCAGAAAAATCTTCCCCTTTCTCTTTATTTGACATTTTATTAACATACATCCGGCCTGTGTACAGTGTTGCCAGTGAGCTACTTTTTTTAAATTCAGTTTTCGAGCTTGCCACCAGTTTTTTGAGAAAGTAAAATTCATCTAATTTAACGACAGATTAAATAAAGGAAAAATAAGGCAATTTATACCATTTCAAAAAAGTGGTGCCAATCAAGCAATCTGAATTTTAAAAAAGTAGCCTACTGGCAACACTGCCTGTGTGCTTGGCGTCAAGCGTCCGTTTATAAGTCATCGTCAATATATACAGGGACGAGATAGCACACATGAGGAAATTTACAACACACAGAAATACAGCCGGAAGCGCCACAAAGAGTGTGCAACGGAGCCAGAGTGATTCGAACCCGCTTCCGCCTACACTCGCAAGCGATTAGCGGTGTGATGCTTTGACCACTCATCCACGGTGGGTCCATTTCTCTTTCTAGAATTTAAATTATCTACGGTATCAGTTGGAAAATGAGATTGCGCTAATAACTGACCACTTATATCAGACTCTGCTTAGATAAACCAGGGCTACACTAGATACCGGGCTTGCTCATTCATTATCGTGTCGTCACAAAAGGTGGCTGGCTGCGGCGAAAGATATACAGCGATTGGCACAAAACGATGGGCGCGTCGATTTGTACCAATCGCTGGTTTCGGCCAGTCACTATTTGTGACGTTATGAGAATGAATGAGCAAGCCTGGTATCTAGTGTTGCCTTGGATAAACGCGTTTGTCCAAACTATGGATAACATGGGCATTTTCTATTTTAGAACTTGGCGATACTCGCCTGGACGGGTTCGATCGTATGAATGATACAAGCATTAGCTTGGCACAATAGCGACATTTCCATTTCTACTAGACTTCTGTTCTAGAGCGTACTTTTGAGATGCTACAGAACTATCTGATTGGCTCCGTATTTCCTATTATATTGGATACGTCTTAGAAACGAATCACTTCAATTAGCGAAACACATGGCAGCTACATAACTGAAAATAACTTAAAACTAAATGATGACTCTTCTTTTATTTAACTTATAATATTAAATATTCCTCTTTAATAGCGCAACGAAATAGTCGAAGAGCGTAAATCTATTTTTAAAATATTCATATCGTCACTAAATAGGATAAACCCAGGGGCCTCCGTGGCCGAGTGGTTAAGACATCATTTCGTTAATCGCTTGAGAGCGTAGGAGTCAGGTCGGCGGGTTCGACTCCCGCCAGCTCCATTGCACACACTTTGTGGAGCTCTGGATGTAAATTTCCTTGTGGCTATCTCGTCCCTGTATATTGCCGATGACTTATAAGCGGGCACTTGATGTCAAGCACACAAGTCAGATGTATGTTCTCAATAAACAAGGATAAACCTTGTAAACAAGTGGGAGGTTCTATTTCCATCTAGCGATAACCAATAAAACAGATCAGAAGTATCCTAGAACAAAAGTCTTGTGGAAATGGAAATGTCGCTTGGCAATAATGGCAGGCTCGCCAAGATACTGGCGATTCTCTTTTGTCTAGAATCGTCTCAACCAATCAAATGTTATTCCCCGTATGTCGCCTCTTTCATATCTAGGATCCCTGCATAAAACATTTCCAAAAGCAAGATTCCGATAAAAACATTCCGCAGCGGAATTTTCCTGGCACTAAAGCGCTCAATTGCAAAAAACCACCATGCACCTAATTCTCCTGAAAAACTTGTAAACTGCCAAAACACATCACTATTATCACTGAAGACCTCAAATAACTACGTAGCAAGACCAAGGCAACACTAGATACCGGGCTTGCTCATTCACTCTCAAAACGTCAAAAATGGTGGCTGACCGCGACCAGCGATTGGTCCAAAGCAACGCGCCCATCGTTTTGTGCCAATCGCTGTATGTCTTTCCTCCTAGTCAGCCACCTTTTGTGACGTCATCATAATGAATGAGCAAGCCCGGTATGTAGTGTAGCCCTGGCAAGACCCAAAAACAGAAGACCCAGTAAACTACCTAAAAAACTTCGTAAACTACAAGAGCTCCACTGCTGAATACAGAAGGTCACACGCTAACAGCTTTTACGCTGAGTCATTCCACATCTATGCAAAATGACATAATTTAAAAACTGTAACAACAGAATACATCGTCAGACAAAACTCTTCTTGTGTTTTTTTTAATAGACCGGGAGGCGGTAGCACAGAAAATCACCTCATCGAGTTCATGGCTGAAATTCCATAATTAGTTAAAACTCGATTCGCATATTAAAACGCAATCGGTCTGCCAAGTCATATCTTGGTGGAAAACACCTTAAAACCCGATTTTAGCGGTTGACTCGTAGGTTTACCATTGTGTTTTCCTGCACCTAAAGATATGAAAACATGGAGGACTGGGTGCAGGAACACACAATGATAAACCTACGAGTCAACCGTTAAAATAGGGTTTTAAGGTGTTTTCCACCAAGATATGACTTGGCAGACCAATTGCGTTTTAATATGTGAATCAAGTTTTAACTAATTCTGGAATTTCAGCCGTGAACTCGATGAGGTGATTGTCTGTGCTGCCGCCTCCCGGTCTATAATAAAATCAAAAAGGGCAGCCGTGTCCGATAACGATGTCTCTGGACGGATCTAAACTGCGTTCAAAACTGCCGATGACTTCGTCCAGGCTGTTGCTGGCTATGCTCGGCTATCGATGATTTTTTGTCGTTGTTGTTACCTCAAGTGGGGGTGCTACTGGATGCTACCTCTTTCGGAGAGCACCCTGCGAAACTGGCGAAGGTGGGGGTGGGGGATGGGCTTTCTAACTGTAGCATGCTTTTTTTCAAAGCTGTATTATAACTATGATAGGGAAGCTAGATATGACAGAGGTGACATACGTTTGATTGGTTGAGACGATTCTGGACAAAAGTGAATTGCCAAGCATCTTGGCGAGCCTGCCATTATTGCCAAGCTAATGCTTGTTAACTTGATTCACTGACATAAGCAAACTCGTCCAGGCGTGTATCGTCATGTTCTGGAATAGAAAATGTAGTTTACCATAGTTTGGACAAACGCGTCAGTCTAATCACAGTCTGAGCATCGTCAGGGCTACACTAGATATCCGGCTTGCTCATTCATTATCATGACGTCACAAATGGTGGCTGGCCGCGACGAAATGCATACAGCGATTGGCACAAAACGATGGGAGCGTCGCTTTGAACCAATCGCTGGTTGCGTCCAGCCACTATTTGTGACGTCATGGAAATGAATGAGCAAGTCCGGTATCTAGTGTTGCCTTGGCATCGTATGTCAGATGTCACCACTCTCATATCTAGGCACCCTCTGCGAAACTGACGAGCAAGGGGTGCTTTCTAACTGTAGCGTGCTTCTTCTTCGAAACTGCATTAGAACTATGAGTGTTAGTCGATAACTGATGTTTTCGATGAGCACGTATATCGTAATATCCTCTCTTTAGTTTGGGATCGATAGCACTGATGAAATATAATTAAACCTCTCCTCCATGTATTTATGAAAAAAATTACAGTTGATACCCCTTGCATCGCGGCAACCAATATTTTCAGTTTAATATTAAGACTAATTACATAATTTTAAATTAGCATGGTTACTTGAGAATGTTTAGCTTTTATCATAAAAAATAGTTATTGCTGAAATGGTATCGGAATAACATTTGGAAATTGCTAAATGTAAAAGTGATTGCACTGTACTCATGAGGAGTTTGTTCGGAAATCGCATTTAGATTTTATTGAAGAAAGTACTTTGAATGGTAAATGAAAAAAAACACTTCACAAAATTTATTTTGCGAGTAATGAGTAATTGTGAAACGTCTTGAAATGAAACTAGCGAGGACTTTAACATTTTCAGAACTGCAAAGTGTAAACTGCGACTAAATAATATTGTGTCTATAGTAACGTTTGATAGCCAATACTAAATGATTTTGGGAGCTTCTGGTGTAGACTAATTTGCTGTTGATAGACTTTGAAATGGACAGTTTTATCTATTTAATTATAATGAAACAGAGTCTAGAAATTCTTTGGACGTTCAGCAAGATTAAAAACCCGAAGCATTATAGCTGAAATTGCAAAGCTCTGGCTCTTCTATCACAGTTCCAAACAACTACATTTACCAGGCCATTCATCGTATTTCAAACCGATTGAACATGTTGTAAGGTATTGCTTCAAAGTATGGAATCATTTATCCGGAAAACAGTTAACCAGAAAATCAGTTTGACTGACTTCAAATCTTTCCATCATACAGTGTCAGTTAGACATGTGCACTGTTTCATTCATTACCACATGCACGTTATAACTTGATGCCAATATCTATCATTTGAAATGGAAGCATATTCTGTTAGATATTTGGTATTTTTATGCTTATTATCTTGATTGAATCAGATTCTTGGTCTGAGTAATCTAATAATTAATTTGATATCTGAAAGAATACCACAGCCACATACATTATACATATTCTATCAAATGGTTGCTTTAATTGCCAACCAGTTATCCAGAAAAACAGCTTATCTGGAATATATCTGGCCCGGACCACTCTGGATAAATGCTGTGCTGTATTTTAGAAAAAATTGGAATCCCCCCCCCCCCCCTCAAAAAAAAGTAAGTTCCATTTTCAAAAGGCTGAAAGCAGTCATATAGGCTGTTGGAGTTCCAATAAAATATTAAATGTCGGTTAAGTTAACTCTTAGTGACTAAACTCAAATTTCAAAAATATTTACTCTGATGTTAGACTACATCATTTTAAACATGTAAAAATGAAAAAAATTAAAACCAAATAAAATATTGACTAAAAGAAACTTTGGAACAGATGTGTTACACTCACGCTAAAATGTAAACAAAAGATTGGCGACTGTTTGGTTGGCGCGATTTCCAAGACTGCGCCAAACGAATAACTTAATACAATGGTTAGGTTGCCATTAAAGGAAAAAATCCCCTAAATTTGGCGACTTTTTTCTTTTTTTTAACCGATTAATTTTTTTTTTTTTTTTAGCGTGAGTGTAAAGCATCTAAGCCGAAACTTTTTTTTTCATATCTGCAATAAACCGAAAATTACCTACTTCTCATAAGTAGTGTCAAATTGCTAATGATGAACTTATGAAATATGAACTTACCTTTGTAAAAAAAAAATCTATATTTGACGTCTGCAGCCTTTGTAAGTTGACAAAATTTACCAAGTTCATTTTAGCAATAACTATGTAAAACTGCTTAAATGATAAATAAATCTTTGGCATGAAAAATTAACTGTGTATTGCTGTCTGTTGAGAGTTCTAGCAACAATTTATATTAACTGCTGTGTTGGGAGATGGCAGCAATCAATAAAATCGTCTTTTAAAGTCCGCTGTATAAGTAACTTTTGGATATGTTGGAGATATGCAACGTGGTGATACAAAGGGTTGATAAAGCTCTTCAAAATGAAATAATTTGCATGTTTACCAGGATTGTTTTTTTCTGTTAAGACCAATGGACCACTCTTAAAAATATAGTTTTCATCATAATTTAGAGTAATTTTATGTGTAATGTATAGGGGAGACCGGTACACACTGGACCTACGGGCACAGTGGACCACCCCCCTAATATTTTATTTATTTAAAAAATTAAGCTTCTCTTCTATCCTAATAGACAACAGCACTGGATTGATTATTTATAGCCTTCAGAGAACATGTTTAGCTTATAGTGAAACATTTTATCCTGATTTGTTGTTTTTGAGCTTCTAAAAGTAAAATTTTTCATCATATTTTCTTGTTTTAGTAATTAAAGGTGGTAGATGAATAAAATAAAGCAGCTATTTTGCAAAGGTAAGATGCTTGTTTTTATTTAACTTTAAAATTAATGTTTAAAAGAAAGCTATAAACAATTATTTATTGAATTTCAACATGGGACAAAGTGAACCATAATCCACTCTGCTCCTGTAATGCAGAATGTTCAAAAATTTTAATAATTGCTTATTCTCTATAAAGAAATGTTGTTTTAAAGTAGTTATTTAACTGTAAAATGAAGTAAACAAAGAAACTATTTAACATAATAAGAAATATTGTTTTGCATTTACTGCTTTTGAAAAATATTATTGTAGCCTAATTGGTGATGATTCTATTCAAGTAAGATTCATGAGACGCAAATTGAATGGAAATCAGTTTATTTTTCCAGAAACTGTAGGTAAATCTGTTGTTGATATCAATGATTTCGTAATGTTGCTCCCAGACCCAAAAGTATTTCAGGAAAATTCCAGACTGTCTTACTCATAAGTATCTTGGAATTTAATTGCAAATTTTATTGTACGCTGACTTTTTTGTACTAAGTAATAACTTCATCTAAATTGCAATTGTTCCTGTATTAATCTGTTATTTTCAAAATAAAATTTTGATTTTTGTTTTGAAATTTTTTTTTTATTTTTTTTTTCAAAATGTTACTTGAAAATTTATTACTTCTTTATTTTGGCGGTAAAGGGGAAATAAAGAATAATTATATTAATGAAAAAAAGATTTATATTTCATTTCAAATAATACCTAATAACGGTCCACTATGCCCCACTTCCGAGGCACACTGGTCCACTTGGCGGGTGTATATATATATTTTTTTTATTGTATTGAAAACTATATTCTGTGAAAATTATGATGAATGTAAAAAGGTTTAAGGAATATTAAAAAATATTTTCTGGCAGATCGGTTTGCCCGTTAAAGAGGAAAAAAAATGTAACAGAAAAAGTGGTTCACTGTGTACCAGTCTCCCCTATTATTGTTTCCACAGAGATTTTTTTATATACCTAATAACCATATTTTATTACTAATTTTTTTAAATGTGATAATGTACGTTCATTTTAATACTGACTGTATATTTTAAGTGTTTATTGAACAGAATATTGAATTTTTCTTCGAAAATTTTCTCAAATGAGAATTATGTAATACCCACCCTCCCCTTTCCCCAACATTCTCATTTCTATTGTTTCGTATTTTATTTTCCACAAGTAGTGTTTTTCATAGATTGATTGGTTATTTGTTGAAATTAATCTGAATCTGAAAAGATACGTACGTATAAACAATTGTAAGTACATTCAGTTTTAAGAAGCAGCAATTATTGTTCAGACAGTAGTGTAATCAAATTCTTTCATGTGTCCCAAGTAAATGAACGATGAATGCTACGCACATCCTATTCTATAATAATGCTCTTGTAGTGCACCTCCATCAATTTCAATATTTTTGAAATAGTGTAATATCATTAAAATACACCGCAAACGATTTTCCCCATAGACCATAATGTAACGGAACTCTTTTGAGTGTCCATGTAAATGAACTATAAATGCTACACTTAATTTTCAATACCTAACATGTTATAATAAACCTCATTATGATATCAATTGTATGGCAATACGAGTATATTTACACGAGTTGGAGCACGGACAGACAGATAAACGCAATTCATAAACACTTTCCACATATCCTGAAGTGTTAATAATCGAATGACTTTCATTTTTTGAAATACACAGAAAAACTTTTTTTCCCCCGTCATATAGAAAAGTTTGGTTTAGGAGGGACTTTAAAAATCTTTTCGTGTTAGCGTTAGGGCAGATTCCTGCTTATGCAGCATGAATTTTCTTTTGCGCGTTAGTTTTCCCTCTCCAGAGGTTTGCCTCTATATTTAGATTTTTAGGAATGAGCTCTTTTTGAAATTAAACAAATCAGTTTATATCTCTACGTGTTTTGTACTTATGTTTACTTACTTATATATATTTTCATATTTAATGTTAAGTTCAGCTTGCCTGTTATATTGGTAAAGAATAACCTTCGTTAAATGAATATTTCTTTAAAATTTCAAATCTTACCATTTAAGAATGAAGTAATCTGAGAAAAGTAAAAATACTTCCTGCGTCCATTTAAAAAAAAATGGAGTAAATTTACTCTACTTTATCAAAATGTGTACAGAAAGAAAAAAAAAATATATTTCTGACACGTTTAACCGAACAAGGCGGCCAACTGGGGGTGTTACCTCTGCGCTACTAATGCTTGACAACATCTCTGCAATATTGATCACTTATATGCTCTGTCACGGTTCCTTGGTGGTTTTCCCTATAAATTCGGTGATAATATTTCGGCTGATTTGTGCGAAAATCTAAAATTTTTTGTGACATTGGTTAATAACATATTAACTGGGGTTTTGGCGTCGTCGTAAGGACCCGTAATAACCTTAAATTAACCTAAAATCAATGTTTAATGATTATATATTTTTTAACAATCTTTCCAATATGAACCTAATGATAGCTCCACTGACTTTGGCAGCGTAAAACTCCGATTATGTATGGTTTTATAATTTTATATGGAAATCTATTCAAACGAACCTAGAATTGGGGGACCCAATGTTTTGACAGCGTATACTGGGTGTTTTACGCAGGCGGTCTGTTTTGATGTCATATATTTAAACAATTCTTTTTAAAGGAACCTAATGTTAGGGCCCCACTCCCTTCGACATCGTATACTCTCGAATTTTCGAATTTGTATGATTTTATATTTTAAAACTAAAATCTATCCATACGAACTAAGTGCCCCCCCCCCCGTTATAGTGATTGCAGATTTGATTTCGGACATTTAGATATTTAAAACCTTATATTCTGACCAAAAATTCCCGAGAAAATCTAATATCCCTCCCACTTTTAAAACATGAATACGATAAAGTTGTGAGATTAGATTCTGACTCAACACTAAATGATATTTAGAAAGATACTGAGAAAGAAAGTCTGGACAGTTCGTGAAAGGACTTCCAGAAAATATTTTTTCTGAAATAGTAAATATCAACATTTTCTTAAACGCAAGACATCGTTGGAACTGGAAAAGTACCAGAAATAAGTGGGTATTTTTTGTATTCTAGGATTTTGATTTCAAAAAGTCTATTCGGAATTGTAAATCTGCAGAAAAAACAAAAAATATGCAAATGGCGGTCAGAAAATAAGTTTTTTAAAACTATAAATATTATTTTTTTTAAAGGCAAAGGTACAAACAATAAGTGAATATTTTTTGTTTTTGAGTATTTCGATCAGGAGAGTGGATGCGGACTTGTAAATATGCTGAAGAAAATAAAACAATATACGGTCGGAAGGTATTTTCTTTTAATCGGTAAATATTGTTTTAAACAAAAGCATGGTTAAAGTGGTAAAAGTACCAAAAATAAGCAGGTATTTCTTTTTTCAACATACAGAGAGGATGCGACAGTTTCAAAATGCAAAAAACAATGTTTTTCAGAGTTCGCCAACACACACACAATATTTCTTCTATTAGTTTAAATAGTTGTTTTTGCCTATAGAAAAATGTATTTTCATATTAATCGGATCAATCCATTACTAAATGTCTCACAATTCTTAACATATATCATACAGCACATTATAGATATACTTATTGTTTTTTTATTAGATATTTATTGAAAAGATATCTTTCGTAATGGTTATGATGTTATTTCAAAGTATTAATAGACGAGAATAACCGCTGACAAAAATGCCTACTGTTTAAGATTTTCTTTGATTAAAAAAAAAAAAAATCTCGTGAATGTTTAGTGTAATCTAGCTAGAAAATTAATTTTTGTTTCCTCAATTGTGATTTATTGTAAGTAAACTGGGTTTTGACATAGTTTCTTTAGATACGAAGATTTTCAGTGAATTCTCTTTCATGGGAACTTCACATATTACATTCCACGGAAAAGTAGAAGTCGAGGATAGAAGTTATGCCACTAAGATACTTACAATCATCCACATCACACAACCCAAACAACCACGCTGCACACCTTTCCTCTAAAAAGAGAAAGCATGGACTCTGTGAAAAGATCAGAATTGGATGTCTAGAATTTTGAACGGAAAGGTTGTTTGAAAAAATGTTGGTCAAAGATGTTTCTAAAACAATATTAAAACACCATCCAAACTCCAGTTACTTCCTAATGATACACTCCATTATTATTTCGGTCAACATCTCAGTTTTTATCTTTATATCGTTAAAAGTTTATAGTTTTCGAATACGGTGTAAGGAAAGTACTGAAATCATGATTGTATGTGTATGAGTGAACACCATAACTCCCAAACGATACTCCCATTTGAGCTCCCATTTGGTGTATCTATACCAGGGAGATATAAATAGATTAGGAGAATTTTCCCCTATGGCATCTTCCTTGCAAACTTGAGCCTAACGCCGAAGTGGCCGCATGTGACGCTGCGATCTTTAGCTGAGTCAAAATAACATTGTTTGCTATAGGAGTGCGTTATTATTTCTTTAATAAAATATTAATTTTACATTATATTTTAATATGGCTCGGAACTGTTTTGTATATGGATGTGACACAGGTTATAAGAAAGTCGAAAGACAGAATAAAGAACTGGGTATAAGAAATCTATCGTTGTTTCCGTGAGCATATCTAGTCTAGCACAGTAAAAAATGCCAAAAATTTAGTTCAGATAGGAAACACAGTTAAAAATTATCTTTTCACTAATTCAAAAAATGATTCCACCCCTTCCAGGAAAAAAGAAAAAGGGAGAGGGGGGGGTGTGCAACAGATAAATTAACTGAATAAAATGGATGGCCTCTGTGCTTCTTTTTGAAATTATATATAAATATAGTTTTTCTTTTTTTTTTTTTTTTAATCTAAGGTAAATGCTGTGATTTTTAAATGTTTGTAGCCGAGTAATTCTTGAAATTATATTTTTTGTATTTTTCTTTGTTAAACAAATGTTTGTTAATTATTTCTCTTAAATAATGTTTGTTCCTTAAATAAAGAATATGTAATTTTTCTTGCGTAATCTTTATTTAAATATACACATATAGGCACAAAAGTTTTTTAATTTATCAAAATATCTTGATCATATGCAATAAATACATAGACATCAAATTATTTTTTGATTTGGGAAAAAAAAAAAAAAAAAAAAAAAAAAATCTTTCAAATAGGAATTTATTGACAGCAAGTCTTGAATGTAGAAAATGATTCATATTATACATGTGTATTAATTTACAGAAAAAGCTAGTTGTATTTGAATTTATATTACATTAAATATAAGAATAAAATTACAATAATCCAGCAGTATAGGAAACACTATTTTTCTTTTCTATGGTCCCCTTTCCTGTATTGTCACAAAAATTTGAGCATTTCCGATGCCTCAAAGGGGTGGTGATGGGAGTATGTAAATAAATATTTAGATAAATATATTTATTATTATCCTACTCTAATAGTATAAAATATCATCTCTAATGAAAATTACATGCTAAATTTGGGGGCCTAGGGCCCAATTGCTACAAATTTCAAATTTACTTTACATTTGTAGTAGGCATAAATATTTTTTAAATCTAGAGTTTGAGTACAATAAAATTAATCCTATCAAAATTTACCTTATTCCAATACTTGTTTTGAATAGGAATTGATATTTTTTGCTCATTTTAAATAATACAGCTGGGAAGAAAATATATATAATTTTTAGTCATTTGCAGTTTGTAAAATTTAGTATGAATATTTAACAAATTCTTAAACTAAATAGTCCTGGTTTTCATATTTTATTTATTTTAAAAAATAATTAAAAGCATATAAAAAATCATTTGTTTTAATTAGAAAAAAAAAGTTATTCTATAAAATATTTACGAGAATTACGTGATAAATCCCGGATATCGAAGTACAATAAAATTTAAAAGAAAAAAAAAAGATATATTTGAGTTCCAGGCTTGTTTTTAATAAGAATTATTTTTTGTTCCTTTTTAATATTACAGTGAAAATATATATTATTTGCAGTTTGTAAAATTTAATATAAATATTTTACAAACTCTTAAAATAGTTCGTTTTCTGTTTTATTAATTAAAAAACATCACAGAATTTCTTTTTAAATGCAGCTTGAGAAAAAAAAAAAAAGTTTTCGATTTGCTGAACTTCGATTGCTGACACAGATGGCGCTCCGGCCAGTACACGAGATTTCGCGCATTACCAAACTTCATTTCGGAGTCAAAAACCTAACACAGCGTTCCCCTACCTGAGGTATTCTATTACCATGATCTATACTAATAAATAAAAGATGATTGTCTTTGTGTATGTTGTCGATGGGTAGGAAAATCTACCACACGTAAAAATTCGAAACTTTGTATGAGGAATAGATGAAGGCAGGTCCGAATTAAACTTAAGCTCAAGTTTTTCAATTTTTGATAATTAGTTGAGATATTAATTTAAAACAATAAAGAACATCATATAATTTTGTGCCTTTCCAGTTGTCTGATCCAAAACCTTAAACCTCTAATCGTTAATCCTAAAACCTAATACTGTACATCCTGATATGCTTAAACAGGATTCGTAGGCTTTTACACCAATTTTTTAAGAGAATTTGTCTACTTAATATTTAAATAGCCGAAACTGCAGACGCCTTTGTTTAATTTCAGGGTTTGTGTAATACTTTTCTGCATTTAAATGAGGTGAAAAATTCTATTAAAAAATTGCGGTAAAAGTGTACGAACCCTGTTAAATCGTTCAATATATTGATGTTTCTTTTTGTATATTACACTAGACTTATTAAAGATAACTTTTATTTAATTTTTAATATTTTCGATTGTTTAAGCAGTTCTAAAAATGATATAAATTTTTAGCACTATTTTTTCAAACTTCAATCAGACACCCTATTGTGATATTTTGATTTCTTTTCAATTACAGGTTTGGTATACAACTAATTTAATATATTTTAAGAATCCTTGGGATTTTTTTTTCTTCGGATTATTAAGAGCAGAAAGCGCCGACTGTGCCTGTTGTACGTAGTGAACTTTGGAGAAGTTTAAATAGATTAAAATAATATTTTTGTGACACTCGTCGCACCCTTAGACAAACTTACAATTAATGTAATGCCAAAAGCCATTATTTTAAGCGCATTAAAAAATATAAGATAGAAAATACCGATAATACCTTTTCCTCCCGGTACAGGCCGGAAGGACTTTTTTCGTATTCTGTTAGCGGGAATTATGGTTTGATTAATTTTCCGGGAGTTAAATTTTAGATATGGGTCTGTCCTCTTGAAAATTTACAAAATTTGTTGAAATTCTATTTTTTTAACTCATTTAGACATGGGGAAATCCAAAATTTACAAAATTTGTTGTACTTTCTTTTCGCATTCCGCCAGCAGTAATTCAAGTTTCTTTAAATTTCCTACAGTTTGTTTGCAGAAATGTGTCCTTTTCGAAATTTACAAAATTATCTATCTGTACATCTATCTATACATCTATCTCTCTATACATCTCTATACACCTATACATCTTTATCTACAACTATACATACAACTATACATCTGTACACACATCTATACATACAACTATACGTCTATACATACATCTATACCTACACACATCTATATATCTATACATACATCTATACATAATCTATAAATCTATACATGCACACATCTGTACAACTATACATACATCTATACATACATCTATACATACATCTATCTATACAGCTATAATCTATACATACATCTATAAATCTATATATACATCTATAAATCTATATATACATACATCTATACATAATATATCTAGACATCTATACATACATACATCTATATATACATATATAAATCAATACATCCATCTATACATACCTACATCCATACATACCTACATCTATACATATATACATTTATACATACAGCTGTACATATATCTATACAGCTATACATACATCTATACATATACACCTATACATACATCTATACATACATGTAACTATACATCTATACACACACATCTATACATCCATCCATACATACGTACACCTATACATACGTACATACTCACATCTATACATTTATACAGCTATACATACATCTATATATACATCCATACATACAGCTATACATATCTATACAGCTATACATACATACATCTATCTATACATACATGTAACTACACATCTATACATACACATCTGTACAACTATACATCCATCCATACGTACACCTGTACATACGTACATACATACATCTATACATATATACATCTATACATATATACATCTATACATGCATTTATACATCTACACATGCATTTGTACGACTATACATACATACACATCTATACATACGTACATAAACACATATATACATCTATACATACATCTATATATTTATAGATCTTTACATACATTTATACATCTATACATTTATACATGCATTTATACATCTATACATACATATATACATCTATACATTTATACATCTATGCATATACAGCTATACATACATATATACTTACATTTATACATCTATGCATACATACAGCTGTACATACACACATCTATACATATATACATCTGCACACACACACATCTATACATATATACATACATCTGTACACACATCTATACATACATCTGTACACACATCTATATAAACATTTATATATCTATACATTTATACATATATATGTATACATGTATACATATATGTATACATATATACATGTATACATATATACATTTATACATACATTTATACATACATACATCTATGCATACATGCAACTATACATACATATATCTATACATCTATACATACATACGTACATACACACATCTATATATACATACATCTATGCATACATACAGCTATACATACATATATACTTACATCTATACATTTATACATCTATGCATACATACATCTGTACATATACATACATACATCTGTACACACATCTATACATACATACATCTGTACACACATCTATACATACATACATCTGTACACACATCTATACATACAAACATCTGTACACACATCTATACATACAAACATCTGTACACACATCTATACATACATACATCTGTACATACATATATACAAACATTTATACATTTATACATATATACATACATCTATGCATACATATATACATCTATGCAACTATACATATATCTATACATACATACGTACATACACACATCAATACATACGTACATCTGTACACACATCAATACATGCATACATCTGTACACACATCTATACATACATACATCTGTACATACATACATCTGTACACATATCTATACATACATACATCTGTACACACATCTATACATACATACATACATATATACATACATACATACATATATACATACATACAAACATTTATACATACATACATACAAACATTTATACATTTATACATATATACATCTATGCATACATATATACATCTATGCAACTATACAAATATCTATACATACATACGTACATACACACATCAATACATACGTACATCTGTACACACATCAATACATGCATACATCTGTACATACATACATCTATACATTTATACATATACATCTATGCATACATCCAGCTATACATCATTCTATACAAACATTTATACATCTATACATTTATACATATATACATACATATATGCATACATATATACATCTATGCAACTATACATATATCTATACATCTATACATACATACGTACATACACACATCAATACATACGTACATACACACATCAATACATACGTACATACACACATCAATACATACGTACATCTGTATACACATCAATACATACGTACATCTGTATACACATCAATACATACGTACATCTGTACACACATCAATACATACGTACATCTGTACACACATCTATACATCCATACATCTGTACATACATACATCTGTACACACATGTATACATACATACATCTGTACATACATACATCTGTACACACATCTATACATACATATATACATTTATACATATACATCTATGCATACATACAGCTATACATCATTCTATACATGCATCTATACATACATACAAGGGAAATGTCTGTATGTTAAATATAATTGAGGATATGTTTTTGAATTACGGCGGTATTTTAGGGCATTATTGGGATGTTTTTTTAAATGCGCATAAAATATGGGCTTTTGGCAGTAATTTATCGTAAATTTAAGTGTGTGAATTTTATCATATAAAAAGGTTATTTTAATAAATTTAAACTCCACCAATGTTCACTACGTACTACATGCACAGTAAATCGGTGCTCTTGCCCTCTTAATAATGATCTGAAAAAAAAAATCGCACGGATTCTTAAAATATTACATTTGTTGCATACAAAACCTCTAATTTTATAACATAAATTAAAATATAACAAGACGATGGCTAATTGAATTTGGGATTAATTTTTAGCACTATTTTTTCGTATTCAAACTCTTTTAAAAAATCGTAAAAAAGTTGCCTTCAATAAGTCTAGTTTAATATGGGAAAAACAAAAAAAAAAACTTCAGTAGATCGAACGGTTTAAAAAAGATAATGTACATTATTATAGGTTTTAAGATTAAGGATTTAAGTGTAAGATTAATGATTAGAGGTTTAAGGTTTTGGATCAGAGAACTGCAACAGTTCACAATTATACAATGTCCTTTGCGGTTTTAAATTAATATCTTAACTAATTATCAAAAATTGAAAAATTTGAGCATAAAGTGCATTTAGACCTGCCTTCGTCTATCCTCATCCAAAGTTTCGAATTTTTACGTGCGGTAACTTTCCCTACCCATCGACAACATACACACAGACAATCATATTTTATTTATTAGTATAGATACACCAAATGGGAGCTCAATCGGGAGTATCGTTTGGGAGTTATGGTGTTCACTCATACACATACAATCATGATTTCAGTACTTTCCTTACACCGTATTCGAAAACTATAAACTTTTAACGATATAAAGATAAAAACTGAGATGTTGACCGAAATAATAATGGAGTGTATCATTAGGAAGTAACTGGAGTTTGGATGGTGTTTTAATATTGTTTTAGAAACATCTTTGACCAACATTTTTTCAAACAACCTTTCCGTTCAACATTCTAGACATCGTTTTCGGATCTTTTCACAGAGTCCGTGCTTTCTCTTTTTAGAGGAAATGTGTGCAACGTGGCTGGTTTGGGTTGTGTGGTGTGAATGATTGTAAGTATCTTAGTTTCATAACAACTTAACTTCTATCCTCAACTTCTACTGTTCCGTGAAATGTAATATGTGAAGTTCCCATGAAAGAGAATTCACTGAAAATCCTCGTATCTAAAGAAACTATGCCAAAACCCCGTTTACTTACTATAAATCACAATGGGAAAATAAATTAATTTTCCAGCTAGATTACACTAAACATTCACTAGATTTTTTTTTTTTTTTTTTTTTTTTTTTATCAAAGAAAGTTTGAAACAGTGGGCATTTTGTCAGCGGTTATTCTCGTCTATTAATACTTTGGAAACATCATAACCATTACGAAAAGATATCAATTCAATAAATATCTTTAAAAAAAACAGTAACTATATGTATAATGTGCTCCATGAATATATATTAAGAGACATTTAGTACTGGATTGATCCGATTAATATAAAAAAAAAACATTTTCTTGTAGGCAAAAACTATCTAAACCAATAGAAGAAAGATTTTTGTGCGTGTGTTAGCGAACTGGGAAAAGCATTAATTTTTTTGTCCGCATTTTAAAACTATTGCATCCTTTCTCCATGTTGAAATATAAAAAAGAAATACCTACTTATTTGTTGGTACTTTTACCATTTTAACGTTGCCTTTATTTAAAACAATATTTACCGTTTAAATGGAAATACCTTCCGACCGTAGACTGTTTTCTTTAACATATTTACAAGTCCGCATCCACTCTCCTGATCGAAATACTCAAAAACAAAAAATATTCCCTTATTGTATGTTGGTACCTTTGCCTTTCTAACCATGCTTTTATTTTTAAAAAAAATATTAATATTTACAGTTTCAAAAAGAATATTTTTTGAGTGCCATTTTCATATTTTTAGTTTTTTCTGCAGATTTACAATTCCTAATGGACATTTTGAAATCTAAATCGTAGAATACAAAAAATACCCACTAATTTCTGGTACTTTTCCAGTTCCAACGATGTCTTTCGTTTAAGAAAATGTTGATATTTACTATTTCAGAAAAAATATTTTCTGGAAGTCCTTTCACGAATTGGTCAGATTTTTTCTTTCTAAATATCATTTAGTGTGTCGTGTTAGAAATGCATCTCAAAACTTTATCGTATTGACATTTTTAAAAGAAGGGGGGGGGGGGTGTATATATTAGATTTTCTCAGGAATTTTTGGTCAGAATTGAAAGTTTTAAATATATAAATGCACTTAGTTCGTATGGATAGATTATAGTTTAAAAATATAAAATCAAAGAAATTCGAAAATATACGCTGCCGAGGGCAGTGTGGATTTAACATTAGGTTCCTTTGAAAAGATTTTAGTTTAAATATACAAGATCAAAACTGACCGCATGCGTAAAATACACAGTATACGCTGCCGAAACAGTGGGGCCGAAATTATAGGGAAAACCACCAAGGAAACGTGACAGAGCATAAGTGAGCAATATTGCAGAGATGTCGTCAAGCATTAGTAGCTCAGAGGTAACGCCTCCAGTTGGCCGCCTTGTTCAATTAAACATGTCAGAAATACATTTTTTTCTTTCTGTACACATTTTGATAAAGTAGAGTGAATTTACTCCGTTTTTTTAATGGACGCAGGAAGTATTTTTACTTTTCTCAGATTACTTCATTCTTAACCCTTAACTGCTGTTATCGGTCTCACAGACCACTGCATTTTCCACTTTTCAGAGTTTAACTCTTAATTTTCAGTTTAACTACAGATACTAGTGAAAATTTGCTTCGTTTAGGTCCCTAGTACTATCGCTAGAAACTTCTGAAGGGGTGAATTTTGATTAGAAACAGCCTGTACATAAAGTTTAGTACAGAAACAGTATCTAATGCGTTAATCGAGCATTTTATTCATGTTTCGATCTATCGGTCTCGGAGACCGATTCACAGTAGTTATGCAACAATTTTTGTCACAGTAGTTAAGGGTTAAAAGGGAAGATTTGAAATTTTAAAGAAATATTCATTTAACGAAGGTTATTCTTGACCAATATAACTGGCGAGCTGAACTGAACATTAAATATGTACAAACACGTAGACCTATAAACTGATTTGTTTAATTTGAAAAAGAGCTCCTTTCTAAAAATCTGAATACAGAGGCAAACTCTGGAGAGTGAAAACTAACGCGCAAAAGAAAATTCATGCTGCATAAGCCGGAATCAACCTAACGCTGACACGGAAAGATTTTTAAGGTCCCACTTAAAAAAAACTTTTCTATATGACGGGTAAAAAAAAGTTTTTCTTTGTATTTCAAAAAATTAGTCATTCGATTATTAACACTTCAACATAGGTGAAAAGTGTTTATCTGTCTGTCCGTGCTCCAACTCGAGTAAATATACTCGTATTGCCATACAATTGATATGTTAATGAGGTTTATTATAACATGTTCGGTATTGAAAATAAAGTGTAGCATTTATAGTTCATTTACATGGACACTCAAAAGAATTCCGTTACATTATGGTCTATGGAGAAAATAGTTTGCGATGTACAGGGTGTCCATAATTAAACGACCCTACTTTAAAGTTGTTTACAGACGAAACTATTGGTCAGAAAGTTCTGAAATTTTGTAAAGGACATAATGAAGGAATGGGAATTTGTTTAAGAGAAAAAAAAGTAGTTCAAAATTTCGCCGCCAGAGGGCGTTTTAAAATTAATTGCACATTTAGCATACATTTACGATAGGTTACAAATTTTATTACAACAAAACATGTTGAACAAAAAAAAAATTCGCAACATGTTTTTAGCTTTTCCCAGAACACACCGCGGTCAACTATTGAACATGCTATCTTACGATTCCAGATGGTAGTTGAAAATGATGGCCGTCATGTGGAACATGTTTTGTTGCAATAAAATATGTAAACTATCGCAAATGTATGCTAAAAGTGTAATTCATTAAAAACGCCATCTGGTGGCGAAATTTTTAGCTATTTTTTTTTTCGCTTAAACAAATTCCCATGCCTTCATTATGTCCTTCACAAAATTTCACAACTTTCTGACCAATAGTTTCGTCTGTAGGCAACTTTAAAGTAGGGTCGTTTAATTATGGACACCCTGTATTTTAATGATATTGTACAGTTTACAAAAATATTGAAATTGATGAAGGTGCACTACAAGAGAATTACTATAGTGCGTAGCATACATCGTTCATTTACTGGGACACACGAAAGAATTCGGTTACAGTACAGTCTATTAACAATTGTAAGTATATTAATTACATAATAACTTCTATCCTTGACTTCTACTTTTTCCGTGGAATGTATGGGAAATTCTCATGAAAGAGAATTCATTGAAAATCCCCGTATCTAAAGAAATTATATGCATTACTTACTATATATCTCAATTGGGAAAATACTAATTTTCCAGCTAGATTACACCATTCACTAGATTTATTTGTCAAAGCTTTAAACAGTAGGCATTTTGTAAACAGTTTTTCTCGTCACTATTAATATTTGAGAATAACATGACCATTAGGAAAAGATAATTTTTCAATTAATATCGAACAAAACGATTAACTATCTATAATGTGCTGCATGATATATATTAAAAATTATGCGATATTTAGTAATAGATTGACCTAATTAATTTAAAAGACTGATTTTTCTGTATGCAAAAACATCTAAACTAATAAAAAAAAGTTGTTGACGAAGGCTACAGAAATGTACCACACTTAAGAGTTCAATATTTTGGATCAGGTAGACGAAGGCAGGTCCGTATGCACCAGAGGTTTTATTTCTTCTCAACACCTTTCTAATCTTTTCGTGTTGCGTCAGAAACTCATCTTGCAACTTTGTCGTATTGGCATTTTAAAAATGGTGTGTGTGTGAAGAGGGGGGGGGGGGGCTATGTCATATATTATTTAGGTTTTCTCGGGAACTTCATAAACCAAATCGTTAATCGCTATAACGGGGGCCCTGTAGTTCATAGATATACATTTTTTTAAATATAAAATCATACAAATTTGAGGATGTACGCTGTCGAAAGCAGGTGTGGGGGAGGGGGTGGGTTGGCCCCAACATTACGTTCGTTTGGAAAGATTTTCATTTAAAAATACAAAATCAAAACAGAGCGGAGTGCACGCTGCCGAAGGCATTGCATCCCTGAATTCTGAATTTGTTTGGATATAGATTTTCATTTAATAATATAAAATCATACAAATTTCATAGAGTACGCTGTCGAAGGCAGTTGGACGCCCAACATAGGTTCGTTTGGAAATGTTTTCGTTTAAAAATGTAAAACCATTCAACACTGATTTTAGGCATACTTATAGTTTCTATCACCGGTCCCGGCAACCCCCGACGGGTCAGCCTGTATATTGTTGGGCCAAAATTGTTTAAGAGCAAAGTTAGCTTACGATTTCGGTCAACACACAAAACACCATGAGCACTATAGGTGAAATAATGACTCGGTGAGTCAAGGGCGAATATTAATGGATTAAATTAAAATTAGATACTCTGGGAAAATTTAGTTAGAAGTAGATTAAATTTAAAGAATAATTTAGATCTAGGTTACCTAAATAAGATTATTCCATGGAAATGGTGTAGTGGATTAATGTTTAAAGTAACTTTCCGTATAAGTGGATCCAGCGTAATAGCCTGCATAAATCTATTATAAATAATGCTGCAATAAAATTATATCTGCGTATTTTTTTAAACTGATACACAGTATTCTAAATCAAAGGTATACATAAATTAACAAAAAGTTTATTTACATTAATAGAAGCATTTACAGATATAAAGAAAATTATCAATAAAAATTAGAATAACACATTGTTTACACAATTGTACTGTTTTAAGAAATTCGTTGGTGTCAGAAACCGGTGTCAGATTAATTATTGTAAAGTAGTTATTTAAATTAAAAAGTTTAATTTTATAATTCTTTATTATTTTTTTTAACTTGATAACACATTTTTTTCATTAATTTCATTATTACATAGGAATATATATTAAAAGAAGTAAACATTATCTCGATTCCTGACGAATCCCTGATAATTGTATAATTATTAAAAATATCAGATATACATAAATAAATTGACAAATACTTGGAATTCACATTGTCGCAGACATCAGTAGATGGGATGATCTTGTGATATAAAATTACCACCATCGGCGATCACAAAGGATTATCTATGATTTTGAAACAATAAATTGCAAGTCCGAGATTTTAAAACTTTCGTTTATTTTTAAATAAATTGCAAGATTACAAGCATCAAATTGACAGTTCTAGATCTAACGCTGGATCGCGCACAACTGCGTGGTTGCTAAAGAAATATTAATCTCAAATTATTTTTACACATCAAGGATAGGACTTGAAGATATTTGAGAACTTCATTAAATGAGGATTTTACTTAAACTAAAAGAAACCTTTTTCTAGACTTGGATGAAGATTTTATCCGACTAATATTGAGTGAAGTCTCATATAGGTCTCTTTTAGTTGAAATCATATTACACATTTCTTAACTAACTCTTGTTAGGTCAATCACGCCTCTTTACAGGGGAAATGTAATTAAAGTAAAGAAGCTTTGGATTGGAACCCTCGCTACAGTGAAAAATGCGTCAGCTTTATTTCATTGTCCATTAATTAGTATGGTAAAATTGGTTGTTGACCGAAGTGATATTGCACTTCCCACAAAATGGTGTCGCTCAGTAGGTCTGACCCGTTGGCACTTGTAAACCATCCTTAAAAACACCATAAAATATTTTTGACGCATATGTCAAGACATAAAGGTGGGTATTGTTGAATAACGTCCAACGTTGGTGTCCATCCTATTATAAAAGTTAATTGGCTGTCTGGAAGAAAACACGTTGTTTGCATATATAAAAAATGTGAAAATAAAACATTTTAATTAATACGATAAAAGAATTGGTAATTTGTTCATTAGCATGACTTCAGCTTTAATTAGTCGTTCGAATTGAAGTTTAAAATTAATAATTCGTAAACTGTGCTTTTAATAT
This sequence comes from Maratus michaelseni, assembly GCA_963931845.1. Lineage (NCBI taxonomy): Eukaryota > Metazoa > Arthropoda > Arachnida > Araneae > Salticidae > Maratus > Maratus michaelseni. Next base: position 130,429,063 of record OZ007599.1, read on the forward strand.
TTCATTTTTATTTGTAAACAGTACTAGTTATATTAAAAAAAATATTTTCGGCAAAATATTTTCTTGATATGAATAGTGTAATATATTTGTATGGATGCTATTTTTTAAAGTGTCAATATTGTTACCTAATCTGTATATATTTATATATTCATACATTTTCTCTATATTGATACAAATGTGATTTAAAACACAAAGACTCTTTAAGTAATGCTATGGAATGATATTCACGCGCGTTAGACAAAAACGAACATAATTTGGTGTTTTTTCGGCTTCTGATGATAAAAATAGTAGAAAACTTCCCCCCCCCCCCCCCCCCTTTGCCCTCACCACCATCCATCGACTATATTATTTTAATTATTTTGTCTCGGTAAGAATCATGTACTTAAGAGTTTTTATTTTTTAATGATCCAGTTTTTGTGAAACTATTTCTATAATTTACAAAATTACATGTACAAAATTAAATTTAATACAAATTGCAAAATTACGTTAAGATTTGTTCCCTAATGGTGTAAAGATATTTATATAACTTTTTGTCTTCTATTTTTTTTTTTACAAAATCTCAAATTTAACTGCTGCTTGCACTTAACCCGGGAGCAGTCGCGTCGGGTATGACATACCCTGGGTTCGTACGGTTTTTATAACTGTCACCACAATTTTTCGAAAAGCAATCTTCAGGTTATTTTATCGCAGAATTTGTAAGAGTTGTCTCTGGCGAAACAAGGTGACGATTATTATTTGTATTTATTGGTGACAAAGAAAATCCCATTCATACACTGGGGAATGCGCGATTTCTCCCGGGTTAATGTAGACTATACATATACTATATATTCACAACATTGATTTAGTATAGTTTATAGAAATACTTGTATAAAATTTTCATAAAATGTAGATAAACCAAATACTTGTAAATAAGTTATTTTTGAACAAATTGTGTGTTGTATGTATGTTTCAATTTTACGTGTCAAAATGCTATGTCTTAAGTTTGTTGTAATGTAACTGAAATAGGTTCTTGTTTAATGTAAACGTGAAATTCGATAAACTTATTTTATGAGCTATTATGTTAATAACGAGTACAAAAGGGTTCGTCATAATTTTCCACATTTTATCATTTATAAAGCATTTTATCGATATTGAATAAGAAATAGATTTTTATTTCAAAGTTTTGCAAACTGTGATGTGGGAAGGGTAAATACCCAGCTGGTAGGCATTTATTAATAGTTAGTAAACTAAGTTTTTAATATTTCGCTTTTATTTGTAAACAGTACTAGTTATATTAACCCTTTGAGGGGCGGTGGGATATATTATATCTCACCTAATTTTAATCAGATTCGAACCAGAAACTTTTAATTAAATTTTACTTTTTTAACTTTGACGGGAAAAAGTTGAAAAATTGATTTTCCTTATTTTGAACTAAAATTCTTTCCTAAATTCCGGTGATAATTCAACGTTACAGGAACGCAAGTGCTTGCCCCTGAAAGGGTTAAAAAGAAATATTTTCGACGAAATCTTGTAAAAATATTTGCTTGATATGGATGGTATAATATATTTTTGTATGTTTTGTATGGATGCTATTTTTAAAAGTGTCAATATAGTTATCTAATCTTTATATATTCATACCATTTCTCTGATATAAATGTGATTTAAAACACACTCTTTAAGTAATGCTATGGAATGATATTCACGCGCTAGGCAAAAAACGAACATTATTTGGTGTTTTAGGCTTCTGATGATAAAAATAGTAGAAAACTCCCCCCTCCCCCTTTGCTTTCACCACCATCCATCGACTATATTATTTTAATTATTCTGTCTCGGTAAGAATCATGTACTTTTTTTTAAATGGTCCAGTTTTTGTGAAACTATTTCTACAATTTGCAAAATTATATGTACTAAAATATGTTTAATACAAATGACAAAATTACGTTAACAAATTGATGATTTGTTCTCTAATGGTAAAGATATTTCGATAACTTTTTGTTTTCTATTTTTTTACAAAATTTAAATTTAACTGCTGTTTGCACTTAATGTAAAATATACATATACTATATATTCACAACATTGATTTAGTATAGTTTATAGAAGTACATGTATAAAATTTTCAGAAAATGTAGATAAACCAAATACTTGTAAATAAGTTATTTTTGAACAGATTGTGCGTTGAATGTTCCCATTTTACATGGCAAAATGTTAGGTCTTAAGTTGTTGTAATGTAATTACTGTAATGTTGTAATGTCACCTTGTTTTAATGTAAACGTGAATTTCGAAAAACTTATTTTATGAGCTATTATGTTGATAACGAGTACAAAAGGCTTTCATAATTTTGAATATTTTATTATTTAAAAAAAGACATTTTATCGATGTTTGAATAAGAAATATAGATTTTTATTTCAGTATCAAAGTATTGCAAACAGTGATGTAGGAAGGGTAAATATCCAGCTGGTTAGGCATTTATTTTTGAGTCATATACCCGTGTAATTGCAGAAAAATTGGATATTTTCATGTTTCAGTGTAAAAAATCATGATCTTGTAAAATTTCGTGAAATCATAGGTAATAATGCTTCAAATATGTGCCTGCAGCTTTCACAACCGTTAAGGAAAAATACCCGCGTATTGTCCGATTGAGTGGCGCTGCATATCTTTTACATTTACTATGTTCTGTTAATTTAAGATGCAAGTCAATTAAGATTTTTTTTACAAATGTATTTGATATAGTGAAGGCCATGAAACGAAGTAACCATTTACATGCAATGTTCAATCTAATTCGAGATGAAACAAGAACGAAAAATCATGCGTCAAGCATAGATTATGTAGCACTTTCCAACGCTTCCAAAATAATTTTACAAATCATACCGTTTAATAAGCTAAAAGATAACTTCTAAGTAAACAATTTGGAAAACGCATAACATATTTAAAAACATAATTTCAGGAATTTCCAACATATACAATATTCGGAAAAATATCCGAATACTTTTATTCAGCCCTGTATAGGATATATAGAATTGTATATATACTACATAGGATGCTAAATTTTAGTTCAGTTAGGAAACGTGTAGCACATTTTAAAATTCTCCGTCTGGAGTTTGTCAATAAACAGAAATGTGTTCGCGAACTTTTGTGCTGCCCTGTATAGGATCTACAGAATTTATACACACCACGTAATAGACAAAAAGCAAGTTAACATTAAAATCGCGTTCAGTAACTTAAAACGCACTTCCAGGAATTATTGTTAACAGACAGTAGATAATTCTTTTGCGTGTCCCTGTAAATGAACGATGACTGCTATACACACAATATTCCGTAGTAAGTCTCTTGTAATGCACCTTAGTGATCTATATAAATTTCAATGCGTTTAAAATAGTGAAATATTATTTAAATAAACCGCAGACGATTTTTCTCCATAGACGTAATGTAACGGAATTATTTTTACTGTCCCTGTAAAGTAACTATAAGTGCTATGCACACCCTGTTCCATATTAAGCTTCTTCTAATGCACCTTAGTGATATATATAAATTTCAATGCGTTTAAAATAGTGAAACATTATTTAAATAAACAGCAAATGATTTTTCCCCATAGACCGCAATGTAACGGAATTCTTTTGAGTGTCCCTGTAAAAAAACTATAAGTGCTACACACTTCCGTTGAAATAGGGAACATGCTATAGATAACGATAAAAACATATAAAAATTGCAGAGCAATCCGAGCATATTTACGGGAGTTAGAGCACGGACAGACGGCAGACGGCAGACGGCCAGACGGCCAGACGGCCAGACGGCCAGACGGCAGACGGCCAGACAAACCGAAGTCATAAGCACTTTTCAACTAGGTTGGAAAGTGCTAAAAAGTAAGAAAATTGATTCCTTGACATTGCCAGGAAAAGCTAAATGGGGAAATTATTTGCATTGCCTTAAACCTGTAACTGTCAAGAGATTTTAAAATTTGTATTTAAAAGGTTACATGCGTTCTAAAATAGATTTTTATTTAACTGAAATTAAATCTTTATAGTGCGTAGAATTATTGGAAAAAAGATTTAAAGTGATATCTCAATTATTAAGAAAGTTATGAGCAAAAATGTAAGCCCTGTCACGATTGATAAAACTAACCTCGCCGAAAAGATTCTACTAAAGATTCGTAGGTGTAACAAAAACATTTTAAATGAGCAGATTAAGACACTGGAGGGTCCACAGTATGGCGCAGGAATAGCAAATTTAGTGCAAGTTAAAAAAATACATCGGTATATTTTTTTCTTAAACTTTAAAAGCGATTTTCTGAAGATTACATTTTACAACATGGACAGCATGATAACTTGAAAAATTGTTAACATTTTTAGATAAAATTTGCGCTCATCTACGCATAATTAAATTGTCTAAGTTTTATCGGGCCATTTTATATATTTTTTCAATAAGTTTAAAATCCGAATTTTAGACGAAAGTATTTCAAAATAGTGCAATTTCCTTATTTTTCAAGAATTTGAACTGATGTCTGTTAGCTACGCGATACTTTTTTTCACAAGAAAAAAAACTGAGATTTTTTTTTTTTCTCTACAGGAAGTTAGGATGCCGCCCAGATATTTTGGTACAGGTCGACGCGGCTGCAGGTTTCCGATGTAATATGTGACCAAATATAACAAAAAAAATATTTTTAAATACTTGAAGCAATAAAAAACAACGTGGAATTATTAGTTTTTCAATTAATTTTACTGCCTTTCTAAAACAAAATTCCAAAATATGTCAATTTTTTGCCACCAAGAACGTATGTAACCCCTTAAGCGATATATTTTTTTCTAGATATTTTTCAAACATCGAAGAAATTCTAAAGCTTTGCCTCATATACTAGAAAAAAACACTTACTACACAATTAAAAAAAGCTAATCTAACGCGTTTCGAAAATTTCTCTTAATCAGTCAAAAAATGACCGTTCTACGAATAACTGGGCGATCAGAAGGTTTTTCTTCCGTTCTGATAGTAGTAGTACTAATAAAAGTAAATCTCATCAAAAGTAGTATTTAGTAAGGAGAAATAGCGATTTACTTTAAAAACAGAAAAAGCGCTGTTCATGCTCGAACAACGAACGAAAAAAACTGGACTATAGGTATATCCAGTCGTATGGTGAAATAAGCAGCAATGCTGGGATACATTAACGTGCACTAAAGAACCAATAAGACGTGTTGTGTTAACCCTTTAGAAAGCAATAATGAGAAAAATTAACCTATGATGGGAAACTATAATCCTAAAGAACTATGTTATTAGCCATTTGACTAGAAATTATGCCTTGTTTTAATTTATAATTAAAACTAAGCTAAATGAGCAATCTCCATACAGAAATTAAACTGAACTCTGGAAGTTACGAACACCTAATTTTGACATCATATTTGGCACTGTGTAAAATTCCATTCTGTAAACGTTGATACTAAACGAGAAAAAATTTGGTCAAGAAGTTTAGGAATTACAGGTTTGAAAAACGTATTAATCCTCCTACCGTGGTATGATTGAATTTCCTGCTGTTTGTTATAAATTCGTCCTTTTCGAAATTTACAAAATTTATTGCACAGTTTTTTTTTTCGCATTCCGTTAGCGAGAATAAGTGATTAAATTTTCTGTAGTTTCTTTTGGAAATTTGCTCTTTTCGAAAACTGCAAAATGTAATAAACTTCTGTGTTTTGTATTTAGTTAGCAGGAATCGTGGTTCGATTAATTTTTCTATAAATTGTTATAGAAATGTGTCCTTTTCGAAATACAAAATTTGTTGTACTTCTATTTATTTTTTCGTATTCCGTTAGCGGGAATCGTGGTTTACATAATATATATATATGTTAATGTCCTTTTCGAAAGTTACAAAATTTGTATTTCTCATGGTTTGATTAAATTTCCTGTAGTTTGTTTTCATAAATATGTCCCTTTACAAATTTTCTTATACTTCCTTTTTTTTTCGTACTTTGTTAGTGGGAATCGTAGTTTGATTCAATTTTCTATTTGTTTTAGAAATATATCCTTTTCGAATAAAATTTTTTTTGTACTTCTATTTGTCCGTATTCCGTTAGCGAGATTCATGATTGGTTAAATTTCCTTTATGAAATAAGTTTCGAAATTTACAAAATTTGTATATCAATTTTTTTTTCGTATTCCGTTAGAAGTAATGTGTACTTTTTGAAATTTTCAAAATCTGTCGTACTTTTTTACTTATTCCGTTAGCAGGAGTCGTGGTTTCATTCAATTTCCTTTATGTTTTTAGAAATGTCCTTTTCGAAATTTAAAAAAAAAGTTATTTTTTTCGATTTGTTTCCTATAATTTTTCCTAAAATTTCATATTTTTAAATGTTTTACAAACTTATAAAAATTGTTGTACTTGTATTACTTTTTCGTACACCGTTACCATAAATCGTGATTTATAAAATTTCCTTTTTAAAAATTTATCCTTTTCGAAATTAAAAAAAAAATGAGCAACCATGAGCACAACACCGTTGGCATGCATGTTGACTTTCCATCTTGTGCTGCGTGGTTGTAGCCTTGCCATATAAGAGTGAGAAAATGCTAGACTGGATGTCGTCTGGATAGCTTAATTGGTAAAGCACTTGGTGCACTATACCAAAGGATCCGGGATCGAACCCCGGCCTGGACATTTTTTCACTCTAATCGTTGTACGCTGTTTAGTAAAGTGATAATTCACATCCTTTGTATTTCAGTAATTTACAGCGTATTTTCAGCTCTGCTGAAAAATTTATTAGTGTACAAATTTTGTAATTCTATTTTTGTCTGCATTGGCGTTAATCGCAGTTTATTCAAATTCTTTTTCAAATGTAAAAATTTGTAGTATTTCTATTTTTTTTTTCGTATTTCGTTAGCGGGAAAGTGTACTTTTTGTAATTTTCAAAATTTGTTGTACTTTTTTTTTACTTATTCCGTTAGCGGGAATGATGGTTTAATAAAAATGTGTCCTTTTCGAAAATTACAAACTTGTTCTTCTATTTTTTTTTTCGCATACCGTTAGTGGGAATCGTGATTTATTAGATTTCCTTTTTAAAAATGTGTCCTTTTTGAAATTTACAAAATTGGTTGTATTTCTATTTTTTCTTATTCCGTTAGCGGGAGTCCTAGTGCGATTCAATTTTCTGTAGTTTGTTTTTAGAGATGTTTCCTTTTTTAAATTAAAAAAAAAAATGTTCTACTTTTTTCTCCTAGTTTTTTTTCGTATTTCGTACGTGGGAATCGTGGTTTGATTGAATTTTCTGTAAATAATTTTTAAAAATGTGTTCTTTTATAAATACAAATTTTGTATTTCTATTTTTATTTTTTTATTACGTATCCGTTTAACGGGAATTGTGATTTATTCAATTTCTTTTTTAAATATTTATCCTCTTCAAAATTTACAAAATTTCTCTTGCTTTTTACGTATTCTGTTAGCGCGAAACGTGGTTTGATTAAATGTCATGTAGTTTGTTTTTACAAATGTGTACTTTTCGAAAATTACGAAACTTGTTGTTCTTATATTTATTTTTCCTATTCCGTTAGCGAGACTCCTGCTTGATTCTTTTTCTGTATTTTTAGAAATGTGTCCATTTCGAAAGTCACAAAATTTCTTGTATTTGGATTTTTTTTCGTACTTCGTTAGCGGGAATTGTGGTTTGTATTAATTTCCTTTTTGAAATGTGTCGTTTTAGAAAATAGCAAAATTTGTTGAACTTCTTCTATTTTTTTTTTTTTTTTATTCCGTTAGCGAGAATTGTGGTTTTTTTATTTCAATTTGTTTTTAGAAGTTTGTCCTTTTTGAAATTTAAAATATTTGTTGTATTTATATATTTTTCTTTAATCTGAAATCTTGGTTTATTTGATTTGCTCTCGGAAATGTCTTTTCTATTTTTACTATTTATTTTGAACTTCGTTAGCGGGAATCATGGTTTGATTAAATTTTCAGTTTGTTTTTAGCAATGTGTCCTTTTCAAAATTCATTTTTTTTTTTTTACTTATTTTTTCTGTATTCCGTTAATCATGGTTTATTAAATTTCCTTTTAGAAATTTGTCCTTTTCGCAATTAACAAAATTTATTGTATTTCTATTTGTCTTCGCATTTCGTTAGCGGGAAATCGTGGTTTGGTTCAATTTTCTGTAAATTGTTTTTAAAAATGTGTCTATTTCGAAATAACAAATTTGTTGTTGTAATATTTTTTCTTTCGTATTCCTATGGCGGGAGTCCTGATTTATTCAGTTTCGTGTAGTTTGTTTTTAGAAGTGTTTAAAAAATTTAGAAATTTTTTGTACTTCTATTTTGTTTTTCGTTATACCGTTAGCGGGGATCGTGGTTTCTTAAAATTCTTTTATGTCCTTTCCGAAAAATACAAAATTTGTTGAATTTCTATATTTCGTTAGCAGGAATCTTTGTTTGATTCTGTTTTATGTAGTTTGTTTCTAATGTGTCCTTTCTTTTCGTATTCCGTTTGCGGGAATCGTGGTTTATTCAGTTTCCTATAAATTGTTTTCAGAAATGTGTTCTTTTTCGAAACTTATAAAAAATATTTTACTTCTATTATTTTTTCGTTTTGTGATAGCGGGAATCTTAGTTTATTCAATTTCCTTTTCGAAATGTGTCGTTTTCGAGAATTAGAAAATGTTTCATTTCTGTTATTTTTGTTGAACTTCGTTAGGTTTAAATAATTTTTCTCTTTTTAGCGATATGTATCCTCTAGGGGTGCACAACCTTTTTAAGAGGAGGGCCACTCACAAAAATGACTGGCTTCTCGAAGGCCACCATCCGACCCGCTTGACGAAATTCACGATTTTTTGCGCGCCCGATAGGCGAAATTCACGATTTTTACACGCCCGATCGCCGAAATTCACGATTTTTACACGCCCGATCGCCGAAATTCACGATTTTTACGCGCCCGATCGCCAAACTTCACGATTTTTACGCGCCCGATCGCCGAAATTCACGATGTTTACGCACCCAATTGCCGAAATTCACAATATTTACGCACCCGATTGCCAAAATTCACGATATTTACGCGCCCGATCGCCGAAATTCACAATATTTACGCACCCGATCGCCGAAATTCGCTATTTTTGCGCGCCCAATCGGCGAAATTCGCTATTTTTGCGCGTCCAATCGGCTAATTTCGCGATTTTTACGCGCCCGATCGACTAAATTCGGATTTTTACGCGCCCGATCGTCGAAATTCCTCATGTTTTTCTGCGACCTATGGACAAAATTTACAATTTTTTTTGCGACTAATTGGTGAAATATGCAATTTCTGGAATTGCTGGCATTTAGGGTCCCCGCGGGCCACCAGTTAACCGATCGCGGGCCACAGGTTGTGCATCCCTACGTCTGCAGTATGCACAATTTCTTTTTGTTCTTTTTTTTTCTGTACTCCATTAATCGTGGTTTACTAAATTTACTTTTCGAAATTTAAAAAAAATGTTGTATTTCAATTTGTTTTCGCATTCCGTTTGGAGGGAATTGTGGTTTGATTCAAATTTCTGTAAACTGATTTCAGAAATATCGTTTTCGAAAATTACAAAATTTGTTCTAATTTTTTTTTCGTATTACGTTAGCTAGAATTGTGGTTTGATTCAGTTTCCTACAGTTTGTTTATAGAAATGTTATTTTTCGAAACTTAAAACAAATGTTGTACTTCTATTATTTTTCTTATTCCGTTAGCTAGAATCTTGGTTTATTCATCTTCCTTTAAAAATGTCGTTTTAGAAAATTACAAAATTTGTTGTATTTCTATTTCTTTATTTTTCGTATTCCGTTAGCGAAATTCGATGTTTGAATAAATTTTCTGTTTGTTTTTAGCAATGTCTCCTTTTTGATTTGTACTTTTTTTTCTGTATTCCGTCAATTGTGGTTTATTCAATTTGAAATTTGTTCTTTTCGAAATTTACAAAATTTCTTTTAATTCTATTTTTTTGCATTTCGTTAGCAGGAATCATCATTTGATTATTCAGATTTCTATAAATTGATTTTAGAAATGTATTCTTTTCGAAATTTACAATTTTTTTATTCCGTTAGCGTGATTCGTGGTTCGATTCATTTTCCTGTAGTTTTTTAGAAATGTGTCCATTTCGAAATTTACAAAAATTCTTGTACATCTATTTTTTCGTACTTCATTAGCGAAAATATTTCTTGGATTCAATTATCTATTAGTTTTAAAAATGCATCCTTTTCGAAATGAATTTTTTGTCTGTATTCCTTTAGCGTGAATCGTGGTCCATTCAATTTCCTTTTAGAAATTTGAAAAATTTGTTGTATTTCTTTTTTTTTTTCGTATTCCGTTAGCGAGAATCGTGGCTTGATTCAATTTCCTGTAATTTCTTTTTAGAAATGTTCCCTTTATGAAATTTCCAAATTTGTTGTACTTTTTTTTTTTTTTTCGTATATCTTTAGCGGGAATTGTCGTTTACTCAATTTATTTTTATAAATGCCCTTTAGAAAAATTACTAAATTTGTTAAGTTTGTATTTTTATTTTTTATTTATTTATTTATTTATTTTTGTTACCGAGAATTGTGGTTTGATTCAATTTTATGGAGTTCGAAAATTTGTTGAATTTCTGTTTTTTTTTTTTTTTTTTTTTTTTTGTACTTCGTTAGAGGGATCTTGGTTTGATTAAATTTTCTGCTTGTTTTAAGCAATGTATCCTTTTCAAAATCCACATATTTTGTAATTCTATTTTTTTATGTATTTAGTTAATCGTGGTTTATTCAGTTTCCTTTTCAAAATTTAATAAAATTTGTTGTATTTCTACTAATACTTTCGCATTTCGTTAGCGGAATTTTTTTTTATTCAACTTTCTGGAAATTGTTTTTGGAAATGTGTCCTTTTCGAAATTTACAAAACTTGTTGTTCTTCTATATATGTTTTTCGTATTCCGTTAGCTAGAATTTTTGATTGATTTTGTTTCCTATCGTTTGTTTTTAGAAATGTTTTTTTTTTTCGAAACTTATAAAAATTGTTGTACCTCTATCTTTATCGTATTCTATTAGCGGGACTCATGTTTATATTCATTTTCCTGTAGTTTTTAAGAATGTGTCCATTTCGAAATTTACAAAATTCTTGTACTTCTATTTTTTCCGCAATTCGTTAGGGGAAGATATGTTTGATTCAATTATCTATTAGTATTTAGAAATGTATCCTTTTCAAAATACAAAATGTTTTGTACTTCTATTTTTTCTTCGTATTCCGTTTTTATAAATGTGTACCTTTTTTCAAATTTACAAAATTGTAATTTCTTTTCGTATACTGTTAGCGGGAATGGTGGCTTGATTCAACTTTCTGTAACTTGTTTTCAGAAATGCGTCCTTTTCGAAAATGACAAAATTTGTTCATCTGTTTTTCGCATTACGTTAGCTAGAATTGTGGTTTGATTCAGTTTCCCATGGTTTGTTTTTAGAAATGTGTTATTTTTCGAAACTTGAAAAAAATGTACTTCTATTATTATTATTATTATTATTTGTATTCCATTAGCTGGAAATTTGGTTTATTCAATTTCATGTTACAAATGCCGTTTTGGGAAATTACAAAATTTGTTGTTTCTATTTTTTTTCTCTCATTCAGTTACCGAGATTCATGGTTTGAATAAATTTTCTGTTTGTTTTTAGCAACGTATCCTTTTTGAAATTTAAATTTTTTTGTTTTACTTCTTTTTTTTCTGTATTCCGTTAATCGTGGTTTATTCAATTTTCTTTTCGAAATTTACTTAATTTCTTTTAATTCTATTTTTTCGCATTTTGTTAGCAAGAATAGTCATTTGATTCAACTTTCAGTAAATTGTTTTTAGAAATGTGCCCGTTTCGAAATTTACAAAATTTGTTGCTCTTCTATTTTTTTTTTCTTATTTCGTTAGCGGGTCTCATGGTTAGATTTTTTAGAAATGTGTCAGTTTTGAAATTTACAAAAATTTTTTTTTTTTTCGTACTTTATTAGCGAAAATATTTGATTCAGTTATCTATTAGTTTTAAAAATGCATCATTTTCGATATTCAAAGTGTTTTGTACTTCTTTTTTTTTTCTGTATTCCGTTAGGGGGAATCGTCGTTTGATTCAATTTCCTGTATTTTTTTTTTCTTTTTTAAAAATGAAATTTACAATTTTTTTGTGCTTTTTTTCGTATATCTTTAACAGGAATTGTCGTTTATTCAATTTCTTTTTATTGTTCCTTTTGAAAATTACAAAATTTTTTGTATTTCTAATTTTTTTTTTTTTTTTTTTTTTTGTTACCGGGAATTTGGGTTTGATTCAATTTTATGGAGTTTGTTTTTAGAAATGTCTCCCTATTCAAATTTAGAAAATTTGTTCTTTCTTTTCGTCCATTACCGGGAGTCGTGGTTTATCCAGTTTCCTAGAAATGGTTCTTTTTCCAAACTTATAAATATTATTGTACTTCAATTTTTTCTTCGTGCCCCACCAGTGGCTGAGAGGTTGTGCTCTCGAAGCTGGTAGACGGGAGGTGCTGGGTTCGATCCCAATCGCGCCCGTCGGCCTAATCGATCGGAGTTTTCGTGGTTTTCTTTCGAGCCGTGGATTTTCTCCATGCGTAAATACGGATTAGGTTCCCTTAGAAAGACCCCCACGGAGGGCACTCTCCCTGGGCCTATATCCCTAGTGTCGATAATTGGCCGTCAATAATCAACCCAACCCTTTTTCTTCGTATTCTGTTAGCTGGAATCTTTATTTATTCAATTTCCTGTTCGAAATGTGTTGTTTTCGAAAATTTGTGGTATTTCTGTTATTTTTTTCGTATTTTCGTGAAACGCAGTTTGATTAAATTTTCCGCTTATTTTTAGCAATGTATCCATTTCGAAATCCACAAAATTTGTAATCCTATTTTATTTTCTGCGTTTCATTAGTGGCTTATTCAATTTCCTTTTCAAAAGTTATAAAATTTGTTGTATTTGTATTCATTTTTTTTGCATTTCGGTAGCGGGAATTTTTTTATTCAACTTCCTGGAAATTGTTTTTGGAAATGTGTCCTTTTCGAAAGTTACAAAACTTGTTCTGCTATATATGTTTTTCGTATTCCGTTAGCTAGAATTGTTGATTGATTTTGTTTCCTATCGTTTATTTTTAGAAATGTTATTTTTCGAAACTTATAAAAATTGTTGTACGTCTATCTTTATCGTATTCTGTTTGCGGGACTCGTGTTTATATTCATTTTCCTGTAGTTTTTAAGAATGTGTCCATTTCGAAATTTACAAAATTCTTGTACTTCTATTTTTTCTGCACTACTTTAGGGGAAGATTTGTTTGATTCAATCATCTATTAGTATTTAGAAATGTATCCTTTTCAAAATACAAAATGTTTTGTACTAATATTTTTTCTTCCGATTCGGTTTTCATAAATGTGTACCCTTTTCAAATTTACAAAATTTGTAATCTCTTTTCGTATACCGTTGGCGGGAATGGTGGTTTGATTCAACTTTTGGTAACTTGTTTTCAGAAATGTGTCCTTTTCGAAAATTAAAAATTTGATTTTTTTTCCTTTTTCTTATTACGTTAGCTACAATTGTGGTTTGATTCAGTTTCCATTGGTTTGTTTTTTGAAATGTGTTATTTTTCGAAACTTGAAAAAATGTACTTCTATTATTTGTTTGTATTCCGTTAGCTAGAATTTTGGTTTATTCAATTTCATCTTACAAATGCCGTTTTAGGAAATTACAAAATTCGTTGAATTTCTGTTTTTTTTCGTATTTCGTTACCGAGATTCGTGGTTTGAATAAATTTTCTGTTTTTAGCAATGTATCTTTTTCGAAATTTATCTTTTTTTTTTACTTCTTTTTTTCTCTGTATTCCGTTAATCGTGGTTTATTCAATTTTCTTTTCGAAATTCCTTTTCGAAAATTACAAAATTTGTTGTTCTGTTTTATTTCGTATTATTTTAGCTAGAATTGTGGTTTGACTCAGTTTCCTATAGTTTGTGTTTAGAAATGTGTAATTTTTCAAAACTTAAAAAAGGCTAATTGTTTTATATATATATATATATATATATATTGTATTCCGTTAGCTGGAATTTTTATTTATTCAATTTCATTTTACAAATGCCGTTTTAGGAAATTTCAAAATTTGTTGTTTCTATTTTTTTTTTTTTTCGTATTTCGTTACCGAGATTCGTGGTTTGAATTAATTTTCTGTTTGTTTTTGGCAATGTATCTTTTTCGAAATTTATAATTTTTTTTTACTTCTTTTTTTTCTGTATTCCGTTAATCGTGGTTTATTCAATTTTCTTTTCGAAATTTCTTTTAATTCTATTTTTTCGCATTTCGTTAGCAGGAATCGTCATTTGATTCAACTTTCTGTAAATTGTTTTCAGAAATGTGTCCTATTCGAAATTTACAAAATTTGTTGTTCTTCTATTTTTTTCTGATTTCGTTTGCGGGACTCGTGGTTCGATTCATTTTCCTGTATTTTTTTAGAAATGTGTCAATTTCGAAAGTTACAAAATTTCATGCACTTCTATTTTTTCGTACTTCCTTAGCGGGAATATTTGTTTGATTCAATTTTCTGTTAGTTTTAAAATGCATCATTTTCGAAATACAGAGTGTCTTGTAGTTCTATTTTTTTTTCTGTATTTCGTTAGCAGGAATCGTCGTTTGATTCAATTTCCTGTATTTTTTTTTTTCTTTTTTAGAAATGAAATTTACATGAATTTTTTTTGAAATTACAAATTTTTTGTGCTTTTTTTGGTATATCTTTAACAGGAATCGTCGTTTATTGAATTTCGTTTTATTGTTCCTTTTGAAAAATACAAAATTTTTTGTATTTCTATTTTTTGTATTTTGTTACCGGAAATTGTGGTTTGATTCAATTTTATGGAGTTTGTTTTTAGAAATGTATCCCTATTCAAATTTAGAAAATTTGTTCTTTCTTTTCGTCCATTACCGGGAGTCGTGGTTTATCGAGTTTCCTAGAATTGCGTTCTTTTTCGAAACTTATAAATATTGTTGTAGTTCTATTTTTTCTTCGTATTCTGTTAGCTGGGATCTTTATTTATTCAATTTCCTGTCGAAATGTGTCGTTTTCGAAAATTCGTTGTATTTCTGTTATTTTTTTCGTATTTTCGTGGAACGTGGTTTGATTAAATTTTCCGCTTGTTTTTAGCAATGTATCCTTTTCGAAATCCACAAATTTTGTTATTCAATTTTTTTTTCTGCATTTCATTAGTGGTTTATTCAATTTCCTTTTCAAAACTTATAAAATTTGTTGTATTTGTATTCATTTTTTTGCATTTCGGTAGCGGGAATTTTTTGTTTCAACTTTCTGGAAATTGTTTTTCTAAATGTGTCCTTTTCGAAAGTTACAAAACTTGTTGTTCTTCTATATATGTTTCTCGTATTCCGTTAGCTAGAATTGTTGATTGATTTTGTGTCCTATCGTTTGTTTTTAGAAATGTGTTATATTTCGAAACTTATAAAAATTGTTGTACTTCTATTTTTATCGTATTCTGTTAGCGGGACTCGTGTTTATATTAATTGTCCTGTAATTTTTTAAGAATAAGTTCTTTTCGAAATTTACTTAATTTCTTTTAAATCTATTTTTTCGCATTTCGTTAGCAGGAATCGTCACTTGATTCAACTTTCAGTAAATTGTTTTTAGAAATTTGTCCGTTTCAAAATTTACAAAATTTGTTGTTCTTCTATTTTTTTTTTTTCTTATTTCGTTAGCGGGACTCATGGCTCGATTTTTTGTATTTTTTTAGAAATGTGTCCATTTTGAACGTTACAAAATTTCATATACTTCTATTTTTTCGCACTTATCTTAGCGGAAATATTTGTTTGATTCAATTATCTATTAGTTTTCAGAAATGCATCCTTTTTAAAATACAAATTGTTTTGTACTTCTATTTTTTTTTTTATTCCGTTAGTGGGATACGTGGTTTATAAAATTTGCGAAAGTTGTTGTAATTCTGTTTTTTCTTAGAAATCTTCTTGAAATGTACAAACTTTTTGTACTTTTATTTTTTGTATATCTTTAGTGGGGATCGTCATTTATTCAATTTCTTTCTATAAATGTCCTTTTCAAAAATTACAAAATTTGTTGTATTTCCATTTTTTTTTTTCGTTACCGAGAATCGTGGTTTTATTCACTTTTATGGAGGTTGTTGTTAGAAATGTCTCCCAATTCGCATTTAGACTACGAATTCTATACAAATTTATAAAATTTGCATTTTTCTTTCGCCCTTTAGTGGGAATCGTGGTTTATCCAGTTTCCTTTAGTTTGTCTTTAGAAATGTGAATGTGTTCTTTTTTAAACTTATAAATATTGTTGTACTTCTATTATTTTTTTCGTATTTTAGCTGGAATCTTTATTTATCCAATTTCCTTTTTGAAATGTGTTATTTTCGAAAATTCGAAAATTTGTTGTATTTCGATTATTATTTTTGGTACTTCCGTGAATCGTGGTTTGATTAAATTTTCTGTTTTTAGCAATGTATCTTTTTCTAAATTTACAAATTTTTGTTATTCTATTTTGTTCTGTATTACTTTATTCGTGGTTTATTCGATTTCCTTTTCAAAATTTACAAGAATTGTTGTGCTTTAATTCATTCTTTCGTATTTCGTTAGCGGGAATTGTTTTATTAAACTTTCTATAAATTGTTTTTAGAAATGTGTTCTTTTTGAAAATTACAAAATTTGCTGTTCTATTTTTTTTTCTCGTATTCCAATAGTTAGAATTGTTGATTCAGTGTCCCTTAGTTTGTTTTTAGAAATGTGTTATTTTTCAAAACTGATAATAATTGTTGTACTCTATTTTTTCGTATTCCGTAATCTGAAATTTTAGTTTTTTCAATTTTCGTTTTAGAAATGTCGTTATAAAATTAACAAAATCTGTTGTATTTCTATTTTTATTCATATTCCGTTATCGGGACTCGTGGTTCGATTAATTTTCCTATAGTTTTCAGAAATGTGTCCATTTCGAAATTTACAAAATTTCTTTTACTTCTATTTATTCCGTACTTCGTTTGCGGAATATTTGTTTGATTCAATTGTCTATTAGTTTTTAGAAATGTATCCTTTTTTTCCCCTTAAATTTACCCTTCCTAAATGTTTTGTACTTCTATTTTTCTTCGTATTCTGTTAGCGGAAATCGTGGTTTGATTCAATTTCCTGTAGTTTCTTAAAAATTTGTCCGTAGGTTTACAAATGTGTTGCAATTTCATTTTTTGTTTTCGTATTTCGTTGGTGGGAATCGTAGTTTGATTAAATTTTGTGGATTTTTTTTTTTAATTTGTCCCTTTTCAAATGTACAAAGTTTGTACTTCCTTTTTGTATTCCGTTACCGGGAATCGTTGTTTATTCACTTTTCTATAGGTTGTTCTTAGAATGTGTTCTTTTTCGAAACCTATAAAAATTGTTGTACTCCCATTGTTTTTTTCGTATTCTGTTAGCTGGAATCTTCTTTTGTTTAATTTCTTTTTCGATATGTGTCATTTTCGAAAATTAAAAATTTGTATTGTTTTTTTTTCGTACTTCGTTAGTGGGAAACTTGCTTTGATTAAATTATCTTTATTTTTGGCAATGTATCCTTTTCGAAAGTCTCAATTTTTTCCCTTTTCTGTATTCCGTTAATCGCGGTTTACTATTTTTTTTTTTCGAAATTTACAAAGGACAAATTTCAAAGTTTGTTTTAATTCTATATTTTCGCATTTTGTTAGCGGGAAGTGCGATTTGATTCAACTTTTTGAAAAGTGTTTTTAGAAAGTGTCCTTTTGAAAATTACAAAATGTATTCTTCTGTTTTTTAATTCGTATTCGCTAGAATTGTGTTTTATTCAGTTATTAGAAATTCCTTTCTGGAAACTTTATAAATTATTGTACATCTGTTATTTTTTCGTGTTCCATTAGTTGGGTTCTTAGTTTATTTAATTTCCTTTTAGATATGTCGTGATAGAAAATTACAAAAAAAAAATTATTTCTATTATTGTTTTCGTATTCCGTTAGCGGGAATCATGGTTCGATTAATTCTCATAGTTTTTTAGAAATGTGTCGATTTCGAAATTTGCAAAATTTCCTGTGCTGAATTTTTTCGTACTTCGTTTGCACGAGAATATTTGTTTGATTCAATTATCCGTTAGTTATTAGAACTGTATCTTTTTCGAAATACAAAATGTTTTGTTCTTCTATTTTTTTTTTAAAATTATTATTCTGTTAGTGGGAATGGTGGTTTATTCAATTTCCTTTTAGAATTTTTTTCTTTTCGAAATTTTCAAAATTTGTTGTATTTCGTTAGCGGTAATCGTGGTTTGATTCAATTTTAAACAGTTTGTTTTTGGAATTGTCTCTTTTCAACTTTATAAAATATGACCTTACTTTTCGTATTCCGTTAGCGGGAATCGTAATTTGTTCAGTTAACTATAGTTAGTTTTAGAAATGTGTTCTTTTTCGAAATGTATAAAAATTGTTAAATTTTTTCGTATTCTGTTAGCTGTAATCTTCTTTATTCAATTTCGTTTTACAAATGTTCTTTTCGAAAATTAGAAAATGTGTGGTATTTCTATTTTTTTTCGTATTTCCTTAGCGGGAATTATGGTTTGATTCAACTTTTTATAGTTTGTTTTTAGAAATACGTCCTTTTTCAAATTTAGAAAATTTGTACTTTCTTTGCGTATTTCGTTAGCGGGAATCGTGGTTTATTCAGTTTCCTATAATTTGTTTTAGAAATGTGTTCCTTTTTCAAAATTACAAAATTTGTTGAATTTCTGTTTTTTATAACTTCGTTCGCAGAAATCGTGGTTTGATAAAATTTTCTGTTTTTAGCATTGTATCCTTTTCGAAATTCACATTTTTTTTGTACTTTTATTTTTTCCTATATTGCGTTATTCGCGGTTTATTCAATTTCCTTTTAGTTTCTTTTTCGTTCGTCTGTAATTCGCACAAAGAATTTTTTTTGTTCGTTCTTATTCGCTTTTTTTCTTTTTGTTTTCGGACTTAAAAAAAAAAAAAAAAGGAGGAGGTTCCCAATTCGACGCGTATGTAATTTTTTTTATATACTTGTTCACCGATTACTCATAAACTACGCGGCCGATCCATGTGATTTTTTTTTTTTAATTGAAAGAGGATGCACTCGAATTGGTCAGATTTAAATTTCATCAAAATTGGTTCAGTACTTTTTTAGAAATTCAACAAAAAAATAAACCATAAAAAATCTTTAAAATATTTCATTTTTACGATTTTTATCAATTGACGTGGCACTGTTTGGCGAGAAAGTCACTATCCGGCGATTTCCCTCCCTCTTTATACGGTTTTGTTTGCATGATTGTTGTAGGAAAAACCAAAAAGCGATGTTTCAATCATTAAGCATAATATTAGGACGTAAACAATCGGTAAAAAAATTAAATCAAAATTGTAAAGCGTTTAAATTGACCCAAGGTTTCTATGGTACACTCCCTTCATTTGCAGAACTATATTTTTACGGTGGAGCGATTTTTACGAAAATACAGGATTGGCTACCCTGGCAAATTTTTAACTTTAATATAAAACCAATTAATTAACGTACGATGAGTGCGGTTGACGAAAACTGCCAGTTTAATAAATTTCTAAATGTCCATGTAATTAGATCAGATTCTGAAACAGCTACGCACGGAACTGCTGCTATTGCTTTCCAACTGAGTTAATTTTTAGTAATCTGTAGTCATTTTGCTTTGTAGTAGTTTTTGAAGTCAGTTTATTTTTTTTTAAGTTTAAATTCTTGTATTTCCGTTTAAAAAAGAACGAGGGGGGGGGGTTGTTGGGAGTTATATATTTAGGCTTTCACAGGAACATTTTGTAAAAATTGAATAAATCTTAATGTTAGAAGTTAAATACGCAATCATGAGGGCTACTTAGTTTGTTGCGATACAATTTTGTTTAAAAATATAAAATTTACTGATGTGTGCTATCGAAGGCAGTAGGGGCTTCAAACATTAGATTGATTTGGAAAGATTTTCTTTTAAAAATATAAAATCATATAAATTCAAAGGTATATGCTGAGTGGGACCCCCTCATTAGTATCGTTTGGAAATTCGTTTAAAAATATAAAACCTTTCAACAGTGATTTTAGGGATATTTGAGGTTTGTATCACGGGTCCGAGCAACGCCAGACGGGTCAGCTAGTAATATATTAAAAAGAAATATTTTCTATAAAACCTGGTCAAATATTTCTTTATATGGATTGTGTAATATATTTTTGTATTTGTATAGATAGTATTTTTAATCTTGATAATGTTATCTAATCTACATGTTTATATATATTCATACCTTTCTGTATAATGATACAAATGTAATTTAAAGCACATAAACCATTCTATAAGTAATTATATGGAAGTGTGCTAATTTTCACGTGCGGTTAAGCAAGAAACAAACAGCTTTTAATGTCTTGGGCTTATGGTAATGCAAATAGTAGCCTCTTCCTCCACCACCAATCCATCGTCTATATTATTTATTCTGCCTCAGTAAGAATCAAATACCTCAAAGTTTTTATTTTTTAATTTTAACTTTTTTCCTGAAATTATTTCTATTTAATTTAAATTTTTAAATTGCAAATAAATATGTTTCTTAATGGTAAAAATGTTTCTATATCTCCCAATGTTTACAAAATCTTAATTTCCTGCAGCTCACATTTAATCCGACAATATATATATATATATATATATATATATATATATATATATATATATATATATATATATATATATATATACATATATATATATAATATAAGCATTTTGCATTAGTTACACTGTCTTATCTATACACTGCCCAGTTTTGAAAAATCAAAAATAAGTTAATCATAATTTAAAATACTTAATTTCATAGCTGCAATTGCGCATTTTGTATTATATTTATATATTTCATATTTTTATTTTCAATAAATTTTTGTGTGCAAATGCTACTTAATCACTTGCTTTTGTGATGCTCACTGTTAATTCCTACATTGATTATCGCAATTTTGGCCAATGCTTTACAATATGTTTTTTCTGCATATATATATTTATGTATTATATTGTAATTATCGGTTTATCTATTGTCGATTATTTATGTGATTTAATGGTTATTATTTACAAAAGTTTTCTTATATTAAACTTCCTTAGTAAATTGCTGCAAATGCGCATTTATTATTGGATAGTTTTTCATCTTGTTTCATTTATAAAAGCATTTTGCATTAGTTACACTGTTTTATCAGCTATACACTGCCCAGTTTGGGGAAAATCAAAATAAGTTAATTATAATTTAAAATACATAATTTCATAGCTGCAATTACGCATTTTGTTGTGTATGTATATATTTCATTTTTATTTTCAATAAATTTTTGTGTAAAAATGCTGTTTAATCACTTGTTTTTGTGAAGCTTACTGTTAATTCCTACATTGCTTATCGTAATTTTTGCCACTGCTTTACAATATCATATGTTTTTTTCTTCATCTTATATATTTATGTATTATCTTGTAATTATCAGTTTATCTATTGTCGATTATTTATGTGGCTTAATGGTTATTATTTACATAAGTTTTATTATATATATATTTACAATATTCATTCAATATAGTTTATAGAAAAAATTGTATAAAAATTTCTGAAAATCTAGATAAACCAGATACTTTTTTTAAAAATTGTAATTAGGTTATTTTTGAACAAATTGTGTATTGAATATATATTTTATTTTAACATAGCAAAATATCATGTCTTAAGTTTGTTGTAATGTAACTGAATTTAAACGTGAATTTTGAAAAAGGCTCTTATTTCGGCTTCTTATGCATAAATGGCGCGTCATAATTTTGCATATATTTAATTTTTAAAAAGGCGTTTTATCTATGTTGAATAAGAAATACTATGACATTTATTTCAGTAACAGTGTTTCAAAGGATTTGTTTTACGTATTCTGTTAGCGGGAATCATGATTCGATTCAATTTCCTGTAGTTTGCTTTCATAAAAGTGTCCTTTTCGAAATTTACAAAATTTGTTGTATTTCTATTTTTTCTTGTATATGTATATATTTGTCAATCTTTAAATGTTATATTCAATGTTAAATAAAATCTGCTATACAAAGCTATCTTGTTAAAACACTGTAATCTGACTTTTCGTTAAACTTTAAGATGCCATTTAAAAATTTTTACATTTTAAAACACATACTAATATGACATAGTAAGTTTGTCGTTGCAGTTTAATTTCTACTCATTTTAAAGTGCTTTGATGTACTTTTTTTCTCATGTTATAATTCAAATTGTCGTAAAATAATTATAAAAACAGCTCCTTTTTTTTATTCACACTTAGTTTGAAAAACACTACTGTTTGAACCAGCAAACAAATTACATAAAATGTGCAAATGAGTTTTGGTTACAACATTTCAAGTGCAATTTCATGAATAAACTGCTTGTTATTACTGATAATGCTGTTTTAACAACGTTGTGAATTAAATATTTTACCCCATGGGGGTGTTCAATAAGCCATTCATGGTGTAATTTACGCCGTTCATAATGTAAAATAAGTAATGTTTGGGATAAAAGAAGTATACACATTTTGGCCTTGCTTTCTTTTCATTTAAGCAAGTAATTGCACATGAATCTTATTAAATGTGTACTTTAGATTATTGAAAACATTAAAAATACATATAAGAGAAGAAATAGTGTAAATTAGTGCGATTTAAACTCCTCCAAAGCTTACTACGTTCAACATGCACAGTAAATCGGTGCTATTGTGTGCTCTTAATCATCTGAAAAAAAACTAAGCACACTAATCATTAAAATATATTAAATTGGTTTAATACCAAACCTGTAATTGATATGTCAAAATTTCACTATGGGGCAGATGATTGAAGCTTGAAGTCAATTTTTGGCATTTTTGTCGTTTTTTTTCATTTTTTAAACTTTAAAAAATCGGAATTATTAATTTTTTTTTAAGGTTTTGTCTTCGAATTAATCTGGTTTAATGAGTAAAAAACGAAACGTCAATAGCTTGAGCAGTTTAAGCGTGAGAACGCACAGATTAAAAAAGCTTGTTTCAAGAAAGATGCGTTTAATGTTCTTGATATTGTCCCAACTTTAATATCGATGGAACAACAACAACAAAAAAAGCAGGTTTGAGGTCATATTCTGGAGACTTTTATGTGTTCAAAATATGCAAAACAATTTTTTTTTCAAAGTTTTCCGGAAGAACCTCCCATTAAGTAGTCCGGAAATACTTTTCTTAGTACTTTTACGTTAGCCGGACGCAAATCTCCCCAGTAGCATTTTTTTAAATCGCCAATAGCAGTTTTATATTTCGCACTTGTAAATTATACTAAATAAAACAATTAAACATAATAAATAAAACATAAACATAATAAATAAAACAATTCTTTGATGTTCAATTTGATTGTTTCGATTCCAATTATTTCGGCTTGTGGTATTTCTCATCTTTTTTCTTCTTTTAGTGTTTTAAATGAAATTGATGAAAAGCATGTATTTTAAATGAAGTCAGTTAAAGCAATGTATTTTATAGATGAGTGAAAGGAGTATATTTGAAATGAAATGAATACAATATGGTATGGGACGCACTATTTGGCGATTTATCACCTGCGCCGGGCTAACATAAAGATACCCTTCTCTATTTTTGTCCAAATGTATCCCATTCCATATGTTTTTTAAATATACAAAATTCTGACAGTAGTTAAGGTGGTTCTCAAATTATTTTTTTCCGCTCAACAACGCAAAACTTCCTGACACATATTCCGACATATTTTTTAACATAAAAGTATAATACTTACAGGTATGTTTATGGAAGTGATTTGTAATCGAATATTTTTAATTTTACGATAAATGAATTACATCTTGAGTTATAAATATTTACTGTTTCAGTACAATAGATTTTTTACTTTTCCTGCACTGTCGCATCTGGAAATTCGGTTCAAAACGTTAACTTTGACAGCATTTTCTGAAAAATAAACTGCCTTTACTGAGAAACTGAAAACAGTGGTATTACATAGTTTCCGATTATGAGCAGCTACCAGTTGGATAAGTTTGCGAATAAAAATGAATTAAATATGTCAAAGTAGTCAGCTTGGATTGAAGAACAGATTTAAGGGTTACATTTAAATTAATTATTCGGAAATGGCCGGAGTTAGCACGCAGTAATGGCGGCTTAACTAGCGTTTTGGAAAACGTTTTGACCAGCACTTAACCACTATTCCTTACAAAATTCTTAAAGCTGTGAGTCAAATTCCGAATTCTCCTCGCTAATGTTAAACCTATGGACGTAGAAGGCATTCGTATATATTTGAAATATATTCATCGGGAAATTAATATTTTTAACTTCTTTTTTCCTGTGTCAAGGCACAAAAAAGCCATTGACAGTGGTTTCGGCGGCGGTGGTTAATTATTTTTAATATAGAGAGACTAGGGGGCTCTTCCCCGTACGAGATACGCTCGCCAACCCCCGCTCTGACACCGCAAACTTTCAAACAGTCTGGTTTGATCAACTCTAAAATGATTACGGAAGATTGGATTATAATCAAACGACCAGTGGCGATCGGCTGTAATCTGGTTTCCATTCATTTTTATTTGAATGTGGGATTTTAAGGCCAAATCAACTGCTGTCGAAACAGCTAACAACTCTTTTCGGGATTGATTAAATAAGATAAATTAAACACTTTAAAATCAAAATTCTGTAAAATGGAAAAGTAAACAATGTCGCTGCATCGGAGAATTTTATAACGATGTTATAGAAAATTGGGTGCTTCTCCATTATCTCGTCGTCTATTTTCTAGAAAAGAAAATAACTCGCCAAAACATAGGATTTAACGCCAAAAGTGCATGACCGTGGCGTTGCATTTAATTGACATCGGATGTGTCACACGTATTAGTTATGTCATCGAGTGATTTTTACTTCAACGTTTATTTGTATTTTTAATGACATTTCAACAATTTATTAGTTATTTCGTTAATTTCAACTTAATTATTAAACGTAAAAATATAGTTTTTAATTGAATGGAAATATTATTTGCGCTGTTTTAAAATTTTCAATAATTAGTTAAAAGATTTTGTCGAAATAAATTATTCTGTCGTGGGTTTTTTTTTAAAATTGAAACTGTTTGGAAATATTGTTATTTATTTACATTTTAAATATGACGTAAATTTCCCCATTTAATGCCTTTGAATGCGTAATAATTTAATTATTTCTCTTTTTAATGTTCACGCGCAAGTATATTTTTATGTAATTTTCTACATTTACTGCTTCTACATTTAACACGTGGCCATTTAATTGTTATTTTAATGTTTTATTTCTATTTTTAAGTCACGTGTAAATACATTTTTTAATTGAAAGGAATATTATGTGCGCTATTTTACAAATTGGCAACAATTAAAATAATGGACTTTTGAAATATGAAATAAATTTCCATCAAAATAATGAAAATTTGAATATAAAATTGAAATAGAGCCTAAAAAAATTAGTCAAATTAAAAAAAAAAAATTGCACTTTGTACACCGCAAGCTTGTCAACTATATACTTTTAAATTTTGGTTAAATTCCTATGCATAGTTTTCGTTCATATAATACTTTTTTAGAGAACTATTTTGAGCGACTTTAATATTAAATATCTCTTAAAACATTTTTTAGATTTAAAAACTATCTGCTTCAGCGTGTTTACCAAACATTTCTCTATAAAACTACGAATTTTCATATTTTTATATGCAATAGTTTACTGAATATTAACCCAGAAAGACCTGAAGGCACAAAAAATGCATTGACAGCGGCTGCGGAGGCTACTTATTTATTTTTTTTAATATAGAGAGATAGAGATTCAACAGTTATTGAACCTTTAATTCTGTTCTCAAATCCGAATTGGCTACTTTCTAACACATATGTTTTTCGTAAACTCATCAAATTGGCAAGTGCTCTTATTAAACTATGTAACCGAACTCTCCTTTCAGTTTTTCGGTAAAGACAGACGAGTTTTCACAAAAGACTGTCAATGTGGGCCTTTTGAACCAAATTTGTTGACGCGATAGCGCTGAAAACGAAAAAACCGGTCGTCCTGAGACAGTAATCGCTTATAACTCATGATTTAATTCATTGATCGGAACAGGAAAAACTGTTCGATACCAAATCACTTCAATAATCATGCCTGCAAGTATCATGCTTTTATGGTTAACCCTCCGCTTACCAGACGGATCCAATGGACTCGACCAGGTACATTCAAAATGACTATTCGAACCAGAAGTTGTTTCATAAAATAAGTTAAATACAAACCACATAGAACTACAGTAAATAAATAAGTTAAATAGTTTTAAATAAAAATTCTGGTGTGAAATGTTTTTATAAAGGTTCAGTAAAATTTCCGGTTAGTTCTAAGGTTGAAAATGTTTCAGAAAGTTTTGCGTTGTTGAGCGGGAAAAATATTGTTTTGAAAACTGGCCTTGCTGTGATATAAATTGTGGTTTAGATACTATGAGCATAGGCACCAACCTCTCATTAATATTCCGTAATATGCGAGTTAATTTGACCCAGGTTTAATACGTTTCGCCCCAGAAATGTTTTTAAGAAATGAAATTAAACAAATTCCACGTAGAAACCTGAAATTGAATAAATAAAAATTCATCCAATAATTTTTCTGGTTAGAAGCGTTGTTAAACTGGGTCAAATTAACCCGCATATTACGGAATATTAATGAGAGGTTGGCACCTATGTGTGAGCGATCTCCGTAACTGATTAATCGAAAGATGAATAAAAGGCTCGATTAACTCATGGGATACTGTTTCTGTACTAAACTTTATGTACAAGACCATTATAATTAAAATTCGCCTATTTGGAAGTCTCTAGCGCTAGTACTAAGGACTCCAAACGAAACAAAATTCAATCACTATCTCTTGCTAAATTGAAAATTACTCATTAAACTGCGAAAATTGACAAAAGAAATGGTCTGTGAAACCGCTAAGCGCTGTGAAAATTAATGAATTAGTATCTGGAAATGTTTATCTTTGTTATAACTGTGATATCTCTATCACATATTCCTGTCTACTTTACTAGTTATCTTGCATTGTCCCATTTAACTAAAAAGAAAGGGTAATAATTTTTACTAAAACACTTATTAAATTTATTTTTAAATCTATTCAGATTTGCCATCCGTCTTGTTAATGTCTTTTTTTCATATATTCATTCTTTTCTAAGTTACCAAATGTGTTAAAAAAGATAACGCGCTTTTATGTTAAACAATAAGAAAATAAGTTACATCTTTCTTAATAATTTTAACTTTGTCAATGACATACTGAATCATTTACCTGAAACCACGCTGGCATTTTCCCCTCTTTAAAGACATAACTTAACTCATGTCTCCTGTGAATGTATATAATATGTATCTTGTATGCACGGGACGAAATTTCCGGGCACGGGTCCGGCCCGACTCGTACAAAATATTTTTTGGCCCGTCCCGATATAAAAGTTAAAAGTTCGGCTGACTGAATTTCTGCAATACATGCCGATATATCTCAAGCAACATTATTCTAAAATTAAAATTATTCTAAAAGCCCAACTTATGCATAGATTTTATTTTCAGATTATGCCGGGCTTCATTTTATTGATTTTTGCTCGGTCCAGGAAGAAGTCTGGCCTGGCCGAAGTCTGTAGATAAAAGTTAAGCCCCGGCCCGGAAAGAGTGAAGACCAGGTCCGGCCCGAGTCTCGTGAATGGAAATTGGCCTGAGCCCGTGCAGACCTCTAATACATTATTCCCCTTATTTAAGGCTGTTCTCAAATCCAAAAGAGCTAGTTTCTGACACATTCCTGAATTCATTTTTGTTTAGAAAACATGAAATGGGCAGATGTTTTTATTCAGAAACAATGTAATTGAAAGACGTTTTCCATTTTTTGGAAGATCTTTAGAAAAATACTGTTAAAGTCGATGTTTTAAAACGAATTCCAAAAACGGGTACGCGAGACGCTGAAAAAACTTATCGTCACGTGACACAAATTGCTTATATCTCTATAAGTAGTCTATTTATTAGAAAATGGAAAAATCATTTCGATTCTAAATCACTTCAACAGTCAGTCCTGCCAATTTTATCCCTTTGCGTTTGAAAACGAGTCAGAAAGTTTCGCGTTGTTGAGCTGGGTGATTTGAGAACCGCCTTAAGTGGATGTTCTACTTCTTTGGTCTAAAGTTTACGTGATTTTTACGATTTTTTTATCGGTTTGCCTTCTATTTATTCACATTTCATTTATATAGTTAAATTTTTGTGTGCAAATGCGTTTTGAGTGGCGTTACGGGCGTTTTGAGTGCGTATCTGCACAGTTGCACGGCATGAATTTCCAATCAAGAAACCGTTTTTCTCCAGTCATAAACGTCTGAAACAAATTGGGTTGCCACATTATTAAAGGGGATCTAACATTTAGTTTCAAAAGTAATTTTTGACGTCATTTTCTTTTTTAGTTGACAAAATATTTAAAAAATATGCTTAATTTATAATTTTTGCAAAATGGCGGTTCATTTGAACAAAAAGGTCATTTTTTCACCCGAGCTACTGCTTTTTGCAAGTTCAAAAAAAAATAATAATGCATCGTTGAAAATTACTTTTCGGTAGTTTAAGTTTCAGCAAAAACAATTCTTTCTTGAGAGAAAAAAATATGAAAGAAATCAGTCGAACAGTTTTCGAGAAAAATGGTCGCCCAAGGGTTTCGAGAAAAACAAGTTAAAGTTTCATAATAGCGTTACTTCCAACGAGCAAATAAGATTGTAAGGTATCTAAATATCATAAAACTGCTTTAGGGAAGCAATCTACATACTTATGAGATTCAAAAAAAGTAAAAGAAAAAAATTTTGATCCAAAGACTAGAACCTCCACTTAACAATGATTACATCTCAACTACTTAGACTTCAGTTGCTAAACGGACATCCTCTTTGCTTAATATTATACATTGTTTTTCAGGATGATAGGTTATATTAATTTTATTTAATTCTTTAAAACTTTAATGTAAAGTGAATGTGGGATCGCATTTCGTGTGAAGGACTAAGGTCAGTCCACCTTCTTTTTTAATTTCTGAATAAAATTAGTTACTCTAAAACTCTTTGTAGTATTTTCTACATGTTATCTTGACTTTTACAGCAGGTATTTTCTACGGTACTTTTCCAGGTGAGTTGGTGAAAATGGCTTGGCGAGAAAAGGCAATTTTTTATGCTAATTTTCAGACAACCTATCCACTGTTTCCTTTACACAAGCAATTTTTTTTAATATTTATAGAATTTATTTATAAAAAAGCGATTTTTTCATTTTTTATATACAAACAAGTAAATTGTATATGAAAACAATAAATATATAAAAAAACATTTTTGTATATACATAAATACACATAACAGTTCGTCCGCTTTTCATAGCTGTTTATATCATTTTCTAAAGCCCGAATTACGCCAAGCTTTTCAAAAAACGTCAAGTCCCCTATACTGGAAAAGCACCTTTTCTACTATGTACATAATTGATAAGGGCCATCGTGCCGTTCACGTAATTTCCCTGTTTACCGCGGATTGCGATTATCACGCTTTCAGATTGGTTGTTATTAGAACGGTTAAAACGTGCATTTGTTTTTACGTGATTTCCTACACTGTGACGTGACAAAACGATCTTAGAAAGAAAAAAACAACTAGTTATATCAATATACCTTTATTTGAGATTTTCAAACTTCTCACCGTCAGCTGCAATGCACGTTTTGATCCTTGTATAAATTTAACGTTGCACACGTTGGAGCATAGAAGATGACACGTTGGCACAAGTAACAGTAATGCATCATTTATGGTCCTGAAATGTTTCTGGAGGGGTCGCATACACCTGCTGTTTCAGGTATCACCACATGAAAAGTCCAACTGAGTCAGATCAGGCGATCGTGGAGGCCAATCTTCGAAACCGCCGAACCCAATTATTTGGTTCCCGAATTCCTTGACGAGGTACTTCTTCACTGGAGATGCCTTCTGAGCAGGTGCGCCGTCATGTTGAAACCATAGATTCCGAAGATTAAACAACGGCAGGTTCTTCACAAAATCGGGTATTACATTCTGTAGCTGTTGCGACTATCGTGCGTCTGTTAACATGCCATCGTAAAATACTGGGCCGATCAGTTTGTTATTGTAAATTGCATACTAAACGTTAATAGCAAACTGCATTTGATGTTGAACGTCGGTAAAACATCTAGGATTTTCCAGCGTTCAGTAATGGGTTCTCTGCCTATTGTACATGCCCTTCTGTGAAAAGCATGCCTCATCCGTCCACACTATACCTGCCAAGAATGTTGGCTGGACCTGTATCTGGTTCATGGCGAAGTTTCACCATGCAAATCATCGCAGCAAATGCATAGCGTCCAGTAAAACCTGTTGAGGTGTTGGTCGGTATGGATGAGCGCCTAGTTCGCTTAGGATTTTTCAAACATGACTTTTTGAGAGGCCGGAGTGTTCACTGATATATACTGTGCAGCATTTCGGATATGCTAATACATCATCCGGTTGAACTTGCCGTCCTACCTTAGCTGGTCTGCCACGTCGAACTCCACTAGTCACACAGCCTGTCTCCCTTAAACGTTTTACAACAGTTAGGATGGTTTGATGAGAAGGATGCGGGCCTGCAGCGAAACGTTGCCGGTACAACCTTGCTGTTGATCGTACCTTGCGTCCATATTCACCGTAAAGTAAAACCATCTCACAATACTCAGCTTTGGAAAATCACTCCATGACCATGAGCATCAACATACAACCTCAAGCAGATGACTCTTTTATAGCTGTCTCAGGTGAACAGACGTGACGTTCATTACGTATGTACATACTGCAAAATTTTCGAACACCAAGCGCAAGTTGCGTTGAGTTGATAGGACACTATTTTACACGATCTACATATTGTCTACTCGGGGTTTGAAGCGCAGTCCTTTTGATTGGGAATCACAAGAGATACCACTGTGCCACATTGCGGTGTCGTGTTTTGTGCGAAATATAATCATTTCTCCTCCCGTTCAAGTTTCGTTACTTCACAGAGTAGGAAATCACGAAAAAACAAATGCGCGTTTTAACCGTTCTATTCTTTGCATTAATGTCCACAAGGTGTCTTTTCGTACTAAATCGATGATGCAGTACAACTCTGTTGATCACTTTTTCCCCTTATCTCTTTCCGTTTTCGAGATAGGAATGCTAACTTCGCAGTTTTCCACCAGGTGGCGCGTAGACGATTTCATTCAGTAGCGCATGTCTACTTTACTATACCTAAACACCACTTTTATGAATATAGCAGCAGCCGTTCCGAAGTTAAGAGGGTGGCAAGGGACATTAGTGAGCATACTGTATATTTAATATATTTATAATTAATATAATAATATATATTTTTTATATATAATATAATATAATATTATAATATAATATAATAAATTATATAATCTAATTCATTTTTATATAATTTAATAATATCTATTAATTTCTTATATAATATCTTCTTATATCTTCATAATCCTCCCAAATACCGGAAATGACTTAAGAAGCGTTCGCTTTTACAACCAATCGGAAAGCGTGACAATCTCAATCTTCAATCCCTTTTTAAATTATGCTAGCCCTTCAACTATCACAATGATAAAATGTATCTTTTCTTTCTTTCTTTCTTCTTCTTTTTTGATGAACAAACTACACAAAGTTTGCAAGTTTTCTCCGGTGAACTGGTTTCAATGATTATTGGAAAATGCTGATGTTTCCTCAGTCAAAAATCATTCGTAAACGTTCTCTCTCGTAAAAATTATAATATCTTTATTTACACTACCAACAGAAATAAATTTACACAATTTATGTTTGTCATTTTTTTCCACGCACTCAAAATCACTCGCACTGTAAATTCGTCACTTTCAGAAGGCTTTTTAGGTTGCCAAATCAAGGAGTATTTTACACAAATTAGTTTTGTACTTAAAGGGTATATACCTAAAATTTTAAATGAAGCATTTTTTGTTTACCCAACACTTATCTATTGTAATATTAGCAGCATCGATTTTCTGAAACATCAGCTTCATGTCTAAACAAGAATGAAAAATCATGCGTCAAGCATAGATTATGTAACACTTTCCAATACTTCCCAAATAATTTTGAAAATCTTTACCGTAAGGTGTAAGATTATATCTAATTAAACAATTTTGAAAACGCATAACATATTTTAAAATCTAATTTCAGAATTTACCAACAATATTCGGAAAAATATCCGAGCTCTTTCTTGCAGCCCTGTATATGATTTATAGATTTGTATATATACTAAACAGAATGCTAAATTTTAGTTCAGTTAGGAAACGCGTAGCACAGTTTAAAATTTTCCTTCTGCGATTTCCGACAATAAACGGAAATGTACTCGAGAACTTTTGTGCAGCTCTGTATACAATCTACACAATTTATACACACCAAGTAATAGAAAACAAGAACAAAAAATCATGCGTCAAGCATAGATTATGTAACACTTTCCAACACTTCCAAAATAATTTTACAAATCGTTACCGTTTAATAAAGTGAAAGATAATATCTAAGTAAACAATTTGGAAAACGCATAACATATTTAAAAACCCAATTTCAGGAATTATTAACAATAGTCAGAAAAATATCCGAATTCTTTTGTGCAGCCCTGTATATAATCTATAGCTTTGTATATATGTTACATAGAACGCTAAATTTTAGTTCAGATTGAAAACGAGTAGCACAGTTTAAAATTTCTCTTTTGGAATTTCCTTCAATAAACGTAAATATACTCCAGGACTTTTGTGCTGCCCTGTATATGATTTATAGAATTTATACACACCAAGTAATAGAAAAACAAGAATGAAAAATCATGCGTCAAGCATAGATTATGTAACACTTTCCAACGCTTCCAAAATAATTTTACAAATCATTACCGTTTAATAAGCTGAAAGATAACATCTAAGTAAACAATTTGGAAAACGCATAACCTATTTAAAAACGTAATTTCAGGAATTTCCAACATATTTTTCCAACCTATACAATATTTGGAAAAATACCCGAATGCTTTTATTCAGCCCTGTTTATGATCTATAGATTTGTATATACTACAAAGGATGCTAAATTTTAGTTTAGTTAGGAAACGCGTAGCACAGTTTAAAGTTCTCCTTCTGGAGTTTCTGTCAATAAACGGAAATGTGTTCGCGAACTTTTGTGCTGCCCTGTATATGAAATACAGAATTTATACACACCAAGTAATAGACAAAAAGCGAGTTAAATTTAAAATCGCGTTCAGTAACTTAAAACGCACTTCCAGGAATTATTGTTAACAGACAAGTAGAGAATTCTTTTATGTGTCCCTGTAAATGAACGATGACTGCTATACACACACTATTCTGTAGTAAGCCTCTTGTAATGCACCTTAATGATATATATAAATTTCAATGCGTTTAAAATAGTGAAACATTATTTAATTAAACCGCAAACGATTTTTCTCCAATAGACGTAATGTAACGAAATTCTTTTGACTGTCCCTGCAAAGTAACTATAAGTGCTATGCACAACCTATTCCATATTAAGCTTCTTGTAATGCATTTTAGTGATATATATCAATTACAATGTATTTCAAATTGTGTAACATCATTAAAATAAACCGCAAATGATTTTTCCCCATAGACCATAATGTAACGGAATTCTTTTGAGTTTTCCTGTTTAAAAAACTGTAAGTGCTACACACTTCAGTTGAAATAGGGAACATGCTATAGATAACGACAATAACATATAAAATTTGTAGCGCAATCCGAGCATATTTACGAGAGTTGGAGCACGGCCAGGCGGCCATACGGCCAGACAAACCGAATCCATAAACACTTTTCAACTAGGTTGGAAAGTATTAAAAATGAGTTAAATTTAAAAAAGCGTTAAGCAAATGAAATAGCACTTCCAACAATTATTGTTAACAGACAGTACCAAATTCTTTTGTATGTCCCTGTAAATGAACGATAAATGATATACTCTAAATATTCTATAGTAAGCCTCTTGTAATGCACCTTAGTCACATATATAAATTTCAATTTGTTTGAATTATTTCAACAGTCTTAAAATAAACCGCAAACGATTTTTCTCCATCGACCGTAATGCAACGGAATTCTTTTGAGTTTTCCTGTAAAACAAATTTAAGTGCTTTACACACCATATTCTATAGTAAGCCTCTTGTACTGCACCTCAGTGATATATATGAATTTCAATATGTTTGAAATTGTATAACATCATTAAAATAAACCGCAAATGATTTTTTCCCATAGACCGTAATGTTACGGAATTATTTTGAGTGTCCCATTAAAAAAACTATAAGTGCTACACACTTCATATTCAATACCGAACATGCCATAGTAAACCTCAATAACATATCAATCGCATGATATGTTATGGCTATACATATATATATGCATGGCTATACATATATATTTACGCGAGATAGAGCATGAACAGACAGACAAACCGAATTCATTGTTAAAAACTGTTAAAAAATGAGTTAAATTTAAAAACGCTTTCAGCAACTGAAAAAGCATTTTAAGCAATTATTATTAATAAGCAGTACTTTAACCGAATTCTTTTGCGTGTCCCTGTAAATGAACGATGAAAAAGATATATGCACCAAATTTTCTATAGTAAGCCTCTTGTAATCCACGTTAGTGATATATATCAATTTCAATATGTTTGAAATAGTGAAACATTATTAAAATAAACTGCAAACGATTTTTCTTCATAGACCGTACTGTAACAGAATTCTTTTGAGTATCCCTGTAAAGGAACTAAGTGCTATGCACACCACATTCCATAATTAGTCCCTTGCATTGCATCTCAGTGATGTATATCAATTTCAATATGTTTGAAATTGTGTAACATTATTAAAATAAACCGTAAATGATTTTTATCCATAGACCGCAATGTAACGGAATTCTTTTGAGTGTCCCTGTTTAAAGAACTAGAAGTGCTACACACTTCATTTTCAATACCAAACATGCCATAGTAAACCTCAATAACATATATCAATTGCATGACGATCCGAGTATTTACGGCAGTTAGAGCACGGACAGACAGACAGACAAACCGAATTCATAAACACTTTTCAATTATGTTGGAAAGTGTTAAAAAGAGAATTTTCTTGTGACATCTGCAACAGAAAAGTTATATATTTTTTTAAGTATGAAAATGGATGATTTAGAACATTGATGCTGCTATAGTTAAGATAGGTAAATGTTAGGTAAACCTACAAATATTTAATTTAAAAGTTTGGGCTGTAAACAATTTGAGTACAGAGATAATTTATGTGTAAAAATATCAAACACGCCCAAACCCTTACGAATGGATTGGACAAGCTCTAATTACCTCCTCACTACTATCAGAAATTCAGAACCACAATTCTCCATTTTTCATAAATTATTTTGTATTACTCGACCCAGAATAATAGTTTGTGTTTAGAATCACAAATATTTAGTGACTGTCTGCACCTGATTTACGGTTAGAATCTTATAAAAAAAATTGTGCACATATATGAGCTTTTAGTGATGCAGACCAAATACGTTCTGCGCACATATGCGCAAATGATGTAAATGGAAAAATGGGTTAAAGCGCTCTTCAGTAAAAAATATTTTTATAGATTTTATCGACACACGCAAAGTCAGTCTCTCTTGATTTATAGCTGCCAACTTTTATGCTTTTTTGTTACCACTAAAATTTAATAACATTTTTCACCTTTTTTAATCTCGGATTTCGGCGATTAAGTAAGGCAACATTTACTATTAAATTTTAGTGGTAAGAGAAAAACGTAAAAGTTGCCAGTTATGTTGATCTTAATTCTTTATACCAGGTGATCCAATTCAAGTTTACTAACATTTATTTAAGTAAAACTCACAAAATGCAGCCTTATCGTATATATATTTTTTATCAATCGAATATGTGATATTTTTCATTAATTATGAAAAATGATGTCAGGCAAATGGCCGCCTTTGGACCTTCTGCAGCAGTTCTTTTTAGAACGAGGTAATTTTCGATGACTTTTTGGTAGGTTTTGGGGGTTGTCTCTGCTATAATTTGGCGCTACGTGGTGAAAAAACTTGAAGAAACTGTAAGCATATTGAAGACAAGGTAAACCGTTTGCATCACCGTGGCGCACGTTCAGCCAAGAATATTGCTGCTGTGAGTGATAGTGTGGCTGAAGATCCGGAATTATCGATTCGTCTCCGCAGTCTCAGGAATAAAACACTCAATTTTGACGATTCGGCAATCCTTAGGCCTTATTTCGTTATTTTTGAGAATCATTTCGTCACAGAGTCACGTGGTTTTTGACGAAATGCGAATCCTCAAATATCTGACGAAACTATTTCCTCACTGTCAAGATTAAAACTCTCACTTTTGACGATTCAGCAATTCTTGAGATATATTTCATCATTTTTGACAGCCATTTCGTCTCAAAATTAAGTGATTTTTAATGAAATGGAAAATCTCAAATATTTGACGAAAATGTTTCCCCATTCACGGCCAGATTATTTTTGTTGTTACAAAATCGTTCAATAATAATAATAATAACACGAAAGTACCAAATTTACAATATATTAATGAAAACAGAAACAAAAATATTTCATCCTTGGGGACCGCTATAACACGAAAGTACCAAATTTCTACTTTATTTTTCATATCTGATAACTTGCGTCTATCCTTTTTGTAACTTTAACATTTTTGTAACGATTTTATGCATTTCTATTGCCTATTCAAAGATAAATTTTTCTTAAGTTACAGAATTTCGTTAAAAACGCTTAAAAAATTCTTCTAAAGTTACAGAATTTCGTAAAAACGGTTAAAATAGTAAAATGCGAACATCATTTGGTCCATTTTCGACCGAAAGCAAAAACCATTTTCCCAATGGTTAAAACAAAAAATCAAAATTTTAGGAGTTTTTTTTTTATTTATTTAAGAAATATATTCATATAGCAATCAAATTTAAAATATGCATAACTAATCGCTTTCTCCTCTATGAACAGCGTGTTAAAATCTTATATCTAAAATTGATGAACTCTCCTCCAATATGCAATTCAAAATTTATTATTTCTGACCAACAAATTAACTAGACCATATTCTAATCATTCATTGAACAAAAGAAATTTCTCTAATAAATTATATTAATCAAACCATATTCTAATTATTTATTAACCATAGAAAAACCATAATAACAATAACCTTATTAATTAAAACATGCAGAAATTATAACAGCAGCAATAAAAATACAATCTACCTTTTAAAAATATAAACACACATCAACATCCCGTAGATACATTTAAAATCAATTTTACGCAAGTCGCGCTAGGGCAGTGGTCTGGTGCTGTAGTCTACCACACCAAAGGTCGCGCGTTCGTATCACGTTGAAGACTTGAGAAACGCCGCCTTATTTTCGCCCCCTGTCAATTACAGATGCTTCTAAAATTGTCAAGAGATGGCACTACCTGCCTCTTTTTAGCACTTTCGAACAAGCAATTTGACGAAATTAATTTCGTTGCATTTTTGAGGATACAAATTT
This sequence comes from Maratus michaelseni, assembly GCA_963931845.1. NCBI lineage: Eukaryota > Metazoa > Arthropoda > Arachnida > Araneae > Salticidae > Maratus > Maratus michaelseni. The sequence continues at coordinate 130,466,517 of OZ007599.1, forward strand.
ACTCGATTTGACGAAATATTCGCTCGGGGCATTTCCCAGGAAACAGTTTCGTCAAAAACGAAGAAAATTTCGTGGAATTGGAGTATCCATTTCTAACAGTGCGTTCGCAAAGTTTGGGCCTTTCTAATATGGCTCCTTTTGGTGTATTTTTGGCACGAAATCGAAGATATTGATCTCGAAGACATGTTGTTTTAGCAAGATGGCGCAACTTGCCACACATCGTGCGAAACGTTAGATGTTTTGCGTGAAAAGTTCAGAGGTCGCATTATTTCACGTTGCGGTGACGTCAACTGACCGCCAGGATCATGCCATTTAACGCTATAGATTTTTTTTTTGTGTGGGGTTTTCTTAAGAGTCGCATCTAACGCCAACAAACCTGCAAGGTTGGAACACTTAAAAACTAACATCCGCCAAATTATAGCTGAGATAACTCCTGAAACTTACGAAAAAGTCGTCGAAAATTACCTCGAACGAATAAACTGCTGCAGAAGGTCCAGAGGCGGCCATTTGCCTAACATCATTTTTCATAATTAATGAAAAATACTAAATATTAAATTAATAAAAAATTAAGTACGATAAGATTACATTTTGTGTTTTTTTTTAAAATAAAAGTTAGGAAACTTGAATTGGATCACCTTTTTATATTATTTAATTGCAGTTGTTTTAAAATATCATTTATTAAAATTATGCAGGTAAAAATAAGTTTTTTATATGTTAGATATTTTCTGTTATGATACTGTAAGTTCTTAGAATTAAAAACTATATTATGAAATACTCTAAGACGTACTATAAAGCAGAATGACGTATCATTCTAGTACACTAAATGTGTAGAAACATTTTTAACCCCTTAACTGTTGGGCTTTTTCAACACCATAAACTAAAAATAGGAACGATACACCACTTTTTCCGTACTAAAATATTTGTTTTATATAATCGAAAAATGTCTGCCAATTAATAAAGCAAAGATTGCAATTAAAAATTAGTGGTGTCCAAAAGCTTTTAGTAACGAAACAAGCAAACTCTTCTTGCTCAAACTCAGTTCGAGAAGGAAGAAAATATTTATTTTAATAAATATTTTAGTACGGAAAAAGTGGTGTATCGTTCCTATTTTTAGTTTATGGTGTCGAAAAAGCGCAACAGTTAAGGGGTTAAGAAATGGAAGAAATTTATATAATGTTAACTTGCATGATTTACATAGATGCAAACTTTTACGCTTTTTTCTTACCACTAAAATTTAACAATAAATTTTGTCTTATTTAATCGCGAAAATATCTCATTAAAAAAGCCAAAAATTTCTATTAAATTTTAGTGGTAACAACACAGCTTAAAATTTGGAAGTTATTATTTTATAAAATAAACTGTTTTCTTATTTTATTTTTAGACCTTATTATGAATCTTGGATGGACAAAAGTAAAATATGACACAGAGTAAAAATGGATCCATTGATCCCAAAAGTCTGTCTGAGATGGATGAAAATGGCTCATTTTGCACTCTTTGCCGAAGATTTGCAATACAGAGCTCGGCCCATGGACTAAAAAGAGCTGCCACGGCTAGATCGACGTATACGAGGATATTTTGGGTGGTTGTTTTTTTCTTAGCATTGACAGGCTGTACATTCCACTGCTCATTTCTCATCAAAACTTATCTCAGTTATCCACGCATGACTATCACAGAAGAAATACATGCAGATGAAATAAGTTTCCCATCAATAACTGTGTGTAATTTAAATGTTTTCAAAAAGGTAAGAATTTTTTCTGCTATTGTTTGTTATCATTGAAGCAAAGCATGAGACCCCAAAAAGAGTAGAATTGTGATGTGATTTTGCTTTAAGATACCGCCCCTTGGATTATAGGCCTACGCGCTGACACAAAAATGGCAGCTGTCGTAGGCGGGTTTTTTTCAGCGTTTGTACGGTCCCTTCAATTCGAAAACCAATACTTTCTACTCCGCACTATTTTTCTGAGATTAAATAAGTCAAAGAAAACTTTTGAAAATACTGGTGTCAAAATTCAAGGGACTGTACAAACGCTTAAAAAAATCCGCCTACGACAGCCACCATTTTTGTCTCAGTGCGCAGGTCTAGTACTTAGGGGGCAGTGTTTAAGATATGTTTGAGCTGCCACGGTTAGATTGTATACAATCATATTTTAGGCGGGTTTTATTTTATTAGTACTGACAGACTGTACATTCCATTGCTCATTTTTCATCAAAACGTATCTGAGTTATCCACGTATGACTACCACAGAAGAAATTCATGTATATGAATTAAGTTCCCCATCAATAACTGTGTATAATTTAAATGTTTTGAAAAGGGTATGAATTTTTTCTGCTATTATTTCTTAGCATTGAAGCAAAGCTGTAAACCTCAATAAGAGTTAGACTGTCATGTATTTTACTTTAAGATATATTTGAGCTCACATACTACATTTATAGAAATAAATGCAAAGTTCGAAGCAAAACTTTAGACAGTCGGAAAACTAATCACATCTTTATTTTAAATAGCAGGTTTTGTTATATTGCTGAAAAAATTCAAAATATTGATTGAACCAATGAGTAGGAAAGAGAATAATTTTACAAAATATAAGTTTCAAAAAATGAAACTGAAACCCTTCTAAAAATTTCTCTGGAGGTTTTTCTAAAAAATTGTCAATAGATAAAGTGGTTATAATTGTTTATAGAACATTACTTTTATTAACATATCTATTTTATAGCATGTGCATGTGCAATGTATACCCATTTAAAAAAATTTAAATAACTCCGTTGCATGGTTTTTACCAAAAAATAAAAATAAATAAAAAATAAATAAAAAATAAAACATGCTTTACAACACTTTTTTTCTTTGACTTTGCCTCTAACCTAACGTAATTCTATTAATAAGTTAGTAAAATACAGGTAAGATTTGACTTATTTAAAATACGAATTTTACTAATCTTGAATTACAAAAACTTAAAATATTACATACAAAAACATAAAAATTACAGCTGACCTTTATTTTTCATTATTCAGCTGTCTTTTTTACATGATCATCATCATTTTCACATTCTTTAATTTTTCAGTATGAAATGCTGTTAGTTCCATGTTGCTCTTCTTTCATTATTTTTATAATATCATTAAGGGATTTTTCAAACATTTTTTTTTCTTCACATAACTGCTAATATTATCTGCGGATGATAGAGTGAACTTAAAATAAATGATCAACGTAAAATTGCACAAATAAAATATATAAAATGCCAAAAAGCTGTTTCGGAGCCCCTAAAGCTCCATCATAAGTGCCAAATTTAAAAAGATTAAAAACTGATTCAAAAGTTTAAGCCATGTAAATATGCTTGCGTCTCCACACGCGCCCAAGATAGAACGGCGGTGAGTTTTTTAAAAACAACAGCGGAGTCGGGAAACACATGTGACGTGGAAGACCAATAGAATTTATTTATTTTAATATAATGGCACAAAGTTCATTCCACGTATTTTAGATAGAATGAACTATCAAGTATTTAACGTTGATCCTGAAACGTATCGTTGGTAATGGATGAATCAAATATTTTTTATAACAGTATTATTCAACTAGTACTTTAAAATACCGTCTGAGCATAAACGGTTAATGGAATTAACATAATAAATCTGAAAATTTAATCAGCAAAGAATTTCCGACTGTCATTTAAGCTTCCCTTAAGATTGACACTGATTTCCTTACTATTAGAAAAACCTCCATAGAAAATCGTGTTGTAACATACAATGGTTAATAAAAAGAAGTAAAAAATCGAAAAATCACTCTACGACTTCCAAATAAAGTTTATTGAAAAAAGGAAAACATATATCAATACAATTAAAAAAATTGAAATCGGATCGCTTTTTTGAGATTCCTTAAATCACCAGAAAACGCGAAAGCAGAAAAAAAGTATAAAACATAAAATATGAAAATCTAATTAAAAATTCGAAAATAGAGAACCGAGATGCCCATGGACCTATTTTCATTCTTCTGGGGAAAAAATTGTGGACGCCTACGTGTGATAGATGCCCTTTTCGATCGTACGCACACACATGCACGTATGCATAGGCAAAATATTTAAAATGATTAGATTGATATAATGTAGATTCGTATCATTTTTTTTAAGTGACAGCCTATGTTCGAAATGTCATTTATCTCTTACCTGAATCACTTATTTTGCTAAAGAATATTGTTATTCAAACTTTTGTGTTTCCAGAACCGTTTCCCCCCTTGGTATTTACATCAATTAGAGATAGATAAAGCGTTTAAAAAAAGGCACTCTGCGCTATAATTTACTTTAAATACATTTTTTTCAAAAAAAAAATTTCCGAAGAAATCGTTACCATTTTCATGATATCTCCAGTAATTAACAAGATAATTTAATGAAACTTTTAGAGAATATTCTGGTGTCATTGTCAATGAAATGAACCAGAACATTTGATGTATATGGAATATGCGAGTTCCTACAGGTCAGGGAATTTCCCTGACTTTAGGTCGAATAAATAGCAATATTTATTTAGAGAAAAACTCACCTTATGTTATCGCGCGATTACATGACTTGATTTTTTCTATAAGAAAATACCGCTTTTTTCCTGAAACTGTAGGAACCCTGAATATTTCCTTTTATAACACTTTCCAACATAGTTGAAAAGTGTATATGAATTCAGTTTGTCTGTCCGCCTGTCCGTTGTCTAACTTTGGTGTAAGTAGTCTAAATATAGTCGGATTGTCATATAATTGATACATGTTATTGAGGTTTACCATGGCATGTTCGGTACTAAAAATGAAGTGTAGCATTTATAGTTCAATTACAGGGGCACTCAAAAAAAATGGCCGTTACATTATGGTCTATGTGGAAAAATCGTTTGCAGTGCATTTTAATGATGTTAAGCTATTTTAAACATACTGAAATTGATATACACCATTCAGAAGCACTACAAGATGGTTATTAGAATAGGATGCGCATAGCATTATTATTCATTTACAGGGGCACACAAAAGAATTCGGTTATACCACTGTCTATATGAGCAATAATTGCTGGAAGTGAGTTTTCAATTGTGGTATGCGTTTTTTAATTTAACTAACTTTTTTGCATATTAATGGGTGTTTATAAATTATACAGTTCATATACAGGGCTGCACAAAAAAAAATCGAATAGGGGAAGGTGACCTAAAATGATCCTAACTGGCAAAACTATCCACATATGTTTTCTTCCAGACAGGTCGTGCTATCTACAGGGTAACACATAAACTAGTTGTGATAAATAAAGAAGAAGCAATGGTGGTATTCGAGCGATCGCAAGTATTACGCGGCTGAATAGAATTCTTTGAAAAATTGGTTTTTATAACATCTTTCATAAGGTAGGCACTAACTTTCATATTTATTTAGATTACAGTCTTTCATGTGCAGAAATATGACTTGGTTTACTTAATGGAGTATGTTTTTAGATGGGACTTACGCTTATGTATTGTCATAATTACTTTATATCCTTTATTTTGCCGATAAAAATAACAATTTACAACTAAATGAAGGATCATTTTACCCTCACCAAAGGGTAAAATGATCCTTTGGACACTTTTTAAAAAATCTATTTTTCTCATTACTCAATTTGGGTTTAAAATATTATTAAAATATGTTTATAATGCAAAATATAGTGTAAAACATTTATTTAAAAAGTTATGTTATTTTATACAAATTTTTCCCTTAAGGGGATTTTAGGCCACCTTCCCCCTGCATTTCTGCTTACTGACGGTAATTGCTGAAGTGGAATTTTCAACTGTGTTGTGCGTTTTCTAACTGAATTAAATTTTGGCATATTATGTAGTGTATATATACAAATGTACAGATAATATACAGGGCTACACAAAAGAATTCGGATCTTTTTTCTGACTGTAGATGGTAATTGCTGAAAATGGGTTTTTAACTATGTTAGCGTTTTCCAAATTGTTTTCTTAGCGATCATCTTTCATCTTATTAAACTGTGAAGTTTTGTTAGAGTATTCTGAAGGTTTTGGAAAGTGTTTCATAATCTACGCTTGCGCATGATTTTTCTTTCTTGTTATAAATGTTTTTGTTTAAAATTATTTTAATATTTTTAAAATATTAGAATTTTTAAAATATTTATTTAGAGTGATAACCGTTTTGGTCAAATTCCACTAAAATTTATTTTCAATCACTAACTAAAAAAAAAATCACTAAAATTTATTTTAAATCACTAATTTAAAAAAATTCACTAAAATTTATTTTATATCACTAATTTAAAAACAAACAAACAAACAAATTATGTTAATAATGATGAATCTTTGTAAAACTTCATTATTTTATATGTAGTCTTTTAATTAAAACTCCTGAAAACTAATAAAAACTTTTTTCTCTCCAAAAAGTGGTCTCGAACGTTGTAACCTTAACCACTTGGGGACGAGCGACACGTATACGTGACGCATAAGATGCTCAGAATCCTCGATTATTACCACCAGTTAATTTTTATTGTAAGTTTTGCCTTATTTCATAATAGCATTTCTACGATTCAATTAGGCGAAAATTTCTGTTTTGAAAAACTGGTGGTTAAAAGATTAAAAATTCTGTAAAGGACGCTCGTCTCGAAGGGGTTAACACAACCTTAAAATTAATTTTTTGATGTTTTTTATTTCCTCAATTTCGGTTTTGCTTGTTTCTAATTTTATTTCAGAGTTACATTGAAAATCAGCTTGAAATATTACAAATGCAGCTCGACAAGAATAATTCAAATGACACGAGGCAGACAGCCTTTTGCTATAAATCTGTCGACGAATTTCTAAAACGCAGTAAGACGATTGATCTCAGTGACATCTGGATGAGCCTAACAGTCACGAAAGACAGTCTTCTAAAATTTGGACATCAGGAGGAAGATTTAATTATTCATTGTACTTACAACGCCAGAAATTGTTACAATATTACGTAAGTATGTTAAAGCACTTCATATAATTTTGAAGTAATTCGGATACATACCTTAAGTAATGCATAAATTTCTTATTCGTATGCATATAAGCGTAAAAAAAAGTAGAAAGACTACTCACTCCAGTACTTTAGAGTACTCAAGAATATTAAGCATGCATTTCACCCTATGTTAAATTATTTTCTCATACTAAAGTACATGCTATCAAATCGTTAATTTAAATTCGGTTGTTATATTATTTCGACAAATCCATGGGTCATGGCTGACAATTTAAAAAATAAATAAGCTTTGTACTTAAGGAGGTCCGGAACAAAAAAATCTTCAAAATTTTGAAAAATAGTTTAATGAATTAAACAATTCTCTGGTTTTTTTCGCTTAAAATGACGTTTAAATCATATTTCTATCTTAATTAAAACAAGATATATTATTATTATTCAAAATCTAGCTTTCATGGAAAAGTTTTTGCGTTTTTCTACGTGTTTGCTTTTTCACCAATTCTCGTTGGTAAATTCTCATGAGTCAAGAACCTTTATAGATAAATGGTTCAAACTAGGATCATGTCCTTTTCAATTATTTTTCTTTAATTTTGATTCAGCAAATTTGAAAAAAATATTTACTTTTGAAAATATGATTTTTTAAATTAAGTTACATCATTATTTAACATTTTTAATTTAAATATTTTTATTTAAAAAACATTAATATTTAAAAAATACTGAATCATAATTAAAACTTATATATTTCTGTTTGATGATTAAATGACAAAAATTTGAAATTTGATGGGTAATATTTTGAGTTATAACGATTTTAAATTATTTTACTTACAAATTTTTTTAGAAATTTTATGAGAAGTTTTATGATTTGATTTTGCTTACAAATTATATGGTTAACCAACCCCAAAAACTCAAAATTCTAATTCAATAAATAAATATATTTTTAAAATGTGTCCCGCGTCCCCTGAAACGGTATATAGCCCAAATATTTTTATGTTTAAAAAAATATATTTAATTACTACAGCAGCATCGATTTTCTAAAACATCATTTTTAGCACTTTTCAACATAGTTAAAAAGTGTTTATGACTTCGGTTTTTCTAACTGCCGTCTGTCTGTGCTCTAACGCTGGGAAATATACTCGGATTACCATGCAATTGATATACGAGGCGTATTTGGAAAGTAAGTACCGTTTGAAAAAAAAAAACTAGTAAAACAATTTTTTTAAGGCAATTTTATTTTTACATGAAAGAATTTTCCTTACACTATTTTTCTACATAGTTTCCGCCAAAGTTCAAACACTTGTCGAAGCGGGTGATCAGCTTATCTATACCTTCATAGAAACTTCCCGCCATTGACGACAGCCAACACTCCAAACAGTTCGTGAAATTTGCGAAAATTCGTCTGAAAGCGTTGTCATTGTGAAACTTTTGTTCTTAAGGATTTTTTCATCAACTTTCCTTACGAGATCATCGTTGACAACAAAAGACTGACCACTCCGAGCTTCATCGTGGACATTTGTTCGACCTTTATTAAATTTTCTAAGCCACTTTCTCACCATTCCATCAGTCATCGCGTTTTCACCGTAAACAACTTGACGTCTTGACGATAAATTTCGGTCGGTTTCACATTCCTTGCATTCAAAAATCGAATAACAGCACGGATCTCACAGTCAGCGAGACTGGTAATTGCCTTAAACAGTTTAAATGTGCACAGCAAACTGAAAACACAACGTAAAGCAGCGAAAATGGCGTCAGTTGAGAGCCACAGTGACCAAGGAAGACTAGCGCGCATTCGCGGAACGCCCACCGCTGCGCTGCGGTGGCGCTAGAATGAAACGATACTTACTTTCCGAATGCGCCTCGTATATTATTGATGTTTACTACGGAATTTTCACTATTGAAAATGGAGTGTGTAGTATTTATAGTTCGTTTACAGAGACACTCAAAATAATTCCGTTACATTATGGTCTATGCAGAAAAATCGTTTGCGCTTTATTTTAAGGATGTTATACTATTTCAAACATAATTAATTTTATATGCATTTTAGAGGTAGACTAAAACATACATTCTGTAGAATATGGAATGTAAAGCATTTATCATTCATTTACAGGGTCACACAAAATAATTCGGTTACATATTGGGTCCACGGCGAAAAATTGTTTGCGGCGTATTTTAATGATGTTACATTATTTCAAACATAATGAAATTTATATGCAATTTAGAGGCACACTAAAACATGTTTTCTGTAGAATATGGAATGTAAAGCATTTATCATTCATTTACAAGGTCCCACAAAAGAATTCGGTTACATATTGGTCTACGGACAAAAATGTTTGTAGCGTATTTTAATGATTTTACTTTATTTCAAACATAATGAAATTTATACATATTATAGAGGTGAACTAGAAAATGCTTACTGTAGAATATGACGTTCATAACAGTTTTTGTTCATTTACAGGAACATGATTTCGGTTACAGTACTGTTTATGAGCGATAAATATTGGAAGTGCGTTTTTAAGTTTAACTAAATATTTGCCTACTGAAAGGTGTGTATAAATTCTATAGATCATATAACGGAATACACAAAATAAATTTGTTATAAAAGTTTGTTGTAAAAGTGTTACTGTGTATGTGTATGAGCGTGAATAGCTTAATGTTGTTTTTTTAATTGAGTTGTCATTTTCCAGCAGAACTATATTTAGTATACTAAAATATGTTTGTAGAATTTAAATAAATTCATATTCAGGGCTACGCAAATAACTGAATAAATTACCGTCTATGGAGGGTAATTTCTAAAAGTACATTTATGTTGTGTTATGCGTTTTTTTCTTTGAATTAAATTTAAAATTAGTATGATGCGTGTATTAAAACCTGTAGATAATATACAGGACTGTACAAAATTATTCGAGTGTATTTTTCTTCTATTGGTGCAAAATGCTGAAGATCAATTTTTGACTGTGCTATGCATTTTGTAACTAAGCAAAATTTTACGCTGTAAAAAAAAGTAAATTCACGGGCATTCTCCGTGAATTACTGCCGTAATTTTACGGGAAATGCCCATTTTTCAACGTAAACTATCAATTTCCGTAAATTTCATGTTTTTACGGGCAAAAAACCGTATATGTAAGAACAAAGATCGTTTATCTAAGGGACAAAACCCGTTTCTCATGGACATTGGCTGGAATCTCTGCTGCAGCAATTTTTTATAGTGTAGCACACAATGTAGTGTATATACAGATCTATAAATCATGTATAACGACTCTGAAAAGAATTCGAGCACCTTTACGGCTATAGGCAGTAATTGCCGAAATCTGGTATTGAAATGTTTTTTTGCGTTTTCTAAGTTGTATACTTAGATATCTTCTTTTACCTTTTTAAACGGTGAAGTTTTGTTACTGTATTCAGGAAGAATTGGATAATCTATGCTTGACGCATGTTTTTCCTTCGTGTCATTTTTCAAAAAGATAGTATTTATGTGTTCCTGTTGTGACATTCATGTTACACCCACAACAGATTAAAACTATTATTTTTTATATGAAAATGAGGCTTCAGGAAATCTTTGCTGCTATATTAAGACAGATAAATGTTAATTAAACATAAAATGTTTTATTTAAAAGTTCGGGTTTAAAATCATTTAAGTACAAAGCTAATTTATGAATAAAAGTATCAGATGCGCCCACACCCTTTCCAATGAATTGGATGACAGGGAAATCACTTTTTCCTGAAAATGCTTGTGGACGGAGAGAGCTACAGCTATGCGTGCGGTAACGGTACAGTAAAGTAACTGCACCCAACCTACGGGTACCTTTTGGACGTTAGGGATACCATCTAGAAAACTATGAGAGATATCGAAAAGTAGTCAATTACAAAAATGTAGAGCTAGCTAGATTTAGTGTGAAACGATCTCTTACATGTAAAAATAACTTTATTAAAAGCAAAAACGTAAGGTTTTTGTCACTAATCATGTCGCCAATCATGTAGTCACTAATTATGTGCAAACTGTAGCAATATATGGCAAATGCTTATTTACTAATAAAAAAAAATACATGTAAGCAAAGAACAATTTATTTTAATAATGGTCAAGTTGTTGCCACCGTCAATATGACGTCAGTGTTACATGATTTTGCTTTATAATATAGATTTAGATATGTCAGGTCTCCCACTGATCGGTTTTCTCAATACCAATATTTCTGAAGAAAAAAAACTGTGGTAGGTTTTTACAACATTTGTAACAAACATAACCTTCAAAGTAGGTTTTTACAAAATTTGCAAGAGAACCCCCCCCCCCCTCCCGGAATACTAGGCCTTCACGCTGACACAAAAATGGCGGCTGTCGTATGCGGCTTTTTTAAAAGCGTTTACACGCTTCCCTGAGTTTACACACCAGTAATGTTCAAAAGTTTTCGTCGACTTATTTAATCTCAGAAAAATAAGGTGGAGAAAATTATTAGAAGTTATTGGTATTCAAATTCAAGTGGCCGTACAAACGCTGAAAAAAATTCGCCTACGGCAGCCGCCATTTTTCCGTCAGCGCGTAGGTCTAGAATTCAGGGGGCGGTGGGAAAACCTAAAATGACGAATTTTCTATGAAAAAAGTTGTACTGAAATAAATAGATTTCAATCCTGGAAGTGAAAAACACAGTTAGTGCATCATAAAAAGTGTTGTATCTTTTGATATAATTATCGTATTTACATGCTGTTTGCGACCTTTTATTCTAAAAAATTTAGAGCATGATTTAAGCTAAATAATAAAAATCGATTTATTTTTTTTCATATTTGTGTGTCTTGGACCATCTTAAACATCTGTTAAACGATTGTGAATATATATATATATATATATTTTTTTTTTCTTTACAGGCACACAATTGTTTTCATAAATGCGTATCCATCACCTCGCTATGGACTTTGTCACACGATTTCTGTAAACCAAACTTCTCTCCAAAATGTTACAACACCCGGATTAGCTTTAGGTATGTCTTTCAAAACATTTATAATTTGTATTCATTTTATTTTTTTAACTAAGTGAACAGACAAAATTAAGACATATATCAGAGAATTAGTAAAATCAAAGGGCTAAAACTAAAATACTTAATATATATAATTCAAATATTCCATTTTATTTTTTTGCGACTATTAACTATTGATTTTCTAATATCTGAACTTAACCAGTGTATCTGTAATAAAACCAGGTAAAGATATATTTATTTTGTCGGTTTAAGAATTTATTTTTATTTATTTACAATAATTGTTAAAAAATTACATACATTTACACTTACCCTAGTATACTATAAATGTACATTTGCAATACTAAACTAAAAACACACATTTATATAAAAACAATTATAAAACTTATGCAAACGTTTCAGGCTACGATTAAAACCCTCTTCAATGCAATAACATACGAATTTAACATACGATACAGACTATCTCCAAAAAAAGGAAAGATAGTATGGAGATAGTCCGGTTATCGTATATTATTGCACCGAAGAGGGGCTCAATCGTAGACTGAAAAGTTTGCATAAGTTTTTTAATTGTTTTTATATAAATGTGTGTTTTTAGTTTAGTATTGTCTGATTAAATGTATTTTTTAACAATTGAATTTTATATCAGACGTAAAAAATGTTCAGGTATTTGATATTTGCAATAACTTTTAAAAAATTATTTATCTGACTAAACGTAATTGTAATAAAAACAGTTACAGTACCTATCCAGTCTATGGAAAATAATTTTTCTGTAAAAAACAGTTAATTTATTGCGTATACTACAAAAATTGAACATTTGAACAGCTCTTTTTCCCCAAAGTATTTTAACCCATTAATTCCTCACTTATGCAGTCTTCAACACCACTAGTATACTGGTGGGACGGATACGTGCCACATAAGGTGCGTATGGTTTTATTTATTTAGTACCTGAATATTTGAATCGCAATCTTTGTCTTGTCTAGTCGTGCAATTCATGGAAAATAAGGCGAAAGATAATATACGTAATTAATTATTGGTCGTACAAATTAAAATATCTTTAAATGACACCCGTCCTGAAGGGGTTAAAAATCTCAAAATAGAGGTAAATCTTGGCAACGAATTTGGCTACTTGAAGATTTTGTCGGTCTATTTTGTTTCCAAACATTTATCTGGAAAATTCTAGAAATTCAAGCTTTAGATCAATATTAAGAGCCTACACTAGTCACGGGAAGAAACACTCAAGCTAATGTTAAGTCTACGGGAAAGTTCTTGACAGATTTCTCGCTCGCATTTTAATATTTGTCAATGATTTTTTTTTTTGATAGGATAACTGAGGCCGATCTCTAACGTTGTTAGTTTTTACTTTCTCGATTTCGGTTCCAGTATTTTTATATAAGGGTACTTTCACTTTCAGAACCGATTCCAACCGGTTCTAAAATTTGAAATGTCCGCTTATAAAAAAACTAGAACCAAAATCGAAAAAGTAAAAACTAACAACGTTAGAGATCATCCTCTGCTATCCTATGACAAAAAAATCATCTAAAATATTAAAATGCGAGTGAGAAATCTGTCAAGAACCTTCCCGTAGACTTAACATTAGGGTTCGAGTTTCTTCGGATGACTAGCGTAGGCTCTTAAACGTGAATTCCAGATTACGTGGGATGACGTCATACTATTATCTCACCAAAGCTACTGTTCCAACAGTAAAAAACATAACTGCTATCTCATAGTCAGATTAACTCAGTGGGGAAGAAATAAATTCTTGGCAGTGAAAAGAGCGACATTTTTTAAAAATTGAAATTGGGTTATTCTAATTAAAGGTACATTTATAGCGCTAAATGTTTTGAAATAAAATTAAAATTAAGAATATTAAAATTGTTTTGAAATTATCTAACATCATCAGTCATGTGAAGCTGCATAATTTTACTACCAGCATCATTATGTACTACATTTGGCCTTATTAAGCGTATACCGCTCAAAGATTAAATAAGGCCAAATTTAGTGTATAAGTCCGGTAGTAAAGTGATGCAGCATCCCCTAATGCTACGCCACTAAACGTCATGCCAGTATTTACCAATATCCTGAAAATTTATTTAATAAAACTGCATTATTTCATTACCTAGATGACATATCCACAGCCGTGATTTTACACGGGCATGATTTAGAGCCATCGGCATCGGGGTCACTTTTTTGGCTACAACTATTTACAAACTTCGTGATAGATTTTTCTTTCAAATGCTGTAGAAATCTACCACTACAATTATGGAAATAATGGTAGAGAAAGAAATGATTGCTTCGACAACTGCATGATGCCTAGTTTATAAATGATTTCTAACACAAAAATATCAGACTGAACTAAAAGATGCTTCCGAATAAGTTTCGTGAAATTAATCTCATATAGTATTCTATTTAAGTTTATTATTTTATACTCTTTATTCCTCTTTATCTTGACTCTAGAAATGATGATGCGATCTTTACGTTTAGAATATCTCCATATCTATTTTAAAAAAACTATTTTTTTTAATTACATAATTAGGCTTGCAACTTATTATTATACAAAGTAGCTAAGATACTTCTTTTTAACACTGGAATGATCATCTGCTCTGCTGCCTTCTGTTAAGCAATTTAGTAGCTGTTAATTTCTGTCCATGGACATAGCTCAATTTCTTGTGATTTTAGCTATTTCATAAATATATCAAATAAAACTATAAATGACAAAAATTACTCTTTGAAATTTAATTCGATGGAATTTTTAAAGCACCGAATTAAAAAAACTACTCGGATGTGCCAATCCGAAAACTTTCTTCTATCTCACATAGGTTTCGCATACACTAAAAAGAATCAGCACCATTTTATATCAAGGTCTAACTGAATCTAAAGTTTTATTAAATTCCGTGCATTAGTTCTTGAGATATGAACATTGCTAAAATCGTGTAAATCCTGCAAAATGCAGCATAGCAGCGCCACCTGTTGGGAAATTTAGACCAATACCTAATCAACAACAACTTATGTTAACGTCTAACTGAATCTGGAGTTTGATGAAAATCCGTGCATTAGTTCTTGAGATATAGTTATCGTGTTAATAATGAAAAAAGTAGCATAGCAGCGCCACCTGTTGGGCTATCTACATCAAAACGTAATCAGGATCTATTTATGCCACGATCTAATAGAATCTGAAGTTTGATAAAATTCCGTGCGTTCGTTCTTGAGATATAGCTATCGTGAAAAAAGTGGTATAGCAGCGCCACCTGTTGGGACATCTACACCACAACGTAATCAGCGTCTATTTATGTCAAGGTCTAGTTGAATCTGAAGTTTGATGAAAATAAGTGAATTAGTTCTTGAGATAGAGCTATTTCGAAAATCGCGAAAAATGCAGCATAGCAGCGCCACCTGTTGGGTGATTTTCACCAAAAGCTAAACAGCACCAATTTATATCAGGGACTAACTAAATATAAAGATTTATTAAATTTCGTACATTAGTTCTTGAGATAGAGCGCGCACAAAATTTTTGTCACATACAGACAGACAGAGTCACAGACAGAGATTTTCTAAAAACAGTCTAATCGTGATCATGACTTTCTAAAACATAAAAATCCGTCGAAAATCGGAAGTCAAAAATTTTCATGAATCCAATACTTTCTGATAGAAGAAAGTAATAATTTATCATGAAAAAATATGAACTTTATAGACTCAATAATACAGGTAAAAACTAGCGCTATGATAGCTGACAAACGTGATTTGTTACACTCCGTGGACACATCTATATTATAAAGCAAATACATGTCTGTGAGTATCACTGACTTCATATTGACGATGTAAACACTTGACCAATAAACTTCGCATTCACCGCAATTTTTCTAACTTCTAAACCTCACACAATTTCAATTTTTACACTGTCGAATAGGGGGGGGGGGGGACTTCTTTCAAATGTAATTTGTTTGAAAACTATATCTCAATTTGCTGATTTTTTTATGGTTTTAAAAATAATTTTCAAACATGATTTTTTTGAAAGCTATGCAACCCGATTGTAACCCGATTACAAAAGATTAACCCGTTTGTACTTAAAACGGTATAAATACTTCAACATTTTTTTCCGGCTAATATTCCATAACGAAATTAAAACTTCATCAATAAATAAATTAATATAAATAAAACAGAACTTTAACAGATATGTAATCGAACTACTCACTTAAACCACTGAAATTATCAAAATCAAAGACTGCCGCAAGTAACGAAATCTTTGGTGTTTTTTTTTTTTTTTTTCAGCAATTAACTCCTGGTATGCGGTTAATACGAAAGTATAACTTTTAATAAATTTCAAAACTTTATTTAAATACATAATTGATATTTTTCATATAGAAATGCTTTTTGGTGTTGTTAGTACGGGCAATCTATAAACAATATATTAAATGTAAAAAAATTATTAAAGTTTTTAATAAAAAGATAGTTTTCACCTATATTCTATAACAAGAGACTGCCCTAGTTTTTTTTAAACAAAAAATCAATATCTTTGATTATTTGATTCGTTGCATGCATTTTATATGTGAAGAGTGTAGATGCAAAATTCACACTCTCCACTTACCTAGTTTTCAGAAAAATGCAAAAAACTGATTATTATTAATAAACATGATATATTGGTACAATTTTTTTTGTGTGATATATTTGTTGCCATAACAACTAGTTCCACATAGTCCTAAATCTGTAATAATTGTGGTAAAACTAAAATTTAAATATGGAAAATGTGAGTTTTGCAGCAAACTTTTATGGGTAATGTTAGTTATAAACCAAAATAGTTATGAATTTTAAAACAAGAAAAAAAAAAAAAATCTGAACATTAGTTTTCATTCTGTTATTTTGGAGAGTAATAAACAACAAAAATCAAAATGCAAAAAAACATTTATTAAAAATAATTTGTGCAAAAATGTTAATATTAGACATGGCTCAACTTCTTCACTGTCATTAAACTATTGGAACATTTTACACCACTTCTTACGTCTTTACCTCCCTGATTGTTTGAATTGGAGCATGGGAGTTTTGCTGCAAAACAGTTGTTGGATAATGTAAGTTATGCATCAACACGAGATTTTCAGCATTTTTTTTCAACCTTAATATGTTTTTTATGGTCCAATTTACTATTACAGTCCGATTCGCCTTAAAAAGACGAACACGGTGATATGAATAACTCAATACCTTAAAAAGATGGATGATGTGACTTTTGCATCTGCACCATTCATTTATTCCATACATTTCCATTATTATTACCGGGTGGTTATAATAAAAGTTATACTACTCAGACCAATCTGTAGCCTGTTCTGGTTGACGGATTTCGTTGAATCTCGGTATATAGGTTATATGGACCATGGGGAAGAGAAATATCCAATAACAAACAATAGTTCAAATTTCGACCACTAGGTGAAAAGATGGTGTCTAAAGAACCGAAAACACAAATTGGAAGCATAAAACTTTATTTAATCACAACATTTGTTCATTGCGCATTCCATTTGTGTTAGTAACATGTTCAAAGTGTGTTAAAACATGTTCAAGAGAAGCACGAAGCGATTCTTCAGGAATTGAAGCGACATGGCGTGTTATGCTTGCTTTTGTTTTCTGTTGAACATGTTTTAACACGCTTTGAACATGTCATTGACACAAATGGAATGCACTTTGAACGAATGCTGTGATTAAATAAAGTTTTATGTCTCCAATTTGTGTATCCGATTCTGTCCCAATTTGTGTCCGTAAAAAGTTCAAAGTGTTTAAAACATGTTCAAGAGAAGGACGAAGCGATTCTTCAGGAGTTAAAGCGACATGGCGTGTTATGCTTGCTTTTGTTTTCTGTTGAACATGTTTTATCACGTTTTGAAGATGTCATTGACGCAAATGGAATGCACTTTGAACAAATGCTGTGATTAAATAAAGTTTTATGTTTCCAATTTGTATTTCCTGTTCTTTATGCGCCATCTTTTCACCTGCTGGTCGAAATTTGAACTATTTTTTATTGGATATTTCTCTTCTCCATGCTCCATATAACGTACTATGTACCAAGTTTTAACGAAATCCGTCAACCAAGAACGGGCTCCAGATTGGTCTGAGTAGTGTAACTTTAATTATAACCCCCCCGGTATTTTCAGTTGTTATTATTTCTTTTACGAGTATTTCATGACATCGTTTTGTATGTTTCTAAAAGAATGACCCAGTTATATTTTGCTTTCTGCTTGTAACCTGGGATTGCGAATTTGTTGCTTTGTGCTTTTACTCTCGGTGGTACTTTGGGTTTTGTTTAATACTACGCACCTGCTGGGCGGTGTTAGTTGAGCTTAAGCCGAAAGGTAGGCCTTCCGCCCGGTTTGACCTTGACCTTGTTTAATACCACGCTGTTTTGTAATCAGAACTGTGATCATGATTCTAGAATTTTCGCTGAAAAGCGCGCTCTTTGAGCGAGAACGTGTGTATTTACCCTGCAGAAGGACAAAGATTTAATTACTGTATGGAAATATAGCAAAACGTTTTTCCTTTAAATTTGCTGATTTTCTCATAAAAACTAAAAATCTGGATTATTTGCTAATTTTATATAAAATGTTCCATTATGACAGTTTTTCGTCTTAGTTACCATCAGAATACACACGTCCAACAAAATGATATTTGCTTCAAAAATAAACCAATTAACTGCCTAGATGGTTAAATGTTAATTTAACAATCTATGAAGCCTTAATGCGCATTAAGGCTGTCCTTGAATCTGAACTGGCTAATTTCTGACACATTTCTGAACTCATTTTTGTTCACAAAAGCATGAAATTTGCATGTGCTCTTATTGAAACTACGTAATCAAACAGTTTTCCCATTTTTCGGTAGAAACCAGAGATCTTTCAGAAAATGTTATAAAAATTCACGTTTCGAACCGAATTTCCGAACGCGACAGTGCGGAAAAGACTGAGACAATAGTCGTTTATAACTGAAGATGTGTTTCATTTATCGAAAAATGAAAAAAAATGTTCGATTGCAAATCGATTCTCTAATCATGTGTGCATGTGGCACGAGTCCGTAAATGTGTTAGAAACTTTCGTGTTGTTGAGCGGCGAAAAAAAATTTTTTTTTTTGAGAACCGCTTTAAGTTAAACCCTCTTGCATCCGAAGTGTGCATTTCAGGAATTTCTTTTTTATTCAGAAATTTCGAATTCATACCAGAAATTCTGAAGAGTAAATTTTGCTTCATTTAATGACAGACGTTTCGTGATTGCAGAAAGTAAAAATTTTTCTTTCGGAATTTCTGAATAAAAAGGAAATTTCTTTAATGGACGCATATATGTTTTCGAATGCATATGGGTTAATGCAACGTTGAATTTTCACATTTTAACCACTACTCCAGAAAACATGAGCAGATATTTGTTACCATTTAATCGGAAAAATTACAAAAATAAGGAGGAAAGTTTTGCAGATATGGATCAGACAGCTGTCTTTGGATTAAGTAAATTTCTTCAACGCCTATTGATGAAACTAAAATGTTGCAGTTTTAACATCATATTGCTGAGTAGTGATTAAAAAAGGTTTCTATAAAGTAAATGATATTCATCCACACTAATTTGTGCATCACAGAAAGCGTTACTGGATACATCTATTTGTATAATGCTTTGTATACTACATCTTCAGATACTGAAGCGTTCAAAATGTCTTTGGTTAGTGGTAATTAGTCATAAAAACATTATTTCATTACTAACTGCAAATTAGAAACTTTTTATGATAAAGAATCAGGGTACATTCCGTAGCACTGCGGATGCAATAAATTCAAGCATTAAATCCGACTGATTTTGATATAAAAAAAAATAAGAAAAACTGTTAAATATTTGAGAAAAATGGATTTATTTGCCCTGTGGTACACACAAAGGGATCGTTCCAAGCTAACACTATTTTCGAATACATTAAAATTTGTTAAATAAACCTATGCTTCTAATCTTGTGTAACACACATAAATACGCTTCAAACAAAAACCAATAAGAGAGATAATAAATATATAAGGGGCGTTCAAATTAAAAGGAGACTTTTGCTGTAGTGCCGTTGTTTCTAATCGCAGTGGATTAATGTGCCTGCCGATTGGCTTGGCATTTTTCCCAGTTGCGCATATGTAGTGAACGGCTTTGCCTCAGTTTATTCATACTTGAAAAGTTGTTTTGTGCGATCGGATGAATGATAGAAATTCACCTAGATTAGTGCAGAGGCAAGCTCACTAAAGAATGGTGTTACTGTAGGACATGGTAATAGAATATACCTCAGGTAGGGGAACGCCGTGTTAAGTTTTTGACAGGTACATTTCACTGGCCCCTCCACCACCGCAGATGGGAATTTCGTATTCAGCAATCCTTTGTACTTCGTTAGTACCGGTAAGTACCGAGAAATTTTCGTTTGTACCGGCTCAGGTACAGAGTTATTCTAAATTAAAGGTGAAGGGGCCAGTGAAGCGGGATTTCCCATAGTAAAAAAATGAAATGTTTCAGATTTTGACAAAAATTTGTCAGTCGTTTGTACTACGTTAGTACCGGTAAGTACCGAGATATTTCCGTTTGTACTGGCTCCGGTACCGAGTTATTCAATTTTTTAGTTTGAGGGACCATTTCACTGGCCCCTCCACCCCCGGACCTGGCAATTTCGCATTCACCAATCGTTTGTACTTCGTTAGTACAGGTAAGTACCGAGAGATTTTCGTTTGTACCGGCTCCGGTACCGAGTTATTCAAATTTTTAGTTTGAGGGACCATTTCACTCGCCCCTCCACCCCCGGACTTGGCAGTTTCGCATTCACCAATCGTTTGTACTTGTTAATACCGGTAAGTACCGAGAGATTTTCGTTTGCACCGGATCCGGTACCAAGTTATTCAAATTTTTAGTTTGAGGGACCATTTCATTGGCCCTTCCACCCCCTGATCTGGTAATTTCACATTCACCAATTGTTTGTACTTCGTTAGTACCGGTAAGTACCGAGAGATTTTCGTTTGTACCGGATCTGGTACCGAGTTACTCAAATTTTTAGTTTGAGGGACCATTTCACTGGCCCCTCTACCCCTGACCTGGCAATTTCGCATTCACCAATCGTTTATACTTCGTTAGTACCGGTAAGTACCGAAAGATTTTCGTTTGTACAGGCTCCGGTACTGAGATATTCAAAATTTTAGATAGAGGCACCATTTCACTAGCCCTTCCAGTCCCGAACCTGGAAATTTCGCATAACTAATCGTTTTCATTTCATTAGTACCGGTCAGTATCGAAATATTTTCGTTTGTACTGGCTCCGGTAGAGAGTTATTCAAAGCTTATTTTGGAGGGACCATTTCACTAGCTCTTCCACCCCGTGATGTAGAAATTTCGCATGCACTAATCGTCTTTATTAGTGCATCACTGGGCATATATGTACCGAGAGATTTTCGTTTGTACCGGCTCCGGTACGGAGATATTTAAATTTTTAAGATTTAGAGGTCTTTTCGCTGGCCCCTCCACCCCCGGACCTGGAAATTTCGTATACACGAATAGTTTGTATTTCGTTAGTACTGTATGTACCGAGAGATTTTCGATTGTATCGTCTCCGATACCGAGATATTCACTTTTTTAGGTGGCGGGACCATTTCACATTCCCCTCCACCCGCGGACCAGAAAAGTTCACATACACCAATTGTTTGTACATCATTAGTATCGGTAAGTGCCAAGAGATTTTGTTTTTATCGTTTTCGGTACCGTGTTATTTAAAATTCAAGGTAGAGGAGCTGGTGATACGAGAATTTCTCGTTGTTGAAAAAAAAAAATTTCCGATGTTGTTTAAATTGATTTTTTTTGTTTGACTTACATTCTTTATGTATGTTTTGTTTTCCAAAGTTTAATTTTCACTGGTATTCTTTTAAATTATTTTGAACATGGATAAAAGATTATTTTTTTTTAAGTTGTTAAATTATGTAATATATTTTGTATGAATACCATAATATATATATTAAAAAAAATTTCGAATAAATTACCAGTCTGTTGAATGCAATTGTCTGTTTATTTATTTAAGTGTGTGTGTGTGTGGGTGTGTGTTGATGTTGGCTTGGAAATCTACCGCACGTAGAAGTATGAAAGGCAGGTCCGAATGCAACTGAAGCAGATTTTTCCTTTTTTTTTTTTTTTTTTGCTGATTAGCGGAGATATTAATTAAAAACCATAATGAACATAGCAAAATGTCACGCTGGCGCAGTTTTCTATGCCAAAACGGAAATTTCTAGATTCTTGAAACAGAGAACAATGAAGTGTGAACAAACATTCCTTTTTTTTCGCATTTTGAATCTGCAGTAGATCTGAATACGGAAAAATTTAAAAATACCCATTTATTTTTGGTACTTTCCTGATACCAGTGGCACAGCCAGAATTCGGCTCTACGGGGAGGGGGGGGGGTGATATATTGATAGCTAGACTAGCACTCATCTCTTATTAGAATCACTGGTTAATCGAATCAGACGTTTTAATAAATCCTTTTAAATAATCATAATACTTCTTTCTTCCGTTGAATAGAATCAGACACTGTGTTAGACGTGATTCCGTTAAACAGCATTTACTATCTTAGAGTTACAAAATGTAAAATGTGCGAATGAAATAAAATAAAGCTGATGCTACATTTATACAAATTGTTTCAACAAATATGAGACAAACTTTAAGGGGTGGCAAAACACACTCAGGAAATAATGTTTGTGTAGGAAACCAGGACTGCAATCCATTTCTTCAATGAAAAATGCGGGGTGTTTCTTTCTAAACCGAACACGAATTTTTTTTTTCATAAATTTAACAATAATGAAGCTGTTTCAACAAAAATCTTCAATAGACTTTATGTCAAATGCAACGATATCACAAAAACTCATGGAATTTATCATCATCCGCGTCCAAACAGCATTGAATTAGACGCTCCATACGTCGGGATGAAATCGAAATTCCGTACGATGTCACTGATCGAATTAATGTGCATTTCCAGCATTTTTCATGATAACGTGAGCAAAGAAATTCTGTTGAAAATTCCGTTAAAAAAGCTTCATTAATATTAAATATTCATAAATATTAGGGCTCTGCTTGAGGTAACTACCGTATATTTTACTTTGATTAAATTGATTGTGACCCTGGTTTCCTAGGCAAAAATTGTTTGTCGTAATGTGCTCTACCGGAAAGTGTTCCTTTTTTAACACCTTGTACGTTACAATTTTTCCCCCCTTATAGAAAATAAAATAAAATATTTGTGATTTTATGATTGCACATTTAATAACACACACCGTACCATTTTATGACTGCACAATACCATTTTTGTGTGGTGCTTTTAATTTTTGAGTATGCTGAGCTGCTTTTTTCTCAGAATAAACACTAAATGTTTCTGATTATCAGAGGAAGAGGTCCGCACGGACCGAAACTTCTAAGGCCGGTCCGACTCAGCCCAGTCCGTTGTAAAAGCTAAAAATTTAGCACTGGCCCCCTTACGAAATCTTTACTGGCCGTTCTCAGCCTGTACCAAAAGCTAAATATTCAACCCTGTTCCGGTTCGTGCTGTTTATTTATTTATTTTTGTATTTTATGGGTCCGGGTCGACCCAATTTTTGCAAAATAGGCTGATATTTGTTAGCCAATATATCCTATAATTAAAGTTCTTTTAACAGAATATTGCATATGTATGTATATAAACATTGTAAGGTACAGCAGATTATATGTATACAACCTGTGAAATACGGAATAACAATATTAATGATTCTTTAGAGACATTGACTTAGATGAAAACGCATTCAAAAATTAATGTAGTTTGGAATGAAAAAAAAAGTTGATTCATAAATTTAAAACATCTTTTTAAAGCTCTGTGAAAAAGGACACTTGGCACCTGTGATTTAAATATTTCTCTGTTATTCATTAAACCAAATTGAATTTCTAAAGATTTTTTAAACAAATCTACAATACAATTATTATTTTTACAAGAAAACTGCCACTGCGACGCAAGATCGCGCAAATTTTCTGTCATTTGACTCTGCCAGGGCCTGAAAAGAATGAGGTCTAGTATCGGATAGGCCAGAGACTGGTAGAAAAAAAAATAAGAACCAGTCTCGGTCCAAAATCTATTGAAGAAAAAGTAAAACGGTACCCCACTGCCGAGTCCAGTGAAAGAAAATTTCCCCCAAAGCTAACAATATTACAGGTGGTTCTCAAATGACCTGCTCAACAACGCGAAATTTTCTGGAATCATTTTTAAACGCAAAGGCATAAATTTCGCGGGCCTGACCATTCAAGCTATTTGGAATCGAAATAAGTTTTCCATTTTTAGATAAATAAATTACATATCGAGTTACAAAGGATTCTTGTCACGTGGCGATACTTTTCTTGTGCTGCAGCGCCGGGAATTTGGTTCAGAATGCTGACTTTGACAGTATTTTCTGAAATGTCTTAAAAAATGGAATACGTATTTAAATTACAGTTTCTGAATAAGAACATGTGCCAATTTCGTGCGTTTCTAAACAAAAATTAATTCAGAAATGTATCAAAAAGTAGTGTATCTGGATTTGAGAACAGCCTTAAGCTTGTGAAAACGGAATCTATAAGGATCGGGGGGGGGGGGGGGGGGGAGAGAAGCTATTTTTAAAGAGTTTTCCTCTTAGTGTTTTAGAATTGTATCTGTTTTTCTCATCGGGACCATAAATTATTTTAATTTAAGACACGATTCTGTTTTTACAGGGTTTACTGTATTTAGTGCAACTTTCTCCCCAGCTTTAACAAGTAAAGCAGTTCAAATTAAATTTCTGTATATTCAATATTTGTCATAAGTTTTTGTAATCGCACCCCGTGGAATTCGATGGTTTAATCTCATTTCGGAAAAAGAAGCAAAGAAAAAAAATCGGTTAAAAGACTCGCCACTACGGGAATGCGACAGGATGCGAACACTGCTGTTTTACAAAATAAGTGACCAATTTTCACAGGTATCTATTATGCATTTTCTCCCTTTTTAAGTACGATAACTGCCGTTTTAATGAATCAAGTTTGTTGAATAGCATTTGATTCAATAAAGCGGCGCGTATGCAGCGTAAGATGAAATACTAATACTGTTTTCTTGGTTTTCTTGATTCATAAAAGCGGCTTACTTGAGAAACCAATAATTCATATAAGCGGCAATAACTGTATCCTTTAGCTTTGGGAGGGGTTTTAACTCCCCCCTTCTCGCTGCGCCACTGCCTGATACCCCAAAATGTTATCAGTTAAAAAAATATTTACCATTTCAAAAAAATATTGAACCTGGAAATTTCGCATTCACAAATCGTTTGTACTTCGTTAGTACCGGTAAGTACCTAGAGATTTTTGTTTGTACCGGCTCAGGAACAGAGTTATTCTAAATTCAAAGTGAAGGGGCCAGTGAAACGGGATTTCCCATATTAAAAAAATGAAGTGTTTCAGATTTTGACGAAAATTTGTCAGTCGTTTGTACTACGTTAGTACCGGTAAGTACCGAGAGCTTTTCGTTTGTACTGGCTCCGGTACTGAGCTATTCTAAATTAAAAAGTGGAGGGGCCAGTGAAACGGGATTTCCCATATTAAAAAAATGAAGTGTTTCAGATTTTGACGAAAATTTGTCAGTCGTTTGTACTACGTTAGTACCGGTAAGTACCGAGAGATTTTCGTTTGTACCAGCTCGGATACCGATATATTCCACATTCATTTTTGGAGAGATTAGTGAACTAAGTAATTCCTCAATTGCCATGTTAAAAATATGAGTATTTCTGAATTTTTCCGTAATTGACAACCATTACTACATTAATAACAGCTAGTACATAATATTTCCATATTTTTAATCCTTTTTACTATATTTGGATATATTGCAGGTTTTTGAACGTTCTGCCGGTACGTGAAGTTTGTAATTTTAACATAATTTGGTATATCTGTAAATTAATATTAATATCGTAGACTGAATTTACCTTTTCTGTTAAATATTTGTTTCACCACTTTCGTAACACATTACACATATGTATTTTGAGAATCATTATGATTATTTCCGTTTAAAATTGTTATTTTTTCTCTATTTTGTTATTTTTTCTCTGATTATTTAAGGCTGTTTAAAAAGTTGAATCTAAAAGATAGCTCATTAAGGTGGTTTATTATAAATAAAACTTTTTCTTTTTTTTTTAATCACTCTACTACATTATGAAAATTTAAAGATCTTTATCACCTACTGGCCCATGTTAACCATAAGGTCAAATCTGTTTATCACATATAAAACCAAAAGCGCTGTAAAATGATAGCCATGTCTAAAGATGACATTTGAGTATCAATAAATCTGTTTGAGCGTCTTATCTGTTTACATATTAAAGCGGGCTTCTTGTTTGGAAGGTTGCTTATTTTTCTTCTATGGGATTTCGGTAAAATATAAAGCATCTATGAGTGGGTTAGCATACGTTTTAATCAGAGACACGTTATTAAATGATACAAGTGTAAGTGTCAGAATTCCCTCAGCAACATACGGTTTTTTTAATGAAGCTTTCGTTAGCAGGGGATAGAGGGGGAGTCCGATCATGATCTGTTATTTTCTATAAAATAAGGCCTGCCCAGTTCTGGATTTAAAGTGCATGATTTATTACAAATCTTATCATTTCACACTGAGTCACTCCTAAAGTTTTGCACAGTGTCAAAATATATTTAAATTCGGAAAGGTCTGAAAATACAGGAATGTAAATATTTTCTGTTTCTGTGTACTGCTTTTATATGGTGAGTGATACAGTTTTAATAACGTTTTAAAATACCTAGAAAAGTTTTATTGTCAAAAAGCGATTTTCAAACTATTCCTTTTCACATGCTAATCATATTACTAAAAATCATAATATTTTTAAAAATGCTACCACCTTCTAATACAGTATAAAATGATATAATGATATTCGTTAAGAAACAAACTTGGTTCTGCTTATGTGAAACACAACAAAAACAAAATTTGACAATATTTAATTATGTAATCCTATTTTTAAAAAAAATGTCGTTATCTATAAATTGTTTCTAACAATATCACTGCAAATGTGTCGTTAACAATAAAATAAAACTCTCTTTCAGAGTATAAGCATTATTTTTACATGCAAAGTGCTTATGCATGCATACTAAAAATTTTGACAAATCTTTTTTTTGTTGTTGTTTTTTTAATGGTAACATTCACTTTTAGGTCTTCACTTTAATTTTTTGGATGTCAATCTATAAAAATACATAATTTATGAATTTTTCTTTTTATTGAACTCACAGGGGTCAAATTTTGAAGATGGTAATTTTAAAAAAATATTTTTTTTTAATTTCATGTCTTCTGTAAAAAAAAAGAAGTTACAAATAAATTCAAATTCATATTTCGGTACTGACCGGTACTAATGAAATAAAAACTATTAGTTATACAAAATTTCCAGGTCCGGGACTGGAGGGGTTAGTGAAATGGTACCTCTACCTAAAATTTTGAATATCTGGGTACCGGAGACAGTCCAAACTAAAATCTCTCGGTACTTACCGGTACTAACGAAGTACAAACGATTGGTGAATGTGAAATTGCCCGGTCAGGGGGTGGAGGGGCCAGTGAAATGGTCTCAAAAACTAAAAATTTGAGTAACTCGGTACCGTATCCAGTACAAACGAAAATCTCTCGGTACTTACCGGTACTAACGAAGTACAAACAATTGGTGAATGTGAAATTGTTAGATCAGGGGATGGAGGGGCCAGTGAAATGGTCCCTCAAAATAAAAATTTGAATAACTCGGTCCCGGATCAGATACAAACGAAAATCTCTCGGTACTTACCGGTACTAACGAAGTACAAACGATTGGTGAATGCGAAATTGCCAAGTCCGGGGGTGGAGGGGCCAGTGAAATGGTCCCTCAAACAAAAATTAGAATAACTCGGTACCGGAGTCAGTACAAACGAAAATCTCTCAGTACTTATCAGTACTAACGAAGTACAAACGATTGGTGAATGCGAAATTGCCAGGTGGGTGGAGGGGCCAGTGGAATGGTCCCTCAAACTAAAAAATTGAATAACTCGGTACCGTAGCTGGTACAAACGAAAATATCTTGGTAACTTACCGATACTAACGTAGTACAAACGACAAATTTTCGTCAAAATCTGAAACACCTCATTTTTTTACTATGGGAAATCCCGTTTCACTGGCCCCTCCACCTTGAATTTAGAATAACTCGGTACCTGAGCCGGTACAAACAAAAATCTCTCGGTACTTACCGGTACCAACGAAGTACAAACGATTGGTGTATACAAAATTCCCAGGTCCGGGGGTGGAGGGGCCAGTGAAATGTACCTGCTTTGGACTCTGAAATGAAGTTTGGTAATGCACGAAATCTCGAGTACTGGACGGAGCGCCATCTATTGTCAATAATCGAAGTTCAGCAAATCGAAAGATTTTTTCTTTTTCTTTGAGCTGCATTTAAAAAGAAATTCTGTTATGTTTTTTTACGAGTTTTTTTAATTAACAGAACAGAAAACGAACTATTTTTAGAGTGTGTAAAATATTTATATTAAATTTTACAAACTGTAAATAATATATATATTTTTTTTTCCACTGTATTATTAAAAAGGAACAAAAAATATTCATTCTTATTCAAAACAAGCCTGGAACTCAGATATATCTTTTTTTCTTTTAAATTTTATTGTACTTTGATATCCGGGATTTATCACGTAATTCTCGTAAATATTTTATAGAATAACATTTTTTTTTAATTAAAACAAATGATGCGATGCTTTTTTATGTGTTTATTTATTTTTTAAAATAAATAAAATATGAAAACCAGGACTATTCAGTTTAAGAATTCGTTAAATATTCATAATAAATTTTACAAACTGTAAGTAACTAAAAATCATTATATATATATATATATGTATATATATATATTGTTTGTTTGTTTCCCAGCTGTATTATTTAAAATGAGCAAAAAATATCAATTCCTATTCAAAACAAGTATTGGAATAAGGTACATTTTATTAGCATTAATTTTATTGTACTCAAACTATTTAACGAGAGTAAGACTGTAGCTAGATTAAAAATATATATATGCCTACTGCAAATGTAAAATAAATTTGAAACTTGTAGCAATTGAGTCATTGCACGCTAATTGGGCCCTCGGCCCCCAAATTTAGCATGTAATTTTCAGTTAGAACTGATATTTTATACTATTAGAGTAGGATAATAATAAATATATTTATCTAAATATTTATTTACATACTCCCATCTATACTTTGAGACATTGAAAATGCTCAAATTTTTGTGACAATAAAGGAAAGGGGACCCTGGAAAAGAGAAATAGTGTTTCATATATTGCTGGATTATTGTAATTTTATTCTTATATTAAATGTAATATAAATACAAATACAACTAGATTTTTCTGTAAATTCATACACATGTATAATATGAATCATTTTCTAAATTTAAGACTTGTTGTCAATAACTTCTTATTTGAAATACACTTTTTTTTTTTTTTTTTTTTTTTTTTTTAATCAAAACATACCTTGATTGTCTATGTATTTATTGCATAAGATCAAGATATTTTGATAAATTAAAAAACTTTTGTGCCTATGTGTGTATATTTAAATAAAAATTACACAAGAAAAATTATATATCTTTATTTAAGAAACAAACATTTATTTAACAAAGACAAAGACAAAAAAAAAAAAAAAAAGCGCCCAGTTAAACTGATGGCATTGAGCTCACAGGCTATTCACACTAATTGTATATTATACTCTTATTTCAAAGAATAATACCCCTCGAAAAATAAAGAGATCGACAATAAATCAAGAGGGTGGGATTGGCCCGCCGTTTCCCCCCTTCATACTTAACCAATGAACCCCTTAAACTAATCAGGGAAGCGCCTTATAACAATGAATCTATAAACAAAATTTTAATCAAATCGGATAATTTTGCATGAAAAACACATTTATCTATATTAAGGGGGGGGGGAGATTAGCCCACCGTTCACCCCCTTTATACGTAACCAATGAACCCTCAAAATTAATGAGGGAAGCGCCTTATCCCAATGTACCTATAAACAAAATTTACTTATTCCCTTCATACTTAATTCCCTTCATACTTAACCAATGAACCCCTTAAACTAATCAGGGAAGCGCCTTATAACAATGAATCTATAAACAAAATTTTAATCAAATCGGATAATTTTGCATGAAAAACACATTTATCTATATTAAGGGGGGGGGGGAGATTAGCCCGCCGTTCACCCCCTTTATACGTAACCAATGAACCCTCAAAATTAATGAGGGAAGCGCCTTATCCCAATGTACCTATAAACAAAATTTTAATCATGGGATAATTCTGCATGAAAAACTCATTTATATAAATTAAGGGAGGGATTAATCCCCCGTTCCCCCCTTTATACTTAACCAATCAACCCCCCAAAACTAATCAGGGAAGCGCCTTATAACAATGAATCACAAAATTGTAAATGAATTGTACAAATGAATTTTAAACAAAATTTTAATCAAATCTGATAATTTGGCATAAAAAACACATTTATCTAAATTAAGGGGGGATTAGCCCCCCCCCCCGTTCTCCCCTTTTATACGTATCCAATGAACCCTCAAAATTAATGAGGGAAGCGCCTTATCCCAATGTACCTATAAACAAAATTTTAATCATGGGATAATTCTGCATGAAAAACTCATTTATATAAATTAAGGGAGGGATTAATCCCCCGTTCCCCCCTTTATACTTAACCAATCAACCCCCCAAAACTAATCAGGGAAGCGCCTTATAACAATGAATCACAAAATTGTAAATGAATTGTACAAATGAATTTTAAACAAAATTTTAATCAAATCTGATAATTTGGCATAAAAAACACATTTATCTAAATTAAGGGGGGATTAGCCCCCCCCCCGTTCTCCCCCTTTATACGTATCCAATGAACCCTCAAAATTAATGAGGGAAGCGCCTTATCCCAATGTACCTATAAACAAAATTTTAATCATGGGATAATTCTGCATGAAAAACTCATTTATATAAATTAAGGGAGGGATTAATCCCCCGTTCCCCCCTTTATACTTAACCAATCAACCCCCCAAAACTAATCAGGGAAGCGCCTTATAACAATGAATCACAAAATTGTAAATGAATTGTACAAATGAATTTTAAACAAAATTTTAATCAAATCTGATAATTTGGCATAAAAAACACATTTATCTAAATTAAGGGGGGGGATTAGCCCCCCCCCCCGTTCTCCCCCTTTATACGTATCCAATGAACCCTCAAAATTAATGAGGGAAGCGCCTTATCCAAATGTACCTATAAACAAAATTTTAATAAAATCGGATAATTCTGCATGAAAAACCCATTTATATAAATTAAGGGGGGGGGGGGGATTAGTCCCCCGTTCCCTCCTTTATAATTAACCAATGAACCCCCAAAACTAACCAGGGAAGTATTATCACTATAAACCTATAAAACTAAAATGTGAAGCAAAACGGATATTTCTATCAAGAGTTATCTCGTTACGTACGTACGTACGTACATACATACGTACATACAGAACCGGCGGGCACATTAGCGAGCTAAAAATATAATTTCAAGAATTACTCGGCTATAAACATTTAAAAATCACAACATTCATCTTAGATTTAAAAAAAAAACCTATATATATAATAATTCCCAAAAGACGCACAAAGCCCATTTTATTCAGTTAATTTATCTGTTGCCCCCCCCCCCTTTTTTTTCTCCGGAAAGTGTGGATTCATTATTTGAATTGGTGAAAAGATAATTTTTAACTCTGTGTTTCCTATCTGAACTAAATTTTTGGCATTTTTTACAGTATATAAAAAATCTATTTATATCATACAGGGATGCACAGAAGAATTCAGATATTTTTCTGACTGTAGATCGTAATTGATTAAATTAGGGTTCAAATATGCTATGCATTTTACAAATTGTTTACTTAGACACAATTTTTTTACCTTTGTAAAAAGGAAAGTTTTATTACACTATTCTGAACGTGTTGGGAAAAGTTTCATAATCTTTTTGTTTGACAATTTTTCTTATACCCAGTTCTTTATTCCGTCTTTCGACTTTCCTATAGCCTGTGTGACATCCATATACAAAACAGTTCTGAGCCATATTAAAATATAATGCAAAATTAATATTTTATAAAAGAAATAATAATGCACTCCTATAGCAAACAATGTTATTTTGACGCGGATAAGGATCGCAGCGCCTCATGCGGCCACTTCGGCGTTAGACTCAAGTTTGCAAGGAAGATGCCATAGGGGAAAATTTTCCTAATCTATTTATATCTCCTTGCTGTACGATAATGCTAGGCCACATGTGGCCATTAAGACTCTCGACTTACTGGCAAAATTTCGGCGGGAGGTCTTGAAACATCCTCTATACAGCCCCTAAATCTCTCCATGTGGCCATGGCCTGATTATCAACGGGGCACACTTCCACCAGTAAAAAAGAATAGAAATTTTTTTCGTATTCATGGCAGTAATTTTGCATGAATAAGGGCGTTTTAAGAAGACGAACATTTCTATCAAATTTTATTGGTGGAATAGTGCCTCGTCGGTAATCAGGCCCTGCATGTGACTCCCATATTTTCGGCCCCTTAAAGTCACTGAAAGGTCAACGGTTCATATATGTGACAAGGAAGTGAAAGACATTGTGGAAAACTGGATCCATCAGCAACCCCAGAGTTTCTACACTGAAGCCATCCACTCCCTTCCTACGAGCTGGGATCAATGCATCAATGTCAATGGCAATTATATTTAGTTGGAATGTTACACATGAACTGTAATTACAATATTCTGTAATTAAATTATTCTGAAATTAAATATGCTTTTAATATGCCGTAGTCTCATTTTCATTTGAACGCCGGTTATATAGCCTAAATTATATTAAAATAATTAAAGCATACTAAAAAACAATTGACACTATTGGTAAAGGGAGGAAGGAAGTAATAGCTTTTATACCCATATAAATATTTAAATGAAAAATAATTTTACAGGATTACGTTTGACTCTAAATATACAAAGGGATGAATATCTCGATTTATTATCTCCGGAATACGGAGCTAGACTTCTTGTACATCCTCCAGGTACATATCCAACTCTACAACGAGGAGGTGTGGTTCTTCAACCAGGTACTAAGACGTACGTTAGTGTCCGTATGGTAAGTTCAATAAAGTTATTTAGACTATCAAAATTCAAACTTTTTTTTATTCATAAAATAAATGTAATATATCATAATTAGTTTAATATTTACTTTATAAATAAATTCTCCAAAGAAACTACTTTTGCTCACCATAATCCATTTGCACTATGATGACTGAATAAAATGTCAAGTGATAATTCTCTTGATTGTTGAATTGTAGTTTTCAGTAAATTCAGATTATGTTCAATCTATTTTTAATTCATTCATTTACATCAGGGCTGTCCAACCTGGCGCTCGGTATTCACCAAAAAATTCTTACAGAAATATTTGCCATATTCAATCTCCGATTAAATAAGCCAAATATTTCTGTAAGAATTTTCTGGTGAATAGTGTGCGCCAGGTTGGACAGCTGAATAAGGCAAATATTTCTGTTAGAATTTTCACTTGTTGAATTGCTGGACAGCCCTGATTTACATATTTGATAAACTAAGAGAGTCATTTCTTTAGTCACAGGCTTTGAATGTCATGGTTACTGTTGACAAAATAGGCAAGAATACTTATCAATTATGCAAAGATTATTTAGGGAGAACGGATGATTTAGGAGGAGCACACAATATTAAAAAGTTTGTGCTAAGTGGACACAAATTTCGGTGTTCTAAATCCGTAACAGGGTGAAAGATTTTAAAGCGTTTGCATGTATAAATTTTTCAAGTGTTTGTATATATTATGTCTGATATTTAGATTATTGGCCCCAATGGTTTGTGAAATAATGGGGGCCCTCGCAAGCAAATTGTCTGACAGCCCATGAAATCTAATGGTGACCATTTTCGTACTGTTTGAAAAATTAATGACTTTAAACACAGATGAACTGAAATAATATTATGTAGCAAAAAGGGCTTAATTGGCAGCATTTAAACGTATGCATTTTATACATAATAACAAAATATAATTTCAACAGAGCCAATAAAGGGTCCATGAATGGTAGCAAAACCAAATTAGAACAATAAGTTTCTTATGTCAAATGCATTTTAAAGAATACGTGAAAGCCATTCCTAGTCATTCTGTGAAAATTGCAGTAACTAGTGAAAAAATTATAATATAATATAAATTTTTAAAAAATATCAAAAATTATTTAGTTTATACTAAATGCTAATATCAAATCTCATTTTGATAGACAATTTGCAGAAAACATACTCAAAACAAGAGTACAAAATGAAAAGAGAAATAAAATAAAAGAAAATAAAAAGAAAATACTATTTAAAACTTTGATTTCGTTTGTTGGGCCATATGTCGTCTCAGCCACTATTTCTGTATTTTATTCGCACCACATTTTCAAAAATAATCTCTGCCATCACTTATACTAGGATACTTTCAAAACAAATTTACCACAAAGAACATTTTTTATTGCGGTATGAGTGAATATAAAAATAGTCGCCAGTCCTAGCCTGTAATCAGGAGGTTAAAGAATATCAAATGAATGGGAAAAAACTTGCAAAGCTGGATACTTCCTCAGGGACCAACCATCTATACTTTACATGTAAATAATATGGGACAAGTAATTTCTGTACTGTGAAAAATTGCTTTCGCATTACATATTTTTCACAAGGGTGTCCAATTACTTGAGATATATATATATATATATATATATATATATACACGAAAGGTAATAAAATAATGCCCCTTTTAAAATTTAAATTAAATTCCCAAATTCTTTTGCTAATTTTTTTTAACTCTAATATTCTAATGCTCAAATCTGAAGCTATTCATAATAAGTTTCTGTTGTTGTTTTCTTTTGCTAAGAATTCTTACTTCCAGACTTTAAATTCTCACCAACTTTACTGTGCAAAGTGATGAAGTAAGTGCTAGTTTCCCTTTTCTTCCGTCAAGCCAGACAGACCAATGTCCTTGAGTTTCTAAATGGACTGGCTCTTGTATCAATCAAAAGATTCTATTCCAAATATAAAATGTAACGTCTATTCTGCACCTTAGCCTTCTACAAGGAAAAATTAGAAGTACAACAGTAAAAACTGACAACACAAGATGAAAAGTTCCTTTTCTGCTATAATGATCGGCCAATAAATTTACGAACTCGTAGGGGAGCAGGCCTGACTTACAAAGGGACTCTAATTCAAAAAAAATTAAAATCAGTTCCCAAAAAACCTAGCCTCTGTTTGTTATTGTATATATATATATATATATATATATATATATATATATATATATAATAACAAATTTGACCAAATCTCATATATATATATATATAAAGTGAAATCGCATATGAAAGACAAATGAAGGAATATTATGAAAATCAATGGAAAGGATACTGCAAGAATTAAACAAAATCAAAAATGAAATACTGTAAATATCTCATGGAATCTTATGAATCAGATGAGTATCATAAAGATAATTCATAGTAAATATACGTTATTTCATCAAATAGTGTCAGTATTATACCTAAAATCGGCAATATTAAGCTCCTTATAACATATAGAAAAACCATAATAAGATTTTAAAAACCACAAGAGATCAAATAACTAAGTAAATAAACCATGAGTCAACAGCAATAGATATTCGATCATAAAACAATGGACACAACTCACCATAAAAACAATTGCTTTGCAATACCTGGTGCACTTCACTTCACCATGAAATACAAAGTGTCTGAGAAAGCGGAGTCATCACATGAAAATTTATGATGAAAGAAAACGAAAAGGTTTAGTGCTGCCATCTACCACTAATTAATAAAAGGTTGGTTGGTTGGTTGTATAAGGTTTAATGGCGCAAGGTCCCATTGGGGACAAGCTGCGCCAAAGTAAAAGTTAAGAAAAAACTAATAAATAAGATATTCACAACAAAACAAAAAAAGAAACAAAGCATAATGAGCAAAACATCTGGATGGGGTCACCCATCCAGATATAGTCAATGTTTAAAACAAATATTATGAGTTCTTAAAAAAAAGTAAAGTATAAAAGTAATATATTAAGAAATATATCTGGATGGGGTACCCCATCCAGATGTCAAGTTAAACAAGTATACATTAACATTGTTATAGCTAAAACATGAAAATTAATAAAAGGAAAAGCTAAAACTTCAATCTGTAGTTATAGAAAAAAAAATTGTGCTGCCATCTATCAGAAAAGAGGACAAGCTGGACCTACAAACAGCTTTGGTTTAAAATAAATATCAAACAATGTAGTAATTCATGTAAATAAAGTTTAGATAGTGATGAAGACTAAAGTATGTAAATAAAATTTAGACAGTTATAAAGATCAAATGGAAAGATAGTAGTAAACAATATTTAGCCATGTATGAGGAGACATTATGTAAATAAAATGATGAATGTATTAGTTATGGAGTGATAAATGATGTGTTGAATGCATGAAACTCGCAATTTATTTATTTATTTATTTTTGTAGCTTTTTTCAGCAGTCATTTATCAAAGCCAAATCCTGCTATTCAGACTGGGCATGTTCTTTCCTTCCAGGATTTTTTTCTAATGAGTTTTCTAGGAAGTTTTTACAATTAAATAAGCCGATGAAAACTATTCGGAAAAAACTGGTCTGATAGAGCATGCCCAAATTGATTAGCAGGATTGGCCACTGATATAGTATCTAAATACTACAACTTATAAACAATTCTATTTATAGAATTGCTTGCTAATTATGAAAGTAAAAAAAACTTATGGCAATGCCTATAAGAGTTAAGAATGTGTTATCTAAAATCTGTAACGCGAAAAGAAAAAAAATGCAAAATTTTTCAAAGAAACTTTTTTTTTTTTTTTTCAGAGAATGATCGATCGATTGCCTTGGCCATATGGGGAATGCACTGATCGATTTGAGGATTCACCCCTGTCTTTCCATTTACAAAGAACTGGTCAAAAAGATCTTTTAAAACATAGAATCTATACATATGAGGTAAGATGAGAACAGAAAGTCAGAATGGTGCCACAGTGAAATAATATGTGATAAAACTATCACAACATTATGAATTATTGAATTGGGGCGTAACTGGGGAAAAATAATACTCTTAAAAAAGTTTTTTTTATTCAAAATACTTTGAATAATTTTTAGAGGGTTTTTATTTTTCAGTACTGCCAAACGTTATGTCGTGATGCATTTTTACTGAAGCAATGCGATTGTTCGGAAGAAGTCAGCGAAGGGAACAGTAGATTTTGTGATCCTTGTAATGATACGCAAAGTAAGTAGTAATAAGAAATCTCAATTTATACGTAACAATACACTGAAAAAAAGATTCTTCAAAATGATATCAACATTTTGAATGAAACACCGTTGGAAAAAAAAAAAATAATTCATCCGCTTTAATAGAAAAACTAGTATAAAATGGAGTTACTTGGACCTCGAGGTTATTTGGAACCACAGCAATAACAACAACAATAACAAAGATTTTTAATCAGTCATGGGTTTACTGTGTTGAGCATATTAACATGATTCACAGAGTATTGGTAAATTATGCCAATATTCTCAACATAGAAGAATCACGACAGATTTAAAAAAAAGTTGCGGGTTCAATTAACCCCGCCTAGTCCAAGTAACTCCAGTTTACGGTAGTTTACCAAAAATTGATGCCTAGAGAAAAATATTTTAAGTAGATCGGGATATAAAATTTGTGCGATTAAAGCGATTTTTTTGTTGTTGTTGTTGACAAGTACTTACGCAAGAATCACTTAACAAATAGAAAGATTTTCTTAAACTATGAATTTCGACTTTCAATTTTTACTTTTTAACCTCCAATGGATTTCGATTTAAACTGAATCAGTCGAGTTACTGTTACAGTAGTAACTGTTTTGTTTACATAATACTTTCATTAATAATTTTTTTAAATAATTATTCCAAGTTAGATTTCGTGATTTACAAAAATATAATTAACAAAAATTTCATTATAACAGTAAAAAATAAACTTATAATTTTAATTTTAAAACAAAGCAAAACATAATACTAAAGTAGAGCGCCGATTATCCGAATCAGTCGGACCAGGCACAGTTCGGATACGCAAAAGTTCGGATAAGTAGACAGATAAAAAACTGAATGAAAACACGCTGCACATGACTGTAATGGTAAATAAAAGTGATAGCACCTCTGCTGCGAAATATTCAAGTTGAAACAGGACTTTCAACTGTTCACACTGCCAGTAATACCTAGGTTATAATGTATAAACATTTCATAAGATAAGAAAAGTTTTTCTTTTTCATAATGAACAGAGGAAATAGGTAAATTATATTCAATGGTATCAAATATATCCTTTTGTTTTGATATCCTTTATTTTTGAAGCGGTATTTCCAGTGCCCTCTTTCATGTAAGCCAATTATGAGTTTCAGGTAACCATTGACAGATTCCATATAAATAACCATCGGCAAAGCGGATCTTTTTGAATGGATTCTTCATAGAAAACTCACCTCTCCTTTTTACCAACTGCCCCACCAGTAGCTGAGAGGTTGTGCTCTCGAAGCTGGTAGACGGGAGGTGCTGGGTTCGATCCCAATCGCGCCCGTCGGCCTAATCGTTCGGAGTTTTCGTGGTTTTCTTCGAGCCGTGGATTTATCCATGCGTAAATACGGATTAGGTTCCCTTAGAAAGACCCCCACGAAGGGCACTCCCCCCGGGCCTATATCCCTAGTGTAGATAATTGGCCGTCAATAATCAACCCAACCCTTTTTACCAACTGCTACATAAGAAGATAGAAGGATATCTTCTGTTCATGGCCAATTCATTATAATCTTTAAATAAAATGGATAGTTAAAATCTATATATTTAAAACACAAGCCGATTATTTACGTCATCCACCCTAGACTTTCTACTAAACCAATATTAATAATGTTTATTATCATTATTATTATTATTATTGAAAGCTGTTCATTTCTAGATGAGCCCACATTAGATTTTTTTAAATATATATTTCATTATTACACTAGGTTTTTAATTTTAAAAGTGGTCAATTAAATTTCTTCAAAATTTTGGCAATCGGACTACTTCCATTGTTATAGAGAAAATGGAAATAACAGGAACTGCAATATCTTTACTGATGCCATTTCTCATTACAGTTATTTTTTTTTTATTTAAAAGAAAGTGGCGTCCCGTTTTAAAAATCACATTTTCACTCATAAAGCTTTTCCATTTCAATATTTTGTACCGCAGTGGCGCAGACGATTAAGATTGGTTCCCATCAAGATCACCGAAAGTGAAGCAGCATCGACCATGGTCAATGCTTGGGAGGGTGACAACCTCTCTCGACTACGTCTGCTGTGGGACCGTGTACGTTAATGGGAGCTGGTACACGTAAAATCTGTTCGTGGCTCCAATGTCCTCCAAGTTTGAAAACGATACCTCTGGGTGTGCCAATCCAGGTGCAGGTCTCGCATCTGGAATTGGTTCAAAAATTAGGAGACCAGCTCTAGAATTCCAACCTCTCTTGAGGCTCTGGCACCCCTCTCTTTCAGAGAAGCGCCATGGCACTTTCTCTGACACGACAACAACAACATTTCAATATTTTTTAAGACACTAATCTCAGAGGGAGGCGAAATGCTTCAGGGGGTGAAATATCAGGTCATATTTTTAAATTTCTTTGATAAAACTAAATATTTTACTACGAATGCGTCTAAAAACAAAAATTTTTGGGCCTTTTGCTCGCCTGTACTGAGATTAGAGCCTCAGTCAAGAATGTGAATGTTCACATGCAAAAGTATAGCTGGCAAACGTGATGTCAAGTTTGGAAATATATTTATTTCTATCTTATTGCGCATTGAAATATTTTTAAAATAGGAAATGAGAAGATGAGCAATACGTATGTAAATTTTATGATGGTAAAAACGGCGTTATGTTTATATTTCATTGAAAAAAAATGATTGTGTCAAAGTGACAATTTTTACTGTACTGTTCCATAATACCAAAGATCAGAGCTTCAATTGATAACTTTATCATAATTACTTATCTTGATTATATGTTACTTATTACTTATTGGAAAGAAAGTTTAATTTTTCAATAATTTGAAAGGTTGAAGTTAGTGGAAACAGTAGTTTGGTAACTTTGGTTTGAAATAATATTTGCTTTAAGAGTTAGACCAGCCAATATAAGATTGATTTTTTATTGTAATTATTTTTGTAGGTTTATTACAAATTCAATCTAACAGCGGTTTTTTTTCGTAGAATTTTGACGGGTTCCCTCTCGTGATAAATTAAAAGAGTAAAATTTATTTTCTTCCAGCTCTATGTCGAACAGACTTTCTTAGAAGATTCAATAGAAATCCCAGATCGAGAGAGTGCCATAAATTCTGCAAACCTGCTTGTTCGTAAGTATCTCTTAACTAATTTTAGGAAGTTTGAAATTAAATTACACAGAGGACAAACCATTCAAACTTGAAATATTTCTTAAGTATTGTGGATTAAAATCTTTTTATAACTTTTTTTATGAATTTAAAAAAAAAAACTGATAAATGTTTTAATCTTGCTCAGCATATGAATAATTTTTTTTTAAATCACTACTTTATTTTTGCTATTGTTGTGGATATAAACAGATTTTTTTGTGTGTAAGCTGTATTATATCACATTGCAGTTACAAATCATACACCCACGGCATTCCTTCTAACAAATGTGTCATTGTATTGTTTTTCCGTTATGATATAAACAAGTACTTCACAGTGAATAACATTTTTTACGTTTACCAATTGACTGTCATAATGAAACGCGTAAATAAATATTCATGTCACCGCATTAATAGATATTTACATTAATGCATAAACAAGAACGAAAAATCATGCGTCAAGCATAGATTATGTAACACTTTCCAACGCTTCCAAAATAATTTTACAAATCATTACCGTTTAATAAGCTGAAATATAACATCTAAGTAAACAATTTGGAAAACGCATAACATATTTAAAAACGTAATTTCAGGAATTTCCAACATATATTTCCAACATATACAATATTCGGAAAAATATCCGAATACTTTTATTCAGCCCTGTATATGAGCTACAGATTTGTATATATACTACATTGGATGCTAAATTTTAGTTTAGTTAGGAAACGCGTAGCACAGTTTAAAGTTCTCCTTCTGGAGTTTCTGTCAATAAACGGAAATGCGTTCGCAAACTTTTGTGCTGCCCTGTATATGATCTACAGAATTTATACACACCAAGTAATAGACAAAAAGTGAGTTAAATTTAAAATTGTGTTCAGCAACTTAAAACGCACTTCCAGGAATTATTGTTAACAGACAGTAGAGAATTCTTTTGTGTTTCCCTATCAATGAACAATGACTGCTATACACACAATATTCTGTAGTAAGCCTCTTGTAATGCACCTTAGTGATAGATATAAATTTCAATGCGTTTAAAATTGTGAAACATGCTATAGATAACGACAATAACATATAAAAATTGCAGGGCAATTCGAGGATATTTACGGGAGTTAGAGCACGGACAGACGGCAGACAAACCGAAGTCATAAACACTTT
The DNA here is from genome assembly GCA_963931845.1 of Maratus michaelseni. Lineage (NCBI taxonomy): Eukaryota > Metazoa > Arthropoda > Arachnida > Araneae > Salticidae > Maratus > Maratus michaelseni. Next base: position 130,508,005 of record OZ007599.1, read on the forward strand.
TCAACTAGGTTGGAAAGTGTTAAAAAGACTAAATCTCTATAAATAGACGTGTGTGTCCCTATATTTCACTTTGCAGCCACAACTACCCAGTGCAGACCACTGGTATTTGTGTATGATGGTCAATGTGAGCTCCCATCGTGCACTATAGTGGTTGCATGTCGGTAGCTGTAGTGATGTGGGAGATATAGTGGTTGAAAGTGGTCGACCAAGGGCATTTTCGTATTTCGACCAAAGTGTTCTAAAAATGTTTGGAATATTCTTCAACGGAAATTGGTTCATTCAACTTAATATGAACTAATTAAGATATAGATAACTAAGTAAAATGATTTCGTTCCCCCTTGCGGTGGAAATTGAAACTAAACGATATTGCAGTGCGTGCGTAGCACACCTGCTATACGATTCCGCAGGCAGCAGTGGTGGGTGTCATAGTTTCGTTCAGAAAGAGGTTTGTTTAGAACAGAATGAGCGGCGTAAATGACTATTTTTATCTTCTAAGTTTTCCCAAATGTGAACATGGGATTTCGCGATCGGGGAGTTTCAATGAAGTGGCCGTTTAGGCTGCAAATATATCATTGTTGTGAAGCTTTCTTTTTATTCTTTTTTCAATACATTGACTTCCTAGAAGAAATTACATTACTCTTGTTTTGTAATATTATTTTGCCGATATTTTACAATTTTTTCTTTCATAGTGATATCCGATATGATTTAACGATATCTCGATCGGAATGGCCAAACAAGAGACATCATTTTTTCGTCTTAAAACGATGGCACGATACTCGAGAAAAGTTTGGTCCAATGGCATCTGAGGGAAATTACAGTGGAAATGGAGAAGGGAATGCTAGTTTACCAGTCGACCTCATTCATTTAAGGTAAAATGTGTTTAAATTAATTATTAGAAAAAAAAAGTCTTTCAAATTTTTTTTTTTTTTAAATCCTCATATTACGCAAAAAAGTCACTATGTAGAGAACCAATCGCAATGAAAATGTTATAGATTATACTTTAAAAAGAGATATCCCTTATCCTTTTCACTAATGTCTGTATTTCACTCTTTTATTATTCACAGTACCAATTTTATAATCAGACATCACTCAAATGATAAACCCCAAAATGGTCAGTCATGGTAAACATGGTAATGAGATTAGAGGGAATTCATCAATCCCCAGTCAAATAAATATAGAAAGGAAGGATACCTGAAATTACAACTCATGATGCTCCGGCTGGGGCGAAAACGTTTTTGTAATGTTGACAATTTTTGTAGAAACTTTGTTACATTTTAGTGGTGATGGGTTGTTTTTAAGGAACTTTTACTATATTTTGAGTAATGTCTGATTGTAAAATTGGTAACAAGGAGAATAAAGGTTATAGATTATATTTAATCCCGATGAATACTAACAACAGTGGCGTGCGATCAATAGAAGCAATGTAAGCATTGCTTTCCCATATCTGACAACCTTCTATTTTTTTTTTACATAAAATAAAACCAGAAATTTTATTTAATAAAAAAAAATTATTAAATAACCACCTAGAAATAAGAAACTTTTAATTAAATATTTTTTCTGGTTCAAATTAGATTTTAATGGGTTGTAAAGTATCATAAGTTTGACTAGTATGGGGAAACAATGCTTACTTTGTTTCTATGGACCGCGCGCCATTGATCAACAACAAAATATAAACGATTCACTTTTATTGTTTATCACTGAATTATTAATTGATAGTTGAAAAAAAAAAACACATTTCATCACAGGTAAATTATTTTATTCAGCAATTTTTAAGAAAAATTTAAGCTTATATTTCTGAAGAAATATATTTTTAAACAGGAAATAATAAGATAAATACGTTGACCTTTCTTCCCTACAAGAAACTGGACACGTTATATATCAAAATTATTAAAATCAATGTTCGCTGATTTATTCTTTACTGACAACTCACACAAAACGATGTTTTTTTTTTCTTTCTTTCTTGTGATATTTTCCCCCTTCTTCTTCAGATTTTTAAAGGCTCGATTGCACTTTGGGAAAAAATATTAAGTAATTTACTTTTAAGTAACTAGACTAGTTTAATAAGCAGGGAATCACATATAAAAACATAAACTACACGCATCAGTGAAACGACGTGCTTCATTTTGTTTTCTGAGGTACAGGGTGGTTATAATATAAGTATCTATATTTGGAGGTGTCTGTAGCTTGAAGAAATAACCCGAATGAAACCAAAATCGGTACACTTATTATTCGAGAAGGGGGGAGAAGAATAGAACAATAAAAAATAGTTGCAATAATCGCTACCAGATGGCGCTACATGGCCTGTCGGTGCAAACTCCGTTGTGTACCGTGGAGGGGGCTCAAACCTCAATGACTTAAAGGATCGCATATCACAACATGTGGGAAACATCACTCCTGATGTGTTAGATTTCGCAGTTGAGCACGTTGTGCACCGCCTGTATTGTGTCCTCCTGCACAATGCCCATGTGGAACCTGAACTTGATCGGCACCACCATGCGCAAGCGTAACCACATACACTGTGACACTTTCCAATAAATTAGGTTTGTCATCCGGTTTTACGCCTTAATTTTTGTTCTTGTATTACACATTACATTTCACACTCAAAAGCGCCTTCTGTCGGCGATTATTGCGATTATTTTTATTATTATTATTCCATTCTTCTTCCCCCTTCTCGAATAGTAAGTGTACCGATTTTGGTTTCATTCGGGTCATTCCTTCAAGCTACAGACAGCTCCAAATAGAAATACTTATATTATAACCACCCGGTATTTCAAAAAGAGTCACTGTTAAAAAATAAATAAATAAAGTTGATTTCCAGTGCAATTTCCGTATTTTTTCAGAATTTATTTCTACGATAAAATGATTCCGTGAATTTATCAGAAATTAGCTAATATAGATTTTAAAATATCCTTCACAGATAATAGTGCTAAAAGTCTAGTTAATTTATTGTCTTCACTAAGGCTTTTGGATTTTTTTTCTCTTTTGCAGTGTAATAATAAAAAATAAATACCACAGATTTAGACAAACACCATAAAAATGGCACTGCGCATGCTCAGATCAGTCGAAATCAGTCTTGAGATTTAAAATAGAGACTTTTCACATTCCAAAATTGAGAATCTTTCATTATCTGAATCATTATCATTTTTACAGTCGTGTTTAGGCGCAACACTAACTAGTTGCATTTTTACTTTCTTCTGTCTTTAAAAGAAGAAAGTATTAGATTCATGAAAATTTTCAACTTCCGGATTTCGATGATTTATATGTTTTACAAGGTCCTGAACACGATTTGACTGTTTTTAGAAAATGTCTGTCTGTGAGTCTGTGACTCTGTCTGTCTGTATGTGACAAAAATTTTGTGGGCGCTCTATCTCAAGAACTAATGCTCTAAATTTAATAAAACTTTACATTCAGTTAGTCCCTGATATAAATTGGTGCTGATTAGTTTTTGGTGAAAATCGCCCATCAGATGGCGCTGCTATGCTGCATTTTTCGCGATTACCGCAATAGCTCTATCTCAAGAACTAATGTACCCATTTTCATCAAACTTCAGATTCAGTTAGACCTTGACATAAATAGACGTTGATTACGTTTTGGTATATATATCCCAACAGGTGGCGCTGCTATACCACTTTTTTCATGCTCTAAAATAGCTATACGATAGCTATATTTCAAGAACGAATGCACGAAATTTCATTAAACTTCATATTCTGTTAGACCTTGACATAAATAGATGTTGCTTATGTTTTGGTGTAAATTTCCCAACAGGTGGCGCTGATATGCTACTTTTTTCATTATTAACACAATAACTATATCTCAAGAACTAATGCACGGATTTTCATCAAACTTCAGATTCAGACGTTGACATAAGTTGTTGTTGATTAGGTTTTGGTCTAAATCTCCCAACAGGTGGCGCTGCTATGCTGCATTTTGCAGGATTTATACGATTTTAGCGATAGTCATATCTCAAGAACTAATGCACGAAACTTAATAAAACTTTAGATTCAGTTAGACCTTGATATAAATTGGTGCTGATTCTTTTTAGTATATGCGAAACCTGTGTGAAATAGACGAAAGTTTTGGGATTGACACATCCGACTAGTTATAACTAAGGGTTATTTTTGTCATAAAGATTAAATCATTTACATAATTGTAACTTTGCTTATTTCACCTGCTTTTTAATTTTTTACTTTTCACTGTGTTAATGAGCAACCGAATTATTGTTGACATCAATTTCTTTAGCCTCACTTATGGAAATTCAGTACACAACTGTACTGACTTTTTTTCTTTTCTATCTTTGAATTAAATGTAGAAAATCTAAATTAATTTCGATTTTTTTTTTCTTTTTTCAAGATTACACTCATATGTATATTCATATTAAATTTTTTTAGAAAATGAGGAAAAGAAAAATTGCTTATTTAATTTACGCAGTATTTTATTCACCCATTTAATTCAGGTATAATACCCATTATACCTGACGAGCTTTCATCTTATCTTTTCAAACTTTAACTTTCATTTAATATTTTTTATTTCAAACGTTACATTTAATCCTAAACTAACATAATACAAAAATAATTATTTAACATTTTCAAATTTTTTCATCTATTTAATATATATTTTTTAAAACGTCTTTTTCTGTTTTTAATAAGTGTTTATTAATTTTAATTAAGTTTTCATAAGTGTAATTATGTAACATTTTAAAACTTTTCACTCCATTTGGTATTTTAATTTACAACTCTATTTCTTCTTCTAAATAAGTTTGATATAAAACTAATTGTTATTTTCAAATTTCCTTTCTTTTTTTAAATTTAGTTTAAATTAATTAGATCAGTCATTTTATTTACCTACATACCGTAGTAATTTTAAACATTTGTTGTTCTTTATTTATTTTTAGGTCAAACTTTATGCGAGTTCATGTGTTCATACAAGAAATGAATTACCTTTCGGTGAAAGATGTCCCAGCCTATTCAGTATGTAGTATGAAACTGTGTTTCTTTTTATAATTCTATTACCACAAATTTAATAAATATCTTACTTTTGGTGACAAAGATAAAAGTGCTGTTTCATTAATGGAAAACTATAAGATATCTAAGTTACGAAAAGACTAATATTTTTAAATATCATTATTCGTTATTAATTACAATAAAATAAATGCAGAAGAGCCAAGGTGTGATTCTGCTTTACAAGATCGAATTTCTTTTTAATCTATCCAATGGAAAAAATTCTTCGGTTAATGACTTTTTAAGCAGTGTTATGATATAACACTTAACTGCTGTGAGAAAAATTGACACATAGATATTGTGAGCGGTCTATGCGACCGCTTGATCGAAGAATGTATAAAAAGCTAGATTAACTTATAGAATACTGCTTCTGTACTAAACATTGTGTACAGGACTGTTAATAATTAAAATTCACCTGTTCAGAATGTCTATAGCGATAGTACTAGGGCTCCAAACGAACCAAAATTGTAACTAGTATCTATAGTTAAACTGAAAATTACCTGTTAAACTCTGAATATGAAAAAAGAGCGGTCTGTGAGACCGCTAACAGCAGTTAAGGGTTAATTACATATATACAAGATATCCCAAAAATGTTGAAACGCACTTTTATTTTTCACTCAGTGGAGATAAGGAGGCAAAGTAAATTGCAAAAGCGCTTAAACATAAGTAAGAAATAAGATTATGCTAGTGAAATAGTCCTCCTATTAATTTACAAAAGTTACACTTTTTAAAATTTTATACGATTCCCTTTGACAAAATCGATCTGTTAGAATTTTTTTCTTTACTCCAATAAGATTATTACAAAAAACTGCACACCTGTATCTTTATCAATTATGATAAAGGAAAAAAACTGATTTATACCACTTTTTCATATTGTTTAAAATTATCTTTCATCTGCGAAAATAGGGATCATACGCAAGTTTACTATGACAGTCTTTAGATGGAAAATATGTTAACAAATGGACAAAAATTGCATACCAAATACTTGTAAATAAAGCATTATGTAGGCAGAGATAACATAAAGAAATAAATGGAGTTTTAAATTCTAGAAACAGAATTAAAAGAAAAGCAAATCACAAAACATTGTCTAAGTATTTTCTCTTATCTCTAATGCATACTTGATCTCTTATAAAATGTTACTGTAAATATTTTGGAGTTCTTCTCCACTAATATTGTTGCGAGTATCGATTATGTTTTGTTTAAAGACTGCATTCATATTATCGCCCGCTCTTTCTTACAATATCTCACACATTTACATTTCTAATTTGACGTATTCTAATTTGACCTCATTCACTATACTCAATTTTTAATGAGCATAGTTCAGTCAGTTTTAAAGATATGAAAAAGCAGTTTTTTGTTGCGGCTAAAAGCAATGTTTTCTAATTAATCAATTTTGTCTAATGAATCAATTTGTTCGTGTACAAATTTTAAAAGTGCACTTTTTGAAAATTAATGGCATGATTATTTCATAAATATAATCTTATTTCCCAGCTTTTTTAAACTTTTGCAATTTACATTGCCTACTGATCTCAAACAGGTAAAAAATTAAAGCGCGTTTCAATATTTTTTAGATACCTTGTAGCGTTCATTTAAAGTACATTAGTAAATCAGAAATTAGATATTTTAAAACACATTAAATGCATTACAAAATTGTAGTCCATCATAAACAAAGTTTTAAAGGATTCTGTTCCTAAATGTTCATTCATAACTTTCATCGTGCAACCTTTTGAAGTTAACTTTAAAGAAAAAAGGAAATGTCAATTTTGTTCTACACATATCGGGTAAGTGGTGGACAACAAAAAATTCAGAGTCGGCATGTTTTAGGATTGTCTGAGTATTATTTTAAGAAAGAAGTTAAAAAATCCGCCTTGTCTCTTAGGAGAATAATACAATACATAAGAAAATGTAGAGTTTTTTTGACCCCTTAACTGTTACACCCGTCTCTTACACGGTGAAACAATTCGATTAATTTCCATTCAGTGTGCCAAGCTTTTCTCATTTTACTTGGTGGGCAGAATAAAACTGGTTCGGAAAATATTTATAAGACAGACGCGGAACTGACCCTTGTTAATGTACAGGAGAACTGCCCATAACAGAAAATGCTGGAAACGGTGACGTCGATACAACAACCGGCTGCTTTCACATGTCTGGGCATGCTCATCTCTCGCATGCTCTGTCTCGAGTTCTTTGCTGTTTTATTACATTTGAGTGAGTGAGAGTTACAGACGTGTTTAAGGACCAGTTGAAACACAAAATGGTGCTTACGATAAAACAGCGCATGTTCATTGTCGAGTATTATGTGAAACACAATTCGTGGAAAACGTGTACGGAACTACACTGCTCAAAACAATTAAAGGATATTGCAGTTTTAGGTGGATTTTGTATCTGGGAAACTTTTTAGCTGATTGATACATGGTCGACAGACATAGTAGGTTATATGAGAATAAATTACACATGTTTGGCAGAAAAAAATGCATTTTATTGCGCATTTGTGTACAAAAGGAAAAAAACACAATTTGTGCATATGAGAAAAAAAGAATAAGAAAAGGTGTTTTCTTCAAAGAAAATCATTTTCAGTAGGGGGTATGGTTTCCACGGGCGGCCAGCAACGTTGAACACCTTTGAGGCATGGACTCAATGAGGCTATTAATGACGAGTTGAGGTATTCTTCCCCACTCTTCCAGAAGAGCTCTTTCCAGTTCTTGGAGAGTTTGTGGGGGTTGTTGGCAGCCAGAAACTCGTCTTCCTAGAGCGTCCCAAACGTGCTCGATTGGATTCATGTCTGGAGAACACGCTGACCATTCCATTCGAACGATTCCTTCCTCGAAAAGGAAATCCTCCACCAGGTTTGCACGATGTGGCCTGCAGTTATCGTCCATTAAAATGAAGTTATCTCCGATTGCTGCAGCGTAAGGGACTACAATAGGTCTGAGGATCTCATCCCTATATCGGCGACCAGTCAGAGCTCCATCTCGAATGATGTAGAGGTCAGTGCGCCCGTCAATGGAGATGCCACCATACACCAACACTCCTCCACCGCCAAATCTGACACTTTCGTGCACGAACGCAGGATTATTCCTACTGCCACGGTCCCTCCAGATGAAAATACGCCTATTATCCGGATGCACAGAAAAACGGGACTCGTCAGAAAACAGAATATTGCTCCATTCATTTCTCCTCCAGTTGACATGCTCGGTTGCCCACTCCCTGCGGTCGCGACGATGCCTTGATGTTAATCTAACACATACCATCGGTCGGCGAGCATACAGACCTACAGCATGGAGCCGGTTTCGGACAGTCTGAGTTGAAATCGTGGTGCCTGTAGCCGAGCGAAGGTGTTGTTGGAGAAGAGTAGCGTTCATGTTTCGGTGTCTCCGAGCTGTTAACGCTAAATACCGATCTTCATTGGGCGTTGTTGCCCGTCTACGACCTTGCCCTGGTCTTCGGCCTGCACATCCACTCTCCAAAAAACGGTTCCAGATCCTGGAAATGACACTTTGTGACACTCCAATGGCTTGCGCTACTTCGGCTTGAGTTTGGCCCCCTTCTAACCTACCAACAATTCTCCAAGCTTCTGAATCTGTCAAATGACTTCGCTGAGACATCGTACTCATCGAAACAAAGCAGTCACTGAATGCCGATCATCCTTGTCTTCATTCTCTTTTATCCAGTTGAAAGTCAAATTTCATTCGCTGCCGCTGAAGCGACGTTTTTGACGTCGAACTCAAAATTTGCATACTCCACAGTTTGAAAACCAGAAAAATTTGCATTTGTGATTCTCTTCTTCTATTTTCGGCAAAAAAAATTTCGTTTATATCTTTATTTTATATAAAACTTCAAATATCCTTTAATTGTTTTGAGCAGTGTATTTACACAATATTTTAAGGATTTAAGTGTTTTGGTAGAACCTCCAGCAAAATCTGCAGTGCAAAACTTAGTGGCAAACTGGCGCGTAACGGGCTCTGTAGCGAATAAAAACCGTCTATCCGAAAAGAGTTCGAACACCAGAAAACATCGCTTGAGTGCAAAAAAGCCTAGAACAAAATCCGACGAAATCTCAACGTCGTTTATCTGTGCAAGTGGAAATTAAGCGATCGTCGTGTCGAAACACCATCTACAAATTTACTGTTGTGCATGAGTTCAATCCCTCAGGCAAACTTTCACGTGTTGAGTTCTGCCGGTGGTTTCTGAGTGAACTGGAATCAGGACTTTTGAATCTTGAGTTTTTCCTTTCTTCAGGTGATTCAGCCTGTCAGGGTATATGAACTCACAGAATATGCGCCATTATGCATCAGAAAATCTTCATCAGTACTTTGAAGAGCTGTTGCATAATCTCAAGATTGGTGTTTGGGGCGCATTGTCTGGTTTCTGCATCATAACACGATTATTTTACCAAACTGTTAATTCTTACCGATATTTCCATAATCTGTTTAAAACATTTGTTGATCAACTCACAGAAGATGAACGACTATGTGGATATTTTCAGCAAGACAAAACAACATCACACACTACCTTGATAACCTTGTCACGATTGCATGAGGTGTTCAGTGAGGAGAGGACAATCAGCAGAGGCAGTAAATATCCTTGCCACTTTGATCGCCTGATCTCTCTTCCTGTGATTTTTACCTGTGTGGCAAATTCAAGTGTCAGGTATATTCAAATAATCCTCACACACTGGAAGAACTACAGCAGAACATAGAAAACGCTATTGTAGCTATCCCTCAGGCAGAGCTGCTACACGTGTCTCACAGTTTGATAAATCGAGCACAGCGCTGCACCGACGTCGGCGGGGGCCATTTCCAGCATTTTCTGCGATGGGCAGTTTTCTTGTTCTTTAAAAATGGTCATTTCCGCGTCAGTCTTATAAATATTTTCCGGGCCAGTTTTATTTTGCCCACCCTGTACAAGGAATGAAATTCGGGGGGAGGATGTAACGCTCAACGGCATGGTTCGCCAAGCCGAGTGGACTCCCTTAGGCATTAAAGGAATAAAATTGTAAATTTCATCACGTAAGTAACTATTTTAACAGACTTAAAAAAATTATTTTCAGTAGATCCCTAGAATTAAAAGTTTTATGCATACCATGCATTAAAATATGTGTTTTTCTACGCAGAACACTTACTGATTTTGAGAAAAAATAACTATTGTGTGTCTGCACCCACACACATACACAAACACATTTATTTATTTATTCATTTATTTATTTATTGCAATATTATCTCTTCTCGTTCTTTTTCAGACGTCTCAGTTATTTGCCGATCTTGGTGGTTGTCTAGGACTATACATTGGAGTATCTTTAATAACAATTTTGGAAGTTTTTGAACTGTTCAAAAGTATTGTCTTCATCATCCGAAGTAAATTTCAGTCAAAGTTCAAATGTCAGAATGACAAAGAAAGTGGAATTGTGGAACTTCATTGGGTTTCTACCCCTCCCATCCGCCCTTTCCCGGTTCTTTACAGAAGAAATAAGAATTCGAAGGCATGTTGCCCTCGAATATCCATTCCTCAGACAAGTTCAAATCGGTATTGTTATAAATTTTTATTTTATTTTATTTATTTACTGCCTTACACTACTTCTGTTTTGATTAGTCATGTTTAGTTTTTTCTTAAGTTAAACTTTTTATGTGACGGTAGTAGCCCCCTCCTCTTCCTCCTATACCCTAAACAATGTTTTCAAGGAAACCAGCGAAACCCTTAGCAAAAAGAAAGAAGCAAATAGAAAAGCAAGAGTAAAAGAACGATCGTGTTTTAGTAGAGCAGAAGTAATGGTGGAGTTGTGCAAATCAAAGATCCCAAAATCATATTTTGATAATTCTGTAGCTATAGATAAATGTGCGTGCTCGTTAAGTTTGGATTCGTTACGTTTGGAAGCAAAAAGCTTTCGTTCATGAGTTGCTAAAGGAATTTAATGCATAAACAGTATACCTCTCAGTCTTTCCTTACTTCTGTCAGTAACGCTATGTCCCGTTCAGAGTACGCGATTTAAAAAAAAAAAGTACTCAACCCCTCCAAATCACTCAAAGTGCGTTTACATTATGGCGTTATCGTTCTAGGCTTTGGCGTTCCTGGCATTAAATCATAAGACCCAATCAATAAGAATCTGTGTAAAACACCAATGAAGCATACTGATTGGTTTGGTCTTATAATTTAATGCCTGGAACGCCAATGGCCAGGACGTTTATGCCATAATGTAAATGCACCTTTAGTGAGTTCCAGAAACTCACTTGGTGAGTAGATGATGGTGAATAAAATGGTTGTTGAGTTTCATCTTAACTTATTGGCTGTTGAGGTTCTGTTTTATGCCCATGCCCACACAACAATTTTACCCAGATCTCAGATACAGTAAGGTTAAGATGAACAAATTTCGATGAGTTTTGTAACGTGAACAAGCATTTATAATCCGAGCGAACCAACTCAGCTAAGTTAACTTAAAACTCGTAGCCTTAACGGAGTTTTAGGCAAATTCACATATGATATCGTAATCTGCACTATTATTTGCCTGTCTGTGATAGCAGCGTGTTGTTTAAACAAAGGTGCTTCTATTCTCTTTGAGCATGTGTGGTTCAGTCCACCCATTAATATATTCATAAAATATTTTTATTACCATTATATTTATTTAAATTAGCATTTACCAAAAATTTTAAAATAAAAAATTACGCCTCGTCAGACTTACTTTAACGGCTATACTGCCTCTTTAGTCGCCTATTCAGGCACATTGTGCTGTTGACAAAGTGGAATGAATCGGCACTAGAAATGTTTAAAAAACCTTTTTCTTTTTTTTCTTTTTTTTGTAAGTTGATATTTTAAATTATTTTATTAAAAGATAGGGTACATGAGAAATAAAAATCGGTGAAAAAATAAAATCGGGTAATTTTATTTAAAAACAATTGTCTTTTATACAATTTACCCCCAACTATAGTTGCGATAGTTAAGTAATGAATATCACAGGATCCTTACATAGAATGTTGCAAAGAAAATGAGTACGTTATTTAAAAAATAACGCAAAAAAAGAGCAAAATAATCAAGAACGAAATACATTTTTAATTTAGTGCCCTATAACAATGGCGACTCCTTCCCCTCTTGCTCCGCCGTAGTTACGCTACTGGGTTTTGTGATAGAATGACTGCCCCACGGGTGATCAGGTTTGAGTTTTTAGCTAATTGTGTGCCCTAAATATATATGTAGCATTTTGACGAGGTTGAGATATTACGATGAATAATATTCGATGAAAAGATGGCAGTCCTTCAACGATATAGCAAGTTGCAGTCGATATTAGCGAGTATGGCTAAGTAGAAGGCAATGAAATGAGTCCACCAAAGTTTTCCAATAAATCCAGCCAATCTCCAGACAAATAATTTTATTAGAAGACGAACAACACAGAAACAATTCCCAAAGGTCTAAAACTTATAGCCCTCGGGCTAACGTTGCTTCACTTCATTGAATGTTACTGGGCCAGTTGAATATTCTACGGACATAAAAATACCAGACACATATTTGTTTAGCTTCCGAAAACGTCAAAAATCTAGTGCTCCGACCGATGCGACCTGGTTTTGTTCCTTCAGCGGAGACATACAGTAATTACGTCACGAGCGCACAACCCAATGAGTGAGAAGCTAGCTCCAGCCCAGCAAATGAGGTGCGAAGGAGAAGCTAAGACAGTAAAGAATTCCGAATCTGGTCGCGGATAAATTTTGAAGTTAAAATCCCAAGCGCGCGAAAAAATCAGAGCAATAATAATAATAAGAAGAAGAAGAAGAAAATGGCTTTTAAAAAACATTCGAAATGAGAATGCGTCTCAGAATTTTATAGATTGGGGAACTGATAAAAGCTACGAATGATCTTAAATTTTAGATTAAGATTTGGAATAAAATAATTATTAATATACGGATATTTACTTTTAAAAGGACTTTAAATAGGAATAGATATTATTAAGAATTAAGGAAATACTGACTATGACAGAAGTTAGATTAATTTTAAAATATTAATGCGAATAAAATGGAAGGATACGAAGGAAATAAATTTTTATATAACATATATATATTTATTTATTTATTTAAAAATCGACAGACTTATCTTAATCAGAATGTATCCGGTTATCAGTTGGTTCGTGATTGAATAAAGTCTGGTTGTGAGCTGGAACTCTTTTTTTATGTTTCGATTTCTTCTTCCATCTTCTTCTTTCTCGTAGGCTTCGTGCATAGAAGCCTTTTTAAAATCTAACAATCTTTCTTTGTCCTGAAAATATAAAAAAAATTAAATAAATTGAATAAATTTCATTTTGACGGAAGCGATACAGCCCAGTATAACTTGATCCTGTCTAGACCATTAATTTAGTACTACTACTACTAATAATAATAATAATTCCTAGTAATAGATGAATAATAAATCATTAATGCGGAGTGTGCGGTGTACTGTTTCATATATATGTAAATCCATCAAATTGTGAGAACCTACTTAGGTGCATAGTTTCCGAAACATCTTAAATATAGTGACTTTAGCGTCACAATCCGAGTCGAAACTGGACAATAAAAATGACGCAAAACTCAGCTGACTAACGTAGCTAGTAGACTGGATCTGGAGAAAAAAATGAGTATTGCTGACGCTCAGTTACTTTGTGTTTGAGCAAAGAATTAAAACAAAGTTATATATTTTCTCTCACTCAGTCCCATTATTATATCAGTTCAGCTCGTTTGACGGTATTATTAAAATATATCATTTCTATAATTGCCTCGAAACTTTGTAGTTAGTTGAAAATATCACATGGTTAATATACTTCCTTCTTTTTATTACGATGATATAATTTTATTTTATTTTCTCTTTTCAGGAATGTTACATACTTGAACCCTAGATGTGTCTCACCATTGCGCCAGTTACCTAGTCCGATATTCCTGAAAGATTCTAACAACTATGGATCAAACTATTCTTCTTATTAACGGGACCAGACGGGTTTGAAATGACGAAGAAATGTAATTTTCATTATTATCATTTGTATAATGTTTAAGAATGTCGTGCAATTAGTCCTATAAGAGAATTCCTAAAATCAGCGTCATACGAGCCGTAAACATTGAGAACCGCTCAGACCCATGATATCTGTGAACGAAAACTTTAAACTTAACCCTTTCAAGGGCGGTGTTCACAAATGTGACCACTTTTAATTCCAAACTGGCACACAAAACAGAACATTTTAATAAAGTTTTACTTTTATAATGAACATGGAAGTATATACACAAGTATTTATTTTTTTTAAATCGTTTGCAAATTCTAGTGTCTAATAAATCATTTCCTTTTTCTCGAACAGAATTACTCCGCGCCTGAAAGGGTTAATTATCTGGAAACACTGTTTTTCAGAAGTTTTGCCGCGTTAACTTTTAAATAAATTAACGGATTTAAATGTTTCTTTTATTTAAAAAAAAAAAATTCTCTCGAAACTATACCTGAAAAAGAAACAAAAAAAATTTAAATTATAACAAAAAATTTAATAATTTATTTTGGATTTTTAATTTTTTTATTATTTTTTTTTCAGACAACGTAATAATTTCTTGAAGAGTGGTGGTTCATTTTTGGACCGCTTAATTTTAATCCCTAAATGCCACAATGGCACTAGAGTTTTTTAATGAAATATTTCCTTTTATTAAGTAAGTAAAGAAAAACTTTTACTTATTTTCAAATAAATTTGTTTGTAAATTCTGGTGTCAATCCATCATTTCAGCATTTTACGAAAATAAGTACTTTGCCTCTGAAAGGGTTAATCAGTATAAAAAAAAAGTGGCTACACAAAAATATTAAATCTGGATTTAAAAATTGTGACAAAACTAGTTTTGTAAGATCAGTTTTGTCATACAATAGTAAAATTTTGGTTATTGTTTTTACAAATACTTTTTGTTTCTTTAAAACTTAAATAAATAAATGCAAAAAGATGTAATAGTCTAAATTAATTAAACAGTTCCTAATCTACGATCAAACTTCAGTCAAGTTTCGTCATTTCAAACATTTCTGCTCCGCTTAACAATGCAAACAGTGTTGCAAAGCATAAAAGAATTAAATACTTCACCAATTTATAAAAAATTTTGTAAAATTCCGATGGTTCATATTAACTAAGGGACATCAAAATTCATTAATAATTATTAACAGGAAATTTTCTTTGAACAGTCCTCATTCAGTTTGCCGGAAAATAATTTATTGGAATATGAATCTACCGAGTTATATGCGAAATAAAAAGGATGAATTAATAAAGTATTAAACGCTGGCGTAAATTTTATCTTAACCTGACAAACAAAAATGAATTTTGCTCTACGTTTGTTCAATATAAACTTGTTTATAAAATCATGTTTAAGACAAAAACAAAATTACCATTTTGCGATTTTCATTTTTAAAAGAAATTACTATACATGCAGAATATTATAGCACACAGAATGCAAAATTGAATTTACTAATAAACGGATGTTTATTTTATTTTGTGAAACAAAATGAAAATAAATACTAACTAAATTGTCTAATCTCTATTTTTTAAGGGCATTTGTGACATCTCAATGGGTAAAATGAAGCAATTTTAACGGAAAGTTTAAAAGTATTTGTTTAAAAAAGAAAGCTGTATAAAAAAGAAGTGGCTACTCAAAAATATGAAACTGGATTTAAAAATTGTGGCAAAACTAGTTTTGTAAGATTAGTTTTGTCGTACAATAGTAAAATTTTGGTTATTGTTTTTTACAAATACTTTTTATTTCGGTAAAACTTAAATAAATAAATGCAAAAAGATGTAATAGTCTAAATTAATTATACAGTTCCTAATCTACGATCAAACTTCAGTCAAGTTTCGTCATTTCAAACGATTCTGCTCCGCTTAACATGAAAACAGTGTTGCAAAGCATAAAAGAATTAAATACTTCACCAATTTATAAAAAAATTTGTAAAATTCAGAGGGTTCATATTAACTAAGGGACATCAAAATTCATTAATAATTATTAACAGGAAACGACTTTTTAATTTTAAATATCTCTATATCCGAATACTAATATTTGTCTTATTTAATTGCAGAAATTTAGAGATTTGGTAAGACAGATATTATCATTTGAAAATATTGGTATTTAAAAGTAAATACTGTACTCACTCTATACGTCACTTATACATGACAAAGGGTTTTAAAAATGAAAAAATAAATAAAAAAAAGGTGTGTTTTCGAAATATAAACTAAGTGGAAAATTTCCACTTTTTGTTAATTAGAAATTTTGAATTAAAAATTAGTTATCTAAATAGACTCATATCAAAAATTTGTTGGATGTACAAATTCTAAAAAGAAACAGCGTCTAATATTTATTATCTGAGATAAACAGAATGTGTAAATATCAAATTTTAATGTTTTTAAAAAAGGGTTTGTTTCTATGAAACATACCACAATTATTAAATATACAGGGTGCGTCAAATGATTATAACTCCAGTTTTCATTCACACATAAATTAACATTTAAATTGCAAAAGAATCTACATAAAATGTATAAATTTTCCTCCTACCGCAGATGTTCAAAATTATTACTGTTCTGGTCAATACATTGCTTATAGCCGTGGGCTTGATTCAAAAACTTTAACAAACATTTCATTTGGTGTTGTGGCGCATTCTTGCTCAATTGCGGTTCCGAAACGTTATCTATGAAGACCCATTCGTTTCAAACTTATTTTTATCCGATGAATTGTAAGTCGCATAGGTGGATCTGCCTGAAACTCCCTGCGATATTGTTTTTGTACTTCTGCTACATTTTCCTACTTACAATAGTATTTGAAAATAAATTTTCTTTTTCAAAAGTTAATCTTGGTCCACTCATTATTTCCAATTAATTACACTTTGAAAAGAAAGAAAAATTAGAAAGTTATGTCCCGTTAAACAGTGTATGAATTCATTTTTCTGACGCACCTTGTATATTTAATTAAAAAATTTTTTGATAACGTGATTTTTTAAAATTATATTTGTCATTTTTAAAGTAATGTGATGTGTTTAGTATATTGTGAAAAGTAAAACATTGTGTACAGTTAAGTAATGTGTATGTAAATATCATTTGTATTCGTATCTTACTATTAATTGTTCATTAAAGTTACTTTGTTCTTCATATGCTACAATTCTCCACTTATTTCCTGTTTATTGTCCATATAAAATTTCTAAGATATATTTCTAACTCAATTCTAAGATTTTCTTACGCATTTCTAATATATATTTCAACTTTCTAAATCATTATCGTTATTTATAATCAATATGCCCTAAATGCTTGCATCCAAATGCATATTGGTGATAACCCTCCGTTTTATTTATGAGTCAAATAAAGATACTTCGAACCAAAAATTGATTTAATAAAATGTGTTTTGTTTTTATGTAGTACTTATTTCATTTCAATGCGTAAATGTCAAATTTTAATGTTTTTAAAAAGGGATTTGTTTCTATGAAACCTAACACAATTATGAATTACATATTTATTAACTATTTTTTTGATAACGTGATTTTTTAAAATTATATTTGTCATTTATAAAGTAGGGTGATGTGTTTAGTGTATTGTAAAAAATAATACATTGTATACAGCTAAGTAATGTGTATGTAAAAATCATTTGTTTTCATATCTTACTGTTAATTGTTTATTAAAGTTCTTTGTTCTTCATATGCTACAATTGTCCACTTATTTCCTGTTTATTATCTACATAAGATTTCTAAGATATATTTCTAACTCATTTCTAAGACTTTCTAACGCATTTCTGAGACGCGCTGGTTAAGGGGAGGTGGCACGCACCCCTATGACATGCGAAGTCGGGCCCAGCAGTGGCATATCTAGGATTTAATTTGGTTTGTTCCATTCTAGTCAAATTCCTTACCAGTGGAAAGCAATTAAGACAGTGAAATACAGGGGGTTGTGTAGGACTCTCATACTGTCATCTTCCAGGTCTGAAACGGACCTCTTTCGCCGAACAAATTCCCCATATACCCTGTTGTTTCCTCTGACAGCCCCTACGAGCGAATGGAGATGACAGGGAAGGAAGTTAAAACGTGTTTGAAGAAACGCGAAATACTGAACTTCAAAAATGGGACATTTCCGAACCCTTTTCAGAAAAAATATCTTCCCCTCAAAAACGA
This sequence comes from Maratus michaelseni, assembly GCA_963931845.1. Lineage (NCBI taxonomy): Eukaryota > Metazoa > Arthropoda > Arachnida > Araneae > Salticidae > Maratus > Maratus michaelseni. The sequence continues at coordinate 130,526,109 of OZ007599.1, forward strand.
TTAGGCCACTAATTACAAGATTTCGTCCAAAGATGTTCGAGATGACTATTAATTTCAAGATGACACTTCTCTAACCATTAAGTAAGAAAAGCAATAAACTAAACCATTAAGATAAATCCTTTCTTGTTGATTATCTTTCTTGTCAGTTCAACTTGGAAAATTACATGAAATTATATTTCTTCAGCAAAGTGGTCTTTTTACGTTAAAAACACACTTATTTTATATAAGTAGAAATTTTTTTAATTTTAATGCTTGTATTTTATATGTGTCTGAAAGAGAAGTCAAAAATTGGTATAGTTTTCTGACAATTAATGATGAATTTGCAACAATCTTCTTTGCTAAAATAATTAAGAAATGTTTTATCTCGCATGTTTAATGCATTGATGAAAATAATAATAATAATAACTATAATAATAATAATTATACTAACAATAATTACATAGCATTATTATAGAGAAATCTCTGATAAACACGCTGAAATAGACAGCTTTTAAATCGAAGAATTATTTAAAGAGATTTTTAATATTAAAGTCGGTCAGAATCGTCCCATTAAAAAAGTTTTTTAGGAACAAAACAATGCATAAAAATATATTTTATTTTTATCTTTATTTTTTTGTAGGGATATATACTTCTCAAGCTACACTGAGAAAAATGACACTTTCAAATCTGAGCAAATCGATGTTTTCATTTTGTTATGAAACTTTTTGTTTCAAATAGGACGACCCAATGATTTCAATTCTGAAATACCAGAAATACTCAGAATATTTAAATATGGACATATTCAAAACTGAAAACATAGAGGTCAGTTTATGCTCATTTTTGAAACATGGACATACTAAAAAATGATTAGAATCAGTTCAAACACATTTTTGAAACATGGAAATATTAAAAACTAAAGACATAGATGTCAATTTATATTCATTTTTGAAACATGGACATACTCAAATATGAGTACATTATGTTTTATTCTTAAGTGTGTGCATGTTTACAGAAATGAGTATATATACATGTTTCAAACTTGAGTCATTTTGATTCAAAGCTATTTTGACTATGTAACATGCTCAGTTTTGAAAACGTCGTTTTTAGAGTGTAAGCTGTGTGCAAACTGCGCTTATTTTTTTTATTTAATTCTTTAGAGCTCTTTTTTTTTTTTTTTTTTTTTTTATTCAAATTTTCATTATTTCAAGATATTTTTTTTTTCATATTTAGAAAAGGTCTTTTTTTATGTTGTTGTCAATTTGTAAAACTGTGCAAAGAATTATATTTCCTCTCAAATAAAAAATGTATTTACACGTAATTATTAAAAAAAGAAAGGAAACTTTAAACTAATAATAAAATGATCACGTATAAAAAGCAGGAAATGTGGAAAACGTCATACAAATTGCATTTACACGTGAATATTAAAAAAAGTAAGAAAATCTCAAAATAATTAATTAAATTATTACGCGCGAATCGCATTTAATGGGGACAATTACGTCATATGTAAAGTACCAAAATATTGAATATCGTCATATGAAAAATGCCTAAAATAATTAAATTATTGCGCGCGAAAAACTTTTAATGGTAAAAATTATTTCATATTTAAAATTTTCATATACTGATATTCCCAAACATAATATATTTACACGCGAATCTTAAAAGAAAAGAAGTAAAAAAAACATTAATTAGATTTTTGCACGCGAAACGCACTTAATGGTGAAAATTACATCATATATTTAAAACGAGTTTCTTATGGACATTATTAATGTGATGTTTACATTGCAAATCACATGGTATACAAGCTCGACTCACGTAATACAAGGGGTTACTTACAATGTATGTAAAATGTATGTACAATGTATTACGTGCAATGTATGTAAAAGGTATGTACAAGGTATTACGTACAATGTACTACATAATACAATGTATTACGTAGGTTTTTTCTACAAGCAGCGCGGCTAGCAAATTTGTTTATATATTTCATCACTTGATGCAGCCTAAATAGAAATAAATGCATGCGCAAAATACTTTCGATTTATTTTATACCAATTACTATTCGATAAATACATATTAGAAAATTTGCACATACTTATTAATTAAAATAAGCAATTTACGTTTTAATAATAGCATGGAAATATTAGTGTAAGTGCGATTATAGTTATGTTATCAATGTTACAGTTGAAATATATGTTATCATATTCTGTGAAATATATTAATGTCTAAAGATCATATGCAGGACTGCACAAAACATTTCGAATGCATTACAGTCGAAAATTGTTGGAAGTCAATTTTAAATTGTGTTATGCACTTTTAATTTTATCGTTGAATTAAGTTTTAGCATACCATAACGTTCTACATAAAAACATAATGTTTGCATAAATAAATTCGAATACCGTACTGCCTATGGGTGGTAATAGTTAAAATATATTTTTCAACTGAATTAAAAATCTTCCGGGACGGGCCGCATGATTTTTCTTTGTCTTTTGGTTACAGCATCCTGCGTAGTCTGAAAAAAAAAAAATAAATAAAAATAAAAATAAACCGTTCAATCTGTTATTTAAATATATTTATTCATGTACTATATATTTATTATTTATAAATAAATATTTATGTAAAAATCAATTTTATTCTGTTAAGTGGCTAATTTTACTAGAAAGCAAATATAACGTAATTTCTTTCATTTGACTTGTTTCATGTATAAATGCTTTTTTCTTTTAAAAGTAATTTATATAAACGGCACGTACTGTACAATATTTTAAATACCTTAATGATTTTCGTACTCTTTACTATTTTTCCACTGTCGGAGTAGTTAGAATTTTTCTGTTAAACATCTGGTCGCTAGCTACAAACAGGTGTGACATATGGCACTTCTGAAACCATTTAGAATGTGAAGGGGGAGCTGTTTTGTTTTTTTTCATTAATTATACTTAATACTCACAAACTGATAAAAATCCTTGAAATTCCCCTTTTTCAGTATACCCAAAATGCTTACAGTCAGTTATTCCACTGTAATCCTCAAGTGCAGTACGCCTTTCTTATAAAAAGAATGTCTGAAATTAGTTATATGAATAGTGAGCGTGGAGGTTTACTATTAATTTATGAAAATTAATTAACAAATTATTTTAAAAAATATAAAAATTACTTAAGCATTGAAATTCAAACTGGCTTCTTTCTGACATATTCACAAAGTTATTGTTCATGCACAAAATAAGCAGTTATTCTTCTTCATGGACTGAGGAATCGGAAAGCATTTTTCATATTTTTATAAAGACAAAATACCATTCAGAATATGCCGTCCAAATTGGCGTTTTAAACCGAGTTTCTGGATTCTACAACCCGGGAAATGTTTTGAGACAGCAATTAATTAGAACTCAATATGATATACAATTATAGAAAATGTAAAATACTGTTCGATTTCAAATTACCCCAATAGTCATGCCTGAAAATTCCTTACATTTATGCATAAAATGAGTCGGTGAATATATGTTTTGAGTTACTGAGTGAGGGAAAATATTTAAAAAACCACCTTAAGTGTTATAGAAACTTTCTAATTCGCATTTCAGAGAAAGAAAAATATCAAGTGAGTGAAAATTAGAATTGTCTAATAGTAAATTGGTACAGCGCACTCAGAAAATGGCACGAAACAGTTTTGTACTAATTACGTCTAAATAAAACTCAAACTGTATTTCTCATATAATGCGAGCACTTTTTAATCAGTTTAATAATTAGAAATACACATAAATTTTGATCTGAAGATATTTGTTTTAAATGGAACATTTTTATTTTAATCACACGTTTTATTTCAAGGAATCATCGTATATGATAAGATTAAAATCTTGAAATTTTATTACTTTACTAATTCGATTCATTCATACTTATAAATTATCATTAAAATAAAGAGAAATTTTCATCTTTTAATAACATATCATTGATATATCGCTGCATAAATATGGTATTACCAAAATTGTTTCACCCATACTAATAGTATATTGCAAAGAGTAATTTTTCAATATAATCATAATCCAGCATAACATTTGTATTTTAATTCATATGCTGCTAATTATTATGCTCGATACAAGTATTGTGTTAAATCAACCGTGGTTTAAATCAACTGGTTCCTCCCCCCCCCCCTTTTTTTTAAAAAAAAAAAGAACAATTCTTATACAATGTTTCTCCCCTTTTTTGTAATTTAATTTTCCATTTTTAGGGTTAAAATAATCTTTTTTCTACAACCAACACTATATATAGTAAGTCTAAGGTCATGCTTGTATGTATATTAGTATGAAATTTAACATGCATTAATGAACCTATCGGGTTCCCTAAAGAGTTATCTTAAAACATTGTCAACGCGTATAAACATATGCACACTACATGATACAACTGGCAGAAAATAATATAGATAAACAATATTCAACATTTAGCATAAAATGTTTTCTCTCTCTCTTTCCCCCCCCCCCTTTTTTAATGGGATTATTTACAGCAATTAGTAACATAAGATGCTCTTAAAGTATTTGGTCATATTAAAAGAAAATTTTCTCGATTGGGAAGATTATCCTTTAACAATTCGAAAAAGAACACGCAAGATATGAAATTGAATAAAATGATATTCAAAAATTGGGTGCCAGTTACAGCATTTTAGTAACATCAGTGTATCTTTTTTGTTACTTACTGAATTTAAAGGCCAAAAATGTTGACTTACAGTTGTCTTAAAAAAAAAAAAAAAAATCGCAATTTTTTTTTAAATTAAGCTCAGATACTGAGATTTATACAAAATAGTTAGCCAATCAGGTGATACTGTCTTGAAGAAGAATTAGTTTATAATTTTAAAGTATTGTTTAGGTCAAGAAGAAAATATTAACATGTTCAGTGAACTGATTTTCGCTTTAAAAAGTTACTGCGTGGTCAATGTATCCAAAATCTATTATTGGTGGGAGTTTGTATAAATAAAATCGCAACAAGAGATTGCTTAATAAAAAAAAGTTTATATCTTTTTTTTAAATTTTAAGTAAAAATTCTGTTGAATGTAAATATTTACTTCTAAGTAAAATAATAATAAGATATATTTAAAGGCTCTTTAACACAACAAATCTCATTATCTTGAACGAAAGAGGAAAATAAGGGAAAATCAGGCTTGCTTGAGACATCAAGGTTTCCTAAAAAATAATGACTAAAAATATATAATTGTATTAATGCTTAATTTTGTCATGTAAAATAAATGTGTATTACAAGAAAGAACAACGTAGAAAGCATTAGTATGAAATAAGTTTAAATTTCAGCATATTTAGGTGCATATGACTTATTTGATAGAATATTAAAGTCATAAAAATGTAATCAGAAGATCGTGAAGATTCCTATGTTCAATAATTCGCAAAATTTGGGGGGGGGGGGGGAGATTCGGGTCGTACTCGACCCAAACACGAAATACTTCAACCGGCAATCCGACCCGAACACGACATAAAATGACAGTAAATCATGTTTTAATGCAATGAAAAGTAATCTACAATTATATCTCTAATACCAATTTTATGTTTTATACAATAAAATGGACTAATCTATATTTTTAATATTCAATTATAGTAAAACCTCTGAATAGAAACTTCGGCATCGTTGGATAAAGTTCTGCATCGTGTCGGGTTATCCCTAACTTTCTTTTTCGGGTCAGGATGACTTTAATTTTCTTTCTGTGGGTAGGTTTCACCCAAGAATAATTCTTGCATGTCATAGTAAGTTTTTTTGCAAGTTGGATTGTTGGGCTTTTCACAAAAAGTTTCAGCAGAATTATGTTTCAGATGAAAATAAATACCCATTTCAATCTGAATAAGCATATATTTAATTTACTGCATGAGAGTACTTTATAAAAAAAATGTGATCACAAATTATTCCTTCTTTAAGAACCATTTATTCTTCTCGGAATATGAAAATTATTACCAACAATTCGTCTATCAAACAAACAAAAATACATGTATCGTATTTGTGATAATTTATGCACACATACACTCGCACATGTGTGTGTAGATTAGGAAGTTCCCACTAATAAGAGATATATTTAAGCGTACGAGTATTTAGGAATTGAAAAAGTACTCGTTGAATAAAAGGTGTCCGCTTTTCGGGAGTTTCCATTATGGAGGTCTTATTGTATATAGATTTTTAACCTGAAAAAATATCGTGAAAATTACTTTGAAAAATCTCGTCAACCCGAACCCAACTCGCAAGAGTCAAAATCCGAAAAAGGCCCGAACTCGAAACAATGGAAGTCAACCCAAACCCGGACCCAACCCGCGACGAAAATATGTAGCGACAACCCGACCCGAACCGCGAGTTCGGTCAGGTGCGGGTAACCCGACGCAGTTGAGAATTCTAATCCAAACCGCTGAATTTTATTTACTGTTTCTTTTCATTTGAGGGGGGGGGGGAGAAAATGTTTGAAGAAGTTTCCTTTTTTTTTATCCAGTTTTACGATTCTCCAAAAATAATAAATTATTTGTAAAACACCTTAATACAATCAAAGAAGTTATATTCATTCGTAAATTTACGAAATTAGTAAAAATTCTTATTTGGATATCAAGAAATTCAGTATATATTTTTTCTCTATAAAGACAAGAAATTACCTTCGATAAAATAGTGTCAAAGTCTATTTTCAATCGATTATAACTCAATATGTAATATGTAATAAATTCATCAATAACTTAAAATCGCTGTTTGATTCCAAATCATTCGCATATAGTTATGGCTGCAATTTTAAGCATTTAATAATAAAAAAATACATAAATAAATGAATAAATAAAAGACTACGGAACGGATATGTATTCACATATGTGGATACGTATATATGTGATAAATATTTATATGTATATGTAATAAAAAATGTTTAAAAATCTGAATTGTATTTTATTTCAAAAACAATAAAAACGTAAAAGATGCTTCCGAAAACTTTTCAACAGGAGAAAAGGTAATGTGAGAATATAGATTGAATATATACGCGGAGAAAGATAGATTGGTACTTCGGTGATTTGAAACATTATACGTATCAAGTAAAGTTACCCCCTAATGACAATTATTCAACTAATCGATTACAGTTTTGGAGGAAGTTTGGAGCGTCTTGACGGAATCAGTTTAGAGGAGAATCAAAATGGCCAGCTTGGTTTTTTTTTTTAGGATAAAAAAAAGAGTCTCTTTCAAGAACTTTCGTCTGGTATTTTCCTACCGGAAGTATTTGATTGATAGAGACGAAGTACTGCTTCGGCGAGTCCGGACTTTACCATTGCTATGGAAGGGTTTTAGAAGGTACGCGAAAGAAGCCTGCGGCGAGAGCTGTCGATGAACTTGTTGGAGTAAAATTTATCGTTTTATTGCTTTTCTGAGCAAGGTTTAGTATTATTTGATATTTCATGTCCACTGACCAATAAAATGGTATTAAGGCAAAAACAACTAGAAAATTCTGTGAAAAGTATCTTCCCAGGGATTTTCTTTCTTTCTTTCTTATTTTCTTTGTAGGATTATTACAAGGTCTGATTTTTGCCACAGTTCAGCTTTGTGTCAGTCACAATGGTAGTGCGCTTTATAAATTCGCTAAAAAATAACAAATTTGCGATATACAACGATTATTTATTACTAAAAAATAATCAAGTATGTGCCTATGAAAGATGGTTAAATGTCTATGCATAGTTTCTGATTCTATAAAACTTTTTTACAGATACGTTAATTTGACCCCCCCCCCCCACACTTTCGAAAATTTAAATTTCAAAGTTACCAGGAATTAGCTCTCAATTAGCTCTAATTTGCTCTCTAATATTAAAATTTGATCTGGTTATGTACCGCGATATTCCAATTAGAATGTTGTGGGGGGGGGAGGACTAAGTTAACGCTAGCCCCCCCCCCCACTTCCGAATATCGAAATTTCAAATATGCCAAAATTTAGCTCTCAATTAGCTCTAATTTGCTCTCGAATATTAGAATTTGCTCTGCTTCTGGTATCGAGATATTTCAGTTACAAGAAAGGGCCGAGTGTTAAGGGGGCCGAGGGCAGCCCCCCCCCCTCCACTTTCGAATATTGCAATGAACAAAATCACCGTTTTTATAAAATTAACTTTAAAAATCAAATTTCCATTTGATCATTTAAAAAGAGTTCATATTCATTTGCACACAACTTGTCTACGAAAACGAATTTTTGCATGGGTTTTTTTTAGTTTCGTAAGTACTTTTAGCATTCCTAGCAAATACAATCATGATAGAAATCTAGGCATTCATGCATTCAACCTCTTTTTTTGGAGCCCAAACCCACTGACTCTAAATGCGAACCCGAGTCCGACAGTAGGCAGCAGAAAATCATTAATAAGATTTTAAAATTGTTTAAAGATTTATTTTGTTATTTAAATATATCTCGTTATATAGATATATATATTAATCCTAAATACGCTTTCACGTTTCGTGATTTTTCATGTCCCTGAAAATCGGTTTAAAATAACAAATTTGTTATTTATACCCAACCATTGGCAGAAATCAAAATTCTTATATTATATTTTTTTTAATATAATTGTACAACTATGGCAAAAAGGCGTGAATTATGTTTCTCAATTATTTTGGAAAAGGGCTTCAAACAGAAAGAAACGATAGACAAAGGATATCCCACGTCTTTTGTATGTTATTAACACTGACCATGCACAGGCTTCAAAATCAGGTAGAATATTTCTCCTTTTGTTCCATCAATAACAACTCAATTCCATTTCAAACAAATTTTTAAATTTATTTAAAACACTTTAAGAAACTTAGAGTACATTCTTGTTTCTCAAATAGCAAGTTTTTTTTCGCTCTTATCAATTTGTGATAAAATAAATTAAATTTTTTTATCTTGAATCCGCCCAAGCCTGTGGACTGGCATAAAATTTACAGACCTAACTAGTTTCGCGCCCAAACTCTGATTCGAACTGATCCCTTTTCATATCTAATGCATGGTTAATAAAAGAAAAAAAAATTACGCACAAATTTTCAACGTTTTGTAAAATGGTAAATCAATCATTTATTCATGCATGTGTGTGTATGTTTGAAGATTTTGCTATTGATAAACTTTAGTTTAAAAATAAAATTATTAGCATTATTGCCACTTCCAATTCAGAATTAAAATAATCATAAATCAATTTGATTCATAATTGAAGAGGGTTTTAATGAAGAAGAGAACTAAAAAGTTAGTCATGATATTTAGAAATGTTTTACATACATATCATTACTTTTAGAATATTTAATCATTAAATGTACATATTTTTTGATACAATAAAAAAAATTGTAGTTAGTGAGAGTATTACAGAATGCTTTTTTTTTTTCAACATAAAATGTTTTATACTGATTGTTATAAAAATGTGACGTCATAACAGAAGATGGTTATGGTTTGAAAATAAAATTATTTTTTAATAATTACGAGAATTATTGTTTTTTTACCTTCTATTTATTCTGTTAACCGATAATGGCATAAACGTTTATAAAATGTTTTTTTGTTCCCTTAAAAATATTTTTGATAAGCCATTTCAACTTGTAAAATGGCCAACTGCAATTAACTTGATTTCAGTAAATGATATGTTCGTTAAACTTTGGTAAAATTTAATTTTTGTCACTACTTTAAATTTTGTAAACGTAAAAGTTATTTTTCCAAAAATTAGAAAAAAAAAAAGGAATTAAGAAAATGTTAAATAAAATAAATGTATTTATTTTGAATTTTTTTTTTTTACATTGACAATATTTGATAAATAATGTACCTAACTTCCATATTTCCGCAAAACATTCTGTTCTGAATTGAAATGTTTGTTATTTGAAGCCCTTGCTAATGACATAAAGATATGTAAAGATTAATAATCAAAGACAAAGCTATTTCAAAATGTTAAATTCCTAGGCATAAATTTTCCCTTTTAATAATAGTAAATAGAAATAATAAGCAGTTATGAAATTTTAAAAACACCTTCTTAAGAATAAAGGAAAAAAGCAAAAATTCGCAAAAATGATAATATTAACTTAGTAAAATCTTAAATTTAAAGAAATTACAATTTTAGATTTATGCTAAGTTTATGAATTTAAAAAAAAAGTTAATCACAAACACATATGGATTTATCAATTGACTGAATGCTAAAAACTTATTTTATGTATATCAAAGTTGGATTTTTGAATAGATTTTAGGCATGCGACAGTCCAAAATGCATCGTCATGAGACAAAATCGTTTATGACTCAATATTTAATCCATGCATTTATCAAAAAATGAAAAATGCTATTCGATTTCAAATGTTTTCAGTAATATTTATATTTAAAACGGACTAATGTGCATGAATGTGTCAGAAAATTTTGTGTTGTTGAGCAAAATCTTCAAACATCTACACATATGTATGAATAAATGATCGATTTACCATTTTACAGAACGTTGAAAATTTGTACTTTTTTTTTTCCTTTTATAAAGCATGCATTAGATATGAAGCGGGATCAGTTGGAATCCGAGTTTGGGCACGAAACGGGTTAGGTCTATAAATTTTATGCCAGTTTTCGGGCTCGGGTGAGTTCAAGATAAAATATTTTATTTTATTTTATCACAAATTGAAATGAGTGACAAAAAAACTTGCTATTAGAGAGACAAGAATGTACTCTAAGTTTCTTAAGGTGTTTTAAATTCATTTAAAAATTTGTTTGAAATGGAATTGAGTTGTTATTGATGGGACAAAAGGGGAAATATTCTATCTGATTTTGAAGCCTATGCATGGTCAGTGTTATTAACATAAAAAAGACGTGAGATATCCTTTGTCTATCGTCTCTTTCTGTTTGAAATCCTTTTCCAAAATTACTGGGAAACATAATTTACGCATTTTTGCCATAGTTGTACAATTATATTAAAAAGAATAATATAAGAATTTTAATTTCTGCCAGTAGTTGGGTATAAATAACAAATTTGTTATTTTAAACAGATTTTCAGGAATATGAAAAATCTATATATATATAATCTATATATATATATAATATATATATATATATATATATATATAACAAAATAAATCTGTAACAATTTTAAAATTTTATTAATGATTTTCTGCTGCCTACTGTCGAGATCGGGTTCGCATTTAGAGTCATTGGGTTTGGGCTCCAAAAAAAGAGGTTGAATGCATGAATGCCTAGATTTCTATCATGAATGTAATTGCTAGGAATGCTAAAAGTTCTTACGAAACTTAAGAACCCACCCCCGCAAAAATTCGTTTTCATAGAGAAGTTGTGTGCAAATGAATATGAACTCTTTTTAAATGATCAAGTGGAAATTTGATGTTTAAAGTTAATTTTTTAAAAACGATGATTTTACTTATTGCGATATTCGAAAGTGAAGGGGGTGGGGGGAGCTAAATTAACGCTCGGCCCATTCTTGTAACTGAAATATCTCGACATCAGAAGCAGAGCAAATTAGAGCTAATTGAGAGCTAAATTTTGGCATATTTGAAATTTCGATATTCGAAAGTGGGGGGGGCGTTAACTTAGCCCCCCCCCCCCCCCCCCCCCACCATTCAATTGGAATATCGCGGCACCATAATCAGAGCAAATTCTAATATGAGAGAGCAAATTAGAGCTAATTGAGAGCTAATGCCTGGTATCTTTGAAATTTAAATTTTCGAAAGTGGGGGGGGGGGGGCAAGTTAACGCATCTCTTTTTTACTAGAAGGTACGCGAAAGAAGCCTGCGGCGAGAGCTGTCGATGAACTTGTTGGAGTAAAATTTATCGTTTTATTGCTTTTCTGAGCAAGGTTTAGTATTATTTGATGTTTCATGTCCACTGACCAATAAAATGGTATTAAGGCAAAAACAACTAGAAAATTCTGTGAAAAGTATCTTCCCAGGGATTTTCTTTCTTTCTTTCTTATTTTCTTTGTAGGATTATTACAAGGTCTGATTTTTGCCACAGTTCAGCTTTGTGTCAGTCACAATGGTAGTGCGCTTTATAAATTCGCTGAAAAATGGGTGTGTTTGTGGGGGGGGGGGGGTTGACTTAAATTTCGATAATAATCTGAGTCTTACGAAACATGTTGAACTGCGTTGTAACCAGAAATCATGTTTGACAATAAGGCTGTATCCAGAGGTAAACGGGGGGGGGGGGGGGGAGGGTACGGTGCCGAACCCGAGCCCCCACGCCGAAATGAGTTAAAAAGTGGTAATAGATTGTTTCATATACTTTTATTTGAAATAGTCATTGTAGCTTATAATCTTTAAAGTTGTCTCCCTATCCCCTAAGTTCTGGCTACGATTCTTGTTTGAGAATAAATTCATTTTGCTAGGGACAATCTCAAACAAATGTTTTTTTTTTCTATTTTAGGATCAATTCCCTATTGCTGACAAGGCACGCGGGGCACTTTCCCAGAACCCACATATTTAAGGGGCCCAAAAATTTATGATGTTTCAAATCAATTTTATTGTAAACAATCTTAATAAAATAAGAAATTAAAAATTTCTAGATTCGTTACACAACTTATGTAAGCTAAAATTGTCAGTGATATCATAAGCGTATTTATAATTTTTCTTCTCATTTGAAGATTTAAGTTTCTCATAGTGCGCCCAATTTATTTCAGCTTCTTCATTTGTATTTTAAACTTTAAAAAAAATGTTTTAATTTTATGACTATTTTAATATTTATTATTTTATAATTTTATTATTTAATTTTATTTTATTTTTATTTGGCATTGAATGGTATCAAATAATTTTCGCAGAGCGATTACATCATTTGTTTTCAATACGGGTTTCAAAGATAATAATGTATTTATGTGTGTCGTCACAATGAGATCCTTTCGGCCAAATTGTTGTTTCAGAATTTGGATAGCTTCCAAATAATTTTTATCTGATAACGAAAACCCGGAAATACACTGCTCAAAACAATTAAAGGATATTTGAAGTTTTATATAAAATAAAGATATACACGAAATTTTTTTTGCTGAAAATAGAAGAAGAGAATCACAAATGCAAATTTTTCTGGTTTTCAAACTGTGGAGTATGCAAATTTTGAGTTCGACGTCAAAAACGTCGCTTCAGCGGCAGCGAATGAAATTTGACTTTCAACTGGATAAAAGAGAATGAAGACAAGGATGATCGGCATTCAGTGATTGCTTTGTTTCGATGAGTACGATGTCTCAGCGAAGTCATTTGACAGATTCAGAAGCTTGGAGAATTGTTGGTAGGTTAGAAGGGGGCCAAACTCAAGCCGAAGTAGCGCAAGCCATTGGAGTGTCACAAAGTGTCATTTCCAGGATCTGGAACCGTTTTTTGGAGAGTGGATGTGCAGGCCGAAGACCAGGGCAAGGTCGTAGACGGGCAACAACGCCCAATGAAGATCGGTATTTAGCGTTAACAGCTCGGAGACACCGAAACAGGAACGCTACTCTTCTCCAACAACACCTTCGCTCGGCTACAGGCACCACGATTTCAACTCAGACTGTCCAAAACCGGCTCCATGCTGTAGGTCTGTATGCTCGCCGACCGATGGTATGTGTTAGATTAACATCAAGGCATCGTCGCGACCGCAGGGAGTGGGCAACCGAGCATATCAACTGGAGGAGAAATGAATGGAGCAATATTCTGTTTTCTGACGAGTCCCGTTTTTCTGTGCATCCGGATAATAGGCGTATTTTCATCTGGAGGGACCGTGGCAGTAGGAATAATCCTGCGTTCGTGCACGAAAGTGTCAGATTTGGCGGTGGAGGAGTGTTGGTGTATGGTGGCATCTCCATTGACGGGCGCACTGACCTCTACATCATTCGAGATGGAGCTCTGACTGGTCGCCGATATAGGGATGAGATCCTCAGACCTATTGTAGTCCCTTACGCTGCAGCAATCGGAGATAACTTCATTTTAATGGACGATAACTGTAGGCCACATCGTGCAAACCTGGTGGACGATTTCCTTTTCGAGGAAGGAATCGTTCGAATGGAATGGCCAGCGTGTTCTCCAGACATGAATCCAATCGAGCACGTTTGGGACGCTCTAGGAAGACGAGTTTCTGGCCGCCAACAACCCCCACAAATTCTCCAAGAACTGGAAAGAGCTCTTCTGGAAGAGTGGGGAAGAATACCCCAACTCGTCATTAATAGCCTCATTGAGTCCATGCCTCAAAGGTGTTCAACGTTGCTGGCCGCCCGTGGAAACCATACCCCCTACTGAAAATGATTTTCTTTGAAGAAAACACCTTTTCTTATTCTTTTTTTCTCATATGCACAAATTGTGTTTTTTTCCTTTATACACAAATGCGCAATAAAATGCATTTTTTTCTGCCAAACATGTGTAATTTATTCTCATATAACCTACTATGTCTGTCGACCATGTATCAATCAGCTAAAAAGTTTCCCAGATACGAAATCCACCTAAAACTGCAATATCCTTTAATTGTTTTGAGAAGTGTAGAATTATACGCGCTACCGCCTAAATAACTTTGTAAATAGCTCATTTTTTCAATATTTGACAGTGAATCATTATCATGAACTGCTATTTTGAATGAGTTCCAAAAGTTTTGAAATTTACTTATTTCGCCGTAAAATTTCTCAATCTGTAAAGTAGGGAGTTTAACAGATTGCGCAGCTACTTCTGCGTGTTTATTATCGATGTGAGATACGGGGGAAATTTGGCTTTTGCTATTATTTTTCAATTTCTTATTAATTCTAAATCTCCATAAAGTTATTATTTCATGATATTCAATAGAGGTCTTCGCGTCTCTGTCGATTTCATTTTCATCATTAATTAACGCTAAAATTTGTTCATCTTCTCGTTTAAGGTCGATACCTTTCTGTTCTAGCTGAGATAAATTTTCTTCTAATTCCACCAAATTCGGCGATTCTAAAACCCATGCATCTTCGATCTTTTTAATAATAGATGTAATAGATGCTTTTATTACGCCTCTAGTTTTTTTAAGTTTAGTCAGTTGATCAGCCATGCTTAAATAATTAAAAAAAAATGTACCTTACCTCTGATTAAGGTTATCCAAAATATTTTACTATAATATTTCACTATAATGTTTCACTATAATATTTCACTATAATATTTCACTATAATGTTTCACTATAATATTTTACTATAATGTTTCACTATAATATTTCACTCCGTAATCCAGTAATACAGCCTGTTTTTCATCCATTAATTCTGACACCAATGTGATGTCTCTTCTATATGTGTGAGCGTTCTGAAGGAAACAGGCCGTTCTAACGACGAACACAAGTTTAATTCTTGACATAAAGATGACATAAAGTTGACATAACGAGGACAGATGACAAGCACAGGTACATAAATTAACATAGAGGATTAATCATATTATTCAATATACATGACCGGTAACATTTACGCCCATTTTCATAACCAATTCTGGTTTCTACTATGACAAGCGACATTCTTTTTCGCTGACATTCTCTGCCGCGCGCATTCTCTCCGCCGCTGCTCTACTGCCGCGCGCTTTCGTTTCTCCAGAAGGGGGCGCTACTAGAGCAAGAAGAGGCATGCGCAATCCTCACACTAACTTCTATCAAAGGGTCCTTTAGAAAAAAAAATGAGGGAGGGATTTTTCCCCTAAAAATAATTTAGTACAAGATTTATTTTTTTTTAATCCATTTTAATCATTAAAATATTTGCCTCTCTTCTCTAACATTAAACATTGAAAAAAAAATTACCCCTTCTAAAGTATGTTTAATCATTAAAAAATGTCCCCTCTTCTCTAACATAGCTTAAAAAAAAGGAAAAAATCTTCCCTCAAAAAATTTTTTAAGGAGCGTTAAATATTCTATTATTTCATTGTCTTATAAGATACATTACCTAAAACATTCCTTATCAGGCCCCGTCTTACAGTAGGAATTCTTATCTTTACCCCCCCCCTTATCGTATCTCCCTTTTTCTTATCGCAACAAAAAATCCTTATCTCTCCTTCCTCTTAGATTCGTGACGTTCTTCCGGTTTCTCCCTCCGCCGCTGTGACCTTGAGCCGACCATGAGCCGACCATGAGCCGACGGCGAAAACGGCGCTCATGTTGAACTCTCCATTTATATCTACTCATAGTATTTTTTTGGCCGAACTATATATTTTTTTTCTGTTTATAGCAGGATTCCGTTATAAACAGGCTTCGGTGTATTAGAAAATAATTTGCTGTGAATAGTACCTTTTTAGAAAATCTATACAGTATTTTATTGTTTTTCTTTTGCAGTTATTACAGTTTATGATGCATTTGTAAGACTTCATCTGAAGATCTATACTAATAAAAGAAAGTTTCGCTCTGTGTACGTGTGTGTTTGTTTGTTTTTCTGCGATGGCTAGCAATATCTAGCCTACCTAGAAGTCTGAAAATTTAGGTGTGGCTAGTCCAAGGCCTGGCCTGGTGCACCTGACTCTCAGAATTTTAATATTTTGATAATTACTCAAGATAATTAGTATCTCATTAAACATCACATCAAAAATGCCATCTTTTTTTATCAAAATGGCTAAAGAAAAGCATTCCTGTTCTGGATCTCCCAGCGGAAATGAAGGAATTCGAAATTATTTTACTAATTAGCGAATTTTAAGAAAACTAATTAAGATATCGATTTGAAAATTTATGAGCATATGTAACAGAGTTTTTTGTATCCAACAATGCAATTTTTAAAAATATCGGCCGGTAATTTTTCTTAATTTTTGCAAAAAACTGCAGAAAATCTGATGGCGAAAGTGAAAAAAAATACGAGAAAGCTTCAGACAGGTACCAGCTTTCGTAAAAAACTGAACTACAAAGAAATCTGTTTCTCTGGCCGATCCCTCGATTTAGTTTACGAAAATGAAAGGAAATAATTGCCAATTTTTACTAACGAACAAAAATTAAGATAACTAATTAAGATATAGTTTTGAATTTGAGGATGAGAAGGTGTGCCATCTGGCGGCCATTTGAACGTACCTTCTTCATTATGTTCTAATTATCAGAAAAACTTAATTCGTTTTTAAATGATCACGTTAATATAGGGGAAGGTGGTTTTCTAGAACAAATTACTCGTCATATTTGCGGGCATGGGGAGGGAGGGGGTTAACTCTTGCTCCGAGTTACACAAAACAAATTACATTGAAGAAATTTAACATTTTTAACTTCTTCCGTAGCCTTTTATAAATGTTATATATAGAGAATAACGAAAATTTCAAATGACGATTTTCGTAAAAATTAAATATATATTCCTAATAAAAATACACAACCCGTATTTACTTGATGTATACCAACAATCAAAGTAAATGATTTGTTGTTGAGCACTTGCATTCTTATCTCGGGTTTTATGGGCCCGATCACAACGGGGTTTGGATGATTCGACTTGGTTTTCGATCGCGTTGCAGATTTTCGTTCCACCTTCCACCGCGAGGGAGCGCATCATTTTCCCGAGTTCTATGGGCCCGATTTCGACGGGAATTGGTTCATTCAACTCCCTTGATACAATGGGTACCCATGTTAAATGTTCGTATAGAAGAACCTGTGCCTCCTGGCGGTGGAAAGTGGAACTAAAGGATTTTGCAGCGCGTGCGCAGCACGCCTGCTATACGGTACCAGAGGCAGCGGGGTCACATGTCGGAGATTCGTTTGGAAGGTGGTTACTTTGTAGGGATCCTACATTAGAGAGAGATTGGACATTGACGGAAAGTCCGCCATATTAGTTACAAAGCAGGTGGAACGCCGTAGAACGCAATGCATTTTCATCCGCGTCCAACACTTTTTATTCTATTAAAATCACCAGAAATTCATTTCATATGCCTTCACAGAGTCATTCAGAACATAAACATAAGCACAATTCCGTTTTAATGAATAAGAATTCTCAGAAAATGCTTTTTCTTTTATTCGGCTGAATTGCAGGGTTAACATTTCGGGACTTTACATTATGCTTAAAATATTCGAATTTTACTATAAACAAATATTCAAGTTTTTTGGGGGTTTTTTTTTTCACTTAAAATAAACATTTTAATTTATGCATAACACAAGAAATGCTACATAATGTAATTTTTTGTAGCGTGGGTATTTATTTTTTACTTTCCTCTGTTTAAATGGTCATGACTCATGATATAGATTAGTTAGGTTACTTTTTTAAGTAAATAAATAAAATTTCTTAGAGGGAACTCTTTTAATTTTATCAGGTTAAAAATATATCATTTAATAGCAATAAGAAATTTAAAAAAAAAAATACTGAAATATTCAGAAAAGTATAATTTTTTTAAACTTATTCCTAATATACCTTCTTTATTAATGTATTTACATTAATAAATTTAGATAGTTTTAAAGAAACTAATTGGTTGTATGAAATTAAAAAGCTTCAATTTTCTAGAATAATATACTTTATAATACTAAGTATATCTAAATATTAAAAAAAAAAAAAATACATTCCGAGAAACTGAATAAAAAAATTTACACACATATGCTTAGTAAAGTTTATTTATATAGAGGTTTATATATTGTGAATTTATATATTTTTGCAATTGTCAGAGTCAGCGCTTTTATACATATATATATTTTTTTTTATGCGGAAAATTTAAATGCTTACGTCTTGTGCTCTCAAATTCCGCGGATATGTAAAAAAGAAATTATTAAAAAAGGGACAGTTTAACAATTTATTCAACAATTCCTTATAATTTATAAACAATTTCATATTTTAAAAAGAGTGCACTATATACAATTTTATTCTGTATTACGTACTTAAAATAAATGTTTCAAAATGTAAACAGAAATTCATCGCCAATAACGTTTGTCAATTACCGCCAACTGTGTCAAACTTCGAAACTCCAAATTATTTACACGTTTTGCTCACTCACTACAAAAAGATTTAAATCAAAATTAGTTTTAAAATGTAAAACAAGAGACGCAGAAACGAAATTGCTTTGTTTGTGTTACTCATTTCGATAGTTATTATTTAATGAAACTGTTTAAAGTTGACCGCATACTCAACAATTGAACAATGACAATTTAAAATATGTTACAAAATAAATAAACATTACTAAATATTAAAAAGTAACTATAAACAACAAAAGAAAATTATCTATTAATAGTGTACTAAGTCTTGATACAATATTTAAAATGTTGAATCTTTAAAATCCAAATTTTCTTTAGAAAGCAATACCAGCGTATACATACGACGTAACTAAAATGGCGGATTTGTCAAATCCGCCGGCGACGCAATGTCCAATCTCTCTCTAATGTAGGATCCCTAGTTACTTTGGAACAGTGTGTGCCCCCTGGCGGCGGAAGCTGAAACTAAAGTATTTTGCAGCGTGTGCGCTGCACGCCTATTATACGGTGCCGCAAGCGGCGGGAACACGTGTCGTAGGTTCGTTTATATCAGACACCTCTATCGACTGAAAGTGGAAATAAAGGATTTTCCACGCGTGCGCAGCACTTTTAAATAAATAATTTCCTACTTAATCGGGTTAAAGATATAAAATCATGCAAAATTTAGGTTTATTTAATTTATCACGGGTCCGGGCAACGATAAAAATTAAAATAGTGAAAATATAATTACATTGTATTTGAATTCGTCAATTAATTTTGAATGAAAAATGTCAAAAGTATGAAAGTAATAAATTGAGAAATCTTAACATGTTAATTTACCCAGCTTTCCACCTAATTCCTCTTCGCACGTCTGAAATCATCCATTTCATTAAAATAAGGGCGTCATTTCAAAACTTTTTGAAAGGAGGTTGGGGGGGGGGGGGGATTTTTTCGCACAATTGAGAAGCAATTGATACAGTTTTATTCTTACATTTGTTTATAAAATTATCCAAAGTACTTATTATTGATAAATGTGCTCCACTTTGAGAAAGTTGCCATAGGAAGGCTTTAACAAACAGTACTGATATTTATTAATTCCTGTGCTTAAAGTGTTTATTTAATGCCATGTTTCTATTTTAATCAAATATGACAAATTATTCTAGCTTTTGTGCAATTTCAGATTTAAAAAAAATCGGATCTGTTACAACTGATACACTTCAAACTATCAAATTTGTTGATACGGCAATTGCTCCCCCCCCCCCCTAGCTTCCCCAAATGCTATCATTCACTTGCTTTTGGGCTAAAACTTTTTTACATTGTTCTAGATCAAGTTTACGATGATTTATCGTGCCCACTACTTGACTTTCTTTTTTACAAAGTGCTCCCATTCATCATTAGTCAATTCGCCATTTTTTAATACCTGAAATTTAAAAAAATACAATTTTCTACTTTAAAATATGCAGTATAATAAATTATTATAAATGAATTTTTATAAATACTTCGCATTAATTTAAAAAAAAAAAAAAAATCCGAAGTAGCCTTAAATTCCAAAGCATCAAAGTGGTGTTAGCCATTCAATTATTTAAATGCTATGAACATATACCTAAAACGATTCAAAAAACTTTTTTCATAATAATTGAATTTTATTCTTTAAAAAAAGATCAGGTTACATTAACATTTAATGTCTATTTAAGGAGCGACAAAAATAGAAAACTGTTTTATTCACTCATAAAAAGTTATTTGATTCTGTAGAAAAAAAAAAAAATAGCTTTTCTAAACGTGGCATACGTAATAAGATAAAAAAAAAAAAAAAAAAAAAAAAAAAAAAAAAAGCATGCTCATTTAGCTCATAGCAGAGGATATAATTCATTTCGCTGAAATAATAAGGATGATGATTTTTTTTACATTGTGAAACTAGTTAAAAAATGAACGCACCCCATTTGTCATGTTAAACGTACAATTTCGAGGGGCAGTCGGAAAATAAGTTTCCCCTGGCGACTGTGGACAGAGGTGTGTATGAAAGACAAAAAATGTAATGAGACATTAAAGATAAAACATAACTTTATTTTTCCACATAAGTACCAAGTACATTGAGACATTTGGCATACCGCTTTATAAGCTTCAAAAAGTCCTCTAGGAAAAAATCAGGGCTTTGCATACGGACGAAGCGTTGAACGACTATGGACGAAAGACGACACAGCAGGTGAACGCGAACGTGCAAGACACCGATACACCATCGGGTAGAGGTCGACCGTGATAAAGCAGATGGCGCTGTTGCAGTGCCGGCACATATGGCGCTGTTGACTGCAACAGCGCCATCTGCGCAGGCACTGTGCTTGTCATTTGTAGTGTTCTTTAGTACAGGATCCTGTTTTACAAATTCATTATAATTACCATAGTCAAAAAACGCTTCAACCAATCAGTTGTACTATATTATTTAGTCATATATTTATTACACCAAAAATACAGAGGAGAATTATTGAATTATGAACAAAAGAAGAAAGCTCGAAAGATGAAAGAATCGTCCCCAAAACATACTTTACTGCTAATGTTGAATCAGCAGGGTTGTATAGTTTTAACCAGGGGTGGTTTTAACAATTGTTAAAACCGGTTTTAACCGTCCTGGTCAAAATATGTTTTGACAACCGGTGGTCAAAACTCATTTTAATGAGAAAAGAGATAAAACTTATTTCGTAAAATGATAAATTTAGCACAACATTGGGACAGGTTTGTCAAAATAACGTTTAACATTATTTAATACAACATTTGGAAGGGTTTGCAAATATTTTACTCGTTATTGTACTTTAATTTCCATTACTTTACAATTTAATTGTACAAAAATTTCTAAAGTTAAATAATTACTGTAAGTAAAATATTTTAAATTTTATTACATATCTAATTTTATATAAAAAGTGAAAGAAACTGAATCACATTATACAAAAGAAACATCTTGAATAGCTTTGGGATTAGCCTGCTGTCCGTCATCTTGTTTTTTAAATCAAAACATATTTGTTCTGTTTCTCATTTCCAAAATAATTTTCATCCATATTTACTTATTATAAACACATTATTTAACTTTATTGACTAATTTATTTATATTTAATAATAAAAGTTAAAATGTTTTGATTTAACTTGATTATGTCAGAAACAAAACAAATGTTTTGATTTATCGCCCACGGTCAGCCATCTCATTTTTTAAATCAAAACATTTTAACTTTCATTATTAAATATAAATAAATTAGTATTCCGTTTTCTATTTAACTTGATTCTGTCAGAAACAAAACAATTTTTTTGATTTATCGCCAGCGGTCAGCCATCTCATTTTTTAAATCAAAACATTTTAACTTTTATTATTAAATATAAATAAATTAGTCAATAAAATTAAATAACGTGTTTATAATAAGTAAATATGGATGAAAATTATTTTGGAAATGAGAAACAAAACAAATATGCTTTGATTTAAAAGACAAGATGGCAGACAGCAGGCTAATCCCAAAGCTTAGCCATTTTTAATTTTTTTACTTAGAACTTAAAAAGTGATTACAAATAACAAGTTTCGCTTATTAAGCTATTTTGGATCAGACCAAACTGGAAAAATAATTTTTCTACCAATGAAGAGTTTGCAAAACTGTTCATCAGGTGCATTTTAAAATCTACATATTTCAAATCATTATTTCCAATATTTTCTTTACTACCAACCAAATTTAAAGTCATAATGTATTAGTTACATCTTAAGAAAAATAAGATTTAGGAAATATGTTTCTTTTGAAGTGCCATTGCATAAGGCAAAAGTGCTCTAGCTATATTTAAAAATTATTAAAATAATATTAATTATTATGTATGACATAATATAATATTAATATCTCCTTAACTGTACAATTTGAGCAATTTTGGTAGCTAAAGTTATTTAATAGATTTAACCACTTCTGAGCGGTTAAAACCATTGACTAGAAATATAAATGGACAGCGGACTCCTTTCTTTTCTTCCGACAGACTTGAAGAATATATCTTTTCCCTTTCATCGCCAAAAATAGGCGAAAGGGTGCCGCTTTCTGGCGGTAATCCCTTTCTCAAACTTGACAAACTCAAACGCAAGTGAAAAATCTCTGTTTCTTCTCGGGAGCTGTGGAATTTCCGTGAAAGTTTGGCGCGAAAAAAAACCTGTTTGGCAGAATATTCTTCCTCCGCACCTGCTGGAGGAAAGGACATGTTTTCTTCAAGAAAGGGTTGCTAGTCCGCTGTCCATTTATATTTCTAGTCAATGGTTAAAACCAATTTTGACCAGTTTTAGACGATTAAAACCAGTTTTGACCGGTCAAAATTTCAACCCTGTGAATCAGTTACAGCTCACAAATGGTGGGAAAGTATTTCATCTGTTTGTGACATATCAAAAAGAATTTTTGTGAACTAATTACTCATTTGAAAATTTGTTTCCCAAGTTCTGCTGCTGTTGAAAGAATATTTTCAAATTTTTCTTTTATTCATTCTGATATCAGAAACAAACTTTCTCTGGAAACTTCCACAAAACTTTTTTTTTTTTTAACATTGCATAGCAAATAAAAATCAATGCAGTAATTTTGTGCTCTGTTTGACTTTGAAATATGTCTTTCTTTATATGTTTTACTTTAATAAAATAAAAATGTAGATTTGTAGTTTTATTTAGATGGTTATGTCATTTATTATTAATTGATTAATTATAAATACTTTTTAAGTTAAAAAAATCTTTAAAAAATAATTCATTAAGGTGCAAAATGTAAAGGGTGAAAATTGAAATATATAGTGCCATTCAAATTTTATTTTTCTACTCTTCCTCATTTTTTCCATTTTAGCCTGGTGTTTTCCCCTTTTTGTCACTTTCCTGGCAAAAATGCATTTTTGCCGGCAAAATAACCCTGGATTAAACCCTTGAAAGGCAGTGGTACACTTTTATACCATTTAATTTTAGTCTCCAAATGCTGCAATTGGGCCAATATTTTGTAATAAAATTTTTCATTTAAAATGTAGGTGAAGAAAAGCTTTATTTTAAATAAATTTATTTGTAAATTCTGTGGTCTTAAACATTTCTACATTTTCGCAACAGAAGTACTTTGGGCGCGTCCAGTACTGTCACCGGTTCGTAACCGGTAAGTTCGGTTAGTTACCGAAGCGTTCAGTGCTGCTAACCGGTACGCAACCAGCGACGTTCAGTGGAAGTAACCGAAGTGACCGGTAAGGGACCGAACTAACCGAAGAAAAATCTCGGTTAGTTGGGTCACGTGATCGGTTACATTGAAAATTTAGGATGATGTGATACAGATGTAGTTACGATGATGTAATACAGATGGCGCTACAAGTAAATAATACCATTTTCGTTCAGTAGGTCTGTCGACCGGTTAGGAACCGGTCACTTACCGCCCCGGTAAGTAACCGGTCACATTGGTCACTTTGGTTAGGTCTACTGGACGCGCTCTTTGTCACTGTAAGGGTTGATATATTTTTAAATATCTCGATCGGCCGTTTTTTAAAAGCGTCACTTGATATGCCTTTTTTACATGTAAACTTATAAATTATGAAATAAAAAATATTGGTTGGTTTAATTTTCCAACAATTTATTAATATTTTTAAATACAAAAATGAATTTAGTATTTTCATCTTTTTAAAAATTTTACTGTAGATTTCAAGAGTTTTCACTCTGAAGTTTTTAGAAAACTTTAATATAAAATTCATCAGGGCCACTTCTACCAGATATGCTAGGCACTATTTAGGGGCACCACACATCTGTAAAAAAAAAAAAAGTATTATTAATTTTCATGGGTGTCATTAAAATTACATACTTAATAAAACTTGTAATTGCTGAAATTTGATGGATGTTATGAATTATATCTATAATTATGCTCTTGTTACATCATTGCAGTACAAAATATTTATGTTTACATTTAATGAAAGTGACAAGACTTTTTTGACCTGCTGATATTGGAAAAACAAATAATACATATGTCTGCACAAGATTAAGTTAAAACATGCTAGTTTAAATAAAAGGATAGGGGTCAAACTCAACTTTTTGCATTTTTGTCCAAAATTATTAAGAGATTGTCAATTGAAAGCATTAAAATTTTGTCTTGAGTCTCCAAATTTTGTGGACACACACCAATGATTGAAATTCGTCCTTTTAAAATGAGTTTTAAAAGTATCTTGGCAGCTCGTTGCATGTAAATCAAATCTGCCAATAAGGTATTTTTCTTATATATTTTATTTTGTTTTGTTTTACATTTTTGTGAGAAAAATTACAGTACACTCTAACCTACTTTATTTGATTCTTTTAAATACTTTTGATTCTTCAAAATCTTTTTTTTTCCCTGCTAAGTAATTTTTCTGTATTAAAACTAAAACTGATCTTACTTTCACAATGAATAAATCTAACTAGGTATTATTTCAATTTAGCACAATGAATTATTAAATCAGTTGCATATATATATTTTTTAATAATTGATACTTTTTTTAAGATGAAAGCGTGAAACATAACATAGTTTAAAAAGTTAAAATTAATGTGAAATATTAATATTATACACAGCCGATTCAAAATTATCTAGGTTAAGGTGGCAGACTGGATAACAAAATAACTAGATAGGTTTGAGTACTATAAACACTCTCTTCCTGACCTCCTAATACCATTAACTCCTTCTCTCCCAATTTATCTTATTCCATATGCTAGTGAAGTCTCCCCTGTGCCTGATGTATCTTATTTCTGATACACAGTGACTTCATGACACAGTGTATCTTTGTTGACACACATTGAAAAGATCATTTTGCTGTTTTTCGAAAGATGGTGAAATGGCACAGAAAGATTTTTTGTTTGAATTTGTAGACATGACTATACTTCATGCAAAAATTCTGTATGAAAATAGTAAAGACATAAAAGTGTCTGCCCAATTTTTGAAGGGAGCTTGATCCGTCAAATTGTAGAAAATTATATGAAGGCAAAAAGTAAAACAACTGTTATTGCACATCAAATTATATCCATATTATATGGATATAATTGCAAGTGTTTTTCAAATGTAAGTAAATGTTTTAATCTTTTTTTTTTTTTTAAATCAATGCTACTTATCTAAGCTTATCTTATAATTCATTAAACAATTAAAATTGATTTGTAATGTTTGCAATGTTGTTTACATTCAAAATAATGTAATTTAACAGAATGGCTACAGATTCTGGAAATCAGGGAAAAGTCAGGAAATTTTGTAAAAGTACGGGGAAATTTGTCTATATGCGAAAATATTTGTTTTCACATGAGACTGATTTGTCGACAAACAGATGATATTTAAGTCAATAGTAATATGAGAGTAAAATAAGTAAAATATATATATATTTTTTAAAAGATGCACATGATGGGTTTTTGGTATTTAACATGAATTAAGGTGATCAGATGTTCTCATTTTCTGTGGATAGCGTTTATATTGAAGGCAATTTACACATTTTTGAAAATTTTATGATACATTAGCATAAGCTGACCAGGTGGCCAGCTTAATCTAATTAGCTATCCCGCCATATATAGATATGTTTTAGAATTGAACATTCTTTAGAAAATGAGGAAATTTTCTGGTCACTATATATTCATTGGCCACTATATGAAGTTGTACTAAATTTTGAGTTCAGATTTATGAAATTGTGAACCATTACTTTATGAATATTGTGCAATTTTTGTTTTTCTCTTGTTTTTTCTCCCAAATGAGTTATTAGCAAGCTGGATAAGTGTGTTGTACGAGGAAGCTGCATATATTAAAAAATACTGTATGTAAACCATTTTAACAATGGAAATCAAGGAAATCTGACAAAAACCTATTTAAAACTGATTGTCCTTCCCTTGCAATTCTGTCTTAGCAGGTTTTAAAGAAAAAAGACAAAGTCAAAAAAAAAATCAGGATTTTTTTTTTTTTTTACAATTTCTGTAGCCATTCTGTTTAAGTACCATATACTCTCTGCAGCATTAAAAAAAAATTACTTTTTTTTATTCTTATTTCATTTTTGATGTAAGGATGCTTGCTTTCATCATTCCTTACGCACTTACATAAAAAAAATCAAACTTTGAGAAAATGTTAACAATTTGACGTATTTCGTTGAAATAAATGATGAAATGTCCCCTCCACAACAAAACAATATACTGTGGTTCGACCCTCCTTGTTAAATAAATTTCCTGCTTTTATCTCTGAGTCTATCCTGATGAAAACAAATTTTCTCAGTTATCCAAAATAAAATATTTTCACCTGCACAATTTCAGTTTTCCTTAGTTTATGTATTTTTAATAATTTTCTCATTTTGGCACCTTTGCAAAATAAACTGCCCCCCCCCCCCTCCCTTAATTTCATCACTAGGTGTGTAATCAAAAGATTCTCAATTTAAAAACATTCTCCCCTATTCAGTAGCTAAACTTCAATAACTATTGTTTTCTAAACTTAAAATTGTGAAAAATATGTTCCACAATGGTACAAGACAGGATTTGAAATCTTGCCATTAGAGTAGGATTCACTAAGCGATTTTGTTTCCATTTTTAAATATTTCTTTACCGCAGGGCTGTCCAACCTGGCGCCTGCTATTCACCAGAAAATTCTTACAGAAACATTTTCCTTATATATTTGGAGATTGAATAAGGCAAATATTTCTATACTGCTGCTTTACCGTATACTGTTTATATTAGTACAAATGACACAAGTGATTTTCTTGTCAAATAAAATATCATTATGTATCAAAAATATTTAATATTTTTGTTTCATTAAAACTAACTTTACACAAAATTACATAAGGTGCAATTCCCAAAATATGTTCTTGACACACAACATAAATTACTTTATTTTCATATAAGTTATTATTTACTCTTATTTGTTTATTTACTGTATTTCATTTTGTAATTTAATTTTTTATGTTCAAAGAAACTTATACTTAAGTAAAACTTGCTAAGACAGAATTGCAAGGGATTAGGGACAATCAGTTTTAAATAGGTTTTTGTGTTTTATTGAGGTATGCCATTTATGGCAGGTATAGCATTCTTTTCTCAGAGACAATGAAATGTTTCTATTTAATGTAAAATTAAATAGAACAGTTTCACTCTGTTACAGACAGGTTCCATTTTCACTCGTTTGTTTTCAAGTCGAACACATTTTAAACCAGAAATTTTATTTAATACATGAAATCAAATAAGAACCATACAGAAACAAGACACATTTTATTAATGACATTTTCTGGTTCAAAATGCTTCTATTTGACCTAAAAAATTTGGAAGTTTGGCTGCTGTGCAGTTATACCATGTATCTATGAAAAGAAAAGAGTAGATATATCAATCATCCCTTGTAGAAAGCTTTGATGCTGGAAAATGAGTTCTTTCTCCCTCTCCAGTGTCTGCCATTTTAGACTTTGACCAGTAGCAGTCCAATCAGCACTCTCAATGTGGCTAAATATGGCAGACACAGGAGGGGGCTGGAACGGCATCAAGTGATGTCTTTAATGACTACCCCTTTCTTTTCATAGCTGTAAGAGTTATACTCATTGAAAAGTTTTAGAATTATGTTTTTGTTATTTTTATTTATTTATTTTGTGTGTGTGTGTGAGATTTAGGACACCAACTGAACTTGCTTAGTTTATAACTAGCTAATTAATAACCAGAGTTAAAAACCAGACTTTCACATACACACATACTCCTTTTATTATAGATAATATGCACAATTTTAAAGTATGACTTTCTACTTTCTGTGCATTCAAGTTGCAATTGTGCTCCTGTACCATATAATTAATCTGTATTGTATGTATATGCGCTTTGCTTTG
Organism: Maratus michaelseni; assembly: GCA_963931845.1. Taxonomy (NCBI): domain Eukaryota; kingdom Metazoa; phylum Arthropoda; class Arachnida; order Araneae; family Salticidae; genus Maratus; species Maratus michaelseni. The sequence goes on from OZ007599.1 coordinate 130,554,618, forward strand.
TATCCTTAAAAGCCAAAGAAAATTAAGTAAAAATGGTAAATTTGGTCACCTTGCTATACAGGTATCACAAAATGCTTGAATTTTGTTAATACAGTGATCAATGTACCTCATGTATGTACACTTTGGGTCCAACAACAACAAAAAGTAAATAAAAGTTCAATCACTTTTGCTATGTTTTTTCATGCAATCAGTTTGGCAATGACACTCACTTTTTCAGAGCTGAATAAAATTTCACTCAAATCTCTTAAACCAGTTCAACAACTGGTGCATTTGACAACAAATGTTCTATTACTTTTAGAATATTAAATAATTTTAAAATGAACATTTGCTTAATACACTAATTTGTTTTAATTTTTTTATATCTTTATTACAAAGTAAATTAGTTTTTTTTCTCATTATAACAGTGCATAATTGTGTCAGGATAATTGTAATGGTTTTAAACCATAAACTGCTATTTTGTTTGTGTGACTACACATAATTAAGCAGGGGGTAGCTCAGGGGGCTCCGGCATCCTGGGCTACTCCTTGCTAGTTTAAAAAAATGGAAAATGTCTGGTGTTGATCTCATATGAGGGGTTAGAATGACTGTGGAGTAAGTCAATATTTAGTAATTAGAGAAATGAAGGGTTTTGTGAAACTTGTCGTATTGCCGCTGCCTTCAGTGGTTCAAATTATTTTGCCCTCTAGCAACTCTCTTAGTGAACAATGACTTATTTGACTGTCACAATGAACAGAAATTAATATATGGACAGTGAAAATATGGTTATCTAGGTTTTAAAATTTTTGACTTGCTCCACTATCATTCTAACCCCTCATATAGAAATAGGGGTGCACTGGTACCAGACTGCCATTCTGGTAATGGGAAACTCGGTGCTTTTGGATGAAAAAAATTGCCCTTTCCTTTTAAATTAAATTATGTATGGCTTATATTTTATTTTATCATTAAGTATTCGCTCAAATTAGTCTATTTCAATGATTTTTAAAAAATGTACTCTGATGCTGTTAGTATTTAGAAATATTTTAATGTTTTGTTTAATTTCATAAGAGTTTCCCCCAGACAGTTTCAGAAGGGTGCTGCACCCTGCCTGCCCTTTGGTTTACAAAATAGCACCCTGCTTGCCCCTCATAAAATAATTAGCACCCTTCTTTCCCCCTCCAGTAAAATAATTAGCACCCTTCTTGCCCTCAGTAAAAAAAAAGTGCCCTTTATCCTTTTTGCATTAAAAAATTTGCTTTCATAGTAAAAACTGACTCAATGTTGTCTTAAAAAGTGTTTTGATTTGAAATATCAAAAGTGGCTTTAAAAACCAAAAGAATACCTTTAACAATTAAAAAAAGTGCCTTTAAGAATCTGAAAAGTGCCCTTAAGAATAAAAAAAGTGCCCTTTTTTCACCAGCAGCACTCTGTCCTTTTTGAAACCTGGGAGAAACTCTGCATAATACCCATTAAGTTTAGACTAAATGTTTCACTGATTAAATGTTCTTGGGGATATTAAAATTGCTTGGTTTGATTATGATCTTCACTTCACTTTTATTGATATTAAAAATTTATGTGCTGTAAAAGATACAACCTGAATTATAAAAATCAGACCACAAGAAATTTGATCCAAACTTTTAGATATCCATAGACAAATTGATGACAACATCAATGGTTGAAAATCAAATTCAAGAAAGTGTTTGGACAAGGAAAAGACAAAGTTTGTTTTTCATCAATGCAAACATCGACAGAAAAGTTCATTTTTTATAGCAGTGTCATGTAGAGTGCTGTAGACCATATTCTTGCAGTCTGCTATTTCTACAAAATATCAAACTACTGAGAAATTTAAGTGTTTCAATCAGTGTGTGTTAGTTATTTTTTCTTTTTGGTTTAAAAGTGTTGATGTTCAAAAAAATAAAAAATAATTTAGAAATCTGTTTTCCTATGTACTGACAACATCAAGCTTTCAAAGAATCATTTGGAAATGTTTCATTATTATAATAATTGGATGCTGCACAAATAATTGTAACAGAGAAAAAGTAGCGTTATTATTACTTTTATGAATACTATTCAGCATTAATACTACAGTAGAAGACCTTTTTATAAAACCGATCTATAATATGCAATTCTCTATAAAACCCACTTCTCAGATGTAGACAGTGAATTCATTTGTATTTTAATTATTTCTGTGACCAATAAATGCTATTAAATTATATATTTTTAAAGCGGTTCTAAAGTGCCAATCCAGTCATTTAACACTGGCATATTTTTACCATGTTTACAAGTAGAGATGTAAAATTTCTGGAAATTTTGAACTGATGGAAAAACTTTTCCTAGAAAATTGGAAATTTTGAAGAACATTTTTTTCCATGGATAAAAGCTTTACTTGCAATTGTTTCTTATTAAACATAAAATAAACATTTTTTTATGTTTATGCACACTAAAAATGTTTTTTCACTTTACATGTATGTGCTGCAAAATAAATGAATAAAATGATTTTTGCTATTAAAATTTTAGTCCTTCAGTATGATTTTCCACAGTATTTTTCTTGCCTAATTTAACACCATTTTTTTGTAATATATGATTCAATTGTTAAACAATCATTTCAGTTGCATTTTCTAGTTTAAATTGTGATTAAAACTAATTTAAAAGTTGGGGGACTTTCATCTGATATACGAGGTACAGCCAATAAATTCCCGGAATGGTTGCCTACATTCATGCAGGTGTTCCTTGGAGAGGAAATATATTTTTTGAAGGTTGGCTGCACTGTTAAGGAAAACACACAGGCATCTGGAATTCATTTCCGGTACTGTTGGCGTAAGCTACAGATCATTTTTAATAAAGCGAATTTTTCATTCGTCGAATTTTGAAATGTTGTCTTTAGAGCAGCGTGCAAACATCAAATTCTGCATTTTGCTCGAGAAATCACCTTCTGAGACACTCGAGATGCTGAAGAAAGCATACGGAAATGATGCCATGAAAACAAATGGCTGTGTACGAGTGGCATAAGCGATTTTGCAAAGGTCAGCAAAAACATCACTAAGGAAGGAAAAATTTCACTTGTACAAAAGCTGAGGGAAAGTGATGTTGGGGATGTTTTTCAATTATGAGGGCATCATTCACTACGAATTTATTCCTGAAGGCCAAACTGCCAATAAAGAACTTTACCTTGAGATCCTTAAACACTATGAGATGCAATCAGATGAAAACGACCTGAAAAATGGACAACAAATGATTGGTTTCTTTTACACAACAATGCTCCACCACATCGCGCTCTGATTGTGAAAAATTACAATGCTAGACACAGTGTTACCACTCTGGAACAACTTCCTTACTCCTCCAATCTAGCATCAGCAGATTTTTACCAGTTTCCATGGCTAAAAATGAAATTGAAGGGACACCATTTTATGGATTCAGATGAGAGGATCTAAAATGGGACGAAGCTACTGAAGGACGTCTCAAAAAATGGATTTAAGGAGTGTTTTGAACAGTTGTACAAACACTGGGAGAAGTGTGTGGATGCAGGCAGAAAGTACTTTGAAGGCCAATAAGGTAAAATTATTCTTCTATTTTTTAATAATTTGTAATTGACCTATTCTGGGAACTTTATGACCGTACCTCGTAACTACAATTTGAAAGAAAATTTTAACTGCATTGTATATGCCATTTACACAGTACAGTAAAACCTGCATAACAGATACTCCTGAGAAGCAACACCTATTCAGTAAACATTTCTCTGGTCCCATACACCTATATATTTCTATGTTTTTTCTTCAGAATAGCAGACACCTCCAAATAGCAAATAAATTCCATGGTCCTGAGGTGTCTGATATTAAGAAGTTTTACTATATTTCCTTTTAATTAATATATGAACTATGAACCTTGCCAAGCAACCTGTTCTTGATACTAATTTATATTAAAACAATAAGTCTAAGGATCTATACATAATGTGAAAGCACACAAAAAGAGTAATTCCAGCTGCATTTTATTAAACATTTCATTTTTCAATATAGGTTATTTGAATTTCCCTTCCAAAACAATGCTGCATTCACACATTGCATTAGGCAATATTTATATACTTAAAAACAACAAGGTAATATTTATATACTTAAAAACAAAAAGACATTTAAGTTTTTTCATATACTCAGACAAATTGGAACAAACGACATTTCATAATATATGTTCATATAAGACAACTAATGGTATCAATAGAACCATGATTTACTTAAAATAAATAGTAAAATTTTCATATATGGAGGGAAAATAAAATTTATAAATAGCCAGTCCTGATCTTACAATTAAATATTATTAGGCTAGATTCATACCAAAATACAACAAGAGATTCTATTTTATTGTTTTGGCCAAATTAGGCAAACAGGCACAATGTTACATGATAATTGAGACAACAAATTACTGATTGCATGCAGACATGATGGTCCAGATGAGTCAAGTGGAGCTTGTGCCTAAAGAGAAGTATAGTATATATTTTCTCTGAATCGTTTCTAATCTGTGTTTTTTTTTTATTCTCTCCTCTGTTTGCCACGCAACAACATCTATTTTTTTTATGTCCAAAGAAACTGGTGAATCATTATTTTCTCACAGAATGTCACTCACAGATCTAAGTATCCAGGATGTGCTGCAGCTCAATAGAACGGCAAGCAAATCTTTAAATAGCTTAAGTCGCTGTGGAAGTTACACTTCGATTACTTCAGAAGCGGAAATAGCTGAATTGACGGAGCCCCCATAAGTAATCTCAAATCTAGTAAAAAAGGGCAAAGCTAGACTGAATAAGCTGAAAGCATCAACCAAGGGCCATACAAAATCTTCAAGCAATCACCTCCAACACGTCACAGTGCTCCGGGAAATATTCAACATAATCGATCAGGAAGACAAGGGTTTTACCAAAGAAAGACATGACATACTATTAAAATGTGCAGAGCTCTCGGAAAGAAACAGTATGGTACAGGAGCAGCTACAAACGAATAGAGAAGACCTACAGCAGTTGGTTAACTCCTTCCCTAAACCGAGTGAGATAACAGAAGATATTGCCCAGGCTTTCACCACACTTAATAGCACAAGGGATTTCAAATCACAATGCTTGGACCTGACGACTAAACAATCAGAAGATAACCTGCAACTAACACCCAAAGAACCTCCACAACTTGTGCAGGAAAAACTCTAGCCACCTATCAAAATACACAACAAGAAATCCTTAGACAGAAGCATTTGAAAAATTCTGATTATCAAAGGTTGCACCAGAACGTCAGGGAAAGCTATCCAAGCAAACCTCAAACAACATAGCTATGCACACCGGCCTTCGTGGACAAAGTACTAACACAAAAGTATCATGTGAAGATTCATTGTAAAACAGAAAACAAAGAAACCTTACATAAAGATCTTAGAACCCACCAAAAACTCAACCGCATCTTCAACTTTACAAGACGGGAAAAAACAAAAAAAATGTTAAAAGGGTTCAAAAGAACCACACTCGGCTATAGCCCCAAGTACTGGCTGTCACACAAAAAGCAGCTTTTATACCTCATATATAAAACACTTAAAAAATTATTAAAAATTTTCACACATTGCATTAGGCAATATTTATATATTTAAAAACAACAAGGTAATATTTACATTAAAACAACAAGACATTAAAGTTTTTTCATATACTCAGACAAAATGGAACAAATAACATTCATAATATATGTTCATATAAGACAACTAATGGTATCAATAGAACCATGATTTACTTAAAATAAATAGTAAAGTTTTCATATAAGGAGGGAAAATAAAAATAATCAATAGCCAGTCCTGATCTTACAATTAAATATTATTAGGCTAGATTCATAAAAAAATACAACAAGAGATTCTATTTTATTGTTTTGGCTAAATTAGGCAAACAGTCACAATGTTACATGATAATAGAAGACAACAAATTACTGATTGCATGCAGACATGATGGTCCAGAGGAGTCAAGTGGAGCTTGTGCCTAAAGAGAAGAATAGTATACATTTTCTCTTAATCGTTTCTAATCTGTGTTTTTTTTTATTCTCCCCTCTGTTTGCCACATAACAACATCTATTTTTTTTATGCCCAAAGAAACTGGTGAATCATTATTTTCTCCCAGAATGTCACTCACAGATCTAAGTATCCAGGATGTGCTGCAGCTCAATAGAACGGCAAGCAAATCTTTAAATAGCTTAAGTCGCTGTGGAAGTTACACTTCGATTACTTCAGAAGCGGAAATAGCTGAATTGACGGAGCCCCCATAAGTAATCTCAAATCTAGTAAAAAAGGGCAAAGCTAGACTGAATAAGCTGAAAGCATCAACCAAGGGCCATACAAAATCTTCAAGCGATCACCTCCAACACGTCACAGTGCTCCGGGAAATATTCAACACAATCGATCAGGAAGACAAGGGGTTTAACAAAGAAAGACATGACCCACTAATTAAATGTCCAGAGCTCTCGGAAAGAAACAGGATGCTACAGGAGCAGATACAAACGAATAGAGAAGACCTACAGCAGTTGGTTAACTCCTATCCCTAAACCGAGTGAGATAACAGAAGATATCGCCCAGGCTTTCACCACACTTAATAGCACAAGGGATTTCAAATCACAATGCTTGGACCTGACGACTAAACAATCAGAAGATAACCAGCAACTAACACCCAAAGAACCTCCACAACTTGTGCAGGAAAAACTCTAGCCACCTATGAAAATACACAACAAGAAATCCTTAGACAGAAGAAATTGAAAAATTCTGATTATCAAAGGTGGCACCAGAACGTCAGGGAAAGCCATCCAAGCAAACCTCAAGCAGATTAACTATGCCACACCGGCCTTCGTGGACAAAGTACTAACACAAAAGTATCATGTGAAGATTCATTGTAAAACAGAAAACAAAGAAACCTTACATAAAGATCTCAGAACCCACCAAAAACTCAACCGCATCTTCAACTTTACAAGACGGGAAAAAACAAAAAAAATGTTAAAAGGGTTCAAAAGAACCACACTCGGCTATAGCCCCGAGTACTGGCTGTCACACAAAAAGCAGCTTTTATACCTCATATATAAAACACTTAAAAAATTATTAAAAATTTTCACACATTGCGTTAGGCAATATTTATATATTTAAAAACAACAAGGTAATATTTACATTATTAAAAACAACAAAACATTAAAGTTTTTTCATATACTCAGACAAATTGGAACAAATAACATTCATAATATATGTTCATATAAGACAACTAATGGTATCAATAGAACCATGATTTACTTAAAATAAATAGTAAAGTTTTCATATATGGAGGGAAAATAAAAATAATCAATAGCCAGTCCTGATCTTACAATTAAATATTATTAGGCTAGATTCATACCAAAATACAACAAGAGATTCTATTTTATTGTTTTGGCTAAATTAGGCAAACAGTCACAATGTTACATGATAATAGAAGACAACAAATTACTGATTGCATGCAGACATGATGGTCCAGAGGAGTCAAGTGGAGCTTGTGCCTAAAGAGAAGAATAGTATACATTTTCTCTTAATCGTTTCTAATCTGTGTTTTTTTTTATTCTCCCCTCTGTTTGCCACATAACAACATCTATTTTTTTTATGCCCAAAGAAACTGGTGAATCATTATTTTCTCCCAGAATGTCACTCACAGATCTAAGTATCCAGGATGTGCTGCAGCTCAATAGAACGGCAAGCAAATCTTTAAATAGCTTAAATCGCTGTGGAAGTTACACTTCGATTACTTCAGAAGCGGAAATAGCTGAATTGACGGAGCCCCCATAAGTAATCTCAAATCTAGTAAAAAAGGGCAAAGCTAGACTGAATAAGCTGAAAGCATCAACCAAGGGCCATACAAAATCTTCAAGCGATCACCTCCAACACGTCACAGTGCTCCGGGAAATATTCAACACAATCGATCAGGAAGACAAGGGGTTTAACAAAGAAAGACATGACCCACTAATTAAATGTCCAGAGCTCTCGGAAAGAAACAGGATGCTACAGGAGCAGCTACAAACGAATAGAGAAGACCTACAGCAGTTGGTTAACTCCTATCCCTAAACCGAGTGAGATAACAGAAGATATCGCCCAGGCTTTCACCACACTTAATAGCACAAGGGATTTCAAATCACAATGCTTGGACCTGACGACTAAACAATCAGAAGATAACCTGCAACTAACACCCAAAGAACCTCCACAACTTGTGCAGGAAAAACTCTAGCCACCTATGAAAATACACAACAAGAAATCCTTAGACAGAAGAAATTGAAAAATTCTGATTATCAAAGGTGGCACCAGAACGTCAGGGAAAGCCATCCAAGCAAACCTCAAGCAGATTAACTATGCCACACCGGCCTTCGTGGACAAAGTACTAACACAAAAGTATCATGTGAAGATTCATTGAAAAACAGAAAACAAAGAAACCTTACATAAAGATCTCAGAACCCACCAAAAACTCAACCGCATCTTCAACTTTACAAGACGGGAAAAAACAAAAAAAATGTTAAAAGGGTTCAAAAGAACTACACTCGGCTATAGCCCCGAGTACTGGCTGTCACACAAAAAGCAGCTTTTATACCTCATATATAAAACACTTAAAAAATTATTAAAAATTTTCACACATTGCATTAGGCAATATTTATATATTTAAAAACAACAAGGTAATATTTACATTATTAAAAACAACAAGACATTAAAGTTTTTTCATATACTCAGACAAATTGGAACAAATAACATTCATAATATATGTTCATATAAGACAACTAATGGTATCAATAGAACCATGATTTACTTAAAATAAATAGTAAAATTTTCATATATGGAGGGAAAATAAAAATAATCAATAGCCAGTCCTGATCTTACAATTAAATATTATTAGGCTAGATTCATACCAAAATACAAGAGATTCTATTTTATTGTTTTGGCTAAATTAGGCAAACAGTCACAATGTTACATGATAATAGAAGACAACAAATTACTGATTGCATACAGACATGATGGTCCAGAGGAGTCAAGTGGAGCTTGTGCCTAAAGAGAAGAATAGTATACATTTTCTCTTAATCGTTTCTAATCTGTGGTTTTTTTTATTCTCCCCTCTGTTTGCCACACAACCACATCTATTTTTTTTATGCCCAATGAAACTGGTGAATCATTATTTTCTCCCAGAATGTCACTCACAGATCTAAGTATCCAGGATGTGCTGCAGCTCAATAGAACGGCAAGCAAATCTTGAAGTAGCTTAAGTCGCTGTGGAAGTTATACTTCCATTACTTCAGAAGCGGAAATAGCTGAATTGACGGAGCCCCCATACGTAATCTCAAATCTAGTAAAAAAGGGGCAAAGATAGACTGAATAAGCTAAAAGCATCAACCAAGGGCCATACAAAATCTTCAAGTGATCACCTCCAACACTTTACAGTGCTCCGGGAAATATTCAATGCAATCGATCAGGAAGACAACGGTTTTACCAAAGAAAGACATGACATACTATTAAAATGTGCAGAGCTCTCGGAAAGAAACAGTATGGTACAGGAGCAGCTACAAACGAATAGAGAAGACCTACAGCAGTTGTTTAACTCCTTCCCTAAACCGAGTGAGATAACAGAAGATATCGCCCAGGATTTCACTACACTTAATAGCACAAGGGATTTCAAATCACAATGCTTGGACCTGACGACTAAACAAACAGAAGATAACCTGCAACTAACCCCCAAAGAACCTCCACAACTTGTGCAGGAAAAACTCTAGCCACCTATCAAAATACACAACAAGAAATCCTTAGACAGAAGAAATTGAAAAATTCTGATTATCAAAGGTTGCACCAGAACGTCAGGGAAAGCTATCCAAGCAAACCTCAAGCAACATAGCTATGCACACCAGCCTTCGTGGACAAAGTACTAGCACAAAAGTATCAGGCGAAGATTCATTGTAAAACAGCAAACAAAGAAACCTTACATAAAGATCTCAGAACCCACCAAAAACTCAACCGCATCTTCAACTTTACAAGATGGGAAAAAACAAAAAAAATGTTAAAAGGGTTCAAAAGAACCACACTCGGCTATAGCCCCGAGTACTGGCTGTCACACAAAAAGCAGCTTTTATACCTCATATATAAAACACTTAAAAAATTATTAAAAATTTTCACACATTGCATTAGGCAATATTTATATACTTAAAAACAACAAGACATTTAAGTTTATTCATATACTCAGACAAATTGGAAGAAACAACATTTCATAATATATGTTCATATAAGACAACTAATGGTATCAATAGAACGATGATTTACTTAAAATAAATAGTAAAATTTTCATATATGGAGGAAAAATAAAAATTAGCAATAGCCAGTCCTGATCTTCCAATTAAATATTATTAGGCTATATTTATACCAAAATACATCATGAGATTCTATTTTATTGTTTTGGCCAAATTAGGGAAAGAGGCACAATGCTACATGATAACAGAAGACAACAAATTACTGATTGCATGCAGATATGATGGTCCAGAGGAGTCAAGTGGAGCTTGTGCCTAAAGAGAAGTATAGTATACATTTTCTCTTAATCGTTTCTAATCTGTGTTTTTTTTTATTCTCTCCTCTGTTTGCCATGCAACCACATCTATTTTTTTTATGTCCAAAGAAACTGGTGAATCATTATTTTCTCCCAGAATGTCACTCACAGATCTAAGTATCCAGGATGTGCTGCAGCTCAATAGAACGGCAAGCAAATCTTTAAGTAGCTTAAGTCGCTGTGGAAGTTATACTTCCATTACTTCAGAAGCGGAAATAGCTGAATTGACGGAGCCCCCATACGTAATCTCAAATCTAGTAAAAAAGGGGCAAAGCTAGACTGAATAAGCTAGAAGCATCAACCAAGGGCCATACAAAATCTTCAAGTGATCACCTCCAACACTTTACAGTGCTCCGGGAAATATTCAATGCAATCGATCAGGAAGACAATGGTTTTACCAAAGAAAGACATGACATACTATTAAAATGTGCAGAGCTCTCAGAAAGAAACAGTATGGTACAGAAGCAGCTACAAACAAATAGAGAAGACCTACATCAGTTGTTTAACTCCTTCCCTAAACCGAGTGAGATAACAGAAGATATCGCCCAGGCTTTCACTACACTTAATAGCACAAGGGATTTCAAATCACAATGCTTGGACCTGACGACTAAACAATCAGAAGATAACCTGCAACTAACCCCCAAAGAACCTCCACAACTTGTGCAGGAAAAACTCTAGCCACCTATCAAAATACACAACAAGAAATCCTTAGACAGAAGCATTTGAAAAATTCTGATTATCAAAGGTTGCACCAGAACGTCAGGGAAAGCTATCCAAGCAAACCTCAAGCAACATAGCTATGCACACCAGCCTTCGTGGACAAAGTACTAGCACAAAAGTATCAGGCAAAGATTCATTGTAAAACAGCAAACAAAGAAACCTTACATAAAGATCTCAGAACCCACCAAAAACTCAACCGCATCTTCAACTTTACAAGATGGGAAAAAACAAAAAAAATGTTAAAAGGGTTCAAAAGAACCACGCTCGGCTATAGCCCCGAGTACTGGCTGTCACACAAAAAGTAGCTTTTATACCGCATATATAAAACACTTAAAAAATTATTAAAAATTTTCACACACTGCATCAGGCAATATTTATATACTTAAAAACAACAAGACATTTAAGTTTATTCATATACTCAGACAAATTGGAAGAAACAACATTTCATAATATATGTTCATATAAGACAACTAATGGTATCAATAGAACGATGATTTACTTAAAATAAATAGTAAAATTTTCATATATGGAAGGAAAATAAAAATTAGCAATAGCCAGTCCTGATCTTCCAATTAAATATTATTAGGCTATATTTATACCAAAATACATCAAGAGATTCTATTTTATTGTTTTGGCCAAATTAGGGAAACAGGCACAATGCTACATGATAACAGAAGACAACAAATTACTGATTGCATGCAGACATGATGGTCCAGAGGAGTCAAGTGGAGCTTGTGCCTAAAGAGAAGAATAGTATACATTTTCTCTTAATCGTTTCTAATCTGTGTTTTTTTTTATTCTCCCCTCTGTTTGCCACATAACAACATCTATTTTTTTTATGCCCAAAGAAACTGGTGAATCATTATTTTCTCCCAGAATGTCACTCACAGATCTAAGTATCCAGGATGTGCTGCAGCTCAATAGAACGGCAAGCAAATCTTTAAATAGCTTAAGTCGCTGTGGAAGTTACACTTCGATTACTTCAGAAGCGGAAATAGCTGAATTGACGGAGCCCCCATAAGTAATCTCAAATCTAGTAAAAAAGGGCAAAGCTAGACTGAATAAGCTGAAAGCATCAACCAAGGGCCATACAAAATCTTCAAGCGATCACCTCCAACACGTCACAGTGCTCCGGGAAATATTCAACACAATCGATCAGGAAGACAAGGGGTTTAACAAAGAAAGACATGACCCACTAATTAAATGTCCAGAGCTCTCGGAAAGAAACAGGATGCTACAGGAGCAGCTACAAACGAATAGAGAAGACCTACAGCAGTTGGTTAACTCCTATCCCTAAACCGAGTGAGATAACAGAAGATATCGCCCAGGCTTTCACCACACTTAATAGCACAAGGGATTTCAAATCACAATGCTTGGACCTGACGACTAAACAATCAGAAGATAACCTGCAACTAACACCCAAAGAACCTCCACAACTTGTGCAGGAAAAACTCTAGCCACCTATGAAAATACACAACAAGAAATCCTTAGACAGAAGAAATTGAAAAATTCTGATTATCAAAGGTGGCACCAGAACGTCAGGGAAAGCCATCCAAGCAAACCTCAAGCAGATTAACTATGCCACACCGGCCTTCGTGGACAAAGTACTAACACAAAAGTATCATGTGAAGATTCATTGTAAAACAGAAAACAAAGAAACCTTACATAAAGATCTCAGAACCCACCAAAAACTCAACCGCATCTTCAACTTTACAAGACGGGAAAAAACAAAAAAAATGTTAAAAGGGTTCAAAAGAACCACACTCGGCTATAGCCCCGAGTACTGGCTGTCACACAAAAAGCAGCTTTTATACCTCATATATAAAACACTTAAAAAATTATTAAAAATTTTCACACATTGCATTAGGCAATATTTATATATTTAAAAACAACAAGGTAATATTTACATTATTAAAAACAACAAGACATTAAAGTTTTTTCATATACTCAGACAAATTGGAACAAATAACATTCATAATATATGTTCATATAAGACAACTAATGGTATCAATAGAACCATGATTTACTTAAAATAAATAGTAAAATTTTCATATATGGAGGGAAAATAAAAATAATCAATAGCCAGTCCTGATCTTACAATTAAATATTATTAGGCTAGATTCATACCAAAATACAAGAGATTCTATTTTATTGTTTTGGCTAAATTAGGCAAACAGTCACAATGTTACATGATAATAGAAGACAACAAATTACTGATTGCATGCAGACATGATGGTCCAGAGGAGTCAAGTGGAGCTTGTGCCTAAAGAGAAGAATAGTATACATTTTCTCTTAATCGTTTCTAATCTGTGGTTTTTTTTATTCTCCCCTCTGTTTGCCACATAACCACATCTATTTTTTTTATGCCCAATGAAACTGGTGAATCATTATTTTCTCCCAGAATGTCACTCACAGATCTAAGTATCCAGGATGTGCTGCAGCTCAATAGAACGGCAAGCAAATCTTGAAGTAGCTTAAGTCGCTGTGGAAGTTATACTTCCATTACTTCAGAAGCGGAAATAGCTGAATTGACGGAGCCCCCATACGTAATCTCAAATCTAGTAAAAAAGGGGCAAAGATAGACTGAATAAGCTAAAAGCATCAACCAAGGGCCATACAAAATCTTCAAGTGATCACCTCCAACACTTTACAGTGCTCCGGGAAATATTCAATGCAATCGATCAGGAAGACAACGGTTTCACCAAAGAAAGACATGACATACTATTAAAATGTGCAGAGCTCTCGGAAAGAAACAGTATGGTACAGGAGCAGCTACAAACGAATAGAGAATACCTACAGCAGTTGTTTAACTCCTTCCCTAAACCGAGTGAGATAACAGAAGATATCGCCCAGGATTTCACTACACTTAATAGCACAAGGGATTTCAAATCACAATGCTTGGACCTGACAACTAAACAAACAGAAGATAACCTGCAACTAACCCCCAAAGAACCTCCACAACTTGTGCAGGAAAAACTCTAGCCACCTATCAAAATACACAACAAGAAATCCTTAGACAGAAGAAATTGAAAAATTCTGATTATCAAAGGTTGCACCAGAACGTCAGGGAAAGCTATCCAAGCAAACCTCAAGCAACATAGCTATGCACACCAGCCTTCGTGGACAAAGTACTAGCACAAAAGTATCAGGCAAAGATTCATTGTAAAACAGCAAACAAAGAAACCTTACATAAAGATCTCAGAACCCACCAAAAACTCAACCGCATCTTCAACTTTACAAGATGGGAAAAAACAAAAAAAATGTTAAAAGGGTTCAAAAGAACCACGCTCGGCTATAGCCCCGAGTACTGGCTGTCACACAAAAAGTAGCTTTTATACCGCATATATAAAACACTTAAAAAATTATTAAAAATTTTCACACACTGCATCAGGCAATATTTATATACTTAAAAACAACAAGACATTTAAGTTTATTCATATACTCAGACAAATTGGAAGAAACAACATTTCATAATATATGTTCATATAAGACAACTAATGGTATCAATAGAACGATGATTTACTTAAAATAAATAGTAAAATTTTCATATATGGAGGAAAAATAAAAATTAGCAATAGCCAGTCCTGATCTTCCAATTAAATATTATTAGGCTATATTTATACCAAAATACATCATGAGATTCTATTTTATTGTTTTGGCCAAATTAGGGAAAGAGGCACAATGCTACATGATAACAGAAGACAACAAATTACTGATTGCATGCAGATATGATGGTCCAGAGGAGTCAAGTGGAGCTTGTGCCTAAAGAGAAGTATAGTATACATTTTCTCTTAATCGTTTCTAATCTGTGTTTTTTTTTATTCTCTCCTCTGTTTGCCATGCAACCACATCTATTTTTTTTATGTCCAAAGAAACTGGTGAATCATTATTTTCTCCCAGAATGTCACTCACAGATCTAAGTATCCAGGATGTGCTGCAGCTCAATAGAACGGCAAGCAAATCTTTAAGTAGCTTAAGTCGCTGTGGAAGTTATACTTCCATTACTTCAGAAGCGGAAATAGCTGAATTGACGGAGCCCCCATACGTAATCTCAAATCTAGTAAAAAAGGGGCAAAGCTAGACTGAATAAGCTATAAGCATCAACCAAGGGCCATACAAAATCTTCAAGTGATGACCTCCAACACTTTACAGTGCTCCGGGAAATATTCAATGCAATCGATCAGGAAGACAATGGTTTTACCAAAGAAAGACATGACATACTATTAAAATGTGCAGAGCTCTCAGAAAGAAACAGTATGGTACAGAAGCAGCTACAAACAAATAGAGAAGACCTACATCAGTTGTTTAACTCCTTCCCTAAACCGAGTGAGATAACAGAAGATATCGCCCAGGCTTTCACTACACTTAATAGCACAAGGGATTTCAAATCACAATGCTTGGACCTGACGACTAAACAATCAGAAGATAACCTGCAACTAACCCCCAAAGAACCTCCACAACTTGTGCAGGAAAAACTCTAGCCACCTATCAAAATACACAACAAGAAATCCTTAGACAGAAGCATTTGAAAAATTCTGATTATCAAAGGTTGCACCAGAACGTCAGGGAAAGCTATCCAAGCAAACCTCAAGCAACATAGCTATGCACACCAGCCTTCGTGGACAAAGTACTAGCACAAAAGTATCAGGCGAAGATTCATTGTAAAACAGCAAACAAAGAAACCTTACATAAAGATCTCAGAACCCACCAAAAACTCAACCGCATCTTCAACTTTACAAGATGGGAAAAAACAAAAAAAATGTTAAAAGGGTTCAAAAGAACCACGCTCGGCTATAGCCCCGAGTACTGGCTGTCACACAAAAAGTAGCTTTTATACCGCATATATAAAACACTTAAAAAATTATTAAAAATTTTCACACACTGCATCAGGCAATATTTATATACTTAAAAACAACAAGACATTTAAGTTTATTCATATACTCAGACAAATTGGAAGAAACAACATTTCATAATATATGTTCATATAAGACAACTAATGGTATCAATAGAACGATGATTTACTTAAAATAAATAGTAAAATTTTCATATATGGAAGGAAAATAAAAATTAGCAATAGCCAGTCCTGATCTTCCAATTAAATATTATTAGGCTATATTTATACCAAAATACATCAAGAGATTCTATTTTATTGTTTTGGCCAAATTAGGGAAACAGGCACAATGCTACATGATAACAGAAGACAACAAATTACTGATTGCATGCAGACATGATGGTCCAGAGGAGTCAAGTGGAGCTTGTGCCTAAAGAGAAGTATAGTATACATTTTCTCTTAATTGTTTCTAATCTGTGTTTTTTTTTTATTCTCCCCTCTGTTTGCCACACAACCACATCTATTTTTTTTTATGTCCAAAGAAACTGGTGAATCATTATTTTCTCCCAGAATGTCACTCACAGATCTAAGTATCCAGGATGTGCTGCAGCTCAATAGAACGGCAAGCAAATCTTTAAATAGCTTAAGTCGCTGTGGAAGTTACACTTTCATTACTTCAGAAGCGGAAATAGCTGAATTGACGGAGCCCCCATACATAATCTAAAATCTAGTAAAAAAGGGCAAAGCTAGACTGAATAAGCTGAAAGCATCAACCAAGGGCCATACAAAATCTTCAAGCGATCACCTCCAACACGTCACAGTGCTCCGGGAAATATTCAACACAATCGATCAGGAAGACAAGGGGTTTAACAAAGAAAGACATGACCCACTAATTAAATGTGCAGAGCTCTTGAAAAGAAACAGGATGCTACAGGAGCAGCTACAAACGAATAGAGAAATCCTACAGCAAACTCCTTCCCCAAACCAAGTGAGATAACAGAAGATGTCATCCAGGCTTTCACCACACTTAATAGCACAAGGGAGCTCAAATCACAATGCTTGGACCTGACGACTAAACAGTCAGAATATAACCTGCAACCAACACTCAAAGAACCTCCACAATTTGTGCAGGAAAAACTCTAGCCACCACTGGAAATACACAACAAGAAATCCTTAGACAGAAGCAATTGAAAAATTCTGATTATCAAAGGTGGCACCAGACTGTCAGGGAAAGCCATCCAAGCAAACCTCAAGCAACATAAACATGCACACCGGCCTTCGTGGACAAAGTACTAACACAAAAGTATCATGCGAAGATTCATTGTAAAACAGAAAACAAAGAAACCTTACATAAAGATCTCAGAACCCACCAAAAACTCAACCGCATCTTCAACTTTACAAGATGGGAAAAAACAAAAAAAATGTTAAAAGGGTTCAAAAGAACCACGCTCGGCTATAGCCCCGAGTACTGGCTGTCACACAAAAAGTAGCTTTTATACCTCATATATAAAACACTTAAAAAATTATTAAAAATTTTCACACATTGCATTAGGCAATATTTATATACTTAAAAACAAATACTTAAAAACAACATGACATTTAAGTTTTTTCATATACTCAGACAAATTGGAACAAAC
Organism: Maratus michaelseni; assembly: GCA_963931845.1. Lineage (NCBI taxonomy): Eukaryota > Metazoa > Arthropoda > Arachnida > Araneae > Salticidae > Maratus > Maratus michaelseni. The sequence goes on from OZ007599.1 coordinate 130,572,361, forward strand.
AACATTTCATAATATATGTACATATAAGACAACTAATGGTATCAATAGTACAATGATTTACTTAAAATAAATAGTAAAATTTTCATATAATGGAGGGAAAATAAAAATTAGCAATAGCCAGACCTGATCTTCCAATTAAATATTATTAGGCTATATTTATACCAAAATACAAGAGATTCTATTTTATTGTTTTGGCCACATTAGGCAAACAGGCACAAATATTGCTACATGATAATAGAAGACAACAAATTATATCGAAACTTTTGATATATACAAAATCTCTTAAATAAAACAGTCATGCAAAATTTCCAAAAAATCAAACATCACTAATTTCTGATCTTGCACTCATTAATAACCTAATATATTTATTTACACACTGAAATTACCGCAAGACATTATTTTTAAACTGTTTTAGACAAACTGGAATGAATACTACATACTCAGAGAAGACAAATTGGATTAAAACATTAATGCCTATAAAATTTCTTAAAATAAAAAATGCCTGGTATATATATTTTTTAAATGTTGAAAAATATAACGAAAAGCTTTTAATCGTTCATTCCTGACCTTTAAATTAAACATAAGCTACAGAAAAGTTTTTTTTTCTTTTTTTAATAAATACTTAGTAATATTTTTATAAAATGGATAACTAAATAGCTAATCATTCATTTTTCATCTTTTACTAATCATAGTAGTTACACCTGAAACTCAATAATAAGATATATTTTTTAAATTGTTTTATCCAAATTAGGCAAATTGGGACAAATATTATAATAATAAATATTGAACAAGTTAGTACATCAAAATTATATGTGCAAAATGTCTTGGGTAAAGTTTAAAAAAAAATGAAAAAAAAATATATATATAAATTAATAAGCTAAACTTATACCTCAGACAGTAAGATATTTTTTTTAATCCAAATTAAGCAAACTGGAGCAAATATGATAGTACTACACTTTCATAGAAAACAAATTAAAAAGTTTAAAATTTCTTAAACAAAACTGATAAAATTTTCATTCAATGTAGAAAAGGTAAAGTAAATATATTAATCCTTTTTTTAAAAAATCTTTGCAAATGAATATAAGTTACAGAAGACAAATCGTATAAAAAGTATATATATGTGTGTGAAAACAATTTTCATTAAAACACTTAATGAATTTTGCATAAAATGGGGGAGGGGGGGGGATTAATTATTCATATATGATCTGGCAGTTACATACCTTTTTGAATTTTTTGAATGTACAGCTGTAGGAAAACTTAGCAGAATTATATATCTTTCACAAAACAAAATTAACAGTATCAAAATGTAAGCACAATTTTTAAATAAAACACTTGATTTTTTTTTTTTTTTTTTTTAATAGAAAAAAATATATTAATCATTTATTTCTAATCTAGCAATTGCAATTTACTGTAACCGAAACACACCATAAGAGACTGTTTTCAAATTGTTTTAGTAAAAATAGGAAAACTGTACAAACACCATAATATATAATGCTCACAGAAGACAACAAATGGAATGAAAACATCAATGTGCAAATTTTATATAAAATACCCGATAGAATAAAAATAAACAAAATATACAATACACAAGATACAATAAAAAGAGAAAACAATAAAAAAGAATTATCAGTCATTCATTCTTTAAAACACTGAGCATTAATTAATTTCTCAAAACATAAATGACATTAAATATTAAATGAATTAAAATCAAAGGAAATTTGGGAATTTTTATGGTTTACTCTTTTTAGCAATACGTCCTGCATTTGTTCTAATTTTCTCTTATGAGCTAGTCTCAATTTTTTTTCAGCAGCTTTAACAGAATCAATAGCTTTTTGTCTTGATATTTCTTGATTTTCCAAAATTTGTAACTTTTTTTTTTGCCTCTTTCTCCCTTTTTTAACATGTAGTTCCTCTTTATACCGCCTTATAAGAACTTCTTAAATTACTACACAATGATTTCTGTACTGGAGCATGCAAATAATCATCATGTTTAAAAAACTCTACTGCAGATTTCTCACTTTTCAAAAGTCTGTACTTGACAGTTTGCAAAGCAGATAGTGTCTCGATCAGGGTGTCTATTCCAGATCAGCAACGAATTTCCCTGCCATTTCCAAGTTTTCCATACCAATAAAGAAAAAATTCCAGGTATTGAGATTTTATGATGTCACACATAAAAAATCTTAAAAGTTGTGAATTTGAGAGTGAAACTGATTCTGGGACACAAATTACTGATTTGTTACACAATTTTTTGCAAAATTTACAAATTGTTGAATATTTTACGTGCTTAACATTTTGCAGATAACACTTTTAGCATCAGGTCCTATCCATTTTGTCAAATCAGGATGAAATTTTTTATCACATCAGCCACAGTTAAATACAGATTGCTTTGACATATTTTTCAGGTTTTACAAATAATGACAAAAAAATCTAGAAGAAGTCGCCTCTGTTCATCGTATAATTTATGAATGAGGGGTTCTTTCATTTGGAATAGACACACATACTTTTTTAACATAGGAAGAATCGATGCATAAAAATGCATAATTAACTGAAGTTTCTTCCTGGAAGAAAACAATTTGGAAACAATTCTTTCCTTTATTTTCCTCCCATCGATGGTAAGTTGCTTCTGTTTAAGATAAGTGTAAATATCATTAATTTGTTCCTTGCCCTCACTGGTTACTTCTCTTTGTTTGTATATGTTGACACATAAATTAAAATTAGAAAGTCTGTCCCTTTCAGTCAAAAAACAATAATAAAATATTGTCAAGCAATCAAAAATCTATAGTGTATTGAGAGTTACATCATATATAGATAGCCAGCGATGCTTTATAAGGTTTTCAATAGCTGCATACTTTATATTTAATATGAGACAAATCTCTTGAAGCTTTCGCGGAGATCAGCAGACCAGTTAAAATCAGTGTGAAGATCTTTATAAAAATCTTTAACATATCCACAGAATGGTTTTGAAAATATCTTGGATGCATTATGGATATGATGGCACGAGTCGCCATCAATATCCAATAAATGTGGAGCCTTTTCCAGACGAATTCTGGTCTCCAAGCCAGACTTAGATCCCCTCATTACTCTGCATGAATGCATTAAAATGGAAACTAAATTTTCAAATAGGATTTCATTTTTTTTTTAATCCAACAATTTCTGTGAAAAGATGTTCAGCAGCAACTCTGAACAAACTTATTGACGCTATGTGATAAATCAGTGGCGTAGCTACGTTTTTTGGTGCGCAGGGCAGGATTAAATTCTGTGCCCCCCCCCCCCCCCCAATAATAATATAAAAACTTCATATTATTTTCCTCAAGACGAAAAGAAAAGTCCTTCCGGCTTGTACTGGGAAGAAAAAGTAACTTCCCTCCTCTCTTGTTTTTAAGAATTCAGCTAATTTTACTCAAACACACAAAGCTAAAATGTGTGGAACCAATTATAGAAGATTCCCAGTTTTCTTCAATAATGAATTTGAATGAGAAACTCAAAAAATTAGTCAGCTATCGCCAAGTTGACTTCATTTATGGTGAACTACTTTTATTGCCAAGATATTTAGCTAAATATCGCAAAGCTTTGCGAGAATTTGAGAATAGCAGCTATGACTATGTAGTTTTAAACGTATGAGAGTAGCAGCACAATGATTACAACAATGAAAGTAAATTTGCAAAAACCACATTTGCTACAACTCATAAATTAAACCATATTATGAAGAAAGAAAAAATCTGGTGTCTTGTTTCATTTAGAAGGTGCATATACTTTTTGGAATTTCCAAATATTTCCATATGCTCTAGGTGACAAAACTTCAGCAAATATTTTTCAATTGACTCGCTGTTTTATTACTTTTTTATTTTTAACAATGGTGCATTTCATAAAATAAAAAATAGGATTTGCAGCAATATAAATAGTTTATTTTCTAAAAACAAAATTGTTAAGTAAAAAGTAATTTTTACTGTATTTAAAATTTTGTCAGGACATTTTATCAAGCCTACAAGTCAGGACATCCTAACTTATCCTCTAATATAGGATCTCTATTCCTTACAGTTATAGAGCAGATTTGTAAGGAAAATATGAAAATGTTGTGAAAAGTTAAAAATTGTAGGAAAAGTGTGATTTAAAAATTTTCTTTAAAATTTTTTCAATTAAGTATTTTTAACACAAAATTAATTTTACCTCAAGAATTATATTTTTGTTCGATTAAATCATAAAACTTTAATAAAACAATTTAATAATATCAGTAAAGACTGCATCTTAAAAATTTACAACGGTGTGCCTTGTTTGCAAATTTTAATTACTGTAAAATGTTTACTTTGATTAGCCCAAAGAGAAAGAGAGAGATCCTTGTCCATTCAGATGAAATTTGGTTAGTTTCTGTCTCTTTGTTTTCTTTTAATCATGATGGTTAATCCTGGTTTGAAAACCAATCTAAATAACTATTAACGTATTAACAAACTTTATGATCTTGTTGGCATAACTTAGGTTGCGCTACCGAAACTTATAATATTGTTGCTTAGCCGTAAAAAGAATGCAGATGATCTTTGCAATAGCATATCTGAGTATTAATAAATAAATAATAACGATCAATACTGGATACAACGAGCGAGAAATTTGATTTCGAATATAATAAACCTTCAAAAGTTTGGCATATGGTCTGCCCGTTTTATTGTGACTTTAGTAAATTTTTATTTTAATTTATTTTATAAAATTTTGCTCTTTTTTTAAAAATATTCTGGAAGATCTAATGAAACATTTTAGATATAAAATTATCTATGATTAGCATTATTTTTACCTTTGAAAATCATCTATTATTATATTTGTATATTTTCTCAATAAATAAAGATTTCATTCATAATACATGAATTCATTTTTATTTATTACATTCTTTTATTTAACTTAATTTGGTTTTTATATGTAAAGGTAGAATTTTTTAGTTGATTTTTCTCTCACTTCCTGATAGGGTATAATTATAAAAATTATGTACACAGACAATACAGCATTTTAATATTTTAAGAACTTAATTATAAATGAAAAAAATAATTTTAAGGCATTTTTTTGTTAGTTGGCGGCAACATATCGCTAAATAATATTTATGATTATAATTGTTAAGAGTTACAAAAAGAATGGAGTTAATTATGTGCCAAACCAAGTTTGCCAAAATATTCCAGCTGGCTGAAAAAGTGCAACGAAATATTTTAAACACTAAAACGTTGAAAATATAAATAAAAAATAAAGAGTGTAATAATAATAATAATAATAAACTCTTTTATCATTAATCAATATTAAATAGGGGAGACCGGTACACAGTAGACCACTTTTTCAGTTAACATTTTTTTTCTCTTTAAAAGACTGACCGATCTGTATGAAAATATTTTTTAATATTCCTTAAACCTTCTTACATCCATCATAATTTTCTCACAACATAGTTTTCAATACATTTTTCAAAAAAAAAAAAAATTATATACACTTGTAAAGTGGACCAGTGTACCCCGGAGGCGGGGTACACTGGTCCACCCACCGGGGTACAGTGGACCACTATTAGGTATTATCAAAAATACAATATAAATCTATTTTTCATTAATCTAATTCTTTTTTGTTACCCCTTCACCTGCAAAATAACATAATAATATAAATTTTGAAACAAAAACAAAAAATTAATTATATTTTGAAAATAATAACAAATTAATACAGGAACAATTGCAATTTAGTTGAAGTTATTACTTAAATACAAAAAAATCAGCGCAAATTAAAATTTGCAAATGAAATTCCAAAGTACTTATGAGTAAGATTGAGCCTGGAATTTTCAAAAAATAATTTTGCATCTGAGAGCAACATTATGAAATATCATTGACATCAACAGCAGATTCATCTACAGTTTCGGGAGAAATAAACTGATTTCCATTCAATTTGCGTCTCATGAATCTTACTTGAATAGAATCATCAACAATTAGACTACAGTTATATTTATCAAAGGCTGTAAATACAAAACAAAATATTTCTTACTATGTTAAATAAATTGTTAATTTTATTTGTTTACTTTATTTTACAGTTAAATCTACTTTAAAACAATCTTTCTTTATAGAAAATAAGCAATTATTAAATATTTTGAACATTCTGCATTACAGGAGCAGAGTGGATTGTGGACCACTGTACCCCATGTTGAAGTTCAATAAATAATCATACTAATATTGTTTATAGCTTTCTTTTAAACATATTAACTTTAAAGTAAAATAAAAACAAGTATCTTAGCTTTTCAAAAAAGCTGTTTTATTTTATTTATCTACAACCTTTAATTACTAAAAAAATAAAAATATGATGATGAAAAATTTTACTTTTAGAAGCTCAAAACAACAAAGCAGGATAAAATAGTTCAATCTGAGCTAAACATATTTTCTGAAGGCTATAAATAATCATTGCAGTGCTGTTGTCTATTAGGATAGAAGAGAAGCTTAAAAAAAAATTTAATAAATAAAATATTAGGGGGTGGTCCACTGTGTCCATAGGTCCAGTGTGTACCGGTCTCCTCTAATTTATGACCTTATGTTGAGAAAACAGATCAGAAAGCCCGAATAGACAGTTTAAGGAATACTTTTTTTCTGTTGCATATATTGAAAAAGATATAAATAATATATAAATGTTATAATAATAATAATAATAATTCACCAGTTCGCACTTTCAACCAAGTGTAAATCATATTGGCGAATTTTCAATTATCGGGACCCATGCCAAATTACCGTATTGTACTGGAAATTTTTTGGAGCTACATGAATTGCAGTCATGCAATAAAGTGATTTTAAAAATAAACATGGAATGCTTATAAATGTGCGACTTAAAATATAATTTTTCACTTTTATTATTTACTTTTATTAATTAATTTGTATCAGAAGCCTGATTACTCATGAAAACAACACTGTTTGTCACTCAAAGAGCAGAAGAAAAAAATCAACATTTCAAATATAAAATGCACGCTTCCTCTTTAGGTACTGATTTTTTGCAAAAAAATGACGAAAATATCAATTTTCCAATTTTTTGTTTAGAAATGTAGTTAGACATCCCTAGTATATTTTGGTAAATGATCTGATGATTTTAAATATCTAAAGGTCGGATTATTATGAATATGTGAAAAATGCTTTTTACTGGATCGATTTCCCTTTAAATGATTCAGGATTGAAATTTAATTTTCTCAGTTCGAGGCTTTTTTTACATTTGGCTAATTTTAAAATAATTTAAAAGAACATTATCAGAAAAAATGCACTGATTACTCTATTTTTTAAATATAATAGATAAAAATGTTTTTTAATAAAAATTACTTTAAAAATATTTCCCTGTTCTTTTATATTTCTTAATAATATTTAATTTTCTGCAATTTTCAATGTTCATGTAATATTTAAGATACTTTGAATGTTTATATTCTTTGTTCAAGACTAAATGAGCATTTAAATTATCTTTAGAGGCTGCATGCCTTAATACTGCTCGCGAAAGATTTTTTAAATTTTCAAATTCTTCTAAAGATCACACACTCTTAATAGCATATTTAACAGTAAACAAAGCCAACAGAAAAATTTTGATTTTTTTCCCATTTCCACACAGCCATTTATTTGTATTGGTCTTACTACAAAGACTGAAAGGTCCTGCTTTGATTTTTCTATGTTTTAAGAAGGGAAAATTTGGAGGTACGTCGCCAAGATTTTATTATTTGGCTTTTCTCAATGCCAGTTCGACGGAGAAATATAATTTCTAATAAAGAAGGAATAATATATTTACATACAGTTCCTCTAGCTAAATCTATTTTGCACTGGTTCACAGAAGCTCCTATTACACAAAAATATCTATATGGAATGCTAATAATACAAAAATCAGCGCAAAAACCAGCAGAGAAATAAAGAAATGTACTTTTGATAACAGAAATGCAATGCCAGCAGGGCCCTTTGTTTTATAAGTTGGAGGCTAGACAGTGAGAAGCCTCCCTCTGTGATTCACACTTATGAATCTCTCCACACTCCCCTCCTTCGACGATTTTCTTCACAGTATTCAAACATCCAGTATACTTTCATGGGTCGAGGAAACCCACTGTTTAGTGGAAATTCCTAAGTATGATGATGAGGCAAAAAGTCAACAATTCTTATTTATTGTCAAAATATGTGAGATAATTTCGGTTTAAAGGGCTTCTCAATTGGGTGTCCCCGCCCACTTATCACCCTTTCAGATACTCAATCATATAAGGTACCAAATGTGTTGAGCCATCCCTAGAAACATTTACAAAAGTTTTCGCTTTCATTATTTGGATGTAATAAAATATTTTACTAAAGAAAACATTCCCACATACACAGAAAAAAAAGTTAAGCAATTTTTATTTATTTTCAAATTATGTGTGGTAATTTCGGTTAAAAAAGTCTCTTAATTTGGCGCCCCTTGGCAGCGGCGCCCGCCCCCCTTAGCTACGCTACTGTGATAAATCACAACTTTTTTGCTGTTTGGGCAAAAATAACTTGCTAGTAGCCACAGAACTCTCATTTTATTGTTGCTGGTATCTTCATCAATGTTCAATGAAAATTTACATTTTTTTTTTAAGTTATTTCAGCGTATCCTCATCATATTTTGAGTACAATGAGTATTTTCAACCCGTGAATCGGTGTTAAGACATTGTTTTCGGTTTTTCACGCAACACCAACACGATCCGCGATTCTTGAGAAAAACAAGACGCTGAAAGTGAAAGCTGAAGTTATTTTGCTTTCCGCTGTTATAAAATATCACTAATCGAAACTGTGATAACAAACATGTGATCAAAATAACTCTAGGACATCATGGACGTCGTCACTCTCTTATTCGCGTTTGTAATCAACGACAGGTGGCGCTTTTAGAACTGCTGATGTTTGCAAACAAATCCATGTGCATGCGGATATCACTGCTTGCTTTTGCTAGTGATTGCCTCGTGTGAATTAGTTAATCGTGCAATATATATTTTTTCTTTTTCTTTAATCCCATGGAAGTGGAAAGTTTTGTTAACGGTTTACTTTTAAGACAAAGAATTTTGTGAATGGTCCTTTTTTAGGATGAAAAATTTTGTGAAGGGTTAGTTTTGGAAGGAAAAATTTGTGAAGGGTTTAATAAAGGACCCAATTTCTTCCTAAACAGATCTCTGTTGTAACAGGTAAGTAATATTTTGTGTATTTCATATATCGTCTGTATAAATTTGCTTTGTATGCATTTTTTAAAATAATGTATATTTTTAAAGAAGTGTTTTATAATCATGCAAAACGTTTCACTGCCCTTCAAGAAAATTTAATGCAGTCTAAGCTCGTGTAGCTTTTTGTATTATGCATGTTATTGTGTAAATTGGAAATTTAACGGTGAACCCTAATTGAATTAAAAAAAATTGGTATTTCGTTTTAATATTTACAAACATTATTTATTAAAATTGTCAAAAATAGTATTTTTTTTAAAATTACGATAAAAGTATTTTTTTTTTCACATTCTTGATTATAACATACATTACATATGTAATTTCATCATTTCAATCTAATTCTGCAGAATTGAAAATTTTTATGTTTATAATGTAGGGTGTAAAAGGAATCATATGCATCTGATTTTTAAAATTAAAATTGTATTTTTTATTGTTTTCCTATGTTAAAGTAATGAATATTAAATAACATTTTTACCAGGGGTCGATCCAGGCAAAATTTGGGGCCTATAGTACCCCTTCACAAAAATCCAAACAATAAAACATGAACCTTTTACGAAAATTCTTTTAATGAAACAGGCCCCTTTGCAAAATTCTTCTTAATGATACAGAGCCTTTCACAAAATTCCTTTTATAAAATATGCTTCTTCACAAAATTCCATTCCATAAAAACACTCTTCGTTAATTATTTAATATATTTTTATTTAATATATATTTTTATTTCGTTTAGGTTTAAGATATATATTTATTTTGTTACGTTTTCAAATGTGTAATTTGCAAACTAGAAAGAAAAACTTTTGCAGAAGGACTTTAAGAATTAATAAATGCTTGGCTTGAATTTGAGTAAACGGATTTCATATTTCGTTACAAAATATTATTTTTCATAGAAATATAATAAATTTCATAAAATTGGTCCCAAGAGAAAAAAAAAAAAAAACATGCATAGACCTCTGATTATACAGTCAGCAGGCATTATTGGTATTTTCATTTGGGAAAAAATTAAAACTTAAATCGGGATTATCGGAGCCTCTAGAGTTTCATTGTAGCAAACAGCAATATACATATTATCGTTTTTCGCAGGTTTAGTAATTTTAATTAAATTTATTAATCTCAAATGATGTTTGACACTCAGTAAGCAATGCTAACGCGATGAAAGAAGCAGTGGTATTGTAATTCTCCTGTAGACCGCCAGAGGGCGAGCATTTTGTTACAAACGCGAATACAGACACCCTCAGAGTAAAGACAGCGGCTGGGATTGCGGTACAGTGCCTAGAAGTAAGTAGTGTGCTTATCGCCAATACAACCGCAATAAAAAAAATGTCCCTAACAGGAGGAAAACCAGGTTCTCCGCGAGAGGGCGTCGAGTTCCCACCGCCGTTATTAACGTTTGAAGTTTCATTTAACAGGCTTGATCCTAATGTTAGTTTCAATGTAATTAACGCTGTATTTTCAAACAAACTATACGAATGTTTCTATTTCTATAATATTTTAAAGTAAACATACGTATATTATGCCTGTTTAATGATAAATCAGTATGGATAAATCTGCAAATACTAAGAAAAGAAAAGCTGATCGAACATGCTCCGGGCTTAATTTCTAAGAAAAAAAGTGCCGGAGCCCTAATATTCTGCGGTACTAACACGCACCCCCCCCCCCCCCCCACCGTCACTCCAGTCTGGCTATTTATATTTCATACATTATCTTCAAAATTTAAAACACTTTTTTTTTAGCAAAATAAAAATAATTAAATACATCTATCTGCGTATACATAGATATCAACTGTTCCATTTTTTTGTTATTACTACTTCCAAATAGAAACCTTTGTTTTACCTAATCTTAATGTTAATTAATCGCAGAGTTCTGCGATTAAATAAGCTCAGGATTATGATTCGGAAATAGTGTTAACACAAAAAATTAATAGTTCGCAGCTATGCGGAATAGAAAAAAGACTATTTCTGTTTACTCGTTATTCTGATCAAAATAGCATTAAAATGATTTGAAATGGAAATAAATAAAATTTGAATTTAAGACAGATTGAGTTCAAGCCTTCCAAGACTGATATAAAAACCGAGCCCGTTTTATCTCAATCTCTTACGTGAGCGACACATTACCTCACTTATAAGTGTTTTGATACAAAAGCAGGCAAAAAATTGGGGATGGGAGGGAAAGGAAAGGGTAATTTAGAATTCGTTTTTCGGAAGCGTTATTGCACTAGGCTCCGGAGCGCAGTGTTTATGAGCTCCGGTGAATTCTGGCCAATATTTAAACATTTACTAAAAATAGAGAAGTACCGGAGCTGAGGTCTGGTGGGCTCCGGCGCAAATTAAGCCCTGAACATGCTTCGTTCCCGGATATACTAGTGGATATAAAAGCAACAAAACTAACATAACTCTATCCTCCCCCCCCCCCCCCAAAGACTAAAACTAATTTGAAAAATGGTTAAAAGTCATTCCTCGTGCCGACAAAGATCTGAACCAACATTCAGTTGTATGTGAATTAGAGTCCTGCACGGGTCGGGTTGTACCCGACCCGAACCCGCAAATTTCATTTGAAGTCAACTAGCAACCCTACCCGAACCCGACAAAAAATTTACCTCGATTTCCTTAATCTGAAAAAATATTGGACATTCTTTTGAAAAAGCGGGTCATCCCGAACCCGACCCGCAAGAGTAAAAACCCAACCCGAACCCGAAAAGTGAATGTCAACCGGACCCGCAGCAAAAAGTAGAAGTCAACCCGACCCGAACCTCAACAAAAAAAAGAGCGCCGACCCGAACCGTGGGACGGGTCGGGTGCGGGTAACCCGACCCGATGCAGGACTCTAATGTGAATCGCATTTTCATGAGCGATTTATTGAGAGAAATTACAAATACACTATTGAAGGGAAAGAAGATTTGCTCAATTATTTTTAATTTAGTATTTTAATTTTTCTATCTAAAATAATTAAAATATTTATCTTGTGATAATGACAATAAATAATTTAAACAATGAACATTATCATAAATATTTTATTAATTATTGATATCCTAACTTTAAAATTTATTTTAACATGACTATTTTGTTTCATTAGTATGCTTTCATTCAATCATGGTTTTAAATACATTCACAAAATCAATGTATTCCTTTTTGTAGGGTGTCTATTACTCGAAAAAAACTGGAAAGCGTTCGATTTATTTCTGTTATTAAAATTTTGATTCACATTTGAGAAATGTGAGTATGAGAATGGTTAAATATTGTTGATAACTTAATGTAATAATAATAATATATATATATAATAATAACTATTAATCAAAAATAATTTTTAAATAATTTTTTAAGGATGATTGGCGCATCTACCCTAATTTAAAGAAAATGCATTCTTGTCATACTTTCAGGAGAGTAATTATTTTTTTTTTCTAGATTTGAAATTATCATTAATTTAATGTTTGATGTTTGCTAGTATACCTTAAATTATTTTACTCAAAACTAAAGCTCCGAAATGTCAGAAATTTTTAACAACTCAATTTACTCTTAGTTTGTTAACAGGATGTAAACAAGTTATGTAATAATGAATACCGATTAAAAAGTTGTCAAAATAGGGACATGTTTTTGCAAGAATTCATCATAGTATAATGTATTTATCCAATATATTGTATTTATCCAATTTTAGAAATAACTAAATATTGTAGGAAGAAAAACATTGTCCTATGATAAAGTTTGTAACTGTTTGAGTTCATTACAATTAGTTGTTATGAAATCAATTACATTTCTCTTCAACTGTATTTTCATTATTAGAATTTTTTTCCTTGTTTATTTTTTATCTAGAGCATTTTAAAGTACTGATTTATACAGAAAAAAATAGATTTAAAATGAGGTGTATGTAAAAACGAAAGTTACCATAGCCGCGGCGAGAACACTGGCGCCATCTATCGGCGTCCTCTATTTCTGAAGTATAATATTGACGCCGATAACAACACTATTAAATACTTCTAGGCACTGTAATTGCGGTGCCTCGCTTAAGATCAATCTTGAACGTAAGGCTGACTTACGATATAAACAAAGCGAAATCCGTATTGCGGTGCCTCGCGATCTTACGCTAACCCGAAAGCTATCTTACGACGAAGAACAAGTGCATGCGCGCGCAACCACAACAAATCTAACTACGGCCTCTGATTGGCTGACTGGAGGAGGACTTATGCTTAAGCAGGAGGACTTACGATGAGGCACCGCAATACGAAGTTAAGATAGATCGCAGGAACGTCCAAGGGAACGCCCATCCTACGATCGAACGTAAGATTTAAGAAAGCGAGGCACGGCAATCCCAGCCAAGGCTGGGATTGCGGTGCCTCGCTTTCTTAAATCTTACGTTCGATCTTAGGATGGGCGTTCCTACCCCAGGTAGCACAGAGATATCGGCCAATATCCACGGCAATATTGGCCAATATTTTGAATGTCGTTGAATGTCGAACGTCAAATTTACAACATCTGCCGATATTCACAGACATAACTTAAAATCAGTTTTAAAAAGAAAGCATTCAAAAGAGCTTTTTGCATTACTTATGACTTCATAGTACAGAAATAGTATTCTAAACAATAAAATTTAATAATTTTACAATTTTTAAAAAACTTGACTTTTTAATGCCTTATTTTTAATATTTGGTTACATTGGCCAATGTTGTAAAAATGATATTACTATTACAACATTCAGGGATATCTATCGACATTCGTAAAAAACAATATAATTTTTCGGACATTTCAAGATATTTGTCGACATTCAGCATATCTGACGAAATTTGTAATCTTGACGGAAGTGAACGGAAAGTTCTAAAGGACCGCCCATTTGTGTAATTTTCGTCAATGTGCATTTGATGGAGGTGTCGGGCGTGAAATTTGCACAGAAAGAAAAAGCCAATATAATAATTTTCTGTAGGAATCTATAGTTATTTTTATATATAAGAAAAGGATGTGAAAATTTGTGCTTTTTAAAAAAACTAAAGATGTTTTTATACTATGTATTTTATACTATTTTTAAAAATGTCTTTACAAGAAAAAAAAATCAATTTATGTAATTTTTAAATGGATGTTTGTTTGTCTTTTTTAAAATGTTTCGAATTTCCGACTTTTATAAGAATTTTATTTTTTATTATTGTAAGAAAATTCGTTTTCGTTTCAAAAGTTTAGTTTCAAAAGTAGGTCACTGATTTTTTAATTAGACACAATTAATAATAAATATTTTATATAATGCATCTAATTAATTATTAATATTATTATTATATAAGAAGCTTTTAGGGCTAATTTATGTGGTGTTAACTTTTCTGTAGTGTATTTTTGAAAAAATGTACACATATTTCTGACTTAAAATTAATAAAAAATATATATTTAATTTCTCACAAAGCAAAATTCAAAGTAATGGGGTTGTTAAAACTTTCTTTATAGTTTTGTGCAAGGGGAACACATGATTTTTAACACAGCAAGCTTTAAAATTTCGTATTTCGTTTAAATTTCTAAGTTTTTAATTTCTTACTTATTTTAAAATATTTTTTTTTTTACAAAATTTCCAACAAACTCAGTAATAAAAAGTAATATTTAAATAAATCTTTGCTAAAAGAACGTAAAAAAAATATGAAAATATGTCGATTGTGATTGAAAAATACGAGATAATTCAATGATAGTTTTGTCATTTGTTAGACATTTTTTATTCCAGTAGCAGAAAAATCTACTCCCACCAGCTTTTGTTAACAGCTCTTTATAACAAGTTTTTCATGCGTTTATACCTATCATACTCATTAGTACTTGGGTTTGCTTTTATCTTGTTACGTAACGAGACTAAACTTTCCTAAGCAGAGATCTCTCGTTTTACAATGAGGGATTTCTGTCATTCTGTCTACCACATGTGCGGTGCAAAAAACAGATTGTTATTCCGTAATGAAAAAATAAGTCATTTAATATCCGAAAATGTTATTCAGGAATGTTAGAAAAATATATCGCTCAATATCAAATGATGATATTCAGCAATGACAGAAAAAAATATCACTTAATGTCAAAAAATGATATTCAGAGATGTTGGAAAATATTGGCCAACATTCACAGATGTCAAAAATTAATATTCACAAATATTATTTTAGGGGGGGTCATTTAACGTTGGCCAATATCAAATTTTGAGATTGGCCGATGTTACATTTTGATATTGGCCAATATCTTTGTGCTACCTGGGACGATCTATCTTAACTTCGTATTGCGGTGCCTCATCGTAAGTCCTCCTGCTTAAACGTAAGTCCTCCTGCAGTTAGCCAATCAGAGGCCATAGTTCGATTTGTTATGGTTGCGCGCGCATACACTTGCGCTTCGTCGTAAGATAGCTTTCGGGTTAGCGTAAGTTTGCGAGGCACTGCAATACCGATTACGCTTTGTTTATATCGTAAGTCAGAGTTACGCTCAAGATTGATCTTAAGCGAGGCACCGCAATCCCAGCCCTAAACGCATAATTTCCATCTCCACCGCCGATCGACGATTGGGACTTTTACGCTTTCTGATTATTTGTAAAATCAAACGCTTTTTAAGTCATTTCCGGTATTTTAGAGGATTATGAAGATATAAGAAGATATAATATAAGAAATTAATATATATTATTAGATTATATAGAAATATTAGATTAGATAGAGATTAGATTATATAGAAATTAATTAGATTATATTACTATAATATTTATTATATTACAGTTATAAATTAATTAGATTATATAGAAATTAATTAGATTATATTACTATAATATTTATTATATTACAGTTATAAATTAATTAGATTATATAGAAATTAATAGATATTATATAAGAAACCAAGTTCAACCAGTAATGACTTAAGAAGCGTTCGGTTTAACAACTAATCAGAAAGCATGATAATCGCAATCGTCTACCGGCGGTGGACAGGGAAATTATGCCAGCTAGCTAAACAGCTAAATTTCTCACCGGGCCCACGGCCAAACAACATCAACGTGTTCTAGGGGGCTTGATGAATCGTATATAAATTGGAGCGCTGTGAAAAAATGGTAGTAATGTTAAAGTACTAGTCTAGCTACCCGCTGATAGCAGCAGAGATATATAATCATATAAAACATCTTAAAAGGGGGACTCCCTTACTGTTTTTTACATCCTTGTTTCCCGGTGTGTGCCTATGTGGTCACTCTCTTATAAGGAAAGGGCATGTTTACAAACAAACAGTTCCATCAACCAATCTACCACTGCATTTTTGTCGCAGCTATCATTACAGGAAACGTCATGGCGACGTAGGCCAATCATATCATAGACCGGTTTAACATAGACCAATCAAATCCCTCCATCTCATGTGTACTGTAGGAGCCGTAAAGAACGAACAGGTTTTTCTCCCAAACCAACAGTAGTTTAACCAACAGTGACGTCAGGTGCCCTTTCCTTATACAGACACCCTCGGAGTAAAGACAGCTAAGGCTAAACTTCTCACTGGGCCCATGGGCCAAACAACAACAACGCTAGGGGGCGTTGATGAATCGCATATAAATTGGAGCATTTCGGGTTAAAATGGCATTAGCAATGTTGCAGCAATGTTCTAGTTACCCGCTGAAAACAGCGGAGATCTCTACTAATCATATAAAACATCTTAAAAGGGGGGACTCCCTCACACGGAGTATAGATCTGTTATCGGTATGTTTTGCTTTTGTTTATAATCGGTTTTGTGAAGATTTAGAGATATAATTGTATGATTTCATGAAATTGTTATTTTTTAACTTGTGTTTAGAATTACTTTTTAATTTTAGCATTTTTTTTAATTTGTTAAATTCATTTCAACATCAATGATGACAATCGGTTGCGGAATTACACAATTTTACTCGTCCTGGCGAGTGGATTTTTAAGCTGTCTTTTAAAAACTGCAGGATATAGAAGATGTGTTTTTACTTATTAATTATATTTTCCAACTCTGCAAATTACTGCGATGTAAATATGATACTAAGTTTTGTCCTACACTAAACTTTTCTCTGTTGCATGTATTTCTTAATAGAAAAAAAAAAGCGAAAATGTATTGGCGTAGTAATAGTAATGAATTATTTTTAAATTTGTTTAAATTCTGTCATAACAGCTTTAAACTGTACGTTGCTTCTTGTTGGCTGGTAAGGTTTTCTGAAAATTCCCTACCCCTGATGACTATTTTAAACTAATACATTCTTTTTGTTAGATTTTTAACCAATCTCATTTATATCACAACTAATAAATACTTTCTTAGCTTTAACATAATTTTAAGTTAGCATATTTCCTAAAATTATTTTATACTTTTAGCATAATTCCTAAACTTTAAGCACACACATTTAAAAGTTATTCTTATTTTAGAAAAATAAAAATTATTCATAATTTTTCATTGTAAAACCAAAAGGCTTGCAGCTATGTGCAAAATAAAACTGTTTTTGTGTATTTATTAAGTTGGCTACAGTGTCTTGCACTCATACACCGTTTTTTAATGGGTTAAAAAAAGTCTGCCAACTTTTGAGGAATTTTACCTTTAATGGTGGTAACCTGGCTATTGTATTAAATCAGCAGTTCCCAACCTGGGGTACGTCTACACGTGCCCCTGGGAGTACTTGGTAGAACAGTTGGGAGTACATGGAAATTACATTGGTAATTGTGGATAACGCAAAATATAGTATTTAAAATTAAAACATAAAAAGAAAATTCTATACATTTCATTTACAAAGAAAGACTTATGTAAAAGTCTTCGCATAAAAGGAAAATGCCTAAACTTAGTAACAGGTTGATAATATGCCTCTATTATCTCTGCCCTCTATTAATAACATCTTGGGATTTCGCATGTGTCCCTCCCTCCTTTTATTATGTTGTTCTTTTCTTTCTAGTAATTCTAGAAATATATAGAAAAAACATGAATCGTATCAGGCCTTCTGGGTCCGACGATTTCATTTAAAACCCATTTGAAAACAGGTCATCATTTTAGTGTTCAACTGATCAGCATTAGCATAAACTCATTAACTTGTTTTAATAGGTGTAGCTTCATTCTTACTTTGTGAGCACATAATTTGAATTCTTTAGCTAATATTTAGTGTTTAGAATGACTTTATGTTGATATTGCGTTGTGGTTCAAAATCGATAAGTGGTTGAATATTGGAATTCTAAAGAGAACTGCAACTAACATTGGTAACTAACATAAGAAAGTTACTAATACTAATGAACAAAAACAAAAATATTGGGAACGGGTTTATGTGAGAAGGGGTACGCATAAATGAGAAGTCTAAGCAAGGGGTACATGAGAGAAAAAAGTTTGGGAACTGCTGTATTAAGTTATTGGTTTGACACAGGCTTGGAAATCTCACCAATAAAAAGACCCCAAACATTGGTGCATGAGTGTAACACATCTGTTCCATTAAATTCTTTAACATGCATTCCTGATCTTTCATCCTAAACATATGTTTAAAATTTTGGTCAGTCTTTTACCATTTTTTCTTTCCAGAATTGTAACTTTGTGTTAAAAATAAACGAACAATGTGAAATAGCATAAATAAAAAATATAGAATGGCAAACAGCTGTTTTGGAGCCCCTAAAGCTCCATCAGTGCCAATTCAAAAGATTAAAACCGATTCAAAAGTTTAAGCCATATGCTTGCATCTCTCATAAGCATCCAAGATCCTTATGGTTTTTAACTTTATGGTCTTACAGTCCTCCACCAATCTCTTGTGACCAAAAAAATGTCAGTGAGTGCATGTTAGTTTTTTTTTTTTTTTTTTTTTTTTTTTTTTGCAAGTCGCATTCCTCTGTAACATTGTTCTGGCCAAATTTTCGTGTCTGCTGATGTCCCAGTGTCTTTAAGTACTTAACTCCTATCTACTTCAGTACTAATGTGTTTTATCTTATACTCTTGTTGTAAGTATGCATGCTCATTCTTTCTTTCTGATTTTCACGACAATGACTTGTAACTCCTCAGCAGAGTTGTATAATATAGATGTGCATGCCACGTGCAGAAAATTTTCTGCAAAATTCAAAACTTTGCAGATTTTTTTTGGGGGGGATATTGAAAAATTATAAATATTCCCCAATTTTTTTACTGTTTGCACACAATTCAAAGTTTAGAGACGCAAAACATTGTTGTGACGTCACAGACGCTTTTATTTCTATTTTTCGCAGACTAGAGCTCGGCGCCGATTGGTTTTCTATCGGCAGCTGCAAGGACATTTTAGCCTGGTGGTGGCAGTTAAATCCAATGCTTTCGTAGTGTTCAAAAACATTTTAAATTTAATTTCTTTAAAATGATTTAAGGTAAATTTAAATATTTCAAAATGCACTGTCTGGCGGCTAGCCAAAAAAAAATTCTGTGGCTGAAAAATTTTCAAATAAAAATAATAATAGAAAATAGTATTAGAAAAATAATATATCATAAATGACACAGAGGAAATGATGTATTATTTTTAGGCACATGTTTTTTATTCACAACTCCTAACACAGCCGAAGCCACCGCCAGGATGTAGGACATATCTTAGCACACCATCAAACACATGCAACTCGCACCAAAGTGGTACTTAGAGTGGCCTGTACATTCGTTTTATTAAACTTTAGGATTTTTCTTCATTTCTTTTTTTATTTAAAATTAATTTTAAATATATTGAGATGAGGAAAATTAGTGTGCATTTACAAAGTAAGCACAGTCAAGCGAGTTCTGTTGATAAAAGAAGTGCAAATCAATCATCAATAATTGCAGCTTTTGTCAAACCTCTAAATAAGCATGGGAAGGGAAATATTGATCCCATTTCTGAAAATATTAAATGTAGAAGTACTTCCTCTGAATTGACTTTTTCCCGGAGTGAGGAAACCCTTAGTCTTAGATGATTCTTCTAAGCCTGCTCTCTCAAAGAAAATTCTGAATTGCGTGTTTCAATGTTGTCTGAAATGTTGTATTGTTTTTTTAAACCAAAATAATTGTTTAATTAATTTTTAATATAAATGGCAATTATTTTAAACTATTGCTTTTAATTCATAACATCAAAATAATATAGCATATAATTTTATTAAACATTAAATTAATTTGCAGAAAGTTTTTGGTTTTATACAAGTCTGCTCCTCAGGTAGATCTTGAAATTCTAAATTGTTAATTCTGATAATTTATTTTTAAGATAAGTTATTTTTTTATGAACACAAAGAATTAAGGGTTAAACATTCATTTGTCAAACTTTAAACATTTATTTATTTTTCAACTTTATGAAAAACTTTTTTTTTTTTTTGTGTATGAAACTGATTATGGACATATTGTCTTTATTGTTTATTTTGTTAATTTTGTTTTGATTTTCTGTTTAGAGACTCCGTAATTTTTAAGATCTTTCAGCAGTATTAATTGTTTTTTTAATTTACACCTTGTTAGTTGCCAACCTGACAGTTTTTGCAGGTTGGTCTGTTTGTCTTGGAGCACCCCGGTAATCTATTGTACATAAGGGCTAAACATATCAGGACCATTTTTGTTTAAGGTGGGATCTGGCCCACTACAAAATCCATGCCATACACTGCTGAAGTTTTGATGTCATCAATGTGGCATTGTGCATAAAGACTGAAGTACCCATTGAAATAATATGGGCGAAAAACTAGAAATTTTTCATCTTTCAAATTTTAGGCACTGTTCTGCAAAATTTGTAAGATTTTCATTATGAATTCACCAAACTTCTGATTTTTATTCTTTAAATCAGGGTTTTAAAAAACCGTTAAAAAAAAAAAAACAGCCCAAGTGGGTAGCAGGGTGGGTACCCGGGCAGCTACCCACTACAACCCGTATGGTTGTAAAAAGCCTGCGTTTTTTTTTTTTTTTTTTTAAACCCAGCCCAGGCAGGTAGCTGGGCATGTATCCACTACAACCCTGCTTTAAATTAGTATAATTTATTAAACTAACTTTCTTAACTCTGGTTAGGCAAACATGGCAGTTGTTTACATCAGCTGAATTTGAGAACAGGAGTGATGTTTAAATTTCATAAGTAATTTGTTTTAATCTTGCATACTTAATATTTGTATTCAAAGTGTTTTTTGGATGTATTTCATGTGCTTTTTTTTTTTTTTTTTTTTTTTTTACTGTGTACAGATGAAAGTACGCCAAGTATATTAATAAAGGGTTTTAAAAATAAAGCAATGATTCTATCTGGTCTCTTCAACTTAATAAAGCAATGATTCTATCTGGTCTCTTCAACTTTTTTAGTGTCAAACCATGCATGACTGAATAGTAACATTTTAAAGTTTCTATTCTTAGTGTTTTATTTAAAGCATTCCTTTTAACAACTTTTTCTAAAATACAAATTAGAAGGCTTATCTTGCATTTCATTATTTTATAAACTTAACATATTTATAAGAATGCACATCATATTGATAGAAATCTTGTGAGGAAGACTCTGTTTTTATTTTCAACAGTTGAAATGTATTTTAAATGTCACAGCAACTCTATTTAGAGTTTTTTTTTTTTTTTCTCCTTTTACAAATTGGAAATGTCTGATGTTGGGATATTACCTTTTCAGCAACTCTGTTCTTTATTGTGTTTAAAGCTACTAAACTAAGTAATTATTTTGCATTTAAAGAAAAATATAGGAATGAGAGTAAAGAAGAATTGATATGAATAATAGTTCCATGATCTAGCAGGGATATCATTTGAAGAGTGTTAGAAGAGACAGTTATTCCCTTCAAGAAATTTTATCTTTCTGAATGATCAGGACATCATATGTCAGATAAGGGGGGGGGGGGATCATTGCTCAAAAGCTAAAATAACTTATCAGATTTTGTCTTCCCCACAAAAAAATATGACTTTTTAATATTTTCTTTTTATTGATTTTTATGTTCATTTTTAAAAGTGAAGTTTAAGATTTTTTTTAATTTGATTACAGAATAGTTTTGAACATAAAGTTTAATTTTTAAACTGGTGAAGAAGGCAGGAAGATAAAGAGAACTTCCTTGCTACCCTTTTTTTCTGTTCTTAATGTAAAGGCCTATGCAGTACGAAAATTTCTCTTATTCAAAGTCTTCATACTTCAAGCTTCACAATTTTATTGCTGAAATCCTGATACCATACCAGGGCATTTGGAGAATCTTTGTGGACGAAACTCTCCAGGTAAAATATTCTTATATTTCAATTGATAATTTTTATTTTGTATTATCAGAAATGAAATTTATTTATAAAAACATAACTATCTAATTGTATGTAATGCAATAGTTTTATAAAATATTAAAGCTGTTTCTTAATGTGTTAACAAATGTTAAAGGAAAGTTCTATATGTATAGACAGACTCGGTGCAGGTTTTATTTCAATTTTTAAATTCCATTGCAAGTTAGTTTACTAGGAAATCTATTTTCTAATAAATATATTTTAGGAATACTTAAGGAACTTGTCAATATACTTAGTTGTGTAGTTACTGCATCAAAGATAAAATAAATGTGTTTATTACTGTAAGGGGGAGGGTAATAAAAGTCCAGAGAATTGAGGAAATTGAATGTAGATAAAATATATCTGTATGCTATGATTGTGCATTCAGTTCCTTTTTTTATTATTATTTTTAATGCATTTGAAGCATAACTTTTGAATGAAAGTTCAAATTTTGATAATTTGTTTTTGTTGGAAAGGGCTCATTTAGCTTAGCTGATTGTCCCAATTTAAATTTCATCAGGTTTAAATGTGTGTGTCTACTTGTCCTTTTCCCTTTTTTTAAAGCCTGTAATTTTCATAAATGGGCTAATTGGTACAAAATTTGAATATGTTCAGGTACACAGTAATACAAGGGTAGATTAAAAAAAAAATGTTACAAGCAGCATCAATTGAAAAAGAAGTATTGTAGGAGGAATATTTTCTGTGAGGGTGGAGACCGATGGAGCTAGTTGTCTTACAGCGGTTGTACGGGTAGGTAGTGTAAGTTTGCAGACACGTCAGAGGGATTGAAATGACAAGAAGTTTAGAAAAGTGGTCTCCCTTGGAGGTGCGAGCCATGATTTGTTATGAGTTGTTTTGTTCATTATGGGTAAAGAATGTGTGCCATGTTGAGTGATGGTGTCATATTCCTGCATGACAATGCCAGTCCCCATACTGCTCAGGAAGCTCAAGAAATGCTGCAAAAGTGGGAAGTCTGGAGCACCTTTCATACAGCCCAGATTTGGCACCCAGCGAGTATTTCCTTCCGAAATTGAAGAAATACTTATCTGGAACAAGGTTGTGTACAGACAGTGATGTGAAAACAGCTGTCGAGAACTGACTGAATGGGAAGGGGCGTGATTTCTATCAAGCTGATTAAACAAGTTGGTCCTGCGTTCAAATAAATGCCTAAATAGATTTGGTGATTATGTGCAAAAGTGATCGGTAAGTATGCCACTTAATTCCCTTTTTGTATTTTCTGTCTATTGTTAATAGTTTACCCCTGTAACCATTTTTTTGGATCCATACCAGGGCAGGTTTTTTTAGTTTAGTTTTTTCTAAGTGAGGGGGAAAGAGGTTATCACGTGACTTTTTTTCCGATAGGGGGGGGCTTGTTTTTTTTTTGGTTTTTTGAGAGGGGGCGTAAGTGGGGGACGACATTTTTTCATGTTAGAAGATGAAGGTGATTTTTTGGCTGTTGGAGGTCTGGGTGCTTTTTCAGGAGTGGAGGGAGGGTGGGCAGGATTTTTAATTTAGTTTTTTCTCAGGGGTGTCATGTGACTGGATGGTATAGGAGAACGAGGGTAAAGATTGAGTTGTTTTTGGCTGTTTGTCTTAGGGGAGGAAGTGTCATGCAACTTTTCATGTAGGATAACAACTGTAAATTGTTGAGTGGCTGATTCAATTAAATAAATCATGAATATAATTATTTTAGATCTAATAAGTTTTCTTTATTTTTATAATATTAATGCATTAAACTATTTAAATTCTTAATTTATAAAACTATTTTGCATATCTAATTCAATACTTCATATAATTTTATATTAATGTTTTCATTATGTAGTTTGTTTGCTATTATATATTTTCCCCGGGGAAGTTTTCCCATTTAAGATGTTTTATTTATCCAGTCCCAGTCCCCTGAAAAACTTAAGCAGGTTTCACTGTATATACTTCCAGATGAGCTGACTTGGACTGGTCTGAGGGGGAAGTGGACCCTGGTCCGGGGAAGCTTCACACTATAGCTGATCCAGTATTTTTTCTTTGACTCTGCATGTACAGTATAGGACCCCAAATCTGGAATGCTCGGGATCACTGCTTTTCTGGATTTTGGAATTTTCCAGATTTTAGGTCTTAACTCAAATTAGTCTACAAACGGCAATATGATGGAATTCCGGTATTCATTCTGTTTAGAATAAGACATAATTATCTTAACTACAACAAAACGACATAATTATCTTAACTACAACAAAATATCACTTTTTAAAGTGGTTGGTTTTCACATTGCACGCTTTTTAAAGTGGGTCACATCCACTGTAAAATAAAAATAAAACTGATAATCTTTATTTATCAGACACTTTAAACATGTCTGATAATTTCAATTGCTTCATCTGCTTTGGCTTTTCGTTCTGCAACACCTCTTCTATTTTATAGAGTTACATAATCTGTTCTTGGGTTATAAAACTTTTTTGTTCTAACCCCATAATCCATTCATCCGTCAGACTGATGCACTCATCTATAAGGATGTTTGCAGCTCTCGGCTCGTTGACGTCATCTCTGGTATCATCATCGCCATCATTATCGCCGGCTGGATAAGTGATGTGCAGTTGGGTGGAAAATAATGCACAACATTATTCTTTTCCACAGTTCTTGAAGCAGTGTGAGCTGAGCAATTGTCAAG
Organism: Maratus michaelseni; assembly: GCA_963931845.1. Classification (NCBI taxonomy): domain Eukaryota; kingdom Metazoa; phylum Arthropoda; class Arachnida; order Araneae; family Salticidae; genus Maratus; species Maratus michaelseni. The sequence goes on from OZ007599.1 coordinate 130,597,304, forward strand.
CAAAGGAAGGATTTTCCAGTTTTCAGGAAGACCTTGTTTCTGGCAATGGTCACGGGCTGCTGGAACAAAATGATTTTCAAACCATTGTTTGAATATTTCTGCTGTCATCCATGCTCGTTTATTCGCTCTGTAAAGAACCGGCAAAATCTGAACTCCCTTTAAAGCCCTTGGATTTTTACTTTTGCCGATCATTAACAATTTACATTTATGTGTTCCGGCAGCATTTGCGCATGCATAACAGTTAGTCTCTCCTTGGAATATTTAAATCCAGAAGCTGGAGTTTCCTCAGGAGTCAATAGGTTTTTCTAGGCACATAACGCCAAAACAAGTCTCATCTGCGTTATATACCTGTTCTGGTGAAGTTTTTCCTGGGTAATGATGTTCTCAAATTCTTTGCTGAAGGAATCAGCAGCTTCAAAATCTGCCGATGCCCTCTTGCCAGAAACCTGAACTAAACGTAATCCGTGACTCTTCTTAAACTTGCTATACCATCCTGATGAATAATCGCATGTGTTTAGGATGTGTTTAACTTGGCATGGAAATTTTTTGCTTGTGCCATAATAACTGCACGATCGAATGGAAAGTTCTCTGATCATCGTTGCTGAATCCACTCCATTAGAACTCTATCAACATATGAACACTTTTCAAATTGTGCAAAGTTTTTCGATGTGCCATCAATTCTGGAAACATCTCTTTCCGCAAAAACTGTAAAAATCTAAAAAATCTTTTTTGAGATAAAATCAGTTTTTCTTTTTTATTGCAATAAAAAAGTTTCGGGTTAACAGAAACATTTACAAACAATTGAGGACAAAAATATGCATCGGCAATTGAAACCATGCTTTTTGAAAAACAAGTTGAGTAATGAAGTAATGGAAGGCAAATATGTTTTAAGTGGACTTCGTTTTTGATTGGAAAACATGCATCTTGCCTTTTCAAAAAATTTCCTTTAAAAGAAAAAGGGTATCTAAAATCTTGATATTTCTCTCAATTATGGAAACAAATATTCCTTTTGTTCTCAAATTATATGAATTTTGCAAAGCAAGACTGAGTGTGTAGAGAAAAGTGTATTTACTCAATTATTTTAGGCAACTTCAGTGTCCATTCTTGTTGTACTTTTTATGAAAACCCTTTTATATTGAAAGTTATGAAACAGCAGTCTCCTATCTAGACTCAGAGATATACCAAGCAATTTTCATCTTTGGTGCCATGCAAATCTGTTAAATTTTGTAAAGTCAGATTCTACACAAGCAGGTAAAGTGACTTGAGTTTGTCAAAACATTTGCACCCTCTGAAAATCCATAGTCCATGTCTTTTTTTCTGGCCTAGTCCTATCCTGAAGATGAGCCATGTTTATGAAGAGCTATCCTTACGTACTTGTACTCACTACCTTAACCTTTTATCTACTGATGGTACTTTTAAGTACCATCAAAGAAAACCTTGTATAAAATTTCTTTAATCTGTCTAATAATAATAAAAGTAGGTTTTATTTTTTATATAAAGTACTTTGCTGGATCACATAATAAAAAGCTAAATATTTTATAAAGTGCAGGGGCGCACCGACCCAGTGTGCAATGTATGTGGCGCACACAGATGCCAGGATAGTAAAAGCGCCAAAGATGTTAGGCGAGGACAAAATGATAAAATATTATTCATTTAAACTTTATACTCTGCTTAAATCGAAAATGGCTAATTTCTGATGAATTTACGAATGTCTTTTTAATTTTAAGACTCATAAAATTGGCAGATACTCTTATTCAGAAACTGAAATCGAATATAGTTTTCCATTGTTCGATAAAGTGTATATATATGTATATATATATTAATTATAAAATGTACATTAAAGAAAATCTGAATATACATTTGCAAGTCCTTTTAATTTTGTCTTGTTTCAGGAAAAAAAAAATCTATAAAATACAATTAAATTGTCTAGAAAACGTAATTAATTTTAAGGTGGTCCTCAAAAATATTTTTCTCTGCTCAACATCACGAAACTTTCTTTCATATTCACTACTCATTTTTATACGTAAAGACAAAGAAAATTTTCTGTTGGAAAATGCTGTCAAAGTTGAAGTTTTAATCCCAATTGCAGGACACTCTAACCATGGAAAGTCATGAAACAGAAATCAAGATGTAATATGCAATTCATTTATCGAAAAATGAAAAACGCTATTTAATTCCATATCACTTCAATATTCATACCTGTCATTTTCCTGTTTTTATGTATAAAAATGAGTCTGAATAAGTTTTGCGATATTGAATGTCTAAAAATATTTTTAAGGACTCCTTAAAACGATTTATGTTTTCTAGAAAATTTAATTGTATTAATAGGTGCATCAAACAAGGCAACATGCAAATGTACATTATATTTGTATATACAAATTGTTTTCTTTATTGTACCAGTTTTATACTTATAAATAGTTAATCCCAGTGGCAGAAATTTCTGTAGCTGTCTGCGACAAGCTTTTAAAATTTCATAATCTGTCTGCAAATTTTGCATGTAATTTTAATGAATGAATAATACACTAAACTAGGAATTTTTTATCATTTTATTTAAAATATGGTAAGCATGATGCATTCTCATTAATTTTGCTTATAACTTTTGATGTTACATATAGTTTCATCGTTTCACTTCTTGTGGAATTTCTAAAATGGGAAGGATAAGCTTATCCCGGGACCAGGGTGATTCTGAGTAAAAAAATATTTTCTGAAATTCAGAGATTTTTGTGAAAGGATCTGGGCGGGGGCCTCCGAGATGTCGCTGTGTGTCCTTAACCGGGCCTGCTACAAGTGACGTCACAACCTGCTGACGTCAAAACAGTGATCCATAATAACTTAAAAATTTTCATGTACTTTGTTCGTTTGTACGTATTGTTTACGATAGTATTTTGATTTTATTTATTGTTTTATATAGTAATTAATAATATTTTTCAGTGTATTTAGATTATAATGCTATCAATAATTATTGATTATAATTATTAAAGAAAGTGTAGATTATATCTATAAAATAATGAGAAGAAAATGTTGTGCTCCTAGTTTCTAATCTAAGTCTTCAAATTCGCTACTGATAATGAAAAGAAGAAATTTTAGCTACGAAAATTACCTTGTGATAATTATTTTTACATTTCAACAGAAGTGGTCTGCATTAAATGTTTCGATATACGTTTCATAATTCGTGAAGCTAAAATTAATATGATGATATTGAACTTGCTGTGCTGAGAAAAAAAAAAAAAAACCCTAACAACGAATGTCCATCCTACTGTAATGGAAATATTCCGGCATATTTGAATGAATTTGTACTTCCAAATCAAAAAGAGTCAAATGATCTTTAGAAAAAAATAAAAATAAAAGAAGCAGACGATAAACAGTTTAAAAAATGATTTTGAAAGAAATACTGTAATAAATTGAATGAAATCTGGATGCATTTATTTAGAAGTGAGTGTGCTTTGTTTATAAAATTAAAAGTAACTGATTTACACAACTTAGTAGTTCTACGTAGTTCCATTTTTAACATTTTAGCTAACTTAAGTGTACAAATATATTATGAAAATAAAACTTTTGATAAGTTAATTTGAGTGGTTATTAGGTCCTAGACCAAAGTACAATAAATAGACAATTATTAAAATATTACAAGTCAGTTACAAAGTTAAGATAGAAAATTGGGTACTTTTTGGTTAGCCGGGTGCCAGTGATATATATATATATATATATACACACACACACACATATATATATATATATATATATATATATATATATATATATATATATATATATATATATATATATATATATGTACATTACATGTATCACTGGCGCCCGGCTAACCGAAAAGTACTGAAAAAGGCTTATGGCGAGAGAAGGAAAGTTGGCAACATTTTCTGGCAACCTATTCGTAGTTTCATAAAAATAAGTATTTTTTTTTCAATATTTATATAATTTATTTAATATAAAGAAGCCATATATCTCTTTTTATATGCAGGTAGAACAGAATTGTATATATAAATAATTTTATATATATATATAAATAAACAAAAGTTCATTAGGTTTGTTTTCATAATTGTGTATATAATTTAAAAACATATCTAATTTTCTGAAGCCCGGATTACACTAAAGCATTAAAAAGTGCCAAGGTCTCTATAGTTAAAAATGTCGATTTCTCTATTTAAATTGACATTTATTGTGTTTTGGTGGTTAAATTATGGTATGTAGTTGTAAAAGGGAGGAATGGGATTGATTTTGTAAAGTTTTTGGTAGATTTATTATATTTTTTGTACGTATATTTATTGTAAAATAATGTGTTTAGGAAAAGGTAAGTCAATGGGTTCAATCTGATTTATTAATCTTAGCATTTTTTTTTAATTTAAAACTTTTAATTTCCTTTAATAAAACAAGTGTATTGATTCCCTTTTTATTTCACGATTATGAAATTTAATATTATTTATGTAATCACAAATTATAAGAGCGGAAATGCTCTTTTTATTACATCTTTCTGCTGCGATACATTGACCAAAGTGGATCACTACTGTGACATCACTAATACTTGTAGCAGGCCCGGTGAAGGACACACAGCGACATCTCGGAGGCCCCGATCTGGGGGGGAGGGGGAATTTCCCTCCCCTGACGCAGCTACAGAAATTCCTTCTTTAGAAAAATGTCTTAAAGTCCTGCATCAGCTGCAGATCGGATTAACTCTGCTTTCTATTCGAGCTGAGTTTATATTCCTGCAGGTTGGGTTCGGGTTAACCCAATTTTTTTAACGTTGTTTCTGTATATTGTTTCAGATTTAAAAATTTATATATTGAAAATTGATGTTTGTGTGTGATGTTTTCTGAAGAGACCGCTAAAGTGCAGAGCTGCAAGATTTGGCAGGAAGAGTCTGAAGTGTTGTTTGTCTGAAGTTATGCACTTCAAAGCCTGCTTTTTGACTAGTTTTCTTAATTTTTATGTTTTTCTTTTTCTTTTTGCAGTGAATTTTCTACATTAGTAAAAGGAATCCAGAATTCCTACATCTATTTTTGAATTTTTTATGCAATTTTTAGCATTTTTTCTCGTTTTTGCATAGACATTAGTAAAAGGAACTGGGTTTCAATATTTTAGCAGTCTTTTTATGCAGTAAATTTTGTTGATACTCACGATTATTTTTTTCCACAATTGTTTGATAAAAGTCGCATTTTTTTTTTTTTTTTTTTTAATTGCGTTTTTTTGCCGAAATTTGCATGTTTTGCTGACATTCGTGTGTTGCGTGTTTTTACCGCGATCCTTTGCCGAAATTCGTGTGCTTTTATCAAGATCCTTTGACGAAAATCGCATATTTTTACCATGCTCTTTTGCCGAAATTCGCGTGTTTTTACCGCGATCCTTTGCCGAAATTTCATTAGTGCAGACAAAAATTTTTCTTCGACTATGTCGCCGTGTCGCTGCTACTGGGTAGTTAATACAAATTCACACTTTCTCTATACTTGTTTTTTTAGAGGGTTTTTAACTCAGTAAAGAAATGTTAAAATTACACTTATTTAATCTATTTAATATTATAAAAATTTTACGCAGAAAATAAATATTTTTTATCTTAGTATATGATTTCTAATTTCATTTAGCCTCTTAAAAAACAATTATTCTATTTTTTTTTCCTCCCGTTTTGGATTAATTTAAAAGACAGACGAGCAAAAATATAAATTTTCCAACTTTTGCTTAATTTATAAATTTAAGCAACCGTACTATAATCGCACGATGTGCCATAAAGATTCCATAATTAAAAATATGCAAAAAAGTCTTTTTATTCCATCCATTTTGTTCTCTTTTCACAATAATTAACTATATATTAAGCAGAGTACGCAGTGGAATCTTTAACTTATGGAAATGCTTGAATGTGGCAGACTTTAAGGAGTACAGCAGGAGTAACAACAAGATGATTTTATTGATGAATAATATACAAATGACAATCCAACGTCAGCATTACTTTTGCCGAACAAAATTAAAAGCAAAATAAACTTTCATCAATAAACTAACAGCCGCCAGCAGCCTTCAAAACGTAGCCAAGCTACGACGTCATAAGTAGTTACATGGCAGAAAAACAAAGTGCTGCTTTCAAGCGAGCTACGTAAGAAAAACAAGGCAAAGCAAAAACAGACAAGGGCGAAATCCAAACATCTTGAACTGCTACATATACCAGTCTGTTCTGGAAAATTTGCATACAGTTGTTGCCATTCTATAAAGAGAAAAACGTACGCGAAACTCCATTGGCTTCACGGACTATGACGTCAAACGACGACCAATCAGAGCAGCGATCGTCAGACGCGAGCTCTGGGTCGAAAGTAACAGCAAGTAACAGTGATTAACCGCAATCCAAAAACACAGCGATAGATCGTGGATGAATCGCGTGTTTATCCGAAAAACCTCGCGAAGCAATGGAGTTCGTTTGTACTTTAACATAGGCTTGGGGATGGTAAAAACTAACTCATGTCATGTGAAAAGGAAATATTTAAATAAATATATTTTACACTTAAACTTTAATACATGACATAACAATCAGCCCCCTTTTTAGCATCCCCAAGTCTTTACAACAACTTCAAGAAAAAATATTCAAAAATTTAAACATGAAAAATACACATTATACTTAATTCAAAAACAGCCAGTCTAATCATAACTAGGTCGGGGAAACCACAAAAACTCACCGGCCAGGCACTGATACCAAAAATTGTAGTTTCTTTTAACTCTCATCATCTCAAATTTCTAACTCTCAAAAATATTTAAACTCTTCTGAAAAAGACAGTCTCATCAATGTCATGTCAAAAAGACATGGCAATGAAAAGAGTGGCCAAAAATTAAATTTAAAAATTTAAACTTCAAAAATTTGCATACAAAATTTCATTAATTGTTCTTTAACCTGAGGTTTTGTGAAAGGATCAGCTAAATTTAATTTACTTGAAATATACTTTAATTTAAACAATTTATCATAAACTAGATTTCTTAGAAATAAATATTTAATATGAATATGTTTATTCCTTTGATTCTCAACAGGTGAATTAGAAAAAGCAATAGCTGCCTGATTATCACAAAACAATGAACATTCTTTAAGATTTAAATTTAAACTTTCATTTTCTAGAACATTTTTAATCCACATTAACTCTTTTGCAGCTTCAGTGAGAGTTACATACTCTGCTTCCATAGTTGAAAGCCTGATGCATTTTTGCTTAAAGGTTTTCCAAGAAATTGGTGACCCGTCTAAAAATAAAATAAAACCTCCTATGGAAACTTGATCATCTCTATTTGCTGCAAAATCAGAGTCTGAATAGCAAGAAATTTTTAACTCTTTAATTCTAGATAGTTCCAATTTAAAATGTTTAGTGTATTGCAAATAACCGAGTAATCTTAATAAACTGTGCCAGTGTTTCATACCTGGGTTAGATTGGAACTGTGATAAAAGATTTACAGAATACATTATATCTGGCCTTGTTCGACCAGCAATAAAACTTAGACAACCAATTAAGTTTCTATAAGGGAATTCAGACATTTCATTAACTTCATTCTGATTTACTGGAGAGTCTATTTTTGACAAAACTAGCCCCTTAGGTATTGGGACATTACTCAAAGGAATATTATATTTTGAATACAAGCTACAAACTTTGTCAATATAAGAATTTTGATGAATGTACAGCTTGTCTTTGACCTCTTGAAATTCAATACCTAATAGCTTTCTTGTTTTCCCTAAAACTTTCAGATTGAAAAACTTATTTAACAAATTTACACCAAGTTCCAAATCACTTTCTGTTTTACCGAAGATGACCATGTCATCTACATACAATAAAAGAACAAGTTTATTTTCATAAGTATAAACACAGTTGCACCAGTTAAGTTTAATAAAATTTAGTTTTAAAAGTACATCATCTATTTCAAAAAACCATTGACGACCACTTTGATGGAGGCCATATAAAGCTTTATTTAATTTACAAACTTTACCTGTTTCACTAATGAAACCCTCCGGCTGCTGCATATATATGATCTTATCCAGATCTGCATATAGATAAGCATTATTTACATCTACTTGAACATTTAACCATTTAAAAAGACATACGAAAATAGTGAAAAACAATCTTATAATTGAAAAACTTACAACTGGACTGAAAACTTCATAACTTAAACCTTTTATTTGACTAAACCCCTGAGCTACAAGACGTGCTTTAAACCTCACAATTTCATTATTTTCATTTCTCTTAACCGTGTAAACCCATCTGTTACCCAAAATTTGTGCATCTTTAGGTGGTTCAACAAGATCCCAAACTTTGCGGTCATACATGACCTGCATTTCCTGGTTCATTGCTTTTTCCCACTCTGATGCTTCGGGTGTTTTAACAGCTTCCTTGTAACTTCTAGGGATTTTTAATTCAATTAAATTAGCTTCATTTGAAAAATTTGAGACTTTACCAGATTGATTATTTTTCCCCCTGAAATCAAAAAAAATCATAATCATATTTTATGTTATTCTCTGCACAGTACTTTATTGTATCATTTAAAGACCTTAATTTAACTCTAGTTCCCTCAATGCCAGAATAAATATCTGTCCTGGGCTCATTTTTCCTAGGGACAGCACTCCGAACCCAATTAATAGATGTACAAGGAATTAAATTTGGGCTGTCATTTGAATTTTGAATAGTTGAACTTCTAGTCTTTACAGGGCTAAGAGTAGTTTCCTTTACTTTGGCTGGGATATCACTTCTACTTTCTGACTCTATTGGGTCATCTATCATAGGAAAGATATCACCATCCTCTGGGAAGTTCAAATAGGAAAAAGAATGAAAATTGTGTTTTGGACTATTTATGACATCAACCCCCCTTTTACTCTCATCAAACCTAACATTTATAGTTTCAAAAATTCGCTGCTCATCTATTATCCAACTGCGATACCCTTTAGTCATTTGTGCATAACCACACATAATACCAAGTTTTGCTCTCATATCGAGCTTCTTTCTTTTTTGTTTGGGTATACCAACATAAGCTAAGCAACTGAATTTTTTAAGATGAGAAACAGAAGGCTTTCTCCCAGAATACAATTCAAAAGGAGTTTTACTGAAATTTTTATGGCAAACTCTGTTCCATACATACGTGAAACATAAAAGAGCTTCAGCCCAAAATTTCTGAGACAAGCCACTAGAATTTAAAAGGGTTTTTACACCATCAAGGGCAGTTAAATTGAAGCGTTCCGCGCAACCATTCATCTCAGGCGAATACGGGTACGTTTTCTCATGGGCAATGCCCCGACTTTCCAGAAAGTTATCAAATTCATCATTACAGAATTAAAGTCCCCCATCCGTTCTAACAGAGACTACTTTCTTATCTAAAAACCTTTCGGCTCTCTTTTGATACTTAAGAAATGTCTCGAAAACATCAGACTTATTTTTAAGGGCATATACAGTAACTTTTCTAGAAAAATCATCTATTATAGATAAAAAATACCTGCTTCCCCCATGAGATGAAACTGGCAGCGGCCCACACAAATCCATATGCAGCAACTGAAGAGGAACTTTAGAACAAATTTGACCAACAGGCTTAAAAGAGACCTTTTTAGATTTAGCCAATTTACAAGAAATACCATCTTCAGTCAATTTTGATAGCATAGGAAGACCATTAACACTTTCTTGTTTACTGGTGTTAATTACATATTCATTGTTAATATGGCAAAAACGTTCATGCCACAACTCATTAACATTTACTTTATCTACTTGATTTGCTGATAAATTGACTGGATTGTCATTTCCTTTACATTTAGTAATATACTTTGATGGCTTCAAAAAATACAGGTCATTTTTCCTTAAAGCATAAAAAAGTTCATTTCCCTTTTTGTCATAAACAAAAACTTTACCATTTTTATCCACAAAATTTATCCCAAGTTTTTCAAGCTTAACACCAGAAAGCAAATTTCTTCTTAAATTAGGATTATATAAAACATCTTTTAAGATAATACGATTGAATTTTCCATTTTTACAACGTACTAAAAACTGAATTGTACCCCTACCCTCAACTGGACATTCTTTCTCCCCAACTGCAAGAGACATGTGCAAGTCAGATACTGGCTCAAAAGTGAAAAATAAATTTCTATTGCTACAAAAATGCGCTGTAGCGGCAGTGTCAAAAACCCAATGGGAATTTCCATAGCCCAGATCTGATGAATTTGCCTCTCATAATTCAGGAGAAAGCTCAATTAAGCTACATTCAAGTTCAGAGAAAGTACAATTCAAAAGGTTTTTACATTCTACATTACTAGTTTCCAAAGGTCTTGAAAAATTTTTACTTTGAAAGTTACTTTTATTTTGGAAATTACCTTTATTTTTATTATTAGATTTAAAATTTCCAGAACCATATTTATGAAAATTACTTTTATGATTAACATCAGAATTACTTTTCTCATTACAAGCTTCATTACTAGATTTACTTAATTTAAGTTTAGAATTAGAAATTAAATGACCATACATTTTACAATAAAAACAAGGACCAATTTTACTTTTGTTCTTATAAAAATCTCTAGATTTACCTGGTTTAACAGACGATTCACTAGCAAAAGCTACATTCGAAGAGTCCTTTTGAGACAACTTTAAGCAATTTTCCTCCAACAACAGTTCAGCTTCTATTCTTTCAGGTAAGAACTCAGCATCAGTCCACCTGTAAATGGCTTGAACAGTAGCTTGAAAATCATCTGGAAGGCTTCGAATCATCTGATAGCCCAAGTAAAGTGGCTGCAGTTGATGACCAATGTCATGAAGACGTTCAGCAGCTTGCTTCACTCGACACAGAAAAAGACCTAAGTTTTCACCAGGAACATACCTTGTATTAAATAAGACATCAAGAAGTTGAATTACTCTTGCTCTTGTGGTTGGCTCAAAATTGTCATGAAGAATTTTCCAGGCTTCTGCTCCATCAGTGGTACTTGAAATTAAAGGCTTGAATTCAGAACTCAGGGACTGGTAAACAATGGTGTAGGCTCTGTTTTTCCTTAGTTTCACATCCTGCTTTTCTCTCCATGTCAGATCAGATTTCTTAGTATCTCCACTAGCTGTTTCCGTTTTAGCAGCCTCTGTAGTTTCCGATTTAGCAGGTGATAAACTCTTGGGTATCTCCTCTCCGTCTTTTTTCTCAATGAACTCCCACGCTCCATAATGCAGCAACAGAACTTTAACTTCATGCTTCCAATTTTCCCAGTTACTGCCAGTCAGCAAGGTGACGTTTTGATTATTTTCCATCAGCCCCCGTCGCTTTATCATGGCAACTCTCGAACTTGAAGCTTTCAGAAGGTCAACAGCATGGAAAACAATTCACAAAATGAAAGTTCACTTTCAAAACAAACCAGAGCGAGAGAGAGTCCACAGGCACAAAAGTATCACCGTTTCTTCATTTCCACATCTCCTTAAAAAACCACTTAAATTCCGGTTATGAGCCTGGGCCCATAACCCTGTTCTCTTTTCACAATAATTAACTATATATTAAGCAGAGTACGCAGTGGAATCTTTAACTTATGGAAATGCTTGAATGTGGAAGACTTTAAGGAGTACAACAGGAGTAACAACAAGATGATTTTATTGATGAATAATATACAAATGACAATCCAACGTCAGCATTACTTTTGCCGAACAAACTTAAAATTAAAAGCAAAATAAACTTTCATCAATAAACTAACAGCCGCCAGCAGCCTTCAAAACAAAGCCAAGCTACGTCGTCGTAAGTAGTTACATGGCAGAAAAACAAAGTGCTGCTTTCAAGCGAGCTACGTAAGAAAAACAAGGCAAAGCAAAAGCAGACAAGGGCGAAATCCAAACATCTTGAACTGCTACATATACCAGTCTGTTCTGGAAAATTTGCATACAGTTGTTGCCATTCTATATAGAGAAAAACTTACGCGAAACTCCATTGGCTTCACGGACTATGACATCAAACGGCGACCAATCAGAGCAGCGATCGTCAGACGCGAGCTCTGGGTCGAAAGTAACAGCAAGTAACAGTGATTAACCGCGATCCAAAACACAGCGATAGATCGTGGATGAATCGCGTGTTTATCCGAAAAACCTCGCGAAGCAATGGAGTTCGTTTGTACTTTAACGTAGGCTTGGGGTGGTAAAAACTAACTCATGTCATGTGAAAAGGAAATATTTAAATAAATATATTTTACACTTAAACTTTAATACATGACATAACACATTTTAAATGATTCAGAGTTGCAATCTTTAAATTCATCTTTCTAAGTTTTTTGTTTTTCAGTATATCGGTTGTTCTAAGTGACAAAACTTCAAGAAATATTTTTCAATTCATTCCCTATTTCTTTTTGGACGATCGTTGATGAGACTAAAGATTGGATTTTCAGTACTATAGTTTATTTTTGAAAAATTAAAGTGTTAAGTAAATAGTCATATTTACAGAATTTTTTGGATGCGTTCATAATTATATAAATACGTAGTAGCATCTATAGTCGTCGTATGGTCCATCCGTCCGCATATAACAGCGCAAAAACTACCCAATAGAATGGTTTGAAATTTAATATCTAATCGTTGCAGAATTTTGTCGAGTCCATTTAAAATTTTATGAAAATCAAATCAAAACTTAGAAAGGTATTAATAAAAGTTTTCTTCATGCTATTAAATCCTATCACACATAATTAATTCAATTATATCCCTTGATAGGTAATGATTCTAAGTTGCATTGGTGATTACATCCTATTGAACATGGAGTCATTATTTCTGTATTACTGATCTTTTAATAATCTAATCTGAATACTAAAATTGTTTAATTATAGCAATCCTATAATCTTACCAACAGTTTTTGGATAGATGTTTCCGGAGAAATAGATATTAAATGGAAAAAGAGTTTAAATATGGTTTTCAAGTTCTGAAATTTTCAAAGTTAGGCTTAAGTTTCCCATTGGAATTTTCAGTAAATGTCAGTAAAAGATAAAATGTTGCCAACTTAAAATGTACTTATTATATTACTGAAATTAATCATATCATAATAAAAGACTATATAATTCATTTCACTAATATAATAACAGTACGAATGCACCTCATTTGCCACGTTTGACGTACAATCTCCAACTTGATTACAGATGTCATGGCATTTTTTTTTTCTTTAACTAACTTTTTAGAAATCTGATCAAAAATAACATGCTTTTATTATGCAATTTTGTGTTTTAATTTGGTGCCATTTTTTTTAATTTATTAAGTAATTTGTGCCAGTAATTTTATTTTATGTAACAAAAATTGAGCATGTTTCTGAGAAAAGTATGACACAAAAAGCATTTCAAAATGCCTAAAATGTAAAATTTTCTCAAATTTTTTTTTTTTTAATTTCACTTTAAAAATAGCATTTTTGCTTGATTAAATCATTTTCCTCAATAAAACTTTTTAAGAATATGTCAATAAGGTATTATAAAATACTCAATTAATGAAATAGTTCAAAGGATATCCTTAAAATTTTCGATACTTGAAACATTTTACAATATGATGGCCAAAATGAAACGGCACATTTGAAATATAAAGAAAATACCACGGCTCATCCAAGATAAGAAATTAATAGTTTTGGATTAAATTGTGGATTTTAATTACTTATTTAAATTTCTACACTATGACTTCTGTATGGAGAGTTAAGTCAAAATGAATTTATTTCTTTAACACTGATAACCATTTTGCTTCAAACTTTTTGAAGATATTTCACAATATTTAAACACATTGGTAAAGTTATAAAACTACTTAGATTTTCGTTTTTGGGAAACTTTTGGAAGCAAATAAAATAATTTGTTTTACTATTATCGTATCATTTGTGGAAACATAGTGTATGAAAAATGAGATGTTGCATTATTTCGAAGAAACTAATTACCGTATATACTCGTGTATAAGTTAACCCCCCAATTCTTAGGCAAAATTTTGAAAAAAAATTGAATTTTCATGTATAAGTCGAACCACATTTCTGGTAGTATGTCGAAAAAGGATTTGTAATCGAGGATAAATATATAATATAAATTTTCATTAAATTAGTAACAAAAATTTTTTAAAAACTTTTTCTATCGGATATTATTTTAATTTAACGTTTTAAAACTGAAGAAGCTTAAACTATTTCGAAACCTATTCACATCAATTTAATGATACTTAAAAAGAAAAATTCTTTGAAAAATCTATTCAAGCCTTATTGACAAGGGTAAAGAACTTCTTAGACTGTTAAAATATAGTAGTTCTTTGTATTGTAGGACTTTTAGGAAAGAAATCTAGAAGCATTCTCAAGTTGAACTCTTTCTAAAAGGTGTTTCAAATGTTGAAAGGAATGTCCCTGTATTGAAGGGAATTCTATCCCAAGAGAAAATGGGTCAGAACAATTACAGGGACAATATTGTTGAGCTTTTTTTGTCAATCACAGGGAAATGACCACTGTCTGCTTTTATCTCTCTCCAAACTAGACCCGGTGACTCCAGTATTTTACTCCGCTATTTCACACTTCTTCTGGAGTGTGAAATATTTTTTATTTATTCATTTTACTTTCTCGTATATAAGTCGACCCCTCCAATTTCAACTGCCGAATTTTGTCTAAAATTCTTCGACTTATACACAAGTATATCGGTATTTTACTTCAAATTTTACAAAAAAAGATTTTTTTGACAAAAGAGATTGAATTGTGCTATTATTTCCTATTTCAGAAAAATCACTTTAAGATAATGAAATCCTGCAATTGTATTGGCACTAGAGATCTGCACGGGCCGGGCTTGGGCCTATTTTTCTTCACGGCACTCGGGCCGGGCCATACTTTTTTCTGAAGGCTCGGGCCGGGCCCTACTTTTTTCCTGAAGGATAAGGCCGTGCCTTAAATTATTTTTTCCGTACAGAGCCGGGACTGGTTTCATTCTTCCTAGTCTCCATGCCTTAAAATTTTTAGTCCTGGTTTTGACTCGTATGAAAATCATTGTCTCTGCGTACCTGGTCCGTTCGAAGGTCAGTAAAATAAGATCTGGCATAAAAATCTTTTCAAAACATGCATACATTTTTAAATCGCCATTATTTTATAATTAAACATTAAAATTTATTCTTTTTAAAGAATAGTAGATTTATACACTTATTAAAATATAGCTAAATTAAAATATAGTAAAACGTGTGAAAAAGAACCTGCTTATGATGGAATCCTGTCTTAAATTGAAAAATGTGTTGATCCATTAAAAATGAATATACTAATATGTAAGAAAAGAATGTATAATACATTTACACCTGCTAAGAAGGCAAATTGTCTATAACTCATTTTTTTTTTCTTCCCTATGCAATTCCATCTTAGATTTTACTGTATAGCATTTTTCTGATTTTTAACACTTCGATAAATGGAATATGGATTAACAATATCGATGATAACTTAAACACATACATACAACAAATAGAGATTTATTAAAAAAATAAATATTCCAGCTTGCGGCACCTCTATAAAAATGAAGATTATAAACATGAAAAAAAAAGGCTGAGATAGGAATTTTTGGTTAGATCTCCTCCTATGGGGCAAATTTTTAACCAAATCGACGTAAAAATTATGTTTTGTAGAAATTCACTCGGGCCGAGATTTTAACTTTTTAGCGGGCCGGGCTCGGGCCGAACTTTTAACTATTAAATCGGGCTGGGCCGGGCCCGGGCCTGGAAATTTCGGCCCGTGCAGACCTCTAATTGGCACCATAGTATGTTCAAACTAGTTTAATTTACCTAAAATTTTACAAAAAGATATTAAGGTCAAAAGAGTTCAATCAAGTTCATGCCATTCTTTCTTGTTTTTATTCTAGATTATGAAATCCTGCAATTGTATTGGTATCATAGTATGTTCAAACTCTCATTTACTGAGACAGAATGCATAAAATTCTGAAGAGATTCATACTTCAGTCTACATCTGCATTCGGCTGTGAAAGACAGAAAAAGTTCAATGCATCATTAATAGAATAAGGTAAGTTATTCATTTTATTCAGTTGGTTTTTCTTAATGAGATCTTTGATAATTTGAAAATGCAACTTAATTTGAACTTAGTTTGTTCTTTCTGAATGCTGTATTTAAGGCGGTATTCAAAAAAATATTTTTCCACGCTCAACAACTCAAAATTTTGAGACACATTCCCAGATTCATTTTTAAAAGTAACAACAGGAAACTTGGCGGCGTGATTTATAAAGACATTTATATGGGCACCATGTTTTTATTTTTCGTTCAATTAATTAGAAATTGATTTACAGACAATTATTGTCACAGTACGATCTTTTTTTTTTTTTGTTTCCAGCGCTATCGCTTTGGGAAATTCGGTTCAAAATGTCCACTTTGACAGCATTTAAAAAAATATATTCTGCCTTTATCAAAAAATAGAGACAATACAGACATTATAAAGTTTCAGAATAAGAGAACCTGCCAATTGGATGCATTTTAGAGCAAAAATGAATTTACAAATGTCTCTCAAAATAAGCAGTTTGGATTTGAATACACCCTTAAGACAATATTACAAACTCTAGTGTAATTCGAAAATGTTTGAGTTCCTGTCTCTCATGCGTTTAATTATTCAATGCGAATGTTTTCATGCTTTGCAGACAGATGTAAAAAAAAAGTATAGTTTCAGGATTTGTATTTTTTATTTTCTTGAGAAAAATAAAGAAGTTTTGGGTTATATTATTTATTGATTATATTCAAGTTCAAAATAGAGTTTATAAAAATAATTTTATTTGGTTAGTAGCTAGAAATAATAGCAATGACGCATTTTAATGAATGAAAGAAATTGAGTATTTTCTTAACTGTGTAAAAGAAAACTACAGATAAAGTTTGTGAGTTTCTAAAAGTAAATATTGCGAGTACATCTTCTTTTGTTCAACAAAGTTTTTTTGATCCACTTAAAACAATTCTACTCTTTAAGACACTACTCTCTTAAGACATTTACTTTCATTGACATTAGTAATACTAGGGAATCTAACCCGGGCATCCCGGGTTACAGAACATAGGCGAAAACCATTTTTTTCTAATTCTAATAGATTTTTCATATTTAATACATATTTTTTAAACTGATTCATTAACAACGCCAAAAAGAATTTTTATAAGAAAAATATCAATATATTCAAATAAAATTTCGAAATTTAATAAAGCGATACTTTTGTATTAGCCATATGCCAGAAGTTAATGGCCAAATGAATCGTCCAAGATTTTGCTGCTTACTGCAGGTTTTTTACTCTGATAATTTCAACTGTTTAAGTGCTTAATTCGAGAACATATCAGTTAAATTTGCATTTTATTTATGTTATATTATTATTTATATTTTGATCAAGTTTTAATTTCATTGTGTAATATTAGTCGGGAATAAATGCGGAACTATTTATATTGTTTTAAATGCAAATGGATTAATCTTTCGTAATCGGACTGCATGTGATAGAGATAGATTTAAAATTAATTCATGCTTAAAAATTATTCTAAAATTCATAAAAAATCAGTAAATTCAAATACAGTTTTCAAAGAAATTGCATTTTTTTTTTCTATTCGATGGTGCAGAAATTGAAATTGTGCGATGTTAGAACAGGGGTGATTCTGGTCCGAATTTTCCAAAAATTCCAAAACATTAAAGCAATGATTTCCAAAAAAAAAAAAAATATATCTGTCATAAATCCGAAAATTCGAACATAAAATGTAACGGTATTTCGGAAAATGATCGCCGAAAAAATCAATCTCGTCATTCATTCGAAGAAAAGTTGCCAATTTTGTCAAAGGATCGCGGGAAAAATGTGACTTTCGTCAGAGAATCGTGAAAAAACAGCAAATTTCGTCAAAAACATTGCGAAAAGCGGCAAATTTCGTCAAAAACATTACAAAAAGCCGCAAATTTTGTCAAAAGATCGTGAAAGAACGGCAAATTTTGTCGACAGATCACGGGGGAAAAAGGTGACTTTAGTCAAAAAATCGCAAATTTTATCAAAAACATTGCGAAAAATGGCAAATTACGTCAAAAGATCGTGAAAAAATGGCACATTTTGTCAAAAGATCGCGAAAAAACGCCAAATTTTGTCAACAGATTGCGGGAAAAACGTGACTTTTGTCAGAGAATTGCGAAAAAATGACAAATTTCGTCAAAAACATTGTGAAAAACGACAAATTCCATCAACAGATCGCGAAAAAATGACAAATTTTGTTGAAAACATTGCGAAATATGGCAACTTTTGTAGAAAGATCGCGAAAAAATGACAAATTTTGTCAACAGATTGCAGGATAAACGTGACTTTCGTCGGAGAATTGCGTACAAACGACAAATTTCGTCAAAAACATTGCAAAAAACAGCAAATTTTGTCAAAAACATTGCGAAAAACAGCAAATTTCATCAAAAGATCGCAAAAAATGACAAATTTTGTCAACAGGTCGCGAAAACAGCAAATTTCGTCGGAAAAAAACGCAAATTTTATCAACAGATCTCGAAAAAACTGCAAATTTTGTCAGAAGATTGCGAAAGAACGCAAATTTTCGTCAAAGGGACGCAAAAAAAAAGTGACGGTAGTGGCCCCCTCCCCTCTGTTGTAACTTTTCAGAAAATTTGCTGTGAATTTCAGAATTTTTTTTTTTTTTACTCAGAAGCACCCCTGGTTTAGAAGTTTAAAAAGATACAGTGAAAGCAAAATTTATTAGTCAGTTTGTTGCTACCATCAAAATGATTTCATCATTTTAAAAACTGCATTAAGTAAAAAATGTTTAGCCAATCCTAGCGCGTCAATAAAATAAACCTTAGAATTTTCATTTTAAAAAAAGCAAGCGAAACTTCGTCATAAGTTGATTTTTGACCCTGGCGCAAACGATAAATAGCCAAATATTGTTTTGAGTCACAATTTTTACATTGAAAAATATTTTTATGTATCACAAACATTCCTTTGATTTTTAAATTAAATTATTTTGACTTATAAAATTATCGCTTATCAAAACATCTATTATTATTTTGCATTTTATATAAAATCAGTAACAGTTTTTTCTTTTACTTTTCATGGTGTCTGTATTAATTTCTAACTAATAACAGTCATTTCAATTCTTTAATCAATGATAATATGCGGTCGCCAAGAGGGGGAAAAAATTACCAATGGCAACCATTAAAGACGAAAAAAGTGAAAAATACAAATTTTTTTTATTTTAAAAGCCATAATACATCAGCCAATTAAGATACAGTTTTCAAACAAATTGCATTTCAAAGTAGATTTTTTTTCCCTATATAACAGTGAAAAATAAAAATGCATTGCATTTACAGTCCGTTTAGAGGTACACAGAAAATACAAAACATTAGGCTTATAAACCATAAATGATTTATTTTTTTACCTTATAACTTTCTGATATAACTACAGTTTGAAAGAAAATGCCAACTGTATTATATATGCCATTTACACAGTACAGTAAAACTTCCATAACAGATACTCCTGAATAGCAACACCTATTAGGTGAACATTTTTCCGGTCCCCTATACATATATATATATAATTTTTTTTTTGTTTCTTCTAAATAGCAGACACCTCCAAATAGCAAATACATTTCATGGTCCTGAGGTGTCTGATATTAAGAAGTTTTACTATATTTCCTTTTAATTAATATATGAACTATGAACACTGCCAAGCAACCTGTTCTTGATACTAATTTATATTAAAACAATAAGTCTAAGTAAGGGATGCACCGGATATTGGTCTCCTGCCAGATATCCTACTTATTCAGCACTCAAACCGGATATTCAGTCCGGCCAAATACTTCAATATCCAGTTGCTGAATAGCGACTCATTTTTGAAATCACATTTTTTAACATTATCAGAAAAAGTTAGTGTGAAATTAATTTGCTTTTTAGCAATATCATCTTGTTAAAACAAAGCTAGTAGAAATAAATATGCATATTTTCACAAAAATTAAATTATAGGATTTATATATAAATGAAAATATATTATTTAAAATATGACAACTAATTATTTATAATTAAAGGCAGATTATGGTGTTCAGCATTTTCAGGCTCTGTTAGTTTTTGATCACAAATATTTTCCTTCTTCTGAGATTAAGTGTTCACTTCTCTGGTTGTCTTTTTTCTTGTCTTTTCAACAACTCTAAAGTAAAAATGATTTTATTGAATCTTTTGTCCCTATTTTGTCTATGGATGGAAGACCAGCTATGATAAAATAATACTGATCATGAAAAGAATTGTGCCACTTTCTTGAATAGTTCACTGTCCTCTTTGAACTACAAAAGAAGATGCTTGCAATGAGAAGCTTCTCTATTTAAATTCTGTTAGAAAACATTTGTCGGAAAAGTAAGTAATAATATGTACGAGTATGTAGAAAAAAAAAAGCCACTTCAATAGGATGTTTAGTATTTATAAATAACAAAGATTTATAAGTATGAAAAACAGAGAAATTACTTAATTGTTTATCTTTTTATGTTCAATGACCCTGAATAATAATAAAAACACTAATATGTATATTAGAATAGGCAAAAGACAAAACATGATTACATTTCAATACTGAACTTTAACTTAATAAATGAGTGTATAAGTAATATTAACATTTGAATGACAAAATTATAATAATTTAAAGTTTTTCTTTAAGCATTCATAAAATAGAAATATTACTATTGAAATTAAAATCAAAGTATTCAGCCGGATATTCAGTAAAATTTTGTACCCGATATCTGGTATCTGGCAAAAATTCACATCCGGTGCATCCCTAGTGTATGGATCTATACAAAAAGAGTAATTCCAGCTGCATTTTATTAAACATTTCATTTTTCACTATAGGTTCACTATAGGTGATATTGTCACTATAGGAATACAAATCACGAAGGTAGACAGACTACTGACAATGTGGTCATCAATGGAAATGCATGTTGTGCTCTAGGACAACAACACAAAACTACATGCAGAAAGACTGACAGAAGATTCATTGCTCTGGATGGGAGAGATTGGATCACCCAGCCTACAGCCCCGATCTTGTTTCGTCGGACTTTCACATGTTCCCTGCATTGAAAGCCACACTCTTGGGACGTCCCTTCCGAAACAATGCTGAGGTGGAGCAGGCTGTGCAACAATGCCTTTCATTGCAGGGCATCAAGTTTTACCAGAGTGGTTTCTTCAAAGTGATTACACGCTGACATGATGGTCCAGACAAGTCAGGTGGAGCTTGTCTAAAAATCAGTATAGCATACATTTTCTCTTAATCGTTGCTAGCCTGTGTTTTTTTTTTTGTTTTTTTTTTTAATGCTCTCCTCTGTCACGCAACCACATCTATTTTTTTTTGTCCAAAGAAACTGGTGAATAATTATTTTCTCCCAGAATGTCACTTACACATCTATGTCACCAGGATGCGCTGCAGCTCAATAGAACTGCAAGCAAATCTTTAAATAGTTTCAGTTGCTGTGAAAGTTACACTTCCATTACTTCGGAGGCAGAAGTGGCAATAGCTGAATTGACGGAGCACAGATATATAATCTCAAATCTAGTCAAAAAGGACAAAGCTAGACTGAATAAGCTAAAAGCATCAACCAAGGGACGTACAAAATCTTCAAGCGATCACCTCCAACATGTCACAGTGCTCCGGGAAATATTCAACACAATCGATCAGGAAGACAAGGGGTTTAACAAAGAAAGACATGACCCACTATTAAAATGTGCAGAGCTCTTGAAAAAAAACAGGATGCTACAGGAGCAGCTACAAACGAATAGAGAAATCCTACAGCAATTGGTTAACTCCTTCCCTAAACCAAGTGAGATAACAGAAGATATCGCCCAGGCTTTCACCACACTTAATAGCACAAGGGAGCTCAAATCATAATGCTTGGACCTGATGACTAAACAATCAGAAGATAACCTGCAACCAACACCCAAAGAACCTCCACAACTTGCGCAGGAAAAACTCTAGCCACCACTGGAAATACACGACGAAAAAGCCATAGACAAAAGCAATTGAAAGATTCTGATTATCAAAGGCTGCACCAGAACCTCAGAAGAAGCTATCCAAGCTCAAGCAGCATAACTATGCCACACCAGTCTTTCTGGACAAAAGTACTACCGCAAAAGTATCATGTGGAAATTCATTGTAAAACAGAAGACAAAGAAACCTTACATAAAGATCTTAGAACACACCAAAAACTCAATCGCCTCTTCAACTTTACAACCAAGATGCCCATACAAAACAAAATGCTGCTGATAGGCGTACCTGATGGCATCATGCATGATATAATCATAGAAACATTTACTTCGGTACTCGAAATCAAGAGGGAAGACTTGCACATCATCAAGGAGCTGAGGAACAAACACAAAGAAGATGAAAAAGATGTGATTATCCTCATGCCACGTTCTGTACGAAAACTTATTATCAAGGACAGAGGTATTACAGTCGGACTCAAGCAATGCCTACTATGCTCGCATACCTCTGTCATTAACGTTCAAAATTCTCCCCAAAGTCTTTACAAGATGGGCTAACTTATGCCTAAAAATGAGATACTTCCCACTAACTCTGAGACAGGGAGAGGTGGTGTACTTCCTATAGCAAGGAAAGGATACTACCGAACCGTCGTCATATAGACCTATCTGCCTGCTGCCAGCTCTAGGAAAACTCCTAGAGAAACTGTTAAGTTAATCCACTTCCTGGAAACTAACAATATTCTCCATCACAGGCAATACATACGGCTTTAGGGAGGATAGATTTTGTGATAAAGCATTGTTTGAAATGCTAACCGCCTGTGCCACCAGCATCGAGAAAGGAAACTACACCTCCCTAGTTCCATTAGACATCAAAGGTGTGTTTGACAACGTCGAATGGTGGGACATCTTATTACAATTAATATAAATTGTCTGCCCGAGCAATATAGCTGGAACCATCAGCTCTTACTTAAGCTGTAGAAGTATTCTAATCAATTGGACCAGACTGTTCAATTCATCCCCTGCAAAAAGGTTTACCCCAAGGCTCTTGTCTGGCTCCATACCCCTGGCTCTTGATAGCTAATGTCATTCTAACAGAATTAGACAATTTAGGTCTTATTCTTTTCGCCTTTGCTGATGATTTCAACTTTATCTTCTCGGGCCGCCGGCATCTGGACATTGAACTGGCAGCAGCCCGAGCTCTTCCTGCATTCTGTCAGCAGTTGACTCGCCTGCACCTCCAGCTCTCCTCAGCAAAACCCAATCTCTAACTTTTGCCAAACCACGCAAGGGGTTTAACCCTTCTACAGACAACTAGAGGGGCATCAGAAACTCACACTTAAGCGTAAACCCATGATGAGAGTTAATGGAGTGAGCGTTCAGCATGTGCCACGCTTAACTTTTAGGAATAATAATTTATGAATATCTGAGCTGGACAGAACACACTTTCTAAAAACTAAATTAACCAAACTACATCACAATTCCTATAAATTAACTTCAAAATCATGGGGAGTAAAGCCTACATTACTGAAAATATGGTATCGCACAATAATAGAAAGGATTATCTTTTACTGGAGAGGAAAACTCACCAAATTGGTAAAACAAAAGTTAACCTCGATCCAATGGATTTTCTTACTCCAAATCGCTCGAGGCTACAAAACCATCTCCACGGATGCACTCACAGTACTAATGGGTATCCCTCTTACAACAATAACCCTTGATTATGAATATAAAAAAATAGGATCCTCCATCTAGACCACACACCCACAAGCATGCAACATTTCCCACAAACAGACGTACAAAAGTTACTACTGTTAGTGTCTGCATCCAGTGGATGAAACATCACATCTTCATGTTAATCCTGCCAAGCACAGTTTTACTCCCTCCCGGCATCCGTCAATTTACATGGATGGGTCCTGAACAGAAACTGCCGTGGCCGCAACCTTCTGTGCTGTGGAAGGTGAGATTGTGATGAATCGCTAGGCTTTCAGAATTGGTGATGACAATACGATCTTTCAGGCAGTTGTACACAATTCTGAAAGCTTTGGAATGGTTAGCCAGCCTCCTCTCCTCCCTCTTTTTGGCGTTTCAGCAATAGCTTGTTGAGCCTGCAAGCTATTTTTGCCCACAGGATTAAGCATCCACTAGTCCTCAAAATCAAACTTGCCCTCCTCCCCCTCTTCAAAAAAGTCCTTTGGTCACGTCACAGCTCACATTGGTGTTGAGGGAAACGAACTTGCTGATTCCCTTGCAAAAGAGGCAACCACCCGCCCTGCTGTGCAGATATCTCTTCCAGTTCCCCCCTCACATGTTCGATGCGGGCTTAAATCTAGGATTCTTCCCAAGTGTCAAATTTACTGGGATACTTCTAGCAAGGGCCGACACATCCAAAATCTAATCCCTAAAGTATCTAAAACACTCCTGAATCTTTCAGGACATATCTAAAACTAGTCGTTGGGGGCCACCGTAATACTTGCCCATCATGGATATGCATAGTATAAAATATGGAAATAAAATGTGTAAACTATTTATAAAATGCATTGCAATTCGAATAAAATCCTGGCTTGATGACGTCATAAACTTTAAATGTTCTGTTACTGAATTGCGTAAAAGAAACATCCTTATAACTCCAAAATTGATAATCTCATTAACTAACGGTTTTCTGTGTCAGATTAAGAGTCTCATTTCCAATTAAAATATATCTTTGAATTCAAATTTGAATAAAATACAGGGTCATGAGAAATTGAAGAGTGTAGCAAATAGGATTACAAATATCTTGGTAACTCATTATCCGGTTGACTTCATTCTTTATGCAAAATTTGTTTTTTATTGTCTTTGTTTATTTTAAGGAGTGAATATAAAATTTCGAAAATTTTCATATACCTTTTTATTTACCTTTTTCTTTAAAAAAAATATTACTGGCGGGTCCCTCTCAGTGGTTCCGACTTGGCCCCTTCGGTGGGGAAGATGACCAGAAACTGAGCATTGCATGGACTCTCCATTGGGTTGCTCCGAATCTGCCCTTTTAGTCAGGAGGTGGATGGACTGTCGACCTCATCGTGGTCTGCCAGTGGGAAAGGGACTTCTGAAAGCTGGGGAAATCATGCGACAGCCCACATGGGGACTGTGGGCACCTCCCTCGCAAGCGCGGGTTCTCCGCATCATGAGGACTCAGCCAATGCTCGGAGCCTCCTCTGTAGGTGGTGGAAGGAAGTCCGATACACTGATCCTAGTTGCTCGGATGGAGGGAGGCCCCCTGCCTCCCTCCCTCGAGGCCTGTGCCGAGGTAGATGACGCTGGGCGAAGATAAAACTAATGGCAGCCGGACAGTCTCCAAAACTTGTCTCAAGAATTGACAGAGGCAGGATTGAGCTCTGTAGTGCACTGGGCGATGGGAGATACGGCATGCAGCAACTATGCACCGTACCAGCGGCAGAGGTGAGATAGTCATCGACATGTGTTGTCTAAGCCACGTGGGCGGCAACCCCATGTCATCCTCTGCAGCTGGAGCAGTTGTGGGCCGTCCTCAATGGTCATGCAGCACAGGAAGTGTCCAAATCCAAGGGTGGTTACAGTCTGAATTTGACCCCTCAGGTCGCTGTTGACAAGACCGCTTCTTGGAAGAAGGATCACGATTACAAGACTTAACCTATACTACGTGCGATGGGCAAGTAATACTGCCGTCGTTCCTCAACCCAAAATTGTGAGTGTGGCGTCCTGTGATCACCAGAGCACTATTATTTCAATTGTTCACTAACTGCTGCTTAGCATCTTAAAAAGCCCCTTTACCCTCTCATTCTTGGATCCAGAATATTCTTTTCAGTCCCAAGCTCCTCCGTCAACTAATAGAAATCTATTATTTTTAATGGCTCTCAATTCTCACCTCCTGAAATCCAGTGGAATGTCTGTAGTCTCCATTAAACCACTTCCAAGTAGCTCTCATGGGAACTCTGCTCCGGCGTATTTATTTTATTTTTCTGCACCCATCTTCTAGGACTGTTTTTGGAACAAGATTATGTAGAAACTGTTTTTTCTTTTTGTATAGCTCAAAACCACAACTTTCCCTATCTGCTGCATGTCGCGTGGGGACAATGTGCTCCAGCGGATGGAATTTGTTATATGAATCGCATTCATTTTCTGCCTATACCCTGCCCCTTGTCACGTGGAGGTCACTGACCTGGAAAGGCCGGCCACTAGGCCTAGTATGTATAAGTCTAACATTTTGTTTTCTCTCTCTCTGGCCCAAAGCCATTGCACTGTTCATCCCGCCCCTTGTCGCGCTTGCTGGCGGGTTCAGCTTTGGCTGATTTTGTATTTTTTTTAAGTTACCGGGAGGGACATCAATGCTCTACTGACTTTGCCTCCTCGTCTGAGCAGTCCTTCTTTAATGTGAAAATGTCGGTGGCGACTATGTAGAAAAATAGTGCAAGATGTATAGTTCTTGATGCCATGGTGTATTTTTTTTTTGGCAATAAAGTTTCTGTGTGAAAAAAAAATGAAACTTACTTCCTGAATGTCCCTTGTAGTTAATGCTAGAGACCATAATGATTATGGTGACTGGTGCTTTAAAGAATATGGAAAAATTGCACATAGAACAGTAAAAATAAATGACATTTTCTAATTACACTGAGTTATCAACCTTGTCATTTTTAATAATTGGTATTATTGATATACTTTTGCATAAGAATTTTCAGTTTTAATGAGAAACGGTATTTTTCTTGCAGATTATATTTTCTAAATTAATGTTTTCATGAAGATAAATAAAATATGAAGGGGGGGGGGACATCAGAATGTAGCTATTATAAAAATTTAAATATAAAATTTTAAAATTTTTTTCAAAGTAGGAAAAATTCCTTTCGAAAAAAACCTCTCCTCACTTTCCATCCATAATATCTGGGGTTTTTTCTAACAATTCCCATCTCTATTTACAAGGCAAATTTAACAATGCGCAAAATGATCTACATTATACAACAATCTATAACCTGAATGACTTCTGGTTCCAAGGTGTAACATAAACATTTTCTGATGTATATTGATATGTTTCAAACATGTTTGGCCATGTTTACAACATAAGTTCAATGATGGGTGATGTTGGAGAGATTTAAAATCAAATTTATAAAATTATAGGGAGTTACCGGAACCTATATATGGTCGGATTATATATATATATATTTCCCTCTTCCAGACAGGAAAACACCAATTACTTTAGCGGCAATTTGATGGTATAAATATATAAAAAGGTAAAGTGATCATGCAACCTGGGATAGATATTTTGAAACAGCTAAAATTAATGATAGTTAAAATAATAAGGGTAATGTTAAATTGCTGTCTCCCTAAAAATTGTACTGCTTTATTTTTTTGTAGAAAATCTCATCAGTGTGGTTGACCATCAAGCCCGCTGTAAATTTCTGCTAATAAATAGTAATTTTAATAAACATCACACTAAAATAATAATGAATGAGGAGTCTCAGTTAAGATTAAAATATAAAAGTTTATTTACAAAAGACATTAAAATAAAATAGTTGAATAAATGAATGTGAATTAATATACACATGATCAGAGCTCGAAATGTACCAGAGCAAACCGAAATACTGTTCCGGTTCATGAAATTATGACATACTGTTCCGGTTCGTGAAATTATGACAAATACTGTTCCGGTTTGTGACAATATTAAAACATACTGTTCTAGTTTTATAGATTTATGTACTAAGAAAACTTGTGGCTTTGCTCGCGTAATTTTTTATGCCAAGTTGTATTCATGTGCCTAGTTTTAATAGAGAAAATTATACTGCCACAGTACTTCAAAAATTACTAATTAAGTCACATTTGGGGTAAACTTCAGTCTTATACTGCATTAGGTGAACTTGAAACTTTAATTAATCAGAACTAAAACTAATTCCAGATAAATGGTAATTTAGAAAAAATTTTGAAGGTTTTCCCTAATTTCATTTTTTATTTGGAATTTTTAAAAAACATTCTTAAGGGGCGATCAGACACGCTATTTAGGTGAAACTTTAAACTCATCCCTCAGCTTTTCCTTCAACTTTTGCGTTAAAACACTGTGTGATTGGGATTTCGGATGTGAAACATTTTACGCAGTTTTTTCTGCTTCAAATGTGTTTTGTTGCGTTATTTGCTTAATTTGACCAATAACGTCGAAGAAGGTTGCTTAAGCCCCTCCTTCGATTCAAGATGTCTGACAATCATGGTATTTCGCATTCAGCGAAGAGAATAAAAATTTTTTTTAAATGGAATAAAGAGATGGAGGAATTTTTAATAGAGGAAATTCGTGGAAAAGAACTGTTATGGGATCCACGTCACATGCACAACAAATCCAAAACCCTGAGAAATTTCTTGCAATGTTAAAATGTTTTGGATGTCTTTTTTACTTTGCTATCGTTTTGCCCATTTGTCGCCAAATATAGTAAACATTTTATTTCACCTTCTATTTAAAGTTACACAAAAATATCAGACTTATGCTTTTTGTCCGTTTGCACGTTACACTATATAATATATTATATTGCTTAAATTTTACTGAGTCCAATTCTTAATAACATTACACTATTATCTTTTGACATTTTATGAAATATATCATATGTTCTGTTACATTAGAAATTCTAGAAAAGAAAAATAAGATTTATGTTTCCCCTTCTATTCATTTGATCAAAATAACATTAATATAGAATATGTAATTTTTTAGGAAAAAGAAAAAGCTATATTTTTTCTATATGAGAATAAACAAAATTGTCAGTTTAAAAAATAATGAGCCCGATCCCTCCAGGGCCCAAAGGCTGGTACAAAAATCAAGGCCGAACCGGTGTCGGGCTTGGGATTTTGGGATCGGGCTGAGCCCGTCTCATCTCTACTATACGCACCGTTTTTCATTACGATTTCTGAAAAAATTAGCTTTCCAACACGATTGAAAAGTGTTTATGATTTCGGTTTGTCTGGTCATCTGTCGATCCGAGCTCTAACTCGCGTAAATATGGTCGGATTACCCAGGGCTGCCATTTGCGACTAAAATGCGACTAAAAGCGACTATTTTCAGCATCAGGCGACTATGGCGACTATTATAGGCCAAAAACCATTAAAAAGTGACTATTTCAACTAAAACGCAAAAAAAGGCGACTTTTTTCAGGTTCCAGCGACTATTTTTAGTGAAGAATCGATCTTTTTTTTTCTCCCTCAAAGCGCCTGTAAAGTCATCTTCCCAAACGCACTCGGTCACCTGCCTCGCTGTTTCCTCCTTCCGTACGTACGCAAGCGGTTGCTTCTATTTGCAAATTAGGGGAGGCAGGTACTGTGCTGATGGGATCGTTTCTGAATTCCAGGGAATGTTCAAGTTTCGGCAGGAACACGGAAATTCTAAGCAGATTTTGGTCGGAGAAAAACTAGTTTGGCTTAGTAGGTGGAAATCACGTTTGGTGGTAGGTGGTTTTGGAGCCCAGAAAAGCTTGGTGTCTAGTATACATAGATGCCAACAACTCTGGAAATTCCGGAGTTACTCCGGAAATGCGTGGTAAAATACGGTAGTACGGAAATAACGTTGAAAATACGGAAATTGCGTCTTTTACAGCGATGCCGCGGACGCGCTATAGCACGTAAATTACGCGAAAAATTGGAATTGGGACGCAAAAAAATAGTTCTTACGTGTCCCATGCGACGTGCAATTTTTACACGCGTAAATTCTTCGAAGAATCGCGAAATCATTTTGTCGAATAATCCGAAAAAACGGCAAATTTCGCCGTAGGATCGCGAAAAAAACGGCAAACTTCGTCGAAGGATTGCGAAAAACGGCAAACTTCGTCAAAGGATCGTTAAAAAATGGCGAATTCTGTCGAAGGATCACGAAAAACGGCAAACTTCGTCAAAGAATCGTAAAAAAATGGGGAATTTCGTTGAATGATTGTGAAAAAAACGCGAAATTAATTCATTAAAAGATCGCGGAAAATGGCTAATTTCGTTGACAGATTGCGAAAAAAACGCAAATTTAGTCAAAGGACCGTGAAAACACGTGAATTTCGTCAAAAGGCCGTAACAAAAAACTGCATTTTCGGCGGAAATTCGGCGAATTTTTCCGCGTTTTTCGGCGAAATCACGGAAAAATGCGAATTTCGCCGAAGGGCCACGGAGAAAATGCCAACTTCGTCAAAGGATCGTGGAAAAAACTGCTAATTTCGGCGAAGGATAACGAAAAAACGGCAAATTTCGTCATCGGATTGCGAAAAAACGGCTAATTTTGTCGAAGGATCGCGAAAAAACGGAAAATTTCGTCGAAAGATCGCCAAAAAACGGCAAATTTTGTCGAAGGATCTCGAAAAAACGGTAAATTTTGTCGAAAGATCGCAAAAAAACGGCAAATTTTGTCGAAAGATCGCCAAAAAACGGCTAATTTTGTCGAAGGATCGCGAAAAAACGGCAAATTTCGGCGAAAGATCGCAAAAAAACGGCAAATTTTGTCGAAGAATCTCGAAAAAACGGCAAACTTCGTCGAAGGATTGCGAAAAACGGCAAACTTCGTCAAAGGATCGTTAAAAAATGGCGAATTCTGTCGAAGGATCACGAAAAACGGCAAACTTCGTCAAAGAATCGCAAAAAAACGGGGAATTTCGTTGAATGATTGTGAAAAAAACGCGAAATTAATTCATTAAAAGATCGCGGAAAATGGCTAATTTCGTTGACAGATTGCGAAAAAAACGCAAATTTAGTCAAAGGACCGTGAAAACACGTGAATTTCGTCAAAAGAAACGGCAAATTTCGTCATCGGATTGCGAAAAAGCGGCTAATTTTGTCGAAGGATCGCGAAAAAACGGAAAATTTCGTCGAAAGATCGCCAAAAAACGGTAAATTTTGTCGAAGGATCTCGAAAAAACGGTAAATTTTGTCGAAGGATCTCGAAAAAACGGTAAATTTCGTCGAAGGATCTCGAAAAAATGGCAAATTTTGTTGAAAGATCGCCAAAAAACGGTAAATTTCGTCGATGGATTTCGAAAAAACGGCAAATTTCGTCCAAAGATCTTGAAAAAACGGCAAATTTGGTTAAAAGATCTTAAAAAAACGGCGAATTTTTTTTCAGAATATTTTTTTTTTCATATATTCAGAAAAAACTTCAAAACCCCGTGGAATCAATTTTCCTTCACAGATTCCTAGTTTATCTTTCAAAGCTGAGGACTCTTATTTTATTCTTTATATTGTTTACCAAGTTCATTTTCACAAATTTTGCAAAATTAGTTTATTTATCATTATTGATCTTCGAAATGACGCAGAACTATTAAAAAAGTATATCTTCAAAACACTCGTATGACTCCTGAATTGCTTAAATTTTACTCCTGATGGATGTCCAAAACTCCTGAAATGTAACTATTTTACTCCTGATGTAGTTTTTACAATGTTGGCGTCTATATTTATTAAGGAGAGTTCAGAACTGTTTACACAATTCGTAGCATTTTTTCATTCATATCATATTCATTTTTATAGAAATGTGTATTTTTTTTATAATAAAAGTATAAAAAGTGACTTGGGCAGAAACATAAACACTGAAATAAGATGTGGACATTCATAAAGACCCTTCAGTTATTATGGAAACTTTTTAATATTGTCCTTTTTTTAGGTAAGTATGCGACTATTTTGGCTACTATTTTTGTACAAATGCTACTATTTTGGCTACTATTTCTTTCTTTGTAGGCTACTAAAGCTACTATTTTCAGTGTCATTAGGCAGTGGCAGCCCTGATTACCATATAATTGATATATGTTATTCAGATTTATTATGGCATGTTCGGTCTTGAAAATGAAGTGTGTAGCATTTATAGTTCATTTACAGAGCCACTCATAAGTATTCCGTAACATGATGTATGGGAAAAAATAATTTGCGGTATATTTTTAATGATGTTACACTATTTTTAACAAAATTAAATTTATATTTAAGTGCAATTCATTTTCAGGGGCACACAAAATAATTCAGTTATATAATGGCCTATGAGGAAAAATCGTTTGCAATGTATTTTAATGTGGTTATACAATTTCAGACATACTGAAATTGATATACATCACAGAAGTGCACTTCAAGATATGTTTACTATAGATTATGATGTGCATACCATTTATCGTTCATTTACATGGAGACACTAAATATTTCAGCTACAGCACTGTCTATGAGCAATTGTTGCTGGAAGTGTTTTTCAGTTGTGGTATGGTTTTTAATTTTAACTATTTTTAACATTTTCCAACATAGTTGAAAAGCGTTTATGAATTTGTTTTGTCTGTCTGACCGTGCTCTAACTCACGTAAGTGTACTCAGATTGTCATATAAATTAGATACATTTTAAAGGTTTACCGTGTCATGTTCAGAATTGAAAATGAAGTGTGTAACATTTATAGTTCATTTACAGGGGTACTCAAAAATAGTCCGTTACATTACGGTCTATGGGAAAAAATCATTTGCGGCGTATTTTAAAGATGGTACATTATTTCAAACATAAAGAAAATACTTAGGTTCATTACAAGATGGTTACTATAGAATATATTATGTGTAGCACTTACAGTTCGTTTATAGGGTACTCAAAGGGATTCTAATATATTATGATCTATGGGGGGAAATCGTTTGCTGTGTATTTTAATGATGTTACAGAAAAAAAGGAATGCAATGAGTTCCTGAGGTGAACTAAAACATGCTTTCTGTAGAATATGAAGTGCAAATAATTTATTATTCATTTAGAGGATAACACAAAAGAATTGTTATATAATTATCTACGAGGAAAAACTGTTGCAAAACATTTTAATTATGCTGCACTATTTCAAATAGGATGAAATTTATATACC
The DNA here is from genome assembly GCA_963931845.1 of Maratus michaelseni. Taxonomy (NCBI): domain Eukaryota; kingdom Metazoa; phylum Arthropoda; class Arachnida; order Araneae; family Salticidae; genus Maratus; species Maratus michaelseni. The sequence goes on from OZ007599.1 coordinate 130,630,000, forward strand.
TTTTTGAGATTTACTACAAGATAATTGCTTTAGAATATGATGTGCACAGCATTTATACTTCATTTACAGGGACACACAAAATATTTCTGTTATACTACTGTATACGAAATATTGTCTATTAGAGATGATTAGTGGAAGTGTGTTTCCAGTTATGGTATGTTTTTTTTTAAGCTTCCCTATATTTTTCAATACATTCTATACATCATATACAGGATCAAACCAAAAAAAAAATTGTAAGAATTACTGAGGATGAACGTGAATTGCTTAAAGATGCCATCTAATTCGAGTTATGCGTTTTCAAGATCAACTATATTTAGTATACTGATAACTGTGTTTCTTGAATTTTAATAAAATCATATACAGGACAGATAAAAAAAAATGCATACGTGGCCGCTTATGAATAATAGTAATCCCTGTAAGAGCAATTTCATTAGTTTTAAGCATGTTTCGGCCTAAATTAAATTTTAGCTTAATATGTGGCGTGTGTAAAAGTCTGCAAGTAATATACAGGTCTGTGCAAAATAATTCAAGTGCGTTTTCGTCTATTGGTAGAAATTTTGAAGGTGAATTTTCAAATGTGTTACGCATTTCCCTATATAAAAATTTCTAGATCATATGCAGGACTGCATAAAATAATTGGAATACCTTTCCGACTAATGTCGGTAATTCCTGAAATCTGTTTTTCAAAAGTATTATATGTTTTCTAAAATTTTTACTTATTTTCTTTATTACACAGCGAAGTTTTGATAAATTATTCTGAAAGTGTTTCATAATGTATACTTGAAGATACATTTTTCTTTCTTTTGTATATTACTTGGTATGTAATTCGATACATCATATACAGGGTTGCACAAAAAAGTACATTTCCGTTATTGATGGAAATTGCTGAAGGGGAATTTTCGCCTGTGTTTCCTAACTGAACTAAATTTTTGCATAATTTTTTAGTACACATACAATAGCTCATATACAAATTTCACCAGTAGATTTTGAACTCTTTTGCTACTTGAGATGGTAATTGACGAATTTGAGCGTTCAAACGTTTTACGTGTTTTCCAAATTATTTAGTTAGGTATCATCTTGCACTTTCTTTTACCCGTAGAAGTTTTGTTACAGTGTTCTGAATGCATTGAAAAGGGTTTCACAATCCATTTTTGAATCATGATTTTTCTTTATTGTTAAGCATGATTTTATGCAGGTGCATGGAAATTCAGTTTCAATCAAATTTCCCAGTGAATAAATTTTTTTTTAAATGTGATATTCCATCATATGTTAAAATATTAAAAGTTCTTCAATCATTTAAGCAGCAATTTTTTTTAACCACAAAGGAGGAGATTTCAGGGTTAACGTCTCTCTCAGCATATATAAGAACTGATAAGATGCATACATAATCCCTTGTGATACGATAAAAATATAATGTTTAAAGTCCAAAGTAAAGAAAAGAACATAATTTTTTTGTAAACTTTCAACTGTTTCAAGGCTTCACAATAGAAGCCTCTATTTGAACACAAAATTAATGAAAGAAAAGTTAGAAGCATTATCAACAAAGTTGCATTTCACTGCTACTGCTCTTTTCCCCTCTTTTCTTTTTCTTTTCTCTGAAGATTGAAGGGGATGCTGCTTTATGAAACCTTAAAATATATAAAAGCTAAATTTTCATCGTTGCTTGTGATTGTCTTTATGTCGATTTTTATGTGACACATTTTTACTAACACTATTTTATAGACATGAATCACAACATAATGTTTCATTTTTTGTCTAACTATATTATATTTTGAATATCTACCCTATATAATATAAAATCCTAATTAAATGAATTTATGAAACGACTGAATTAACTAATATATGTTGTTGAATATTTCACAGCTATTCCTCCTAGAATATGGAGGAATTTTTTGTGATCAAATTAATGCAAGTTTTCCGCATTGATCTGAGGATGTCAAAAATGATCTTAGAATTTTAAAATTTGAATTAGGTTTCGAGATATTGTTTTTCTAATTTTAATGACATTTCTGTACTGATGGCAAATAAATTACTCCATTTTTGTGTATAAAAGATCGGGAAATCTAGATTTCTTTTTTGTCGTCATTTTCAAATTGAAATTTGAAATTTTCTTATATTTGAATATATAGGAAAAACAATATTTTGATTGAATTATGTTTTTCAAGAAAATTTGAAGAAATGAAAATGTATTTTCATATATTCAATCTTCAGGAATAAGTTTATTTTAGAAAACGAAAAATCGTCTGTCATCTTGAACATTGATATAAATTCCATGGACGTAAAATAAGTATAACGTAAATAATAACGTAAATGTCGAAAGATAAGAGAAGAGACAGCACACGCATTATGCCAAGTGAGCGTTAAACGCTTGCCTATAGGAACCGGCTGCCTAGTTAAGCGAAACTTTTAATGCAGCATTTAGCAATTCTTTACAATAAACTCCTCCCTTTTTGCTGAGGGAAAAGTTTCACGATGTGCTTAAAGATGCGTGTATTATCCGTGTCTGATTGAGCCTTTAGAATTGTTCATTCACATCTTAAAAGTAACCACTATGCCAATTTCCAAGCTACTGGTTATCAAAGCTTCGATAACAACTGTATTGCAGAAATCTCAATTTTAGAATATTTTTTTGTTCCTGCACAATTTAAATTTTCTAAATTATTAAAAACTGTTTTATGGGTGCATTTACATCTCTAAAGTAACAGCCATGTGAAATTTCAAGTTTCTCTCCTTAACAATTTCAGATAACTCATAGTTTTGAAGGTTTGTAGAATGTTTCCCACTTTTAAATTTCAAATTTTTTAGAAAACGTTCTTAGTGAGAACTGAAATCTTAAAAAGAACCACCATGCCAAATCTGAATTTTCTAGCCCATACGAATCACAAAAATCGCAATTATAGAACTTAAGCACCCTTTGAAATTTCGAATTTTGCACAAACATCTGTGCAAGTATTTGTCTTAAAAATCAGACCTATCAAACTTTAAGTTTCTATCCCTAACAATTTTGAATAAACTGTAATTTAGAACATTTTATGCTCATTTCACACCTTTAAATTTCGAACTTTTAATCAACAGTGTATACCGTGCATCTGCATTTTAAAAGTAGCCACTATGCTAAATTTCAAGTTTCTAACTCAAATCCAGCTAAATCATAATTTAGAATAATTTTAGAATGTTTTTTGTTCTTTTCACCCTTTTTAAATTTCAAATTTTTTTTAAACCAATTCTTAGCGAGCATTTACATTTTAAAAGAAACTACCATGCATAATTTCAAGCTTCTATACCAACTGTATCACATAAATTGCAATTTTAGAACTCTTTTTTTTTTTTTTTTTTTTTTTTTTTTCCCTCCAGCATACTGTCGGAAATAAAACACTCAATTTTGACGATTTGGCAATCCTTAAGCTTTATTTCATTATTTTTGACAATCATTTCGTCACAGTCATGTGGTTTTGGACAAAATGCGAAACCTCAAATATCTGACGAAACTGTTTCCTCACTGTCAAAAATAACTCACTTTTGACGATTCAGCAATTCTTGAGCTATATTTGATCATTTTTGACAATTATTTCGTCTCAAAATTAAGTGATTTTTAATGAAATGGAAGCTCTAAAATATTTGACAAAACTGTTTCCCCATTCACGGCCAGATTATTTTTGTTGTTACAAAACCGTTCAAAATTTCAGGAGCTCTTTTTTAAGAAATATATTCATATAACAATCACATTTAAAATATGCATAACTGATCCCTTTCCTCTCTATAAACAGTAGTGTGTTTAAATCTTAACCCTATCATCTTTATAATTTCTGACCAACAAATTAACTAGCCCATATTCTAATCATTCATTGAACAAAGGAAATTTCTGTAATAAATTTTATTAATCTAGCCTTATTAATTAAAACATGCAGAAATTATCACAGCACTGATAAAATACAATCTACTTTCTAAAAATATAAACACACATCAACATCCTGTAGATGCATTTAAAATTAAATTCATGCAAGTGCCCACTGGCGAAGGAGGCAGCACAGCAGTCTCCCACACCGAAGATCGCACGTTCGAATCCCCTTGAAGACCTTGAGAAACGCGTCCTAATTTTTCCCCCTGTCAATTTCAGATGCTTCTAAAATTAGCAATAGATGGCGCCACCTGCCTTTTTTTACACTTTTGAACAAGCAATTTGACAAAATTTATTTCCTCACTTTTTTGAGGATACAAATTTACTCGATTTGATGAAATATTCGCTCGGAGCATTTCCCAGGAAACAGTTTCGTCAAAAACAAAGAAAATTTCATGGAATTTGAGTATCCATTTCTGACAGTGCACCCTTTTAAGTTTTTTTAAAACTGTTCTGTGCGAGCATTTAGGTCTTAAAATAAACAGCCATGTCAAACTTAAAGTTTCTATCCCTAACAAATCCATAGTACACTGTAAAAAATGACAAATATTTCTTAATCTACAAAAATATAATATAATCACAAATAAATTTATAATAAAAACTCAACCTTGTTAACCATGATTCTGAAAAGTGTTTGTTTATCTTTAGAAACCTCAGACATCAATGGCATTTCGAGATTTAAAGAATCATTTATAAAAACAAAATTTCTCTTGCTGCCCGTAATTTTCAGAAACATTTACGAGTAGCTTTTAAAGTGTATTAATCAGTTTTCTAAGCCCGGAATATAGTTTTTCCCGATGCTATCAATTCAAAAGTAAACATAAATATGTTTAACAGACAAACATGCAAAATTAATAGCATTAACATTAAAATTAAGATTCTTTAAGTAAAAAAAATTATTTCTTTACTCTTTCATGTATAAATTAACTTATGCAGCTGAAAATGTTAACTTGAGAATGGATGACATTCGAAAAACAGGTATTCCAGGCTGAAGAAGCTGATTAATACACTATAAAAACTATTCGGAAACGTTTTTGAAAAATACGGGCAACAATAAATACTTTGCTTTTATAAATAATTCTTTAAATTTTGGAAATGTACTGGTTTCTGGGGATTCAAAAGACAATGGAACACGCTTTTCGAAATTTTGAATAACTCAGAAGATTATATTATATTTTTGTTGTAGTTGTAGTATATTTTCATAAAATATGAAACAGTGGTCATTTGTTACAGTGCAATCGTAATTTAGAAGTTTTTTAGAAAGCTTTCTGCTAATTTCTCTTTTTTAAATTTCAAGTTTTTTAGAAACCATTCTTAGTGAGCATTTGTATCATAAAAGTAACTGCCATGTCAAGTTTCTAGTTCTTTCAGTATCACCAAAATTGAAATTTAGAACTTTTTTCTCTTGCACCCTTTTTAAATTATGAATTTTTATAAAACTTTTCTGTGAGTGCATTTGCGTCTTAAAAGTAACAGTCATGTCAAATTTCACGATTCTATCCTTAATAATTCCATAGAAATCTTAATTAAGAATGCTTGTAGAACGTTTTCAGCTCACCCTTCATTTCACCCTTTTTAAATTTTGAATTTTTTTAAACAGTTCTTAGCAAGCATTTACATCATAAAAGTAACCACCATGCTAAATTTCTACACAAACTGATCACATAAATCACAATTTTAGAATGTATATTGCTCCTGAACCAAATTTTGAATTTAAAAAAAAATAAACTTTGTACATGTGTGTCTTAAAAGTAGCAGCCATGTCAAATTTCATATTTCTATCCTTAACAATTCTATAGAAATTGTAATTTAAAACGTTTTTTGAATGCTTTTGCTCATTTTACCTTTTTTAAATTTAGATTTTTTTTCAGAAACTGTTCTTAGAGAGCATTTACATCTTATAAGTAACTACCATGCCAAATTTCAAGTTTCTAACCCCTTCACTATCACAAAAATCGCAATTTTAGAACTTTTTTTCTCCGGCAACACCCTGAGGGTGGTGGCACGGACATAAAATATAGCCTATGTTGGAGCAGGGATTGTCACTATTACTTTTGAAATCAGTTCGGTAGTTCCAGAGATTACCCTTACAAACCAAAAAACAAAGGTTATACTTCTTTATAATATTAGTATAGATATAGCTTATTGTGCCCTCTAACTTTTTTTTTATTATTATTTAGAATCTTGAATGTATTTTTAAAATTATTTTTGTATGATTAGGTTAGAAATAAATTTGTCTACACTTAAACAAAAAAAAAAAAATCTACAATAATAGCGTTCTGGTTTGTGGATTTTTCCATTTCGAACCCTGCACGTGACATAATTAAATTTGTTTAAGACTTGTATGATTAAGTCATAAGAATAATTGCTGTACATTCAGCATTACTGTTAAAATTCAAAATAACATTTTATTACATTTAATTCCTTTATAATTGTCTTTTAAATAATTAAAATGCCCCTGATCCTGGGATAAGAGAAACATTAGTCTCATTAAAATTTAATATTTAAAGTTGAGCATTATTCACAGTACATAGATTTATCAATAAATTGTATGTGGGTATGCTATTACTCCTATAATAGGAGCTGACATATATCAATTTTGTTTCAGATTATTGGTATCCAGTTTAGCATCAATCTACCACTGCCAGAGCTGGGGTTGCCTAAGACTCCTATGATAGAACAGGTTCTGATTAGCTTGGTTTTTCAACTGGGCTCCAATTCGGGTTCCAAATCTGCGAGGATGCGCCAGCCTATATTATAGGAGTTCTAGGGTATGCTTAAGAGATTCATCGTCTATCTGCTGGAACACAAGTCTGCTGATAAGCTGTCTTATTTCTCTTATAGCACACGCTCATTTTTATATGTACATTTTATACTTGAAGTAAATTAAATCTTAAATCAATGTATTACAGCTTAGGCTACAGATGAACTCTGCTGCCTAAAAGAAATTAACTGCAGAAAATATGCATTCGTTTTAGAGGATGACCTTTAACCCCCTAACGGTCGAGCAAAAGGGCAAATTTGTAATGTTGTTTTCTCTGTAATTTTTTTTAAATGCTTAAAAATCTGAATTTTCAAACTTGAGATAAAAAACTTAATTACGTATATAAGTATAATCCTTGAGAGTATCAATCATTACTTGATGTTTTAAAAATGCATTATATTTGTAGAATTATATTAATTTAAACAAACCTTGTATTGCTGTGAAACCTACAGCATAGTGAACAGCTATATCAGGTTGCGGCGGTGAGAAGGTTAAGAGTCATTTTGATGAAAGCATCTGCAAAATCCTCAGAGCTGTTGAAAGTCAAAATTAATAATACTTCTAATTCAGAAGTCTAAGTCAGAACTGAACTTCTGAATTTTTTTAGTTCACAGGAAAGGTTAAAAATGCATTTTCCCTTTATTGTCTTTTCACAGCCAATGTCATTCTGTTGTAGCCAGTGTCCACACCTTGGAGCACCAGGAATGGTCATTCGTTATATCAGATTTACATCTGATCACTGTATGACTTTAGATTCGTGATCGCGAAGCTCCACCCTTCGGTCACCCTCTAGGACTTGTTATCCTTCGTCGGTTCTGGGAACAGTAATCCGGTGGCCCTCCTGAAATTTTATGGTTATTTGAAAATTGCCTGTCATAAAGCGCCTTAAACTTCAACAATTGTTGTACTGTCAGTATCAGCGCCAGCATGATTTTATGACTTGTTTATTCATCATAAACAAGGACGTCCCCATGCTGAAGGCTGAGGGAAAGCAGAACATTTGTTGTTAGGGGTATCTTGTAATGTCTGTGACAACTTAGATGGTTTGCATGAAATATGCAACATGCGGGATATACCGTAGCTTCTATCCAGCAGGTGAAATTATATATATATCACAAAAATCTGTAATATGAACAACCGCTCATCACAAGATGTGCATTATAAAGATCTTCTACTATATTAATTATTAGTATACTAATGTTAGTTGTAGTATTCGGTTCCTCTTACTTTTGTACAATCAATGTGTACAAAAGTAATAAATATAGATTTGAACACACATAAATACAATTGAATTTAAAAAAGCATATGTAAATAATTAAAATTTAGTATTAAAAAAGTAATTCCTTAGAAATGTAATTACAAATATTTTATCTTTTTAAAGGGATATAATTTACAAAATTGAAAATTATTCATTTTAAAAATTCTCAAAGATTGCCAACACATTTTCCATTTTGTAATTTTTACCTCAATATTTTTTATATCTATGATAGGATATAAATAGATCTTGCAACTTTTCCCATCCATTGCATAATAATCTTGTAATTAAATATAAGGGAAGTATTTTTTTTTAATGTGACAATAGTTCATTGAGTACAAGGATAATAACATGCCTATAGGGTAATGTCAACATTGGTTAATTATTGGAAAGTAGTAATTAAAATCACAAGGAAACTTCAATTCCTTTATTCATACAAAATTATTAACACAATTACACAATGTTTAGGTTATATCTAATGAGCAGGAAAGACCAAGCTATGCTTGGTCAAAATTAGCTTTGAGTTCAAATATCATGATCCATGACCGAAATGACCCACTAATCAAATTTTCTTGAACATGTGACCAAGCCCAATTGTCTTCTTGTGCCCAAAACCCGTAAGATATAAAATTTCGTCAAAATAGTCTGAGCCATTTTATAGATAAAATTACCTTGACCCACAGTGACCCACTAATCTGATTTTATTGAGCATGTGACCTAGCCCAATGATTTTCTTGTGCCCAAAAAACGTAAGATACTAAATTTAGTTAAAATCCTCTAATCCGTTTTTAAGATAAAAATAGTTTGACCCATAATCGAATTTTCTTGAACATGTGACCTAGCCCAACAGTCTTCTCATGCCCGAAAACCATTGGATTTTGTGAAAACAGAAAAAAACCCATAACTTCTTAATTATGATATGTATCGAATCAGTTTAAAGTTATTATTACTTCTAGGAAAAGGGCCGAAAATTTATGTATGACAGATTTTTGATGATATTAAAAATCGCTTCAAGGGGGGTAAAGATAGGGGTTTAAGAAGAAAAAAATTCATAACATTGTCAATTCACAAGATATCAAATCTGCTTAAATTTATTATAAATCCTTTTAATATTATCTACAACTTTTATATTGAAGAGTTTTTATAGGACCAACCCTTACAGTAAAAAAAAATAAAATAAAACAAAAAAAAAACCCTGTCACTTTGCCTACAAACACAGGTAGATTACGGAGTGAGCGGTCCCAACTGCCACATCATGGCAAAAAAGTAATTTCTTCTGCATTTGCCAATAAACAGGTGCTCCTTTGGTCTGAGTCTTCGAAATCTACCTGCCCCTGTAGGCCGAGCTGTAGGGGATTTTTGTGTTCATAATATGTTAGTAAGGGTGGTTTTCATGGTTCTGTGTCACATATATCCATCCATATTATGGAGTTCCTTCTGCAAAACTTGCTCAGAAATTGGAATGTATGGCCCAGCATTCATGTTTTTCAGCAATTACTGCTTTGTTGCAAATTGGTTTGTCAGCACTTGGTGTGACAACTTTCAGCGATTTCAATCAGTGAGTAATTTCTTTCAACTGCACTTTACATGTTGATTCAATGTCTACTGTATTTCTTTCCATGGTCTGAAACACTTTCATTGTGCTGTGTGATTCACCAGCAAATTCAGCCATTTCTTTTTTATGCCTGTTTGAAAACCCAAAAGCAATTGGGTCTTTCTGTCAGTCTGTTATGTCTTTATTTGAACCCATCTTATAACATGCAAAAGCAGCAATCATCAAGCAGCTCAATTATTTTATAATTTTCGATACACCCTTCTTGACCCACTTATAAATTTTTTGGACTGCCTCATATGTCATTTATTGCTGCAAAACTTAACCATTATCATTTTTATGTGAGGGTTTTAATTTTTTATCCAGTGTGTATAATTAGATTATAATCAGTAGTACCATATCATGAGAGGAGTCTGATTGAATCAGTAGATCATCTTGATTATTTTAAATAAAGTGGTATCAAACAGTTTTATTTCATTTCTGAAAAATGGCATGTTTGTAATAACATATAGATTATACTGCATGCTGAAAAGAGCAAATTTAAGATTTTTTTCAGTGTTAAATTTAGCAACAAAAACACAGAATATACACTCCACAACAGGTAACAATCTTATTTGAAATATTATGCCAAACTCTATTTCTATTTTAAAAAATGCAAATATTATTTAACCAACATTATTTTATACTTAAAATACTGGAAAATTTGTACAACCAGGAAAGTAACAGCTGACCAAGGATGGTAAATTTTTTTATTTTTTTTTTTACTTGGATCTATAAAAATATAAGAGTGAAAGAAGTTATGTTGACCCTTTTCAAAAGGAAAATATTGTGATCAACTTGAGAAAAATATTTAAATTTTGAAGAAATCTGGCATATTTTTTTTCAAATTCGAATACAGGTGAGTACAATCACAAAATAGGACCTGATAGAATCTAAATATAAAATATCAGGGTCCATAAGCTGTGTTTTTGGCCCATGAAATAAGACTAAAATTCGATTTTGTTATATTGACTTAATTATTTCACTTTTTAATATTAGAAGTTTTATCCTGTACAGTTTCAGCAATATTTTTTTCATTTTGTTCATTTTTGTATAACTTACACAAGCTTAAAGTTCGTTTTTATTCATAGGTTTTTATGAAAAATATGCAATTTCTCCTAATTATACCTCAATTTTTAATTTTTTTTTATTTTTTACTATGAGCGCAGCTTTGCAACACATTTATTTTTACATATATTGTACATTTTGATGTATTTTATAATATATGTAAAGAAGAAAGTGTTGCATGATTGCGCTCATATAAATAATTGAGGTAAAATTGGGAGAAATTGCATATTTTTCATCAAAAACTTAGAATAATACAAACTGAGTTGTATAAGTCATATAAATGCAAACAAAATGCAAAAACTATTGTTGAAATCGTACAGTATAAACCTTCTAATATTAAAAAGTGAAATAATTAAGTCAGTATAACAAAATCGAGTTTTAGACTATTTCATGGGCCAAAAACACGGCTTATGGACCCTGATCCTTTTTTAAAATTCTTGGTTCTTTCTGGTATTTAAAATACATAAGAATGAAATAATCTAGCTTGGAATATAAAATAGTCATGATATTATTTAACTAAAGTCATTATTCTAAGTATATTTAATGTGGTGCAGCGCCCCCACCATTTTCAGATTTCATCATATTGTTTTCTACTTATAAAGCCATTAGGGAATGTTCATTTTATCAAAATAAGAAAAAGAGTTTGCTAAGACAGGGCATACCAAAATATATAAATAACTGAACTCTTTTTCACCTAAGCAATTATATTTTTTATTGTATTTCATATTAAATTATAATTATGTAACATGTGCCAATGTATAAGATCAAGTAACTAATCAATTGCTGTAGATAACTGATCAATTATTTTACTCTTTTAATAGTTATTACGTTCAAATGCTATATTTAAAAAAAAAAGAAAATCTTGAAACTATTACAAAATCATTAACCATGCTCTTTTGTGTGGCATATTGACAACTCTACCACGATTGTGACCACCGAATAAAAAATAGACTGAATAATAAATGAGAGAAAATAGCATTATTCAGAAACATTTTTGATTAATACAGGAGTTGGCACAGTCACTTTTTTTGGATGCCACTATTTTTTTTAAACAATCATCCTGGTTATATATGTACAACATTTGTAATAGAAATCTACTGCAAAGATTATTGTATGAAAATACTGGTAGCTAAAAAAGTGACCATGCATGGCTCCTGTAAATAGTAATACCTCTTCAGCAGTCATTCACAAAATTTTGCAAAAAATAAGTTAAAAAGCAATATTATCCTAAAAAAAGGGATAATAAAAAACTAGAAAATTCTCTGCATTAAAACTTTTTTTTTTTTTTTTTTTTTTTTTTTTACACAAAATATAGTAAATATAACAGAATTTTTTATTTCAATTTTGAATGGGATACAAGAGTATAAATTTATACTTTATTGACAAATTCTACACATTGGTACATATGCAGATTATTCAAGAAGTTTAATTTTAATGTAGTATATCCAGTATAGTGAACATAGTTATTAGTAATACTATGTCTATATACTAATTGTACGTATACAGGGTGGCCAGAATTAAAACGCCTTTACTCTGACCTCTCTATATATTGAACTACTCAGTGTATATATAAGCTTCAAATTTTGTGCACATACTATTCAAAACATGGGGAAATGGATTAGTTCCAGAAACACCGATAGATGGTGCTGTACAACAGAACATTGAAATAAAGACTAATAATAATAATAAAACTATGAATGTGTGGATTTGCAGCCACATTCATTCTTGGACCTTTCTTTTTCAGAGAGCCACTCACAATGGCCCTGTGATATGCACCATGGTGTCCAACAGGTACAAAAAGATGCTCAAAACTTTTGCTGTACACCATTTGCAACAGCAGGAATATCTTGACTCAATTACCTTTATGCAAGATGGACACACTCTGTGTACAGTAGTTTCTTCGGCAACATTTCACTAATGACAGAGTAATTTGTCGGGCATTTTTGACAACCTGACCTCTCATTCTAAGGATCTTAATTAATGTGATTTTTGGCTGTAGGGATATTTAAAAAATATTGTTTATCGAGGACATCTGATAACCTTTGCAGATTTGAAAGAAGGTATTCTGTATGTGATAACTAACGGCTAGCGACAGCACGATTTCTAATGGTAGGACTACTGAGTTCCACAATAGTATGGAGGGCTGTCTTTCTTTTCTGATACATTGAATCCAGCAGTCCACCCATGAGCAGAGCTGGGCAAAATACATCGAAAAACCCTTTTCAATACAAAATACATTGGTTTTAGAGCCTAAAATACAAAATACTTTTCAAATTCCAAAATACATTAATTTTAATTTTAATTATTGTGCACTATCTTACACACAAATGTTTTAATTCCAATGTCAAGTTATAAATTTTTATCTGTTGTATGAATAGGTCCGTAACCCCCCCCCCCAAAAGTCCCTGACGGCTCGGCCTACAGGCACAAGTAGATTTCTTAGACGCAGACCGTGGGGCGCCTGTTTATTGGGAATTGCAGAAGAATTAACCTTTTTGCTATGATGCGGCAGTTGGGACCGCCCACTTTGAAATCTTGCTGTGTCGCTAGGCGGCGTCGGCAAGGATTTTTTTTTTTTGGCTGTAAGGGTTGGTTCTACAAAAAACTTGCAATATAAAAGTTGTAAATAATATTAAAAGGATTTATAATAAATTTAAGCGGATTTTATATCTTTTGAATTGACGAAGTTATGAATTTTTTTTTCTGAAACCCCTATCCCCCCCCCCTCCTTTGAGGCCTTTTTTAATGATATCAAAAATCTGTCATACATAAGTTTTCGGCCCTTTTCCTAGAAGTAATAATAACTTTAAACGGATTCGATAAGTATCATAATTAAGAAGTTATGTTTTTTCTGTTTTCCCAAAAGCCCCTCCCCCATGTTCCCATCAATATTTTATGCCCCTTGATTTTATGTATCCGTTTGGAAAAGAGGCAGAATTATTGAAGTTATCGTGTTCATAAAAAAGTAATATAAATAGATAAAGTTTTGAACCTGGAGTGGATTTGGGTTCTGGAAGTCATGATCGGTGTAGATCCGCAAAAATTTCCCAGAAATTTCAACATAGGGAAGAATGTAATAGGTAGTATTTCTTACGCCCATATAAACTATGTTTATCTTTTTTATGAATTTCTATTCGTACGCAAATGTTTGAGTTATCATTAATCCATTTTCCATGGCTTAGAGATTTACAAATCTGAAAATTACTATACATAAAAATCTGATAGAACGGAATCGTGTAGGAGCAAAAAAAAATCATTATAGACAAGTTCTCATCTTATGTGGTACATCACTTGCTGTAAATGCATTATATTCTTTTCACACGTATTATTACATTCATTTTGCATCAATCAACGCATTTTTCCTTTTAAGATAGGATTCCATTATAGACAGGTTTATTTTCACAGGTTTCCATGTACTTTAATTTTATTGCCTAGAAATATACGTACTATTCTTCAAAAAGTATAAATTTAAATTTTTAACTAAGAATAATGGCGATTTAAAAATATATGCATTTTTTGCAAAAATTGGTAAACCGGGTCAAATTTTACTGCTTTTTATACGGGCCAGGCCGGACCAATCATTTTATTCGATCTGGGTCGAGATCGGACCTGAAAATTTCTTCCTGTCCTGACCTCTAGGAAGAATGGCTCGGTTCATAAAAAATAAATCTGACCCTGCCCGGACAGAGTCTGCTTCAAAAAGTAATGCCCAAACCCGATCCAGTCTTACACTGCTAACATAGTTTATAAATGCAATACCAGGAAAACTCTGGACTATCCTATACTTGCGTATCACAGGACAAAATTTTATAATTCCCAAAGCAACATTAAGAATTATAAAAGCATTTGTTATACCCATTCAGCAAAAATGTTTCGGTCAAAGATAAAAATCCTTATCATACCAGATTGGAAAAAGAAAATGTTTATATTAACTTCTAGAAACGAATTCAAAGACTAGACAAAACAGACAGGCATGCATTTTCCTGTTGCGAATCAGTAATTTGCGGTTTAAACCAGCTTTAAGTCTTATACGAACTGTTTAAAAAATTGAGAAATGTATTTTGAGTATTTTGAAAATACATGAAAAAATCATTTCAAAATACATTACTAAAATACTTTAGTTTTATCTGATTAAAATACAAAATACAAATGTATTTTGAAAATGTATTTCAAATACATGTATTTTCGATACTGCCCAGCTCTGCCCATGAGTACAATGCCAAAGAATATCCAAGGAAATTTTTTGGCAAAACAGATTTCCTCCTATAGACAAGTATGGGGTAGATATTTTCAAATTGGATTATCTTTTAAAATTGTGACTAACTTGCTACAATTTTCACTGATATATATTTGTTATTGAAAAAACTACAGATTTCATTTAAATTCATCACAAATATTTAATTTGATATTAGTTAAAAATGAAATTTTATGTAAGCTCAACAAAAAAATATGTTTATGAAAAGGTGTAGAAATAAGAAAAATGATAAAAAATATGCGGAAAAGTTTGAAAAAATGCCCGTAATATTAAAAAAAAAAAAATGCAGGATTCATTGCTTGCGTACATTGAAAATGTGATGCAATTGCAGTAGAAAAGTTTACCAGCGAGTTAGCCCTCCATTCTAT
Source organism: Maratus michaelseni (assembly GCA_963931845.1). Taxonomy (NCBI): domain Eukaryota; kingdom Metazoa; phylum Arthropoda; class Arachnida; order Araneae; family Salticidae; genus Maratus; species Maratus michaelseni. Next base: position 130,645,199 of record OZ007599.1, read on the forward strand.
TATGGAGCTCAGGTCAGTGGTTAGGACTTGAAACTTGGGATTTATCCTTATTTTCCTCCCTCTTTCCCCAAATGCTTAGGGAAGTCATTATTTGTGATCTTGAATTTTAAATAATGTCTAATTAAGAAGGTTTTTAACAAAACTCATGTGGCCCGTATGAATTAATGACTGGGAATTTTACATCAATTTAATATCTAACTCTAATTTCAAAAATATGTTGCCATTTATCCTAGAATTAAACTATAACTATATTAGAAACTTGATAAGCCAAAATCAAAAGGAGAATAAAAAAGATTAGACTCATTAAGATTATTCACCAAGGTTTATGGATTTCCAAGGTTTCACCAAGGAAGTATATTTCTTTTGACTTATTGGGAATTTTGAATTTGAACAGTAATCAATTTGAAAACCAATTTATTAGTTAAAAAAATAATAGTTCCATTTGCTGATTATGTATTTAAAGATCTAATTTTTCTTTACAAATGGACAACATGAGTTTTGGAATCACCTTCCTGTATTATAAATTGAATTTAATGTATGGAAATGATGTTTATTCACTGAAATGAAATCAGTTATTTAATATTTATTTACACAAATTGGAACTAGTAAAAATTCTCATCAATGACTAAGAATAGTTTCTGGGAAAATTTAAGTTTAAATAATGAGGTAACTGTTTTAAAGAAAGATAGGCAAATATCCCTCTTTAGAGATAAATCTCAAGTTTCAAGTACAGGGAAGTTTTGAAGATTTTACATTTTACTCCAAGTCCTACCATTAGGAATCATGCTGTCATTAGCCGCTAGTCATGTGATAAGAATCTCAGTCAATCGGTTACAATCTGCAATTGAACAAGCTGTATACAAACAGCAGATTTTACATCTTCAAGAAAGGAACCATATTGAGCAGCATGCGTTTATTAGGTCCTTGTCACATGAATTTTTGGTATGTTCAAATAAATTGTGTTTTTTCAGCATGTCCAGTTGTACAGCGTCATCTATTGGCAATTTCTGAAACTAATTTTTTTTTTTTTGCATAATCCATTTTTTTATGTATTGAATAGTATGTGCACAAAATTTGAAGTTTTTTTTTTTTTTTTTTTTTTTATACCGCTAACCAGGCCCCTACCTGCCCGGCATGAATGCCTAGCTTAACGGGTTAGTACCTGGGTGCGGGGCGGAAATCGCCTGATCACAGCATGGCTGTGATCCACCTGTTTTCCACACCTGTTTTCCTGTGATCCACAAAATTTGAAGTTTATACACTCACTCAGTCATTCAATATATATATAGAGGTCTGAAGAGGGATTTTTTAATTCTGGCCATCCAATATGGTATATAACAGATTAACATACAAGATAGGACAGTTACAGCAAAATCTGTAACAGCAGCAATAATAGCGCCACTAGTGACAAGGGGGAAAAACTAACAAGCTTCCAAAATTTACCTATGTATATGAAATCTGTTTATGCTTTATTTTTTTAATACCTATTTTTTTTGCTTCGAGGCAGACGATTCTCTTCAAATTGGCCGCTGGTGTGTTAAGTTTATTTTTAAAGGATTTTATTAAAATTTTTATTTTATTATTATGGAAACCGTTCTTTTTCAGAACTTTTTTAGATGACTAAAGATGTTAAACTATGTCATGTAGAATCATGTTAGTATACAAATCAGAATTTTAAAACTTTCACTTTTCGCTTTTCCTACAAAGTTAAAAATGTAAACATGTAGCATTTAAAAAAGAAAGATCATAATAAGACAGACGTTCCAAAGGAAAAATATTCTGTCTATGAGATGTTTCTTCCCCTTGTCACTATAGGTGCTGTTATCGTCATTGCCAGGAGTGGGGAATTTTCAGAAAATCTTGCCAGCCATGGATTTATTTCACCAGCCAGCAAGATGCAACGTACAGTTAAAAATTGTTATGGCAAAATGTACACGATTGCAAAAATAGTTAATTACTATTACTACAATGCATTTTCATTTCCTTTCGTCTATAAAATTAAGAAATATATTCAACTGAGAAACATTGAGTATAGGTTAGAACTTAGTATCATGTTTATTTGTGGTAATTTGCAAAGTATAGCTAACTAGTAAAATAAAGTTTTTAGCATGTAGTTTTTCAAAGACTGCCTAAAAATTTACTCACCCTGTCAGATAATCCACTCGCCATTGGCGAGTAAAATGATGTATTTCCCACCCCTGGTCATTGTGTTACCATAGGGCATAAGCCCTATGATAGTGTCCTATCTTGATATTAATCTATGGGTATATAAGTAATACACTGCATTCATTCACTATACTATAATTTTAAAATAGTGCATTTAATATAGTGAAAATTCCTTGAAAATAAAGCGGTTCAAAAATTTGTGAAATAGAAATTAATAATTTTTTTTAGGGGTGGGGTGGGGTGAGAGAGAACATCATAAACCCCTGCTTTGGCTATGACTTTGGAAATTACTTTTAATTTAACTAAAAGGAGGTGGGATGCATTTTAGTCTACCAGGCTACCTTGCTAATTCAACACTAGAGCCAAGATGGAAAGTCATTCTACATGGATTGGCAACATTCAAACTGTGAAATAGTACCAATAATTAGACGAGTCACTGAAAAAGATCAAAATGCTTCTTAATCAGTCATGATTTTGAAATTTTTTTTTTTCAAGATTACTCTGATCAGTAAATAAAATTTAATGTAGTTTAGGAGGCAAGAAGGAGATGGTTAAAAAAATCATAATTTTCAAGCCCTATAAAGAAAAGAAATAAACACAGTATGGCCAAAAGTATCCAGATACTTTAGATTTTGAATGTTTTGTCAAATGTCTAGCCAAATATTTGATAAAATCAGTAACTTGATGGATGTAAAGAACAAGTTTGATCCCATATTTTTTTTTTTTTTTTTTTTTTTTTTTTTTGGTAAATGTTTGGTTTCAAACACATAAGGGAGCAAAAAAAGATTGATTAAAAGATATTGTATTTGTGATCACCCTGTAAATTAAAATCCTCAAAAAGAAGAAAAACTGTTGATGTAGTACATGACTATGTGGGACTTCTTTAACATTTGTATAAAAATAGTACACATATGCATAGAAATATAAAGGTTTCTATAAAAAAATTCAAGACATTTTTACATGTTTTTTGCATATAGCATGCAGAGGTTTCAACTAAATGTAATTCTAATTCAGGAAATTTGACAAAGTAATGTAGAAACAACATATAGTGATTAGAATATAAATATATTAAATATTTGATGAAATATGAAGATCTGTATCAAATACTTTTTAACTACACATACACAAGCAACAAAAACATTTTATCATAATTTAGTAATCAACATATAGGACAACTCATAAAGTTCAGTTGAATTTCACAAAAATTCAGAATGATTATCAATGATAGAGTGAGTTGAATTTCAGTCACTTTCTAAAAGTAACTGGATGATAAGGGATTTTTCAGAAATTGTTATTATTTATTAACTAACTTCCAACAAAGCAATATGTATTAACATATGCCCATGTGGACATTATAGATACTTCAATTTTTATTATTATATTTTTATTGGAATGGGCTTGCTCGGATGTTTTTTTCAAAGAGAACTAAAACATTAATAAAAATGATAATTTGTAGAAGCTACTTTTAGAAAACAACTGCAATTCAGCTCATTACGAGGTGTGGCAATTAAATAACAAGACTGGTGTGAGAAATGATATTTATTCCAAATAAATTTATATTTAACTGTTATCCCTTTCAACATACATTCTTTTGCTATCCATACACAGCGGCATAGGTGTCTTCCATTATTCAAAACAATGCTGCAGCTCATCAGTTGTCAGCCTCTTCAACAACTCTGCAATTTTTGCTTTTACTTGTTCAAGAGACTCACAATGTGTTCCCTTCAATGCACTTTGACAAACAACAAGCACAATGACAACATCTCCTTGGCACAAATGGGTATTTTGCATCAAGTAAAAAAAAAAATAAAGATGACAGTAAGGGGGGCATAAGCAAAAGCTGTTCCTAGAACTTTCTCAATAGTTCTATAATTAAGAAACATAGAATGATACATTATATACTAAAACCATCCTACAAAAATATCTAACTGACAGTGTAATTTTCCTCAAAATCCGTACTAGTAGAACTTTTTTAAAAGGCTACCATATATACTCGCATATAAGCCGACCTCCCTTTTTGAGTGACAAAATATTGGTAAAATTCTTGATCTGTGTATAAGTCAATCCTAAAAAACTTCCATACATTTTCAGACAAAAATCACATTTTAATGAAATACTAAATAAGCAAAAATAATATAAAAAATTAAGAACCATCAAACAAATCTTTCCAATTTAGAATCACTATCTGAATCTCCAAAAAGTTCAATTAAGTCCCGTTCCATTGCTTTCTAATCATAAAAAGAACGAAAAATATCTCACGTAATGAAACAATCACTAGAGCACAGAAAATTACAACTAGTCAGATCCGAGATAAAAGCGTGAATGAATAAATGGAGGTCAATGTCAAACAATCTTCTCTCTCCTCTCCCTCTCATGGTAAGCATGCTAAGTCGCATGTTTTAACTTCCTTCTTTCTTTCTTTCCCTCATGCGGCACAGTGCTACTCAAGTCAGAAAGCTCTGTAGCTAAAGCTGTGTTTAGAAGTGATCCTGAGCAAGTCGACGTGCGATGGGTATAAATCAAATCCCTTCCCATTCTTCTTGATTCATTTTGTGGTCATCGACAAAAGAAAAGGGAGATTCAACAAAAGAATGGGATGTTTCCTGAGCTGTCAACAGCTCCCGCTCTTAACCTCTGACCTTTAGACATGCTAAGAAAGTAATAAAAGATGAAAGGGAGTACTTCACCACATAAGAAATGTTGTAAATTTAGACCACAGTCTGATCGGTCCTTTATAGAACTTTTCTTCTCAAATCTGACCCATATATAAGCCGATCGCCCCTTTTCAAAAGACAATTTTAGGTCCAAATTCTTTGACTTATAATGCGAGTATATACGGTTAATCGTTCAAAATTGTGTTCACCTAATTATAGAATTTTCCCCTCATAGCTCTATAACCAAGCAACACAGAAAAATATGTTATATGCTGAAACCATTTCTAAAAAATTATCTAACAGTGCAAGTCCCATCAAAATCTATTCAGTAGAACCTTAATTATAAATGCTCAGAATTAACTACAAATTTGCATTATATATATATATATATATATATATATATATATATATGTCACATTTCCACTGAATCGCTTTATTTTCCGTAAATTAACTCAAGGCCAGAGGTCTCCACCTAGGAAGTTTTGCAGTCGTATGCTGATTATTATAAGTCGTTCGGTGCTTATTGAAAAAATAAATAGGCAGTCAAGTCCACTTCATAATTTATTAAGATCCAGGGAAAACTCGGTTATGCTTTTATTTAGCTCTCATGATAATTCCACGAAGAATGACTTTCAGTTCCAAGACAGGCTTCGTGAATTAAATTAAATATTCAAAGAAGACACAAGATGCTAATAGGCAGCGTCGTCGATTATTTCGGCGGCTACGGAGATTTTATTCCACGGTCGCGAACACGCGCCAGGCCTCCGCTTACATCATGATCCCAGGAACAATCTGTGCACTCAAGGCGGGAAAACCAGCATATAACCCTTCTCTAACGCTCACGAATACAGAGCTGTCGAAACAGTCTTTCGACCAATAGTATCACGAAACTCCATTTCCTTGGCGCTATGATTTGAAGGAGATTAAACTTCTGACTGAAAAAGCGCGGGAGTAATATTCTAGGCTTGCTCCGGAAAAAAACCTGATTCTTTCGAACAAATAAGAAATTTAAAAAATACGTAGGTTTTACTGGGTCTTGGCAGAATGCCAAGATAAAATTTTACATTGAAACAGATTAGCTTTTATATTTTGAGAAAATAATACTTTTTTGCCAGAAAACAAAGGAAAAAAAATAAAAATATATAGGTTGTTTTCGAGAGAATTAAAATATTTAGCTGGGAAAGTGATATTTTAAAAGAATTAAATTTTAGGATGCGTTATTTTAATGGAATAAAAAGTGTGTAATTTTAACAGAACAGCATCTAGTGCCATTTTTTCAAGAGATTGAATTTAGAATAAAGATATTTAGCTATGCAGGATTTTGACAATCTAAATACTAGAACGAGAAAATTATTTAGAATAATGGGAAATAAACAGAATTATAGAATTGATGAGGCCAACGGCGACAAAATAAAAATTTGTTTCATATATATATAGTAGATAAGACAGAAAAAGGAAAAGGATTTCTATGAATATAATTTAAAATATACTTTAACAACTATCTTTGCAATTCAAAAACCTCATGTGTATTACTAGGCTTAAGACAAATTTATGAACATTGATATATACTGATAAACACGTGGGTGCAAGAAGTCCATCCAAACCAAGACTGAAAACTTTTCTGAGTATATTAGGAATAACCAAAAGGAAAATGGGCTAGACAATTTCTAATGTCTTGCATTATGGCTAAAAACTGATCTCTTACAATAAAAGAAAGTGATTATAACTTCTTTATAGTAAAATTTACTATCGGTCAAAAATTTCTTCAATACTGATATCAGTCCTGAGAAAGTAGATCTTGCATGTATGTAAACATACCATCAAATAAAATGATAATCAATATACAGGGTGTTTTAGCACAATGTTTACAAACTTTAAGAGGTGGTAGAGCATACTACATCAAACAATTTTTATATAGGAAACCAGGGTCATAATCTACTCATTTAGTCAAACATACAGGGTGCTTCACTTCAATCTGAGGCCAAATTTTTGGACATAACTTTACTTTAATAATAAAGAAGATATTTTAATGATATTTAGAAGAGAATTAACTTCTTATGTGCAAAATGTGAAGAAATCACGAAAAGTGCTAGAAGGGCACAGTTTTGGTCGGTGCACCGTATGCAATATCAACTACAGTACGAAAAGTCTATTACCTACTTTAGCGTGAATTGAATGTGGATATGGCTACTTCCATCACATTAAATGAAACAATATCATGAGATGTAGTGGAATTGGCAACCATCTGCTACGAAATAGTGCTAAATTAGACTATCCACATTCCGTAATGTAGTTGACATTGCATATGGCGCACCGAGTGAATTACTGTATACTTCTAGCATTTTTTGTGATTCCATCAAATTTTGCACAGAAGTTAATTCTCTAGTAAATATCTTTATTTTTAAAGTTATGTCCAAAAATTTGGCCTCAGATTGAAGTGAAGTGCCCTGTATGTTTGACAAAATGAGCAGATTGCAACCCTGGCTTCTTATATAAAATTGTTTGTTGTAATGTGCTATACGACCTCTTAAAGTTTGTACACATTGTGCTAAAACACCCTGTAAAATGAAACATTACCAAAAACATGATTAGAGTGCTTAAAACAGCATAAATTCTTACTTTTAAGGTAATCCCTTTTTTAAAAAAATTCTTCATGTAAAACGTGCTTTAGTTGAACATTGCATTGTTTTCCTGTACATACTATAGGCAAAAAGATGGTGTTAGGACATTTAACTGCCTTTGCTCTTTGAAAACGTACAATCTTGTTTTCTCAGTGAAAAGGCTTGAATTTCAAGGACATCTTTTAGACAGGATTCAGCCGGAGCAATGTTACTGAGGAATATGATGTGAAATACACTCACATGCACTCGGTAGCATTTCTACAGCCTTTTGATGAAACAGTTCAAGATTCTGAAAAGAAGAAAAGACATTTTAAATACTTAAAGGTCAATTGAGGTTTATAACCATATGTTTAACTTGAAAGATTAATAATAGTTTTTCTAGCATATATTAATAAAGACCAATCATTTCAAAAGTAATTTTATAATATGCAATGTGTGTTTAGTTACCATTAAAACACACAATCTGAATAATGTTTTACATTATGCTTCAGAATGAAATTAAAATGTAAAATAACAACATGAAGCCTAGACATGCAGACGTGAACCAAACAATATAATCAGTAAAATATCAATATGAGAAATTAAAAACATTTTCAGAATTAATATTCACTTTATGAGATTTCCCTGTAAACATTTTATTACGGAAGAATATTAAGCGTAAATATAAACACAAAACTACGTATTTAAACAAGTGCAAGAAATATTTAATAAAAAATGCTGATTTTTAATAGAACGTGTATAAGTTACAGCATCAAATTCCAAGACAAAAAAAAGCTGCTTATAGAATAAATTTAAATACAAAAACATGAACAATAATACATTTAGAAGCCACATGTTGGAACAGACACTATGGCAAAACACAATAGTCAAGTGATAAAAATAAAACCAAGAGGGAGTATATTTTTCTTAACAAACATTGTTACCATCAGTGGCTTAGCCATGGGGAGGGGATTCTCCCCCCTCTCAAACAAGAAACTGGTTTACTGATTAATGGATAAAAAAAATAGTAAAAATTCCTAGGACAAAAAAAATTGCAGAAAACTAGTGAAAAATTCAATTTTAGATAGGTTTTTGTCTTAGATTGTATTTTAAAGTTTTCTTTTTGCTAGGAATGTGAATTTTGTTTTTGTTTCAGATAGGATTCCATTTTCACAAGTATTCTCTAAAACTTAAAATTTATCCACCCTATAGTACACCTCTGGAGAACATTAGATGTATTACAGTATAAGCTATGAAAATGAAATCTGTATGTAATGGAATCTTGCGCCAAACTGTAAAAAAATTAAGGTTCAACAAAAAGAACTCCATATATTTATACTTGCTAAGATGGAAAGCTGTCTAAAATGGATCTTTTATCTAGTTGCTTGTGATTTCTTTTGGGCAGGTTTTACTGTATTGCAATAAAACCTGTGAAAATTAAAACATTTCATGATCTGATAATGGAAAGATAAGTATACCTGATAAGCAAGGGTGGGGAATTACATCATTCTACTCATCACTGGCGAGTGGATTTTCTGACTGGATGAGTAAATTTTTAGGCACTCTTAAAAACTACAGGGTAGAAAATATACCAAAAACTTTATATTTTATTTGTTAATGAAATTTGCAACTCTGTCAGTTGTCAAAAATGTAAACATGGCAACAAGTTCTATTCTACACTAAACTATCCAATGTTGCATTTATTTTTTAAGTTTATAGTTATAAAAAATAAATAAGAAACATTGAAAAAATTAAGAAAATGTTAGTATGAAAATGCATTGTTAGTAATGAATTATTTTTTCCGTCACATAAATTTTGTCATAATTTTTTTCAACTTTATGCTGGCTGATAAAATAAATCCTTGGATGATAAAATTTTCTGAAAATTCCCCACCACTGCTGATAAGACATAAACTTGTCTGAAATGAAATTTGTTTCTGGTTCATAGGGATTCTAATTTCATAGATTTTACTGTAACTAGATAAAGTGTTTGTTTTTTCTACAGACATTTGGATTGGACTAATTGTTGCCAACATTTATAGGAAAAGAAAAAATTACATTAATACAATAACAGCACATTATCATGACCTCGAACGCTTCTTCAGAAAGAAGCTGTCATATTTAATGATTAATATGAACATTACCTTTAATACTATTTAATAACAAACTAACAACAATAAATTAAAAGATGACATGCATATCAGCAGTAACAAGATAATTTAGAATATAGTTAATGGTTACAGATAATTCAATCCAATGATATCAAGTTATAACAGTTGTATTATAATATTATGACATCTCATTTTTTATAAAATGAAACATTTTCCTTTTACAAGTCAAGTTTATCAAACATAACAGGTATTTATACCAGTATTTCTTTGGCACAAGGGATTTTTGTCCTTAGGAATAGGAGTAGATGTCACTTTAGGGTTTGGAAAAGCATCAGCCATTAACAAATCAGAATCATCAGATGTTTTGGGCACTGATTCACTCTGGCAATGTGAAGGATCTTGATGACCATTGGTTTCTTCTATACGTATACCAAGTATTTCTTCTATACAAGGGTAGTTTGATAAGTTTTCGGCCTGACACAGAGGTGAAACAAGTAGAACCAAATGACAATGATGTTTGTAAAGTATGATCCTTTAGATGACATGCTGCTGAGTTTCAGATGTGTGAGTTTATTGGTTGTTGATGGGTGATAAAGTAAAGTAAAAAAGTTTTGACATTTTCTAAAATTGGAAAAAATTGAAGTTCGAGCTCATAAAATACTTTGTTAAAAAAGATTTAACCCCCATGGACATACAAAAAAGAGTTACATTCCAGCTTAAAGGATTCTTGTCCTTCATATTTGATGATAAAAAAGTGGGTAGCTGAATTACATGGTAGGAAATCAATTCACGATGGTTAACACACAGGATGCCCAAAAACCACTACAACTGACAAAATCGTCTCAAAAATTAACAATGCTGTATTGAATGATCACTGATTAAAGATACCCAAATTTGTTGACATTGCAAACATCTTGGTAGACCGTGTCTATCGCATTTTACATTAGTGTTTCCCCTAGACGTTTCGAGAGGGTGCAGCACCTTGCCCGTTTTTTTAATAGTTGTAAATGCACCCTGCCCATTTTTATATAGCTGGAAATGTGCCCTGATTATTTTGGGTTTGCAAAAATTTGCTGTCGTGAATTTCACCAAAAGATTATAAGGAAATTTCACAAAATTCATATATTGGTCATGAGAAAATATCGCAAAATTCATCTATTGTTCACGAGAAAATATTAAAAAAATTCATGTATTGGTCATGAAAAAATATCACAAAATTCGTCTATCATTCATGGGAAAGTATTGCAAAATTTGTCACTCGGTTGCAAGAAAAAAATCACGAAATTCGTCAATCAGTCTTGAGTAAAAAATCGCAAAATTCAGCAGTTGGTTGTAAGAAAAAAATCACGAAATTCAGCCACGATCGCATGAAAAAAACACCCACATAAGTTTCGCCATTAAGATGTGGGAAAAAAATCGGGAAATTCGCCTATTGGTTGCAAGAACTATTCGATCACCTCTGAATAGGATATCTTCATAAACAGCAAAATCATCTCAAAAAGTCCATTATTTTCTTAGACTATCAGGAACTTCAACTAATTCTTCAGGCTAAACATCATACGCTATTACTTACAAAAAGCACTAAAAGGCCCTTTTCATAAAAATGTGCCCACTTTGTGCAGCTGAAATGCTCCTTTTTTGAAGGAGCACCCTGCTTTTTTTATTCTGGAGGAAACACCCAGATGAACATGATGTTTTGGGCATGAAAAAGCTTTCTGCTCAATGCGTGCCGTGTTTGTTGTCCATCGACCAAAAACCCCAAAGAATGAACATTTCTCAAGAGTCTTCTGAAATGTATTGTGTTGCAAGTTGAAAAATAAAATGAAATATTGTCAAAAATCTTGTATTTTCTTTGTCAGGCCGAGAACTTTTCAAACCACCTTTGTACAGGGCTGTACTAAAGAATTCGCACACAAGAGTGTGTCTTAAATGCATTAAGTTGAAAGGGGACTACATTGAAAAATATGAAATTATGTCAAAAATCTTGTGCTTTCACTGTCAGGCCAAGAACTTATCAAACTACGCTCATAAGCTGCACCATCAGGTGTCTTAATAATAAATGATCTTGGTTCTTGAGCCAGAGTAATTATGTCAGCAGGACTCCACTTTCTATGACCTTTTCTAAACCACTTTTTCTGACCAATAGAAATTGTCTTTGTTGTCTTTGAGTCTATCGCTATATCCCTTTTCTTTTATCCTCTTTTTTGTAAGATTAGAAGGGACATTTTTTTATGGTAGATGCTTTTAACATATGATAGATGGATAGATATGATAGATGATTTTATGATAAATAGTTTTAACATATGATAGATGGATAGATATGATAGATGATTTTATGATAGATGGAATTCCATGAGTTGCAAACCAACATTTTAAGTCTTTTATAACTGTACTCTATAAGTTGTTCAATACAAAAAGATCAAAATAACCCAAATAGTTGTCTGCAATAAGTAAATAATTCTTTATATCTAAATGAAAAATATCTGCATCAACAATTTGCCAAGATATTTCTGGTACTGTGTTCCAAATCACTAGTTCATTGGGATTATCTCTTTGACATTGTTGACAAACTTTGCACTGCTTAACATATTAAAGTTACATCTTTATTCATGCCTACCCAATAGACATTTTCTCCAGCTACACAGAGTGAATGTTGAATACCTAGATGACCAAGATGAATAGTTTCAACATAGATTCTACAAGCTTGTGTGGAATGACAGGCTATTGTCTCAAATCTTTTATCGAAATTAAATGTTCTAAAAGTGTTTCAATTTTTTTTTTAATTGGAAGTTAAAAAAATATCAAAAACCTAGAAACAGGTGTGCTTAAATAAAATTAATATGTGCAGCCAGGGGTCTGTCCACACTTTTTTCCCAGGGTCCTGTTTTTGTGAAATTGTGAACAGCTTTTCATATTTGTGAAAAATCTAGTCGTAATTTTGTGAATTTGAAACTATCATTATATTCAGGTTCTTGTTTATACATTTTAAAGAAAATATATGGATGTAAAATACACATATTTTCTTTATATATGTAAAAGTGACAGGTTAGATTTTACTTTTAAATGATTAAATTTGTAAAAAGTTCAGTTTAAAGATGGAAAATTTTGTAAAAAGCCTATTTTTAAGACAAAGAATTTTGTGAAGGGTCCTGTTTTAAGATGAAAAATTTTGTGAAGGGTCCTGTTTTAAGATGAAAAATTTTGTGAAGGGTCCTGTTTTGAAATGAAAAATTTTATGAAGGGTCTTTTAAAGGACCCAATTTCTTTCTAAACAGATCCTTGGCAGTTTTCATTTCAAAAACTTATGACATAATTTAAAGATTAAATTCAGCTTTATTGGATGATCTTTAAATAAAAACTTCTTTTAAAATTTTGAAAACAGTCTAAAAAAAAATTCAACATTTTTTATATCACAGACAGTTTCTATTGCACATGGAAAAACATTTTTTATAAGCGATGAATAGTTTATAGTCTAATCATTCGTAGCAAATTGAAGCTACTCAAACAATGCTATATATAGCAGGGAATAGTCAACGCATGCCAGAAAAAGAAACACATTCCCATAACTGGAACATTCTACTGGAAACATCAGAACAAAATTAATGCTGACGAAAAAATACTTCCATCACTCATTTGACTTAACACCATCCAGCAATCAGCAAAGACATTATGTTATTCATAAAGAGTCTTTAGCCAATGGCACATTGTGAAATGTAAACAATCAGGAATTCAAAATGTGATACAGATATAAAACATAATGATAGAGATAGAATTAAGATTTCTGGTTAAAAAAAATAGATAACCTGATATGGAATGGAAAGTTAAAAATAAAACCTATTAAAAAAAGATTAAAAATGACTATCACTGTATGAAAGTGACGATGAATGCATGTAGCAATGAGAATAAAGGTTCAAGATGAGCATGTTGAATATGCACTGCTTGAGATGTTTGCATTTTTCAAATTTTGATTGTAAGTGCATGGAGACCTCTGCGAAAACTTGTTTTACTCCACTAGCTCATGGAAAATGACCAACTTTGGCATTCTTTATGTTCATATTTACTTTTTTGAAAATTTTGAAAAGTGACCTTGTATTCCTGTGCACGCGATCATCATGCCTGATTGTAGGTTATGTGGGAATGCTATCCTAGTATGTGACCAGAAAACAAGATAGATGACTTCTGGTCATGGAAAACTTGAATTCTTTAAATATGGTGATTTTGATGATTAAGAAGGGAGGTTAAAAAAAAAATGGAAAGAATAGAAAATACTTTAAAATATCAATAAAATTGTTATTTAAATACCAGTAGCTCTCACAAGTATAGAAAAATTCCAGTAGCTCTACCAATATACAGAACTGTTATTGTATTTACAGTAGAACCTCGATTCTCCGATCCTCGTTTAACCGGAAATCTCCATAAACCGATGTTGGTTACCTGACCTTTTTTTTTTTTTTTACTTTCACATTCCTTGTGTATGCGCAAGTGGTCCTTTCTGAACTATGAGTATAGATAAATATTTTGGTTCCCCTTTCTTAGAATTACCTTTAAAATTAGCTTGAGCTCTGGCAAGCTCCGATCCCGGTATAAGTGTACTCTTACCCCACCACCTGTAACACACGTCCCTGTTCTAAACAAAAACACCTTGCTTGGTTGGAACAACAAGAACAGTGTGAATCCTCTAAAGTAATGTTTTTAAGAAAACTTTGCGACAGAGCTGAACGGCAAAGGATGGCCAATTTATGGCAGATGAAGCTTCCATTTAAATCATTGTAAGTTTTTTCTTTCAAAATAAATTTATTTTCATGTATAATTTGAATTTAGATATTTATTTAGTGGTTTAAATTGCCATAATAGCAGTTCAATGACGGTGTTACGTATTGAACTAGATGACTATTGATAAATTCTCGATTATCCGATGTAGGTTCGGTCCCAATTACGTTGGATAATCGAGGTTCTACTGTAATTATAAAATATTTATTATTATCTGCAATAATGCAAAACCATAAAATCATTTCGTCATCCATTATATTCTTTAAAATTTCTGTTTGAGAAAGCGAAAGCATGCGAATTTCATCTCATCAAGAGCCAAATCATCAAAACACCACTTTAACAAAATAATCATTTCTACAATATATTACAAAACACATTACTTAAGTTTTAAAATATTATCAATGTTGGCAGACAGTGTGAAATTCCCTTATTTATTTAAAAATTCTGTGTCAATAAAATTTATTAACAAAGCATATCATTGACTTGTTAATTTTGTTTAAAAAAACTGAAACCATATATTTAATAGCTGAATTATATTTAAGCTTTTAAAACTGTTACTTGCAACATTTTGAAGCTTAAAAATTGTATCACTATAAAACAAAAAATTAATAAATAAAAAAACCTGATATGAAGTAAATAAAACCTGTCAATGTAAAATGAATAGTTGATATAAGGATTTGACTTATCTTAGAATATTTTACTGTCTCAAAAAGAAAAAAAATATATTGAGTTTATACTTTTCCTTATTCTCATTTCTTTTTTAAGTCAGTCACTTAGTAGCTAGTAAGTACAATAAAAGTTTTTTTTTTTTTTTTAAATATAAATATATATTTTTTCTTCCTTTTACATTTAAAAACAACACTCCTGCATAATAATGATGGATGGCTAGTTGCGATGTCAGGCACTCAGTGTGGAGGCTGTGTTGCTTAAACCTATACTGCCAAAATGAAAAGGCAGCAAGAAATTATGTAATTTTGACACGATTATAGCAATTATCGTTTTTCAGATTTATAAATGAAAATTCATGTTTATGCCATTTTACATTGGTAAAAGGGTTCTGCCATTCTGCATTTAATGTCTTTTATACAGGAAAAGGCCAAAATGCTTTAGTGAATAAAACTGACATATTTAAGAAGAAGCAAGCATTTTCATTGACAAAACAGAAATGATTCACAACAAATACATCTAAAATAGCATAAATTTCTGAATTTTTTTTTTTTTTTATCTGCTCTTATAAGATTAAGCCAAGTTGTTCATGATGAGCAAAAATCAGTTTGTATGCAATGTTCTTCAAGGTAAACATTACACAAAGCACACCGGACTCCATTTTAGTAAGTGGCTCTATTACAATCAGAACAAGAACACTTTCTTTAGTAGAAAATTAAAAAAAGGAGAGTGAAATGCAGCAAGGGCTACACACATGCTTTAAATTTAATATGACTGGACTTTCCTTTATCTTGGTTTTTATACATTAGATATTCACCATATAACACTACAGCCTTAGAAGACAGTTGTCGAAAGCTGCAATTTAACATCGCTTATAATTTTTTATTATTTTTTTAAAGCATAGTCTTTTTTATTCTGCTCAGAAATGTATTTTTAAAGCAATGTAAATCTATTTCTAATCAGGTTTAAACTGATATCTAGGTGGCAGGTATCTTCCATTGTTCCATGTGCAATCTTGAATAACCACATTAATTCACATTTATATTTCACATACAGTCATTTCATATTTTAAATTAAGATGAGAGAAAATTACTTTAAAATATATTATTATATTTAACCAGCCAAAAATGAAAATAACTGTACAAGTTGAATTATGCACATTATGATACAATATTATCACAACGTACAGAACATGCAGTTTTGTCCATTATTACCTAGACATAATTAACAATGTATTGCATGGACACTGACTGCACGAAACCCAGGGATGGGCAAGATTTTAGAACAGATAAGCTGTGCCCCGCAGCCTTGGCCATGTTTTTTTTTTTTTTTTTTTTTTTTATTGAGACTATAAACATGAAAAAACCTAAACTAAGAATTTTTTAAATCAAATTATCCATACAAGACCATTTTCAAAACATATCAATATAAAAAGCAACTTAGAAATTTAACAATTAAAAAATATTAAATATTAAAAAATAAATTTCTACCATCATAGAAAAAAAGAAGAAAGAAAAAATTTTACTTTGATATCCAGTTTTCACATGAGTAAAGAGTTAATCTGATAATATAGTTATGAAAACAGGTTTAAAGTAAGAAATCAGGTGGTTAACACATAAGGTATGTGTCAGATGCTTAACACATGTGAGAAATATAAAGTAACAATGTTGGATTACAGCCATGTGACTATTGTTTAAAGTGAAAACATAATGAGATCAAATGAAGGAAAAAAAAAAGAAATTTTTTATTTTTTCAAAATTATAAAAGAAAAAGGAAATTTAGTATCCTTATTTCCCTCATTTGCCCCTCCCTCCCATTAAGATGACGTAGCAAGTAAATATCTCTATTTTTTTTTTTCAAATTCTGTTCAATTTGTTTTTTAATGCATTTAAAAAAGGCTAAAATAGTTTAAAAAATCAATACTTCATAAAATTGTTAGCTTATTATCTTATTAATGTTTGTTCGTTTAAAATTTAATAAATTAAGGAAATCTGTGTCCTCTCACGTCTCCCTTGAAAATAAAATAAAAAAGTGGGGAGATGCCATCCCTCTGCGTCCATCCTCATCTAAACTTTTGCCAGAAGGTATATATCACAATATACCCTCAACTATATCCCTGCTAGTCCCTTGCATAAGACAGAAAAATAATTAAAACAGCACTTTTATTTCACTGTGACCATATAGGAGGAGAGGGAACTGCAACTCTTCCATTTTCCCTCTTTGGGTAAGCTGCAGTATCACCACTGAGCTCCAAAATAGAACAGAGAGCTAACTCCCTATTCTAGTGTTTCCCCCAGAATAAAAAAAGGCAGGGTGCTCCTTCAAAAAACAGGCACTTCAGCTGAACAAAATTGGCACTTTTTTATGAAAACGACTTTTTAGTGCTTTTCGTAAGTAACAGCTTAATTATTTTAAAATTGTCATTCTATTTTAATATTCACACATAAACCCTTTTTTCTCTATTGTAAAGTATTTGTAAGTTTTATTATTTGGGCTTTTTAAAATCTGGCAACAATAGGTAAAAAAATCGTCTATTTCAAACTATGAATTAAATTTTTATTCAGCTAATGAAATTTTCAATAAAAGATCCTACAAACTCTACAAAATTAGTCGAAATAAAAAAAATTTTGGACTTTGCACACTACAATCTAGTCAAGTATGTGCCTGCAAAAAATGGTTAAATTGCTATGTATAGTTTTTGATCCTATAAAGCTTATATCTTTGAAATAAATTGACCAATTTCAACATTAGTGCTTAAAATAATTCTTAGATTTAAAAACCTTTTGTTTCTGTGTGTCATACATATATCTATAAAACTACCAATTTCATGTTTTTATATATAATACTTTATTTAATATAAGTCGAGAAAGAGCACCGGTTATGTTTTTTTAGAATAGAGAGAAATATCGATATAATCCTTTTTAATATCAAAAGTGCATCATTAGATAAGTGCGCCTATCAAACAAAAGTAATATTTTATTTCAAATGAAATGCGAAACAACATTACAAATATGGCTTAATTGCCTTTTATTTTAGTAATGTACAAATTTTGATTTTTTTTTACTGAAACAATTTATTTAAAAAAATATTTATTATTCTAAAAAACACATTTCCTTGAGATCAATTTGCACAGTGAAGTTTTTTCGTACATTTCTATGCTGCCTATCCAGTACCTGCCTCCGCCCCCCCCCCCCCTCCAAAAAATAGCCATTTATTTCAGGAACATTTTTCTTTAAAACAATGTAATTTATTATTAAAAAATATCTTAATATTTACTACCTCAAAAAAAAAAAAAAAAAAAAATTAAATTAAAAAAAAAAAAAAAAATCTGGAACACGAATTAGTCATTTTTCCTCTCTCTATGCTACTTTACAAATTTCAATACAGTGTAAGAAAAATAAATGTTCTTTCATGACAGATATACAAATTTCTCTATTTTTTGCCACAATCAAATGACAAATTTAGCGATTTTTCTCATGCAATCAATGGACGAATTTTGCTATTTTTTCTTCCCATGACTGACTGAATAGTTTCGTGATTTTCCCCACAACTGACTGACGAATTTCGAGATATCTTCCTGCTACTGACTGCTGAATTTTATAGTTTTTTCTTGCGACCGATAAGTGAATTTTTGTGTGGGGTGAAAATAGACCAATAGATGTGACCAATAGATGAATTTCCCAATTTTTCTACATCTTAATGGCGAAACTTACGGGGGTTTTTTCATGCTATCGTAGATGAATTTTGCAATTTTTTTCCTACAAACAACTGCTGAATTTCGTAGTTTTTTACACGCGACTGATTGACAAATTTTGCGATTTTTCGAGCGACCAAGTGACAAATTTTGAGATATTTTCCAGCAACCTTTTAATGAAATTCCCGACAGCAAATTTTTGCAAACCCAAAATAATCAATTCACATTTCTAGCTACATAAAAACAGGCAGGGCACATTTACAACTATAAAAAAATGGGCAGGGCACTGTGCCCACTCGAAAATGTCTAGGGGAAACACTATATTCTGATACATTGAATGCAGCATTCCGCCTATGAATACAATGCCAAATAATTTATAGATAGATATTTTCAAATTGGATTACCTTTTTAAATTATGACGAAGATGCTACAATTTTCACTGATATATAGTTTTATTGAAAAAACTACAGATTTCTCATTTAAATGCATTGCAAATATTTAATATTAGCTAAAAATGAAATTTTATGTAAACCCCCCCCCCCCCCCCCCCAAAAAAAAAAAAAAAAAAAAAAAAAAAAAGGAAACTTTGTTAAGTATTACTCATAAAAATATGAAAGAGGTGTAGAAATAAGCAAAAGTGATAAAAAGTACGTGGATTGTAACTTCATCAGCCTTCTTCTCCCTCTTGGTGTAAGCTGCAGTATCACTGCATTGACATGGAGCTAACGAGAATGACTAGTCTGTTGTATGACAAGAAAATAATTATAAATTTATCTCAAAAAGCAAGAAACAAAATTAGCACTTTTAATTAATTTCATTTTTGACTATTTGAGGATGGGGACAGAACCTTATCACCCCCCTTCCCCTTCTTTGGGTATGCTGTGGTGTCAATGTAGACTAATGTGGGAGTAACGAGAATGGCTAGTCCGTTCTATGACAGGAAAATAATATTATAAATTTATCTTAAAAAGCAAGAAAAAAATAATCCCATTTCTCATTTCACTGTGACTTTTTCGGAGGAGGAAGGGGGTTGTAACTCCACCAGTCTCCTTCCACTCATGAGCGAGTGGCTAGTCCATTGTATGAGAGGGAAAACAATTATAAATTTATCTCAAACAGAAAGAGAAAACAACACTTTCAATTAATTTCATAAAAACATTTAAGCAATCGAAGATATAAATCTCAATCAGAAGTGAATGAATATAACAAAAATTTAAATACAATAAAAATAAATATGCTGGTATTAGTTGTAATAAAACATTAAGTTAAGATAAATCATAAGCCCCTCTTGGTGGTGTAAATATTGAAATATTTTTTCCTTCAGTTTTAGCTTTTTTTGTATTGCTAGTGTTTTCGCAAGGCATTTTCGAGAGGGCGCAACACCCTGCCCGTTTTTTTATAGTTATAAATGTGCCCTGCCCCTTTTTATATAGCTGGAAATGTGACCTGATTATTTTCGATTCACAAAAATTTGCTGTCGCGAATTTTACCAAAAGGTTGTGGGAAAATATCGCAAAATTCATCTATCGGTCGCAAGAAAATATTGCAAAATTCATCTATCAGTCGCAGGAAAATATTGCAAAATTTGTCACTTGGTCGCAAGAAATAATTCCAAAATTCGTCCATTGGTCGTCTGTAGAAAATCGCGAAATTCAGCAGTTGGTTGTAGGAAAAAAATCGCGAAATTCATCCACGATCAAATTTTAAAAAAACATAAGTTTTGCCATTAAGATGAAAGAGATTCACCGCAAGACACCCCCCCCCCCCCCCCGAAAAAATAACGAATTTCGTCCATTGATCGTATGAGAAAAATCGCTAAATTTATCAATCGATTGCGGCAAAAAATAGACAAATTTGTATATCTGTGATGAAAGAACATTTATTTTTCTTTGAATGCTGTATTGAAATTTGTGAGGAAAAATGACTAATTCGTGTTGCAGAATTCTTTTTTTTTTTTTTAGAGATAGTAAATATTAAGATATTTTTTAATAAATTATATTGTTTTAGAGAAAAATGTTCCTGAAATAAATGACTACTTTTTGGAGGGATGGGGGCAGGTAGTGGATAGACAGCATAGAAATGCATGAAAAAACTTCAACATGCAAATTGATTTCAAGGAAATGTGTTTTTTTGAATAATAAATATTTTTTAAAACAAATTTTTTGAGTAAAACACAAAAATGAATTATCAAAATCTGTACATTACTAAAATAAAAGGCAAGTCAGCCATATTTGTAATGTTTCGCATTTCATTTGAAATAAAATATTACTTTTGTTTGATAGGCACACTTAACTGATGATGCACTTTTGATATTAAAAAGGATTATGACGACATTTCTGTCTATTCTAAAAAAAGTAACCAGTGCTCTTTCTTAACTTATATTAAATAAAGTATTACTTATAAAAACATGAAATTGGTAGTTTTATAGAGATATGTATGAATGACACAATGAAACAGTTTTTAAATCTAAGAATTATTTTGAGCACTATTTAATGTTGAAAATTTTCAATTTATTTCAGTTATATAAGCTTTATAGGATCAAAAACTATACATAGCAATCTAACTATTTTTTGCAGGCACATACTTGACTAGATTGTAGTGTGCAAAGTCCAATATTTTTTTTTTAATTCAACTAATTTTGTAGAGTTTGTAGGATCTTTTATTCAAATTTTCATTAGCTGAATAAAGATTTAATTCATAATTTGAACTAGCTGATTTTTTTACCTACTATTGCCAGATTTTAAAAAGGCCAAATAATAAAATTCACAAACACTTTTCAATTGAAAAATATGCTTATGTGTGAATATTAAAATAGAAAGAAAACTTTAAAATAATTAAGCTATTACTTACGAAAAGCACTAAAAAGCCTTTTTCATAAAAATGTGCCCATTTTGTTCAGCTGAAGTGCCCCTATTTTGAAGGAGCATCCTGTCCTTTTTCATTCTGAGGGAAACACTAATTGCACCGGCATCCAGGAATGCAACAATGTCTTTCTACCCATTGTTAGTACAAAAAAATATATACATAATAATATCTTCTTAAAATAAATAAAATATGGGAATAATATTCATATATTCAATACCTTCAAGACGATGGCTGTCAAGCAGACAAACTGATAAAAATGTGCTACATAGGCAAAAATTTTCAAGGCCAGGATTCTTTTTCCAAAGGCTATGTTATAAGAGGTCCTACTACACTATGTTCATGGAAGAAAAGAACCTTACAAATTTTCTAGCACCAGGTTTTGCCTTTGCTAGGGGCAGAGCTGTATGTGTATCGCTGCCGATGGTGAACCCAAACCTGTAAGAAAAAAGAAATGAAACTGCCCTATATTTCTTGCATATATTTTACTTTCATAAATGTCATTTTTTGTCATGGTAAATATAATGGTAATATAGTCAAATTCATTACTGAATAGGAATTCAATGAATCTGCTTTTTTTTTACCTTAACAATATATTCTGTCATTACAGAAAAATCATGTTTATTCATTAAATAGTAGATAATTTTTTCATGTGTCATGAATAACATGATTAAAAGTGTAGGAAGAACGAATTTTAAATGTTTCTAACCTTCTTATTTCATGAAAAAAATCAGTTCTTTTTCACATTTAAGCCAGATGAAAAGTGTTAATGATTTTAATTGGTTTAGTTATCCTGTTATCTAATCTCTGTTCTGCAGTTTCCATAATAAAGCAAAGATCTTAAAAAAAAAATTTAAATAAATAATTTTTAATTCTGTGAACTGTATTCCTAGTAAAATACAGTGGAACCTGTCTAATGTGACCACCACCCTTGGGACAGATAAAAGTGTTAACCTTATGAAGGTGGTCACTTTACTAAACAAAGTTACCCTTTCTCACTTAAAGCATGCATAATAAATTTTATGGGGGGTTTGTAAGGTAAATTAAAGAAATATGTTCAAAATCAGATCAAAAGAAAGGCACATTGAAATATTTGAAAATTTTGAAAGACTTACCTGTAATTTCCATATGGATTCTACTTTCATCTAACTAGAATGTTTTAGTTTTACTAATTTAAAATATTTCTGAAGCTCTATGACTATTAGTTTCAAGAAATTCAAAAGATATTTTTTAAATTCCTACTATTAGCTCACACTCTATATATATCTTGTTGGAATTTTCAATCGTTAATAAAATATTTTCTATTCATCCATTCAAGTTCAAATAATTTTTTTAAACTGAATGACAATTGATGTTAATACAGTTTTTTCAAATATTAATTCATTAATTAAATTTAATTAATTAATTTTACATTTCATTTCTGTTCAAAAGTATAGACTCACTCCATTTTTATAGTCTCACCTTCACACGTAAAAAGATAATGGGGCTGTTCACAGACGAAGATCAGGCGGCTCGCGGGCGAAGGAGACTATAAATGTGGAGTGAGTCTATACTTTTGAACAGAAATGAAGTATAAAACTAAAATTAAATAATAAAATTTAATTAATTAATTAATATTTGAAAAAACTGTACTATCGCTAACTGCAACATCGCTATGGCACTTTATTGTGAAGTTTGGTAATTTTTGAAATTCAATATTTGAAAAACTGCATAATCATTAGATTTTAAATTTATATCAAGAAAAATACAAATTTTTTACCTTTCTAATGCAGTTTGTCTAACAATTTTGTGAGAAATACTTTTCAAGCTATTAATTTTTGGTATTTTAGCTATTTATTTTTTATTTAATTTTTAATACATTTCAAAAATTTCTCTTATGTAAGATATTTAAGCAGGATATAAATTTAGGAATAAATACCGTCAGTGGCGAAGCGTGTAGATTGCTGAAAAAAAATTTCTATTTGACCTAAGTAGGAATTGACTTTTAAAAAAAGTTTTTATATTACTTGTTTTTCTTTCAAACATACTTTCTTATAAGCTTTCAACTTTGTGTGTGACATTTTAAAATTATAATAAATTCATTTCAGTAGCAAAATTAAGAGAATATTAGCAACATACATGGTACAACAGAATTTGCATGCACAGGCATAGGACAAATGAGGAAAATATGTCCCAGGAACCTTACGACTGACTTAGGTTGTAGTCGCAGCTGTATGCAGAGAATTTGTGTTTCAGCTAAATAATGAGAAAAAATATTCTCATGTGATAATCCTCTGTACAGCAATTTCCCATGACATCTAATTTATAATCCTTTCACCAAGACAGAAAAGCAAAAGTAAATAAAGTCAGGAGATTTCTTGGCGATAATGAATCACTTGAAAATGCCAACTTTACTTGAGGGAGCACACTTTCAACAGTTTTCAACCCTTCCCACTTCCACAGAGCAACCATCATTCTTGTCTTGATTGTGGCCTTTCCATCAAGCATCAGTGACACCATCCCTAAACACATTTCCCACATCTGACCATCTTCTTTGGAAGTATCATCAAAAGGTGTTGGCTATCGCATTGTGTGTATTTTTTCCTTATCTAGAAAAGGGAGAACAAATGGCTGAGATAAACCCTATCCCCAAATGACGGATTAAAGTTCTAAAATGCACTTTTTGTAGTGACTTCAACAACCCATCTGTTTTGACTGTCTTTTTAGCTTCTATGAATAGATTATAAGTGGTTAGAAAATACATTTTGTACTGCATTCTTTGTGTTCAAGCAAGAAACGCTCTTATTCAAATGATTTTCTTAGAACTACAAATGTTTCTTCCCTTTTCTCTCTCCTATTGCATCTTTAGAAAAAAGAATTTTATTCTCAGTATTTTCCTTTTCAGGTTTGTTCGTAATTATATAAATATGTAGCATCTATAGTTATCTGGTCTGCCCAAATTTAATTACTCATTCATATTTAAATATGTATTTAAATATGTATCTAAAACATAGTTCTGCTCAAACTTTATGAAAATCCCAACAACCCAACTTGCAAAAACCTAAATTTGACCCGCAAGAAACATTCTAGAATGAACCCGACCTATAGAAAGAAAATTAGTGACAACCTCGCCCGATCCAGAACTCTATTCAACGGTCCCGAGGTGTCTGCTTGAGAGGTTTTACTATGTTTGAATATTAAAGAATATAGATATGTCCATTTTTCTATATAAAAGATAAAATTGGTATTAGCGATAATTGTAAATTACTTTTCATAATTGCATTAAAACATGAATTTTTTTAAAGTTCGGGTCGGGTTGCAGGTCGACGAAAATTATTTTTGTCAGGTTCGGGTTTGCTTGCGGTTTGATAAAACTTTTGTTGTCAGGTACCAGACCCGTACAGGACTAATCTGAACAAGTGATGTAATGAGGGACTATATTATTACACACATATTTATGCTTAACCATACACAGCATGAATTTTATTTACTATTCTTACAATAATTTGTCGCTGACATTTGCAAATTGTTATGCAAAACACATTTTGCACAAGAGGCAAGTTATGATCAAATAATTTGGAGAAGGACACTTTTTAGGTGCATTCGTAATTACATAAATATGTAGTACATATAGTCGCCATTTGATCCGTCTGGCTGTTCGCATATAACAATTCAAAAACTACCCAACCGAATCAGGGATCTGTTTAGGAAAATTTTGGGTCCTTAAAAGGACCCTTCGCAAAAGTTTTCATCTTACAACAGGACCCTTCATAAAAATTCTCATCTTAAAACAGGACCCTTCACAAAATTTTTCATTTCAAAACGGGACACTTCACAAAATTCTATACTTTAAAAATAGACCTTTCACAAAACTTTTCCACCTGCAAACTGAACTTTTCACAAATTTAATCATTTAAAAGCAAAATCTGACCCATCACAAAACAATTAAAGTCTTCAAATTACATATTAGTTAGCTTTTTTTTATACATTAAAGATATACATAAGAACCTGAATATAACTATATTTTCAAATTCACAAAATTATGACTATAATTTTCACAAATATAAAAAACTGTTCACAATTTCACAAAAACAGGGCCCTGTGAGAAATATCTGGACAGACCCTGCGAATGGTTTGAAATTTAATATATATAATTGTTGATGAATTTTGTTGAGTGATTTCATATTTTATGAAAATCGACTCAAAACTTAAAAAGATATTAATAAAAGTTTTCTTCATTCTATTAAATCGCATCATACATAATAAAATGAATGATATCCCATGATAGGTATTGATTCTAGGTTTCCATGGTGATTATGGCATATTTAAGATGGAATCTCATTATTTCTGTATTACTGAATTTAAAAACTGAATTTGTATACTAAAATTGTTTAATTATAGTAATCATATATATAACCTAACAACAGTTTTTTAAATAGATGCTTCCAGAGAAATAGATATTAAAAGAGCCTAAATATGGATTTCGAATTCTGAAATTTTCAAAGCTGGGCTTAAGTTTCCCATTGGAATTGTCAGTAAATGTCAACATAAGATAAAATGTTGCCAACTTAAAATGTTCTTATTTTATTATGGAAATTAATTATATCATAATAACATACAATCTAATTCATTTCACTAAAATGATAATGATGATTTTTTTTCATTGTCTTGTATTGGATATTTGCACATAGTATAATTTTGATGTAGCAGAATTATAATTAATTGTTTGTAAAAGTGTATTGAAACTTAATTTCATAAAATAAAATTAATATCTATAAAATGAAAATCTGAACATAAAATAAATTTTGTATTCCTGCATTTTTGCATAAGAATGCAATAGCTATTTCACCAAGATCTGAATATTTATAAAACTAGTTACAGTGCAAACCAGGGCTGCGGAGTCTGAGTCGGGGTTGTGGAGTCGGAGTCGGGCGTATTTTGGGGCAAAAGAGTCTGAGTCGGAGTCACTAAAAAACAGGCCGACTCCGACTTGTTTTTAGACAGTTTGAAGTGAAATTAAACCAATTCTATGTAATTTTAAATTTATAAACTGAATTATTATTTTTATATTTGGACTATATATACAAGGAAACTCAGGTTAAACAGGCCTAATATGCTGTCCAGTGTACAGCATATTTAAAAACTGTTTTGAATTGAAATCTCTAGTTTATATTTAGTATATACTCCTTTTTCTAGATTTTTTGGGGTTTGCAGAACCCTGGGTAATGCGAAAATTGGAAATTTTTCCCTTTTTTTCTTGTTTTCCTCAGATTTTTCAGGTCTATAGGACCAGAAGTAATGCTGAAATTGTAATTTTTCTCCCCAATTTTTCATGTGCATAGGACCCCCCCCCCCCCCCTTACCAAAGAAAAAAAAATGAAACTGTAATTTTTTTTTTTTTCCCCGAGTCTGCAGTACATAAAACAATGATGAAATAGTGAAATTTCTGTTATCTTTCTCCTTTTGATATCCAGGTCTTGCAGACCCAAAATAAAGCCAAAATTATAAAATTAATGCAGGAAATATAAAATTTTCATCTTTATTTTTCTTGCATTCTCTCAGAATTTTTCGGGTTCTGGAGACCCCAAATGATGCTTAAATTGTAAAATTTTGTCTCCTATTTTTTGGGTCTGCAGGAATAGATATAAAACCAAAATTAATCATCCTTTCACCAATATTTTGTTATAATATATGTTTGATTTGGCATAAAGTATTTTGGTTATCGTCTTAAAATGATATACCAACATATTATATGTTGTTTGGATTCATCTGATAGATCTTTGTGTGTGTTGTTCAAAGTAAATTTTGGAGATTTATTAGATTTCAACTGTTGTTTCTATCTAATAGCTTCAAGTTTAACTTTTCGATTGCAATTTACATTCATATAAATATTTTACATGCAGTTTTTGCAGAGTTTTGACATAATTAAATTTTACCACATATAAAATTCAATGCATATTGTGTTTTTGTGTGAGTGCATGTGCATAGAGTATCTGGGAGGAGGAGGGGGATGCGGATGTTCAAAATATTTTCAGTTTTGACCAGAGCCAATTAATGTAGGGGCAAAGTTTCACAGACATTTTATAAGAATATTTTTGCCTTATTTAAAAAAAAAAAAAAATCTGCATTTAAAAAAAGGTGAAATTTTTTATACTAAAATACTGTCGGAAGTTTGCCGCTGCAGTAAATGAGTCCTAGTCTTGACTACCTATCACAGCTTACACCCATAATTCATCCAAAAAATGAAACGTGAAAAAAAAAAAATATTGGTTGATATGTACATTATATGCTTCAAGGTCAAATAGGAATGTAACAGCAGATTGCAGTGTTGCCAGTTGAGATTTTTTTAAAATTCAGATTGCTTGACTGCTGCCAGTTTTTTTAAATAGTAATATTTCCTTTATTTAATGACATTTAATAAAGCGACTATTACTGTTTCAAAACAAATGACAGCAATGAAGCAATCTGAATAATAGGAATCAATAGGCAAAACTAGTACTTTAGCCATCCCGGAGTCGGAGTCGGTTCCTTTAAAATTTCAGGAGTAAGAGTCGGAGTCGGTCATTTTCTCCACCGACTCCACAGCCCTGGTGCGAACGCATCTCATTTGTCAGGTTTGATGTACAATTTTTGACTTGTTTCATCTCAGTTGGAAAACTTTCGTCATGCAGAAAAATGGATGGTCACATTTTACAGCACACATTCAACATTAACAGGTTTCACTGTATTTTAAATCACATTAAAAATTAGATTGTTTTCCTGAAATTATTTTTCAAATACTAAATTTGAATCCTACATATGACTTTTTTAATTCAATGGTACTTATTTCAGATTGTCATATTCATTGATAATTGTACAGCTCACAATAACGTACAAAAATTAGACTACTCAAAAATTATATATTTCCTTGCTAAAACAATAAGAAAGATGTAGTAAAGAGTGGATCAATGGTGTAATCAATAATTTTAGTTTATTATAGAAAAGAGGTCATTTAATATATTCTTGGATCTATTGAAAAAATATAACAAAGCATAGAAACCAATATAGTACATGCTAGAGGTCTGCACGGGACGAAATTTTCAGGCCCAACCCAGATAAAAGAATTTTGACGGCCCTTTATAAAATAAAAAAGTTCAGGTTGTACAAAATTTTTATTGGCTTGGCCTGGCATAAAAGCAAAATATTCAACCCGGCCCAGTGTAAAAGCTAAAAGTTTGGTCAGAGTCTGTCGTGGCATGACTGCATTTCTACAAAACATACCAATATTTCTGAAGCAACATTATCCTACAGTTAAAATTATTCAAAAAGCACACTTACTCATGCATAGATTTTATTTTCAGATTATGTTTAAAATGCATGGAATACAAATATCAACAATATTAATGACCACTTGGGAAATTATGTACATAAACACTGAATAAAAAATTGACTAAGAAATTACATTCAGATGAAGATACAATAAGAGATGGAAAATCAGGAGAGAAGAAAAATCTGTTACATAGACAGATAGCATTCTCAGCATGTACATCATGTGTTGTAAATGTTATATTCTTTTCGCACAGATTATTACATTCATTTTGTATAAATCAAGACATTTTTCTGTCAAAGACAGATTCTATTTCACAGGTTTAACTGTATTTTAATTGTTTTGCCTGGAAATATATGTAGGGGAGACTGGTACACAGTGGACCACTTTTTCAGTTAATTTTTTTTTTTTCTCGTTAACAAACAGACAGATCTGCATGAAAATATTTTTGAATATTCCTTAAACATTTTTACATTCATCATAATTTCCTCATAACATAGTTTTCAATACATTTTTTTTAAATTATTTATATACACCCATAAAGTGGACCAGTGTGCCCGGAAGCGGGACACACTGATCCACCCACCGTGGCACAGTGGACTGCTATTAGGTATTATCTCAAATACAACATAAATCCATTTTTCATTAATCTAATTCTTCTTTATTTCCCCTTTACCTCCAAAATAACATAGTAATAATAATTTGCAAGTAACATTTTGAAAAAAAAATACAAAACAAAAACAAAAAAATTATTATGTTTTGAAAATAATAACAGATTAATACAGGAACAATTGCAATTTAGATGAAGTTATTACCTAAGTACAAAAAAAATCATCACACATTAAAATTTGCAAATGAAATTCTAAAATACTTATGAGTAAGATTGAGCGTGGAAATTTCCTGAACTACTTTTGGGGTCTGGGAGCAACTTTACTACATCATTGATATTAACATCAGATTCACCTATAGTTTCTGGAAAAATAAACTGATTTCCATTCAATTTGCATCTCATGAATCTTACTTGAATAGAATCATCACCAATTAGACTACAGTTATATTTTTCAAAGGCAGCAAATACAAAACAAAATATTTCTTACTGTGTTAATTGTTAAATAAATTGTTATTTTTCTTTGTTTACTTTATTTTACAGTTAACTAATTTAAAACAATGTTTCTTTATAAAAAAAATAAACAATTATTAAACATTTTGAGCATACTGCATTACAAGAGCAGAGTGGATTGTGGACCACTGTGCCCCATGTTGAAGTTCAATAAATAATCATATTAATATTGTTTATAGCTTTATTTTAAATATATTAACTTTAAAGTTAAATAAAAACAAGTATCTTACCTTTGCAAAATAGTATTTTATCTAATTTATCTACAACCTTTAATTACGAAAAAAAGAAAAATATGATGATGAAAAATTTTACTTTTAGAAGCTCAAAACAGCCAATCAGGATAAATTGGTTCACTCTGAGCTAAACATGTTCTCTGAAGGCTATAAATGATTAATCCAGTGCTGTTGTTTATTAGGATAGAAGAAAAACTTAAAAAAATCTTTAATAAATAAAATATTAGGCAGTAGTCCACTGTGCCCATAGGTCCAGTGTGTACCGGTCTCCCCTACTATTCTTTAAAAAGGCTTTTAATTGTAGAATACTAGACATTTAAAAATCTATGCATTTTTGCAAAAATTGTTGTGTCGGGCCTCATTTTACAGATTTTTGCATGGGCCAGGCCACTGATTTTTATATGGGCTGGGTCAGGAGAGGCCTGAAAATTTCAGCCCATGTACACCTCTAGGAAGAATGGTCCAGGTCCGGCTTGCACCCCCCCTCCAAAAAAAAAAAAAAAGAGTCTGGCCTGGCCCAGCTCGGAAAGAGTCAATGATCAAATCGTGTGAGTGATAATTGGTCCGAGCCTGTGCAGACCTCTACTACAAACTATGGGATTTTCAAAGAAAAAACTTGTTATTCCCTAAGCAAAACTACACCAGAAAACTACTTTAAAAAGTCTAGATTAATATCAATATTGGTTCAATTGAAGAAACTGAATGTTTACAAAAGCAAAAAGAAAACAATGAATTTGGGATTATAGCAGAGAATTGGAATAAAGCTATCAATAATGAACATGGACTGCAGCCTAATCTTTAAGTTTATGCGAATGTTGATAATGAAATAATGATTTCTGATGTACAAACTAAAACAATATTATTCAAGCTTGCCAATCTTCTTTCAAAGAAATTGTGCAAGATGAAAAAGAAAGTTTTGAAACTCTGCCTGAAAAAGTGAAGCTGAAAAAGCATTGGAAACATTACATAGGGGTTGTTTTTTTTTTGTTTGTTTTAATATTACCCAATGTAAACCAGAATATTTTTGACAAAATTTATGACATTGAACACTTATCTTTCACAATTTTCTACCCAAAAGACTAGAGGGGTGCAAAAAAAAAAATATTACTCTAGATGCTTACAGCAAACTTTATTTGATGAGAACAAAAATCCCAGTGTTAAACTTATGGCAGGGATTTTCAACTTTTGCAAGTGACTGATACTTCATTTTGACCAATTAACAGTCATTGTTGTCCCCTATTTGACGCTAGTCTCTCCAATCTAAAAACTCTACTTTGGACACCAAACTCACACAAGTTCTAGTCTTTGAATTCTTTCCTCTAAATTACTTATTAGGACACTTATAGGAAGAATAAAAACAAAATTGATTCAAGAAAAAAAAAAAATGAGAATTCAGTGATTATAAATAAATTTGTGTTAGATAAATCTACAAAGCATAATTCAGAAGTCAATAAAATGTAACATATTTTAGAATAATCTAATTAAGAATTTTTTTTTTTTTTTTTTTTTTTTTTTTTTTTTTTAAGCACAGTAGAAGATCTATATAATACAATTCTATATAATGCAATTCTCTATATAACACAACTTCTCAGATGTAAACAATTAATTTTGCAGTTAAGAAGCACCTACATTCCACATATTGTAAAAAAATTGCTACTCTCTGGAGGACTAAATTTGATACATTAGTTTATCTTTATCTTCTTAATTCAGAGCTGTTTAATGAAAAAATTGCTATTAGTACAATATATTTTTTTTTAAATGAGTAATATGATGAATAAATTGATCCAGACATTTTTGGACCAAGTTTATAAAGTAAATTTAATGATATGCGAAATGATCTATATTATAAAAAAAATTATAATCTGCACAACTCGTGGTCCCAAAAGAATGCAATATGAAGATACTTTACTGTATTTTTATATATTTCAAACATATTTGGCCATGTTTATACAAGGTAAATTTAATGATGTGAGAAATGTGGTCTATATAACGCACAACCTCGCATTTTTAAGTTTGTATTATACAGATCTTGTACTGTTATTTCTTCCTCAACTGAAATTTGGTGCCAGACACATTCGACATGTTAGATCAGGGGTCTGAAAAACTACTTTTTTATTGTAGCGAACTACAACTACTTTATCAAAAATATAGTTAACTACAACTACTTGTTTTAAAAAGTAGGGACTACAAACTACTTTTCAAAAGTAGTCACTACTTCACTATTTTCAGATTTTGTCAAAAGGTTCCATTTACACTAGAAATTGAAAACACGAATTAAATAATAAACCGACCCCTCGTTATATCGCGTCTACCGGGATATAATTAAATGAATGCAACATAATCGAGGGCATTAAAAATAAAACATACAAGAAAATGTTTTGTGTTTGTCTCCAAAATGTTAATTTATACACACATTAAATTCCGTAGCAAAATTAAGAGAGGTATTATTATCTAGAAAATTACAGAAAAATAACTCTAGATGCAAATAAAATATAAATCTGTAAATCAAGAAATTCCGAATAAGAAACCGGCGCTAAAACATAAAGACTTAATAATGAGTAAATAGACAAGTGTTGCCAGAAAGGAAATTAATTCATTTGGTGGATTAGTACTTGATTTTAGCAGCAAGTATCAATAGGGAAAGTCTATCACTTCATGCGATACGTTGGTATTACGCTGCAGCTGAGATTCACAAATTGTTGAGCAGAACAAGTTTTGCACAAAAGAAGCAAATTTCGGCAATGTGATTTGCAGAATGGTACATTTCCTACCCTTGAAGTAGCGTTAAAAGTAGAGACGGTTCTCGCTACAAACTACGGATTTTTTGTATCGCACTACACTACATCATTCCAAAATGTAGCACGCTACACTACAAACTACTGTAAAAAGTAGCACGCTACACTACAAACTACTGTAAAAAGTAGCACGCTACACTACAAACTACTGTAAAAAGTAGCAGCTACAGTAGTTTCGCTACTTGTAGCGTGCTACTTCTGACCCCTATGTTAGGTATATGCATATCCCAGGTTCTTATCCCTGTACATACACATTTATTTAAAAGTATCTTCTTGTGTAACCAGGATTCTCGCAGCCGATTGCCAAAATGTTTCATTTGGCAAGAAAGTGAAAGAATGAAATTGCCAAATTGCTAGATTTTCTTTTATTTTACCAACACTCTCAATAATGTTATTGTGTGATTAAATGCTTTCTGTGTTACTTATTACTTATTATTTGTGTTTTAATATTTTTCACAACTCCTTCACATTTTTAATTTAATTTATTTGCTTTCATTTAACCCATTAACATGTTATCCAGAGTTAAAATTGGTTTTCTGACATAAAACTACTTGGAAATACATCGGGCTGGAATTTTTTTCTTGACTTTGAAAAACATCTATAATACTCTTATTTTATTTGTTTCTATAACTGATTGTTAAACTTAAATCAATAACTATTCTAAACATATATTGAAAAAAGAATTGAGATACATTAGGGAGTTTAAAGAATCATATTAGAATTAGTGTCTGTCTCACAATGACTCTGTTACTAATATTATTTGAATTTGCTATTGTTTTTCTTTAATGATTAGCCAAAGCCAGTGAGAACAGTGTGTCTAACTATCTTTATTAAGTAAGTCTTTTAGAAAAATTCACTTACCTTTAATTGAAGCAATTCGTTTTTCCTCTTTTGAGATTCTAAAATCTTTTAAAATATATCTCCTAAAGTATTTCTCAGCTTGTCATAGTTTATCCATTATAAAGCGTCTCTATCTATTCACAATATCTCTTGTTTACCTTGCGATCTTTTCCATTTCCCTCCAACAATTGTTATGGCTCTTGTAACTCCTACAAGATGACAGTTAGCAGCTCAATATGATTACAGCTTGCTACTGTGGCCTACATCATCACTCTGTTCTTGAAGCCGGAATGTGTATTAATTCAAGTTGCATAGAGATCCATTTCTCATGTGTCTGGGACACATTTATACTATGGGTTACTGGATATTAATTGCAGATGATATTTGGTCAAGAAATGCTTGAGTAAGTTTTACTCCTCGGCAGTGTTCATTTTTAGTCTGTTTTTAAAGTTTTTCTGCAGTATGTTTTAATTATTTGATGTAAAAGTTTTCTGTAATGCTTTCTCTTTTAGCCTTTGTTGAATTAGTCAAAATTTATATTTTGGCTTAATATGTTTTAATCACCTGGCGAACTTTCTTTTAACAGTTTAAGTTTAAATAAGCTGGATTCTTGTCAAATGTGTTTCATTTACGAAATGACATGTTCTTGCACTTAGTTTTTCAGAATGTATTGGAAAAACATCGTCCAGTCGCCAATTAAGACTGTTTTTTTTTTAAATGAGCATCAGTGGAGGTATTGACATCAGAAAAAGCTGAAGTTATTTAAATTTTTCCAAATAGCTGTTTTTCATAGGTTTACTAGATGGCATTGAGCTGCATCGTACTATCTAGTTAAAGCATAATAAAACAGTTTTCCTTTTTCAAGTGATATATAAAATCATAAAGTTATATTCCAATGCAGATTTATTTTGGCTATCATGTTTTTTGTACAGATGGCTCTACAGAAGTCAAGTGTTTCCTTTTAGAATGAATATTGATATGTTTGCATTATGGAGCCTTGATAGTACTGCAGCTATTGTATTATGTTTTTCAGTCAAAATAACAATCTTCAGTACATTGTTATCTGTTTTCTCAAGATTGAAATATGTCCACAACTTCAAAATATGAAGTTAATAGAATATGTAAATATAAAGCATTATTTCATAATGTGTCATGATGTTCCAGCTATATGTAAAGCAGATAAGTTATATATGAGATTTTGTATTGTTAATATATTTTTGAAAAAGTTTATCTTATTTTTATTGTTTGTTTTAAAGTTTTAATAAATGTGTATGCTCTTTTAAATTATTATTATTTCTAATCCACCACATAAGTTTAATTAATCTTTTTCAGCTAAATTATTTTTATTAAATATACTTTTAATTTAAAGTTAATTCGGTACGGTCAATTTCATTTATTTTACTGGGGTTATAAATCAAGTGTTTTTATTGCATGTAGCTACTCTGCTAATTTTTATCCAACCCCTCGGCAATACATCTGTATTTTTGAACATCATACTGAGTCAGTGCGCCCCTGCGCTGAGTTTGTTTAGTTTTAGGTGTGATTTTCAGTGACCCAGAATTCCTTATGTCCACCTCCTGGAGCTGCAGAAATCTCTCCAAGAAAAAAATGCCTGAATTCAACTCTGAGAAGGTTTCAGTTAGAAGCAATGAAATCAGCTAATGTTAAGAAACAAAGAGGAATTTGAAGAAAATGCAAACATGTTTTCTTTTTTTTAAAGATAGGCACTTCCTTTAATAAGAAATAATTTCACTGATGCTATAAATAAAACATTTTACCTCCATTGGCAACTGCATTCACATAATGCACAAGAATTATAAAAACAGCAATTGTCATACAATACAGCAAACAGAACACTGTGCTTAACTATTGATTGTACATGTCCACTATCGTACAATCAACAATTGGCCATTTTTACAGTCTCTGTAAACAATTAAGATATTATACAGGGTGACAATTATTGAACTATATGAAATAAAACGTAAATTATTTAAAAACTACAGAGTGCACAAACTTTATTCAACATGTAAACGTCACTACAGATATTCGGATTTAGGTTATGACATGTTTGATATGGCTGCCATCATTAGCTATGATGTGGCGCAGACTAATAGCAAAATTCTGCATGACCCACTGGACTGTCAGAACATTGATGCTGTCGATGACCTCCCGAATGGCAGTTTTCAGCTAAGCAATGGTTTTGGGGTTATTTCTATACACATTTTCTTTAATGTAGCCCCACAAAAATAAGTCACATGTGTTCAGATCTGGAGAATATGGCGGCCAAGCGAGTCCCATTCCAGTGGCCTCTGGGTATCCCGGAGCCAGAATGCGGTCTCCAAAGTGCTCCTCCAGGACATCAAACACTTTCTTGCTCCGATGGGGTTGAGCTCTGCCTTTCATGAACCACATCTTATCGAAATTAGTGTCACTTTGGATAATGGGTATGAAACCATTTTCCAAAATCTTCACGTATCTTTCAGCAATCTCCGTACCGTCAACGACTACCAGACCAATTATTCCGTGACTGGATATTGCACACCACACAGTCACCCGTTGTGGGTAGAGCTCCTATAATACAGGCTGAATCATATCGCCATTTAATGACCCAGCGGACCAAAAACCAAGCTAAAACCGGTTTGCTTACCGTACTAGTGGACCGCGAGTGACAGTAACAGGTACGGCAAACACCTGCACAGGCGGTTTCCTAATGCTGAGCTAGGTCACAATATGGCGGTTATTTTGGGCAACATAATGGATATGCGTCAGCTCCCTTTATAGGAGCCTTAGTTGTGGGTAGAGAGACTTCTCGATTGTGAAATGCGCTCAGGCACGCTGTACCGTGACATTTTCACTTGCAAATGGCCGACAGCAACAAGTTGCGTGCACATGTGCATACTAATTCCCATCATGCCCTGCGGCTAACCACGAAGTTTGAACTTCATCACACAAACCGTTCAGACGTTATGACAGTTTAATTTCATATAGTTCAATAATTGTCACCCTGTATATATGACATAAGCTTCATAAAAGTTTTATGATTGGGACAGCTAGGTTTTTAGGTGAGTAAAATTATGTCGAGACCACACGTTTCTAAGCCTAATACAATGTTTTGAAATAGATACCATGTTTTAAAAAATGTCTTGTGTGTGAAAATTTCATTAAAATCTGATTTTTTTTTTTTTTTTTTTGTATTCTTAGTATTCATTTGTACAATTTTATTAGAATATTTAAATACGGAAGCATTATCCGATTCATTTCATAAGTAAATGTCATCTTATGTCATATACATAACTTACATATGTCAAATGTCATCAGGAGATTAACAATAAAATTGAAAAAATGTGAATAATTTATCTCTTAAGAAACAATTATGCATAAAATTATGAAATGCAGAATATTTGTGCAAGTCACTTTTCTCAAATAAAATTTAAAAAAATGGCATAACAAAAGAAAGAATTTATAGGTAAAAATATTTTAACATCAATAAGGAAACGTTTTGCATGAGATTAGTATTAATTTCGTTTATACATTTTTTAATAGGTAAAAATTTTTAATTGTACAAAATAAATTATTGTTCATAGTTCATGTTGAACAATTATTTTTTTCATCTGTTTTAAAGATTACAGATAAATTTACATGCAACATTCGGGCAACATAATAAATTGTTGTAAAATATTAATGTCAATATCAATCTTTATTTACAAGTAAATATTAAACACAAGCTCATACAGAAAAATGAAATAAATAAAAGTGCTTACCGTAATTTCCGGTATATAATCTGCTGATCAAACAACCATGTTTCGAATTAAAAATTTTATTTTTTAAACGTAATTTACTAGATCGTTGTAAATCTCTAACATAGAATTCAAAGAGATAAAAATAAATATGTAAATTGTTGCAGATTATTTTGAATTAATACGTAACTGGAGAATAAAAAAAAAAGTAAAACAACGGAGCACGTGCAGTCTCAATCACAGATAACATTTACTTATGAAATGAATCAGATAACGCTTCCGTATTTAAATATTAGAATGAAATTGTACAAATAAGTACTTTGAATATTTAACTTACAAGAGAATACAAAAGAAAATTTCCGCACATGACATTTCAAAACATTGTTATAGGCTTAGAAACGTGCGCTCTCGACGTAATTTTACTCACCCCAAGTGTCCCAATCATAAAACTTTTATGAAGCGATAATCAGTGCTGTGTGAAGGATTAAAAAAAAAAAAAAAAACACGCTTTACTTGATAAACCCAGGGTAGATTTAACTTAAATGTAAAAGTGAATGGCGTGCACTACAGCGTGTGGGGTAATGTTGGACGGTGGAGGTGGAATATGGCGTACACTACAGCGTGTGGGATAATGTTAGACGGTGGAGGTGGAAAATATACGGAATACGGAAGTAAATAATATTTCTCTTTCATTTGTTCACTATACAGAACAAGAAAACATTATGTACTTCCGCTCCTATTTATTGCATAGGATCTAAATTTAAATTTTATCATCCGCTCCATCCCGTAGGAGGAGCAGGTAATTCAAAAGAGGAAAAATTACGTTTAGAAATACTACTTAGATGAAGATCGCTGTATTTATAGTGTTTTTTCGATGCGCGAAGCGCCCTCTATAGTAAAACAGTGTTGCCAGATTCTCAAAAGTCCTTTTCTAGGTAATGGATACAAATGAAACGGTAACAGTAACAAACTGTTAAGCTGCGCTTTCACTGGTCGACCCAAGGCCTAATTTACCCAACTTTCGACCTAAACCCAAGATTTTAGGTAGTTAGGTAGCGATTTTGAAGGTTTGATCAGTACTCAATCCTAAGCCCGTCTTACCCAAGCTCAGCCAATTAGAAAAGAGCTTTTTCATACATAATGGCGGCGGATAAAAATATTTATTTTGGAATTATTCAGCTTTTACAAAAAGAAATTCCATTTTTTGTGATTGAAGCAAAATAGTGAGCTTTCTTAACAAGTTTATATATTTTATTAATGTCTTTCCGTTTAGTAAATAGCAATCCAGTATAGATTACTTCTTGTTGCACTTTTTTTGTACTATAAATATCTGTTTTTGGTAATGATTCAGATGCATTTTATTAATATTAAAATACTAAATATATAGTTCGTGTAAGGATTTCGTTTCGGATGTAATAATGAATGTATAAAGTGCAGTTCTCAAAATTATTTTATTATTGAATGTTAACAATGCAAAAAAAAAAAAAAAGTAAATAAAAATATATATTATGGATATTTCTTTCTCATAATGAATTAAATATACTTGTTTCATTGATTTTAATTTATTATATATGCTTATTTGATAATGTGTTTTTCGCCAATTTAGAATTAAATTTCTCTTTTCTCATTTAAATTAATTATAAGTATTAAGAAAGATTTGTTTACTGTAGCCATTACTGTATACCATTGATATTTAAATTGAAAGTAAAACCCTGTTCACATCGGACATACGCCGCTGAAGTCGTGACGTCATCAATATGGCGCTGGGCATAAACAGACTGAAGTGCCCATTGAAATAACATGGACGTAAAAAATAAAATCTTCTAGGAGTAATAATTTTCATATATAAGAACTTTCAGGCACTGTTCTGCAAAGTTTAAGGTACGCTTTTCATTATGAATTCACCAAACTTCTGATTTTGTGATTTAAATTTGAATAATTTATTAAAAAGTCATTAGCTTAACGCCTGTTAGACAAACAACATGGCTACATCGGCTGAATTGGTGATATTTACATTCATGTCTATCAAGATATCTCTGTCTCTCTCTATTTATAAGTAAAACTTTTATTTAATTTAAATTAATAATTTTATATTTTAAAAAATTATTAAAGATATTTTATAATTTATAAATTATTATAATACATAAATTATAAATAATATTTAAATTAAGTATATAAATTATATATTAAATATGTAAAATATGATGTACTATAATAATATAAATAAATATAAAATATAATATATTAAATTATAATACTAAAATGATATACTATATTAAATTAAATCAATTTAAACATATTAAATTATTTATATATTACATAAAATTAATACTAATAATAAATAATTATTTATCATTTTAAATGTTTAATAAATATGATTGATATTAATAAATGAAATTTATTATTAATAATTTTAATTAATATTTATTTATTATATATATACAATTAAATAATTATTAATTAAAATTATTAATTTAATTATATTAAATATATATATATATATATATATATATATATATATATATATATATATATATATATATATATATATAATTAAATAATAATTATTAAAATTATTAATAATTATTTTTATATTATTAATAATAATTATTATTATTAATTATTTTATATTATTAATATCAATTTTATTTATTAATCATTTAAAATGATAAATAATTAATTATTCATAGTATTAATTTAATGAAATATATATTTAATTTAATATGTTTAAATTATTATTATTATTATAGATTGCATTATAATTTTATATTATATTAATATATTTATATTTAATATAAATTAATAGCATAAATAATAATATTATTACAAATTATAAATTTAATTTATCATAGTAACGTAATTTAATTATTATTAATTAAAAATAATTGTAATATAATAATATGAACTAAAATATTAATTATTTAATAATTATATTTAATATTTTAAAATAATTATTTAATAATTATATTTAATATTTTAAAATAATTATTTAATAATGATATTTAATATTTTAAAATAATTATTTAATATTAAAAACTATAATTAATATTAATAATAATAAAATATTTATAATTATAATTAGTACTGATCTTAATAAATATTAATATTGTAAATATAAATAATATCCTGATGAATTATATTAAATTAATAATATAATATATTAAATTAAAATTCTAAATTTTAATATATTAAATATATAAAGTATTATAATATGTAAATTATTAAAAATAATCTAATATTTTTTTTAATTTTAATATGATTTTCTCTTTACTTATAATTAAAAAATTAAATTACTTATAAGTAAAGAGAGATAAATACATCTTGACAGACATGAATGTAAACATCCCCGATTCACAGACGATGTAAAAAACCGCCATGTTTGTCTAACCGGAGTTGATTTTTTAATAAATTATTCAAATTTAAAGCACAAAATCAGAAGTTTGGTGAATTCATAATGAAAAGCCTACTTTAAACTTTGCAGAATAGTGCCTGAAAGTTCTTAAATATGAAAATTATTATTCCTAGAAGATTTTATTTTTCACGTCCATGTTATTCCAATGGGCACTTCGATCTGTTTATGCCCAGCGCCATGTTGAAACGTCACACTTCAGCGGCGTATTTCAATGGGCACTTCGATCTGTTTATGCCCAGCGCCATGTTGAAACGTCACACTTCAGCGGCGTATTTGAGATATCTTAGACCGCCATTTTTGAGGTGGTACCCTCCCGGAATTGGATACCTGTCCACACCGCACTACTCATCTAAGATAACTCACTGAACATCACTGTGACCGAGATCTAAACAAACATAGAATGTGCGCATGCGCTTATGTTAAAGGCAACCTCAACAGCCAATCGGTCTCCAGAGCCAATCAGAGTGAGTGGTACTGGCTTTATCTAGCAATAGAAAGTTCGAACTCACTAAGTGCGTTTCTGGAACTCCCTCAGTGAGTTCGGCAGTCTAAGATATCTTAACTATCCGATCTGAACGTAGTATTAGTTAAAGACAAACTTTAATCCAGTTTTGTTAATACTTGAACATTCATGTTTATTCAAGCATGTAAACAAACTTTCTCTAAAATAAATAAGCCAATGTATTTTGTATTATCATGTTCTCTTTTAAAGGCGAAAGTAGTAGGAAAAAGCCGGTTTTGCCCCATGAGGCGGTGCTGCGGTCCGGCGGCGGTGCTAAATTGTTGTAAAAGACTACTATGATAAAATTCAAACTTAAAATCGAGGGTGGGGCGAAAGGGTGTGCTATAGGAGAGGGGGTTTTAGGAGGGGGCAGCATGTTATAGTAGGGGGAGTATTTTTTTTAAGGGGGGGGCTTAATTTTAAAAAATTTAAAATTGTCTTATATTACGAGGTATCGGCTATGGTAGAGTACGACCACTACCCCATGCCCCCCCCCCCCCAATTTTTTTTTTTTTTTTTTTTAATTTAGGAGATAGAAAGTTTAAAGTGGTGTCGCCCTCTATCGGTAAGTATGAAAATTATGGAATTTAAAATGACTGCTTCTGAATTTTAAGTTATAGCATAGTATAAAATAAAATATTCTAAAGTATCTCATCATACTGCTTATAATGGAAATTTAAGTTATAGCATGGTGTAAAATAAAGTAACTTACCACTGCTTACAATGGAAATATATAGTTATAGAATAGCACTTAATAAATAATTTTAAAATGTGTTACCATAGTGCTCGCAAAGGAATATGAAATAGAAATTTAAGTTCTAACATAACGCTAAATAAATAATTTTAAAGTTTCTTAGCAAACTGCTTACAATGAAAATATTTAGTTGAAGCATAGCACTTAATAAAATATTCTAAAGTATCTC
This sequence comes from Maratus michaelseni, assembly GCA_963931845.1. Taxonomy (NCBI): domain Eukaryota; kingdom Metazoa; phylum Arthropoda; class Arachnida; order Araneae; family Salticidae; genus Maratus; species Maratus michaelseni. Next base: position 130,687,568 of record OZ007599.1, read on the forward strand.
ATCATACTGCTTACAATGGAAATTTAAGTTATAGCATGGTGTAAAATAAAGTAACTTACCACTGCTTACAATGGAAATATATAGTTATAGAATAGCACTTAATAAATAATTTTAAAATGTGTTACCATAGTGCTCGCAAAGGAATATGAAATAGAAATTTAAGTTCTAACATAACGCTAAATAAATAATTTTAAAGTTTCTTAGCAAACTGCTTACAATGAAAATATTTAGTTAAAGCATAGCACTTAATAAAATATTTTAAAGTTTCTTACCAAACTGCTTACAATGGAAATATTTAGTTATAGCGTAGCACTTAACAAAAATTTTAAAGTGACACATGTAAATAATTACAGTTATAAACCGACATATAGGCAGATAGGCAGGCACACAGACAAGCAGGCAGGCAGGTAGGCAGACAGACACACAGTGAACTATTTGTTACGTACACAAGCATGCATATACGAAGTGAACTAATTGTAATAAAATAGAAGACGTGCATACGTTTTAAAACATTTTTTTTTTTCTTCACAGAAATTAAGAAAATATTAAATTTCGACTACAACTTTCACTTTGAAATAGCGTACTCCCTTGTTAAAAATTATTAGCTTTTAACAAACATGTAAATGAAGCGGGGTTCGAACATCGAACTTGACAAAAGGATCTCATGATGTGTTGATTTGCAGTAGGTTTAAACGAACACACCATGAGACCATGTTTATTAGACGCGATTTAAGATATATAAGAAAAGGTGTCACGTGACTGAACATATTGGATTATCACTATACAGTACTAATGATATTATAAATTTTGTAAAATAATTTAAGCTTTACGATAAACTTTAATGTTTAAACTTACAAACACATTGGAATGTATTTATAACATATAAAATAACCTTATAAAAGGTTGGTTGGTTTGTTGGTTTTATAAACTTGCAAAGCAAAGCGTATCTTACCAATTTGCATACAAGAGATTTTGTAACATAAATTATATAATACAGCAAATTTTAACTTACCAAGTGAGGTTTAAGGATACTGTAATAGAATTTTTAATTGTATACTTTAAAAAAGAAAGTTTAACTTACCATTATGTTTATGCTCGGATTCGAACTGTCAACCTTTTGGCTAGCTTTCCAATGCGCTCCCAATTACGCTACGATGGCTCCGTACAATTAATATAAATAATGAAACCTAACACAATGTTACTTTTTTTCCTAAGATTTTCAAGTTAATAAAACAGGATATGACGACATTTATAGATTAACATCCTGTTTTACAACGATAAGAATAGCAATATAAGAAGCTTGTACACCATAATGAATTTACTGTTTAAAGTTTTGACTTAAACGATTATTCTTCTAATTACTTAAAACCTTGCTGTATATTTGCTTGATCACCTATCTGTTTACCCTGCTTTTTGGATACTTCTAAACCTGAAAATGACTACTTCGCTTAACACATCTTACTATGAAATTTCAGAAATCAGCGAATTTAGTAGAATATTTCAATATTTTGACGTTTTTACCCCATACCATTGGGACTTAGGGGAGGATACGATTGTCGAAGTGCAAATGAATAAGGACTGTGAGTTAAACGTTCACATTCAAAAATATAAAGAATTTGAGAATAGTGGTAAAATGTACCCTAGAAATGAAGGAATTACAATATCGTGCGCAACCTTTGATAAATTTGAAACGAGAATGACAAAATTTAATTTTGACTCTGCAGAAAAAGAAACATTCGTATCTAACAACGATTTACTAACGATTTATGTGGATAAGGAATCATGCATACTGCAAAAACTATTGAAACCTGATTGTTTACTACTTACAAAAGAACAATTTCTCAAACTAGAGAAAAACTGTATTGAAATTAGCGAATATCTTATTCAAACTTTTTTAACAAAACTTTTACCTGTTTATGTTTTAAAAAACGTAAAAATATGTAAATGTTCTCACTTTACAGAGGAAGAGGCGATGGACTATTTTTTAGAATGCTTCGATCATGAATTAGAGAGATCAGTATATCGCACGTTTGACTGTTATTTATGTTCAATCGGCCAACCAGTAGAAATGGATCATGAATGTATGAGATATAATTTAAGAAAACAGTTTAACTGGTGCGCAGAGAGTGCTTTGTTAAATTTCAACATTAAGGAATTTGTGAAAAACCTGCTAGAGAAATGTACATGTAATTATACTTATTTATTTTTTGAATCTATGAATGTAGACTTTTATAATAAGCATTTGAGCAATGTATTTATAAATTAACGTAGAAATGTTTTATATTTAATAAATATTTGTTTAGTTTTTCATCATGTGTTTGTTTTTTATTTATTTATAAGGAATAAATAAGTTTAGTTTTCGGAAAGTTTTACAATTTTTATTCAGAAAATGTAGAAACTTGTTTTATTTTTCTACAAAAATTAAGGATTTTATACTATTTCATTAAACATGTGTACTATTATTATAATATAACTTACATATTGTATACAAAATACTACCCTTTACTTGATAAATTATTTAAGATTTTAAACCAAAACTGAGCGAATATTATAAAGATTATCGAGTTTGAAAATAGATCTGTTGTCTACCAGAGCAAAAACAGGAAACTACTTATTTGCGGATAACATCCCTGTTTTCTTACTGATAACGTTACTTCTTGTATAGTTTAAGGTATAAAAATTATTTCATTTACTTAATTACCATATAATGAACGAGTATATTCACACATTTAAATTTGCATTTTAAGCCACGATGAATACATAATAAAACATTACTTGTATACTTTTACATAAAAATTGAAAATACATTTATACTTAACGAAATCACCCACTGTATAATAAAAGATACTTTGCTAAATTACTTATGTTTAACATACAGACTAATTTCTGTATACGATATATAACACGTGACGCTGTTTTTAATTATTTTAAGCATGCGCGCCCTCTACAATTAAATAAATATTCATGAAAAGTTTTATTTGAAATAATATTCATACTGTTACTGTGCCGTTAAGACGTTCTAATTTTTTCTCCGTTTAAGTGATCTGCGATTTTAATTGATTTAAATTAAATAAGTACAATGCAAGACATGGTGTTAGACGAACCAACCAAGATAAGAAAAGCCTTGACATCGGAGTTGAAGGAGCAAATAGACTGTACTATTTTAATGAAACCTGTTTTGAATAAGGAACCGATGGCCTCTTCATCAGATCAAGTCGATCAAAAGTTAACTTTTACATGTGATACATGTAAAAAAGTATTTACTAAAAAATATATGTTATTAAGACATATGAACTTACATTTAGAAAAAAAAACCCTCTAAGTGTGATAATCTGTTTACTACAAAGAGCGCTTTACAGGGTGATATGCTAATTAATCCCAAGACATCTGCCACATATAAATGTGAGAAATGCAGTAAGACTTTTTCACGAAAAAATGTGTTAGTTAGACACATGAAATTTCACTTAGAAAAGAAACCTTTTAATTGTAAAATGTGTTCGAAATCATTTGTGCAGAAAAGCGACTTACAAAAGCATAACTTAGTACATTCTAAACAAGGCGTTGTGCATAAATGTAATGATTGTGATAAAAAGTTTTTACGGGAAAAAAATTTAATAAATCATACTATGATTCATAACACCCCTCAGCAAAAGCAAAGGAATATTGAACCGTTTACCAGACACTATAAATGTGTCGATTGTTCTGAAATATTTAATCACAGATTTGACTTAGTGAAGCATAGAAAAATTCATCTCTCGCCCAAAGAACATATATGTGAACAGCGTACTGAACTTTTAAACCATTTACAGAATTTATTACTACGTATAGACACTTTACAAAATGCTATAAAAAATGAAACTATTCCTTTTTGAAATATTGACATTACCAATTTATTTGAACTATACATATTCTTGTATATACTAATGTATGTGTTTAAATAATTAAATAAATAATAGATAAGTGAAAAAGCTTTTGTGTTTTATTTTTCAATATGATTATATTATATCACTATTATGTGAATGAATGGACTTGTAAATTTATACACTATGTATAAAAGTAAATTTCTTGGACTTTTACAAGAAGTAAAAATTTAATACAAATATATTTCAGATTTTTTAATATATTATTGATTCACATATGATAGTTAAATTAATATGCTATTAAACATATAATTTTGTATAATCTATATTATTAATTTTCTTTAACACATATTACTTTTTTACAATAAATCGATTTAACTAATTATACATTTGTGTAATTAAACAAACTTATTTTACTAAATATACGTATCGATAATTAATTTATATTATTTACATACACATGATTATACTTTTTATCGTACGCGATTAACTATTTATACATTTAATAAGCGTTGCCATACCCGCTTTTATAAATAATTAGATATTATAAAGCATACGGATTTCACATAAACAAGCAATATTCATTAAATGAACAATTTGAATCTTTAAGCTATAACGTCATATTTACTTTTAAACTTGCTTTTAACTGTAACCATCACTCTTTTTTAACATATGTTAGTAACTGTTTAGATATAATATAATCAGTTTACTGTTGACTTTTGTCGTGACTGAACCTTTTACTGTTTGTTATTTAAAAATGGCTTGTGAATTAGATGGGATTAAACGGTCGTGTGAAGAAATGGCTTCTTCAACAAAGTTTCAACGTTTAGATAAACCTATGGAAAATTCTGATTTTTATAAAAATGAATTTTTACCCAAATCTAATATACAGGAGAACTATGAAACACTATCACCTACCATGGACTTGTATGCAGCAGAGCCTAAGATTACCAAGGATTCTAGAACCCCAATATTTACTAACTGTGATAATGACGAAACGTCTTTCCCCGACACCTGTTGTGAGTCTACCTCTGCTAAAAGCTTTTTGGATACAATGTTTAAGGATCTAGATTTTAAAAATTTGGAAACATATCTTACCTCACAGCCTACAAGTGGTTTAATTTCTTCAAATGAACCATCAACTAGCATTACACATAGTAGTGAACAATTATATAACATACCCCCTCCCATCGCATGTGTGAATAACATTTCCAAAACCAAACATGGTAAATCTCGCATTTTTGTCATGTTTCGGATTAAACTTGCTGATTTTATATTTTTAACTTTAAAACGACATTATAAACAGTTTTATGTACATATTGAAGAGATCAAACACAATGTATTTACAAATGAAGAAATTTCATCAACAAATAGAATTTTTATGGATATTTCAACATGGTATAAATTCCAATATAAAATTTTTGGATTTAATTTAAAATATAAAAGTTCATCGTTTATTGCTAACAATACAGTATTAGTGTTAAATTATAATAATTCTATTATGCAAATAAAAAATTTAAAGAATTATACACATTGTGTTTTAAACGATTTTCAGTTAGAAAATTTAAAAGAAAAAGCTATTGATTTTAATAGCAAACTTATTAAACACTTGTATACAGTTCATCTACCGCAGTTAATTAAGCAAAAATGCACACTCGTTAATTTACCTTCTGAAATCGAGCGTGTTTTACTAACGAAACTTATATCTTCTATTGAGGATAATGTACTGACAATATTAAATCAAATTTATGAATGTATAGGATGTATATTTAGACACCAATCCCAAAGTCTACATACATGTTTCACCTTTAATAAACGTGAAAGATTTAATCACTTAGGGGATATGATTTTAATGCTTGTAAATTTTGATTATGTTATTTCAAGGTTTTTAAACGGAGTTGAATGTATCAGTGAAAACTTTTTACGTAACATTAATGTGGAATTTATTCGAAATGTATTATTTAAATCCTAAAATTAAAATATTTTGCTTTAAATCTCTGTGTTTATTTAAACAAAATGTGTGTTTATTAATATTGTTTAACTTGCAATTTAAGATTAATAATTTCTGTTATATGTTTATAACAGAAACATGAAAACATAGTATGTATACTAAATGTTAGTAACATACTACACATGTTAGTAAATGTATTTTTGAACTATTATAAAAAATTTTAAAATTTTACAAGATAGCAAAATTATTTTTCAGTTAAAAAAGTTTTATAAATTTACAATTTTAAATTTAAAACTTAATAAAAGTATTTCATACTTTATCAATAATGATTCGTCTTGTATGTCTATATTATATAATGGTAACATACTATATAGTTGTTATGTTACTACATGTACTTATAAAATTAATTTAAACATGTTATATTATTGTAAAAGTTTTTTAAAAAATTTACAAAGTAACTTAATTAAATTATAAGTAAACAAAATAATTATTTTTTTTAATTAAAATAAATTAACAAAAATGAAAAGTTATCACGTGACTTTAAAGGAAATCACGTGGTACGACAAAAACATCCTGTTGCTAGGATAGAAACAAGCATAATGTCTGAAGTAACTATGTAAGATGGATGTGCTATTATAAGTGGGCTATATTTGTAAGTATAAATTAATCTATTTCTTTAATTTAAAGCTAATTGTTATTAATTATCAGAATATAGGGTTTCTAATGACAAAGTTTGAGAATTTCTATTACTTAACTAAAGTTCCACATGTATATAGGTACATACACACATATATATATATATATACATAGACACAATTTATTAAAATTAAGTATTTTAAAACATTTATAAAATAATTTTGATAACTTTTCATTTTTGTTAATTTATTTTAATTAAAAAAATAATTATTTTGTTTACTTATAATTTAATTAAGTTACTTTGTAAATTTTTTAAAAAACTTTTACAATAATATAACATGTTTAAATTATTTTTATAAGTACATGTAGTAACATAACAACTATATAGTATGTTACCATTATATAATATAAACATACAAGACGAATCATTATTGATAAAGTATGAAATACTTTTATTAAGTTTTAAATTTAAAATTGTAAATTTATAAAACTTTTTTAACTGAAAAATAATTTTGCTATCTTGTAAAATTTAAATTTTTTTTATAATAGTTCAAAAATACATTTACTAACATGTGTAGTATGTTACTAACATTTAGTATACATACTATGTTTTCATGTTTCTGTTATAAACATATAACAGAAATTATTAATCTTAAATTGCAAGTTAAACAATATTAATAAACACACATTTTGTTTAAATAAACACAGAGATTTAAAGCAAAATATTTTATTTTTAGGATTTAAATAATACATTTCGAATAAATTCCACATTAATGTTACGTAAAAAGTTTTCACTGATACATTCAACTCCGTTTAAAAACCTTGAAATAACATAATCAAAATTTACAAGCATTAAAATCATATCCCCTAAGTGATTAAATCTTTCACGTTTATTAAAGGTGAAACATGTATGTAGACTTTGGGATTGGTGTCTAAATATACATCCTATACATTCATAAATTTGATTTAATATTGTCAGTACATTATCCTCAATAGAAGATATAAGTTTCGTTAGTAAAACACGCTCGATTTCAGAAGGTAAATTAACGAGTGTGCATTTTTGCTTAATTAACGGCGGTAGATGAACTGTATACAAGTGTTTAATAAGTTTGCTATTAAAATCAATAGCTTTTTCTTTTAAATTTTCTAACTGAAAATCGTTTAAAACACAATGTGTATAATTCTTTAAATTTTTTATTTGCATAATAGAATTATTATAATTTAACACTAATACTGTATTGTTAGCAATAAACGATGAACTTTTATATTTTAAATTAAATCCAAAAATTTTATATTGGAATTTATACCATGTTGAAATATCCATAAAAATTCTATTTGTTGATGAAATTTCTTCATTTGTAAATACATTGTGTTTGATCTCTTCAATATGTACATAAAACTGTTTATAATGTCGTTTTAAAGTTAAAAATATAAAATCAGCAAGTTTAATCCGAAACATGACAAAAATGCGAGATTTACCATGTTTGGTTTTGGAAATGTTATTCACACATGCGATGGGAGGGGGTATGTTATATAATTGTTCACTACTATGTGTAATGCTAGTTGATGGTTCATTTGAAGAAATTAAACCACTTGTAGGCTGTGAGGTAAGATATGTTTCCAAATTTTTAAAATCTAGATCCTTAAACATTGTATCCAAAAAGCTTCTAGCAGAGGTAGACTCACAACAGGTGTCGGGGAAAGACGTTTCGTCATTATCACAGTTAGTAAATATTGGGGTTCTAGAATCCTTGGTAATCTTAGGCTCTGCTGCATACAAGTCCATGGTAGGTGATAGTGTTTCATAGTTCTCCTGTATATTAGATTTGGGTAAAAATTCATTTTTATAAAAATCAGAATTTTCCATAGGTTTATCTAAACGTTGAAACTTTGTTGAAGAAGCCATTTCTTCACACGACCGTTTAATCCCATCTAATTCACAAGCCATTTTTAAATAACAAACAGTAAAAGGTTCAGTCACGACAAAAGTCAACAGTAAACTGATTATATTATATCTAAACAGTTACTAACATATGTTAAAAAAGAGTGATGGTTACAGTTAAAAGCAAGTTTAAAAGTAAATATGACGTTATAGCTTAAAGATTCAAATTGTTCATTTAATGAATATTGCTTGTTTATGTGAAATCCGTATGCTTTATAATATCTAATTATTTATAAAAGCGGGTATGGCAACGCTTATTAAATGTATAAATAGTTAATCGCGTACGATAAAAAGTATAATCATGTGTATGTAAATAATATAAATTAATTATCGATACGTATATTTAGTAAAATAAGTTTGTTTAATTACACAAATGTATATTTAGTTAAATCGATTTATTGTAAAAAAGTAATATGTGTTAAAGAAAATTAATAATATAGATTATACAAAATTATATGTTTAATAGCATATTAATTTAACTATCATATGTGAATCAATAATATATTTAAAAAATCTGAAATATATTTGTATTAAATTTTTACTTCTTGTAAAAGTCCAAGAAATTTACTTTTATACATAGTGTATAAATTTACAAGTCCATTCATTCACATAATAGTGATATAATATAATCATATTGAAAAATAAAACACAAAAGCTTTTTCACTTATCTATTATTTATTTAATTATTTAAACACATACATTAGTATATACAAGAATATGTATAGTTCAAATAAATTGGTAATGTCAATATTTCAAAAAGGAATAGTTTCATTTTTTATAGCATTTTGTAAAGTGTCTATACGTAGTAATAAATTCTGTAAATGGTTTAAAAGTTCAGTACGCTGTTCACATATATGTTCTTTGGGCGAGAGATGAATTTTTCTATGCTTCACTAAGTCAAATCTGTGATTAAATATTTCAGAACAATCGACACATTTATAGTGTCTGGTAAACGGTTCAATATTCCTTTGCTTTTGCTGAGGGGTGTTATGAATCATAGTATGATTTATTAATTTTTTTTCCCGTAAAAACTTTTTATCACAATCATTACATTTATGCACAACGCCTTGTTTAGAATGTACTAAGTTATGCTTTTGTAAGTCGCTTTTCTGCACAAATGATTTCGAACACATTTTACAATTAAAAGGTTTCTTTTCTAAGTGAAATTTCATGTGTCTAACTAACACATTTTTTCGTGAAAAAGTCTTACTGCATTTCTCACATTTATATGTGGCAGATGTCTTGGGATTAATTAGCATATCACCCTGTAAAGCGCTCTTTGTAGTAAACAGATTATCACACTTAGAGGGTTTTTTTTCTAAATGTAAGTTCATATGTCTTAATAACATATATTTTTTAGTAAATACTTTTTTACATGTATCACATGTAAAAGGTAACTTTTGATCGACTTGATCTGATGAAGAGGCCATCGGTTCCTTATTCAAAACAGGTTTCATTAAAATAGTACAGTCTATTTGCTCCTTCAACTCCGATGTCAAGGCTTTTCTTATCTTGGTTGGTTCGTCTAACACCATGTCTTGCATTGTACTTATTTAATTTAAATCAATTAAAATCGCAGATCACTTAAACGGAGAAAAAATTAGAACGTCTTAACGGCACAGTAACAGTATGAATATTATTTCAAATAAAACTTTTCATGAATATTTATTTAATTGTAGAGGGCGCGCATGCTTAAAATAATTAAAAACAGCGTCACGTGTTATATATCGTATACAGAAATTAGTCTGTATGTTAAACATAAGTAATTTAGCAAAGTATCTTTTATTATACAGTGGGTGATTTCGTTAAGTATAAATGTATTTTCAATTTTTATGTAAAAGTATACAAGTAATGTTTTATTATGTATTCATCGTGGCTTAAAATGCAAATTTAAATGTGTGAATATACTCGTTCATTATATGGTAATTAAGTAAATGAAATAATTTTTATACCTTAAACTATACAAGAAGTAACGTTATCAGTAAGAAAACAGGGATGTTATCCGCAAATAAGTAGTTTCCTGTTTTTGCTCTGGTAGACAACAGATCTATTTTCAAACTCGATAATCTTTATAATATTCGCTCAGTTTTGGTTTAAAATCTTAAATAATTTATCAAGTAAAGGGTAGTATTTTGTATACAATATGTAAGTTATATTATAATAATAGTACACATGTTTAATGAAATAGTATAAAATCCTTAATTTTTGTAGAAAAATAAAACAAGTTTCTACATTTTCTGAATAAAAATTGTAAAACTTTCCGAAAACTAAACTTATTTATTCCTTATACTTAAATAAAAAACAAACACATGATGAAAAACTAAACAAATATTTATTAAATATAAAACATTTCTACGTTAATTTATAAATACATTGCTCAAATGCTTATTATAAAAGTCTACATTCATAGATTCAAAAAATAAATAAGTATAATTACATGTACATTTCTCTAGCAGGTTTTTCACAAATTCCTTAATGTTGAAATTTAACAAAGCACTCTCTGCGCACCAGTTAAACTGTTTTCTTAAATTATATCTAATACATTCATGATCCATTTCTACTGGTTGGCCGATTGAACATAAATAACAGTCAAACGTGCGATATACTGATCTCTCTAATTCATGATCGAAGCATTCTAAAAAATAGTCCATCGCCTCTTCCTCTGTAAAGTGAGAACATTTACATATTTTTACGTTTTTTAAAACATAAACAGGTAAAAGTTTTGTTAAAAAAGTTTGAATAAGACATTCGCTAATTTCAATACAGTTTTTCTCTAGTTTGAGAAATTGTTCTTTTGTAAGTAGTAAACAATCAGGTTTCAATAGTTTTGCAGTATGCATGATTCCTTATCCACATAAATCGTTAGTAAATCGTTGTTAGATACGAATGTTTCTTTTACTGCAGAGTCAAAATTAAATTTTGTCATTCTCGTTTCAAATTTATCAAAGGTTGCGCACGATATTGTAATTCCTTCATTTCTAGGGTACATTTTACCACTATTCTCAAATTCTTTCTATTTTTGAATGTGAACGTTTAACTCACAGTCCTTATTCATTTGCACTTCGACAATCGTATCCTCCCCTAAGTCCCAATGGTATGGGGTAAAAACGTCAAAATACTGAAATATTCTACTAAATTCGCTGATTTCTGAAATTTCATAGTAAGATGTGTTAAGCGAAGTAGTCATTTTCAGGTTTAGAAGTATCCAAAAAGCAGGGTAAACAGATAGGTGATCAAGCAAATATACAGCAAGGTTTTAAGTAATTAGAAGAATAATCGTTTAAGTCAAAACTTTAAACAGTAAATTCATTATGGTGTACAAGCTTCTTATATTGCTATTCTTATCGTTGTAAAACAGGATGTTATTCTATAAATGTCGTCATATCCTGTTTTATTAACTTGAAAATCTTAGGAAAAAAAGTAACATTGTGTTAGGTTTCATTATTTATATTAATTGTACGGAGCCATCGTAGCGTAATTGGGAGCGCATTGGAAAGCTAGCCAAAAGGTTGACAGTTCGAATCCGAGCATAAACATAATGGTAAGTTAAACTTTCTTTTTTAAAGTATACAATTAAAAATTCTATTACAGTATCCTTAAACCTCACTTGGTAAGTTAAAATTTGCTGTATTATATAATTTATGTTACAAAATCTCTTGTATGCAAATTGGTAAGATACGCTTTGCTTTGCAAGTTTATAAAACCAACAAACCAACCAACCTTTTATAAGGTTATTTTATATGTTATAAATACATTCCAATGTGTTTGTAAGTTTAAACATTAAAGTTTATCGTAAAGCTTAAATTATTTTACAAAATTTATAATATCATTAGTACTGTATAGTAATAATCCAATATGTTCAGTCACGTGACACCTTTTCTTATATATCTTAAATCGCGTCTAATAAACATGGTCTCATGGTGTGTTCGTTTAAACCTACTGCAAATCAACACATCATGAGATCCTTTTGTCAAGTTCGAGGTTCGAACCCCGCTTCATTTACATGTTTGTTAAAAGCTAATAATTTTTAACAAGGGAGTACGCTATTTCAAAGTGAAAGTTGTAGTCGAAATTTAATATTTTCTTAATTTCTGTGAAGAAAAAAAAATGTTTTAAAACGTATGCACGTCTTGTATTTTATTACAATTAGTTCACTTCGTATATGCATGCTTGTGTACGTAACAAATAGTTCACTGTGTGTCTGTCTGCCTACCTGCCTGCCTTCTTGTCTGTGTGCCTGCCTATCTGCCTATATGTCGGTTTATAACTATAATTATTTACATGTGTCACTTTAAAATTTTTGTTAAGTGCTACGCTATAACTAAATATTTCCATTGTAAGCAGTTTGGTAAGAAACTTTAAAATATTTTATTAAGTGCTATGCTTTAACTAAATATTTTCATTGTAAGCAGTTTGCTAAGAAACTTTAAAATTATTTATTTAGCGTTATGTTAGAACTTAAATTTCTATTTCATATTCCTTTGCGAGCACTATGGTAACACATTTTAAAATTATTTATTAAGTGCTATTCTATAACTATATATTTCCATTGTAAGCAGTGGTAAGTTACTTTATTTTACACCATGCTATAACTTAAATTTCCATTGTAAGCAGTATGATGAGATACTTTAGAATATTTTATTAAGTGCTATGCTTCAACTAAATATTTTCATTGTAAGCAGTTTGCTAAGAAACTTTAAAATTATTTATTTAGCGTTATGTTAGAACTTAAATTTCTATTTCATATTCCTTTGCGAGCACTATGGTAACACATTTTAAAATTATTTATTAAGTGCTATTCTATAACTATATATTTCCATTGTAAGCAGTGGTAAGTTACTTTATTTTACACCATGCTATAACTTAAATTTCCATTGTAAGCAGTATGATGAGATACTTTAGAATATTTTATTAAGTGCTATGCTTCAACTAAATATTTTCATTGTAAGCAGTTTGCTAAGAAACTTTAAAATTATTTATTTAGCGTTATGTTAGAACTTAAATTTCTATTTCATATTCCTTTGCGAGCACTATGGTAACACATTTTAAAATTATTTATTAAGTGCTATTCTATAACTATATATTTCCATTGTAAGCAGTGGTAAGTTACTTTATTTTACACCATGCTATAACTTAAATTTCCATTATAAGCAGTATGATGAGATACTTAAAATATTTTATTTTATACTATGCTATAACTTAAAATTCAGAAGCAGTCATTTTAAATTCCATAATTTTCATACTTACCGATAGAGGACGACACCACTTTAAACTTTCTATCTCCTAAATTAAAAAAAAAAAATTGGGGGGGGGGGGCATGGGGTAGTGGTCGTACTCTACCATAGCCGATACCTCGTAATATAAGACAATTTTAAATTTTTTAAAATTAAGCCCCCCCCCTTAAAAAAAATACCCCCCCCTACTATAACATGCTGCCCCCTCCTAAAACCCCCTCTCCTATAGCACACCCTTTCGCCCCACCCTCGATTTTAAGTTTGAATTTTATCATCGTAGTCTTTTACAACAATTTAGCACCGCCGCCGGACCGCAGCACCGCCTCATTTAGCACCGCAGCACCGCCTCATGGGGCAAAACCGGCTTTTTCCTACTACTGGCGAAATATATACTACTAAATGCAAAACAGTTTGCCTTTTCAGAGATTTACTTGTTAACTTTGCTATATAAAGAAAACTCTGCTGTTCTATTTTTCTTTTTTTATGCATTTCATCTGCAGATGTATACTATATATTAGAGTTCAATCTTTTTTGTTATTCCATTCATGCTGAAACTTTTATGAAGATTTAAAACTTTGTATGAAATTTGAATCAATTGCAATCATATACAACTTTTTTAAATAGCTTTTTATTTTAAAACTATGAAACGACCATACGTAAACAAGAAAATGAGCGCTTTTATCACTAAATATCAATATTTTTTTGCGAATTTTTCATTTTAAAATATGTCATACAAAATCCGGTTAAAGATAATAAAAACTTGATGTTTCTTTTAAAATTTATTATAGCCCGGCAACACCAGCCGGGGGTCAGCTAGTATTAATATTTAAAATGTACATTGATATGGCACATTTATCACACAAATCTAAAAAATAATCAATTTAAGCTTTAAATTTATGCTTTTGTCTGCAAAAAATAAAAAAAAAGGAAAATTTTCCTGCTAAGAAAAATTGAAAAGTTGTCAAATTTTGGTGATATGCATTTTCTGGTAAATTCTAGCAAACTTTTCCTTTTTGCTGGTGGTTCTGATGGAGAAGAGATATTTTTCGTCGAACATGAATAAAACAAAAGTTGTACGGTGATGTCATCTCTCAAGTGACCTTAGAGGGTCGTTCAAGTAGACCCGTAAGTAATTTTATACCCCATCGTTCCTTTATAAGAAAAAATAAGCAAATAGTAGACACCCTGCCCTTTTTTTTTTGCTTATGCATGATTTTGAGTAAAATAAATTAGATAAAATTGTAATGGTGTACAAATTCTGTGCTTTTAAATTTTCCTTGTAACATATGCAACATTTAAAATATAAAACTAATAATATAAGTTTAAAAACTGATTTTAAGATGCGTAACAAAATAATTAATATGTGTGCTCAGTTTTTTTTCTAGTGTTCCCAGTTTTAGCGAATATTCTTTCAAATGTAAAATGAAGGTTGGGTGGGGGGTACTAAAATAAGAAATAGAAATAGTTTAAAAAAAAGCATTTCTTTAAAAAGCGCTAAACTGATATATATAATTTTTTAACTATTTTGTGCTCATAATGCATGCAAATTTTGTGATGATATCTCCGATTTTGCTTTAGAGTGTTTTCTTCCCACAAAGTTTGTTTCAGTTTGAGTAGCTATGCTAATATAGTGCAGAAATTTTAGCATGAGGATGTGTTTGAACTTTGAACTCATAATATAGCATGAATAACAGAAAATAGTTGTGAATAAAAACAGTAGTGGTTTTAATTTTAATGTCTTTTAACTTTAATTGCATATTTATTTTACATATACCTAAATCAATTACATTGTGTAATTTTCACAGATATTTATTTCTGCATGTTATATTGCAATAATAATACTTTCATGCCTGTATATATATGGTAAGTTTGAAAACTTATGGTGATCATGAATCCGCATAACTTAGAAATTTAAACTTTTCAAATCCTATTTAATTTCTGTATGAAATAAACCTGCCACACTTCTAGCATAAAAAGGCGTCTTAATATCCCACCTAAAATTTAAACTTTGCATTATTTAATAATGGGATGATGCTCGCAAGCTAATGTTAAACCAGGGGAGTTTTGTTTAGAAATTTCTCGTTACATTTTAATATTTTGAAATTATTTTTTTACATAAAATATCTGAGGTTGCTGTCTATCGGAGTTTCTTTGTACTTTTCTGATTTTGGTTGATTTTTTTTTTCTTTGAAGACACTTTTAGTTTTTATCACTTGAGATATTTCAAAATTATTGATTTTATTTATTTATTTTTTTTTTTTTAGAACATAATATTTTTCCCAACAGACTGTTCATCACTTATTAGTCTTGAATCAGTAAGTTCAGACTTAGATTCAGAATGAAGACAGTCAAAAAGATAAAATTAATAAATTGTTAATTTTATTAAACATTAAATTGATTTGCAGAAAGTTTTTGACCCAATATTTATATGCGCAGAAAGTTTTTGGTTTTATATAAGTCTGCTGATTGATGAATTTTGCTATTTTTTACATGAATGATTGAAGAATTTTGCAGGTTTTTTTTTATGATGTTAGGCTGACAAACTTTGCACTTTTGTGGTGATCCACTGATGAATTTTGTACTTTTTTACTAAGACTGAATGATACATTTCACTGAAATTGAGAATTTGAAATGTTCTGTAAAGAAGCCCATTGTTCTGTGACATACATCACACTTTTAACCATATTCTGCTTTTGGTAAAAACTACTTTCTAGGGAACATTTATATTATTTTTGACGTCACTTCTGCCAAGAACTAATATCTCAATCTATGAAAAGTGAAACAGATGAAGAAATCAATGTCTGATGGATATCCCCGGGTTTGATTGCTCTCTGAAGATCACAAGTGTGTAGTTTTATTGTGTAACAAACGACTACCATGAGTGATCTTCTGCAAGCACGTAAAATTTGATGTTCCTCTGTGCTAGCTGCTACTTTTAAAAATATTTTGGATTGAAATTTTACCTTGAAGATCTACAATCTATTGAAAGAATAGGAGTATCGCTTCTGTGCCGAAAATTAAGAAAATGGAGTAAGTTTATTGAAGTAACGTCAAAAATAATATTGATGTGGAAACAAACTTTTTTTTATATATGTATATATATACTAAATTATTTAGCTAAATTACGTTTTCCTAAAAATAGCATGTTAGTTTCGATTAGTCTGCGGTTTTAAGATAGTAAAAATCAAATTTTGATAGTTGCATTCTGAATTATCCTGTGGCTCATCAGTAAACATTTCCTTTTTTAAAAATACTTCTGCAAATTAATTAATTTTAGGTACTTTGTTGTTGTAGTGCCCCTATCCCACACACTTAATAAGTGTCGTTTATACTATAAGCACACTAAAGCTAAACAAAACTATTTTGATTATCATTCATACATTAAAATTAAAAAAATTACATTTCTAACTCTGGTTTTCATGGTGAAAACCAAATTTTGATAATTGCATTCTGAACTATCATGTGTTTCACTGGTAACCATTTCATTTTTATAAAAGTCTTGCTGCAAATTAAGTAATTTTAGGTACTTTGTTGTTCTTATTCACTATAATTTCTTTATATCTCTATAAATAATTATTGTATGTTCAGAAGATTGGCTTCATATTATGCAGAAAAATCTAGAATCAGTAAGTTCAGACTCTGATTCAGAGTGAAGACAGTCAAAAAGATAAAATATATTAACACAAGTTTGGTTAAATATTTCGGTTGAAAAAAAATAATTTTCAAGCTATAATTTTTTACTATTAAATTCAAATCTAGCATTTACATTACATAGTTTGTAAATAAAAAGGAAAATAAGTAAGCATAGTATAAGTAGTAATAAGTTATTAATTTTCATGATGAAAATTCACTTGGACAAATTTTGATTTTTGCTCATTCTACTTTTCTAGTGAGTGTGAAAATGAAGTTTGATAAAGCAAAAACAATTGTTAACTTCAGCCACATTGAAAAAGTCCTGTGAGATCTGCCAATTGGGATGGAAACTGTTTTCAAAGGAAAAGAAGGAGAACATAGGAACGAGAAATAGATGACTTGGAGAAAATTTGCTTGTAATATGATAATATAAATAGTGATAGTTTGTGAATAAAAAAAAGTTTAATTTGATATGTTGCGATTTCAAATAAATGCAGCGGCTGTACCCCCGCAATGGTCTGTAATTTTTCGCCATGTTTTATTTATCTTATTCACGACAGCAGGTCATTTAGAGATCAGAAGACATTAAGGAGGACTGTTCAATGATTCGAAAACACCTGGTAGCTTGTTAAAGCTATGGGCAGGTTCTTTTCTAATTTCCTGTTTAAATTTGAATATTTTTAAGTGATTTTTTTTTTTTTTTTTTTTTTTTTTTTTTTTTTTTTTTTTTTTGCATTGGATAGTTGAGATTGACCTCAGCTATCTTATGCAAAAAAAAAAAAAAATGTTTAAAAATATTCAAATTTAAATGAGAAATTAGAAAAGACCCTGTCCATAGGTTTAACATTAGCGAGCAATTGTTTTCGTGTCAGTGAAGAGTCCCCTTAAGCCTAACGCCAATCATTCTCCAGAAAAGAATTGCAAAAGGAAAGTTGCCATATAAGGTAAGGGCAAAGTGTCTTGCTTTGCCACCTGGCTCAAATGACTCAATTTTTAGGAAGTTTTATTTATTTATAATAATTGAGTTTTGTTTTAGTACTTTTAAAACTAGTGTTCCATGTTTGAGATATTTTAATAGAATACTATTTATAAAATAAATTTACAAATCTTTAAAATCATTAAAAATTAATTTTAAAGGCTTTGTGAAACAATTAATAAAATCCAATTAAAATTGGAATTTTAGTAAAACATACATAAATTATTGTGATATTTGAAAGCTAAGCTCTTTTAAAATTTCTATTTCAAATGCATTAATTGTACATAATTTCGAGAAAAGAATAGCTTTTCTGACTTTGTTTAATGCCTTTGTAAAATATTATTGACTGTTTAAATGGCCATTTCAGTGGCACTTTCTATTTAAAATTGCCATTAAAAAGTAATTTTAATTAAAACTTATTAAAATTTAATGAAAAATATGATATTAACTGAATAATATAGAATTCCAACCGAGTGTTTATCCCTTTGTATACATGAGTCTCTGATTCAGAATAAATATAGTCCTAAAGATAAGATATAATTTTTTTTTCAAAGAAAAAATTTGAAACTAATAAATTTTTGTATTGATTTTTGATAATTTTTAATATAAAGTAATTCAATTTTAAAAGTTTTACAACAGGTGGATTTTTACATAAGTAATTTTAACGAATTGTTTTCAATTAAATTTTGCCAGAAGATTACTTTTTTTTTTTTTTTTCAAAGTTTATATAAATACAATTAAATAAATCTGAAGATCTATATTTATGGTAAGAGCAGAAAAGAATAAATTCCTACAGCTACATGTTATTTTTCTTAAATTTTTAATAATGGTTAAATATTTCTATTGATTATGTGAAAAAAAATATATAAAAAATTGGTAATATGGCAAAAAAAAAAAAAAAAATGCTGTATGTTACAATTTTCAATCTTACCACTTCCACAAATTCAAATTATTATGGATATAATATAATTTTTTATTTTTAATGAGAAAAGTAACATTTAATTCTTTTTTACATTTTAATGTTTTCACATAGAACACTGAAACTGAAAAAAAGAAAAAAAACATCAAAATGTAGCTATTATAAAATTTTGAATAAATTATTTTATTAATATTAAATTTAATAAAATGCTTTTTTAGTATTATTTCATTCATAATCTTTAATATTACAATTATATCTAATGGATATAATAATAAAAACTGAGGCCTTTAACAAAACAGTTAATCCATGCGGCATTTCAGATGCTTATATATACATGGATTAGCTAATTCAAAGCTGGACTCATCAATATAAAATGGTAAAATCTTTTTTTTCCTAATGTAAAGAGTTATTGATTTCTAATACAGTCAAACCTCGTTAACATGAACACGCTTAACGTGAATTACTTTTAACATGGATTATTTTCATAGTCCCCTATAAAAATGAGTACATACTGATAACATGAATTATTGTTAACATGAACAAAATTTTGATTCCCCTTGAGGTTCATGTTAACGAGGTTCGACTGTATTTTGCAGGTAATTAATATCTCCCTAGATGAGAAAAAAAAAGATTTGCCATTTTATAGTGTTGAATCCAGTTTTGGCCAATATCGGTTGGTCTGACGTTCACCAATATCGGTCGGTCTGGGGTTCACCAATATCGGTTAATAATGGGTCCCGATATAGGCTGATATTGGAAAAAAAGCTAGCCATGCAATATCGACCGGTCCGGTGTTTACCGATATTGCAAAATCGCTGTTTCCGATATTGGCCGATATTGCTGTGCTACCTGGGTTTGTACGTCAACACTGTTTGCCAAGAAAAAACAGTTACCATTAATTTACACTATTAATCTTACAAATTTATATAAATAGGCATATATATTAGTTGTGGTATCTAAAGAATGCAAAATGGTTTTAATATATTGTTATTTATCACACTGAACAATAAAACTTAACAATAGGCCCTAACTTAATTAGGCATCATAACTAAAATTTTTAACAGGAATCATAGAAATGTTGTGTGTTTGAAGTTCCGAGCGGACTGCAGAATGCTCATTTCCCATCATGCTTCTTTTCTTGTCGTTGCTGCGATTTAGTTGCTTCGTTGTGTAATGCTTTCATAAGAATTGTCGTGACCCCACTCCCACCTGTCAGCAAAAATAATCAAACCTTGAACCCCTCCTTACTGCTTACATAATACTTGAATGGCCCCTTAGCGTTATTTTTTATTTTAAGAATTGTACATTTGAACATTCAAAGACACTTGTTTATAATTTGAAATCATCAGATTATTTTGCTTTGATGGATTTGAATTGCACCAGATGTTCAATATTATTGGGATATTTATTTTACATCAATTTTATAAGTGAATACCAGATATCTAGCAATCAAAACTTTCTTTTCCTACCAAACTGTCTTTTAAAAGTTATTTGAGAGCATGTAAAGATATGTTACTTTTATAATTAACGTATTAGCAGTGCTTAATTCATGCTGGAGCTCAGCTCTGGTACTTCTTTATTTTCAGTGAACACTTAAATATTAGCCAGAGCTTTATAAATATTGTGCACCAAAATATTCGTGTATGTTGTATATTGTTGGTTGTTAAAAAAAATGCTTAGCGAGAAAGATTTTCTGAAATTTTTTTTTATAAATGTTTTTGCTATTTGTTCATTCATTCGATTTTACTGTATATATATATGCATAGTTACCAACTAATCCTTATTTGTGTTACCACTAAATCCGGATAGTAATATTGACCTTATTTAATAGCAAAATTCTGCAATTAAGCCATGTCAAGATTAAGCGAATGTAATCAAAGGGGATTTCGGAAGTAGCGGTAACAAAAAAGTGGAATAGTTAACAGCTATTTATATACATAGATATATTTTTAAAAAGATCTTTTTTGCTGAAGAAAAAATATGCTTTAAATTTTGCAAAGAATGTATGAAATACAAATATGTGGATGGAGGGAGTGTTATGCTACGTTGTTAGTGTAGCGGAATTTTAGGGCCCTGGTACTTTTTCCTTTTAAATTAAAACACGTGTATTAGCATAGAGTGGGCAGAGCCCCTCTGACAAGAAAATATTTGTTTATAAAGAAATATAATAGTACTAAGCTTTTCAAACCTGATATATATATATATATATATATTGTTCACCTTAATTATAAAATAATAAATGAATTTTAAGGTATTTTTCTATTAGCCACAGTAGATAAATCACCAAATATTCTTTATGGTTACAATAAGAAAGTTTATTATGAACCAAACCACACTCACTAAAATATGCTAACTAGCTGTGAAATTGCAGCATAGAAATATTTTAAACACTAAAAGATAGAAAATAAAATATAAATAAAAAATAAAGAAAGTAATAATTTTTTATTGAGAAAACAATTTAGAAATCAAGGATGCACAGTTTAAAAAAATGCTTTTATCGCCTTTTCTGTTTTCTTAAAAAGAAAGTAAAAAAATGCTTTTTCAATAAATTCAGTAACTCACACTTTTTATCAAGTGTAAATCAAAGTGGTGAATTTTCCATTCAAATTATGGAGCCATGCCAAATTAATGCATTGTAAAAGAAGTTTTTTGAAACAAAATAAACAGAATCCTGAAATTAAGCGTGATTTTAATTATAAGCATTAAATGCTTTTAAAAGAATGTTTTTTAAAACTTTTTACTTTTATACTTATTCAGTAACAACTCTCCCACTTTTCTCCTATTTTAATTTTTAAACTATCTTAGGGCAACTCAGTGTACTTATTTGCATGTTACGGATGAAGAGACACTGAATAGTGTAAGCCTTGTACTGTTTGAACCAGTTGTTCAAATTCACAACACATTTGGGTACTTTATGTCAGCCTAACACATGAGATAAATTGCTAAATATTGTTGTTATCACCATTATTCGTATTCTATTCATTTCTTTTGAAATCATTCATTTTATTTAAAATATGAATTTTTCATTTAAAATATATATATTTAAAGTACTATGCCTTTCACTCATTTATTTAAAATAATAATAAATGGAATAATAATAAAAAAAAAATATTTTATTTCAACATCAAGGCATTGTTTTTAATTTAAGTAAATGAAAAATAAAAGGTGCTATGGCTGAAGGGGGAAAAAAAAGCTATTGATAAGATTTGGGCCCGGCTAACATAAAAGTACCCTTTTTTGTGATCTATTTGCAAAATCAGGGATTGCCCCTGGCAAAAATTGGGACCACTTCACAAACTTATTCTTAATAAAAGAAGTCCCTTCACAAAATTATATTTTTTATAAAAGCGAACACTTTAAATTTTTTTTTAAATTGTTGGGATTTAAAATTTGTAATTTGCAAACAAAATAAGCTCACCAAAAAGGAAAACTTTAGCAGGAAAACATATATATATATATATATATATAGCATAGTTTGAATTTAAAAGCAACTTGATTTTTTGGTACATCATTTTATTTTTCTCAAAACTATAATTAAAAAAAAAAAAAAAAGTACCCATGAGAGAGAAAAAAAAAAAAAAAACCCTGCATCAAACTTTGATGTGGAATCAATCATATAGAAAAAATTTACAATTTTTTGTACATTTATTTTGCATTTTACTGTGAAGACTTTTTTTTTTTTTTTGGGGGGGGGGGGGGTGTATCACAAAAAGTAGATGCAACTAAAAAAAAAACATTCGATAATTCTACATTGTAGTGATTCTATGATAAAACAAGCTGCCAGTGTGATCAACAGATACATGCTTAAATAGCATGTACTTTGAAGAAGCCTCATGTGTAATGACAATCCTGGAAGGGCCCTGGAGTGAGTGAAAGGGTTCCACTTATCACTGTTTCTTAGAAGGGAAAATTACTTCTGTGTTTTTAAATAAATGATAATTATTTTTATTTATTTCAAAAGTATAACTGTACTGGTACAAAATTTTATACACATGTACAAATAAAATGTGTAGAGCACTGAAGTAAATATAAAAAACATACATTTAGATTTTTAATTTAACTTGTGTAAAGCAGAAATATAATTTTTTATATACAAGTCATATGGCACAAAAAATACTCTCAGATAAAATGAGCTTCCACTTAATTCTGAGTGACTTCGAAATCTTATGATCGTCATTATTTAAAAAATACAGTGTTCTATTTTTTGAAACCACAAAAAAAATTAATAGTTATCATTGATTTATTAACAGGAGATTAATATTTTTGCGGATATTTAAGACCCTCTAACAGCGAAAACTAGTCAAAACTTTCGATTATTTCTATACAAAATATTTGTTATTAACATGACAAGAGTAACAAATAATTATTTGTTTATGTTTATAATCATTGACAGCTGATATCGATCCGTAATTACGACGCTTGCGCAGTAAAACCTTGTCTATGATTGGTTGGCGTTTGGGCTTCTCAACAAAGTTGTTACCGCTTATTCGATTATTTTCAACGATACGCTTCAATGATTGGTTCAGAAGTATTATAATGGCGGATTCGAGGATGTTGAAAAGCTCGGCAAATATGGAGATATTTCCATTTTTTTTTTTAGATTTGAACGGATACAATTTATTTTTAATAATATTGAATTAACATTTGCGAGTTTTAGCGCTAAATTTTTGGTAGAATTCTAATCTAATATCAAGTAAAAGTTGTTTAACGTAATATTTATTTATAATTTATGCTACAACAGTTTGTTGTCAATTCCTTATTTATTCTTTATCTACAATATATTTTTCTCTCCTTCCCACTTCCCAAAAATTAATTTTAAAAAATGAATTTGTCGATTACTGTGACCTTTTTGTCACTTATTATTTCCCATCTGTATGTCTTAAAATTAATGTTTAAATAAATTTGTACTTTGTAACAAAATTGTAAGTATGATATAGCTGATTGTTTAGCAAAAAAAGCCCTTTTTATCTTCCCAAACTTTCACATAATTTACAATTGCCTTTAACTTTATATTAATCTCATTTATATGGCCCCTTTTTAACACTTTCCAACCTAGTTGAAAAGTGTTTATGACTTCGGTTTGTCTGCCGTATGGCCGTCTGCCGTCTGTCCGTGCTCTAACTCCCGTAAATATGCTCGGATTGCCTTGCATTTTTTATATGTTATTGTCCTTATCTATAGCACGTTCCCTATTTCAACTGAAGTGTGAAGCACTTATAGTTTTTTTACAGGGACACTCAAAAGAATTCCGTTACATGACGGTCAATGGGGAAAAATCATTTGCGGTTTATTTTAATGATGTTACACAATTGCAAACACATTGTAATTGATTTATATCACTAAGGTTTATTACAAGAAGCTTAATATGGAAGAGGGTGTGCATAGCACTTATAGTTAATTTACAGGAGCAGTCAAAAGAATTCCGTTACATTACGTCTATGGAGAAAAATCGTCTGCGGTTTATTTATATGTTTCATTATTTTAAACACATTGAAATTTATATATATCACTAAGGTGCATCACAAGGGGCTTACTACAGAATAGTGTGTGTATAGCAGTCATCGTTCATTTACAGGTACACACAAAAGAATTATCTACTGTCTGTTAACAATAATTCCTGGAAGTGCGTTTTAAGTTACTGAACGCGATTTTAAGTTTAACTCACTTTTTGTTTATTACGTGGTGTGTATAAATTCTGTAGATCCTATAAAGGGAAGCACAAAAGTTCGCGAACACATTTCCGTTTATTGACAGAAACTCCAGAAGGAGAATTTTAAACTGTGCTACGCGTTTCTTAACTGAACTAAAATTTAGCATCCTATGTAGTATATATACAAATCTGTAGATCATATACATTGCTGAATAAAAGTATTCGGATATATTTCCGAATATTGTATAAGTTGGAAATGCTTGAAATTATGTTTTTTATTATGTTATGCGTTTTCCAAATTGTTTACTTAGATGTTATCTTTCAGCTTATTAAACGGTATGATTTGTAAAATTATTTTGGAAGCGTTGGAAAGTGTTACATAATCTATGCTTGACGCATGATTTTTCATTCTTGTTTTATTTATAATTGCAATATGTCTGTGTCATCTACATCAGGTGTGTTGCATATTTTAAACATCCCTCCTAGTTCTTTTATACACTATATCTGCTACTGTTGTGTGACTACTGGAATCTGTTCTACTACAGTTGCTACTTTTTGTGTTGGCCCGTTGGAATGCGTTTAGGCGCGATCTACGTTATACACGGCCTGTGCATGACGTTTGAAATGTCACATGAACTGGATCATTTTTACACACCCGATTGGTGCAAAGCGGCGCGCCCACCGTTTTGCACCAATCGCCGTATAAAAATGATCCACTTCATGTGACGTTTTAAACGTCGGACACCGGCCGTGTATAACGTAGGTCGCGGTTTAGGAGACTAGAAAGATTTATAAACAATCTTCGGTCTCTTAAATGCATACTTACAGGCTGAATCACATTCTGGATTAAACAAGAGCTGTTCATGACCTGTGCACACTGAAATTTGTCAAAAGTAAGTGTTTTTCTTTTTATATAAGTTCCTATAACATTTAATTTATAGCTCTGAACTAGAAATTGTATTTTCCTTTTTTCACAATATTATGCTGTAAAAACTGTTTCTTTATATCTTTATACTCTGAATTACAAATTTGAAATTAAAAAATAAGCAAAGCATAAGCATGCATCTTAAAGGATTTCTTAAAATTTAATTTATAGTTATATTTATTATATTACAGGGTTTTTTTCTTATATTATATATTAATCTACCTACAATTTTTAACTTTTTCAACATTAATAGAATAAATTTGTCATATTTTTCATTGTAAATCAAAACACCCAAACATTCATTAATGTTCATGAAAATATTAGTAATGAACAGAAAAACCCTATATTAATGAACTGAAACACCCTACACAAAATAATATAAACATTTTTTTTCTGTATGTGTGTTTGTTAGAAAGAAAACTTCATGAAAGCTTACTAATAAAACAAAATATTGAGATTACAGATAAAAAGTTTTTACATTATAAGATTTATGATAAGGGTTTGGAAATCACATCAATTTATTCATTTGTGGCAAGTAGATTTTTTTAATGAGGCTAGCGAAATCCTAGATAGTCTTTTAAAAACTAAAGGTATGGAAAATATAGCAACTTATATTTCATGTTTCTCCCAGCTGCAGTAATCTGAACATGGTATTATGTTTTGTTATGCCCTAAACCTTCCCCTTTTATATATTTTTCTTAATTTTGTACAAATATATATGTATATAAATGTACTGTAGTAATGAATTATTTTTGGAGTCGTGTAAATTTTGACACACCAATTTCATTGTGTATTGCATCTTGTTAGATATTAAAAAATCCTTGGTGGTAAGATTTTCTGAAAACACATCCTTGTTTATCATGAAAACTTTTACAATAAGCAGGGGTTGATATTGATACAGACAAAATTTGGGCCTATTTAAGGCTCCTTCACAAAAATCCTTTAAAATAGATGGCCCTTCTCAAAATTCCTCTTAATAAAATAGGTCCTTCACAAAATTCCATTCCATGAAAGCACACTCTTCATTAATTATTTTTATTTTCTTCAGTTTTAAAATGTATAATTTGCAAACAAAACAAGTTCACCAGGAAGGAAAAAACTTTAACAGACTGACTTAAAAAAGTTATGCTTGCTAACTGGATTTAATCTCTCGTTACAAAATGTTAATTTTCACAAAAATGAGGTTATAAAGTTCTACTGAATTCTCTAAAGTGAAGATAAAATTAATCAAAACATCTAATAAATTTGCTTTGGGTACTTGAAAAAAAAAATCTGCTGTTAATAACAAAGCTAAAGTTAATTTTTGTAGTGAATTTTTATTTTTAAAAAATCAAGATAATTTCAAATAAAAAAAATTGGTGTGTGTATGTATGTGTGTGTGTGTGTGGGGGGGGGGGGGAGTTGCATACAAAAAGTATGCTGCTTTGTTCTATTTTATTGATACAGGAAGGAGGGAGGGGGTCAGCCTAACCTTCCTTTTCTTGGTATGATTTGTATCGTTGTTTTTGATACAGGATAGTTCATTATGAATGTTTTTTTCTGAGTTTTTTATTAAAAAATTGACTTTTTTCTGCTCAAAAACATTTAATTATTGAAAAACAGTATTTTATAAAAATGAAAATGAACAAATATGTTACTGTTAAGAAAAAAATTGTATGAATTTTAGATATAAACTGAATTATAAATTCAATACTTTTTCATTCTAGATTTATAACAAATTCATAGGTCATATTGTTTATTTAAGTACAGTGAGACACCATTTATACATTTCTCATTAATATGAATTTACTTTTATACATCATTTCATTATGATTTCAATCATATGTGCCCACAAGTAAGGTGCGCAATTGTCCCTTCTCAGATTTCTTTTATTTTATTTATTGCTTATTTTTTAATTTCATATTTGTAATTCAGAGTATAAAATATAAAGAAACAGTTTTTATAGCATAATATTTGAAAAAAAGAAAATACAACTTCTATTTCAGCGCTATAAATTAAATGTTATAGAAAACTAAATTAAAATAATAAGCTCTTACAATTTTCATTTTTTTTTATAAAAAGCTTATTTTTGTTTTTTTAATGTCTTATTTTTGTTACATATTAATATTTTAAAAAATTGTCTTGTACATGAGGTCTTAAAGAAAATGGGGGGAAAATCTTTCTTAATTTATTTCATATTTATATTCTCCTTTAATATATGTATCCTGAATACATTGGATACTTCAATAATGAACTATAGGTACATCTGTTCAAAAAATTTACCCCTCGCTTAATTATGTTCTGAATGAGCCATAATTCCAATACATTCTTAATACTTTAAATGTGAAACCATTTCATTTATCCAGAATATAATTTCATTCATATGTCTAATTTTTCAGGCTATGAATTATGTAGCTAGTTTCTTCCCTCTTTGTGAGTGCTATTAAACAAGAATTTAATGATAGCATTTCAGTTATTCTTTTTTTTTTGATAAATGAAATCTTTAATGCAGTTTTAATTGTTGAAAACATTTTTAAAAGTATGATTCAATATATCCATGAAATTTGAAAAATCTGTACTAAATTTATTATTTTTTTTATAAATGATATCTTAAAAATTACTGAAAATATGTTACATATATTACATTTGTTGGAATGTATTATATTAAACTTCTTCACAATTATAAGTAAATATGATTATTATTTTTTTAAATATCAAGATTATATAGGAATTATTCACATTTATAAAACTGATGTAATTTTATTTTAAAATATTTTTCTTTCTACAGTCATTATAATGCTGAAATAATTTTATTACAAAATATTTTCCTTTCTAATTGCTTTTTTTTAAAAAAAAGAAAGAAAAGAAAAAGAAAAAAATTGTATCCGTTACATTTTGAAAGTTTTATTTTATTTTCTTAAGTAAATTATTAAACAGATCTCATATCTTGAATGAAATATAGATTTGAAAGTTAAAAATTTTTTATTGGTAAATTAAAATGAAAAAAAACAAAATCTAAAGTGGTGAAATACATATATTATTTATTTCAATTTCCATATTTAAAAACTTTTTTCCTTCTTTTTTTATCTTTTATATAACTTTTACTTAATATACTTTTATTATAATATATGGATGAAATTTTTCGAAAATAAAATCGATCCCATTTTTGCATGGTCTAAGGAGAAAAAAACAAAAACAAAACATAATATTGACAATAGTTGTAATTGGCGCTGTTTAAATACGATTATTTCTTCAATATTTGGTGCTATTTGTTAAAAAATGCCGCTGTACGTGTTATGCTGACAAGTTTTATTTACGTTTTGGAGAGTTGTGACCAGCTTGTTACAGCTCGCGACGGCTTCCAGGCAGTAACGAGTTTTTATGACAACAGTCACAACTTTGTGACGACTGAAGCCGGATGGCGTTTCATTTGTATCGCGTTTTGCAGGATTTGTGACTGCAAACCGAGTTGTTACTGAAACCGTTTCATTTGTATCCACGCCTCGGTTTCTACTCAAAAATGTAAATTTTCTATTTTCAATTTACCACTATAAAAATATTTAACTAATTTGAGCTCAAAAATTTTCCCCAAATTAAGCCTTTTTTTGAAAGAATTCCCCATTTACAAAAAATAAATATTTAAACTCGTATCTTTAATAGACGTTTTTAGTGTGACGTCAGTCATGACGTTTTGCTTGGATACTGACTCCAAACAAACGGTTGCTATGTTTCATTTCTTATTAAATATAAATCGTAGAAAATATTACCACCGCATATAATCTATTAAAACACCTCGCCTTGAGATATAATTGTAAGATATAGGTATAATATACAAACATAATAGAAAATACAACATAGCAACCGTTTGTTTGGAGTCAGTTTCCAAGTAAAACGTCATCATTGACGTCACGACTGAAAGCGTCTATTGGTTATCGTAAAATCTTCCATCTGCGAAACCTACTGAGTCTGTCTCAGTAGTAATCATAGGCGTAACTAGAGGGGGGGCCGGGTGGGCCGTGCCCACCCCAGGTAGTTCCAGTGCCCACCCCAGAATTTCAAGTTCACGGAAAAATTTTATGACTGCGATATAGTCAAAATTTTAATTTTCAAATATTTGAATGATTATACCAATAAATTATACTATATATTTCTGATTTGAAAACTAATGTAAAGAAAACGGCGCGCCCGCATATGTAAGCGTGTGTGTGTGTGGTATAAAAGAAGCAACAGACAAAGAAAATCCTATTAGTCTTCTACATTCTTTGCAACAGTTATGTGACCCGGAGTCTATAGGGTTCCAAAAGGAACAAAGTGAAATATTATCTGAAAGCTCTAAATCTGAACGAGAGTTATCTATTTTGTCATGAGGTGATGGGGAAAAGATCAGTTCCAGATGCCCAGTTCCGGGGATAGTTGGGGGGGGCACAGGTGCCCGAACGGTTTTTTTCTTACAAAATAACGACCAATTTAAAAAACAGGATGTAATTGACAAATTACTCTCAATTAATCGTCTGAGTGATGAGACACGGCAAAAGTCGTAAATGAGAACATCACTGCAGGGAGCTTTACTTTGAGGGTTAAGGTGGGGCGAATTTTTTGCAATTTGCCTGCAGCTGTAAGCGTGTGGGGTTATTTCCGTTTTCCAAGTTTGCATGCGTAATTATCAGTGCGAAAATAAATTCTGTAGTTTTGGAAATTTTTGTTTGTATTGCTGCATGCTGCTTCATGGATCGAGGCTCTTTGCTTCATGTTTCTCAATGTACTTTTTGTGAGTAAATTTTTCCTTATCAATCTTTGATATTCTGAATAAATAGAAGGGCTTAGTGAAATAAGATGTTACGTAACAAAAATAAAATTCTGAGACAATTTAAATGAAAGCTTTTAGTTGCAATTTTTACTTTATTTTTGTTCTTGTACCTTGTATTTAGTAAGTTAACGAATAGTACTAAGCTCTCTCAGAAAAACTTAGCAACATTTAATTTTCTAATATAAAAATTATTAATAATATTTAAGTTATTTTTATTAAAATATTAACTTTTAATAAATAATATATCAGATTTTAAAGATTAATTAAAATATTGGTATTTTACCTTTACCATATGACAGATTGTCTCATAACACCCTCATCGAAAACATATACTGTATTTTGAGAAAATGTAACATAACATGTTCTTGCTCGAACCTCTTTAATTAATGTCATTTATTATTTAAAAAAATGGTAAAGACAGAATTTTATTTTTGAAATTGTCAAATTTAACCTTAAAAAAAATACTTGAAATTTAAATTGCTGTAGTAGTATGAAAACAGTAGAGATGTTAATGACGAATATTTACATAACATATCGAGTTAAATTATCATAGAATCTTTCATTGGGAAGCAGAATTTCAATTCATCAACACTAGCAATCAGGGCGCGCTTAAGACATAAAAGTAGAGGAAGCCCGACGTTACTCTGGAACCCTCCTCTACCAATTGCTTTGTTATTTACTGCATCCATTTGAAATTTTAACATCAAAATTTCGAGTAAACAACAATTTAGAAAGAGCGAGCTTCTTAGATAAAAATTTCGTAAGGAAAAAATGCATTTTTTACCCTAATTGATATATATATATATATATATATATATATATATATATATATTTATTTATTTATTTTATTTTTTTTTTCTAAAAAATTATTCTGAAAAGTAAATTTGGGGGCCCTTTTGTATTTGTTTGGGTAAACACGAGCTTCCCAGGCCTATTCGGTAAACAGGCCCTGCTAGCAATTCAAATACCAATTCAGCTTATGTCCCAATCTGGTGAAATACAAATAATTTTTCAAACGATTTTGAGTGTGGGAGGTATGATATAGAATCATATATATTTTGCGTTTTACTCTAAAATTTAATTTTCCTATCTTAAAGTTTCTCTATGTGAATTAATTTCTGTATTCAAAATCTTTTTATTCTTTAATCCGAAAAACAATCATTTCTTCCTAGTTAAAATGCTCCCAGATACTTCTTCGTAACATTAAATGTACGTTACTCTCATGCGGTTTCGATTCGAATATTAATGTACTGCAGATGACCGTGACATATGTTGTTTTGTCTTTCTTCGTATCTTGTGTTAAATGCAGGCACCGTTTTCATAATTTGACTTCTGCAAAAATATGCACTATAAACTCTTTTCGTTAGATTATAATAACACATGCCTAGCTTTCCCAAAACAACGCTCTGCTGTAAGTTAAAAATCACAAAAATTGATGTTCCGCCAAATTATGGTATCCTTTCATTTCTTATTCAAAAATGCTCAATATTGGTTTATTGCTAACTGTCAAAAGTTTGACGGTTATGCCTGGCTAGAAATGTAACGATTGGCATGTTACATCTAATGTGTTGGCGATAATGAATCTGAAAAATTAGATCAGATCTGCTCTCGCTTTTGTCGGATAAAGATGTAAATTTTTGGTAGAATAAGCGAAGGCCACCCTCTCTGTTTTCTTGTGTCGATGTGCTCGTATAATAAAAAAGAATTCCATGGAGTACAAGACTTGTTTTCAGGTTATATAGTGTGAAGTCCCGATATATCGTAATGAAACATTTCTTCTTAA
This sequence comes from Maratus michaelseni, assembly GCA_963931845.1. Classification (NCBI taxonomy): domain Eukaryota; kingdom Metazoa; phylum Arthropoda; class Arachnida; order Araneae; family Salticidae; genus Maratus; species Maratus michaelseni. Next base: position 130,719,863 of record OZ007599.1, read on the forward strand.
AAATTGCCGAGGTATAATGGTGCAATGCGTGTGCTGCAATAATCATAAGTTCGTTTCCTGGGAAAATAAATAAATCCATACAAGAGGCATTAGATGAAAACAAGTCTTGTACTCCATGGAATTCTTTTTTATTATACGAGCACATCGACACAAGAAAACAGAGAGGGTGGCCTTCGCTTATTCTACCAAAAATTTACATCTTTATCCGACAAAAGCGAGAGCAGATCTGATCTAATTTTTCAGATTCATTATCGCCAACACATTAGATGTAACATGCCAATCGTTACATTTCTAGCCAGGCATAACCGTCAAACTTTTGACAGTTAGCAATAAACCAATATTGAGCATTTTTGAATAAGAAATGAAAGGATACCATAATTTGGCGGAACATCAATTTTTGTGATTTTTAACTTACAGCAGAGCGTTGTTTTGGGAAAGCTAGGCATGTGTTATTATAATCTAACGAAAAGAGTTTATAGTGCATATTTTTGCAGAAGTCAAATTATGAAAACGGTGCCTGCATTTAACACAAGATACGAAGAAAGACAAAACAACATATGTCACGGTCATCTGCAGTACATTAATATTCGAATCGAAACCGCATGAGAGTAACGTACATTTAATGTTACGAAGAAGTATCTGGGAGCATTTTAACTAGGAAGAAATGATTGTTTTTCGGATTAAAGAATAAAAAGATTTTGAATACAGAAATTAATTCACATAGAGAAACTTTAAGATAGGAAAATTAAATTTTAGAGTAAAACGCAAAATATATATGATTCTATATCATATATATCTCCCAGGTTATATAGTGTGAAGTCCCGATATATCGTAATGAAACATTTCTTCTTAAAAATTGCCGAGGTATAATGGTGCAATGCGTGTGCTGCAATAATCATAAGTTCGTTTCCTGGGAAAATAAATAAATCCATACAAGAGGCATTAGATGAAAACAAGTCTTGTACTCCATGGAATTCTTTTTTATTATACGAGCACATCGACACAAGAAAACAGAGAGGGTGGCCTTCGCTTATTCTACCAAAAATTTACATCTTTATCCGACAAAAGCGAGAGCAGATCTGATCTAATTTTTCAGATTCATTATCGCCAACACATTAGATGTAACATGCCAATCGTTACATTTCTAGCCAGGCATAACCGTCAAACTTTTGACAGTTAGCAATAAACCAATATTGAGCATTTTTGAATAAGAAATGAAAGGATACCATAATTTGGCGGAACATCAATTTTTGTGATTTTTAACTTACAGCAGAGCGTTGTTTTGGGAAAGCTAGGCATGTGTTATTATAATCTAACGAAAAGAGTTTATAGTGCATATTTTTGCAGAAGTCAAATTATGAAAACGGTGCCTGCATTTAACACAAGATACGAAGAAAGACAAAACAACATATGTCACGGTCATCTGCAGTACATTAATATTCGAATCGAAACCGCATGAGAGTAACGTACATTTAATGTTACGAAGAAGTATCTGGGAGCATTTTAACTAGGAAGAAATGATTGTTTTTCGGATTAAAGAATAAAAAGATTTTGAATACAGAAATTAATTCACATAGAGAAACTTTAAGATAGGAAAATTAAATTTTAGAGTAAAACGCAAAATATATATGATTCTATATCATAGGAGGGACCTATTTCTTTAGTTTTAATATCTTGTGCAGATTAAAACAAATTCACTGCACCCGACTTGGTTTATGAACTATCTTTGATGGGATGAAATTACTCAATGTATGAACGCATATTTTGCTTGCAAGTTTTAGTGGATTTTAAAATAATCCGTATTCGGGCTATTTGGTGATACTATAGAATATTTGGTCAAACTGAAGATATTGTAACAATATTTTCAACAGGCTTATTTTTGCTTTCTGTGAAATATGATAGCATTACGAGAAGTGCTGGAAATTGACAAATTTCACATCAAAACTGTAAGCTAGACATTTCATTATTCAAAATGCCAGTTAACGCTACATAAATTGAGTCCTAACCGAAATTCAGTCACTTCCAATCATTTCATATTTCATAAAAAGCTTGTTAACATAACGTTAACATATCTTCATTATTGTTAAAGTTATGAACAAAAATTCGGGTTCAGTTTGTAGTGGGTAATTTGTATTTTTTTTTTCACTTTACTGTATTTTAATAGAATAAGTGGATTGCGATGATGTTTTACTGTAGAAAAAGTATTTGTCTTGACCGCACTATCTCTCCTGAAAGTTTCTTTCAAAATTTTAGGAAAATACTGTATGTTTGCAACTTCTAAAAATGATCGCCCGCTGTGGTGCATCTTTAAAAATTTCATTGATAAATCAAAAGGAGCAATAAGTTTTTTTTGCCGAGTTGCCAATTGAATAGAATTTTTTTTTCCTCACTGACTTACTGTTTCTTTCTGACAAATAACACTATATAACGGTAAAATTTTCCTTCTATGTCCTTAAAAATTTCTTTTCAATTTTGGAGTATTTATTTTAAAATATAAGGAACGTTTATATATATATATATATAAATTTCTTTTAATTTAGAGAAGGAATTATGGAATTTAATGTTTCATTAATTAAAAATTTTTAAAACCATCCTCTTCTTAAAAAATAACTCAGCTTTTTTTTTTTTTTTTTTTGTGTGTGTGTAAAGTTTACTTGTAAAATAACTCATTGTTGTACTCATTCCTCAAAACACAAGTATTTGTGTTAAATATCTTTCTATATTAAAAAAAAAAAGTAATCTGGAACTGAGTCAAAAACGAAATGGACCAATCAAATTCTGCGTAGATATTTCGGGTTATTCTCATCCTTTTTTTAGGGACTTTTTTGAGGAGCTATTACTTTTTTTCTAGCCATCCTACGGATTCGAAAATCATACCACCAGACGCAAAATATAACAAGCTTTCAGAAATTAAAAAAAATTATCACGGTCGGACAATAAAAACTCAAAAAATCCTTAAAAATCGAGTAAAAAATCTTTTATTGAAAAAGTCATTTTTAGGGTTTTGTTCATCTCACGAAACCCTATTACCACCGCTCCGTTGTCTGTCCGTCACAGAGCCATTCTCAACAAGTATGTAACTTTTACAGAGTTGAAAATTAGTGTATAAATCTGAATAGCAGCTGTGAAGAGATCAAAATATTAAAATTTGAAAAATTCGTATTATTTTAATAGAGATAAGAAACCAAAATTCTAACAGCCTTTTCCTATTAAATCGAAACATTTTTCGTTATAGCAGATGCCAAAGATTTAAAATCCACAATGAAATTCTTTCTACAATAATTAATTTTCTATCAGACGATTTTCACGTGAAAAATGAAAATGAAATAAAAAGTTTCACCAATTGAAAAGAAGATAAATATGAAATAAAATTGATTGACGTCATAGTCGTAATAAAACGGAAAATGTCTCAGATTTCTCAATAATACAAGAAGTATGAGTATGTGTAAGTGGACAAAGCAGATTAATATCACGTCATTAGAGAATTAAAAAGAAAATCTGACGTCATATAGGAAGTTTAACTAATTTTTCAAATGTTTGAGAATAATACAAAGCGAGTATCAATATAAATAACAGAGAATAGTAAATATATGAGTTTGAGAAACATATTGAATCGTGATAAAAATCCTATTATGGAAATATTCGCATATTTTAACATTTTGAAAGTGTACAATTTGTTTAATTTTGAAATTATTTTTTTAAATATTGCATTTAGTCCGTATGACGAATATTATTATGACAGAATATAATAGCGGGCTTGGACCGCTATCCGGCTTGTTTAGATATTCGAAAAAAGGAAAAAATAGACCGGTAAATTTTTACTTTATAAAAAACATGACTTTTTTTTGTTGTTGTTGCTAAATGAAATTTGTTTGAATTTATTAAAGAAAGGATAAAGTGTTTTGAAAGGAATATTAAACGAAACCCTTTGAGCGATCTTCGATCACACTTACCCACTTGTTTTATATTGTTTCCAATTTCTAAATAAGATAAGCGCAAAGGATTATGTTTTATCTCAAATAAAAAATGTATTTGCGCGAGACTATTAAAAATAATAATGAAAGTTTAAAATAATAATTAAATGATCACATGTTGAAAGCAGAAAATAAAGAAAATTACGTCATAAAAATTGTGTTTACACATGAATATTAAAAATGAAACAGATGATTAAATGAAAAAGCATTATAACCAGTTAAATGAAAAAGCATTATAACCTGATTACAGAAGAAAGTCGCCGTTCCTGATATCATCATCATCTTTTTAAAACAGGATACATTACCAGGTTTTAAGAGACTGTGAAATCAGAACGGGGGTTGGTGAGCGTAAGTAGTGTACAATTTACTTTGAAGTTTATTTTTTAATACTTTTAAATCTTAAAAACAGGAATATTAGGCCTACCGAATTTTCAGCATCTGGTTTACAGATGTCGAATATTCGCTATTGGATCAAAATCACTAATCGATGCATTTCTATAAGTACCTTTCAAATGCAATAGAAATAATTTTGAAGAATACTTTTGTTTTCCCATGAAAAAAAGGTAAAACTTAAGTTTATTTATTTATTTATTTTGGGCAAAAATTATTTTAGGTAAATATGTTTTCCATGTGAGTTATCTTTAATCAAATCTATTTCTGCTGAATTCTGATGGAGCTAATTAAATTTAAAATCAATCCACTACTATAGAAATCATCGTAGTTTTACAATTATAATGTACTATTAAAATTTAAGAATATATATATTTTAAAAATCTTTAAAATACTTCTGATTTCTTTTTTTTTTTCAAGATTTTATACACTATTTTATGTGATATGTCAACTTTTGAAAGGACTATAACTTATACAGTATCAAATTTAAAAATTGTGTTCTTATAAAAATATTTTGCACATGTTAAAAATTGAAGATTTTACGCAATAAAACAGTGGAGTATCGACTGAATTTTAATAAAAAACGGATCGTTTTCAGTACCGGTTTCAAAGATGAAAAAATCCTCGGAAAAAAAACTTCAAATACATAAGAAAAAGTAAAATGCGGTCTATGTAGAGATTGACCTCAACTATTCAATGCAAAAAATAAAATAGAAAATCATTTTAAAAATATGAAAATGCAAACGAAATATTGGGTGTTTTCGCGTAAGTGAAGTACCCCCCCCCCCCAATCCCCTTAAGAGCTCAATCATACATCCTCCCTTTTCATTTAAAATAAACGATTTATGTGAATACTGTAAATTAAAGGCGAGTCAAATTGAAGTCATATTTTAATTTTTCTTGTCAGAATCTCAGGCTGACGTATCATTTTTACTGCCGTTAAAGGAAACATTAATTGTCTTTTGCTTATTTAAATGTATTCGTCCCGCAAAATGAAAACTAATCTTTTCCTTCCACTCCTCAAAATATTCTTTTTCACATTTTAGAGTTTTTAAGCAAATTTAGAGTTTACATTAATGATTTCAAGAAAAATTTTCTCTAATTTTTCCGTTTATTCATTCTTAAAATAAATAGATTCAGTTTACTTTACCTGCATAAAATTACAGTGATCGGAAAACTTCTACATTTTAGACAGGTTTCAGTTTTATACATTTTTCAGACATGTATAAATTATATCTATATGGTATTCGTTCTATCGGAACCACGAAATTTTTCTCAAGACAGTTTTCTGTAATAGACACAGAGTGAAGTATTTCAACATTTTGTTGTTGAAGTGGAATTCGGTGAGAATCAAAACATTCATTTTTTAAATGAATTTTGGAGAAGTGATAGTTTAAGTGATGTGTTTAAAACCGGGACATTAAAGAGATGTATTGGGACACCCGGACATTATGCCTATACAATTGGGTCTCTCTCTGAACTTCTAGTCATCTTAAAAATTTCAATGTCACAATGAATATATGGGTTTTGAATATATCACTGCCGACTTATATGGGCCCGTGGGGCTTTAGCGTCGAGCCCGTCCAATAATTTGCTCCCCTAACCCACCTAATTTCCCTTGTTTTATTTCACTACGTATTTATTTAAATTTTTAAATCTCGAAAACAAAATTTCATTTTCTATTTGTTGGACAAGGTTCGTTACTGCAGTAGCGAAATATGCCAGCCCATGATATCGTCGGATAGCTCAGTAGGGAGAACGTTGGTACGGCAAACCAAAGTACCCAGGTTCGAGACCTGGTCCCGGCATATTTTCGCTCTGTTTGAAAAAATCTCAATTATGATACTCCAACCATTGAATATAATTTACTTTGTTGAACATACTTTCCCCTGTTCATTATGAAAATTTCATTTTGTTGACGTTGAAAAATAGCATTGACATCCGTAACAGAGACATCTAGAGCACTAAATGTTCTTCAGTACACATACACATATAATTATTAAATTTCTCTCAACAGTTCAATTTCCTATATACTTGATCAGCAGTATTGTTGTCGTATGTAAACCAAAACGTAAATGCTAGAATCATGTGAACAATGACTATGCTATAGATTTGTTTGAGAAAGATAATGTATACGGAGCGTTAAAAAAAAAAAAAAAGATCTAAAATGTATACGGCGAGTAACTTCGTATGCCCTCTACTATACGCCTTTTGATCAGCGAGTATAAATCAGTGAGTGAACATTATCTATATTTTAGTGTCCCAATTCTGATAATTATAAAGCTCATAAATGACTGAAATGCCTTGCTACTTGTGTTTTTTATTTTGTATTGATATTTATGATATTATAGTAAATATTAACGTTATTATGCAAAAGAATTGACGAATAACATAAGCAAATAATAAAACGTGCCGTGCTATTTTGCTTAAAAAATTTGGGCCCATACAATATATTTCAAAAGTTGGCTCCATTGATCAATGGCATTCCTAACTAATAACCTTGATAATAAGTTGTTTCTAATTTTAAGTCAAAATTTTCATTAAATTAACGAGTTTGGTCTCAATGCAGTTTTTTTAAAAATATTCTTGCACGCATCAGTCGCGCAGCCAGAATTCGGCTTTATGGGGAGGACTGGTTGAATTGTTGATAATGGTGGTCGCTGTTTACTTTAATCACCGGCTAATCGAATCAGTTTTGCTAATGAAGTGATAATCATTTTTTTCCCTCGGAGAGTAGAATCAGTAGTTACGTTGACCATAATTCATTTCAGCACCGTTTACGATATAAGAGTTAGAAAACATAAAATGCACCAATGAAATAACAAAAAACTGTTGGATTAATATAGTGTTTGAAAAATGAGGAGGCAAACTTAAGAAATGGAAGGGCAACAAGGGTACAGCAAACAATTTTTTGTAAAGAAAATCGGGAATCTATTTTTAAATTAGAAATACATAGGATTTCATTCCAAGACAATCCCGAATTCTTTTTCTTAACTTTAGTAATAATAAAGCAATTTTAGCAAAATTTTCAATAGACTTACTTTGCTTTGTGTCAGATCTAAAGTAACACGAGAAGAGGTAGAATTTATTATAATCCGCGTCCAAACAATGCCAAATTAAGTTTCCATATTTTAGGATGTAGTTGACATTAAACGCGGTACCGATGACTGAATTGCTGTGCACTTCCAGCATTTTATATGACATCTAATTTCGTATACAGTATATTAAAAATTTCGTTAAAATATCTTCATTATTATTAAAGTTCTCTAAAAATACTTGGGTTCGATTTGACTTCCTATATCCTATATTTTTTACTGAATAAATGGATCGCGACCTGGTTTCCTATACAAATATCTTTAATTGTAGTGTGCTCTTACCACCTTTTACAGATTGTTTTACTTTTTTTTTTTTAACACATTACTTATGTGTTAAGTATGTGTGCTTTCTAATATTATTTATTTTTAACCTTTTTCATGATGTTGGAGAATATTTATCTATTAAAACACACATAAATAACGCCTGCATTCAAGTCTAAACATACACACATACAAACTATAAATACAATAAACCCAACAAGTGTGAAAAATTAGCCAGAGCCAGGAATCGAACCTGGGATCACAACATACAAGACTAATGTTCTAACCACTGAGCTACCCCGGCCAATACCTGGGTCTGCAATTTCAGAGCCAGTTATTGCAAAACTAGACAGAGAAATTGCAGACCTAGTTATTGGCCGGGGTAGCTCAGTGGTTAGAGTATCAGCCTTGCTGTGGTCCCAGGTTCGATTCCTGGCTCTGGCTAATTTTTCACACTTGTTGGGTTTATTGTATTTATAGTTTGTATGTGTGTATAATATTTGTGTGTATGAATATTTATCTATATTTAGTTTTCTGTTAGAAACGCCTATGCAGAATGAAAGATAGGTTGTACCTGCCTTCGGGCGTGGAAAAAAAAATGAAAAGACATTACAATAACATTTTTGAAAAAAGAGGGAACTTTTTAACTTTCTCTGCCCCTCCCTGAAAGTAGGGGCGAAAGGATCTACTTATATATAATTTTATTTAAATGAAATAAATTATAGCTAAAACTCTAAAAGATATTCCAGTTTTTACTTCTTATCTAATTTAAACACGACTGTAATTTTGTCCACATGAAAAACAATGTCATAATTTTGATGATATAGAGGCAGCATTATTTAAGATGTAATAAGTGTAGATCAATGTATAACTAATTTATTACTTATTAATTTCAATTAATGCATAATTAGTATAAGTTTGTGTGTAATTATAGTAAATTTTATAAATTCTATGAAAATGCTTCATATTTAACGTCTTTCTTTTGAAAACCTTGCTCATAGGCATGTATCTGTATGTCAAAGTCAATAAAATTGCAATCAGTGCTTCTTTCCTCCGGGAAATTCGTGGCAATGCCTCCCCGAGAGCAAAACCGCCTGAAGAACATTTCGAGCTACCTTACTAGCTAATGAACTACACTCTTTAAATATATAGCCCCCTCCCCCCAGGAACAAATTGTTCGAATGAAACACTACAATAATCTGTTCAATCAAAAACACATTTTACATTTATATCTTTATAGCACATTTTCTTAATTCTTACTTTGTCAAAGATTTTTACCTGCATTACTCACATACCTTGTCTTAGAAATAACTGAGAGCAAAAACACAAAACAAGATGCACATGCAGAGGTCTGTTTGGGCTCGGTCCTGGCCCGAAACCGGACCAACCTACGGGCCAGTCTTCGGCCTATTTTCATTTGTGGCAATCGAACTGGGCCTGGCTTCCTTTTTTCCAGGCCGGGCTGAAACTGGAATTCATTCTTCCTAAAGGTCTAGACGAGTTGAAATTTTCGGGTCCTGTTTTTATCAAGCCCATATGAAAATAATTGGCCCTGTCAACCCTGACCTGATCCATGCAAAAATCAGCAAAATGTCGATCGGCCCAACAATTTCTGCAAAAAATGTATATATTTTTAAACTGTCATTGTTCTAGAATTAAAATTTTCAATTTATTCTTTTTAAAGAATAGTTAATTTTCTAGGCAATAAAATTAAAGTACAATAAAGCGTGTGAAAAAGAACCTGCCCATGACAGAATCCTGTTTCAAACGGAAAAATGTATTTATCCATGCAAAATGAACATAATAATACGTGAGAAAAGAATGTAATATATTTACAACCGACAGTGTGTATCCTAAGAAGGTAACTTTCCTATAACGGATATTTCTGTTCTCCTATGCGATTCCGTCTTAGAAATTTTTACGATACTATAAGAATTTTCAGGTTTTTAAGTCTCCAAGCCATGGAATATGGATTAAAATTATTAATAAAAACTGAGTCATTTGCATACAAATCAAGATGCAGTAACAAAATAAATATCTTAGCACAAAGCGTTTTTTAAAAAACAAAGAATACAACAACATAAAAAGAAAAACTAAAATAAATATTTTTGTCAGAACTCCTCGTAGAAGACAATTTTTAACCATGCCAATGTAAAAATATGTTTTTTGTTGAAATTCAGGCGAGCTGGGAAGGGATAATTATGTTTTTGTATGAGCCGGGCCGAGATTCTAGCTTTTATACTAGGTCGAGGCAATAAACTATGTGCATGGACCGGACCGGATTCGAGTCTAAGTTTTAGCCTTTTTTTTTGCCAGGCCGGCCTAATTTACACACATATATTTTTTACGATCCGGATCGAACTTTTAACTTTTATACCCGGCTGAGGGGCAAAAAATTTTCTACAAGTCGGGTCGCGCTCGAACCTAGAAATTTCTCCGGTGCAGACCTTAACAGAAAGTCTGAAACTGAGAAAGACCTATAAACATATATTTCATGGTTTTTTTTTTCTGGAAATTGATGTCCATTATCCTTTTGAATATGGAGCAAAGACAGAAATTCAATTTAAAAACTATCCACTGTATAATATTCAAAGCGTATGACGGCCGAAATGATCATTCTTTTACTCTAAGATGTCTCAAAAATGTAATTGCTACCCTTTTTCAAAACAAATGACAGTTTTCACTTAACCAGTGCATCTAAGATCTAATATACGCTTCCACAGTTTAAATATAATATTCGCGGTCTAATTGAATCACTTTGTTGAACATAATTTGATTCAACAAAGCTGCGAATTTCAAATAAACTAAAAAAACTTAATATTAACTTTAGTTTTGATTCATAAAAGTGTCTAATTTGCTTAACTAGTGATTCATATAAGTGGCAATTATAATATTTTTGTTTGCTCTGGAAGGGGTTTTACCCTTTAGCCCCCCCCCCCCCTTGAGCTGTGCCACTGGACGCGTACACACATACAAAGGACTTATGAAGTTGGGGGCCTGTGCCCACCCCACAAAATAGCTCTAGTTACGCCTATGGTAGTAATGTCTGAATCTTTAGCAATTCACGATTGAAAACGGAAAACTGAAAGTCGACCAGTCGCATCACGTTTATTGGAACTTAAAACGGCCTATAGAGCAGTTCACATCACGTGACTTTTACCGGAGAACAATGAAAAAAGCTGTAGGACACACAAATAGAAAAAGCATTGATAAAGGTAGCGATAGTTGTCCTACAGCAGCAGCAAAAACCTGTTCCGGACGTCACCGTGCACAGCTCTATAGAGGCGCTGATTGCAGCCGTCGGTACAGGAAAATTGTCCCTTTTAAAGGCTGGGATTGCGGTGCCTCGCTTTCTTAAATCTTACGTTCGAACTTAGGATGGGCGTTCCTGCGATCTATCTTAACTTCGTATTGCGGAGCCTCATCGTAAGTCCTCCTGCTTAAGCGTAAGTCCTCCTTCAGTCAGCCAATCAGAGGCCGTAGTTTTCTTAAATCTTACGTTCGAACTTAGGATTGGCGTTCCTGCGATCTATCTTAACTTCGTATTGCGGTGCCTCATCGTAAGTCCTCCTGCTGTCAGCCAATCAGAGGCCGCAGTTAGATTTGTTGTGGTTGCGCGCGCATACACTTGTGCTTCGTCGTAAGATAGCTTTCGGGTTAGCGTAAGAACGCGAGACACTGCAATACCGATTACGCTTTGTTTATATCGTAAGTCAGAGTTACGCTCAAGATTGATCTTAAGCGAGGCACCGCAATGATTACGTAACTAATGCTAAATTGCCCCCCCCCCCAGACCCCAAAACCACCCCCGTTCAAATGTTGATATATATATATATATGGCCTATGTCATACGATAACGCTCGTATTTATAAATCAATTTTGATGAAACTAATTGTGTGTATTAAGCTCACCAGTGTCTCGACCGAGTTCGTTGGCCAGCTTGGTCTGCCATTTTGTTTCACGATGGCGTGTCGTTAAAAATTTAAAATAAATATACAAAAAAATTAAAAATTCAAATTTATTTTTAAATTAAGTGTTAGGCCTTGATACGAGGATTCCAGAGCATTTTTTGGTTTACCTCTATCTTAAAAAATGGCTGAGATAGAGCAGTTTGAAATTCTTGGGTGGCTGACATTTTGAAACAAGACAGCACATTACAAAAATTTAAATTGTTGTAATAATTTTCCCAATCATACGCATAAAACTATATATTCATATCCGTTAGCGCCAAATTCTTGCCAAACTTGGCGACATTTGGCGAAATATCGCCAAATTTGGCGAACAAAATAAATCTTCATAAATGAAGCGAATTTGGCTATTGCTCAATAATTTGGCGAATTTCTTATTCAAATTCAGGATTAACGAATCTTTTGTAAACGTTTTCTTTGCATTTTAACTTGCTGTTTTCGTGTAACATTAGCTAAAATTTTAAAACGAAGATATAGGAAAGCTACCTTTTCCTCCCGGTACAGGCCGGAAGGACTTTTTTTTATAATACGTATTAGCAATATTAAAAAATAAAAATTAGTAGGGTTTTTTAAAAATAGTAATACTAATAATAAAACATAACTTACCAGTTTGCCGAAAGTTACTTTTGGTCTTCTTATTAAATAATGTGGTAGTCTTGGGTTGCATTTTGCTTCGTTTCATATTTTCGCATCATGTGCACACAATTCAAAAAATGGCAGTCTGAGACAGTGTCAAACAGTCTTTGTTCCTAGGTGGATTTTATTTTTTCTCCTAAATTACAGAGCGAATTATCCCTAGATCTCCTTAGATTCTTAAATCAGTAACTTGCTGCATTTTGAAAGGCTGATGCTGCCACTGTAACATATGACAAGTCCAAAAAGGCAGGGTGTGATGTGGAATCACATATATTTTTCTTAAATTAATCCTTTTCTCTAATTTTCAGTTTAAACTAACGTTTAATTACTTATTTAATTTATCCTAACTTTTGTTTCAGTTCTCGCCGCAATTTTCCTCCATTGAAAGAAAATATATTTAAACGTATGCCCTTTAACAATAAAACTGTTCTCACATAGATATAATTCATTTAAATTATTTTTCACTCTCACTTGATATCCAACAACAACAAAAAAAAAAAAAAAAAGAAAAAGAAAAGAGATGGACATTGTATTCGGTCTGCACTTTATTCTCATTCCGTTCAACGTTCATTAGAAATGTCTTTGTCTGCTTAATATTTGAGTTTAGCTTTCTCGGTAAATCACAAACACAGCTAGATTCTCAAAACAAAAACTCGCAATGTACATTTGGCGTTCGAATTCTTCTTTGCTCATTTTTTCAAGACTACTATTCTGGTTGCCCTGTCTTGAAAAAAATCTCATAATTGCCTAAAGATTAACTGATAATTTTACATCATTCGTTTCATATGCTCTTTCGCCAATTCCGTCTTATCTGAAATTATCAGCCCGGTAATTAATAATGCATTTCAAACGTTTCGTAGACCTAATTCAAATTACCTATATTAAGATTCAGCTAAAACCTCTAATATATGGACAGAATTTCCCACTTTCAGGGAATTCTTTTTCTTAACATAATTTGAATGTAATTACTATATAGCTATTTAAGGCTGATTCTCAAAGCTAAATTGGCTACTTTCTGACACAATCCTGATTAATTTTTGTTCGTCAACGCGTAAAATGTACAGATGTTTTTATTAAGAATCTATGAAATTCAATGGCATTTTTCATCATTAGATAAAGGAAAAAGATATTTAAAAAATACTGTCAAAGTTAGCATTTTAGGATGGATTACTAAACCAAATTTCTATCAAGAGCCCGAGAAATGCCGTCATGAGACAGCAATCGCTTATCATTCAATATGAAATACATTTATCAAAAAAGAAAAAAAAAAGAAATTGCTATTTGATTTGAAATCATTTCAATAGTTGTGCCTACCAATTGCATGCTTTTATGTCTGAAAATGTCAGAAAATTTCATGTTGTTAGGCGGTGCAAAATATTTTTGGGAAAACCTCAAACCCTTTCACCGTCTGATGGTTTTCCTGCATTTTCATAAGTATGCTTATAAATCCCAGAATATATAATTTTTTAGCACAGTTTGATGCTATAATATATTTTATTTCTCCTCATCCTATATACGGTTCAAAACAGAATTCTGTTGAAAATATTTTTTTCTACAGCCATTTTAACATGATTTCTAGAAACGAATAAACACGGGCCTAACGTTTTCAAATCCAAACTGCACATTAGTGACACATTTCTGAAACATACTGGCTACTTACTGACACATTTCTGACAATTATACGCTGTACAAAAATGTATAAGGGATATAAAACTGGAGAGTTTACTATAAACTTTTAACTGGAGCGATATTGTATAAGGTTATTTCAAGGTAAATATTAATTAAGGCTGTTCTCGAATCCAAACGGGCGAACTTTCTGACACATTTCTGAATTTAACTTTATTTGGCAACACATAAAACTGGCGGGTATTTTTATTAAGAAACTAGAAAATCGAATAGGTTTTCCATTTTTCAATAAAGAAAAATGATGTTTTAAAAATACTGTCAAAGTTTGCATTTTGAATCGATTTTCCTGACACGATAGTCCAAAAAAGGTCGTCATAAGCAGTAATCGGCTCATAATTCAAGACGTAATACATTAATCGAAAAATGAAAAACGGTATGCTAATTCAAATCATTTCAATATCATGCCTGCGCTTCTACCTATAAAAAAGAGTCCATGAATGATGAGTAAAGAAGAGAAGGAATAAAGAAAGAAAAAAATCTTAAAATACTAATTTAATTTTATTGTAGTTTATGTTATTTCGAGAAATACTTGCTATTGTTATGGCTAATACTTAAAAGTTGTAGAAAAACGGTCATGGGATGTTTTGTGTTTTTAGCAGTTCTTTTCATCAGCATTCAAAGAATGTTGTTACGAATATTAAAGTGACAGGAAAAAAGAATTTCTTTTGTGGTGTTCATTTCTTTCTTCAAAGATCTAGCAGAGTAAACTGGGACTGCTAAAACATTTCTTTCATACGCAAACTTTACTTCTCTGTTACCAAAACAATAGTAATCGTTAATAACAATTTAAAATTTTTCACAGACAAATAGATGCCTGCAAGCACCTTTTTTCGGTTGAAGATCCAAATAGAAAGATGTTTCGAGTGTGATATAAGGGTCGTCAAATATCAAATCATCCCGTAAACACTTTGTCTAGAACAAAAATATTTTCACTTACGCTTTTCGAGCATTGTATTATAGACATTTCTTAACTGACTGCATCATTTTCTAAAAGTGTGGTACTCAGAATGTTGGAGGGGCACGTGCCCCCCCCCCCCCGACGCTACGCCTATGATTATGTTCATTTCTAGTGTCCATGATATGTTAGGAAACAACTTTGATGAATGCGTTTATCGCACTGAAAACATTTCTTTGTTGTGTTTTTTTTACAAACTACGCAACGTCCTTGAGAATCAGATATTCTTACTTCTTTTTTCACATGACTACGGGGTCCATGATGAATGACCAGACGCTCTTTTCTCCGTAGAAGAAAAATTGTAATTTGCCTACGAAATTCTAAATGCGATATTTTGATGTCATTCACCTCAGAGTGTATAATCCAACTTGAAACAACTGCCATATTTAAAGCATTTATGAAAAGATTCCACCACCATTTCTTACTCCTCATTTTTGGCCTATAACTGCTTAAAAGTTTATACAAAACGTCAACGCCTCCCATGCCTTCATTGTATTTCTTGATAATATGAGGTTGCGTAACATCAATTTTGAATTTATTTGCATTTGAATATCTTTTTGCTGTTGCAACGGGTTCATGTGTGTAGCATTTAGATGCTACTGTGACCACAGCATTATCGTTGTAACTGCAGATATATACCGCTCCATCGGAACGAAAATCATAATTTCCCCTGTCTTCTTTAGCGAGTTCTTTTTTAGATTTCAATGGACAAAGGGCAGTGCGATTTTCACGAATTGTGCCTGTCGCTCGTATTCCACGTTTTGTAAGCTCCGAAATTAAATCGTAGGAAGTAAAAAAGTTATCGAAGTATATTTCATGCTTTGAATTTTCTTGCAAGTTAGATAATAATTCGTTCACAACTCTCAAACCTAACTGTACAACGGACGAGGACCCTTTTCTTCCACTGTATATCTCCATAGCGTAGGGATATCCATTTGATGAACACATCATCCAAATTTTAAATCCAAACCTAATAGGTTTTCCTCTGATAAACATTTTGCATGTATGCCGACCATAGTACGGGACCATTGATTCGTCAATGCTCAACTTCTCGTGCCAGATTCCAAACTGTTGCAGATTTTTAGATAACTCTTCATATATCGGTGCTATTTTACCAAGTTTATCATCTTTTTTCAATTGATTATTGTCCATCAAGTGAAAATACTTCTTCATATTTCTAAAGTGATTGCGGGTCATAACAGTTGGAACAATAGGAACGGACGTATCTTCCGTTGTGCTCCAATACATATCTTCAGTAGGAACAGAATGATATCCAACTTAGAAGAAGTAGATCAAAAAACTGCAAAATATCTTCAAATACTACTTTAATATCTTCTCCTTTTTGTCATTTTAGCGAGGAGTTAAATATAGTCATGAGGCAAAATTTTAAAAAATAGGTCGGTAGGCGACAGATTTACTAAGTTAGGAAACGTCTGCAAAATTGTTTCGATTCTGTTTGATATAATAGAATATTTTAAATCACATTTTCTCTTCCATGCAATTTTCTTTTAGGAGATTTTTTTACTTTCTGTGCTTTTTATGAAGTTGGAATAATATCTGTTGATTCCACTTACGTTTTCTTCCCGGAAGTTCATTTTTTATATTCGAAGGACCGGCTTCTGTATTGTGTATCACGTTTTCTTGGCAACTAGTATCATCGTTTTTGCAAATTACGTCTATCATTCCAGTCACGTCAGCTGGTATAATGGGCTCAAAGTCATTTTCCACAATATCCTCTTCGTTTGTTATATCGCCTGGTTCATCTGGAGGTAACTGGCATATATCAACATCGGATAAATCTGAATCCGAAAGAGTTTCTAAATACGCTACTGCTTCTTCTACAGTTAAAAAATTTTTCGACATGCTTTATAATCACAACCAAAAAAAACATATATTCTACTAAAAAATATATATTCTGCTGAATATTATATGTATTCTACTAAAGAAATCTATTCTACTTTAGCTTCTAATGATGTTACAAATTATTCCAACTGCGAGTCAACAAAACACGAAAGTTCCATTCAAATAAAGCAAAAGAAAAAAGCTTTTTTACCTCTTTCTGTTTGCGCCCCTCCCTTCAATTTACACTTTACTTACCTAATAAAATAAATTCTTCCGGGTAAATGCTTTGACACGGTCTGGTCTTTGACCTTGACGGTACCAATGTTGAAGCGTTGAATCAGTCAACGGATTATGTAATGAGATTTGAATTACTTATTTATTCCTTTTGAGAACTTTATCGCTAAAGCGCCAATGTTCCAAAGTTGGAAAATGAGTTTTTCAAACTGCGTCAAACATTTATATTTTATTTTAGATAGTTTTTAGTAGCATTTTTTACAAGTAGAAGTTCTCTTCTTATGACTATAAAAATAATTTTAATTTTTTTGCATAATAAATGTGTTGGAGAATGTTATTTGAAATAGTGAAAAATACCTCAAAAATAGGAAATTTCTAAAAATCATAAAAAATAACAAAAATAAAATTTAATTTTTAATATTTAATGAAAAAAATATTTCATAATCATTGTTATCATTATACAAAAAAACCGTAATAATTCGAAAATTATTTGCATTTGTAACATTTAGTTAAAACTTCTGTTCCAATTTTGGAACATTGGCGTTTAAACGGTTAAAGAGAAATTCGTTAACTCCCCAGTATTGCATGTATTCTGACAAGGCGCTAGACTAGAATTGCACACCGATGCAAGCGCCACAGGTTTTGGTAGTGTCCTACTACAGGAAGATGAGAACAAAAACTTACATCCTATTCATTACATGAGCCCTAAAACTACACCTACTCAAGCAAAATATTCGAGTTACGAATTGGAAACCCTCGCAGTAATAGAATCGGTCAAAAAATTCCGAAACTACTTATTAGGCACGAAATTTAAAATTGTGACAGATTGTTCCGCGTTTCAAAAGACTATGGACAAAAAAAAAAACATTACGCCAACAGTAGCCAGATGGGCACTATTCTTACAGGAATTTGGTTATGAAATTGCCCACCGATCAAGATCCCAAATGAAACATGTAGACGCATTGAGTAGAAATACAGTACTAATAATCACCCGATCGCATGATGAATTAACATTAAAAATAAAGAATGCACAACAAGAAGACGAACACATACAAGCTATAAAAAAATTAATCGAAAAAAAATGAAAAATCAGAATATTTTATAAGAAACGACATCGTATACAAATATGAAAATGAGAGAGAACTTCTGATGATTCCTACCAATATGCAAAAGGAAATAATACGCGACGTTCAAAACAAAAGCCACTACGCAGTGGCTAAAACTGAAATTATTTTAAAAGAAAATTATTATATACCCCAATTAAGAAAGCAAATCGAAAGCGTCATTGCCGACTGCATAGAGTGTATATACTTTGTAATAAAAAGCAAGGGAAAGGAGAAGGTCTATTAAACCCGATCCCCAAACAAAATATGCCCCTCGAGACCTATCACATAGATCACATTGGTCCCATGCCCTCCACAAATAAAAATTACAATCATATTTTTACCGTTGTGGACGCATTTACGAAATTCGTTTGGCTATACCCGTGAAAACTACAGCCGCTAAAGAAGTCATCTATAAGTTAACCCGACAACACGATATTTTCGGAAATTCGTCGCGAATCATAACCGATAAAGGACCGGCTTTCACCTCTGATGATTTTGAGAAATATTGTAAGGAAGAGAACATAAAGCATATTCCCATAACAACAGAGATACCAAGAGGAAGCGGCCAAATAGAGCGAATGCATAGAATTCTTATCCCAACTTTGGCAAAACTTAGTGTAGAAGACCCCACTAAATGGTACAAATTTGTCGCGCCCGTACAACGTATCATGAATAGTACCATATCGAGAAGTACAAAATTTACACCTTTCGAACTATTGACAGGAACGAAAATGTGGCAGAAAACCGACCTGCAAATCAAAACTCTGTTAGATGATGAGGAACTAAATTCATTCATATCGGAAAGAAATTCGAATAGAGAAATAGCCTAGCAAAACATATTAAAAATACAACAGGAAAACATGAAAACCTATAACAAAAAGCGAAAAAAGGCCAACACCCATAAACTCGGTGATTTGGTGGCCATTCAAAAAACTCAGTTTGGGACAGGTACCAAACTAAAGCCTAAGTTTTTTGGTCCCTACGAGATTACCGCAGTGAAAAGAAACGATCGCTACAATGTAAGCAAAGTTGGACACCATGAGGGTCCAAATGCGATCTCGAGTGCTGCAGATCACATGAAGCCGTGGACTTCTACTGTCTGAAACGAAGCAAGTGTGCTTTTAGGTGCTTTTGCGTTTTTTAAATTATTATTTTTAACTGTGTTTTATTGATATTTTTTTCAACTATTGTAAATAAACTGTGAAAAGAACTGCGTCCAAGTGACAAACAAAAAAAAAGAACTTTATTATTTCCCAAACTCCAAAAATATTATTTAAGGATTAAGAACTTTTCATTCAGTAGTATTTAGTGATTTATCTTGCTATTATTTTATTTTTATGTTTGTGTGTTTTTTTATCTTATACGTTCTGGAAAAGTAGTCCAGTACTCATCTGGTATACAAAGTAGATGATGACTAGGAGGACCCAGCCCTGTCAGGTAAGCCGAATTTGTGGTGACTGGAAACGGACTCTGTACCGCAAAGCTTAGCAGATTCTTTAGTGAGGCTCTTGATGATAAACCTCAACTACCGAAAAATAGATTTTGATGAGCTAAGTAATTTTTACTGTGAGAACGAGAGCAGAAGGAGTCGAGATTCAGACTTAATCAGACGGACTCGGAGAGGCTGTGAAATCTCCGGCCAGCCGGACGAGCTGAGCTGAGTAATGTTTTATTGGCAGACATCCTAGACGAGCTAAAAATCTCATTGATATCGAGAAAGCCATGATATTAAAATTTGTAAGATTTCATTAAAGGTCTGCCTGGAATTTTTAATACTCCCTAGACACCGACCATATATCACTACATAAATACTAAAGTCACATGAAATACGAAATTGTTCTAAAAAGTCGTTATGAAAAATTAAAAATTTGTTTAGTGTTCTTTTTGTTGCGACCACTGAGCATGGCTAATATAAAAATATGTGGGTAATAAGGTTTTATAACTTTCACAAGTTTGCATTTTCCCCGTCGCAATGTGGGGCAAAAAGCCTTCAAATCTGGCAAAAAATCAAAAAAATGAAATTTTATTTTGAACTACCGACATACGTCACTTTAATAGAGCAGATGTCAGTAAACATCTGCCTAGTATTCAAAAGTGTGCAAAGTTATCTTGGTCGTCATTAAAGAAAGAAGTTAAACTGCATATAGCAGGATGAGAATAAATTAAAAAAAAGTAATAATTTTGTTTCAACTCTCGTTTGTTAATTACGCTGTAATAATTTAAAAATAATATTTTTTGACTATGGAACCTTCAACTTCAGGCATGTAACAAAAATACATTTACTTTTAATATGTTTTTAATATGATTTTTATAGATAAAGTGACGCTTAAAATATGTAGTAGAGAAATTTATTAAAAATTTTAACAGTGTCTACAAACATTGAAGGTTTTAGTTATGAATTAAAGCAGATTAAGTGTCAACTATAATTTTTTTTACTAGGTTCGAGTTTTAGGATAGTAAATATTTCAGAAAATTTTGCTCCTTTTTTTAATTGTATGGTCATTTTTATAGTTAATCATCCTGAATGTTTAGCTAATGTACGTACATAAACATGATTACGAATTGAAATAAATTATATATTACCAGAAGAGAACTCCTGAATATCATGAAACGTTCGAAAGAAACAAACTTTGAAAAGCAATATGATTTTTTGGTAAAAGAGCTCCAGAATCGGACAAACTGCGAACGTAGTAGTTCTATAGACATAAAAAAGAAGCTAAATTGTTTTAAATTTCAATATAAATTCCGATGGGCAAAAGCTTGTCGAGACAAGGAAAAGTTTTTTAGAATTAATAAGGAGTGGCTTGAAAAATAGCTTTCGTTTCCTCGATTTGAAAAACAAACAGAAGTGGCATCGAAAAGCAAACGTGGCCGGCCTCATATTCCGTTTGAAAGGTGTTCTGAACGATCAAAAAGATTAAGAGCAAAACGATTACGCGATTGTAGTTCTACATCTTCGTTAGTGTACGCGACATTTATGAGTTTAAGATCTGAAGGACAGATTCAGGCCTCAAAAGTTAAAAAAAATATAACTACAAGTCCAAAGCGAGCTATGAAATATCAAAATGCGCATACAAAATCTGTAAAATCACAGCAACAGCTTTTGTCAGGAGAAGATGCTCTGGCTGTATTAATAAACCCAAAATTATCTCGCGAACAGTATAATGTCATAAGAAGAAGTGTTCCAGAAAAATTTCCCTCTTACAAAACTCTGCAAGAGGCAAAAAAAGAATGTTATCCTAAAAACATCACAGTAACAGAAATTAGTGCATCAGTTACATTACAGGCTTTTTTAGATAATACTTCAGAACGCTTGTTACAAATACTTGAACCTTTTATCGAATCACTTGAAAACGAAGAACTAAAGTAGTTATGCTTTACATCAAAGTGGGGTTTTGATAGGTCTTCGGGACATAGCTCATACAAACAAGCTTTCTGTGACTCGGATGCCAATGATTCAACCGTGTTTATTACGTCTCTAGTTCCACTTCGAATTATATCTGAAAAAAGAGTTATATGGGAAAACCCGCAACCTGCGTCAACTAGATACTGCAGGCCTATTAAAATAGAATTCGTGAAGGAATCTAACAAATTGTGCGTTGCGGAAAAAAAATAAAATAGATGAAAAGATAAAAAATATTCAAGGTAGTGGTGTAGCAATTAAATCAAGAAAAGTAAAAATAAATCACAAGTTAATTTTTTCCATGGTAGACGGTAAAGTTTGTAATGCTCTGAGCTCTGACAGAAACAAGTTCAACTATGACATGCTTCATGTGTGGCGAAATGTCAAAACAATTTAATAAAATTGATAAAATGATATCCAAAGATATAAAAACTGAGGATTTAGAATTCGGCCTATCAGTGCTCCATGGATGGATACGTATATTCGAATGTCTTTTGCACATGTCTTATAAGCTACCTGTTAAAAATAGCAAGTTCATGAAAAAAAGAAAAAGAAATCGTAGCTCAAAATAAAATTCGAATTCAAAAAGAATTTAGAAGCCGATGTGGTTTAATTGTGGACAAACCTAAGCCAGGGTTCGGTAACTCAAACGATGGCAACACTGCAAGGCAATTTTTTCAGAATCCAGAACTTTCTGTTCAGATCACACGAATTGATGTAAATTGATAAAAAAACTACATACTATCTTGATAGTATAATATCCAGTACATATGAGATACATGTAGAAAACTATCGTATATTTGCGCATGATACAGCCAGATATTTTGTCTGGAAGTATCCATGGTACAACATGCCTCCGACATTACACAAGTATTTGATTCACGGACCAGAAATTATAAGTTCGGCTCTGTTGCCCATAGGACAGATGACAGAGGAAGCAAAAGAAGCCAGGAATAAAGACTTTAAAAGATACAGAGAGTACTATTCGAGAAAGTGCAGCCGAAAAAAAACTAACAGAGATATTTTTAATTTATTATCTCTAAGTTCGGATCCAGTGATCACTAGCAAACAAATGAAAAGAAAGAAAAAATTAGAACATTTGCCACGAGAAGACCTACATTTGTTAAAAACTCCATCTCTCAATGTATCTGGTGATTAGGATAGTGACAGTGATGATGACTCAGATGATAGTATAGATTAAATATTCTAAAATTTTTAAAACACAGTATAAAATTAATACTAACGACGTATTTCAAAGGAATGGACGCTTTTTCCCCAGACTAAGACAGCAGAAACAGTTTTGCTTTTGCTGTCTTGATAATAGTGCATACATTTTGCCTGAGAAAGAGGGATTCACTCCTTCAAAACAAGTCGCTGATATTCACTTTAAGGAGTGCTTCAGAATCATTAAAGTTATTAATTGTGTTTGCAACACCATTTTTTTTTTTCATTTTTTTTCGATATTATAGATGATTTATAAATATTTAATTTGTGTAAAACTATCTCAATTTCTTGTTTTTAACTTATTTTTGTACAGAAAATATTTGAAAAACCTTTGTAAATTAATTAATAAATTACTCTATAGCTTATGTAAAAGTTTTAAGTTTTACTACGTAAAGTCTATAAAATAATGTGTGATGTGCTTTTTTTGTTCAAAGTAAATTCTATTTATTGCCAACTTTGGAGGCTTCCTGCCCCACCGTGCGTCGCATAGTTTACGAGAAAAAGGGCTGTGACAGACAGACACAGGAGTGATCTTATAATGGCTCCATTTTTACTTTTTAAGTACGCATCCCTAAAAATGCAGGATTAATTGCATGCGCGCGCCCCACCAGTGGCAGAGAAGTTCTGCTCTCAAAACTGGTTGATGGGAGGTGTTAGATTCGAATCTAATCACGTCGGTCGGCCTAATCGTTCTGAGTTTTCCGTGGTTTTCTTCGAACCTTAGATAACCATGCGTAAATACAGATTAGGTTCTCTTAGAAAGACCCCGAAGGAAGGCACCCCCCCTCGGGCCTATATCCCTCGTGTAGATAATTGACCGTCATAAAACACTAACCATCATAACATGCGCGCATTGAAAGTGTGATGCGGTTGCGGTAGAATGTGGACTGATGAGTTAGCTCTCCGTTCTATTATGGAGCTCAGTGGACGAGTGAGACTACTGTGCTTTTAGAAAAAAGGGACGAAATACCGGAAATAAAGTTTGATTGGTTGACATTTGGATAAAATTGAATCGACTAGCACTTCAGCGTGAATGGCATTATCCCGACGCTAATCATAGTGAAATTGTCTCACTCGTCCTGGCGACGCCTTCGAAGTTCTGGATTGTGTTTTGTTATAATTTGGACAACAACTTCAACCTGAGCATGCACCCAATGCATAAGGAAAGGGCATGTTTACAAAGAAACACTTCCATCAACTAATCTACCACCACATTTTTGTCGTAGCGATCATTGCATGAATCGTTATGGCGACGTAGGCCAATCATATCATAGACCTGTTTAACGTAGACCAATCAAATCGCCCCATCTCATGTGAACAGTGGGAGTCATAACGAACGGACAGGTTTTTCTTGCTATCCAACAGTGACGTCAGCTGCCGTTTGCATATATGTCACGATTGTCTGCTAGAGGCACCGAAATTTTATGTGCCTAGATATGAGAATGGCGACCACCAAGCTCTAATACAGAGCGGAGGGCTGACGCGGCGGTCTGCTTCGTGTGCTAAAACCGTATCGCACCATTTTGAACCTGATTTCTCCGCCATTGGGAGACTTTGTTTTGCGATAGCATAGTGTTCTTTCAAAGCGAATCTGTCTGCGGGGACCGCCGTAGTGGTTAACCGCCGAGTGGAATTAAAGATCGCCCAGTCGATTTAATAAGGAAAGGGCAACTGACGTCACTGTTGGTTATATTACTGTTGGTTTGGGAGAAAAACCTGTTCGTTCTGTACCACTCCTACAGTACACATGAGATGGAGCGATTTGATTGGTCTACGTTAAACTGGTCTGTGATATGATTGGCCTACTTCGTCATGACGATTCCTGCAATGATAGCTGCTAAAAAAATGGAGTGGTAGATTGGTTGATGGAACTGTTTGTTTGTAAACATGCCCTTTCCTTATTGGACCATCGAGTGGTTAAGCGCGACCTACGTTATACACGGCCGGTGCATGACGTTTAAAACGTGACATGGAATGGATCATTTTTACACAGTGATTGGTGCAAAGCAGCGCTCCCACCGTTTTGCACCAATCACTGTGTAAAAATGATCCACTGCATGTGACGTTTAAAACGTCATGCACCGGCCGTGTATAACGTAGGTCGCGGGTTAAGGCACCACGCCGCTAATCGCTTGCGATCATAGGAGTCAGGGTGACGGGTTCAACTCCCATCACTTCCATTGCTAACTTTTTATGGAGGTCCGGATTGTAATTCTTCAGTGATGCCATTTTCTTGTGTTTATCCCGTCCTCTCTGGATGACTTATATGCGGATATTTGCATTAAGCACACGTCAGATGTATGTTCTCAATAAAACAAACAAACAAACAATCCGTCTGCGAAAACAATTATTGCAAAATTGTATTCATACGGGAACCGCTCGATTCTATGTTAAAGCATAGGAAGTTATCTCTCTTTTTTATATTAGAGCTCGGTGGTGGCAACATACGATGCTCAAACTGTGCTTAGACCGCGACCTATGATATACACACTGATATTTGGAAAATATCCAATTATATTTTCTAAATCATTATCGGTATTTATAATCAAAATGCTCAAACTGCTTGCATCAAAATGCCTATTGGTACGAACCACCCGTTTCATTTATAAGTCAAAGATATTTCGAACCAGAAAATTTATTTAATAAAATGTGTTTTGTTTTTATGTAGTACTCATTTGTTTTCAATGCGTAAACGTCATATTTTAATGTTTTTTAAAAAGGAATTTGTTTCTATGAAACCTACCACAATTATGAATTATATACTTATTAAATATTTTTGATAACGTTATTTTTTAAAATTATATTTGTCATTTTTAAAGTAGGGTGATGCGGTTAGTGTATTCTGAAAAATAATACATTGTATACAGCTAAGTAATGTGTATGTAAAAATTATTTGTATTCGTATCTTACTATTAATTGTTCAATTATTTGTTCTTCATATGCTACAATTGTCCACTTATTTCCTGTTTAGTGTCTACATAACATTTCTAAGATATATTTCTAACGCAATATACAGGATGTCCCCATAACTTTGAAACGCGCTTTATTTTTTTTTGCTGTTTGGAAATAAGTAGGCATTAGAAATTGAAAGCTGTTTAAAATATGGGTAGGATATTAGATTATGTTAATGAAACTGTCCTGTCATTAGTTTTAAAAAGTTGCACTTTTTAACATTTTCCAACCTAGTTGAAAAGTGTTTATGACTTCTGTTCGTCTGCCGTCTGTCCGTGCTCTAACTCGGGTAAATATACTCAGATCGCCCTGAAATTTTTGTATGTTACTGTCGTTTACTATAGCATGTTCCCTATTTCAACTGAAGTGAGTAGCACTTACAGTTTTTTTTTTTTTTTTTACAGGGACAGTCAAAAGTATTCCGTTACATTACAGTCAATGGGAAATAATCGTTTCAAGTGCATTTTGAGAATGGTATGCCATTTGAAGCATGATGGATTTGATATATAATTATGAAGCGCATTAAAAATGCTTTTTGTAGATTATGGGGTGCAAAGCATTAATTATTCATTTGCAGGGTCAAACAAAAGGATTCTGTTACATATTGTTCTAAGGGGAAAAATCGTTTGCAGGGTAATTCAGTGATATTTCACTGTTTCAAACATAATGAAAATTATATGCGTTACTGAGGTGCACTATAAATTGCTCTCTTTAAAGTGTGGTGTGCATTGTGTTTATTTACAGGGACACACAAAAAATATCGGTTACAGTACATATGCGTTATTTACAGTCTGTATGATAAGTGCGTTTTCAACTTTGGTTTGCGTTTTTAAATTTAACTAAATTTTTCATGGTACGTGTGTGTTTATAAGCTCGGTGTTTCATATACAGGGGTGTTTCTACTAGTTTTTACACAAGGGAATCCCTAAGTATTACAGATTATGGGAGTGAAGTGCTTAAGGGTAGTTTTTAATTGTGTTACGCATTTTCCTGCTGAACTATATTTAGTAGACTAATAGAAGTTTGTGGAATATAAATAAATTCATATACAGGGCTACGCAAAGAAAAAGATACATTGTCGTTTACGGTTGGTAATTGCTGCGAGTGAGTTTTAAGTTGCCTTTTAGCTTAATATGTGGTGTGTACGAAGGTCTTCAGATGATATACAGGGCTGTATAAAAGATTTCGAGTGCATTTCCATTGATTGGCGAAAATTGATAAATGTAAATATTCTAATAGAACTAAATTTTATTATGCTTGCCATGTATATATCATCCACATCTATTGATCATATACAGGGCTGCGCAAAATAATTCGACTACTTTTTTGACACTGGAAGGTAATTTCTAAAACTGAATTTTTTAATGTGGTATATGTTTTCTTAACTGTTTACTTACACGAGCAGGGAAGACCGAGCTATGCTCGGTCAAAATTAAATTTGAGTTCAAATATCATGACCCATGACCAAAATGACCCACTAATTGAATTTTCTCGAACATGTGACTTAGCCCAACAGTCTTCTCGTGCCCGAAAACCATTGGATGCAAAATTTAGTGTAAATGGAGCCGCTTTTTAGATCTTGACCCACAATGACCCAGAAATGACCCACTAATCGAATTTTCTCGGACATGTGACCTAGCCCAATGATTTTATCGTGCTCGAAACTCGTAGGACACAAAATTTAATCAAAATCGTTAGAGCCGTTTTTTAGATAAAATTAGCTTGACCATGACCCAAAATAACCCACTAATTGAATTTTCTCGAACATGTGACCTAGCCCAACAGTCTTCTCGTGCCCGAAAACCATTGGATGCAAAATTTAGTGTAAATGGAGCCGCTTTTTAGATCTTGACCCACAATGACCCAGAAATGACCCACTAATCGAATTTTCTCGGACATGTGACCTAGCCCAATGATTTTATCGTGCTCGAAACTCATAGGACACAAAATTTAATCAAAATCGTTAGAGCCGTTTTTTAGATAAAATTAATTTGACCCGCGTTGACCCAAAAATGACCCACTAATCGAAAGTTCTCGAACATGTGACCCAGCCCAATAGTCTTCTCGTGCCCGAAAATGGTCGAATACAAAATTTCGTCAAAATCGTTTGAACCGTTTTTTAGATACAATTAGCTAGACCATGACCCAAAATGATCAAAATGACCCACTAATTGAATTTTATCGAACATGTGACCTAGCCCAACAGTCTTCTCGTGACCGAAAACCATTGAATGCAAAATTTCGTCAAAATCGTTAGAGCCGTTTTTAAGATAATTTTTGCATATATATATATATATATATATTACAAAATTTAAATTTTTTCCGCAATTATTCTATAAAATTTGTCCATTCAATAATATTCGGTATATAACCCAGCTTATTAAAATAATTCTCATTCTTAAAATAGCCTTTTACTATCCATATGTAAAGCCAATTATTCCTAATCCACTTAATAATATTTATTCGAATGTAGTTATTCTAAAAATGGCGATAGCTTTTTTAATTTATTCTTTAAATAGAACATCTTTATTTTAATCCATTATTAAAATTCATTAGTATTATTCCCGTGTGGTCAAATTGCTATAACTTCTTTATTTAAATGCTAAAATATCGTATCTCTTAAAATATTCCGCTCAAAAAACCTTATTTCATAAAGTTATCCTATTATTAAATATCAAATGTCTATTAAAATATTTCCGAGAAACTTTAATTCTTTCTTTTTTTTTTCCCTTTTATAAAGAT
The DNA here is from genome assembly GCA_963931845.1 of Maratus michaelseni. NCBI lineage: Eukaryota > Metazoa > Arthropoda > Arachnida > Araneae > Salticidae > Maratus > Maratus michaelseni. The sequence goes on from OZ007599.1 coordinate 130,748,331, forward strand.
TCATTTTCTTTTCTTCTTATTATTTTTATTACGTATTAAATTCGAAGTTTAGCTACAGCCTCAAAAACAGATAAGCTCGTTTGTTGATATGACAGGCATCTGGTACGAGATTATGGAATATTCTGGAAGGGCGTAGAAAGTTTTTGCATTTTACAACAAAATAAATCCACCGGAAATATTGATAAAGTTCCAAAAGAGACCTTTTGATTCGATAGAAGTGGGTCACGTGACGTATTCTGTATTATTACGCAAGCTAGTTTAAAAACACGATCATCCTGATTCGGAGAGGATTTTTTCGACGCTGGTGTTTGCTAAAAGAATCGGGACGGATTCTAGAAAATAATGGAACGTTGTATTTTTTTTCGTTTAGCGTTGGCTAATGAGCATTTTCCCTGAAGAGATGTCTTAAAACTGGAAATAAAAGGTTCTTCGACAAAAATATGGACTGACATTTCTTGTTGTTGATGATACCACACTGCCGCCTGATGCGAGCTAAAAGGGAAACCAATCACATCGCTAACCCTATTTATCACGAGCACGACTGCCTTTTTCCCGGATTTGAACGGGTGCGACTCAAACGTGAAAGGTTCCATTCTCCCATTGGTTGACAAAAAACCGGCATGCATTGTAGCTAACATAACATCGTTTTGTGCTGCTGCCCTCTGTGGACAGGATAATAAAACACAATTATGCCTTAATACTTCGTACTAAAAAATTAAACTGAGTAAATTAACTTGTAAATTAAACTGTCTTTTACAAAATAAATTTTGGGATAATATAAATTTATTATACAAATAACTAAGTACATTTAATGTATACATAAAATATATTTAATTTCCATTAAACACATTTTATGTAAATTAAAATGTATTTAATGGGATATTTTTAATTAATTGATATTTGATTATTAGAAATACTAATTAATTATGTACGAGAATTGTTTTAACAAATTGTTTAATATTAATTTGTAAAATTTAATATATATTTCTTTGCATTTCTTATATTATAATTTCTTATTATTATAATTTTTGTAAATAATTTAAATTAAATATTTATAAAAATAATATTTCCCATAGTGATATTTTTATTCTTGGTCATGAAATCATGACTGGTAAATTATAATAATAATAATAAAATTAATTAAAAAAGAAGAAAAATTAAAGTGAGATGTTATTGTATTCGATTAGTTTATAAAGTGGCACCTAAAAATAAATTATATTTTGTTTAATACATTTTTACTTATTAAATATCAATTAAAATTTTTATTAAGAAAATATAGATTTTATACAGGGCCCCTATATCAAACGTTTGTTGTTTCTTTCCAGTATGACAGTATAGTAATATACAAAGATTAATCAATTAATGTTTTTTATAATCAGTATAATATTGGTGTATTATTGCTGTAGTTTTAACATTTTCTTACTCTTACACTGCAATCCAATAAATCTGACATAATTTTTTCCTCGTAAAAGTGAAAATATATACAATACACATATGCATGTATGATATACGTATGAATATATATATATATATAATTATATGAATATATATATTTATATACGTATGTATATTTATATTTACATATATTTATATATATGTATATAAATATATGTAATATATAATTATATGAATATATACATGCATACATGTCTGCATAATTTTTATATATGTATGTCTGTGTTTCTAACATAGTCGAAGATTTTATATGATTTAGATATTATTTGCTACTCCAGTTTTCAAAAATTTATTGAGATCACAATGATATTTTATTATATTATTGATGTAGGCATATACAATAAATCTAATAAGAAGCATACGTTTCTATTATGTATTTTTAATAACAGATACTATTTATAAAAAAAAGTTTAGTTTAATCCTAAACATACGTACATGTAATGTTTGGGCTTCTACAAAGTGTATCATCCAAAACTAAAATTCATTGTTTGAGTTACATTTAAAAAAATCCCAAGTTTTTCTTTAAGATATATTGGCCTATTTTCTTAAATGTCTTATTAATTATTTAATGAAAATGGAAGATAATGTATTACAAACCACTGAGTGAAAATATTAATTATATGCATTTAAATAATAATATTTATTAATATTAATTATATATTTAAGTAATAATAATAAATATTAATTATATATGTATATACCCACACACACATATTTAAATAAACTATTAAATATTATTAATTATATATATTTAAGTATAATACTAATTACTAACATTAACTATATATATTTAAATATAATATTAATTAAGATTTATTATATATTTACATAATAATTTTAAAAAATGTACACTGATCTTTAAGTCAATTAAATAATCTTTATTAATTAATTCCGTAAAGATCAAAACAAAACTCTAAAAAAGGATTTTTTTTTTTAAATCAGAGAGGACAAAACTTAAAACCTACAGTTTACAAGTCCGGTGCTTTAACCACTACGCTGTATCGTTCACAGACAGAATGTGCTTTAAGCAAACTTGTACGAAAATATAAGGAAAGGGCATATGACGTCACTGTTGGTTAAACTACTGTTGGTTTGGGAGAAAAACCTGTTCGTTCTTTACGGCTCCTACAGTACACATGAGATGGAGGGATTTGATTGGTCTATGTTAAACTGGTCTATGTTATGATTGGCCTACGTCGCCATGACGATTCCTGCAATGATAGCTGCGACAAAAATACAGTTGTAGATTGGTTGATGGAACTGTTTGTTTGTAAACATGCCCTTTCCTTATAGAAATCAAGTGTTTCCGGTTTTTTTGTCAACCAATGGGAGAATGGAACCTTTCACGTTTGAGTTGCACCCATTTGAACTTGGAAACACGACATTAATATAATACGCCGCTGAAGTCGTGACGTCATCAATATGGCGCTGGGCATAAACAGACTGAAGTGCCCATTGAAATAACATGGACGTAAAAAATAAAATCTTCTAGGAATAATAATTTTCATATATAAGAACTTTCAGGCACTGTTCTGCAAAGTTTAAGGTACGCTTTTCATTATGAATTCCCCAAACTTCTGATTTTGTGATTTAAATTTGATCAATTTATGAAAAACTCATTAGCTTGACTCCGGTTAGATAAATATCACGGTTGTTTGCATCAGCTAAATTGGTGATATTTACATTCATGTCTGTCAAGATATCTCTGTCTCTCTCTACTTGTAAGTAAAACTTTTATTTAATTTAAATTAATAATTATACTAATTTTATGTTTTTAAAAATGATTAAAGATATTTTATAATTTATAAATTATTATAATACATAAATTATAAATAATATATAAATTAGGTATATAAATTACATATTAAATAATATATTAAATATATAAAATATGGTATATTATAATAATATAAATAAATATAAAATATAATATATTAAATTATAATACTAAAATGATATACTATATTAAATTAAATATTAAATCAATTTAAACATATTAAATTATTTATATATTACATTAAATTAATATTAGGAATAATTAATACTACTAATAAATAATTATTTATCATTTTAAATGATTAATAAGTATAATTGATATTAATAAATAATATAAAATTAATTATTAATAATTTTAATTAATAATTTTTGTAATTATGTATGTATATATATATATATATATATATATATATATATATATAAAATTAAATAATTATTAATTAAAACTATTAATTTAATTATATTAATTATATATATATATATATATATATATATATATATATATATAATTAAATAATTAGTATTAAATTATTAATAATTAATTTTATATTATTTATTAATATCAATTATATTTATTAATCATTTAAAATTATAAATAATTATTTATTATCAGTATTAATTATTCATAATATTAATTTAATGTAATATATATTTAATTTAATATGTTTAAATTATTATTATTATTATTAATTATATTATATATTATATAATAATTTTATATTATATTATTATCAATATTTATATTAATATATTTATATTTAATATAAATTAATAACATAAATAATAATATTGTTACAAATTATAAATTTAAATTATCATAGTAACATAATTTAATTATTATTAATTAAAAATAATATTATGAACTAAAATATTAATTATTTAATAATTATATTTCGTATTTTAAAATAATTATTTAATATTAAAAACTATAATTAATTATAATAAAAAAATATTTATAATTATAATTAGTATTAATCTTAATAAATAATTAATATTGTATATATAAATAATATCATAATGAACTATATTAAATTAATACTTTATTAAATTAATAATATAATATATTAAATTAAAATACTAAATTTTAATATATTAAATATATAAAGTATTATAATATGTAAATTATTAAAAATAATCTAATAATTTTTTTATTTTAATATGATTTTCTCTTTACTTATAATTAAAACATCAAATTACTTATAAGTAAAGAGAGATAAATACATCTTAACAGACATGAATGTAAACAACCACCATGTTTGTCTAACCGGAGTTAAGCTAATGACTTTTTAATAAATTATTCAAATTTACAGTACAAAATCAGAAGTTTGGTGAATTCATAATGAAAAGCGTACCTTAAACTTTGCAGAACAGTGCCTGAAAGTTCTTAAATATGAAAATTATTATTCCTAGAAGATTTTATTTTTTACGTCCATGTTATTTCAATGGGCACTTCGATCTGTTTATGCCCAGCGCCATGTTGAAACGTCACACTTCAGCGGCGTATAAGTCGAACAGGATGCTGGTGATCAACAGAAAGTTTGTGTAGTTAAACGTGAAATTTGCCGATTAGAAGAATATGTTACGAGGACGTCTACGCCATTACAGCACGTTTACGTATGATGTTTTGTTATTTTGTAGTTTTAGAATAAATTAAAAATGGTCAAGCCTAAAAGAGAAAAGAAGAGGAAAAGTTGGCCTAAGTGAAGTTGTTGCTAGAGAATATACTATTCATCTTCATAAGCGTCTTCATGGTGTTGGTTTTAAAGGATTGCGAAAAAGCAGAACTTTTGTGTTATCAAGAAAATTAAAGATTTTTAGATGTGTGAAAATTTCCTGTGAAATATGCTCAAGAGTAACTGTAAGTTGGTATTTTTATTTATTGGTATCTTTATATGTTGATATTTATTAGTTTATGTTATATTTAAAATGTTTTATTTATTTAATAGTCTACCTTGAAATTTAAAGGTTTTATATACTATGTTATACTGATTAAAATTTTGTTTTTAAAATTTATTTCTGTTGCAAATATTTAAGTGTTGTTAAGGTTAATTAATTTATTTGATGATTTCGTGTGATACGTCATTGTAATATTATAGACAGCGGTATAATTTATATTTTCATGTTTTAAGAACAGATATTCTGAAAAAAAAAAAATCTATTATTTTTAAAATGTTACTGAGATCGTAAATTACATATTTATTTACTATTTTATCTATTTCGTTATTTGTATGGTATATAGTGTTATAAGTTTAAAATTTAATGTTTTTAAGATCCGGATATTTAAAAGAAGATCGAGTTAACTCTTTTGTTAGATTAAATATTATGGCAGAACCAAAATTTATAGCATTTGATCCAGATTTAGGAGTTGAGATACAGGCGTGGTTAAAATACTTTGATGATGCTTGTGAAAAAGAAAAGAAGGATGATGATTGGAAGTTTAAAAATATTTCTCAAAATTTAAAGGGAGAAGCTCTTAAGATTTACATTAATGATTGCCTTAATTGCACTAAATACGAACAGATAGCTGATATCTTAACTGAGAATTTTATTAGGGTAAATATCCCGAAATTTTCTGAATTTTCTGCTTTGAAATTGGATAGTTTAAGTAACTTAGAAACTTATTTTAGAAAGAAAATTGAAATTGGTAGGAAATTGCATTTATGTGAAACTATATTACTACAAGGATTAACCGATGGTTTAAAACCAGAATATCAAAATTATCTAATTGTTAACCCTCCTGAGAGTACAACAGAATGGTATAGAATTGTTAAGCAATTTGTGGAAGTTTCCACCCCTGCTGTTACAAGTCCATCATTACCAAGTAAACCTAATGCAACTAATTTTGACATTCCTCGATATAGTGTGCAGCGTAATAGACCAAATTTTCAACAAATTAATACTCCTAGGCATTGGATTCAGTCAAATCGGCCCAATAATCAATTTAATTCTCCTCGAAACTGGGTTCCTCGACCAAACTATAATTTTCAAAGACCTAGAAATTTTCAAAACAGAGTACAAAACAATTATTTTCAGAACCAGTACCCATCTAGGCCATGTAGAATTTGTGTAAACAAGGGTGTAATGAATGCTTTTCACTGGGAAAAAGAGTGTATTTTAATAACAACTCAACACCCTCTGATACTCTTCCAATTGGTACTCCTAATGTTTGACAATTAATTGTGTATGGATATACGAATAATTATAATTTACCATGTGTCGTCGATACCGGTTCAACTATCGCAATTTTACCATTAAAGTTTGTTAAAAAATTGAATTGTAGTAAATTAATGAGCCACTGAAAGATTATTTATGATGTAAATATGTAAATAGAGTGTTAGTATTTTATTGTTTATTTAAACTGTGAATATATAAAACTAAATTTAGTATGTTATTGTTTATTTTCATTTAATGTAGGATTTATGATGCATTTACCAACTTGCTAAAATATTTAATATAGAAACTTTGAAAATTTTTGATGGTGTTATAATATTAATAAAGTGTTTAAATAAAATGCTAGGTCAGGTAGAAATTAGATTACTGGAACATGTAGACATTTAGCACTATGTTAACCTAGCTGAATTGCGCTATTAGGTAATTTGAATTTTAATAATCTTAAGCTCACCAATGGGGAATTTTTTTTTTACACCTCATTTGTCCATAGCTTAGGTAAAAATAAGTTCATTATTTACCAAATCCTCAGCAGTAATAAATTTACTAGAATTGAATACTCAGAATAATTATGATGTGATGATAGAATTAATACGTGATGACGATCAATATGAAGATAAAGTCATGTTTTCCTTGATGACAAATAATAAAAATATTTAGAAGAGAAATTGGAAAATGTAGGTAAGTTGCATTCAAAAAATTCATAAGGTATGTAATAAAATTTTGTTGATGATGTTGCTCTTCTTGTTCTTTTTGCTGATGATACAATTGTTATTATTATTATTACTATGATAAAAAAATTTATTCTAAGGTAGTTAATGCAACATATTAAATTTAAATTTAGCAAAAATAATAAATAAAATTTAGGAGATTTTTATGTATTTTATTGAATAAATGTTCTGGTTAATGCTTAATTTGGAGACATGGAACAATTCGCAACCATATTTTTCACCAAATAATTTCAGACTATTTCATGAGCAACCCAAACAACAATCAAAACCAACACAGACATCACAATCACCATCAGAAAATCAAACTAAAGTAAAAACAATAGAGTAAATTCTAATTATTTAAATATCTCTTATTACAATAATTTTCAACATTATCAGGTATGTTCTTGGTGCGCAACGAGAATATTACTTGTTTTTGAGAGTTTTTGAGGTTGAGTAGACACCTTATGCAGGCATAAGATGTGTATTTTGATTTTAGGAATTGTCAAATTGATGTTGAAAAATAAAATTAAATGTTTTAATTCTATATCAAAATAAACTATTTTTACTTATTTACTTTTTCTTAAACCAATTGTTTCAAAAATTTAATATTATGTTATTTACTTCAATAGATAATCAAATAGTAACCGTTTTATAAATATTTCTATAATTATACAAACATATAAATGATTGGATAGTGATGATGTGATTTTACAGTGATTGTTTTGGTGTGACAATAGAAAATTAAGTATCTAAACTCATTGCCTTTGTATTCCATTTCTCAGCTAAAATTAACATATTTTATTTGTTATTTATTGTCTTTATTTATTCTAAGTTTGCCAAAAAAACAACTATCTGCATTTAGGATATGAATACTTATAACTTAACAGTATAATTTTGTAAAAGGGTATCAGAGGAAAAAATTATTGTAAGGAACTAATGGTTGAGAGTTCAATTTCTAAATATTTAGATTTAAATTTATTTGGATTTTGAAATTATTATATATATATTTTTTTTTGTATACTTTCGACTGGCAAAAATACTTTCTTATATAATTAAAAAATAAGAAATTTATTTATTTGCTATGTAATTATTTTATCCTCAACCAATATTTTTCCTAACAATAAATAAGCAAACTGTGATATTTTCTTAAATTATACTGATGTTATTATATTATTATTTCTACTATTGAATTATATTATGAATTACTACATATGTTGTGAAGTATTAGTTATATTGAAAGTTATTATTGTTATGTTTATGAATTGAATTTTATTATAGCATTTATTTATATTATTGAAGAGTTATATTATTTATTAGTGAAAAAATGTTTGACAAATATTAGTTAAAGATGGTGGGATCCCAACAGAAATATAACAAATCCCACAGGAATATAACAAAGATAACATATTCCAAGTACAATAAACGACCAAGAGATAATTTGACTTGTTTATTATGTGAGAAAATTAATGTGATACTTAAGAGAAGATGTTGTGACAAGTGCTAGCATTATAAAGTCATTATAAAGTATTGGTAAGAATGACTACAGTTTTAAAATTTTGATGGAGTAATGTCTTTATTTTCAGCCTTTACATAAAAACTGTATTTTTAAGAAAGGGACTGCAGTAACCATTTTTTTTTAAAAACAAAATGAGGACTTATCACGATCCAAGAAAGAGACTGAAATAAAACAGTTGGATCTAATGAACTCTAATTTGAATGAAGTCGAATTTTTTTTTTAAAACTTTGTTTTAACAATTTGCTAGTGACTACTTATTCTAAAGCTTGTGAACTTGGTAAAAGCAAAATTCTGTTACTATTATTATCCTGTTTTTCCTGTTTATTAATATTTATTATTTATTGTTATTGTATTTTTCTTGTGCACTTACAAATGGTAAGTGAGATTGTAACCATTTCTTGTATTATTTTACAGGGGAAATGCTCGTAGCTTTATTTTTATATATCTATTAATTTTAATTGATTACTATTATTTTATTTTTGTTTTTGTCTTCCAGTTCTTCAGAAATTCCCCATCTCCTTGCTGGCAGTCTCTAAATTTATACTAGTCAAAATTCAAATTTCTAAAGTATTAAATTTATATTGTCTGAATTTATAGTTACTTAACTATTAACTTCATCCAAAATCTTTAGGGAGGGGGGATAATATTACAAAATTTAAATTTTTTCCGCAATTATTCTATAAAATTTGTCCATTCAATAATATTCGGTATATAACCCAGCTTATTAAAATAATTCTCATTCTTAAAATAGCCTTTTACTATCCATATGTAAAGCCAATTATTCCTAATCCACTTAATAATATTTATTCGAATGTAGTTATTCTAAAAATGGCGATAGCTTTTTTAATTTATTCTTTAAATAGAACATCTTTATTTTAATCCATTATTAAAATTCATTAGTATTATTCCCGTGTGGTCAAATTGCTATAACTTCTTTATTTAAATGCTAAAATATCGTATCTCTTAAAATATTCCGCTCAAAAAACCTTATTTCATAAAGTTATCCTATTATTAAATATCAAATGTCTATTAAAATATTTCCGAGAAACTTTAATTCTTTCTTTTTTTTTTCCCTTTTATAAAGATTCATTTTCTTTTTTTCTTATTATTTTTATTACGTATTAAATTCGAAGTTTAGCTACAGCCTCAAAAACAGATAAGCTCGTTTGTTGATATGACAGGCATCTGGTACGAGATTATGGAATATTCTGGAAGGGCGTAGAAAGTTTTTGCATTTTACAACAAAATAAATCCACCGGAAATATTGATAAAGTTCCAAAAGAGACCTTTTGATTCGATAGAAGTGGGTCACGTGACGTATTCTGTATTATTACGCAAGCTAGTTTAAAAACACGATCATCCTGATTCGGAGAGGATTTTTTCGACGCTGGTGTTTGCTAAAAGAATCGGGACGGATTCTAGAAAATAATGGAACGTTGTATTTTTTTTCGTTTAGCGTTGGCTAATGAGCATTTTCCCTGAAGAGATGTCTTAAAACTGGAAATAAAAGGTTCTTCGACAAAAATATGGACTGACATTTCTTGTTGTTGGTGATACCACACTGCCGCCTGATGCGAGCTAAAAGGGAAACCAATCACATCGCTAACCCTATTTATCACGAGCACGACTGCCTTTTTCCCGGATTTGAACTTGGAAACACGACATATATATATATATAAAACCACACACAAGATTTGCTCGTATTAGAATATATGATATTGTCTTTCACCTTATTTAACTTTGAAGTTTCGTTACAGTTTTCTGGCTGTGTTGGAAAGTGTTTCATAATCTATGCTTGACGCATGACTTTTCGTTCTTTTTAAATTTTTATACTAGACAAAATTGGATAATTAAAAAAAAAAAATCATTTGTTACAAGAAGATGTTTACAAAAAACTTCATACTTGTATCATTAAAGTTGAATGAGTTATGCTTAATTGAACATTGATCATGGATAATAGGAACCATATGCCAAATTACAAATGTAACAAGATATTTTAAGAAAGAGGAAACGCAGATGATGATATACACCCAGAAAAAGGAATTGATTAAAGCTGCAAAACATGTTTTGTTGAGTACATTTTGGTTGTTTTAGCAAAATTGAAGTAAAATTGAACCATTTTACTTGAATTAACAAAACATTTTCTGCTGACGATACAAAAAATTTTTTTGGAATTGCAAAAAAAAAAAAAATTTGTTGATTCAAACAAAATTTTCATTGACCTATATTTAAACAAAAAGTTTTGTTGGGTCAACCAAATTTTTGTTGATTCAACAAAACTTTTTTCTAGGTGTAGATATGCAGCTGACCTTAAATGATGATAATCGATGCTTGCAACAGTATTAATGGGAAATATATCTAAATATTTACACACAATATTATTAGAAGAGCTGAGTCATGCATTGAAATTAAAATAAAATCCTTTGAGAATACAGCCATTAGCGCCTATTTTTATATTCTGTTCGCAGCACTACTTAAAAAAAATATTTTTTTTTAGTATTTTCTTCTTGCACATGTTGTCAAACTGTATGTGAAAGATTTTTGTTTTGAGAAAGTGGTGCATATAATTATCTAGTAAATCTGCAGATTAGGAGCCTCAACGTCAGCTCTAAAAGTCATTGTTTTTTAATCTCACTTTTCATATTATTTAGCATCTTAGAGTCCGCAATTTAATTTTTTTTTAATATTATATACATATTTATAGACATATAAAATACTTCGGAGGTTTCAGAAATTAGAAGCGTTAAATTAAATACTGTTTATGCAATGATATTCTGAAATTCTTATGAACTTCTTATTCATGTAACTTTTTAGATAAAAAAAATAAACTTGTATTAAAATTAATTCTTTATTTATGTCAATAGAATACAAAAAATAATTTATTTTGATAATAAAACATTGCAGCAAAATAGTGCGAGTTACTTGAATTTTATTGTTTTGATATTCTTTGAAATTGAGTTGCTAAGCAACTAATAAATTAAAGAACAAAGTAAAAAGAAATTAATTTTAAAATTTGTAAAAAATATGAAAATAAAATGTTTTATATTTCCTGAACAGATGCAAAATTTTTTCCAATAATTTAAACAATTAATTTCTAAATTCTAATGAATAATATCAGCAAATTTTCAAAGTTATTGGATATATTTAAAACCTCCACATATCGAAAATTTACCATTAATAATTTTACGTTTAAATCCATTATTCAAATATGTGATTTTCATTTCAGTTAAAAAGGAAATTTGAAAATCGTTTGCATTCCCATAGGAAAGCATTATGACCTAAAAAGAAATGTTGTATATTTTTCGAACGAATGAACCAAATGTAACTAAAAACTATACAGCTAATTCCGGGTACCTCACCAATATACCCATCAAAATAAACCTAATAGGAGGATTTTTACGGCAGTTATCGCGGAACAGACAGACAGACAAACAAACAGACAGACGCAAACCAAAAACTTTTCGCGTCTCCATAGTGAGCCGCAACTGAATTTTAAAAAATAGTTTCGGCAAAAATAGTTACCAGTGGCAGTCCTGTATTGTGATTTAGTCCAGTCAAATGGTAGCAAAAAAAAGGTCCTTGAAAAGTTTTTTTCTTTTCTTTTTCCGTTATTTTTTAGATGCTTAACTCGAATTTTAACTTTGCGACCTCGTAACTTGTGTGCTTAAACCGTTATAGGCTAAAAAACTATCAAAAAATCGCTTTTTTCTCGGATTTTTCTTGTATTTTGGAAACTGTTAAAGTTTTTAGAAAAAGTTATTACACCAAATTAAACTCAGGAAATTTTACTACATTTTTCATAAAAACAATTTTGTATGGTAATAAATAGTCCAGGCATACAAGTAATGTTAATTGCAGCTACGTATTGGAATTCTGGCATGAGGGCAAAACCCAGGGCTTGATTACCGCCTGAACAAACCTCCACCTACTTAAAAAAAAAAAAAAAATTCTTTTTATTTAATCACAAACTTCTGTCTTTTGGTTTCGCTGTTTATTTTCAATTTGTTATTTTGTAAAGAAATCTTGTATAACTGTAAAAGAACAATAGCACAAGATGAATTCGTGGGAGAACTGAAAAAATCGTTTGGCACTCAACTTGAAAATCTGGAGCAGCAAGACTCCACTGCGGAAAGCTGTGGATTCAATACTTTGATAGAGAGTTGGACAAATTTGTAATTGCAATTATCTGCAATGTAATTACAATTTAATTGTATGTAATTAATTATAGTTACAATTACGTGAAGGGAAAATTTCTTGAAGCAATGTAGCCGGAACTGTTTTCTATCCCATTATTTGACGAAAATTCTCTGCTTGAATGTGTGTAACTATACACCCAGAAAAAGGAATTGATTAAAACTACAAAACATGTTTTGTTGAGTACATTTTGGTTCTTTTTGCAAAATTCAAGTAAAATTGAACCATTTTACTTCAATTAACAAAACATTTTTTGCTGACGATACAAAATTTTTTTTTGGAATTGCAAAAAAAAAAATTTTTTTTGATTCAAACAAAATTTTCATTGACCTATATTTAAACAAAAAGTTTTGTTGGGTCAACCAAATTTTTGTTGATTCAACAAAACTTTTTTCTGGGTGTAATCAATCACATACAATTAATTTGTAATTACATTGCAAATAATCGCATTTACAAATTTGCCCAACTCTGCTTGATATGATCACTATTGTGAAATAATTTATTGAATCTGAAAGGATAAGCAATTAGGAATTCCAGCTTCAAACTCTATACAGGATGCTACCATACGTCTTCGCTAGTAATGACTATTCGCACTGGACTGCTGTCACCTGTATCTATAAGACATCATGATTGAAGAAAAAATGACTATTGATGAATTTGAAAAAAATCACAACTGGTGGATACTTCATAGACCGTCCTTTGGAGCGAAGGACACAAAGCCTCGATCCCTGGAAAAACATTTGTTTAATATAATGAAAAAATATTTAAATGTTTAGAATTCGTTTGATTTTGAGTTATTTCATGATAAATTTATATATTTAAACATATTTATACATTTGTAAATTTGGCAGTTTTCAGGAATGAAATCGAACTTTCTGGTGCCACTGTACTAAAAATAGTCAAGGTAAGCTAATGAAGCAACCAGAATGAGCTCATGATAGGGCATTTATACTACTTATTGTAACCAAAGCTACACACACTTGATTATTATTTTATAATGTTGTATATTAATTATGAACAATTAAGGGGTTGGTGCTGTTGATGATTTTGATAAAAGTAAGGTGCGCCGCAGGCGCCCATGAGGGAGCGCACCACGCGTAGACGACCACCGAACCCAAGTCCTGAGAGACTTTTATCGCGCCAGTAGCTTTGACTCGCTATGGCACTTCGGCCGGTCAGAGGACCGAACCAATACGGACCCTCTAACCTTGAACCCACGTGTCAACGACGTAGGCCGTTGCGATACGCGGTGAAACCACGGGGAGTCACCACGAGACACTTGGAGACGGGCCGGTGTCCCCCAACAGCTTCGTAGGTGGAAACCCAAAAGGGAACCAGGCCCTAGGCCTTAAGTCGGGATGTTCTAACCCGTACTTGCTCCACCACAACTCGAGGGGTGCAACACCTGTTATTTTACTGATTATTTGTAATATAGAAATTAGTATTGTAGTAAATTGTAGTATTAGTAGTAATTGTAGTATTAGTATAGTAATTTAGTCCAGTCAAATTAGGTTTTTTTCTGGACATAATTACGTAAGTTTTCAAACTTGGTGATATTGTTTGGGAGGGTCTACTAATGAACATACTAAAAGTCCTGATGGATGGGGGGTGAGCGCGAGAGGGGGGAGGTAAAAGAAGGTACCATTTTTCGGTCTTTTGTTAATATCTCATAATCTATAAGACCTACGGAAAAATTGCTAATGCAAAAGATAAAGAGAATTAAATTCTCTACAAAATAGGTTATATACATTTTTCTCTAGAGTCCATAGTTAACGAGATAATCGCTTTCAAAAATCAAGAAATTTGTCAAAAGTCACACCAGCGACAGAGAGCGAGTCAACCGTTTTCGACTTGTTTTTCTCCGGCTGCTTTCGGTTGGTTGGTTGTATAATATTTTTGCAGAAGTAATTAAATAAACCCTAGTACAACGCAATTGGATCGTTTGATATTTCAAAAATTACTATTTTTTAAATGAATATTTTAGCATTAAATTGTACACATGGTTCCAAAACATTATGTTTGACTGTTTATTTATTATTCACAAAAATTTCAAATAATTTAAATGACATGAAATTAATTTTTTAAAACATTAACACTAATGCGATCTATGAAATGCTCTGGAGGACTCACACGGGGACGAGGAATAAATGACAGCGTTTTGAGTAAGTGGGTTCTTGGCGCCACAGCTACCTTTCATATTTGTACCTCCCTGGAAGAATTCTGTGGTTTGACTCTTTTTTTCTGGTGAAGAATATGAGGATTTTCGTGAATCTCGGATGAATAGAGATGCTGCGGATACATACAAACTTTCAACTTGGTTTGAAAATCACCCGCCCTTTCCTCAGATAGATAAAATTATATCAATAGCTTCTGGGATTATTGGAGATGAAACTGTCACTTGATTCAAAGCTTTGGAAATCGGGAGAAAAAAGATTATTGAGGTGTCTGGGAAATGCTACTCACATGTGAAACTAACTCGGAAAGGTATAGTACAATCACTCAACAGTATGCATAATTCAATCAAATTTCATGATACCACTATAACTGTGGATCCTCTAGTTATATTCCAACGGATTTCCTTGTGCAAACGTAGCAATGATGATTTAGAAAATTACTTACAATATGAATTGGCTCCTTATCCTCTCTCTCTTTTCAATGATTGCGGAATGCGGAAGACAAAAAAAGTGCTGTGTATCAAATATTTGAACAATCAGATCAGATAATAGACCTCCAACAACAAACAATAGTTGTGGATGGTGGCTTCCTGTTACATAAGATGGTGTGGAAGAAGGGATCTACAATACAGGATATTTGCAACACCTATATAAAGTACGTTAAGAAACACTATTGTGGAAAGAGCTGCAGAATTGTTTTCGATGGATATACTGACACTGTAAACAGTACCAAAGTAGCTGAACAAAATAGAAGGTGCTCAGTGAAAACGTCAGTTGACATACATTTTGAAGAACATACTGTCATCAATGTGCCCCAAAATCAGTTTCTCTCAAATAAGAACAATAAGACAAAGTTCATTCCCATTCTGCCCTCTAACTAAATGAGAAAGGAGTCTTATGCCAGCAAAGTTCCAATGATGCCGACACTCTGATTGTTCAGACTAATATAGATGCACTGAGTGAGAGTGACAACGTTACTGTTGTTGGACAGGATGTGGATATACTTGTTCTTCTCACAGCCTTAACCCCTTCAGATAAAAATGTATACTTATACAAACCAGACCAAGGGAAAGTCGTAACTCAGGTATTTTCATCACAACAACAGAAGCAAAAGGGCCTCAAACACATTATACTACTTGCTCATTCATTCTCTGGCTGTGACACAACATCATCTTGTTATAGGAAGGGGAAAGTTGCTATCTGCAAAATGTTGATGCGACGTAAATCATTAGAGTGTGTAAATTCAGTCTTTCATGACTCAAACTCGTCACGTCAGCAGGTGGCAGAGGTTCTTCTGGCGTAAGCTCTTCTTGAATATATATGGAGCTCCACATACTACAACGTCATTCAACTTACATAAGTCCGTTTCTAACATGAGACCAGAATTAGCATCCCTGCCTTCCACAGAAGGAGCAGCGATGCAACACTCATACCGGGTTTTTCATCAGATATAGCTGTGGCAGGGCAATGAACTGTCTCCTGAGATTTGGGGTTGGAAACGCAAGCTCGATCATACATTAATGCCTATCACAACCACCGATCCTGTTGCCCCTGAGGAAGTACTACACCTCATCTTCTGCCAGTGTACAACCGGTTGTGGGAACAAATGTGGATGCAGAAAAACAGGAATAACATGCACTGCTGCGTGCCACTACTGCCATGGAGACTGCTCAAACAGTGCGCCACCTGTTCATGGAACTAAGAACAAACGATCTGGATTCGGATGTAAACAAACAACGGCAGCCATCTTGTGACATCCAGCTCAGTTACTTCAATCGACCGGGCAGACATCGGGGGAAATGTCAGTTCCTGTCTATTTATAGTTCCATGCACCTGTTGAGGAGGATGCCCTAATGGAAATAGAACACAAAACAACATCTTTTGAAATTTCACATTGAACCCGGGGTAATCAAAATGATCAAGGACTTGAATATATTGTTTAATCCTATATCATTGTATTTTACGCATTTTTCATTTTTGTATGTTTTATGTTAACAAAAAAATGTCATTTGATAAAGTTATTTTTCTGGATTTCATTCTTCTGACCACATCATTTATTAATGCTCGTTTATGTTTAGGTTAAGTAGATGTAATGTAAGTGCCGTGGACCCGCTCTCTGGCGCTGGTGTGACTTTTGACAAATTTCTTCATTTTTGAATGAGATTATCTCGTTACCTATGGACTCTATAGAAAAATGTATATGACCTTTTTTGTAGAGAATTTAATTGACTTTATTTTTTGTATTGACAATTTTTCCGTAAGAGCTATAGCTTACGAGATATTAACAAAAAACCGGAAAATGGTACCTTCTTTTACCTCCCCGCCCTCGCGCTCACCCCCTACCCATCAGGACTTTTAGTATGTTCATTAGTAGACCCTCCCAAACAATATCACCAAGTTTGAAAACTTACGTAATTATGTCCCAAAATGACCCAAAATCTGCCTAATTTGACTGGACTAATTGTAGTATTAGTAGTAATCGTAGTATTGGAATAATGTAGTGAAGTTTATTTACTTTTCTCTAAAAGTAAAATATACCTTACCATTAAATTGCATATTTTAATGTTAATCAAGTTTCTTTTTTAGGGTTCGTGCTTAAAAAGTAAAAACGAACCATTATAAGATCCATCCTGTGTCTGTCTGTCCATCTGTCAGAGCCCTTTTTCTTGTAAACTTGGGACATGGAAAGTTCAAACTTGGGAAGTTATAAGGCCTTTTTATCCAAATATTTCCATATTATTAACCATTCACAAATATGTTTAGGGAAAATTTAGGGGGTTAATTAAGTTATTTGAAAGAAAAGTGTTTTTTTATATCGTGTGGGGTATCGTGTGAAAAATCTCGTGATACCAAACTCAAAAATATATTTCTTTTAATTTTAGGTATTATATTTTCAGGGATATCGTCGAAAATGTATTGCAAAAATTCCGCAACCCCCTCTACTTACGAATCTATTGAAACTAAAATTATAAAAAAATTAAGGGCAGTAGGAGTTTATTTAAACCTTGCAGAAAAACTATAGCGATTTTCCTGGATGAGAAAGATTTTGAGAAAGACGCTTTTATCCATTGCACACAAACTTTACTTTTCGGGCAGTTAGTGGGGTTGTTGACGGGCGCTCGAGATATCTATCGCGGCCGAATCATCCAAGGATATTTGATGATGATTTAAAAAAAAAATGTTTGTAATTAGGCGAGATATTAATCAAGTTACTTGATTTTATATATAGTATATTTTATATATAGGGTAAAGTGGGGACAGATGCCGCAGTTTTACTTTTCTTCTTGCATAATTTACAATATAGCAAAAACAACAAACTAAGTACCAGCAATCATTAAACAAACTATTTAGAATCTAATTTCTATGTTAACCAAGTTAAAACCCTTTTAATAAAATAGGCATAATTATTTTTCCAAACATCATTTTTTAACATCATTTTCCAAACATCATTTTTTTATGTGCAGGGTCAGATGTCGCATGGGGTGTGGGACAGATATGACCGCATGATGAAATAAGCTAAACTGGTTTTTTTTAAGCGCGGTACACACACACATACACACACATCATGTTTTTATTTTAACTATTTAAAATGAAAAAAAAAAATAACAGAAAACCTACAAAAATTATATATATCACTAAATTGTGAAAAGTTTCGTGTAAATGCAAAAGTGCAAGCTAATAAAACTTAAAATAAAAATGAAATTGAAAACAAAGACATTTGAATTTACATACATGGATAGCATAATTACTATAAACAATGGACAGGATAATTACAAAAATATATAAATCACTTGTTCACAATACACATCCAGGCCAACATTACACATTACTCTTAAAGTAAGTACTAGTTCTATTCTAGTCTTTTTTTATTTTTGGCTTTTCTTCTCCATTCTTTGATTTCGTATTTTCATTCATCCACAACCACCACACATTCCGTTGCAAATTGAGCATGTTTTATGTAACCACCGATTGCATTTGATGCACTGAATCGAGTCTGTTTTAGACTTTGTTTCCTGATAAGGCTCAAGACATTCGGCACAATCAGAGTCTTCAAATTCCGATCGAATACTGTCGTCAGAATCCATAAGACGAACACTTTCGTCACTGTCGGAAGATGTCTCACATTTCAGTTTCTTCCTCAAGTGAGGTGTTTCCAAGTTGGTCTTTTCCTTTCTTTTTCTACATATTTTGCTTACACCAAGCTGTCGTCGTTTGACGCTTTCTAGTTTATTTTGCTTTTTATTTCCTTCTTTTTTCTTGTTTATAAACTCTGTGCTTGTAATATTTGCAGCCTTTTACTTTCTCTTACTTGGCTGTGTAGGAATTTTGACCGTTGGAATAGGAGATATCTTGTTTAATAGCTTAGATGGTGCTAAATGTACAAGGTCTACATTTTCCTTATTCACACATGGTGAACCAACATTGTCGCTCAGAATATTTCGATAAGTAGCTGAAGTTCATTTTAATGCGTCTTCTTCATTTTGGGGCATAGCCAAATTATCCGATTGGATTTGAATTGCTTCATTTTGTTGTGGTTCATTCATGTTGTTTTCAGTTATGAAAACATGGTCTGGAATTCCTGTCTTATCTAATGGCACAATTTGCACTTAAAACCTGAGATAGCGTTTCGAGACATCGCGGATTGTCCCCAAGCTTTAGAAAGTAGTTCAAATTCCATTCTTTTAATTTTCTACAGACGCTCATAGCGATTCCACCTTCAACTGCATTAAGACGGAAATGATTCACCATCCATGTGTTACAGGCTTGTATGAAACAATGGTTAAGAGGTCTGAAGAACTTATTGAACCGAAAAACGAAAATATATTTTGTGGCATCTGTCTCTCAACCTAGGTGTGGCATCTGTCCCATAGTGGCGTGTAAGATGCTGCACCGCCATTTTGTTTGACGTGAACGACCACGGGAGAAAGGCAAGCGCACGGCTGTATTCTAAGAGGATCTAGTCTACAGTTACATTCGGTTTGGTTATGAAATCTCTACTTATTAGGCTTAAAATAAGCAACAAAAATTGATTTAAAAAATTAGCAACTGATCACGCAGGTTTGAAGAATAAACCTGGAATAAATAGTAAAATACTAACAATTAAGCGATGGAAACGCGTACAAGACAGCACGCGGCACAGAGGCACGTAACCAATTTCTTAATTTTACCTAGGGAGCTCTAGTGTCGCCCACAAAATCTCTGCGGCGTCTGTCCCCACTTTACCCTATATGACTGGCGCTCCTGGCTATCACGAGATGCTTCCGTAACACCAGTATGGCGGCATTGCAAGTGTTGGTAGGGACATTACCACTGGATCTGAAGGTTGAAAAGGAGTGTACTCTCGGTCGCGTACTCCGCCTAGGGGAAGATGTGGACTTTGAGGATATCCACATTAAGGCGGATGACGTGCAACAGACTAGTTGAATGTAGAGAGAGCACCCCGCAGAGTCACCATCAATAGAATGGGAATTTTCTCCTATGAACCTCGACTTGATAAGTCGAGAGACCTCAGTTTTCATGGATGACGCTAAAATAAATGATGGAGTGGGTTCTGGCATAATTGTCTATCAGAGTGGAAGACTGGTTGGTGAACACTCCTACCATCTTCCACAATATGCAACAGGGTTCCAGGCCGAGTTAGTAGCTATCTTAAAAGCGCTGAAAGGGTACAAGTCCATTCCAAATACAGTCGAACCTCGTTAACACGAAATTGAAGAGACTGCGAATTTGTTTCGTGTTATCTGAAATTTCGTGTTAACCGTCATAATGTGGCGCCATCTATGTTAGATATAAAAACTAAATAAATTAACCTACAAATACATCCCTACTCATAAAATCATACATTAATAAGAAATAGAAAATTTCATTAACAAATTAATCATCATTTTTTAGGGAATAATAAATTTATTTACTTGCTAATCATTTTGTTTAAAAGTCCGTTATCAACTTTTGCTTCAATTTTTGTAGCGTACTTCTTTTAGGAACGTATGGACCTCATCTAATTTGTTCAAAGCTTGTGCAGCATCCTCTTGTTCTTGTTCTCTAAGGAAACGTTGCACAGTTTTCAATGCTGCGGTAGATTCATTTAATGACACTAAACTTTTCCGTTCTGTGTCAATTTATTCATCCTCGTCTGACACTTCAATGTTGTCATCTTTTTTTTCACGATTATTTCTTCATCTGTCGTCACATCCGAAGTCGGCGCATCTTCATCTATGCAAATGTACTCAGAAAAAACAGTGTCTAAAGTAAGAATTTCCCGTTTTTTTTTACTATATATCTTCTTGCAGACAATTCTATGACGCTCTTTAAATCTTGTCAGCCATCCGTTAGAAGATATGAAATCTCTCTCACTGAGAGCATCAGCAAAAACCTTTGCTTTCTCCAGAAAAAACCTTTGCTTTCTCTTGCAAAAGTTAAAACAATGTTCTGGGTTCTTGCCTCTTTTACCAACCGCAAGAGAGCAATTTCAATTTATTCGTTCTTCCTTCTACATATTCGTTTTCTTACTGGTTTAAATTGACTCACAGCATAAGTTGTTTCAATCTTTTCACGATTCTTTAAAATTGTACAGAAGACCAATTGTAGAAGAATTGTAGGTATCCCGTACTTAACCGCATTTTCTGATTTTTTTCAGCACTTTATCGCTAACTTCTTAAAAAAAAAATTTGCTTGGTTTCTAAAGATACAGCTTGCTGTTTTCGGCTCATCTTTCACAGAATTCTACAGAGCAACTGCGAACAGTTTCAATTATGTAAGTCAGGTAGTGAAGTAAGGGTTGTCCCTTCTTTCACTCACAGATAAGAGAATTCGAAAACCCGTTTTATGGTTTATGTCACTGTCAATACAGTCAGCCGAGTAATAAAACAATCACTTTAAAGAAAGAAATTCCTTCACCCAAACTCTCATTGTGACTGATCTATAGCTAATATGGTTAATGTGGGAACACTTGCGCATATCAGAGATCAAAGAAAAGCAGGGATTAGTCAGGAATTCAATATTTCACGATTTTCTGAAACCCTTCTCCACTTTAGATCTTTTTCAAACCATGAAAAAATTCCATTTTTAATTAGAGAATGTGAGATGTAAGTTTGAAATATCGAAAACTTTGAGTAAGGAATCATATTTTGATTTTGGAGCAAAAAAAAATTTCGCCTTAAGCGGGATTTTCCGAAATTCTATTTCGTGTTAAACGAAGTAATTAACATTTATTTTTAGACTCATCCGACGTAACCACATAATTATTTCGTGTTAAGCGAAATTTCGCGTTAAGCGATTTCGTGTGAACGAGGTTCGACTGTATTTCAATCTACAGTGATTCAAGGTCGTCACTTATGGCGTTATCTAACCCGAACACACGGGATAAGATCTGCGTGGACATCCTCAGAGAGGGAAGATACAGGTAAGTGGAATGGTACTGAGTGAAGGCGCATGTCGGGTCGGAAGGAAACGAAGCTGCAGACCGCCTGGCAAAAGCAAGGGCAGGTCTGCAGGAAATTGATGTACAAGTTAAAACCGCTATGAATGCCATAAAAACTCCAATTAAAAGAAAAATTATTCAATTATGGCAAAAACGATAGCATAAAGCTGCAACGGGTAGAAATGTACATCAAATCCTTCTGAAAGTTTCGGAATACAGAACTTGGACTGTTCCATTTATAAATTGGGCTTTCACTGCACATGGCCCTTTCCCAGATTACTTTCATCGCTTTCGTGTCAAACCACAAGAGGTTACCCCCTTTGTGAAACAACGAATCCAGCCACGAGCAAACATCTACCCATGGATTGTCCTGGGACAGCTTCTCTAAGGAAAAAATACTGTCCAAAGTTGGCAATAACATCAGTAAAAAGCTATTTTACATCACAGAAAGGTAGACATTTGATGTTAGATGCATTAGAACAAAAACTCCAGAAAGAGGACCATACTAGCTGTTGGGCTGCGCCTTCGGTCAGCAAAGGTCCACCACTGGTCGTATCATACATGCTTGTCGTTTGTTTGGGAAGACTGGTAGTTGTGAGTTGGGTGAGTGATGTGCAAGTTGATGTTTGATGTAGTAAATGTGTTGAGGTGATTGTAATAGTGATTGTTACAGTAATTGTGAAGTTATCTTTGGCAACGTTCCTACAAGCATAATAAAGTCTACGAACCAGACTGTAGGAGAGACGAGGGTACAAAGTTGCCTGGCAGAGGATGTCTTAGTACATCGGTAGTTACAGTACAGTGGTTGTACAGGTTTGCTTGGACCAAGTGTCCTGGGGCTAGCACGACAGACATCAGATCTCTTTGTAATGTCCATTTTTGGATGCAAGCGGTATTACTTCTTTACCCTATATATCGTGTAGGGTATCATTCAAAAGATCTCGTAACATTGATCTGAAAAATATACTTGTTTTAATTTTAGGTATTATATTTTCAGAGATATCGTTGAAAGTATAATGGGGAAATATATCCCTTCTCCCCCCGTCCCCCTATTTCAGAATTTACTGCAATTAAAATTATAAAAAAATTAGGGGAACTTGGAGTTTATTAATTTATAAATTCAATATACGGAACCCTTTGAGCTCGAGTTATACTGCACTTGACGGATTTTTTATTATTCGAATATCCCTGTTCCTGTACCCACTCATACTATATCATGAGACTTTTTTCGAAAATTTGAGTGGCCCTCCTCAATAATAAGGCAAGTGAAATGGAGTTTTCAGCTACAAAGCTTTTAAATTTACTTACAACATTTTAATTTAGAATATAACTTCTTTGCATTATATTCCTATTAAGAAGAGTTTTTTAGCATCTTTACTTTGCTTATGATCATAAAATGTACATTTCTTTATAATACATTACATAAATCTGAAAATTGAGAATCAAGGTTGAATCAATCAATCCACTACTTGCCTTATTATTGCAGAGTGCCCCTCAGTTGTAGAAGGAGGAGGGGAGGGGGGGTTCAGAGCCGTCCTTAGCAAGGACGACTTAAAGCGAGGCCCGGTGCAAGGATTTTGCGAGGCCCTTTCCTTCCAGATTCTTAACATAATCTTATCTATACTATCAATAACAAAAGAATGGTTTTCACCTATATACTGTAACCGGGGAGCCCGGGTTCGATCCCCTAGCTACTATACAGAAGCAGCGTTTGTTTGTGTGTTTGTAGGGATAATTTCTGGAACTACTAAACCAATTTCAAAAGTAATGGTGGCAAATTGATGGTGAAAGTCCCTCTTCCAACATAGGCTATATTTTATGTGAAGATCACTATCTTTTCTTAACTAAAATCATAAATTTATATTAAAGATTTTCTATTATACCTTCTTCTTTTTATTAAAGAAAAAATATTTTGCGTCCGGGTGCGAGGCCTCTTTAGGCGCGAGGCCCTGTGCGGCCGCACCTGTCGCACACCCCTAAGGACGGCTCTGGGGGGGGGGGGGTAACTAGCTGGAAGGGCCTCGCAAAAGTTCTTACACCAGGCTTGGCTTTCGCTAGGGGAAAGCTCTGAATTTCGCTTCTGGATTCGGGCAAGGTCCACTCAAACTTTCATCCATTTCGGGTACCCAGGACAATATGCTATATAGCACCACAGGACACGTCTTCAAAAATATGAAGTTGGGTACCGCTGGGCATGATAATTAATGGATTGTAGCACCTCGGAGTTTAGTACTTTAGTTTAGTATATAAATATTGACTTTTGACATCGATGTTAGACTTGCGACATATATCGATATATCTGTTTTTTTACATCCGCTATATCAATTATTCTTAGAAAATAATATCTTACATGTGAAAATCAACTTTAAGCATTTTTCACATACATCTCTAAATAAATCTAACTAAATTGTTTTTATTAAAGAAAAAAAGAAAAGAAAAATAAATAACTTAATTAAAAAATTATCTTAATTGGCTTAGTCATTAGAACAGAGAGACCTTGGAGACTTGTAGCTATACTGTGGCTGTTGCCTCGAATGATCCATATTTTTATTCACAGAAACAGATAACACATACAGGACTTTACAAATTTTTTCTATTACATATATCTTCTTCTGTATACAAGGGGACAGCCGAGATACAGATGATCCATATAACAACACTCAATCACATTCATGCCTCAACCGGGATTCGAACTCAGGCCCTCAGCATAGTAGACTCCTCCGCTACCGACCATGCTGCCGGAAGGTCCATTTCATATAGCTAAGAATTTTAAGTAATGTGAAAATATCCTTCTTGCCTCATCGCATTTTATATGATTTTTGACTAAACATCACTAGCGAAATCAGAAACTAGGAAAAAATACCCTCTCTTATTCCATTCCATTCCTCAAATGACGTTTCTGTTCGCCAAGGCACTTAACCTGAATATTAGGCCTGAGCGCTGACAGCTGACACAAAACTGGCGGCTGTCGTAGGCGGACTTTTCTGCGTTTGTACAGTCTCTTGATTTTAAATACCAATAATTTCTAAAAGTTTTCTCTGCCTTATTTTTCTTAGATTAAATAAGTGAAATAAAAGTTTTACAAAATACTGGTGTCTAAATTCAGGGGACCGTACATATGCTTAACAAATTCCGCTTTTGTGTCAGCGCTCAGATCCAGTGTTCAGGGGCGGTGGCCAAGGTGTTAACGATACTTAGTTGAGCGTGCTTTTTATTTTGTCTGACTTTCTTTGTGAATCTTATTGCATAAGTGGGTTGTTGTGTTTTTGACAAATGTGTTAATGTGGTAGTTTTGTTTGGATAAAGAAAAAATTTATTACTATTGAAAAAATAAGTTTATAGGAGTAATATATGGCTCCTAAGTATGATGTTTAGAGATATTTTACCAAGATTAATAAAACCATAAAATACAAATATTAAAAACTCTGATATGTTATCACAAGAAACTACTCAGACATCAACATCAAAAAGTCCTTCCAACCTGTACCGATAAGAAAAGGTAGCTTTCATAGTTTATGTTTTTAAAAATTCAACTCATTTTACTCAAAAACCTAAAGCTAAAATGCTTGGAACCCGATTATAGAAGATTCAATCCCGGTTTTCGTTAAAACTGAATTTGAATGCAAATTTCAGCATGAGAGTTACAGCATAACAAAAATCAGATTGTTTCAAAATGTCAGCCACCCTAGAATTTCAAACTGCCATATTTCTGCCATTTTTTAAGATAAAAACAAAACAAAAAATGATCTGGAATCCTTGTATCAGGATCTAACATTTAATAGAAACAATTTTTTCAATTTATAATTTTTTATAAAACTTTTTGAATTTTTAAAAAAAATTTAAAAAAATTAACTTGCCGCCATTTTTAAACAAAATGGCGCATTAAGCTGTCCAACGAACTCGGTTGAGACTTTGGTATGTTCTGTACACATGATCAGTCACATTAATATCGATTCATAAATACGAGAGTTACAGAATAACAAATATAAGATTGTTTCAAAATCTCAGCCACCTTAGAATTTCAAACTGTCATATCTCAGCCATTTTTTAAGATATAGCCAAAACAAAAAATGTTCCGGAATCCTTGTAACACGTTCTAACACTTAAAAGAAACAAATTTTCAATTTATAATTTTTTTGTAAATCATTTTGAATTTATAAAAAATTTAAATTTTTTAACTGGCCGCCATTTTGAAACAAGATGGCGGATGAAGCTGGCCAACGAACTCGGTCGAGACCTTGGTATGTTCTATACACATACTCAGTCATGTGCGAATCGGTTCATAAATAAGAGAGTTACAGCATGACATACGTCATATATATATATATATATATATATATATATATATATATATATATATATATATATATTTATATATATATGTATGTTACCGTGAAAGACCGAAATTGGAGAATGTCGACTTTCACCGGTGAATGTCAACAAACACCAAATACGTCGGTGAAAGATCGAATATTTCATTACATTCTTGTACATTCGGACCCTCACCAGTGTATGTCGACAATCACAGATATGCTCTGGTGGAGGTCGAAAAGAGAGGAGCTTGAATCTCTTTCTCCCTTGCGGTAGCTAAGGCTCCTATAATAGGAGCTGACGCATATCCATTTTGTTTCGCATTATTCGGGTCTCAGTTCAGCATCTCAATCTACCGCTGCCGGAGCTGGGGTTGCCTAAGGCCTCGTTCCTCCACCTTCTGAAAGAGGCTGGATGTTAAATGGCGGAAATTAGCTTGGTTTTTCGACTTGGAGACACATATCTGCGAGGATGCGTCAGCCTGTATTATAGGAGCTCTAGCGGTAGCTAGCGTGAAGGTGTGACGTCACGATCCGTACATTCAGGCCTAGAGCTCCTATAATACAGGTATACAGGCTGAATCATACCGCCATTTAATAACCCAGCGGACCAAAAACCAAGCTAAAACCGATTAGCCTACCGTACTAGTGGACGGCGAGTGACAGTAACAGGGAAGGAAAACACCTGCTCAGGCGGTTTCCTAATGCTGAGCTAGGTTGCAATATGGCGGTTATTTTGGGCAACAGAATGGATATGCGTCAGCTCCCGTTATAGAAGCCTTATTCAGGCCCGGAGAGAAGTGTTACTTACCTGCGCGCGCAGCGCGATCATCGAGAAGGCCCTGAGCCGACGAAAAGGCGACTGGCTGTTTCCCGCTAAATCCTTTATTCTGGTGGAGTCAGTCAGCTTTGTCAGTCTTATGCAAAGTTTGATGGTGAGAGCAAAGTTTTTTTAATTTTTTTCCGATACCCTAATTTATACAGAATGGATACTGCAGTGAATCGTGATCTTTTTCTGGAAAAGTTAATTGCATTAATTGCGGGTAAACGAGAAGACAATTGTTTTTATTTTTCTCAAGAAAAGTACTCTAAAATACTTTCTGAAGTGGTTTCTGCTAAAACTAAGTGCAACACACCTTTGGATTACACACGATTAAAACGTTTTGACGTTTTAAAAATTAATGATGAAGAGAAGTTAATTGTACCATTAAAACCAGGAGAAACGAATATACAGTATTATGTTACCAATGAGGAATTGTTCAGTATACTATATGAAACTCACACCAGAATAGGCCAAAGAGGAAGAACACGTATGCTTAAAGAGTTGCAAAATAAATACAAAAATATTACATATGAAGTTGTAATGTTGTATTTAAATTTATGCAAACAGTGTCAAATGAAACACAGTGCACCTAAGAAATGTATTGTTGTGAAACCAATGATCAGTTCTGAGTTAAACTCAAGATGTCAAGTTGATCTGATAGATCTGCAGTCAAACAGAGTTGGCGAATATAAGTTCATAATGGTGTATCAAGATCATTTAATTACGTTTGACCAGCTACGACCTTTGAAAACTGAGAGGGCGGAAGAAGTAGCGTATCACGTTCTTCCAATATTTTTAACATTTGGTGCTCCAGCAACATTGCAATGAGATAATGGTAAAGAATTCAGTAATCAAGACATATCCGAAATATGCGCTATGTGGAAAGATGTTAAGATAGTTCATGGAAAGCCTCGTCACAGTCAAACACAAGGCTCAGTTAAAAGGGCCAATCAGGATATACAGAATATGCTAACTGCATGGATGAACGATAACGATACAAATAAATGGTCAGAAGGTTTACCCTTTGTTCAATTTGCCAAGAACACTACATACCACGAAGGAATACGCCAAAGTCCTTATGAAGCCATGTTTGGCATTAAAGCGAAAAGAGGCATAGCATCGTCTTTTTTGCCTAGCGAACAAATCGCAAATATCGAAACCGAAGAACAACTTGAAGAAATTGCCAATACTTTTGAAACCGAAGAACAACTTGAAGAAATTGCTAATACTTTTGAAACCGAAGAACAGCTTGAAGAAACTGGTAATACTTCTGAAAAAAATTTGAGCGGTGGTCATACCGAAAACCATATTCCAAAGAAAAATATTGAAGAGGACTTGCAATCTACCACGTCTTCATATCAAGTTCTGACTGAAAAACACGATTTAATTTCTATAAAAAGAGCAGCTGCGAAATAGAATCTTCTACTGCAAGCAACCAAAATGTTACGAACCTCACAAAAACAATTTCCTGCTGCTCAAATTGGTGATACTGTACGAATACAAATCCCTGATGTCGACCGTAGTCGTACAGATAACCGAAATGTGTTAGCGGTTGTTGTTGGAATAGAATATTCTGACTTCTATAAACTTGCAAATGAAAATGGCACCCTCAAGCAGCTTTACACACGTAATCAGTTCGTAATTTGTAAAGAAAAGTTACTTTCCATAGATGAGATTTATTTTAAAGAAATTTCGCTGAGAGAAGCAGCTGGAGCTAATTCGAGAAGCGGCGGGCAAGGCTATACACGCTGTCATTGCAAAAGGAAGTGTTCCACAAATAAATGCAGTTGTAAAAGCAAGGGCCTCTTGTGCAATTCAAAGTGTCATAATAGTTTAAGCTGTTGCAATAAGTAAGATTTGAATTACATAATTTAGTAAGTTTTTTATTACTATTATTTTATTTTCTCATTTAGAACGTACTGTATAATTAAGTAAGTTTTTAACTTCTATTATTTTCCTTTCTGATTTTGAATGTACTGTATAATTAAGTAAGTTTTAAACTTCTATTATTTTCCTTTCTCATTTTGAATGTACTGTGTGTTTTAAGTTCTTACGTCATTCCTCTCAGAAAGAGAGGCGAAAAATATGTAAATCTCGGACATGTTCAACATTCACCATTAGTGCATGGTGAATGTCGACATTTACCGGTATAAGTCAGAAATAAGGGTATTTAGCAAATATTTCGGACATACACCAAGCGACTATGTGTTTGTTGACATTCACCGGGGAAAGTCGACATTCTCCGGATTTCGGTGTTTCACCGTAACATATATATATATCAACATTTAAACGGAGGGTGGATTGGGGGTCTGGAGGTCATGATCGGTGAAAATATACCAAACTTTTTTGGAAATGCTTTCCTCCGAACGGCTGCAATAGGTAGCTTTTTGTCATGAAAGCTACCTAAAAGATTACACAAAAAATATGTTTGATACTGGATGTGGCTGTGTCTCAAACTTTTTCTGCAAATATGGATTCTGAGATACCATAGAAATCTGGTAGATTTAAAATACATTTACTCATAATTTTATGCTTTTTCTAGAACAAAAAACCATATTACAAAAACAAAACAAAAAAAATTAATTAAAACAATTCTCTTTATTGGCTGAGTCATTTAGTATGGCTAAGTTAGCTTAAGTGTTGCTGAGAGTCTGGTTTCTAAGGTCAAAAATACAAGTAAGAAAAAAAGAAACTGACTAAGTAGCAGCTGTTATCAAAGTTAATATTCTTAAATGAATTGCCTCAAAAATACTAAAAAGATTTTCATCCACTTTATAAACGAAGAAAAAATAAAATAAAATTAAAAATAGTATGTGATAAAAAGTTGAAAACCATTTTTTAAATAAAACGTTTCTTAACAGAAACAAAAATAAATTGTTTCAGGTATTAAAATATTAAGTAACAATGAATGTATTCCGATGCTTTGAAAAATCTATATAAGGTAGATGAGCTAAATTGCTTTATTGGTGGCTTGTATTCCTAAAATAGCCCACCTCCCATACATAGAAGTAATTTCATTTTTAATCACAAGATGGCGCAACAGCATTGTAAATCATGTATCTGCGGTACACGTGGCTGAATTTGAATAGATCACATTGATCATCCGTCATTGTATTGTATTCAGTGATTTCACTTTTGAGGAGTAGTCGTTCTAATTTCCAAGTAAGAAGATATTTTAATTTACATGTGTTTAAATTCTTAAAACTTTGAGTAATGATACGTTTTCTGAAAGCTTATTTCTTTCTCTTTAACCACATTTACATCAATTCTAATAAATTTATCAGAATAATAGTTTTACGTTGTGCAAATTGCGACCATATGCATGTTTCCAAGGTGGCGCACGTGGACCATCTTAAAAACAAATATGGAAATCAATGTGTAGTAAGGGTAATTTTCAAAACAGAAAATTAAAGACTTCTCCAACAATTTGCACACTATTGAGAATACCAGAAATCCTCCAAAAGAAGTCAGTAACTCCCAGAAGAAAAGCACTGAACTACCGTGCACAGAAAGGGTTTCAGTCTTTTCGTGTCAGAGGATAAAAAGATTAAGAACAAAAACTCGAAAGATATTAAAAGAGAGAAAAAATCATCAGAGCATAGTAGTAAGCAGCATAATAAGAAAATAAAAAAAAAACAATCCGTTATACTGACAAAAAAGACTCTCAAATAAACCAATACTGCCATGCCTGAAACAAGTACAATCACCAGCTGGTTTTGCCATTTATGCAAGAAAGATAAAATAATGGCCATGCGATTGTGTAACCAATGCTTGCAGTATGTATATCATGAACATAGATCTGAAGAAGGACTTCTAAACGAAATAGCCTTTCGAAGAAGAAAATCGTTCCTCGAAAAAGGTCTCAAATAGGTGGCGCATGTGGTAAGACGGATTCTTCATACGTCACCAGTTCGTCTGCTTCTTCAAACCGTCTGTTCTCTGGTGGGTATCTGATATAGAGTTTTGATTTGATGTTGTAGGTGGCGCTGCCTTGGCAGGGATTCTCACCGGCTGCGCAGAACAATGCGTGTAGCTGTGCAGCTGCTATTTCGTTCCAAAGTCGCGACACGATATTAACACTATTTCGTTGGAAGTTCTTCTTTAGTTCTATGTTCATGATGTACATGAAGAGTGTCAGGGACTGGAGACCTGTTAACTGCACCGATGCCACCCGTCTTTTCTTAAGACCTAGGCAACTGCACTGGGCATCACGTAGACAGGATATCTTCTTCATCCCTATCGCTTTACTTAGGCATAGAGTGACAGCTATTTTCTATTGGCGTTAGTTTGCTAGATTGGGCGTTTTAGCGATAATTTCAGCTATCGAATTTTTTTTTTCTCAAACTTGCAAAAATTTTATACACACATATTTTACATATGCATATATTAAAACCTTTTGCTTATAATAACTACTAAATCACAAAAAAAAAAAAAAAAAAAAAAAAAAAAAAGGATAATACAAACAGGAACCAATAATTATAACACAATATACAAATGTATATCCAATAATATAAAATGCACAAATTGAAATAAAAGAGACGGATAAATAAAATCCATATCTATATATATTCCCACGAGAAGCTTAAACGTTGGAGGTTTTTTTTTTATTACTTTGGAAGAAAAAAAAATAATAATACTTGTTACCTAATAATGCCCTTTTCTTTACTTTTTTTTTCTTCAAGCATATTATCTTTCGTTCAGAAATATATTTAAAAATATTTGACGCTGGCAAAATATGTATGGAAAAACATATTTTTGTCATGTTTAAACTAATTTTTTGTTGACTGTGCTCTCAGATGTGGCATTCTAAGATTCTGCAAGAACTTCAAACGTATGCAATATTAACATTTATATAAAGATATTTCGTATTTCAATTAATATGCTAAAAATAATTTTCATCCTAAAATTTATTCTCTCTAGTATTTTGAAAGAAAAATATTGGGAAGAATATTTTTGCTGCTGAAATTCTCCTAAGAACGCTAATTAGTACTTATTATTATTTCTGTTAATATTATTGTTATTACTATATTATTAAATTGTTTGAAGGTTAAACATGTGTTTCTTAATAAATTTTATTTTTAATTGAATAAAAATTTTTGTAACTACGCGCGATTCATGTGCTTTGAAATTTTATTAATAAGAAGGAGAACATTAAATTCTCATGCATTCCAAACTAAGAATTGCGTTGCTAATTTTAAAAACATGCATTCAAAAGTGGAATAAAGAGATTTAATTTCTTATGCTGTGTTTAAGGTGGTTCTCAAATTACCTACTCAACAACACGAAATTTTGTGACACATTTCCTGATTTATTTTTAAACGTAGAAGCATATAATTGGCAGGTCCATTTAAGGATTTGAAATCGAATAGCGTTTTCCATTTATAACTGTTTATATATGCATGAGACTGACAGGTGCTCTTATTTAGTAACTATGAAATCGAACAGTTTTTCAATTTTCGTTGAAGGCCATCTTTCACAAAATGCTGTTAAAACATTTAGTACTTGAATTGAATTTCCACACAGCGTTCTAAACTGAATTTGCAGAGGCGATAGTTCACTAACTTCTTTATCAAACAGAAATCGATTTTAATTCAACATGTACTTCAATTATCGAATAATTAAAAGATTATTAGATTCTAAATCACTTCAATATTTATGTCTGCAAGTGACATACTTTTACGTTTAAAAATGTATTCGTAAATATGTTAGAAAATTTTGAAATAAACCTTTCGAACACCTTTACATCTTAGAAAGAATTTCAACCTCATATGATTATAATTTTTTAATTTCATATAAAATTAACGCATTTGTTACGAATAATTATAAGGTTTAATTTATCTATAAAGATAAAATATACTGTTTAATAATAGATGACGTCCTATAAAATATAAATACATTTTAAATAATATATTGTAGTTGACTTTATGATCTTGATTCTCAAAATATTTTTAAATCAATTTTTTCTTATTTTTAAAAGCCATATTTTTCAGTAAAACTAATGGATTAGTTATATGACATCAAAATGAAAACATTAGTTAACATAAATGAATGAAAAGAATTTTGTAATTCAAAAATTTAACATACTAATATATATTTTTTACATCCTAAGTTGGACCCTTCTCCATTGAGCTTCATTTAAATACTACCACTACTACTAATAATAATAGTGCAACTTATAATAATAATCTTGTTAATTTAAACTTGCTATTGACATGTTTGGTATAGTTTTAGGAAACAAAATTGTGAAAAGTTCAAGTCCATTAATTTTTTTTCTTTCAAAAATAAGAATTTTCATTGTGCATTAAAAGTCATAATAGCATCGGAAATGAGGATTGTGATTATCTGTCACATGTTATCTCGTGATTTATCTCTGTCCTCAGTACTTTGCCAAAAATTTTCCAATCACATACCAAACATTTATTTTATATCACTACATATTTATTACAAAAATTAATACATTTTTTATTTAAATTATTTTTATTTAACCAGTCAATCGATTTTCGATTAAAGAAGTAAAATAATTCATTTTAAAAATCACTGACGCAATGAAAATGTATCATTGGTTCCATTCTTCAGGAAGTGATTTATTAGTAGTATGAGTAGTATTTTTCTGTGTTTTCAGCCCCCCCCTCCACACACACACCTACTTCCAATTTCACACATTAATAATCAATGAATTTTTATTTACAAAATGTTAACCCATTTATGCCTAGCGCCGATGCTTTATTAAAATGGGAAAAAGTGCATTTCACACCACATTAAAAAAAAAAAAAAAAAATAGAAATTTGGTGTCTTATTTTACCGAGGACTTCTCGATAATATAAGATCACCAAATCAAATCACCTCGACCACCAAATTTCTATAAAAAAAAGTGATGTGAAATGCTTCTTTTCTCATTTTACTAAAGCGTCCCAAAATTGGGACGCTAGGCATAAATGGGTTAACACTCATGACAATTAGTATGTAAGAGTCAGCTCATATTATTGTCCAATAACTAATTTCCTAAACCATTAGGTCTAGAAGGATATTTTCCAATAACAAAAATTTTTAAAGTTGTTCTTCATCCTATTAAAAGCCGTTTATAGCAAAAATGTTATTTTTAAAAGCTACGGAATTTGAATTTTTTTACGATTCCTGAGTACAATATATTTAATAAAATTTTCTTCATGAACTAACAAGTAAAACGATAAAAGTTTCATTTTTGTAAAACCAGAACTTACCGTTTTATGATAACTCGCATTTTATGAATTTTCAGCATGTTTTTGGCAATAAAAATGGAAAAACGTGTTTTATCCAAATACAAATCAAAATAAAAAATTTCTTAACAATGGTGTGTTTATTAACATTCGATATTACTTGGAATACCTTAAAAGGATTAACAAAATTTGGAGCATCCCGCTTAATTCGTATTAAATATTAGCGAATGCCTTCTACTTGAAGAATTATGGTTTATTTTAATATTTTATTTGTATTTATTACGTTGAATATCTTATCGTTAAAATACTTGAGGGTCATTCCATGCTAAATAAGCAAATCAGCTGTGGCTGACATATGTCATAGATTTTAATGAAAATCAGCATTTAAGTAGATCATATTTATTTATGAGTAAATGTAAAATAATAGATTTCAGGATTGTTTATTTAAGTATTAAAACTTACATTAAAAGTTGATATAAAATCGAGGTTTTGTCTACATGCTTGAAATTTCAATTTTCATTATTAGCCGTAGACTTTATCAAAATTATTTATAATTAAGAATGAATAATAAGTAACAGATTGGAGTGATTTAGTAACTGTCCTTTTATTCCATAATGAGAAAAAAAATAAATAATGAAAAATTTTGAGAGGAAAAGGCAATATTTCTATTACTTGTTTGAACATGAAGGAAAGGTCTTAAAAGTTTAAAATTGTTTGACGTTATAGATAAAAGTATATATTTTAAATATAGAAACTTCCATTCTTGTCTTTTTATTCCTTAATGAGAAAAAATAAATAATGAAAATTTTGAGGGAAAAATTCAATATTTCTATTACTTGTTTGACCATGAAAGAAACATCTTAAAATTTTTAAATTATTTGACGTTATAGATAAAAGTGTATATTTTAAATATAGAACTTCCATTCTTGCCTTCAGTTTATTTTTCCTCAACAATATTTTAAATTATAGTAGAATAAATTATTGATTTAAACGTGGCAGTGGTTTAACAAAAAATTATATAGTAATCAAAGCTCCATATAGATGGCAGCACTATATTTTTGTTTTTGCAATATGGCAGAAAAGCATGGAAAGGCGCACAAATTTGAAGTGAAATAGCCCAAAGAACATAACAAATATTACCTTTTTGAACTCATTTCTGTTATGTTAGGAATCAAAAGCAATCTTGAATTTTTTTCAGCATATCATGAGCTTTTTGAATTTATGCTTCTGCAATATTGTTAATGTCAGGTTTTTCCTTCATTTGATTTTTTAAGTATACATACGAGGAAAAATTGTGATTTTGTAATTTTTTTAAAAGTTTCTAAGCTATTTTGAAGATGAAGAAAATAAATGGCAACTTCCAAATTTGAGAAATTTGGTTTTCATATGTAACATTACATCGTACATCAATTTCACATATGTTTTTAAATTCCTTCGATTTTTTTAACGCTTTTAATTTTCTCAAAATTTTCAATTTTTCAATTTTTACAATCAATTTAAGGTTAACCTTGGTGTTATGAAATGATTATTATTACTAAATAAATATGATAATAACTGTTCATGGGTTACAATATTATGAAAAAAATTTATTTATGTTAAATAATTTTCAAGATACGGAACTTTAAACGATTCCATACAAGCCATTCTATGTCACAAGTTTTTTAAATGTCCAGAACTTTCAAAATATTTTATTTTTTGTCAAGATATTTTGAATAGCTTTATTTAAATATGAATTGAATCTGTGTACCACATTTTATTAAAATCGGTTACTATGTGGCCACGACTTTTTTTAAATTTTTGCTCATTTCGCATAGAATGACCCTTGACTGTTTGGAAAAGAACCTCTTAAAACACAGCAACCCTCAATACAATGATGGATTGCTTACTTCAACCAATCCAGTACAATTCAAACGGTGGGGTGCAAAGCTGTAAGTGCAGTTGATGTACACCCCAGGGACTTAACTAAACTAGACAAAATTGAAAAATTCATAAATCCATTTTTTTTAATACTTAGAAATTTTTCCACAGAAAATTTCACACGCCTTGCAGTCATAGTATTCAAATTATTTTCTTTTTAATTGCTTAAAAAAATGCTTGATTCTCTTTGTGTTTCGTGTATGCTGCAGGGTTGGTGGCTCACGGAAATATTCCATCTTGTGCTGCGTTTGTAGCCTTGCCAACATGTTATAGTGAAAAGTGCCAAGCTGGGTGTCGATCCAAGTGGTTCAGTTGGTAGAACGCCCGTGCGCTATATTGATGACCCGGGTTCGAGTCCCGGCATGGACACTTTTACCCTATGTTGGCTTTTAAGCAATTAAAAAAAAATAATTTGAAAATTTCATTTTCACTTTCAGCATGGAATCCGATTACAAAGGTATATTTTGAAAAATGTTTATTGTAATTTTTCCCTGTAATTTCTTTGTAATTAAATAATTACTTTTAATTGAACATTTTAATACTCTTCTAGAAGTAAAAATAGCTTGTCGAGTACTTTTTTCACATTTTAAAAGTGATTTCAATATGTGGGCAACCTTTGGAACACTATGCTCAAAAGGTGACCCACAAGCTTACAATTTTGAAATTGTATTATAAAAATAATTAAATTTTATTTTACAAATAAAAGTATACTTTATATGTGTTAAAGATAGGTGTAAAATGTTACAAAAAAAAAAAAAAAAAAAAAAAAAAAAAAAAAAAAAAAAATCAGCCACACACACCTAACCAGAAAATTATTAAACATCCTCAAACTTAAATATGGCCACTTTTGGCTCAACTTACCTTATCGATATTTTCTTTCCGATATTTTTTAGATACTGATATCTTATCGATATTTTGAAAATTTTTGCAGTCACTGGGTGAGGTTGTGATTATTCCAGAGGAATATAAAAGGAATCTTTGTCGTTGCCCTGTCTTTTTTGTTTACTATACAGGTTGCTAAGTCATTACCCTTATCAGTTAAATAAAAAGAAATGAGAGTTTTGTGCATTTGTTAACGTATTTAAAAATCAATCAGACAGATTTTCAAGTGAGTTGTAAAATGTTCGGGCCAGGATTCGAACCTGGGATCTCTTGACTAAAGCTGCCATGCTCTACCAACTGAGCTATCCCGGTCGAATCTGGAGGGCATAATTCATCCAGTTAACCTTATTCATCATAGCATCTGGTCTGATATTTGAATCAGCTCAAGAGAATAGATTGCAGGTAAAGGAACTCCAAGTAAACGCTGGATACGTGTACAACTCGTATGATTTCTTTACCAATTTGAATAATTGTGTTAAAATTAAACTATATTTTCAAGTGGTCTATATGTTCCTTATCAACAAAAATTGAATTTTAAGGTTTCAACAAGCCTTATTTTGCACGTGCGTTTCAACCTTTTTGGAATACCCTGTAGGTTTCTGACATTGTAAGTTCATCAAGAGTTTATATGAAACTTTAAAAAAAATAAAAAAATAATTATGGTTTCTTCATCCGTTGACACTAAAATTTGTCGTTTGTTGCTAAAACAACACTTGTCAATGGTAATACCAAGATACACTATATTGTCAAAAATCACCGGTCACTTACGATTTTACACATTTTGTCGAATATCTAGAGAAGTACTTGACGAATTCTTTAGTAACTTTGGGAATATAAATAAAATGTCTGACTTCATGTTTTTCAGCGAAGGTTTGGTCACGAGGGCAGTTAGGGGACCAATCACAAATTGAAAATAAATAAATAATTGGGATCAACCTGTAAAATAAATGCTCGAAATGATATGTAGCTGCAGCACATGACTATGTGGATATTGTACAACATTTGTGTTTTATTTGTGTAAGAATAGCATGTTATATTTATGGAGATATAAAGGTTTTTAAAAAAAAATTCCGGAAAATTTCGCATGTTTTTTGTTTATACAATTCAGAGTTTTCAACCAAATTTAACGTCACTTTTAGAAAATTTGTCAAAGTACAGTAGAAACAAATACAGTACAATTAGAATATAAATATTTCATATAAGGCGGATTCATGTAATAATTCATATATTTCCATATAAGGAGAATTCGTATAATACTCACACACTACAAATATTTGGAAAATGTCGGTACTCATCGTTATAAGGAAAGTTATTTCTAAATTTTAGAATTATCTAAATGTCGAGAACTTTAGATTGAATATCTAAAACTTGAACAGTAGAAACAAATATAGTACAATTATAATATAAATATTTCATATAAGGCTGATTCATGTAATAATTCATATATTTCCATATAAGGAGAATTCATATTTCACTCCCACACTACAAATATTTGGAAAATGTCTGTACTCATTGTTATAAGGAAAGTTATTTCTAAATTTTACAATTATCTAAATGTCGAGAACTTTAGATTAAATATCTAAAACTTGATAACAACATAAAAATTGTATTATAACGGAATATCGATACACCATCCAAAATTTTTCGTTTCCCCACTTTATAATCGTTTGCATTGGTACAGTCTAAACATATATTCTGACATTGGACGATTCATCTACATTGTTTTACAGAATACCTTTTCTCTTAATTTATCATTTATCTATTCAAGAATTTTTCATATTTTTATACTTTAGGAAGAACAAGCAGTCAAGCCTCCTGTAGGCGCTATTAGGTAGATTTCGCAAGAAATACTACCTATTAAATTCTCCCCTAAGTTGGAATTTTTGAAAAAATTTTGCAGATCTACACCAATCATGACTCCCAAAACCCAAAACCACCCCCAGTTCAAAACTTTATATATATACTAGCAAGCTACGCCCGCTACGCTGGTCAATTTCTTTTAACGAACCTTTAATCAAACAAAATATTGACATTTCATAAATAACTTTTATATTTTAACAGAATAATAAGGCTACTATAATTTGTGACTCGTGCTATAGCCAATATACACGTCAGAACACGTCGCCCTTATCATTATCTTTTTACGCATGAAGGTTTCGCTATGGTACTCCATTGGAAAATTTGGTAATTTTTGAAATTCAATATTTGAAAAACGGCATAATCATTAGATTTAAAATTTATATCAAGAAAAATACAATTTTTTACCTTTCAAACGCAGTTTGTCTAACAATTTTCTGACAAATACTTTTTGAGCTATCATTTTTTTCAGTAACTTCAAATGTTTCATTTTCCGAGATTAATCTGGTGCAACACTTAGCGAAAAACCCAGTCGTCAGCAACGCATAGTTTTTTATTAAAGAGGCTGTTGGAGCAGGGATTGTCACCACCAATTTGCCACCAGAGCCGTCCTTAGCGAAAGCGAGGCCGGGTGCAAGAACTTTTGCGAGGCCCTTCCATTCTGACCAATGTTTCCAATTTAGCTGTTTTTTTTATTCATCTACCAGAAATTTTTAATCGTAATTTTGCTTTATTTAATGTCAGATATTGTGTGATTAAATAAAGTAAAGGCAACTATTCGGAAATTCTGGTAGATATTTTGAACAAAATTCCTCTAAATTGGCAGCATTACTTCTCACAACGTAATAGGCTTTTGAAAAAGCACGCGCTTGAATGACATACACAGTGGTACATCAAGGATTACACTTTTTTATGGGTGTGTGTTGGGGGTAGTATGTTTTAATATTTTATAGAGACTCTGACCAATTTGGTTTCATAATACTCGAACTGGGCTTGGTCTATTCTTTTTTCAGCAGATTTTGACGGGCGGAGAATTGATTCTGGCCGTGTGATATCGGAGAGGCTTTTTCTTTCTTTCTTTTCTTTTTTTTCGGGGGGGGGGAGGGTGGGGGAGGGGTAAGTTAATAACATTGTACAGTCGTTAATAAAAGAGAGAGAGAGAGAAGATTATTTCTTTACTTTTCCCCATACTTTTTAATCGTCAAATTGCTGCAGAGTAATACGAAAGGTACTGTTCGACTGCAAATTTTGTCAATTTTTCGAATTTGAATACAAATTTTGAAAGAGAAATCCTATACATACTAAAAATTGTATCGACTTAAAAATAAAAATCTTTTCATTAGCCAACCGTCACCTACCTCGCTCTGTTATTTTTTTTATCGAAGTCCCCCCCCCCTATATTTTAGTGTATCATAAATATAAGGGGCTCACAATTTAAAATACTTATAACGCGATCTGTAATTATCGTATTGTCTCATATTTTGTACGATAAATATAATCTTTATAAGGAAGGGATTTTTAACTGAAGTCCCTAAATTTTAGTATAGCACGAATATAAGGGCTCATTATCTAAAAACTCTTATAAATCAGATCCAAATTGTCGCGGTTCAAACAAATTTTGTTTGGTAAACCTTTTAGTTGGAAGGACTCTGCCGATTTTTTATCGAAACTGGCCACATTTTAATGTATTATAAATATAAGATGATTACATATTAAACACTTATAACTCTAGCTGTAGTTGTCGGAATAACTCATATTTTGTGTGTCATTTTTTTATTTATCATACTAATGCGACAAAGCACCCCCCCCCCTCTTTTATGAAGGTTGCGTTTGCCACACAAAATAAGAGTGTTCGACAATAATTACAGCTCAAGTTATAAGTATTTTAAGTTGTTAGCCCGTTATACTTATGATACACTAAAATAAGGGGGTTTATATAAAAAATTGACAGAGCCCACCTCTTTGAAAACGATTACGTTTTTCGTACAAAATTTGTGTGGACTGTGACAATTTCAATCCGAGTTATAAGTGTTTATGTTTATCGTGCCCTTATATTCACACTATAATAAAATTTAGGGTTTCGGT
The DNA here is from genome assembly GCA_963931845.1 of Maratus michaelseni. Classification (NCBI taxonomy): domain Eukaryota; kingdom Metazoa; phylum Arthropoda; class Arachnida; order Araneae; family Salticidae; genus Maratus; species Maratus michaelseni. The sequence goes on from OZ007599.1 coordinate 130,789,817, forward strand.
TAAAAAAACTGACTAAGTCCCCCACCCCGCCACTTTATAAACATTAAGTTTACCATACAAAATATGAATATTCTGCGATAATTACAGCTCGAGTTATAAGTGTTTTAAGTTGTCAGCATCTTATATTTATAATATACTAAAATATCGGTAGTTTTAATAAAAAATCGACTGAACCTCACTCTCCCCCTTAAATTGATTACGTTTACGTTTACCATGCAAAATTTGCATTAACTGCGGCAATTTGGATCCGAGTTATAAGTATTTGTGTCATGGAGCCTTTATATTTGCACTATACTAAATTTTAGGGGCTTCTGTTAAAAATCCGACAATGTCTCCTGTAAAAATTATGTCACTTTGTTCGTGCACACAAAATTTGAGCCCGCTGTGACAGTTTTGATAACGAGTTATAAGAGTTTAAATTTGTCGGGCTCATATATTCAGATTTTTATAAAAATTTAGGGGTTTCATAAGAAAATGATATAATGGCCCTCATGATGTTGAACCAAACAACGTTTGGTTCTACCTTCTTTGCAGCCTTCGACAATTAGAATCCGAGCTATAGGGGAGGGGGGGGGGGAAATGGCGTCGACGAGACCGGAGTGTCATGTACTCTGAATTTTATTATGAAATAGATAACTCATAACAAAATAAATAATAATTATTTAGCTTTTTCCATTAATTTGTTTTTCGGGAGCGAGGCCTTCCTAGGCACGAGGCCCTGTGCGGCCGCACCTGTCGCACACCCCTAAGGACGGCTCTGTTTGCCACCATCACTTTTGAAATCGGTTCCGTGGTTCCAGAGATTCCATAGAAATTGTAATTTAGAATGACTTCAGAACGCTTTTCGCTCATTTCACCCTTTTAAATTTAAATTTCTTTTTTATTTTGTTCTTAGAGAGCATTTACATCTTATAAGTAACTACAATGACAAATTTCAAATTTCTAGCTCCTTCAGTATAAAAAATAAAAATAAAACTGCCCAGTTAAACTGAGGGCATTGAGTTCACAGGCTATTTACACTAATTGTATATTATACTCTTATTTCAAAGAATTTGAAATAAGCCCATCGAAAAATAAAGAAATAAACAATATATTAAGGGGGGGGGGTCATCCCCCCGTTACCCCCCCCCATAGTTAACTAATGAACCCCTTAAACTAATCAGATAAATCTCTAATTACAATGAATATATATACAAAAGTTGAAGAAAATCGGATAATTCTGCATGAAAAACCCATTTATATAAATTAAGGCGGGATTAGCCCCCTCCGTTCCCCCCCCCCTTTATACTTAACCAATCAATCCCGAAAACTAATCAGGGAAGCGTCTTAACCCAATGAACCTATAAACAAATTTTGAAGCAAATGGGATAATTCTGCATGAAAAACCCATTTATATAAATTAAGGGGGGATTAGCCCCCCGTCCCCCCCCTTTATACTTAACCAATCAATCCCGAAAACTATTCAGGGAAGTGCCTTAACACAGTGAACCTATAAACAAAATTTGAAGGAAAACGGAATAATTCTGCATGAAAAACCCATTTATATAAAATAAGGAGGGATTAGCCTTCCGTTCCCGCCCTTTATACTTAACCAATCAATCCCGAAAACTAATCAGGGATGCGCCTGAACACAGTGAACCTATAAATAAAATTTGAAGGAAATGGGATAATTCTGCATGAAAAACCCATTTATATAAATTAAGGGGGGGATTAGCCCCCCGTTCCCCCCCTTTATACTTAATCAATCAATCCCTAAAACTAATCAGGGAAGCGTCTTAACCCAATGAACCTATAAACAAATTTTGAAGCAAATAGAATAATTCTGCATGAAAAACCCATTTATATAAATTAAGGGGGATTATCCCCCCGTTCCCCCCCTTTATACTTAACCAATCAATCCCGATAAACTAATCAGGGAAGCGCCTTAACACAGTGAACCTATAAACAAAATTTGAAGGAAAACGGAATAATTCTGCATGAAAAACCCATTTATATAAAATAAGGGGGGATATGCCCCCCGTTCCCTCCTTTATACTTAACCAATCAATCCCGAAAACTAATCAGGGAAACGCCTTAACACAGTGAACCTATAAACAAAATTTGAAGGAAATGAGATAATTCTGCATGAAAAACCCATTTATATAAATTAAGGGGGGGATTATCCCCCGTTCCCCCCTTTATACTTAACCAATCAATCCCGAAAACTAATCAGGGAAGCGCCTTAACATAGTGAACCTATAAACAAAATTTGAAGGAAAACGGAATAATTCTGCATGAAAAACCCATTTATATAAAATAAGGGGGGATATGCCCCCCGTTCCCCCCCTTTATACTTAACCAATCAATCCCGAAAACTAATCAGGGAAACGCCTTAACACAGTGAACCTATAAACAAAATTTGAAGAAAAACGGAATAATTCTGCATGAAAAATCCATTTATATAAAATAAGGGGGGATTATCCCCCCGTTCCCCCCTTTATACTTAACCAATCAATCTCGAAAAGTAATCAGGGAAGCGTTTTAACCCAATGAACCTATAAACAAAATTTGAAGGAAAACGGAATAATTCTGCATAAAAAACCCATTTATATAAATTAAGGGGGGGATTAGCCCCCGATCCCCCCTCTTTATACTTAACTAATCAATCCCGAAAGCTAATCAGGGAAGCGCCTTAACTCAGTGAACCTATAAACAAAATTTGAAGGAAAACGGAATAATTCTGCATGAAAAACCCATTTATATAAATTAAGGGAGGGGGGAATTAGCCCCTTGTTCCCCCCTTTATACTTAACCAATCAATCCCGAAAACTAATCAGGGAAGCACCTTAACACAGTGAACCTATAAACAAAATTTGAAGGAAAACGGATATTTCTATGAAGAGTTATCGCATTACGTACGTACATACATACATACATAACCGGCTGACAAGCTCTCAGGGCTTGATAGCCAGTTTGATAGCTAAAAAATCGCAATTTTAGAACGTTTTTTGCTCCTGCACCCCCCTGGGGTTAGTGGCACCGACATAAAATATAGCCTATGTTGGAGCAGGGGTTGTCACCATCAATTTGCCACCATCACTTTTGAAATCGGTTCGGTAGTTCCAGAGATTACCCCTTACAAACAAACAAACAAACAATCTTTACTCCTTTATAATATTAGTATAGATAGATATATATATATGTCACTTTTTATGGACACGATAACTTCCATAATTCTGCAGAAATCTCTTCCAAACTGATACAGAAAATCAAGGGACATAAAATCTCGGTCAAGTTCGTTAATGGGCTAAATCGAACCAGGGGGGAAGGGGCGGGGGGCTTTTTGTGAAAATAGAAAAACCCCATAATTTCTTAATTATGATACGTATCGAGTCCGTTGAAAGTTATTATTACTTCTAGGAAAGGGGCCGAAAATTTATGTATGACAGATTTTTGATATCATTAAAAATGGCCTCAAGGGGGGGGGGGGAAGGAGGGTTTTAGAAGAAAAAATGCATAACTTCGTCAATTTAGAAGATATGAAATCCACATAAATTTACTATAAATCCTCTTAATATTATCTAAAACTTTTAAATTGACAAGTTTTTTATAGGACAAACCTTTATAGCAAAAAAATAAAATAAATAAATAAATAAATAAAAATCCCTGCGGCTGTGCCTGCAAACAAGTTAGGTTTGAAAGTGGGCGTTTCCAAATGCCGCATCATGGCAAAAAGGTCATTTCTTTCACAATTCCCAACAAACAAGCGCCCCACGGTCTGCGTCTTCGAAATCTACCTGTGCCTGTAGGCCGAGCCGTCAGGGATTTTTTTTTACTTATCAGACGATAATATTGAAATTGAATAACGATCTAAAAAGAAGAAGAAGAAGAAGATTTATCACATATGTTAGCTAAAATTATGTACTTTAACTACACAAAAGAGCATTCAGAGTGGAAAACATTCAGATTTTATAAAACCCAGACAAATTCAATTAGAATTATTTACTTTTTGATTACAAAACTCAGATATAACCCTTTCCTCACATTTGTTCTAATAAAAGAAAACACATAACTAAGAAACTAAGACGGGCTTGTAGCTTTGATGATTATGATATACTGTTCCTCACAGCCAGAAGATTTTAAAATTATAAATAATATAAAAGATGGTTCAAGCCTCCCAATTGGATTTAGCTTTCCCAGTGTTGCTAACTTAGCCCCTTACTTTATTTTAAAAACTACCATTCTACCAGAATTTACTAAAGCAATTTTTGTTTTATTATAAATTACGGAATGTCAGTCATTAAAGAAGCAAAAATTGGAATGCAGAAATTCTTTCGGTAACTTTTTAGGTGCGTTCGTAATTATATAAATACGTAGCACCTATTGTCGTCGTTTAGTCCGCCCGTCTGTCTGTCCGTCCGTCCGCATATAACAACGCAAAAACTACCCAACCGAATGGTTTGAAATTTAAGATATATTATTTTTACAGAATTTTGTCGAGACATTTCAAATTTTATGAAAATCGAATCAAAACTTTAGCAGATATTAATAAAAACATTTATTAAGAAATTTGAATTAAAAAATAAATAAACGGTGCTTTCTTGCCGAGGTTTAACCGTCAAGCGACCGAGATACTTATTTTATTACAGAATTTAATATGCAGACGATATAATTCATTTCACAGAATTAAAAATCATCAAGATCTGAATATTTATATAACTAGCTATAGTACGAACGCACCTCATTTGTCACGTTTGACATACAATTTCCTTCTTGTTTAATAAATAAATTGGTGAAGTGCGAGCATAACTCGCGCTCAAAGGGTTCCGTACATTAAATTTATTAATTACGATTTATTTAATTAACAAACTCCTACTACCCCTAATTTTTTCATAATTTTAGTTTCAGTAGATTCGGAAATAGAAGGGGAGGGACACATTTTTGAAGTACACTTTTGACAATACCTCTGAAAATATAATACCTAAAATTAAAACAAATATATTTTGAGTTCAATATTATGAAATCTTTCGAACGATACCCTATACGATATAAATATGAAATTTTTTTTCAAGTAATTTAATTAATATCTCGGCTAATTACCAACAATTTTTTTCAAAAATGATTATGAACTATCCTTGGATGATTCTGCGTTGATAGTACCTTGAGCGACACTCAACTCCTTCACTGACCGCCCGAAAAGTAAAGTTTGTGTGTAACGGAAAAATGCGTTTTTCTCAAAAACTATGGGACCTTGTTAAATCGCTATACTTTTCCTGGACGGTTTAAATAAACTCCTACTACCCCTAATTTTTTTATAATTTTAGTTTCATTAAATTTTGGGGGCCATATTTTTGCAGTGCATTTTTGACGATATCTCTGAAAATATAATACCTAAAATTAAAACAAATACATTTTTGAGTTTAGTGTTAGAAGATTTTTCACACGATACCCCACACGATATACAAAAATATTTTTTTTTCAAGTAACTGAATCACCCCCCCCCCCCCCCCCTAAATTTTCCCTAAACATATTTGGGAATGGCTAATAATCTGAATATATTTGGGTCAATAGGCTTTATAACTTTTCAAGTTTGAATTTTCCACGTTCCATAGTTTACGAGAAAAACGACTGTGACAGACGGACACACAGACAGACACGTGACATATCTTATAATGGTTCCGTTTTAACTTTTAAGTGCGGAACTTTAAAAAAGGGGGCTAATTTGGTAACACTGAACTTTTTCCTTCCCGTCTCTCCCTATTATTAGAAATTTTTAAAATTCACTGTAAAAATTTTGTATTCGTAGATGAAATTCTGAGGGAACGTATTCGGACTTATAACAATTAATTTCATGTCATTCAAATTTACTAACAATGACATATGAATCAACAAAACTTATTTCAACTGGAAGCGAAACAGATTGTCATTTGATCTTGATGTCACCTGTGCTTATACGCAAGTGCTCTCATTTGATTGAAAAGATCATGCATATCAAGTCAGTAAAATACGTTATGAGTTCAACAGAATGAGAATATCTCCATAAATATGTTTACAGATGAAAAAAAAATAAATTAAATAAAAGGATCTCTGATCATTTGAAAGAATAGAATTTGATAAACTTAAAATGAGATTATTTATCAGTCAGTCAAAGTCCGATTCGATTACGTGTTAAAAAAATCACTTTTTTTTTTCTGATTCATGTGCAATTCTTTCAGTTGACGTTTCTTTCCGGTAAATATCCGCCCCCATTGAGTGGACGGGTTTTCGTTGTGTTGTTGTCAAACAGAAGAAAAGTTTAGTCGTGAAATGAAGTCTGTAAAATTTGTCTTAATGATTTTGGCAGCGTGTGCTGTTAATATCGAACAAATATGCTCATTGAGACTAGGTAAGTTTTTTTTTAAATCATTTTTTTAACCTTTTTATTCATTTATTCTTGAAAACTACTTTTTTTTTTACAAAATTATTGCAAAATAAAATAATATAAAGCAACTTTTAGAATGAATATACTGTATCAATATAATTTTAACGCAAAACATATTGCAGATTATTTTATTTACCAATGAAGGGTATTAAAAATAATGCTTAAAATATTTCTATTGCGTCACCTTTCCATAATACCTCTAATCCGCAAACCTGTAATTCGCAAATGCCTGTAATACGCACTGCACATGTGAATGTAAACAAAAATTTTAAATCTTAAAAATAACTTACCAATAACAATTTTTTTTCATTTTTTCCACCAATTTTAATTTTACTTCTGATATATATTATTATATATCATTTAAATACTCTTTTTTAACACTTTTCAAAATAGTTGAAAAAATGTTTATGAATTCGGTTTGTCAGTCTGTCTTCCGTCTGTCTGTCTGTGCTCTAACTCGTGTAAATATATTCGGATTGTCATGCAATTGATATATGTTATTGGGGTTTACTATGGCATGTTCGGTATTGAAAATGATGTGTGTAGCACTTATAGTTTTTTTACAGGGACACCGTTACATTATGGTCTACTGAGAAAAATCCTTTGCAGTGCATTTTAATGATGTGACACTTTTTTAAATATATTGAAATTGATATACATCACTGAAATACACTACAAGATGCTTACTATAGAACATGGTACATCTAGCACTTATAATTAGTTTACAGAGAAACTAAAAAGAATTCCATTACATTATGGTTTAATGTGGAAAGCCGTTTGCGGCGCATTTTAATCATGTTACACTATTACAAACATAAATGAAATTGATATCAATTTCTGAGATGTATTTCTGTAGAATCTGGAGTGTAAAACTTTTTTCTTTCATTTACAGTGCCACACAAAAGTATTCTTTTACATAATGGTCCACGGGGGAAAAGCTGTTTGCAGCATATTTTAATTATATTTTAAGAATTCCGTTATATTACGGTCTTTGGAGAAAAATTGTTTGCGGTTTATTTTAATGATGTTACACTATTTCAAACATATTGAGATTAATGTATATCACTGACATGCACTACAAGAGGTACTATAGAATATGGTATGCACAGCACTTGCAGTTCCTTTATAGGGACACTCAAAAGTATTTCATTACATTACGGTCTATGGGGAAAAAATCATGTGCGGTTTATTTTAATGCTGTTACACAATTTCAAACATATTGAAATTGATATATTTAACTGAGATGCATTACAAGAGGCTTACTATAGAATAGGGTGTGCATAGCACTTATAGTTCCTTTACAGGGACACTCAAAAGAATTCCGTTACATCGCGGTCTATGGAGAAAAGTCATTTGGAGTTTATTTTAATAATGTTTCACTAGTTCCCACATATTGAAATTGATATATATCACTAAGGTGCATTACAAGAGGCTTACTATAGAATATTTTGTGTATAGCATTCATCCTTCATTTACAGGGACACTCAAAAGAATTCAATACTATATATGTTAACAATAATTGCTGGAAGTGCGTTTTCAGTTGCTGAACGTGTTTTTAAATTTAACTTTTTTTTTTTCTATTATTTAATGTGTATAAATTCCATATATCATATACACGGCAGCCCAAAAGTCCTCGAGTGCATTTCCATTTATTGATGTAAATTCCATAAGCGGAATTTAAAACTGTGCTACGCGTTTCCTAACTGAAATAAAATTTAGCCTTCTATGTAGTGTATATACAAATCTATAAATCATATACAGGGCTGCACAAAAGAATTCGGATATATTTCCGAATATTGTTGGTAATTCCTGAAATTGGATTTTTAAATATGTTATGCGTTTTCCTATGAGCTTAAGCTGAAATGTAGGCCTCCCCGCCCGGTTTGACCTTGACCTTGTTTACTTAGATACATCCCTTGTCATCCTTTGTTTACTTAGATATCAACTTTCTCTTTATTATTAAACGTTAAAGATATCTAAAATTATTTTGGAAAGTGTTGGAAAGTGTTACATAACCTATGCTTGACGCATGATTTTTTGTTATTGTTTCTAGTTTAAAATGATGGTGCAAATATTTTATTTAATTATTCATTCATATGGTAAAATAAATAAATAAACATATATCATTTTCAAAATTTATTTGTCTTACAGATATTTTTTACAATAATTTGCCAAGAATATCAAAATTTCTAAAAACTATATTTTATGCCAAGCCACATTTTTGGTGAAATAAATCTAACACTGTCATCTGTTGCTTAATATCGTAAATTATAATATCCAACATATAATTTGTTTCTAATGTCACTTGATGGCAGCATATGTGACAGGTTTCGTTTTCGCCCAAGATGTTTATGCCCCCAATGAAGATAGCTAATTTACAAAGAACGTAACAGTAATATCATTAAAGTAATGCCATATTGTTACTCAGAATATCGCAAATGTTACTAAGACATTGGCGAAAAAAACTTTAGGTTATATTTCTTGATTTGAGTATTTGATCCAATTTTCAAATTAATAGTCAAATTATAAGTCGCATAAGTGGATCTGCCTGAAATTTCCCTGCGATTATGTTTTTGTACTTCTGCTACATTTTCATACTTACAATAGTATTTTAAAACAAATTTTCTTTTTTCAAAAGTTAATCTTGGTTCACTCTTTATTTCAAATTAATTACACTTTGAAAAGAAAGAAAAATTAGAAAGTTGTGATACGTTAAATAGCGTATGTATATATTTTTCTGACGTACCCTGTTTATATTATTTGCATTTATTAAGATGGCTCTATATTTTTTTTATAAAAAACTCATACAGATTATGAAACCATCTTCTTACCCGTGTTTATTCGGGAAAAACAAAAGGTAAGGCATTGGTTAAAATAATCTATGAAAAACATCTGGACTCTGATAAAACTCAATGAAATTCTGTATCATAAAAGATAAGTAATGCAGTTGTAATCAGGCAAGTTTCATTTAAGCGAAAAACTGTTTCAAGTCAAAAGTTAATCTTGATATACCTGACGGTTTCAAACGTACAAAGAGATTAAAAAAGATGTTAAATTGATTTCTTTCTTTTTCACAAAGTCATTCTTCTTCTCGACTTAAAAGCAAATTATCACTAAGCTGAAAATGAGAATAAATTATTTAGGTATTAATTTTCTTTTCTTTTTTCCATAAATTCATTCTTTTTCTTTATTTATAAAAAAAATATATATGTTTGTATGTGTGTTGGTGTTGAAAATCGGAATAACCAAATCAAGTATTAACCGAATGTGTTATGACTTATACTAACAAGAGATGCTTGATCTCAGAGTCGAATGAACCTTAGTGAAATGTAGTATACACCTAAACTATTAACTATGCCCTAGTAAAAAGTTGCACCTCTCAAAAATAACATAAATATGGTGGGCCAAAGGTCAACTTTCAAAAATGCTTAAAATGAATCAAGTTTTTTTTCCCAAAACAACTGTTTTTGTGTCCTAACACAAGACCCTAAATAGAAACTAACTGAACTAGTCGTTGGAGGCCACCGTTACTTACCCATCATGGATATGCATAATATAAAATATGAAAATAAAACATGTGTAAACTACTTATAAAATGCATTGCAATTCGAATAAAATCGTGGCTTGATGACATCATAAACTTTAAATGTTCTATTACTGAATTGCGTAAAAGAAACATCCTTATAACCCCAAAAATGTTAATCATATTAACTAAAAGTTTATTGCGTCGGATTAAGCTTCTCATTTCCAATTAAAATATATCTTTGAATTGAAATTTGGATGAAATACAGGATCATGAAAAATCGAATAGTGTTGAAAATAAGATTACAAATATCTCGGCAACTAATTATCTGACCGACTTCATTCTTTATGCAAAATTTATGTTTTTTATTGCCTTTTATATTCACTCCTTAAAATAAACAATTTAGAAAATTTTTATGTAACTTTTATGAGAACGAATATTTAGAGAGTTTGAAAAAAAAAGAGTTCCGGATAATCGAGGTTACTGAAATTCAATAAGCTTCTTCCCATTATTACATACTAAGTACATACCAAATTTCAAGTCTCTATCTCAGTTTGTTCGGAAGATAGAGCGTTTACAGACACACAAACACACACAGACAGACGGAGGACAATTTTTTTTTTCTTCTAAAAATATGTTTTTCGGAATCTATGTCTGAAACGTGTTATATTAGGGACTAACTGAATCTAAAGTTTTATTAAATTCGTTGCATTAGTTTTTGAGATAGAGTGACCACAAAATTTTTGTCACAGACTCACAGACAGACATTTTCTAAAAACAGTCATATCGTGTTCAGGTCCCTCTAAAACAGCAATACTCAACCTTTTTTTTTCCGCGGGCCGCAAATGCATATTTGCTAAGTTGGCTGGGCCGCAACCATGGGCACTACCCAGGGGAGGGACAAGGGAGGGTCTTTGCCACTCCCTTGCCCCCCCCCTCTCGCCCCCGCCCTTGGATTATGAAATTGAATTAACCAAATTTTCTTTGTCTTGGATTTTGAAAAAAAGTAAAATATATTCTGCTTAAGTGACGTAATTAAAAAACACAAAAAATTCTCATATGGGAGGAGAGGAGGTTTTCTGAAAAAATATTCTTAATTTAACGCATTACCTGTTTATGCTGTCAACTTTTGAAAATGTGGCCAAAGATGCGGACCAAAGGAACATTTGTTTTAAAATCTTGCCTCTCAATTGGTTTTGTTCTGACGACACCCATGGCCAAAATACGCAATACTTAGTTTATATTGTTAAAAAAATAATATAGTAAATAATAAAATAGTAAGATAACAAATATGTAGCAGAATGCAGTTATAATAAATTTAATATAATCAATATTAGCAATATAAGAATAAAATGTAACAGAATAACACAGAATTATCAAGTTTTAAAGATAAAATTTCAAGCAATTTTCTTCAAAAAATCAAATTTTTTATCAGTGCAAAATCTTTTTATCTTTTGAAACGTAAAAGTAGTACAATGCAAATTTTATTAATTTTAAATAGTGTTTGATAAACATTAAAATTAAAGATATATATGTCACTAAAACGTAAATATGTGGTTACATGATATAAAAGACTTTCCAATTTAGCAGGTGGCATTTAAGATGTTTCTACACAATTCTTCTTAATTTGTATAAAACTGAACGGATTTTGTCTTTATACAAAAATATATCAAACAATAAGAAAAATCTTAAATATTTTAAAATATAGAAAAATTAGCAACATTCAAAAAATGATGTATAATAATAACATTCAAAATAGAGTCAATAATTTAAAAGTTTTAAATATATAAAATTACTCAAGATAAATTAATTTTGGAACAGAATATTATAGTAAATTTTACAAGTGAAATTTTCAAGAATAAAAATAAAAATTTCTCTTACTATAACACTCATAAAGTTTTAACTATGTATTCAATCTAAATATTATAAATATTTATCTAAATAAAAACCACTGCAATCAAAGAAACAAAAATACCTTGTTTGCTATTTTTATCATATAACAGCAGCACATTTCAGGATAAAATAGCACTATACATAAAATTTATATATAATGTATTGGAAAAAAAAAGATGTTTGAAAAAAATATAGATCAGCTGTGCCTTCGATCAAAATCAAGAAATTTGGTAAATTTGTTTAGGTAAAAATTCAAACTAATCATGCCCAAGAATTTATTTGAAAATCAGTGTGATATTTGATGCTGTGGCAAATTTTTGACTATTTCAGAAAAGTCAGGTTTGTAATTGCTACATGCTATTCTCATTACATCATCAAGGTGAGAATCAGTAAGTCGATTTCTGTATACGTTCTTAGCGTTCTTATCATTTTAGAATAAGATGTCTCGCAGAGATACGTTGATGCAAACATTGTGAGCAGCATTTGAGCACACATTTGAACAGTTTCGTATTTTTTAGGCACGGCTTTCCAGAATTCAGCATACTCATTTACCTCTCTTTTTTCTTTTAAAATAGCCTCCTGATTAGTATCATTTTTGAATTCGATGAATTCGTCAAGCAGCTTTGCATAATCATATCCTAATGCAGCAAGTTTAGTTAAAGCTGAGATTTCTAAGTGCCATGGGTTTTCAACAAGCAATAGGCAATCTCTAATATTTCTTAAATCAAGAAATCTACTTTTAAATTCCTTGGATAAAGCAGCTAAATAATTTGACATAATTGTATAATTTTCTGGAGAAATACAAATACCGTCTTTCTCAGCTTCTTTTAGTTTCGGAAAATTATGTAGAATTTTATTTTGCATTTCTTTGTAATATATGCTTAGTTTCTCTTCAAAAGCAAATACTGTATTTGCCATATGTGAAACAATTTTGTTTTCACCCTGTAAATTAAGACTGAGATTAACATGTTTATCTGTGATGTCGCACAGAAATGCTAAAAGACACCACCATCCATCGTTTTCAAGTTCGCTATAAATTTTCTCATTTTCTTCTAAAAATAAAATAATTTCTTGCCGTAAAGACAAAAGTCGATCCAGAACTTTCCCTCTGCTTAGCCATCGCATCGAGGTAATGTAAAAGGACGTCGCTATAACAACTGTCCACTTCTTCCAAAAGACTTTTGAATCTTCTGTGATTCAGTTCACGAGATCGAATATAATTAATTATACTTATGACAAGTTTCATTACAGCATCTGTTTCAGCTACAGAGATCCTCGCTGCTAAGTTTTCCTGATGAATTATGCAGTGAAATGCCAAGAGATTTGGTAAATTATATTTCTGTTTCAATAGTGAAATAAATCCATTTACGGAACCAGTCATTGATGGACATCCATCAGTGCACGCACAAACCAATTTCTTTACGTCAATATTATTTTTGTCTAGAAAAGAACTCACAATATCAAGATAATCAACACCTTTCGTTTGATTTTTCACAGGGAGAAATGTCAAAAAATCTTCTTTGATCAAATTCTGTTCTGTACAGCATCTAACAAAAACAGAACACTGTGATATGGCAGAAATATCGGTATTAGAATCAATAGCCAAGCTAAAATATTTACATTTTATTGAATTTCCTATTACGTGATCAAAAATGTATTTCGCAATATCTTCGATACGTCTTACGCAAGTAGAATCCGAAAGCTGCAGTTTTTTAATTTGTGTTATAATTTGATTTTTATTACTAAAACTATCAAATAATGTACTGGAAGCACTCATAAAACATTCCTTCACAATTTCTGCATCAGTAAATGGTTTCATATGTTTTCCAAGTATAAAACAAATTTCATATGATGCTCTTGTTATCTCTGTACTTTGCGTTATTGTCACTGCCATAACATTTTGTTGTTTTTGTAAAGCATTTTTCATTGAATTTAATTTTTCATATCGTGACGAAGATCCACGAGGAAAAGTAATCATTAAAAAACGTATGTTTCGTAGAATAATGGCGGGCAATATTATATTTTTTTAATATAACATTTTCTCGACAAATTAAGCATGTTGCTTGTCCGAGTTTATTTTGAACAACAAAGTATTCTTCTTTCCAATTGTCTAGAAACAATCTATTTTCGTCTGATATTTTACGTTTGCATTTCGAAGATACTCCTGCCATTATAGTTAATTAAATTGTATTTTCACATCAAAAGTCAGCTTCAAAACAGCTACAAGTTTCCAGCAACAGTTACGATTATCAACACATTTCAGTTAAATATAATATACTTTTTAGAAACAAAACCGGCACACATCAACACACAAAACTACACAACTAAATGAGCTCGTTATCAGATTCCAGGACTGAATCACACTAGAATAGATGACTAGACTAAACAAACTAATTGATAATGAAACCGCAATAAATTTTTAATTCATAAACAGAGCACAGGATTTGCAAGCGAGGGAGGCGGTAAAAATTGCAACTTCAGAACACTTAGCATTTCCTTTTCTTTTTGTGCAACTCAAAATTTTATAAACATGAATTAATGATTGGAGTGTATGCAAGGGGGGGGGGGGTAGCAAGAGAAAGTCGTTACCCCTCCCGAAATTTTTCAAAAAGTAAGAAACTTGGCTAGTTTTGACCTAATTTGGCTAATTTTCCCAACTTGGCCCCTACCTAACGAAAATATGACTTGGGCCGCAGGTTGAGTATGGCTGCTCTAAAACGTATAAATCCGTCAAAAACCAGAAGTTCTTGTAAAGCTAGAAGAAAGTAAAAAAATTATGAAAAATGAAAATTTGTAGATAACCGTTTATCATACAGCTACTTTTAGAGAGCAAAGGAAATTCAGCTCACTCTATCGCTGATATCTTTCTGAATTTACACGATATTCGACTGCCATTTTTATGTGTGTTGCTCTACATAGATGACTACTAAATTATGCAAAAAACATTTTGCTATCGTTTGCGCATGCGCGGGTAAAAATTATTTCATACAAATGCTCATATTTCATCAAATATTTATTGTATTTATATTTTAATTGCAGTACATTGTTTCTACTGTACTTTGTCAATTTTTCTGAAAGTAGCGTCAAATTTGTTTGAAACCCCTGCAAGCTACAAACAAAACACCTAAAGAAATTTCTTGAATTTTTTAAAGGAACTTTCATACTTCCATAAATATATGTACTATTCTTACTCAAATGAACAAAGATATTGTACAAGGCTCATATAGTCATAAGCTACCTACAGATCATTTGGGGATTTTTCTGATACAGGGTGATCACACACATTAATTTTTTATTGATTTCATTGTCGGTTCCCTAATTGCACACGTGACTAAAAATATTAGGTCAAACATGTTATTTACATTACCAAAGTCCAAGGACAATTTGTGATTTCTCTAAACTTTCGACAAAACGTCTAAAATCGAAAGTGTCAATATACTTTTGACCAGATAGTGCAAAATTTTTAATAAGTTAATTTCAGTAAATTGTTTTACAAAGTGTTTAATGTTTACACATCGCTTAAATAAGTAAAAAGAAACTTCCTTCTTCAGTTAAAACAAATTTGTTTGTAAAACAAGATTTGTTCACTGCATTTATTACTAAGGATATAAATATTTAATTTATTTTTTAGTTTTAAATATGATTTTTTAACAATTACATTAAATCTTATTTACTTATATTCTTTCAATGATTTAAAAATGAAAATACTTCAAGTCTTTATTTTTGATGATATTACACTATAAGGTGATAAAAAGTTTAACAAAAAAATACAATCGTTGTTTGAATGTTAAAGTGAAGAAAATAAATATAGAGAAATGTTTTTAGTTTTATTTCTTTTCTTTAGATCTTTTAAATCGATAAAAATATATACATATAATTTGAACAAAAGCGGGCAGACAACTGTTCAAATTAAGCAAAACAAGAACAAAAAATCATGTGTCAAGCGTAGATTGGGAAATACTTTCCAACACTTCCAGAATACTTTAACATAAATTTACCGATTAATAGGATGAAAGTTGATGTCTAAGTAAACAATGGATGACAAGACATGACCGCCCCGGGAACCAGCTTTCTCTTTAGAGTATAAGTGCAATACCAAATGTGTAAGTAAACAAGGGATGACACCCCGGGAACCAAGCGTTCGCTTTATGTCTAAGTAAACAAAGTCAAAGTCAAACCGGGCGGGGAGGCTACCTTTCGGCTTAAGCTCAACTAGCCCCGCCCAGAAGGTTTGTTTACTATGCAGCAAAGCCTTACAAGATAATTATTAAAGTTGAGAGAAGACAATAAATACAAAACAATACTACTAGCTCACTTATTGAACGATAAACAACTAATAAATACGATAAAGACAAATGAAATAATCATAGAATAAACACAAATCAAATATCATCATGAGATTAGAGAAGTATTAATGAAACACAAATTCCAGAAATTCAAATTTTGATGATATAATAACTGAGATTTTTATAGAAGGAGTAAATTTTGATAATTTACTAATTATATTGAGCAATACTAAATAATACTTTGTGATACTAAGCAATAATTATACTATGTAATACTGAAATACGAATTCTGAAATTACAAAATTCCTGTCTAAGTAAACAATTTGGAAAACGCATAACAAATTCGAAAATCCGATTTCAGCAATTACTGTCAATAGTAAAAAAAAATATCCGAATTCTTTTGTGCAGCCCTGTATAGGATCTATAGATTTGTATATATACTACATAGTATGCAAAACTTCAGTTCAGTTAGAAAACGCATAGCACAGTTAAAAATTCCTATTCAGGAATTTCCCTCAATAAACCGAAATGTATTCGATGTCTTTTGTGCTGCCCTGTATATAATCAATAGTATTTATACACACCAAGAAATATATAAAAAATTAGTTAACTTTAAAAACGTGTACCACAACTGAAAACGCAGTTCCAGCCATTATTGTTAATAGACAACACAGTAACCGAATTCTTTTGTGTATCCCTGTCAATGAACGATGAATGTTGTGTCCACCATATTCTATAGTAAGCCTCTTGTTTTGCACCTTAGTGATACATATCAATTTCAAGATGTTTGAAGTATTGTAACATCATTAAAATACACCGTAAACGATTTTTCTCCATAGACGGAGTTCTTTGAGTATCCCTGTAAATGGTGAACACTTCATTTTCCATACAAAACATGCCATAGTAAACGTAAATAACATATATCAATTGCGTGGCAATCCGAGTATATTTACACGAGTTAGAGCACGGACAGACGGCAGACAGACAGATAAACCGATTCATAAGCACTTTTCAACTATGTTGGAAAGTGTTAAAAAAACACCAGAATAATTTTCGAATGCAAAAAAAAAAAAAAAAAAAAGTATGCATAATATTATAGGTGCAATGTTGCAAGGAACGGGGGGGGGGGGGGGTAGTTACGTGTGGGTATGTATTGTAAAACATGTATGCTTTATAAAACATCCCCCGAAAGAATATTTGAATGCTTTTTCCCCCTCTTCACGCAACTTAACACAAATTTAATAAGAATATAAAATTATGCGTTAAGCATTGCCATTAAAAAGAAACCAGGCAACTTTATTGGATGAAATATCGATTAAAAATAAACGCCTTCATTCCAGACAGCTTTTCTATTAATTTTTATAGCCTGCTTTTAAGAGTAAGTTCTATAGTAAGTTTTACAACTGTTTGATAACATTAGAAAATTTATTGTTATCGACTTCATGTTCTTGCCTGTTATTTTTTAACACATTCCAACATAGTTGAAAAGTGTTTATGCACTCTAAAAAAAATCCGTGAAAATACAAGAGATTTTCCGTAAAATTTTACGGAGAAGTTTCATTTTTCCAAAACAACAGTACAATTTCCGTAAATGACACTAGTTCCGTAAAGGAGATTTCAAATCCGCAAATATGCAGAAAGTTTTCCGTAAATTTAATGGATTTTTCCGCATTTCTTACAAAACTGTACAATGTCCGTATTTCTTTCAAAACAGTGCCATTTCCATAAATGACGTTCAGAGGCTTGCGTACAGAAATCGCCTTGTTTGAAATGCGAATTAAGATTGCTGTATTTGCTAGAGTTCTTCTAGGATCCAAATCTGAAATAGTCCTACCCGTGGGCCTATTTTTTGTCACTAGGCCAATCCTGGAACGCATTCTAACCAGGGTTGTGTCTGGGCGGTAATTTTATGTGAAAATAATAGTGATATTTTTATTTTTTAGTGAAATCTTCAGAAATTTATTTTATTTTCATAAATTACAGAAAAATATTTTTTTTTAATCTACCTTTTTTTCCCTTTATAGTGCTTTAAATTGTGAATTTTTTCACAGACGTTTTAAAATTTTATTTTAATTTTATTAACGTGAGGCAATATTAGGTTATTAAAGGTTTCATAAAATATTATCTTTGCAAATTATCGATAATTGTATATTGTATTGAACAAACTGATTTGTCTTATAAATTTGTGAATTAAACTAAAATTTATTATTTTATAAATTATAATTTTTTACAAAGTTTATATTTTTTTCTTTAAATTTATAAAAGTTATTAATAATTTCTCTTTACTTTCATAAAAATGAAGTTTATGATTTTATAAAGTTTATAATTTATTTCGTTAATTTATGATTTTATAAATTAAACTAAATTAATTTAGACTAAATTAATAAGTCCAAATTTAAACTTACCTATCCCAAGGTCATTAATTTCAAAATTTTCTCTAAAAATCTATTTTTTTATTTTAATATTTTTAAGGTTTCATAAAATAATATCTTTGCAAATTATCGGTATGTGGGTATTAAGCTAAACTGATTTGTCTTATAAATTTGTGAATTAAACTGAAATTTATTATTTTATAAATTATAATTTTACAAAGTTCATAATTTTCTCTTTAAATTTATAAAAAATAATTAATAACTTTTTGTTTACTTTATAAAATTATAAACTTCATCTTTATAAAATTTATAATTTATTTTGTTAGTTTATAATTTTTATAAATTAAACTAAATTATTAAGTCCAAATATAAACTTACCTATCCGAAAGTTATTAATTTCAAAATTTTCTCTAAAAATCTATTTTTTCGTTTTGATATTTTAAAAATTATTCATTTTAACATAACCATACACAAAAACTCGCAGCAAAGCTTAAATATAATAATTTATATTATTATAAATTTGTTTATTCACATAAGTTTTTAAACTAAGAGATAAAGAAAATTTACTTTATTAGCATGTAATAAATACGTCTGCTTAAGATAATTATTGCTTTTACTGGAATTCATAAATAAATCAACACACAAATTATTAAAAAAAGTATATGTACCATTGCAAAAAGAAACAATCATTACTGTTAATACAATATTTTACGCATATAATACATAAAAAAAATTTAATTTATATTTTATAAAGCATCAAATCAGTGCCGAAACTAGCCATTTTGGCGCCCGGGGCAAACATGGATTTTGGCGCGCCCCCCCCCCCCCTCCGCAAAGAAAATTTCTAAAGCAAATTTTTTCTAAGTTTCTAAAATTTAAAGTATATAATCAGAAAATCTGTAATACTGAACTAAGTAATCAGCTTTGTCAAATACTGACTCATTAAAACCTTGAAAATGGAATCGAAAGGAACCGTAAAATATTCCGCTTTATACAAGTTTTTATCTTAGGAAGTATAGTTATTGATATTCTCAGGGACGGATTTAAGGGGTCGCGATGGTCTCAAAGGGCCCCCAAAATCCTCTTTTGAGTTCAACGAAAAAAATTATTTTTTGATCAAAGGATTTTCTTAGCACTTTTTTTTAATTAGTATTGCTTCATAATTTTCATGTAATTTAAATAGAATATTTTTTATACCATTTGCAATTCCCAGAACTGTTTTAGTTATGTTTAAATGTTTTTCCTAGTCTTCTTTTCTATTAGCAATTATCAGAACTGTGAACGGTTGTGGAGGGTTGGGGTGAGACTCAAACTTGGATCTGAGCTGAACGGAACCCTGTTACTGTTAGAGACTTTTATGACGATTTAATTACACAGATTCAGAGTCTAATTAAATCAGATCCGATAAATCTAAATCTGGATCGTGACACTGGGGCCCCTGATTTAGGGGTCCCCCACACTTGGTATGCTGTTTACATAAAGCTGATATTCAGAATGCATTTGACTTTGTTACTGATTATAATCGATATTTTGCATTTTTAGAGTATGATAAGATTAAAAACAAAAAGAAATCGAGCTTGATTATTACAGGGGCACACGATGTATTTGTCCCGGAAATTTACATCTGGATCTAAAAAAATATTTACAGCAAAAGAATGGGACGGCAAAACACGTAAGAATGGCAAAAAGACGAAAACAATTTTTTTTTGCAAAGACGACTTTATTAGCCATGGCACCCTGTGCGAGGTTCTTTTCTGCTTCTCTACAAATGCTATATTCTTTTTTAAAAAAAGGGGGGGGGGGAGGAGAGGTTACTATTTTATCTTGCATATGTTTCATCTCCTTAGTTTTTAGTGTCGTTAGTAATAGCCAACCTCGCGCCCTTTAAAGCCGGATTTGTATGTAAACAAGAACGAAAAATCATGCGTCAAGCATAGATTATGTAACACTTTCCAACGCTTCCAAAATAATTTTACGAATCATACTCATTAATAAGCTAAAAGATAACATCTAAGTAATCCGAATACTTTTATTCAGCCCTGTATAGGATCTATAGATTTGTATATATACTACATAGGATGCTAAATTTTAGTTCACTTAGGAAACACGTAGCACAGTTTAAAATTCTCCGTCTGGAGTTAAATAATACGGAAATGTGTTCCCGAACTTTTGTGCTTCCCTGTATAGGATCTACAGAATTTATACACACCACGTAATATACAAAAAGCGATTTAAAATTAAAATCGCGTTCAGTAACTTAAAACGCACTTCCAGGAATTATTGTTAACATACAGTAGAGAATTCTTTTGTGTGTCCCTGTAAATGAACGATGACTGCTATACACACAATATTCTGTAGTAAGTCTCTTGTAATGAACCTTATATAAATTTCAATGCGTTTAAAATAGGGAAACATTATTTAAAAATACCGCAGACGATTTTTCTCCATAGACGTAATGTAACGGAATTCTTTTGACTGTCCCTGTAAAGTAAGTATAAGTGCTATGCACACCCTATTCCATATTAAGCTTCTTCTAATGCACCTTAGTGATATATATAAATTTCAGTGCGTTTAAAATAGTGAAACATTATTTAAATAAACCGCAAATGATTTTTCCCCATAGACCGCAATGTAACGGAATTCTTTTGAGTGTCCCTGTAAAAAAACTATAAGTGCTACACACTTCCATTGAAATAGGGAACATGCTATAGATAATGATTATAACATATAAAAATTGCAGGGCAATCCGAGCATATTTACGGGAGTTAGAGCACGGACAGACGGCAGACGGCAGACGGCCAGACGGCCAGACGGCAGACGGCCAGACGGCCAGACGGCAGACGGCCAGACAAACCGAAGTCATAAACACTTTTCAACTAGGTTGGAAAGTGTTAAAAAGTAATTGTAACAAATGGTATGGCGGCATTTTTCATTTATCTGAAAATGGCCAAATGACGAGAAAATAATTTGGGAGAATAAAGGCTGGGGCGGCTGCGGTTTTATTAGTCATAGCAACTTGGGTATGGTTTTCTCCCTGCACCCCTACAAATGACATTCTTTTTCAAAAAAAAAAGTTTTCGCCCAACCTCGCTCCCTCTAATGATACTAGATTGGATCTGGATGAAAAAGTAATTTTAGCAAAAGTAACAGGCCGGCATATTCCAGTTGCCGCCAAGGACGGCAAAACGCTTAGAAAGCTTTCGCAAAAAGACGAGTGAAAAACTTTTTGGAAGATAAAGCCAGGGTGGCGCCCTGTACGAGAATTGATTTTTTACTGTACCTTTACAAATGCTATACTTAAAAGAAAAAGATTTTACTGAGAATTTTAATTTGGGCATTCATCCCCCAATTTGTGTTTATTGTCCACGGCAGTCACCCCTCGCCCATGACAAAATGGAAAAAGAAGAAAGCTCCATGCTGTGAGAAAAGGGAAAAAATAGAACAGCCTTCGTGGAATATTTTTATCTAATAGAAAGGTCAAAGAGAAGGAATCGTTTGCTAATTATCCATGCTGGATAGTGCAGTACCGTATCCAGACGACGTTGAACAGTGTCATATACAGACATGAGTAGGGACTGACCTTGAAAAATGTTAGTGATTCTCCTAAACCACAGGAAGAGATTTAAATGATAGACGTTATAGACGGGATATATTTGGAATGGGAGAAAGAACATAGCCTAAGAGAACAGTTCCTTTTTTATTCATTTGCTATCTTGTATTGTAGACGAATCTTTTTATCTATTTGTCTATTTTAATGCATTTAGTTCAGTTTTTCTTTTGGATTTTCCGGCTACGAGACTTTTTATACAAATTTCATATATATATACATTTCTATATCAAACAACAAACAAAACCTGCATTTGGCGCCCCCTTCGCCTTCTGTTCTGCTGGCGCCCGGGGCTCGTGCCCCCTCTGCCCCCCCCCCCTTAGTTTCGGCCCTGCATCAAATAATAAAGCAGAATATAGAACAATTTTGAAAAGAAAATATTGAAAACAATGGAACTCTGAAAATATCCATCTAACTATGAGAATTTCAAGTTTTTGCATCATTAAAAGCATTTCAAAGAAGTAACAACATTTGAGTACGTGTCCTGTCCAACCGTAGCTTAGTGGTTTGGCCGGCTGGTTTAGTAAACGGAAGGTCTTGGGTTCGATACTCACCGTGGGAAGTAGTGGTTGTTTATTAAAAACTCGCTCAGAAATGAACGGGGAAAAAAAAAAAAAAAAAAAAGCGTATCTGTCTCTTCCTTGAGGGATAACTTTTTTTTTTTTTTTTTTTTTTTTTGGTCCTATAAAATTTCTTTTAAAGACATAAAAATTTCTAAAAAATACGGAAGATATATGTTATAAAACGGAAATTTAAAAACGGATATTTCAGAAATCACGGAAAATTTCCTGGAATTTACGGATTTTTTTTCCGTTAAAATACGGAAATAGTGCTGGCGTCTCGATTGCCAGTACAATTTCCGTTATTTTCAGGAAACATTTTTTACAGCGTGAATTCGGTTTGTCTCTCTGTCTGTCCGTGCTCTAATTCGCGTAAATATGCTCAGATTGTCATGCAATTGACATATGTGAATAAGGTTTACAATTCACATACGTTAATATGGCATTTTTGGTATTGAAAGGGAAATATGTAGCGTTTATAATTCATTTACAGAGACACTAAAAAGAATTCCGTTATAATTACGGTCTACGGGAAAAAATCGTTTGCGGTGAATTTAAATGATATTACACTATTTCAAACATATTGAAATTGGTATATATCCCTGTGCTGCACTATTAGAGGCTTACTATAGAATATGGTGTATAGTCGAGATTACAAAAATATTCCATTTAAAGCATAATTCTGTTACACGGGTTCCGTTTTAACAGGTTTTACTGTAGTGCTTAGGTTGTCCCGATTTTGAAGCTCTTGTCCCGCTTTTTGCGATACATGGCAATACTAGTAACAACAAAAAGTGACTCACGTAAGAATGGAATCGTGTTTTATCATCTCAATGTAATCGATACGTTACGTAATCGTAATTTACCATTTTGTTTAAATTGTTTTCAAATCCTAATCTACAATATAAAAAACATGTAATCATGGAGGTAATCAGAGCCATATTTGTAGTCTGCGTTTGAGAATAGAAAAAAATGATAATAGCCTTTTTTAACTGTTGCTCGAAACAAGATAATCACTTAGACGAATGAAATGGATTTAGATGAAATTCTGTTATGCATACCTTGCGTATCAGGAAAATAATCTATTGTCACGTGTATCCGCGATTAAAATGTCACAGTTTTTGAATGGAGCAAATTATTTCAATCTGCAGATGTGTAACAAATAAAAAATAATAATGTATTTCTATTAAAAAAAATGGTAAAACATTATATTTGAATGTTTTAAATTCTCTTTCCAACATTCAACAAACAGATTTAAGTCCCGGTTTTTGTTTGCACTAAAACAATGGCTGGAATCATATTTAATTTGAAATTTGAACTATTTAAAAAGAATTTTCCTTTGAAAAACAAAAATGGATAAAAATTCATCCGAAATCACGAAAATTGTCTTTTATTTTCTGAAAACGCCTACTACACTGTCTTTGCTTTCTTTTTGAAACACAGTCTTACTTGTTTATAATGTAATTGCAAACATATCTTGCAATTATATTGCTTTTTTTCAAATCTCTGCATTTTATAATCCTTCTACTTATATTTTCTCACGAAAATTGGGTAGTTAATGAGATTTTAATTTCATTTACAGAGAGTCTTTGTTTTGAAGTCAGTTTTCACATTTTTCTATCATCGCCTATCTCAAGGGTTCCCAGATCGTAATTTCATTTGATATTTATCACCACGGAATAGTACCTGATAATTATCTGGATTTTAATTTTTTAATGTGAAAAAAATATCAGAAACGGATTTTCATCCTCCAAACCTTCAAAATCTCACCATTTGGAAATTGTGTTGACTTCGATATCTTTCTAAGCATTCAAAACTACTTCGGGCATTTAAAAAAAGAAAACTTTAGAAAACGTCCCCTGGATGATGTGATCACTTCGCATCTTAAATTTACATAAATCTCACAAACATGTCTATACTTTTATGAAGAACAGAAACCAATATTTCATTGTAAGAAAAATGCCTTTCAATATTTTTGTAAATATCTTTCACGTTGCACAATTTACTATTTGTTTAAAAATTATAAAATCTGAAATATCGTTGAATTTCAACAAAAACTTTTGAGTATTTTTACGAATTGTTATTGTGTTTAAACTTTTGTTCAAGGCTGTATCTCCCTATAAATTCAACTTTGAACTATGTTTTCAAAACTGTAAAAGTGTTTAAAAAATAAATTAAAAATATTTCATTTCATTATTTGATGTTATTTTTTTTTTTTTTTTTTACTTAGATACCATGGATACTTTAGAGGACAAAATTATTTTGAAAGATCCAAGTTGGCCTTTTCATTCAAGTGGTATTTTAAAATCTCATAGTGGAATAAGTTATACAGCTAATAGGAATAAAACTCTAATTTTATCTGCACCTGAAGGATACTCAATATATGCTGCAGTTCGGCTTTTAGATTTAAGACCAAACGATCAAGACAAATTAACAGTAAGTATCAATGTCTTTTCAAAGTAAAAATCCCTGACGGCTCGGCCTACAGGCACAGGTAGATTTCGAAGACGCAGACCGTGGGGCACCTGTTTGTCGGGAATTGCGGAAGAAATGACCTGTTTGCGATGATGCTGCAGTTGGAACCGCATACTTCGAAACCAAACTTGTTTGCAGGCGGAGCCAGCAAGGATTTTTTTTTTTTTTGCTATAAGAGTTGGTCCTATAAAAAACATGTCAATATAAAAGTTTTAGATAATATTAAGAGGATTTATAATAAATTTAAGCGGATTTGAAATTTTGGGAATTGACGAAGTTATGAAATTTTTTCTTCTAAAACCCCCCTTCCCCCCCCCCCCTTTAAGACAATTTTTAATTATATCAAAAATCTGTCATACATAAATTTTCGGCCCTTCTCCTAGAAGTAATAATAACTTCAAACGGATTCGATATGTATCATAATTAAGAAATTATGGGTTTTTTCTGTTTTCACAAAAAGTCCCCCCCCCCCATTCCCCCCAACCTGGTTCGATTTTTCCCATTAACGAACTTGACCGAGATTTTATGCCCCTTGATTTTATGTATCAGTTTCGAAAAGATGCGGGAGTTGGAACCGCCTACTTCGAAAAATAACTTGTTTGCAGGCGGAGCCGGCAGGGATTTTTTTGTTTTTAATTTGTTTTTTGCTATAACGGTTGGTCCTATAAAAAACTTGTCAATATAAAAGTTTTAGATAATATTAAGAGGATTTATAATAAATTTAAGCGGATTTGAAATCTTAGGAATTGACGAAGCTATGATTTTTTTTCTTCTAACCCCCCCCCCTTCCCCCCCCCTTGGGGCCATTTTTAATTATATCAAAAATCTGTCATACATAAATTTTCGGCCCTTTTCCTAGAAGTAATAATAACTTTAAACGGATTCGATACGTATAATAATAAAGAAATTATGAGGGTTTTTCTGTTTTCACAAAAAGCCCCCCCCCCCCCCCTTGGTTCGATTTTGCCCATTAACGAACTTGACCGAGATTTTATGACCCTTGATTTTATGTATCAGTTTGGAAGAGATTTATGCAGAATTTTTCCAGTTATCGTGGTCAGAAAAAAGTGACATAGATAGATAGATAGATAGATAGATAGATAGATAGATAGCTAAAGTTTTGAACTGGGGGTGGTTTTGGGTTCTGGGAGTCATGATCGGCTTAGATCTGCAAAAATTTTTCAAAATTTCCAACTTAGGCGAGAATGTAATAGGTAGTATTTCTTACGAAATCTACCTAAAACATACCAGTTTTGTTAAACTTGAGATTGTATACTTGTTAATCTAATTGTTACATATAACATAGATCAGATCTAATATCTATTAGTTCGACATTTTAACATAAATCGACTGCATAGAGTCGATAAATTAACATGCTCAAGGATGGTATCGGGTTTTGTGTTCTACTGATATAAGGAATCTCTATGAACTTAATTTTATTGTTTCTTATGTGAAATCCCATCTAATTCTATTAGAAATTAATTAAGAAAGTAAGGTAACAAGCTTTCTTAGAGACCCACTTTACTTTCCAGACAAATACATGGATTCAAAACAGCATTGCATGGGCAAATATTAATTTTTAATATTATTCATAACTTGTACAAACATTTGTCAGCGTGAAATCAATTTATCTACATTAAGATAACCTACTAATAGTCCGTATCGGTTATGAATTGCCAGAAGATTCTTCAATTGTCCGAAGAAAGGAAAAATATCTGGGTGCGAGGTCAGGGCTGCAGTAAGACTATCCAAAGCTTCCCAGTGGTGAATCTGCCAAACTCGATGGACCAAAATCAAATGTGTTTGTATGGCATTCCATTAATGTCATACATTTCAACAAATTGCCGGTAAATATCGACTAGCTAAATTCGTTTTAGATACAGAAATCTTTTTACATCTTGCACTTCAACTTTCAATAATCTTTATAATATTTTCCTTCAGCGCAGCCATCTGACAACTGATATTTTGTCTCGTTAATAAAACACCTGCAACACCAACCAGAGTGGTTCGATTGTTGTAATGAATTGATGCTCCCATGAGCGGAATTCAAATACCAAAGAGATTTTTATACCCACAAGAATCCTTTTTGTCTTACTTTTTGAATTATTCTCGTATATTTTACATTTAAACACTAAAAATACGCTCTATATTTGCCGTAGTTCGGATGTTAGATCTAATAGTAAGCAATAAAAACTTCGGAGTAAAATAAAGTTCGTAATAAAGTTTGGAGTAAAAACAACGTAATCTTCATTAAATTTGACCCTAGAATAAAATTACTTCAAATTCCTTAAATTAACATGTTTGTAGATGGTCTCAATTCGAAATATTGATAAGCATACTTTCAATAAGCTTAATTTTAGTTAGTGTTGAATGAAATCAGATAAGAGTTGTCTAATATAGTTACCATTTAGACACCAGAAACTTACTCACATAAATGAAAAAAAAAGTACTGCAATATGAGCAAAGAAGACCACTCTATAAATTGTATTATACATTAATCGATTGGTTTTTGCAACATACTTTACCCTTATAGGAAAGTGGAAAACACTATTCAATTTCCTTGGTATTTGAATAAAAATACCCGTAAGACGTTCTGTCCACGCGATATTCTGTCCTCGCGAGGTTTGTACAATGAGGTTTTGTCCTCAAGCCGACGACGGGAGTAACAATAAACAATACCTTCATAATATACCACAAAACACAATACATATTTTTTTTATATTGAGTTTTGCCGCTTGCTTAGGCAGTGGCACAGCGAGGGTGGGGTGGGAGCAGGGCCCGTTTAACCTCTGAATCTAGAGGAAGCACTGCATCATTTTGGGGCCCCCTTTTCATTGGGTAAAATTTTCCTTAATTCCTCATTCATGAAAACTCAACAATTATACTAATATTATTCCCGGGGGTAGCTTAGCCGAGGTCACAACTATTTCATTCAGCAGCTTTTTTATGTTCCCTGTATATACTTCAGCTATATTTAGTCTGCTCAATTTCCCGGGTGTTTTCTAAAAGGCACATCAGGATGTTATATGATTAAATAACATCCTATTGATGACATTCATATTTTCATGTTAAATAAGTTTCGTGAAATAGTGCGTGTTCCTCTTGGATTAAGCAAACTTTCTCCTCCAAAAGAATTTAGAAATACAATGTAAAAAATGGGAATTAAAGGGCCCTCTTCACAATCATTTTGGGGCCCCTTTTAAATTTTAGATGGGAAGCATGTGCTTCACGTGCCTTTTGGATAATCAGGCCCTGGATGGGAGGGTAAACCCCTTCCCAGAAACAAGACAAAAATACAGTAATTTCCGTTTTCATAAATCAAATCATTCAAAACAAAACTAAAGTCAGCATTCATACGAGTAGTAATTTTCCCATCTGAGCGAAAATGTGTCCACGCTGGGACTCGAACCCAGAAACTTTGGGTTCAATTGCCAATGCTCTTCCAATTGAGCTATCTGGATGACATCCCAGCCAACACAATATTCGCTCAGATGAAAAAATTACTACTCGTATGAATTATTTATCAATCAGTTGATTAAGTTAAAAATAACTAAAGTCAGTATTAGTTTTATTTTGTTCGAAATCAGCCATATTGTTGAATCAAATTCTTTTGAAAATCTGATTCATTGAAACAGCAGTTATTGCATTTTAAAAATGAAAGAAACACATAGTAACAGGTATCGACTTTTAAACGAAAACTAGTCACACATTTCGAAAGAGGATAGCATTCATACTATCGGAGATAATCCCTAAGTGATTTTGAATGGTAATTTCCTGTCCCTATCAATTCAGACATGAGTTTTTCAATAATATATCGTTTGAAACCTTTTAGTTAATTGCATCTGTTTCTTGACCTGTTTTGGGAAATGGGATTGGAATGGTAGAATACCAGGAAAAACACAAAACGCATGCTTGTAGATGCTGACTTCACAAACATTCTGTTATTAGTTGTTATTGTGCTATGGTAGTCCTTTTTTTTGAGGGGCGGGGGGGTGTTCTGTGCTTTGGTATAGCTAATATTAAATAGTCTTCTGAGAAAAAAATTGTGAAAAGAATGAACGTAGATCTTTTCTCAGTGCCTTCGACTTGCTTCAAGCATTCAATAAATCCAGGTATCTTTTGAAAGTATATAATTGTTTTGTATATGATATAAACATGCACTGTTAAAAATTTGCAGCAAACTGTCCAGTCATTTGACCGTTTTTGTAGAAAACGGTTACATAACCGTAATTTTAACTCTATTCTGACCGTATTATTGCTCATTTTATAGTCAGAACATAGTTAAATTACGGTTATGTAACCGTTTTCTACAAAAACGGTCAAATGACTGGGCAATTTGTTGCAAATTTTTAACAGTGTACGCATGTTTTTAGAATTTGATTATTATTGTCCGTTTGCTAAATGCTGATTTTATAAATCACAATATTCATAAAATAACATCATCTTAAACATTTAAGAGCATTATGCAAATAAACAAAACGATTTTACAATGATCATATCGGCCCAAAATAAAGCATTTAATAAATAAATAAATTACAAATAGTCGTTAGGTAATGGTAGTCTTTAATTCTTTTCTTTTTTCTTTTTTTTTTTTGGGAGGGGGGGGGTTCTACGCTTTGGTATGGTTAATATTAAATCGTCTTCTGAGAAAAAAACTGTGAAAAGAATGAACATAGATCTTTTCTTTAAGCCTTCGACATACTTCAAACATTCAATAAATCCAGGTATCTTTTGAAAGTATATAATTCTTTTGTGTATGATATAAACATATGCATGTTTTTAGAATTCGTTTATTATTGTCCGTTTGCTAAATGCTGATTTTATAAATCACGGTATTCATCAACAAAATAACATCATTTTAAACATTTAAGAGAATTATGCAATTAAACAAAACGATTTTACAATGATCATATCGGCACAAAAAAAAGCATTTAATAAATAAATAAATTACAAATAGTCGTTAGGTAATAATTTATAAACGAACAAAATTAATACATGAATGTGAAATTATTAATCTTAAATGATAAACATATATTCGTGAATTATTCAAATTAGAGACTTAAACAAAATAAGCCTCAAAATTCATTTTTTTTTGTTTTCATATTAATAAATACAGCAGGACATTATAATTTAAAAAATGTATAACTTATACAAATCTGTTTTCAATGAAGAACTATAATTAAAGATCGAATGATTACATAACACTTCGTCGTATAGATTCTGAAAACTTTTTCACATTTTTTTTAATGTGTGTCTAATGCATTATACGGTAGAGTAAAGAAAATAAAAAAGAAACTTTTGAAGCTAGGAGACGCAGGGAAAGAAAATTTCTAAGCTTTTAGGTAGCTTTCAATACAAAAAGCTACCTATTGTAGCCGTTCGGAGGAAAGCAATTCCATGAAATTTTGGTATATTTTCACCGATCATAACCCCCAGACCCCCAAACCACCTTCCGTTCAAATGTTGATTTATATATATCCATATATATACAGGGTGTATCTGAAATGTTTCAACGAACTTAGGAGATGATAGTACTCATCAAGACGAACAAAAAATGCAATCGAACATGGGGTCGCAAATGACGTTTAAAAGGTGAAAATCGCAAAACTAATAAAAATATCGAAATCTCGCATGCTTCTTTTCTGCAGAACTGGCTAGTAGCACGAAGCTGGTTTTCCTTTCCCTTTGTGCATATCCGGTCAGAAAGAGATAACAAAAACGTGGAAGAAAGCCAAACAAATCTGTGAGCAGGAATCAAACGTATGCAGCATGCGTTGTAAGTACATGAACCGCCAACGACGATAGGTAGTCATTTTTCCGTGGACGTGCGTAACCACCTTGATGGAGATTATCCGGCAAGATGGACTGGACGTGGTGGCCCTGTTGCTTGACCTCCACGCTCGCCGGATCTTAAGCCTTTGGATTTCTGCTTCTGGGGACAGATGAAATCCCTCATTTATGAGACGCCAGTAGAAACGCCAGAAGAAGTAGTAGCGCGTTATTGTGACCACGGCAAGAGAAATCCGGGAAACTCCCGGAATCTTCGAGCGTGTCCGCTAGTCGTTCCTCCGTAGATGTACTCTGTGTAATAATGTCCGCGGTCAACACTTTGAATAATTGTTGTAAAATATTTGTTTTTTCTGGACATCACGAGCTGTGTTGTACCTATTCTGTGCAATAAATAATTTTCTGGAGTGTTTCTTTGTCTCAGTTTGTCCATTTCCAGACGCATTTTCTCGATTTTCATCCTTTAAACATTTGCGACCCCATGTTCCATTGCATTTTTTGTTCGTCTTTATGAGTACTATCATCCCTCTAAGTTTGTTGAAGCATTTCAGATACACCCTGTATATATATATCAGTACAAAAACCCTTAACGGGTTAAAAGTTGTGACGCAGCACTTTCTTTTGGCTTTATGAATTTTAAATATGGGTCTTAAAAGCAATGATATCAAATTTAAGTGACGCTATGTTAATAATTATTTTTTTAAATCATAATTTTCTTTTTAGTTTTATTTATATTCACAGGTGCAATTATTATCTTAATATGAAAAAATATATAAAATTTATTCGCGGATGCTTTTTCATTCACATCTCTCATGAATTCAAAATATGGGTTTTAAAAGAAATGATATCAAAATTTGAGTGACACCTTGACGTTAATTTAATAGGACTCTTTTAAAATTCAATTTAAATTATTTTTGGTTTGTCTTCTAAAGTATATTTACACATACAAACAATACTTTTAATTTTTCAATACACTTTTAAATATATTACTTTCACTGAGCCTATATTATGTATTGAAATGTATTTATTTCAATAAATTGATTTATCTTCTGTGCCACGCTATCCAAAATCATAAGTAAAATTTATGTAAATGATTATTTTGCGTCATATTATCCACTTGAATACATTTCCCTTTGTTTGGATACTATGATGCAAAATAATCATTTACATAAATTTTACTTATGATTTTGGATAGCGTGGCACAGAAGATAAATCAATTTATTGAAATAAATACATTTCAATACATAATATAGGCTCAGTGAAAGTAATATATTTAAAAGTGTATTGAAAAATTAAAAGTATTGTTTGTATGTGTAAATATACTTTAGAAGACAAACCAAAAATAATTTAAATTGAATTTTAAAAGAGTCCTATTAAATTAACGTCAAGGTGTCACTCAAATTTTGATATCATTTCTTTTAAAACCCATATTTTGAATTCATGAGAGATGTGAATGAAAAAGCATCCGCGAATAAATTTTATATATTTTTTCATATTAAGATAATAATTGCACCTGTGAATATAAATAAAACTAAAAAGAAAATTATGATTTAAAAAAATAATTATTAACATAGCGTCACTTAAATTTGATATCATTGCTTTTAAGACCCATATTTAAAATTCATAAAGCCAAAAGAAAGTGCTGCGTCACAACTTTTAACCCGTTAAGGGTTTTTGTACTGATATCATTACTTTTTTAAGGTTATTGATGAGAATGTCAATTAGTCGAAATTAAGCATAGGGTATAAATTAATCATTAAAATAAAATTTTAAAGAAATGCTAAAAAAGACCCCTTGGACCCCAATAAAATATGAGGGTGGTGGCCCAGGGAGAGGAATCCAAGACTCAACTTTTAAATTATACAGCGAGAGAGTAACACAATTAGAAGGATGAAAATGCATGGCAAAACCCGTTTGTTCCATCTTCCTCCGCCAAAGGACGCAACCTTTTCTATACAAACATAGCTGAAAATTTTCGGGCCGTCGATTCCGAGTCAAATGAGCCATACGTCGTCGTGATCGGTCCCATAGAACCCGATAGGAAAGTGCCCCCTGGTGGTGAAACTTGGAACTAAAATCGATATATCCTGTCGATGTCGAGTCGAATGAATCACACTGCATTGTGATGGGACCCATAGAACTCGAGATAGCTGCAAAATCCGTTAGTTCCATCTTCCACCACCAGGGGGTGGACTCTGTTCCATACAAACATAGCTGAAATCTTTGAGGCTGTCGATTTCGAGTCGAATGAGCCATACCTCGACGTGATGGGGCACATAGAACACAAGATAGGAAAGCACACTCTGGTGGTGAAACTTGTAACTAAAATCGATATATCCTGCCGATGTCGAGTCGAACGAATCAAACTGCATTGTGATGGGACCCATAGAACTCGAGTTAGATGCAAAATCCGTTAGTTCCATATTTCACCACCAGGGAGCGCACTCTGTTCCATACAAACATGGCTGAAATCTTTGAGGCTGTCGATTTCGAGTCGAATGAGCCATACCGCGTCATAATGGGGCGCATATGACCCGAGATAGGAAAGCGCCCCCTGGTGGTGAAACTTGTAACTAAAATCTATATATCCTGTCGATGTCCAGTTGAATAAATCAAACTGCATTGTGATGGGACCCATAGAACTCGAGTTAGCTGCAAAATCCATTAGTTCCATCTTCCACCACCAGGGGACGCACTCTGTTCTATACAAACATAGCTGAAATCTTTCAGGCTGTCGATTTCGAATCGAATGAGCCATACCTCACCGTAATCGGGCCCATAGAACACGAGATAGAATAGCGCCCCTGGTGGTGAAACTTGGAACTAAAATCAATGTATCCTGTCGATGTCGAGCCAAATGAATCAAACTGCATTGTGATGGGACCCATAGAACTCAAGTTAGCTGCAAAATCTGTTAGTTCCATGTTCCACCACCAGGGGGCGCACTCTGTTCTATACAAACAGCTGAAATTTTTGAGGCTGTCGATTTCGAGTTGAGTGAGCCATACCTTGTCATGATTGGGGCCATAGAACCTAAGATGGGAATGCGCCCCCTGGTGGTCAAACTTGAAACAAGTTGAATGAATCAAATCATGTTGTGATGGGACCCATAGAACTTGAGTTAGCTCCAAAATCCATTAATTTCCCCTTCCACTGCCAGGGGCGCTCTCTGTTCTATATGAACATAACTGCCCCTGGTGGTGAAACTAAAATCAGTAAGTTCTATCGATGTCGAGTCGAATGAGCCAAACTGCATCATGATTAGGAATGCACAACCTGTGGCCCGTGATGGATAACTGGTGGCCCGCAGAGACCATACATGCCAACCTATCCAAAAATTTCGAATTTCCTTAATAATTCGTGAGAAAAATTTGCAAATTTTGTCCATAAATCGTAGGAAAATATGAATTTCATCGATCAGGCGCATAAAATCATGAATTGCATCGACTGGATGCGAATTTTGTCAAATGGGCATGGAAAAATCACAAATTTCGCCATTTTGTCGCTAGAAAAAAAAACGCAAATTTCAATAATCGGTCAACAGAAACCAGAGATGCCAAAATCAGTAATTCCGGAGTTGTAAATTTCGTCAATCACTCAAAAAAAAAAAAAAAATCTTGAATTTTGTAAATCAATTGAAAAAACCTGCAAATTTTGTCGATAAGGCACTTAAAATCGTGAATTTCATGGATCGAGCAGCGAATTTCCTCGAATGGCGTGGAAAGATCGAGAATTTCAACGAACAGTTGCAGGAAAAATTTGCAAATTGTCCATAGATCATAGGAAAACATTATGAATTTTGTCTATCGGTTCTGCAAAATTATGAATTTTGTCGATAGGCATGGAAAATCGCAAATTTCGACAACTGGGCTTGGAAAAATCAAGAATTCCATCGAATGTTTGTGAAAAAATTGTAAATTTCAACGAACGGTAAAAAAAAAAAATAATTTGCGAATTTCGCCATTGTCTAGAGAAGAAAAATTGTGAATTTCATTAATTGGCCGATGGAAAGCATATCAGTTGAAAATCATGAATTTTGTCAATCAGGCACAGTAAAAACATGAATTTTGTGGATCGGGAGAAGGGAAATCATAAATTTTGTTGAACACATGCATAAAAATCATGAATTTTGTTTATCAGGCATGTAAAAATCATTAATTTCGTCAAACGGATGCATAAAAATCAAGAAAGTCATCAATTGGGTGCATAAAAATCTTGAATTTCATCGATCAGGCGTGTAAAAAATCATGAATTTCATCGATAAAGTGCATAAAAATCATGAATTTCATCGATAAAGTGCATAAAAATCATGAATTTCATCGATAAAGTGCATAAAAATATAGGACAAAATTGCCATTCGCCAATCGGCGAGTAATACTGAAAATTTGCCGACTGACTTTACTGCCACCACTGGTCAAACTTAATAGTTCCAATTGCGATGATTCAATGGAAAAAGATTTTTTCCCCACTGTCGCTCGACAAATTTCAAAACCATTTGGCGAATTTCACGATTTTTTCAAAGAAATTATTTGACGGATTGTGATTTTTTTTCTTCTCGAAGCCATTCGACGATATTCAAAATTTTTTTCCCCTGAAACCAGTTGATAAATTTTGTGATTTTTCCACTATCAATGAATTTTGTGATTTTTCTGCTATCGATTGATGAATTTCGTGATTTATCGACTATCGATTAATGAATTTCACGACTTTTTCCATAAACGAACAAATTGTACACTTTTTTTCCACTGCCATTCGACGAATTTTGCAATTCTGTTCCGCGATTGTTAGACAAATTTCACTATTTTTCTCCCGAGATCATTTGACGAATTTTGTGATTTTTAATTTTACTGACTGATTGATTTATATTTAATAATAAAAGTTAAAATGTTTTGATTTAAAAACAAGATGGCTAACTGAGGGTGAATCCCAAAACTTAGCCGCATCATCAATGAGTTAGCTAATCAAGCATTTAGCTCTTACAGTTTGTTTAAAAGGTGCACACAAAAGCAAAAAATATGAATTTTTTTTAATCCTTACCATCACTGTTGAAATCCTGAACCAATTAGAATCTAATTGTGACAGTGTATTTATCTTGCAAATATCATTGAGGAGTTTTTTATACAGGGACACGCAAAATCAAAACATCATCATGATAACATTCAAATTACTAAGCCAATTCAAACCTAATTATGCCAAAGTATCAATCGATGAATTCATTAATCAAATATGTTGGGCAAAATCCTAGAACAAGCAAAACATCCGATTTGGCTATTTTTTTTACGCACGTCAACCAAAAAAACGGCAACTTCCAAATTCTACCCAATCAGAACGCATGCTTTTTAAGCTTAAGCAAGCAGATACTTACACACTGCTTACGGCAAGCTTTTTCACAAAATAAACAAATTTTATTTCGTTTAACAATTATTTACAAAGTTTCAGCAAGTTTTTCTTCACGATTTTTCTATTTTTACAAACTTTTAGCAATATTTCGTCTGGATATTTCAATTTTTACATACAAGCATTTAGCAATTTTTTCCTCCAGATTTTTCTATTTTTAATAATTTTTAGCTATTTTTTCCTCCTTGCTAAAACTTTGTAAATTGTCATAAAACGGATTAAAATCAATGTTTACTTCGTGAAAAAATTTTCATAGAAACTGTGTAAGTAGTGAATTCTCTGCTACAAAGAACACAGGTTATGATTGGGGAGAATCTAGAGAATTCTGATTTTTCAAATGCACGAAACTCATTCAAGCACCAGTTAGTAACATGTATATGTACTCTTTGCGTACATTAACAGAAAAAAAAATCCTGGATGCATGAAACTCCCTGTGCAGCAATCTCTAGAATGCATGAAATTCATCCAAACAGCGGTTAATAATTGATATATATATATGTGTGAGTACGCTTCGCGTACATTAACTGAAAAAAAAAATCCTGGATGCACAAAACTTGCATTTCTCTGACTTCGGTTTTTCGAAATAGATAAAATGCTTCAGGGATTCAATCCAGCATCGCTGAAATGTTACATGTGATTACAAATTAATCACTGAAGCATTTTATCTATACTTCAAAACATATTTGTTTTGTTTCTCATTTCCAAAATAATTTTCATTCATATTTACTTATTATAAGCATGTTATTTAATTTTACTGACTGATTGATTTATATTTAATAATAAAAGTTAAAATGTTTTGATTTAAAAACAAGATGGCTAACTGAGGGTGAATCCCTAAACTTAGCCGCATCATCAATGAGTTAGCTAATCAAGCATTTAGCTCTTACAGTTTGTTTAAAAGGTACACACAAAAGCAAAAAATATGAATTTTTTTTTAATCCTTACCATCACTGTTGAAATGCTGAACCAATTTGAATCTAATTGTGACAGTGTATTTATCTTGCAAATATCATTGAGGAGTTTTTTATACAGGGACACGCAAAATCAAAACTTCATCATGATAAGATTCAAATTACTAAGCCAATTCAAACCTAATTAAGCCAAAGTATCAATCGATGAATTCATTAATCAAATATATTGGGCAAAATCCTAGAACAAGCAAAACATCCGATTTGGCTATTTTTTTTACGCACGTCAACCTCCAAATTCTACCCAATCAGAACGAATGCTTTTTAAGCTTAAGCAAGCAGATACTTACACACTGCTTACGGCAAGCTTTATTATACAATTTTAACATAAATTTTATTTCGTTTTACAATTATTTACAAAGTTTCAGCTAGTTTTTCTTCACGATTTTCTATTTTTACAAACTTTTAGCAATATTTCGTCTGGATATTTCAATTTTTACATACAAACATTTAGCAATTTTTTCCTCCAGATTTTTCTATTTTTAATAATTTTTAGCTATTTTTTCCTCCTTGCTAAAACTTTGTAAATTGTCACAAAACGGAATAAAATCAATGTTTACTTCGTGAAAAAATTTTCATAGAAACTGTGTAAGTAGTGAATTCTCTGCTACAAAGAACACAGGTTACGATTGGGGAGAATCTAGAGATTTCTGATTTTTCAAAAGCACGAAACTCATTCAAGCACCAGTTAGTAACATATATATGTACACTTTGCATACATAACAGAAAAAAAAAATCCTGGATGCATGAAACTCCCTGTGCAGCAATCTCTAGAATGCATGAAATTCATTCAAACAGCAGTTAATAATTTATATATATATATGTATATATGTGTATGCTTCGCGTACATTAACTGAAAAAAAAAATCCTGGATGCACAAAAATTGCTATATTCCGCACTCCCTAGAATGCATGAAATCCATTCAAGCTGCGGTCAGTAATGTTCGCACAAAAATCGGTTTACAGCAATCTCTAAAGTGCTTAAAATACATCTTATCATATAAAATCAACAAAAATGCACTTACCGTTATTTCTCATTCTTCGTTTTTTTTTAATATTTCACAGGATTTATCCTTTATGACATAAAACACATTTCATAAACATAATTCAACAAATCTGACACACAACAAACCAACCCACAGACAATAGAACTCTATTATAGAATATTCTAATCTGTCAACCAACCAATCAAATCTAATTCCCTCAAAAACCAGCTCTATTTTCAGAACCATGCATTCTGCTCATGCTAGAACCAAGCACAGAAGGCGTGGAAAAAACGCAAGAAATAAATCGGTAACAAGAAAACTCATTTATCGCTTCGCTAAATTCGATGACGCCAAGCGTCTCGCTTGTTCTAGGATTTAACCTATTTTTCTTAATTATCTGTCTTAGTTTGTGAATAAATTTTTGTAATGTCAGTTGAAACTGATCTCTCGTACATAACGATGCATCACATTTTTTTAATGTTTTTTTTTTCTACACCATGATGTTGCTATTTAACAACATTATTTTAATTTTAAAAAGAAAACAAACAACTAATAAATCAGTAAATATGAACGTTTTGCACTCCTGAAGCCCCCCCCCCCCCAAAAAAAAAAAAATATATATATATATATATATATATATTGTTTTAATTTCAGGGTAACTGAAGAAAAAAAAAATCCTTCTATAGCGTTTCTATTTTTCCATACGCTGTGAAGATTTTTTAACGGGTTCAAAAACAAATTTCACAAATACTAACTTAATTAACAAATACTTCAAAAATATATTTTTAATTCCATGTTGTTTATGTATGAAGAAAGAAACAAAAGTTTGGTAAACTTCTATCTCTGTTTAAATAGTCTATTTCAAGAATAAAAACATTCGGTAGAATGCATAGCTTTGACAATACATAAACAAAAATGAAGAATACAGTACCTTTTTTTTTTTTTTCAATTTCTTATATTTGGTGCAAGATACTACTGAATACTTTGCTACAAGATTTGTTTAAAGATATTACCCTCTCTCATGATTTTTAGGTTTCCAATGCCACGTCTACCATTGCCCCGAGAACTGACGACTGATTTCGTGATTTATTAAGTAAAATCTATATTTAACATTTGAAAATAAACTTTCACTAGAAAAAAAAAAAACAATGGTAGAACTTTGCATTTCTCTGACTTAGGAAAATAAATATTAGAAGATAAATACATATTTCTTTATTATCTGTTTTTAAAATGCAAATTTAAGAAATGAAATTGAAAAAAAAAAGGTACTGTATTCTTCATTTGTTTATATAGCTGATCAAATATACGCATTTCACTGAATGTTTGGATTCTTATACTATGAAACAGAAGCTTACACACGTGTTTTTTATCGTACATAAACAACATGGAATTAAAAATATATTCATGAAGTATTTGTTAATAGAAGTTAGAAGTATTTGTGAAATTTGATTTTCAACACTTCAAAAAATGTTCATAGCAGCGAATCGCATCGCACACGAAGAAAACAAACTGATGATTGATTCATTTTGAATGATTCCTTGTTACGCAAATTAATTGATAAAAAAAAATCTTAATCTTTTTTTTCCTTTAAAAAATCACAAATTAAATATAAATAACAATTAAATTGTATATGTATAATTATAAAATATTTCAATATTTTAATCAAGGAATCTAAATATTTTTCGACTTAATGAAGATTTTGATATAAGAAATTCTTTATTATAACAAAAAAGAAAAATATACAAACAATAATTTAATTTAATACATATATATTACATATTAAAAATTGCATTAAAAACTGTTTTCGTATTAAAAAAAAAAAAGAATCTAAATAGTTTTTCAGCGATATATATATATATATATATGCTATAACGTTTAACTGTAACCGAGATACCCATGAACTTCCTGACTGCGCAGTAATAAAAAAGGGTGAAAAGGCCGAAAATCCTTAATGTTAGTCTACCAGAAAAAGCATAAGAAAAGAGTCCAATTTTGAAACTGGATTATATAAAAAACAAGAGTTTTCCTACGTTAGCGCAATATCTTAAACGCTTCATCTAAAACCGATTAATATAATATATTAATTTTAAAAAAATCGTTCGATCCATTTTCGAGATAACAACTCTGTGCCCATTACACCATTACATTTTCCATTTTCGCTTAAAAATTGGTTTCCAGATCTCAAAATCTACTGCATGTAGAAATCTATAAATTTCAGGATAGAGTTAGGCCATAGATATAAGACTAATGTGAAAAAATCGAAACGGTATGCCGCATATTTACTGAGATATTAAATGTCGGCGTTTCGATTTTCCTTTGATGTCCTGCTAGCTGTATATATGAGAGTGACGGAATCTTCGGTTTTGGGCTTACGGTTTTCGGTTTTTCGCTGCGTCACTCAAGAGACTACCGTCTCTTATGATATATATATATACTTAAAAATTAATATTAAGGATAATTATAAATTAATTTTTGATATTTATGATAAGAGATTTGATTTTCCATTTAAAGTAAATATTTTTACCAATTTTGCTTCATGTTTACATAAATCAGTTTATAAAAATATAATTATCAATTATCTTCATCGTATAAAATACCTATGCTCAGATATAAATAAAAATAAAAATATTAGATTTATTCGAGATCAAGCAAAAATATATGGTTATCCAATTTTTATGATAAATTCAATCATCAACTCTTTTAAATAACATTTATTATATCATATAAATATAAACATGGTACGTAATAAATTATTGTTTTACTGTGCGATAACATATAACAAAAGATATAGCAAATTACAATTATAACATACATAAATACAATTAAAACATATAAGGATATTTATTAATTGATTGTACATTATGTGCACTTTATATAGTCTGTGATAGTGCGTTTAGCCGATCACCTCTGTTTTAAGTGTTACTGATGTTCAGTTTTAAAACATATATAAATTAACTTATACAAGGGAAAAGGAAAGGGAAAAAAACACACATAAAATTATACATAAATAACATTGATGATTATAAATCACATACATATCTATATGCAATATATATACAGGGTGTTCCGTTAAAGGGGTCCAATATTAATAGGGGTAATAGAGGAGATCACACGGAGCATAAATCAGTATATAATGCCTGGCCGGATCTCAATAATTTTCAAGTTACAGCAAATAGAATGAAAAATCGGAAATTTGTAAAAAAACCCTCATTGCTAAACTATCGATAATGCTACATAAAAACGAAGCACATATTTAGAAAGAGCAGAAAAAATCCTACGAAATGACATAAGTTGTTTTAGAATATTGAGAATTAATGGCGAGTTACAAGCTCTGAAACAGTGAAAAAATACAAAATCAAATATTTAGCAAAATAGTTAATCGTTAATTCCAAAAATGCAACTCTACCTACATCAAGGAAAATGTTATAAAATTTGGTCCATTCCGAAAGCTTTCGAAGAAGCTGACAATAAACCATATCAGTTTAATTGTATGGGAGAAATCAAGCAGTTCCCTAGTTACAACTCTGTACTGTTGCACGCTCGGAAAGAGCGAAACTCCACCCATGACGATTGTAAACACCCCGTTTTAATATCTTTCAATTATACATTTCTGATCAACCTCTATCAATACCCTTTCATTATTCAGTCTGGTCAAGTGAATGACATATTGTGCAGCTCTCGCCTTGTCTTAAAGCAAACTCCGTGACTGCTGCGTTTCCTCCATGAACTTTCAGGATGATGAAGAAGAAGTACTTTTTATGCAAATTTTCTATGTGTATAGGAAGAAAAGTGTAATAAAACAGCAGTCATCAGTGGGTGTTATGTTAAAGAGAGGCTGTTGTAAGTGGGATTGTAGTAAGTTGATGTATAATAATTATGCCGGAATACTCTAACGAAGAATATGCGGACATGCATCTGATGTACGGGCAAGCTCATGGAAATGCATGTCTAGCACAGCGCATGTACCGTGAGCAATTTCCAAGGAGACGTTGCCCAAGTTCGAAACTCTTCATAAAAATCGATAGACGATTACGGGAGACTGGATCGTTTAATACAGCAAGCATTGATGCAGGGAAACCTCGACATGTACGAACACCTGCAATGGAAGAAGATGTACTGAATATTTTTAAAGATAACCCCTCCACGAGTACACGAGCTGCTGCGTCTGAAGTCGGTGTTTCTCACCAAAGTGTGTGGCGTGTTCTGCGTGCAGAAAACATGCACCCCTTTCATTTGCAGTGGGTACAACTGTTATCAGTAACAGATTGTGCTCAGCGGACAGAATTCGTACGCTGGTTGCTTAATGTAACAGAAAATAATCCACAATTTCTGGAAAATATTTTATTTACTGATGAAGCAACATTTACGAGAGAGGGCGTGGTAAACACGCACAATATGCACACATGGTCATATACAAATCCGCACACTGTTTTCCCGTCGAACGCACAACAAAAGTTCAGTGTGAACATATGGGCAGGTGTCCTCG
This sequence comes from Maratus michaelseni, assembly GCA_963931845.1. NCBI lineage: Eukaryota > Metazoa > Arthropoda > Arachnida > Araneae > Salticidae > Maratus > Maratus michaelseni. The sequence goes on from OZ007599.1 coordinate 130,832,556, forward strand.
GCGATTATCTCATAGGACCATATTTACTCCCAGATGTACTCAATGGCAGTACGTACTTGGTTTTCCTACGGGATATCTTACCGCAGTTACTGCAAAATGTGCCAGCAACATTGCGCCACAATATGTGGTTTATGCACGATGGCGCACCGGCACATTTTTTCATAGGTGTTCGCAATCACCTCAATTCAACATATCCTGGGAAATGGATTGGACGCAGTGGACCTGTTGCTTGGCCTGCACGCTCTCCAGACCTCAATCTGTTAGACTTTTTTGTTTGGGGACACCTTAAATCGCTGGTGTATGAAACGCCTGTGGATACACCGGAGGATTTACTAGCGCGAATCGTTGTCGCTGCAGGAGACATTCCCAACTCCGTCGGAGTTTTTCGGCGTGTTCGCCAATCTTTACGACGTCGCTGTCGGCTGTGCGATTCTGTTAATGGGCGCAACTTCGAACACCTATTATAATAATGTCCGTTCGTCTGCCTTCCGACATTGAACTGTGCAGCGCAGGCCAGAAGACTATGCTTCACATATGTCATAAAGTACGTGGAATGTAATTCTTTATTTGTCATTTTTCTTTTATTTTCAACACTTTTTGGAACAGTATTTTGTAAGTCACAGACTGTGGTGTACTCAAATTGTAAATTACAAAGTTTGTATGGATTAATTTAAAATTTAGTGTCTTTTTTAAATTTATAATTAATAAAATTATTATGCTATTTGTTATTATTATTTCCTATCATAAATTATGATGCACATATACATACAATAATTGTCCATGTAAAACATGTACTGAAACTTCTTGCATAGTTACAAATCGCAATATTTTTAATTATTTCCGAATTTTCACCACCAGTTTAATTTTAAGGAATTTAACTTAAGCTTTATATCAATAAAAGACCACTTTAAAATGTAGACTATTATTGTAAAGTTATTTTGGTTCATTCAACTCTTGAATAATTAAAAATGTTGCATCTCAGAAGAAGCATGATCGAAAATGTATAGTTGAGAGTAATTAAAAAGGCGGTGTTTCCAATCGTGATGGGCGGAGTTTAACCTTTGCTAGTGTCAAAGAAAGCGGAGTTGTAACTAAGAAACTGATTAATTTCTCTCACACAATTAAACCGATATGGTTCATTGTAAGCTTTTTCGAAAGTTTTCGGAATGGACCAAATTTTACTACATTTTCCTTGTTGTAGCTAGAGTTGTCTTTTTGGAATTAACGATTAACTATTTTGATGTATATTGGATTTCGTACTTTTTTCACTGTTTCAGGGCTTGTAACTCGTCAATAAATATTGCTATTTTAATACAATTGATGTCATTTTGTAGGTTTTTTTTCTGCTCTTTCTAAATATGTGCTTCGTTTTTATGTAGCATTATCGATAGTTTAGCAATGAGGGTTCTTTTACAATTTTCTGAATTTTCATTCTATTTGCTGTAACTTGAAAATTATTGAGATCCGGCCAGGCATTATATACTGATTTATGCTCCGTGTGATCTCCTCTATTACCCCTATTAATATTGGACCCCTTTAACGGAACACCCTGTATAAATATGTTTTTTTTTTTTTTTTTTTAAGTTTAATTTTAATATGTCTTTTAAATACTGCATTGCATTATAAAGATTGAAACACAGTAGTAATACTATTAATTATTAATTTAATTTAATTTAATTTTTTTAAATAAATTTTGAGATATTTAAAAATATTTTTAATTGTTTATGATATATTTAATTTGATATTTAAATCAATCTCTAAATTCTATAATATATTTAAGTAGAAGTAAAATAAAACATTAATTACTTTATATAAATTCTATAATATATATAAGTGGATTAACACAGATGGCAGCACCAGCACTTTGTATTAAAAACAATATCTCTTTTACATAATATATACTCTTGTTAAGAATATTTGAAATGATGTGTAGGATGGATTAATTCTGGGTAAATTTATTCATATAGTGGGATTTTGTACGATTTTAATGTAAAACAACAAGTTAGTATTGTTTTTTACTGTTTATATATATAATTAAATCTAATATAGTGAATATGTAACTCAATCTTAATTTTGAATAATTATAATACCAATAGATGGAGGCACATTACTTGTCATGTATATGTTGATAATATTGATAATATTATATTTAATTTACCTATAGATGGCGCTATCGCTTGTATATTAATTTTACTTTTAGGTATTAAAATTGAATGGAGTATTAGTATATTCATGGATATAATTTCGTTATTAGTGTATTATCACAGAAATAAATTTGTGTGTTTTTGAATCAATTTGTGTTGGGGTGTCATAGTTGGGGTAATATTTCAAAAGATGTGCTCTCAACTTGTCTTTCAAATAATTTCTCTCAACTCGACTATGTCAGCAAGTGTGAGATGTTTCATATGTGTGCCATGTGGACGTGTGGTATCATGAAGAAGGATTCTGGATAATTATTGTGAGTAAAATATTTCATTTACTATTTACGGGTTTTTATTTCCAATTTTATTATTTCAAACTGATATCTGGTGGTAATTCAGTGAGGTGTTGTATACAGATTTTACTATAATTGATATGAGTGAAGTATTTTATCTATTCTTTACGGGTTTTTTATTTAAAATTTTATTATTTCAAATTTTAATATTTCCAATTGTTTTCTGGTAATAATTCAGTATACCTGGGTGATTCTACTGATCTTAGCATATATGCCAGTAGAATTATGAAATACTGAATTATTTTTTTAAACACATGTGGGTACATCCAGGCTGATGATTATATCTACATGTGTTTTTTCATATCCAATTCTGATTTAATTCTCTTGTTGTCCAATTTTCCATTGTATATGGTTCATATTTTATTTCTTAATCCATTTGTATTCACTTGATAGCAATTCCAATTGATATTATTTTTTTTTTTCTCTCTCTCTCTCTTTTTTAAATTTTTTTCATGATTTCAGTATTTTTGGCCAATTACCATTGAAGCACAAGCTATGGTAATATTATGATTGCACTTGTTAATCTATTAGCTATGTGGTATTCTGTCTACACATTATCATTAATTATCTCTTTGGAGATTTAAGTAGAATGATACAAGAACTTGATATGTTTTTTGAAATTCATAGATATTATAATTATATATATATATATATATATATATATATATATATATATATATATATATATATATATATATATATATATATACAGAGTTATTCGAAATGATGGACCCATTTTCAAAAAATTGCATTTATTAAAGTACAAATCCAAAATGAACAATCTTTATACCAATGAAAAGAGGAAGCTTCAAAGTTTTTTTTAAGACATTAAAAATGTTCAATGTGTCCACCGTTTGCTGCACGACAAACATCTACGCGATAGCCAAACTCGTCCCACACACGAGAAAGCGTATCTGCTGTTACTGAGTGCACGCCTTTCAAAGCGGTGATGGTTCTAGAGGCGGCCGGTAGAGGTCGCTCGTCAATAAGCCACTGCGAGCTGAGTGCACTGCTGCTGTGCACTCAGTAACAGCAGATACGCTTTCTCGTGTGTGGGACGAGTTCTGCTATCGCGTAGATGTTTGCCGTGCAACAAAGGGTGGACACATTGAACATTTATAATGTCTTTAAAAAACTTTGAAACTTCCTCTTTTCATTGGTATAAAGATTGTTCATTTTGGATTTGTACTTTAATAAATGCAATTTTTTGAAAATGGATGCTATTAGACATAATAATGATGCTATAAGTGTGGATACATGGGTTCGGGAGATGCAAGATTCAGAGCATCCCTGTGTATTATTTTACAAAGCACAGGTTAATGATTTCACAGACCATCCATTCTTAAAAGCTGAGGATTTTGTTTTGATTATTATGACAGAGGCCCAGAGTGAATTTCTTAAAAAATATAGTTCGGATATTATATGCATTGATGGCACTGATGGCATGAACAGTTATGGATTTGAGTTGGTAAAACTAATGGTAATAGATGATATGAGAGATTTTGCTATCTTTGTTTCCATTCTAAAAACTAAATTGATAGATAACAGGAGAAGGGTGGGCATCTCTAGAGCTCCTATAGTACAAGCTGAATCTTACTGCCATTTAATAAACCAACGGACCAAACACCAAGCTAAAACCAGTTAGCTTACTACAGTGACAGGGACGGCAAACACCTGCTCTGGCGGTAAACTAATACTTAGCTGGCTTACAATATGGTGGTTATTTCGGGCGTATGTGTCAACTCCCCTTATAGAAGCCTTAGTTAGGTCTTTCCTGAAGGGAAAGATAATATAAAAAATTGGAAATTTAATGTTCTTTTGATTGGAGTGTCGAGTCTCATGCTAGGATGAACAAATATTTTTCAAGGTCGGGCGTAGGCCCACACCTAGCTACGGGTCTGAAGAAATGTTAAGACTTTCCTAAAAATTCTCAGATGAAACATAACCGAAATTCCCATAGTCAGCACACACAGTTGTAGTGAATGAAAGAAAAATGAGTGACTCCAAATATTTTCGAACAAGCAAAGCCCAATTGATTTTTATTTATTTTCTAGCTCTTTGCCAATAAGACTGTAGGGCCGGTTACATACTTGAACATCTATTCATATCAAAGGAGAGAATTCAATTATGTTGAAAAAACAGAAATCATTTTATGCTCATTTTATTCTGATGACTATTTTGAGTCTCATCCTGGCCTGTCAGTGAGGAATGCCCAATGCAGCAATATCTGACTCATCCATAAAATAAGGATCTTTCTTACTTCTATGGACAGATCTGAAAGAGAAAGAAATGAGCGAATTCTATTATTTTGAAAAACAGAAATCATTTTTTTCTGATGACTGTTTTGAGTTTCATCCTGGCCAGTCAGCGAGAAATACCCAATGCCGCAATATCTGACTCAACCATAAAATAAGGATTTTTCTTACTTCTATGGGCAGATCTGGTAGAGAGAGAAAAAAAATGTTTCTTGATAAAGATTTTGCTATATTTGTTTGCATTTTAAAAACTATATTGATAGGTAGCAGGAGGGTGGGCATCTCTTTGGTTAGGTCTTTCCTGAAGGGAAAGCTAATATAAAAAATTGGAAATTTAATGTTTTTTTGATCGGAGCGTCGAGTCTCATGCTAGGATGAGCAAATATTTTTCAAGGTCGGGCGTAGGCCCACACCTAGCTACGGGTCTGAAGAAATGTCAAGACTTACTTAAAAATTCTCAGATGAAACATAACTGAAATTCCTATAGTGAGCACACACAGTTGTAGTGAATGAGTGAATCCAAATATTTTTGAACAAGCAAAGCCTAAACACTTGATTTTTATTTATTTTCTAGCTCTTTGCCAATAATACTGCAGGGCCAGTTACATACTCGAACATCTATTCATATCAAAGGAGAGAATTTGATTATTTTGAAACACAGAAATCATTTTATGCTCCAGACGGACAGCTGGGAGTCACATTTTCCACAGGACCCAGTTTTGTAACTCGGGGATATGATGGATTTGAATTGCTATACACAGTTCAAGCAAGTAAGCATTCATTTATTTAGATTTAATTTAGTATTTGATTATGTAAAAATTAATAAGTACTAGACGACGAAAAAGTTCAAAGATCAGGGGTTTCCAAATGATGAATCGAAATTCGCAACCTATTGTCAATTGAATTAACGTGGGTGCCTAAACTATTGATTGAAAAAAAAACCACTTTGCAATGATTCAGTCATTGATGATCTACAGACCAAAGCGGATAAAGAATTTAAAAGCTGGGCCTTAAGGCTGCTCATCATTAAACTTCCCGATTTCATTCGCTAATGTTAATCCTATGGGCGTAGGATGCATTCATATTTTTAAAATATCTCCTCAGGAAATTAATATTTTTAACTTCTGTTTTCTTTGTACTGTTCTTAACGGATGCCTCTTTTCTTTCTTAGTTATCAAAATATTTCTAAAATATGTGCTTAATTTATAATTTTTTGTGTTAATATCTTAGTAAAACTTAATAAGATTTTAACACTTTGCATAAAATTAAGTATATATTTTAGAAAACATTTGACAACTAAGAAAAAAAGACATCCTTTAAGAACAGTACAAAGAAAACAGAAGTTAAAAATATTAATTTCCTGAGGCAATATTGTAAAAATACGAAAGCATCCTACGCCCATAGGATTAACATTAGTGAGGGGAATCTGGAAGTTTACTGACGAGCAGCCTTATGGGGAGACTTCACTCCAAAATCTTTATAATCAAGATTTTAAAAAAAATCATTTAAAAACCCGTTTTTATCATTAATTTAGAAGTAAAAAAGGGCGAGAATCTTCTGTATCTCGGCCGATTCTTACTCAAAAATAAATATATATATAAAATCTATGCTCCCTCCTAAAATCCACCCCCCCCCCAAAAAAAAAATTAAAATTAAAAAAAAAACCCTTTTTAAATAATTTTATTTATTTGTTTTTTATCGTAACAATAATCGTAACAATCGTAACCTCCCCAGCACACAAACTTTAAAATCTTTAAAATTATTTTTTTAGAGTAGAGAGAAAACTTAGGTGACGAATTACCTATTTATTTTTACTAGAGAGCAACAAATAAAATAAAATATTTCTTCAGATAAGAGTTTTACAAATTTTACACTTTGTATTCTCAGGGATGAGGGAGTAATATGAATTTTAAATGAAATAGTTTGTAATTTAGATGATTTGTTATTCATTTATTGTTAATAGAGAGCAATAAATAGGACAAATTTTTTTTTATAAATAGCTTTAAAAAAATTATAGGGGTTAGCAAAGAGGGGGGAAGCAGAAATTTTGGGGGTAGAGAGATAATTGAAATGGTTGATTATTTATTTATTGTCACTAGACAGCAACAAATAGAGCATATATGTATCTATATATTTAAAATGCTAAGCGTTTTCTTTCGACAATCCGTGAGAACAAACTACTACATCAAATCAAATGATTATTTTTTTAAATGAAAGATATTTGGACACAGATTTGTTATCGTACATTCGTTTGTTTGAAAATTTAATTAATTAGCCGTAATTTTAAATTAAACTTTCACTTCTGCGTAAGACGTCATAAAGTTGGCAATCGAGCAATGCCCACTGTTGCGAGGCACAGAGTAAAGAGAAACTGTGGTTATGCGAGGATAAAAGAGAAATAATAAATATTAAAAGCACGTGGCTTTTAGGCCGAATTTTTTAATTTGGAAGTTAAATTTCTGTAAAGATATTTATCTGCGTGTTTTATAAGCGAATAAATATTCATATTTATTGTGACGTCACGGGAATATTGTCCATTGGATTTATTTTATCATTATGCATTATAACTTTGTTGATGCCATTTTTTCATTACAATTAAATACAAAATATATTTTTATTTGTATACATGGTGTTTAAGAATAAAAGTAACGTATACAAAGTACGTGTGAAAAGTTTGCGCCGGTGAAAATGACGTTACGCTGAGATGAAAAATTTATATGATTGTGTCAACATGACGTAATTTTAATTGATTTTTCAATTTTTAATTTTAAAGATTAGAACTGGAGTCTTTATTGGTTGCTTCATCTTGATTGCATACCTTGATTACATGTTACCGATTACTTTTTGTAAATTATAGGTTAGAAGATTATGGGTTAGAAAACAATTCACAAACGAATTCCTTTTAGCATTTAAAATAAATATATTTTAGGTAGATTTAAGAAAAAGTTGAAAGATAGATTTTTTAATAACTCAGATATAAAAATATTTGGCACAATGTTCGACTAAACTTTGTTTAAATCTTTTTTACATGCAAACAAATTGACTTAATTTTTAGCTATTATTCGGTAATTAAAAAGTATAATTTTATTAACTGTGGCGAAATAGCAAAAATATATTGCTTCTTACAATTATAAGATATATACGGTACTTTCTAAACAGATTAAAAGTAATTTAAAAATTCTGAAACTTTAATATATATATATATATATATATATATATATATATATATATATAATTCAGTATAATAATTATTTTTTATTGCACTTAAAAGCACAGCACTTGAAAAATAAAGATATTTACAATGTTATATATCATGCAAAACAACTTGCTAAAATTTAAATGAAATTTCCTGCTATCAGTATATACAGATGAATACAAATATTTATAATATATATTTTGTTTCGATTTCAATGAGCCTGTGATTAGACAAAAGTAGTACTTCATTCATAAGAACATATTTCAATGTTAAAATACTTGCAGAGAACACCTGAAAGTACTTTTACTTAAAAAAAAATATATATCTGTTGACATAATAAAAACTCATTGTTTGATTATTATTAAAACAAGGATACAGTACAGTAGTTCAAGAAATACTTAATTTTTTATATATTTACAGAGTTATATGTCATGCAAAACAACTTGCTAAATTGAAATAAAATTCTCTGCTATAAGTATATAGTATAAAGATAAATACAAATATTTAAATATTTTGTTTTGATTTCAATGAGCCTGTTACCAGACACAATTAGTACTTCACTTACATAATACACAGGCATTTTGTTAAAATACCTTGGATTAAAAATTTATAAAAAAAAAAAATATCACCAAATCTTAAAGACTGCAGTATGAAAGCCTACTGTACGATCTATTGGTAATAGATAATTAGTTAATTCTTAACATATGGCATGAGTTCCTTGAGACACCATGTATATATTTCTGATGTCAACAGTCCTTTTCTATGCAGATATAAAAAGTTAAGATTGGGTGCTATTACGAATAAAACTATTTCTGTTTCTCAAGCCACATTTACTATAAACACAAATTTCCATTGCCCTACCTTAAAATAAAATGCTAAATATGTTAAAAAATATTCGGAGACTAGATCAAAATTCAGAAACATATTTTGAAGATTGGGTGCAATTACGGATAAAACTATTTAAATAACAATGTCGCAGTTATTCGTTTAAAAAGATAGTAATGACATTTATCTGAAAATCCATAAATATATCGCTGATTTGCTAGTATTTAGCTTAAAAAATATGGCTGGGACTCATATTTAATATAAAGTATAGGCGTAGTGTCAGGAGGAAGGGCGGGGGGGGGGGGGGGTGTACACAAGCAAGCTTTCCATCACTTTTTCTGAAAAGGAATGATCGCAATATTTAAAGTAGTCGTTGGGGGCCACCGTAATACTTACCCATCATGGATATGCATAATGTAAAATATTAAAATAAAAAATGTGTAAACTACTTATAAAATGCATTGCGATTCGAATAAAATCGTGGCTTGATGACGTCATAAACTTTAAAGGCTCGATTACTGAATTGCTTAAAAGAAACATCCTTATAACTCCAAAAACAATAATCCTATTAACTAGCGATTTATTGCATCTGATTAAGCGTCTCATTTACAATTAAAATACATCTTTGAACTGAAATTTGAATGAAATACAGGGTCATGAAAAATCGAAGAGTGTGGAAAATAGGATTACAAATATCTCGGAAACTAACTATCCGATCGACTTCATGCTTTCTGCAAAATTTATGGTTTTTTATTGTCTTTTAGATTCACTCCTTAAAATAAACAATTTCGAAAAATTTTATATACCTTTTATCAGAACGAATATTTCGAGAGTCCGAAAAAAATAGTTCCGTTTAATCGAGGTTACTGAAATTCAAAAGGCTTCTTCCCATTATTACATACTAAGTACATACCAAATTTCAAGTCTCTATCTCAATTTTTTCGGGAGATAGAGCGTTTACAGACACACAGACGGACAGCAATTTTTTTTCCTAAAAATATGATTTTCGGAATCTCCAGTGTCTGAAACGTGTAAATCCGTCAAAAAAAATTTTTCGATTTTCAAAACGATTACAAGACTTACCCTATACTACGTATGATGGGTAAGTAAAACGCTGAATTTCTGTCTTAAATAATCCGAAAAATTCTTTCTAGAAGAAGTTGACAGAAAACATCCTTTTTATGTATATACATGACAAACGTACTACATGGTGTTACTGGTAAAATTTTGTTAATTCTATTTTATACGGTTTTCTTTCTGTTATTTTCATATACCAGTTGGTCACAAAACACATAATATTTTATGAGTCTCCGCTAAAGGAAGTTTCAAAATTTCTGACATACAGGGTGGTTGGTTATAATTAAAGTTACACTACTCAGACCAATCTGGAGCCCGTTTTGGTTGACGGATTTCACTGAAACTTGGTATATACGTTATATGGACCATAGGAAAGAGAATATCCAATAAAAAAAGTTCAAATTTTAATCACCAGGGGGAAAAAACTGCATAAAGATATAGAAACACAAATTGGAAACATAAAACTTTATTTAATCACTGCATTTGTTCAATGTGCATTCTATTTGTGTTAATGACATGTTCAACAGAAAGCAAGCATAATACGTCATGTCGCTTCAATTCCTGAAGAATAACTTTGTGCTTCTGTTGAACATGTTTTAACACACTTTGAACATGCTATTGACACATGGAATGCACATCGAAGAAATGCTCTGATTAAATAAAGTTTTATGCTTCCAGTTTCCGTTTCCGGTTCTTTATGCGCCATTTTTTTACCTGGTGGTCGAAATTTGAGGTATTTTTTAATTGGATATTTCTCTTTTCCATGGTCCATATAATGTATATTCCAAGTTTCATCGAAATCTGTCAACCAGAAAGGGCTCCAGATTGGTCTGAGTAGTTTACTTTAATAATAACCACCCTGTACATCAGGTTTGGCCAATTTTTGCCTAAGTAGAAAAAACCATCCCGGCAAAAATATTTTTCACCACAATTTTTGCCACTTGCAAAAATTACTAGTATTTTAAAACTGGGTTTTAAGTATTTTCTTTTAATTACATGATTTAAATTACAATCTTGATCACTGTTTTTGTAAATCATTAAAAAATGCATTCTCAAATTTCTTTAAATGAAATTTCTAACATAACCTATTTTTTTATACTTCTAAAAATAGTGCAACATTAGCAGATGCTTGTCATTTGTGATCTTCTTTAATCTTTAGTACAGAATCCTGTTTTGCAAAGTCAAAAAGCGTTTCAACCAAGCAGTTCTACCATATCATTTAGTCATATATTTATTACACACAAAATATAGGGGGGCGTTATTGAATTATGAACAAAAGGAGAAAGCTCGAAATTGGTTGCAAGAAATAGATCCTGAATGTGTACTCTTGCTATAAAATTTTGACATGAAAGAATCGCCCTGAAACATATTTTAGTGCTAATGTTGTGGAAGCAGTTACAGCTCACAAATGGTGGGTTAAGTATTTCAACTGTTTATGACATATCAAAAAAAATTTGTGAACTAATTACTCATTTGCAAATTTGTTGCCCAAATTCTGCTGCTGTTGAAAGAACAATTTTCAAATTTTCCTTTTATTCATTCTGATATCAGAAAAAAACTTTCTCTATAAAGTTCCTCAAAACTTTTAACTTGCTATGATGCAATGTTTAAAAAAATACTTGCAGTAATTTTGTGCTCTGTTTGACTTTGAAATATGTCTTTCTTTAAATGTTTTACTTTAATAAAATAAAAATGTACATTTGTAGTTTTATTATTATAGTTATGTCATTTCTTATTAATTGATTAATTATAAATTAAAAAAAATCATTAAGGTGCAAAATGTAAAAGGTTAAAATTGAAATATATAGTATGATATTTTTTTCCCACACTTCCTCATTTTTTCCCTTTTTGCCAGTTTTTTCCGTTATTGTCAATTTTTGCAAGTTTTTTTTTCCACTTTTTGCCACCGTCCTGGCAAAAAACAAATCCTGCGTGTACGTTACACATTATTTTGTTATTCAATGAATATTTTACTACTGAACAAGATTGATTACATAAACAATATCATCATTATCTCATTTTTACAATTCATAAAACTACTTTTTATATAATCCTTTTTGTGAACAAAATTTTTCTTTATTCTAGATTTGACAAAGTGCCGCCGTTTGGAAGATTTCTGGTGCGCTAACGGAAAATGCATTTCAAAATCTTTTAAATGTGATGGCCACAACCATTGTGGTGACCGAAGTGATCAAAATAATTGTACGTATAGCTTTACATTTAATTGCATGAAATTAACCAAAGTTTGCAAAATATTCGAAGTCAAATAGCATAAAAATCATAACACTAGACTTTTAAGGTGCTAGGAGACCAATAAATTACTTAATAGTAAATAAATAAGGGGTTGGCTACTAAACTTTTCTTTTTAGTTTCAAAACTTTGGAGCTTAAATGGAAAAGATATGATTAACCAACCTCCTAAATAAATGGATTTGGAAATAATTGCATCAAGTCAAATAAATATTATATTTAATGTAAAAATGTAACAGAATTAACTTATGTAAATATATATAAGTAATATAGTAAAGTAAAGTATAAGTATAGTAAAGTATAAGTAATATAGATATAAGTAAATAGATATAAGTAGGATTTAGATAAAATAATTTTCTAAATGAATTTTGCCCATTTCTGAATATTTATGTTCTCAAATTGAAAACATGTCTTTTTCAAAATACAAATGGTGATCAAAATAATAGAAACACCCAGAAATAAAACAAATATTAATACGGCGTAGGCAGTGATGCCAATTTAGCGAGCTATTTTTCCAAAAAGTCTATCACTACTTCCAATAGTATTTTTTACTTAATTTAATCATGGAGTGTCTGCCATCAAATAAAACAAAGATTATTATTCGAAAATAGGGGTAGATATTTTGAATAAAAAATGCACTTAGTTAGCAACCCCGTGCGTATGGCTGCCTTCAACAAGTACTAATCTTAATTCTTCTAGGAATTGAAGTGTTTTGGAATTTTATATAATCATGCAAAGCGTATAATATTTTTTCTCAATCATTTAACTGTATTATCTAATTGTGTTAGTTCCTATTAGCTTAGTGTCTGTGCAAGAAAATATATAAGATTATTTCATGTTAGTAAACAAGGGCAGCCATATTGCTTAACTAATTGTTGTTGCTAATATATACAATTCTGAATAACATATTCTAGAAAATTAAAGCAATGAATGAACAGTTAATTGAAATCCATAATTTAAAATAATATGTTAAGAGATCTCATGACATTATAAAATTTGTCGTCATATGTTTACAAGGTACCTTAGTAAAACAACGTAAGACCTCTTAATAAAAGAAAACTGCCCAGTTAAACTGACGGCATTGAGCTCACAGGCTATTCACACTAACTGTAAATTATATTCTTATTTCAAAGAATTTGAAATAAGCCCTCGAAAAATGAAGAAATCGACAATATATTAAGAGGGGGAACCAGCCCCCGTTTCTCCTTCTTATAATTAATCAATGAACCCATAAAACTAATCAGAGAAGCGCCTTACCACAATGAACCTATATACAAAATTTGAAAAAATCGGATAATTCTGCATGAAAAATCCATTTATCTAAATTAAAGGGGGGGGGGGGTTAGCCCCCCGTCCCCCCTTTATACTTAACCAAAGAATCCCCAAAACTAATCAGAGAAGCGCCTTATCACAATGAACATATATATATAAAATTTGAAGAAAATCGGATAATTCTGCTTAAAAAACCCATTTATCTATATCAAGGGGGGTTAGTCCCCCCCCGTTCCCCCCTTTATACTTTACCAGTGAACCCCCAAAACTAATCAGGGAAGTGCCTTACCACAATGAGCCTATATACAGAATTTGGAGTAAATTGGATAATTCTGCATGAAAAACCCATTTATCAAAATTAAGGGGGGCGGGTAGCCCCCGTTTCCCTCCTTTACACTTCACCAATGAACCCCCAAAACTAATCAGGGAAGCCCCTTACCACAATGAGCCCATATAGAAAGTTTGAAGAAAATCGGATAACTCTGCATGAAAAAAATCATTTATCTAAAATAAGGGGGGAGGATTAACCCCCCCCGTTAGCCCCTTTATACTTAACCTATGAACCCCTAAAACTAATCAGGAAATAACATTATCACAATGAACCTATATACAAAATTTGAAGAAAATTGGATAATTCTGCATGAAAAAACCATTTATCCAAATTAAGGGGGGTTAGCCCCCCGTTCCCCCCCCCCTTTATAGTTAACCAATCAATCCCCAAAACTAATCAGGGAAGCGCCTTATCACAAGGAACCTATAAACAAAAGTGGAAGAAAATCGGATAACTCTGCATGAAAAATTCATTTATCTAAATTAATTGGGAGGATTCCCCCCCCCCGTTAGCCCCTTTATACTTAACCTATGAACCCCCGAAACTAATCAGGAAAGAACCTTATCACAATGAACCTATATACAAAATTTGAAGAAAATTGGACAATTCTGCATGAAAAAACCATTTATCTTAATTAAGGGGGGTTAGCCCCCGTTCCCCCCTCCTTTATAGTTAACCAATCAATCCCCAAAACTAATCAGGGAAGCGCCTTATCACAAAGAACCTATAAACAAAATTGGAACCAAAACGGTTATTTCTGTCAAGAGTTATCGCGTTACGTACGTACATACGTACATACATACATACAGAACGGGCGGGCACATAAGCTCTCAGGCTTTGATAGCCTGTGAGCTAAAAAATATTCTGATCAGAGATTTAAATATTGAACTCCTAAAATACGTCGCAACATAGAATTTTTTATGTATTTTTTTGTGTATTGTTCTGGTTGTTTTGTATTTAGTGTATATGGGTATCAATCTATGGCTAGTTAATTCTTCTTCTCAACTCAATGGAGAAATGTGTGATATCATCACATATTTGTTCAGAACTAAAATAATTAAAATAAAATATTTCTTAAATTAAATCCTTTAGAATTATAGGTAACCTTGTTAAACAAGTAAAATAAAATAAATCTCATTCCTTATCAGCTAGCTATAGATATATATTCAATGAACACATATACTCTTTATCTTTGTTAAATATAATAAAAGTATTTTGACTTTTCTTTTTCAAAGACATAGCCTTTAATAGTATTTTTGCCCTTCTGCAGTTAATAAAACAAAATAAGAGATATTCCTTTTAACATCTCAGCTATGACTAAGTTCAAGTCATACTTATTTCTATAGAAACATCATATGTAAATGCTAATGATTCTCACGGAGGAACATGAAATTTAAAAAAAGGGTTAAAACTCATTTCTCGCGCCATCTGCTTGTGTCTGCAATTTCAGAAATTTACATTAAGATCTATTTTTGTGCCCATGTACATCTAATAATTTTAGATTTGTCATAATCTTCTAACAGTTTTCCAAATGATAATATGCCAAATCTGTTATATTATTTGGTGTGTCTGGATTTCAAACTTTTTTAATGTAAAGACGTAACCATCCTGTAATTTGTGATTACATGTGGCGACATGAGAAATTTAATTTGATAATCATACTTCATAATACTGAACTTCTCGCTGCCAGCTTGAAAGGATGTTGCTTGTCATGGGGACCACACCTCAATATACATCTTTAACTCATCTCTTTAAATAAAATATTCCTATGGAGAACTTATAATTTCTTCAGTTATTTTGCTTTTATAAAAGTATATTATTTTACTACTGTAATGTTATTTTAACGAATCTACAATCATTTTTGGATTGAAGTATTCTCAAGGGTCGATGCAGGGTTTTTTCTTGGGGCCCATTTTGTGAAAAGTAAAGGTTATTTTTGTGAAAAATAACATTTTGTAATGAAAATTGAAATCCAGTTAATCAAATTTTAACCAAGCATTTATAAACAAAAAATTTTTAAAAGCCTTTTGCTGAAGTTTTCCTCTCTGGTGAACTTGTTTGTTTACAAATTACGCATTTTAAAACATCACAAAATAATAAATAAATAATAAATAGTAAGTTTTTATGGAATAGAATTTTGTGAAGGGCCCATTTTATCAAATTGATTTTTGTGAAGGGGCCCATTTTATTAAATAGATTTTTGTGAAGGGGTCCTAAATAGGCCCCTAAATAGGCC
The DNA here is from genome assembly GCA_963931845.1 of Maratus michaelseni. Taxonomy (NCBI): domain Eukaryota; kingdom Metazoa; phylum Arthropoda; class Arachnida; order Araneae; family Salticidae; genus Maratus; species Maratus michaelseni. The sequence goes on from OZ007599.1 coordinate 130,848,491, forward strand.
CCAAAATTTTCCTGGATCGACCCCTGATTCTCTCAAATGATAACCACCTATTCCGTACTCGATGATGACTAACAGTATATTGTACCAAAGTCTGCCATCTTGCACCATTCGCATCTTCATACCAGCTCTCTGAGGGTAGAATATTATATAATCTGTAGTAAAAATATTCTGGTAGCCAGAATTGTTTTTCTTGAATATGAATCCCATTCGTTGTATTTATTTGCGTAATTTTTTGCATCCCTAATTTTCTTAATGGAAAAAAAAATTTCAAAAAAGCAAAACTTGATCCCAGTAACACAAACGTGAGATATTTGTAAATACCGGACAGACTTATACAGACTTCGGGCAAGTTTCTTTTTTGTCCCACGCAGTCTAGGTGATTTAAGTTAACTTACACCCCCAAATTCACTGATCCGGAAATTCACCGTCAACTTCAGCTATTCTGATTTGAACCTGAAATCCAATTCACCATTAACTCAACCTGCCGGAATGGGAGTAAAAATCGAAAGTAAGAGCAAATAACTCAACCTAGCTTCAAACAGTGAGTTAGTGAACCACGCATGCCCAGTTGAAGGAAAGATAATGCTTAAGAAAGATGCTTTGATATTTCTTTTTTTAGACAAAGCTGTTTGTGATTCAGTAATTAAACGAAATGTTGATTATAAAAGATGTTAATATGAAATAATGTGTACTAATGTTTTGTCGTTTTTAGATATTTTATCCACCTATGAACTCAAAATTATATTAATTTGTGATGAAGCTTTCAAGATACTGATTTACTTGTATTTTTTGGTAGCACCATCTACAGAATGCGAATAGAAAAAAAGCCTGTACAGCCTAATTTTGTAGTGATAGGTTTCAAATATTTTTTTTAAATAATAATAAATAAATAAATAAAAACATTTTCCTTCCATTTCAGTTCCCTCGTCCCACCTTCATTTTTGTTTAAAGCATAAATTTTCGTTTAAGTATTGCGGACATGTGGTCCTTCATTCATAATAGATATATAATAATCTGTTGAACTATACTATATACCATAATAACTTTTTTAAACTATACTTGTTAAGTTTGAAATAATTATTTTTGCTTGAAAGAAAGTTTTTTCAGAGAGTTTCTTGAACACATGTCTAGTTTAGTGCATATTGCGAAGTGCAGTGAGCAAATTTTCTTGAAAAATTTCGCACTAGACTAGAAATGTTTTCGGCCATCTTTTAAAATGATTAAAAAAGTACTTCTGAAAATCTTTCATAATATTATATATTTCAGATGTAGTTATATCTGAAATTAAAAAAAAAAAAAAAAAAAAAAGACTTCTCTCATCTCGCATTTCTTTTCTACTGGGCATGCAATTTATCGAAGATATTTTAATTGAATATGTATTCAATTACATTAGCTAAGTAAATATATATATATATATATATTCGAAATAAATATATGAAAATATCTTTATATAATATTCGTTGCAAAAAATAAATGAATAAATGACCTATCGCGTTATTTACTTTTATTCTACTTACTGCTGCTAGCCTAATCAGATAATTGTTATAGATTAAAGAAAAAAAATTATTTTTAATTATTAAGTATCTGCTTTTTTAGAATTTTACTGTAATTTTGTACATAATTTTGTAAAAATGAACGTCTTACAAATGTATCAGCATTTCTAATCTTTGTGTCTAATTTTATGGACGAACAAAACCATCAAATCAAAATGGTAATTCCAAATTCATTTGTAAGGTTTATCTATCTAAAAATTAAACATGATAAGTATGCACTTCCAATGCTTGCTTTGGATTCGTTATTGAAAAGAAACACATAAAAATGGTACCAAGCAAGGATCAAACTCACAGTGATTATTACTATGTCATGTGATTCCTTTAGCCAATCAGCTATGTACATATCAAACGTAGGTTCGCTAACCTAAGGTCGAGTAATCCGCGACCTGCGTTATACATGGTCGGTGCATGACGTTTAAAACGTCACATGGAGTGGATCATTTTTACAAGATGATTGGTGGAAAACGGGGGGTGCGTCGCTTTGCACCAATCACCCTGTAAAAATTATCCACTCCGTGTGACGTTTTAAACGTCATGCACCGGCCGTGTATAACGTAGGTCGCGAGTAATCACGGCTCTGAAATTAACGAGGAATTCGAAATTGTAACTTGCGGTTACCTTTTCTAAACCTAGCATTTCTCAACTGCGAGTTGAAGGTTGGTGGTGAATTGCCTGGTGAGTGAGTTACAGAAACTCATTTACTTCAAGCAATAGATCATTTTTAACTGATGTCACACATTAGCAACCAACTTAACAACATGGTAAGCAATTTGTTTGCCCATTTTTGTCAATTTCGATTGGTCTGGTGATAATACTGCCTGACAAATTGACGATTTTGGTTGGTTGGATATAAATGGAAGGATTGTGATCACGCGGTTGAAACTGATCTATTTATGCCAAGATATAACCCGCTATCATGTACTCTGATTGCTATTAACTTACTCACTGATCCTTAAGTTATTTTCGGAGTCAGTAGCACTTTTTTGTTGTTATATCAGATAGTTGAGAAGGGGAGGGTTGTTGAATTTGTACATGTTTTTAATTTGTTAAAAAAATGTATTTCTATTTTTTAAATGCAGGTTAAAAATTACAGTGTTACACATAAGAAAAACTTACACTTAAAAGAACACTCTCGTTATGTAACTAATCAAGAAATTTCTAAATCTTCTATTGCCAAGCACTCTTGGGATTCCGGCCATTGTTTTAATTTTAAAAATGCTAAAATTATCTTTAATGCTAATAGTATCTCTGAATTGGACTTTCTTGAAAATTTAGCTATTTATCTTAATCGTGAAGTTATTGTTAATGATAAATCTGATTCCACAATGCTCTCTGCTGCTTGGAAAAACCTCTTCAGTACTTCCATATAATTTATTTTTGTATTAATTAATTTTAGTCTGTTTTTATATATATTTATATATTTTGGTTACTTATTTAATTCTTAATTTTCATCTGTTTCCATTTTTTAATATATTTGTGTGCTTTATTTATTTATTCATTTATTTTTTTTTTTTTTTTTTTTTTTTTTTTTTTTTTTTTTTTATTTATCTATTTATTTATTTATTTATTTTTTCCAACTTCCTTATTCCCCTTCTATTTTATATTCTCTATTGTTTTGATTTTACTCTTCTGTGATTGGCTGTTGTCTTCTGTTTTCCTATTGGCTGTTGATTTCTACTTTCCTATTGGCTGTTGCTTCAGCTTGTTTCCTCTCCCTCATCTCTCATTTCAGTCTTGCTGCTGCTTTCATAGTAGACGCACGTCTTTTTGCGCCTGACGAAGAAAGACCCAGTTCTTTCGAAAGGCCTAGCGCATTTTAAAGTTTTTGATGGTGTTTTAAGAAGTTATTTTAGTTCTTTTTGTTACACATTTATTGACTTACACGTACGTGCATGCTTCGATATTTTTCAGATAAATTAACTTTCTTGTTGTTGTTGTTGTTTTGCTGTATGAACAGGCATTTTTGATTCCTGGCCTACCACCTCCAAAATCACAGATAAGTTAACTTAAATATCGCAGTCTGTACAGGTGTTATGTCATATCTGCCAGGAACGCTGGCTGAAACTCTGATTGGTTCATTACAAAATTATACAAGCCATACCGTTGCTGAGCATCTCCTGATAGTAGTGTCTGTAAAGCAGTGTTGTCGGTACGGATGAGCATTTGATTGCTACAGGATTTTCCATACGTGGCTTTTTGAAGTCCACACTGGGCACTAACCTATCCTGTGCTGCTTTGAGAATTGTTAAGGGCACATGCTAAGAATCCTGTGGTTGCACTTCATTCCCTGCATCTGGCAGTCTGCCAGATCAATGAGAGTTGCCCTTACGAAAGTGGTTGATACAGTAACGTACAATTGTGTAGAATTCTAAAGTATTTTATCAAAGCTTACATTTAGAAACAGAAAACAATTCTATCATCATACAGTTTCACAAAAGTTTGATTTTAATTATCTTTTGAAAAAGCATGCTATAGAATCCTACAAAATTACGGCTGGTTTTCTATCAACTACTTTTGAAGAATTCTATAGAATTCTATTAGCCTTTCTATAGACAATCCTATAAAATTCTGTAGAGCCTTAGACGATATTTCATAGAGTTCTGTAGAAAATTTTATAGCATTGAATTCTACAAAAGTAGTTGATAGAAAAGCCAGCCATAATTCCATGGAACTCTTTCTATAGAATTTTGCATAGAATTTTATAAGGAATTTTTGTAAAGGGGAGTCACACAGCCAAACATCTTTCCTCTAACTCAATATTAAGGATGGTCTTCCAAGATGGATGTGGTCCTGTAGTTAAACATCCACAATATAACCATTCTCTCTTTCTTTCACTGGGACTGTATTCACTGTATAGGAACATTTCTCAATATTCAGCATTGGAAAATTTCTCTGTGACTGCGGGTTTGACTGACACCTCTTGGGTACTCTCTTTAATACTTTTAGAAAGGTACTACGTTGCATACACATTTGCATATCACACAAATTGTATTCGATTTGAATACTTAATGCGAGATAAGTTGGTTGGTGTTTTACGGATTTGTTTGTTTTTATTGGAGTTATTTACCCCTAATTGAATAATTAAGTGCTTGTCTGCTCTACACTTGCAACACTGAATTTTTGCAGTGACTTTGGGACAAGAGCCTATATCCACAGTGTCTATGATCGCATGCTCAGACCGCGACCTAACATCACACGGATGTACACGGCAATTGCCACAAAACGATGGGCATGATGCTTTGTACCAATCGCCATGTAAAGATGATCCTCTCCGTGTGACGTTTTAAACGTCATGAACTGGCCGTGTATAACATAGGTTGCGCTAAGACAGGCGTGTTTGTCCAAACTATGGCAAACTTACATTGCAGCACTGGGCGATTCTTGCCGGGACGAATTGGTTGAGACAAGTTAACAACCATTTGATTGGTGATAATAGTAGGTTTTCTAAGAAGTTTGACGATCCGTTATTGTCCAAAATTGTCTCAACCTATCAAATTTTATATCCGAGTGTCACCACTCTCATATAGAGGCAACCTAGCTATCACTGGCTAGGAATGCTGGTAGTTTTTTTGCTAAAAGCAATATTAATTTTTCTGACGTGTTTCATGGTGTAACAAAGCTGGAAATCATGAATAAATAAATGAGAATTTTGCACGTTCTGTTTTTGGCATTTATGTGCACTTGGTATCTTTTGTTACTACATTGATGCTGCTCTACATTTGTTCTATTGCCTATTATCTCATATCTTTTATACGTCTGAGATTGGCATGCTAGTTATTAATTTCCCCTCTAAGCAGCTTCATCAAGGAGCGCATAGTCACCTTGTTATACCTAGACACAATTTTTACTACTATAACTTTGATATTCAAAAGTTAAGGACATGAGAAATGATTTTAATGGACACTCTCTACATAGAGATTTGATGCAATTGTGAATAATTTGTATTAAAATTAAAACGTCTGTACATCAAAGAAGTTGAAACAGCAAAATAAATAGAGGAAAAATATTTCAATAAGGGAATTGAATATGAATTGATTGTGCTTCCGACGATGTCCAAATAAGCTTGGTTGTGGAAAATTTGTCAAGATAATTAGTTTTCTTTCTTTTTTACTCCATATATTAGAAAAAAATTTGATTGAATATTTTATCATTCCCTTGTTTTTTCATTAATATACCTTTTGTTATAGCACTTTTTCAAGAATTTTTTTGTAAGATTGGCTTTTCATTAAGGCTATCTTCAAATCTAAACTGGCTACTATATGACTTATTTTTTAATAAATTTTCCTTCGGAAACTCATGAAATTGGCAGGTGTTCTTATTCAGAAACTTTGTAATCGAAAGACGTTTTCCATTTTTTGGTAAAGGCAGAAGATCCTTCAGAAAATACTGTCAAAGTCAACATTTTGAAACAAATTCCTGCTGCTCTGCCACAAACAAGGAGAAAAACGTGTCGTCATGTGGCACGAATTGCTTGTATAACTCGATAAGTAATTTATTTATCAACAAATGGAAAATTCATTTCGATTCCAAATCGCTTCAATAGTCAGACCTGCCAATTTTATGCCTTTGCATTTAAAAATGTATCAGAAAGTTTCGCATTGTTGAGCAGGTCATTTGAGAACCACCTTAAGATTGTTTTTCGAGTAACAGAATAAAAAAAGTTACAGTTACAAATTAAAAATGGGCTAATACCAATAAAAGTTACTTTGCGAACATGATTTTTTTTGTCACTTTAAAAACATAAATGTAAATTAAACTAATTTTCTTTATATGATTTAATAACTGAATATTTTTGCAGGTTTTTTTCCTGGTCCAATTCAGCCAAGAAGTGCAAGAACGGCAGGAGTTGTTGGTGGAGTTGTTTGCTTGATAATAGCTGCAGCATGTGCTATTTACATAAAAGTACGAAGAGCCAAAGTAAGGAAAACTGAAACACGAAGAGTTGTTAACCAACATCCTCCTCCAGCTAACGTACAAGATCATCCACCTCCGTATGCTGAACCAGGGATGCTTTATCCACCTCCCCCACCACCATACTCCCCTTCCCCCTATAATAAAAGTCAAGGCATGGTTAATCCGGGATACCAATGATTTGAAAACAATTTCTAAATAAACATTTTTATGAACAATCTAGTAATGATTTACCATATTTAAGAATTAAATATACGTACATGTATTCACTCTAAGCATCTTATAAATTATTGGCAGCTAATTAAATTTCAGATTCTAATTCATGACAATATGGCAAAAATACACAAATAGTGAGAAAAAAATATACATTTTTTACACAGTAATGAATTCTTATAGACCCTATGCAAAATGTAAAACTTAATTTTGCACAAAGATTTAAAAAAAAATAAATAAAACCTAAATAGTAAAAGAACAAATGTAGTCTTTAAAAAAATGCTCCCTATAAATTTTAGCACAAATAATTGTATAATTTTAAAATACTAATACCATTTGACTAGTAATAATGCCTATTTGTATTATTATAGAAAAAAAAATTGTTTTGTGGAATATCCCCATATTAAAATGCTACCAAAAATTCTAATAGTAATGCCAGCTATTTCAATTTTAAATCCACATCCATTTTGCAACTTGAGGGAATTTTTATTTCTAAAAATCTGCAAAATATTAAAAGATCTACACAACAGTGCAATGTGAAAACATTACACTATATTGGAATCTTGATCTCACTTGTTCACCACGATATTTATATATCTGACAAAATTTGTTCATTCATTCTTTTTAATATTACTGAATATACATATTTTTTTTACAGATTTGTTTCACAATATGAGCTATGCATTTTTGATATAAACATTTGGCCTAAGATCCAAGAAAATTTTGGAATTTATTTAGCGTGCAAAATTTATTCCCAGACGAAACTCTTAAGTTCTCATAGATTTACATAATAGAGCAGTAAACTTATGACATTACAAAACTACAAAAATCGATAGAGGCCCCCACATAAATTTATAGGCTTTTAATAGATTTATCTATTTTACTACGATATTTGGAATTTTGTGTTTTATAATCACAACATATTTCAAAAGCACAATTCACATAGAATGCCTTTAATTTAATGCAAATGTTGAATACCATTAATATTAGATATTTATAAATTATTATCAGAGAGATATAATTTTATTTCTGCATTCACACATTTTCTGACTTGAGGTACATCGTCTACCAAAGTTAGTATTTTAATTCCTGCGATAAATTAATGAAAAGTGACAGAGCAATTAAATTAATTGTTATTGTATACTGAAAACTACCTTCTGTGAAAGTAGATAACGAGAAAAAAAAAACAGTGACATTGCATACCTTGACTTTCGATTCAATGCCATATATAAAACTAATGAGCATCAATTCATTAAAATCTTGAAATTAACTTCTAAAACTTTTATTTTTTTTAATTCATAAACGTTTTCAATAACTTAATAGAATAAAATAGAATAGTATAAATTATCTGACATTGGTTGTGGTAAACTTAACTTTCTTATGGGGGAGAATAGGCATTGAGACATGGGGTAGAGAGTAAGAGTGGAATGCCTTCTCATCTGTCAGTGTTAATATCATAGGGAATAAGATGAAAGTAATTCACAGAGAATTAAATGTGCTGTCAATGGCATTATGACCCTACATAGTGCATTACAGGAGGCAATTGCTAAAGATTTACTGCTTTGCCGATACTACAATCTAGAAGAATGAACTTTAAATGGCAAACAAATCAAATACTTAATTTTTCTCTCACATGGAATTTTGCAGCACAACAGTGAATTGTCATATTACATTGCGCATAATGAAATATATTTTGTATGTGTTAAAGATTTGTTTCTGTTTATGAATGTAATAAAGTTACTTCTTAAGTGAAGCTGTATGTCACTTGTCTTAAATCATATTTTCTATAACTCTACATTATTCATCATTTAGATATTTAATCCCTTAAAGGGCGGTGGGATATAATATATCCCACTTAATCTTAAATGTCACAATAGCATCAGATATCTGAAAAAATAAAATTAACCCTTTATAATGTATATGAAGAGCTTTTACTTATTTTCAATTAAATGTGTTCGTAAATACTTGTGTCATTCAATCCTTTTAACTATTTCCGGGTGCAGTTTAAAGCAAATAATTTAACATCTGTCATCGCACCATTGTTCTGTTTGTACTTGTCCATCCGGGAAACGAGGTAATTGCCTGGAATGGTTTTCATTGAAGAATAAATTGAATTGAAGGGGTGTTTTTAAATTTTACAGAGAAAAACAAGTGACGTAATTTACGGCCTATAATCCGCGAAACAAACAATCATGTTTCGACTCTGAAATTTTATTTTATAAAATGTAACTTACTAGATCGTTATAAATATTTGACTTCAATTATAAAATAACATTTCTGGATTGAAAAGTGATTGTTTGATCTGCAGGCTATAGGCTGGAAATTATGGTACAACGTATTGTGAAATGTAGAAAGATTAATATATTTCTCAATAGTACTCCTTTTTTATTACACTAGCAGCTCTGGTCTTCAAAACTTGTATATAAGAGTGCTCTTACAAAGGCAGACTGATGCTTCAATTTTCAAGTACCATTTTTATTAATATACAAAGAACCACCTCATTAGTAAGTCACATGGATAAAACATCATTCCTTATATTACGTCATGTTTCATGAGTTCGGACCATTCCCATATGCTTTTTCACATATTGTACTCTGCTTATTGCATCACCATTTTTTCAACCACTTCGCTAAGACACCACTTTGAGTGGGATAGGCAAACTCTGTTGAATTTCTTTGTCAAGGTTATCTCCAAAAACATTTCGTTTTTGTTGTTCATGACTGTAAGTTTAACAACATTCCAAATGACAGCCTTTTCCTTATAAAGATTGTCGAGCCATAGGCATAGAGTTTTGAAAATTATTAGTATGGCTCAACTCGAATATAACTCTTTTCCACAAAAATATGTGTATAATAGAGATTGATTATATCAATTGTTGATTTTTGTAAATTTTCTTTTAAAGAAATTAAACAATCTTATCTTGATAAAGAAATCACAAGTTAAATAAAAAGGTATGATGTAAAAATTCGAATGTACAGTCCCGTTTATAAAATTATATACTCGCTATTATTCGCAAATCGTTTATAACAGAAGTACAACAAAAATTGACTTAGAATAATGTCTTTTTCGTAGTATGACAATATCTTGCCTATTTTCGTCTTTTGTATAGCCTTTCAGCTACAAAAGTTCAAACGTTTAGTATTTTAATAAATTAAAAAAAAACTAAAGGGAAAATAATTTCTTATAGTTTATGAAACAAATGAAAAAGAGGAGAAAATGGCAAAATTCAAGGAAAAAAAATATCTAACAAAAAGACAGATGAAAATTTCCATAGCAATTATTGGTGGGGCTCATGTCCCACGAGCCCATAAAATTCTACGCCTATGTGTCTGACATATCAACAAATTCTCTGAATGCAACAATAATTGAAATTCTAGCTGATGTTTTGGAAGTGAAGAACATGCCAGCAGTAGAACCCGACAGCGATCATGAAGAAGAACTTCTGAAACCAATTGTTGCAAGTACACTAGCCTCCAAAAGTGAAGGTACAACCGGTTTTTTGCGTCTAATTTGCAAATGAATGAATATAGAAACAACAAATTTGGAGGAAATGTGCGCTAAACTGTTATTTATTAAATGCGACATTGAAATTTACTTAAGTATAAATGAAATTACAACAAAAAAGCACTCCTGGTGGAAAATTCCATTCTTGGAGAAATCAGTACATCGCAGTAAAATGTGACAGAAACATTAAAAAACTGGTTATAATACGGAATATGTCCACCCTGGACTTGAATGCATTGGCGGCATCGACTTTCCATGCTCTCAATTAAATTGTCGGACACCGAAATAGGTAATGCTGACCAGACTTGGAGTAAGCCTTGTTCCAGCTCATTTAACGACCTTGGAGGAGGACTTAAAGCCGCAACCTGTCTTCCGAGATAGTCCCAAAGATGTTCTATCTGATTCAAGTCTGGAGAGTGAGCTGGCCATTCCATTCTCTCCAAACCGTGATCCTCAAGATAATCCTCAACAACCACATCTCGGTGTGGTCTCGTATTATCATCCATTAGAATGAAACCATTGCCAATAGCACCGGCATATGGGCGCACATATGAATCTAGGATCTCATCCCGATATCTCGCACCAGTCACAGTTCCTCCTTGGAACACATGCAGGTCAGTGTGGCCTCCGAGTGAGATCCCTGCCCAAACCATGATTCCACCGTTTCTGTACCTGTGTGGGTTCGACAGTGTTTGATTGATGGTATCGAGTGCATTGTTCTCTCCAGATCAGAAGACGTCCTGAATCGCTCTCCAGTGTGAATCTGGACTCGTCTGTGAAGAGTACAGAAGCCCACTGTTGTCTGGTTCAGGAAACATGTTCTCTTGCCCAACATAAGCGGGCCCTTCTCTGTCGTCTGTTGAGGGGGACACACACAACTGGTCGCCTTGCATAGAGACTTTCATTGTGAAGACGTCTTCGCACCGTAGTAGCGGAGATTCTTCTCTCTGATGCTGCAAAGTGGTCTGCAATGAGTTGCGGCACAGTAGTGCGTCTTCTTCTTCGGGCCGAAAGAGCTAGAAACCGGTCTTCTGCAGGTGTTGTAACACGTGGGCGGCCTGGAACATGTCTTCTGGACACAGAATCTTCGGATTCATACTGATCCCAGAGCCATTGGACTACACTGCGAGACACATTGAGCCGTCTAGCAGTATCTGCCTGTGACAACCCCATTTCCATCCATCCTACCGCCCGCCACCTTAATGAATCGGGCAAACGACTTCTTCTAGACATTTCTAGATTCTACTGGCTGTTGTGAACAAAACTGACAACAATAGTTCGAATACAACAAAACTTACACACGAAATTACGAAAGCTTCGTAATTGCATATTTTTCTCTCATTCACAAATACCTATTATTTTCTATAAAATAAAAGTGGTAGCTGTAATTTTTGCCTAAGTTTTTTTAAAGCTTATTATTGTCATTCATATAAACTATGAAGTTTAATCTGACTGCCATTTTTTGTACGGTGAGCTTCGAAAAACATGTTGTACCTTAACTTTTGGAAGCCAGTGTATAAAAGCCTTCATTGATGAACTAAGATATATTTTGTCTTTGAATGCCACTACAGATAGCAAATATAATATGCTATATTCCTTAGAAAAAAAATATTTCAGAAAAATGACATCAAACAAAAATAGGTGTTTTTGTGTAAGGTAGTAACAAATTGATACGTATTGAGTTGTACTACAATTAAATACTATGTATCATACTTAATATACTTTCCTTAATTTGTCATCAATTTTACGAATTCTGATTCTACTAATTTATAATGTAATTTAAGCATAGGTATACTTATTATATAAACATTTGGAATTTTGCTTTACATTTAATATAAACTCCGCTTAGTAAATTATTTTTAAGTACACCAGAAAGTGATGTACTAACGAAGTTTGACTGTAGCTTATACCTTCTGGGATTTTTTTACGAACACACCACTGCGAATTAACCATTCTTGTTAAATCCACATTAGTGCACAGTGACTCCACAACATACCCAAAGGAGTGGAGTACTGATGGGGTTACAGCCCCTTCTTCCTCCGAAATGGTCATAGTAAAATGAAAAAAAAAGTCCTGATTTTGTTTCTTATTTTTTGAGATATAATTGTAATTCTTTTTTTTTGTTGATGTTGTTGTACAACAGACTAGTCATTCTCGTTAGTCCCATATTAGTGCACTGCAACACCACAATAAAACGTACCCAAAGAGGGAGTGATGGAGTTACAGCTCCCTTTTTCCTCCGAAGTGATCGCGGTGAAATGAAAAAAAAAATAAATAAAACTGCCCAGTTAAACTGAGGGCATTGAGCTCACAGGCTATTCACACCAATTGTATATTATACTCTTATTTCAAAGAATAACACCCCTCGAAAAATAAAGAAATCGACAATATATTAACAGCGATCATCTACCCGTCCCCCTTATAATTAACCAATGAACACCCAAAACTAATCAGAGAAGCGTCTTGAACAATGAACTTATGTACAAAATTTGCAGCAAATCGGATAATTCTGCATGAAACACCCATTTATCTAAATTAAGGGCAGATTAGACCCCCGTTACCCCTTTTATACTTAACCAATGAACCCCCAAAACTAATCAGGTAAGCGCCTTACCCCAATGAACCTATATACAAAATTTGAAGAAAATCGGATAATTCTGCATGAAAAACCCATTTATCTAATTTAAGGGGGAGGATTAACCCCCCATTACCCCCTTTATACTTAACCAATGAGCGCACAAAACTCATCAGGAAAGCTCCTTACCACAATGAACCTATATACAAAATTTGAAGAAAATCGGATAAGTCTGCAAGGAAAACCCATTTATCTAAATTAAGAGGGGGGATTAGCCCCCTTTTCCCCTTTATACTTAACCAATGAACCCCCAAAACTAAACAGAGAAGCGCCTTATCACAATGAGCCTGTATGCAAAATTTGAAGAAAATCGGATAATTCTGCATGAAAAACCCATTTATCTAAATTAAGGGGGAGTTACCCCCCCCTTTATACTTAACCAATGAACTCCCAAAACTAATCAGGGAAGCGCCTTATTAGAATGTACCTATAAACAAAATTCGAAGCAAAACGGATATTTCTATCACGAGTTATCGCGTTATGTACATACGGAACGTGCAGGCACATTAGCTCTCAGGCTTTGATAGCCTGTGAGCTAAAAAGGGCTAATTTTCTTTTCTTCTTTACATGGAAGAGTTGACTGTGAAAGGTGTTTATTAACTTTCGCTTTTCAAGAGTACGGAAAGGCGAAGGGCTGATGGGGATATAGCCCCCTTCCTTCTCCGAAATGGGTAAAATAGGACAGATTTTGTTTGTTTCTGGTTTTAGATAAAATCGTGTGTGTATATACATGCATCGGACTTGCCTTTCTTATTAGTCACATACTAGCACCCAATGACACTATAGCTAATCTCTCCAAGATTTCAGCTAAAGTGGAAATCTGGCACTGTATAGAAGGGGAAGAGCTTACTGTAAAAGGTAATTTACTTTCTATTTTTAAGGGTATTTCCGTGAATACGAAATCTAATTGTTTCAAAAGATATCACATCTTTATTAATTACTAATATGTATTTGTTAAATCAAAGAATAGATAATTTACTAAATTAAGTGTGTCCAAACTGCATAGCCTGTATTTTTAATTTGGAAGGGTTTTAAGTTATTGTTATTACTTGTACAAAGTACAAATTATAAACATGTATGTATATAAAAATATTTTGTGTGATTACGTCACAAGTAAAAACCAATATAAAGAAAAGCACAAACATCCAGAATAAATTTAGTTTACTTTTTCAGAACGGAAGCTTTATATTTCAAGGCTTCATAAGAGAGAGTTTCTCATCACACCCTTTCTCTCTTTTCATTTTACACGGAAAAACCAAACTCCTTCTAGGGTACATAAATCTTTTAGTCTAGTTATTTGTGCTTTTCTTTACACCACTATTTACATATCATATATTCATAGCAGCAGAAAAAAAATGTATATGCAGGGTGTCCCAAAAACATTGACCTCAGCTTTTATTCCATAATATTGAAAATTACAAAGTTACATAAAAAAGGGTACAGAATTTTATGAAATCAATTAAAATTTTTATACGGCCTCCATACGAAAAAAAAACAAACACAATGAGTAAAATATGCCTCATACACTAATAAGGTCATGTAAAAATTTCAGCATTTTGTTATAAAAAGTCTAAGAAATATCAAAATACGTAAATGCTGACCACTTTTTGATGCCTGGATACGAGTTTGCAATGGAGAAAAATCATGCCGTATGATCGCGTATCAGGGGTCATGCACAAATTACTAAAGAAAACAATGATTACACAGAAAAAACTGTTTGGTTGCGATAACCAAATTTTTTTTGTTACGCTCTTTGGTAGAATGCATTAGTTGTAGGAACTAATTTTTAATTGTGGCAAACATAGCTGTTTGGTTGAATTATCCAAATAATTTGGTTAGTTTATTTGGTTATATGTCATTCCTGGATTAGTTGAAAGAACCAAATTATTGTCGGACAGAATGAATTTGGCTGACGTCGTTAGGTGCGCGTGCGCTGTAGTAGTCTTCTTCTTTCTTTTCTTCCCCCTCCCGCTACGTCAGGCGTTCGGTATCACGTGACGTCAATGGCAGCGACCAGCGACTGAAGTTTGATGTTTGAATCGCAACGAAAGTCGTCTATTCTTTTAAGAAAGAAATTATACTCTTAAAGGTAAGTGATTCAAGTTTTTACTTTTCTTTTAGAAATTAGATTGATACATTCATTGCACCTGTGATGGGAATATCACAAATGAAATGAATATTGAAATATCATAACGACATTTTGTTTGCTAATGGCGCTTAGGATTGGATTTGTTTTTATAGAACTTCATTTGAAGTGTGCACGTGTTTTGCTAAACTTTGTTTCTCGATATGAATTTGATTCACAACACCGCATCGCTTGTTTAAATGCATAGTTTTGTTTATTGAAAAGTGCTAGAATTACTGCCAATGCCAATTCTGCTTAAGAATCGCGTATTTTGATTTGATATATATCTATAAACCGAATTGAAAGTAATTTCACGTTAAGTTGAGCTTGGACATTCATAAGTGAAACAAGAATTTAATATTTAATTAGAAAGAGTTAGTTGAATTTTAAAGTATTTAAAAATTATTAATAAATTATTAAAAGTATTTAAAAATTATTAATTAATAAATTATTAAAAGTATTTAAAAATTATAAAATTCATTATATGTATATTATATAACATTTTATGAAATTTCATAATAATATGGAATTATATTATTTAAAAAATTAGGTAATTTCTCTGATATTTTAAAAATATATATGCCTATTTTTAATCACTATTTTAGTTAAATAATTAATGCAAAATACATTCAAAATTTTACATAATAAATCAGTCATTGACTGAACACGAAATGTTGATGATTGCTTGCAAGTTGCTAATGTTAATATTTATTGATTAAACCAAGCAAAATTAACATATTTACATTTTTATTTTTTGTTTACTTAGTGGTCAGTCACTGGTGCACTCACCCTATTTTCTTTCTTATTTATGTTATTTTGAATTTGTAACTAATGGAAATTTTGGATTAATATGCATATAGTTCCTTTTAGATACAGAAACTTTATTTTTAGGAAGAAATTAAGATTAAACATTTGTCTTTACTCAATTGCAGTATGAATTATGGTATAAAATAAATAATAAAATTTTACCTTCATTCAAATACAATGTTGAAATAAGTATAAAAGTAAAAATAGTTTTTTAAAAACACAATCATTCAATGTTTATCTTGAAAATCAACGCTTAACTTTTTAAATGCAATTCATGTTTATTTGGGAAAATGTCTGATACAATAAATTAATTTGGCATGGGCATGATTTCTCAACATATAGTCGGAAATTAATATTAAACTATTAATTGATAAAAGTGCCCCCTTTGGCCGACAATGTCACAAAATGGGAAAGATTTCTTTCAGCAAATATTTTCATTTGGGAAGAAATACATATTAAATAGCAAAATTCGCCAATCGGTCACAAAACCAATCTCGAAATTGTCCGCTATCACCTGTAAAAAAAAAAAATGCAAATTTCACCTGTAAGGTGCGGGAAAAAGTCAGAAATTTGTTTTTTGGTCGTCAAAAAAAAGCAACATTTGTAGCAGGAAAATATCAGAAATTTCTTCAATCGATTGCAGGAAAACAATTGCAAAATTCGTCAGTCGGTTACAAGAAATAAACGTAAAATTTATCAATATGTCGTGGGGGAAAAATCACTCAATTTGCCAATAGGCTGCTGGAAAATATAGAGAAATTAAGTTAAAAAATTGCATGTAACAGTAATACTTTACTAGATATTAATTGTTGATATACAGTAAAAGACTTTTATGTTGTACTGTTTCATATAATATGTGTAATATTTAATGTAAAATTTTACATATCAATGTAGTATTTGAGATTTTTGATCGATGGTTTTGGACATAACAGCTTAAATTCTCAAAAACGGACACATGTCAAAGACCTGAATTGTAACATAGTTTACTTCAGATTAATTTCTGCCGCTTAAATATCCTTCTCAGATGCAGAATTTTCTGTTACTGGGAGTTTTGTCACCAAAAAATAATAATCATTCTAACTTTTCCAAAGGGAATTTCTAAATGTTGGGGGGAGGGGATATTTCAACTTTTTTGTAGTTTGGCCTAATATTTTTTCACTCTTCTTTGACTTTAGGGACTGTTCCTGCAGAAAGATTTTGCTTTGTAACACAATTTGTTGAAGAAAGCACAGTATTTTTTTGCCTCAGGGTAAGCATATTTTTAAATATCACATTCTTAATTTTCTATTTAATTATTTATTGAAGCACCTAAAAGCATGTCATATAAATTATCTCAAATAAATGCTGATGGCTGTCAAATATTCCTTCAAAATTTCTTTTTGGTTTTAAAATATTTGTTTTAGAGTATAAGAAAGTTTTATTCATTTATTATGGTTCACACAAGAAGATGTGGAGTTTAATATTTTATTTTATTAATTAAAACAAGTTGGAAATTGTACGTCAAACGTGGCAAATGATGTGCGTTCGTACTATAGCTAGTTATATAAATATTCAGATCTTGATGATTTTTAATTCTGTGAAATGAATTATATCGTCTGCAGATTAATTTCTCTAATAAAATAAGTATCTCTGTCGCTTGACGATTCAACCTCAGAAGCTCCTATAACAAGAAAGTACTGATTTATAAAAATCAAATTTCTTAATAAATAGTTTTATTCATATCTTCTAAAGTTTTGATTCAGCACTTTTTTTTAATTGTTAAAGGTATTCTTTTGGTTTTTAAAGTCACTTTTGATATTTAAAAGTCAGGGCACTCTTTTTAATACAACACTGAGTGAGTTTTTGCTATGAAAGCAAATTTTTTAATGCAAAAAGGAGAAAGAGCATTTTTTACTGAGGGGCAAGAGGGGCGCTAATTATTTTACTAGAGGGGGCCAGAAGGATGCTAATTATTGTTATGAGGGGCAAGAAGGGTGCTATTTGGTAAACCAAAGGGCAGGCAGAAACTGTCTGGGGGAAACTCTGGTTCTAGAAATTAGGCCTGAATGAAATGTACATATTTCAGGGGTCAAAATTAGAATCAGCCAGTTATGTGCCAGTGCCACCTAACATTTTTTTCTTAGTTCCAATTTTGTTTTGCTTGGTTTCAGTTTTTTTAAATGCATAAAATTTGTATAGTTTAACAGTTATACTAATTACTTCTACTCCAAGCCCTAATTTGGTTACAATTTCTCTGTTTTTGCATTACTCTGAGAAATAAACAGAATGACATTTTAAAAAAAGCTGATATCAGAGAAAATACCGAAAACTTCTATCCCTGATATAAACATATAATGGCATTTCAATGACTAAATAATAATAAACAGTACAGAAGTCTGGATGTTTGGTGCGCCCACATTCAACATCCTTCCGCCATAAATTCATGGCAGTATGTGGATCATATTCACTCACGCTTGGTCTGTGTATAATCTTATAAACAAATTGTCAACAATTGACAGTAACAGACTTTGGCAATTTTTCCTTTTTATTATGTTAAAGTGGCTGAATCCTCTTTCGCATTCAGCTGTACTTAGTGGTACAATCATAATAAAATTCATTATTTTCCTTAGATTAGAATAGTCTTCATTTTTTAAAGATTCCGCCATCAAACGCTGCTAAGCATACTTACATGGTAATTTATCCTTTGCCCACAGTTTGTAATCTTCAAACTCTTCAATGACTGCATCTTTTTCTATTGATATGTTTTGGGGCAATCCTTCAATCAAATTTTTGAAGTATTCATCAATTTTCTTATTTTCAATTTCATTTAAGTTTACAACAATACATGGATCAAGAGAGTGTAAATTACCCAATACTTTATTGTTTTGAATATTTACATCAAATCTAAAGCTTATAATATTATTTTGGTCAAAATTAATTTTCTTTGTTCTTCAAAACAGGATCATTCTTCAACCTTCCTTGTTAATTTTATCCCTTTGTAATCAGCTTCAGATTCAGAGCCTTCAATGTTTTAAGTCTTCTTCAAACTGCTGCAAAGTTTCTCCATTTACATTTATTTTATTAAGTTTATTTTTTGTACTAGCTAAAGAGTAGATTACATCTTTACCCCCATCCCCTTATTTCCCTAAGAAACTCTTGAAATGGAAGGCCTGGTAGAAAATAGTATCTGGGATAATCTGCAAGAAGTTTTTAGTACTGTTTCCTGTACCTGATAATTTTCATCTTGGAAGAACCAAGCTTACCTATTTCACAACTTAAGCCTTATTTTCTGGATAAATTGCTTTCTGATTTGAAGAAACCACCATATTTTTTAATGAGTAATTTGATCAGTAACATAAACTCTGAAATAAGATGTTGTCATTTCCCTTTAGTTATTATGGATACATTTTTTTCTTACCTCTTTTAAAAAGTAGGTATGTGAGTATTTTGGTTACTATTTTTCTAAAAATGCTACTAATTTGGATACTATTTTTTTCGTTGAAGGAAACTAAAGCTACTATTTTCAGTGTCATTCGGCAGTGGCAGCCCTGTTCTTTCCTTTTTTTTTTTCTTTTCCTTGCTTTTCCTCTAATTTTTTTGTTCTGTGAGGGCAGAAGTAATCCTGAAATTATAAAATTCCCCCTCTTTATGGGTATGCTATCTCATGCCACATACACAAATCAAACTAATGTGTATTTGAAATGTATGCTGAATTTTAACAGCCAATTTCTCACAAATTAAGGCCCATATGAAAGAAAACCTTTCAACAAAATAGTTAGGGGTATGGCAACTCAGGGGTCGATCCAGGAAAAATATGGGGCCTATTTAGGGTCCCTTCACAAAAATCTATTTAACAGAATAGGTCCCTTCACAAAAATCAATTTGATAAAATGGGCCCCTTCACAAAAATCTATTTAATAAAATAGGCCCCTTCACAAAAATCAATTTGATAAAATGGGGCCCCTTCACAAGAATCTATTTAATAAAATAGGCCCTTTCACAAAAATAAATTTGATAAAATGGGCCCTTCACAAAAATCTATTTAATAAAGTAGGCCCCTTCACAAAAATCAATTTGATAAAATAGGTCCCTTCACAAAATTCTATTCCATAAAAACTTACTATTTATTATTGAGTGATGTTTTAAAATGTGTCATTTGTAAACAAACAAGTTCACCAGAGAGGAATACTTCAGCAAAAAGATTTAAAAAAGTTTTTGTTTATAAATGCCTGGTTCGAATTGGATTAACAGGATTTCATACCTGCCAACTTGTAAGGTTTAGCCTTACAATGTAAGGATTTAGGTCAAATTGTAAGGTTGTAAGGGTGATAGGTAAGATTGTAAGGTTTTTTGGTAAAACTTGAAATGATTACTCAAATAGGTTACTCATTGAGTAAAAGAATTAAACTGATGCACACCTTATGTTTGTTACAAAGATGAGAGTGTTTAGCAATATAGTAGTACAGCCAAGTAGTAATTCACAACACGTTATTCTATGCCAGGGAATTTTTAGTCATGCTTTGTATTTTAAAATTTTCTTGCAGCAAAGCTGAATGCAAAACTAAAATTGTAGTTTTGGGACTTTTTTGATTAGAAATTTATTAGATTTTTTTTTTTACTTATAAAATATTATATTTTAATACTTAAAAGAATGCAAGAAGATTACTATGAAAAAATGTTTGACAAAAAATTATTGGGTAAAGCCAAATCAGCCTATTTAAAGTACATTAAAAATAATTATCAGTGCTAATATTTTTTGGGTTGTGTCTTTGACTTTCTTTTTTAACTTAAACAATTACTTGTTTAATATTTTTGTATTTATCAGTAAATTTTGTATCACACCATATATTACCTTATTAGATGCCTTCATAAACACTACATATATATTTTTAAAGATGCACAATGAAGTACGTCGGGAAAATTGTAAGGTTTTCTGAATAGACATGTTGGCAGGTATGGGATTTCAACTTTCGTTACAAAATGTTATTTTTCACAAAAATATAATAAATTTCACAAAAATAACCTTACCTTTCACAAAATGGGCCCCCAAGAAAAAAAAAACCTGCATCGACCCCTGCAACTATAACATGCTTCGAAATCATCAAAATCCTTGTGCACCATGGTGAAAGTGCTTTAAATCTGACATTTGATACTGTTTATTATTTTGCCTAGTTTATTTTCTTTCAAAAATTTTCTTGAAGCCAAATAATGATTTTTGTAAACAATTATTTTTCTTATGGCATTGCATCTTTTATTCATTCAAATTTTGTAATGTATATTTCTTTTTTTTTAGAGTTCAATAATTCTGATAAATTTATCTTTCTAAATTAATCTATGAAGGCTGCTCGTCGGTTAACTTCTTGATTCCCCTCACTAATATTAATCCTGTGGACATAGGATGCATTCGTATATTTAAAATATATCCTCAGGAAAATTAATATTTTAAACTTTTGTTTTCTGTGTACTGTTCTTAAAGAATGTCTCTTTTTTTTCTTAGTTGCCAAAATTTTTTAAAAATATAACTTAATTTTATGTGTTTAACTTTTTTAACTTAATATTTTGGTGTACGTGTTCAAAATAAATTTCAAAGATTTTGTAGATTTCAATTGTTTCTATCTAATACCTTCTAACCTTTTTATTGAATATCTTTGTATTGTATTACTAATATTATTAATAAATATTCCATGGCGTTTAGGCATAAAAATTTGAAAAATGCTATAGTTACATTTTTTTTTCGTAAAATTAATTGTACTTGAAATCCTTTAAGAAAAATTTTAGATGTAAAATGATGGAGATTTAAGAATATCTATAATATTTTGCATAAATTGAGCTATGCGAAAAAAGCAAACAGACTGTGGCGGGGACAGGCCAGCATTCTGTTTATTAACTTTTATAATGGAAGGACGGAGCCAATAACAGTTTTGTGCAGGCCAAAAACAGTTTTGTACACAGTTTTAGCTGTTGTACCAGGACAGTCCTGGGCCTGAAAATTGCTGTTTATGCAGATCTCAAATTGATACACACTCACTCTGTTATTGAAATTGGAAATGAATCGCTGGAGGCCAAACGATTTTTGTTTAAAGCACAGCTGGCCGAAAGAGAAAAAATTGCAACCTATAAATATATATATATATATATATATATATATATATATATATATATATATATATATATTTCTAGAAGCTTAAAAATGTGTGAATCCAATATTACACCAAGTAGTTGTTTGCTTAAAAAAATACCTGCATTGCTTAAAAATTACCCGCATTACAAATGAATTTAGTATTATCATTCCAAACTTTAAACCTGGATAATTCATCAACTATTTGATTGATTGCCTGCCATTTGGTATTCTAAGGTTAAATGAAATGTAAAAGCCAAATATCATGCCAAAATAAGGTGTTTGTATTGCAAATTTCAGTTTGGTTTAATTTCAATATCAAGATGACCCTCAAAGCTTATTTTTTAACATACAGTGGAAAAAATATATAATTTCCAGTCGACTTACTATTCTTTTTTTTTTTTTTTTTTTTTTTTTTTCTGTGTCAGTTCAGTGATTAAAATAATGTATGGAATATTTTTTATTATTTTTTATTTATTTATTTATTTTTTTTTTTCTTGGGGGGGGGGGGGGGGGGTAGCTCTTTAGAAAGATCTAAATGCCTCACCATTTATATCAAGGCAAAATTTGCCTGGCAAATTCACATTGGCAACATTGTAGGGAATTTTTTTTTTCTAGTTTCCCACAATGTCGCCCTGAACATCATCTTAGGTTTGGGTTAGCTCTATCTTTTTACTATAGAAAACTTGAGTCTCTTTTACTTTATTTTTGATAAAGTGGGTCAATTTCAAAATTTTGGGCGCAAATCCTGCCATCCTCCCCCGATTTATTAGCTGTATTTTGCAACTCGCCAAATTACTGTGATGTAAATATGGTACTATGTTCTATCATTTACTAAACTTTTCTCTATTGTACATATTTTTTAATTTTATAGGGGAAAATATTAGAAAAATGTATTGTAGTAATAGTAATGAACTATTTTTGTGTAAATTCTGTCATAACAAATTTTAACTGTAGGCTTGCTGGCTGGTAAAATTTTCTGAAAATTCCCCACTCCTGACATTTACTGTTAGTGTTTTAAGTCTATGTTAGTAGTAATGCAATGAGTGAGAATGTTTGAGTCAAGGTAGTTTTTATAATAATTTTAGTTTTTAAGAATTTTAAATCCAAGGACAGAAAAAAAAAAATCTGTTCTTATATTTACTATTATGATTTGCAAAGTTTTTTTTTTTTTTTTTTAACCTGTATACGTATTTTTGTAACTTTAGCACATGCATGGGATAAATCTCACAGAGTTTTGTCTCCCATTATATTATAGACTCAAAACATTTAAAGAACAAATCTGATTTATATTGTAAAATGCATCAGTTCTGCTTCTTTATAGGGAAAAAAAAATCATGCTTTTATATTTATTTACAGATTTTCTTGCAGTTTCTGTAAAAATAAATTTTTTATTGTTTTTAGAAAAAGTGTTATACATTTGCAAACAATTTATTTTACATCTTAAAACACTAATTATTTCATAAAAATGATATTAATTGCATTTAGTACCCCTTTATTCACTATGTATACGAATAGTGTTTATGTCACGCTTTCATTAAAAAAACTATTTCACATCATCTCATGAAACATAGATCTTGTTTAAGGTTTCAAGAAGAGCTGTAGAAGATAACCAAAAACTTAAGGAAAGATTCATTTACCGAAAGCTGCCAAAAATGGAAGCTGGAAGACAATATAAAAGCCAATACAGGAAATTGCAGCTCCGCTTGGAATTGAGAACCAGAACTAAAATAGTGGTGAGGGGGGGGGGGAGAAACCAAGATGAATGGTCCAAGGTAGAGGATAGTCCATAGAACCCGAAATATTGAATAAAGAAGAAATGGGCTCTATGCAGCAGAAAATTACAGTGCCCCTAGCAGAGAGAACCAGAACTTAAATGATGGTGATGGTAATAGTAAACAAAGACAAATGGTCTGTGTCTCAAAATGTATTGTTCATCTTTTCATCCCTTTCATATCAGCAATGTCGTCGATTCAGTACTTTGATACAGGTATTATATTGCTCATTTAAATTTGTGTTCAAATTGTCACTACAGTCGATACCTCGATACAAGATAGTATTGTCATTTAATTTCCTTAAAATCGTCATTGCAGATTGATCTCTCCTACCCGTGAGAGGCTAACGGGGATAGACCGATATTTTTGTGCTATCTTAGAAATATATTTAGTCTTTCAATTTTACTATTTTAGCAGCAGTGCTGCTGTCAACCTTCATATAATGGCCTTTTTCTTTTTAGGTTAGGGGCTGTCCACAAACGATGTCACACTTGGAGGGGGGGGGGTCATGAAATTGTGACAGTTTGTGACAAGGGGGTGGGAGGGGTAAGAAGAAGTGTGACATCACACATTTTGGTTAAAATAAAATGATTTAAAATCAGCAGATTAAATTGTGAAGTTATTTTGAAATTACCAGAATTTTAGGGTATTTTTTTTATTCGGGGCTAAAACAACTTTCATGTGGTTTGTTTTCACTTATATTCCTTTCTTTTCAAAAAAATATATTAATATTTTATTACTAATTGTATTGTATTACTTTATTGTATATTAATTATGCTTTCTGTTGTAAACTTTGTACTTATTTCATACAAAATAACTACACGAAACATTTTTATTGTTGTGCTCACACATGTCTAGTTAAAGTTTAAAAATAAAATTTGAAATATGATCTATAACATAGTGCTTTGTTTCTGAACTGCAAGTATATGTCTATGTAACATAGCGTGACATGTGACAAGGGGGGGGGGGATATGGTGAAGTGTGACACTTTGTGACTAAGGGGGGAGGTGGGTCAAAAATATTGAAAAAATGTGTGACATTTATGGACAGCCCCTTAAGAGGCTACTTCTCTCATGT
Organism: Maratus michaelseni; assembly: GCA_963931845.1. NCBI lineage: Eukaryota > Metazoa > Arthropoda > Arachnida > Araneae > Salticidae > Maratus > Maratus michaelseni. The sequence goes on from OZ007599.1 coordinate 130,873,188, forward strand.
GAAAACACCTGCTCGTCAATGTTAATCCTATAGGGACAGTTCTTTTTTAATATCTTGTTTGCATTTCAATATTTTTAAATGATTTTTGCATTGGATAGCTAAGATTGATCACTATGCAGGCCCCTTTTTCTACTTTTCGATTTTGTTTGCAGGTATTTTTTATCAGCATTACTTTCACTTTCAGAACCAGTTTCAAAAGTGAAAGTATCATCATTAAAAAAAAAAAAAAAAAATCTGCAAACAGATGTTTTCGCATGAGTGAAGTAGCCTCTTAAATTGTTATATTTTAGTTTAGAGCCTGGTTATTTGGGCTACTAGTTTAAAAAGTTGTATTCTTCAAGTTCGTCCCCTCTTCCCCAAATCATAACTTTCTTAATTATGATCCAATTTTAATGGGGCCTTTTTTGGGATTCTTCCCAAGTCATTTGGTTACTTACTAAAAAAAACATTAATATTATATTAATTCTGCAACTCTTGGTGATTACTATTTATGAACGATTATCAAAATTTTGATTTTTTACAGTTCAAACATTTTTTATCTATGGTTTAAAGCCGTATTACTCTGAGTTCTTGTTAGTTAAGTTGTATATCTCAAGTTTGCTTCTCTCTCCCCCCCCCCCTCCTAGATAGTCCTGTATAGGTCAAATTTAACCCGACTCAAACCTGAAAGTTCCATTTAAGGTCAACCTGCTACCGACCCAAACTTGACAAAATAACTTTCTAGCTGCAACCCAACATATTTCAACTCAGCTGAACCCAACCCACAACTCAAAACGAATGGAAGTCAATTCATGTTTTACTGCAATTATAACAGTAATCTTAGTTATCGCTTTCTTTTTAAATACCAATTTTATATTTTGTATATAAAGTTATGATTTGGTGAGAAGGAGGGGGGGGGGGGGCAAACTTGAGAGATACAGCTTAACTAACCCCTTGGGGACGAGCGACACGTATACGTGATGCATAAGATGCTCAGAATCCTCGATTATTCCCACCAGTTATTTTTTTTTTTTTTTTTTTTTGTAAGCTTTGCGTTATGTAATCCTAGCATTTCTGCATTTCGATTGGGTGAAAATTTCTGTTTTGAAAAACCGGTGGTAAAAGATTAAAAATTCTGTAAAGGACACGCTCGTTTGAACTGTAAAAAAGTAACTGTAAATGCTTGAACTGTAAAAAAGCTGAATTTTTTTATTATTGTTCCTAAATAGCGGTCACCAAGAATTGCAGAAATAATAATCAATGTTTAATAATTAACCAAATAACTTGGGAAGAACGTTAAAAATTTTCTGTTCACATTGGACAATAATTCAGAAATTTATGGTTTGGAGTGCAGGGGACAAACTTGAAAAATACAACTTAATAATAAACTAGTAACCAAAACAACTAGACTATAAACTGAAAATATAACAATTTGACCTGGAAAGAAAAAGGCCCTTATAAAATTTGACAGCAGCTCTGCCTCTAAAATAGTAAACTCGAAGGAATAAATGCTATGAAATTCGCTCCAGAAGCATCAATCTATCCCCATTATCACAATTCACAATTAAATTTCTTGCTAATACCAATTGAATGCTAAGTTTTGGAATTACTGTTTTTAAGCTTATCTGTGTAATATCCATTCTAGAACATTCAATACTAAAATTTGTTAATTGACTCTTATTGTGATTGATGCTGATTTATAAGATATTGATGTTTATCAATACTCGATTTTTCCAAAATCGCCCATTACTGATATCGCTACTATTCAAGTTGAGATTAATTACCATGTACTCGACTATATTATCTATAGCATTGTGTGAATTCTACATTTGTTTTTTCACTTTATTGGTTACTTGTTGAACATATAAATCTTTTACACAAGGCATATTAAATTAGTGATGCAACGAATAATGGTTTGGCCGAATACCGAATATTCGGCTTATTCGGCCGCTGAATAATGAACTCATTTTCGTCTAAAAACAAAATATAGTATACACTATATGCACAATTCTTGTATATTTCACAATTAAAATATATTATTTTCTTTTAAATAATTATTTATATGCAAATTTTTTATTTTTTTAAGTATTATTTTATTTTGAAAAAATATTCGGCTATGTTCGGCCTAAAAATTGTCTCATTAACATAATTCGGCCAAAAAATTCTTAGCAAAAGTTCCGCATTAGGTACTGTCTAGTTACATTTTAATAGATATTATGTATGCTACATTTTAAAATAATGACAAAATTTTAAAAGTACTAGAAAACAATTTTCAACTTTCAGATGAAAAAAATCTAGAGTTTTTTTTGGTGTAGGCACCATGAAAGACACTCTTTTACAAATTTTGGCGAAACATTTTGCATCCATTCAAGACAAGGAACACTATTCCATTGCAACTGTTTTGGACCCCAGATTTAAAGTGTTCTTTTTCAAGAAAGATGAAGCAAGGGATGTAGATGTAAAGTCCAAATTAATTGCTATAGTAAGACTAAGAAAGACTAGTATGAAAATGAAACCAGTAACATAATCGCAACAAAATATTTCCAACATAACCATTTCAGCTTCTCAAACTCAAATTTCAAATTCTTTGTGGGCATGCTTTAATGAAATTCCAAGCTAAACACAGAGTGAAGCTTCTATAGAAAATTCCCCTCAATGTGAAAAAGTAAAAGAAATTGGCAATTTTTTTTCCCAACCACTTTCTAGAAAGACAACAATATCCTTTGGAGTGGTGGGTGCAAAATTTGGAAAACTTTCCAAACCTTTCACAGTTAACCAAAAAATACCTTTCTGCACCAGGAAGAACCATATATAGTGAGCGATTATTTTCAGAAGCAGGTATCATTTATGGAAAAAAAAAAAAAAGAAATGGACTATGACCTGAAAATGCTGAATTATTTCTGCCTTATAATCTACGTTTATTAAAAACATTTTAACTTTGTTTTTTTAAGGCAAATATAAATTTAAACATTACAATGATGTTCTTGAAAATGTTATGTAAAACATACGTGTATAATAATTAAAAAAATTTAGTATTTACATTTCTTTCATTATTTAATACTAGTATCACACTTTAAAAAATCACATTAAATTTTTTAAGCGTATTTTACTCCCCCCCCCCTAAGTATTGCAGCATATACGACTTAAATATCTATGTTATTCATCTATATCTAATCTATCATATATATTTACGTTCTTTATGGATATAATTAAAATATCATTGAAAGAATTATTTTTATGTAACAAGGGATAAATATTAAACTTCTCAATATGCTTTAAAAATTTAGAATTTGCTTGTATGCCCCTATTAGGACGATTTGAATAGATTAATTTTTAATTTCACAGATTACGTTAGCTTATTACAGATACTTTTTGTACTTATTGATATAGCATAAAAGTTTTAACATGATTCCAAAATTCACCTCTTATATAAAAATGGGTAGATAAAACCCATTCAGTGTATGAAAGTTAAGGGGAAAAAAGTATTAGTTAATTTCAAATAAAATTTCCATTATACATCATGAATATAAATTGTCAAATTAAAAAGTTTTACTTTGTAAATATAAAAACATTTCTTACAGTATTATTCGGCCAAGGCCGAATAATGGACTTGATATTCGGCCGAGGCCGAATATTCGGCAAATAGGCTGAAGGGGCCGAATAATCTTTGCATCTCTATTTTAAATGTTTTGTTTTCTTTCTTAACAAAGTTCTTGCAGGGTGTTTAACCACCTGGATAACCTGGTAAAGTCAGGAAATTTTTTATGAACTGGAAAAGTCAGTAAAATTTACCATTCTTGAGAAAAAGTCAGGGAAATTTAAAATTTCTGAAGAAAATTCAAGAAAAGATTTTGGATTAAAAACATTAATGATTTGAAATTGTGGTATCAGGGAAAAAGTTAGCTCTTCATAAGCACTGTAAAATGTATTTCATCCTTAACAATTATTGAAATTATTTTTGTCCTCTCCTTTTTAATCCTTTCTTGTAACCAGAGAAAAAAGTTTCTGTAGAACTTTTTCTTTCTTTGTGGCTTTGGGAGTGGAGTGTTGAATTTCAGTTTTTACTATGCAATGCTTCATAGCAGTTCATTTATAAATATATATATATATATATATATATATATATATATATATCGTCCACTGTTACCTTTTGGTATATATAATTTTGACTGTTTTCGCTGTGTGAAATTTAATTATTTTGTTCACTATATTTCTCAATATTTATGTAAAATTATGTTATGGCTGATAATTTTCTATCTTAAAAATTTTACCCTTTCATTATTAAAACAGGTCGAGAAATTAACCAGATGCTTGGAGCGGTTCCATTTTACCCAACTCTGGAAACTGATACAGCCTGAAGTCTATCAAGCTTGAGAACCCTGCATGTTTTTTTATGATCCTCATTTGTGCAAGAAGGAAGCTATTTTTTAAATAGGGCAGATGGTGTGCAGTACCCATCTGAAACTGTGTACTTATATTGATAAATATTAACCCGATATATATATATTTCTTATAATTATATAATTTGCACTTTCAATAAATGGAGCGGCATGTACCGCAAACCAACTAAATTGTGTTACTATTTCATTATGTCTGTGATAATTTTTATTTCAGTTAATGCAGCACTGCCATTGGCGACTTCCCTCCCCCCCTATTACTATATTTGAAAAAGGATTCTTCGTTGTAGTTTATTGTTTAGAAATACTAAATTAAAATAAAAAAATAACAATTGTCTGTGGCAGCACCTCTGTTAAAGTAAGCCTAGCAGAAGCAATATTTTAATATATGATATGGGAAATCAAGTGTGTTTTAAAATATAATTTCAATATGGAATACTAGCCGAAAACAAATTCTTGAACTGGCGCATGTTTTTGCTTTAATATTCATCATCTTTCTTTTTTTAAAGTGGGGGGGGGGGACACTATCCAAACTCTATACAGAATCTCTCATTAACACATTGAGCAGCAACCACTTCCAATTTATGGTAGTAAGTAACCATGAATTTTTTGTACAGTTGAAAGATGAAGAGAGATGCTTCACAGATAGGGATTTTAAAGTTATAATTTCATCAAGTGTCTGTATCTTTTGGATTCTTTTTCAGATTTCCAACATTGCTAAAATTGGACAAATTACTAAATTAGTAAGGGATGAATGCAAAACTTATGTTAACCCTCAATAATCGGTTAATTTTTTCAAAAAAAGAAGAAAAAAAAAAGAAAAAGATTTCAAATAAATTCAATGCAGTAATTGCAATTTGAAATAAAATAAATAAATGATGATTAAATACCATAATTTGAATACTTTAAATGAATAAACAACATTCAAAGCATGGGATTCAAATGCTCATCTTGCTTGTCATTAATTTTAGTTACTGAATTGAATCTGAAAAATCATGTATGCTACTGTATTTTAAACAACTGAGTTGTATTTGAAATTATACTGGTGCATATTGTTGAACAATTGTTCATTACATTTTTTTTTATCTGTTAAAATTTTTTTTACAGAAAACAATTTTATCTGAAAATTGAAACTTATGTCAATGTAACTTATTTAAATTTTCAGTTTCCTCTTATCATTAACCACAAAAAAAAAAAAAGAGATTGTAATAAATTATCTTTTTCAATATCAATTTTATATAAAATTTTGGACAGTTTAGCGTAAAAGATAGATCAATTTATTGAAATAAATTCATTTCAATAGCTCACACTTAAAGTGTGAAATTCAACAGTGTCAGGAGCACTGAGCTCTATAATAATACGGAGAGCTAACTCACCGATCCAATTTCTGCCACAACCGCATCACACTTTTAGTGCGCGCAAGTAATGAATCTTGCACTTTTTTTAATATTACAGGGAATTTTTTTAACTTTTCCGCACACTTTTTGTCACTTTTAGCTATTTCTGCAGCTTTTGCACATTTTTATGAGCAATACTTAACATATTTTTATCTTTTTTTTGTTTGATCTTATATAAAATTTCCTTTTTAAGAATTACCAAATTAAATATTGGCGATGAATTTAAATAAAACCTGTAGATTTTACAATAAAAAATATATATCAGTGAAAATTGTAGCAACTTCGTTATATTTTTGAAAGATAATCTAATTTGAAAATACCTACCACATACTATTCTATGGGAGAAAATCTGTGTTTTGCCAAAGATTTTCCTCCGAAAATCTTTGGCATTGTATTCATGGGCGGACCGCTGGACACAATGTATTAGAATAGGAAGTTAGCTCTCCGTTCTATTGTGGAGCTCAGTGGTCAGGAGTGATTGTGTTCAGGTTATATACTTGAATTCAGTATTTTTTTAAGTACTGAAAATAGAGTTTTTCTGATAGTTAAATACACAAAATAACACTAAAATAAATATCAATTTCATATGATTGCTAAATAGAATTAAAATTCATATTTCTCTTAATATGACCTCCCTGTATTAAATTATATATTCCCTCCCCCCCCTCTCTCCATACAGAAATGTTTCCTCGCTAAAATTTCAGGTATTTTTTCATAAACCCACAATCGCCCCTTCAGTGTATTGTGAAATTAAGTATAAGACTACAAACTAAAAATAATTTTGAAACATGTAATTAAATTTGATGTTTGCATTTGTAAATATTCAAAAGAATAAATGATTTTTTTTTTCTTTCCTTTTTACTAATAGCATAGTGTTTCAGACAAATTTTGTTATTTTTAAGATTGTTTCAAATTTTTAGAGTTAAAGTAGAGGAAATTCATTTAAATAAAAAGGAAAACTTGTACTTCTCTGTCCTAGTTTTTATATTACAATATACTCTAAAAAGTAATCTATTTTTGGCCATCAAATAAAGGTTTGTGGATCTATTTTTTTGGATATAACGAAGAAAAAAGAAAGATTGGCTAACATTTAGTTTCTTTAAAATGTTATTGCTGCTTTAAATGCAGAAAATAACGCAAAAGTTAAAACTAAGTCATCTGGTCAATCCAATGAAAAATAGTAAGCCAACCAATTCTGAAAATCCAGTTTTTCTGATATTTAAACTCACAAAATAGTCAAGATTAGGTAAATTTTTTTATTGTTAGTTAATAGAGCTGGTTGCAATTGCAAGACACAAATTTATTTAGTTGCGATAAACATTGATTTGGTTACTGATACAATCAAATCCCTTTGGCTGTTTCAAATCTATTATGGTTAGAAGAACCAAATCAATTTGGTTTTTGTAACCAAAAACAATTGGTTATAAAACTATTTAACCAAATTAATTTGATTGCAATAAATAAATCTATTTGGTTCTATCAACCAAATCTATTTGGTTAATACTTATCATAACCAAAAAAGTTTGGTTGCATTGACTAAATCAGTTTGGTTCTATGAACCAAATTTATTTGGTTGATACTTATTGTAACCAAATAAATTTTGTTGATACAACCAAATGGATTTGGTTCTTGCAACCAAATTCATTTTGTTACATCAACTATTAACCAAATTAATTTGGTTCCAAGAACCAAATGAATTTAGTTATTGCAACAAAATTTATTTGGTTACGTTAACTATTAACTAAATTAATTTGGTTGCAAGAACAAAATGAATTTAGTTACTGCAACAAAATTTATTTGGTTGCGATAAGTATCAACCAAAAAAGTTTGGTTGCAGTAACCAAATGGATTTAGTCCGTTTAACCAAACTTTTTTGGTTATGATAAGTATTAACCAAAATGATTTGGTTGAAAGAACCAAATTCATTTGGTTCTTTCAACAAAATTTATTTTGTTACGACAACTAAATCATACTTTGGTCCCACCAACCAAACATTTTGTCGGGGCTATACTGAAAAAAAAATTTGGTTGGTTCAACTATAATTTTGTTCTTTTAACCAAATCGTTTTTTCTGTGTACATGAATAAATAATACTTGTGATGTAGTTATGATTAACCCCTCGCGAACTGTACTTAAACATATTTCTGCGACTTTTTATAATAAAATGCTGAAACTTTATACATGACCTTATGTGTATGAGGCACATTTTACTCATTGAGAAATGTTTGGTACGGGGGCCATATAAAAATTAAATTTTGTATTTCTTCAAATTTAATCCCCTGAAAATTGTAATCGATTTCATAAAATTCTATATCTCTTTTTACTTAGCTTTGTAATTTATAATATATGTCTATGATCAATATTTAAGGAATAAAAGCCGAGGTCAATGTTTTGGGTATGCCTGTATATTTATTTTATTAGATTTTTACTGTTCTAGCAGGAAATTTTAACATTCAATTCCTTCCCTCAAATTTTGGCTGCTGCATTGGGTAATCCGATATATATATATATTTTGCAAACTCATTTAATAATATTTTTTGGATTTAAAGAAAAAAAGTGAAGAGAGAGACAGCGCATAAACAGCTGTATGAATTGTGCTAAATTATAATATATGCATCTATTTTGTTGTTAATAGAGATAAAACAATTTGGGGAATGTAAAATTGAAGTCTAAGATTAGAAAAAATTCAAAAGCACCAAAATCTCCCATTTTTGGGGGTAATTTTTTTTTTTCGGCGTTCTGAGAAAATTTTAGTTTATAGCGTACGGGGTAGAATACATCCATATGCCCACCATATACAGGGTGTATCTGAAAAAGTGGGCAAAACTTTACGGGGTGATAAAACGCAGCTATACAAGCAAATTTCGTCATAGAATGTATTTTCGGAACGCAAGCGGTGAGAAGTTATAAGGTAGTTTTCCACTGTCGCAGTTAAAGAATTAACACAAGAATGAGGAGTTACTTCAGAAAATTTTTTATTAACAGCAATGTAATTAATGTACATGCTCAAAGAAATTGCTCAAGATCTTCCTCCAGCTGTAATGCATGCTTAACACCTGCGGGATAGGGACAGACACACATTTGCGAAGACACCAGGCATTTCCCGAATATCCCCGGCAATCCTGTCAAATAGATCCATATCGGTTTCAATGGGGCACTCATAGATTAGGCTTTTCATATGGCCCCACAGGAAAAAGTCCAAACACGAGAGATCTGACTATCTTGGTAGCCAAGCTATGGGACTACCTCGACCAATCCATCACCCTGGGAACGTTGCATCTAAAGTGTTTTGCACATCCAAGACAAAGTGTGCAGGCACACCATCATGTTGAAACCACATTTTCGACCTGATGGGGGTTGGAATCGAACACAGCAGCTCTGGTAACACCTCTAGTAGGAATGTGTCATACCATTTACAACGCCACCTAGCAGCTCGCACGGCCATACATTCTATGACGAAATATGTTCGTATAGCTGTGTTCTATCATCCCGTAAAGTTTTGCCCACTTTTTCAGATATGTAGGAAAGGCTAGCATCTTGTAGATAATGGCTAACTGGTTGCCCTTTTAAAACTGCTCTCAAATCCGAACTGGATACTTTTTTAAAAATTCATTTTTGTTCGGAAACGCATGAAATTTGCAGGCTTTCTTATTCGGAAACTATGTAATCGAAACACGTTTTCTATTGTTTGGTAAAGGCAGAAGATCTTTCAGAAAATACTGTCAAAGTCAACGTTTAAAAAAGAAATCCCACCACGCCGAAGCGAGCAAGGGGAAAACCGCGTTGTCACGTGACATGAATCGCTTATAACTTGAAAAGTAATTTATCAAAAAATGGAAAACTCATTTCAATTCCAAATCACTCCAGTAGTCAGCCCTGCCAATTTTACGCCTTTGCATTTAAAAATGAGTCTGAAATTGTGTCAAAGTTTCGGGTTGTTGAGCAGGTCATTTAAGCACCACCTTAAAAAGAGATAGCATTAAAAAAAAAAAAAAAAAAAAAACAAGATCTAATTTAATAATCTATCACGCATTCTTTATACAGGGTGTTTCTAAATGAATATCGAGGTTTTAACGCTTGGTAGTATTTATTACATACAACTTAAAATTATAATTAATGCATAAAATCACAGAGCAACTCAAACAGTTTTACCTACAAGCTTACAAGTGTTCAATGTGAACACCTTTCTTCACACAGCACACATGAAGTCGATAGCTCAGTACTTCCCAAACGTTAATTAGTGCTTGTGTTGTAATTGTTGCAACAGCTGCCTCAATCCTGTTTCTTAGGTTGGTTAGGTCAGCTGGTAGTGGAGGCACATACACTCGATCCTTTATGAACCCCAACAGGTAGAAATCACATCGCGTCAGATCAGGTGAGCGTAGAGTGGCGTTTGGGAAGAACTGAGCTATCGACTTGATGTGTGCCGTGTGACGATAGGTGTTAACATTGAACACTTGTAAGCTTGTAGGTAAAGCTGTTTGAGTTGCTCTTTCATTTTATGTATTAAGTATAATTTTAAGTTTTTTATAACAGATACTACAAAGCGTTAAAACCCCGATATTCATTTAGAAACACACTGTATTTTAACTCTACTTATCTTGCACTGTATAGTGTCACCCAACATTTACTGTACGATTGGTCATTTGGTGTCTCCAATGGCGCTGTCAAGCAAGATTTGACGTTCATTATTAGTTTTCGGAAGGGCCTTTTAATGATACCTAGAATACTAGGACATTGTCTCCTGTTGATTTGTTTGTTCCTGATCTTTTTACTAGCCAATAACTTTTTACTTTTAGGTGTTTTTCTAGACTTTAAGGAAAATTTCGTTTTTTTAATATTTCAGCGATTGAGTGACCCAGTAAAAGATAAATATTCTTATTCTTACAATATTATAGAAGAGCCTTTTTCTATTCTCTCTTATTGAGCCACAATACACATTAGTATTGGCATTCTCTCCTTTTCAAAGCATTTGGGATTATTATATTTAACAGAAAAATTAAATTTTACTCATAGTCAACGTAAACATGTAGCACTGGTTAAAAATAATGTTTCCTACCATATTATTTTGAAGCAAATTAAATGTATTTCGAATTTGAAATAGAAATGCTGCAATATATTTTCTAACACTTCAATTTTACAAAAGAATTTACAAAATTAATCGACCGGATATTGAAGAATATAGGCTACTTTACTAATATTGGTATTTATGTTTTTCAGATTCTTTTTTTTTTTTTTATAAAAAATAAATCCATGTATATATTATTCAAAATATTTTCTTCAATAATTCTTTAATCTAAAAATCTTTGGAATTCACACAAGTATTAGAATGTTTTGAATATACACTGAGTATTTATAAATTGGGCCTGATAGACAACTGAGCTAACAATAGAACATTTGGGTTACATATCCTTCACTCTTACAGACTCTAGAGGTCTGAATTAAAAAATGTGTTCGAAGGGGCCCCAGTGTCTCCCAATTAATAAATAGGTCGTCATTAATAAAAATATGTTCAATTAAAAACTGCAGAAAATATTGTTTCTCATACTGTCCCCCTTATTCTGCGTAGAATAACAATTTTTAAGCTCCGATTCGAGAAGTAGTCGCATTTTATTTATTATAATTTATACTTGCTACTGTTAGCACATGCTTCAGAGATGGTTTTTAGCCATGTTGATCAAAAAAAGTTTTAGCATTTTTTGGACATACTTGTTAAGTATTTTTCGAAATATTCAGCTTTACTCAACTTAACTTTTTGGAGTATTAGGTTTCAAAACATAAAAGCCCAATACTATACATACCAATATTAGACATGACTGAAAAAAATAATTCAATAACTTTAGCTCTTTTAAAAAAAAGAAATCTAATCAACAGTTTCCAATTAATAGATCGTCACAAATTCAATGTTTTAAGCCTATATTGAAGGAGAATAGCTATGTTTGACCAAAATATGAGTATGTATAAGAGGGTGGTGGGGAGGCATACATCCTCTCCCTAAGAATTTGGATTAACTTTCTGTTGCTATTAAAAATAGATTAAACTTTTATCCTGAACAGACCTCGAATATCAAAATTTTGGGCCCTGGCCACAGAAAATATTTCGGGCCCTAATCATAGATTATGCCGATTTTACAAATACTGCGAATGTGAAGAGTAACACATCGACTGATAAGTTCCCAGTCTGGCACACAGATGGCGTTGCAATCAGCGAACCGATGCTTTTTTTTAGTAAATACTAACCTTTAAAAGGTAACAGAAAAGTGTCATTACAATTCGCTGCGTGGATAAAACGTTAGAGTGGTTTTAGTTGAACGACTTTGTTGATAAACAAAAAAATGGATAAACAAGAATTTCGTGTTTTGATAAAACATTATTAGATGGTAAAAAACACCGTTCCAACAAAAGCTTGGCTTGATAAGCGTTATCCGCCGGACACTGCACCAGGTAAATCAACCATTATTGACTGGTTTGCTGAATTTAAACGTGGTTGTACAGACACCAGTGATGCACCACGCACTGGTCGCCCAAAAGAGGTGGTTACTCCGGAGGACATCAAAAAAGTCCACAAAATCATTTTGGGGAACCGACAAGTGAAGTTGCTGGAGATAACTCAGACTCTGAAGATATCCAAGGAAGGTGTAGGTTTTATTTTGAATGAACATTTGTCTATGAAAAAGCTGTTGTCAAAGTGGGTGCCGCGCGTGTTGACTTTTGACCAAAAACAACAACGAGTCGATGATTCTGAGCAGAGCATTTTAGTTATAAAATTATGTTACTATTAAATTATTATTAAAGTTATGTTAAAAAGTTGTGTTTTCTTTATTAGACCGGGAACTTATCAGCTCATGTGTTATGACTATGTATTACTAAATGTATACATGTGTAAGTGAACTGTGAGTATGAGTATAGAATGTCCGTGCAGTGAAATTTCTGCAAAAAATTAACTTGGCAGACCCAAATATAAAAACACACGTATCCTTCTCCTTCCCCCCCCCCCAAAAAAAAAAAAGAAAAGCGATTCTATAGATAAGATAGTCATAAAATTAAAACATGCATTGGAATTTTTAAAACATAAAACAAAGAAGCAGAAATATTTTGGTGCATAAAACTTTAAATATGCAGAAAAATTATAAATACACTTACAGGGTGTTTCACAAAGGACCCCTAACTTTAAAAATCAATAACCGGAAACGGTGATAGATAGAAGCATGAAACCAGTGGTATGTTTATTTAAAAAAAAAATCGTAAGAATCTTATACACAAATGTCAAAAATTAGTTAAAAATAGCACCAATAGATGGCGCTGAGAGCGTTAAGAATCCTTCTAAAGGGAGTTCAGAAGCATAGAAGACTAGCCATCGAAGATTTCTCCATTAAAATCTGACTGCTCCGCTATTAGCGTATAGTGAAAATAATTCCGAAAGTGATGTATATCATGGAGGAACGTGTGTTTATTGCGTTGGAGTACCACTGATTAAATCAGAGTCCTACTGCCATAAGGAGAAGTTTTCAAACGCGATTTCAAGTCGCAAAAGGCCCAGACTGGAAAGCATTCGTGAGCTTTCAAAAATTTTCAAGACAGGCAACCTGGCCGATGCGTCAGTCGGAAATGTGAGTCCGACCCATTCCGTCGTTACTCCTGAAACTTTAACGACACTAGCTGCAGTTATTGAGCGTAATCCGAATAAATCTGTCCACAGACTTGAAGCTGAATCTGAAATCCAGCCATCCAGCACGTACAGAATCCTGCGGAAATCATTACACATATTTCCTTACAAGATGCAATGCCGGAAAGCCATACCAGTTCAAGCTGAACGACAACGAGATGCTCGAGATGATTGATTGTTCTGGTTTTGATATCGGCCGAATATGGTTTACGGATGAGGCCCATTTTTTATCTGGATGGTGGCGTTAACAGACACAATTGGCGATTTGGGGGTACAGAAAATCTATATTTGACTCACGCACGACCACTCTATAGCCAAAAACTTACAGTTTGGGCTGCAATCTGTCGCAAAGACATTATTGGGCCCTTTTTCTTGCGAGAAACGGTGACGACTGTGCGGCATATTGCGTTTTTGAAACAATTTGTCGTCACTCAACAAGCGTTAGACTATCGACCAGGCACGGCGTGGTTCATGCAAGATGTGCCGTCCGCATCATACACAAGACGTTTTTGAATTTCTGGATGAATACTTCGTCGATAGAGTTATTGCGTTGGACTATTCGACAGTGAAGGGAAAAGGCATGGAGTGGCCTCCGTATTCACCCAACCTCACTCCCTGTGATTACTTTTTGTGGGCACATTAAAGGACATTGTTTACCAGAGCAATCCTTTAACACTCGGCGAGCTGTGTGTCGATTTCCGGTGACATACTACAGAGAGTCATTGACAATTTCATTCTGCGTTTGCGACATGTCTGTTGTGTAAAAGGTGCACATATTGAATCTCTTTTAATGTGATACGCCTATTTATCGCAGCGCCATCTATTGGCGCTATTTTTAACTAAATTTTGAGATTTATGTATAAGATTCTTACGATTTTTTAAATAAACATACCACTGGTTTCATGTTTCTATCTATCACCGTTTCCGGGTTATTGATTTTTAAAGTTAGGGGTCCTTTGTGAAACACCCTGTATGATGTTACTGACAATTTTAACTTACATAAGTTGTGTAAATAATGAATCTAGCAGTTTAAAATTTCTTATTGCATTGATGTTTTAAGGCTGTTTTCAAATCCGAACAGGGTACTTTCTGACACATTTTTTAATTTATTTTTGTTCGTAAATGCATGAAATTGACAGGTGTTCTTATTCAGAAACTATGTAACCGAAACACGTTTGCCATTTTTTGGTAAAAGCAGATTTTCAGAAAAGACTGTCAAAGTCAGTGTTTTGAACAGAGTTACCGACGGGGGCAGCCAGAGAAGCGCGAAAAACGTGTTCTCACGTGACCAGAATTAATTATAACTTGACAAGTAATCTACGAGGGAGTCATTAAATAAGTCACATAATATAATTAAAACAAGATGTTCACCAGACTTGTATACAACCAAAAACTTTCTGCACACTTAAATATTGGGTCAAAAACTTTCTGCAAAATAATTTAATGTTTAATAAAATTACCTGTTATATTATTTTGACGTTATAAATTAAAAACAGTAGTTTAAAATAATTGCCATTTATATTAATTAAAGAATAATTATTTTGGTTAAAAAAACATTGCAACATTTCAGGTAACATTGAAACAAGCATTTCAGAATTTTCTCAGAGAGCAGGCTTAGAAAAATCATCTAACACTTAAAGAATTTCCTCACTCCAGGAAACAGTCAATTCAGAGGAAATACTCCCGCCTTCAATATTTTCAGAAATGGGATCAATATATCCATTTCCATGCTTATTTTTAGGTTTGACAAAAGCTGCAATTATTGATGTTTGATTTGCACTTCTTTTATCAACAGAACTTGCTTGACTGTGCTCACTTTGTAAATGCACACTGTAATTTTTCTCATCACAATATCTTTAAAATTAATTTTAAATAAAAAAAAAAATGAAGAATAATCCTAAAGTTTAATAGAACGAACATACGGGCCACACTAAGTACCACTTTGGAGCGAGTTGCACGTGTTTATGTTTGATGGTAAGATATGTGCTACATCCTGGCGGCGGCTTTGGCTGTGTTTAGAGTTGTGAGTTGCCATTCGAAAGTAAACAATTTTCTGCAGAGCTAATTTGAGAAAAAAAAACACGTGCCTAAAAATAATACATTATTTCTTCTGTATCATTTTTTTTTTTCTATTGCTATTTTCTGTTATTTTTATTACTATTTTAAAAATTTTCCAGCCACAGATTTTTTTTTTTTTGGCTAGCCGCCAGTCAGTCAGTCATTGATGTCCATTAAAATTTGATGCATTTTGAAATATTTAAATTTAGTTTTAAACCATTTTAAAGAAATTAAATTAAAAATGTTTTCTAACACTACAAAGGTATTCCATTTAACTGCCGCCACCAGGCTAAAAAGTCCTTGCAGCTGCCGATGGAAAACAGATTGGCGCCAAGCTCTAGTCTGCGAAAAATAGAAATAAAAGCGTCTATGTCACAACAATGTTTTGAGTCTTTAAACTTTGAATTGTGCGCAAACAGTAAAAAATTTTACATAAAATTGGGGAATTTTTATAATTTTTCAATATTAAAAAAAAAATTAAATTATTTTTTTCAGTTTCGAATTTTACATAAAATTTTCCGTGCACGGCATGCGTCTATATTATAAAACTCTGATGTTCACAGATGATGAAAAGATTCAACAAGTCAATGTGGCTGAGACAGCAACCCAAAGAATGTTATGCAGCTGGTGTTGGAGCACTGATAAAACGGTGATATAAGTGCATAAATATTGTTGGAGAATATATTGAGAAATAAAAATAGTTTTGAAGTGAATATCAATGTAAGTTATTATTTAATTATCTTTTGTGACTTAAAGACTTTCCCTCGTATTTATAAAAAAAAAAGAAAAAAATGGGAAACTCATTTCGATTCTAAATCACTAGCATAGTCAGGTTTGCCAATTTTATGCCTTTGTGTTTAAAATTAAGTCTGAAAATTTCGCATGTCATTTGAGAACCACCTTAAAATAAAATTCATTTGGAACACCAGAAATATTTGGGCCTACGGAGAGTACTTACTCCTGCTGCCTTGCCATTATTAAGGGATTGATCATGAAATAGAAATATGTTCATGACCTGATTTCGTTAGTTAAGAATGTCCCAAAGCACCTGGCCAATATTAATTTATTTTCAAATAAGGCCTTAATAACAAATTTGCAGCTGTTGCCAAATGCAGACTTCATGAGAGCAGAATAATTATCATGGAAAAAAAGTCCCACAAAATTCAAAGAATGACTTGAAGAAAGGAAACACTCATTTAGTTTCATGACTTTTACAAGGTGTGTCTAGTGTCTGGAATGGGTGTCACTAGATGTTAAAAGGAGCACAGATTAAATACAACATATGTTATATTTAATCTGTTGGACTTACTTTGATCCGTAAAATTTGAAATTAAGGTAAGTATTTTTATGACTCTAAACGCCTTGTTTTAAAAACACTTCTGCAATGTTGAAATTTATAAAATGAATCGTAAAAAGGAAATATTGTTAGCCGTTTTTAAGTTATGCAAGAGACAAAACTTTATTTTAATTTCCACAAACTAGTAAAATTGGACACAAGCACATCAGTGCTCTTAAGTGTCTGTTTCGTAGATAAAATTTGTCATGAACTGCCTTGGTCATGTTTTTTTCTTTTTTTTTGTCTAACTGGTCAGAAGACACTGTAAAAATCTAGTTTATAAAGTATTGCCTGTTTAAAAAGTTTTCTGTCTTCCTCAGATTAAGTGTCCTCTCCACGCACTTGAAAACACCCGCTCACTAATGTTAATCCTATGGGGCATTATTTTTCTAATATCTCGTTTGCATTTCAATATTTTTAAATGATTTTTTTTTTTTTTTTTTTTTTTTCATTGGATAGCAGAGATCAATCTCTATTTCCGTCGTTGATTACTTTTTTGATTTTCTTTACGAAGAAACTTTTAATTTCGAAACTGGTTCCGAAATGGAAAGTATCTTCGTAAAAAAAAAAATTAAACAGTGGAAATAGAGATTGATCTTTGCTTTCCAATGCAAAAAAAAAAAAAAAAAAAAAAAAAAAAAAATCTAATGCAAATGAGATATTAGAAAAATAATGCCCCATAGGATTAACATTAGCGAGCGGGTGTTTTCAAGTGCATGAAGAGGACCGTTAAGGGGTCAGGTAGCCTTTGAACTCGCAAAATACATGAAAAAGGGACCTATAAAAATTACAATAACTCCCTAGTTAATTTAATTTGAATTATAAAATTTAAAACACATATCAATAAAGGTTTATTTTATAAATAAAAATTCTCCAAAAATGTACACTAATATAAAGCTTTTAAAGATCCTGAGAAAATATTCTTTTAGAGAAATTCGAAAGAGTTTTTTAAAATGCAAAAGCAGTCATGAAATCTTAACTCGTTACTTGAGAAACATAATAGATCATTTTGTGCATCTGTATGAATAATACATTCAATCGAAATTTTATGAAATTCTAACCAACCATTTTTCAGAAATAGTGTGCAGTGCCCAAAATGGCCGTTTTAAGAAAATTGACTAAGATCAAATTACCCCTTGATCATATAAAAAGAACTGACTGTTTTACACACAACTCCTCTTCTAAAGGGAAATTTTGCATGGGGTTAATTTTAAAATATTCATAAAGAATCATTTAATTATAAGCTATTATATTTAAAAAAAAATAAAATTTTTGACGCTTTAAAGGGTACCTGACCACTTAAATCATTTTTGAAAATGGTAGCAGAGGGAGGAAGCAGAATTTTAAAACAAATGGGTAAGTAAAGGGTTTAGTTTAATATTCCTTTCAAAACACTTTATCCTTTCTTTAATAAATCCAAATAAATTTCATTTAGCAACAACAAAGTTTTTTTTTTTTTTTTTTTTATAAAGAAAAAACTTACCAGTCTATTTTTTCGAATATCTAAACCGGCCCGATAGCAGGCAAAGCCCGCTATTATACTCTGTCATAAAAATATCTGTCATGTGGACTAAATGCGATATTTAAATAAATAATTTCAAAATTAAACATGTTGTACACCTTCGAAATCTTAAAATATGCGAATATTTCCATAATCAGGTTTTTATCATGATTCAATATGTTCCTCAAACTCATATATTTACTATTCTCTGTTACTCATATTGACACTCCCTTTGTATTATTCTCAAGCATTTGAAAAATCCGTTAAACTACCAATATGACGTCAGATTAATTTTCTTTTTAATTCTCTAATGACGTGATATTAATCTGCTTTCTGTACCTACACATACTCCTTGAATTATTGAGAAATGTTTGAAAATTTCCATTTTATTACCGATATGACGTCATATTAATCCTTTTTTCAATTAGTGAAACTTTTTATTTCATTTTCACTTGGAAATCTTTTAACAGAAAATTAATTATTGTAGAAATAATTTTATTGTGGATTTTTAATTGTTGGCAGCTGCTATAACGAAAAATGTTTAAATTTAATAGGAAAAGGCTGTTAGAATTTTGGTTTTTTATCTCTTCATATTAAAATTAGATTTTTTCAAATTTTAATATTTCAAGCTTCATAGTAGTATTTAGCTGAAAGTACACAAATTTTCATGCCTGTAAGTTACATAGTTTCTAAGAAAGGCTCTGTGACGGACAGACAACGGAGCGGGAGTAATAGGGTTTCGTGAGATGGAACAAAACCCTAAAAATGATTTAAAAAATACTCCTATATATCTATTTCCAGAATTAAGTATGAACCTCGATTTATTAAAATTGCTAACCTACCGTAAAATCCCGAAAATAAGCCCTCCTCCCACTTTTAAGCAATTTTGATTTTCTTTTCCATTCCCAAATATAAAAGAAAAAAAGAAAATGAGGACTTTTGAGGGGAGGAGAATAATTTAGATTGCTATTTAAATATTGTTACAAAAAAAATAATAAATAGAGCAGAAAAAATTAATAATTTCAAAGATTTAAAATTTAATGAGATGCATTTGCAGGGGGAGGGTCTTCATGTAATGAGACTGGGGGGCAGGGAGAGAAAAGCAGATATTTTAGGAGGAGGGGTTGATTTAGGTGGTAGATTAGGTTTATTTATTGTTAATATAGTAGAGTATTAAATGTCTGAAAAGAAATTTAAAATTTAAGAGTTATAAAGGTTAAACTATGGAGTTTTGGTACTAGAGGGGGGGCAAAGGGGGAAAGCAGTAATTTTGAGGGGGATTTAGATGATTGATTATTCATTGTTACAATAAAATAACAAATAAAGGAAAATATTATTTAAAACTTTCAAATATTTTAAATTTTTTTTTGGGGGGGTGGGATTTAGATTTTATATATTTATTTATTTTTGAGTGAAAATCTGCCGAAATACAGAAGATTCTCGTCCCTTTTTAGTTCTAAATTAATGATAAAACAAGTTTAATTTTTTTTTTCAAAAATCCCGATTATAAGCCCCCCCCCCCCCCCTCCCACTTTCAACCCTTTTAGGTTTTGAAAAAGGGGGGCTTACAATCGGGATTTTACGGTATTTTCTTAGTTCCAATTTGAAGTTTTCTGATAAGACCAAAAAATAAATCTCATTGCATTGTGGGTAAGAACACACCACTATCACTATAGGACAAAATTAGCACTCGCTACGTAATACTGAAAATTTAGTGATTGACTTTATTGCCACCAATGACCAAACTTAATCGTCACACTCGCCAACTACGATGATGATTGAACGGAAAATTCTATTAGGTAGCTTTCAATACAAAAAAGTATAAAGCTACCTATTGCAGCCGTTCGGAGGAAAGCAGTTCCGGAAAATTTCGATATATTTTCACTGATCATGACCCTCCGTTCAAATGTTGATATATATATATATATATATATATACATATGACCTATGTCATACGACAACGCTCGTATTTATAAATCGATTTTGATGAAACTAATTGTGTGTATTAAGCTCACCAATGTCTCGACCGAGTTCGTTGGCCAGCTTGGTCCGCCATTTTGTTTCAAGATGGCAGACATATTTAAAAATTTAAAACTAAAATAAATATACAAAAAAAATAAAAATTCGATTTTATTTTTTAATTACGTGTTAGGCCTTGATACAAGGATTCCAGAGCATTTTTTGGTTTACCTCTATCTTAAAAAATAGCTGAGATAGAGCAGTTTGAAATTCTAGGGTGGCTGACATTTTGAAACACAACAGCACATTAACGCAATTACTCGCAAATTATTTTCTTTCATTGTTGTAATAAATTTCCCAATCATACGCATAAAACTATATACAGTTGAAAGCCACTAATCCGCACTGCTTGGTTCCAAGCATTTTGCAGATTTGAGACTTTTTGCGGATTACAGGTCATGTCCATTTAATTTTTGTTTACAATGTTGTCTTTATTCCTACTTTAGGCGAATTTATATTGTTGATGCTTAAAATAAAAAAATTAGGCATTTAACCATAAAAATAAAGTAAGAAATATAGTTTTAAAAAATTTAATGAGTTTTATATATTCTTTTTTAATTTATCAAAAATAGTTGCTTGTATTGAAACATTTGGTTTGTGTTTTGTATTGTATTTTGCAGTCTATAAATTGCCACAATTGTCTGCTGAAGCATGAAATTTTGTTTTTGATATTTCCAATATCCTTCGCTAAATATTATAAATTACCTGTATAAGGATATTGTATTAAGGTTATTATTATGGTATTAAGGATTACCTGTATAATATGAATTAATTGATTTTTATGCTTATTAACTTTGATTTAAAGTATTAATTCCCTGGCTTTTGAATAAATGATTTTATTTTCAATTTTATTTTTAAATTATTTTTATACAAGATATTAAATATATTGTCTGAGTGACCATCTTTTAAGACAAATACTTTTCTAATAGTACCTTTTCCAAGGTAAATATATTTTTTTAATTTACTGTATGAATGATTAATTAAATATTATGGTTACTATCATTTTAAATTATAAAAAAGAGTATTAAATGATATATGATAATATATATCAGAAATAAACTTAAAGGTAGAGAAAAATAAAATAAAAAATCGCCATCAGTAAATTATTTTTTAAGAATTAAACTTCTTTGTTTGCATATTCATATATGCAGTGTGGATTACAGGCTTTTGCGAATTACAGGTTTGAGGATTAGTGGTACTCTACTGTATTCATATCCGTTAGCACCAAAATGTGACATTTGGCGAAATATCGCCAAATTTGGCAACCAAAATAAGTTTTTATAAATGAAGCCAATTTGGCTATTGCTCAATAATTTGGCGAAATTCTTATTCAAATTCAGTATTAACGAATCTTTTGTAAACGTTTCTTTGCATTTTAACTTGCTGTTTTCGTGTAACATTAGCTAAAATTTTAAAACTAATATATAGGAAAGCTACCTTTTTCCTCCCGGTACAGGCCGGAAGGACTTTTTTTTTCCGATGTTGCTCGACGAATTTCATGATTTTTTCCCCTGAAATCATGAACTTTAAAAATTTTTTTTCCTTGCAACTATTTGACAAAATTAGCATTTTTTTTTACCTGAGACAAATTTTGTGATTTTCTGCTATCGATTAACGAATTTCACGATTTTTTCTGCAATGGCTCTTTTTTCCCACTGACGTTCAACAAATTTCCCGAGATCACATGACAAATTTCACAATATTTCCCAGCGATCATTTGATGCATTTCGCGGTTTTTTTCACTGAAACATTTTTTTCCTGCAATAATTTTACGAAATTCGCTAAATTTTTCGCGATCAATTCGCAAAATCTGATAATTATTTTCGCTCTTCCTTGACAAAATTTGTGTTCTTTTTTGCTATTGTTTGACAAATTTCATGATTTTTTCCATGATTGATGAATTACACATTTTGTTTCTCAAAACCATTGGACGAATTTTGCTACTTAATCTGCAATTGTTTGACGAATGTCTTTTTTTTTAACCAGAGACAATTTGGCTAATTTTGCAATTTTCCTCTATCAATTAACGAATTTAATGATTTTTCACCTTTTTCCACTGTCCAACGAATTTCGCGACCCCCCCCCCCCGAGATCATATGACAAATTTCACAATTTTTTTCCCTGAGACTATTTGACAAATATTTTTCCTGCAATAATTTTGCAATTGATTGACAAACACTGCTAATTATTCCTGCTATTCCGTGACAATTTTTTTTTTTTTTGTGATCGTTGATGAATTTTATGATTTTTCCCACGATTGATTGATGAATTACGCAATGTTTCTCGACACCATTTGACGAATTTTGTGATTTGTTATCAAGGTAAATTTGTTACTGGCCAGTGAGTAAAAAAGTTAATTTTGACATAACTATCACTTACAGTATTTTTTTTTACGCGGTATTACTGATAAAAGTGGACTCCAAACAAACCAGTTCAAAAATTCTTTTGAACAGGATGCACAGCTTGTCAGAACAACGTGATATTTGGTAAAGATAAAAAACATGTTTTGGTTTGATTAAATGATGCAGAAAGACAGAAAAAAAGAAAACTTCATAATTTTTGAAAGGAAAATATCAACTGCAGCTCTAACTAAACAAAATTGGCAAAACTTCAAAATCATGCAAAATGGATAGGTTTATTGAAGGTAATGTTGTATTTTTATACTGTTCACCGATTTCTCAAACTCTGAAATGTATGGAACACGTTCATCTTGTTTTTTCACCATTTCATCCCATTGTGTGGCAGCCTTTTTGTTCCAGAGTCCACTCTAAGATACAGTCACACTCATATATACATATGCATTAAATAATTATTACATATATGCATTTTAGAGAAGAAAATTTCCATTTTGGAGCAGAATTCACAGACTTTGCAATTTTTTAAGTCCATTTTCCACCCATGTATAAAACCAACTCACTAGGAATGCTATGTTGATTCTTTATAGAATTTTCTAAATGGCAAAAATCTGGAGCTATTTGGGAGATATGGATATTTTAATTCCGAGAAAATTTGGAAATACTTCAGTAATTTTTGAGAGATATATATCTACTACCTTTTTTTTTTTCTTTTAAGGCAGCTCACAATAGTGTTGGTAATGATGAGGGGCTTTTATCAATTCTTTTGATTGCATGAGCATTTAGATTACTGTTGGTAGGGACTAGACATAGGTAATTTATTACAATAATTGATTAAAATACGGTTCTAACAAAATTTTTACAAAAAGAAGAATTGAAAGGTCTTTTTTCAGAACAGGGGGGGGGGGGAGAAAGGGAAACCCGACAAAAAACTCTAGTTTCTATTTCTACTAGGTGCTGTTGCATGCACTCCCAACAACCAAAAAAATCTTGCGTATGCCCATATTCAAGGAAAAACCAGTCTTCTATTTCTTTTTCATTTCTATTAAAATTTTAATTATATAAAAAAATCAACTTTCATTGCTAATGCCAAACTAAGAAAATTAATCTGTATGTGTTATCTTACAACATATGTTAAAAGTTAAAATGCATATTTTTAATAAACAAGCACATTTCACAGTTACATTTTAGAAATTTTACTCCTTTGGCATTTAAATCTGATCCAGATTCAATAAGTCTTCAGAAAATAAGAGTGTAATCAGTCGCAATCTTGTGTTTCCAGAATACAAACTTGCGACTTTCTGACATATTTGTGAAGTCAATAAGCTAAGACGAATGAAATTGCACTTTAAAGGCTCTCTAGTTAACATTTGAACAGATTTTTGGAAATGGTCATCATGAGACAATAGGTTATAACTTAAAATGCAATACATATCAAAATATGCTATTTATTTCTAAATTACTTTAATCATCATGCACACTATTTTTTACTTTTGTGTTTGTCAATGAATGTGTAAAGAAAGTTTCCTATAGAAAGAGTACAAGAATCCCATCCAAGTCAAGACTGAAAACTTTTGAGTATTAAGAAATACCAAATGGAATGGTGGTAGAAGATTTCTGTCTTACATTATGGCTAAAAATTGATCTGTGACAATAAAAGAAAATTACTAAGAGTTCTTGATAGTAAAATTGCTATTATTTAAGGATATAAAGTAGAATTTACTACAGGGATGAGATTGACAAAAAAGCAGAAAACTGCACGAACGACATTTGAGCAATAAGTTATGAATTTTAAGCGCAACAAATATTATAATTGCTATTAAATATATATATATTTATAATATAAATAAATATATATATATTACATCAATTTAGCTTTGAGTACATGAAAAAAAAAATTATTAACAAGAATTAGGTAGAAATTATTTGCTTACTCTAATTAAAAGTCTATTTTACCAAGATACGGCACATTAATAAAATCCTTCATTGACATGAACATTTTTTCAATTGAAATTTTGAAAAATAGTAAGACACTTTTCTTGAAAGAGCAAATCAAGTATGTGCTAATAATTGCAACCACCTTAAATAAATGATAGAACAGAGTTTCCACTCTTTTTTAAAATAAAAAATAAGTTTTTAAGGAATTTTTTTTTAAAGGACATTATCAGTGGCACCAACTAGTCAGTACCAGTCAGCTTGAAGCTAATTTTTGGATTTTTTTATTTAATTTGTTTTCGCATTTCATAGCAAATTGTCTACATTATGAAAAGAAATTTGGTTTCAACCTTTTAACCCAATGCAGAAATTCTGACGAAATTCACGTTTTTTCAGCAATCCTTCGTCGAAATTCACTTATTTGCAACAATCTTTTGATGAAATTCGCGTTTTATCAACGATCCTTTGGCAAAATTTGCATTTTTACGACGATCTTTTGGCACAACTCATGTTTTCACAGCGATCTTTTGACGAAATTTGTGGGGGTTTTTTCGCGATCTTTAGGCAAATTTCTCGTTTTTACGGAATGTCCGAAAAAATCTCATGCCTGTTGTAATCAATAGAAAATTTCTTCAAGACTGAAGATCTTCATTGGAAAACAGTTGATTACTACTGAAAATATAGTACATTAAAAAAAAAAAGATCTTTTAGAGAAAAATGCTATTTGATTTTAAAACACTTCGATAGCCTGTAAATTTCATACATTCTTCTTAAAGAACAGCCTTAAATATATTCAATACAAAATATTGCAGAAGATTTAAGATTATTTATACTGTTGGTCTTAGTATCTGTGTATACCTTCAATATACGTTGAATAAATTGTAGAACTTAATATGTACCATGGGTGCAAGTTTGAAATGTGGCCAGGACTGAAAATATTTTGACCTGTCACCCCCCCTCCCATCCAAGCGCACACGTGTGCACAGACAACACATGTTTTGACTTTGAGATGTGGCAAAGACTGGAAAAATTTTGAATTCACCCAGACCTCTCCGAATGCACATACCATGCCCACTTAGACAAAACGTCGAATGATTTAAAAAAATACGGCAAAATTCATCGAAGGATCTCAAAAAACGGCAAAATTTGTCAAAGGATCTAAAAAAAAAAGGGCAAAATTCATCGAAAAACGGCAAATTTTGTCAAAGGATCTCGGAAAAAAAAAAACTGTAAATGTCGTCGAAGGATCGTGAAAACACGCAAATCTCGTCAAATGGCCGCCGAAAAAGCGCTAATTCCGTCGAAGGATCGTGGAAAAAACTGCTAATTTCGTTTAAGGACCACGGAGAAACGGGCAATTTCGTGAAAAGTCCAAAAAAACGGTGAATTCTGTTGAAGGATCGGAAAAAACGGCATATTTCGTCAAAGGATCTCGAAAAAACGGCATATTTCGTCAAAGGATCTCGAAAAAACGGCATATTTCGTCAAAGGAACAAAAACGGCAAAATTTGTCAAAGAATCTCAAGAAACAGGAAAAATTTGTTGAATAATCTCGAAAAACGACAAATTTTGTCGAAGGATCTCGAAAAAAAAAAACTGTAAATTTTGTCAAAGGATCGCGAAAACACGCAAATCTCGTCAAATGGCCGCCGAAAAAGCGCCAATTTCATCGAAGGATCGTGGAAAAAACTGCTAATTTCGTTTAAGGATCACGGAAAAACAGGCAATTTCGTGAAAAAGGCCGAAAAAACGGTAATTCTGTTGAAGGATCGGAAAAAACGGCAAATTTCGTGGAAATATCTCGAAAAAATGGCATATTTCGTCAAAGGATCTTGAAAAAACGACAAATTTTGTCAAAGGATCTTGAAAAAACGACAAATTTTGTCAAAGGATCTCGAAAAAACGGTAAATTTCGTCGAAGGATCGCGAAAACACACAAATCTCCTCAAATGGCCGCCCAAAAAGCGCCAATTTCGTTTAAGGATAGTGGAAAAAACTGCTAATTTCGTTTAAGGATCACAGAAAAACAGGCAATTTCGTGAAAAAGTCCGAAAAAACTGAATTCTGTCAAAGGATCGAAAAAAAAAAAACGGCAAATTTCGTGGAAAGATCTGGGAAAAAACGGCATATTTCGTCGAATGATCTCGAAAACAACATATTTCGTCGAAGGATCTCCAAAAACGGCATATTTCGTCGAAGGATCTACAAAAAACGGCATATTTAGTCGAAGGATCTCGAAAAAACGACGAATTTTTTTCCGTCCTCGGCAATTTTCAAAAGACGGAATTCCGTCCTGTGGACGGAAAACTTGCACCCATGATATGTACATATGTTGATTCAACAGTTTTTGTTAAGTATGTATTTTATACTTTTAAAAAGTATCATTGCATAGTAGAAATGCAGAATTTTCTTTATATCTTAAGTATTAACACACCATCAAACTTGGAGAAATTAAATTCCATGTTTTAACACTAGAATGACCTGGAATTTTACTCAAGATTTATAAAAAATATTTTGCACCAGAATTTTTATTGAAAACTATTTTGTGTGTGTTTTATATTTAACTTATTTTATGGAGTAATTTCTAGTGCAAATAGATATTTAATCATTTGTTCGGAGTTTATACAACTCCTCCTGGTTGTTCTCAAAAGTTTTTCAAGAAGTCGTATGTCTTATTACATTTAAAACAATGCTGCATAAGAATATGTTAGCATTAAATATGAAAAATACATCAGCGTAATCTTTCAAGATAAGGAATTAATGTAAACCAATATTTAAATTCTTATTTACAAGAATATAGAAATAAATAAGAACAATTAAAGAATAGATCATTTTATTCGTTTTCTTCAGAACGCAATCTTGCATTTGCGTTAGTAACTCTTATTGCAAGTTGCTGTGCTCTTTCAACTATGATTTTACGTTTCCTAGCAGATACAGCATGTCCTATTTCCGCACAGAATCTCTTGTTTTGCATCATCAGCATTTCAAGCTCCTAAGAAATAAAAATTAGTGAATTAAACAAAAATTCTTAAACAATCCAAAATAAAGTAAAAATATTATTTCTAGAATATCAAAACAAATTAAATGTATTATTACTGGTAATGTGCAATGTATTTACTGAAAAAAGTTATTTTCCAACAGGGTAGCAGAGGTAGTGCCAACACAAGCAGCAAGCGCTGCAGATTATTTTAGACCTTGCAGATTAATTTACTAACTTAAGAAATTCTGGGCTTTATTTTATTGCAAAAATTTACTTTGCCTCTAGATCTGTTGTATCCAGGGTTGGCTTTTTGCCAGGAAAGTGGCAAAAACCAGACAAAAATGGAAAAAATCCCTGACGGCTCGGCCTACAGGTACAGGTAGATATCGAAGATACAGACTGTGGGGAGCCTGTTGGGAATTGCGGAAGAAATAATCTTTTTTGCAATGATGCAGCAGTTGGAAACACCCACTTCGAAACCTAACTTGTTTGCAGGCGGAGCCGGAAGGAATTTTATTTTTTTTGCTATAAGGGTTGATCCTATAAAAAACTTGTCAATATAAAAGTTTTAGATAATATTAAGAGGATATAATAAATTTAAAAGGATTTGATATCTTGTGAATTGACGAAGTTATGAATTTTTTTTTTCTTCTAAAACCCTCCTTGGGGGCATTTTTAATATAAAAAATCTGTCACATAAATTTTTGGGCATTTTCCTAGAAGTAATAACTTGAAACAGATTCAATACATATCATAATTAAGAAATTATGGGTTTTTTCTGTTTTCACAAAAAGCCCCCCTCCCCCCTGGTTCGATTTTGCCCATTAACGAACTTGACCGAGATTTTATGTATCAGTTTGGAAGAGATTTGTGCAGAATCTGTGCAGTTTCGTGTCCATAAAAAAGTGACATAGATAAAGTTTTCAACTGGGAGTGGTTTTGAGAGTCATGATCGGCATAGATCTGCAAAATTTTTTCAAAAATTCCAACTTAGGGGAGAATGTAATAGGTAGTATTTCTTACGAAATCTACCTAAAATGAGGAAGAGTAGAAAAACAAAATTAGAATGGCACTATATATTTCAATTTTCACCCTTTACATTTTGCACCTTAATGGAAAAAAAATTATTTGAAGATTTTTTTTAACTTAATAAGTATTTATAATTAATCAATTAATAATAAATGACATAACCATAAAAATAAAACTACAAATTTACATTTTTATTTTATTAAAGTAAAACATCTAAAGAAAGACATATTTCAAAATCAAACCGAACACAAAATTACTGCTCATTTTCATCAAGGGATCACAAAAAAAAAAAAAAAAACAAATTTGGCCAAAGGATCACAAAAGAAAAAGGAAAATCATGAATTTCTTCAAAGGACTGCGAATTTTTTTTTATTTCGTCAAGGGATCGTAAAAAAAGTGAAATTTCATCAAAGTACTAAAAAAAAAAAAAAAAAAAAAAAAAAAAAAAAAAAAAAATTTCGTCAAAGAATCTCAGAAAAAACTAATTTTGTCAAAGGATCGTAAATAAAAGGCAAATTTCGTCCGTCAAAGAATCGCAGAAAAATGCAAATTTCTAAGGAGAAAACGCGAATTTCTTCAAAGGATCGTAGAAGACAAACGCAAATTTTGTCAAAGAATAGCAGAGAAAATTGCAAATTTTGTCAAAGAATCACGAAAAAAAAAAAAAAAAATGAATTTTGTCAAATAATCGTGAACTTTGGAAGGACCCGAAATCTGGAAAATTCCAAAACTAGGAAAGCCTTTGGTCCCGAGGATTCCGGATAATGAGTCTTGTACTGTATTTACGATGGAAGCAAATTTCAAAATCCGCCGATAGATGGCACCAATATACCAAATCAACCTCAAATCCTCCCTACGAAATAAATCATCTATATTTCTGAAGAAAAAAGTGCTTACAGAAAAAAATGTTTACAGAAATGTTGATATACATGTTTTATATGAAATAGTTTTTGAAGGTTTTAAACAAAATTTAAATATTTAAAAGCTTTAATATGCTTTTATAAATATTTTAACAGCAGAATCGGATGTAGCATAGATTTTCATTAAGCCTAACATGGCGTTTAACTATGGTTGATTCGCAGACCAGAGTGGTTGAGCCCAGAAGCATTACAAACCCTTTCTTGCCTTCGGATTTTATTATAAGTAGATTGTCTGATAAAAATTGTAGTCGTTTGATGGAAATCACGGTCTTATTTCGTGGTAACTTGCTGAAAATAATGGTTTTACTTTGAGGTCACTATCCGAAAATCGAGATTTTATTTCGTTATTATCTGATGAAAATTGCATGTATTTCGCAGTTGTTTGACGAAAATCAGTCTTATTTCGCAATCATTTGAAAAAAAAATCGCAGCACTATTTTTAGGTGGGTCACTTGCCAAAATCATAGTTTTACTTCAAGGTCTGTTGCCAAAAATCAAAATTTTATTTTGCAATCGTCTAGCGAAAATTGTGGTGACGAAATTTAAGGATTTATTTCGTGATCGTTTGACAAAAATTATCATCGTTACCCTTTCAGAGTGGAAATTTTTTTTTGCTAAGCCCATGATGCACTACAGTGAGCACAATATATGCCGTGAACACTTAGGCGACTTTTTCCTAGATGTCAACTCCCACACTTAAAGAGTTAAATCGAGGTCGCTTGCCAAAAATCAAGGTTTTATTTCATGATTGTCTGACGAAAATTTCAGTTTTATTTATCGATCATATGACGAAAATCATGGTATTATTTCTTGGTATCTTGCTGAAAATCATGGTGTTTACTTCGAGGTCGCTTGGTGAAAATCTGGGTTAGAGGTCATCTGACGAAAATCAATTTTATTTTGGGATAGTTTGCTGAAAATCGCATTATTTCTCGGTTATTTGCCGAAAATAATGGTTTTACTTCGAGGTCGCTAGCCGAAAATCGTGATTTGATTTTGCGATCGTCTGACGAAAATTAGTTTTATTCCATGGTTGATTGACAAAAATCACGGTTTTACTTTGTGATTGACAAAAATCGCAGTCACTTGCCGAAAATTATGGTTTTAAACCGAGGTCGCATGCTGAAAATCAGTTTTATTTTGCGATCGTTTGATGAAAATTATGGTATTATTTCTCTGACACTTGCCGAAAATAGAGGCTTTATTTCGGGATTGATGAAAATCAGCTTTATTTTGCAGTCACTTGACGGAAATCACGGTCTAATTCCATGGTAACAACTTGCTAAAAATAATGGTTTTACTTCAAGGTCGCTATCCGAAAATCAAGATTTTATTTTGCTATCGTCTGACGAAAATTGCATGTATTTTGCAGTTTGACAAAAATCAGTCTTATTTCACAATCGTTTGACATAAGTCACTGTATTATTTCTCGGTGGGTCACAGCCTAAATTAGTTTTACTTTGAGGTCGCTTGCCGAAAATAGAGATTTTATTTTGCGATCATCTAATGAAAATTGTGGTGAGAAAAATTAAGGAGTTATTTCATGATCATTTGACAAAAATCACGGTCTTATTTTGTGGCCAGTAGCCGAAAATTGCAGTCTTATTTTGCGGCCACTTGCCGAAAATTATAGTTTTAAATCGAGGTCGCTTGGTGAAAATCATGGCGTTTACTCTGAGGTCGCTTGGCGAAAATCAGGGTTTTATTTCGAGGCCACTTGCCGAAAATAGAGGTTTCATTTCGTGATTGTATGACAAAAATCGGCGTGAATCACCAAAATTGCTGAAAATCATGGTTTCAAACAGAGGTCGCATGCTGAAAACCAGTTTTATTTCACAATCGTTTGACGAAAATCATGGTATTTCTCGGACACTTGCAGAAAATAATGATTTTACTTCGAAATCGCGAAGTTTTATTTCGTGATTGTCTGATGAAAATTGCAGTTTTATTTTGCAGTCGTTTGATGGAAATCACGGTCTCATTTCGTGATAACTTGCTAAAAAATAATAGTTTTACTTCGAGGGTGCTTGCCGAAAATTGAGGTTTTATTTTGAGATCGTCTGATGAAAATTGAAGTTTAATTTTGCGGTAGTTTGACGAAAATCATGATATTATTTCTCAGTCACTTCCCGAAAAAAAAATTTAGGTTTTATTTTGCGATCGTTCGATGAAAATCGCTGTTTTTTTCTGCGATCACTGGACGAGAACAGAGATTTCAGATCGTGGATTTGATTATTAAAAATAAAAAAAGGGGAAATCTGCTGTTTGGCGGAAAAGTGGCTTTCCTGGGTAGAAAATGGAGCAAAGAAAAACAAAATGCTCATTTTTGCACAAAAAGTAAAAAAAAAAAAAAAGCATTTGTAGCAGATATTTTTATTTGCCGCAGGTCTGTGACCTCTGCATGTGACTAATTATTGCTACAGTAATCACATTAGGGCTGTATGTATATATAAAAAAACCATTCTTTCCATTTTCTCACTCAAAACATCTATTACCACTGTTATTAACTTTGAAAAATAAACTGGGCCAATGTAACATGTACAGGCCAGAATCAAACTGAAAATCAGGATATTTAGCATCTATGCTTAATAAAACTAGCAACAGTTAAACATAATCTACAAAAATTTTAAACAATGAATTTGTATTACCTTAACATTACGAATAACAACTTTTCTAAAACCATTTGGTAAAATATGTTTGGTCTTTTTTGCACTGCCGTAACCAATATTTGGCATCAAAATCTGACCCTTGAATCGTCTTCTTACTCTGTTATCAATACCCCTGGGCTTCCTCCAGTTAGGCTAAAAAAGTATCAATACATATGAGCAAATACATTTAAAATAAAAATCTTAATAGTTCATGTGAAACATAAGATTGTCTAGTAATCTCTATAAGAATGTCACATGACAGAAACAAAAGATGAATATCATAGAATGCATTGAATTATGGATCCAAATTCTTGTAAAACAAAATATCAAGTACACATGCTTAGATCCTTTCTTCTCTTTTTTAAATCAGAAAATATTTTTAAATGAACTAAATTTATAATGCATACTGATGTGATATACTATGCAATTCAAATTGCCAAAATTGCTGTTTTTATTTTTGAAAACATTTAAATTTACACATAACAGTTCTCCTTTAAAATTCAGGAATGTGATACAGTAGATGCCCTCAAATTCACGACCTTAAAATCCATGCATCATTGCAGATGTAGACATCAAAACTTCCAGCTAAGGTGAAGGAACCAAATTCAAGATGGTGCTGCAATAACAATGTTTGTTCTTTTTTTTTTTTTTAAGTTATGTTTTTTTTTTGGCTATTACAGCTGGTTAATTACTAAATAAAATTTATTTACTTATGATTTTGATATAAATTAGTGTATCTAAAGCAAAAATTCACCATATTGTATCCTGCACAATATTTGCAAGTGTAAACTGTAACCAAATTGTTTATTTTTCTAGTGTTTATTTCCCTATTTGTAAATATTTATTTTTAGTTTTTGATTATTATGTATGCATTTTAATATGTAATTATGGTTAATATGGTTGAATTATAGCTTTCGGAAGAAGAAAATATGAATTATTTTTAAAAAATGGCGTTAATATAAATGGCGATTGCGACCCCCCCCCCCCCCCCGAATACAACTTTTAATTAATCAAGCTTTGTTTACTAAATCTGCATAAACATGAAATAAAATTTTGTTATTTTAAGATTCTTATGCAAATTATTTCCATATCTTAGGTAGAAAACGGCATAACTGTAACCCCTTACTTTGCATCAGCATTTAATTTCAGTTTTAATCTTTAATTATTTTCTTTTTTTGATGATTTCGTACGTAATTTTGACTAATACCGCTGAATGAAACAAGGATTGACATTTCATCATTATTATACATATTTAATACTGCGGAATCATTAATAATTATTTACTTTACTTTTAATATTCTTAAATTTTATTATTTTACATAATTTTAATAAATTTACTTATTTTAATATTTAACTTAAGGTAATAATTCATTATAATTTCAGCCAAATTACAGTTTCAAAAATGTAAACAAAAACAGTTACCAGAAATCTGCAAAATTCTAAAATCTGCACAACTTTTGGTCACAAGCTGTGCGAATTTGAAGGAGTCTACTGTATTTGCTTTGACCTTTTTTACATGAAAGCCATCTGATTAGCTACCAACAAACAGGTTTTAAAGCTAGGTACTTTTTGAAAATATTCTAAAAATAAGACCAAGAAAACAGGATAAGAAAAAAAAAAAGGGGGGGGGGGTAATTGTTAATTTTAAAGCTTCAAAACAATATTTAAAAAAAAAAAAGGGGGGGGGGGGGGGGTTCATACAATTCTGAATCCAACAGAACAAACTGCATGAAAATATTCCATTTAAAACCAGGTTAATTTGAAATTGATAAATATAGTTTAACACATATCTTTGGCAGACAGACTATTTTTTTAGATAAGTACACAGGTGCAAATAGTCCATCTAAGCAAAGACTGAAATATTTCAGACGTACACAAGTAGAGCTGCCATATTTGTTTGATTTGTTATTTATACTTTTAACTAATGAAACTATTTGCAGTTTTTATTATCTCTATAATTACTAATTATAATGATACAGATTATATGCTCCCTAAAAAATTTCAGTTAAGAGGGAGTTTAGATGATGAATTCTTTACTTCAAAATAACAAATAAAATAATGATAAAACAATAAATAAGGCAGATGTTTTAAAAAATAAGTCGAAAACTGTGTGCTGGGGGGGGGGGGGGAGGAGAAGATTATTTATTTAAAAACAATTACGACAAAACAATAAGCAGAGGTGATTGTGAGTTCATGAAAAAATACCTGAAATTTTAGAGAGAAAACACCTTTGTAGGCAAAAGGGAGGAGGGAGGGAACATATAATTTATTGCAGTTAGGTCAAATTATGCAAAATATGAATTTTAATTATGCTTAGCAATCATATCAAATTGATATTTTAGTCTTATTTTATGAATTTAACTATCAGAAAAATTAGAATTTTGGTACTGAAAATTAAAAAACATGAATTCAGGTGTATAACCTGAACACAATCACTCCTGAATAAGGTAGCATCATTTTTTTTTTTTTTTTTAAGGCTTTAACATTGTGTGCTACGCAGGCAAAAGAACACAAATTTTGGGTGACAGGAGAATCATCATGAAGCTTTTTTAGCAGGTGCACTTTTGCTGAAAATAGTAAGAAATTGGTGAACATAACTTTTCTAAACAATGCAGCAGTAAAGTGGCCATTTCTGAGGCCACCTTGCAATTTTTTTTTAATGGCTCCTTTTTAATATTAAATTTTCCATGTGGCGACTACTAATGTTTACCTTTAATATGGCTTGTCACCTGAAAATTATGGCTCCAGTGATGCACTACAGGCATGGCTGCCACTGGCGACTATTTTTTAATTCTATCTCGCACCACTTTCTCAAAACAAAATTTTTTCACATACACTTTGACAACATGTGCAAGAGAATATAAAAGTAGTTGCCAGTGGCAGTCCTCAGCCCTGTATAAAGCACCATTAAAGCAAAAATATTGGAGAAAGGATGCATAAAAACAATTGTGATAGGTCATTTAGGATCAGGGGTCTGTCTTAGTCTTATCTCAGTGTCCTGTTCTGAAATCGTGACCAGTTTCTTATATTTGGGGAAAATTAGTTATAATTTTGTTAATTTTAAATTAACGTTATAATCAGATTTTTCTTTATATATATATTTTTTAACAAAATTGTTTATGTATCAAAAGCTAGGTAATAAATTCTTTGGGGACTTCTGCTGTTTTGTGACAGGTCAAATTTATTTTAAAATAATTAAATTTGGGCAAGATTCAGTTTGCAGATTTCCCCTTGAAAGAATGCAAAACATGCATACTTTCATTTAAAAACATTGAATGTGCCATATCTAAAAGGAGAACCCAGTTCTTTTTAAAAAAAGAGCGTCTGGGCCTGAAGGACACAGAATTTAAAAAGCCAGTGACATCACTGGATGGATACCATGGAGAAGAATTGAATATGTAGTGAATTTTGTCATACAACTTACAGCTTAAGGGGACTCTTCACTCACTTGAAAACACCCGCTCGCTAATGTTAAACCTATGGGCAGGTTGTTTTCAAATTTCTTGTTTAAATTTGAATATTTTTAAATGATTTTTTTTTTTTTTTTGCATAGGATAACTGATATTGATCTCTAACAGGGCTATTTTTCACTTTTTCATTTTCGGCTGCAGATTTTTTAAATAAAGACACTTTTGTTTTCGAAACCAGTTCTAAAACTTAAAGTAATCTGCAACTGAAATTGAAAAAGTAAAAAAATAGCCATATTAGAGATTGACCTCAGCTTTCCTATGCAAAGAAGAAGAAAAAACATTTAAAAACATAAAAATTTAAACAAGAAATTCGAAAACAACCTGGCCATAGGTTTAACATTAGCGAGCATGTGTTTTCAAGTGACTCGCATGAAAACACATGTTTGCTAAAGTTAAATCTATAGCCAAGTTCTTTTTGAATTTCTTATTATAATATTTTTAAACGATAATTATCAAGCAAATTTGCTGGAAGACCGTTAGGCCATAACATTAAAATTAAACAGTAAAAAGAAAAAAAAAAGTACTCAAAGTTGACATGAAACAGACCAACCTTTAATTTTCCATATCTGTCAGACTGATGACGCACAAACTTCTTTAGTCTTTTCTTCACAATCTTATGCCTTACAAGAGGTTGGAGTGCCATAATTACCTTTATTTATCTACAAGGGAAAAAATTAAAACATTTTAAGACTAAATAAATATTAAACAGTTGATTATATACATTTCGTTATTCTCAGTAAAAAGCCATAGACATATAGCTGTAGAGCAACAAATAAGATTTTTTAATGTTTTAAACTTGGTATACTTGAAGAAGGGCAAAAGACAAGGGTGTAATTTAAATAATTGATCATTATTGTTAATATGCCAGCAACAATTATGGCAGAAGATTAAATATATATATATACACAGGGCCAAGTACAGCAAAACTGCAAAAGAAAGGAAATTTATTGTTTTGTCCCATGCCTGTACTATCATAAGAAATTATAGTAATTAGTAAATTATAGTACAAAGTTTGCATTGGTGAAGAAATATAAGTACAAGAGATGCAAATTCTATTTGAGACAAAATTGATAATTTTTAAAGTATTATATTAACATTATTTTTCTGCCCATTATTATTAAAAGTGCATGAAATTAGGATTTATTATTTAGCATGAATATTGGATCTTGCTTTCTTAAAAACATTTACATCTGAAACAGCTGATAAAATTTCAAATAAAGCATGTAAATGCCTTTAAGATTTCACACATCTAATTATTTATCTAATCTTTATCTTTTATTAGAATTATTGTACATATAATTTAAGCACTTTTATAATGGGTTGAGTAAAATAAACTGATTAAAACTAGTACATAAAACATATTTAAGAAACAATGTTTTAAATAAAAACTTCTCTCTAAGAATTTGCCAAAATATCAGTTTTTGAAGACATTCTCAAAAATAAACTTATGAACCAAAAAAATAAAACAGTTCTAAATAGTTTATGGATGTTAGTCAACAAGGGTCGATCCAGGCAAAATTTGGGGCCTATTGAGACTCCCTTCACAAAAATCAATTTAATAAAATAATTCTTTATAATAAAACAGGCTCTTTCACAAAATTCCTTTTAATAAAATAGGCCCTTTCACAAAATTCTATTCTATAAAAACTTACTATTTATTAATTATTTTGTGACTTTTAAAATGTGTAATTTGTAAACAAAGAAGTTCACCAGAGAGGAAAATTCCAGCAAAAGGATTTTAAAAAAGTTTTTGTTAATAAATGCTTAGTTCGAACTTTGTTTGGATTTCAACTTTCGTTACAAAATGTTATTTTTCACAAAAATAATAAATGTCACAATAACCTTTACATTTCACAAAATGGGCTCCTAAGGGAAAAAAAAAAAACCTGCATTGACCCCTGGTCAATCATATTTCTTTTACTCATTTTCCAAAAAAGCGCTGTGGGCTTGCTTTTAAACTTTAAAAATTAGTGGCTCAGTACTGGTAGAAGGCCCACTATAAGTGCATTACAATAACTTTAAATGGGTTTTATTTTCAAATTTGATAGCAAACATGACAATTTTAGAAGATTAAGTTACACAACATATCTTTGAAATACATAAGTAAATTTATTTTATACTTTAAAATAATGATCATCCGAAAATATTTATCCAAAGATTTTATGGTGCTACTTTAAAAATACCAAGTGACATTCTAATGAACTATATACTTTATTATTAAACAATGCATCTCAGAGGTTCCTTAGAAATTTATCATTATATATAAAATATATTCACTATGTAATATATTTACATCATTTGCCATAAATAATGAGTAATATAGTTTAAAAATGCTGTTTTAGTACAGATCATTTTAAAGAAAATTAATGAATACAATTTATATAAGCTGAAAAATTTTAGCTATCGTGAAGCTTGTTACAAAAAAGGAAAAGAAGCAAAGTATTAGATTTTATTTTTCATAAGTATGCATCAGAGGCAATAAGCAGAGGTAAATAAGCAATGCATCAGAGGTTCCTTAGATATTTATCATTATATATAAAATATATTCACTATGTAATATATTTACATCATTTGCACTGCTGACATAAATAATGAGTAATAAATTAGTTTAAAAATGCTGTTTCAGTATGTATCATTATTTTAAAGAAAATTAATGAATACAATTTATAAAATCTGATGGCTCGTTCTACAGGCCAGGGGTGTGTAAAAAAAAAATTCTGAAATTCACAGCAAATTTTCTGAAAAGTTACAACAGAGGGAGGGGGGGTCCACTCCCGGCATTTTTTTTTTTTGCGTCCCTTTGATGAAATTTGTGTTTTTTCGTGATCTTTTGATAAAATTTGCGGGGGTTTTTTCGATCTTTTCACGAAATTTTGCCGTTTTTCGCAAGTTTTTGACGAAATTGACATTTTTTTCGCGATACTCTGATGAAAGTCATGTTTTTCCCCGCGATCCTTTGACAAAATTGGAGACTTTTCTTCGAACGAATGACGAGATTGATTTTTTCCGATGATCATTTGCCGAAATACCGATACATTTTATGTCAGAATTTTCGGATTTATGAGAGATATATATTTTTTTAATTTTCAGAGATCATTGCCTTAATTTTTTGGACCAGAATCACCCCTGCTACAGGCACAGGTAGATTTCGAAGATGCAGACCGTGGGGTGCCTGTTTGTTGGGAATTGTGGAAGAGACGACCTTTTGCCATGATGCAGCAGTTGGAAATGCCCACTTTGAAACGAAACTTGTTTGCAGGCGGAGCCGGCAGGGATTATTTTTTTATATTATTTTTTTTGCTATAAGGGTTGGTTCTATAAAAAAGTTTTAGATAATATTAAGAGGATTTATAATAAATTTAAGCGGATTTGATATCTTGTGAATTGACGAAGTTATGATTTTTTTTTCTTCGTAAACCCCCTTTTTTTCCCCCCTCTAGGGGCCATTTTTAATATCATCAAAAATCTGTCATAC
This sequence comes from Maratus michaelseni, assembly GCA_963931845.1. Lineage (NCBI taxonomy): Eukaryota > Metazoa > Arthropoda > Arachnida > Araneae > Salticidae > Maratus > Maratus michaelseni. The sequence goes on from OZ007599.1 coordinate 130,912,350, forward strand.
ATAAATTTTCGCCTTTTTCCTAGAAGTAATAACGGATTCGATATGTATCATAATTAAGAAATTATAGGGTTTTTTTCTGTTTTCACAAAAAGCCCCCTCCCATTTCCCCCCACCCTTTGTCCGATTTTGCCCATTAACGAACTTGACCGAGATTTTATATATCAGTTTGGAAGAGATTTGTACAGAATTATTGCAGTTATTGTGTCCATAAAAAAGTGACAGATAGATATGTACATAAAGTTTTGAACTGGGGAGGTGGTTTTGGGTTTTGAATGTCATGATCGGCATAGATCTGCAAAAATTTTTCAAAAATTCCAACTGAGGGGAGAGAATGTAATAGGTAGTATTTCTTACGAAATCTACCTAAAATCTGAAAAAGTTTAGCTATCGTGAAGCTTGTTACAAAAAAGGAAAAAGCTGCAAAGTATTTTATTTCACTTTTCATATTATATATCATTAAACAATGCATCAGAGGTTCCTTAGAAATCGATCATTATATATGTATATATATTCATTCTAATGATATGTACATCATTTGCATTGTTAAATGATGAAAGTTAAATAAGTTTCAACTAAATTTTTAAATGTTGCGAACTATTTCACAATTTATAACTAATAAATGTCATAAAACAGCAAGCTGATTTTTTTTTATAAATGCTCAAGAATTTACAAATCAATGCTGTCACTGTCAAACCAAAAAAAGTAAAATATATGAGCTCAAAGACTATAAATATACTAGATTAATTTTAACACAATTATTTCAAATTGGTAAATAAATCATACGAGTAGTAATTTTCCAACTGGACGAAAAATGTCCGGGCCAGGATTCGAACCTGGGATCGCTTGGCTGAAGCCGCCACGCTCTGCCACTGAGCTATCCCGGGAATTCTTGATCTGAATTCTGAAACTGATCTTTTCTGTTGAGCTGATTAAAATATCAGACCAGATTCTCTGATCAATAAGGTTAACTGGATGAATTATGCCCTCCAGATTCGACCGGGATAGCTCAGTGGCAGAGCGTGGCGGCTTCAGCCAAGCGATCCCAGGTTCGAATCCTGGCCCGGACATTTTTCGTCCAGTTGGAAAATTACTACTCGTACTATAAATATAATCTGATAAACCCAAATTTAAACCTTATATCAGGGTCAATTTGACATTGGTTACATACATTTCGCACTAGAAAATTTTCTTAAGAAATGATATTAAATATATTCTACGTAGAAATCTAAAATAAAATAATGTTTCATCAGATAAATTTTCTGGGTCGAAGGGATTGTTAAACTGGGTCAAATTAATCCACATATTTCGAAGATTGGTGGGAGCGTGACCCTGCTTATACGAATTAAAAACTCAATAAAGGATTTATATAACTTATTTTTATAAATTATGCTTACTTTTCTTAGAAGTTTAATCGTTATATACCAATAAAAATATATTCACTATAAATATTATGAGATCATTTGCATGCATTCCTAATATGAAATGAATTATGTACACATTTCAAATAACAAAACACAATAGGATCATATGTGTTGGATCCATGCCCAAAATTTTGAGTTTCCACCCAAGAGAATACCATGGGCATGAACCTCCTGCCAAAAAATTTTAATAATTTTCATAGAATTTGCATTCTGGAATAACAATACCACTTTACCCCAAATATAATAATAAATAAAAATTAGGCATTCGGAATAAGAATTAAAGGGTAAAGTGAATTATCCACCACTGCTTGGCGTCAGTTTCTGTTGGCGTGCTAGCGCGCGCGCGATAGCGGACTGAGTCTTGCAACCCTCGTCATTCCTCCCGTGGAGATTTCTTTTCGTTTGATCGATCCGGTGTTGTAAATGCTCCAAGAGTATCTTGTTTTCGCGCATGCTCAATTCGATCTTTTGTTTTCGCCTGTTTCATTGGACGAAAAGAGGAACTTTCTGGAAGAAATTTTTAGAATTGTTCGTTAGCACGTTAGCAGCGTCCTTTTTAGAATTTGAATTCCGTTCTCTCGCGGGAGCATTTTAAAAACGCGATTGATCTTTATAATTAAAACTTTCGTTTTAATTTAAATGTGATATGTGTCTAGTATACTTCTTTAAAAACGCTCATTTATTAAATATTTTTAAATTAAAAAGTTTGTTTTTTATTCTACAGTAGGCGATATAACTTTTGTCCGTATAGCAGTTGCTTTGAATGCAATTTAGTTTGAATTTAGTAATTTAGTTATGTTTAACAGTAAAAAATGATTATTTGCTATCAAAGCTGTATAAGATTCTTAAAAAACCTCTTAATTTACGTTTCCTAATTTAAAAAAAACAGTTTGTTTTGTAAGTAAATGTGTGTTATTTTCTTTTGTCTTGACCATTTTTCAATGTTATTTGAAATTTCTCCTTGTTTTATGCAATATGATTACCGGGGGGTTCAGGGGGGCAGAGCCCCCCTGACAAAAAAGTAAAAAAAAAAATTGACACCCCCCTTCCCCTCCAAATTCTATAGAAAAATATTATCGTTATTTTTAAAGCTTTCTAGGTAAGTGAGATCATTGGTTTTTTCTTTTATTTTTCATAAAATGTATGTTTTTCAAGACTTAATTTTCTTGTTATTTTGCTGTTCAATGATTTAAATTATGTATTTTTGCTTTTATTTTGATTCTCGCAATTTCAATTTGCGTGTTTTTTGGAATACTCCGCACAATAAATTTTTTTTAAACACAAAATCTGTGTTTTTAAAAACGTTATTTTGACATTATTTTGCTTTTAAATGTTTTAAAGTAAGTATTTTTGCTTTATTTTGATTGTCGCCATTTCAATTTGCGCGCTTTTGCGTGTTGTCTTCTGGAGGTTGCCACTCCAGGAGACAACACGCAAAAACGCGCCAATTTGGCGAATTTTTGAAAGTGCGCCAAGCAGTGGTGAACCCTTCACTCGCACCGAATTAAAATTAAATAAAGGCAAGTCAGATAAAAATTAAGAAAGAGGCCAAAGAGAATAGTGCCAAATGTAATTGCACAGGTAACTGCAAAAAGGATAACATTCCAGCTGATGTAAATGTTGAGGAAACACAAGATGTGCCAGTAATGGACACCCTTAAGGAATTTCTTTAAAAATTATTTCTTAGTTAATAGTTATAATTGCTATATTCCACATTTTTTAATATTATATTAATCTACCAATAATATTTAATCATGCTCATAGTCATATTTCCCAATGTGAATTGAAATTTAATTGTAAATAACAGAAAATAAATCAAAATACCTTAAATTCCAGTAATGGACACTCCACAAAAAGCAATAGATAATTGATATTATGATTGTATTTAAAACTAGAATTTAAAGAAAGCATATTAATGAAATAAAAAAAGCTGAATTTTTATTGGTTATTTTTTTTATAAACCAAAAATGTTGAAGGTGGCCCATTACTGGAAGGCGATCCATTACTGGCACATCTACCCTATATTATAAAAAATTATTAATTTTAGATAAATGCTCATTATTAGATTGTAGATCTAGTCTATGAGGATTCATCCTATAAGTTTCAATAGAAAATAGATTAATTCATTAGTTATTAATTAAACTATCATTTCATTTTTCAGGTTTTGGAATGTTATTCTTTTTCTATCCACATGTTCAATTTAACATTGCATAAATGAGAGAAAATGTTCTATATGTGAGAGAAGTTTCACATTATTTCCCGAAAGGGATATCATAAAGTGATGAAATGAGCATATAACAGTGAAAAGTCATAAGTGAGAGGTCACTACATAATATTTAACTGAATAATTCTCTGGAATATGACAATAAGCTAAATCAGATTTATTCTTTAGTCATGCAATTCATTCAAGAGGTGTCGATATCATCACATTCAGCACAATTAACAAATATTGTATATTAATAAACAAAGGAATGATGTCACTAACAGTATAATGTCGGGATCTTTAAGAATTATAAAAATAGAAGCATTTTTGCAAAACTGAAATTAGTTAACAAATCCATAACAGAAATAGTGTATGTAAGCATAAAATTAATGAAGCTTCTTAAATGTTTATATACAATATGCAATACTTAAGTTATGTACAGTGTCTCACAAAAGTGATGGGACACTTGTGCTTTATAAAAAGAAACTGCAATAAAATAAATAAACAAACATGTGCAAAAATTTTTTGGGTGTGTTTCATATTTAAAGTTAGTAACAATTATTACATAACATACATTTTGTCAAAATATTAAAATATTAATTTAGTAAAAATACAATTGTTCAGAACGGAGCAAAAAATGGCTCACATAAGTGATGGGACACTTACTTTTCCATCAAATATTTATCCACAAATTTTACTTTTTAAAAGGTTTTAATATTTTGTTGGATTTCCTTTTACTTTTAAAACATGATTTAATCTTTTTGGGATGGATTCGACTATTTTTTTTGTGATTTCTGGAGTGATTTTACCCCATTCTTCTTGAAGCACCGATTTTAGTTGTTGTTTTGAAGAAATGGTGTGTTTGCGAATTCTTGATTCCAATTCTTGCCAAATATTCTCTATGGGATTTAAGTCTGGAGATTGTGGTGGTGTTTTTATTATTTCAGGACAGTTATATAGCAGCCAGAGTCTAACGTTCAGAGCAGTGTGCTTGGGGTCATTGTCCTGGTAGAATTTAAAATCGTTATGAAGGTTCAATTTTCGTGCTGAAGATTTCAAATTTTGCTTTAAAATATCAATATACTTGTACTGATCCATTATACTGTCAATAAAAACAAAATTACCAACTCCAGCGGACGACATACACCCCCATACCATAACTCCTCCTCCACCATGTTTTACTGTTGGTACCAAGTTCTGTTTGCGAAGTTCTTCCCTGGGTTTTCTCCACACCAAGATTCTACCGTCAGAACCAAATATATTAAATTTACTCTCATCAGCAAATATAACTTTATTCCAGTAATCAGAATTCTTATTTATGTTGGATTTTGCGAAAGCTAGTCTGAGTTTTCTATTCTTTTCACTTACGAAGAATTTTTTCCTGGCTACTCTACCGTGATATCCAGCAGATCGAATTACCCTTCTAATAGTTTCAGGATTAACAATTATTCCATATAATGCTTGTAAATCAGCAGCAACTTTTGAAGCACTAATTCTTGGATTTTTTTTAATATTTCGAACGATAATTCGCTTTATTCCATTGGATAGCTTTGATGGTCAGCCAGGTCTTCTTTTATCCTGAATCATATGATTCTTTTTATATCGTTTAATGATATTGAAAACTGTTGAACGACTCAAGTTAACTGTTTCAGCAGTTTTTCTAATAGATTTTCCACGTTCAATATGCAAATTAATAACTAATTTTCGAATTTCAGGCGAAGTTTCTTTTCGTTTAGCATTCATGACTACACAGAGCTAAAAAACACAAAAATTCCAAAACAAACTGGAGAGAAATACTGCAGACGATTTTATAAATTATTGCCAATTGCTTTTAAGTAAAAATAAAACCCCAAAAAATATTTTTATTGCTTATTTCAGGCGATTTTTGTTGCATATATAATGGTGTCCCATCACTTATGTGAGCTATTTTTTGCTCCGTTCTAAACATTTGTATTTTTATTAAATTAATATTTTAATATTTTGACAAAATGTATGTTATGTAATAATCTTTACTAAATTTAAGTATGAAACACACCCACAAAAAAAATGTGTACATGTTTTTTTAATTTATTTGATTAGTTTCCTTTTGTAAAGCACAAGTGTCCCATCACTTATGTGAGACACTGTATATATTATATTTGAATGATACACAATCGGGTCATTCCATGTCAAGTGATCTGATTTTTAAACAATTTTTTACCTCATGTCCTCTAATCTTCTTGTAATTTCTAACACTTGTTGAATAGCCTAAGGTAAGAATAAGCCTACAATATTAATGGTTTATCTGTTGCCATTTTTGAGATATGATGGATTGAAATTGGAAAAATATTGTAATTTTGGACCAACTTGCCTGTGCATAAATCTAAATAATTCCGTTCAGAATTAAGCTATTCAAAAAATAAGAGTACCATTCTCCTCAGAATATTATAAGCTTTCATATGATAAATATTTACAATCATAATATTATACAACTTTAAAATCAACTAAAGCTAAATGAGATTTAATCTTAAGTCATGCAATTCATCTAAGAAAGTCGATAATAGCGCACGTCCAGCACAGTTAATATTGTAAATATGTTTAGAGAAGATATTATTTAAAATTCATGTGTTAACTGAGGCAGCTTTAAAAATTATAAAAACACAAAACTAAACGATAGATATTGTTCAAAACATCCATAATAGAAATCATAACCCTCTGTGTATGTATGAGATCACTATGATGATACGGAAATCATAAAACAAGTGTTTGAAACGAGCCAATTTAAAAAAGTATTACTTATATTAAATATTCTTATGCACTGTAATTTTTGTTTGGTCATGGTTACCAGAGCTTTTAAACACTAACTTAACGGCGATCATATTCATATACATTAAGTAGAATTAATACGTATATGGGAAGAAAAATTGTTGAAAATGAATGTATTAGGTCATCGAATATTACCAAGCCACTGAAAAAAAAAACAATCTTAAGATCAAAATAATACCCTACAATGCATAAATGTACTTTCATCATAATATAAATACAAATTAATTGTAAATATTACAGTTATTTATAAGGATTAACAAAGATATTTTACCAATCAGCCCGGTAAAGTATTGATAGAAAAGAGAGAGTTATCCTAACACAATAGTACACAAATTACATCGACTTAGTGTTGCCATTTGACAAAACTATATGTTCATCAAGAACTTCAAAACGAAGGCTATGTTCAGAACTGAAGATCAGGCGGCGCGCGGGCGAAGAAGATTTGCGTATGGAGTAGCCTTTTCAGAGCAAGTATTTGTAATAATTTAATTATTTCCTGCTTCAGAACAGGTAAAAACAACGAGCGCGTCCAGTAAAGTCACCGGTACGTAACCGGTAAGCATGAACCTCTATAGAAGGAGTGTCGAGACTTTGGCACTAAATGGCAGCTGGCCAGAATCCGTGCTGCAGCAGCGCCCATGGCTGTCACCGTAGTGTCAAACGGTGAAGCAGACGAATTTAGTGACGTATGCAGGATCCGTCTTCACATGCGCCACCTATTTGAAGCTTTTTTCGAGGAACGATTTCCTTCTTGGAAAGGCTATTTCGTTAGAAGTCCTGGTATAGAGGTTCATGCCGGTAAGTTTCGTTAGTTACCAAAGCGTTCAGTGCCGCTAACCGGTACGCAACCAACGTCGTTCAGCGGAAGTAACCGAAGTGACCGGTAAGGTACCGAACTAACCGAAAAAAAATCTTGGTTAGTTGGGTCACGTGATCGGTTACATGAAAATTTACGATGATGTGATACAGATGTAATTACGATGATGCAATACAGATGGCGCTACAAGTAAATAATACCATTTTCGTCCAGTAGGTCTGTCGACCGGTTAGAAACCGGTCACTTACCATCCCGGTAAGTAACCGGTCACTTTGGTTAGTTCTACTGGACGCGCTCAACGACTACATATCCTTATCTTTCCAAAACAATAACTCTCGTAATGGACCCTATTCCCACTGACGTCAAAGTCACGTGCTTTGGGGAAACATTGCCGATATTGTGGCCCTTAGGCTGGGATTGCGGTGCCTCGCTTAAGATCAATCTTGAGCGTAACTCTGACTTACGATATAAACAAAGCGTAATCGGTATTGCAGTGCCTCGCGTTCTTTCTCTAACCCGAAAGCTATCTTACGATGAAGCACAAGTGTATGCGCGCGCAACCACAACAAATCTAACTACGGCCTCTGATTGGCTGACTGCAGGAGGACTTACGATGAGGCACCGCAATACGAAGTTAAGATAGATCGTAGGAACGCCCATCCTAAGTTCGAACGTAAGACTAAAAGGAAGCGAGACACCGCAATCCCAGGCTGGGATTGCGGTGCCTCGCTTTCTTAAATCTTACGTTCGAACTTAGGATGGGCGTTCCTGCGATCTATCTTAACTTCGTATTGCGGTGCCTCATCGTAAGTCCTCCTGCTTAAGCATAAGTCCTCCTACAGTCAGCCAATCAGAGGCCATAGTTAGATTTGTCGCGTTCTTACGCTAACCCGAAAGCTATCTTACGACGAAGCACAAGTGAATGCGCGCGCAACCACAACAAATCTAACTATGGCCTCTGATTGGCTGACTGTAGGAGGACTTATGCTTAAGCAGGAGGACTTACGATGAGGCACCGCAATACGAAGTTAAGATAGATCGCAGGAACGCCCATCCTAAGTTCGAACGTAAGATTTAAGAAAGCGAGGCACCGCAATCCCAGCCTGGGATTGCGGTGTCTCGCTTCCTTTTAGTCTTACGTTCGAACTTAGGATGGGCGTTCCTACGATCTATCTTAACTTCGTATTGCGGTGCCTCATCGTAAGTCCTCCTGCAGTCAGCCAATCAGAGGCCGTAGTTAGATTTGTTGTGGTTGCGCGCGCATTCACTTGTGCTTCGTCGTAAGATAGCTTTCGGGTTAGCGTAAGAACGCGAGGCACTGCAATACCGATTACGCTTTGTTTATATCGTAAATCAGAGTTACGCTCAAGATTGATCTTAAGCGAGGCACCGCAATCCCTGCCTTAATTATGCAACGACTCGTTTGCAACTCAAGCCTAACGGACCAGATTTTCGTGAGGTTGAGTCACGTGCTTTGGGGAAACATTTCGGAAATCGTAGCCTCAAACCCAAACGGAGAATAGGGTCCTTTTTACCGTAGAACAATGAGAAAAGCTGTAGGACACACAAATAGAAAAAGCATTGATAAAGGTAGCGATAGCTGTCCTACAGCAGCAGCAAAAACCTGTTCGTGACGTCACCTTGCACAGCTCCGAGGCTAACGAAAAAGACAGGCTACCGCGGTGCATTCCGCTTATCTTTTTTTACAGACCGCTAAAGTGACGTGATGCTCTTTTCGTACACCTGCATTGGTGTATTCGAGCATCACGTGACTCTGGCGGTCTGTAAAAAAAGATACGCGTAAATCACCGCGGTAGCCTTTATTTTTCGTTAGCCTCGGCACAGCTCTATAGGAATACATGCCTATATTTACTCAGAAAAAATCCAAAATGTTCATGAAAGTATCACGTGATCTGATTTAGCCCGATCAGCGTTCATAGGCTGGGATTGCGGTGCCTCGCTATCTTAAATCCTACGCTCGATCGTAGGATGGGCGTTCCTGCGATCTATCTTAACTTCGTATTGCGGTGCCTCATTGTAAGTCCTCCTGCAGTCAGCCAATCAGAGGCCGTAGATCGATTTGTTGTGGTTGCGCGCGCATACACTTGTGCTTCGTCGTAAGATAGCTTTCGGGTTAACGTAAGTTTGCGAGGCACTGCAATACGGATTACGCTTTGTTTATATCGTAAGTCAGACTTACGCTCAAGATTGATCTTAAGCGAGGCACCGCAATCCCAGCCATAATCCGCAAAAATTTTGCCCGCGCCGCGCGCGATCGATCCAGGAAAATTCTGTGAGTGGTTTGATCACGTGATTGGGCTTTTTTGTGTTTATAGTTTTACTTGGTTTGGTAGGTTGATTGATACAGTTGTAGCAGCATGATCGGTTATCAGAAAAATTTCAACTTTTTAACATTCTGAATTTTTTAAACCTTATGATCCAACATAAAATAATAGAATACCAAAGTATGATGTATATATATATATATACATATATGAAAGGATGAAAAGTAAAACCCTTAGTAAAATGCAAATTTAAAATTCAAAATTTAAAACCCCAAAACATTTTTTCTAATTTCATAAATCAAATTTGCCCCTGATATCTTCGTTTTCCTGCATCATTTTTTATCTCTCCTTAAGATTAAAAGTGCTGACTATTACGCTTTTTGTAAGTGCTTGCGGTTTGGGTTGGGCATCCAGATGCTGCAGTAGCTGGCCTGGTGAAAAACCCGGGCAACATGCGATAGCTAAGTAACCAATTAAATGCCTGTCACCACCTACTCTTAGGAGCGCACTCTAGCAAGAAATATTGGAGTTATTTTAAAAATAAATACACAACGTTAAATTAGCACAAATTAAAATCATTTATACTGGCAAACAGCTGTTTCAAAGCCCTTAAAATCCATCTTCAGTGCCAATTCAAAAGGTAAAAACTAATTAAAAACTCCTAAGCCATGACAGCTTGCCTGCCATCTTTCGCCCGCGCTGAACTTTTCAAAACAACAGCGGAGACGAGGAAACACATGTGACAGAGAGACCAATAGGAACACTCCGCCGACCGGGAAAGTTTAAGTGTGGAGGCGAATAAAGGAGGGGGGACGAAGATGCTTAGGAGTTGGCTTAGGAGATGGCTTAAGAGTTTTTAATTCGTTTTTACCTTTTGAATTGGCACTGAAGATGGAGCTTAAGGGCTTTGAAACAGCTGTTTGCCAGTATAAATGATTTTAATTTGTGCTAATTTAACGTTGTGCATTTATTTTTAATATAACGGCACAAAGTTCTATTCCACCTTTTAGATATTGGAGTTAGGCTAACTAAAAGGAGCACGCATTTTTCGTGGCTTTTCGGCCGCTCCTGACTCCTATAAGGACCCACACTCTGCCACTTTCTAAAAATATCGTTCTCGGGGCCTGTTTGAACGTAGAAGCCACGTCGACACCGGCCCGAAACTGCCATCTCTAATGGGGCTTTTAAGTCCATGACGTCCACGTAATTGTTGGCTCTACAACCCCCTGGGTCTGGCTTGGTAAAAAAGAGACTGTATTTATAAAGGAATAAAAAAGTCAGACTCCAGGAATGAACTCTATTATTATTTCAACGACCGCGACACGACGTCGCCCCGGTCCCGGAAACTATGCACACGTAACGTAAAAGGATGATGCCTATCTGCCCTCTCCATAATTCATTACATATATATAAATATATATATATATCATATAGTTACATAACTGTTGTTAACTTATTTGTCTCTAAAACTACAGCACCTACTAAAACTCGAGGCTAACGAAAAAGACAGGCTACCGCGGTTCATTCCACTTATCTTTTTTACAGACCGCTAGAGTGACGTCATGCTCTTTTCGTACACTTGTATTGGTGGATTCGAGCATCACGTGACTCCCGCGGTCTGTAAAAAAAGATACGCGTAAAGTACCGCGGTAGCCTTTCTTTTTCGTTAGCCTCGCTAAAACTGATAGATTAGTTTAGTTGACAGCAGCTTTACATAAATATATATATATTGTACAAAACAATGCATATAATAAAATAATGTTTATTTTTCTATAAATAGTGCACCTTTAACTAACAAGGGAGAGGACGTTCGGATCACCGAATTCCTGAAACACAGTATTGGTTTCAGTAAAATTAATGTAAACTCTCAAAAAAAAGAGTACTTTTCCGTTAGCCGGGCGCTAGTGAAACAAATATAAATATCTATACACACACACACATATATGTATATACATACATATATACACAAACATATATGTAGATATATATATGCATATATATATTTGTATTTTTTTCACTGTTGCCCGGCTAACCGAAAAGTACCAAAAATTGTTACGTACTTTACTGACGTTTGGGTTGTCCTACATAGATGAACCTGGAAGAAGGTATATGTCATCAAAAACGTCACCTGTAAAAAATGCAGCCAAGTCTCGTGACTCTTTTTCCGTAAAAAGTTCTGAGATCGTGTAAAGCCAAGTTTAGCTATCTTATTAACTCTGAAATTTTCATTCACAAATCACTCCTAGTCTCTACATCTTTAGTTAAATATTATTTTGTGACTTGGCAATTACGCAGCACAGGGAAGTTATTATACTTTACTATGTTATGGGATGGAATGAGGTAATATGATTAAGGCTAATTATATACGCACAGGGAAGTTATCACACCTTAATATGTTATGGGATGACATGGTATTATTTGATTAAGACTAATTATATACATCACATTCTCGTGCTACGTAATTGCCAAGTCGTAAAATAATATTTAACTAAAGATGTAGAGACTAGGAGTGATTTGTGAATGAAAATTTCAGAGTTAATAAGATAGCTAAACTTGGCTTTACACGATCTCAGAACTTTTTACGGAAAAAGAGTCACGAGACTTGGCTGCATTTTTTACAGGTGACGTTTTTGATGAGATTTCACTTCTTTCTGTAAGTAATCCTCCTTTTCTTGATTTTGGGTTTTTTTTGGAGATCATCCACTGATTTTCGCTAAGCCCACACTCTGTCCATATTATTTACAGGTATCAAAAATTTGAAACTTTAGTTTCGTTTGCAAAGTACTGTAGATAAAAAGAGATTTCAGGTTCCTCGGCAAGCACTAAGTTATGGGAGAGGGAGTGCAAAAGTACTCTCAATTGCTTCCAGGATAGGTGCTATCTATCTGAGATATTACTCACAGCCCTAGATACTTCATATTTAGCATAAAAGAACTTTTTAGTATAAAAAGAAAGCCAAAATTAAAATTTCCGGAAATTTCCAATAAATCAAACTATATTCATTTTTTCAATGGTTTTTTTTTTTCGTTTTTTTTTTTCATTTACGGATTTTTAATTTTTTCTTACTTTGCTTCTAGGACTACAAAATCGAATTATTTTCAAATTTTCGTCTTTTTATAAATTTATTGATTTTTCGATTTTTATTCTGAGTTACCTGATTGTCATGCCAATATAGTAATTCTTTGATCCGTCTTCTTAGGATAATTTAGGTTCAATTTAGAGATAAATCAAGTGAATCTTAGAGTCACCATGATTTTATTTAGAAAGGGCTGTCAAGCCATAACCAGCCAGTAATGTAGGAAGGAGAGGGGGAGCTGTGAAAATTTTTGTGGGGCTAACATCATTTAACAATCCATATTTCATATCCGAAGTAAATAGAGTATAACCTGTGAAAGAAAACAAACCTGTCTATAAAGAAATCGCCTATAACGTAGCCAGTCTATAGCGGAACATTTCTGTAACGAAATTCGTAAACGAAAGAAAAGAAAACCATAATCCGGGGGGAAATAACATAAAACAATTAGGGGCGTTGTACTAGCTAATAGGACAATTATCTTAAAACTAATGTTTCTAGCAGTACAAAATCAAATTGTTTCGAATTTTCGATTTTTTAAAGATATTTCGATTTTTCGATTTTATTTTCGAATTTAACGAATTTTTTAATTGTTCCTTTTATTGAATAGTAAATACTACCTTTACACCAAGTTTTAAGTTTCTAAGTCTACAAGATAAAATTATTTTCAATTTTTGATTTTTCGAATTTTTTTATAATATTCTGGATTTTTTAATTTTTTCTTATTTTGTATCCTTTATTACAAATTTCAAGTTTCTAGCGCTACAAAATCGAATTACTTTGAAATTTCCGATCTTTTTCGAGTTTTTTATTCTATTATCGAATTTATTGCGTTTTAATTTTTCCTTTTTCTGTATCCTAAACAATAAGTTTACGCCGAATTTTAAGTTCTAAAGCTACAAAATCGAATTTTTTTCAATTTTTCGGATTTTTGAATTTTTTTTTTCGAATTTTACAGATTTTTTCTTTCTTTCTTTTTTTGTATCTTAAATACTAACTTTATTCCAAATTTTAAGTTTCTGGCTCTACAAAATCGAATTATTTTCAAAGTTTCGTTTTTTTCGATTTTTTGATTTTATTTTCGATTTTTTCTTTTTTTCTTTTTCTGAATCCTAAACACTACCTTTATACGAAATTTTGAGTTTCTAAGACTACGAGATCATATTATTTTCAATTTCTCACTTCTTTTTTTTTTTTTTTTTTAAATTTTCGATTTTTTTTCGAATTATCCATATTTTTTAATGTTTCCTTATTTAGTATCTTAAATATTACCTTTATTCCAAATTCAAGTTTCTAGCGCTATGAAATCGAACTATTTTCAAATTTTCCTTATTTTTCGATTTTTTGATTTTATTTTCGAATTTTATTGCGTTTTTATTTTAACTTATTCTGAATCCTAAACACTATCTTTACCGCTAATTTTAAGTTTCTAAGGCTAAAAGATCAAATTATCTTAATTTTTTCAAATTTTTTCGAATGTTTGAATTTTTTTTTCGAATTTTCCGGATTTTTTAATTTTTACTTATTTTGCATCCTAAATACTACCTTTATTCTGAATCCCAAGTTTCTAGCGCAACAAAATAGGATTATTTGAAATTTTTCGATTTTTCGATTTTATTTTCGATTTTTTTTGTGTTTTTGATGTTTTCTTTTTCTGAATTCTAAAAACACCTTCACACCATATTTTAAGTTTTTAAGACTACAAGATCGTGTTATTTTCAATTTTCAATTTTGTTCGAATTTGTTGAATTTTCGAATGTTTTTTTTTTGGAATTTTCCGGATTTTATAATTTTTCCTTTTTTTGTATCCGAAGCACTAGCTTTATTCCAAATTTTAAATTTCTATGGCTGCGGGATCTACCCAATCTTTTTGATGACGCGTGAGTGAGTGAGTGTGTGAGTGACAAAAAATCGAAACTTTGAGTTCATATATCGTCTGCACTAATTTATAGGTATTTTTCGAATTATCCATATTTTTTCATTTTTCCTTATTTAGTATCTTAAATATTACCTTTATTCCAAATTTCAAGTTTCTAGCGCTATAAAATCAAATTTTTTTCAAATTTTCCTTATTTTTCGATTTTTTATTTTATTTTCGAATTTTATTGCGTTTTTATTTTAACTTATTCTGAATCCTAAACATTATCTTTACCGCAAATTTTAAGTTTCTAAGGCTAAAAGATCAAATTATTTTAATTTTTTCAATTTTTTTCGAATTTTTGATTTTTTTTTCGAATTTTCCGGATTTTTTAATTTTTCCTTATTTTGCATCCTAAGTACTACCTTTATTCCGAATTCCATGTTTCTAGCACAACAAAATCGGATTATTTGAAATTTTTCGATTTTTTCGATTTTTTCAATTTTGCTTTTGATTTTTTTTTGTGTTTTTGATGTTTTCTTTTTCTGGATGCTAAACACTACCTTCACACCAAATCTTAAGTTTCTAAGACAATAAGATCGTATTATTTTCAATATTCAATTTTGATGGAATTTGTTGAATTTTCGAATGTTTTTTTTTCGAATTTTCCGGATTTTATAATTTTTCCTTTCTTTGTATCCTAAACACTACCCGTTTTCCAAGTGTCAAGTTTCTAGGGCTACGGGATCTACCTAATCTTTTTGATGACGCGTGAACGAGTGAGTGAGTGAGTGACAAAAAATCGAATATTTGAGTTCATATATCGTCTGAACTAGAAAAGACAGAAAGTTGTAATTTTAAATTTTGGTCCTGTATGCCAAATACTCTAGAAGAACGAAGTTTCAAAATTTTGGGATACTCAAGCGTGGAGATATGGGGGGGGAGGGGGTCAAAAGTGCCCTGAGTTGCTTCCAGAAAAGTATGTTTACGGCCGTGCTTTCTCGACTTGGCGGAGGCACTGCCGTGCCTCCAGATACCTTCCAGGTTCCATATGGATACAAAGTCCATGCTCTCCGTTTATTTAAGATTTTTTTCCTATTTTTATTAATTTAAAAATGATTTATCAGTTGCTTTATATTTTTTGGGATAAATAGAATGTTAATAAATCAAGGTCGTGATACCAACATGTTAAAAGATTTATTTCCTTATTTGGAATAGTAAAATAAAATCTTTGTTAAAATTTGATAAAAAAGCTTTTGAACATTTTATTAAAATATATTTGTTGATAATAACATTGTTGAAACATAATTAATTTCTAAAAATATATTTTTCTTGAAATTCATTTTTTGATGTAAATTGCATTATTTATTTTATTGCAATAAACATCATAAAACACGAGAAACAAATGCTAAAATACTTATACATTCAGTAGAAAATTTATAAACATTCTAACTATATTTTATTCATATCCATTACGAAACTAGACGGTAAACCACATGTATTTTACCTCTTTACAAAAATAGGTACTGATATTTCTAGTTTAAATAATGTATATCTTTCACATTTTGTTTTTATAATATTTTTTACATTGTAAAATATGCTTTGCATTCTATTCGTACTAAAAATTCACTGTTGAAGTACTCATTATAAAAACCTGGAGAAATTCGTGCAAATTGATTATATTTTCATTACTTATATTACATTTGCTAAAAGAAAAAAAAATAATAATGTTTAAATATTAAAAGGCACTGTAATGTAAAATAGCTGAATTTGTCGTATTTAATTAAATAAGTAATTGTTAATAATATCAAATTTTACTTTTATAAAATATATTCCATTAATCATGAAAAATACAAAGCAACCGATAAAACATTTTTAAATGTAAAAATCTAATAGAAGTTTAGGGGAATCGAACCCGCAACCTGCAGAATCAAGAGCAGTGCTCTAACCATTCGGCCACCAAATTCACTTCACAAGATTTCAACAAAATATCATTAAAATACGCAAATTAGGCTGGGATTGCGGTGCCTCGCTCTCTTAAATCTTACGCTCGATCGTAGGATGGGCGTTCCTGCGATCTATCTTAACTTCGTATTGCGGTGCCTCCTCGTAAGTCCTCCTGCTTAAGCGTAAGTCCTCCTGCAGTCAGCCAATCAGAGGCCGTAGTTAGATTTGTTCTGGTTGCGCGCTCATACACTTGTGCCTCGTCATAAGATAGCTTTCGGGTTAGTGTAAGACCGCGAGGCACTGCAATACGGATTACGCTTTGTTTATATCGTAAGTCAAACTTACGCTCAAGATTGATCTTAAGCGAGGCACCGCAATTCTAGCCTTAGGCTGGGATTGCGGTGCCTCGCTAACTTAAATCTTACGCTCGATCGTAGGATAGGCGTTCCTACGATCTGTCTTAACTTCGTTCGGGCGGGGCTAGTGGAGCTTAAGCCAAATGGTAGGCCACCCTGCCCGGCATGAACATGAACCTGTCTTAACTTCGTATTGCGTTGCCTCATCGTAAGTCCTCCTGCTTAAGCGTAAGTCCTCCTGCAATCAGCCAATCAGAGGCCATAGTTAGATTTGTTGTGATTGCGCGCGCAAACACTTGCGCTTCATCGTAAGACAGCTTTCGGGTTAGCGTAAGATCGCGAGGCACTGCAATACAGATTACGCTTTGTTTATAAAGTCAGACTTACGCTCAAGATTGATCTTAAGCGAGGCACCGCAATCCCAGCCTTCGTCAAATGAAGGCCCGCGTTCATTATCATTGATTTGGACGTCCAAATCAATGATAATGAACGCAGGCCTTTCAATTTCACTCACATTATAGATTCACTCCATATTTTAATCTCCATCGACCGCGCGTCACCTGATCTTCGGTTCTGAACAGCCCCGAAGTAACCTTTCCAATTCCAAGAAGAAAATCATTAATGATTCATTTCTGGAAAAATGTCTCAAATAGGTGGCGCATGTGTAGGACAGCTTGTCCATAGGTCGTCTGGTGGGCACAGAGATTATCTGTAAGTGGCGCTGCCTTAGCAGCTATGGAACAGATGTGTTACTATCACGCTAAAATGTAAACAAAAGATTGGCGACTGTTTGTTTGGCGCGATTTCCAAGACTGCGCCAAACGAATAACTTAATACAATGGCTAGGTTGCCATTAAAGAAAAAAATCCCCTAAATTTGGCGACTTTTTTCTTTTTTTTAACCGATAATTTTTTTTTTTTTTTTAGCGTGAGTGTAAAGCATCTAAGCCGCAGCTATTCTCGTCGGCTGCCCAGAAACATGCGTGGACACAGACCACAGACTAGTAGAAACTAGCGCGTCAGGAAGGAGGCAGTTGGGAATTAAAAAAGCCTAGAGAGGGCGCTAATGGCAGCTGTTGGTAAATTGCCTCTTACGCTAAAGTACCACTGAAATCGGAATTTATTATAAAAGCGTGTTAGATATTGAAATTCGGATAATTTTTACTTTGTCATATAAACGCAGAACACCAATGGACTTTACCCATATCACGTCATCTGTGGGTAAAGAGAAGAAAAACACCAATAGGCGTGAAGAACAGCTTCCCCTTCGTCCAATAAACAGTCTTTTTCCGAAGGAAATTACCCTCAGAGGTGGGGTTGTTGCCACTCGTGGGTAAAGTCCATATCACATGAAATCTGAAATTGTGCAAAAAAAAAAAAAAATCATTGCGTCGGATTTTCCTGAAGCGAGAAGTTATATCTTTTCTCTACCAGATAGTGTACACGAACGATTGAACTTGAAATCCGAATAAGGAACCTTATACTACGTTGAGATCGGATAGTTAAGATACCTTAGACTGCGGAACTCGCTGAGGGAGTTCCAGAAACTCACTTAGTGAGTTTGAATTTTCTATTGCTAGATACAGCCAGTACCACTCACTCTGATTGGTTCTGGAGGCCGATTGGCTGTTGAGGTTGCCTTTATCATATGCGCATGCGCACATTCTATGTTTGTTCAGATCTCGAACACGGTGATGTTCAGTGAGTTATCTTAGATGAGTTTTGCGGTGTGGACAGGTATTCAAATCCGGGAAGGTACCACCTCAAAAATGGCCGTGTAAGGTATCTTAAATGTCTGACGTGAACAGGGTATTAGAACTCATAGCATGGTTGCTATAGGATTGCAGCATTCGGAAATTTATCGCATTTTGGTGACTTTTTAATATGAAAATTTAAAAAAGGTTGGTGGCGGGGAAGGAGGGTGATATTTGTGAACATTGCGTTTTATTTACCGCGGCTGACGACTTTATCGACAACCGCGTTTTTGACTTTGTGAAAAAGAAATGACTTCAACTTCAATCCTTATTGGCCTTAATAAATAATCATAAAATTTTAAAAAGTCCCGCAGTGGCGCGGACGGTAAATGCCAAGTTCTATATAAGCGTTACCTCTGGGGGTGCCAATCCAGATACAAATCTCTCATCTGAAATTGGTTCAAAATTAGGAGATTTAGGAGTCAGGATTATGGATCAAGCGTAATGGATTGTGACAGCTATATAGAAATAGAAAGCTGCAAAACCGGGCCCTTGGGTCAAATCAACAACAACAACATCAACAAATTTTAAAAGATTCAACAAATGTTTTATAATTAGAATTTTCTACATGACAACACTAAAGAAAAGTAGTGCAGAAGTAATTTTATAAAAATCTATAAATACAGAATCTTTATTTCTCGCGCTTTTTTCTCTATTATTTTTTTAATTTTCATTTCATAAAAATGTACATTTAGTGAGATTTATCAATAAATTTGTATGAAATTTAAAATCTAAAAGATAGGAATTAAATCTCTAATTTTTAATATGTCAATGTCAAACAGAATTAAGTCTGTTTTCAAAGATTCTATAAAATAAAACTTTTTTCATTTTAGTTATTTCAAATCATTTTAAAGATTTTTATTATTATTATTATTTTCTTCCCATATAAGTACCTTTTTTAATGCACATTTCTGGCATTTTATACTTATACTAACTAATAGTGAAATTGCAGTCAAGTAAAAAAATCTCATGCATCTGAAACAAGTTTTTTTTAAATATAATATTTCAGACAGATATTAATTGAATATTTTTACTTTTATCAGTACTTGTGTATTATTTGTGCCAGTAAAATACACTGTGTCAACAATTATGAATACCAATTACAATAACCTTTTGTTTTCTCTCTGTTATTATACATTAGCCCTATTAAAATCAATCATAGAAATATATATATATATATACATTTCTGGCATATATATATATATATATAACTAAATATATATATATATATAACTAAATATATATCATATTGATTCTGGCAAAGATAGCATTTCACCAGAAATAAAAATATAATTGTAAATATTTTATCGTTAAAAGCCACCAGATTAATATGTATTTAATAAATGTATACTAAACTAGTTCTATGCTATTTTACTTTACTTTTATAATAATCGCCAATTTGTACGATTTTATGTACTTAATAAACGTACATTTGATTACTGTTAAGGATAAATTCCTGGCGTGGATAATATGCATTTACGTTTACATTACAAAAAAGTTTATGTACTTATTTCACGTAATTAAAAACATATATATGTTACGGTTAATATGATAAATCCGGTAATTATTAATAATAACTGGTAATAATTACCGGACTTATCATATTGGACCATAACATACATAAATTCTCCAACATATAAATTTATATACTATGTGTTATTTATTAAAATTATTAAGCAGAATATACTTTTTGGGATTTGTGAAGGTGGAAAAATACTGCAGAAATAAGGTTATGTTTTATGTAAACAAGAAAGAAAAATCATGCACCAATCATAGATTATAAAACACTTTCCAACACTAACAGAATACTTTAACAAACCATCGCTGCTTAATAAGGTAAATAATGTATCTAAGTAATCATTTCAGAAAAACACAAAACACATTTGAAAACCAGATTTCAGCAATTACCATGCACAGCCGGAAAAGTACTCCAATATTCTTTTCTGCAGTCCTGTATATAACTTATATATTTGTATATACTCTATAGTATGCTACAATTTAGTTTGGCAATAAAAAAATAATAATAACACAGTTGGAAATTCATCTTCAGCAGTTTCTTAGCAATAGACGGAAACATACTTGAATTATTTTGTACAGCCTGTATATTTTCTTAAGCTTTTTATACACGCCACATTATTAAGCTATAGTTTAATTCCGGCAAATAGACGCTGAAATTACACTTCCAGAAATTATCATACATAACACATGGGCTGATAAGTTCCCGGTCTAATAAAGAAAATACAACTTTTTAACAAAGCTTTATAACTTTATGACTTTATAACTTTATAACGTTAATAAATAACATAACTTTAATAATAAATAATAATAATTTAATAATAATAATAATAATTTAAAAATAATAATTTTATAATAATAATTTAATAATAATAATTTTAAAAATAATTTAATAACAATAATTTTATAATAATAATTTAATAAATGATTAATAATAATAATTTAATAATAAATAACATAATTTTATAACGAAAAAGATCCAAACAGTGCTCAGAACTCGTTGTTGTTTTTGGTCAAAAGTCAACACTCGCGGCAGCCACTTTGACAACAGCTTTTTCATAGACAAATGATCATTCAAAATAAAACCTACATGTTCCTTGGATATCTTCAGAGTCTGAGCTATCTCCTGCAACTTCACTTTACGGTTCCCCAAAACGATTTTGTGGACTTTTTTTTATGTTTTCCGGCGTAACCACCTCTTTTGTGTGGTGAATCACTGGTGTCCGTACGACCATGTTTAAATTCAGCAAACCAGTCAATAATGGTTGATTTACCTGGTGCAGTGTCCGGATAACGCTTATGTAGCCAAGCTTTTGTTTGAACGGTTTTTTTACCCCATCAAATAACAATTCTTGAAATTCTTGTTATCCATTTTTTTGTTTATCAACAAAGTCGTTCAACTAAAACCACTCCAACGTTTTATCCACTCGGCGAATCGTCATGGCATTTTTTCTACTACCTTTTAAAGGTTAATATTTACTAAAAAAAACATCGGTTTGGCGATTGCAACGCCATCTGTGTGCCAGACCGGGAACTTATCAGCCCATGTGTTAGGCAGCCATGTATTCAGTTCTTTACGTGGCCCTGTATATGATTTTATTTATATTCTACAAATGTTTCTTTTTATACTAAATATATTTCACGTTCAAAAGGCGCAACTCGATTAAAAACCCATTTTAATCAATTTACGCTGATTCACCGTAATGCTTACGAATTCTTTTTGTGTTGCCCTGTATATGATCTGTAGCATTTATACATACTTCATAGCATTCAAAAATTTAGCTAAGCGCATACCTTACTAAAATCCCACTTCCAATTATGGCTTATAAACAATACTTCGGACACACTACTGTAACCGAAATATTTTGTGTGTCCATGTAAATGAACGATAAATGCTATGCACATAACAAATATCTTGTAGTAAACCTCAGTAATGTATACCAATTTCATTATATTTGAAACGGCGTAAACATAATTAAAATACTCTGCAAACAGTTTTTACCCCGTAGACCATTATGTAAAAGAATACTTTTGTGTGGCACTGTAAATGAAAGAAAAAAGCTTTACACTCCCTATTCTACAGAAAGCATGTCTTAGTGCATCTTAGAAAGTGATATTAATTTCATTATGTTTGTAATAATGTAACATGATTAAAGTGCACCGCAAACGATTTTCCACATTAAACCATAATGTAATAATGTAGTGGAATTCTTTTCAGTTTCCCTGTAAATTAATTATAAGTGCTAGACGTACCATGTTTGATAGTAAGCATCTTGCAGTGTATTTCAGTGATGTATATCAGTTTAAATATATTTGAAATAGTGTCACATCATTAAAATGCACTGCAAAGGATTTTTCTTCATAGATCATAATGCAACGACATTCTTTTGAGTGCCCCTGTAAAAAAAGTATAAGTCCTACACACTTCATTTTCAATACCGAACATGGTATATTAAACATCAATAACATATATCAATTGCATGACAATTCAAATATATTTACGCGAGTTAGAGCACGGACAGATAGACGGCAAACAGACAGACAAACCGAATTCATAAACACTTTTCAACAATGTTGGAAAGTGTTAAAAACTGTTTATTTATTGTACTTTGTCTATTCTTTTCTGCTGTAAAAAATAATAACTTTTACACTCTTTCTTTGATTTTATATACACATTTTTTCACTTTCATTTTATAAAAATGTCCACTTAGTTTATAAGCAGTAATGGAATTTTTTTCTTTTACTTCATGCACTTAAAAAAAGTCTCATCCTTGTATAGTTTCAGTCAAGTTCTATCATTTTCAACTCATTAAAATGTTTTCTTCAATAAAATTATTAAAATTGTAAAGTTACACGAATAAAATAGTTTTTTGTTTTTAAATTTTCATAAAGTTCAATCAACATCGATATGATGTCAAAAACATAGACCACAGAATCTTCTATCTGCGCAATCTATTTCACATAGTCTTTGCATCTTTAGAGAGAATTTATGTTTACCATATTGGCTGCTTTATATTACTTGATTTCATTGCCAAGTACATGTTTGTTTTATTGAGAACATATATCTGACTTGTGTGGTTGATACAAATGTGGCGACGCTAATTGTGCTAATTCTCCTTATTTGGAAATGGAAGAGGAAGCATAATCCATTTAAGTTTCTCCAGCGGAGCAAAAGAGCGTTCTCACATTTGGCGAAAGTTTTGCCAGGTATAGACTGACGGTGGATTCGACCGGAATCTTTGACACTTGCTCTTCGGCAGTCTCCAGTGATGCATCGTGATTTTAGAGCGGCTGCTGGAGCGGCTATTAAACATTATATTTATTTATTAATTAATTATGTTTATTTGAATATGTTGAATTTTATATATTTTGTTAAAGTAATAAAGTCGTATGTAGTAAATTATGCCGTCGTATAAATAACCACAGCGCAACCTTTACATTCCTACAAGTGGTGACCCGTATACACGCTTTTGGCTGTGGTTTAAAAGAGTAAAAGAAAGATTAATTCATGATGAGTTCTCGTCCAGTCTATTAGGATGTCTTTCAAGGATTAAGGTATGAGATTACGTACTGTTTATTTCCTTTTGCATGTATCCTCTGAGGACTTTTAAGATAATTTAAACTTGTTTTAGGTTCCAATGGTTGGATGGTTTCGATGTTGATATTGCTGTTTTAAGTGTTAAGATGTTTTAACCTTCGTTCAGTCTGGATTAAATTGTTGTTTAGTTCGGCAGTTTGAGATTTCTGTTTGTTTTTTGATAGTATAAGGGATGCCGGACGACAATCCTAGTGAAACTGTGAAAGGGGGGAGTACTGGATGCAATAGAGTGTCGGTAAAAATTCCAAATTTTTGGCCTAATAATGCAAAGTTATTTTTTGTACAGCTAGAGGCTAGTTTTAGGTTAGCGGGAATCTCGGTCGAACAAACTAAATTTGATCATTTGGTGGCGTCTTTGGATGCTGAAACTTTATCTTTTGCTTCCGATATTGTGTGTAAACCCCCAGAAGAACCGTACAGTGCTCTTAAAGCGAGGTTATTATCGGAATTTGAAGTTTCTCAGAATCGGAAGGTTAAGACTCTGCTGGAAGATTTAGAGCTGGGTGATAGGTCCCCCTCAATGTTATTGCGTAAGATGAGAGAGTTAAGTGAGGGCCATGTTGACGATGACTTTTTGAAAAATATATGGCTTCGGAGGTTACCGGTATCTGTGCAAACAATTTTGTCTGTCAGCTCTGAGGGTTTAAATAAATTAGCGGAGATGGCGGATAGGATTTGTGAATGTACGCAGGTTGGTGTTAACTCTCTGGAATCGAGAGGGGCTGAACAAACTCAGTTTAGTCAACAAAATAAACAGTTGGAGCAGCTACAATTTCAGGTTCAGGAACTTTCAAAGCTGGTTAAAGCGGGTTCTTGTCCGAAGTCGCCTAGGAAATCTTACCGGCGGAACTCATTTAACTCAGGGGATAGGTCACACAGAGAGGGGTGGCTATGTTGGTATCATTTTCGATTTAAGGAAAAGGCTCGAAAATGTGTACCCCCGTGTGCTTACAAACCAAAAAACGACCTTCGCTCGCAGGAGTAGCGACGGCTACTGCACGTATGGGCTTGAGTCGCAGGCTTTATGTTACAGATAAGGTTACTCAATCCAGCTATTTGATAGATACAGGCAGTGATGTCTCATGTTTTCCGAAGTCATTTTTAGTTAAAAGTACTGGAAAGAGGGATTTCACATTGTATGCCGCTAATGGTACAAAAATCTGTACTTACGGTACTAAACTATTGACACTGGATTTGGGACTGAAACGTAAATTACAATGGCCATTTATCATAGCTGAAGTATCTAAACCAATTATAGGTGCTGACTTTCTACAACATTTTGGTTTATTGGTTGATTTAAAAAAGCGGCGTTTATTAGACCCTGTAACTAACTTTTCTGCTCGTGGTCGCGCCAGTCTGTGTGATGTCCCGGTGGTTAAAACTATCATTGGAAACACTGCATATATAGAACTGCTAAAAAAGTATAAAGAGATTACCCAGTTAAATAATACGAATAAACGAACTGTAAAACATGATACAATCCATTTTATCCCTACTGTTGGTCCACCTGTGACAGCTAGAGCTCGGCGGTTACATCCAGCGCAGCTCCGGATAGCTAAGCAGGAATTTGACTATATGCTTGAGAAAGGTATCTGTAGGCCATCTAAAAGTAATTGGGCCAGTCCATTACATATGGTCCCTAAAGGCGTTTCGGATTGGAGACCAACTGGGGATTACAGGGCACTTAACCGAATTACTGTACGAGACAGATACCCCATTCCTCACATTCAAGATTTTACTTATATGTTAAAAGGTAAAAAAATATTTTCTAAAGTGGATTTAGTCCGTGCTTATCATCAAATTCCGGTTCATCCTCCCGATATCCATAAAACTGCTATTATAACTCCTTTTGGTTTGTTTGAATTTCCATTTTTAAACTTTCGGTTATGCTCTGCAGCGCAAACGTTTCAACGCTTTATAAATGAGGTATTACGAGGTTTGGACTATTGCTTTCCGTATCTCGATGACATCTTAATAGCGAGTGAAACTCACGCTCAGCATATGCAGCATTTAGAGGAAGTTTGTAAGCGGTTTAGAGATTACGGGATTATAATTAATGAATCAAAATGTGAGTTTGGCAAAGAAACTATAGATTTTCTGGGTCATACTATAGATAGCCAGGGCTGTGTTCCACACAAAGATAAGGTGAAAGCTATACTTGAATTCCCAAAACCAAAAACTGTTAGCGATCTCAGGAGATTTTTGGGAATGGTGAACTACTATCATCGTTTTGTACCCCATATTGCAGCAATATTAAGACCACTAAATGTGTTCTTAAATGGAGCAAAAAAGAGGGATAAAAGAGAAATTCAGTGGGATATGGATGCAGAAAGCAGTTTTGAGCAAGTTAAACAAGCTATAGCTAATGCGACTTTGCTTTATCACCCTTCTCAAAATGCGAAGACTGCACTTATAACTGACTGCAGTGATTTTGCTATGGGTGGGGTGTTACAAGAAGTTACGCCCGATGGTCCGAAACCACTTGGATTTTTCTCTCGTAAGTTGTCCCCTACACAGTGCAAATATTCAACATATGACCGGGAATTGTTGGCGGCATATTCTGCGATCCAATATTTTAGGCATATGTTGGAGGCTCGGGTATTTACGTTGTATGTAGATCACAAACCCCTAATTTTTGCATTTCAGCAGAAACAGGAGAAATGTTCCCCTAGAAGGCTTCGGCAATTAGACTTTATATCTCAGTTTACTACGGATATACGTTATTTGCCAGGCAAGGGAAATTTTGTTGCTGACAGTTTATCTAGAGTTTGTGAGATTCAATTTGCGTCACTTGCAGATTTTGAGTTGTGGGATAAGTTGCAAACAGAGGATGAGGAGCTAAAGGCTATTTTGGACGGAAAGGCTGAGTTTAGTGGAAATTTAGCTAAAGTACAAATGCCGGATGCTAAGACATTATTGTATTGTGAAACTTCTGGTGAGGTGAACAGGTTTTATGTCCCCCAGACCTTGAGATATAAGGTGTTTGAGTCAATGCATGGGCTGTCGCATCCAGGAATACGGGCTTCTAGGCAGCTAATCTGTTCGAAATATATTTGGCCAGGGCTAAATAAAGATGTTTCTGTGTGGTGTAGAGCGTGTATACCCTGTCAAAGGACTAAGGTACACCTGCATACTAAGTCTCCTTTGGTGCAATTTTTCGTTCCAGACGAGAGATTTGCTCATATACACATAGATATCATTGGTCCCTTACCTCTAGTACGTGGATTCAGATATTGCCTAACTATGATTGATAGGTTTACCCGGTGGCCAGAGGCAGTACCTATTGTGGATATGACTGCTGAAACTGTTGCTCAGGCTTTTGTTCAGACGTGGGTTTCCCGTTTTGGTACGCCTCAGAGGATAACATGCGATAGGGGTAAACAATTTGAGTCCATACTTTTTGAAAGTTTGGCAAAAATGCTAGGCTCTGTTATAGCTAGAACTGCTTCGTATAGGCCCCAGACGAATGGTTTGGTGGAGCGACTTCATCGACCTTTAAAGCAGGCCTTGATGTGCTATAAGGTGGATTGGTTGGAAGCTCTCCCCCTGGTTTTGCTGGGTCTACGGACAACAGTACGTGCGGACCTAGGTGCATCTACAACTGAGCTGACGTATGGAACGACTCTACGGCTTCCAGGCCAGTTGTACGAGGATAGTCCCTTCTCAGACCCACCGACTTATATTTCAAAACTACAAAAAATTATGTGTGCTTTGAGACCTTGTCAACATTTAAGGCATGGACAGCAAAAGATCTATGTTCCGAAAGAACTAAAGAACTGCACCCATGTATTTGTACGGAGAGGTCCTTTTAAGAGATCTTTACAACCGACTTACGAGGGTCCATTCAAAGTCGTAAAACGACTGCAGAAAGATTTTGTGGTTTCTATCGGGAACCAGGAAAAGATCATAAATATTGATCGTTTAAAACCTGCGTTTCTGTTGAATGAGGATGGTGAGCCTGATCCTACAACGTATATAACGAGATCGGGAAGGAAAGTTCGTTTTCGTCTCCCACGTGTTGTGTGAGACTGGCGGGGGAGTCATGTGGCGACGCTAATTGTGCTAATTCTCCTTATTTGGAAATGGAAGAGGAAGCATAATCCATTTAAGTTTCTCCAGCGGAGCAAAAGAGCGTTCTCACATTTGGCGAAAGTTTTGCCAGGTATAGACTGACGGTGGATTCGACCGGAATCTTTGACACTTGCTCTTCGGCCAACACCGGCTCTATTAAGAAAGCCCGGGGACACTCAGAGTGACGTCACTAACCTCGGTCATTGATGACAAACCTCGTTTATTTTCCGTTCGTCATCATAACTTTCCGAGTTCGTTCCAAAACTTATCTCAGCCATAAGTTAGAGTGTGCAGGGTATATAACCATGTATATACGTTCATGTAACCATTTCATGTTATAAATATTATATTCATTTGAGGAAAGACTCTTTCATTTTAATCCTTTTAAAAGTTTTCATTATAGTGTCTAAAGATAAAAAATCTTTTTTAACCCCCCCCTCCCCTCCTCCTTTTTATATCTTTTAATAAAAATAAAATATGAATAATTCATAAATATCAGAGTTTTTATTATTATTAACAACTAAATAAGTAAAATATAAATGTAGTTCTCTATTTTTTTCTCTCTTTTAAGTTACATTTTATTTGCTTCATGTAACCATTTCATATGTTATATTCATTTTATTAAAGACACTTTCATTTTAATCATTTTAAAAGATTTCATTATATTGTCTTTTTTTAAATATTTCATTTCCCCCACCCCTCTCTCCGCTTCTTTTTATGTCTTATAATAGAAATAAAATACGTATAATTCATAAAATATATATTTCATAATTCATAAAATATATAGTAAAAATATTCATATTATATAAAATATAATATATAAACATAAAAAAAACTCTTTTTTTTTATCGTGTATTTTTTTATATATAAAATGTATAATTTCTAAGTATAAGTCTTATTTTATTTTTTAAATTTAATATTAAGAAGAATATTCATCTAATTCATTATTTTTTATTTTCTATTAAGTAATATTTTATATTCTTCATGTGTTATAAATATATTTTCACTTCGTGAAAGACACTTTTTTTCTTCTTTTGGTTAATGTGCAAATTAAAGTTCATATTTGAGTTCTAGCACATTTTCAAGAAAATTAATAATATTTCGATTGACTGGATTGCTTTCCATTAAAGTAAGTACTTATTTAGAGTATATACATGCATTTTTAAGAATATTAGCAATGTTAATCATTATCTATTAAAATATGTTTACTTTGTCGTTGCTACATAAATAGACTAAAATATTTATATATTTTTTATACATAGATTAAATTGTAAATGTGTTAACGTGAAAATGTTAACTTACTTAAATACTTCTCCTGTCACTAATTCATATGCAAAATTATATCAGTTAGTAAAAAGTGTAAGGTAAGAACTTAATATACTGCATTGTCTGTCATTTGATAATTACATATTTGATTTATTTTTCCATATATGCATTTCTTTTATAATCACCAATAAACAGAGATATTTTACTATTATTAGGAAATATTAAATATATAGTTGCCCTGTTTTGAGATAAAAAATTTTTGTGAAGGCCTCTGAATTAAAAAAAGGGTCTTTTAAAAGACATTTTTAATGTATAACATTTATCATTATAACATATTTTTTATCAATTAAATACTACACATTTAATTATTACTACACATTTTAAATATGATATTTGATTTAAATAAAATTTTGTGAAAAGTAAAGGTTATTTTTGT
The DNA here is from genome assembly GCA_963931845.1 of Maratus michaelseni. Classification (NCBI taxonomy): domain Eukaryota; kingdom Metazoa; phylum Arthropoda; class Arachnida; order Araneae; family Salticidae; genus Maratus; species Maratus michaelseni. Next base: position 130,941,754 of record OZ007599.1, read on the forward strand.
GAAAAATAACATTTTGTAATTAAAGTTAAAATCCAGTTACTCAAATTCGAACCAAGATTAAAAAATACTTTTTAAATCCTTTTTCTGAAGTTGTCCTCTCTGGTGAACTTATTTGTTTGCAAATTACACATTTTAAAATGTCACAAAATAATTAATAAATAATAAATAGTAAGTTTTTATGGAATAAAAAGGAATTTTGTGAAGGATCCTGTTTTATTATAAAGAATTTTGTGAAGGGACCATTTTATTAAATTGATTTTTGTGAAGGAGCCTGTTTTATTAAATTGGATGTTGTGAAGTAGCCCTAAATATTCACCAAATTTTTCTTGGTATATTACCCTTGATATATTTAATATTTTCTAATAATTATTAAACCACCTCTGGTGAGTTTTATTGTAGATTATATATATGTATAAACTATGTAATGTGTACAAAATAAATCGAATATGTAATTATCGTATGATAGACAGTACATTATAGTACAGTTTTACTAACTGATATTATTGATAACATTTTGCATGTGAATTAGTGACATCATAAGAAACATTTAATTAAGTTAATATTTTCATGTTCAGAAATTTTCAATGTAATATCTGTATGTTAAAAAAAAATGAATATTTTAGCAATGGAAGATATTAAATATGAAAAAAATAAATAAAAGGGAAAAGGAAAAGCATGAGAATGAAACAATCATGAATTTATCAAAACGTATTCTTATAACTAAAGTTTGCATAAAAAACTTTTAATTAGTTTTTGATTATTTTTAACATTAAAATTATTACAAATTTTAAATGATAGCTCTAAAAAAATTGCTAGATTCGTAAGCTAGAGAATAGATTATTTGCCATACACTTTAAAGATCATGGTCAGTAATGACAAATGAAATATTTAGTTACTTTTTACATCTTTTATTAAGTGTGACTAATTATATTTATTCTGAAATACACAATTTATATACTAATTCTTGAATAAATATTTACAAAATTACTTAAGTTAGTTAAAACTACATATAATTAATTTTTTATGTTACTTTTTAGTGGCATAAGAAAGGTGTTATGATATTAGTTACACTTCCAATCCAGATTAGACTTAATGTAAATAAAATTAGTAATAATAAATAAATTTAGTCTTTCTTCGTCATAAGCGTACAAATACGAAGTATGTGAAATTATTTATGCACAATTTTCCATTGATATGTATGAAAAAAAAGGTAGGTGTTAACTAAAAAGTATTAAATTTACAAATGAAGCAAATTCATATTGAATATTGAATAATGCATAAAAATTGTTGCGAAAGATTATTTACTAATAAATAAATAGTGCAAACGTAATAAAATATTTTTCGCAACATGAGCTTCGGACAAAGCTGTGGAGTTAAGCCTACTCGCGCAGAAACGACAAATTAAACATATTTTAATACACAATGATCAACATTGTTAATATTCATAAAATTACACATATATACTGTAAATAAGTACTTACCTTAATTAAAAGCAATCCGATCTTGAACTGAACTACTTTAAATTAATATCAGAATTCAAAACACATTGATTTCCCAACACGTTGTCTCTGAAACGCACGGTACTATTCCTATGAGCAAGTACGGAATGGGAGAATATTGCGACCTGCTTCATGACCGAGGTTGATGACGTCAGCAAACCAGTATTTCCTCTGAAACCTGGCTTTGTAATAGAGCCGGTGTTGCTTCGGCAGTCTCCAGTGATGCATCGTGATTTTAGAGCGGCTGCTGGAGCGGCTATTAAACATTATATTTATTTATTAATTAATTATGTTTATTTGAATATGTTGAATTTTATATATTTTGTTAAAGTAATAAAGTCGTATGTAGTAAATTATGCCGTCGTATAAATAACCACAGCGCAACCTTTACATACCTACACAAATATCCACTTATATGTCATCGTCGAGAAGAAGAGTGGATAGCCCCAAGGAAATAACATGACTGAAGAATTACAGCTGAGACCTCCACTAAGAGTGTGCAATGGAGGTAACAGCAGTTGAACCAGGGCAACACTAAGGAAAGGGCAACTGACGTCACTGTTGGTTGTATTAGAGCTCCTATAATACTATACTCCTATAATAAGAGCTCCTATAATTAGAGCTCCTATTATAGGAGCCTTAGGTTGTATTACTGTTGGTTTGGGAGAAAAACCTGTTCGTTCTTTACGTCTTCTACAGTACACATGAGATGGAGCGATTTTATTCGTCTACGTTAAGCTGGTCTGTGATGTGATTGGCCTACGTCGCCATGACGATTCCTGCAATGATAGCTGTGACAAAATACAGTGGTAGATTGGTTGATGGAACTGTTTGTTTGTAAACATGCCCTTTCCTTATTAGATACCGGGCTTGCTCATTCATTCTCATGACGTCACAAATAGTGGCTGGCCGCAGTGGCGCACCCAGGATTTCACTTTGGGGGGGGGGGGCTAATGCATTTTAGAGGTCTGCACAGGCCCGGCTCGGCCCGCATCCGGCAAAATGAAGGTAAACTTTAAAACAGGCCGGGCCGCCAGAATTAGAAGATTTTTGATAGGCCGTGCCGGGCCGACTGACAAAATAAACGGGCTAACAAAAAAATTTAATGGGGCCGAGTACGGGCCTCGGACCCGTGATGACTTGTAGATTTTTACTTGTTGAAACTTCAGTTGTTTTCATGCATCGTCAGAATCACAATGTTTGAAAGATATACGTTTAACACTCTTTATTTCGTCTTTGAATAAAAATCAGTTCATCACTGCCACTATCACTGCCAATTTAAAAATTAATTTTACGTTTAACCAGCCCGATATAAAAATTTAAACGAAGCCGGTAAAATGTGATGATAACGTTCGGGAGAATAAGTATAAATCTGCTTCATGAAGTGACGCTAGTTTATCATCATCATCAATAGAGTAATATAACATGTCAAGCGTAGAGATCGACATCGGATGTTTACATCGTGTCTGAGTCCCAAGTTTTATTGTTTTAGCAGACTCGGGCCAAGCCGAGATCAGGCTTAAATTCTTTAGATACAGTCGAGCGGGGTCGGAACTGGACTTAATTGTGCCCAAACAGTTTGTTTTGTCAAAATAGTAATAGAAATAATAAGTTGCTGTTAACGGATTCAGTGAAAATATGCCTTAAGTGATTCTCAAATTCCCAGGTTAACAACATGAAACTCTCCGAAACATTTTTTGGGTTTTAATTTTAACTGTAAAGGCATAAAATTGACATGTCTGACTTTTGAAGCGATTTGGAATCAAGTACTGTTTTCCATTTTTTGATAAATAAATAACCTATTGAGATATAAGAATTCATTTCTTGTGACGATAGGTTTTTCTTCTTTGCCGTGTTATCGCGTCCGAAAATTTAATTCAAAACGCCAATTCTGATAGTATTTTCTGAAAGATTTTTTGCATTTATCAGAAAAAGGAAAACGCTATTCGATTACATAGTTTCTGAATAAGAACACCTGTCAATTTTATGCATTCCTGAAGAAAATTGATTTCATAAATGTGTCAGAAAGTAGCGCTATTCGATTTGAGAAGAGCCTTAATAAATTAAGAAGAAATATTTTCAAGAATCTACTTTTTTATACAGCTTAAAAGTTATGATTTTTTAACCCTCTTTTTCTCTTTTATTCTAAACTACATTAATTCTTAGATTGAATCTTTATTTGAAGGCTGAAAAATCTGAGTAATCATTAATGTTGCTATTCTGTTTTTTCTGTCTTGTAAACATATAATAAGTTAAAATATATTGTAAAATTTCTCCAAAAATAAGTATGCAATATTCTTTAAAAGAATCTTAATTTTATGTTGAGTAAAATCGGAATTTTTTTTAATACAAATTGAGCGGACTGGATAGGCCATGATTTAACTGATTTTGTCACTGACCGGCTCGGGCCTGCACTCAGAAAAAAGTTTTGTTGAATCAACAAAAATTTGGTTGACCCAACAAAACTTTTCGTTTAAATATGGGTCAATGGAAATTTTGTTTGAATCAACAAAAAAAATATTGTTGATTTTTTTTGCAATTCCCCCCCCCCCCAAAAAAAAAAAAAAAAAAAAATTGTATCGTCAGCAAAAAAATGTTTTGTTAATTCAAGTAAAATGGTTCAATTTTATTTGAATTAACAAAATTCTTTTTGTTACATAGATATATGTTATGTGTTATTTTAACAATCTCTTTTCTTTTTTCAACAAAATACATTTTGTTTGTTTATATTACGAACTTGTTTTGTTCATACTACAAAACCTTTCGTTAAATGAACCAATCTAAATATGCAATTTTAACTATTTTTAAATTCATTTTCAGCAGTGAATTACGCCTGTAAACCTTGAATAATAACAAGAGAATTTTTATCCTACCTTTTTTGAAGTGAAAACTGAGAGAGTGAAAATTGCCCAAGCCGGGAGTCGATCCCGGATCCCCGGAACAGCTCTCTGAGGCTCTACCACTGAGCTACAAGGAACGATATCTGAGATCGGCATTTCTCACTCTTATATATGTCGGAACGACTGAAACCGCAGCAAAAGATGGAAATTTTATCAGCAGAACGCAAATTTCTGCGGCAAACATGAGACGACAATACAAAGCCCAGCATACGGCAACACATAGTTAATTTTTAATTCATTTTCAGCCGTAAATTACTCCTGCAAAAAGCAGGATAAAAATTCACTGTTATATTTTACCAGTGTACTTTCTTCTAGTACCAGAGTACTTATGTACCAGAGTACTTTCTTCTTGCAAAGATAGAAGAAAGTAATAAATGGGACAGGGGGATTTTTAAAACTACCTTGGTCCGTCCCAATGAAAAAAAGTTTTTATTATCCAAAAATTATGTTAATCCTTTAATTATATAGCTATATAAGTCAAATAAATCGAGTTACGTTCAAAGATTACAGGCTTAATTCACTGCTGAAAATGAGATAAGCTATTGCAGAAATCGCGAAAAATGCAACATAGCAGCGCCACCAGTTGCGCGATTTTTACCAAAAACTAATCAGCAACAATTTATATCAGGAAGTAACTGAATATAAAGTTTTATTAAATTCCGTGCGTTAGTTTTTGAGATAGAGCGCCCACAAAATTTTTGTCGCATACAGACAGACAAAGTCATTGACAGTCATTTTCTAAAAACAGTCAAATCGTGTTCAGGATCTTCTAAAATCCGTCGGAAACAGGAAGTCGAAAATTTTCATGATTCTAATACTTTTTTCTTGTAACGATAGAAGAAAGTAATAAATGGGACGGGGGGATTTTTAAAACTACTTTCGTCCGTCCCAATGAAAAAAAGTTTTAATTATCCAAAAATTATGTTAATCCTTTAATTATATAGCTATATAAGGCAAATAAATCGAGTTACGTGAGAGAGTTATGGCTACTACACAACAATTTAAATTTTGCAAAAAACAACAAAATTTTGCTGGAATTACAAAATTATTGTAAAATTAAAAAAACAGATTTTGTTAATTCAAGTAAAATTGATGAAATTTTGTTAAAATTTTGTAAGAGTGTTAACAATATTTTTTTGTCCAAGCAACAAAACCCATTTTTTTACTTCAACTAAAAATTTTGCTAAAACAACCAAAATGTACTCAACAAAACATGTTTTGTTGTTTTAATCAATTCCTTTTTCTGGGTGTGTTTTCTTTGATTTTTGTACTTGCCGGGCCAAACTTTTAACTTTTGCAACGGGCAAGATAGATTTCGTTCGGGCCTGGCCTCGAAATTCTGGCCTGTGCAGACCTCTAATGCATTTGCATGACACTCACGAGTCGGTGATCAAGTGACCATCTGCATTTGCGCACTGCAACAGTAGCTGAAATTTACTATAATCACTTCTGATATCCATCAGTGATACAAAATTTGTTAATTATTTATGGATATGTGCATATTTTTTCCTTTATACTTTACGATTACTGAAAAATGTTACAAAAATGCTTCATTTTACGATATAAAGCTGACAAATTCTGTAATATAATATTTTATGTAATGTAATAGTACGGTATTCGTTGTAGTGCAGCAACGTAATGAAATTACGATGACTGCTCTTGTGCGTCTCTGCTTTATCATCAGTAATTCGATATCGCTTGAATTTGAACATATGCTAAAACGTATATTATTTATCATAAATGAACAGAATGAAAAATTTTGTGAAGAAAACAGAGGAATATAATTTTATAATAAAATAGTTAGCCTGTTACTATAAATAGAACTTTGATATGAATGACAGAAAATGTTATCTACTTATTATTAACAATTTATTTTTCAGTATCAACGGTTTTTTGCCGCTGTGTATTTACAGGGGGAAAACAATTCTTCTATTAATTAATTAATATTATGAACATTCAATTCATTTTTAAAACTTTTTTTAATTAAAAAAAATAAAATAAAAGTGCCATGTTAAACTGATGGCATTGACCTCACGGGGCTATTCACACTGATTGCGTATATTATACTCTTATTTCAAAGAATAATTCTGCATGATATTCCCATTTAGCTAAATTAAGGAAGGGGGGATTATCTCCCCAGTTCCCACCCTTTATACTTAACTAATGAACTTCCAAATCTAATATCAGAATAAACAGATATACCAAATTTGCAGCAAATCGGATAATTCTGCATGAAAAATCCATGTATATAAATTAAGGGGGAGGGATTAGTCCCTGTTCCCTCCCCCTTTATACTTAACCAATGAACTCCCAAAACTAATCAGGAAAGCGCCTTATCAGAATGAACCTATATTCAAAATTTGAAGCAAATCGGATATTTCTATCAAGAGTTATCGCGTTACGTACATACATACTTACGTACAGTCGTGGGAAAAAAAACTGGACACCCCCCACTAACTCTGCAACAAATTATAGTAGAAGGAAGTGACTGATATCAAACGATTGGAAATGAAGTCTACTTTTAAATTATGTATCTAAAATTTGCTTAAGGGGCCATCTACATATTAAAACCAGTCTAAACTTTATTTTCTTCAATAGCAACACCCACTTTTGACATGATATTTTAAATCTTTGGTTCAAACTATGCCTAGATACAAAATTTTAAGTCATTTGAATGATAAGTTTTCGAGTTATAAACATTCAAATTTTAGAGCTTCTAATGTTAAATTACATTTTCATATTTTTATTAATATCTCCTGAAATTATAATCCTAATGTGCTAATGTTTTGTTTGGTTATAAAACTCAAAAACCCAAACATAACTACGTTAAATTTGTAATTTTTAAAATTTTATAATATGAATTATGAATTATGAAATTAATATTCGAAAAAAATATGAATTGCAACCTACAATTTTTTTAATGGATTTATATTTATTATGTCTTGCTTTATGTGTATTCAAAATTACAAATTTTTATTCCAAGTAGTTTTCAAATTATGCTTAAAAAACGGCAAGATGCTGCTTTAAGGGGCCGTCTATGATGTGCATTAAAGCATAGTTTGAACAGGGATGGGAGCGCTCCGACTCGAAATCCCGATTGACACCACTAAATTTTAATAGTATTTGTTACCTTATTCAAGGACAAAATTTCTGAAATTCATTACGTTGGAGAATACTATTAAAATTTAGTGGTAAGAATCGATATTCGGGTCGGAGCGCTCTCATCCCTGTTTGAGAAAATATTATACTCATAGGCTGGGATTATAGTGACTTGATAAACTTAGAGATTAAGTCTGTCTTACAGTATAAACAATGCGTAAACCGTATTTCAATGCTTCGCGATCTTACGTTAAATTGAAAGCTAGCTTAAACTGAAGCGTAAGTGAATGATCGCGGGAGCACGACAAACCTGACAACGACCTGTGATTGTAGTAAGATATAAGATAGCGAGGCACCAGAACCCCAGCCTTTATTAGTATATATATATATATATATATATATATTTCTTTTATTTTTTCAATGTCTGCTTTAAAATTTTTCATTAAAATTACGTAAAACGTATTTGCATGAGATGTATGTTTACGTCATTTATGGAAAATAGTTTCGCTTTTATTTTTAAATTAATAAAGCTCATTTTTGAAAAATATTGAAAAATATGATCAGTTCTACCATAGAAAAAACTTTTTCATTTTTGTTACCTTTAAATGGATTTATAGCTTCTTTTCCAGTCTAATAAAGCTATATTGTTTTTTCTGCAGTATATATGTTTGAAGTGAAGTTTCTTATAAATGCATATGCGTAGAGTATTTGCTGAAACAAAATGGCCCCACAATTAACTGAAGCAACGAAAAGCCAAATGATTGGCATGTGGCAAGCTGGAAGAAGTTTTCGTTATATAGCTAGGCATTTTCAAATGTCTCTTCAAACTGTTTCAACATGGATTAACAGGTAAGCTTTATATTGGTAGTTTATTGCGGAAAAAAAAATTACATTTAAATTCAACTTATTTAAATTTAAATTTAATTTACATTACTGGTAATTTTTTTTTATGTTTAGCAATACAAATTTGATAAACCGTCCTTGTAGTAGTTGTCGGCCAAGGATCTTATCAGACAGCCAAGCTCCAGAAGTTGTTTCAATGGCTATACAGTAGATCCCTATATGTCTTCTAATCAAATTAAAGATGATTTGCAACTTCAAGTGAGCATATATAACTAAGAGACGATAGACATTCACAACACGCTCAAAGAAGCAAGTTTTCGAATTCGGATGGCGGCTAAAAAACCAGCATTAACTGAAAACCAGCGACGTCAACGCCTTCACTTTGCCCAAACATATTAACTGAGGCATGAATGAATGGAGCTCATTTTTATTTAAAGACGAAAGCTGCCTTTAGTCAGTTTCCAGTTCTTCGTTTCGAGTGTACCGTCGATTGGGATTTAGGTTTCAGCCACGATATACAAATAATATTAAACGCAGCGGCAGAATTGCAATTTCAATGTGGGACTGCGTGTCGGCGTAAGGCATTGCATCTCTGCTATGCATTGAAATCATCTAGACGGAATATCTTATTCTGACATAGTAGAACACGCAATGATACCTGATGTTTTAGAAAATCACTCTCTGGATGGATTTTTTCTCTTCCAACAGGTATATATTGTTATTTGGTAAATGGTATTATTAAACAATATGGTTTTCAGAGCATACTATATACTATTATTTATTAATATTAATATTAATAATAGAAATATATTAAAAATTATTTATTTTATAGTTTTGCGCGTTTTAGATCTTAATTTTTTACAGGTTTATTTTCCCAAAACACCCCCCCCCCCCCCTCTTCGCGCTTCAATATTCAAATTCGAATTATCACTGCTTGCTCTAGAATGTTTATTGATTCGTTCATTAAATGAAGTAGGAAAATATTTTAAAAAGCAACTTTCTCTATATGCTATGCCATAGCATTAGAATTAATATCGGTTTTAGAGAATAACTAGTTATTTTTAATTGCAATAAAAATTCCTTTTATAACAGGTGTGCAGATATAAATCATTTAACTTGTCAGCTTTGCACACATATCATATCGACAGTGATAAAACACGCCTTTGGCCCATCTTTACAGAACTGAGTGAAAATTTTCAATATAAATTCAGTAATGAAATTAATTTTCTTTTGTTTCATGTTTAACGATTTTAGCAGATGAATCAGTATAAAAAAAATGCATGTAAATTTATTTAAAAAAAAAATAATAACCGCTGTTTTTTGAAAAATAATTAAGACAAAATCTATCTATCTATCTATCTATCTATCCATCTATCTATCTATCCATATATATATATATATATATATTTATATCTATATTAATAAGAAATTTTAAAACAACATATTTCCTAGTTTTGTATGTTTTCAGAACTTTTGCTATTATCAGGTTGTAATCTATCATAGAATTATAATATTTTTTACTAAAAATAAAAATAAACGATTTACAGTTTGTTCCCGTTTTGATTTATAAAAAAACTTTTCGCAAAATTTACGCTAAAATATTTGCGAATATATTTAGATATTTATTTCATTAACATTTTTTGTTGTAAATATAAATTTTAATGTTATAGAAATCATTATTTATTAAGTGTACTTCATAATTCATAATTTTGTTTGGAATTTTCAGGATAATAGTGCTATCCACAGAAGTGGTGTAGTTCAAACTTGGTGCGAAGAGAACTGCATAATGAAGTTAGAATGGCGAAGCAATGCAGCCAAATTGAACCCAATGGAAAATGTTCAGGCTCTGTGGAATGATGAAGTTCGCCTGCAGGGAGTTAGAACGACTGATTAGCTATGGAAATCTGTTTCTCATGCTTCGCAAACTATTAACCCCTTGGGGACGAGCGACACGTATACGTGACGCATAAGATGCTCAGAATCCACGATTATTCCCACCAGTTACTTTTTATTGTAAACTCTGCCTTATTTAATGACAGCATTTCTGCGATTCGATTAGAAGAAAATATCTGTTTTAAAAAACCAGTGGTAAAAGATTAAAAATTCTGTAAAGGACGCTCGTCGCGAAAGGGTTAAAAGAGATACTGATATTGTTAACAGCTTCATTGAATCAATGCCACGCAGATTGGAAGAAGTTCTTGATAAAACTAATTGCTATACATTATATTAGCAAATTCCTTCCTTTCCTTTTTGTTATTTAATTACAAAATGCGGCTTATTAGTAGGGCTGAGGATTAAAAAAAAATTTTGTGTACTAACCAGCCTACGATGTTCTTCTACTCTTTTGTTAAAGTTCTATGATTTTCTTATTTGAAGTAATCATATTTTTGTTATTTAGATAAATATCAGTACTTTAAAATTTTGGTTGCCAGTTGTTTCCACTGTTGATTTTAGATTTTATTATGTAGATCAGATTGTCCTTGTAGATTATGTTTGCATTTGGAAAAAAAGACAGAAAACATAGTAATTTAATAATGTTAGGTGAAAAATACAATATGATTACAAATCTTTCTATTTGCTTTATATCTTTAATTTTGAAACACGGATTTAGAACATATCAAATCCATAAAATTATATACTTGTTCATATAAATATTCAAAAAACTGTGAAGATTATATTAACATAAAATTTCTGAGAGCAAAGCTAATTTCGTGGTGTATACACGTAATTATTCATTTCAATGTATTCCACAAAATAGTAGGACTCGTCAAATGTTTTCTGTTCTTTTTAAATAGATTCCGATGATGCATTTATGAGAAAAAATTTATATATTCTTACATTAGGTATCTTCAAAATTTTGGTTAAAAACAATTTACATCATTTAAACCTTTAATATATAAACATTATAATCACTGAGATATTTATACTTATTAATTCAATTTACTCAAATCTTGTTAAATTGTTTGCAATATTACACTAAATGGTTGTTAGATAAAATATTACCGCGAAAGTATTAGTTTGTTACTTAAAAATGCTAATTTAAACTTTTATTAACTTTTGTATATCAATGAAAAATTGTAATCTTTACAAATATGTATGGATGTTCAGTTTTTATTCCATTAATAACGAACTTACAATAATTAAACGTTTTCTTCTATAACTTTCGTATTTATATCTATTCGATTAAACAGGCTAATTGAAAAAAAATTACATTATTTTTATGGTTTTCTGATAGGCAAGATTATTTCCCAATCGCTAGCAGTGTGCAAAAAAATCTAATAATAATAATAATAATAATAATAAATGGCAAATGGTAAGTTTTCTTGCCAAGAGGCATTAATGAGTTAATTGTAAAATTTCAAATGAACTACCAGAATAGGTTTAATCATAGAATTATTAACCCTATTCCGAAGGAGAATAACGGATGTAAAGTTATTCAGATGTCTTTATAACATAGATTTAGTTTTAGGTCTACAAATAAATCGGAATATAAGTCCTGAGAACATATCTCAAAACAAGACACCCCCCCCCCCTCGCTACTAAAAAAAAAAGCAATGTCTGGATTTATTTTCAGACTAAAAAACAATTTATCTGAGTTTTTTTTTTTAATTTTTTTTTTTATTCCTTACGCTGCTTTATACATTTTTTTAATTCTAAATTTTGTATTTGTCAATATTATTCACGTTTCTGCCAATAAACTAAAAAAAAAGGCAATTAAATAGATGCAAAATCTGAGAAAAAGCATTATAAAAGCATTATAAAAGCACCTGTAAAATTCCAATAACATTTACATATTCTCAAACTATTTTAATTACAAATAATCTTATGGTTTTTTAACCCCTTCGTGACGAGCGTCTATTACAGAATTTTTAATAATTTACCACCGGTTTTTCAAAACAGAAGTTTTCGTCTAATTGAATAGTGGAAATGCTAAGATATAATAAGGCAAAGCTTACAATAAAAAATAACTGGTGGGAAAAATCGAGGATTCTGAGCATCTTATGCGTCACGTATACGTGTCACTTGTCCCCAAGGGGTTAAAATCGGATAATTCAACAGTTTTAAACATTATTTTACCGCATATAACAATAACCAAAACTTATTAAGGGAGTAAAATGGTCATTTCGGTAAAACATAATACATTAAAAGAAGTGACATTCTGAAGCATTTCAACAATCGAGTACCGAACTTCAATTTAGATACAGCCCCTTAAATATGCTCATTATAAAGTAATTAATTTCTCAGAAACTAATCGTAGGAATTTAATGAAATTTGGTATCTAGGCATAGTTTGATCCGCTGATTTCAAATATGTTGTCAAATTAGGGTCTTGCTATTGAAAAAAACAAAGTTTGGGTGTGTTTTTATATGTAGATGGCCCCCTAAGCAAATTTTATATACATAATTTAAAAGTAGACTTTATTTCCAATCGTTTGGTACCAGTCACTTCCTTCTACTATAATTTGTTGCAGAGTTAGGGGGGGGGGTGTCCAGTTTTTTTTCCACGACTGTACATACAGAACCTGTGGGCACATTAGCTCTCAGACTTTAATCGCTTGTGAGCTAATAAATAAAGAGAAAACTGACCAGTTAAACTGAGGGCATTGAGCTCACAGGCTATTCACACTAATTGTATATTATACTCTTATTTCAAAGAATTTGAAATAAACCCTCGAAAAATAAAGAAATTGACAATATATTAACAGGGGGATCATCCCCGTACCCCCTTATAATTAACTAATGAATCCCCAAAACTAATCAGCGAAGCGCCTTATCACAATGAACCTATAAACAAAATTTGAAGCAAAGCGGTAAGTTCTATCAAGAGTTATCACGTTACGTACATACAGAACCGGCGGCCATTAGCTCTCAGGCTTTGATAGCCTGTGAGCTAAAAACCGTTAACATGATAATTTACATCTATTGTGAATAGAAAAACAAGCCAATTTTATAATATGGAGTCTTCTTTGGCTTGGATACAATGGATACAAAAACAGTAAAAAATGCTGACGGAATTGTAATAAATCGGTGAGAAATTCCGCTTTAGACAGGTTTTCGTCTTAGCTGGTAAACTGTAAAGTTGTTTCTTTCGATGGGGCCATGGAATGTTTGCGATTAAGATAATATTCCGTTATAGACAGGCTTCATTTGCACTGGTTAAACTGTATACGTAAAACTTGTGTAAATAACCCGATACTGTTTAACTTGTGTAAATGAAAATTGTCTATAACGTAATATTGTCTTGTTCGCAAACATTCCATGGTCTCAGCAAAAGAAACACCCTTGAAAGTTTACTTGCTAAAGCAGAAACCTGTATAAAACGGAATTCTTTACCGATTCATTGCAATTTTGTCTTAGCATTTTTTATTTTTGTTTGTGTCAATGATTCAGTAAATTAGTACCTTGTTCGGCACAGGAGGGAGGGGCAAACCGCGGGATATGCCCTCTCTTGGCTATTAATAAATTTGAAACTTTATGCTTACGAATATACTAGTGTAATTATCCTTAGAAAGAAATTAATATGTAAGCTTAACATTCTAGTGATGAAGTGCTGGTGAATTATTCTAATCTTAGATGATTTTCTCGAGCTTTGATGCTATAAATTCTCCAAATATAAAATTTAAAACTATGGCTATTTTTTTATACGCTGAGTTAAATGTTTTAACACGAATGATGCTAAAAAAAAAAAAAAAAAAAAAAGTGTATAACCAGAAGTACTAATAAAATAGAGGTGCATTTCGCCGCCCCCCCCCCCCCCCAACCACTCACATTATTTTGAAAATATTACCAACTGTTTATACCTCGTTTGTACCCGTTTGTATCTCATTTGTACTAGAGTAATAAAAGGTTTTTAGTGGGGGGGGGGGGCTGGAGAAACGGCCAGTCCCCCCCCCACCTTAATGTTTTACAAAACGGATAGTGCCAAACGTTTATACCTCGTTTGGACCAACAATCTTTTCGTTCATACCTCATTTGTACTAGAGTAATAAAAGATTTTTAGTGTAGGGCTGCCGCTGCTCCAGCCCTCCCACTTCAATGTTTTACAAAATGGATAGGGCCAATCGTTTATACCTCGTTTGTACCAACAATCTTTTCGTTTGCACCTCATTTGTACTAGAGTAATAAAAAGATTTTAGTGTGGGGCTGCCATTTCTCCGCCCCCCCCCCCCTTCAATGTTTTACAAAATGGATAGTGCCAATCGTTTATACCTCGTTTGTACCAACAATCTTTTCGTTTGCACCTCATTTGTACTAGAGTAATAAAAAGGTTTTAGTGTGGGGCTGCCATTTCTACAGCCCCCCCCCCAACTTCAATGTTTTACAAAATGGATAGTGTCAATCGTTTATACCTCGTTTGTACCAACAATCTTTTCATTTGTACCTCATTTGTACTAGAGCAATAAAAGGTTTTTAGCGTGGGGCTGCCATTTCTCCAGCACCCCACTTCAATGTTTTGCAAAATGGATAGTGCCAATCGTTTATCGACCTTGAATGGGTCGTATTGTCCATTACACAGATGTACAACGTAGACGAAATACCACCCTCTTTGGACTTGAATCCGCTTGACCGTGCTAAAAATATGGATGATGGATGGGTACTCAGAACTGAGAGAATCAGAGTACCGCTATAAGTGTTTACGCTTAACGTATGTCGAAAACGATTTGAGAATAAAGATGAAATGAGATACAAAGGTTTTAAACATTTTCTAAAAAACCTTAAAAAAAACAACAACAACTTTTTATTATTTTATAGAAAACGTTATATAGTTACTTCATTATTAAGTTTCAGGGTCAGGGGGGGGGGCTTCAGCCCCCTTAGCCCCCCTTCGTGGGTGCGCCAATGGCTGGCCGTGACCAGTGATTAGTACAAAGCGACGCGCCCATCATTTTGTGCCAATCGCTGTATGTCTTTCGTCGCGGCCAGCCACCATTTGTGACGTCATGAGAATGAATGAGCAAGCCCGGTATCTAGTGTAGCCTAAGACTCCTATAAAGGGAGCTGACGCATATCCATTATGTTGCCCAAAATAACCGCCATATTGTGACCTAGCTCAGCATTAGGAAACCGCCTGAGCAGGTGTTTCCCGTACCTGTTACTGTCACTCGCGGTCCACTAGTACGGTAAGCAAACCGGTTTTAGCTTGGTTTTTGGTCCGCTGGGTCATTAAATGGTGGTATGATTCAGCCTGTATTATAGGAGCTCTAGTGTAGCCCTGGTTGAACCCGTCACCCTGAGTTCTACGCTCTCAAGGGTTTAGCGGAGTGGTAGCTTAACCACTCGGCCACGGAGGGCCCTTGCTTAGTACTTCTGTTATATTAAAATTTGATTTTGTTTTGATTAAAATGCCTAATTGTCTACGTTGCCTAGACATGTGTTGTTGTTAGCGTGTAGAAAAAATGAATGTAAATGGCGAAAATATATACTAGGTAAACGTTTTGCATATTGTTCTCTATTTAATGATCTGTTTGATTAGTTTTTATTTGGTATCGCGCATATTTTTTTCTGTTTAAGTCAATATTAAAATTTCTGTAGTGTTAGCATTTGATCATGTTATTTCAACTGCTTTCGTTCAGTGTTGTTTTATGTTGAATTTAATATAATAATTAAAAAACATATAATCATAAGTAGAGTAATATTAGCATGTATTACATGTGATAAGCTAATACCTTTTAATCAATGGCATACATTGGTTTTATTTGAAAGGGGGGGGGGGGGGGCTCAAAATGAGAAGTGTGTACCTTCGGCAAAAAAAGTTAGCTCTATGAAAATAAAAATAATGAAAGCTTTCCAACTAATTTATCAATTTCATAAGCACAACTGGAAAAATATATATTTATGTACTTCATTTAAAAGAAAGTGATTGCAACTCCTCCCCCCCCCCCCCCAAAAAAAAAAAGGAACTTAGTTATGTGCTTTAATTGAACTCTTTTATTGTTGTTTAATATCATTAGCTTACAAAACTAAAACATTCAGTGGAAGCAGTGTAATGAAAAGCGTAGAAATGATGTGGATGAAATTGCAATAATTAATTCACTTTATATATTTTTCTTCATCTCTCAGTGCCTTTTTTAAAATTGATACTTTTTTAGAGATTTAGGGGAGGGGTTGAAGTCATCCCCAACATGCACCCATGCTTCTGAAGTCTAATCACTGCCCTCTGAATACTAGGTCTGCGCGCTGAAAAAAATGGCGGCTGTCGCAGGCGGAATCGTTTGTACAGTCCCTCGAACTTCAACACCAATAATATCTAAAAGTTATCTTTGACTTATTTGATCTCCGAAAAACAAGGCGAAGAAAACTTTTAGAAATTATTGGTGTGGAATTTCGAGGGACCGTTCAAACGCTGAAAAAAAAAAATCGGCCTGCGACAGCCGCCATTGTTGTCAGCGCTCAGGCCTAGTATTCAGGGGGCGGTGGTCTAATATTCATAAATGTCAGTGGGGTATCCAGGATTTTGTTCCAAGAAGGGAGAGATAGCTGAGCTGGGAAATGGACTAAATTGTGCCCAAAATTAGGTAAAAAGACAGGGTTTAGGGGGAAGGGGTACTGTAGCCTCTCAGCCTCCTCCCTCCCTCTGAGTATGTCTCGGATAAATGCTGTAGCATATATGTCTCGTGAATGGTTTTTAGTTTTGTGAGTGTTCAAACTTTATGTATGAGTAATACAAGCTGATGTATCAGCAATATAAAAGATGGAAAAAAATTGTGTGTGTATTATTACTATTTTCAACAGTACATGCTTTTATTTATATTCGGTTGTTATGTTGGTTTCCTAATAAGTTACAACATGAATGTATATCGAGATCATTTACCTTCATATAGACCTATTATATTTTGTTTACGCCCAAATTTTTATTTGATTAACTTTTAAACGCATGTAGGAGGCTGAATTTCAGTTATGGTAATGTAAAAAAATGGAATGGTGCCTAGCTATAAGGAAAGGGCATGTTTACAAACAAACAGTTCCATCAACCAATCTACCACTGCATTTTTGTCGCAACTATCATTGCAGGAATCGTCATGGCGACGTAGGCCATCATATCACAAACCAGTTTAACGTAGACCAATCAAATCGCTCCATCTCATGTGTACTGTAGGAGTCGTAAAGAAAGAACTGGTTTTTCTCCCAAACCAACAGTAATGGAACCAACAGTGACGTCAGTTGCCCTTTCCTTATGGGTAAGTAATTGAACTAGTAAACTTATGACGTCTATGTGATGCAGTGTTTGTCTACAGTAAGGGTTTTAGGCCCCACCGTGGCTGAGTGGTCAAGGCATCATACCGCTAATCGCTTGCGAGTGTAGGTGGGAGCGGTTTCGAATCCCGCTGGCTCCGTTGCACACTATTTGTGGAGCTCACGGCTGTATTTCTGCATGTTGTAAATTTCCTTGTGTGTGCTATCTCGTCCCTGTATATATTGACGATCACTTATAAGCGGGCGCTTGACGCCAAGCACACAGGTCTGATGTATGTTAATAAAATGTAATAAAAAGGGTTTTACATAACCATTGATACTTAAATTGATGATTAATTTATCTCTTTCCCTCTCTCTTTAATAAGGTGTCATAGTTTTAGAAGATTTTTTTCCAGTTCATCCAAAGCCAAAAAGTGCTTGAAGATTCATGGTATTGTAGAGAAGATGAAGTGCCCTTGAGAGAGGAACAGAAAAAGCTGGGAGCTTGAATCTGCTGGTTACCTGACGCGATTGGGAGATAATATTCAGATATTAGCAACAATAATACTACGTTCAGATCGGATAGTTAAGATAACTTAGACCGTCGAACTCACTGAGGGAGTTCCAGAAACTCACTTAGTGAGTTCAAACTTTCTATTGCTCGATACAGCCAGTACCACTCACTCTGATTGGCTCTGGAAGCCGATTGGCTGTTGAGGTTGCCTTTAACATACGCGCATGCGCACATTCTATGTTTGTTTAGATCTCGGACACGGTGATGTTCAGTGAGTTATCTTAGATGAGTTTTGCGGTGTGGACAGGTATTCAATTCCGCGAGGGTACCACCTCAAAAATGGCGGTCTAAGTTATCTTAAATGTCCGATGTGAACAGGGTATTAGCCTGGTAAAAATCTCTAGTGGACAGAGCCTTTTTCATTGAAAGGTAACCGTTCACTAGAGTATTTTTCCTGGATAGTTGCTCTGAAATAATTAGAAGAAACAGCAAGTTAATTTAATTTCTATCACTTAAGTTAACTTAATTCCTATCTCACTGCAGCACACAAATTTCGGATCGGAACATTATTGATATTGTTATTGTTACGGAAGTCGAATGCCAAAAAAAAAAAAAGAGTCATTCAAAAATAGATTCATTCTTCAGAATCTCCGGAAGTTGTTACGGCAGTCTTACTGCACATGTGCAGTAGACTACCACGAGAATAATATTCTTACGGCTGCCGTGAGAATAGACACAGCCTTAAAATTAACTTTCCCCTTAAATTCTTAATTCCTTATTTTTAGCTGACTGATCATTCATAAATTTAAAGTATTGAACTTTTTTTTAATAGTGAGATAGATTGAACCTACAACTTAGTTTTGAATAAAAGTAAGTAATTTTTATCAAAATTAGTTACTTGTACTTCTGAGTAGGGATGCATTGAATAGTGATTTCGGCCGAATACTGAATGTTCCGCACACAGGTGAACCGAACATTCGGCCAGACGAATAATAATTATTTGGCCAAATTCTTCTATATTTCAGAGTTTAAAATTAAAAAAAAATTAATTTTAAAATAATTTTGCATCATGTTTAACACAAATACTTCCATTTTGATGAAAAAAATCTTTTTCACAAAAAAATATCTATGCTTTGAATTACTGTTGAAAAGTTTTTGGCTTCTGTTTGTTTGTTAGTATGTTTGTGTGTTTCGCGATAACTACAGCAAAAAGTATCTGAATAGCTTGTAATTAAGTAGGTATGCTAGGGAGGTATCCCGAATTAGCTGTATAGGTTTTGAAATTTGCTTGATTGATTCGAAAAATATAGAACATTTCTTTTCGTATCATAATGATTTC
Organism: Maratus michaelseni; assembly: GCA_963931845.1. NCBI lineage: Eukaryota > Metazoa > Arthropoda > Arachnida > Araneae > Salticidae > Maratus > Maratus michaelseni. The sequence goes on from OZ007599.1 coordinate 130,961,121, forward strand.
CTAAAGAAATTTGGATGATTTTAAAATTTGATTATTCACTGAAAAAAAAATGGCACATTTTAATAGTTCATTCAAACGTGAAATTATGGATGCTAAATTTTCGATATGGAGATCTTAAGGGTGCGCTTCACTCACTTGAAAGCACCCGCTCGCTAATGTTAATCCTATGGGGCATTATTTCTCTAATATCTCGTTTGCATTTCAATATTTTTAAACGATTTTTTTTGCATTGGATAGCAGAGATCAATCTCTATTTCCGACGTTGATTACTTTTTCGATTATCTTTGCGGATTTTTTTTTTTTTATGAAGATACTTTTACTTTCGAAACACGTTCCAAAAGTGAAAGTATGTGCGTAAAAAAAAATCCGCAAAGAAAAGCGAAAAAGTAATCAACGGCGGAAATAGAGATTGATCTCTGTTACCCAATGCAAAAAAATAGTTTGGAAATATTGAAATGCAAACGAGATATTATAAAAATAATACTCCATAGGATTAACATTAGTGAGCGGGTGTTTCCAAGTGAGTGAAGAGGACACTTAAATTAATCCGATCGCTTTGAAATTAGCCAATATCTTTATCAGAAATTCGAAATTAATCATATAACTTTCTGGAAAATTTTATGCATCTGTTAGAGAAATATAGAATATTTTACTTTCTCAAATTGACGAAATTTTCTCACTGTAACCGTAACTGTTTGAGTGACACTGTTGTTTTCCATATCATTCTTGAGCGCATACCTCAAAATACCTTTTGCCAAAATTTCATTCAGTTTCTGTGAATGGTATGATAATTAAGTGCCCAAATGTCGGGATAGTTTTTTTTTATAATCACCCTATATATTATACGAAATTGGTCCATGACGCTCAGATTAGGTCACGTTAGAACTGTTCCTGCTGTGTATGCTCCTGGGTCATAGAGGAATAAAACACTCTGTAGCTGTCGAACTACCCTGACCCTGTGCATCAATGAATCAAGAAAAAGTTTCAATTTATTAATTATGGAAAACCGATATTAGAGGTTTCATGAAATGAGTATTTATAAAATATACAAGAATTCAGAGAACGAAAATCACCGATTGCTTGATCTGAAATATTTAAAAAATCCGTTTATCTAGTTATATGTATATAATTGCTTTTAAAGTTTATTTTCTACTCTATACCAGAAGAAAAATGATCATTTTGCTATATCTGAGGTCCTTCATAAGAAATCTCAATTTCACTGAAGAGTAAGCAAGAAAAAAATCCACGGATAAACAGAGCAATAAAATAGCAGATTTGTGATAAAGATGTCAACCTTATTAGGTTATTTACAAAGTAAATATTTCAACATTAAATGTAATCAGTTACTTTTTGTTTAAGGAATTGAAATGTAATGTTTTAATTAATTTCATTAAAAAACAACAACCGGATAATGCTTTTTTTTAACATGAATATATTTTATTAATTTATTTTTCACATTTATAAATACATATTGTAATAATGCAAGTGTATTACAACAACGCAACTAAAATGTTACAAATAAATTAAAAATATGAGTGAAAAATATATTAACAGGACTTTCAGACACTTTAGAGAAAACTGGATGAGCCTGGCTCCCAAATGTTAGAAAATGTACTTATTTAGTATTTTTTCACATTAGACACTGATTGATATGCAGTGAGTACACAAATTGCATTGATTATGAAGCTTAATAAAAAGGCTTTTCAAGATGCGGGGTTCTGTACATACTTTGTCTCTTCTGTGTTACAAACAGAAAGATTCAAGTTTGGATGATAGTTGATGAAAATGTATCTTCTGTGGAGCTTAAAGGGCTGACTTTCACTCTATAATACGTCAATGTCTTCTGGAGGAATTTTCCAAAACTGTTATCCAGTTGCAGGATATCTGTAGAAAAGAGAAATTTGAATGATTAGGGAAATATTGTTTTTCAAGACATAATTAACATTACACTATCAAATTTGCATAAAATTTTATGTTCAATATTAAAATAACTTGCTTTAAATTAAATTAATTAAGTAATAGTTAGTTTAAAGGTTATTTAATAAATAAATAAATAAATTTAAATTAAATTAATTAATAATAAATTTAAAAAAATAAATTTAAGTTTTAAAGTCTATTTTCAAGGAAGAAATTAATATTCTATTTTACTGCTTGAATGAAAACTGAAAGAAGTGTGACTACACAAGTTTTACTGGCAGATAGAATGTAGGCAGTGTAACAATAAATATTAGTTACTTTTCCCTTTTAATCAAATATTGCGATAAATCAATATAGTTATTGTTATCCATTCTTGCAAATCAAAAGGTCTGGATAATTTAAAGACACCAATCTTGCTCTGAAATAGAAAAATATGTGCTTATCATACGCGCACCGAGTTGAAGAATATTAATGAAGCAAGACTTTTGAGTATTGAGGCAACACCATCCTATAGATAATGCCTCAGGACTGGCAACGCTAGACTGGATGACGTAGTTGTGGATCGGCCGAATTTTCAATGTGTACATACATTCGCGCTGTTATACAACATTAGCTTTGCAAATTTATTGTAAGAAATTTTACTTATCTTTATGAGTTTTTAAAATGGTGCACAAATGTGTTGTACATTTTTCGCTTCCCAAATGATGAAGATTTGAAAAAGAAAGGGATTGCTGCTATTCTTCAGAAATATTATGTTCTAGCCAAACAATCTTGGGTTTGTTTTTATCACTAATTTATGAATTTTAAATTTTCTTTTTTGTTTCTTTGATTTAACAAAAAGCGAAAGTGAAAGAATGATAATAACTGAATATATTAAGTATGTGTGATTAAAAGTAGTTAAAAAAACTGTGTGGAAACAATTACTAAGAGAAATTTTAATATCTGTAACATTTCTTCATGATATTCAGCTAAAAAGATTAAAATTTAATTATTAAACATTAGATTTTATGTGGCAGTGACAAAAGTTAAATTTTCTTAAATAACAAAAGTTATACTAGAAAATTTTACTTTTTATGCTTCAAATAGTCGAACATGCACTTTTCTTTCCATTGCATTTTGATTTTGATTTTAAATTGCGTACGATTTACATTCCAAATATATACCATCTTAATACTGAACCAAATTTCTTGGATTGTGTTTCAGAGTTTGTCTTATTTTAAATCAGTTTAATAGACAGTGCATATTATTCTTTGAAGTAACAAACAACTTGCTTCTTAAAATGTTAACTTCTTAAATGTCAAACAACTTATTTTTAAAAAGGTTAGATAAATATTAAATAAGTACGAAAGTTGTATGTAATCGGCCCAACACTGGTGTTGATCGGCCGATCTGCCGTTACGTCAAATCTCAACTCTGAGGCATTATATATAAGCGTGTTGATTAAGGTGTGATCCTCGTGTGATCTAATTCTATATTAATGATTTGTTTTCCTCAAAGCATTAGAAATACGACAAATTAAAAAAGAAAGTTATTCTGTTAATTAAATATATTATATACGTACTTATATATGTATTATATACGTACTGATAATAGGTCTAAAAAGTTAATTTTAACGAATAATATTCAATTTACAATGAAAAAATGGAGTAATTTGTTATGCATAAAATAACATCAAAAGGAAAAATAAAGTAAAAAAGGAGGGGAAAGTTAGTGTATAAACCTGGTACCAACATGATCAAAGACAATTTTTTTACAGATAATAGTATCGTAATCCGGGCCTATTTTGCACAGTTTTTGAGAGTTTATTAATCAAAACCCATGTAAGGCACAATAAACTGGTAAAATGACTTTTTTAAAATGATGTTGGTACAGTCTAAGAATATGTACAAATATTATATTATCATAAAAAGCCATCACAAATACTTTAATTTTTTTTATTAATTTTCTAAAAGTAGTCCAAAAAGTATACCATAAAAGCAGGTTACTTTGCACCAAATTTTACCTAATATACTAATTATTTTATAGCAAACCAATATCTTGGAGCAATGCAATCCCACTTTATAATGTAATGTATTACCCTATAGTGTCATATGATACTGATCAGCAAGTGGATTTTTTAGAATTGAAAGAGAAAAAAATAACCAAAATTCACAAAAATGCAATTCATCGTCCTTAAGATGTAAACAAAACAACTAACAAGAATAAAATTAGTTAAACGCTTCCGTGAGTTTTGACTTGACATGCAGTTCTTGTTGACTTCAAGGTATCTATCAAAGTTGATGGCTCAACTTCTTTTCTCCACACGACTTATATACTTAACTCCACGAATAAAAATGAAATTAGGAATGTGTCAGAAAGTAGCCAGTGTGAAATTGAGAATAGCATTAAGCAGAGTTGAATCTATTTTAATGCTTGGTGCAAAGTAGCTTTGAACTATGGTACATTCATTTGCTACTTCAGGTCAAAGAGTATAAATGTATCAGTAATTGCAAGATTTTGTTAAAATGTATTTTTCTTTCTTATTTTTGTAGGCGCATATCATTACTTCGAAGGTACATATTCTACCGATGGTTTTTGTTTTTGAAAATCATCGGTAGAACTTTTAAGCAAATTAACAAAATTTGCTTCAAACTTTTAAGCAAATCGATGACTCTCAACTCAACGTTGGAGCTACGTTTTGTTAGTTAAAAATATTATAAATTACATTTATTTATCTTTTATATAATTATAAATGATTTTTTTCTTACAAAATCCAGGTTTTGTACAAAGGAAGCTTCCAACTTCTGATACTAGACGGGAAGATTGTTTCTCTGTGGGTAGAACTTCCTCAGCTGGATATAAATCTTCTTTTTCATCTGGATTGTTTATTTTGCTAAGATATAGTAGCCCGATACCAATATCAGCATCTTCAGTTTCCACTTCCCATTCTAATAAAGAGTTTTCTTTGGCAACGTGTATTTCAACAAGGTGAACAGCTTTATATTCAATAACAACTTCTACGGCGTCAGGATGTTTAGACAACCGTGGTTGATTTCGTAGGTAGTACGTTTCAGGAATAATACCTCCAAGACCAATCTGAAAAAAGTTTAGTCCTAATTAAATAACAAGTAATTTTAAATAAAGAAACCTCTTAATAGAAATTTTTGAGCACGTCAAACACGTGCAACATTTAAAAAGAAACGCATATTTCAATTTTGCACTTTTAAATTTTTAAACATGTATAGCACTGAAGTAAATTAAGAATGTTACATAACATCTGTACTTATAGAAGTACTGATTTGACATGTAAAAATTACAAATCATAGAATCTGCAATAAAGAATTATTCGTATTTTCATATGTAATAATACAAGAAATAATTAGAAAATCTTGAAATGACTTTTTGAAGGAAAATATTATAGTAATTATTGAAATATGCATTCTGAAATCTAAAAGAAATTAGTTTTGAACAAGACAAGTGGCAACATCTTTTAGATTTTTTGTAAACCTTTTTTTGCTTGTGAAACATTTTGGATATATACTGAGTGCCCCAAAAAATAGAGATATTTGAAAGTAAACCAGTTCGACAGTGACGTAGAATGACGTAACAACGTAGAGTTGCTTATAAAGGGAACTCACAGTTTCGTACGACGTAATTAGCACGGGAGTTACTGTAAAAATGGGTAAGAAGAATGATTTAAGTGACTTTGAATGAGGGATGATCATCGGTGCAAGAAGAGTTGGTGCCATCGCATTGCGCATCTCTGAAACGACGACTCTTTTAGGATTTTCTCACCCAACAGTATCTCGAGTGTTTAAAGAGTGGCAGTTGAGGAAAATAATTTCAAGCGATAAGGACCATTCTGGCTGAAAACGGCTGGTGAACGAGATAGGTGAAAGGCGAGTAGCACGCATAGTCCGCAGCAACAGAAGGGCTCCAACACGAGAAATCACATCTGAAATCAATGCAGGTGCATCACAAAGCATACCCAACGCACAACAAGACAGACTTTGCAAAAGATTGGCTTTATCAGCAGGAGACCATCAAGAGTGTCTTTGGTATCACATAAAAATAGGAAAAGACGCCTGTTGTGAGCAAAAGAACGACGAGATTGGTCACTTGAGGACTGGAAAATGGTAACCTTGTCCGATGAATCTCGTTTCCTGCTCCATCATGCAGATGACAGAATCAGAATATGGCTCAAACATCACGAATTCATGGAATCTTTCTGCCAAATGACAACTCTCCAGGCTGTTGGCGGTGGGGTATGGGGACTGTTTTCCTGGAGTACACTGAGTTCCTTGATAGCTGTGGACACAACTCTAAACAACACAGCTTCCCTCAACATCGTTGCTGATCACGTGCACTCGTTTATGGCTAAGGTAAAGCCAGGAGAGATGACGCGGTCGGAGAGATTGCGCACATAGATGTTCGGGGAGAAGGAGTAGAGTGAGCGCGCAGCGACTCCAGGTAGTTGTAGAACAACAGTAGTGGAGTGTCTACATGAAAGTGCACGTTGATTGCTTTGAGCATCTAAGATAAAGTATTGCTATTTTGTTTTGTTTTCCGAAAGTAAGTGCTTGAATTTTCATACCTATTCATCAGAATTTCTATACAATGTCAATAGTATAAAATATTTAAAACTTAAACGATTTCTCATAAGCTACTAATCTAGACTAACAATGTGAACATCAACGGTTCGTTTTAGAAGAGGTCGTGTTTAAATAAAAGGCTGCGCAATCTCTCCTACCGAAGTTGGAGAGTTTGCGCATTTGCTACTTAGGAGAGATGGCGCAGTGTTCCCATTCGTTTCCATGGTAGGAGAGATTACGCAGCTTATTGGTAAATCTGTATAAAAAAATGAAAAATGAAAATGGACTAATTTTAAGTTAAACGTGTTATTAAGTAACATTATTTTATTTTTTAATCTTATCTGGACTTGCTTTTTCTGATTAATTTTTTTTCCTTTAATTAAAATTTTTTACTCGTTTTTAAAATTATTTCCTTTTTCTGATTCTTTAATCATTAGGTTGAAATATTCACTCCTAATACAATAATATTTGTTCACAAAAACCTTACAGCAATGTCATTTAAGTGTAATTATTACTGTTAACAATTTAATTGTAGTTATTATAAGTAACAATCTCTCCTACCCATGTGCGCAATCACACCAACCCTATAAGGAGAGATTGCGCAAAATAACTTTCTTGGTTTTATTACAATTGTTCTATTAAATTGCAACATAACAACCAAATAGCAATGGAAATGCATAAAAAACAAATGAAGTAAAAGTTATTCATGAATAGTTTAGCAAAAAATTAATATTTAGATTTTTTATTGCTATTCTTTTGAATTGTGCGCAGACTATCCTAGCTTTACCTTATAATGTTCCCTAATGGAGATGGTCACTTTCAGCAGGACAATGCACCTTGCCACCGTGCTCGATCGGTCTTAAGTTGGTTTAAGGAACCTCAATCAAAGTTTAATCTGCTTCCATGGCCAGCTCAATCCTATTGAGTATTTATGGGATAAAGTTGATCAAAGCTTGGAAACGCCAACATCCAATCTGACCCAACTTACCGTTGCCTTTATGTCAGCATGGGCCAACATTCCGCAGCAACGATATTAGCAAATTGTTGAGTCCATACCAAGAAGAATATCGGCTGTGATCAGAGCTAAGGGTGGACGAACTCGTTATTAGAGGGTGTCTCTAATTTTTAGCCACTCAGTGTATACATAGTGGTTTAATACTGGAATAAATGTGTAATAAATACGAATACATAGTGGAATAAATACTGATTTTATAATTTAAAAGCTTAGAGATATTTCGTCTATAAAACAGCTAGTGAACCTAAAAATAAGCAGAGGCGGCAGGGAAGAAAAAATCCCCCTCTCAGTTCCAGATTTTTTTTTATCATTCTGTTTATTTATTTTCTTCTTGTTATTTGAATGTTTTCATTTGTTTTTTACTGACATATTAATAATCGCATGCAAATAAATCAGAAAAAAGTTTTCCTTTGAAAATATGTATATATCCCCTGTCGGGGTAATTTAGGTATAGTGGGGTAATTTGAGTATAAAATGCATTTTTATTTTATAAAACATAACATTTCTTTAGACATATTTAATTTATACCACATGTTTATACCATGTTTTTCATTGTTTCAGTGCTAAAATATTTTAAATAACCAAGGTTACCCTCTGTAACAAAAAAGTTTAGCTGGTATTTCTTTACATGTCTGTGAGAAGAAATATCAACCTGAAAAGCACATTGCTACAAAACCACCTGATTTTCACTTTCGAAAATCAGGCATGTTTACATTACATTTATTTACAAAAATGTGTCTTAAAAGTTTTATGTTAAATAGCAGTTTTTTGTATATAATTATATTTTTTTAAATGTGGGGGGATTTGGGCATACGATCTAATTCTAAAGCCAAACCAATAAACTAATCTAGTTTCATTTTTCCAGACATGCCTCGCAGGAGGTAATACGGAAAAGACCCAAGAGATATGATGGGAATGATCTCAAAATGATTCTAGAAGATGTCAAGAAGAGTTTATCAGTGTATGCTGCATAAGTTTTTTCCAGACATGCCCCGCAAGTATGTAAGGAAAAGACCTAAGAGATATGAGGGCAAGAATTTCAAAATGGCTGTAGAATTAGGAGTGTTTAAACTTTTTGCCTGAAAATCGTTAGCCACCACAAATTCTAAAAGGTAATCTTCGTCTTAATTAAACGAAAAAGTTTCTGCCATTAATTAAGTCATTTTTTTGTAATAAAATAGTGGTAGTTTGATGGCCCGTGGACCACAGGTTGAAGACTCCTACTATAGAAGACGTCAAGAAGGGCCTATCAGTATATGCTGTTTATACTAGACTTAGGCTTAATAAATGTTCATTAAAAACCTCTAAAATGGATTCTTTATTTCTTAACATATCTAAATTTATCTATAGAGAATAACATAATTATATTTAGAGTATAAAACTCATATTTCTTTGTTAATGCACATAATAGTCAAATTCTCACAACCGCGAGATAGCTTGAGTATAGTTAAATTTTTATTTATTTTGGGGTAATAAAAGGGTCAATAAATGTAACAATTACATAGTTTAACTTTAGGAGAACACATTTCTTAAATGAACACCCGCTCCTCCTCCTTAAAAAAAAAAAATCCTATCATTTGTACTATCTCTAAGATTTTAAATTAACGAACATGCGATTTTTATGACCAAATAACCCGTCAATATAACAAAAGAAAAAAAAAAGTTCATTTCAAGTGGACAGAAAATCTGAATTTTCAATGTCCAACGAAAGAAATTTACCCCTTCGAAGAAAAATCTGAAGTGATGCTGCTGTTTATGTATCGTTATATTTTCTCGCAATAAGTGGTAATTAGTTATATTATACTTAAAAAAACAAAAGTTTTATATTAATACAGGTTAGACAGATTTATTTGAATATTTTAAATTAATATTTACGTACAATCGACGAACATTTTGGATCGCCTTTCGAATCTCGTCGCCCGCCACCCAAATATGCAGGAAGAACATCTGCGTAGATTTGCTTCAACAATTCTGGTATCCAGCCATCTAAAAATTTAAAAAAAAGTATGATGAAAATAATTTATATATGTTTATTCGCTTTCTTGCATTTATAATTTAAAATAAAATAAAATATTTTTATAAATTAAGTGAGTTAAATGACAAAAGATAAATGAATATTTATTTGAACGTAAAAAAAAACAAGAACGAAAAATCATGCTTCAAGCATAGATTATGTAACACTTTCCAACGCTTCCAAAATAATTTTACAAATCATACCGTTTAATAAGCTAAAAGATAACATCTAAGTAATCCGAATACTTTTATTCAGCCCTGTATAGGATCTATAGATTTGTATATATACTACATAGAATAATAAATTTTAGTTCAGTTAGGAAACGCGTAGCACAGTTTAAAATTATCCGTCTGGAGTTAAATAATACGGAAATGTGTTCGCGAACTTTTGTGCTTCCCTGTATAGGATCTACAGAATTTATACCCACCACGTAATAGACAAAAGCGAGTTAAAATTAAAATCGCTTTCAGTAACTTAAAACGCACTTCGAGGAATTATTGTTAACAGACAGTAGATAATTCTTTTGTGTGTCCCTGTAAATGAACGATAACTGCTATACACACGATATTCTGTAGTAAGCCTCTTGTAATGCACCTCATATAAATTCCAATGCATTTTAAATAGGGAAACATTATTTAAATAAACCGCAGACGATTTTTCTCCATAGACGTAATGTAACGGAATTCTTTTGACTGTCCCTGTACAGTAAGTATAAGTGCTATGCACACCCTATTCCATGTTAAGCTTCTTCTAATACACCTTAGTGATATATATAAATTTCAATGCGTTTAAAATAGTGAAACATTATTTAAATAAACCGCAAATGATTTTCCCCCATAGACCGCAATGTAACGGAATTATTTTGAGTGCCCCTGTAAAAAAACTATAAGTGCTACACACTTCCGTTGAAATAGGGAACATGCTATAGATAACGACTATAACATATAAAAATTGCAGAGCAATCCGAGCATATTTACGGGAGTTAGAGCACGGACAGACGGCCAGACAAACCGAAGTCATAAACACTTTTCAACTAGGTTGGAAAGTGTTAAAAACGTAATTTCAGGAATTTTCAATATATACAATATTCGGAAAAATATCAGAATACTTTTATGTAGCCCTGTATATGATCTATAGGTTTGTATATATACATAGGATGCTAAATTTTAGTTTAGTTAGGAAACGCGTAGCACAGTTTAAATTCTCCTTCTGGAGTTTCTGTCAATAAACGGAAATATGTTCGCGAAATTTTGTGCTGCCCTGTATAGGATCTACAGAATTTATACACACCACGTAATAGACAAAAAGCTAGTTAAGATTAAAATCGCGTTCAGTAACTTAAAACGCACTTCCAGGAATTATTGTTAACAGACAGTAGAGAATTCTTTTGTGTGTCCCTGTAAATGAACGATGACTGCTATACACACACTATTCTGTAGTAAGCCTCTTGTAATGCACCTTAGTAATATATATAAACTTTTCAATGCGTTTAAAATAGTGGAACATTATTTAAATAAGCCGCAGACGATTTTTCTCCATAGACGTGATGTAACGGAATTATTTTGACTGTCCCTGTAAAGTAACTCTAAGTGCTATACACCTACTATTCCATATTAAGCTTCTTCTAATGCATCTTAGTGATCTATATAAATTTTAATGCGTTTACGATAGTGAAACATTTAAAAAATAAACCGCAAATGATTTTTCCCCATAGACCGCAATGTAACGGAATTCTTTTGAGTGTCCCTGTAAGAAAACTATAAGTGCTACACACTTCAGTTGAAATAGGGAACGTGCCATAGATAACGACAATAACATATAAAAATTGCAGAGCAATCCGAGCATATTTACGGGAGTTAGAGCACGGACAGACGGCCAGACGGCAATACGGCCATCCGGCCAGACGGCCATACGGCCATACGGCCAGACAAACCGAAGTCATAAGCACTTTTCAACTAGGTTGGAAAGTGCTAAAAAGAAAATTCAGGGGATAAGTTAAAAAAATAGATTTCACGAATAACAGTTTATAAGTATAGTATGTAATTTAAACAACTTGATAATTCAAGAATTTCCAAAGTGGGGAATCAATATTATATAAAGTACTCAAAGTAAAATATATTTTTAGCACTTTGCAACCTAGTTGAAAAGTGCTTATGACTTCGGTTTGTCTGGCCGTATGGCCGTCTGCCGTCTGCCGTCTGTCCGTGCTCTAACTCCCGTAAATATGCTCGGATTGCTCTGCAATTTTTATATGCTATTGTCGTTATCTATAGCATGTTCCCTATTTCAACGGAAGTGTGTAGCACTTATAGTTTTTTTACAGGGACACTCAAAAGAATTCCGTTACATTGCGGTCTATGGGGAAAAATCATTTGCGGTTTATTTAAATAATGTTTCACTATTTTAAACGCATTGAAATTTATATATATCACTAAGGTGCATTAGAAGAAGCTTAAAATGGAATAGGGTGTGCATAGCACTTATAGTTACTTTACAGGGACAGTCAAAAGAATTCCGTTACATTACATCTATGGAGAAAAATCGTCTGCGGTTTATTTAAATAATGTTTCACTATTTTAAACGCATTGAAATTTATATATATTACTAAGGTGCATTACAAGAGGCTTACTGCAGAATAGTGTGTGTATAGCAGTCATCGTTCATTTACAGGGACACACAAAAGAATTCTCTACTGTCTGTTAACAATAATTCCTGGAAGTGCGTTTTAAGTTACTGAACGCGATTTTAATTTTAACTCGCTTTTTGTCTATTACGTGGTGTGTATACATTCTGTAGATCCTATACAGGGCAGCACAAAAGTTCGCGAACACATTTCCGTTTATTGACAGAAACTCCAGAAGGATAATTTTAAACTGTGCTACGCGTTTCCTAACAAAACTAAAATTTAGCATTCTATATAGTATATATACAAATCTATAGATCCTATACAGGGCTGAATAAAAGTATTCGGATATTTTTTCGAATATTGTATCTGTTGGAAATTCCTTAAATTATGTTTTTAAATATGTTATGCGTTTTCCAAATTGTTTACTTAGATGTTATCTTTTAGCTTATTAAACGGTATGTTTTGTAAAATTATTTTGGAAGCGTTGGAAAGTGCTACATAATCTATGCTTGACGCATGATTTTTCGTTCTTGTTTACATCTTGTATGCGCACATTTCAATCTTTAACATTCTCAAAATTAGTCATTTTGAGAAATGAATTCATTCAAATGGATTCAATTCTCACATGCATGAATTATTTTTAAATACAGGAAAAACAAATTTTGCATTTAAAATGGATTGTTAAGAGCAAATGTAGTTAAATTTAAAAAAAAAAAATCACTGGCTAAAAAGAAAACGAACTTTTAGCGTTTCTCTCCATATCATTGCTGATAACGAAAAATCTCTGTAATCACATTTCAAAAAATTATAACTCTGCATAGAAAACAGATAGACAGTCCATTGTTGGTGTATATCATTTAGAATTATGAATATTACTGATATACTAATTTTTGTAATGTATGATCTGTGTACTAATGTACTAATGTTTGTAATGTGCAATTGCGTGTTAGTGTATCCATATATTTAATGCGAAAAACGCGTTCTCCAAGATTCACACAAGGTTTTCCACACAAAAATGCTCTCATTGCGCATGCTTCTCCCCTCAGTAACGGGAAACCTGTTTATTCCTCACCCTCCTGGCTAACTATTGTCCGGAAGCGAACTCGAGAAGCGAAAAGGAAGTGACGAAGGGAGCTATCTCTCTATTCTCCCACGGGCTTTGAGAGCGGGCTGAACGAACCGGATTGCAAGGGAATTAGGGGGATTGAAAAGGGATGGAGGCGTTGAAAGCTAAAGCTTTTTTTAAAGATTTATCAGGAAGGTTTTGTTTTTTATTTAAATTTTCTCTGCGATTTTTAACGTTGTTCTGAGTTTTATCCGAAGACAGTGAGGCGCTCAATCCCAAGTTCGTTTAATTCGAGGTCCAACCTACCAGCGTAGTTGGCGAAGCTCTGCTAGTTGTATTTTAACATGGTTCTCTATGGCTGATGTACATAAGAGAGATCATTTTATTTTCATCGGCGCCAGAATGTCACTCTCCATTTAAATAAACGCAATGACTTTGCAAATTTTATTATGCTTAATTTACAGCAGGGTGAAGAGATCGAAGTACAAAATTTAGCAACTCCTATGAACTGTTGGACAGTGTGAGGCAGCAGCTACCTACAACAATAAATGGATAGTACTAGATTCCCCCAATAATTAACGAATAGGAATTTCCCCACATTTTGTTCAAAGTTTTTAAATTGAGATGCAAAGCAAAAATATATACCTTATACTTAGATCTTATATTATTCTTAGACATTATAACATTATGTTTAGACTTAGACATACAGTTCTCTCTCTGAATGTGAGGTATTTTAGGATGGTTATTTAGGACACTGAGCTCTATATAATAACAGGAGATCTGATGTCTTCCTATTTCCTAACACGATTCCCGCAGCGGTCAGCGCGGAAGGATATAGCGACGATTATTTTAGTTCGCATTCATGGCAAAAAATGCTGTTTATCACATTCCCTTGCATGATTAGAGAATCATTTATTAATTAGCTAAGCATAGCTTAGATTAATTTTGACACAATTGTTCAAATTGGTAAAGAAATCATATGAGATGTAATCTTTCCAACTGAGCGAAAAAGTCCTTGCTACGATTAAACCCCGGGACCCTTGGCTGAAGCAGCCAATTCTCTACCAACTCAGCAATCCCAGGTGAATATAACTGAACTTATTCACCCAGTTAACCTTAATGATCATAGCATCTGGTCTGATATCTGAATCAGCACAACAGAATAAATCACAGGTAATGAGTCCTCCAGTAAAGGCTGAAAACGTTCAGATATCAGACCAGATGCTATGATCATTAAGGTTAACTGGGTGAATAAGTTCAGCCATATTCGTCCGGGATTGCTCAGTTGGTAGAGCATTGGCAGCTTCAGCCAAGGGATCCCGGGTTCGAATCCTGGTCCGGACTTTTTCGCCCAGTTGAGAATAGCTTAACCCATTTATGCCTAGCGTCCCAATTTTGGGACGCTTTAGTAAAATGAAAAAAAGTGCATTTCCCACCACTTTTTTTTTTAAATAGAAATTTGGTGTCTTGTTATATCAAGGAGTCCTCGAAAAGTAAGACACCAAATTTCTATTTTAAAAGAAAGTGGTGTGAAATACACTTTTTCCCATTTTACTAAAGCACCGACGCTAGGCATAAATGGGTTAATTAGAGAAGCATAAATTAGGATAATAGTAAATGAGAAAACTATTATTTAACATTGACAACGTGGACTATTTTTTACCTTTTCCTTGCAAGCTTCTGACCGCCGACTCAGGAATGACATTTTCATATTCTCATAACTCATATATGGTTAATTTATCTCTAATCAATGAGCTCAATATGGAGCTCTTTGTTGTAGGATGACTTCGCATACATGCACCAGATAAAATACTAAGATCGGCCAGAAATGCCATATTATTATTTTTGCCCAAATGAGCATTATCATAAAAGGAAGTGAAATCGCCTCCATGTACGATATTTCTATATCAGTGTAACAGTGTATCATTTCCGTTGGACTTTCTGACTTAGCATCCCGACAGCCTTACACCCGAGTTTGGCGATGAATGCGGAAAGATGTCCGTTTACAAGGTATTAATATTTTACTTTGATTAATAATTCAAGTTCTATTTCTTTATCAAATAATCATTATCAGAATAGCTTATAACAAACGTAGGTTTTGGTACCTATGTTGCACTTTGTAAATACTCACTCTTTCTTTTATTGAAAAAAGAAACAAATATATTAATCTAGTAAGATATTTAGTACTATTGAGAAATTTCTAAGGATAATCAGTATTCTATTTTGACGACTTTTTACATACTTTATTCTATCTATAATAAAAGAAAGTATTGTAATCGAAAGTTTCTTGACTTCCGGTTTTCAACGGATTGTTTAGGGGTCAGATATCCCTAAAAAACATGTTTATACAAAAAGTCTGTATGTCCGTGTGTCTGTCATTTTATCATCGAAAAGTGTATGAAGATATGCATAGAATTGAACCAAATTTCATTTATAGGTTTTTGAGTATAGCCAGCAGATCCCACTTGAATTTGAGGATATTCCGCCGGAAGGGAACGCTGTAATAGCAATTTTTGTGCCATTTTCACTATTGTATCACCGAAAAATGTATGAGGTTATGCATAGAATTGAGCTAAGTTTCATTTATAGGATTTTGACTATGGCCAGAAGGTCCCACTTGAATTTGGGGGTATTCCGCTCGAAGGGAACCCTGTAATAGCGATTTGTGTGCTTTTTTCATTATTGTATCACCGAAAAGTGTATGAAGTTATGCATAGAACTGAACCAAATTTTATGTATATGTTTTTGACTATTTATATTGCCTGCAGGTCCTAATTGAATTTGGAGCTATTACGCCGGAAGGGGGCTCTATGATAGCGACTTTTGAGCTATTTTCTCAATTTTTCGCAGTTGTGTTGTAAATATGCTGCTCATGAACCGAAGGATTCTTCGCATCCATGTAACCCGACGACTCACAAGTATCTGACGCACACTAGAATGATGAAAAATATTGATTTTATTGTCGCTGTTATCGCGAATTTTGAAGTAATAACATTTATACACTGTAAAAAATGACCAATGTTTCTTATTTTATGAAAATATGCTATAACCACGAACGAAAATATAATATAATCTTCTGAGTTATCCGAAATTTCAAATAGCATGTTACATTGTCTTTTGAATCCCCAGAAACGAATACATCTTCAAAATTTAAAGAATAATTTATAAAAACAAATTATTTTTAGCTGCCCGAATTATTCAGAAACGTTTCCGAAGGGTTTTTATAGTGTATTAATTAGTGTCCTCAGCCTGGAATACCTGTCTTTCGAATGCTATCAATTCTGAAGTAAACATTTTCATGCTAAAAAAAATGTTTAACAGACAAACATGCAAAATTAACAGCGTTATCAATAACATTAAAATTATGATTATTTCTTTACTCTTTCATGTATAAATTAACTTATGCGGCTGAAAACGTGTACTTGAGAATGGATAACATTGGAAAAACAGGTATTCTAGCCTGAGGACACTAATTAATACACTATAAAAACCCTTCGGAAACGTTTCTGAAAAATTCGGGCAGCTAAAAATAACTTGTTTTTATAAATTATTCTTTAAATTTTGAAGATGTATTCGTTTCTGGGGATTCAAAAGACAATGTAACATGCTATTTGAAATTTCGGATAACTCAGAAGATTATATTATATTTTCGTTCGTGGTTATAGCATATTTTTATAAAATAAGAGACATTGGTCATTTTTTACAGTTTAAGAAGAAAGTTTTTGAATTGGCACATCCGACTAGTTCTAATATAAAGAATTGTGATTTATTAATGCGAATTAATTACTTAACCATTAATGCAAGTCTCGATGGCTTTCTTTTCATTTATTGTAATATTTTATTTTTGTAAATAAAATTTGCTAACTGTTAGTTTGAAATTTGAATCTCTTTTTTAGCATGCTATTTAACTGCTTTGAGTTTTTAAAATTTATAAATTTCTCTAATAAATTATTCAATTCTCATAAGGTAAGGATGAAAAAATAACACAACGCACAATGGTATTTAATTATTTTATGACTTGAACTAGAGGATCTATGTGTTCATAAATGCAGTAATAAAGTAATAAGTGGGATATTTGGGGAAACTAATTTAACTTATGTAGCCAGCTGCACACAAGCGTAAATTTACTTCCCAGCATCTTATATTTATTACAAAATTACAAAAAGTATCTCATATGAGGTCTACCAGCAATAAAAGATTATTCTCAAAATTTATGAAATAGTTTGTTATAATTTTTAAACTTTAGATTCATTAACACAAAGCAGAAAGTAAACACTTTTGGCCATGTTCTTGTTTAGATTTAGGAGCAGAAATACTTTGATAAAATCTTATTTCATGCAAAAAAGAAACAAATTTGTTAAAGGGGAATCGTCTAACTGAATATTCAAAAAGAACATGTTTTCTCATTTTTTTTGTATATTTCTGAAATATTGTGGAACTTCATGAAGTTTACCCATGATAACGGAGTAAAAATAAAAAGAGAAGAATTCTCTAAGCGTTATTTTTAATACAACCTCGTTTGAGATTAACGTGCATGAGATGATTAATGATTTTGAGCCAGTGGATACAGAAATGTGAAGTAGAGTCCTTCGCGGGTCTGGTTACACCCCACCCGAACCCGAAAATTCTAATTAATGTCAACCTGAAATGCAACCCGAATCTGGAAAAAATATTTTCGTTCATCGGAAACCCTATTCGAACCCGACATTTTTTTTCCTTCAACCTGAAACCCAAATTAGTTTAAAACGAACCCTACCCGAAACCCGAAAAGAAAGAAAATTGATCCATAATTTATTACAATTATGAAAAAAATATTCTACAATCAAATCTTTAATATAAATTCTATCTTTTAAAAAGAATAATATATATATAGGCTCATTCAATATTCAAATGTAAATTTTTTCATCTGAAACAATATTTCGGATTTTCTTTTGAAAAAACTGTTTAAACCGAATCCGACCCGCAAATATCAAATCATAACCCGAACCCTACCCGCATATATCAAAACTCAACTTGTACCTGAAACAATTAAAGTCAAACTGTCCCTCGACGAAAAAAATTAGCTACATTCCTGCCCGAACCACAGGTCAGTTCGGGTTCGGTAAAATCGTATTACCCGACCCGATGCAGGGCTCTAAAATGAAGTAGTATAAAACCCACTTTTGATGTTTGAAATTAAGGTTTAAATGTATTATATAAAAAAATACAATTTTTACTTATTTTTGCAAATAACAACTTAACATATAGATGCCAAGAATTATGAATTTTGAATACCTCTATTTTCGAATAGTAATCCTCGCCTAATTTAATGGCAAATTTTTGCGAATAAATGAGGCAAATATTTCTACTTGGTTTGCTATTGGTATTCAAAATCTGCAATCCCTGGCACCTATGGTAGCATTATTCAAAGTAACTTAATGTATTAATTCTCACCTCTTCCGTAAAATTGAAACTTCTTCCGCGTCTCTTCTGCTAGAAATGGTTTGACAGCCGAAAACAGAGTAGAGAAAAATGGTGGCACTACGAGATTAAAGAGTAAAAAATGCATTATGAATAAAAAGGGAAATGTGCTGTAACAATCAAGAAAATAAATTCATGCAAATTACACCAGGTATAAGTCAGTGCATTTTGCATTTTATGGTCAAATAGTTAATTATAATAATTACCATTAATTAAAAACGCTGTTTTCAACCTCTCTGGATAATTTGCTTCAAAAACTCTAAGCAGATCAAATATGACATCCATTACTGTAAATAAAATAAATGTTTTCAATTATGTATAAAAAATATCTAGCCAAATAAATCACAGTTATTTTTAAGGATTTATGCAAGTATTATTTTAGGAGTCAATCCATGGGCGCGTTTCTCACACTTTCCCCCCTTAAATTAGCTTTGTATTAAAATGATTTAAAGCTCAAACTTTTAAATTAAATATGGTAACCAACATTTATCTAACTTAATACAGAAGCACCGATTAACACATCTATTGGCAGCAATATAGTTTAGGATGAGTAATAGATTGCTTTACTTTATCATATTCCAAGAGAAATATTCGTTGTACAAAACAATAATAATAGTAATAATAATTTTAAATGAATTTTTTTTTCAACTCTAAATGTTAAGCTTTCTTAATTTTGAAAAATATGGAGTGGAAAGTTTCAGTTTTGAAATTGTTGTGTAGTTATATTTGTACATTTTATATACCTATAAAATGCTAAAACACAAAAATTTTATTTTTACGTCCCATTTAAACGCAAAAATAAAAAATAAATATTTATATACATAGGAATGACAAAAAGGAAATTACAAGACAGAATCACAGAGCAAGAGGAAAACCATCTACAGCATTATCTCGTTTAAATTTAAAAAACATAAATTGATATATATATATTGCAGTAAAGTAAAGATGAAAGATTATAGCACAAATGAATGATTATAGTACATGTATACTGAGGTAGTCTGTGGAAATACTGACAAGGGGTAGGAAATCCTGTTATGATATGTTATGCAATATACCAAAAATCTGGTTTAATCTGCTCGGTGTCAATGGCGCATTTGGTTTGGAATAACCAACCTCGCTCAATAGATTCATCCATCCCCCTCCCGTTTTTCAAATTTGGATTCGCCTTCTGATATTTAACCAGCGTACATTCCGGAAGTTACAGAATTTTTTCTCATTTTCGGCCTCTTGAGTATGGCCAGGTTCTGGTCGAAAGCGCTTGGGACTCCGACGAAACTTTTAACATCTATAGAAGGGTTATAATGTTTTAAAACTTGTATTTCATTTTACACCTGTTTTAGTAATAAGTAAAAAATTGTGATTCATTTTAAATGTTTTCATGTTTTTAATTTCTTAAATGTACTCTACGATACATTGATAATAATATTAAATTAGTTTGTCGTCTAATACTTCAGGGAAAAAAAAATTCTTTTTGGTTAAACGTCTTCAAGCAATAAGAATATTATGTGAAAATGTTAAAATAATGTAATCATAAATAATGTTAAGAACGAACAATATTATCGTACCTGCCAACTTACGCCTTTTCTTACCACTAAAATTTAATAGCAAATTTTGATTAATTTAATCGCAGAAACTTGCGAGTAAATAAGCAGAATATTTTTATTAAATTTTAGTGGTAACCAAAAAGCGTAAAACTTCTCAGCTATGCATTATGTACAACGCATTATCGAAAATAAAGACACATAAATTAGTCATTTATTAAGGAACAAAACCACTTGTAAATTTGGGTAGAGGTAGATATATAAACATAAAGTGTATAGTTACCTGTCTTACTTGCTACTTGTTTCAAAGAAAAGCCATCATAATCCAATATGAAAACGAAAGTATCTGCATTCAGACCAGTCTATCATATAAAAAATACTAGTGTTAGAAAAATAGAAATGCTTATTTTTTTTAAATCGCAGAAAATGTTTATTTCAAGCTGGTTACATTCATAAATAATAAATGGTTATAGGGATCTCCAACGTTATACGTCTTTGCGGGACACAAACAATTATAGGAAATATGGCTGGTTGGTTGCGGGCACTACGGTCATATTTTGCATATGAGGTCTAAACAGATCGAGACCTCCGTTTAAAGGAGAATCCGAGCCACTACAAACATCCATGCCTCAGTCGTAATTCGAACCCAGCACCTTTTGTCAAATAGCCAGCGTCCTAACCACTAGACAAGCTAGTGAGCCATACGAAATATGTGCAGGGCCGTATCTTCCGTACAAGCAAAATTTTCTAAATAAAATGGGTCTACAGCAGAGTTGTAAAAATTTGTAATTGCAATTATTTATAATGTAATTACAATTTAATTGTATGTAATTGATTATAGTTACACACATTGAACAGAAATTTCGTCAAATAATGGGATTGTAAGGGAGGGGGTGGTTCCGGCTACAATGCTGCAAGAATTTTTTACGGCATGTAATTGTAACTATAATTAATTACATACAATTAAATTGTAATTACAATGCTGATAATTTCAATTACAAATTTGCCCAACTCTAGTCTCCAGTGGACAGAAAAAAGTGAATAGTATGTTATTTAAATGGACATCTTTGAATTTCTAAGAATTTTTTTCCTCTGAAATTAAACACCTTTCATATAGCGGAGAGTTGTACACAATGAGACTGAGTACACAGTGAAACAAAGAAGGTTTTACAAAGCAGTTTGTGTTTGTACCGCTTGATGTTAGGCTGTTTAGTCATCTTTTGTTTGGAGTGTTCGCTGACCACATTTCAAGCGTGGATGTTTGGTCGTTTGAAAGATATGAAATGAAAGTATATTTTCGGACACAGTAAGACAGATAAAGTTACTCATTAAACTATGCTACAGAAAATATATTCAATCTAATTGTATGTAGTATCGTATGTATATAAGTTTGAATCTTATACATATGCTGTACAGCTGTATCATTGAACACCACGGACTTAACTGTAACGAAACAGAAGGAAGATGTATGCAACTATTTTATTCAACAAATCAGATTGGTGCACAATGAAACATGATACGTTGGTACACAGTAAAACAATGTAAAACTGTACAACATTTGAATTATATTTATTCTATAATGAATAATATGCATTATATGTTTCTTTACTATTATTTTATGACCTTGAGACATGGGTATATCAGGCACTTTTCTCATCTTACCACAACACAGCAGCTACAAGTTCTTATTCCCTGATTTATCAGTTTTGGAACACTTTAAAGCATTACACATTGCGACCGTTGATACATGGAATGCCCAGAAATCCCGTCGTATCACTGTCATATACCAGATTGTTAAATGTGTTAGATTGTTAAATGATAGATATGAAAATATGAAATATGATTGTTAAATGATAGATATGAAAATATGAAATATGATTGTTAAATGATAGATATGAAAATATGAAATATGATTGTTAAATGATAGATATGAAAATATGAAATATGATTGTTAAATGATAGAACCAGATTGTTATATGTTAATATACCTTCTGTATATTTTAAGAAACTTCGTACTCTCTGTTTATCACGTAAAACTATAGCGTATATTCTCTGCCATATACACTCTGCCTTTAGCGTATAGTATGTCATCTGGTTATTTTACGACTGCAACACTGACAAAAATTCAGCACTGTTTCACTGTGTACTACGTGTGGGACACAATGAGGCGAAATCTAATAATACAGTTCAAAGTAATGACTCAACACTGACAAATATTCAGCACTGTCTGACTGTGTAGGGACACAATGAAGCGAATTCTAATAATACAGTTCAAAGTGATTTTTTTCCTATTTCTGTTCATGAATGTTAGTAAATTGGGTATGAAAGATGCTCCCAATTAGCATATTTATAAATGCAATGTCTAAAATTTCTTCAATTGATTACATCTAGTTCTTAATTAGCGTTTTTTTAAAAATTCGTCTCTCCCTTATCGGGGGGGGGGGTATTCTAGAATAAATTAATTATTACAAAGCGCTTCGCGAACCACCAGCATTGTCCAAGCATTGTCACAACCTGTGCCATTCATTTACTTTATTAACACTGTCCAACACAGTTGAAAAGTGTTTCTGATGACTTCGGCTTGTCCATATCCCTTCTGTCCGCACTTTAATTCTCGTAAATATACTCGGATTGACATGTAATTGATATATATTATTGATATTTACTATGTGATGTTCTCTATTGAAAATGAAGTATGGATCATTTATAGTTCGTTTACAGGGACACTCAAAAGAATTCCATTACATTATGATCTATGGGGGGAAATCGTTTTCGTTGTATTTTAATGATGTTATATTATTTAAAACACAATGAGAATTTCTGAAGTCCTCTAAAACATGCTTTCTGTTGAAAAAGGTATGTATTTGTCATTCATTTACAGGGTCAGACAAAAGAATTCGGTTACATAGTGGTCAACAGGAAAAATTGTTCCGCGTATTTGAATGATGTTATACTATTTCAAACATAATGAAATTTATATACATTACTGAGGTTCACTACAAGATGCTTGTTGTAGAATATCATGGGCACAGCAGTTATAGTTCGTTTACAGGAACACACAAAATATTTCGGTTTAGCTACATTTTTGTATACTACGTGGCGTGTATAAATTCTATTGACCATATACAGGACTACACTAAAGAATTCGTAAGCAATACTGCGTATGTGCGTGAATTGCTTAAAGGTTGGTTTTTAACACTTTCCAACATAGTTGAAAAGTGTTTATGAATTCGGTTTCTCTGTCTGTCTGTCTGTCCGTGCTCTAACAAGCGCAAATATGTTCGGATCGTCATGCAATTGATATATGTTATATTGAGGCTTACTGTGGCATGTTTGGTAGTGAAAATAAAGTGTGTAGCACTTATAGTTTTTTTATAGGGACACTCAAAAGAATTCCGTTACATTGCGGTCTATGGGGAAAAATCATTTGCGGTTTAGTGATGTTACACAATTTCAAACATATTGAAATTGATATATATCACTGAAGTGCACTACAAGAGACTAATTATAGAATGTGGTGTGCATAGCACTTATATTTCCTTTACAGGGATACTAAAAAGAATTCCGTTACATTACGGTCTATGACGAAAAATCGTTAGCAGTTTGTTTTAATAATGTTTCACTATTTCAAACATATTAAAATTGATATATAGCACTAACGTGGATTACAAGAGGCTTACTGTAGAATATTATGTTTACAGCTTTCATCGTTTATTTACAGGGACATACAAAAGAATTCGGTTAAAGTACTGCTTATTAATAATAATTGCTGGGAATGCTTTTTCAGATGCTGAACGCGCTTTTAAATTTAACTCGTTTTTTGTCTATTACTTGGTATGTATAAATTATATAGATCGTATACAGGAGAGCACAAAAGTTCTCGAGTACATTCACGTTTATTGTCGGAAATTGCAGAAGGGAAATTTTAAACTGTGCTACGCGTTTCCTAACTGAACTAAAATTTAACATTCTATTTAGTATATATACAAATCTATAGATCATATACAGGGCTGCACAAAAGAGCTCGGATATTTTTCCGAATATTGTTAGTAATTCCTGAAATTGGATTTTTAAATATGTTATGCGTTTTCAAAATTGTTTAGTTAGATATCATCTTACACCTTACGGTAAATAGTTGCAAAATTATTTTGGAAGTGTTAGAAAGTGTTACATAATCTATGCTTGACGCATGATTTTTCGTTCTTGTTTATTTTACTTTGTGTTGCCCTATCCCATAGAATTTCTCGCAGAATTTCCTTCAGTAATAAAGCAGCTTTAAAAATATTTTATCACTAGATTTGATGCAAAGAAAAGATAAAATTGTTGAGATTTATATTTCATTAAATATTTATTTTTACATTTGAAGTACAATACTTTTTACAGAAAATAATTTAGTCTGTATGAAAATGGTTATGCAATTTTTCCATTCTTTTCTTTTAAATGGAGAGATTGATATTTGTGATAAAAATAATTAGACATTTTTCCTTGTGACTGAAAAGGAGAATAATTGAAATAAACTTCTTACATTCTTTTTGATTTTATATTTGCAAAGAATGCTTTACAAAAGTAGATAATTTTTTTTTGTTTTTCTGTTACAGAATACAAGCATTTTGAAGCTCTTTTTTAATAATACATTAGCTGCGTAGCAACTCATTTTGTTTTATTTGTATTTTATAAGACCTTTCGAGTTTTAGGGAAAAAATACTTACCAATTCAGTTTTTAAATTAAAATGTATGTCGTAAGCTAAAAATGGTATAATTAGCATTTATAAATTAGATCTTTTATTGGCGTAAGATTCCTTAAGTTTGAATTAGTTCTCGAGTTTTGGGGCATTGAATGATTGGTTGATTGATAATTCTCCCGATTTTTCCCTGTTTTCATTAAAAAAAAAAACATGTACTTAGAAATAAATGTTTTTTTCTGAAAATCACAGACATACACATTAATTTTTCATATTAGTATAAATTTGATCTTCTTTTATAGTTTTTCATGAGCTCTTTACTCAACCGTATTGAAATATATTACCTTACATTCAGTATGCAAACTCATTCAACACAGAATTTTGTTTAGATAAAGCAAGAACAGTTATTTTAATCAGCTTAAAACACGTGAAATGCTGACTTTTCTGCTAATTCATCATTCTTTGCTGACATAGATTAATTGTCGCAGCATACATTCATTAATTTATAAGACGTGACATAATAATGAGCATTGCACAATCTTTTCTTTCCTTTTAAATCAGCTTCCGTCTCTTAGATATATTTTTTTTACTAATATATTTGCACTTTCAAGTCTGACGCTCTATTTTGGTTGTACAAAGGTGATTAAAATTGTGTTTTAATTGTTTTTTAGGCTAAATTAAAAACAAAAACAAAACTATCAATCCTTCATGACTTTTGGCGCATGCAAGTGTTTTTATGCTCTTTCATGGATTTTTACTTTCTTCTGTCTATAATAGAAGAAAGTATTGTAATCGCATTTTTTTTTTCGATTTTCGGTTTTCGACGGATTTACACTTTTTAGGGGTCAGAGATCCGAAAAACTTGTTTATACAAGTCTGTCTGTCCTTCTGTCCGTGTGTCTGCCCTCATTGTATCATAGAAAAGTGTATGAAATTATGCATTGAATTGAACCAATTTTTTTTTATAGGTTTTTGACTATGGGCAGCAGGTCCTCCTGGAATTTGGAGATATTCCGCCAGAAGGTTGCGCTGTAATAGCAATTTTTGTGCCATTTACTTTATAGTATCATCGAAAAGTGTATAAAGTTATATGCAAAGAATTGAACCAAATTTTATAAGTATGTTTTTGATTATTTACAGCTAGTCCCAGTTGAATTTGGGGCTATTCCGACGGAAAGAGGCACTGTGATAACGATTTTTCTGCGATTTTCTTGATTTGTGGTAGTTTTGTTGTAAATTGGTTGCTCGTGCAGCGAAAGTAACCCGGCGCTTCGCAAGCAGCTGAAGTACAACAAAATAACGAAAAATGTTGATTTTATTGTCGCTGTGATAGCGAATTTTGATGTATTAACATGTATGAAATAGAAGACAGTTTTGGGATTGGCACGTCCGACTAGTTTATCATAATAAAATGAACAATGATTAGTAAAATGCTAAAATACAGGAGTTTGTGTTGCTTCTTAAAATACTTCTTCATACTTAATATAGCAGGGAGTGCATGATTCTTACTTTGATTACCACTATTTCCGAATAGTAATCTTTGCCTTATTTAATAACAGAATTTGCAACATTTTCTGCAATTAAATAAGGCAAAGATTAGTATTCGAAAATAGCGATAATCAAAATTAAGACCGTGTATCTTGTAAATTTAAAATGCTTATTCAACTATAAACGTCGCACGTTGCTTTTATTTTCATTAGACTTATAACTTTTTAACCCTTTGAAGGGGGTGGTATATTATTTCCACACTACCGTCACTAAATCATACCCAGAATTTTTAAATAAAATTTTGTTTTTTAATGCACGCGCATTTATATTTTTTTAAGTCAATTTTTTCATAAATTCTAGTGGCAGTCAATCATTTCAACATTTTAGCAACGCAATTCCTTTTCCTCTGAAAGGGTTAAATTTTTTTGTTATACTGTACTTAAAGTACAATATATGTGTTTTCCAAAATTTTGCATAACTTTGTTAAGATTCTAAGCAAGGTGTCTTCATCCTTTTTGCCTGAAAATTGTTAGCCACTACAAATTCTAAAAGTTAATTTTCGACGCATTTAATCACAAAGTTTCTGTTATTAAATGTTAAATTTTTCTATACTAAAAAAGTGATAGCTTGGCGGCCTGCAAGCCACAGGTTGAAGACCCCTACTCTAAGGGGATCGAGTATCACAGTAATTAGTAATGATGCAAGTATATGATGGTGCACAAACGTAAAAAAATCATTCCATGTTTTTTTACAGAAAGCTTTACATAAAATTTTTACAGTTTGTTAAAATTATGTATCTAAATAATTTTTGGACAGAAATTTCTTCACTAATACAGTTGTTAAATCAAATCAACCATTTTTATGAATCAGATTATTCAAAACAAACCAGAAACTATACTTTATTATTTTAACCATTTATATTAATCATAATGGTATAGATTAGAGTCAGTCACTTTATTGAATCAAATTTTGGTGCACAAAGATACTTAATTTTCTGTAAACAATGAAGGAACTTCATACCTAAAAACATATTTCGGAACTATCTTTTTAAATTGAAAAGAAGAAAAAAATCTCACCTTTTCGTTATTTTTCTTCATTTGCTGTAAGTCGTGTTCGTACGTACATACTAACGATTTTATCAGATCTAATTTTCGGATTGATGAAACTAATCCTGTAAAGTAAAGAGATTGTATATGAAGTGGAGTTATATTTTTAAATTTAAAATTACAACAAATAAAATGAATACATTTAGGTACAATCCTAGGTAAGAAAAAAAAAGTGATCCCCCAAACAAACTCTGCAGAAAAACATCGTATAATTAGTCGGATGTGTCAATCCCAAAACTTTCTTCCATCTCACACAGGTTTCGCATACACTAAAAAGATTCAGCATCAAGGTCTAACTGCATCTAAAGTTTTATTAAATTCCGTGCATTAGTTCTTGAGATGTGACTATTGCTAAAATCGTGTAAATCCTGCAAAATGCAGCATAGCAGTGCCACCTGTTGTGAGATTTAGACCAAAACCTATAATCAACAACAAATTATGCCAACGTCTAACTGAATCTAAAGTTTGTTGACAATCCGTGCATTAGTTCATGAGATATAATTATCGTGTTAATAATGAAAAAAATTAGCATAATAGCAGCGACACCTCTTGGGCTAATTGCACCAAAACGTAAGAAGTATCTATTTAAGTCAAGGCCTAACAGAATATGAAGTTTTATGAAATTTCGTGCATTCGTTCTTTGGATATAGTTATCGTAAAAATCATGAAAGAAGTTATGTAGCAGTGCCACCTGTTCGGATATCTACACCAAAACGTAATCAGCGTCTATTTATGTCAAGGTCTAACTGAATCTGAAGTTTGATGAAAATGAGTGCATTAGTTCTTGAGATACAGTTATTTCGGAAATCGTGAAAAGTGCAGCATAGCAGCGCCACCTGTTGGGCGATTTTCACCAAAAACTAATCAGCACCACTTTATATCAGGAACTAACTGAATATGAAATTTTATTAAATTTCGTGCATTAGTTCTTGAGATAGAGCACCCACAAAATTTTTGTCACATACAGACAGACAGACAGAGTCACAGACAGACATTTTCTAAACACCGCCAAATCGTGTTCAGGACCTTCTAAAATGTGTAAATCCGTCGAAAACCAGAAGTCGAAAATTTTAATGAATCCAATACTTTGTTTTTGTAAAGATAGAAGAAAGTAAAAATATGACTGGTTCCAATCGATTAGTAATAACGTCGATTACTATAATTTCAAAATTATTTTTCGAAACAAATATGAATTGTAACGTATGATTTTTTAGGTAGATTTCCTAAGAAATACTACGTATTACATTCTCCCCTAAGTTGGAATTTCTGAATAATTTTTGCAGATCTACGCCGATCATGACACCTAGAACTCTAAACCACCCCCAGTTCAAAACTTTATCTATCTATCTATCTATATATCACTTTTTTATGGACACGATAACTTCCATAATTCTGCATAAATCGCTTCCAAACTGATACATAAAATCAAGCGGCATAAAATCTCGGTCAAGTTCGTAAATGGGCAAAATCAGACGAAGGCGGGAGGGGGGAATGGGGGTTTTTGTGAAAACAGAAAAAAACCCATAACTTCTTAATTATGATACATATTGAATCCGTTTAAAGTTATTATTACTTCTAGGAAAAGGGACAAAAATTTATGTAAGACAGATTTTTGATTTCATTAATAATGCCCTCAAGGGGGGGGGGAATAGGGGTTTAAGAAGAAAGAAAATTCATAACTTCGTCAGTTCACAATACATAAAATCCGCTTAAATTTATTATAAATCTTCTTAATATTATCTACAACTTTTATATTGAAAAGTTTTTCATAGGACAGACTCTTAGAGCCAAAAAAAAATTTAAAAAAAATCCCTGGTGGCTCCGCCTACAGGCACAGGTATATTTAGTAGTAGGCGGTCCCAACTGCTGCATCATGGCAAAAATGTTTTTCTTCTGCAATTCCCAATAAACAGGCGCCCCACGGTCTGCGTCTTTGAAATCTACCTGTGCTTGTAGGCCGATCCGTCAGGGATTTTTTAAAAGAGAAATCTATTTCTAGAAGCTTCAAATATGCGAATCCAAAATTGCAGCTCATTCCGCCAAGTAGTTTTTGAGTTATACTTGAAAAATTATCCCTAATACAATCGGATTTGCAACAATTAAACATGAATTTAACATAAGAAGTTCCAATCTTTAAACTTGCATAATTCCTAAACTACTTGACCGAATGACTTGCTGTTTGGTATTGGTATACTAAGGTAAAATTTACCAATGAGTACAAATATGATGTTAAAATTATGTGTTAGTGTTGAAGAATATTCAATTTTGGTACAATTTCTATTTGTAGACGACCCTTTAAGCAAAATTTAAGTATTGCATTGACTATAGTAAACGTTATTACTGATTGATTGGTACCAGTCATATGTCATATATTTGCAGGATGATTTGCTGCAGAGTTAGCTGGGAGTGATCTCTTTCTTTTTCAGGGCCGTTACATCGTACCGAACAATAAAACCTAAAGTTACAGGGATAATTCTTGAGATATTAACGCTAATGAAAGATATTAACGCTAATTGAAAGATCTTAGAGCAATACACTTAGATACTGGAGAATCTGAATGTGCACTCTTTCCGTATTATTTTTTAAACATACTGCAAATAATTACTTTGGATGCACATCTTTGCAATGTTCTTTCTCTTTTTTTTCTTTTGTATGGCGAATAAGAAATTAAGTTTTAACTTGTTGTTGCGTTCAAAAATAATAAACAAATAATATATTCAGTTAAAAAAAAATTGAAATATTGAAAATTGCAGTAGCAGATGTAAAATATATCACCATCATAATTTTAGAAGTAATAATTGTTATCACCAGGGTCTGATTTTGGTCTGGATTCGCAAAGTCCGGGCCTTGGGCCTCAGTATTGTGTGGTGACCCAAATCGACTTAGTTCATTTAAAAAATGCACATTAAATTATGAAATAAAATGTACTGGCACACTGAATGGATTTAATCAATATTAAAATTAGTTATAATATTTAATAATCACCTAAGCTACGCACACATGGTGGCAAGTTATGGACACCTAGCTTTAAAAACATGTGACTGACAAGTAGTAGCCCCCAAAATTCATAATGTGCCTTCGGGCCCTAAATTGTGCAAGTCCTGCTCTGATTATCACACTGTTATTACTCACGAACTATTTTTTCTTGTTTGAACTTAACATAGTGAGCTGCATGAGCAATTAAGCCAACTTAATTGTGAAAGATGGTGAAAGATGAAACCCTCTAGCCACACAACTTTATAGCGATGTTATAGGTATAATTAATTCACGATAGAAACTGTGAAAAAGTTGTTTTCGAAGTTGGAGCATAAGCTGCAGAGCTTCGTTTTTGATGATGGAGAAAATTTTTTACAGATAAAATCTGAAGTTTGTATGTATAATGAAAAATAAACATATGAAGGGGTCGGTCACATTTTTGGTGAAATAAATCTGACACTGTAATCTGTTGCTTAATATTCTATAAATTATAATATCCTACATATTATTTTTTTTTTCTAATGTCATTAGGTGGCAGCATATGAAGGGGTTAGAATGACAGTGGAGTAAGTCAAAATTTAGTAATTTGAGAAATGAAGGATTTTGCGAAACTTGTTGTATTGCCTTTGCATTGAGTGGTCCAACTTGTTTTTCCCTCTAGCGACTCCCTAAGTGAACAATGACTTATTTGACTGGCACATTGAACAGATTTTAATATACGTTCAGTGAAAATATGGTTATCTCGATTTTCAAAATTTTTGACTTACTCCACTGTCATTCTAATCCCTTCATATGTTCCAGGTTTCGTTTTTGCCCCAGATGTTTCTAGAACTTTTTTACCAGAAAAAGGGGTATATCATTAAAGTAATGCCACATTGTTATTCAAAATATCTCAAATGTTATTCAGAAATTGGCAAAAGAAACGTTATGTTATGTATTTTGATTTAAGTATTTGATCTAATTTTCAGATTGACATAGCTGAGAAGTTAAAAAATGTGGCTTAGTTTGTCAAAAATGTTGCTTAGTTTGTGGCTTAGCTCTTGTCCCGACACCCTCATGTTTAAAGTTATGCTTTGTTAATGTGTACAGGGTTTCAGTCGTTCATGTAAGCTAACACTTTCGTTTGATAAAATAAATCGTTGATTACTTAACATATTACTAGACTGTTTTCGAACTCTTTTGATTGATGAAAACCATTACAAAACACGCCGTCTACAATCTGAAACAACTCCTGCAGGCATCATATTAATAGCTTTTCACACAAATAGGTCATCTCTGATAAAACGTTTCTTCTTTCATTTTAATCAAAATCGTTCTGTAAAGACAACCAGCACTTGGTTGTAATTGGTTATTACTGGTATTAAAGCTCAGTTTTTTTTCAATTAAAATTAATTTTTAAAATTATATCGTATGTTAATACTTATGGTTTGTTGATTTCAAATATTGTTGGTATCTCCATTTCCAATATCTTTGATTGATCTTGTATTATTAATAGAGCAATACCACCTTTTATAGGTATAGAAAATAAAAGAGGACAGGCTGATTTTCAAATTGACATTTTTAAATGAATAATATTAGATTTTTGAATATGTTGTAAAAGCATGTTATTTAGTAATGGCGACGCCGCAAAGTATTTTTAGCACTTTATTTCAAGATACTCATTAAAAATACATTATTTTTTTTAATGCCCATTTACAAAGAAATATTCTTAAGATTTGAGTTGAAAACACAAATTTCGTAAGAATAATTTTAATTAACGAACTGTTTTCACATTTCTTAATTTTACATAAAAAAATCAACAGCCACAGCAATTGGCAAAGGATGATACCATCGAACTTAAAAATGAGAAGTTTCTGGACAAATTTCGCGTGTTGAATTTTTGTTGTGCATACGCGATAGACCTGGAAGATAGACTGCTTTGGCGAAAAGTATTGAGCACCTCCATATTTTTAATCTATGTATTTAAAGCGAAAAGCGCATTTTGTCAAATTCACACTCTCTTTTCCACACGAAAATCGTCTCTTTGCTCATGCTTCAACGTTTTCTTGAAGACTTCTACCCTCAGAAACGAGAAACGTGTTTAATCTCACCTGTTTAGCCAAGGGGGATTGAAAAGGGTTGATTGAAAACGGATGGCGTAATATGGCCATTGCGTTGAAAGCTTTTTTTTTAAAGAACTCATGTTTTCACTACTAAATATGCATATTTTTTCTTAAAAATTTAAAGAGAGCTTGGATACAGTTATATTTATAACCGATTGAAATTTTAAAGAGTTCGGAAGATGAGAACTATTTTTTTTATTGCTATGTTAAAGAAGCCGACGCGAAAACAAACAAACAAACAAAAAAGCGAGAAGAAAACATTTCTTTTACAACTAGATAAAAATATTTTTTCACGAAATTTTTACACGGACTGTAAAACCGTTTTATTTATAACCAATAAAGATTTCAAAGCGTTCGGACAAAAAGAACAAGAAAAATGAGCGCTTTTATCACTAAACATCAATATTTTTTCGCAAATTTTTCATTTTAAAATATAATTTCATACAAAATCGGGTTAAAGATATAAAATAATAAAAACTTGATTTTTTTAAAATTTACTATCACGGGCCCGGGCAACGCCGGGCGGGTCAGCTAGTATGTCTTTTAAAATTAATAGTGAGATACAAATGATTAACTGTATATAATTATGAATATATACTTTTAAGTTATTTCAGTTTGCAAAAAATGTAAGCAAACAAATTACTCAACTTTAATTTAACACTTGTAATTAAACCTTTTGCTTTACAAAAAGAGTTAAAAAAAAAGAAAAAAAATCATCCTTTAAGCATAGATTATGAAATACTTTACAACATTTCCAATATACTGTAACGGAAATTCACCGTTTCGACAGGTGAAAGAAGATATCTAAGTAAATAACTTAGAAAACACGTAACACACTTGAAAACCAGATTTCAGAAATTATCGTCCATATCCGGAAAGATACTCGAATTCTTTTGTGCATCCTTGTACATGATCTGTATTGCACACTGCTTAGTGTACTAAAATTAGCTTAATTATAAACACGTAACACAGTCTAAAATCCACATTCAGCAATTTTCACCCATTGACAGAAACGCACTCGATTATTTTTGTATGACCTTGTATTCTACAAATTTTATATACGTCTCGTATAAGAAGATATCTAAGTAAACAACGTAGTAAACGCATAAAATATTTGAAAACCAGATTTCAACAATTATCGTCCATAGACGGAAAGATACTCGAATTTTTTTGTGCATCCGTGTACATGATCTACAGATCTGTATGTGCACTACTTAGTGTGATAAAATTTAGCCCAGTTACAAAACACGTAACACAGTCAAAAATTCACCTAGAGAAGTTTCCACCAATAGACAGAAACGCACTCTAATTCTTTTGTATGGCTCTGTATATCTATAATTTTTATATACGCCTCATATTAAACTGAAATTTAATTCAAGAAAAAAGTCATAACACAACTGAAAGCCTACTTTTCAGAAATTACTATCCATAGACGGGAATGTACTCAGTTCTTTACACAGCCCTGTATATGAATTTATTTATATTTTATAAACATCTGTTAGTATATTAAATATTGTTCAACTGAAAAATGCACAACTCAATCAAAAAACACTCTTTTGCAATTGACGCTCATATTTATGTTTACGCTTACTTTCTGCTTACGAATTATCTTGTGTGGAGCCCTGTATATAATCTACTGAATTTATACACACGACGTAGTAAGCAAAAGTTTTGTTAAACTTAAAACTCATACCACAACTGAAAACGCACTTCCAGCATTTATCGCTCACAGGCAGTACTGTAACCGAAATATTTTACATGTCCTTGTAAATGAACGATAACTGCTATGCACGTCATATTTTACATAGAGAATCTTGTCTTGTACTACAATGATTTGCATACGTTTCATTATGTTTGAAATAGTGTAACATCATTAAAATATACGCTGCAAACATTTTTTTTTTTTTACCGCAGACCATTGTGTAACCGAATTATCTTGTATGACCCTGTAAATAATAATAAATGTTTTGCACTCCATATTCTACAGGAAGCATGTTTTGGTGCACCTGAGAAAAAGCATATCAATTTCATTATGTTTGAAATAGTGTACTATCATTAAAATACACCGCAAACGACAAATCCCCATAGACCATAATGTAACGGGATTCTTTTGAGTGTCTCTGCAAACCAAATGTAGATTATGCACACTGCATTTTCAAAAACAAACATGCCATAGTAAACCTGAATAACATATATCAATTGCATGGCAATCCGAGTATATTTACGAGGCCATAGTAAACCTGAATAACATATATCAATTGCATGGCAATCCGAGTATTATTTACGAGAGTTAGAATACGGAAGGACGGCAAATAGCAGACAGCAGACAAACTGAAGTCATAAACACTTTTCAACCATGTTGGAAAGTGTCAACAATCATAATTGCTTTTTTTCACTGGTAGATTTGTCGCTGTGTTATGGAAGTTAATAGATAATTAAGAAAATTAGAATAATCTTGCAAAAAATACCAAAACATGTAAAACTTAGTTTTCAGCAAAGAAAATAATAAAGAAAAATACTTTATGTTAAAAAAGTATGTTTTAAACTTTGTAGTGGACTAGCAACTTTCTTATAAAGGCTTTCTAGTGTTTTTAATGCGAACGTCATGTCAACATCTAAATATCATGTGCGCAACAGCGACATCTATACTGTCTTTTACTCTAATTTTCCAAGTATGTGAGGAATCTTCGGAGTTTGCGGTTTCTGTCTTTAGCTGTAAGTTTATGTAACATTTAGCTTCGTTGGTCAATCGGCAAGGTATAAAAGTTGAAACGAAAGGTTGCATCGGCGAATTTGGGTTGAATCTTTCCCTCTGTGGTGAGCCAGGCCTGCGCCAAGGAGCTAGAGCTGTGCTTCTGTCAACACGTGTCAACGGAATTGAAGTTCAACTGAGTTAAAATTAGGCGTTTGGTAAGAGCTTTTGAGTTATAGTTTGAATAAAAGTTATTCGGCAGCCACGGGTTGCGAGTGTATTAAAAGTTAGATTGAAGTAACGATTTCGCGAATCCACTGATTGAATTCAGTGATTGAATTCTGTGCTTCTTGTATTTTAGCTTAAATCATTGATTGACCGCTGGAGTTAGTAGCGAATTGTACAACCAGTGTTCTTCACGTAAGTGAACCTTGTTATTTTAGCAAAGCTTCTAGTCATTTCTAGTGAAGATTAAGTTAGTGATTGAATTCTGTGGATCGCCGCTTAATATAGGCTAAAACTTGCCAAGTGACTCTGCTATCTACCTTGCCCACATAGTTTAAATAAAAGTGTTTTAAGCCTTAAATTTGCATAATAACTGAGCTTGCCGGGAGTGGCCTCAAGCACGCTACAAATTAAAATACAGTAATTTTTTAGTATTTTAAATTTTAACATGTGTTATTTAGAGCAATAAAAATTACAAATAAAATTAAAAATTATTTTAATAATTGAATTTTTAGCTCACAGGCTATCAAAGCCTGAGAGCTTATGTGCCCGTCGGTTCTGTATGTACGTACGTATGTATGTATGTATGTATGTACGTAACGCGATAACTCTTCATAGAAATATCCGTTTTCCTTAAAATTTTGTTTATAGGTTCACTGTGTTAAGGCGCTTCCCTGCTTAGTTTTCGGGATTGATTGGTTAAGTATAATGGGGGGGGGGACGGGGGGCTAATCACCCACCTTAATTTATATAAATGGGTTTTTCATGCAGAATTATCCCATTTACTTCAAAATTTGTTTATAGGTTCATTGGGTTAAGACGCTTCCCTGATTAGTTTTCGGAATTGATTGGTTAAGTATAATGGGGGGAACGGGGGGGGGGGGGGCTAATCTCCCCCTTAATTTATATAAATGGGTTTTTCATGCAGAATTACCCCATTTGCTTCAAAATTTGTTTATAGGTTCATTGGGTTAAGGCGCTTCCCTGATTAGTTTTCGGGATTGATTGGTTAAGTATAAAGGGGGGGAACGGGGGGGGCTAATCCCCCCTTAATTTATATAAATGGGTTTTTCAAGCAGAATTATCCGATTTTCTTCAAATTTTGTATATAGGTTCATTGTGATAATGCGCTTCTCTGAATAGTTTTGGGGGTTCATTGGTTAAGTATAAAGGGGGAAGGGGGGCTAATCCCCCTTAATTTAGATAAATGGGTTTTTCATGCAGCATTATCTGATTTTCTTCAAATTTTGTATATATATATTCATTGTAATAAGAGGCTTCCCTGATTAGTTTAAGGGGTTCATTAGTTAACTATGAGGGGGTAACGGGGGGAATGACCCCCCCCCTAATATATTGTCGATTTCTTTATTTTTCGAGGG
The DNA here is from genome assembly GCA_963931845.1 of Maratus michaelseni. Lineage (NCBI taxonomy): Eukaryota > Metazoa > Arthropoda > Arachnida > Araneae > Salticidae > Maratus > Maratus michaelseni. Next base: position 130,997,981 of record OZ007599.1, read on the forward strand.
GCTTATTTCAAATTCTTTGAAATACGAGTATAATATACAATTAGTGTGAATAGTCTGTGAGCTCAATGCCCTCAGTTTAACTGTGCAGTTTTCTTTTCTTTTTAACATAAAACTATTTATTTTATTATTTTTTTTGCTGAAAACGATGTTCTTTATGTTTTGGCATTTTCTGCAAGAATTATTCTAATTTTTATGATTATCAATTAATTTGCATAACACAACCACAAAACATCTATCTAAATTAAGTAGATTAGTAAAATAAAATAAAAACTCGTTTCTAAAGCAAATGTTTTAATTAAAAGGATTAATTGAAAATTGAGTTGTTCGTTTGCTGTCTGTTTTACAAACTATAATAACTTTAAAAAGAAGATCATAATTGTTTGCTGTTAAACATTTGTATTGAACTATTACTTTTAAAAATACTAGGGGATTACCCAGGTTACAGAATATAGGTGAAAACGTTTTATTATTATTGAAAACTCTTATAGATTTTTTTACATTTAATATATTTTTTAGATTGCCTAATAGCAACACCAAAAATTATTTTTCTATGAAAAATGGTGATTATGCACTCAAATGAAATTTTGAAATTTATTAAAAGCGATACTTTCGTGGTATATAAGCCGGAAACCGTAGTATATAAGCCGGACCTTACCCACGAGTGGCAACAGCCACGTCTCTGCGGGTATATGCCCTTCTAAAAAGACTGTTTATTGGACGAAAGGGAAGCTGTGTTAAAATGTTCTTCACGTCTATTGGTGTATTTCTTCTAAATACCCGCAGATGATATGACATAGGTGAAGTCCCTGCATGCGATAGAGATAGATTTTCTTAAAAAATCTGCTTGAAAATTATTTTTAAAACTATAAAAGAAAATGAGTAAATTGCAATACATTTTTCAAACAAATTGAGTTTGAAAATACATTTTTTCCCTATTCGATGGTGTAAAATTTGAAAATGTGCGATGTTTAGAAGTTAAAAAAATTGCAGTAAAAGCGAAATTTAATCGTCTGGTGTTGCCAACATCAAAATGACGTCAGCGTTAAGCACGCACGAACACGTTTGTTCTTCATTATATAGATAGTAAAAATATGGGGTTCTCAATACGTTTGGTTAAGGCTGTATCTATGGAAATTTGAATTTTCTCGCATGGGAGAGAACAGGAGATAGAACCCATACGAAGACAGAAGATCCCACGTTTATTTTGATCATCAAAATTCTGGGGATGTTTCATTAGAAGAAGAGTTTTACTAACTCATTACAGATAATTCCATAATAAAGTGGTTTAAAGACATTGAAACATACGGGCGAATGTCTCACAAAGAGGCAATATGATCATTATTTGAAAAAAAAAATCAAAATTTAAACCTCCGTGTATTTTTTTAAACAAAATTTTCTAATCACTAAAATCTTACATACGGGAATTTCATTTCTTTATTTCTCAAAACACCATTTCACTAGAATAACAAAGATATTTTTAACACAACCTTTAAAAATAATCAATACATCTTTATTTAAATTTTGTTCAAGATATTCTTAGATCAAAAATTTCTCGATAAGACAGAATCAGATTTCTAATGCATTCTTGCCTACGCATTTTTCAATAGTGAAATTTATTATATAAACCTGAATCCCTTTCAAAACGAATATTGAATATTATTTTCTCATAAATAAGGGTAATAAAATAATATATCTATAAATTAGTTGTTTTACAATGAATAATATATTAACATTGTATTACACTGAATAATATTGATTGTATTACAACGAATGGTATTAATGAATGGTACTACAATTAATGGCATTTAAAAAATGTTTAAGCTAAGCAACTGAGACGCACATCGAATGTTCTTATTTTATGAATCCGTCGTAATGTGTTTTCGAATATTTGAATATTCAGGTTTCGTAATACATTATATACTCCATTTTAACCCTTTCAGGGACAAGTAATTGTGTTTCTGTAATGTTGAATTCGCACCAGAATTTTCGAAAAATATTATTTGAAAATAAGAAAATGCAATATTACATCTTTTTTTCACCAATTTTATAGAAATGAAATTTTGTTCAATAATTCTGGTACCAATCTTGATTAAAATTAAGTGGTATAAAATATAAGGGTCGCCCAAATAAAAGTGGTATTGCTGTAATAACGCCACCATTTGAGGAGAAAGATGACTGCACATGCTCCTATAGAGGGCGCAGAGTGCTGGGAATGCATGCGATATCGTCAGATCCCGCCAGATGCGTGTGTGATAGCGTGGCAGCACGTTAAAAGGCATCGTTCGCATCATGGATGCCTCCAAACGGTGTCAACGCGTGGTCGAACAATTTTGAACAGCGGAAAATGCGAGTGCTAGTGAAATCTATCGTCGAATGCAAAATGTGTATGGCACAGAGTGTATGTCACGCAGATAGGTATTCCGATGGTGTAGGGATTTTCGTAGTGGAAGAAGCAGTACTGACGACAGGTTATGAGCATCCCCCTTGCAGCCAAGACCTCTCGCCGTGTGACTGTCACATCTTCGGTCCACTCAAGAAAGCTCTGAAAGGACGGCGATTTGCCGACGATAATAAGGTCCAAGCTGCCGTTGAAAATTGGTTCCACAACCAAACCCGGGGCTTCTTCACCCAGGGTATCCATCGTCTCGTTGACCGCTGCGACACTTGTTTCAACCTACAAGGTGACTTTGTCTAACCTATCTGTTATGTCTGTATTACTTCTTTCTTTTGTATACTAATTTATATTAATACCATTAAACCATTTCTCAAACCGACTGTAGTGCCACTTTCATTTGGGCGACCCATATACTCTAGTGAAATAATATAGTAGCATGTTTCAAATAAAGTTAATAATTTCGCCCATCGTTGCTTGTCACAAGCTGAGGTGCGCCCTTGCTTACTGTATGGTTAGGCAGGCCTGCTCTACGCCGGGGGCGGATACAGAGAGGGGGATTTTAGAGGGGGATCACATGAGCAATTTTTATTATCTTCCGTTTGTCCACAAGACCAAACTGGCTGTTTATTGACACATTCACGAAGTCATTTTATTCGTAAGAGTATAAATTTTGTAGGTATATTCGTAAATGTATAAACTTTGCAATTTTTATTCAGATACAAAAAAAAAATCGAACAGCGTTTCCCATTTTCTCATAAAGGCAAAGAATCTTTCAGAAAATGCTGTTAAAGTTGGCATTTTAGGCTTATTTTTGTGACTCAACAGTCATGGAAATTCATCATGATCATCTTGAGGAAGTTTAAAATTGAAGATATATATAAGAAAGAGGCAAGAGTTGCTAGATATTTTGCAAATTTCATGCATTTACATTTAAAATGACTTTCAGATGAATATCAGACCTGTTTGTGTGGTTGAGCGAGATTTTAGTTTTATGCCTTTAATATGTATTTATATATTTTTTAAATGTATCGCAGTAGAAATTTTTTTTAGTTCAGTGGCCGTTGGTCATGACCCTCGTGACCGACCTCTTCGGTTCGCCCTTGCTTTACACTTCACTTATCATTTTTCATGATATAGCATTTTACACAAAGCAAAGTATGTCTGTTGAAAATTTCTTTAAAGCATCTTCATTTTGTTAAAGTTTTAAACAATAATTATGTTCTTCTTGGAGTGAGATACCCTGTATTTATGAGTGAATAACTTGATTACGTCCCTGGTTTCCTGTACAAAAATTGTTTGTTGAAGTATGCTCTACTACCAGTTAAAGTTAGAAAGATCAATTTTGAATCACCCTGTATACAAATAAAGTTTATTGTTTTTGTAATATTTAAATGAATTTGATTGTTTTTATCGTAATATTTAACGAGCAGGGAAGGCCAAGCTATGCTTGGTCAAAATTAGCTTTGAGTTCAAATATGTCAATTAGCTTTGAGTTCAAAAAAGTCATGACCCATGATAAAAATGACCCACTAATCAAATTTTTTCGAACTTGTGACCAAGCCCAATTGTCTTCTCGTGCCCGAAACCCGTAGGATATAAAATTTGGTTCAAATCGTCTGAGCCGTTTTGAAGATAAAAATAGCTTGACCCATAATGACCCATGACCAAAATGACCCACTAATCGAAATTTCTCGAATTTGTGACGTAGCCCATTAGTCTTCTCGTTCCTTAAAACTGTAGGATACTAAATTTAGTTCAAATCCTCTGTTCCGTTTTTAAGATAAAAATAGCTTGACCCATAATGACCCATGACCAAAATGACTCACTAATTGAGTTTTTTCGAACATGTGACCTAGCCCAACAAAGTTCTCGTGCCCAAAAACCATAGGATGCAAAATTTAGTTGAAATAGTCTGAGCCGTTTTTTAGATAAAATTAGCTTGACACACAGTGACCCAAAAATGATCCACTAATCGAATTTTGTCGGACATATGACCTAGCCCAATGATTTTCTCGTGCCCGAAAGTCGTACAATACAAAATTTAATCAAAATCGTTAGAGCTGTTTTTTAGATAAAATTAACTTGACCAGCGTTAACCCAAAAATGACCCACTAATCAAAAGTTCTCTAACATGTGACCCAGCCCAATAGTCTTCTCGTGCCCGAAAATGGTAGGAATCAAAATTTAGTCAAAGTCGGTTGAACCGTTTTTTAGATACAAGTAGCTTGACCCTGACCCATGATGACCCAAAATGACCCACTAATCGAATTTTCTCGAACATGTGACCTAGGCCAATGGTTTTTCTGGTGCCCCAAAATGGTAGGATACAAAATTTCGTCACAATCGTTAGAGCCGTTTTTAAGATAAAATTTCCATATATATATAACCACACACACACGCACACACGCACACACACACACACTCACATACACACACAAGATATGCTCGTATTAGAATATATGATATGATATTTATCTTAACTTATACTTTCTATATAAAATTGAATACTCAAGATTTAGTCATGACAATATTAATAAATAAAACGATTAAAAATAGTGAACAAAAACAAAAAATTTCAAATTCTGAACATTAGAAATTTGCCTGCTTTTAATGCATTAACTTTTAAAATTGAATGTGAATAATATTTTATGAAGAATATAATTACCTTTAAAATCGACTGTTCCTTGAGGAAGAATACGAACAGAGCTCCCTTCTTTGTCAAATCCAATAAATCCAGTTGGCACATACTTTAAAACAACCTATGCAAAAATGATTTAATGTAAGAATGTTGAAACATAAAGATTTGAATTTCATTCATTACTTACTATTATAGATTAACGCAATTCCATTTCTAATTTGATATAGAAAATAAATAAAATTCGCAGAATAGATAGCAAAGGAAATTTTGCTCTTGTAAGTCATATTTATCTTTTTAATTTAATTATAAGAGATATAATTACTTACGTTTTAGAATATGTGATACATAAATCAATAACTAAAAGCAAAGCTAAGTATAATATATATTGCAAACAGATATAATGTTGCAGCACGACTTGGGAAAACATTGCTACGGCATCAGACGCCAAGCCGACACTTGACTACGATAACACTGACTTTTGGAGCAAAAAAATAAATGCATCAGATGAAAAATCAGGGATGTCAATCTGCATCTCGCGGACCGTAGAGCTACCACTATTTCCGAATAGTATAATACACCTTATCTAACGAGAGAAACTCTACGATTAAATAAGGCGATGGTTACTTTTTTGGAAACAATGGTGAGAAGCGGCCCGCAGGCAAAACGTTTGGATACTCTGTGCTAAATAGAGTTGCTGTGGGACTGCATACAGTTGCTTCAAAAGACAACGCGTCTTCAATTCAACACTGAGAAAAATGACACTTTTAAATCTGAGTAAATCGATGTTTTAATTTTGTTATGAAACTTTTTGTTTCAAATAGGCCGACCCAATGCTTTCAGTTCTGAAATACCAGAAATACTCAGAATATTGAAACATGGACATACTCAAAACTGAGTACATAGAGGTCAGTTCATACTAATTTTTAAAACATGGACACACTCAAAAATGATTAGAATCAGTTCAAACTCATTTTTGAAACATGGAAATACTCAAAAATGAGCACATAGAGGTCAGTCCATACTAATTTTTAGGGTTTCGTTCATCTCACGAAACCCTATTGCTCCCGCTCCGTTGTCTGTCTGTCACAGAGCCATTCTCGAAAACTATGTAACTTACAGAGTTGAAACTTTGTGTATAAATCAGAATATCAGCTGTGAAGAGCTGAAAATATTAAAATTTGAAAAATTCGTATTATTTTAATAAATAGAGATAAAAAACCAAAATTCTAACAGCCTTTTCCTATTAAATTTAAACATTTTTCGTTATAGCCGATGCCAAAAATTAAAAATCAACGATGAAAATCTTTCTACAATAATTATTTTTCTATCAGATGACGATTTCCACGTGAAAAATGAAATAAAAAGTTTCACCAAATGAAAAAAAGATTAATATGAAATAAAATTGATTGACGTCATAGTGGTAATAAAACATAAAACGAAAAGATTTCTCAATAATACAAGGAGTATGAGTGTGTGTATGTGCATAAAACAGATTAATATCACGTCATTAGAGAATTAAAAAGAAAATCTGACGTCATATCTGAAGTTTAACGGATTTTTCAAATGTTTCAGAATAATACAAAGCGTGTATCAATATGAGTAATAGAGAATAGTAAATATATGAGTTTGATAAACATATTGAATCATGATAAAAATCCGATTATGGAAATAGTCGCATATTTTAACATTTTGAAGGTGTACAACATGTTTAATTTTGAAATTATTTTTTTTAAATATCGCATTTAGTCCGCATGACAGATATTACAGTGAGAGAATATAATAGCGGGCTTAGACCGCTATCGGAATGGTTTAGATATTCGAAAAAATAGACCAGTAAATTTTTACTTTATAAAAAACATGACATTTTTTTTTTTTTTTTTTTTTTTTGCTAAATGAAATTTGTTTGAATTTATTAAAGAAAGGATAAAGTGTTTTGAAAGGAATATTAAACGAAACCCTTTGAGCGATCTTCGATCACACTTACCCACTTGTTAAAACATGGACATACTCAAATATGAGCACATAATGTTTTATTCTTGAGTGTGTACATGTTTTCAGAAATGAGTATATACATGTTTCAATCTTAAGTAATTTTGATTCGGAACTATTTTGACTGTGCGACATACTCAGATTTGAGTACTTTTTGCTCAGTTTTGAAAATGTCGTTTTCAGATTGAAAATGAAAAAAAAAAAAAAAAAAAAATTGAATGAAATTGAAGCAGCGAACTATATCTAGCAGCGACCCATAGTTTTCGATAAAAATGCGAAAGAAAATAAAATGACGTCATATCCGGTGCAAGGAAAAAACTTTATGCAAACTTTATGTAAACATGAACATCGGTATTTGAATATGTTTGCAGGCCATCAGACGGAAATGGTCTATCGTGATCCGGTTACTACAGAAGGTGACTTAGTTGAACGTGTTCCTAATGCGTGTACTTTTGTGGAAACCACGTTGTTGCAATATGTGTAGTCAGCCATTTCATGGTGCACGCATGCATGCCTCGATATTTTGAACATCTTCCTGCGTAAACATATGCAAATACTGATGTTCACTTAGAGGTCTGCACGGGCCGAAATTTCCAGGCCCGGGCCCGGCCCGACCCATACAAAAAATAATTTGGCCCGGCCCGATACAAAAATTAAAAGTTCGGCCCGAGCCCGGCCCAGCCCGAACAAAAAAAAATATTGGCCCGGCCCGGCCCGGCCCGATTTAAAAGTTAAAAGTTCGGCCCGAGCCCGGCCCGGAAAAAAGTTAAAATCTCGGCCCGAGCCCGGCCCGGCCCGAGTGAATTTCTACAAAACATAATTTTTACGTCGATTTGGTTAAAAATTTGCCCCATAGGAGGAGATCTAACCAAAAATTCCTATCTCAGCCTTTTTTTTTTATGTTTATAATCTTCATTTTTATAGAGGTGCCGCAAGCTGGAATATTTATTTTTTTAATAAATCTCTATTTGTTGTATGTATGTGTTTAAGTTATCATCGATATTGTTAATCCATATTCCATTTATTGAAGTGTTAAAAATCAGAAAAATGCTATACAGTAAAATCTAAGATGGAATTGCATAGGGAAGAAAAAAAAATGATTTATAGACAATTTGCCTTCTTAGCAGGTGTAAATGTATTATATATTCTTTTCTTACATATTAGTATATTCATTTTTAATGGATCAACACATTTTTCAATTTAAGACAGGATTCCATCATAAGCAGGTTATTTTTCACACGTTTTACTATATTTTAATTTAGCTATATTTTAATAAGTGTATAAATCTACTATTCTTTAAAAAGAATAAATTTTAATGTTTAATGATTAAATAATGGCGATTTAAAAATGTATGCATGTTTTGAAAAGATTTTTATGCCAGATCTTATTTTACTGACCTTCGAACGGACCAGGTACGCCGAGACAATGATTTTCATACGAGTCAAAACCAGGACTAAAAATTTTAAGGCATGAAGACTAGGAAGAATGAAACCAGTCCCGGCTCTGTACGGAAAAAATAATTTAAGGCACGGCCTTATCCTTCAGGAAAAAAGTAGGGCCCGTCCCGGCCCGTAAAGAGTAATCACTAGGCCCGGTCCGGCCCGAGCCTTCAGAAAAAAAATATGGCCGGGCCCGGCCCGGCCCGAGTGCCGTGAAGAAAAATAGGCCCGAGCCCGGCCCGCGGGCCGGGCCGAGTACGGGCTTCGGGCCTTGGCCCGGCCCGTGCAGATCTCTAAGTTCACGTTTCGAACAAAGTTTTTTTTTTTCTTGCCCCTGATGTGAAGTCATACTTTTCTTTCGCATTTTTCTCGAAAACCATGAATCGTAGAGGTATAGTTCTTTGGGCATTTTTTATGTACTCCAAGCGAGGAATCTGGCTGTGCAGAGTTTGGGTGGTCCTGGTGGGACACCTTTTATATACACTTAAACTTCAGAGGACTAATGGCATTTCTATTCTAACCTTTTGGCATTTTCATAGTTCTAGTCTCACCCATTGGCAGACGGCTACTAATGTATAAGCACATGCGTTGCTGCTGCGTTTTTCTGTTTTGTTATTTTTATTTCATTTTATTTTATATTTATTTACACTGCAGAAGAAGAAATTTTAACAAGCCCAAAATTGAGATAACAAATGTCTCCTAATTTACGTTCAGTAGGCCGGCATCAGATTTTTTTGATTTAAAAAACTTATTGAGTTTTATAAAGATGATAAATTTGCAATAAAAAAATATATAGCTTAAAAAGTATAAATTTGAAAGCTTTGAAAATGAAACATTTTTAAAATTTGGTCACATTATCTTAAATTGATGTGTGCTATATTTATTCTGATCATTTGTTATCATTTACTGTCAACATTTCATTTACTGTCTTTTTACATGCTACATGTTCATTATAGCATAAAGGTCAATGAATACGTGACATTGTGCGATTTCATTTTAGGGATTTGCTATTTATCTTACTTAAGTTATTATCTACGCTTGAGTAACTTTACACATGGAAGGCTATTATTTAATGTCAGATTTGGAAGCTGAATATGGTGTTATAGTCATCTTCTTCGTAAATCGGCTTTGACCATTAAGTGAAAAAAATTCAGTATATCAAAAATTTCAGAGACTTTACTTACGGGTAATCGTGGCTCATTCTTCTTATCAGAGAAAAGTGGGCTTTTGAGATAAATTATGGAACACTTTTGAGATAAATTATGGAAACGTTTTTATCGGAACAATATTTTTTTTTACACTAATCTGTTATGACAGGTTATAAACTTTTTGTGTACAGTTTTCTTGTTCCTTTAGTAATATATATATGTATTATATATATTCATACGTTAACTTCGCGAGCAGATTAACCCTCCAGTTTCTGTAATGTTTTTCGTAAGTGCAAAATTTTTTGCTTCGCAATTTTTTTAAAAATCGCCACAGACAAGTTCAAGCTCATTTATGGGCTTGTTGGGGAACTAATGAAGGTATTGGTTTCTAATCAACACCTGCTGTTACAACCAGATTATTTTTATAACTTCACAAACTTCCTCGTGCCATTTTAACACTCGCCACTTCGACGTCATCTTAATTTTTGTAGTTACCATGACTTACAAACGGCGAGTACATATAATTTTCATAATTTATCGTTAATATAATTATTTTAGAATTCTTGTGTATGGAAATTGTCCAAAAAATTGTTCCTCCAATGCCCAGAGCACACTTCAGGGTGCGGTACTTTAACAATCAAATAAAAACAAAAAAATATTAAGCAATTGTTAAGAAAAAGACATTAAGAGATTAATTATTTAGAGGCTAAAAAATCAAAACAATTGAACAAATGAAAATTGTTCCGGGAAATAGTATGTGGGAACAGAAGGATTAATTACTTTTATATTAGTATTGATGATTAAATAATATGTTTAATTTTGAAATGCTTTACGCACCATTTTTAGCAAAATAAGGGTTTGAAGAAATGATGCTGCATCTGCAAGGTGCTTACACTCCTTGGAATTTCCAAGGAATCTAACACCCTTTTTCCTGATCAGAAAATTTCTATTTAATAATTACATCGCTACTATGTAAAGCATCTTGCTTAATTGCAAACTGCTTAATATTTATCAGAGATTAAGTAACAGGAAATATTCTATTAAAAATGTGTGACAAAACTGTACTCATCCTGCATTTAGGGTTAAAAAAGAAATATATTTAAAAATAACTATACAGGGTACTGCAGTACCCACCTATTGTTAGTATTCCGTACCTCAAAAAGAAAAAACGGAACCCTTATAGTCTCGCTTTGGGAAATCACGTAATAAATGGACATAAAATTATAAATTAATGGTTTTTGGATTTTCTCTTTTATGTCCTATAAGACCTTCCTTCGTGCCAAATTTCAAGTTTCTAGGTCAACCGTATTTGAGAGTAATACTTATAGGATACTTCCGGTTACAGTTAGGATACTAATATACTAATTACTGAATTACATTGTAGTTCTGTTTATATAGTACAAATAGTTCAAAAATGTTAACATTTTCAAACTATAGCAATGGAAATGACGAACATGACTAATCAAAAATCTTAAAAACAGGTTAAAGGACTATTGAAAGTGATGGAGAGTTCTTGGACGTTTCTACAACGAAGTTGGGTATACATGAAGATACCACTGTCTGGATCAAATGCACAAAGCGATTTTACAACTTTCTGGAGAGTAAGGACTTGGTACAACCATTTCAGGTTTATTGAGTGTCATTAAAAACGTCTATAAAAAGAAAGCAAAAATTTGAAATGGACAAAAATATTTTGAGAAATAGTGAGAAAAAAATTTAGATCAAGGAAAAGTTGGTTAAATAAAGAATTCACTTCGTTATTTGGAGGTTATGTTACACGGAAATTCGTGAAATATTCTTGGTTCCGAGGAAAAATTAATAAAGTATAGGAATTCGCAAAATAGAAGTTCGTTAAATGGAGGTCCCACTGTATATCACTGCACCATATCACTAACCATAAATCTACCAAAACAATACTATTTTGTCTGCTTTTTCCTAACTTAACTAGCTTTCTAATAATTTCTTATTATTGATATATGCAAATTATTTAACGAAGATTTGTTTTGGAAATAAAGAAATAAATTTTGCAGGTACCAACTTTATTGACAGATGACTCTTATATTGCACGTTTAATTTATTTTAAATCCCATTGAAATATTATCGTAGTCGTATTAATAATAATTAAAAAAAACTTAATATCATCAAAAATTAAATTAATAGAATTTTAATGTTATATTTGGTATCTCATTGCGTATTAATATGCTGAAGTAAATTTTCAGTTATAATATTTTTATACATATAAAAAAGAGAGAGAGAGAGAGAGAGAAAACGTTGCTTCACTGTAGAACTAAACATATTCTGAAACCAGGATTATAATCTAAATAAATAAATAAATAAAATATATGTTACCTCAGGGATTTGATAGCTACTCAAAATGTAATCAACTCCTAACTGCTGTCTCCATTTCAAACTCTGAAAAATTATATATAATTAAACGGTAAATAATTAATGTCTAGATGAAGTAAAATAATTAATGTATTTTATTGAAATAAAATTTTCATTGGAAAGATTAAGAAAAAAAAAAACTCATAAGCATAAAATAAAATACAGAAACTTCATGGACTGGAGTTATTATTAAACATTAGAAATAGTATTCAGTTAATTGAAAAGAAAATTAATGAAATGAAAATATATAAAAGTTTCAACGATATGCAGCCGATTACAATAATAATAATAATAATATAATATTCAAGATTCCAGTGCATTAAAAATGAAAATCAGATGGATGTATAATCAGCTAATTAAATATGAAAATTTGTAAAATCAAATGCATAGAAAAAAGCAGTTTTCATTTATTGAAAGTTCATATCCTCCCCCCACTCCAAAAATAGGAGAAAATAAAAATAATGTGTCAAGCATAGATTATGAAATACTTTTCAGTATATTCAGAATAGTGTAACAGAACATCAGAGTTTAATAAGGTAAAAGATGACATCTAAGAAAAAAATTGAAAAACGCATAACACATTTGAAAAACCAGTTTTAGAAATTTACCATCAATAGTCAGAAAAGTAATCAAATTATTTTGTGAAGCCCTGTATATGATCTACAGATTTTTTATATATAATACATAGTATGCTAAAATTTAGTTCAGTTAGGAAACTCATAACACAGTTGAAAATTCGCCTTCAACAATTTCAGACAATAAAAGGAATTGTACTCGAATTATTTTGTGCAGCCCTGAATATGATCTGTAGATATGAATGCTACAGACTTCAATCTTAATACCTAACATGCCACCTCAATAACATATATCAAACACATGGTAAGTATTTAAAATAGGTGGATTGAATTTTGCGCGTTATATTGAAATAAATGATCAACGTAAAAATAGCACGAATAAAATATATATAAAATAGCAAACAGCTGTTTCGGAACCTCTAAACCTCCATCATCAGTGCCAAAGTTAAAAAAGATTAAAAACTGATTTAAAAGTTTAGGCCATCTAAGTATGCTTGCATCTCCACTCGTGACCAAGATGGAATGGCGGTGAAAATTTAAAAACAACAGCGGAGTCAGGAGTCCCATTTGCGAGCGGAGACAGGGCATACTTACATGGGCATACTTAAATGGCCTAAACTTTTAACCTAACAATACTCGCCCTCCTGAGTTCGAATAGACGAGTGAAGATGGATAGATGAGTATTGTTAACTTCTAGAATGTGGGTTGCCAAAGTCTGGACAAAAACTGTGCATATGCATTGTGCGTCTTTCTCCATTGTTATGTGTAAAAGCACTCTACCTATTTGATAACTTTCCAGAAGCAGCGCCATCTTTGATAAATTTTTGGAACTAATTTTTTAATTTGCTTAAACAAAATTTCAGATCATGAGAAGCATTTTTGGCTAAATCGCACTCTCGTACGCCAATTGCTTGATCTTTTATTGAATTTTAAAATGTGTCAAGGACTTTTGGGAAACCCTGTATTTATTCATTTTTTACTTTCCTGTAAATGTAGCATATTCTTTTATTACAGTCGATTACTAATTGATTATCTCTTCAAATTGGATTATCTGTATCTCTTTGAAAATTGGTTTAAATAATCAGATTTGATAGTAATCTCTAAAAAATGCTCTAGTTTTATATGAAATGAAAATAGAGTTTTTTGATTCCTTGGAACCTAAATGTAGATGTCTAAAAATATTTTGCATGTCTGATTGAAAATGTTTTCATGATTGTGTCAAGAATATTGGTTAATTTGATATCACAACATCCTTAATTTTTTACTCATTACTGTCTGTTTCCTGAAACATGATTGTGAATTTATTATATTATTATTATTATAAATATGATTGAGAAAAAATATTAAGACATTGAACTACATATATTATATAAATTATTTGTTATTCGAAAAAATAAATTTACCTTTCTTAACATAGCCTCTGATTTAATGACATCAAACTGTCGTGCTGTAAATGAAAAAATATTTTTTAAGTGGAAAATTTAATAAGATGTAAAAATTAAGAATAAGGTTGGAAATTTACAAGTGCTCATAAAATTGCTTCATAAAGAAATATTGCAGATTAAAAAACAACTATAAATAATTGAATTTATATAAAAAAGAAGAAACTACATGCGACACAATATACAACACATGTCAAGAAATGAAGTACAAAGAGAGTTTTACCTTTGAGAAATCGCAATAAAAACTTGTCATCATGATGAGGCTTAGTTACATCTGACATAGATTTTCGAAACTAAAAGTAAAAATATTTTTTTTAAATATACGGTTATCAAACAAAAATTTATTAGTTTTCCAGCAATAAATTTAAATGAACATAAAAAATATTCCTGAAATTCACTGTTTTTTAAATATTTTGATTCTATGTTATCATCTTTCTTTCCAAAAAACAGTCATAGACGAAAACTGAATCAAAGAGTACAAAGTGGACAGTATATACTAATACAACTTTTCAATTTAATTATAATTTTGAAATTCTAAAAGTATTTTTGGGAAAATACGGGATGAAATACCTATGGATGCAGCACGTGCAATATGTAATGGATTTGAAAAAGATTAAAGATATTTATAGGAGGTTTAATCTCAATGCACATTTAGACTAGTTTTAATTAATAATATTGATAAAAAAATTATGATAAAACAACGCGAATATATACCACAACCAATTTTCTCCATTCTCTCTGGAACTGAAGTGATGGTCATTTGAGGATATTTGAATGTTTTTATTCAATGTGTCTGCCAAAATAACGAATTTTAATTATAATAAGCGGACCGTGTATGCCCATAAATCTAGTGATAAAGAAGCTGAATATAAAATTTCTGAAGGAACTAATCTTGTTCATAGCGCTCTTAACCTTGTTATCGATTGGGAAATCATTAAGAGTGTCAGGTTTCTCTCACAGCTGCAAGAGTTGAAAGCTATTCTTAAGGGGTTAGCGTATTGTATCTGTATCTATTGTGTACCGTTAGAGTCTGGTTTAAGAAAAATCTTAATCCGGAGGGTAGCGAGTTGGACATAATGAAAGAGGTATTTCCATTGCAATGTGGTCTTTGAGAGATAAGAAAGATAGTGCACCCTTTTATTTAGGAAGACAGATCAGTCAAGAGCGAGGAACGGTTGTCAAGCGACCCTTGGAAATAAAACAGCAGCCCCGTAGAGAGAGAGCGGGTGCGCTGGGGAATGACGAGAGGTGAAGTTAGTTCGAACGTGGTAGTGAAGGTGTAAGGTCGTTGAGAGTTGACGATCTGAGCCACGTGTGTTTAACGGTATCTCTCGAAAGAAAGAGAGAGCGGGTGTGAGATGAATAGAAATCTCAGTGCGGAATGAATTGACGTAGTCTAACGGTACACGTAGAGCGTTTTCTGTAATTGTTTTGATTTAGTGTTAAACCGGATAATTTACATCCGAGTTTAAGTGTAAATATTGTTAATAAATTGTTACTTTAACTTTAATTGAAAGAGTTAGGTTTTTCTTGAATATACATCAAGTATCGTGCCCGATATCACGTATTCATATCGGTAGTGGCAGCATATCAAAAGACCGGATTTATTTCGAAGTTGTGTGGACGGAGAAGTGGAATCCGACAATGTTGGCAGCGACGGGATCTGAATCACCGAAGACCAGTGCCAGTTAGCCGTGTTACAGAGAGTTTGTGCCGGATCGCCCAGCGGAAGTGTTCGTGCCCTATCGTCGTAGACTAGTGCCAGATAGCCGTGTTACAGAGAGTTTGTGCCGGATCGCCCAGCGGAAGTGCTTGTGCCCTATCGTCGTAGACCACCAGTGCCAGTTAACCGTGTTACAGTCAGTTTATGCCGGATCGTTTAGCGGAAGTGTGTGTGCCCTATCATCGTAGACCAGTGCCAGCTAGCCTTGTTACAGAGTGCCTTGCCGGATCGTCAGCGGAAGTGTTGGTGCTGTGTGTAGTGTTAGTTCCAGTGTTTGCGTGTAGTGTTTGTGTACAGAGTGATTCAAGTTACAGTGATTGTTGCCCGAGAGTGCAAGATTTACCCTGTGGAAAAGTGAGCAGAGAATTGCCCCAGCGAATGAAGTACGAGGTAAGGTGTTTTGATCATTTTACTCTACTGACATTCTCGAACCTACTTTTTTTTTATTGTGTATAATTGATGGTAATTTAAGTTAATGTTGTGGTTAATTTATGATAATTTATGTGCAATATAATAATTGGTCTAAATCAAATGAGATATTAACAACCATTTTACACTATTGTTTTAAGAAAAGGATCTTATATTAATTACTAGAAGTGATTTTCTAATTGTTTTAAACGGATAAGATTAATGATTAAAATTAATGCATTGTGTTAATAGTTGGAAGGAATAATTGAAATTTCTTAAATTTAAATTATCATTAAAGTAATATTTAAATTAAGTGATATTGTTTGCCTTAAGTTTGAAATATTGATAGTAAATGAGGAAAGCAAATTTGTGTAGAATTTAAATTAAATTGAAATAACCTTCAAGGAAAAACTGAAGGCCCAGAAAAAAAAAAGTGCTGTGATTTACTTTTTAATGTGAGAACTAATTTTGAAATTGAAATATTTTATTGAGATTAAATTTAGGAATTTATGTGTATTTCATGCAAATTTTTGTTAGGTGGATATTTTTATGTAGTGATTGGCATCAGTGTTTTATTCAAATTGCAACGTATCAGTATTATTGTGTAAATTGTATTTTATTATTTATGATCAATTTAAAATCTGTATTGCATAATAATCAAATTGAAATTATTGTTACTTGGTTATTGGAAGCAAATTGTGGGGTAACGTTGTTTAAGGAAATTTATCAATTATTATTATTTATTTGAAATATGTTAAATAGTATAATATGTGGAGGTAACTTATGAGGGTAGGATTTGAGGAAATATTAATTTGATATTGTGCTTAAGTATTATTGTAGGGTGGTAATAATTATCAGTAGAAAGTATGGCTTTCTTACTAAAATTAAAAAGGGTGGACCTTCAGGCGATATGTGAAGAATTAGGGATTGAAGTCTCGGAAGATGATACCAGGTTTAAGCTTAAGAAAAAGATAGTGGAGAGCGACGAATATGAAGAGGGGGCTGTTATGGAATTATCTAACACTATTGTTACGGAACGGTTAGAACAAGAAAGCTTAGAAAAGGAGGAAAAGTTACAACGAGAAAAGTTAGAAAGGGAGTTAGACCGTGCGAAGTTAGATAGAAAAGAAAGGGCTGAAAAATTGAGATTGGAACATGAGTTAGAGTTGAAAGGATAAATATTCAAAGTTCGGCTAATAACGCTAATGGGACTAGAGAATCTAATCATGAGAGTAGCCTAGAGAAATTGATTAAAAGTGTTAAAATTTTGTCTATCAAGGTTCCAGAAGGGACTGAGGGATGGAATCTGTTTTTTAGCAGTTTAGAACGAGCATTCCAAACAAAAAATATACCGGAAACCCAGCAGGCCGAAATTTTACTAAATATGCTAGGGGATAAGGCCGATAATTTGCTAATATACACGACTAGGGAACAAATTGAGAGTTATGAGAAGTTAAAGGAATTAGTTCTAAGGGAACACGAGCCGACACCGAAGGCGTGTTTGGAAAATTTCAAGAAGGCTAGAAGGAACCAAAATGAAACTCATGTATTATTTGTGTCACGTTTAATAGCAACGTGGGAAAATTACTGTAAGATTAGAGGTGCAGATACGTATGAGAAGGTTAATCAGTTAATTGTCACGGATAAGTTGTTAAATACTTTAGATGAGGAAACCGCGACGCATATTGGATTAACGCAGCAAAATAATTGGTTAGAAGTTTCTAAAATTGCTAAAGAATGTGATAATTATTTCGATGCTAAGCACAAATCTTATGCGGTTACGTATAAAAGTTTTAAGGGTAAAGATAGTTATGTAAACAAGGAAAAATTTAGACCCAAGGAGGAGAACAAACATAGTGGTAACTGGAGACAAAACGGGAGTAATGAGACTAATTCTTTTTCGGGTAGGAAAACTGATTCTAAGAAACCAAATGATGATTCCGCTCCTAAATGCTTCAAGTGTGGTTTAAGAGGACATGTTCAGCGATTTTGTACAAAAGGAAATAATGAGGGAAGTAATCAAATTAATAACCGACAAGAACCAAGGGCTAGTATCAATAATGTCTCAGTGCGAGGAATTAAAGAATTACCAAGGGGAGCGAGTATGGCAAGAATCGGAGCAAAAGGGAATTGGAGAACTAAAGTTATTGGAGAGAAGTTAAATAAACTCGAGAAAGTAGAAGTTAGTGTAAATGGGAAAATAGCAAAAGGATTAGTGGATTCTGGTTGCGAAATTAGCGTCGTTCATAAAGATTTAGTACCAGCAGAGAAACTAAGAGGGGCTGGTAGCATCTATTTACAAGGGATATTTGGTAAGGCAGTTAAATCGCCATTAATTCAATTACCTTTAGCTATTCCAAAACGCGGTCAAACTAATGTAATTCATCAGGATGTACTTTGCGCGATAATTGATAATAGTAAGGAACAGGTAATTTTACATCCTGACGTGGCTAATGAATTGTCAGGGTTAAACAACGAGAAATCATTAAGAGAATCGGTAGAAAAGGAATGTAAGGAAGATAGTAGGAATAAAGTGAAGGAAGGGGAAAGGATTAGAAGTGGTAATAATAACCGTTATGTCGTAGAAACGAGATCGGAAAATTTACAAAGTCAGGAGAAGGAAAAAGCCGAGGTAGAGAAAAGTAAAATTAATCAAGTTACGGAAAGTAGTCTAAATGTATTTCAGGAATCCCAAATGAATTGTAAAGATTTAGAGAAAGCTTGGGAATTAGCTGAAATTGATAAAGGGTCTTACTATCTTGTTAATGGATTATTATATCATAAAGAAGAATTGGTAGATGAAACTGTAGCTCAATTAGTATTACCTAAAATTAGAAGGGAGGAAATTCTAAAATTAGCGCATACTTCCTTATATGGAGAACATCACGCGGTTAAGAAAACGTTAGAAAGAATCAAGCATTCATTTTATTGGGAAAATATGGCAGAGGAATCTAAAACGTTTTGCGAATCATGTGTAGAATGTCGTTTAACGAGGGAAATGAATGTGAGTAATAAGGAGAAAGAGGAAATATGTCGACCTGCAGTTATAGTTGAGTTAGGGGACGGAAGTAAGAAACTGGTGTATCAAGATGAAATGAGAGCATTTATGGCTAAAAATAAAGTAGTCGATATTGTCTTGGATAGTGACGGGGAGTTTGAAGACTGTAGGAAAGATCTGTTGTTAGACCGAGAACAACCGGAAAATAAAGACAGGAAGGGATTTGAAATAAAAGGGTTAACAAATATTCAAGTTGGGGACATAAAATCAATCTTAAGGAAAAATAAGGAATTATTTATGGGTCCTATCCAACTGGTAGAAATGGAGAAAAATCGGATTGGTCGTAAACCGGAGAGGGGTAAGATAAGGCAGAAATTGTACAATGTCTTTATTACGTACAAAGAGGACTTGCACAGGCAAGTGCCTGATTGGTTTGAGGAAAATTTAATTAGGACATCAGAGGGAGAAGTTAGCCATTCAAGCGGGTGCATTGAGGAAAGGGATGTACCAATTAAGTTAACGATGAAGCACTGAAAGGAAAAGTTGTACCGCCTCCAGTAATATCAGCCTAAGGACTGACATCGAAATGACATAATACTAGTGTAACTTTATTTTTTTTTGTGTATTTATAATTGTATTTGCATCATGTGTTTATAACAGTGTATTAGCATATTGTGTAATTTTTTTTTCGGTATTTCTCACATTAGTATATGGTTCATTAGAGATGTCAGTAGTTAAATTTTCAGACACCTTGAAATATTTATGTAATTGTAGTAATGAAGAAACCTATCAAGGAATTGTTGAACTCTTCTCAGACATTACATAGTTTGAGGAAAATTAGCCCCTAAAAGGCATATTTTCCACTAAGGGGGGGGGTGTCAGGTTTCTCTCACAGCTGCAAGAGTTGAAAGCTATTCTTAAGGGATTAGCGTATTGTATCTGTATCTATTGTGTACCGTTAGAGTCTGGTTTAAGAAAAATCTTAATCCGGAGGGTAGCGAGTTGGACATAATGAAAGAGGTATTTCCATTGCAATGTGGTCTTTGATAGATAAGAAAGATAGTGCACCCTTTTATTTAGGAAGACAGATCAGTCAAGAGGGAGGAACGGTTGTCAAGCGACCCTTGGAAATAAAACAGCAGCCCCGTAGAGAGAGAGCGGGTGCGCTGGGGAATGACGAGAGGTGAAGTTAGTTCGAACGTGGTAGTGAAGGTGTAAGGTCGTTGAGAGTTGACGATCTGAGCCACGTGTGTTTAACGGTATCTCTCGAAAGAAAGAGAGAGCGGGTGTGAGATGAATAGAAATCTCAGTGCGGAATGAATTGACGTAGTCTAACGGTACACGTAGAGCGTTTTCTGTAATTGTTTTGATTTAGTGTTAAACCGGATAATTTACATCCGAGTTTAAGTGTAAATATTGTTAATAAATTGTTACTTTAACTTTAATTGAAAGAGTTAGGTTTTTCTTGAATATACATCAAGTATCGTGCCCGATATCACGTATTCATATCGGTGGTGGCAGCATATCAAAAGACCGTATTTATTTCGAAGTTGTGTGGACGGAGAAGTGGAATCCGACAAAGAGCTTGGGACCCCTGTAAGAAATATTTACATTTCAATCCAACTTGACACACAAAACTTTCTGACTAATTTTTATTAGTCTAAATTTTTAATGTCAGAAAATGCTACAAAACCCAATGAGTTGCCTATACTCTCTTTTCACACACTATTAGCTCCCCACAGAGAGATGGCAGATATAACGAGTATTCTGATTCCCAACCCCTCCCCTGGTTACAATGTAACATATTCCTTTGTCCCAAAAAAAACTTTCTATCTAGTACGTCAAAAAGAGTTATAACAATAAATAACTGCATGTTTAATTTTGTACATTTTAAGATCATACACTAACGAATCAAGAATATTTTTATTTTCTAAGGCAAAATTATGACCTTTAGAGTTTCATGTTATTCCAGAAAATGAAACAAACTACTGAACAGTCGTACCACACGATTTAGAAAACGACACACTAAGCTTAATTATCACAGAAAATGTGAGTAATTAGCATTGAATTTCGTTTTCCTTTTTATTTACTGTATAATTAGGTTATTTACCTTTTTATTATTGAAGGAATTCCTAAAGAAACTATTCTGCCTTTCTCTAATTAAGTTGTGTTTGCAATTGGAGAAACAAACGGTTCAGTGTCACAATATAAATGCGACCTGTTGAGTTCAGAAGGTAAAATGAAATACATAAAAATGTTCATAAATAATTTTCACAAGGTAAATCTGCACTTTCCATTACAATTAGATGCAAAAATGACCCTGAGGAAATGTTTCCTGCTGTTTGAAATGGCAAGTAATCTTGCGATTATCATCATGCAAGATTTTATGAAAGATAAGTGAATAATTTGATTGCTATGATAACGACTGATATTTTTAATGTGATGGATACAAATCATAGTTTGGATACAAATCATTGAAATCGCTATCTATTTTTTTCTTTTAAAAATGTATAATTTTCATTTTGATTACACGTGTGGCAATTTTCGGCATTTATTTGTTGTCTCATATTTTATGTTTTTCCAATGTCTAATTTTCATTATGATTACACATGTGGCAGTTTTCGACATATATATTCGCTATCTCACATTTTAATTTTTATTTTTCATATACATAATTTTTATCTTGAGTATACATATGTAAGTTTTCTACATATATTCGCTGTCTCATATTTTTTTTTTTTCAATTACACGTGTTGCAGTTTCAGCATATATTCGCTGTCACATATTTTATCGGGAATTAAGAGTTGCGTACATGATCTTTATTGCTCAGATTTTTAAAAAATATATATATTTAAAATTTTTCACACATTACAGAATTTTTTTGTCTTATTTTAATTAAAATGGGCGATTCACCTTTCTTTTTTATCACTGAGAAAAAATAATGCAATCACTGAGAAAAATGACACTTTCAAATCTGAGTAAATCGATGTTTTCATTTTGTTATGAAACTTTTTGTTTCAAATAGGACGACCCAATACTTTCCATTTTCAAATACTAGAAATACTCAGAATATTGAAACATAGGCATACTCAAAACTGAGCACACAGAGGTCAGTTCATACTCATTTTTGAAACATGGACATACTAAAAAATGATTAGAATCAGTTCAAACTCATTTTTGAAAACATGGAAATACTAAAAAATGAGCACATAGAAGTCAGTTCATGGACATACTCAAATATAAGCACATATTTTATTCTTGAGTGTGTGCATGTTTTCAGAAATGAGTATATACATGTTTCAAACTTGAGTAATTTTGATTCAGAACGATTTTGACTGTGCGACATACTCAGATTTGAGTATTTTTTGCTCAGTTTTGAAAATGTCGTTTTTAGAGTGATATTTTTTATGCATTGACAAAAATCATAAAATTCTTCAAATCACGTTAGGTTTTGCTCAAAAAATTATTGTTTAACCTTAATAGCATGATAAAAAAGTTTATTGCAGAGTTATTTCACTATTTTATCCAACGTACTAACTAATAGTCTTGTTTAGTAGTTAGTACACTGGTTACTAGCCCGGAGGCACCGAATTATTAACCTTCTTTAGGCTTAGTTATCCTTAAGTCTTAAGGCTGTTCTCAAATCCAAAAGAAGCTACTTTCTGATACAATTTTGAATTCATTGGCAGGTGTTATTATTCAGAAACTATGTCAACAAAATGATTTTTCTATTTTTTGGTAAAGACAGAAGATCTTTCCGAAAATACTATCAAAGTTGGCGTTGTGAACATAATTCCTGAAACAGCAGAGCAAAAAAGAAGAAAAATGTGTCGTCACGAGACACGAATTGTTTATAACTCGATAAGTAATTTATTTATAAAAAAAAATGAAAACTCATTTCGATTCCAAATCACTTCAATAGTCAGACCTGCCAATTTATGCCTTTGCGTTTAAAAACGAGTCAGATAATGTGTCAGAAAGTTTCGCGTTGTTGAGCAGATCATTTAAGAACCCCTTTAAGGTATTTTTTATTACCATACTTTCACTTTCGGAACCGGTTTCGAAAGTAAAAGTATCACCATTAAAAAAAACCTGCAAATAAAATCGAAAAAGTAAAAAAAAAGGCCTGCATAGCGATTGACCTCAGCTATCCGATACAAAAAAAAATCGTTTAAAAATATTGAAATGCAAACGAGGTATTATAAAATAACTGTTCCATAAGATTAACATTAGCGAGCGGGTGTTTTCACTTAACGGTTCGGTATGCACTTTAAGCTGAAAATCTGAGCCCGATTGATCTTCGTATTCACAAAAGGACTATAGTGCTATAAAACAAATTGACCTATTTAATTATGTAAATTTTTTATTTAGAAAACTGCTTAGAAAAATAATTCCATTTATATTTCTGCATTCACAAGAACATTTGTTTTATTCATGCGTATCCACTCAAGTGAGTACAAAGAAAATGTTTCATTAATGTTAAATCAGCTTTACTATTAAAAAAATATATATTCAAGCAGTTAACTAGAATAGATTGTAATTATATACGGTTGAAAAATCACAACGCTTGTAAAATGGTCCAATGTCAGTATTTCTCTGCATTTGTTCAAGGTAATGAATATAGCTATATTTGACCTCTTAACGATCAAGGCATTCACTAGTTAGTGAAAAAAGAGCAATAAAAACAATGGTGTTCATAAAAAAAATTGTTTATGAAAGAATAAACGGGCAACTACTTCAAGGCGACATCTGATAAAATTGGCAATTATACTTGGTTCTCTCTGAAATTCGTGCATTTGCATGAATTCGTTTTAATAGAAGTTTTGAAGCATTACTTTTTACTAACTTAATAACCTTATTGTATGATTGACAAATATTTCAGCAGTTTGAAATAAAGTAGTTATTCAAATAAAATGCGAAACAGAATGAAAATCATGAAAATTTTAGTTTTAATAAAAGTTTCGAAATACTACCGTTTACTAATTTAATAATGTTATTGTATGACTGATAAGGATTTTAACAGTTTGAAATAGAATTCGAAATAGAATGAAATTCGTGAACATTTTAGTTTTAGTTAAAGTTTTGAAATAGTACTTTTTACTAACTTAATAAATAACCTTATTGAATGATTTGCAAAGATTTCAGCATTTTGAAATACGGTAGGTTTTTATTTATTATTATTATTTAATAGAATGCAGCAGTTTTACAAACTGCTGCATCTTAAAACTGTTACCTTGTTTAAAATTCCCTGTTTAAAAAAAAAAATACAATAAAATGTATAAATATTTCTTTCTTCTATTTAAATATTTCTAGTTAAGATTATTTAAGGGATTACACCTAAGTCATAATTTTTGGAAAATCGATTTTTTGTTTTAGCGGCTTTATTAATTGAAGAGAAGGTAGTGATTGAGTTCCTCTTTCTTGCAGCCATTAAGCCAGCACCATAAAGTGGGATTACTTTATCGTGCTGGGATACACGATTTTATGTAAGTAAAAAATAATAATTAGTATCGTACTGTAATTATAACACAAACATTTAAAAATGTTTTTCTCAAAAGTGTATTTTTCATATCGATGACCAGGATTACTCAAAAACTACTGAATCAATTCATTTTTAATTTTCTCAGCCCTTTCGTATAATTATGCAGTGCTTGAATGAAGGATTTTTTTTTCGTTTTTCGTTTGTGTGTTTTTTTAATCATTAAAAAAACTGTTTTTTTTAAAGATAAAAATTGAATTTTCACTTCAGACAGCCGCCATTAAAAAAAAAAAAGAAATCTGTTTTTTATAAATTCTTTTGTCTAGTCATTAGAATAAACTTTATTTAATTAAAAAGGCTGACTATTTTAATTTCAGATAAGCCAAATTTCAGCTACGAATGGTCAACGTAAGGCACACACAAAAAAAATGACCGATCAGAAGAGCGGCAATAATCTCAAATGTATATTTAATTAAAAATAATAATAATAAAGTATATCAAAATAATCTTTAAGTATTGTATTATAAAATAAAAATTATTGCTACTGCTCGTTCTCCCTCTCTTTATTTCTTTTTTTCTCGGAAGATTAAAGGAAAGGATCTTTTATGAAACCTTTAAACAAGTAAATTCTAAATTTATTACATCTGCATGTGTTTTTCATTACACCAGTTTTTATGTGTCATGCATTTACTCACGTATTTACTAATACAGTAGACTCCTTCAAATCTGACGCCCTAAAATTCGCAAATGCTTAAAATCTCCACATTGTTTCTGATGTAAACATGTAAACAATGAAACTCCCAGTTAAGATGTAGGTGTGAAATTCAATTATATATATATAGCATTCGGTACACATTTTAATATGTAATTCTGGTTAATATGATTCAACTCATGTTTTCTCAGGAAGTATAACTTTATTTCTGAAAAAATCAAGATAGTGCTGATATCAGTGGCGATCACGATATTTTTAACAAATAATTTATGTATTAATCAAGCTTTTTTGGTTATTAAGTATGGTTAAACATGAAATAAAACTTTGTTATTTAAAGATTTTGATGTGAATTATTAGTGCACATTTACAAGGCGAGTTTCACTGAATAATTCAAGAAATAATTATCTCATCATCATTATGAATATTTAGTTATACATTACTAATTATTTACTTGACATTTACTTTTAATATTTTAAATGTTTTTTTAAATTTTCTTAATTTTTATTATTTTATTTAATTATTTTACTTCATTGTAAGCATTCATTATAATTTTGAATGCATTATTAAATTCAAATTATTGTTTAAACAATGTAGGGGAAAGTCGGGTAGCCGTGGATGGCGGGTAACCACGGACATTTCAATTTCTAAGATATTCAAAGTGTTGCGTAAATAAAGAGTTATTGTAAATCAACGCCCTCTAGAGTCGAAACAAATACAGTTTAATTGCGACGGGGCGCCGAGTAAGTTAGTCGTGAGTGAGTGTTTTGTTTTCGTGAATAAATTTTCGAAAACACGAGACAGAATGCATCCTATGTGGATAAACATTTGAAGAAGACTGGATTCAGTGCCAGGAATGCAAAGACTGGGCCCATGAAGATTGTGTTCATATAGATGCATAGGATTTTTATTATAATTGTGATGTTTGTAAGGCCAAAAAACGGTTGGGACACCATTGATTAATATGCCCAGGGCTACCCGCCGTTTCTTGTGACGCCAAAAACATACGGCCAAACTATTTTCAGTATATTTCGTTAAATAATTCGATATTATTAGCAATGTTTAATTAAAATCATTAAAGAAGTTCGTAATTTTATTTTAAGTATAAAATAAAGACAGAAATTTCATTCATTTGTTTTTTATTTGCAATTTATCCAAGTATCCGGGGCTACCCAATCTTCCCCTAAACAAAACAGTGAACAGAAATCCGCAAAATTCTAATATCTGCACAACCTCTGGTTTTAAGCTATGCGGATTTAAGAAAGTCTACTGTAATACCTTACGGGCATGTAACACAACGAAACCGTTCATTTTATGAATAACAATGGTTTAAGGCCCCTCCCAGATGAGGATCCTGTCTGCGCTGATGAGAGGGTTAACAACCATCATATATCAAACATACCAAGCAACTCATACACAACATGTAAAACTGAAATCTTACTTCTTTAAGAATCAAAACCTGTTCTTCATTCAAGTTATCCAACAAATCACCCATGTTTTCCTCTCGATAAACTCTGCTAAAGTGCAGTCTTGTCCAACTAGAGATATCCCTGAAAAACAACATTTAAAACATTACATAGAGCTTTTATGAGAAACAGGTTATTTTTTTTATTTAATTCACTCTTTTTAAATATATGTGAAACGAATTTACTTTTTATTCGTTACGGTGAATCACATCCGTGTTATTTCAACCTAAAAATGACAATAGTGCAATCGTTACAGAAAAAAAAAAGAGGTTTTGCAGTTCTCATTACCTTTGCAATTAATTTTTTAATTTAACCTTATCAAGGACGGTGGTCTCAAATGTGACCAATTAATTTTTAATTCCAAACTGCCAAACGACGCCCAGAGTATTTTAATAAAATTTTGCTTTTGTAATGAACGTGAAGAAAAGCAAGTACAGTAATCCTTTAACATTCGCGAGTTTTGATTATTTGTGAACATGAAAATACGGAAAAACTTAATATTCGCGAGAATCTGATTTTATCATTAACGATTTTTAGGTGCGTTCGTAATTATATAAATACGTAGCACCGATTGTCGTCGTCTGGTCCGTCCGTTCGCATATAACAACGCAAAAACTACCCCCACCGAATGGTTTGAAATTTAAGATATATTATCTTTGCAGAATTTTGTCGAAACATTTCAAATTTTATGAAAATCGAATCAAAACTTTAGAAGATATTAATAAAAATATTTATTAAGAAATTTGAATTTTTTTTTTCAAATCGGTGCTTTGTTGTTATAGGAGCTTCCGAGGCTTAATCGTCAAGCAACCGAGATACTTATTTTATTACCGAAATTAATCTGTAGATGATATATTTCATTTCACAGAATTAAAAATCATCAAGATCTGAATATTTATATAACTAGCTATAGTACAAACGCATCTCATTTGTCAAGTTTGACGTACAATTTCCAACTTGTTTTTATTATATCTTTCTTTTTACGTGCGTTCGTAATTATATAAATGCGTAGCACCTATAGGTCGTCGTCTGTTCCGTCCATCTGTCCGTCCGTCCGCCCGCATATAACAGCGTAAAAACTACCCAACCGAATGGTTTGAAATGTAATATACAGAGTGATTATAATTAAAATCCCACTTTCAAAATGCTGTAAAAAAGGAACCACTGGTCAGAATGACTTCAAATTTGAACTGAATACTACTGGAAGAAGGGGGAAACGGTATGGCATAAGAAAGAAAAAGTTCCAAAGTGTATCAATAGATGCGGCTGTAAGCGGCATAACGAAAGTGGATTCGACTACAAATGACATTTTTAATCATGAGTTGCACGGTAAACCAACCGTACTGTTCAATGTGCATGGGTGTTTCGGATGTTTGATGGAAAAAATAACTTCCAAATCAGTCAACAGTTGTGGTACTATTAGTGGAAAGCCCAACCACGGCAAGGTCGTACCACATTGGATGGGAAAAATTGGTTTTCTATTGTCTTTCGGCCAAAAACCGCATAAAAAGCACATAATGATTAGGTTTTTAATTGTCCTTCGGCCAAAAACTGCATAAACAGCACATAAGTGTCTTTTAAGTTTTCTTTATTCTATTAAATCCTATCATACGTAATCTATATAATAAAAGCGCAAGTCATGTGACTGAGGAAAACAAATACGTGTTAACCACTTCTTTTTTCATATGCTAAGCGGCCATTTTTATTAAAAATTATTTTTTCGAATAAAATTCTATAAAAGTTACATTTTTAGAAAGATCGTTCAAAAAGAATTGTTTGCTTGAGAGATGAGTTGCATTAAAAAATATATTAGATTCTGAGATAACTTCAGTGGGGAAATTAGGTAAACAGCCGAATATCTCAATCCATTAAAGTAAATAAACACAAGAAATTCGTTCATCGTGAGTCATAGAAATATTAAACCATGGAGGTATTCATTCTCAAAGCAAGATATCCATCATGGTGAATTTTGCAGCGCTGTCTGGTGTCGAAAAAAAATTCGCATCTGTAAACGTGGCAGACGTAATAAGAAAAAAAAGTGCATGCTCATTTCACTCATAACAGACGATATAATTCACTTCCCTGAAATAATAACGATAATTTTTGTACATTGTAAAGCTAGTTATATTGCGCACGCACCTCATTTGTCACGTTTAACGTACAATTTCCAACATGTTCAGAATTTATAGTGGTTAAAGGTTATTTACCCTGTGCTTTCTCAGTATGTATTTACAAATCAATTTTCAGTTGTCAACTGAAAAAGGAGCGAGTATTGTAGAAAAGTAAAATAATAACAACAGCAAAATATTTATTGTAATGGTGATATTAGAAGTGGTAAGGTAACGGCATCTTTAATCTATCAAATTAACATGTTCAGGCTCTGAAACTGCTCTGAGCTGGAAAATAAATGAAAGCATTTCTAAAGCATTTAGCTGTATTTAAATATCGTATTTTAATATTGTATCGCATACTGACCCATTAATACATCATCTCTTTGCGAATAGAGGCACTGCTCATATAGATGGAAAATAAATGAAAGCATTTCTGGAGCATTTAGCTGTATTTAAATATCGTATTTTAATATTGTGTCGCATACTGACCCACTAATACATTATCATCTCTTTGCGATTAGAGATAATCGAAATTACTTTATACAAAAACATATGCTTTTATAGCTGTAATTATTTCTCTAGTCAGTTAATTTGAATTATTTTTCATAAATAAATTTCCTGTTTATGAATATTTGCGTACATTTAACTTCTACATATATGTTAGGCACATATACGTTATTAACAAATATATTCTTTTGTTTTTTTAAATGCTGCCCCACTCTAATTAAAATTTCATAGAACGTAACTCCTTTTTAGTGCAGAAAGGTAGACTCAACATTCGCGAGGTTTTCCTGGAACGTAACCCAGGGTATTAATTTTATAACCCTTACTGTATTATTTTTATAAGAAATTCCTTTGTAAATTCTGGTGTCAATTAATCATTTCACTATTTTACGAACATGATTACTCTGCACCTGAAAGGGTTAAAGTTGGCAGTCTAACGTTAAGTTCTTAAATAAACAGAGTTTTGATTACTACTTGGAATTATTCCAGATCATTTTTTACACTTTCCAACAAAATTGAAAAATGATTATGAATTCGGTTTGTCTGTCCGTCTGTCGTCTGCCCTTGCTCTAACTCGCGTAGATATACCAGGATTGCCTTGAAAGTGAAATATGTTATTGTGGTTGACTATGGCATGTTTGATATTGAAAATGAAGTTTGTAGCATTTATGGTTATTTTACAGAGACACTCAAAATAATTCCGTTACATTACGCTCTATGGAGAAAAATCGTTTGTGGCGTATTTTAATGATGTTACAATATTTTAAACATATTTAAATTGATACATATCACATAAGTGCAGTACAAGAGGTTTATTATAGAATATGGTGTACATAGCACTTATAGTTCTGAAAATTGTGATTCCGTATCTCTCCTTATGGATAAATGGACGAACATTGTAGAAAACTCACTTTAGAGATGGATGATAAAGATGTTGTTGAACTCCCAATTTCCATGATCCAGAACTAACACGTCGACGATATTACTGAATTGAAAAAGCAAAGTCCTGTTGAAGAAACAGATGAAGACTATGGAAAAGATTATTATAAGTTGCAAAATTAACCGGACTAAACCTTACTGAAGCTGGAATGAAGGTTTTTGAACATATTGATTCGGACGATCAAAATGTAGCAACGACTACAAAAAAGAATTAGAAAACTCACTCTGCTGTTACATGGAACTTCTAAGAGAAGAAATGTTTGCCAGTTCAAACTACATTGCCGGATTTTTTCACATCTTCAAAGACTCTAACGGGTCAGCTAGAATAACAGTATTTTATTCTGTATAGCAATCATAACAATAGCTCCGGCCTGTGATAAAATAAATCTTCAAATTAATAAGTTATTCTTATATGATTTTTATGCTGCTTTCAAGGAAAATACGCAAAAATATTATAAGCAACGACTTATTGATTTATTCAAAATTATTGTATTGCATACGCATTTTTGCGACTGTTAATTGTATGTAACATTATTCTTAAATACAATAGAATTTGCTCATTAAATTTTGGTAAATTTTTATTGCTTATCCAAATTTATCTCGACTTACGTCGCTAGTCTTGGAACGAATTGCTGACGTAAATCAAGGTAATACTGTATAAGATTTATTTGGTAAAGATAACAAATGGGAAAACACGCTTATTTCTCTATCTAGAAATTATACAAAATGAACATTTGTAAAAGCTTGACTCAATTTCTTTCTAACTAGACATATTCCAAAGATTTGGAATTTGAATTTGATATAGAGGAAATGAAGGTATTCATTTCACAAATAAATGGTATTTTCATTAAAAACTAGAAATATTTCCATGAAACAATCGAACAACACCCAGTTATAAGAAACCGAATTTCCAAGCATAAATAACGCAGTAAATTTTCAATAAAATTCTGCCCTATCAAAGGATAAAATGTTACGAAAAATAATAATTAGGGAAAATTAAAAGCGTTATTTTTCTATAAAATGTTTTTGGATTACTCTAGTAACTGTGGATGAAATTTGCGAAAATTTCTCTAATTAATCTTGTGTAAACTACATTTCAAATTTATAAGCTTTATGGATTGTACTATATTCTTTTAATAATTATTTTTATAATGTTATTATTATTATTATTATTATTATTATTATTATTATTGTTGTTGTTGTTGTTGTTGTCAATTGCCTCACCTTATCACAGTAAATTTAGAACAGAAATCCCAAATTGGAGATTTATAAGAATAATTTTATTCTGTTGCAATCATAACAATAGCACCGGCCTGCGATTTAAAAAACCCTCAAATTGAAAAGTGATTCCTATGTGATTTTTATGCTGCTTTCAAGGAAAATACTCAGAAAGTATAAATAAATAAAAATTCTACTGCGTACTGTTTCAACCCAAATGAAAATTTTCTGTCTAATTTATAAATTTATTCATAAATACATAAGACATCAATAAATAAGATAGCAGACTGATTTACTAATTGCTGCATTAAAAAGCTGCCCCAAACATGAAATAAGACAAAAAATTCTATAAAAAGCAGGTGGTGGGAATTTTACTCTATCTTTCATAGGGTGAAGAAAATAAAGTACGCGTTTCCTTTTATTAATGTGGTCATTTATTCCGTCTATATCACCGCACTAATCAAAACCACACTAATTGAAACATACATTCAATTAAAAAAAACCTACAATAGATCCACAGCTAACTTTTTTTAAACACAATATACATAAATAAATAATATACTGCAATATCGTTAATGGCGAGTTATTGTTAGAAAGTATATATATTACAGCTTGATTTGAAACTTTTAAAATAAATGTTATCTAATTTACATGAACTTCCGCTAACATTAACGTGTGGGCTAATTTAATCTGGGACAATCAATGAACATTAAAAAGACCATTTTATGTTTAATTCTGCATAATTAGGAACTTTGTTCGATTGTCGCGCTTTTGGTCATTGTTTCTTGACTCCTGTCTCGCGGCTTACATCACGGAACCATACTTAGATTCTTGTCTTCAGTTCACAGATTTGCCTACTTATTTTAAGGTTTTGTTACTCAAAGGTTATGTGCGTGTTGGTTGAATGGTTAGAGCGATGTAGTTGAGTCTAGATAGTATGAGTTCGAATCCAACGTCTTCTAAACCTTTATTTTAAAATGTTTTATCGGTTAAAATATTTTATTTCAGTTTTTTTCCTAACTTTTTATTTATAAATATTTTATCGGTGAAATATTCTATTTCAGTTTTATAGTCAACTTTTTTTATTTAAAAATATTTTATCGGTTGCTTTATATTTTTCATGATAAATGGAATATATTTAATAAAAGTAAATTTTGATGTTAATAACAATATTAAGGATTTATTTTTATTTGTAAAATAAAATACTTACTGAAATATTATATTTCATAAATTTTTATCTACTTTTTGATTTTAAAACGTTATGCATAAAATATTTTAATAAAAGTTAATTTCGATATTAATAACAATTATATTTATTTTTAATAATGAAATAAAATACTTATTTAAATACGATAACATGTGCTTAAACTTTGACATTAAATCGGCTTTTAATATTTAAAGTTTCATTTCAGTGCAATATTGCCAAACATACTTTTTGTTTTTAGCAAAGCATATTTAAACATGTAAAAGGGCAGGAATCTAAGAATGGTCACGTTATGTCTGCTGCAAGACACTTGTTATTTTTGGTCGGATTTCTGTTTTATTTTCCTAACATTTCGGCGTTCATTGGCTGGAAAAATGGAATCACTCTTTCCGTGATTTGCGCATTTATCGAAATTTTCCCCGCATTAATCGAGGGATCGTCTAAGAAATGACTGCACTTACTGAAAATCGGACGAACTGAAACCGCATAAAGAGACGGAAACCTATATAATGATTTTTGACTTTGTGGTTGTGACAGCTAGAATAAACATAATAAAATGTAAAATGCAGCTTATTTGCAAGTGTTTATTGATTTTTTTTTTTTTTTTTTTTTTTAACTGTTACATCTAATGCAGGATTTACCTAGATCTTTATCTTCATTTTAAGCAAAAATCTTAAATGATAGAGGGAAACACACGACATTTTTGTACTCAGGGTATCTAAATATATTAGAAACGCTTAAAAAAGAAAAACGCAAAAAAGAAAAATAAATAAATTATAACATTATTTTGCAGATTTATAAAAGCTGGACATATTTTATTTTTACATATTCTTAATATACGGGGGGATTACAAATGAATATCCCAACTTTGAAGGGCTATATCTTCTGAACAATAAAAGGCAGTGTTCCATTTCATACATCGAAATGAGTGAGAAGTTATGAAGTTTCATAAATGTAAAGGTTCTTTTTTTGGCGAGAGATAGCACAACGAGTGGCGTGTTGAAAGTGAACCGGCATGTTTCGTTGCGAGTTCATTCAACGGGATGGTGCACCACCCCATTCGCACCTTTCTGTACGAGAATTTTTGAAGGAGCAACTGCTGAAACGGTGGATTAGTCGCAGAACAGATTTCGATGCTGCTTTTCATCAGTGGCCCCCACGAAGCTCGGACTTAACTCCGTGCGATTTTTTTCTTTGGGGATACATAAGATAAAGTGTTTTTTCCGTCTCTACCAGCTGACACTGCTGAACAGAAAACGAAGATAACTGTAGCTATTGCAACTGTAACACCCGACATGCTGAAAACCGTGTGGGACGAATTCTCCTACAGAATGGATGTCGTTCGGGTTTCTGTTGGTGGCCACATTGAACATTTATAAATTTTTGCTGTTAGTAATTTCACAATCTTCTTTTTTATGCATTTTTCACAAATGCGTGCATCTTCTATACTTTCGTTAATAAAGCTCTTCAAAGTTGGGATATTCATTTGTAAACCCCTGTACTATAAACTACCTCAAATCGTTAACCACTTTTTAAATAACTTAATTAATTAATAAAAAAGATATGTCACAAAAATTAAAACCTCATCTATACTAATAAAAGAAAGATATATTTGTCCGCGCGCGCGCGCGCGCGCGCGTGTGTGTGTGTGTGTGTGTGTGTGTGTGTGTGTGTGCAATGGCCAGAGAAATCTACTGCACGTAGAAATCTGAAATTTGGATGAGAATAGTTCAAGGCAGGTCAGAAAGCACCTGGCTCAGATTTCTTGGCCCCCCAATTCTAAGTTCGTTCGGATAGATTTTCGTTTAAAAATATAAAATCATACAAATCCGAGGGTGTACGCTGCCGAAGACAGTGGTACCCCCCCCCCCCCCAACATTAGGTTTGTTTTGGAAGACTTTCGTTTAAAAATTTAAAATCAAAACAGACCTGAGAATGCATATAGCACGCCTGATGTACACTAACGAAGGCAGTGTGCCGCTTAACTCTAAGTTCGTTTGGATAAATTTTCATTTAAAAATGTAAAATCATACAAATTCCAGAGTTTACGCTACCGAAGGCAGTTGGGTCCCCATCATTATGTTCGTTTGCATATATTTTCGTTTAAAAATATAAACCCATTCAACACTGTTTTTTGATACATTTAAGGCTATCAAGGGCGTGGACGGGTCAGCTAGTATAGAAAAATAAGAATTTTTTCCCCATTATCTTATTTATTCTAATATTTTTAATTAAAAATAAATACCGCACAAAAAATAAAATAATCCAGGATATACAAATTCATGGAGACATTGCGTGTAAATATTATTGTACTTTTACATATTCGCCAAATGCATTTAAACTTACAAGGTCATTTATATTAAAATAACGCACAAATGTACAAGGAACGGTGGAAAAGGAAATGTTTAAGGAAATTTTGGGGACACTAATATAATCTTTGTAACTGAGAAATTATCCTTCAAAAAAAGAGGCAAAATGCATCTGATGTAAAGGAATAGATAATAATTTAAGCTGTTTAGATAAGAAAATTTTTCTGCGTAATATACGCATGATAAAATGGGGAAATTTTTGCTTTTTATTAAGTGTCACAGACAAATGCTAGTCCTTGAATTTTCTTTTCTTTTCCGAATGAATGAATCGAGCGTCATTTGTTGAAATACATGTTCATATGAATCTAAACAGATGTTATTTCTATTGAAAAAAGACATTTTCTATTAACCTTTTCGCGTCTGATTATTTTTTATTTTCGAGAAAAACCACTTTTTAGTTTAAAAAGTTAAAAGTAGCTATCTGAATTTCAAAAATTAGGGTTTACTGAAATCTAAGGAATATTTTAGTAATTATTTTGCATACTATTATTATAAAAGTATGGATTATGGAAGAATTTTTGAAGACATTTGAAAAGTGTTGCATTATGACTACAACAGGATTAAATAAAAGTTACAACTTTCCAGTGCCTTTTCTTTCTTTTATCATAAATTATTGTTTTGAACAAGTAGCCCTCTTTTTAACACTTTCCAACCTAGTTGAAAAGTGTTTATGACTTCGGTTTGTCTGCCGTATGACCGTCTGGCCGTGCTCTAACTCCCGTAAATATGCTCGGATTGCCCTGCAATTTTTATATGTTATTGTCAGTATCTATAGCATGTTCCCTATTTCAACTGAAGTGTGTAGCACTTATAGTTTTTTACAGGGACACTCAAAAGAATTCCGTTACATTACGGTCTATGGGGACAAATCATTTGCGGTTTATTTTAATGATGTTACACAATTTCAAATACATTGTAATTGATATATATCACTAAGGTGCATTACAAGAAGCTTAATATGGAATATGGTGTGCATAGCACTTATAGTTACTTTACCGGGACAGTCAAAAGAATTCCGTTACATTACGTCTATGGAGAAAAATCGTTTGCGGTTTAATTAAATAATGTTTCACTATTTTAAACGCATTGAAATTTATATATATCACTAAAGTGAATTATAAGAAGCTTACTACAGAATATTGTGTATATAGCAGTCATCGTTCATTTACAGGGACACACAAAAGAATTCTCTACTGACTGTTAACAATAGTTCCTGGAAGTGCGTTTTAAGTTGCTGAACGCGATTTTAAATTTAACCCACTTTTTGTCTATTACTTGGTGTGTATAAATTCTGTATTTCATATACAGGGCAGCACAAAAGTTCACGAACACATTTCCGTTTATTGAAAGAAACTCCAGAAGGAGAATTTTGAACTGTGCTACGCGTTTCCTAACTAAACTAAAATTTAGCATCCTATGTAGCATATATACAAATCTATAGATCATATGCAGGGGTGCATAAAAATATTCGGATATTTTTCAGAATATTGTATATGTTGGGGAATATATGTTGGAAATTCCTGAAATTACGTTTTTAAATATGTTATGCGTTTTCCAAATTGTTTACTTCTATGTTATCTTTCAGCTTATTAAACGGTAATGATTTGTAAAATTATTTTGGAAGCGTTGGAAAGTGTTACATAATCTATGCTTGGCACATGATTTTTCGTTCTTGGTTTATTTTAAGGGGACCAGAAAGATTTGAAATGACGGGAAAAGGTATTTTTTACAGCTATTATTTTTATAATGTTTGATCCTTTACGAATGTCGTACAGTTGTTGCGATACAGAAATTCCTAAAATTACGGTCGGGCGCAGTATTGCCAGTCCGTTACTAATTTTTTATTCTTATTTCTTGATTGCCACTACTTTTTTGAAAGAGTATAATCTTTAATAACTTATTCTCGAATTATTTAATCTGTCATCGAATAAGGCGGATATTTCTACTTCAAGAAAGTGGTGGCAATCAAGCAATTTGAATTTTAAAAAAAAGTAGCGATCTAGCAACAATGGTCCAGCGAGCCGTAAACGCTAGAACGGCGATATACATGTGAAGGACAACACTTTTAAGATCAACTACCTCTAAACACTGTTTTTAAGCGGTTTTGTTATGATAACTTTTGAAAAATTTTTAACGGATTTACATGTTTCTTTTCTTTTGAATAAAGCAAATTAAATACTCTACAAACAATATTAAAAACAAGCATTTTTTTCGTCAAATTATAGCAAAAAACATGATCAATTTTTATGAATTTTGAATTTTTTATGATATTTTTAATTTTTTTTTTTACAAATTTTATTTTGATGATTGAGTTGTACCGTTACACCATCAAAACATTATTGTATAAAAAAAAATTGTGTATAGTAAACCACACGTTTTTACTGAATGGTGTATAAATATTTATGTAAAATTAAACTTTAAAACTACATCAAATTTAATGTAATTTTAAAGTTTAATTTTACATAAATATTTATACACCATTCAGTAAAAACGTGTGGTTTACTATACACAAAAAAATTTTATACAATAATTTTGTTTTGTTTCAGGTATAATTGAGCGAGAATGTAATAAGCCGTACAAAGAAAAAATGGCGACTCAAAAATATGGAACCTGGACTTCAAAATCGTGTCAATAGCTTTTCAAGATTAATTTTGTCATTCAATATTAAAACTTTTGTTACTGTTTTTTTTTAAATTTCACAAATACTTTTCATTTCTATAAAACATAAATAAATAAATGCAAAAAAAAAGAGTAAAAGTCTAAATAAATTACAGGGTTCCCAATCGCGATCAAACTTTTTTGAATTTTCGCCATTTCAAATCTTTTTGTTCCCCCTAAAAGAACGAAGCACATGTACATGAAACGAAAGCCTTAGCAATTGTTTATGAAGCTTGAAGATTAGTTTATATATATATATTTTAACTAAATGTTGAAATATAAATGAAGTGATAATATTAGATAAAAACGCATATTATCATTACTACATACGAAAATAATAACAATAGTATTTGTAAATATAGACAGAATAATAAATGGTAAGACATGTATTACTATTAAGACGATAGACACGAAAGGGTTAAAAATAAGATTTAAACCGCGCTATATTGTAAAACTCATCAATTGTATAATAAAGATATTTTTTTACGTTAATTTTTTTCATAATTTTTTAACGCATATTATCATTACTACATATGAAAATAATAACTAATTGTAAAAATAGACAGAATAATAGTATATGCAAAGACATGCAATCTATTACGACGCTAGACACGAAAGGGTTAAAAATAAGATTTAAACCGCGTTATATTGTAAAACTCATCAATTTTACAATAAGGATGATTTTTTACGCTACTTTTTTTTTTTATAATTTTTTAACGCATATCATCGTTAGTACATGTGAAAATAATAACTAATTGTAAAAATAGACAGAATAATAGTAAATGCTAATACGGGTACTATTATTACGATGCCAGAGACAAAAGTGTTAAAAAATAAGATTTAAACCGCGCTATGTTGTAAAACTCATCAATTTTTTTTTTTTTTTTTAAGAAAACTTCTTATATAGTAATAGCGAATTAGGGGAAAACAATGTTGTACAGTCCTGTTAAAGAAATACATCCTCCGTCATTCACGAATAATTTTAATAATAAAATCGATTGATTTTTGTGTCATTATCATTAAATTTGAAAATGTGTCTTCCTTCAAAATATTTACATTTTGTTAGCACAAAGGTTCATTGACATATTAATTTTGTTGTCAAATTTAAATTTTCCAACAGCAATTTTTTATTCTGAAAGCATTTGGCACATTATATTTACTCAAATTATTAAATTTAACAACTTATCATTTTTGTATTTCTGAGATATGCACATCATTTGTGGAGACTATTTCTCTATATCTTAAAACTAGAAAAAATCCGTGAAAATACAAGAGATTTTCCGTAAAATTTTACGGAGAAGTTTCATTTTTCCGAAACTTCAGTACAATTTCCGTAAATGACATTAGTTCCGTTAAAGAGATTTCAAATCCGTAAATATGCAGAAAGTTTTCCGTAAATTTGATGGATTTTTTCCGTATTTCTTTCAAAACAGTACAATGTCCGTATTTCTTCCAAAACAGTGCAATTTCCGTAAATGACGTTTAAAGGTTGAGTACAGAAATCGCCTTCTTTAAAATGCGAATTAAGATTGTTGTATTTACTAGAGTTTTTCTAGGATACAGGCCTGGCCCGGCTCGACACGCTGGCCCATTCTAACCGAGGCCATGTCAATTTATTGTGAAAAGAATAGTAATATTTATATTTTTTAATTAAATATTTAGAAATTTATTTTATTTCTATAAATTACAGAAAAAAAAATATATTTTTAAATCTACTTATTTTTTCTTGACAATACTTCAAAATTATGATTTTTTTTCACTAATTTTTTAAAAATTTATTTTAACTTTTTTAACGTGAGGCAATATTGTGTTATTTAAAGGTTTCATAACACAATATCTCTGCAAATTATAGCTATGCAAAATGGTTTTAAACTAAACTGATTTGTTTCATAAATTTATGAATTACACTAAAATTTATTATTTTATAATTTATAATTTTACAACGTTTACAATTTTTTCCGTAAATTTATAAAATTAGTTAATATTTTTTCTTTACTTTTATAAAAATGAAGTTTTTAATTTTATAACGTTTTTAATTTATTTCGTTAATTCATATTTTTATAAATTAAACTAATTTAATTTAAATTAAATCAATAAGTCCAGATTTAAACTTACCTATCCCAAGATCATTAATTTCAAATTTTTCTCTAAAAATATTTTTTTTTGTTTTAATATTTTTAAAACTATTCAATTGAACAGAACCGTACGCAAAAGCTCTCAGCATAGCTGAAATATAATAATTTAATTTATTATAAAATTGTTTATTTACGTAAGTTTTTTAAAATAAGAGATTAAAAAAAAATAATAGCATGTAATAAACACGTCTTATTAAGATAATTGTTGTTTTTATTGGAATTTATAAATAGATAATCAGGCAAATAATTTAAAAAAAGTATATGTTCGAAAAAAAGAAAATGTTGGTACCAGTGTTGAATTCAGGGGGTGGCCGGAGGGGACATCCCCCCCCGAAGCATTGAAATCCCCCCCCCGGAAGATTTGAGATTTTATACTTTTAATGGTCAAAAAGTGCAATCCCCTCCCCGGAACTCTATAATATCCCTCCCGGAGAAAAATGTCTCAATTTAATACTGGTTGGTACTTTTTAAAAATGAAGCAATTTTTACTCTTAATACAATGTTTTATGCATATAATACATAATGAATTAAAATTTATCTGTTATAAGGAATCAAATAATACAGTAAAATATAGAGAATTGTGAAAAGAAAATATTAAAAACATTGGAACTCTGAAAAAAATCCATCTACAGATGAAACCTCAAGTTTTTGCATCATAAAATACGACTAAACTATGTAACAACATTTGAGAAAAAGGCGTGACCAGTCATGACGCAGTGTGTCTAAGGTCGTCAGTTTAGTAAACGGGAGATTACGGGTTCAATTCCGCTCGTGGCAAGGGTTGGTTAATTACTATAAACTTACTCAGGGATTAAAAAAAGAAGCAGCAATGTATCTATACCTTATAAGGTTGTCCTAGCGAAGTAATTTTTTTTTTCTTTTTTGGTCCTATAAATTTTATTTTAACGACATAAAAATTTCTAAAAAACACGGAAGACATCTGTTATAAAACGGAAATTTAAAAACGGATATTTCAGAATTCACGGAAAATTTCCTGGAATTTACGGAATTTTTTTTCCCGTTAAAATACGGAAATAGTACTGGCGGCTCGATTGCCAGTACAATTTCCGTTTTTTTTTTTTTTTTTTTTTTTTTTCAGGAATTTTTTTTTACAGTGTATATTTGATTACGTTTTGGATTTTGCTCTTTTCCGACAGTAAATAAAGAACTTGGAAACAGAATTGGATCATCTGACACTTTTGCCGAAAATGAGTTATTATCACCGTACTGCCCACTATAAAAACTATTAGCAAGTACAGCTAATATCGAGATTTTTTATTTGTCCAAAGTTAATTCCAATTGCAATCTCCAAAGTCAATCTAATTATTTAGGTTGATGCAAAAGTTCTTCAGTATTTTAATACCTAATTTTAATACCTGAAAGTTTTACCTATCTGTTCAAAGCAAGCAGATATAATAAAATTATCAGGTATTAAAATTTTACCGGTAATAAAGATATTAAAATTAGGTATTAAAATGCGACAGAAATTTTCACCAACCTAATCGAATTTGTTCGAATATTTTTTCAGTGAAAATTCTCGATACCATAATCGATCATTTATAAATTTAATAGTTCGTTTTTTAAATGGTAAATTATTTTCAAATAGTGTCTATTCTCATAAGAATAAAAAATTAAATTAGAAAAACTTTAAAACTTTAAAATTTCATTTTCTTAATACAATTGAACAGCGACATTGTTCACTATATCTTCAAGTACGTCATTCATTAGATGAATTCTGTATTTATTGATAGATAATTATGAGTAAGCTTATAATTACTCAAATAAG
This sequence comes from Maratus michaelseni, assembly GCA_963931845.1. NCBI lineage: Eukaryota > Metazoa > Arthropoda > Arachnida > Araneae > Salticidae > Maratus > Maratus michaelseni. The sequence continues at coordinate 131,039,699 of OZ007599.1, forward strand.
ACATTAGTTAATTTAAAAGGTACTAGACTCCTTAATATATACTCGTACCCTTTTTTAACAAAAAATGTTAATATATTTAAATTTTTCCAATCTTATTTCTCGATATGGCTTCAAGCGAAGATGCTCTACTCTGACTCCAAGAACTTCAAATAATACATAATGACAATTTTAGAGGTGTTTGTGAATACATTTCAATTTTCAAATGAGAAAAATTTCAAAAATCAAACAAATTTGTCAAGCGTAAAAATTTAAATATTGTTAAGTTCGTTTTTTTTTTTTTTTTTTTTTTTTTTTTTTTTCACGAAACTTTGTGTAGAGTGCGACATAAACTTTATAGACCAAGTAGTAACTGCATAAAAATGCCACCAGCTGCTTAATAAATTGCATTTGTTGCATTTTTCATAAAACTTTTTCAGCAAAATTCACGTGTTTCACTGTTGGAATCAACAGTGACAGGTTGTGCTATGCAACCTGATTGTGCTGAGAGCCATAATTCATAGCCGTTGCTTAATTCGCCATTAGTCTTTATTATTTCTAAAAGAAAAAAAAAATTGTTGTAATTCAGGCAGTAACTTAGTACATCAATTAAATTACGTTTCCTTTATGTATAAACGAAAATATTTTCCTTTCTGGTTATTTTGAATAACTTATTCAATTGCATATATTTGTTTGAGTGTAATTATCCCACGTTTTCCTGCATTGTAAAACGATAAACAGGTTAACGTATCGGTACACTTCAATTATTATTATTAATAATATATTTAAATTTTGATGACATAAAGAATGATTCAAGCTAATTGCTTTAAAAAAGTCTTCTGAGCAGTCTTTTTAGTATTCAACTTTATTGGTGTCTATTCCACATATAATCAGGTCAACGTAAAATAAAACCTCTAACAATGAAATATTGCTTAAAGATTTAATTATTAATTTTACACATTATGAATTTAATACACATATAATTTTACACATTATTATTATTTACACACCCTTTAACGATTAAAAATTAGATAATTTGAAAATCATGCATTATTTTTTGACATATATCAAACTTTCTTTAATCTGTTTCATCTTTAAACTAAAGTATATCATTTAAACGAGATATTTTCAATTGCTAAGGAGAAGCTTTCACTTCCTCATTTTATACATTTTCTCTAGGATATCAGTGTAAAATAATCCAATAACTAATAATTATGATTATGATTAATCCTGAAAAAACTGAATAAAAATTATTTAATACGAAAAATATTCATATTTTAGATAATGTATTATAATCTATACTAATATATAAAATTGGAGTGTATCCATGTGATTTTCGCAAAACACATATTTCTAAGTTCGCTCGACTATTTAGACGTACATATGTTAGTATAGTCAAAAATAACATTTACAAAATTTTTTGTCTGTTTGTCCTGAATAGGCTCAGAAACGGTTGCATAACAAACACTAAACTTATCAGGGACAAATAGAGAATGTTTCTGGCTAATCTTTACAGTTTCTCAAATTCCGATAGCTCATTTTATTTATTTATTTATTTATTTTTATTTTATTTTATTTTATTTATTTTTATTATTATTATTATTTTTTTTTTTTTTTGAAAAAAGACCAGTAGAGTCAATCAACCAACCAATCTTTCAATACTCAAAAATTTTGGTACTAATTGATAATTTTTTAAAGAATCTTAAGGCGATAAAAAGGTCTATTAAGATATATAAATTATAATTTTGACTATACAATCTGCAGTTTGTTGCATTCTGATACCTAAAATAGTTTAAAAGAAAAGAGGGGAAAACCTGTAGCATCAATCAACCCATCTTTCAAAACTCGAAAACAGATTAATAAATTGCAAGACATCTTACGACGATTGAAAGATCTAATTAAGATTTATAAATGATAATTCTGGCTACAATCTGCAGATTGTCGCATTCTTATATCTAAAATAGTTTTGGCGAAAACAGGAGGAATCAACCAATCTTTTAATGCTCAAACTCGTGAACTAATTTATCAATTTAAGGAATCTTACGACAATTGAAAGGTCTAATTAAAATTTATAAAGGATAATAATTACATTTTAGCTTATTACTTATAGCTTTTGGTTTAAAAACTGGATTGGTAAGTATTTTCCCCCAAAAACTTGAAAGATCTTTTAAAATACAAAGCAACACAGCGGGTTGCCCCATAGATTTATCATATAAAAACAACGATTTAATTATGTTTTAGCATATATTTAAGAAAGAAATAAGTTCAAATAATATGTACTATTTTGTAATATATAAGTATTAACAGAATAAAATGTTGTATTTTTTCTGTTCTTGGGGAAGTTTCCTTTTTACTTGTTTTCAATTATTTTCCTAGAAAATATATATTTAGTTGAAATTTATTCTCTGTCAGTATATTTTTACGAAAGAAATATGTTTAAATAATCTGATCTATTTTGTATATAACCATTAACAGAATAAAATATTGCACTTTTTGTCCGCTGTTGGGAGCGTCTTCTTTTGTTTTCAATTCAACCCCCGCCGCCCCAGATGATGTACCTTTTAGTTGACATTTATTCCCTTTATGGATAATACTTTGCGATTGAAATAATTTCAAAGTCCCTCCTTAAACAGAAACGCTGAACATATTTTTTCTATATCTCGGATATCACATCATTCAGCAACAGTAAAATATATATAAAATTGAATATTAAAATAAAAGTTTTATTATCAAATAAAATCTTACTAAAATATCAAATTTGATGTAAACTTTCAGTTGTAGATAATAAATTGAAGAAAAAAGAGTCGCATATTGTTATTTGCATTTGGAACACGATAAAAAAAAATTATCTACCATATTTTTGTCCCACCGTGTCCATCCACATTATACCACCGTGAATGTCGACTCCCATACTTCGAGAGGAATATAGTTTGAATACCATTTTTTGGAATAGTTGTACTAGCATTATTAAATCTAGGAATTCGTAATGATTTACGGCAATTAAATAAGGCGAATTTAGCTATTCGGAACTACTGATATTTAATCGATATTCCTCTCAAAGTAAGGGGAAGGGAGCGACATATGCGGTAATGTTTTGTTTAGCTCAAAATTTTCTTCCACCTTCTTTGTTTAACTTTTAATAGTAAAAAATGTAAATTAGTCGCGTCTCTATATAATGAACTCTCAGGATCCTGCGAAAATATTAGCTATGTAGAAAAATCGTTAAATAGAATTAGTTAACTTATTACAAGTACATATTTTTGAACATTTCATCTTATATAATTTCATTTCATTTAATAAAACTAATATTTCTAAAGATTCAAAACTCTTAGAACTACAACAGTATTTTATTTCTTGAATTTATTCATTAATTTTCCATTAAGTTTTGTATTGCTAGTTTTATCGACACGGCTATTAAAAAATACAACTATTGCCTATTCAAGAGAAAGTAATCCATTACACTTATTTTCATTTGATAAATATAAATATAGTGCATACCATACATTTGAAAAGCTTGGAACACCCTTGTTCCATCAGAAATTTAATTAACCCTTTGAAGGGCTGTGAGATATAATATATCCCACTTAAATTTAATCCCAAAATGCAACATTGACACCAAAAAATTTTAATAAAATTTTCCTTTTATAATACACGTGAAGAAAAGCATTTACTTATTTCGAAATAAATTTGTTTCTAAATCCTGGTATCATTCAATCATTTAAACATTTTAGTAACAGAAGTGCTTTGCCTCTGAAAGGGTTAAGCCTCGGATAAAGAAGAAAACTAGTTTGCAATTTGTGGGAAAGCTAAAAAGGAGAATCCTAGGATAAAGAATATTAGGATCCTGGAAGAAAGGACAGATATAGCGACCCTAAGAATTAAAAGTTCGCTAAATAGAAAACGGATTCGGTAAATGGAATTTTATTTGACACAAAATACCCCCGTGTTCAAGGTTTTCCAAGCATATTCCTTATTTAGAAAAATTCGCTACATGGAACTTCGCTAAATTAAACTTCGAAAAAAGAAGAAAAATAGTTTGCAATTTGTAGGAAATCTAAAAACGAGAATCCTGGGATAAAGGATATTAGGATCCTGGAAGAAAGAATAGATATAGAAACCCTAAGCTAAAAAAGTTCGCTAAATAGAAAACGGGTCCGTTAAGTGGAATTTTACTTGACACAAAATATAAGATTTTGCAAACATATTCCTTATTTAAAAATTCGCTACATGGAACTTCGCTAGACAGAAACTCCACTGAACTTCAATAAACTAAAATGAAAAGAAAAAAAAATATCATATTTACCCTCAAAGAGCAGTACTTTCTCCTTCTTAGCAAAAGCTGTCCTGAAAGCACATTGAATCTTGTCAATTTAAATGCTTGAATAGTTTTCTCTGTAAACAAAATAGTAATTTAGCCCAAGGATGTGACTTGAACGCTCTCTGGTGGCTTGACCTGTCAATTCAAAACAACTTCGGCCAAGAAGTCCAGATTCTGGCGATTTAGAAAGTTGCTGAGAAGTTTACCAGTGAGTAGTGAAACAACTATCTCTTCGACGATTCCGGCAGTAATCCTTTCACCACTTTTTCTTCTTATGATTAAGGTCAAGAGCTACCTTTCCTGCTTCCCTTACGTGAAAAAACGTATTTCTGGCATGCTTGATGATTGTGGTAAAATGCATACTAATTAAGTTTTAATGTGTTTTTTTTTCTTCTCTTTTGTATTAAAATATGCACGCTAACAGATTAAATTTGGACTGCTGTAGCCAAAATTCTCTTTCGTTGAATTTGATGCAAGCTTAAACAAGAATGAAAAATCAAGTGTAGTTTATGAAACATAGACTATGAAGCACTTCCAGAATACCTTAACAAGTCCTCACCATTTAATAAGGTGAAAGATGGTGGCTAAGTAAACAATTTGGAAAAAGCATAACCCATTTAAAACCCAATTTCCGGAATCACCACCAATAGTCGGAAAAATATCCGAAATATTTTGAGCTGCCCTGTATATGATCTATACATTTGTATATACTATACTACATAGTATGCTAAAATTAGGAAACACATAGCACAGTTGTAGAGTCCCCTTCAGCAATTTCCGTCAATAATCGGAAATGTACTCGAGATTTTTTGTGCTGCCCTGTATATGATCTATAGAATTTATACACACCAAGTAATAGGCCCAATAAATTAGTGCAATTAAAACAAAAAACTGCAACATAACTTAAAACGCACTTCCAGCCAATTGTTATAGACAGTACTGTAACCGAATTATTTTGTGTGTACCTGTAAATGAACAATGAATACTATGCACACCGCATTCTATAGTAAGTCTCTTGTAGTGCACCTTAGTTATATATATATCAATTTCAATATTTTTGAGACAGTGTAGCATCATTAAAATACACGCAAACGATTTTCCCCACAGTCCGTAATGTATTTCTTTTGAGTGTCACTGTAAATGTACTATAAATGCTACGCACTTTATTTTCAATACCGAACATGCTATAATAAACATCACTAACATATATCAATTGTATGGCAATCCGAGCATATTTACGAGAGTTAGAGCACAGACAGACAAACCCAAGTCATAAACACTTTTCAACTATGTTGGACAGTTTTTAAAATGGCAAAATCGTATTCGTTTTGAAATTTTTAAAGCTCAATAAAATTTATAATAGAAAAGGGTATGAAAAAAAGGGGTCTTATTTTTACGAAGTCTGCTTTTATTTTTAAGACTTTAGCTTTGAATTTCACAGTTGAAGTAATAGATGATGTACTCAACGGCGCGTTCGCTGAGCCCAGTTTTAACTTTTAAGCGTGCTAGCTGCAAAATAAGGAGTCGGAGCTAAAGTTCTTGGGTTTGATTCTACCACGATTTGAATGGGGTGGCTGTGAAATTTTACAGAATTTCCCTTATACACCAAGATACTTTCAGCTTTCACTTTAAAAATAAAAAAAAAATTACTCTCTTTAGTTAACCCTTAAATGCATAGTGATGCAAATTTGCATCACTTTTTGTTTAACTTTTAATAAATAAATGAAGTTCTTCAACACCACTATATTTATATAGAAATATTAATCCTGTAAAAATCACGTGAAATATGCTACTAAATAAAGTTAAAAATCTGTCTTAAAATTTCTGGTGTCTAATCCTTAATAAAAGTAAAAAAAAAAAAAAAAAAAAAAAAAAAAAAAAACAATTCTAAAAGAAAAATTTATGCAATTTAAGGGTTAAATGTCTGAAAATAAATAATTAATTAAATGATTAATATTATTAATATTATTCTCGTAATATTTGATTGCTTGAGTAAATGAACGGAATAAAATGCAAAAAAATCACTTTTGTCATTTATTTATTATTATTATTAGCATATTTCAAAACAAAGTTACTTTACTTTGAACTTTTTAAAAATATCTTTTATCACATACTTTCTGTCACTTTGAAATTTCGTGCAGCTATCCAAATTTACGGCATGCGTCGAAGGAGACACAATTGTTTTGCGCTCCTCTGTATCACAGTCATCCTCCTCATCTTTATCGTTTTCGACAGTAGTTTACATGCACTATAAAATTATATTTTTCCTTGAAGGGGTTAACAATGGGCTAGGTTAACCCCTTCACAACAAGTGGCAAGTGTATGTGCCGTATAGGCTCGTAAAATCCTTGAATTTGAACACTTTTTTATTTTATTTTTTTTTCAACAAAAATGTTTGCTTTAGTTAAAAACGCCATTTCAGCGATTAAATAAAGCGATTTTTTCTAAGTAAAAGGTGGAGCTCAAAATTTAAAAGGGGACGCCCGACCAGAAGGAGTTAAAGAGCAACTTCTAACATTTATTTAAAAAGCAATTGAAAAGTGTTGTAATAAGAATGTGGTGTGGTATAACCGAACAACATATGTAAATAACTAAATAATAAAAAAATAATTTAGCTTATAAATAATGTGTCTACAGAACCTGACAAATCATGTACGTGGCCTATCACAGCCGTAGTTATCTCTAACTGATCTGCAAAGTCGATTTAAAACTTTTTTTCATGGTAGGATACTTATTTTTAATTCAGTGTTTTGTAAAACTAATCCCAGGTTCAATTTCAAAAGATAATCTTGTTTGTTTATAGTTTATTTGATAAATAACTACTGTCACAAGAAGTTAAGTCATGTCCGTGGACAGAAAATTAGTAGCTTCTAAATGGCTCAACAGATGGCAGAAAAAAACTTTAGTGTGAAAGAGAAGCTTGGTAATAATTTTAAACATAGCACCATCAGTTTCGTGGACAAGATAAGAACAGGTAAGGATTATAAAATAGTAAAATTAAATATAATATTTGTAATAATTTACGGAAAAAAAAGCCAGGTCTGTGTGCATCCCTTTCCGTGGACATTATGGTTATGAATATAGCATCTACATAACATAAAAATGCAGTTTTAATAAAATATTTCTCACGATCTAGGAAAATACTGGCATGATGTTAGATAAGTCCAAAGCAATATAAAAAACATTTTTTAACCCTTAATTTGAAAAAAAAAAATCGGACCATTTAGCACTAAAAATATACGTTTCTGGGAGAATGACCCTTCTGTAACTTCCCAATCGAACATTGACAGTGATATAGGAAATAAATGTATTTTACCGCCGTAATTACCACAGTTTCTAGAGAAGCGCGTTATAGTTTTTATTCAATTTCAAAAGGTTATTCTGATGCCTCAAGATAGGTGTTTAAGTATTCCATGATTGATATTTGTAGATTGGAATTAGAGCATCTTTGCTGCTTCCAAACTCTCCATATAGCCAGTAGCATTCATCGTTTGGTAAAAGAGAGCGGCCGACATGTTTTAAAATGAGAAACTACTCAATTTCAGTGTTGCCAGTGGGCTACTTTTTTTTTTAAATTCAGATTTCTTGATTGGCACCACTTTTTTAAATTGATGTAATTCGCCTCGTTTTTGCCTTATTTAATTTGTCATTAAATACGGTGAATTGGCAATGCTGGGAAATTTAGATCTGAAAACAGCCTGAAAGCAATATTACCTGAAAGTATTACTTATGAAAGCAAATTAATATAATCACAAAGTTGGTTATTTCACCGAAAATGCATTTTAGTTTATTTATTTTCTTCTCCCCAATTTGTACTAAGCATCAATTATTTTCCTTCGTATTCCTTATTAGAGTTTGTGCTAGATTTTTAAATATGTTTTTGATACTGCATTCATTTTAATATATTCAATATTTGGTATGTTTAGAGTAGAATGAGGCTAAAAACAAAATATATATTTATCTAAATATGTTTTTATGTGTTAATATATGTAATCTAAAGTACCGAAAATATTAAATTTGTTACGGTAGTTTTGGGTCGCCAAATCAGGTCTTGGGCGGTACTCCAATTAAGTATGTATGATAAACAAAAGTTTAAAAATCTAATAAAAGTACAAAACATGTTAAACTAGAATAATTAACCTTTATAAAAACCTTTGATGCAGTCTCTTAATATTTTTTTCTAATAATTCAAAAATTTATTAAGCTCAGAAGAATCAAATTTTCTATAAACTATATAATAAAAATATTAAGATTGCGTGTGCTTTTAAATTATCTATAACTCAAAATTAGAAAAATTTTTGTTTTAAATCATCTACAAATACTTCATGAAAAACTTAGCAAAATGAACTTATACCAAATAGTTTTATTTATTTTGCAACCTCTCTGCCGGGACGGTGGGGGGAAAAGTACGGGGCGCAACTTGCGTATGTGAGGAAGAAGGGAGAGACGCAATTTGTAGCTCCCGACACAACAACATACCATAATTTTCGGCGTATAATCTGCGAATCAAATTAATTACATTTAAATCAAAAATTGTATTTAATAAATGTTTTATATACCAGTCGAATAAGTACTACATAGATCCGCAGATATTTATTACACAGTATACAATAGTAATACATTTAGATGCCGGAAATTACGACACAATCCAACAACCTTACCTCTTCTAGAGCTGACCTTTTCTACAGCATTTATGTCTCGTTAGACAACATGTAGTCATTAAAATTTTCAGAAATAGGAAAACAGCAACTTGAACAGCACTAGAAGAAGCAACTTAATTTCGAAGAAGAAAATAAATTTTGTTGTGGGAGTTACCTGCTCCCTTTTTAAATATTCCTCACTTCAAATAATAAATAGATTGTATATTTAAGAGCCTACACTACACTGTAAAAAATATGCAGCAAAACTGTCCAGTCATTCGACCGTTTCTATAGAAAACGGTTGCATAACCGTAATTTTACTCTATTGACCATAATATGGGCAACAATATAGTCAGAATACAGTTAAATTACGGTTACGTAATTTTTTTCTATAAAAACGGTCGAATGACTGGACTATTTTGCTGCAAATTTTTAACAGTGTAGCCATGCAAAGACACTCGCACGTTAATGTTAAACTTGTGGGAGCGCGCTTTTGAAATTTCTCACTTGAATTTTAATATTTTTTAAATAATTTTTTCGTATATCTGGGGTCGATTTCTAACGTTGATACGTTCGTACACTGATAAAAATTTGCAGCAAACTATCCAGTCATTCGACCTTTTTTATAGAAAAAGGTTACATAACCGTAATTTAACTGTATTCTGACCATAATAGGGTCAATAATATGGCCAGATGCGCTTAATAATATAGTAAAGTAACAGTTATCTTTAAAAACGGTCGACTTTAAAAACAACTAGACAGTTTGCTGCAAATTTTTAACAGTGTACTTATTTGATTTTGGTTGCAGTTTTTTTTATGGGGATACATCAATTTTGAAACTTATTCCGGATATCCTGTGCAAAATAAATCATTTAAAAATGTTAAGATGAAAGCGAGAAATTTGAAAAGAATGTTTCCATAGGGTTTGCATTATTGTGCGAGTGCCTTCACCCTTCGCATGACAACAGTTGGTTGGTTGGTTGATTTATAACGGCCGATTATCTACTCGAGGGATATAGGCCCTAGGGGGAGGGGTGCCTTCCATGGGGGTCTTTCTAAGGGATCTTAACCCGTATTTACGGCAAGGTTCGAAGGAAACCACGGAAAACTCCGAACGGTTATGTCGACAAGCGCGACAGGGGTTTGAACCCAGCACTTCCCGTCTACCAGATTTGAGAGCAGAACGTCTCAGCCACTGGTGGGGCCGACAACAGAATTAAGGGGCCGCTTCACTGAAACTTCCTGCTTGCAAAATACCGCATGTTAACCTACGGGAAAACTTCGAAACGCGATTACTCATTAACTAATATAATTATTAAAATACGGTTTTTACCACAAGAAAATAGACGTTACATGCCGAAGGTGTGCGTTTTTAAAAATTGTTTCCGTAAATAAGTATTTTTAAAGAAGATGGTATTTATTATCATCAAGAAAAAAATGAAAAGTTTATAGAGATTTTCTTAAATACTTAAAATTTAAAGAGACAATTTTTAAAAACGCACATCATTGGAATTTGACGTCTATTTTCTGATGGTGAAGACCGTATTTCAATAAGTGTATTAGGTAATGAGTAATCGTGCTTCAAAGTTTCCCCATTGGTTAACGTGGGATTCCGCGATGGGGGAGATTCAGTAAAGAGGTCCCATAAGAAACCTTCTTCAAAATTCATAAAATTGGGTTATTCTCGTTTTTTCTTACTCAGAGGTAATTAGGATTAATTATTTCCAGCTATCATACTATCTTCTTTTGGTAAGTAACAGAGCTCTTTTAAATACGAATTTTTCGTAAAGGGACGATATTTGGGCCATTTCCCTCGATATTTCTAAAGGATATGTGTTTTACCAATTTTTAACAATTTCCAACATAGTTGAAGAATATTTATGAATTCGGTTTGTCTGTCTGTTTATCTATCCAAGCTCTAACTCTCCTAAATATAATCGGATTGTCATGCAATTGATATGTGTTATTGAGGTTTAGTATGGCATGTTCGGTATTGAAAATGAAGTGTGTAGCACTTATACTTATAGTTCCTTTACAGGGACACTCAAAAGAAGTCCGCTACATTATGGGTAATGGGGGAAAATCGTTTGCGGTTTATTTTAAAAATGTTTCACTATTTCAAACATATTGAAATTGATATGTATCACTGAGGGCATTGCAAGATACTTACTATTAGACTATTGTTTGTATAGCATTCATCATTCATTTACAGGGACACGGAAAATGATTCGGTTAAAGTATTGTTAATAATAATTGATGGAAATGCGTTTTTATTTGTTATACACGTTTTTAAATTTAACTAATTTTTTTCCTATTACTTGGTGCGCATAAATACTATAGATAATAATACAGGGCAGCACAAAACATCTAGAGTACATTTCCGTTTATTAACGAAAATTGCTTAAGTGAAATTTTCAAAGGTATCATGCGTTGCGCCTAACTGAACTAAATTTTAGAATTATATTTTTTATACATACAAATGTATAGATCATATACAGGGCTGCACAAAAGAATTTGGATATTTTTCTGAATATTGTTGGTAATTCTTGAAATTTTGTTTTTAATTGTTTTATACGTTTTCCAAATAATTTACATAAACATCAGCTCTCACCTTATTTAACTGTAATATTTCTAAAAATATTTTGAAAGTGTTGGGAAGTGTTACATAATCCCTGCTTGACGCATAGTTTTTCGTGCTTGTTCGTTTTTCTCCCGTGCGTAAGTTTATTTAAAATGCATTACTAGAATGCTTTTAATTTACATTTTTCAACATTTTTTAATGTTTAAAATTTTGTTTATTGTTTCTGTAGTCTAAAATTCAGTTTTTACACTTAGCTTAGCCTAATTATATTGTTAGTAGTGTTTTCTAACTCTAAATATTTAGGATAAACAATATCTATCCAAAGTTAGCTACCAAGGAATATTAAATTATTAAATGCTGGAATGATGTTACTGAATGATTATTGAATGATCTAGGCTTATTACGCCAATTTTTTTAAACTTTTGTATTATTTAAAACTGTGTTTATAAAAAGTATTCCTTTAAAGATGTGTTTTGAAGGATTTTTTTTTATTTCAAATGCAGATTATCAGTAGTTAAAAGTCTTATTTTCAAGTTTGTAATTGTAATGAATGGCCTTTCTTTTTAAATATTTCAAGGGGGGAAAAACTGTAATACCCCCAAAAATTTGTAATTGCATTAAAAAAATTGTAAAAAATAGAACCAAGGGCAAAATGCTGTTAAGAGGTTTAATATTACCTCACATTTAATTCAACAGAAAATGAGCAAACATCAACAGGATTATGATTACACCTTCTATGGTAGGGTAATTGGAAGGCACAGCATATATTTTATTTTTGTTGATTGAAACAAATTAAAAAAGAAAAAACAAGAGTGTGGTATTTAGAGGACAAATTTTAGCACAAAATTGTACTCAAATTTACTCAAATGTACTCAAATGTACTCAAATTTCGTCATTTTTAATAAATAGGCTTGATATATATATATTGATTTTTCGTTTTATTACGTTTAAGTCTTGCAGTATCCTTTCCATTGCTTTTTATAATATCTCATCCTTTGTTTTTCACATGTGTTTTCATTTTTAAATATATATCGTCCATTATTATTTTTTTGTTTACGCAATAAATTTTGGTTGAAACTTTGAGCTCAGTTATTTTTATAAAGATTATATATTCTAAGGCAGGGCTGTGAATGAAGACTATTATTATTCTTTTATTGTCTACCACTATTTCAAAACAATTATCTTCGAGGTAAATTATTTTTTGAGAAATAGTGGTAGGAATAATAAAAATAAATAGTCGCCAGCGGCTGCTTTGCTATAGTCAACAGCGGAAAATCTTTCCCGCCGAATCGAGAATATTTTGTTTTTGTAAAACGTTATAGAAATGAACGATTTCCAACTTTAATGCTTTTCATTTTAATCAGTGGCGCAGCCAGAATTCGGTTCTAGGGGGGGGGTTTGAGTTTATAATAAAGATGGTCGCCGGTTATATGAATCATCGGTTAATGGAATCAGTCTTTTAAATGAATGAAATCATAATGCTTTTCTCCGCAATTACGTTGGTTATGATTCATTTAAACAACGTTTACAATATTAGAAGCGCGATAGAGTTAAAAATAGCTAAAAGAGGAACCACAACTAATTTATAAAATTTTAACGATAAATATACGAATCTCCATCATAAGCAAGAGGTCGTTGCAACATTACCAACAAATGAAATATAGTCTTTAAATTTGTGTACAGACCCCCTCAGGGCTCGGAAGTAGCGCGCTACAAGTAGCGAAACTACAGTAGCCGCTACTTTTTCCAGTAGTTTGTAGTGTAGCGCGCTATATTAAAAAAGTGTAGTGTAGAGAGTAGCGCGATACAAAATATCAGTAGTTTGTAGCGCGCATCGACGCTACTTTCGGAGGGAGGAAAAAAGGTCCCAATTTTCAAATCACATGATTATAACTCGTTTCTTTCGTGCGAAATATGTTCTCTGCAACAATTTGCGAACGTCAGCGACAAATCTCATTTGCAGTGTCATATATTTCTCCATAGACGACGGGCACAGTCACAAATTAGCTGTCATTTTCACAGTTTGGGTGTCAGAAACTTCGTGTACTGTTATTTAAATCCATAGAAATCTTCACAATATAATGTATTTTTATACGACTACGATTTTTTTTTACCAAAATATAGTCGTCTGGCTATGTTAAATCTTTATCAGACTAATTTCTTCTACCTTTTGCCTCCCACCCCCAGCAAGCAAAGAAATGTAACATCCTTATTAAAAAAAGAAAAAGAATGGATTTATCTAAACATAAATCCTCTAAATTATCCCTGATCTCTCAAATTCACGCTTCCCCATAGTAGCATATAAAGGAGTTTAAAATATTTTTAAATCTTTATTTTTATACAAAAATAAAATCTTTCACTCATTTGTCTAATGACAACAAATAAAAATTATTTCCTTGTCCCCAAAATTTACGCTTCCCTTTTTGCCCCTCCTCCAGCATACAGTTTCAAATATTTAAAACTCTTTATTTAAAAAAAATGTCCACATTTGTTTCTGACGGAGAAACCTTTTTTTATGCAGTGAATAATCTCCACGTGCAGCGAACGATTGAAATAAGAACATGTTAAAAACCAGACCCCAATTACCGATAAGTACTTCAAGTGCCGCAGCTGAAAAACATAGTGAACAAAACCAGAGACTGTCGAAACTAACTAAGTGGAGAAATACTGCAGATGTCCCTACTTCAAAACTACAGCTGTTATCACGCGCGTGTGCACAGAACTTAAAAACATTCCCTTCAGTTCCCAAAATGTTTCTGAGCAGTTAAGACGCTCTTGTACATATATGATGTAAATATATTTAATATAATGTAAAATTGGAGCACTTATACGCAGCCTCCAAACGCGATTTAAAACATGTACATCTAGCCAAGAATTATATTATATTCAAAGGAAAATGAATCTTCTGTTTATTTTACACAATTGTCACTTTCTACTAATACTTCTTATTCTTCCAATATAAGTGAATCAATGGATCAGATAAATATCGCTACAACACTTTGGATTACTACTGTGGGTATATTCAGCGCAAAAAGGAAAATCTCAGGTAAGCTGAACAAACTTCTTTAACATATCAAAAGATGAAAATGTATATTAAATTTGAAGACTGATTTAACTATTTATAAAAATAAGAAAATTTATTACGCTACCGACGGTTCCCCTAACAAAGATTATGAAAGACTGATTCTGAAAAAAGAATATTATCCCAGTATCAAAAACGATAATTTAACAAATTTCTAAAAATATAATAATAAATAAAAGAACACTAAAAAAAGAAAAAAATGAATGCGATAAAAGAAAATACTCAATTTATTGAAAAACTCAATTCTACAAATTATAGTACATGGAAGTTCAAGATGCAGATGTTCCTGATTAAAGAGGAACTCGACGATATTATAGTACAAGATCCACCAGCTCCACCCGATCCCGCATGGCACAAAAAGGATCGCAAGACTAGAGCTTTAATTAACCTAAGCATCGATGATTCTCAAATCGTAAATGTAAAAAACTTAGAAACTGCAAAATTAACATGGGAAGCTCTGAAAAATATACATGAGAGAAGCAATTTATCTAGTAAGCTTTACCTGTTACGGAAACTATACAGTACTAAATTAGCTGAGGGTGCAAACATGATTTCACATATCACTAATATCTTGCAAATTATAGATAAACTTAATGCCATTGGAGAAAATATTAGCGATTCACATATTTCCGCGCTATTTCTGTGTTCTCTTCCCCCCAGTTACAATACTTTGATAACTGCGTTGGAGGCGAGACCAGAAAATGAGCTCACCCCTGATTTTATCAAAAACAAATTAACTGATGAATATAATCGTAGACATGAAATGTCAGAACAATCACATAGCGGATATAACAACAATGAGAGAGCATTTAAAACAAATAGGAGATATACACACACTGAAAATAGAAGAGAACAAAAATATTGTAACAACTGTAAAATGAAAAATCATTCGACTTACGAATGCTGGCACTACAAGAGCAGAAACACGGTACAATCCGGAAATCCTCGTAACAATCAATTCAAAAATAAAAAGAATTTCTCATCTTCATTATGTTATGAAAAAAACGAAACTCATAGGGAAAACAAAGTTCCAAACGAAAGAAAATACGCAAATGATCAGACGCAAAATAAAGCATTAATCACTCAAAAAGTAGGCAAAAATAACTGGATTCTCGATTCAGGATCTACCTCGCACATTTGTAATGATAAAAGCCTATTTAGTAAATTTATTGATTATAATAAAACTTCAGTAACGATCGCGAATGGTAATAAACTGACAGCGTTAGGTTCAGGAGAAGTTTTTATAAAAACATTAACCCCCGAAGGAAAAGAAAAACTAACGAAATTACGCGAAGTGCTTTATGTCCCAGACTTAGAGTCGAACCTAATTTCGGTTAGTAAAGCCGCTAAAAACGGGTGTAAACTAATCTTCGACGATAATAAATGCGATTTGATCTTTGATGAAGAAATATATATTAGGGCGAAAAATGAGAAAAACTTATACATTATTGAGGAAATAGACGATGTGGAAGAACCACAAAATTATGTAAACATAACGTATAACTGTGACAGCAAACAATGCATAGATCTCTGGCATCGCAGACTAGGTCACAGAGATTATGACGCGATTAAATCAATGATAACAAATAAACTTGCGGACGGAATAAAGATAGGAAAATGTAAACATCAAAATAAAACATGCGTAACTTGTATCGAAACTAAATTAACTAACATGCCGTATCCTAAATCAGCAACAAATCGAGCTACTAATATTGCGGATTTGATCCACAGTGACGTGTGTGGACCTCTAGATACACCGACCTTAGGCGGAAAAATTTATTTTATGACTCTTATTGATGACTATTCCCGATATACTACGATATATTTATTATCTAAAAAGAGCGAAGTTGCTGAAAAGATAAAAGAGTACGTAACGATGATATACAATCAGTTCGGTAAAAAACCTAAGGAAATTAGATCGGATAACGGTCGTGAGTATGTAAATCAAGAGATCGATGAATACCTAAAACAGAACGGAATTTTACACCAATTGACTGTCCCGCATAATCCGAGCCAGAATGGAGTTGCGGAGAGAAAAAATAAAAGTTTATTAGATATGACTAGAAGTATGCTATCACAAGCAAAATTAAGCAAACATTTTTGGGGTGAAGCCATAAACACCGCAACATACTTACAAAACCGACTCCCAACTAAAGCAAACAACAACAGAACACCTTACGAATTATGGAAAGGAATTAAACCGAATTTAAAACACTTAAGAACATTCGGTTGTAAAGCGCTATTTTACGTCGATAAAGTAAATAGAGGAAAACTCGATAACAGGGCTCAAACCGGAACGTTTGTAGGTTATGATACACGATCGACTGGTTATAGAATTCACACACAAGGAAAACAAATTATAATAGCGAGAACGGTGAAATTTCTTGAGAATGAAAATGTACACTCAGATAACATTGAGGAGATACAAATCACCACAAAAACATCCGATGACAATACACAATTACCGGATAGACATGAAAATCACTTAGAAATAAAACTTGACAGCGAAGAGACACCATCCGTGCCCAAACAGCAACCAATTGAACCAAGAAGGTCTAATAGGACAAATAGAGGCGTTCCTCCTGACAGATATGTTTGTCTCATAAATAGTTCATCTGAAAACATTCCCGAAAATTGGGAAGATATCGAAAAAATGAAAAATCCTAATGATAAACAAAATTGGATAAAAGCAACACAAAATGAAATCCAATGCCTAAGAAAAAATAACACTTGGACTTTAACAGATCCACCACCCGGAACAAAAATTATCGGCTCAAAATGGACTTTTAAACTAAAAAAGGACAATTTAGGAAATATTCAAAGCTATAAAGCGCGTCTAGTAGCACAAGGATATAGTCAAAGATTCGG
This sequence comes from Maratus michaelseni, assembly GCA_963931845.1. Lineage (NCBI taxonomy): Eukaryota > Metazoa > Arthropoda > Arachnida > Araneae > Salticidae > Maratus > Maratus michaelseni. Next base: position 131,057,164 of record OZ007599.1, read on the forward strand.
GATTGACTATGATCAAACCTTCGCACCTGTAGTTTCGCACGCTACAATACGTGCATTTCTCATCTCTGCATTGCACAAAAGTTTGAACGTGAAACATGTTGACGTTACCACAGCATTCTTGCACGGTGAATTAACTGAAACTGTTTATATGAGTCAACCAGACGGGTATATTAAACCCGGCGATGAAAGAAAAGTTTGTAAACTTCAAAAAGCCATCTACGGTCTTAAGCAAGCCGCAAAGGCCTGGTACACCAAAATATCGGAAACACTCACAAACAATAATTTCATACAGAGCAAAAATGATCCATGTCTGTACTTTAAATCAAATCAAGAAAATCCGATATACATCATCATTTATGTAGATGATATCCTGATAGCAGGAAAGGACAGTGACATCGAAGAAACAATAAACCAACTTAAGAAAGAATATGAACTAAAAAACTTAGGAGAAGTGAATAATTACCTAGGAATAAACATTAATAAAATCAATGATACATATTACCTAAATCAAAACAATAAAATACAGGAACTAGTGAAAAAACTGAATTTAAACGACATGAAACCTCATTACACACCAATGATTGCTGGATTCAACAGACTTGAAGACGATGATAATCTTTTACCTAATAACACGAAATATCGACAAGCCACAGGCACATTACTTTACATATCAACAATCACGCGTCCTGACATATCCGCAGCAGTCAACATATTATGTCGTAGAAATGAAACACCACGCCAAAAGGACTGGACAGCAGTGAAAAGAATCATTTCATACCTTAAAACTACAGAAAATTTGAATTTAACTCTTAGCGCAAACAGCAAGCCCATCCTAACAGCATACGCCGATGCAGACTGGGCAGGTGACTTGAAAACACGTAAATCAACATCAGGAAATCTATTCATGCTAGGAAAATCGCCGATTTACTGGATTACAAAAAGGCAAAATTGCATTGCACTTTCGTCAGCCGAAGCTGAATACGTTTCAGCTAGCAACGCAGCACAAGAATTAACTTGGATAACAAACTTGCTTAACGATCTCAACATTCCACAAAAATTACCCATCACGATTTTTGAGGATAATATGTCCTGTATAAAAATGACTGAAAACGATAAAGATACTAAGCGATCCAAACACATCGACATACGTTTCCACAACATCAAACTTATGAAAGAAGAAGGAAAAATCGATTTACAATACTGCCCCACTGAAGAAATGACAGCCGACACTCTCACGAAGCCCACTCCCAAACCTGTGTACGAGAAACACCGTAAGAAACTGAATCTTCAACCATTCCCCACACAGGAGATTACGGGGGAGTGACGGAGAAACCTTTTTTTATGCAGTGAATAATCTCCACGTGCAGCGAACGATTGAAATAAGAACATGTTAAAAACCAGACCCCAATTACCGATAAGTACTTCAAGTGCCGCAGCTGAAAAACATAGTGAACAAAACCAGAGACTGTCGAAACTAACTAAGTGGAGAAATACTGCAGATGTCCCTACTTCAAAACTACAGCTGTTATCACGCGCGTGTGCACAGAACTTAAAAACATTCCCTTCAGTTCCCAAAATGTTTCTGAGCAGTTAAGACGCTCTTGTACATATATGATGTAAATATATTTAATATAATGTAAAATTGGAGCACTTATACGCAGCCTCCAAACGCGATTTAAAACATGTACATCTAGCCAAGAATTATATTATATTCAAAGGAAAATGAATCTTCTGTTTATTTTACACAATTGTCACTTTCTACTAATACTTCTTATTCTTCCAATATAAGTGAATCAATGGATCAGATAAATATCGCTACAACACTTTGGATTACTACTGTGGGTATATTCAGCGCAAAAAGGAAAATCTCAGGTAAGCTGAACAAACTTCTTTAACATATCAAAAGATGAAAATGTATATTAAGTTTGAAGACTGATTTAACTATTTATAAAAATAAGAAAATTTATTACGCTACCGACGGTTCCCCTAACAGTTTCTACCTAATAATAATATATAAGTAACTATCTAAATTGTCCCCTAACTTCCATTAATTTACTCTTCTCCCCCCCCCCCCACACACAAGCATACAAATAAATAGAAAAATTTTAAGTTGTTTTTATTTCTATATAAAAAAAAAAATCTTCTGCACATGTTACGTGTGTCTATAGAGGTGGCCGCTATTCAGAGATATAAGCGTTTTCAAATATATAAATTTTAGGAATTAAAAAGTGGCGCTAAATAGAGGTGGCCGCCTTTTGGAAGAAAAACCAGAATGGAGGTCTTATTGTACATAGATTTTTAACCTGAAAAAATATTTTGGACATTCTTTTGAAATTCGGGTCAACCCGACCCCTACCCGCTAGAGTCAAAACCCAACCCGAAACCGATCCGAACTCGAAATAATGAAATTCAACCGGATCCACAATAAAAAAGTGGAAGTGAACCCGATCGGAATCCGACCCACAAAAAAAAAATCTAGAGCCGGGTCGGGTCGGGTGCTGGTAAACCGACCCGATGCAGGACTCTAAACGGTATAAAACTAAAAATCTAATCTTTAAATGTTTTTTTTTAATTAGTTGCGGTTTCAAAACTTCCATTTATAACGAAATACTATAAGAAGCAAAACGCTAAATAATCGTTTCCTGTCTTCCTGTCGATCACACAGTTTTTTGCCATAACAAAATTAGAAGTATCAAGAATTAGAATTGTAACTATTCAGCAGAAATGTTTCAGCTGTGCAGGAGCATTCGTTATAACCATTATCGTACCAGTAGTTGAAAAAGTATGTTTATATTAACTTCCTGATACGAATTCTAAGATTAACAAAACAGACAGGCAGGCATTTTGCTTTTGTGAAACTGTGATCTGCGGTTTATATAGACTTTTAATGTGAAAAAATATTTTGGACATTCTTTTAAAAAACCGGGTCAACCCGAACCCGACCCGCAAGATTCAAAAAGCCAACCCGACCCGCAACAAAAAATTTGAAGTCAATCTGACCCGAACCCGAACCGCAACGGGAAAATATATCCGACCCGAACGGCGGGTCGGGTCGGGGTAAAAGCGGGTAACCCGACCCGATGCAGAATTCTAAGCGCTACTGTGCTACATCACTCTCATAAATGTGTAAGATTATTACAATTTTTGTTTTCAAATTTCCTCTTTTAAAAAAATTCCAACATAATTAAAAAGGTTCTATGAATTTGCTTTGTTTGTCTGTCCGTGCTCTAACTCTCATAAATATACTCCGACTGAAATGAAAGTTCTATATGTTATTGAAGTTTACCATAGAATGTTCAGTATTGAAAATGAAATGTGTAGCATTTATATCTCGCTTACAGGGACGTTCAAAAGAATTCTGTTACATTATGGTCTATCGGGAAAAATCGTTTGCGGTGTATTTAATTAGCGATGATTACTAAAGTAGCGAAGTAGTGACTACTTTTGGAAAGTAGTTTGTAGTCGCTACTTTTAAAAATAAGTAGTTGTAGTTGTAGTTAACTACATTTTTTATAAAGTAGTTGTAGTTCGTTACAAACAAAAAGTAGTTTTTCCGAACCCTGGGCCCCCTACGAAACAAATGATTCGAAAGACACACCGATTGCAAAAATCTGCTCATAATCGAAAAATAGCTTTTTATAACTTTAAGTACTTTTTTAAATTCTTACTTTTGCAAAGATTTTTTTCCTGGGTACGCACATAGTACCCAGGACCTTACTTACCAGGTCTTAGATATAACTGAGAGCAAAAAACGCAACTTGAAACTGAGATAGACTTACAATGTGTATGTTTTTTTTTTCTCTGGAATTCGATGATCTGTTATTGTTTCGAACGTGGAACAAAGACAGAAATGCAATTAAAAAACAGACCACTGTATACTATATAACTCAAAGCGTCTCTGTGAGAGTATATGACCCATCTTTTACTATAAGACGTCTCGACAAAGTGACACAGTCCAAAAATCAAGTTTTGACATAACCTATGCGTGTAATATGCGCTTTCACAGTTTTAAGTAGAATTTTCGCCGTTTAATTGAATCACATTGTTGAATAGAATTTGATTTAAGAAAGCGGTGGATTCTGCCAAGGCGGAAAGGCCAAAAAACTTAATTTTAACTTTAGTTGTTTTGATTCATATAAGCGGCAATTATAGTAATTTTTTTAGCTCTGGGGGGGGGGGGGGGTTTAACCCCCAAATCCCCCCCCCCTTGGCTGCGCCACTGATTTTAATGAAGAAAATCAAATGGTATTATGGTTATAATAATTTATGTGCACTGTTTTAATGTTGTTTTCACTTGAATGGTGTAGTTTTAGGTAGCTTTCGTTATTAAAAGCTACCTATTGTAGCCGTTCGGAGGAAAGCAATTCCAAAGCATTTTGGTATATTTTCACCGATCATGACCTCCAGACCCCAAAACCACCCTCCCTTCAAATGTTGATATATATATATATATATATATATATATATATGATAGATAGATAGATATATGACATATGTCATGCTGTAACTCTCTTATTTATGAGCCGATTTGGATGTGACTGAGTATGTGTAGGACATACCAAGGTCTCGACCGAGTTCATTGGCCAGCTTCATCCGCCATCTTGTTTCAAAATGGCGGTCAATTAAAAAATTTTAAATTTTTAAAAATTCAAAAAGATGTACAACAATTTTTAAATTGAAAAAAAAATTGTTTATGTTAAGTTAGAACGTGATACAGGGATTCTGGGACATTTTTTGTTTTGGCTGCTTATATATTCCAATTAATTCCAATTAATTTTGCTTTTCTTTCTTTTCCTTTCAAAGCGCGAGTTAAAGGTTCTACTATCGTCTCTAAATCTCTAATATATCTGGAACAATAACCTGTCATTCCTAGAAAACGTAGAATCTCAGTTTTTGATTTAGGAACAGGTAATTCCGTTATTGCTTGAATTTTAGATGCTGCAGGGGAACGCCAACCGTCGCCCACTACGTGTCCCAGATATGTCCTAGATTACTTATCGTACGCTGTGCAAATTTGCACTTAGACAATTTTACTTTTATTTTCGCTTTTCGGAAGGGCCTTGAGTAATCTATGCAAGGGCGTGTGTCCCGTCCCGGTGTTTCTGCAAGAATTAACGGTGAATTAAATTCTGACTCGTCTTCGACAGTTACGCCTAAATCTAACATTCTTTTTATCTCGTCTTTTAAAATTTCGGCTTGCTTCGGTGAAGTTCTATAGGGTTGAACCCTTACTGGTTCTTTGCTTGTCAGCTCTGTGTCATGGGTAATTAAATCAGTTTTCCCAGGATCTTCAGAAAACACCTCCTTCCTTTTCTCTAACACCTCCACTAATTCATTTATCTGCTCTGTCGTACATCTCTCCTCTAAGGCGCTATCCGCAATTATGTTCTCGAAATCGTACATTTCCTGACTACAGTTTAATTGTGGAATTTCTAAATCGTAATCATTCTCGTTCGGTTCATAATGGTCTTCAATCACAAAGTAAACAACTTGCTCTCTTTGCAAATATGGTTTAAGTAAATTTGTATGATAAATTTGAGAGGGCGTTTTGTAATGGGGTATATTCACGATGTAATTCGTATCAAAAATTTTCTTTTCAATCGTGCCGGGCTCTATCCAATTAACCGAAATTTTATTGGTTTTATTTAAGGCTAACACTAAACTTTTGTCTCCGACTTTAAAATTTCTCTCTACGGTGTCTCTGTCAAACCCCCTCTTTCTAATATCCCGGGGCTTAGTTATGGTTTCAATTGCCAAATCCTGGCATTGCTTCGTACGATTTATTAAATCGAACACGTATTCAGTTACTAACTTTTCCGAAGACTCGTTTCCTTTCCATTTTTCATACAATTTTCTTTCTGGAGTCCTAAGATTCCTCCCATGCACAAGTTCCGCTGGAGAAAATCCGGTTGACTCATGAATTACGGTATGCAAGCTAAAAGCGCGTAGGGAAGAATTTTTTCCCAGGAATTTCCGACCTGTTCTATGCCATCTCTCCACAGATTGGTATTGGGTTCTGTGTTCCGACAAGTGTACTTTTTTAATGCCAAACATATCTAAGAATTCACCAGTAAGTTCGCTCACGAAACTCCGGCCAAGGTCAGTTTGTAATTCTAATGGATATCCTAACCTGCTGAATACTATAGTTAAAGCCTGAATAATAGGCACAGAAAGTAATTTTTAAAGGGACAGCTTCTGGGTTTCGAGAGGATACACAGAGAGCCGTTAATAAATACTTATTTCCGTTTTCAGAAAGAGGCAAGGGTCCCACAGTGTCAGCGCACAAACGCGTAAAAATACTCGTAACAATAGGAACACAAGTCAAAGGAACCTTCTTTTGATTGCCCTCCTTTTCTATACGTTGGCAGGTGTCGCAAGATTTGACACATGCTTCAATTTCCTCCACGGCATTCGGCCAAAAATAATTTTAAATATTTTGTCTTTGGTCATTTTCATGCCCATATGCCCTCCCACATTGTCGTGGCACAAGGATAAAATCCCCTTCCTGAAACTCAATGAAACAACGATTTGTTCCAGTTCTAATCCTTGATGATCTGATATTTTTCAGATCACTGACCCGTTTTTCACTTCAAAATGAGATTTCTTATCAGCTGCTGTTTGCCTAATCGAGTCCAAACTGACGTCTTCATTTTGAGCTGTTTGTAAGTCCAGCTTCCTGATTAGAGCTAAATTTAACCTGTACTTTCATTCTCAATCAAGTGTAGAAATTTTTCTCTTTCCTTTTCATTTCCGTTTTCGGATCCCCCCCTTTTCTTCTAGCGTGTGGGGTTAGGGATCAAGAGCTAATCCTTCTTCCTGCATTTCCCTTTCTACGTCTGACATTTGCTCGCTTGTCAAGAGATCATTTGTATTGTTCCCCGTCCCTTTTTCTTTTCCTAACTGGGCCTTTTTAGATTCATTTTCAAGGCAAGCTCGCTGTCTTGTGACTATTGCGTTAATCGAGTGGGGGTTTAATTTCCGTCTCTCAATTAATTCTTGGATTTTGTTCCCCAACAAGTAATGATTCATGTCTGTGTCTTTGTCAACAGTGGCCGCTTTTGTCCTTATTTTTTTACCGGTATTTAGGCTTATTTCTAGTTCCACAATAGGCAGACAACGAATTTCATTATCTAGCGCTTGCCTGACCCATACTCTTTAACCCGTGTATTGGTCTGTGGTTACATCATGCGCACTGATGACATCTAGGTTTGTACCAGAATCACGTAATATGGTCATTTCTTTCCCATTAATTAGCCCATTAATTTAACTTATGCAAGGTTTAAACGCTTCTTCTATATCGTCCAAACCCGCTACATGATTAATCGGTTCAGCCTTCTCTAATCCTTTTAATTCGGTACATAAATATTTATAGTGACCTGTCTTCTTGCACGCTAAACAAGTCACTTTTCTCCTTTTATCGAATATTTCATTCCTATTTTTAGGGGTTTCTTTATTCCTCCAATTTGACTTTGTTTCTTCCGTTCTACCCTCGGTTTTCGGTTTCACTGGCATTTTATTACGATCCGGTTTTCCGATGTTTTGAAATTTTGGAAGCCCTTGCGGTTTTACAGTTTTTCTCGCCGCGTCATAAGCATCTAACTTCTTCGTTAACTCTGAGGAAGTGTTTATTGAATTCCACGAATTAATAAAATGATGTTTCACTTCCTGGTTGATTTTCCGCTTCAATTGATCCGTGATAATTAGATCTCTCAGTTGTTCGTACGTCGTTATTTCTAGCCCATTTAACCATTGGTCAAAATAATTGGAAATATCGAAAACAAAATCCTGCCAATTTTTATTTTCGGGTTTTTTCGAGGTAACAAATTTTAGCCTAAAGTCTTCTGCTGACAACTGGTATCTTTCAAGTAATCTTTTTCCGTTTGCTCAGGGTTTTCTTTCAGAATTAACTCTCCTAATTCTGTAGGGAGTAATCCCAATAATTGTGTTACCCAATGATTTTTCCCGATTTGAACCTTCTGTACTTGTCTTTCAAATAAACTAAGATAAATAGAAATTTCGGATTTTTCCGGGTAGAATTTTGGAAGAATTGATTTCAACGAAATTTTTGGTTCACTCTTTCTCAACTAACCACATCTAACCACAAGTTAAACTAACCACATCTAGTTCTCTTTCTAGCCTTAATTTCGCTAATTCGTGCTCGCGCTCTAAAACCTTTGATTTTTCATCTCTCTCAAATGCTCTAATTCTTTCCCGTTCCGTTTTTTCCTCGGATTCCTTTTCAAATCTATCATTTTCGATAATTGCGAACTGTCCCAATGCTAGAGATTCCTCGTAACATGAATATTCAGTCCGTTTTTGTATGATTTGGGATACTTTATCCGTTCCCAAATTTGGTATACTTTATCCAACTCATCTATAGTTGCCCCAAACTCAATTGCTAACTCTTTCAGATCACATTTTCTCTTTCCCGACCACACATACATACTCACTGATAGATCAAGTTCGCTCAACAATTACTATACTAAAAGATTTTCCTACCATAAACTCTAATGTTCTAAAAAACTTTCCTTAAGGCAATTTTAATCAATATCTTATTCCTCAATATAAAGGCATTTCAACAAATATAGTATCAATAATATCATAAACAAACCTTACTGTTATTCAACCAAATGCATATAAGGAAAGGACATCTGACGTCACTGTTGGTTAAATTACTGTTGGTTTGGGAGAAAAACCTGTTCGTTCTTTACGACTCCTACAGTACACATGAGATGGAGCGATTTGATTGGTCTACGTTAAACTGGTCTATAATATAACTGGCCTACGTCGCTATGACGATTCCTGTAATGATAGCTGCGACAAAAATGAAGTGGTAGATTGGTTGATGGAACTGTTTGTTTGTAAACATGCCCTTTCCTTATATATTTTACACATATATTCCCTGAACTATTTCAAATTAAGCTCTCTAATTCAGAAATAAGTTCTTAATAAATATACCTGTAAAGTAATCATTTTTCCTGTTAAACTTAATTAACAAAGCTGCTCTAATTGTAACACTCTACCAATCCCTTTTGCTTTTCGTAATTTTAACTCACCCAGAATTTCAATTACTCGAAAAAGAATTATATGTAAAATTCCACAGAATTATACACCTACACTTAATTTGCTTAATATTAAACAGCAACTGTTTTTGAGAAACTAAAAACATGTTTCATAGCCTCAAGCAAAAATTACATTTAAACACATAAACATTATAATTTTCCTAACCAACCAAGTTATTTAAAAAATAAGACCTCTGAAATTAACTAAACAAAAGTTCTAACCTGGAATATCCTGAATGTCCTTTTTCTTTTTGGTCATCCGCCAGGCACCTCCGTTCCCACTGGGTTCCGTCTACTTTCAAGCACTGCTGGGGTCTGAAATCCAGCAATCGGGTTCCGTCTACTTTCAAGTACTGCTGGAGTTTGAAATCCGGCACTCAACCTCTGTTTGTGTAATAAGGGTTCAAATGGATGTCAATTCTCCTCAGCTTCCTGGGCTTGGTGACTTTCCGGGAATTCTCTCGGTCACTGCTCTCCGTCACGGGATTCCGTCACTGATGTCAGGACTCCAACTGTTCTGTCTTTCCGATTCAGCTTTAAATTCTTCTTCGCTCCTGCTTCTAATTCAGCCTGGTTTCGGCTCTTTAATTCTTATGACACATCCCACCGCTGCCACCACTGTAAAGACCTGTGCGATGATTTCAAAGGGTAGCGTGAAAACAGACTAGGCCACTATTTTTCCATGGAATAAATTTTTATCCATAAAATTTAAAAGGGTTACACTGTTTATAACGCGAGCTCTGTCATTTATAATTATCTGGACCGTAAGAGTTCTTTGGTGATTTAAGTCCAAACTATAAATTGAATACAGTTCGTATTTCGGATCAGGACTTCCCTTCCTTATGAGCGTCAGAAATTGTAAAAAAGAGAGACAGGGTGTCTCTTTTGATTTTGCCCGCAATTATAGCGGTCTGCAAACTTTAATCAAAGGGCGTGCCGTTCCTTAGATGATCTTCTCCGTCATCTCAAATAAAGGGCTCTCCCCTTTCGTTTCCGGTCTGAAGTTTTTCCGAACCTCTTTAACTTGCTTTCAAATCCAGACTGTCCAGAAACATTTCTCTTTTCTGCCTCTTCTCAGGTGGGGAGAAGAGAATTGGACGTTTACTGGTTTATGTAAGAGTTCCAATCGGGTTGCTCGGCCGTTCCGATTGGAAAATTTGAGTTTTAATCTGGCGCCATCGTTGCCAATTCCAGACTATAGCAGACCTGAGAAAACCTCCATTTCAAGGATTTCGGAAGGTGAAACTAATCACTCACCTCCCCGCCTTAACGAATTTTCCTGTCACTTATCTTTGACTGTACGCGACGCCGAGTCTGCCTTATTGTCTGTGAAGGGAGCAGAAATTCTCTAGGCGTGAAAAAAATAGTTACGATGAAAAGTCTTATCTGGTATCCACAATTAGAAAATTAATACTCAATCTGTTAATTAGATGGAGACTTTACAGTTTGTATGCGTACCCAAAGTTCATCTATAGAAGCTGTAGAACGAGGATCACGAGCAAGACGTCCACCAACAAAATCCCACACATATTCAATAGGCGACATATCCGGCGAATACGCAAGCCACGGAAGAAGCTGTATGTGTTCTGCTGACAAGGAGAGTTGAACATTCCTTGCAACATGTGGGCGGGAAACTATTGAAAGATAGCTCCAGTAATGCCTTGAAGGAAAGGAACGACTTTGGGCTCTAGCATTTCAATGATGTACTTGTTGCTGTTCAGATTACACACAATTCGTAGAAACTGCGACCGTACATGATACGCAATCGCGCGATTTTACAAACCATCATGCGTAGAACGATTGGAGGCGATGTTGAATAGTGATTGGTCGACTGCCTGAGACGATGTAGGAGGAGCTTAATGCGTTTGAAGAGGATATTTTTCATTTCATTGAAGATTCATAAGATCGTCTGAGCTTGTATATTCATGTTTGCTTTATTTTTAATGATGCTTAGGACATATTAAACTTGTCTAACAAAATAATATTAACTTAATCCAATTAAAAGAAAACAATCCATGTGTACAAGTATAATTTGGAACAGCGAATCAAATACTTCTAGCTTCTAGCTCTTGTATTTTCAGAGCTCATTACCTAATTCAACTCCTGTTTTTTTTTTTTTTTTTTTTTAATGTTTTTAAGAAAAATAAAACTGATCTTTTAATTGTAAAGGTTATTGAAAACTAATTTAAATTTGTAGTAGCTTGTGTACATTTTTTAAGTGAAAAAACTATACGTCCAGCTTAATTTATTGATACATAACAAACCTAAAGGAAATAATCGGCCATGATCCAGATTAAATAATTATATTAACAAATAATGACATATCACACTAACATAGCTTTCAGATACAAGCGCCAGCAAAACGCGGCAGGCATCAACAACTACTGACCGTTGCCAAATTGAGTTGCCAATCTTGTGCTCAAAGGCTGTTGCCACTTCACAAATTTAATACAGTGTACAAGTTAGAAACAGTTAAGTTACACATTAATAACATTTAAAATATTAGAATTAACATATTTTAACACGCCCCCTTGCTAATTATACTATTTTAAATGATTAGAGTTCTTCAATTTTAAGAATTTGTAAGTGAGGGCATAATAATATACAACATAATACTTCTACAATGCACGATATAGAACATACTTCTACGATACACAATATGGTGCATAAATTAACACCTTACCTGTTACACTGGTATAAAAGAGAAAATAAAAAAATATATACGTGCAAAAGGAAAGAGTTCCAATGTTTAAAGTTCAACACTGTGTCCTTATGTATTACAGTTCATGTTCATACCATAATTGAACTTCGACAATATCTTCTTAGACACTGTTTTTGTCAATAAATCAGCGTAGTTATTTTGGGACGACACATGCTCAAACTGTATCACTTTGTTAATCACCAAGTCTCTTAAGAAAAAATACTTGATACTGATGTGCTTGCTTCTTTCGGATGTAACAGGATTCTTTGAAATAAAAATAGCACCTTGATTATCAACATGGACCTTTTGAGGAGTATTAAGAAACTCCACACAAATCTCTGCGAGCAAGTTCTTCATCCATATTACTTCTTTCGCTACATGGCACATTGCAACATATTCCGCTTCAGTAGATGATAGGGCAGTGACAGTTTGCTTCTTGCTTGACCAGGAAATGGGTGCACTAGAGAGAAAGATCACGTATCCGCTAAAGGATTTCCTGTCATTTTTGTCACTACCCCAGTCAGCATCTGAAAAAACTTGCAGGCCCCGGCCATTCTTCTTGAACCTAAGTTTCTTGAACATGGTTCCTTTGAGGTATCTCAACATGTGTTTGATCCCCCTCCAATGTTCTTCGCTTGGCCTTTCGTTGAATTGACTCATATATGTAACTGCATATGTTAAGTCAGGGCGGGTGCCACATACTGAGTGCAAGAAACTTCCAATTGCTTGTCTGTACGGTATCCTTTTGCTTTCTTCTTTAATTTTCTCCCATTGATAGTCATCGACATGCTTGTACTTAATATTCGGATCTAAAGGTGTTGCTGCGGGTTTGGCTTCTGACATTTTAAATGTGTCGAGAATTTCAGTAATGTAGGAAATCTGATCTAGAGTGATGGAACCATCAATATCTTTGTCTATCTTCATTGACAAGATTTGACTAGCTGGTCCAAGATCCTTAGCAATGAATTTTCTCTTGATGTTTTGCTTAAATTCTTCTATATCCTTCAAATTTCCAACAATAAGGAGATCATCTACATAAACACCAATGATAAGATTCCTTTCAGCATTGTAATAAATACAGGGATCTGCGTCAGATCTTTTAAGACCACATTCAGTCAAGAATTTGTCCAAACATGAATTCCAAACTCTGCCGGATTGTTTAAGACCATACAAACTTTTCTTTAAGTGACACACTAGGTGTTCTTTACCTTTCTCCACACAACCTACTGGTTGGGCCATGTAGATGTCTTCTTCCAATGTTCCGTTAAGGTATGCGGCTGTCACATCCATTTGATGAACTTCAAAATCCTTTTCTGCAGCTATGGCGAGTAGTAAACGTATGGATTTGAGCTTGATAACTGGTGAAAACGTGTCTTTGAAATCTACACCAGGCACCTGGAGATAGCCCCTTTGCCACTAACCTGGCCTTAAACTTTACTCTTTTTCCAGTTTCGTCCTTCTTTTTGCGGAACAGCCATCTGGAAGATATTATCTTTACACCAGGAGGTTTGGTAGTAAGCTCCCATGTTTGGGCTTGAGTGAGGTTTGCTATTTCTTCATTCATGGCCTTTTGCCACATGTCTGCTTCGGGGGATTCCAGAGCTTCCTTTACTGTCACTGGGTTTCTCTCATCATGCCAGCATATCTCTTGGGCATTGTAGAGATAGAAATCTTCAAGATGTTTGGGAGGCTTGACAGGTCTTGCTCCTTCACTTCTCTTGATTGTACGAGTAGGGTTATCTGTCATCACTTCAGCTTCAGTGTCATATTTGTCGGGCATTTCTATTATTTCTATAGCTGATTTTGGAACATCTTCAAGCTGTTGGTAAGAATACTCTTCAGGACTTGGGTCATCTAATTCTTGAAATGAGTCAGGCAATCGATTTGAATCATCTGTGTCAAGGTTTGATTGCTCTTGAAAGGTATCTTCAACTTCTGCTTCAGGTGTATACAAGTAGTCCTCTTCAAAGTTTTCAATACGGAGTGAGACTTCTGTGGCATTATGACAACTGACAGTCTTCAATGGAAAAGCATTTTCCTCAAAGATAACATCTCTGCTCACAAAGAACTGTTTTCTCTTCATGTCATATAACTTGTATCCCTTGGTTCCAGTGGGATAACCAACAAAAATGCATTCTGTTGCCTTAGGATCAAGTTTGCTTTTTCTTGAATATGAGCGCACATGACTCCAAGCTCTACATCCGAATACCTTGAGATGATCTATTTTGCCTTCAGAATTTGACCACATTTCTTCAGGAATATTGCCATTTATTGCGCAAGATGGTCTCTTATTATGTAAGTATGCTGCAGTGGCTATTGCTTCTGCCCAAAATCTGTAGTCCGCTCCTGATTCAATAAGTAGGCATCTTGTTGTGTTTACTAGAGTCTGGTTTAGCCTCTCCGATTTACCATTCTGCTGCGGTGTTTCAGGTACACTTAGCTGCCTTTGGATTCCATGTGTGGTGAGATACTTGTCAAAATTTTCATTCCTGAATTCTCGACCATTGTCGCTTCTTAAAAATTTTATCTTCTTGTTATGGAGATTTTCAACCATGCTTCTGTACTCATCAAATTTTTTCAATACTTCACTTTTGGCCTTCATGGTATACAATGTAGTATAGTTTGAAAAATCATCAGTAAATGTCACAAAATATTTTGAGTCTCCAAAGGATGATGGGGAAATTTTGCCGACGACATCCGAGTGTATGATTTCAAGGAGATCCTTAGCTCGAGTGTTGGATGATTTTGGAAATTTCTTCCGCTTCATTTTTCCCTGAATGCAGATAGAGCATGGTGCATTTGGTAACACTGGTAATTCTTTGTCAATAGACTCTAAGTTTTTGATTGCATTATAATGCGGGTGACCAAGCCTGCGATGCATCAGTTCAATGCTTTCAGTTCTTGTTACACAAGCCATTGATGCCTGCTCTTCAATAATGTACAGCCTTCCTTTCTTCTTGGCTGACAGGAGTGTTTTGCCCTTGTTGTCAATCACTCTGGCCTTGCCATCTGCGAATTCGACCTTCAAGCCTTTCTCCTCAATCCTTCCAATTGACAGCAGGTTTCCTCCTAGTTTTGGGACAAATAAAACATTTTGAATTGTAATGTCTCTCTCTTCACTTTCTTCATATATCTTGAATGATATATTACCTATTCCACTGACATTTATTCTTTCTGAATTTGCAACTTCAACTTCAGATGAATATGGTCTAAGGCTTGAAAATTTCCTTCTATTAGAGGTCATATGTTCAGTTGCTCCACTATCAAGAATCCAGAGATTTTTCCTCTTTGATTCATCTTCGTCTGCTAATAGTGCAACACTGGTCTTGCGGTCAACTGCTGTTTTGGCACTGTTTTGATGTTGTTGTCTGGCTTCTTCACAGTTTCTTGATATGTGTCCCCATTGGCCACAGCAAAAGCATTTAGTGTTTTTTCTTCTGTTAAATTCAGCTTCTTCAGTAGTTTTTCTTGGCATAAATTTCTTAATTGATTTTGCTGCTGCAGGTCTTCTCTGATTTGATGGGAAACTTCTAGTGTGGAGGGCTTGTTCTTCATGGCATGCATTGGGTAAACTGTCGTTTCTTGCTATCCTTTTTTCTTCAACCAGCAGTCTGGACTTGACAAATGTGGTTGTCAAGTTTGCTTCATCTTTTTCAAGATTCAGGATCAGCGATTCATAGGCCTTGGGTAGTCCTAACAGCATCACTAGGGCAACTTCCCTATCTGTGAATGCATAGCCTCCGTTGGATAACTTCCTGTGTAAATCCATTAATCTTGCTAGGTAGGCTTGCACAGATTCATTAGGCTTCATTACAATGTTAAAAAATTCTCTCATGAGTTGTAGAACATGTAATAAACCGAACTTCGTATGCATTTCTTTAAGAGAGTTCCAGGCGTCTCTGGCTCTTATACAGTCCCCAATGTCGTCTAGATAAGTATCTTCAACAATAAGAAATAATAGGGTAAGTGCTTCGTCATTTTTCTTTCGCTCGGCATCATTCATGTCAGTTCCATATCCCGGTTCAATCGCTTCCCAACACCGCTTCTGGACTAGGATAGCGCGGGAACGAATACGCCAAGTGTGATAATTGTCGCCGTTTAATTTCGGCATTTTATATTCTTCAGAGGTCATTTTTTTTTCTTTATACGTTAAAATTTGAATTAAAAAATCCACCAGCAAATTATCTTCTTCAAGCGGTAAGGAAATTCATTCACTTCGTCTTTCAACGTGGTTAGGCTTAAGATCGACCTCGTGCTACAACATCAAATACTTTTCCATTCTGGATCGCAATCAGCTTTCTAAGCAGAGCTTCGTGCTGATAACGTGTTGAAAAATAAATGAAAGGAAATAATCGGCCATGATCCAGATTAAATAATTATATTAACAAATAATGACATATCACACTAACATAGCTTTCAGATACAAGCGCCAGCAAAACGCGGCAGGCATCAACAACTACTGACCGTTGCCAAATTGAGTTGCCAATCTTGTGCTCAAAGGCTGTTGCCACTTCACAAATTTAATACAGTGTACAAGTTAGAAACAGTTAAGTTACACATTAATAACATTTAAAATATTAGAATTAACATATTTTAACACCTTACATAAAGTAAAACATATTTCATTTATAAATTATTATATTCTTTAATATCTATAATCCATAACTTCCAATTTTCAAATAAAGATTACATGTTTACATTTTTTTATAGTTTTTATTTTAAATTTTATTTATAGTAAATACTCATTACAATTAGATAGAATTAAACAAAGAACAACATATTAAACATTATTTCACAAGAATAAACTGAAAGCACAGCAAATAAATGTTAGCTTTTCTGAATGTTTATTATTATTTTTTTAATCATCATAATTGAATTAATAAACGAAAATAAAATTACTAGGTCGTTAAAAACTTTTTGAACTGTGTTATTTCATAAAATCAACATATACTTAAGCAATGCATTTTTCAGATTTTTATATAGTTTGTTATTTCATAAAATCAATATAAACTTAAGAAATGCAGATTTCAAATTTATATATATAATTTTAAATTTTTTACTGAACTTAAAGGTTTATTAAACAATTTCTTTCATATCTTTAAGTCAAGACAGCCTAAAATACAAAATTTGCCACACAAATTCATTTAATTTTGCAAATATACTTTATTAATTTTTTCTTTTTACAATTAAAAACTTGCAAACATTGCATGTTTGCAAAATTTGGCAAAAGTTAACTGAAAAAAAAAATCTCATTCAGTAATTAAATAATTTAAAAAGCTATACAAATTACACTGGAACGCCTAAAATCCATGCAACGTCTAAGCCGTTGTGTAGTGGCGCCATCTGTTCGTAAAATGAAGTATTAAAACAAAAATATAAAATAAATCTAAGATATGAGGTTTTAGTTTCGGAGCGATTTTTTAAAAATCCAGAATAAGTAAAGGTTTTCTAAGCATAGCTCTTAAAATCATTAATATTTGGTTAAAACAAATTTTTAAAGCGATTTGAACATCTTAATAAAATGATACCTAACCCTTTTTTTTTAAATAACCACCTTTAAGATATGATAGATCTACCAAACAAATACAACATTAAGAATAAATATGAATTCTGAAATTAAATTGCATTAAAATACTTTTTATTAAAAATGAGAGCTATAATAATGAACTTCATAGATTTTATGCAGTTATGTTCAAGTAAATTTATCTGATATTAAATTTTATTGTATGTGACAAAAATTTAATTTTTATTTACCTTAATTATAATTTATAATTTAATATTGTTTAACTTAATTCTAATTAAAATTTAATTATCAAATTGAGAATAAAATATTGCAGAGCAATTGATAAAGATTAACTGATCTTTATATCAATGCTTAAGAAGCATTGTTAATAAATATTCTTTATTAACTAATTCAATAAAGATCAAAGCAAAACTCTAAAAATGCAAAAAAAATCAGCAAGGACACAACTTGATGCATCAAAATTACGAGCCTGATGCTTTAACCACTATACTAGATCGGACACAAAAATTTACTAACTTTTAACATACTTGTTCATTTAATACGCTTTAACTCCTCCCCTCAATAACAACGTAACCATCTTTCAGCCAATCACTATTCAACACCGCCTCCAATCGCTCTACGCGTGATGTTTTGTAAAATCGCCGCAATCGCACCCCAGACCATAACTCCGGGTGTTCGTCCACTATGACTTTCGATATTGAACTCCGGAAGGTAGCGTTCACCGGCATAGCGTCTAACACGAATGCGGCCATCATGGTACCACAAATTAAAGCAGCATTCGTCGCAAAAATAAACTTGTTCCCCATATGCATGCCAGTCTCTGTATTCATGAGTCCATTGCAGCCGCAGGCGTCGATGGTTTTGCGTGAGGGGGATCCTGTATTAAGGAGTTCTTACACGCAGTCCACGGTGCAGCAGACGTCGACGAATTGACAAAGCAGACAGTGATACACCTGTAGCAGTTTGACCAATGTGCTGCAAACTATCTAGATTAAGCTGTACCATGGAGCTAAGAAGATATATGGAGTCGACATATCAATCTAACATCTTCGAAAGCTTTGAAGCGGAACAAGACTTCTTTTCTCCTAACCTGCGTCCGCCATGTTTGACTTTTACCGTAGTTGATTTGCGCCGCGAGAAGAAACTGGAAGGAAGAGAGGTTTACGCGCAACTCACCGCTGTCGAATATGGCCGCCAAAGGGAGTGTAGGAACAACTTCAAGTGACGTCATTTATGTCGACTCCTTTTAATCTTCGTAGCTCCATCAGCTGTACGGTCCGTCAGTGTCATGCGGACCAGATGTCTGTCATCGCGCGTTGACGTGACCTTTCAGGGTGCACTCCCAGATTTCCCCTTTGTCCTATTCTCGTCGGTCCGCTGCTTCCAAACTCGCATCAGTGTGCTGCTGTTACGCTGAACACTAGCTGCTATTGCACGATAGGAAAATCCTCCTTCACGAAGGCTGATGCTTCTCCCCCGTTCAAACTCCGTCAGTTGTTCAAATGTCACCCTCTTTCGTCGAAGAGGCATAGTTACGTCTCATCTAAAGTTTACCTCTAGCAGATAACCATAAACTATTTTCAAAGTGCCGCTGCAGCCCTCTATTTGCACGATTTCAGCAGGAGTCTAGAGGGCGCTGCTCAGCCCACGCATGCATGGTGACTCTGGAATTTAAATCTTTTGCAGAACACACTGTACTTTGAATTTGCTGAAAATTTCAGCTCAATTGCGTCATTCTTTCATGTTGTTGCATTTTTCACAAACAGGAGTATAGATATTTACAGCCAAAAAGCTTTAAATAGTTAGATAAATGAGTTTTTTTTTACAAAATAAATCTGTCATCTTTTGTCTTTATCATATTTTAAATGACCGACTAAGGAGAAAGCTGAAAGTAGTTAATAAAGAATAGAAGGTGAGAAGATTTAGATAATTGGTTATTTATTGTTAATAAGTAAAAATGGGGCATAAAATGAAAACAAGTTCTTCCGGCTCAGTTGGAAGAGTAGGTTGATTTATTCATTTATTTTATTATTTTAAGGTACACACATCAGATTTAATACAAACTGAACAAAGTTGTCTCATTCCTTCTAAATTTGCTATTTTGGCACGAAAGGTAATTAACATGGGAATTTTAAATTAGCCTTACCCAATGAAATTGGCCTGAGGAAATTATATAAAAAATGCTAAACTTTTGTTGAAATCATAATTTAAAAATTGCTCGTAGGATGCAATATAACCCAAACCATTCAATGAATGCTATAGAAAACTTTTGTGTTTCCCAGTAAACAAACTGTAAGAACAACATGCTTGATTAACGAATTCATCAAGATACTTGCAAAATCAGTACACTGTTCGAATTGGTTCAGTATTTCGAATGTTATAGTGTTGATATAAATCTTGCATGTCTTTTGCTTTTGTATGTTACTGAATAAAAAATATAAGAGCTACATACTTGATTAATGAATTCATTTGAGATACTGTAATGATATTTTTAAAACATTTCTTATATATTTTTTTAATTACATTGATATTTAATTGAATTTCATTTTGTATGTAAATGTCTAAGCTTTAAGAGTTCATTAATATTGTCAATCCGTATCACATGGCTTGGAGACATAAAAATCTTAAAAATGCTATAGTTTAAATTTTGCATAAAAGTGTATGCGAAATCCTTTAAGAATTTTATATGTAGAATAATGGTGATTTAAGTATATCTGCATTTTTTTTTTCAGAAACTAAGTTGTGCCGAGTCAGGCCACCGATTTCATTGACTTTTGTATGGGCCAGGACGAGGCCGTGCCGAACTTTTTAAAAAGCCAAATTTTTATAATGAACCGGATTGGGTGGGACTCGGGCCGACTTTTAGCTGTTGTACTAAGACGTCATAGCCCTGAAAATATCTGCCCGTGAAGATCTCTAATGCTCTGTTCTCACCGGATAATTAAGAAATCTTAGACCGACATTTTTGAGGTGGTACCCTCTCGGAATTGAATACCTGTTCACACTGCAAAACTCATCTAAGATAACTCAATGAACGTTACTGTTTCTGAGATGTGAACAAACATAAAATGTGCGCATGCGCACAAGTTAAAGTCAGCCTCAACAGCCAATCAGTTAAAGCTAATCTCCAGAGCCAATCAAAGTGAGTGGTTGTGGCTGTATCTAGCAATAGAAAGTTCGAACTCACTGAGTGAGTTTGTGAACTCCTTCAGTGAGTTCGGCTATCTAAGATATCTTAAATATCTGATCTGAACAGGGTATAACTGATGCACACCCACTCTGTTACTTAAGGTAGAAATGAATTATTGGAGACGAAACGATTTTTGTTTGAAGTAAAAATTTTGCAGCTTGTCAAAGAATATAGTTGAGAAATGATGCGAAAAAATAGCTCTTTACAAAGGTAAAACAAAAATGCCTAACCTTTAAGGCAAATACACATAAGAAAAAAGTTTCTCACAATTTATCGTTGCCAGAAGGAAGAATTCCCGCTTCGTACTTTTCTTCCACCCACCAATCTCACAATAAGAGGAATTTCAATATTACAAATTTTTTTTGCACGTATATGGCATTACACAGCAATGTTTCAAAGACTTGGTATGGAATTGAAGTACTTCAGCTATGAATCTAGTCACTGTGGGCTATGAATCCACCCTTCCTTCCCCCCAGAAAAATTACTAGCATATAGAGTCCTGATTTAGAGGTCGGGTAACCCGATATTTCCCCAACCAGACCCGAACTGCGGATCGTGTTCGGTACGAGTTGGGTTTAATTTTTTGCTATAGGTGAGGCTCGAGTCGCTTTGACTTTTTTATGCTAGCAGTGTTGCCAAATCTGACGGATTTTTTATTCAGAAATTCTGAATTCTTACCAGAAATGTTGAATAGTTACCATTTGGTTGAGTTTCAATTTTTGATTGTAGATGGCAGCACCAAATAATTAAATTTGTTTCAGTTTACACACAAAATTGGACAAAAAAAGTACAAATCACGGATTGAAAAAAAATTACAATTATTACATAATCAATAAATATGAATGAAATTAAGAAAAACTGCTGATTGACAAAGATATTGTTTTAGTTTTTTCTTGTTACATTTAAGTTCATAGCAAAAAACATAAATTTCTATCAAAATATCGACATTTAACTCTTTCATATATAAAATATGTTCCATATTCATATTACTGAGCAGAAGACTATTTTTATATATTATTCTGTACCCGATATTAATTTTGTGAATTCCAAATTATTTTACTACTCAGAAAATAATTTTGAATTATCCTGTACCACACCAAACAGAAATTTAATAATTTAAATCTGTATCATTCATAAAAGCAAAAAGAAGTCTAGTCTAAGACATGACATTTTAAACAGACCAATTCTTGTATATAAAAAATAAATAGTACAGTTAGTTAATAACTTAATAAAGGATTGGAACTATTTAAAGAGATTATTACTTTATAAATTACGTTATTTTTTTTATACTTCTAAAAAAGGAAAAGTAATTTCTGTAGTCTTTTTAAATGCTCGTGAAATTTATCCTATATTTGTTGTTATTGTTGGTTTGGCCCGTTGAGCAGCTTACTATTTCTGTTTAGCTGTCTTAGTCCGATCCTATACCCGGTTCAAATACGATATTCAAGATATCTTAGACCGCCGAACTCACTGAGGGAGTTACACAAACTCAATCAGTGAGTTCGAACTATGTATTGCTAGATACAGTCACTACCACTCACTTTGATTGGTTCTGTAGGCTTGCTGTAACTGATTGGCTGTTGAGACCGGCTTTCATTTATGCGCATGCGCACATTCTATGTTTGTTCAGATTTCAGACATGGTGACGTTCAGTGAGTCATAGATAAATAATATGTTTATCTATGCAGTGAGTTATCTTAGATGAGTTTTGCGGTGTGAACAGGTATTCAATTCCGGGAGGGTACCGCCTCAAAAATAGCGATCTAAGATATCTTAAATATCCGATGCGAACAGGATATAAGCTGTGATGAATTCAGGAGGTATACACCTTCCCCTTCTCGGAGAAAAATGTCTGATATCAACACTGTTTGGAAAATGTTTTAATTTTTTTAAAATCTTTTAGCAGATATAAAAATCATACACCAGACAAGAAAAGGCTATATATAATAAATGAAATGAACTGTGAAAATACCTTCTAAAACTGTTAATCTGAGATTTTTAATTTTTATTTGGAAATAACTTAACATATGTAGTTATGAAATTTATTAAATGCATAGAACAAAATTTAAATTTATATAAAGGTTTTAACCCAGTTATATTTACGAGTTAATAAAGTGAATGTACATACATTTGTTTTGTAGTAGTGATGCTTTCAAAATACCTAAAGAGTTATGAAAAAATATGGAAAAAAGTCTTTAAAATCCCATGTCACAAATCAATATTTTCGAATTATTGTTATTAAAAAAAAGTATCTGTATCAAACGACCACGACTCGAATGACTTGAAATGAATTCCTTGATATATTAGAGTTTAGGTGACGACACAGAATATAGGTGGCGCCACATTTTTCAAGTTCGCTAGTTCTGCGTTTTCCAGGAAACGGCAGTCATACTAAGTACCGCTTTTAATTCCAAAAGTAGAAACATTATCATTGTTCATTACTGAAAAGAATCACTTGACAAATGACTACCGGAAATGCATGAAGTGACCAAAATAGGCAGCAGCTTATAACTTATCGCAATTCGCTAAAATTTTAGTGAACTCTGACACTAATTTCTTTTACACAAAGAGGGATGGCAACTTTCGATCAATCTTTTGATACTTATTTTAGTTAATTTGTTAGAGAAAGTGATCGTAAAAATTAGAAGTTAAATGTTACTAACTAGATTACAAAACTCGATCTCACAAATTTTATTTAAAACCAATCCGCAACTACAGTCCTATGCGGCTCGGGTTATACCTGACCCGAACACGAAAATTCTATATCCAGTCAACCCGAATCCAGTGGCGCAGCCAAGGGGGGGGGGGGGGGGGCGTTTGGGGGTTAACCCCCCCCCCCCAGAGCTAAAAAAATTACTATAATTGCCGCTTATATGAATCAACACTGCTAAAGTTACAATTAAATTTTTTGGACTTTACGCCTTGGCAGAATCTTTTATCGCAGCTTGAAGTGATTCTTTTCAATTAATGTACATGTCTAAATTTCTTTCGTATGTGCTTGCGGTTTTAATACGAGAAATGAAATCATTTTCAGTTTGGCATCTGCGTGCTTCCTAATGCATACGTTTTGGATCACAGAATAAATAAAGAAAGATAAAATGCAATGTCTATTTCTCAATACATCTGCATGCTAAAATTCCTGCAGATGTTAAGTTCGGACAGTTAGTTTTCTGTTGTTATAAAGATGCTGATATGGTAATGTGGTTTCGTGGTTTGCGTTAAAAAAAAAAAAAAAAAAATAGAATGTGTTTCTCCCTAACAAATTTTCTTCTGTCATTATTTTTTTTCTCTATTTCTGGGCACTTTTTTTTTTTTTTTTTGCTTATTTTCTGCTCTACTCATTTATTAAATTTCATTATTAAAAGTCAAAATGTATTATTATTTTTTTTACAAAAGACAAAATTGCTTTAAATTTTACAAATAATGTATGAAATATAAATATGCGGGTGGGATAACAAGCATAATGCATACCTCCTTCTAATGAAAGGGGGTTTGGGTTGATGGTTGTTGTTACTGCTGAAAATTAGAGCCCGGTACTCTTTTTTCCTAGAATTTAAGCCCTGCCTGTGAATATGGATTTTGAAAAAAAAAGGCGTTAAATGTGCGCTAAATGCATTTTTTTAGAAAAATACTATCTATAATTACACACAATTTTACGCTAACCATGCATTAATTTAAATTGATCAGCAATAAATTAGTTATGCATTGATTTACACTTATTGTATTTTAACGAATGCTATCTGCATGTCATTAAAATTATACTAGCTGACCCGTCCGGCGGTGCCTGGGCTCATGATAATTACCTCAAATTTGTATGATTATCTATCTTATATCAATTTTATATTTTTAAATGAAATTTTCACAAAAAAATATTGATTATTAGACAGAAAAGCATTTTTTAAAGACACCTTCTTGTTTGGTTGGGTGTTTTGTTTGTTTCTTTTCCTCGTAAGGATCTCTCGTTTCATAGTTTAAAAAAAAAATAACCCCAGTTGTCTGAATTCTATAAATTTTTCATCAGTTATAAACAGGTCTTGACAAATGCAGTCGCCAAGTTGCCACTGGCGACCTAGTTTTTCTATCTAGCCTCCAAGTTATTTAACCTGATTTTTTTTTATTATTATTATAATTTTTTGTACAAAAATTGACCTAAGAAATGACCATAAATGGCATTTTTTCTCATTTTCGGCATTTTTAATTAGGTAAAAATAAGTTTAACAAATGCAAATTTTAAATTAATAAAAAATAATTATTTGACTGACTTCGACACGAAAACAGGCAGAAATTGTTTTCCTGTTTCACTGTTTCATCCATGCCCCCCTCATCAGATATAGATTTCGCAGCACTCACTTATCCAGACATTTGAAACCTTCGGCAATCAGCATTTCCGAGAACATACCGGTTAATGCAGCCTTTACATTTTTTTTCATAGATAAATAATTTTGATAAATTTCATTAGAAAACTTTGTTTATACCATCTTTTTAAATGATGTAACTATTCTAAACTATGTAACTAATAATCCGACAATAGGCTTATTATTTTTCTCTATTAATTGATAAAAAACTTTTGTGCTTTTGAAAATTAGTGACTTCGGAGGGGAGCCGTTTATATTTTTTTACTGGTAACTAGAATTTTTTACTGGCTACCAGATTTTATCAAATTTGTAAAGCCATGGTTATAAATATAATGGTTTTAGAGACCGTGGAAAAATATTGATATCTAGCTGTAAAAGAAATGCTTTCTTCTCGCGTCTTTTTTTCTTCTTTTTTTTTTTTTTTTTTTTTTTTTTTTTTTTTTTTTTTGCGACGTGTCCTTTAAAATAACAACACAAAAAAGTTATTGTCCGAACTCTCTGAAATTTTATTCGATTGTCAATATAACTGTATCCCACCCCTCTTTAAAATTCCGTGAAAAAAGTCTGTCTTTGACTAAAGTCGAAGAGAACAGAGTCACAGAAACACAGAGTTACGTCAAAAAAGACTAAGTCACAGACTTAGTCACATTTAATACTGAAAACATGAGCCGACGCTGAGCAAACCCACGCCAAAATACCAAAATTTCTTTTTGCATTGTCATCGAAAAATTCTGAGATTTTTTTAAATACTTTTATTCATCAGAGCGTTTCCAAATTTTTGTAGGCGCTGTAATTTTGATCTTCCAAGATGCTTTTAATGGATTTAGTCGAAATACAGACGTTTAGTTACTTTTAGAATAGAAAAAAGATCGTCTTCGAAAGGCCCGATATGACGTGAGGTTCTAAATAAATCGTAATTTAGAATGCTTTCAGCTGTTTCACACCTTTAAATTTCCCATTTATAATAAATTCTTTATGCCAATAAGCATTTCCATCTTAAAAGTAATCTCTATACTAAATTTCAAGTTTCTAACACTAACAGTTTCAACTAAATCATAATTTAGAACGCTTTTAGAAAGTTTTCAGCTCATTTCGTCCTTTTAAATTTTTAAATGTTTTTAAAAATGTTATAAGCAATTACTA
Source organism: Maratus michaelseni (assembly GCA_963931845.1). Lineage (NCBI taxonomy): Eukaryota > Metazoa > Arthropoda > Arachnida > Araneae > Salticidae > Maratus > Maratus michaelseni. Next base: position 131,083,139 of record OZ007599.1, read on the forward strand.
CATAAAAGTAATCATCATGCCAAATTCCATGTTTTCATACCAATTGTGTCACATAAATCGCAATTTTAGAATGATTCTTACTCTTGCATTCTTTTAAATTTCGTAATGAAAAAATAAATTCTGGGGAGAATTTACGTCTTTTAAGTAACATCCATATAAAATTTCAAGACTCTAGCTCTAAAAGTTCTAAATGATTTGTTACATTTGGCAAAAAGAAAGGTAAGTAAGCCTATTGAAAATTTTGTTAAAATTGCTTCATTATTATTAAAGTTAGGAATAAGAATTCGTGATTCTTTGCAATGAAACCTTGTGTATTTTTAACACTTTCCAACCAGTTGAAAAGTTTATGACTTCGGTTTGTCTGGTCGTATGGCCGTCTGGCCATGCTCTAACTCCCGTAAATATGCTCGGATTGCCCTGTAATTGTTATATGTTATTGTCCTTATCTATAGCATGTTCGCTATTTCAACTGAAATGTGTAGCACTTATAGTTTTTTTACAGGAACACTCAAAAGAATTCCGTTACATTACGGTCTATAGGGAAAAATCATTTGCGGTTTATTTTAATGATGTTACACAATTTCAAACACATTGTAATTGATATATATCACTAAGGTGCATTACAAGAAGCTTAATATGGAATAGGATGTGCATAGCACTTATAGTTACTTTACAGGGACAGTCAAAAGAATTCCGTTACATTACGTCTATGGAGAAAAATCGTTTGCGGTTTAATTAAATAATGTTTCACTATTTTAAACACATTGGAATTTATATACTAAGATGAATAATCACTCACTTTTTGTCTATTACTTGGTGTGTATAAATTCTGTAGATCATATATAGGTCAGCACAAAAGTTCGCGAACACATTTCCGTTTATTGACAGAAACTCCAGATGGAGAATTTTAAACTGTGTTACGCGTTTCCTAACTAAACTAAAATTTAACATCCTATGTATAGTAACATATACAAATCTATAGATCATATACAGGGCTGAATAAAAGTATTCGGATAATTTTCCGAATATTGTATATGTTGGAAATATATGTTGGAAATTCCTGAAATTACGTTTTTAAATATGTTATGCGTTTTCCAAATTGTTTACTTAGATGTTATGTTTCAGCTTATTAAATGGTAATAATTTGTAAAATTATTTTCGAAGCGTTGGAAAGTGTTACATAATCTATGCTTGACGCATGAATTTTCGTTCTTGTTATTATGATGGACATAGTTGAATTTTATAAATTTTATAACCGTCTTCATAACCCCCCCCCCCCTCCGCCTGATTTTTCGTTCTTGTTGATTGAACAAATGGATTCCAACTCTGTTATTTTCTACGTAAAAATTATTTGCTGTACTGTGCTCTTCCATCTTTAAGTTTACCCCTCATCATTTTTAAACACTTTATAAATCTAACCTAGTTTTGTGTTATTTCATTGGTGCATTTTATAGTTTGTAACTCTAATATTGTAAGTGCTGTTTAAATGAATCATAACCAACGTAATTGCGGAGAAAAGCATTATGATTTCATTCATTTAAAAGACTGATTCCATTAACCGATGATTCATATAACCGGCGAAAATCTTTATTATAAACTCAAAACCCCCCCTAGAACCGAATTCTGGCTGCGCCACTGCCCGAATCAGACCCGCAATCCGACAAAGCTTTCGTCGACACGAACCTAGCCCAAACAAGAAAAAAATCCTATTGTAATGCAATTATGGTAAAGTTGCTACGATTATAGTTCTACAAGATTCCAACAGTTTCAGGGAAAATGCCAGTACTTTCTTATAGAAAAACTCGAATTATGCAATCGCGTGATTATATAAGGCGAGTTTTCCTCTAAGTAAATGCTGGTGCTTTTCTGATCTAAAGACAAGGAAATTCCCTGACTTGTAGGAACCCTGCTCTAGTATCAGTTTCATGTTTTAAGCAGAAAAATCAATATATATTACATACATATTAATATTCAAATACATAGATTTCCTCTGAAAAAAAAAAAACATTTTGGAGATTCTTTTGAGAAATCGGATCAAACCGAACTCGACCCACAAGTATCAAAACCCAACCCGAAATTGACCCGAACCCGAATGAATTGAACCCGACACGATTAGCAGTGAAAAACTAGAAGTAAACACGACACGCAACGAAAAAAATAGCGCCGACATGACCCGAACCTTGGGATGGGCCGTGTTTGGGTTACCCGACCCGATGCATAAGATTCTACCCGCAATCCGACCCCAGCCCGAAAAAAAATATTTCGTCTATCCGGATTCCGACCCGAACTCGAAATACTTTAAGTAAATCCTACTCGAAACCTGCAATCAGAGAAAATTGATCCACAATTTTAATGTAATCAGGGAAAAATAATCAATAATTGAATCTCCAATATAAATTTTATCTTTTATGTAAAATAAACATGCTAAGAGTCATTCAAACTCGAATAATAGTTTTTCATTAGAAATGATATTATGAAATTTTAGTTATAAAAAATAAAAACGGGTTAACCCAATCCGACCTGAAAATGTGAGTCTGCTAAACCCGCCTTGCAAAGAAAATAATAGCGTCAACCCGACGAGTCAGGTTGGAGCTAATTTTTTTCAAACTAATCCGCACCCGATTCGCGAATCGAATCGGGTGCGCATAACATCGGTTTACCTGACACGATGCTTCCAAGTCAAAATATTTTCCCCGGAGGCAATTGAATTTTAACCCCGATAGGGCCTCCAAGTATGCACAACAGGAAGGCAATAGTCCCCCTCTAGACCACCCTGTAGCGCCGCCATTCAAAAACGAGTTAGATGAGTAAACAAAGACCAGCTTGGGGTTAATCACAGATTAAATATACAGTAGAACTCCAATTATCCGAATCAATTGGGACCGGACCCCATTCGGATAATAAAAAATTCGGATAATTGGATTTTTTCCGAAAAAAGGGTCTATTTTAATTAATTACTGTATGTATGTTGAAAATGAGAGAAAAAAAGTATTTTTAAAGAAAAAGATCTTTTAATTAATTAAATGAAAAGGCAACACTTTTACATGTTTGCGTACTTAGAAGTGCCGTACATTAGTACAGTATGTACGTACCATACTGTAAATGAAAGTGATTGCTTGCTGAACATCTCGGTCAAAGTAAGCTATTTGACAATCTTCATCCGTTTTTGGGCAGCTAAGTCGCGCGTCCGCTTGACAGTGAGAAGTTGCATGTGGTCACACTCAGGCTGACGCTCCATCCACTTCAACGCAGTTTCAAGGCCGGCAAGTGCTTCACTAGCTGATGGTCCCGTGTCCGCTTCAACTTCGACATTAAGGTCATCTTCTTCCTCGACACTTTCTTCGCTCACACTTTCAATAAGTTCATCATCATTTAGAATTTGAAACCCAGGTTGGGCGTGCCTGCCACCTGTCGACGGACGACAGCCAATAATCGAACTGCACTATGAGACGATGACTCATCATCCCAATAATGTTCGCGCTTCGCCTACACTAGATTTGCGGAGGGAAGGACAATAGCGTACGTAGACAAAATCATTATTTTGCGAATCGCAGTACGTTTCCGTCTTAATTCTTTTTTCTGAAATTCTGAAAGTGATTCGGATAATCAGCGATTCGGACAGTCGGAGTTCGGATAATTGGAGTTCTACTGTACTACAATAATAAAAATAGAAAAATCAAACAGAAGTTTAGGGGAACCGAAACCGCAACCCCCAGAATCAAGAGCAGTGCTCTAACCATTCGGCCACCAAGTTCACTTCAAGACACAGATTAAATATACTATTAAATTAAATATGTTAAATATATTATTATATGGAATATATTTAATCTGTGGGGTTAATGACAGGTTCAGATACAAAATCTTCTCAACCAATCAAATGTTACTTACTGCTCTGATATGTATAGGTACTTTAGTTTCTCCCTTCCTCCAACCCTTCCCTTGCATTTTTTTATTTTTATTTTTTATTAAATGTCTGTGATTTTCAGGGCCGGCGCCAGGGGTGAGGCAAGTGAGGCAGCCGCCTCAGGGCGCACCCCTAGAGGGGCGGCATCTGGCTGGCATATTGCATGTGTCAAAAGAACGAGGGGGATTTTTTTTTTTCATATTTAAAATAAAAATACGGAGTACATTGCATATAATTACAGTCAAAGAAATTGCATATAATTACAGTGAAAGAATTCCGGTTACAATGTTTTAGTCCACTTTAGTAAATTTTCTTCGCGACGATTTTTGAATTATTAGTGATTTTTGACGAGATTTTTTTTTCTGCGTTTTGCGGTGATTTTTTAATATTCGTCAAAGGAATTAATTCGGATTCAAACTTTTAGCCTAATATAGTAAATTTTGTTCTCCGCGAGTTTGGAAATTTTAGTTGTATTTAATGCAATTTTCAATGTAATTCTCAGTGTCTGTTCGCATTCTGCTGCGATTTTTTGTTAATTTAGTAAATTTTGTCCTACGCGATTTTTAAAAAAATTCCGATTTTCAATATAATTTTTAGCATTTCCTGGCGTTTCACGGCGATTTCTTCACATTCATAAAAGAAATTCGGTTTCAAATATTTAGCCTAATATATTACATTTGATCTTCCGCAATTTTCAATGCGATTTTTAACGATTTTTACATAGCGTATTTTAAATTGATTTTTTTACATTCGGAAAATAATTCCTTTTGAAATGTTTTAGCCAATTATAGTAAATTTGCTCCTCTGAGAATTTTTAATTTTTAGCAATTTTTATGAGATTTCTAGCGTTTTTTATTTTGTTGTTGTTGTTTTGTGGCAATTTTTCTACCTTAGTAAAATAATTCCGGTTGTAAAATTTTAGCCATCTATAGTAAAGTTTGTCCTGTTTTCAATAAAGTTTATTCGGAATTCGTACAACGATTTTTGAATTTTTCTATGCGATTTTTAGAGTTTTTTTTCCCGTTTCGCGGAGATTTTTTGACGTTGTTAAAAAGATTTCGGTTTCAAGCCTTTACACTAATATAGTAAATTTTGCCCTCCTCTATTTTTTAATTTCAGCGATTTTTCGCGTTCTGCAGCGATTTTTTGACATTCGTAAGAGGCATTTAGCATCAAACTTTTAGCGTAATATAGTAAATTTTGTCCTCCGCAATTTTTGAATTTTTAATATGATTTTCAAGTCGATTTTTTCGCGTTTGATGACGATTTTTTGACATTCGTATAAAAGGAATTCTGTTTCAAAAATTTTAATCCAATATAGTAAATTTTGACCGCTGCGATTTTTGAATTTTTAGCGATATTTAGTGTTTTTTCGCGTTCCGTGGTAACTTTTCGACATTCGTGAATGATCCCTGTTACAATGTTTCAGTCCACTATTAGTAAATTTAATTCTCTACAATTTTTAGCGACTTTTAGCGTTTTGCAGCGATTTATTGACATTCGTACAAGGAATTCGGTTTCAAACTTTTAGCCTTATGTAGTGAATTTTTTCTCCGAGATTTTTGAATTTTTAGTGATTTTTAATGCGATTTAGAGTTTTTTCGAGTTTTTGCGTTTCTTGTTGAATTTTTTGACATTCGTAAAAAAAATTCAGTTTCAAACTTTTAGCCTATCATGTGATAGTGTTAAATTTTGTTCTCCGCGATTTTTGAAGTTTTAGTGATTTTTATTGCGATTTTCAATGCAATTTTTAGCATTTTTTGCGTTTTGTGGCGATTTTTTGATATTCATAAAAGGAATTCGGTTTCAAACATTTGGCCCAATATATTATATTTTGTATTCAGCGATTTGCAATGCAATTTTTAACATTTTTTTCGGTAAAATTTTTGAATTTCTGGAAAGAATTACTGTTAGAATGTATTAGCATACAGTAGTAAATTTTGTCCTCTGCGATTTTTTTTTTTTTTAGCGAGTTTGTTTTTGTGTTTCGCGGCAACTTTTCCGCATTAGTAAAAGGAATCAGATTTTAATCTTCTAACCCAATATAGAAAATTTTGTCCTCTTTTCAATAAACTTTATTGGGAATTCGTTCAGCGATTTTTGAAAATTTTTTTGTTCGATTTTTAGAGTTTTTAGCGTTTTGTGGCAGTTTTTGGACATTCGTAAAATATGTTTTTTTAATCACATTCTATCCCGCTCCTTGTCGCGTTTAACGGCGGGTCCAGCTTCGGCTGTAGTTTGTAATTTTTTTTTTTTTTTTTTTTTTTAAGACCTTAATAAAGGGGACCGGGAGGGACACTATGCTCTACAGACTTCTACTAGTCTGAGCAGTCCCTCTTAGGCTATCAAATCAAATCAAATCTCTTAGCCCAACAGTATATTTTGTCCTCTGCGATTTTGTATGCAACTTTTAGTGTTTTTTCCACAATTCGCCGCGATTTTTTCACATTAGTAAAAGGAATCCGGCATGAATCTTCTAGCCCAATATAGTAATTTTTTTCTCTTTTCATTAAATTTTGTTCAGAATTCGTGGAGTAATTTTTATATTTTTCGTGCTTTTAACTACGATTTTTAGTTTTTTCGCGCTTCGTGCTATTTTTTTATGTGCCTGGGCAACGCCGGTTGGGTCAGTTAGTTAAATTATTCTAGCAAATGAAAAACAATTATTTTTTAATATTAGGATGCTATAAAAAGCGATTTTGACAAAAAAAAAAAAAAAAAAAAATCAAGGCGAATTAGTATATTGAATTATTTATTTCACTGTTGGTACTTGTGTTTTTGTAAATATTACTGATGTAAAATTTAATCTTCATGTATACAATTTCAAATGATCATGTAATTTTCTATTCATATCATAAATTTCCTATTTAATTTCAAGAATGTGATGCGTAGTTTGCGTTAGTACGTTTATCTATTTTTGTCTTGATAATGTGATTGCTTTATGATATTGATTTCCGTACTATAATAAATGACTTCGCCGAAGAAAAATCAAGGAAAATTAGATCTTGAAATTTTGTTTTATTTTTAATAAATATTTTCTTTTAAATAATAAGGGCTAATAAGAGATTTGCTAATAAGGGATTTTATTTTTGTGCATGTTTCAAAAAGATATATAATTTGTTATTGATATCATTATTTTGCTATTTGAAATTCTATACTAATTTTATACACTAGCTGACCCGCCCGGCGTTGCCCGGGCAGATTATCATTGAAAAATATAACAGTGGAGTGGACTTCATAAATAAAAAAAAAGCCTGAATAATACTTATTTATACTAAAAATTTGTAAAAAAATTAAATAAGAGCTAAAATTTAAAAATTATAACAGTTACGTTTAAAAAATGAAACGGTCAGGGAAAATTATTACTCTTACTTTTCCCTTTTTACTAAAAATACCTTTTTAAAAATCATTGCTTTGTTTATATTTTTAATTTTATATTGCTAATTGTATTTTTTAATTATAAATATTAAATGCTTAAAAAATCAATATTTCAAATCATTGTTTCGCTTTTATTCCTGTAGATGGCAGAACCAAACAATGAGATGCATTTCATTTGGGTGTTGCCATTAACAATTAACAAATAATCACGATTTCTGTGCCACGTACGATAGCGTAATATAATATATAGATAATTTGCTTGTTTTTAAATGTTTTGGCTTAATAATGTATACTTTAAACTTAGCTTCATCTGAAGTAACTTTTTTTTTTTTTCCAAAGGAAAGCAAAGCGATTGAGATTTTGAAACGTCAATTTAATTCTTGATATGATGTGTTTTAGGTGCGGTCGTAATTATATAAATACGTAGCACCTATAGTCGTCCTCTGGTCCGTCTGTCTGCATATAACAGCGCAAAAACTACCCAACCGAATGATTTGAAATTTAATATATAGAATCGTTGCAGAATTTTGTCGAGTCATTTCAAATTTTATGAAAATCGAATCAAAACTTAAAAAGATATAATGAGAGTTTTCTTTATTCTATTAAATCCTATCTTACGTAACCTATATAATGTGAAAGCGCAAGTCATGTGACTGAGGAAAACAAATACGGGCTAACCACATCTTTTTCCATATGCCAGCAAGTGGCCATTTTTATTAAAAATTATTTTTTCTAATAAAATTGCATAAAAGTTACACTTTTAGAAAGATCGTTCAAAAAAATTGTCTGTTTGAGAGATGAGTTACAATCAACAATGTATAAGTACAGTGCCTAGAAGTATACTTCTAGGCACTGTAGTATAACGAAAGGGCACCTGACGTCACTGTTGGTTAAATTACTTTTGGTTAGTAAGAAAAACCTGTTCGTTCGTTATGACTCCTACTGCACACATGAGATGGGGCGATTTGATTGGTCTACGTTAAACTGGTCTATAATATGATTGGCCTACTTCGTCATGATGATTCCTGCAATGATCGCTACGACAAAAATGTAGTGGTAGATTGGTTGATGGAACTGTTTGTTTGTAAACATGCCCTTTCCTTATAGATTCTGAGATATAACTTCAGTGGAAATTACGTTAACTGAATATCTCAATCCATTAGAGTAAACAAACACAGGAGATTCGTTCATAATGAGTCATAAAAATCTTAAACCATGGAGGTAATCATTCGCAAGGCAAGATCGCCATAGTGAAAAAAAAAATCGCATTTGTAAACGTGGCATAACTAATAAGAAAAAAAAGGGCATGCTCATTTTTCTCCTAGCAGACGATATAATTCATTTCACTGAAATAATGAGGATGATTTGTTTTTTACATTGTGAAACTAGTTATAAAACGAACGCACCCTCCTATGTCACCTTTAACGTACAATTTCTAACTTGTTTGTAAATATTACTAGAATATGATAAAATTTTTATTCATTTAATTTCAAGTTAAATGTTGTTATATTTTCAAAATAGATGCAAAATTTCTTAAGTAATTTGATTATTTAAAATTTCTTTGCAAATTAATTTTATATATGATATTGTTTTCTTTTAAATAAATCAAAGTTAGCAAAATTAATTTACTTATTCTTAAAACAGTTTGAGAAGTGGTAAAAAAAAACAATCACGGCATAGGGGCGGCAAAATAATGCTCGCCTCAGTCATTGAAATGTCTAGCGCCGGCCCTGGTGATTTTCCCGCAAAATTGCTTTTCATGGATGCTAGACGTGGCAACGGGAGATGTTTAAGAAAGTTGAATTATGGCTGTGTTGGTGTTGATTGGTGATCTAATAATAAGCGGCAGGGAAACTCAGACGTCCATTTAATATTTATTTATGTTTTAATCTTAATTGGTTTGTTTAAAGCTTGTTCTGTTTGTGTTGTAAATTTGGTATAAAGCCTAGGCTGATGTCCTCCTAGTTTTCTTAAAGAAACTAGGAGGTACTAAAGGTAGGATATATTTTTTCTTGTTTTAACACAAGAGTTTAATAATGAGGAATCATTTTTTGCATTAAAAACTCTAGTGTGTAATTAATTTTAGCGTATTAATTATACTTTTAATTTTAAATAATATGAAAAACAATACTGAGATGTAATAAAAGAACGTAAACCTCAGTACCAAGGCTTTATCAGTGTATTATCACTGACTCTAATAAAAAATAAAAAATCACAGTGTCTCGAAAGCTTCGATCTAAAAGCGCAAGTCTGATACTTATTTTCTTTTTTACATGAAAATGAGCGATAGGAGATACGTTAGTCTATTTAAATATCTGAACAAGTTAGCTTTTCAAATGCATTCTGATATTGATATTTGTGTGATGTAGGTAATTATGCTCCATATTTTTTTTACTGTATGCTACCTAGACAATTTAGATAAAAAAAGAAGACGAGAACTCCAGTTAGGTTTGATTTGGCTCTAGATTTAATTTTTAACTCTAATTTATGTCCCATATTTGTATGTGTTCCATGATAATTAATGAAAACATTGCCTGGTCATTACATGTCAAATCAACGAAAAAAATGCAATTTTTGGATCTTGACGTCTCAGATTTCTATAATTTTTGGTGTATAGTTTGTATCCATGGTGTATATGTAAAATCTAATTTTTTAATTTTTTTTTTTTTTTTTTTTTTTTTTTTTTTTTATTAGTGGTTTTTTTTACGTTATTTTAAAAATGGCCAAAAGTATCAAATTTAGAAGTTTTCAATCGCACGATTCTCGACAATTCTGTAACAAATTGGGCTAGAGAGCTCAGTTATATCTTATTTGAAAGCTCTTTTTATGGGCTTTAATATGATATGCAACACTAACTATTTTGAGTAAAATAAATTTTTTGACAAGTTTTTAAAATGTTTGAATTTAAATTTTTCAAAAACTCCATTTAACATTCTTAAAAAAATATATATATGTTAATCTATAACTTTTTGACTACAAATATGCAAAATTGCAAGATGGAGAAATGATAGGACTTTGAGCTATTAATTTTTGAATAAGAATGGTTTATTGAAACTTTTCAGGTAACTCTTTCCTTATTACCTTAAAAATTAATAGTTCAAAATTCTATAATTTCACCATCTTGAAATTTTGCATACTTGTCACCAAAAAATCAAAGATTAACATATATATATATATATTTAAAAAATGGTGTTTTTGAACAAAAAAAATAAATAAAAATAATAATAATAATAAAAAGTGTTTTTAAAAAATTTAAATTCCAAAATTTTGAAAATTTGTGAAAAAATGTATTTTACGCAAAATAGTTAGTGTTGCATATCATATTAAAGCCCATAAAAAGAGCTTTCAAATAAGATATAACTGAACTCTGAGCCCAATTTGTTACAGAATTGTAGAGGATCTTGTGACTGAAAACATGGTTAAATTTTTACTTCTGACAATTTTTAAAACTCTGTAAAAAAAAAAATAAAAAGCTAAGGGGAAAAAAATAATAAAACAAGATTTTTCATATATACTATGGATACAAACTGTAAAACTAAAAATTATGGAAATCGGAGATATTGAGTCCAGACCCCACGTTTATTTGACATGGGATGACTGATTCATTCCATGTCAAATCAATGAATTAAATGCAAATTTTGGACCTTGACATCTCAGATTTCTATAACTTTTTATTTATAATTTGAAACCATGGAGTATATGATAAATCTATTTTTAAATTTTTTTCTTAACGTTTTTTGTTTTTTACAGAATTTTGGCCAAAAGTACGAAATTTAATGAAGCTTTCAACCGCAAGATCCTCTGCAATTCTGTAAAAAATTAGGCTAGAGAGCTCAGTTATATATTATATGAAAGCTCTTTTTATGGGCTTTAATATGATATGCAACACTAACTATTTTGAGTAAAATAATTTTTTTGATAAATTTTCAAAATTTTTGAATTTAATTTTCACAAATGCCATTTTTACTTTTTTTCAAAAAAATATATGTTAACCTTTGATTTTTTGGCTACAAGTATGCAAATTTTCAAGATGGTGAAATGATGGAATTTTGAACAATTAATTTTTAAGGTATAAGGAACCAGTTACTTGAAAAGTTTCAATAAACCATTCTTATTCAAAAATTTATTGTTCAAAATCCCACCATTTCTCCATCTTGAAACTTTGCATACTTGTAGCCAAAAACTCAGTGATTAAAATATGTTTTTTTGAAAAAAAAAAAAAAAATTAAATGTTTTTGAAATATTTTAATTTAAAAATTTTGAAAATTTTTCAAAAAATTTATTTTACTCAAAGTAGTTAGTGTTGCATATCATAAAAAGAGCTTTCAAATAAGATATAACTGAGCTCTATTGCCCAATTTGTTACAGAATTGTAGAGGATCGTGTGATTGAAAACATGGTTAAATTTGATACTTTTGGCCATTTTTAAAATAACGTAACCCCCCCCCCCCCCCCACTAATAATAACAATTTTTTTTAAATTAGATTTTACATATACTCCATAGATACAATACTATAAACCAAAAATTATGGAAATCTGAGATGTTGAAGTCCAGAACCCACATTGATATGACATGGAACAACCCCTAAATCTCTGCAAAGAAATAGAAAAAGATAAATCTTTAATCTTTTATACATATAAAAATAAAAAATCATTAAACATACATAAAAATAGAAAAATCCTGGATACCTTATTAGCATTTTTTTATTAAATTAAGAAATCTTTGTTCAGAAACGTGTATGCAACATATAGTCATAGGGAAAAAATGCACACCAAGTGCTATTTTATCACCAAATTGTCGCAGAAAAATGTAAAAGGTACCATCCACCTGTGTCTACTGTCTGCTGTCTGAATTTAAATGCAATTTTTTAAATAAAGGTCATCTGCATATTAAAAATTATGCCAACTTTCATTTTTCAAAAGGTAACACCATTTTTGATATTTCGAGCTCCTTGGATCTTAGAAGACTGCAAAAAGATATAATTTATGTACTTTTTCTTAAATTTTAATAGAAAATGTGCTGTGGTTGTCTCCATAATTTCAAAAATAAAATTAAGATCTTTGAAGGAAAAGTATCAGGAATATTCAATTAGTTACCAGAAAAGCTATATAAAAATTCTAAATATAAAATAAACTTATTCTAAATTAAATTCTACAATTTTTTTCTGGTTACTTTTTAAGATTTTTCTATAGACAACAGAATATTGTTCCCTTCGACCATCAAACAGAAAAATTCTCTATTATATCTTGAAATCTAATGATAAAAATGAGTTGTACATCGTGTTTTGGACAACACTTATTCTTTTTATGTAAAATTTAATGTAGGTCATAATTCATAATTTTTTCAAATTTGAATTTCATAGTTAAAAATAGGGTTTTGAATTAAAAAAATGCCTAAATTGTGTTTGGCTACATTCAATATATCTCATGTGAGAAAAAAAATGGAACAGATGTGTTACACTCACACACCAGTGTATGGCGACTTTTTGATTGGTGCTCTTTCCAGATCCGTGTCACACTAATAACTTAATACAAGCTTAATAGCCAGGTTACCATTAAAGGAAAAAATCCCCAAAGTTTGGTAACTTTTTATCTTTTTGTAACCGATTAAAGAAAAGAAAAAAAAAAGGTGTGTGAGTGTAAGACATCATAGCTTCATAGCCAAAGAAACATTTCATTCAGGTAATTTTTTGGGACAATGTAAATTAAAGCTTGTAATGTGAATTTAACATATCCTCAAACTTTGATACCTTCTATGAAGATATAAGAAAAAAATGCATACACTATATACATTTCCAGGCTGCTTTGATTCAGGGAATTCAAAGTATCAAAAGTTGGTCTTACCAGTACCATTTTTGAAGGCACATGCCTTTCTACCCGTTAAATTATAATAATAATTTTCTCAGTTAAATATGGCAGCAAAAGAAAGTCTGAGGGAGAAAAAGTATACAGCAAAGAGAAATTTGCCAGTAACCTTTTTACTCAGAATTTTTAATTTAAAATGTTCATTTTTATATCTAACAAATATAAATAATTTTCGAAAAAAAAAATTCTTCATATTTATAATATTTTTTTTTCCATTTTAAACTTTACAGACTACAAAAACATTAATAGTTTTATTTAAAACAAAACAGATGTAGATTTTTTTTTTTTAATGATGGAAATATTTCACACTTTAAACGCATAACTTCGAGTTAATATTCAGTAATTAATGCTTTTTTAAATAATTCTATTGTTTTATTTATAATATTAATTTTTAATTATAAAATTTTATTTCAGTGAAGTCAAATACAGTTCAAACATTACTATAAAATAGATATTTAAAAACCCAGCAAAGAATAATTCGGAAGTAACATTTTTACTGAAAATCCTAAATTTAAAATGTCCATTTTGAAGACTAATGATGACTAATTTTCAAACAAAATATTTTTAAAAACAGCATATGAAAAACATTGTTTTATTTAAAGCAAAGCAGATTTTGATTTTCTTTTATCATAGAAATATTTCACATTTTATTATATAATCAATAATAATAATTTTTTTATGTGAATATACAGGGTGTCCATAATTAAACAACCCTACTTTAAAGTTGTCTACAGACGAAACTATTGGTCAGAAAGTTGTGAAATTTCGTGAAGGACATAATGAAGGAATGGGAATTTGTTTAAGCGAAAAAAAATTTAGTTCAAAATTTCGCCACCAGATGGCGTTTTTAGTGAATTACACATTTATAATACACTTACGATAGTTTACAAATTTTTATTTCAACAAAACTTTTTTCACGATATATTCTTAGCATTTTCCAGAACACACTACGGGCAACATAACATACAACTGTGGAACCTGCTATCTTACGATTTCAGATGATAGCTGAAAATGATGGTGGTCAAATGGAAAATGTTTTGTTGCAATAAAATATATAAATGTATGCTAAATGTGTAATTAATTCATTAAAAACGCGCTCTGGTGGTGAAATTTTGAACTAATTTTTTTTTCGCTTAAACAAATTTCCATTCCTTCATGATGTCCTTCACGAAATTTCACAACTTTCTGACCAATAGTTTCGTCTGTAGACAACTTTAAAGTAGGGTCGTTTAATTATGGACACCCTGTATAACAATTATTAGAATGATGTTTCTTTAACAATGAAAAAAATAATTATTATTTAATTCAATAGTCAAAGCCTTTTAAATAACTTTATTATTTTATTTATATAATATTAATTTTTAACACATTGAGTGCCACACATATTTTTAAGGAAATCCCCCTCAGTCCACGCACGCTCCCCAGGTCCTGATTACCGGTGGGGCAAATATCCACCAGTAAATTTAAACAGAAGTTTTCAGCTTATTTACACTCCATATTCATGCAAAATTTCTCTATAAAATAGGCCAATAATTTTTATTCATTTTTTCCGGTGGGAGTTTGCCGTTTTTTAAAGTTTTATATCATATTTTACACTGTTAGCCACCAGTGACTGACACAGTCTAAACGTAAAGTTTAGTGTCAGTCACCGATGACTGACGTGGCACTCAACATGTTAATTATAAAATTTTATTTCTTCAGAGAAATGAATTCAGTTCAAACATTAATATGAACAGTTGTTTAAAAATAAAATTAACATTTTTATAATTTTAGTTTGATTTCCTAAAAAGCATTAATCGAAATTGTTGAGACGTGTAAGATTTTTTCTCGATTTAATATCTTTAATCTTCATAACAAAAGAAAAAATTAATTTATATATATATATATATATATAACTTTATGTAAAATTAAACCATTGAAACATAAGAAACTGACCATACACAATGAAATCACAATACCAAAGAGCCGTGTCAAATTACAAATTAAAAAATGTAGTCCTAATAAATGAAACATTAATTCAAATGAAAAATAAAAAAAAAATAAAATAAAAACTTCAAGAATATAAGCACAAATGAAAGCTTATAATGTAATTCACTTTTTCAAGGGCTAGGAAATTACATTTATAACCATAGAACGATTGTTTTCAGTATATGATACCAGCTTATGCCAAAAATCATGTCATATCCTGCCGAACAATCGTTGAAACAAGATTGAATAACAAGACCTTTTAAAATGGAATATTATAAATCATACAAACAATTTGAATAAGAGTGGGAAAAAGAAAAAAAAAGAAAGATACAGAAAATTCATATTACTTACATTAATAATTTACCCATATTCATTAGTATAATTCCAGCACATGTTCGAAAAATGTATCTAACAAAACAGGTTAATTTCACAGTTAAAAAGAATATCCTTCAGATCATAAATTGTAACCAACAGTTTCAGTTATTTTTATTTAACTACAGAGATTACAACATTTTATTAATTTAAAAATGGAGAAAAAATATATATAAAAAAATCTATCAATTAAGTTACTTTAATTTTAATTTAATAAATTAAAATATATTATATTAGTCGATAATTTAAAATTATATCATAAAGATTATCACTACTATTCTAAATTTCCAACAGTTATAATGTTTTAAATTACTTATACTGCTGCCATCTAGTGTAAAAAATATTAGACTATACTTATATTTTAGTATAATAGTTAATGCAACATATAAATTGCTTTTGCTGCTGACATCAAGTGTATAGATATTAAACTATATCTGGAATATTATTTAATGCTACGTAAAATTACTAATTTGCAGCTGTTATGTAGTGTAAATATATTAATTTTACTAGTTATATATATATTATATAATATAATATTATATATATTAATATATATATGTTATATATAATATTAATATAATATATAATATTATATTTATCTATATATATATTATATATAACCATTAAATGAATGTTACAACCACCAACAAAAACTGTGTAATTATGAATAAAATTAAAATAACTAATTGAGAACAAAACAGATCCCCCCAACAAACTGAATATAGATACCAAAAACATAGTATTAAAAAAAAAAAAAAAGGAGCAGAAATTAAATAATGTAAATTTGTAGAATTTAGACAGAATCTCCAGGCCCCAAATGCCTAAATTTCACGAATCAAATGTGTGGTTTCATCTTCATATTAGCCATAAAATAGCTAAAGAATATGAATTTGGGACAACCACACCCAGAATGTAGAGAAATACACAATGAAACAACAAATCAGTTCAAAATAAAATATGATTAAAAAGGATTGAGGGAAAAAAATAAAAACATGAAATTACCCCATTTGAAAGCAAAATCCAAACTTGAGTCAGCATATTACAAGAATTAAAGTTTTATGCAAATGTTGCCAAACAAAAAAGAAAAAAAAGTTAATTAAAAATTGATGGATCAAGGAGCAACATGTAATGCATAGCCAGGCACATACCAAAATATATAACACCAGCACCCTCTATAGAAAAATTAAAATTGAACTCCCCATAAATTCAAAAGAATAAATCAATGAGGTGCTGCCATCTGTTGGTAAATATATACAATTATAGAATTTATTACATTATTGGATGATGTTTTAAAACAAATGCTGTCTTAAGACAGATAATTGAACAAAATTATATGTTAATAAATTTATTGTATTAGAAATAATGAATAAAAGATGTATTACAAAATAAATAAATAAAATTAAAAATAAATGAAACTTATGATTATTGATTAATGTATCACATAAATATTTGTACCTATCGATGACATATCACCATTTATATTACTGTGACACACTGCATCAATCTTAAGTTAATTTATAATTAATAAAAAATGTATATAATAAAGATGCTAAGGAATTAATATTAATAATTAAATTTTGAAATTAATTAGTTACATTTAATGTGTCAACAAACTTTCTTAAAAATTAAATACACATGATATAAGGGGAGAGAGTAAAATAAAAATAAATACATGCAATCTATTCTCATTTAAGAAAATAAACTATGTATAGAAGCTAATATGATATTGTCTGCATTGGGCTAGAATTTAAATACAAGTAATCGTAAAATTATTAATGGATATGAATACATTTAATGTGATAAATAAATAAATATATAAATATAACTAAACTAATATGTATATAAAAAATCGAAACAAAGTCCATTACAAAATGTGTAATTGCTTCGTAGTTCTAAATCAAATGCCCCTTTCCATTTTTTTGGTTGTTAAATTAACCAATGCATATTAACCAGACAACACCACCACACCTCCTTAATCTATCATCTACCCACCCATCTGTCCTATTATATATATATATATATATATTTACATTTTTAATTTTAAAAAAAATATTTTCTTATTTTATATATTTTTATTTTTTTTATGCATGTGTTAATTTGTTTTTTTAAGATTATTAATGTACTAATTATATATTAAAGAATATATGAATTTTTTTGGAAAACCAAGTTTTAATGCATCATAAATTAGTTTTTTAAGATTGTTGTTAATTAGATGAGAAGAACATAACACTTTATTCTATATATATGATTAAGGAGTATATTATGATATACAGAATTATGAAGACAAGATTTAAAATTAGTAAATGTATTAACTTTGAATTTAAATTCTTTACATTTGTCATATAGATCAATTATTGTTTTGTTTTCTTTTAGTGTAATTTTAAGATATAAAAAGTTAATTGTATTGTTAGATAGGAGGTTTTCTGTTAATTCTAAATTAGTAGGATAATCTACTGGAAATTGAGAAAAATTGGTTTGATCAGTGGCAATTAAAATTATGTCATCAATATAATGATATAAATGTATATTACTATTAATAAAAGTACGTTCATAGTGATATAAGTTTGAAAATAAACTGGATGTACAACCACCTTGTGGTATACCAACAATCTGTAAATATAATGTGTTATCATGCATGATAAAATTATTATATATAATGAAATTTGTTAGTTTTAAAATAAGCTGTATCTATATGCAATGGTAAATTCAGTTTATGATGATACTTTTTAAATAATTCATTATTTATATACATTTTTTTTTTTTTTTGCCAACATTAATTTTGTATTGACTTATGACTGCTAGGGGATTTTATATTGTCTTTTGATGTTAGTTTGCTTAATGGGACTTTATATGTATATAGTTTTATTATATTTAATCAAGTATTAAACAATCATTAATCTTATTATTTTTTCTTTTATGGTTATTCAAGTACTTTATAAAAATAAGTTTGTTTCAAACAAAATTTATTAATATACGTTATTATATTTTTTATATGTATCTCTTGCAATTTTTATTGCTTTCAAACAACATGGCAGTTATAAGTAAAATGTTAGATACTGGCAATTTAGGCCTTGGTGGATCCAGGACAAATGCTCGGTACAGGAAGATTATTAGGGATCTTCCTGGATTGTTATCAGATAACCTATTCTATTGTCCCAAGCCTGTACTATGTTTTCGAGAGTGTGAATCTAAGCGTTGCCTTACATGTCCTTTAGCTGATAAGTCCCAGATTTCAAATAATCACAATCTTAATTTGGTAAAATTTTGCAAAGCATACAATGTAATCTATTCATTGAAATGCAATTCGTGTAATATGGAATATATTGGACAGTCTTGTCAAAAATTACATAAGCGGCTAAATTTACATCGTTCTCATATTGATAAATTTAAAAATTCTAAATTTCAAACTACTCATAATACTATTGAATATACTTATTTCAAAAATCATGATTTTAAAAATATTACCGTAATTTCTGGAAGAAACGCCGCAGTGGCGTATACGCCGCACGACGAAAAATTGCACAAAAAAAATAGAGAAATGGTTGTAAACGCCGCAGGTGAAATTTCGGTATATAGGCTGTAATCGTTAATGACTTGCAAACAGAAACACATTAATAAACTGAATTTAGAAATCGTTCCATTCTAAATATACAGCACACGACACAACACTACAGCCATCCTAAGACAACTGTTTACGAAATGATTAGTTAATCAAAACAAATCCGAATTAAACAACCAATGTAATGCGTATATATACCTTGCCAAACATACACTTGCTGATGAAAACACATTTCAAGGAAGATCATGGAAGTGACGCGTGGCTAAAAACATGAATAATGACGAGAGCAGCAAATCAGACAAAGACTTGTCTGGCGCCATCTCTCGGAACAAAAGCGTACTACGCCAATCGATTATTCGATAATCGTCTCAATCGAACATCGCCGTGTGCCATGAATGAAAATAACTGAAGCATGGCATTAGACTGTTTATGAAATAAATATAATTTATCAGCTATTGTAAAGTAAAAATTAACTGCCATCTCTCGGAACGAAAGCGTATTATGCCAATCGATTATTCGATTATAGTATCAATCGAACATCGCCGTGTGCCATGAATGAAAATAACTGAAGCATGGCATTAGAATGTTTATGAAATAAATATAATTTATCAGCTATTATAAAGTAAAAATTAACTGCTTTTAAAGAGTGAACTATTAATATTGAACTGAGAACTAGAGAAATATGGGTAAGTTGAATATATATTAACTATAGTAATTACGTTTTTATAATAAAGATATACTGTTGATATGTACTGTTTATGAGCTTTATACTGAGATTAAATGAATGTAAATAAAGGTGAAATATGAATGAAAGTTAATGAATGCATGTGTTTAAAATTGTATCTGAGGCAGTAAGACTAAAAGCATTAAATGAAGGTTTGCTTTTCACAACAATTTTCAACAAAAAATTTTAAACTGCACGTAAACGCTGCATCGCTTGAAATTTTAACTTTAAAACACGTAAACGCCGCGGCATTTCTTCCGAAAATTACGGTACTATTAAAATACGAAAAAATTTTACCGAATGACTTTTTCTAGAATCTAAATATATAAGACATTTTAATACTACTTATCCTTATGGATTAAATCAATTAGTATACAAAAAATCACATCCTGTATTTTCAGATTTAACTAAATATGAAAATTATAAAAATCTTTATTCAGGATTAAATTTTTCAAACATAAAAAAAACTTCAAGATCTGGTAGAGGTAAACATAATAACAAAAAATACACTGATGATATTGTGATACAACAGGAGCTTGATGATCTTGAGGCACAATTTTGTAATGATTATTGTTGGCTTGCTATCAGAAAACATGTTTTTAGTATTAAAAAGAAATATTTAAACCAATATTTCAAGGTATTTAAAAAGAATCAATATTCTCCACATTTTTGTGATATCTTTTATGATATTCTTCATTATAGAGCAAACCTATTGAATACAAGTCTTTCTAATAAACCTAAATATAAAACTAATAATACACAACTAATTATAAATTTTTCCAATTATGTATTTAATAATATCAATTTACACAATATCATAAACAACACTACTAATAATTTTCCAATAAAAAATTTTACCATTCACAAGACATATAAATATAATCGCACACTTGGACGTAAAATTTTTAATTACAATTCTTATGCAAAACAATTGGTCTCTTCAAATAATTACCCTTGTTATTGTAATGACCCAAAATTTCAAAAGTACATAAATACAACACATGGTCATATCATTACTGGGGATCTTAATATTGTAGAACAACCTATTTTACAAAACTTAATGCATAATGGAACAAAATTTCGCCTTCCATATAGGTGTAATATCAAATCCATAATATTGCAGTTTATTCAAGATATTGATTTATTTATATATAAAATTGCTATTGATTACAATAAACCAATCGAGTATTTTAGTGAATGGAGATTTTCTGTAATAGATAAATTAAAAAATGAAATTATGAAAAAATATCAACATATTACACATGCAGCTTTTAAAAAAATAAATAAACATATATCAGAATTACAAAACAAATTTATAATTACTTATGTAGATAAATCTCCAAATAATTATGCTATCATTTGTAAAGAGTACAGTAGAACTCCAATTATCCGAATCAATTGGGACCGAACCCTATTCGGATAATCAAAAATTCGGATAATTGGATTTTTTCCAAAAAAGAGGTATATTTTAATTAATTACTGTATGTATGTTGAAAATGGGAGAAAATAATTATTTTTAAAGAAAAAGAGCTATTAATTAATTAAATGAAAAGGCAACACTATTACATGTTAAGCGTACTTACAAGTGCTGTACATTAGTAAAGTATGTCCATACCGTACTGTAAATGAAAGTCATTACTTGCTGAAAATATCGGTAAAAGTAAGCTGTTTGACAGTCTTCATCCGTTGTCGGGGAGCCAAATCGCGCATACGCTTGACTCAGAAGTTACATGTGGTCACACTCGGGTTGACGCTCTATCCACTTCAATGCAGTTTCAAGGCCGGCAAATGCTTCACTAGCTGATGGTCCACTGTATGCTTCAACTTCGACATTAAGGTCATTTTCTTCCTCGACACTTTCTTCTCTCACACTTTCAATAAGTTCATCATGATTTAGAATTTGAAACCCAGGGTCTTCGCGGCGGGAAAGACAATAGCGCGCGTAGACAGAATCATTATTTTGGGAATCGCAGTACGTTTCAGTCTTCATTTGTTTTTTCTGAAATTCTGAAAGCGATTCGGATAATCAGCGATTCGGATATTTGGAGTTCGGATAATTGGAGTTCTACTGTACTATAAAGTGTTAATTCACAATGCAATTAACACAAGTAATATTTTTAATAAAACTAAATTAAATATTGAAATTAATAATAGAAAATTATTAAATTATCACAAATTACTAAAAATCAAATGTAATAATTTAATTTATCCTTATCTTGTTATAATTCCAAAATTTCATAAAAATCCAATTAAATTTCGCACAGTTACAATCGGGTGTAACACATATAATGATAATGCAAGCAATTTACTACTTAATATTTTAAAGCAGATATATGATATAACGTTAAAACATAATAACCAACATTGCCTAAAAAACAGTTTTCAACTTATTAATAAAATACATAATATCAATCCGGTAAAATTCATAAAAACATTGGATTTTAATGATTTATTTAATAACATTGATATAAAAGACTTACATAAAACAATGTGTTTATTATTTAAAGAATTTAAATCTCAATTAAAATTAAAAGAACATATTTCCGTAAATTTTTTTAAAACTTTACTAAATTTTACATGGCATAATAATTACATCATATATGACAATATTATTTATAAACAATGCCAGGGAATTCCGCAGGGCGGGACCGCTTCTAGTATTCTCTCTGACCTTTACTTATATTATTATGAAAGAAATATTAGTCCGAACAATGATTATGTATTTTATCGCTATATTGATGACATTATCATATTTTATTTCAATGATAAAAATTGCACATCACCACTCAATTTTTATCCTAATCAGCTTAAATTAAGCGAAAATGATTTAATTAATAATAATATAAATTTTCTTGACTTAAAAATTAATATTAATGATAATTATAAATTAATATTTGATATTTATGATAAGAGATTTGATTTTCCATTTAAAGTAAATATTTTTACAAATTTTGCTTCATGTTTACATAAATCAGTTTATAAAAATATAATTATGAATTATCTTCATCGTATAAAATACCTATGCTCAGATATAAATAAAAACAAAAATATTTTATTTATTCGAGATCAAGCAAAAATATATGGTTATCCAATTTTTATGATAAATTCAATCATCAACTCTTTTAAATAACATTTATTGTTTTTGTGTGCGATAACATATATAACAAAAAATTATTGTTTTAGTGTGCGATAACATATAACAAAAGATATAGCACATTACAATTATAACATACATATATACAATTAAAACATATAAGAACATTTATTAATTGATTGAACATTATATACACTTTATATAGTCTGTGATAGTGCGTTTAGCCGATCACCTCTGTTTTAAGTATTACTGATGTTCAGTTTTAAAACATATATAAATTAACTTATACAAAAAAACACATAAAATTATACATGGATAACATTGATGATTATAAATCACTAACATATCTATATGCAATATATATATATATATATAGTGTTTTTTTTTTTAAAGTTTAATTTTAATAAGTCTTTTAAATACTGCATTGCATTATAAAGATTGAAACATAGTAGTAATACTATTAATTTAATTTTTTTGTAAATAAATTTTGTGATATTTTAAATTGTTTGATATATTTAATTTGATATTTAAATCAATCTCTAAATTCTATAATATATTTAAGTAGAAGTAAAATAAAACATTAATTATTTTATATAAATTCTATAATATATATATATATATATATATATATATTAACACAGATGGCAGCACCAGCACTTTGTATTAAAAATATCTCTTTTACATAATACATACTCTTGTTAAGAATATTTGAAATGCTGTGTAGGATGGATTTAATTCTGGGTAAATTTATTCATATAGTGGGATTTTGTACGATTTTAATGTAAAACTACAAGGAGTATTGTTTTTTAATGTTTATATATATAATTAAATCTAATATAGTGGATATGTAACTCAATTTTGAATAATTATCATACCAATAGATGGAGGCACCTTACTTGTCAGGTAGATGTTGATAATATTGTTAATATTATATTTAATTTACCTATAGAGGGCGCTATCGCTTGTATATTTATTTTACTTTTAGGGATTAAAATTGAATGGAGTATTTGTATATTCACGGATATAATTTTGTTATTAGTGTATTATCACAAGAATAAATTTGTGTGTTTTTGAATCAATTTGTGTTGGGGTGTCATAGTTAGGGTAATATTTCAAAAGATGTGCTCTCAACTTGTCTTTCAAATAATTTCTCTCAACTCGACTATGTCAACAAGTATGAGATATTTCATGATGTGTGCCATGTGGACATGTGGTATCATGGAGAACTTGTGATGTTTAAGGATTCTGGATAATTATTGAGAGTAAAATATTTTATCTATTCTTTACAGGTTTTTTATTTCCAATTTTATTATTTCAAATTTTAATATTTCCAATTGTTTTCTAGTAATAATTTAGTATACCTGGGTGATTCTACTGATCTTAGCATATATTCCTGTGGAATTATGAAATACTGAATTATTTTTTAAAACACATGTGGGTACATCCAGGCTGATGATTATATCTACATGTGTTTTTTCATATCCAATTCTGATTTAATTCTCTTGTTGTCCAATTTTCCATTGTATATGGTTCATATTTCATTTCTTAATCCATTTGTATTCACTTGATAGCAACTCCAAATTATTATTATTTTTTCTCTCTCTCTCTTTTTAAATTTTCTTCATGTTTTCAGTATTTTTGGCCAATTACCATTGAAGCACAAGCTATGGTAATATTATGATTGCACGTGTTAATCTATTAGCTATGTGGTATTCTGTCTACACATTATCATTAATTATCTCTTTGGAGATTTAAGTAGAATGATAAAGAACTTGATATGTTTTTTGAAATTCATAGATATTATAATTATATATATATATATATATATATATATATATATATATATATATATATATATATATATATATATATATATATATATATATATATAAATTATCTATAATATTATATATACATATATAATATAATATGATATCGTCGATATGATATCGTATGTCGATGCAGGTTTTTTTTCTTGGGGCCCATTTATTGAAAAATAAAGGTTATTTTTGTGAAATTTATTATATTTTTGTGAAAAATACATTTTGTAATGGAAGTTGAAATCCAGCTAATCAAATTCGAACCAAGCATTTATAAACAAAAGCTTTTTTAAATCCTTTTGCTGAAGTTTTCCTCTCTGGTGAACTTGTTTGTTTAAAAATTACACATTTTAAAACATCACAAAATAATAAATAAATAATAAATAGTGAGTTTTTATGGAATAGAATTTTGTGAAAGGATCTATTTTAGTAAAAGGAATTTTATGAAGGGGCCCATTTTATCAAATTCATTTTTGTGAAGGGGCCCAAAATTTTGTCTGGATCGACCCCTGGATATATAAAATATAATATTATATTATATATACACACAATATAATATATTTTAATATTATATATATATACACACACAATATATTTTTTATATATAATATTATATATATACAGTATGGAACCATTTATCCGGAATCCAGTTAACCGGAAAACCAGTTATCCGGAATGATATTTCCAATTGACTGATTTCAGAATCTTTCCAGAAAAAAGTGCCATGCAGTGCCAGTTTGACATGTTCATTGCTTGATAGATAACCACATACATTGTACAACTTGATCAATATCTTGGATTTAAAATGAAAGCCTGTTTAGTTTGATATTGAGCATTTTGAGTTTTATGCAGTATTATTGTTTCCAAGGTATTGCCAGAATTTGCTTTCTTCAAATTCTGATTAATCTTTGATCCTGAAAGGATCTGAGCCTTAATCAGAGTAATCTAGTAATTAATTTAAAATCAGTAGCAATGTTACAGCCACATATATTCTACAAATCTCATCAAACAGGTATTGTTTAATGTCCAACCAGTTATCCAGAAAAACCAGTTATCCGGAATACATCTGGCCCCGACCATTCCGGATAAATGGTTCTGTACTGTATATATATATATATATATATATATATATATATATATATATATATATATATATATATATATATATATATATATATAAAATATATTGTATATATATATAATTAATTATAATATCTTTGAATTTCAAAAAACATTAATCAAGTTCTTGTAACATTCTAATTAAATCTCCAAAGAGATAATTAGTAATAAAGTGTAGACAGAATACCACAAAGTTAATAATTTAACAAGTGCAATCATAATATTACCATAGCATTTGCTTCAATGGTAATTGGCCAAAAATACTGAAAATATGAAGAATATTTAAAAAGATGGAGAACAAAAAAAAAAAAATATAATAAACCATAAATTGTTAATAATTGGAAGTTGATATCAAGTGAATACAAATGGATTATAAAATGAAATATGAACTAAATATAATGGAATATTGGATAACAAGAGATTTAAATTAGAATTGGATATGAAGAAACACGTGTAAATATACTCATCAGCCTGGATGTATCCACACGTGTTTTAAAAATAATACGGTATTTCATAAATATACTGGCATTTATTCAAAGATCAGTATACTCATCCAGGTATACTGTATTATTACCAGAAAACAATTGGAAATAGTAAAATTGGAAATAAAAAACTTGTAAAGAATAGATGAAATATCTTACTCACAATAATTATCAAACCTCCGTAAACATCACAAGGTCCACATTTTCCATTACTACTTCATAGCACACAGCATGAAATATCACAATCTTGATGAGATAGTCAAGTTGAGAGAACATATTTTGAAATAACACTTCAATTATTACACCTTACCACAAATTGATTTAAAACACACAAAATTTATTTTTGTGATAAAAATAAATAAATACAATCAAAAACAAATTTATATTTGTGAATTACAAATTACCCATTTAATTTTAATATTTAAAAGTGAAATTTAAACACGTAAGCGATAATCACCCCCTATAGGTCAATTAGAAATATTTTTAACATTTATTTGACAAGAAATGTGCTGTCCTCTATAGGAAAAATAAATATTCAAAATTAAGTTAGATTTACATGTTTATTATATTAGCTTTAATAATATATATAAATAGTAATAAGTAAATATATATATATATGTATGTAATATAATATACTATGATATAATAATATATATATTATACACTATAATGCCATAATTGATGGGAACTTTCAGTTTTAGACATTTTTTCGAATATTTTAAAATAAACATGTCAGATTCTTTTGGGGTATTAGGATTAAAAAGAACAGGTTTGACTTCATATTTATCAATGTTGATTTGATAAGTAGGACAATTAGGGGACCAACAAAAAATTAAAGAAGAAAAATAATACTTGGGATCACCCTGTAAAATAAAATGCACGAAATGATTTACCGCTACAGAATATACATAGGCAGACATTGTATAATATGTGTACTCATTTGTGTAAGAATAGCATGCATATTAATTGAGATATAGCGATTTTTTTAAAAAATTAAAAAAATTCTTGCATGTTTTTTGCTTATAAAATACAGGGTTTTTAACCAAATTTAACGTCAGTTTCAGAAAAATTGACAAAATGTAGTAGAAATCATATAGTGTGATTGAAATATAAATATATTAAATATTTAAGGAAATATGGACAGTTGTATGAAAGAATTTTTATCTGCGCATGCGCGAAAGATAACAAAAAACTTTTTGCCTAATTTAATACTCAACACTATGGAGCAACTTATAAAAAAAAAAGCAGTCAAATATCATAAAAATTCAGAGAGATATCGGCGTTAGAGTGAGCTGTTTTTTAGTTTCTGACTAAAACTCGCTGAATGATAGGGGATTGTCCACAAATTGATATATTTAAGTTATTTGGCAGCGGTCGGAGAAAATTTTTAGAAAAAACAATTTAATTATAACTTACGCTTATGTTTAGGAAGATTTTGACTCTAAACTACGAAGAAAAGGAAAATATACATTGATTACATCTAGGTAAATTGAGGAGTTTATGGTAAAATTTTGTGAAATTTAGCCCAATAAGCAAAACACTCTACAGTAAATTTTCGAGAAATTACGTTTTGTGTATTAGACCAGTAAAATTAGGAAAGTTTGCCATAATACATGCTAGGAGATAAAAATTAGTACAGTTGTTCATTGATGACTATGTAAAAAGTCCTGATGGATAGGAGGTGAGTGGGGGGGGGGGGGGGGGGGTTCAAATAAATTACTTTTTTTAGTTTTTTACAAAAATCTCAGAAACTGTTGGTTTTCATGAAAAAATTGCTCCGATATAAATTAAAGAACATAAAATTATCTACAAATGAGAGTTATATACAGTGGAACCTTGATTATCCGTCAGCCAGAAAACTGGAGCTTTGACGGATTTTCCGCAAAAAATTCACTTTAATTTCAATTTTATTTACTTAATGTCGCCATACTAAATGCTACAGAGATAAAAATTGGTACAGTTGTCCCGTGATGGCTACTAATGACTATGTAAAATGTCCTGATGGATAGGAAGTGAACGAGGGGAGGGAGGGGTCAACATACTTTTTTAGTTTTTTGCAAATATCTCAGAAACTGTTGGTTTTCATGAAAAAATTACTCTGATGTAAATTAAAGAACGTTAAATTCTCTACAAATGACAGGTATATACAGTGGAACCTCGATTATCCGTCAGTCACGAGATCAGAGCCTTGACGGGTTTTCCGCAAAAAAAAAAAAAAAATCACTTTAATTTCAAATTTATTAAATACCAATGGATCCGTGCGAAAATTTCGCACTGCGGCCTAATACTTTTTAACAATATCTAATATTTTTTAGACTCAGGTTTAATTTTCTAAAGGGAAATTAAGGACTAAAAATTTCTGCAAACAACATTAGTCAAGCCAGAATATCATCTAATTTATTACATCAAAGGTACTATTGAAACAGCCCATTGATTTCCAATACTGTGATATTATTATGGATTATGGTTTCTTTCTTCACAAAGTCCCTTGGTCAAGAGGTTCCACTTTTATTTCAATTTGTGAAGTATAAATCTCTACACATTATAAAGGAAAAGGCTGTTCAGTGGTTTTTGATGGCTACTCCGACATTGCCAACAGCACAAAATTAGCAGAGCAAAACCGAAGATGTGCACTGAAGAAGTCCGTGGATATTAATTTCAACGGGGAACACAGAGGTTTCCGTCAACCAAGAGTTTCCTTTCAAATGAAAAGAACAAATCAAGATTAACAGCTGTGCTTTCTTCCAAATTGAAGGAGAATGGAATATCTTGCCGGGAGAGTACTGGCAATGCAGATACCCTAATTGTAACAACAGCCATTGAAATATCTTCCTCTAGTGGCAGAGTGGCAATTGTTGGTGAGGATATTGATCTTGTTGTCCTCCTAATCGCCCTGACTCCGCTCGAACAAGAAATTTTCGTTAAGCCAAGTAGTGGAAGAATTGAAAAAAATATTATTTTCTCACAACAGTTAATTCAAGAAACAAGACATCATTCTAGACCTTTATGCATTCACTGGATGTGATACGACATCAGCCGAATTCAAAAAGTGAAAAACAAAAATTTTCCAGCTGTTTCAGCAATGTGAAGAGGTACACAAAATTGCTGACCATGATGCTGTTGTAGAAGCAGGAAACCAACTTTTTTCTTTAGATTGTATGAAGCACCTCCCACATCTACATCTCTCAATACTTTCCGATACCATTCTTTCACCAAATCTAAATCGAATATCAAACCTGACATTTCAATCCTTCCACCAACAGAAGTAGTGGCTAGAAAATATTCTATCCGGGTGTACCATCAGGTGCAGCTGTGGTTTGGCCAGTAACAACATGCCGAACTCTGGGGCTGGGAACAAAAGCAGAATCGTCTGGTTCTTATTACAACTAAGGAACTAATCGCACCTGAGGCTGTCTTAAATACCATCTTCTGCATATGCACCACTGGGTGTGGAGCTAAGTATGGGTACAGGAAAGCAAGCCATTAACTGCACACTCATCTGCAACATTTGCCATGGTGACTGTCTGAATGCTACACTTATAGCTATAAATACAGATCAACAGGACGAGGAAGACGATGAAGATGTGATTATGGATTCAGTCATGCTGAGAACGCCTTTTAATGTAGCGTCCACTTCAGTTGATGATGATGTGTCAAGAAAAAAAGAACATTATGACTTAGTAAGTATTTGCTTAATGATAAATTATTACTTTCATTGTTCTCAATTATGTTTTGTCGCACTTACACAGTTTCACATGAAATAACATTTTATTAATAATAAATATAAATATTTGTCTTCAGTACCAGGGTGATAACAACAGGACAAGGAAGAAGATGAGGTGATGATTATGAATCCTAACAATCCATCCACTTTCATAATTACACAATATTTACTTAATTATAAATTAATATGTACCTACTTTTAGTTTTCTCCAAGTTTTATATTCGCAATTATAATATTTCACATTCATAAACATTTCATTAATAATAAATATTTTTCTTTCATAAACAACTTACCTGGCATTATTTCATGCAATATTGCAGTATTGAAGTGTTTACTGTCTTCCTTTTTATTTTGCAACAATATTTAATAAATTTGAATAGACATTGAGTAAATAAATATCAAATTAAAGTAATTTTTTTTCCAGAAAATCTGTCAAGGCTCAGGTTTTCTGAATGACGGATAATCAAAGGTCTACTGTAAATACCTGTCATTTTTAATGAATTTTGTGTTCTTTAATGTCAGAGTGATTATTTGATGAAAGCCGACAGTTTCTGAGATATTTGTAAAAAACTAAAAAAGTATTTTGCCCCCCCCCCCCCTTCCCTCCACTCGTTCACTTCCTATCCATCAGGACTTTTTACATATCCATTAGTAGCCATCACGGGACAACTGTACTAATTTTTATCTCTGTAGCATTTATTATGGCGACATTAAGTAAATAAAATTGAAATTAAAGTGAATTTTTTGCGGAAAATCCGTCAAATCTCCGGTTTTCTGGCTGACGGATAATCAAGGTTCTACTGTATAAACTCTCATTTGTAGAGAATTTTATGTTCTATTTTCTATGTTAATTTATATCGGAGTAAGTTTTTCATGAAAACCAACAGTTTCTGAGACTTTTGTAAAAAACTAAAAAAAGTAATTTATTTTAACCCCCCCCCCCCCACTCACCTCCTATCCATCAGGACTTTTTACATAGTCATCAGTAGCCATCAATGAACAACTGTACTAATTTTTATCTCCTAGCATGTATTATGGCAAACTTTCCTAATTTTACTGGTCTAATACGCAAAACGTAATTTCTCGAAAATTTACTGTAGAGTGTTTTGCTTATTGGGCTAAATTTCACAAATTTTACCATAAACTCCTCAATTTACCTAGATGTAATCAATGTATGGACTATATTTTCCTTTTCTTCGTAGTTTAGAGTCAAAATCTTCCTAAACATAAGCGTAAGTTATAATTAAATTGTTTTTTCTAAAAATTTTCTCCGAACGCTGCCAGATAACTTAAAAATATCAATTTGTGGACAATCCCCTATCATTCAGCGAGTTTTAGTCAGAAACTAAAAAACAGCTCACTCTAACGCCAATATCTCTCTGAATTTTTACGATATTTGACTGCTTTTTTTTTATAAGTTGCTCCATAGTGTTGAGTATTAAATTAGGCAAAAAGTTTTTTGTTATCGTTCGCGCATGCGCAGATAAAAATTATTTCATACAACTGCCCATATTTCCTTAAATATTTAATATATTTATATTTCAATCACACTATATGATTTCTACTACATTTTGTCAATTTTTCTGAAACTGACGTTAAATTTGGTTAAAAACCCTCTATTTTATAAGCAAAAAACATGCAAGAATTTTTTTAATTTTTAAAAAAAATCGCTATATCTCAATTAATATGCATGCTATTCTTACACAAATGAGTACACATATTATACAATGTCTGCCTATGTATATTCTGTAGCGGTAAATCATTTCGTGCATTTTATTTTACAGGGTGATCCCAAGTATTATTTTTCTTCTTTAATTTTTTGTTGGTCCCCTAATTGTCCTACTTATCAAATCAACATTGATAAATATGAAGTCGAACCTGTTCTTTTTAATCCTAATACCCCAAAAGAATCTGACATGTATATTTTAAAATATTCGAAAAAATGT
This sequence comes from Maratus michaelseni, assembly GCA_963931845.1. Taxonomy (NCBI): domain Eukaryota; kingdom Metazoa; phylum Arthropoda; class Arachnida; order Araneae; family Salticidae; genus Maratus; species Maratus michaelseni. The sequence continues at coordinate 131,115,094 of OZ007599.1, forward strand.
CTAAAACTGAAAGTTCCCATCAATTATGGCATTATAGTGTATAATATATATATATATACATATATAATATTATATATATAAAAATATTGTGTGTATATATATGGATATATATATATACATATATAACATTATATATAATGTATATATAATATAATAATATATAATATTATATATATAATATATTTATTAAATTATAATTATATATATATATTTATAATTAAATATATATGTATATATAATATATTAAAATAAATTTTGATGGAATATTGATGATATTGTTGATATATCGATATCATTTCAATAAAATATGAAATAGTAAATACCTTTAACATTTATACACTCTCCATTTCATTTTATTGTATTTATTTTTTACAAAATTATCAGATGGATCAGATGAATATATTATTGAATAATTTTTCATGATTTTTATATTAAAAATTTAGCCTTTCAGCCGTATTATTTTAAATTTCAGCAGTATATACTATATATCATTCATAACCTTTCAACTATAAATTGCCAGTTTAGTGATAACATTGTGAAACACTATTATTATATATTGATATAAGTAGTATTAAAATTTTGCATTTTTTAAAAGTAGTATTACAATATATTTTTTTTAACAATTGCAGCAAATTTTTGTTTTAGTCTAAACAAATATAATTTAATTTTCGTTTATGCTTAAATTTTTGGTTTTGGTTTTGCAAAACTTGAGAAAAATGGAACTGATTTTATTTATTTATATTCTTTTTACAAAAAAATTAAAACGGAAATGAAAAAAAAAATATATATATATATATTATTTGAAAAAAAAAAAGTTCTTAAAAAATTACAGTAATATTCATGTTTATATAAACAATGGAAAATTGTATTGCAAACAAATAAATGTATTTTTTCATGTAAAATGTAATTATTTTTCAATATTATTAATGTATAACTATTTAAAGCAGTGCAAAGTGTATTTTATTAAACAAGAGCTTATTATTTTTAATACATATATTTATTTAAAATAAATTTTAAGAGTCATACATTGTTTATTGTTACATTTATCTGTAAATCCAGTGGTTAGAAAAAGTTATGTAGAAAAATTCAAGATTTGAAAGTGATAATATTTAAAAAAAGTAAAACCATGGATCTATTCTGATTTCTATAGGTAAAATATTTTTACAATTTATCTGTATTTTGATTTGGATCTTTCAATAGATAAGAAAAATTGAAATATTATATGTTTAAATACTTACTACTTTTCTCCACTCTTTATGCATGCAGAAGAAAAGAACAGATAAACCAGCTGGCCTGGCTATACAACTGGAATTCATTTAATTGTATTCAGCTACTATAGCCATTTCAGCTGGCTTATAATTTAATTAGCATGTATCTGGCTGTATGTAATCCCTAATAATCAGACAAACATACTGGGTAATAATCTTTATCAATAGAAAAAGTTTTATTTATAATAAGTAACAAAACAACTTAAAAACAAACTATGAAAATGTATTTTGTAATCCATTCTTTTGTTAAAATTTAAAATAATATTAATCTAAAATTAAATAGCCGAAATAAATATGTTAATATAAACATATTTCAACCAGCAAAAGTAGAATCCTTGATGAAATGTCAAAAAATTTGACTCTTTCCTTGTAGGAAAGTGGCCATAAGGTGGCCGCTGACAGACAATTTTATAATAGCCATTACTTTTCATTTAGTGGCCGATTGTTATTTCTAATTTTGCCCTTTATTACAATGAAAACTTTTTAAAAACAAGCAGGATTGGCGATGCCCACTTCCTTTGAGAAAAGGGTCTAGCTCTCACTTTTGGTGACAGCTAGACCCACATGGGAGTAATCCTAAAGGCTCATACATTTGCCAAATTTATGTTTGGAGATTTTCGAAGTGTGCTTTCAAGGTCATCTAGTCAATAGCAGAACAACAAGCTGCTCTTTAGAAGTATGTTTGCTAAGATGCAATATTTTAAAAATGGGATTTCACGAATAGGAAGTTTTGCGTGCCTTTTTGCAATATAGACATATTTGTTTATGAATGAATATATATAAATACATATTTAATTTATTGCATGAGAAATTAAATGTATACAGTGTGATTCATAAATATTGAAACGATAAGCTATCTCCTTCAATATATACATACTTCCAATTGCAAAGTTTCATAAAAAAGGGTGCAAAATTTGATAAGTTGCAACTCCATGGGGTTCTATTTGAGAAAATACAAAAATTAAATTTTTATACGGTCCCTGTAGGATAAAATTTCCAATTAAGAAAATTTTCCTTATCCATTCCTGAATTAAACAAAAATTTCATCTTGATATCCGTAAAATTCACAGAGATATTAAAATCCAAAATTCGTGACTTACACCACCTAAGCCTCTGACCTAAGCCACCTAAGCTACCTTGCCTCTGACCTAAGCCACCTAAGCTACCTTGCCTCTGACCTAAGCCACCTAAGCTACCTTGCCTCTGACCGATGCAATATCAGTTCCTTTGAAATGCAAGTTAGGGATCGACCATAAATTTACACATTATTAAAAGTCGACAATGCCTTAACTTTTAGATATAAAATAACAGCGTATAGATTTTTACGTTAAACTTGCTTGAGAAACATGCTAGAGGTCTGCATGAGCCCGAGCTGATGCCAGGCCCGTAACCGGCACAGCCCTCTGGCCATGTCCGTGCTGGCCCGTGTCTCTATTGTTCTTAGGATGTGTTGGGCAGGCAATAAGTTTTGTAAAAATAGTAATAGCAATAATGAAACATCTGTTAACGGAATCATTGGAAATATATTTTATAAATTACACAGAAAAATTTCAAAAATCTACTTTTTGTTATACAGCTTCAAAAGTTATGATGTTTTTAAACCTATTTTTAATTTATTCCAAATGACATTATTTTTTTAAAATAAATCTTTATTCAAATGTAATAGTAGAAGAGTATAAATAATCATTAATGTTGCTATTGATAAATTCCATCATAACTGACGTAACACTTGATCATCGAATTTTGTTTCTAAAACTGTGTAGAAAATCTACTAATAAAGCTGGAACAAATTTTTACAATTTAAAATATTTCTTACTAAGGATTTAATACCCAAATACCTGTAGATTATTTCAATCTCTTTTAGTCCCAAAAATTGCAATTCAAAATTCTGTAACTGATGTAACATAAAATAGACAAAAAAATTTTCTGCCTTCATTGAACTGTAAAAATTATCAAAACTATCCCGTTAAAAAAGTGATTTAATGTTCTTAATAACACTAAGTAATGACAAATTATAACAGTAACTTGTTTAATTAATTTCTGAACAATAAAAAAGAAAAAAAATGGCATTTACACGTGTAACTGACATAACTTTTATTCTGTAACTGATATAACATTATGACCTTACATTACAAAGACATAATGGTAACTTAGTTTGTAAACAGTAATTTACAATGCCTTTTTATTAGGATTTTATTATAGAAAATAAAAATATCAAGTTTTCCAATCATACCCTTAAATTAAACATATTATAAATTTTATTTCCCCTCCAAAATGAGAATTTTCTGTGGACTTGCCCTATTGCGTAGTTTTTGAATAGATGCCAAGCTCCCACTAATCTTCCATTATAAGTGTGTTTATTTAACCCAGGTTTAATACGTTCTAACCAGAAACTCTTTTAAGAAATTCAATTGAATAAATTCAACTTAAAACCTTTAAATTAAATTAAAGATCCATTAAATAATTTTTCTGGTTTTAAAGTGGTTAACTGGTTCAAATTAATCTACATATTACGGAGGATTAGTGGGAGGTTTGGCAACTGTTTTTGTCATGCAAACACATAGTAATCTAAAATATACTGTAAAATTTTCTTATAAATATGTATTTAGTCTTCTTTAAAATAATCTTAATTGTATCTTAAGAAAAATGGGAATTTTTTGTACAAATTTCGGCCTGTGCAGAAATCTAAAATATGCACAGACACCTGTCTAGATAATGATTTAAATAAATTAAGTGCATCACCCATGAAAATGGTTTTCTTTTGCATCATATCAATAAACCCATCTATGATCTGAAACATAAAGTGTATAAAATAAATTTATATCTCTAAATTTTGTAAGTTTGGCTGTATATCAGATTTGTATCTAGGGTATGCGTTAAAAAAATTTTATATCTGTACCTGAGAGTCAAACTATCAAAAGTCACATTTCACTTATTTTTCATGAGAAGGAAAAGAAAGAAAAAGAAGTCAACTGTGCTAGACATACTTTGACTTTGAAGGGGGGGGGGGGGGCATGAGACCTATAGCTACTTGGCTGTTGTCCCTAATTATCCAAATTCAAGAGCCAAACAACACAACGAAACAAAACATCCACTTAAAAGCGATCAATACTATGGAAAAAGTGCAGAGTAGCTGCGCGAAAGTCTTTAGAAGAACAGAAATCATTAATAAAGCACACCATCGAACGAAAAGACCCACTATTCAAAGTATCACTATTCCAACAACAACTACGCTGGGACTGATATTTAGTACACCAAAACAAAATATGCTCCAAGGAGTCAGCTACTCCACAGGTGCAGCAACTGCCGTCCGCTAACAGATTAAAACGAGTCAACATCGCAGGGGTTATCAGCATACCACACAGAAACCTTGAAATTAAAACATCCTCCTGTCTGTTGCGAGACCAACTGAACGTCTGTTTAGCACTGGGAATATTCCCTTGCGAGTACTGATACTTGCAGGATCTATAGGTGAGCCCAAACTGACTCTTAATCTTTTTCTTTTGAGTGCAGATTAAATCTTCTGGAGAGATCCATTCGATCATGGTGTCAAAATCAGATACACTCTTGGCCAGGTTGTCTGCTTTTTCATTTAAGGGGATCCCCCGGTGCCCCGGTACTCAGTACATGAAGAGTTTCGGAATATGGGCTGACACCTGAAGAATTTTATTATAGAGCCATATAACAACCTTAGGTGACTTCAAGTGCGTAGATTGGAGCGCTGATAAAACAGACAGGCTATCAGTGAGAATTACAACTGGAAGCGACGCTGGTACCAGCTCATCCAAAGCCATGCCCATCGCCAGAGCCTCTGCTGAAAAAAATAGAGTTGACCTGTTGGATTCTATAGCCAAATTGACCTGTTCGTGAGCAGCCAGCGACCGACGTAAGAGAGGGCGACTTCGATGCATCGGTGGCAATGATGTTCCAGGATCCTGCAAACTCTTGGATAAAATCTGCAAAAAGGGGAGCTATAATACTCGATTCCAGCTCTGTACTCTGAAAAGGTAGGCCCGAGGAAAATAATTGTACTTTATCTGTATTCATAGGCAGAGGAACTTGGAAATGCAGCAGATGATCCAGCCTGCAGCCGAACTCATTCATATTCTCAGAAACACATGGTAAACTTTCCACAAAAGAGACCAAACCATCCTTGCGTAATTCCCAGAAAGATGACCAGCTGCCCAGAGAAACCTGTTTAATCCAGAACCGGAAAGCTAGATCCCTGATCCTGTCTACAATAGGGAGAGCATCAGCATGTTTACGCAAGAGCAAAATCGGGGTCCACCCCAGAAGTCCTAGAGCCACCCTTATTACACAATTCTGCAGAACCTCCAACTTTAGAAAAATGGTCTTGTATGCTGAGACTAAGATGGCTGCCCCATATTCAAGGACGCTTCGAATTGCGGAGGAGGTTAACGTCAGGAGGTGGTAAGATCTTGCCCCATAACTCCTCTGGGCCAGGGCCTTAAGCATGTTGATTCTTTTAAAATCTTTTTCCCGAAGGTACTCTGCATGTCTGCGAAATCCACCCCGGCGAGCAAAGACGAAACCAAGAAACTTAATTTCCAAGCACCAGTCAATCAGACCGCCGTTAATAGTAAATTGAAACTCGCATTCCTCCAACCTCCTTGATAGATTTATGGCATGGCATTTGTCTGCTCTGATCGATAGCTTCCAGTAGGAGCACCATTGCACTATGAGCCTGAGCGCATCTTGGATTTTTTCTCTGCAGGACTCCAAAGAGGCAGCCGCACAATATATAAAAATATCATCAACATATATGAGAAACTTAATGTTGAGACCCTCCAACACTTCATAAAAATCTGCCAAATAGATTGTGAACAGAATCGGACTCAAAACAGAGCCCTGGGGCACTCCTTTACTGATACCACGGGCTGTCGAAAGAAACCCTCTCCAGGAGACCATGATCCTTCTAGCGCAAAGAAAGCGATGCAGCCATCGAAGAATTGAGCCCGTAATGCCCAGTTGTGCACATTTATACATAAGACCATCTATATAAACAGAGTCATATGCAGCCTGAATATCTAAGGATACACCCAATATGAATTTTCTCTCCTTTGCCAGTAAAAGATCCTGATGGAGAATGACAAGGGCAACATGGCAGTCACGGAACGGTTGGAAACCCAACTGTCTTCTGTCAATTATTTTATTTCTAAGCAGGTAAAGATTAATACGGGAGGAGATAATTCTCTCACAGATTTTGCACATAACAAAGGTCAGAGCAATCAGACGGTAGGAGGAGACATGGGATTTAGGTTTACCCGGCTTTAAGATAGGAAGGATAACCGCAGAGGACCAAGCATCCGGGATATCACCTGAGATCCAGCTGATGTTAAAAATCTGCAGCAGACATTGGAGAGAATGGTCATTTAAGGTCTTAAAAAAGGCAGCGCTCACTTTGTCCTCACCCAGAGTGGTAATTCTTGTCCGATTGATGGCATCTTTCAATTCTTGCATAGTAAAAGGAGAGTTAAGCTGGCTGTTTACTTCATTACCATAGGTGAAAGGGAGAGGTTGATGGTCACATTCCTGACTAAACTGGTTAGCAAAGGCTTCGGCTTGCGCCGCTGCATCAGGGTTGAAGGAATCGGCAATTTGGATACAAAAATGTAACTCTGGGGACGGGCTTGAGCGATTTCTGATTTTGCAGAAAATCTTGAATAAAATATGTGGGTCATTCGCTTTGCGGCACTCCGCATCCCAGAAACTTCACTTCGCCGTTCTCACCACCTGACGGAGCTTTGCAGCAGTCCGTTTGTACTTAACCCAGTATTCCGTAGACACCAGGCGACAGGCTCTTTTAAGGAGGAATTGTTTCTGCTTGCTCAGGTTGCTGCACCTTGCTGTCCACCAAGCTGGGAGGCACTTCGCTGGCATGGACCTAGAGAAACTGTGTTTATTCATGGCCAGGAGAACTAACGTATGAAAGGACTGATAATCGATGTCAGGAATCGTCTGCAGATTTGTATTGACCTCTTTACCTATGCGCAACCAGTTGAAAGGGGGGAAGCCCGGCTGAACTGGAGTGCAGAGATCCACTGCAATAGTAATTGGGAAGTGATCACTATCATATAATTCTTCTTCGACATGGATCGTAGAACGGGCGAGGAGATCCGGGGTGCACAGCGAGAGATCTATCAGTGAGCATGTTCCATTTGGAGCCACATGGGTAGGAGCAGTAGAGTTCATTAGGCAAAACGTACTTGCCGACATCCACTCAACGAGGCTATCACTAGCCCGCGAAGACACTGGGGAACCCCAAAGACGGTGGTGAAGGTTGAAATCACCAAGAATGAGAGATGAGCCAGCAAGCCTATCACAGATCTTAGTGAGGTCGGCCACAATCAGGCCAGAGGAAGAGTAAACGTTGATAATATTTAGGTGCACCGATCCGTAGTCAAGATGAATTCCCATGATCTCATTAGCAAATCCAAGGTTGTTAAAATTAAGTTGATGGGACAACCAAGCAGAATGAACGGCAATAGCCAGGCCACCACCTGGACGGTCAATCCTATCCAGACGATAGACGATTTTACCTGGGATGACCAAAGATTTTTCTGGCATGAGAAACGTTTCCTGCAACACAAGAACATCCGCTATAGTAGACAGAGGGCACTTAAGCCAGGATTGTTTGTTTAATATGCTCCTACAGTTCCATTGAAGCACACTGAACCCCATTAAAAGTGGATAAAAAAGTCCCAAAACAAATAGCGGAGCAAAGCTGGGTTAGTAAAATACTGGGAAACTGACACTTGCAGACACACAAAAACAAAGTTTTTTTTTTTTTTTTAATGACTCCCACCAGATTTATATGCTCGCTTACGCTCAGAAGAAGCCTCACTCAGCTTAGCTAAGCAGTTCATCAACATGACGCTGAGGGCAAAATCGCTTCGGTGATTTTTTCCGAGTGTTTTGAAGAGAAATCAACCAATACTTTGAGCATATTGTTGGTTCTGGCCTCGATGAATTTTCGCATTTCTTCAAAGTCTGATGTCTTAACACTGGCCACCTCAGCATACCTGCCTGGAGTAGCCTTTATGGAATATTTTCTGCGTGCGTCAACGAAAGATAGAAAATTGCTACTTTTGAATTTTAAGAAATCAACTTCAGAGATCCGGGAAGGACACTGATTAAAGTCTGACCGGTGTTCCCTCTCACAATTTACACATTTTACAGGTGTAGAGCACTGGCCAGTATGTTGAAAACCGCAGGTGACGCAGAGCTGTGGTGATTTACATTTCCCCGAAGGGTGGTTGAATTTAAAACAGACTGAACATTGGCGAGGTCTGTCGATGAATTGACGTATTTTCTGTATCGTGAACCACATTTTTAACTCTGACTGAATGGATGTGCCAGTAACCGTCACAAGAACCGGAGACACTAAATTTTTCGAGTCCTTAAGGAGAAACCGGCGGAGTTCCAAAATTTGAACGTTATTACTTTCAGTGATTTCGTGGCCGACCTCATTCAGCGGAATATCCACCGGAATGTTAAACAGCAGGAATCTGTTGGTTATGTTTTCCCAGACAACACGAATTTTAACTGCCACACCCAAAAACTCAGACAGGCTGCAAACCTCCTTAGCACAAACCACTTGTCTAGTACTTATACAACCGGCCCTAGTATACCGTATATTATCTATGTCAGCCGCATGAGTCACTTTAGCCTTAAGTTCAGCCTGCACAACACGAGGGTCACGAGTAGGTATAGCGCGAGAGTCCACACTTTGTAAAAAAATATTAAAGAACTTTCCATCATTCTCTGCAGCTATATCTAATAGAGAGGACACCGGTGCAGATGACTGAGCAACATTTGGATAGTTAGTCACTAATTAAGACAGTTGTCAACATCCCCTTTTCCTATGCTAATTGCCGGTACTTGTTCAGCAATATCATCATTAACAAAATTAAAAGCCGAGTTGGCCATACCCGACATGCAAACCACAAGTTACATAGTTAAAACAAGAAAAATAAAACACTACTTACAGCTACGGCATAAAAATATAGACAAACACCCAGTAAATATGCGACCAAAACCGAGAAAAAGCAGAAACGATACACTTACTTTATTACAATAACCACACGCCAAAATAATACACACGAGAAAGCAGAGTACAACAGCCAGTCGCTACAAACCGGTCAACGCCCCCCAATAACTTCGGAGAGCTAACACAACCTTCACAATACACGACCAACCGCCGAACTCTTGCTAGATAATATGTGACTTACAATTTTATAAAACAGAATATCTCTGAAATAACTTCTGATAACTTTATGATAGTTTGACTCGAAACAGAACAGTTTCTTTAGTATTAAAAGCTGATAACATGAAATTTTTCGTTTTTGGACATGATAGTTTGGTTTTCAGGTACAGATATTAATCTTGTGGCATCATAGGTTTTTTTCAGCATTTCTCATCTTTAAATTGATATAAGTCAATAACTGTTAAAGATAAATGGTTCAAACTTTGAATATATCTTTTTCAAATATTTTACTTAAATTTTAATTCAGCAAATTTGAAAAAAAAAAAATATTCACTTTTGAAAATATGATTTGTTTAAAATAAGTTGCATCTTTTTTTTTAATTGCTGTTTTAAATATTTTAAAATTAATATTTTTTAAAATGCTGAATACAAATTAAAACTTATATTTCTGTTTAATTAAAAGAGAAAAATTCAATTCGACAAATAATATTTCGAGTTAAAACAATTTTAAATTACTCTGAATTAAAGAAAAAAATATATATTTTTTAAAATTTTGTAAGAAGTCTTATGATGTGATTCTGTTTACAAATTATATGGTTAACCATCACAAAAAAATTCAAAATTCTAACTATATAAATAAATAAAAAAAAATGTTTCCCAGACACCTTACAGTAACTTCGTTCCTTGAATTACATGCATTTCAATTTGTGTCTGATACTTTGAAACCTCACGAATTATTAAAACGGACATATCTCTCTGAGTTTTGCAGCTATCAAGATGGGATATTTTTTGTTTAATTCAGGAATGGATAAGGAAAAATTTCCTAATTGGAAATTTTATCCAAAGGGGGGGGGGGATATAAAAATTAATTTTTGTATTTTCTCAAATAGACCTCCCATGGAGTTGCAACTTATCTCAGAAAATTTTGCACCATTTTTTTATGAAACTTTGCAATTGGAAATATGTGCCTAGGGGCAATATTTAAGGAGATAGCCTATTGTTTCGATATTTATGAATCACACTGTATAAGGAATGTGATCATAGATTATTCTTTCTTTATGGTATTGTTTCTGTTATATTTTGAGTCCAGCCCCTTCCAGCTTGAAAAATAAGAAACACACACACTTTAAACAGCAAGTATACGCAGGGCCCAACTAATCCTACATGGGGCACTGGGGCAAAGATTTAGTTGGGGGGGGGGCTATAACATGTTTTTAACCACAATTTATAACATGTTTTTAACCACAATTTGTCCTTTTTTGTTTTTTTTAAAGAAAAAACCTGATTTTTGACATTGTTTGGGGCGAGGGGATGGAGCTGTCCAATCCAATTTGCCTTTGGGATAATCCGGTCTTGTATATACATAGCGCTTGTTCCAAAAGGGTTAAGAAGATTAGTCGTGACTTCATGGATAATACATACATGTCTCATACAGGGCATGATTACAGCAAGTGCAAATGGGCTGCTGCCCAGACACCCTCCCAGGCTGGGTTAAAAAAACCTGAAATTTTTACAGCTCTTAGGATTGTAGTGGGTAGCTGCCCGGGTACCTGCCCAGTTACCCACCCGGGCTGTTTTTTTTAACCCCGGGATAATCATGATAAGAGGGGGGCCCCAAAGAAAAGAAATAAGGTTTTTTTTCTTAAAATGAGTACAAATTTTGGCTACTAAAATGCTATGCTGCCCAACATAGGGATTAGTGTGTCCCTGGTGTCATGGTGTATTCCTTTTCAAGTATTCAGACTGGGTGGTGTAATCAATTTTTCATCAGGTATTGCAATGCCATAAATGAATTTTATAAAGTGGGAGCTTAAGTTCAGATTTTTTACTACTAGAGACATTAGTACAACATCTGATTGAGGTTATTATTATTAAGTTATTTTTTTTTCTTTAGGTTATTTGGATTTGGAGTACTATGATCGTCTTTTGAATATAGCAGCTAAGCAGGCTTGCATCTGACTCACCTTTTCTCATCCAGTGCCCTGACCAATAGACAAGCTGGTAGGCTATGTATTTTTTTTTCTGTAATTTAAGTAAACTTAACTTAGTAACTTATATTTAATGACAAAGTGAGCAAAGGAGGACACATTTATTTACTTAAATTTTAATTTAATACAGAAATAGAAAATGACCAATGAATATATAAAAGTCCTATAACAAACATACAAGGAAACAGAGCATTTTTTCTGAGCTATTAAATAACTGTTAACAGACTGTTGATTCAAAACTCAAGTGGTAGGGTAAGATCATCAAAATTAGAGACTCAGCTTCTTTCTCAGAAATACTTTGTCAAAAATAATTTTTTATTTCCTGATCTGATGAATTCAGATTTTGTTCTAAACAATCAACTTATTTACCATGAATCTGCCTTTAAAAAAATTTCTTTTACATTGGTAAATTCTATTTTGTTGCATCAAATATTCAGTTACTATTCGACGTTCTGCAGGTGACATCGAATATTCAGTTCAACCAAATATCTTGATATAAGGCAACTGGTCAATGAAATTAAAAATATGTACTATTAAATTAAAAAATTTAAATTTGTTAAAAAGTATTTTTTCTTAATTAGTAGTTAATGTAAAATTAGGAGTGAACTAAAGAAATTTTTTTATTTATCAATATTATGTATGATGTCAAAGAGTATTGAGTAAGTATATATACAAGTGTATCTGAAATGCTTCAACAAACTTAGAGGGATGATAGTACTCATGAAGACAAACAAAAAGTGCAATGGAACATGGGGTCGCAAATGACGTTTAAAGGATGAAAATCGAGAAAATGCATCTGGAAATGGACAAACTGAGACAAGAAAGAAACACTCCAGAAAGTTATTTATTGCACAGATTAGGTACAACACAGCTCGTGATGTCCAGAGAAAACAAATATTTTACAACAATTCTTCAAAATATTGACCGCGAACATTATTACACAGAGTACATCTACGTAGGAACGACTGGTGGACATGCTCGAAGATTTCGGGAGTTTCCTGGATATCTCCTGCAGTGGTTATAATATGCGCTACTACTTCTTCTGTCATTTCTGCTGTCGTCTCTTAAATGAGGAATTTCATCTGTCTCCAGAAGAAGAAATCCAAAGTGTTAAGGTAGCATGGAGGCCAAGCAACAGGGCCATCACGAGCTGTGTTGTTGTTGTACCTATTCTGTGCAATAAATAATTTGCTTGAGTGTTTCTTTCTTGTCTGAGTTTGTCTATTTCCAGACACATTTTCTCAATTTTCATACTTTAAACGTCATTTGCGACCCCATGTCCCATTGTATTTTTTGTTCATCTTCAGGAATACTATCATCCCTCTAAGTTTGTTGAAGCATTTCAGATACACTCTGTATACTCAGCTAATAAAATTTCCATGGTATTAAAAGCTAACCAAAATTGTACTGTTTTTGGTGCACCATGTCCCTAAAAAGATCTCATGCCATTAAACCTTATACAACCAACCAAACAAAGAAACAAACAAACCTGCCTTATCATTAGTTACTTTTTCATTGGAGAATATTTTGTTTTAAAATTAAAGTTTGGTTTGGAAGAGATTTAAAGAATAAATCTTTGCAATCATTAAAGATATCCTTTGGATTACAGTTTTATATTAACAAAAGCCATTAAAATCATTTTGTTTTTCTCAGTTATCATGGAAAACTATCTCAAAAAGTTATTTTAGCTCTGCAACCAACCAATAGAACACAAGAAGGTCAAAAATACTGATTGGTTTGCTTTTCCATAGAGTGTAGCTCCAGCTCCATTGATGAATAAATTAAAGATCCAAGTTTCTTGAATTCAGTTCATGAATGAATGCGCCCTTCTATTTCTTAATTTTGCTGCATTTTGAAGTTTTTCTTGAGACTTAGTGTAAGCTATTTTAATTTTTTCTTTATTTTTCAAAATTAAAAGAATTGGTGTTGTTGTGAACTTTATTTTTTGATGCTGTTTATATCTTTTTAAGAACACCCATTATTTGCATTTAATTATGAGTCTGATTTGTATGGATAAAAGTTACTGTTTGAAACTCATTATGGACAAGCAATAATTAATCTAAACCCATACTTCTAACCACTTTATTCATTGACTCCCTTAAGTTTTTTCTGATTCCAGGAAATGGTACTGTAGAACATGTTCATCACTAGGTCCGTGGCCTAGGGTATTATGATATTTGGTTTTGAGAATGTCGGCAGAAGCATGAACAGAAATTTCATAAGAATGCGATTTCCTCTAGTTCTCAGAAACTCTCCAAAAGCATAATTTTGAGAAAATATGTTACATTCTACAATGAAAATTTTCTGTTAGAATGTAAAAGGACCAATTTTCAAAAACTGTCGAAAAAAAGATTTTAGCCAATTGAGGAAAAAAAAACTTTCATGTTAAATGTACAAATAAAACTATATTATATTGCATTATATCATATGTATATCGACAGGTTGTGCTCATTTCATGTTAACAGAATTTCATGATAAATAACTTGACTTTACTTAATTTTGTCTGTAATAGTAAAATCTGTTGTCAAATCTCTGTATTGTCTGTATTTAAAATCAAAATGTATATTTGAAAAATTTATGTACTTTTGATCACTAATATAGTTAGACATTTTCTGTTTCAAAAAAAAAAAAAAAAAAAAAAAAAACACACACACATTTTTTATTGTTTTTAATTAATATATTTTGTTTTTCAGGTAGGGCAAAATGGTTTTAGAATTAAAATATTATTACTGGAAGAAAAAAGAATGTGTGTAATTCATGAATCCTGTTAGAAAATGGTTGTTGGATGCTGTCTATAATTGTCTACCAAAAAGTATCTCTAGTGACCAAAGGTAATGGATATTGCCTTATATTCAACATATGTGTATATAGATATATATACAAACATATATACACCTATAAACTGAGTCAAAATGACTGCCCTGATTAAATTTGCAATAACTTCATTATAAATAGTGATCCTTAATGCAGAAGGTAGCTCTAAGTTCTGTTTGTGTACTTCCTAATTGTTCTATGTGGCTCCTATTAGTCACACAGGAAACATGTAAGTGGTAATCAATTTTCCATGTCAGAGACAATGTGAAGTATTCCCTGTGACTGCTTTTTTTGAGAATACAATATTATACTGAAAGTAAGTTGTCAGACAATGTGAAGTACTCCTTGTGACTGCTTTTTATGAGAATAATCTTTTTTTGCTTACAACAGTGAACTAATTGAAGGTGCACATAAAAAATTCACAGACATCAGTATCTATGTATGAGCATGCTTCACAATATCTGTCGTGAAATGGATTTCCTCATGGATATTTTCTGTGTGACTAAAAGGAGACAAATAAAGCAGTTATGAAGTACGAAAACAAAACTTTGAGTTTTCTTCTGTATTGTGCTTAAAAAGCATTTCATCAGATCATTGTTCATAACAAAATTGTCATCTGTAATCAAAGCAATCATTTTGACTCCTCTTGTATGTATATTTAATGAAATTTAATAAATATTTTTTCTTTCTTAGAGATTCTCAGATGAGGGTACGAGTCAGTCGCAAGTTTCTGTTAGCTGTGTGCACTTTGTTCTTAATCTTGACCACTTTCTGGTATTGGGCAAATTGCAGTTCTGTTAGTGCATCTGAAAAGAAATGGCGTTCGAAAGATCCATGTGAACCTAAATCATTGCAAGTTAAAAAAATTGACGTAGTTAATGCTGATTTGTTTCGTGATGAAAATGATGCGGAGGATGATCTCAATGTACAACATGTTCGTTTGCGTAGTGGTCTGAGGGCACTTGAAGAAATTGAGTGCTTTATAAATGATGAATATACTGTTCCTTGTCGACAAGAAAATGGTGAAGTGTATGTTCCATTTTCATTTATTCACAAATATTTTGAAGTTTATGGAAAAATAGTTAAACATGGTGGTGTGGACAGATTCAGTTGGCAGCACAGCTACTCCAAAGTTTATTATCCAAAACAGAAATATAATCCTAATCATGTATTTCTGTGGTTTGAAAACTATAATGTTGAAGTAAGAGACAGAGTAAAATGCATCAGTGGAATAGAAGGTAAATAGATTTATAATTTCTAAATTTTTTTTATAGGTCAGATTTGTGTATTGAAATTCTCTTATTATATGTAATACTAATATTGTGTTGTAATCATGGGTCGGAAAAACTACTTTTTGTTTGTAGCGAATTACAACTACTTTATGAAAAATGTAGTCAACTACAACTACTTGTTTTAAAAAGTAGTGACTACAAACTACTTTTCAAAAGTAGTCACTACTTCGCTACTTTTCGCTACTTTAGTTATTATCGCTAATTAAATACACCGCAAACGATTTTTCCCCATAGACCATAATGTAACAGAATTTTTTTTTAATGTCCCTGTAAGTGAGATATAAATGCTACATATTTCATTTTCAATACTGAACATTCTATGGTAAACTTCAATAACATATAAAACTTTCATGGCAATCTGAGTATATTTACGAGAGTTAGAGCATGGACAGACAGACACAACTAATTTATAGACACTTTTTAATTATGTTGGAGAGTGTTAAAAAGAGGAAATTTGAAAGCAAAAATTGTAATAATCTTACAAATTTATGAGAGTGATATAGCACAGTAGCGCTTAAGGTCGTTCTCAAATTCCTTGCTCAACAACGCAAAACTTTCTGATACATTATCTGACTCATTTTTAAACTCAAAGGCATAAAATTGGTAGGTCTGACTATTGAAGTGATTTGGAATGGAAATGAGTTTTTAATTTTTTTGATAAATAAATTACTTATCGGGTTATAAGCGATTCATATCATGTTTTTTCCCTTTCCCTTGCTGTGACGTCGGAAATTCGGTTGAAAGCACAGACTTTGACAATGTTTTCGGAAAAATCTTCTGTCTTTATCAAAACATAAAATAAAATAAAATAAAGAATAGTGGAAAACTTATTTCGGTTACAAAGTTTCGAATAAGAACACCTGCATTTTCATGCATTTCTGAACAAAAATGAATTAATGAATATGTGATAAAGTAGCCAGTTTGGATTTGAGAACAACCTTAATAGCGGATAGCCCTTGGTAAATTTGAATATACATTATTTTTTAAAGATAGAGCTAAATAGTCCTATTTCTTTACAATTTAAATATAGTTCCTGAAAGCAATTTAAAAATTGAACAAGATTATATAGACTTGCATAAGTTAAATCCTATCTTTTCTTTTTTTATCTCTTTTTGTTTGTTTCTCTTTGAAAACCCGAATTTCAACGTACTGTGCTTTAGATTCATTCTGGAGATGAAGATAAAAAGATATTTTATTAAAACACCAAGCTAACCAATATCAAATCAAATATAAAACATTATAAATCCATTATTTTAGCGACAAAAAAACCTGTGCAGCTAAAATAAAAATAAACAGCCATAAAAATAAAATTAAGCATTCTTAGGCATTTTTTAAAATAATATATTTTTATTTCCAACCACCTTTGTTTTATGTATTGGAATCTTCAAAAGGAAATATGCAGTAAATTAATTTGTATGCATACATTGGACAAATATTTCACAACGATCAAAAGACGTATTATTAAAATAATTTTTTGCGATAATAAACAGTTCAATAAGAATATTTTCTGAACCAGGGATCTTAATTCGAAAATACTCATTTTAATGATTTATGAATTTTAGTGAATAACAATTTAGATATTCGGTGCGAGATGCGATGCAGTAATTATTATTAATAAAGAAAATGCTAACTCACCTCTTTGTTCAACTTCAAGTTGTAAGCAGTTGATTTTGATACTGATAACTTCTTATTAATTGGACAAAGAGTACATGTTACAGAATAATTACCACTTTCTTGTTGTTCTATAACTTCAAAATATTCATTATATGCCAACCAGGGCAGTTCTATACTACTTTTGTCTGTCATTCTATTACATTAATCTCAAAAGAAGCATCCCCACATTAAAACACAAGATCTAATAATGAGTAAGAAGACAAAGGGTTGCCAACAAGAAAATTAATTTTTTTGATGAGTGAGTACATTGCGGTTTTATCAGCAAATCCAGCAAATAAATCGCGAGCATGCTGACACTTTACGTTTCAGCTGCTAGTTTGTTTGAAGGCAGAAATCATTCCTTCTTAGTGCACTTTTAATAATAAAATGGTGTACTTATTGTTTTTCCTAAAGATTTTAAATTGGTAGGCAGCAAGCAGAAATTTTGTTCGAAGGGGAATATTTTAGATGATTGATTTATTTATTTAAAGTTACCAGATAACAAAGAAAATGGAACTTAAAAAAAAAAAAAAAAGAAGAGTTTTAAAGTTTGTATATGGAGAGGTGGAGGAGATTTTAGGGGAAGGGGGATAATTTATATTACTGATTATTTATCGTCACTACAGAGAACTATTTAGGGCAGAAGATTTTTTTTTATATAAAAATAAACGTAACTTAAATATTTTAGATGTATTTGTATGCTGGTGGGGGGGGGGGAGAAGAGTAAATTATGGGAGGTTAGGGGACAATCTAAATGGTTACTTATATATTATTATGAGGTAGAAACGGATGTGGCCATTTTTTTAAAATAAAGTTTTAAATATTTGAAACTGTATGCTGGAAGAGGGGCAAAAAGGGAAGTGTAAATTTTGGGGACAAGGAAATAATTTTTATTTATTGTCATTAGAGAGCAACAAATAGAGTGAAAGATTTTATTTTTGTATAAGAATAAAGACTTAAAAATATTTTAAACTCCTTTGTATGCTACTAAGGGGAAGCGTGAATTTGAGAGGTTAGGGTTAATTTAGATGATTTATGTTTAGATAAATCCGTTCTTTTTCATTTTCTTTATTTTTTAATAAAGATTTTACATTTTTTGCTTGCTGGGGGTGGGAGACAAAAGGGAGGAGAAATTAGTCCGATAAAGACTAAACATAGCAAGACAACTACATTTTGGTAAAAACAAATGTAGTCGCATAAAAATACATTATATTGACAAGATTTCTATCGATTTAAATAAAAATACACGAAGTTTCTGACACCCAAACTGTGAAAATGACAGTTAATTTGTGACCGTGCCCATCGTCTATGGAGAAATATATGACACTGCAACTGAGATTTGTCTATGACGTTCGAAAATTGTTCCAGAGAACATATTTTGCACAAAAGAAATGAGTTATGATCACGTAATTTGAAGATTTGCACTTTTTTTCCTCCCTCATAAAGTAGCGTGAAAAGTAGCGCCGATGCTCGCTACAAACTACTGATATTTTGTGTCGCGCTACTCGCTACACTACACTTTTTTTAATGTAGCACACTACACTACAAACTACTGGAAAAAAAAGCAGCTACTGTAGTTTCGCTACTTGTAGCGTGCTACTTCCAAGCCCTGGTTGTAATATTAGACACTTCATTCAGTGTAGATAATTTTCTATATTTATTTTCTCTAATGAACCTTTAATGTAAGCACCCATTAAATCAAGTGTTTGTAAAGAAGTAGTACAATAGAGATGAATTTCGGCTTTTCTTTTTTGGAGCTCAAGCCTGCCTGAGCCCAATGATTTGAAATCAGAGCCTGCCTGAGCTGAAAAATTTTGTGTCATCAGAGCTCAAGCCCAATACTGAAAGTACACAGTAGAAAACTGTTAATATCATTTTTAAATTGTTTCGAGATTACTTTTGCATTTCAAAATCTCTTTTTATATAGAAATAACTATTAATTCTAAATTTTCCCTCATGATGTTTTGCGATTTTCATGTCCTTGAAAATCCATTTAAAATAGCAAATTTATTATTTATATCCAACCACTTGCAGAAATCTACAAAAGTCACAATTCTTATTATTTTAAAATATCTCTGTGCAACTATCGGTGGAAGACATGAGTTACTGTTTTCCATCCAGTAATTCTGAAAAAGAATATCACACAGAAATAGTGATTAGACAAGAGATATCTCTTGGCTTCTTTATGTTTCTAACACTGATTGTGCCAAGGCTTCTTAATCAGATGGAATATTTCATTTTATGTTCAATCAATAGCAATTCAGTTTCCTTTCAAACTAGTTTTTGGATGATTGTAAAACACCATAAGAAATTTAGACTACATTCGTTTTTCTTAAGCAGCATCTGTCAATTTATTTTTCTTTTTTCAATTTGTGAATAAATAAAGTTTTCACTTTGAGTTCAAACCCGGTGGCTTGGATAAAAATTGAGCTTGTCTCGTCTCTGAAATACAACACTCCTTCCGTGGGGTTAATGCCTTTAGATCTTTACGGATGTTGTAACCTTGTCTAATAGTAAATCAGACCAAAACTGACATTTAGGTTTAATTAAAGTTTTCTAATGTTTCATCTGTAGCATATAAAAGATTCAGTTCTGACACCATCCAGCAAATTATATTTAGAGATTGATATTCATTAATTAACAGAAACACAAAAGCAGCCTACTGTTGAGCCTTTTAGAAAAACTACAATTGTTTGGCTGATAAAACATCTTCACAAGCAAATCATTTTATTGTAATTTCTTTAATGAACAAACCTCTAAAAAAGGACAGGAGTATTTTAGTGATAAAATAAAATATGGTGTCAAACTATTGGGTCTATGTACAGTGAGACATTCTTGAAGTTGCTATTACCCTTAATGTAAGACTCAGTGGATGATTGTCTTGAAATGAGAAGAAATGGGAACCCATTTTCCCATTTCTTCTCATTTCAAGCTGTTTTTCATTTTTCTCTAGTCTGCTCTGTTTTCTTTGCCTTATTTTAATTGTAGTGTCCTGTTTGGTGATGATATATGATATAACCCTCTGTATCAATTAATAAAAATTGCAAACATCCCTGGTGTTTTCTTGTGTGTCCCTGGAAAAAAGAATTCCTTGGCAGTTAAGAGGTACACTGTCTTGTCTTCTATTTTAGGTTTATATACATTGACTGCTCAATTTACTTGGTTTGGGATGCTGAGATAAAGTTGACAATCATCCACTGAGTCTTACATTAAGGGTAATAGCAACTTCAAGAATGTCTCACTGTACATAGACCCAATAGTTTGACACCATATTTTATTTTATCACTTAAATATTCCTGTCCTTTTTTAGAGGTTTGTTCATTAAAGAAATTACAATAAAATGATTTTCTTGTGAAGATGTTTTACCAGCCAAACAATTGTAGTTTTTCTAAAAGGCTCAACAGTAGGCTGCTTTAGTGTTTCTGTTAATTAATGAATATCAATCTTTAAATATAATTTGCTGGATGGTGTCAGAACTGAATCTTTTATATGCTACAGATGAAACATTAGAAAACTTTAATTAAACCTAAATGTCAGTTTTGGTCTGATTTACTATTCATTTTTATTAAAACATGCTTTGCATGTATTATTTTATGCTACTCTTAATAGCCATATATTATGCCTGCATGTGTGAGTTATGCAGCTTATAATTACTTTGTGAAGTGAACTCCCACTTGGTGCTTTGCTTGCTGTGTTAAGTTTTATTCAGATCTGTGTGATCAACAGCACTGCCTTTTTCGGCTAATTTGATGTGAAGAATCTTTTGTCACACTGCAAGAGAATGCGTCAAATAGCAGAGGAGTTCCTGATATGTTTAGCACCTCTCTTGGCGAGATAATTCTAGAGAAAGTTTCCATTTCCTTTGTTAGTTTTATATACAGTGGCAGTCAAAAGTTTCCGGCCAGCATAAAAGGTTTCGTTAATTTGTAAGTATACCCATATGAAGAGGAATATCAAAGTGATAGTTATACATTTTATTGACATAATAGTTAAGAACTTATTTGTGAAATAATAAATTTCAATAAATTTAATTGAAAAAATTATTTGCAAAGGAAAATGCATGTTCTCAAAAGTTTCTGGGCATCTTGTCAAGTTTGGAAAAAAATGGTGTTATAATAGAAAATAAGTGATCAACAGCATTTACAATTAGTATTTTTTCGTCAGACATTTTGGAATAAGTACTGTGGTGCAGCGATGTGTCATTGATTTAATGAACGGTTGAAGATCGTCTATGGTAAGTTTTTTCCACTCTTCTTGCAATTTTTGGGAAAATTCTGCTGAATTGGAATATTTATAATTCCGCAAATGTTTGTCATGTTCATTTTAAAGATTGTCCATTGGATTCAGATCGGGCGATTGGGCTGGCCATTTCAAAAGCGGAATTTTTTTTATGCAAAAACCACTGCTTGACGAGCTTGCACGTATACTTTGGGTCGTTATCATGCTGAAACAAATAGTTGTGACCACAATTTTTCCTCCAATAAAGCAGAAAATTTTCTTGCAATATATCCTTATACATTGCACTATTCATCTTGCAGCGGATTTCAACTAACAGACTGACACCTTTTCCAGAAAATGCTCCTCACAGCATAGCGTGTCCTCCACCATGCTTCATTGTAGGAATAACATATCTCAAATAATATCTTTTCTTTTTAGGTCATCGGACGTAGTGTTTGTCATCACTCCCAAAAATGTTGAACTTCGATTCGTCAGAAAATAGTACTTTTTTCCAGTTTTCACTTGACCAGTCTGTGTTCTTTGGCAAACGCCAGTCGGGCCCTCTGATTTTTTTTACTTATGAAAGGTTTTTTAACACCGACTCGTCCATAAAGTCCTATGTCATGTAAGCGGCTTGACACGATTGACCAACTTATTTCAGCAATATTTTCATTCTGTAAATCGCGGAATATTGCAGCGGCATTTTTATGCGGGTCCTCAATTGCTTTCCTTCTGAAAATTCTGTCCACATGAATGGTCATTTTCCGGGGTCTCCTGGACAATGGCAAGTCCTGAAGGTCATGGCATCTTTATATATTTTTTAAATATCATTCACAGTCGATTTTTCGATTGATAACTTTGCCGAAATCTTACGAGAGGATTGCCCCTTTAGCGACAAACAAATCACTCATTTATGAATAATAATTGTTGAACTTTTCATTTTTGAATTTCAACCAAGTTATTCACGTTGATTAATTAACAAACACTTGAAAAAAAATCACTTTACACATAGCAAAACCTGACGAATGGCCGGAAATTTTTGTACACACGAATTTCGAATTCCTCCCCTTTTCATCAAATGTCTTCAGTATCCAGTCAAAATCATCATGTTGTCAGAGGTAATTTGCATATCCTTATTTTTTGGAATAATTGTGCTTCTTCGCTTAAACGTTCTGGCAAACAAATCAAAGACACTAACTGGCCGGAAACTTTTGACCACCATTGTACTTTGCTGTAGACACTTCTTGTTAAAGTAATAAAAAAGTTATAACAGTACACTGCTTTGCCTCAACTTTTCTCGCAAAATGTGCATGTAATGATTTTAGATTTCTGCCTAGTAAATTTACTTTGTTTTTTTCAAATCGTTTATTTTTCAGTGTACTAAATAGAACATTTTACATGTTTTCATAACTGAAATCTAATTTAAAGTTATGAAATACTCTCGCCATTCCCACCCTTAAAAGAGACATCTAGAAGGGATATAAATAAAGTTAAGACATGCATGATATTTGTTGTATTTTATGAATTTGATTACTTCTACGTAAAAAAAGTCCAATTTTAAAACAAAGTGGCAAACTATATTTTCTGGTACAGTATTAAATCTAGACCATTATATATATATTTTTTTTCTTGTTTAATTCAGAAAAAGTTTGTAGCATGGGGCAGTAACTTAACTGCAAAATAAAAATAATAAAATTTGAGATAAATAAATTTTAAACTTTCTTGTTTGTTATGTTTGAGTCCAACTTTTTATGTAGGGTTCAAATTATCATTCTCACAAGGTATTTATGCTCTTGATTTGCTTCGGACCCACAGCTCTGTGGTTAACATGCTGTATTTCCACAAACATGGTTAGCTTCTGACCTGCGACAAAGCTTGCAAAGTCTGTGCTTCTTGTTTTGACCAATGAGACTAAGCATTTTTTCTTTACATTTCCTTACTTAGTATGTAATTTTGTGATTTGCATTTCTAAAAAATGTCTAACATTATAACTTGAAAATTTTAGGTGTTCCAGTGTCAACCCAGTGGGACACAAGGGGTCATTATTATCCTATTCAGATTGCTCAGTTTGGATTAAGTCACTTTAGTAAAAATTTGACTGAATCGGCTGCTTCTATTGTTACTATTGAAGATGGTGACGCAACACTGCATGGCAAGTGGTTATACTCTAAGCATAATAGATACTCTCTTAAAAAAATTTATGACACTGTCTCTTGCAGTACAGTTTTGGAGTTTAAAACCAAAGGTAAGCCTATTTTATCCACAGTTGTTGATTACTTTGCAAAGTATAATTTAAATTTCGTTTGTGTTAGGCTGATTACAAAGAAGTGAATATTTATTGCTTAAATTATGAATTCTATGTCTACAAAACTATACATTAAATTTTACTGAAAAAAGCACATTGCAGTATTAAGTATTTAACAAGAATTGGGTCGAAACAATCATTCTGCTAATTGCATGTGTTTAATGTAGAAGATTTTTGGGTAATGTGATTTTGATTAGTAAGAATGTCTTTATTTGGAACAAATGCATCTAAAACTGCAAAGCTAGATATGTGTTCACAAGCTTCAAACATTATTTAAAACGATTGAAACATTTTGTAGATGCTTAAGTTGCCCATTTCGGTTAACTTTTACCTATTTTATTATTATTTTTTTTAAATTATTTACCTTACTTCCAGAAATATATCTTTGTTATTGTTGTTGAATCTAAAAGATGTGAAAATTTTCTTTTTAATAAAAATTTTAATTGAATTTAAAATGACAATGTTATTGATGGAAAATGTAAATCAGTATAAGTAATACATCAGTAACACAGTTGTCATGTTCAAATGAAAGAGAGGTAAAATTGAAATATATTACTTTCATATTTCACTATTTTTTGCTGCTGTTCACCTGTCTGCTGTTGCTCGAGCCAGGATAATAAAATTAAATATACCTAAAATCAGTGTTGAATTCAGATATTTTTTTATTAGATGGATTTCTGAAGCTCACTGTAGAGTTCCGGGAAAGAAATTGCACTTAGCTCTGGAATTGTTAAATTTTGATATTTTTTATTATTTCTGTATTCATGTATTGAAAAAAAATATAGCAACCTTCCCATATGAAAAAGTATGACAGACCCTGCTGCAAGCCTCTTGAGGCTGCTAATCAGTAAACTTTCCGATTCCCCTCGCTAATGTAAATCCTCTATGGGTGTGGGATGCATTTGTATATTTAAAATATCTCCTCAGGAAATTAATATTTTTAATTTCTGTTTTCTGTGTACTTTTCTTAAAGCATGTTTCTTTTTAACACTTTCCAACCTAGTTGAAAAGTGTTTATGACTTCGGTTTGTCTGGCCGTCTGTCCGTGCTCTAACTCCTGCAAATATGCTCGGATTGCTCTGCAATTTTTATATGTTATAGTCGTTATCTATAGCATGTTCCCTATTTCAACGGAAGTGTGTAGCACTTATACTTTTTTTACAGGGACACTCAAAAGAATTCCATTACATTGCGGTCTATGGGGAAAAATCACTTGAGGTTTATTTAAATAATGTTTCACTATTTTAAACGCATTGAAATTTATATATATCACTAAGGTGCATTAGAAGAAGCTTAATATGGAATAGTGTGTGCATAGCACTTATAGTTACTTTACAGGAACAGTCAAAAGAATTCCGTTACATTACGTCTATGGAGAAAAATCGTCTGCGGTTTATTTAAATAATGTTTCCCTATTTTAAACGCATTGAAATTTATATAAGGTGCATTACAAGAGGCTTACTACAGAATATTGTGTGTATAGCAGTCATCGTTCATTTACAGGGACACACAAAAGAATTCTCTACTGTCTGTTAACAATAATTCCTGGAAGTGCGTTTTAAGTTACTGAACGCGATTTTAATTTTAACTCGCTTTTTGTCTATTACGTGGTGTGTATAAATTCTGTAGATCCTATACAGGGAAGCACAAAAGTTCGCGAACACATTTCCGTATTATTTAACTCCAGACGGAGAATTTTAAACTGTGCTACGCGTTTCCTAACTGAACTAAAATTTAGCATCCTATGTAGTATATATACAAATCTATAGATCCTATACAGGGCTGATGAAAAGTATTTGGATTACTTAGATGTTATCTTTTAGCTTATTAAACGGTATGATTTGTAAAATTATTTTGGAAACGTTGGAAAGTGTTACATAATCTATGCTTGACGTATGATTTTTCGTTCTTGTTTTTCTTAGTTTTCAAAATATTTCTAAAGTATGTTCTTAATTTATAATTTTATGTGTTGAAATCTTTGCAAAACTGAATAAGATTTTAATACTTCACGTAAAATTAAGTGTATATTTTAGAAAAAATTGACAACTAAGAAAATAAGAGACATCCCTTAAGAAGTGTACTCTGAAAACAGAAGTCAAAAATATTAATTTCTCAAGGAGATATTTTAAATATACGAACGCATCCTACGTACATAGGATTAACATTAGCGAGGAGAATCGGGAAGTTCACTGATGAGCAGCCTTAAAACATGAATTGGTATCTCTGAAGGTACTGAGAGAGAGAAAAAAAATGTCCCAGCAACTGCGATCTAAACTGTAGAAAAGAACGAAATATATCAACATGATCTACAGGAGATACATTTTTTTGAAATAGTAAATATTCATTTTTTTGTCTTTTCTTCCTTTTTTTTTTAAATGAAAAGTATTGTTGAAAGCAGAAAAGAATTTTCTATAAGTGGATTTCTTTTTTTTTTTCATAGATGACATTTTCAAACTGCAGAAAATATGAAAATGACCTTCAGAAAAGGTTTTTCAAATAGCAAATATTAATATTTTTTTTTAACAAAAAATATGTTATAACTAGGACGATACCACCTATAACTAGGTACTTTTGGTTCTTTAATAATTTTATCCAGTTTTTGGAGATTGTGAGTTAAAAATGTGTAAAAGAATAAAAATATAAAAATCAGAAAATAACTTTTTGAAATAATAATCATTTTTTTAAACCCTTAAATGCATAGTGTATGAAATTTGCAACATTTTTTATTTAACTTTTAATAAATAAATCAAGTTCTTTGGAACCACTGTATTTATATAGAAATATTAATCCTGTAAAAATAACATACGACTCAGAAAAATCCCACACGTAACAACGACTTTACTATTTAAAAAAAAAAATGTTATTACTTTAGACTAAAGGTGTCATTACAAAAATGATTCTGTATGTGTCCTGTAATAGCAATAAAAAAAGTAAAACGTTATCTAAATAATTTCACTTCCGAATTTGTCTCAATTTGAAAAAAAAAAAAAAAACATTCTCTAAAAGTCGCACACGTAATGGTGGAATCGCTCTATTAATAATTTTAATAAATGTAAATATCAGTAATATTAAATATAGATTTACATAATTATTACAAAATATTAATGTACATAACATTATTGTATGCTGAAATGTAACTAATGAAATTACTAATATGCAGTTTTTATGATTTCTGTGATTACTAACTAATAATTATAATTTTGTTAATTAAAGCATAAAAATGTAGATTATGTTAGTGATTAGAGAGTTAATTGTTTTGAAACCTAAAATTCTTGGTAGCTTTTCTGTATTTTAATGCAGGGAGAAAAATCATAAAAATCTTATTTGAATTTTAAAAAATGAGTTAATAAAAAAAAATCTGTTTATTAAAAAGAAAAAAATCTCCTATTTTTATTTTTAAAAAAAATCATTATTTTTTTATTCTACTTCCAACATTTTTTATGATATCATTGTATTTTGCAAGATTGGAGTGAGACACTGTATTTTTCAGTAAAAAAAAGGATTACAACCCTGGTTTCCTATTGAAAAATTTGTTTTGGTATGCACTACCACCTCTTACAGTTTGTCCAATCTTTTTTGTATCACCCTGTCTGAATGAAAACTAAGAAAAGCGGTAGCTTTTTATAATTGATTAAACCTAAGTAGTATATAGTTTATAACACTTATATCTTTTAAGAAATCTTGCTGCATCTTTTAAAAAGTGTATCACTACTTGCTTGTGTAATTATAATATCTATATTTTATTAATTTAATTCTTTTGTATTTAGTTTTCATTTTTTGTAAAATCTAATACAGCTTTTGAGAAAAATTCTAGTAGTGTGTGGCAGGTGATGATTTTTGTTAGCAAAATATTGTTTCATTTATTAACTTGCTGACATCCCCAGAGAAAAAAAAAAGATGTTGGGCAATTTACCCCAACAATGTAACATACTAAACCAAATTTTAATTTACTAGAGTAGAGTAATGTGGTCATGGGGTGTAACTAACAAAATTCACTTTGTTGTTGAGGAGGCCCTTAATGTTTGGGCCCCAATTCTTAATGCTAAAACTGCATTAATTAGGAGTCCCTAAAATAATTTTCACACCAAAATTAATTTTCAAACACTTCCAGTTCACAGTTCTTACTGGGTTGTGAGGACTCGTTATGTCTGGGGCCCCCACAAGTGTTGGCCCTTTCTCTCTGCTTTATTGCAAAAGCTAAATCAACTATTATATATAAAATATAACAGGCTGTATGTATATGTCACCACTATAATATTTATAAGGGTTGTCTAATTCTGTTTTTATCCATTTTCCCCATAAAGGTGCCACTTTTATTCTTGTACATATGTTACCACTCTTTTATAAAGGTATTCTACACTGAGTAATGTTTTTTTTATTTTTTCCTGGCCATAAATCAATGAGCAACTCAACTCCATCCATTGTTTACTTTTCAAAGTTTCAAAAGACAACTTTGAAATACATTTTCTTCTGAACTTCACCACATAAAGGTCAAGGAATGAAATTGATCATTTTAATACAGGTAATTTAAAATTGGTTTTTATTTCTAAACAAAATACAAAAAAATGGCTAACTACACCACTTATAGATAAGCTGTTAGCAAATGAAATTGGTAATTTAAAATTGGTTTTTATTTCTAAACAAAATACAAAAAAATGGCTAACTACGCCACTTATAGATAAGCTGTTAGCAAATGAAATTGGTAATTTAAAATTTGTAAGTTTTATCTGATTTTGTAAGTTTTATTTCTTAACAAAAAATTAAAAGAAAAAATCACATTTAAACAAAAACAATTTCTGAAACTTTATGAGTGCTTTTCAGAATTTGTATGATTGCACCACCTATTGGCATAGATTGTAAATGCAAAATCAATAGAAGTAGCACATTTCGGCTATTTAATTAATAAAAAATTTTTTTAACTGCTGTCAAGTCATTTATTTTCAATTGTTTTGGTACCTGCCTGTGCAAAATATGTAGCTTTGCATGCACACAAACAAAAAAATATATATCTGTTTTTATTGGTTTAAATTTTGTTGTAGAGTTAATGTTTATTTACTTTTAAATATAATTTTTACAGGTCCAGGAACTGAAATTTCACTGTCCCTCGAAGAAGGTTTGGAGGAGATTACTTTAAACTGTGATTTAATGTTAATTGCCAATGCTAGTTTGACTGTAGTGTTAAGTAGCACTGGGGACCAAACTTTATATAAAATTCATTATGTGATGTCAGATGCGTTAATGACTGTTAGTGACTTTGATGTATATTATGGTATTGGAACTAGTATACATTGGAAAACATTGACACGAGACTTATTCATTGATTTGAATAAAGGCTTGCCTGCTATGCAAAATAGGCGTAAGATTTCTAAGCCGAAAGGGCTTCAGATTCGCTCTTTAATATTAAGTGGTTATGGAAGAATTGATAATATAAGTTTGACTTCAAGTTCACACATGGCTCATTTCTTTGCTGCTGCTAATTGGTTCCTCAATCATCAAGATGAAAATGGTGGCTGGGCAAACATGGTAACTCGTAAATTATCAAATGGAATGCTGGAATTGGCACCAGGTTGGTATTCTGCTATGGCCCAAGGGCAAGCAATGTCTTTACTTACTCGTGCATTCAAAGTAAGTGGTGATTTACATTATTTAGAAGCTGCATTACGTGCCATTAAACTCTTTAGTATACGTTCAGAACAAAGAGGAATACTAACTACATTCTTAGGAAAATATGTGTGGTATGAAGAATATCCTACTATTCCAAGCTCATTTGTGCTCAATGGCTTTGTTTATTCCCTTTTTGGATTGTATGATGTGCAGCAGAGTGGTACTCATCAACTTTGCAAAGAAGCTGGAAAACTGTTTCAAAATGGACTTATATCACTAAAGAAAATGCTTCCATTATTTGATACAGGTGCTGGTTCAGTTTACGATCTCCGCCACTTTTCACTTGGTGTTGCACCAAATTTAGCTCGTTGGGATTATCATAGCACACACATAAATCAACTTCTTTTTCTTAGCACTATCCATGATGATCCTATATTAAAATCTACATCTGAAAGATGGACCGGTTATATGAAAGGAAAAAGAGCTCCACATAATTGATTTTTTAATATCAAAATGTAATATTGCCATGCAAATTGTATAGAAGTATTTGTTTTATTAGATTTCTCAAAATAGAAAGTAATGCATACACTATGCACATTTCTCTACACATAAACTAAACTTTAAAAGAAAAATAATACTCTGACTTTTTATAATCTGCTGCATTTTTAGCATAGTAGATTGTATAGAAATGAAACGTTTGAATTTATAAACACATGTATAAAGTGAGTACTGGATTTTTTTTATGACATATCTAATATTTTTTAAGTTAAATAGGGATGATTGAGTTTTCAGTTTTTCAGAGAATTCAGACTTATATTTTAGAAATGCAAATATTTTTTCTGTTTTTTCCTAACTGACAACAAATGTAAAGTAACTAGAACAAATCTACTTAAGAAAAGTCCCTTTCCCAATTTTAAATAATTAAATCACTCTAGATCCGTCCAAATCAATTTTTACTCGTAATTACCATGTTACTGCAATAATGGGATTGAATAATATGGGTAGATTCTCTTCTGCCATTTCCAACCAAAGCAATTAGTTTCTTGACATTGTTAAGAGCAATTATATCAGTTTTCATTTGTGATGAGTATTATTTTTCCTTATTGTTATTATGTTTTTCTATTGTAATATATCAGAAAAACAGTCAAAGTATTGTTTTCATGGTGGTATAAATTTCTTTGCAATATAGGGTGTATGAATAATCTTTTTAATGCATCTACTTCTCCATGTTATTTAGTGAAATGATTAGGTAATGATTGTGTGAAGTTAGAAGCCTTTTGTGATTAGCATAACAGCTTTAGTTTGAATAGGATTGATTATCATTATGAAACTACTGTTTTAAAAGTGAAATACTCCAAGACTTAGCTGAAAAGTTATTCTGTCAAAAATATCTGCAGCAAATGAGCTTATATTGTTCCCCAAGTGTGTTAAGATTAATGTATACACCCTATATTAAGAATAATAAACAAAATGGGTATTTTAATTTCATGATAAATTATTTTATAAATTTTTAAAAGTGGTATTTCTTTGTTATAGCGGCCTCACAATTATGGTTACGCCAAATTGCAGTCAATTTCACCACATTCACAAAGTATGAACATAACATGCATATATAATAGAGATATAAAAATAACTACTGCTGCATTAAATATTATAATAATGCTTTACAAAAATAACAACTTTTAATGTTACGCCCTACATTATAAGCCCTATTTTCAGAATTGCTTTCAATAATTCATCAAAAACGTTTTCTCCACATAAATTCTGTAAGATATGATTTGAGGTGATGGTAAGCTGTGCCGGGGCCTCTGAGATGGTGCTGTGTGCTCTTTTTACCGGTCCTGCCACAAGTATTAGTGACATCACAAACGAGATCCAGTCCGGTCAATGCAGAAAGATTTAATAAACAGAGATGTTTAGAGTTTCTGCTCTTATAATTTGTCATTTTATAAATAATAGTTGTAAATTTCATAATTGTGCAATAAAAAGGAATTAATAAACTTGTTTTATAAAAAGAAATTAAAAGTTTTAAATAAAAAAAAAAAAATGCTAAAATTAACAGATCTGATTGAACACATTGACTTACCTTTTCTTAAAAGGAATATTTTTCAATAAATATACGTACAAAAAGTATAATAAATCTGACAAAAACTTTACAAAATCAATTCCATCCTCCACCCCCCTTTAACCACTACTTACCATAATTTAACCACCAAAACACAATAAATGTCAATTTAAATAGAGAAATCAGTAATTTTCAACTATAGACTCCTTGGCAATTTTTTTTAAAGCTTGGCGCAATTCGGCTTCAGAAAGTGAGACATGTTTTCTAATTATCTATGAAAACAAATCTAATGAAATTTTATGTTTATTTATGTATAGAATTCTGTTCTATTTGTATATAAAAATAGATAAGTGGTTTCTTTATATTAAATAAATTGTATAAATATTGAAAAAATTGCTTATGTATATGAAACAGCGAATAGGTTGCCAGAAAACATGTTGCCAAGTTTCTTTGTCTCACCATAAGCCATTTTCTCTGTTTCGCTTGTATTTCTTTTTCTGTTTTATCATAACTTGATAACTTATTTACAATATTTAAAAAAATTGTCCATTTATTATACTTGTGTTCAGGACATAACTACTAAAAGGAACTTATCAACAGATTTATTTTCATATTATAGAAACCACTCATTGGGGGAAATCAGTTACTTTTAATTTTATAAACAAAGCACACTCAGCTCTCTAACTAAGTGTATCCAGATTTCATTTAATTTATCAGCATATTTATTGAAAAATCTTTGAAAGATGTTATGTCATCATTGCATCATTTATTAAACTGTTTATCGTCTGCCTCTTTTATTTTTTCTCCCCAAAGATCATTTGGTTCTTTTCATTTTGGAAGTAAACATTCATTCAAATATGCCGGAATATTTTCATTACAATAGGATAGGCTTTCGTCATTAGGGTTAATTTTTTTCTTGGCACAAGTTCAGTACCATCATATTAATTCTATCTTCACAAATTATAAAACATATCAAAATGTTTAATGCAGACCACTGCTGTTGAAATATCAGTAAAATTATCACAATATAATTTTTTAGCTAAAATTTCTTCTTTTCGTTATCAGTTAGGAATTTGGAACCAGGAGCACAACATTTTCTCTTCATTATTTTATACATATAATCTACACTTTCTTTAATAGTTATAATCTATAATTATTTATAGCGTTATAATCTAAATACACTGAAAAATATTATTAATTTCTAAATAAAACAATAAATAATATAAAAAGAAAAATATTGTAAACAATTCGTACAAATGAAAAAAGTACGTGGAAAATTTTAAGTAGGATGGATCTTGTTTGTGTATGTGAATTTGCTCTTAATATCAGGCCCGGTAAAAAGAGGAAACAGCGCCATCTCTGTGCCACATAGCAGAACCCTGCATTCTTTCAACATGTTGTGTATGAACACCCATTGTAGGATCAATAAAATTGTACTCATGGTTCACAATAAAGTTCTTGTGATCTGCTTTTTTCAAGCTGCTCTTAATTGTACCCTTTCCAACAACCAGTGTAGATTCTTGACCAATTTTCTAGATGTTCACTAATTTTTTGCATGAATGTACATGCATTTCTATTTCAGATTTGAATGAGAAAGCATTCGCCATTTTCCCAGCACATGCCTCCAAAAATCCACTGTTGTGGGTGTATCCTGCCATTGTAATTTTTTTTACGTACAAACTCTCGTCGGTCTCGACAATTTTATTAGCACTACCAATTCGTCCATTAAATCTTTGTATTAAGTATAGGGAACAAACTTCTCTCATATAACTATTCCAATCAATTGTTGCATTTTTACCCATATATAGTTGTTTCTTACACCATTTTATGGATGTTAATTACTCTGCTCAACAGTACATAAACATTAAAGCAGTTATAATGGTATTTTCAAACCACTAAATCAATTTGCAACAGGGAGTTTTTTTTTTTTTTTACAACTTTTTATATTGCATCTCCATATAACTTCATCATTAGTTTCATATCATGGCCATTTTTGCATAGATGTTTGTTGGAAAAAACCCTCGCTTTAAAAAAAAATGAGATTGTATCCATCGCAGTGCTAGAAAATCAAAGATTGTTTCCATATTTATAAAAAATAAATACAGGTGATTAAAGAAAAACAATATAATATGATATTTAAAAAATGTGTACATGAAAAATGTTCTGGAACATCAGCAAAAAAACAATATTATAATGACATAAACACATGTTGTTTTTTGAGGATTGCAAACCATTTGTCAAGATTTTACAACCTAACTTGGTGATATATCTCTGTTACTTGGTGATTCATCCTTGGTGGCTGCTATAACAAAGAAGTATCACAAAAATTTATATGTTTAGTGTACTTTAATTGATATGGTTTTTTGAATGCCCATTTTAATCATGATTGTTGAATATAGCTTGATTTAAAGATTTGTTTTTGTTTTAAGCCTATTTTATTTGCATTACTCATGTATATTGTTTTGATTGAAATAGATTTTTATGATTTTGATGCATTTAAAATTTTTTTTACAGCATGAAGATGTCAAATTTTGTTTGTGCACATTGTATTTTCTGTTATTGTGAATATGAAATGCATTTTTAGTATTGAATGAATCACTTGATATATACTGATATCAAGAGTGAGATTTTATGTTTTTAAAGCTTGTTATTACTTGTTTATTAAATTTTGTTTTGGTATTTTATAAAAGAAACATTGTTAGCTTAGAAAAGGAAGTGTGTCAACAATAACTATTTAAATTAATACATGAAATTAAATATTTATTTACATATGTCAGCTTTTTGTGTGTGTGTTTGTGTTAATTTATGAAATATTGTATAGTACTATTTGTTTAAGCTCAAATTATATTGATTTTTAAAAATTAATAAGTGATGACATGCATTGAAAAGTATATTGTTCCTGATTTTTAAGTTAATGTAATTAGTAAATATTGTATAGTACTATTTGTTTAACCTCAAATTATATTGATTTTTAAAAATTAATAAGTGATGGCATTCATTGAAAAGTATATTGTACCTGATTTTTAAGTTAATGTAATTAGTTTAATATTGTATAGTAGTATTTGTTTAACCTCAAATTATATTGATTTAAAAAATTAATAAGTGATGGCATTCATTGAAAAGTATATTGTACCTGATTTTTAAGTTAATGTAATTAGTAAATATTGTATAGTACTATTTGTTTAACCTCAAATTATATTGATTTAAAAAAAATTAATAAGTGATGGCATTCATTGAAAAGTATATTGTTCCTGATTTTTTATGTTAATGTAATTAGTAAATATGTCATGTTACATATTTTAAGACGTTATGTATCTCATTTTATGTATGTCCAGTTTTGTTCAAATTATATTGATTTTTAAAAATTAATAAGTGATGACATTCATTGAAAAGTATATTGTTCCTGATTTTTAAGTTAATGTAATTAGTAAATATGTCATGTTACATATTTTAACATGTTATGTATCTCATTTTATGTATGTCCAGTTTTGTTTATAGTAAAATAAGGAAGATAAAGGATGGTATACTCACTCTTATTTTTAATCATAAATATATATTACTTAATATACTACTTAATAAGCTTTTAAAGCATGATGCTCTATACCAAAG
Organism: Maratus michaelseni; assembly: GCA_963931845.1. Classification (NCBI taxonomy): domain Eukaryota; kingdom Metazoa; phylum Arthropoda; class Arachnida; order Araneae; family Salticidae; genus Maratus; species Maratus michaelseni. The sequence goes on from OZ007599.1 coordinate 131,150,137, forward strand.
CTTTACTTTATTGAGATGTAATTTATAATCATTGAAATTTAGCCAATATATGACATCTGAAATTAAGTGTATATTTTAAATACTACGTCTTTGAAAGCATTGTAATATTTGCATTGCACTCATTTATTCTACTGCACAGTAAATTATTTTGTGTTAAATAACTTTTTCTTCTACTTGCTTTATCTTTATGAGCACTTTTATAAGTTAATTTTTGTGCTTGTTTCAGCTAAAAAGTGTTGACACAGATAAATATTAGGCACTTATTAAAAAGTTCCTTGCACAAAGAAGAAATATTTGAGACATATTGTTGAGAGTATTGAATTGATACAGATTGAACAGATTTAGTATGCTAATCTTGTCCAACAAAAGCAACTTCTAATGTTTGTCTTGTAATAAGATGTTGAATAAAATGTACAGTCAGCCAAAAAATAAAATAAAAAAAATGGCCACCAAATATTTTGTGCGCCAAATTGTCATAGATAAAAGTGAAAATAAGCATTTTATCAGGAATTCTGTCTTCTTTTAATTCATATTAAAAAGTAATCTTAAGGAGCCATCTCCATATTAAAATAAAAAAACTTAAAAATAAAACTCAAATTTGACTTTATATTTTGATTCTAGATGGAATATCTGATCATCTTATGTGAATATAAATGTAGAATTATTTTAGAATATTTGTATTGGTGTTTTATTGGCCACCTTTTATCACATTATTAATGCAGTTTAAATACCGATACATTCATATTTTAACTTACATTTACTCATACTCATATTAAATACTTGTTGATTTTGTTCAGAATGCAATTTGTTGCTAAACATTTTCTCTCAAAATTTGTTATTGTTTGTATTTGTGTATTGTATCATTTTAAAGGCTGTTATTACTAGCTTTATGTAAGTCATGTCTTGAGTTTCATTGATCAGGTTAATTGTGTAGTTAAAAAAATATCTAGTAATTACACTTAATTCTATAAATATAACTTTATTGTAAATTTAAATTGTGTGCTAAATTGAATTACCTTTTTTATACAGGCCTTTATACAAATTATAAAATACTCGCTGCAGTTGTTATCAAACACCAAACTGTTATAGAAGAAATTTTCTATTTATTCTTTTTTAGATATTTATATTGACTCTTGATTATGAAACATGACCCTTAAACTATGTTATCTAGCAGTGCATGAGAGCAACTATAATGAATGCTGATCATTGTCCTTCTTAATTTTTATTTCTTTATTTACTCACTTAGGAATTATTAAAAAAGTAGTCAGAAGACTTGCTGATGTTAAAAATCATTTTAAAAGGAATCTGAAAAATTTGCATTCTTTAAGTTCTGTAAATATGATTCTTTCTGTGATATCAAACCAATTTCAATGAAAATTGACAGCATTTGTTATTTTATGAAGTTGATAATAAGAAAATCTTTTTAGATGTTTTAGAAATTTTCCTCCATTACTGGAGCTGTGTAAGTATCAGTAGAATCATAATTTGTGCTGTTTATTTGACTTATGCAGTCATTTTTCTTCTGTTTTTAATCTTTAAAATAATTTTTAACAATTTCATTTCAAATACATTAAAAGGAAATTCACATTTGATTTTACTGTGTAAACTATTTGTTCATTAAATTTATTTGGTTTTTACTTTGATTTCTTTAAATTTATGTTGTTTTAAGATTAAATAAAGAATCTCTATATTTTTGCCTTCGGAATAAATCTGGTATTTTTTTTAACAATTGAATTGTTAGTTTATTATTACTTTTTATTTTAGTAATTCAAGTGGTGATCTCAGTATCTTATATTAGTATAGATATGTAGGATGATTAAACTGAGATAAAAAATACTCTCTTTTATTAATAAAAAATGACTATGAAGTTAATTTTCCTAAAATAAAACTTTTAACTACTTTTGCTGAAAAATTACATATATAGCTCAGTGTTAGAAATTTGAAAAATAAACCTAGATGTCATTCAAATACATGGAGTAAAATTTCTAAGCAACAAAGAGAATAATCTACAGTTTTTAATGATACAGACTTATAGGAGATTTAAAAATGCATACAAGAATAACTAATATCCTCAGGATCATATTGAAAAATGCTTAAAAATTGCAGTCAAATCGACCTTTCTTAAAATTTTTTGGGAATGTATAAAATTTGAGACAGAAATTTCAAGATACACAGTAATGATAGATGAAGGACCAAAAAACGAGATTACAAATAAATATATTCAGTTTTATAAATATATTTTTCGTAATGATTGAGTTTAAGCTTGAGTATGTGGCTTTGTGAGAATTTATAAAACTTATTTTGATCTTTATGGGGAAAAAGAATCTTAATGTCATATCTATCTGGAACCAGGTGTCGAAATGAAAAATTTCATCCTAAACTATAACTGACTGTTAATTTCTAACCCTGATGTAGCATTATTTGTACTCCTTAGTTAAAAATTTTTAGTCATACAATTTCATTTCTGTTATCTGCATTTTTTGCCCTTCTGTTTTTTAAATGAGGAAAGTATTCTTATGAAATTGAAGAATTGTATATTTATTACTATCATTAGTATTTTTAAAAGCTTCACTAGATATTAAAATTGTGCAGTTTAGGCTTTTAAGGGAAAATTGGTGTAAATAAAATAATTTTAAAGTTGGATGGGAAAATTGTTTGCTGAATTTAATTTCAAAATTCCTACAAACTTCAATATTCTGTTTAAAGTACAAATAATCTTAGAAAATTTAAAAGTATTTATATGAGATGCTTCTTTAACATAATCCATGTACAGTTTTGTCTTTTTATGCCACGATTATTTTGATGAGATAATCAAGCACTATAATTTATTATATGAGAGAGCTGGATATATGCAAGAAGGAAAACATTTATTGAATTTTATATCTTATTAACACTTTCATGGCATGCATGTTTTACTTATTTTATCTGTAAGACCTGCTTATGGATGTTATTCTTGCATTATTTAGCAAAGATTTTCTGTATTTGTTTTACTATTATAAATGAATATATAATATTGATACTGCTTCTAATAAATGTATTTATATGCATATTTCACTGATTGTATAAATACGAATCTTGTACTTATTTGTGAGAAATAATCTAACATATGAAATGGAAGGGAAATGTCTGTAGGTAGTTATAAATATCCAAATGACATGAATTCATGTTGGAGATCGGGAATGTGTTCAAAACTGCATACGTTACAGTAATGTGATTTTTCTTTTTAAATACTTTAAATCAATGAATTCAAAAGAAAATGTGATGCAGTTTAGTTAAAGTATTTTATAATGTGCCAATAATTCTTTTTGTGCAGTTACCCTGAAGTTTTTAACCCTCTGAATGTGTGACAGTGTTTTTGAATATATGCTGAATGATTCATAAAATAATAGGTATGAAAAGCATCAGTATGAGGATTTGTTTTTGAATATCTTGCATATTTATGTATCTTATAGCACTGGAAATAAAACAGAATGGATTCAAAAATTTTATTACATCAGCTTTTGAATTCAGAAATTCTTGGATTCAATTTCTTAGAGGGTTAATGTCTGCAAAATTCATTAACTATTTGGTCGTGAGTGTGGATTGTACAATATATATCTTGTATCTAAGCAAAACAGAATTAAATGGCAGTAGTTATAAGTATTGTGATTGAAAATTTTCACAACTGAAGAACTCACTTAATCTGTACATGATAGCATTTTAAGTTGTTTCATATAACAGCAGAGCCTTATATATTCTTTTGTAAATATATCTGTTTCAATTGCCATATATTTATACATTTATCATAAAAAGTTTTATTGTATTACTTCTTATTAATGTATATAACAATTTATAAAATACTCACCATTTATACTCGTATATAGTATATATATATATATCTTAGAGCCTTTGTTACTGAACTAAGTATTGTTATGATATCTTAGAGCCTTTGTTACTGAACTAAGTATTGTTATGATATCTTGAGCCTTTGTTACTGAACTAAGTATTGTTATGATATCTTGAGCCTTTGTTACTGAACTAAGTATTGTTATGATATCTTGAGCCTTTGTTACTGAACTAAGTATTGTTATGATATCTTAGAACTTATGTTACTGAACTAAATGTTGTTATGTTGTATATGTATACTTTTTTGTCTCTTTCAAAAATTAAATTTTAAGGCATACAAGTATGTGATTATGTGAGTTCTTTAAAGTAAGATCCATACTTTATTTTATATGCATTAATGTTTAAATATTCTTAATACAAATATTTGGAACTGACAAATGTGGGAAATGATAAGATAATTACTCAACTTGTATATTAAGTGTTAGAATTTTGTACCTACCAAAAATTTATTGTGCCATATAAAAACAATGTTGCATCCATTTATCTAGATCAATGACAACTTTGGTCTGTAGGTGGCAGAATCTCATGATATTCATGACATGCTTACAAATTGCCACACCACTGTTGTCATGTATGCTGAAGGTAAATTTCATATATACTGTGGCATTATCATTTGCCCATATCTCAAACAAAATATTCAAAGTACTTAAAAGTAAATTTGCCTTTTAGTGAAATTTTTATTTTGCAAGATATGTTACCAGTTTAATTTATATTTTTAATGCTTTTGAATCATTCTTTGTTGTACATAGTAGTTTTCAAATACAATAATTAAAGTTTGCAATCAAAAAATTCTTTTGTTATTCTTAAGCATGCTGAATTGAAGTTTGTAAATTTTTTACAAACATAGAAATAGTTATTATTTGTTGCTGAATATTACTAGTTTTCTCCCTCAGTGTTATTGTATTAATTTTTATTGCTAATTGACTAGCTAACAGACATGCTTAGATGTATGTTGGCATCGGAATACTGGCGTTTTGCATGTTATTAATATTCATGAGCTTAAATATTTTCTTTCCACTTAAAGAGGATTTCCACACTTCTTGGCTGAAATTCAAAATACAGTGGGCATTTTCATTAGCCAGTTTAAAATGTTTATTACAGCACTGTTTTCTTTCGTAGTTTGTAGAGTAAAACAGTATCAGTAGAATTAGGTTTTTGAGTGGAAGTGGAAAAGGGCATAATTTCATCTGCTATTGCCTGTATTGATGAAGATGCAAAGTGCTTCGATTAAATTCATAAGAAAATACCCCAAATTCTTTAAGATAAAGTGCATTGCATGACTAAAAAAATCATTTATGTATTCATTGTTCTCTTTTTTGTGTGACAGTTTATCTCTGATTACATGTAATACCGCTTACAAGAATGTAATATTTTTTCATTATAGCTGTTTAGAGTAATTTTCTTACCTTTTTAAAAGAGAAAGTAAAACTTAGTTATCTGAAATTATTAATGGAAGGCTCTATAACTCCATTATGTTCCCAGATCTGCAAAAAAATCATGTGTATACTTAATATAAGTTTAAGAGAAACCTATACCACAAATATATATAAAAGTGTGGACAAATTTATGAGATTGCGGAATTTTTATAGATGAAATATTAAATTTCTGCAAAAATACACATATTTTTAAAAATTATTAAATATATAAGTAAGTTTATATGATTTGTATCTTTCTTAACCTTTTACATGCCAATGTTCTTAATTGGGAACATTGAATTGAAAGGTCATTTGAGAATTAAATTTTATTTATTTGACTTGAAAAAAAAATGAGTGAATGAAATAATTTTATTTCTTTAAAACATATTAGTATTTCAAACATTGAACCTGCAGTTTCATTTCTTTCATATTTGTATTACTAGTTATTACAAGTAATATATTAAGTCATTTTAGAAAATTTAATTCTTAAGAATTGTAACTGGAAATAGGATTCCATGCACTCATACTCCAAGACTTTTTTTTTCTGTTTTTTACTACCCCCATTGTCTTAATAATTTGATAACTTCAATTCTCTGAAATTCAGTATTTTAAATCTTCTATCTAAAATAATTAAAATATTGATCTTGTCATAATGACAATAATTAATTTGAACAATTATACTCACACATATTTTTTTAATTATTGCTATCCTAATTGCTAAATTTATTTGAAAATGACTATTTTGTTTTATTAGTGTAGTTTCATTAAGTTCTGAACCTAAATACAATCATAAAAACAATTATCTCTACTATTACTCTTTGTACAGTGACCATTACTAGAATTTTGGATGTTTTATTTCTCTTATTTACAATTAAATTTTGATTCACATTGGGAAATGTGACTATGAAATTGGTTAAATATTGTTGATAGGTTAATATAATATTAAAAATACTGGAATATAATAATTATTAATTAAATAATTTTTTAAGAGATTCCTTAATGTTCTTCATCAGTGAGATTTCAAATTTCCCTCACTAATGTTAAAACTATGAGCATGTGACGCATTCGTATTTTAAAATGAGGGCTTTGCATATGGACGAAGAGTTGAACGGCTATGAGCGAAAGATGACACAGCAGGTGAATGCGAACGTACAAGGCACCGATACCATTGGGTAGAGGTCGACCGCGATCAAGCAGATGGCGCTGTTGCAGTGACAGCACAATTGCAAACAGCGCCATCTGTGCAGGCACTGCAACAGCGCCATCTGCTTGATCGCAGTCGACCTCTACTGAATGGTATTGGTGTCTGGCACGTTCGCGTTCATCTGCTGTGTCGTCTTTCGCCCATAGCCGTTCAACGCTTCGTCCATATGCAAAGCCCTGTTTTTTTCCTGTGGGGGCTTTTTGAAGCTTATAAAAGCGGTATGACAAATGTCTCAATGTACTTGGTACTTATGTGGAAAAATAAAGTTATGTTTTATCTTTAATGTCTCATTACATTTTTTGTCTTTCATACACACCCCTGTCCACAGTCGCCAGGGGAAACTTATTTTCTGACTGACCCTTGTACTAAATTTATAATTTTTTGTGTTAAAATCTTAGAGAAACTGAGTAAAATTTTAACACTTCACGTAAAATTAAGTATATATTTTAGAAATATTTTGACAACTAAAAAAAAGGATACATCCTTCAAAAAGAGTACCCATGGTAAAAAAAAGGTTAAAATATTAATTTACTGAGGAGATATTTTTAAATACGGATGCATCACATAGTCTTAGGTTTAATATTAGCAAGGGGAATTTGAAATCTCACTGATGAAGAGCCTTAAGGCTGTCCATTACTGGCACATCTACCCATTTTTTTTCCCTCTGAATTTAAACGATTAATATATTTAAAGTATTAGAATATAAAATATACCTGGATATAAATTTGGCCTGCAAAAGGTTAATAATATTAAATTACTTAATGTTTGATCAATTTGAGTTTGATATTTTATGTAATTATCAAAGAGATAAGTAAATTAAAGATTGTTAGTCTTTTGTTAATTTTTATGTAAAGAAAGATATAAATTTGTTCTGTAGAGTAACTAGATCCTTTTAGGACAAAAATATTTTGATCATTTATACTATATTTTGTTCTAAAAGAAAGAACATTGTGAAAGCATGAGTGTATTCTTCTTTGCTTTTTATGTTTCATGTTTAAAATTTCAATTTAATTTTCTGTGTTTGGTGTTTATAAGTTGAAATTATTTTTGTAAATTATGTTAAGAGGAAATTGAAAATTAATCATATGTTTTTGTAGAAATACTGTTACATTTGTTCCTGATTTATCGTTGATTTCTGATTATTCCTGATTTTCCTTGTTGTCTTATAATTCTTTTATTAATGCATTATTTGATTTATTCTGAACATTTTTGATAGTGCTTAAAAAAGTTTGGATTATTTTTCATTATGTCAAGTTATAGAACTCATATGGGACATACTCGATATAATTATAAAGAATGTGATACTTTTTAATTTGTAAGCTGACAATGTTTAAAATAAATGGTATTTAGTTTTTGTCATAATAGTTTAAGTATTTTTTTGTGTTAAGTGAATTTTCTTATTTTATTCCACACTAACTGGATACCACTTGCTGCGTGATGACATCAAATATTTCTAATAAAGAGTGGTACTTTAGCATCTAGAATTCATTAAACTTATACAGATCCAGACTAAGAAATATCTAACAAAAAATTTTCATTTTTTTTAAAACATTTTTTGGCCAAATGAAATAAAACTTATAAAAAAATATTTATTATTATTATGGTATGTTTGTTATCATGATTTTAATCTGGTATTTCAGCATTATAAGAGGATTTTAAGAAATGACTGATGCATAAAGTTAATGTATGATTTCATATGACATAATAATATAATGCTTTTATTTTTGCCACTGAAAAAGGAAAGAATTTTACTTTCCAAATTGGTTCACACTCTTTAAACCCTTCACAATGACCGACATGTATATGTGCCATATACAGTGTGCAGAATCCTTGAATTTAGACACCAGTGTTTTAAAAGCTGTTTTAAAATTTAAAAACATAAAACATCAAATTTTCTAAAACATATACACTAATTAAAAACATCTTTAATTAAGTAAGGTGTCAAATACATGTAAAACACAAATATCCAAACTTGACATGTTTCGGTTTAAAGTATAAAACCATAATCATAAGTACACATACATCGTCAAAAAACAAACCCCAATGACACTGGACGCTACAATATATACATAATACCACACAACAAACACGCCATCTACCATCAAACACACAAAGTAAAAGCACAGAAAAACATTAAACATCAAATCAAGCTTGTATACACAATTGCCTCCCTCTATTCAAATTAGCCCCACAATATTTATTTAAAAGCTCTAACCATAAAGGTGGAATAACAAAAGAGAAAACATCTTTTACTTAAGTATGTAAGTGTAATGATACTTTCTCTTTTGTTATTCTACCTTTATGGTTAGAGCTTTTAAATAAATATTGTGGGGCTAATTTGAATAGAGTTAGGCAATTGTGTATACAAGCTTGATTTGATGTTTAATGTTTTTCTGTGCTTTTACTTTGTGTGTTTGATGGTAGATGGCGTGTTTGTTGTGTGGTATTATGTATATATTGTAGCATCCAGTGTCATTCGGGTTTGTTTTTTGATGATGTATGTGTACTTACAGGGATCTGTTCAGGAAAAAATTGGGTCCTTTAAAGGACCCTTCACAATTTTTTTATTTCAAAACAGGACCCTTCCCAAAACTATTTTCCCTAAAACAGGACCCTTCCCAAAACTATTTTCCCTAAAACACGACCCTTCCCAAAACTATTTTCCCTAAAACAGGACCCTTCACAAAACTATTTTCCCTAAAACAGGACCCTTCACAAAACTATTTTCCCTAAAACAGGACCCTTCACAAAACTATTTTTCCTAAAACAGGACCCTTCACAAAATTCTTTATCTTAAAAATAGGTTTTTCACAAAATTTTCTCATCTTTAAACTGAACATTTCACAAATTAATCATTTAAAAGTAAAATCTGACCTGTCACTTTTACACGTATAAAGAAAATATATGTATTTTACATCCATATATCTTCTTAAAAATGTACAAACAAGAACCTGAATATAACGATCCTTTCAAATTCACAAAATTATGACCAGATTTTTCACAAATATGAAAAGCTGTTCACAATTTTACAAAAACAGGACCCTGGGAAAAAAAGTCTGGACAGACCCCTGACTTATGATTATGGTTTTATACTTTAAACCGAAACATGTCAAGTTTGGATATTTGTGTTTTACATGTATTTGACACCTTGCTTAAGTAAAAGATGTTTTTAATTTGTGTACACCAGTATTTTTGCATAAAAAACTTTGCCTTATCTAATCGCATAACTTCTGAGATTAAATAATACAAAAAATTCTTTTCAGAAAATGCTGTAGCGAGGAAATAAAAGAAGGGTAATTGATGCTTATAGTTCAGTTCCATTCAGTTTTTAAAAAAAAATTATTTATATTATTATTATTTTAAAATTCTGCGATCAAGACTTGCCTTTTGACCCTGAATTTTCTTTCAATTTTGGTAAAAAAATATTTTTTTTTCTAATAAAATTAAAAGTAGCTATCCAAATCACATAAGTTAAGGTTTATTGAAATTTAACAGATATGTTATTTACTGATACCTAATGAATGTTTTTATGAACCTAATGAATAATTTTATGTACCTAATGAATAATTTTGCACACTTTTCATATGACAATAGTCTAAGGAAGAATTTTTCAAGACATTTGGAAAATGTCGTATCACAAGAGAATTAAACAGACATAGAATTTATTAGTATTTTTGATGTTTTATCACAATTTATTAGTTTGGAAAAGTAGTCCTTAGTTTAAAATGTGAAAAATATGTTTGAAACAAAAAAAACATTAACAGTTTAAAGATAATTAAGAGAACTTTTATTATTATTACTAAATGCTGAAACATGAATGAAGTCATAATAATAAATATAATACTATCACTATTAGATGCTGATAATAACAAAAATAATTGTTAAGATTAAAAAAAATACTCAATGCAAGCCATGTCTTATTAATAGGACGCCAAGGGTGAACAGTTACACTTATCAGTAGAAAAATGTTCAGTTAATGATAATAGCTGTGGCCTGAAAACACCATTACTATTCAATTGTTTTAAATAAATGCACATCTGTTGCCATGGGCAGTACAGGATTAATGTAAATTGTTAAAATTATGGTTTTTAAATACAGAGTGGCCATAATTAAAGTGTGCATGTTTGAAGGGCTCTACAAGCTAAACTATTTGGAATATTTTTAAAGGATTTGGTATTTATTCTGTTTAGAGCATGCGGAAACAAGCTCTGCAATAATAAAAAAAATAATTAAAAAAATTTTCAATGTCTTATGAATGTCTTATTGCTGTATATCATTAAAAATTAAATAAAGAATCTTACCAGCTAACTTTTAAAACTTTTTAATCACAAATTTCACATGATTCTAGCTTAAGGTTTTAGCCACGAAGAAAAGTGCACATGTTTAAAGGGCTTTACAAGCTAAACGTAGTGCCTTAAGAACACTAAAATTTTAGCCAAAAAAAAGCCACGCTCTGTTAAAGTTTTTCTTAAAAATCAATGGTAATTATAGTGCTGCTGTGAAAGAATATCGTCGTCTCAAAAGATATTTATTTAAAATGAGTCATTTTTGTTAATATTTGCTAATAAAACATCCCTAACATGTAAGTGCCATCTATTGGTAATAAGTTTAAAGATTCTTCTAAAGCAATTTGGTAACTTGTGTTATCTGAAATAATGTAAAGCGAAACAATATGAAATGGTTTAAGATCTTTTGTTTTTAAGTTTAGTTATCCATAAAAATCTGATTATGCTGTATTTAGACACTAGTATATGATAGTTCTTGTTATCTCTCATAAAGAAAATTACCTGATGCTTTTTTTATTATGTATAAACAATGAAAATATAAAAAGTGAAGACTTCATTTGAAAACTGAAAAACTAATATCTTCTTTAAATTTATATAATCTCATGGTTCAGTGATAAGTTATACCATGTGTATTTTGTTTAATTCTAAAAAAGGCAGAATCATACATTACACACTGATTAATAATGCATCTATATATGAAATGGGGCAATATTAATTTATGCACATTCAACAGAGTAACGTGTAACTTCAGTAATGTCTAAAATGTTATTAATTTTATTATTTACACCATATAAAGTAACATATTTGCACCATTATAAAGTACTGATATTAAAAATAATGGTTTATCTGTAACTAGGTATCTAATATTTGCCAAAATAAGATTATTTATCAACAAATTCTTAATTTAGAGAAGGGATGTCCAAACAAATCACCGTTTGTGACTATGTCTGAATAGTAAACTTCACCTTATAATTCTCCGATTAAATTTATTGTAGAGAAAAAAGTATTGAAGAAAAGCTTAAATAATGCAAAAAAAAAAAAAAAAAGGTTTGCAAACAAATGCATCTGAATAATATTGCAAACTTACTCACCCCCCCCCCCTTCCCTTCCCCAACAAAAAGAAAAAAGTGTAAATTTGGATTATTCGACCTGATGTGTGACTTATTGTAGATTTTTTTATTTTATTCCAGGATAATTATAAATTAAAACTAAGATGATCAGAGATGTACTTATAAAAAAGAAAAACTCGACCCGTGGAAGAATCGGCTTACCTGATCCGATGCAGGATTTTACTTCGAATACTATAATGATTACAAATGTATTTATAAAAAAGAAAAAAACAGACCCAGAGTAAAATGGGGTTACCCAGATCCAGAGTCCTGCATTGGGTCGGTAACCGATTTTATCCGACCTGCAGTTTGGGTTGGGTCGGTTGGAGGTCTGTTTTTTTTTTAGGTCGGGTCGGTTTTGGGTTGAGTTTGGATTCTTGCGATGTCGGGTTTGGTTTATAACAATTTTTCAAAAGCAAGTCCAGAATATAGTTTCTGATGAAATGTTATATATTTGAATAGGGTCATTTGGGGTAATTGTGAAAAAATTTTACTAGTTTCAACTATTGACAGTCTTAAGGAGTACATGATAATATCTATAACTGATCTAAAGTAGTCCTGCACTGGTTAAGTTATAGCCTAGTCGAATCCGCAAATTATATTTAATGTCAGCCCAGAACCCGACAAAATTGTTTCATCGACCCCGAAACCCACAATCAAAGAAAATTTATCCCTTTTTTTAATATGCTTATGGAAAAATAGTCTATAATATCTAATGACAACTTCATCTTTTAAGTTGAAAAATGAACATGTAAGAGCCATTAAAAGATGTAATTTTTCATCTTAAACAATATTTTGGACTTTCTTTTGAAAAATCGGGTTAATCTGAACCCGATCCGCAACGAAAAAAATTAGCTTCAACTCGACCCGACCTGACCCAAACCTTGGGTCAGGTCGGGTGTTGGTAAAGTCTGGTTACCCGACCCGATGAAGGACTCTAATCTGAAATAAATAAAAGTTAAAAAATACCATTAACTTATAAATCAAACTGAGGCTTTCATTAAGGGAACTCTACTTTTCATTTTGAGAAAAATATCAATTTTCCAATTTTGTGCTTAAAATAAATTTAGACTCCTTAGTATAATCTAACGAAGTTTTGTAAAGACACGATAATTAACTATATGTGAAAAAGTCTATACTGCATGCATTTGCCTTTAAATGATTCAGAGTCACAACCTTTAAGTTCATTTATCTCATTTTGTGTTTTTTTATTATAAAAAGATTATCAAAATGCTAAAATTTCAACATATATATTTATATTGACTTGCTGTTGTTTCTATTGGACTACCCGTATTATATGCATTGTGCATATGCTTATGGTGCATTTCATAAAATTAAGGATTGGATTCTCAGTAATATAGTTTAGTTTTTAAAGATAAAAATGTTAAATAAATAGTCATTTTTACGTTTTTTCAGGATGTTTTATTTATTTATACTTGAACTAATTAACTTTTGGAAAATCTGGTCCTTACAGTTATAGAGTGCACTTGTAAAATATGTGTATATATAAAAGAAATGTTGAAAAAGTTTAAAATTGCAAAAGAAGTGCGGTTTTAAAATCTTCTTAAATTTTTTAAAATTAAGTTTTACCAGAAAAAAATAAGTTTTTCTTGATTAAATCATTTTTATTCATACAACCATTTAACTATATGTCAAAATAGTATTATAAAATACTGAAAAAAATATATTCAAAGGGCATCAAGTCTCCTTAAATTCAAAACTTTATTCTCTGCTGTATGCAATACAAGAAAACGATATTTTACGAGGGAAAGTCATTAAGTAAATCACAAAAGATAATTAAATAACTTAATGATATTCACTTTAAAACTATTTTTATTTCTCAACATATTCCCCACCAATATTTATGCACTTATATCACCGTTTTATCAGTGCTCCAACACCAGCTGCATAACATTCTTTGGGTTGCTGTCTCAGCCACATTAGGACTTCAAGTTGAACCTTTTCATTATCTGTGAATATCATCTTACTTCCAAGATGGTTTTTTAGTGAACTAAACAGATGAAAATCGCTTGGAGCTAAGTCGAAGCTGTATGGTGGATGTTGAAGAAGTTGCCAACCAAACTTTTGAATTGTCTTCTGTGTTCAACTGAGGTTCAACTGTTACTTCTGCAAAGTCACCTTGTCGAAAGACAACCGGCTGGACTTCTCAGAGAGCTTTGCGCATGATCGGAAGTTGTGGATACACAACGTCATGCATTCGTTTGCACCCATACTTTCCTATGTGAGATTGTTTTTTTTTTGCTATTTTCTACCTCCCCACCAAATTTGAACGATGAATTCTGATACACTCCGTATACGTCATGATCTTTCATAAGACACTTTTCGCCAGTCCCAATCGATACCTAAAATTAGAGTAACTTTAATAGACAGAGTTCGGGGTATAGTGGAGGATATATCTTCTGTATTTTTTAAAAAGAAATCCCGCACCCCCTGTTTCTCAAATAAAACTGTAGCATATATTCCCTGGGTATACCCTCTGTCTTGTCTATAGCGTATTATTATTATTATTATTATTATTATTTTTTTTTTTTTAACGACTACAACAATGACAGAATTGAGTTTCATTTACGCACACAGCATTAGTTTTACAAAGACTACACGTCATTCAAAATGTTCCAATTCTACAAACGCTTTCCTTAGAAAGTCTTTATTTAAAAAGTTGTATTAGCCTATTTAAATTGCCCTTCTGTATTTATTTCATCCTTTGATAACTGATTTTTTTGTCCTTGTAATATACACTGGCCTCCAAAAGTTAAGGTATAACATGTTTTTCGAAGCTCACCAGACAAAAAATGGCAGTCAGATTAAACTTCATAGTTCATATGAATGACAATAATAAGCTTTAAAAAAACTTATGCAAAAATTACAGCTACCACTTTTATTTTATAGAAAATAATAGGTATTTGTGAATGAGAGAAAAATATGCAATTATGAAGCTTTTGTAATTTCGCATGTAAGTTTTGTTGTATTCGAACTATTGTTGTCAGTTTTGTTCAGAACAGCCAGTAGAGTCTAGAAATGTCTAGAAGAAGTCGTTTGCCCGATTCATTAAGGTGGCGGGCGGTAGGATGAATGGAAATGGGGTTGTCACAGGCCGATCCTGCTAAACGGCTCAATGTGTCTCGCAGTGTATTCCAACGATTCTGGGATCAGTATGAATCCAAAGATTCTGTGTCCAGAAGACATGTTCCAGGCCACCCACGTGTTACAACACCTGTAGAAGACCGGTTTCTAGCTCTTTCGGCCCGAAGGAGAAGACACACTACTGTGCCGCAACTCATTGCAGACCACTTTGCAGCATCAGGGAGAAGAATCTTCGCTACTACGGTGCGAAGACGTCTTCACAATGCAGGTCTCTATGCAAGGCGACCAGTTGTGTGTGTCCCCCTCAACAGACGACAGAGAAGGGCCCACTTATGTTGGGCAAGAGAACAGGTTTCCTGGACCAGACAACAGTGGGCTTCTGTACTCTTCACAGACGAGTCCAGATTCACACTAGAGAGCGATTCAGGACGTCTTCTGATCTGGAGAGAACAATGCACTCGATACCATCAATCAAACACTGTCAAAACACACAGGTACAGAAACGGTGGAATCATGGTTTGGGCAGGGATCTCACTCGGACCACACTGACTTGCATGTGTTCCATGGAGGAACTGTGACTGGTGCGAGACATCGGGATGAGATCCTTAATTCATATGTGCGCCCATATGCCGGTGCTATTGGCAATGGTTACATTTTAATGGATGATAATGCAAGACCACACCGAGGTTGTTGAGGATTATCTTGAGGATCACGGTTTGGAGAGAATGGAAATGCCAGCTCACTCTCCAGACTTGAATCCGATAGAACATCTTTGGGACTATCTTGGAAGACAGGTTGCGGCTTTAAGTCCTCCTCCAAGGTCATTAAATGAGCTGGAACAAGGCTTACTCCAAGTCCGCTCAGCGTTACCTATTTCGGTGTCCGACAATTTAATTGAGAGCATGGAAAGTCGATGCCGCCAATGCATTCAAGTCCGGGGTGGACATATTCCGTATTAGAACCAGTTTTTTAATGTTTCTGTCACATTTTACTGCATAATACTGTGATGTACTGATTTCTCCAAGAATGGAATTTTCCACCATGAGTGCTTTTTTGTTGTAATTTCATTTATACGTTTAACTTAAGTAAACATCTATGTCGCATTTAATAAATAACAGTTTAGCGCACATTTCCTCCAAATTTGTTGTTTCTATATTCATTCATTTGCAAATTAGACGCAAAAAACCGGTTGTATCTTAACTTTTGGAGGCCAGTTTAATACAGAATCATTATTATCAAGATTATTATTTGCATTATTATTTACGGTAAGTAACTTTTCCACCGTTACTTTATAAAATATTTCGGTAAAATTCAATATGTAGGGTGATTTCTTAATTCCGTTTTGCCTCAAATAACTGATGAACGGAGTTAGCTACAGCCATGAACGTTGTATCTAAGTATACAGGGTGTATCTTCAAAAGTGGGCAAAACTTTAAGGGGTGGTAGAACGCAGCTGTACGAGCATATTTCGTCATAGAATGTATGGCCGTGCGAGCCGCTAGGTGGCGTTGTAAATGGTATAATATATTCCTACGAGAGGTGCTGCCTTATCTGCTGCGTCCGATTCCAACCCCCATCAGGTCGAGAAATGGTTTCAATACAACGGTGCGCCTGCACACTTTCCTTGGATGTGCGGAACACTTTAGATTCAACGTTCCCAGGACGATGGATTGGTCGAGGTGGTCCCATAGCTTAGCCACCAAGATCGCTGGGGCCTCTCGTGTTTGGACTTTTTCCTCTGAGGCCATATGAAAAGCCTAATCTACGAGTGCCCCATTGAAACCGGTATGGATCTAGTCGCCAGGCTTGCCGTTGTTGCCGGGGATACAGGCTAGTAGCTAGATAAGGGCCAGGTCGGGCGAAGCCCGACCTGCAAAAGATTTTGCCCGACCTAGCGTGAAACTTTACATCCCGATTAAAACAACATTAAATTTCTATTATTTTTTTAAATAAATTTTAGTCTAATCTAGTGTGAGACTGGACATTCCGATCACTTTATCAGACACTAATTCACTTTAAATTCCCAATTTTTTCCATCTTCTTGCCAGATCTAAGCAAAGAGACCCCCCCCCCCCCTTCCTTCCAATTTCGTTTTTAAAATGGAAACAAAACCAGAAAAATTTTTCATATATAAACCTTCTTTTTTCTCTCTTTCTTTAACAGACAATAGACCTGTCGGGGATTGTCACGTTGGACATACCCCGCTTTGTTGAAATTACACCGTACCGCAGGATATTCCTGCCCGTACTGGCCCAGCAACAATTCTGTATTGACTGATATCCATAAAGCTTACTTTCTTTGTAGAATTGTCACCATGTGAAATTTATCTTAAGAAAGCGGGGTTGAAACCAAAGGCTTCTGAATCTGAAAATAAAGCGAAACAGCCTAAAATAATGTTTTTGAATTTGTCGTACATGACAGTTTGCTGCTTCTTTCATGGAACTGAGGTTCCAGTTCCATGAAACGGATTGTTATATTTACTTGTTTGCTTTCGGAAGAGGGGACTAATGTCTTTCATTCTTCTGATCTTTCGTTACATATTATTGAATGATAAAAATTTGTGAAACCTATGTCACAATAAGAAAATTATAGGAGGAGTTTTCCAGCGTAAAGAAGAAATGGAATTGCAATGAAAATATCATCTTTAACCAATAGAATATAAAATTTGTTTTAATTAAATGATATAAATTTAATTTATAAATAAGAAATTTACAGAATTATCTGCGAATTGTTTTTAATATACATGTGTCTTAAGTTATATATATATATATATATTTTTTTTTTTTCCACGGGTTTTACAAGTAGTGGTTAGTAGAGGAAATTATTACCGCGTTACACGTTTGTATGTATTTCACTTTAAATAACATTTATGTAACATAACATAAATAACTTTTCATCTTAAAGTACAAAATCTTCAAGGAACGAAATTATATAGTCAATAATAAATCAAAGAACAAAAAGAAAAATGTAACGATATGATATTGTTAAGTTGTTAAGTATACTTAGATTTTATAAAATGTTTTATTTCGCGTAAAATATATTCTTTAAAGGAATTTATTTGCAGATATCGAAATAATATAATAAAAGTAGCTCGAAAAAGTTCATACCTTTGCTTACGGTTTGAAAATATTTATAATAATGAACAAGATAACAAATTAAATCCATCATAGGCGTCGACTACAAGGCCATAGAAATTCTCTGGAAATTTTCACAGGGCCATCGCCTCCCTCCTCCCCTCTGGAAATAAAAATTAATAGAAGGTCTGTCCCTTTATCTGTTCAATCTACTCTTCCACGACCCCCCCCCCCCTAAAATTTTTAAAAGTTGGCACCTCTGAAATAAACCAATCATTATTTCAAATTTAAAGAATAAAATATGCCGGGCTACTTACGATTTTACAAATCCAAATTAGTTATCTTCTGACACATTCACAAAGTCATTCACTATTCTTAAATTCAAAAATTTTTCAGGTCCTCTTATTAAAAACAAAGAAATTAAACAGTGTTTTCCATTTTTTTGTAAAAGCAAATCAGTTTTCAGAAAATTTCCGCCAAAGTTAAAGATATAAACCAATTTTCTGGACATGACGGTCTGATAAAGTTCATAAGAGGGAAATCGATTACAACTCAAAATTTAACGTATCTATAGAAAAGTGAAAAACGTTATTCGATTCTAAATCACTTTAGTAGTTAAAACTTGTAAATTTCATGCTTTTATGTATAAAAATGACAGTGCGAATATAGCAAAAAAGTTCCGTGTTGTTCAGCCGGAAAAAATTGTATATATATAAATTTAATTTGTAATTTGACACTGCTATATGGTATTGTGATTTCATTGTGTATGGTCAGTTTCTTATGTTTCAATGGTTAAATTTTACATTAAGTTTACACACACACACACACACACACACACACACATATATATATATATATATATATATATATACAGAATTACTATATATATATTTTTTGGAACCTCATGGAGGATATCTGAAATGGTATTTAATTACGGGTGAATGTGACCTTAATGTCATAACGGTCTTAAGCATAAACAATATGTATAGCTCTTTTCAAAAAATATACGGCGATTGAAGAAATAGCGATGCTTTATAGGAAATGGACAGTGAAATAAATAAATTAAAAAATATTTTATATTTGCACAGACTCTTCGACACTAAACATTCTGCATAAATCGTGTTTATTATTTTTTTTATTGGAGTACGAACAAACAAACAAGTTGGAACTGTACGTTAAACGTGACAAATGAGGTGCGACCGTACTATAACTAATTTTACAATGTAAAAAAATCATCTTTATTATTTCTCTGAAATGAATTATATCGTATGTTACGAGCGAAATGAGCATGTCTCTTTTTTTTCTTATTAGTGATGCCACGTTTACAGATGCGAATGTTTTCTGACACCAGACAGCGCTGCAAAATTCAACATGAGATATTGCTTTACGAATGATTACCTCCATGGTTTAATATTTCTATGACTCATGATGAACGAATCTCTTGTGTTTATTTACTTTAATGGATTGAGATATTCGGCTATTAACCTAACTATTTCTACTGAAGTTATCTCAGAATCTATACATTTTTTAATGTAAATCATCTCTCAAGCAAACAGTTTTTTTGAATGATCTTTCTAAAAATGTAACTTTTATGCAATTTTATTCGAAGAAATAATGTTGAATAAAAATGACCGCTTAACATATGAAAAACGAAGTGTTTAGCAGGTTAGCCCGTATTTGTTTTCCTCAGTCACATGACTTGCGCTTTTATTATATAGATTACGTATGATAGGATTTAATAGAATGAAGAAAACTTTTTTAATATCTTTTTAAGTTGTGATTCGATTTTCACAAAATTGGAAATGACTCGACAAAATTTTTTAACGGTTCTATATATTAAATTTCAAACCATTCGGTTGGGTAGTTTTTGTTTTTTGCGGACGGACCAGACGACGATTATAGGTGCTACGCATTTATATAATTACGAACGCTCCTAAACTGGGATTATTTTGTCTGAAACTGAGACAGCACTGGGTTGTGCTAATTATATCTTGAATAATCTATGTTTAATACTTTAAACATAAAGGATTCTGTGTTATTGTAGCAAGTGTTGATGCAGTGTAATTTGCCATACAGTGTTAGCAATATTTACATTAATTCTGTATTAATCTTAATATTCTCTCATAAAAATCCATTTAAAAAAATTATGAAAATATATTGTTTTTATGCTATTTTTTTCCATAATTTACGGCTTTTTCAAAACTCAACACAGAATAACAAATAACAACAGAAGCGTGAGAATTTTAAGACTTCATCTGTTTGAAAAACCAGACCGTCCGTTTATAATTTTGAATTTTCTGCCTGTTACAAGTTCCTTTTATTATTATTATTTCTTCATTTTGTTTCATTTGTAATGCTTATAGTTAGGATTACACGAAAAGTTTTTAACTTGACTTCAAGACTGCTATTAAATCGCCTGTCACAAACAAGCGCCATCAAAGCAGCCGAATTGCTCAGCACCCTTTAGTACTTAAGTGTGCTATTCAGAGACTTTCTGACACATCACTGGACCACCTGTGGTGTGAAATTGTGTTACCCGTCTTCTGAAATATAAATAGAGAAGTACATGAACTATTTTCTGAAAGAAAGATTTTGACAATTTTACAATGGGACGATATAGGTGCAATTTGTCGCTCCTATGATTGTGCCGGCTCTTTGTGAAAACAGAAAAAACTCATAATTTCTTAAATCGAAACCGTTTACAGTTATTACTATTTCTAGGAAAAGGGCCGAAAATTTATGTAGGACAGATTTTTGATATAATTAAAAATGGCCCCAAGGGGGGGGGGGGAGGGGGCTTTAGAAGAAAAAAATTCATAACTTCGTCCATTCAGAAGATATCAAATCCGCTTAAATTTATTATAATTCCTCTTAATATTATCTAAAACTTTTATATTGACATGTTTTTTACAGGACAACTTTTGTAGCAAAAAAAAAAAATAAAAGCAAAAAAATCCCTGCCGGCTCCGCCTGCAAACAAGTTAGGTTTCGAAGTGGGTGTTTCCAAATACCGTATCATGGCAAAAAGGTAATTTCTTCCACAATTCCCAACAAACAGGCGCCCCACGGTCTGCGTCTTCGAAATCTATCTGTGCCTATAGGCCGAACCGTCAGGGATTTTTTTTTTGTTGTTGTTGTTTCCCAAAACCGTTTTAAAATTTGCAAACTGTATACCGCTAAAAATGCAATTACATCTATTTCCCTTTTGTTTGTAGGAATAAACATACCTTCAATTGAAGAGTTGACTGTTGTAAAAAATTTTTTGTCAATCATGAAGATGCAGAAGACGTGCTACCTGAGTCAAATGCCCCTGTACTTAAAGATCAATTGAAATGGCAAAACAAAAAAAGCAAGCTACAAATTTTATTCAAATACAAAAAAGCATTTAAGGACACTTATGAACTTTTGGCTGCTGTAGCTACATTTGGTTGCAGCACTGCCACTTGTGAATCTTCTTTTTCAACATTGACGACCATTAATCGGCCTCAATGACTGTCCATGTCACATCAAAGAATGGCAGATCTAGCCTTCTTGGCCTTCGGGAGAAAACGGACGGAAAACATAAATTTAGAAGTACTAAAAAAATTAAATACAAGTAGAGACAGGAGGTTGCAATTATATTAGAGGGTTTTTATACATGATTCCCATTAGTCTTCAAAATTCTTTCAAATAAATTATTTTTACAACAAATAGAGGTTGTCAAATTTGTAAAAGACTAAAACTAAAATTAAAAAATTAAAATAAAATAAAAGGCCTTATAATTAATTTGGTACTCTGTTTCTTTTTTTTTTTTTTCATGAAAATTAAAAAAAATATTTTTTCATTATCGGTAAAGACATCCTTGTTACTTGTTCTATTCATTTTATTCATTCTGTTTTTTTCTTCCTCATATCTTTATTGCATGATGTAAATATAACGAAACATCATTTAATAAATTGTACTTGAATGCATTTATTAATGAATGTTTATTTAAGGAAACAACTTATATATGTTATGTAAATGTAAACATTTTATTTATGTGTTTTTGATATATTTTTATTGTGTCTTGGAACAAACATTTCTGGCTTTGCAGAGATCTTACGTTTTAAATGAGAAAAAAATTACACTAAAAGTACAGACATATTTTTCAGGGTATAAGAGACGTGAAAAAAATTAAGAAACAATCTGCCACCCCCCCCCCCTGGAAAAATATTTGCCCTACCTGGAAGTAAGGTCTAGCTACGGGCCTGCGGGGATATTCGGGAAATGCCTGGTGTCTTCGCAAATGTGCATCTGTTCCTATCCCGCATGTGTGAAGCGTGTATTATAGCTGGCGGAAGATCTTTTGAGCAATTTATTTGAGCATGTACATGTATTATATTGCTGTTAATAATTTTTTCCTGAAGTAACTCCTCTCATTCTTATGTTAATTCTTTATCTGCGACAGTGGAAAACTACCTTTTAACTTCTCACCGCTTGCGTTCCGACCATACATTCTATAACAAAATTTGCTCGTATAGCTGCATTCTATCACCCCCTAAAGTTTTGCTCACTTTTTCAGATACACCCTGTATACTGAAACGTGTGTGCGCTTTACGAAGGCAGCGCCCTTCCTGCAGCAAACTGCGGAGTTAGCGTTCCTATCTCGAAAACGGTACGGGGATACTGGGAAAAAGTCAATTATAAAGTTGTAGAGCATTCTCGGTGTAGTATGAAATGGCGCCTTTTAAAAATAACTTTATTAAAAGCCTTGAAATATAATTTGTTTATATATATTCACTAGCTTAAATACTCCACTAATTTCACGCAGAAATGTGTGGCATTATAAGGTAGATGCAAATTTACTAATAAAACTATGTCATGTAAGCAAAGTAGATTTTATTTTAATAAGAAAATCAATTTAAGCATGTTCGATGTGTCCACCATCTGGATATATTGCTGTCGAATGGTGGGCACATTGAGCATACTTTACTTGATTTTCTTATTAAAATAAACTGTATTCTGCTTATATCTGTTAGTTTTGTTAGTAAATGTGCATGCGCCAAATAATTCCGCACTTCAGGATGCAAATATTGATGTATATAAGCTAGTGATTGGATATAAAAATATATTTTTCAGGGCTTCTTGAAGTTATTTTTACATGTAATACGTCATTTCCTACTAAATCGACGCTAACGAAAAAGAAAGGCTACCGCGGTGCTTTACGCGTAAATTTTTTACAGACCGCGGGAGTCACGTGATACTCGAATCCACCATTGCAGGTGTACGAAAAGAGCATCACGTCACTCTCGCAGTCTGTAAAAAAAAGATTAGAGGAACGCACCGCGGTAGCCTGTCTTTTTCGTTAGCCTCGATACTAAATCAAAGACACTCTACTGCTTTGTAATTCACCTTTCCCCCCGTATCTCGTACTGTTTTTGAGATAGGAACACTAACTCTGCAGTTTGCCGCTAGGGAGCGCTGCCAAGTACCTCTTTGTAAAGCACATACCCGTTTTACTCTACTTAGGCACCACGTTCATGACTGTACTGGCTCTGTTCGCCAGTTAATTTGAAGCAGAATGATACCAAGGAATCACCCTATATACATATCTTATCTTTACCCTGATGTCCCTTCGATGCCTTTTATGCAAAACACTTACCTAATCAACTGTAGATATAATTATATCTACTATTATGGGTGCTTTGTTTTTATTTTGGAATTATAATATCATGTGTCATTGCGATAATTGATGTATTTGTATTTTAGGAAATAATTTATTAATCAAAGCGAAAAAAAAGGCATATATTTTTAACTTTAGAATCAAATTAAAGCATGGTATATGAAATAAGAATTAATGTTTTTTAAAAAAGAGTTTTGAATTAAAAAAAGTTTTGTGATGATGGCCAGTAGCGATTCAATACTAGGACTTCGCCTAAAAAATTGTTTTAATTATTATCAATCACGTTCATAAACTATTTCCTTGTTGAAATTTTCCCATTTCGTATAATTCTGAATAGATTTTAAAAAAAAATCTGTATTTTTGTTAGAAGTGCCACTATCATTTATCTTTCAAACTATCGAATTTTATTATATATCTCAGTTTATAGCTGCTGTTTTCTTTTTCTGTTTACTCTTTAGCATTGTTTTACCAGGTTTAATGTCAACTTGATGGAATCTGTATTTGGTGCACAGTAAATTTGAATTGCTCATATGACAAATTTTGATTTGTTAATTTAAGGGAAGCTTACAGGAAGCGTCTCCCAGCAGAAGAGAGCTTTTGCCAATATGGATGCTCGAATGAAATTCTCCCAAAGTCTTCAACCTGTCACTCGCAAACATTGAGCTACCATTATTTTAGAAAATAAAGATTTGTCTTATTTAATCACAGAAACTTTGCTATTAAATAAGGTGACTATTTCTTTTGGGTGTTTGTATAGTGACAAACGACTTTCAAGCAAAAAAAGGTTGAAGATGCCTATTTTACAGGTTTGGATTTACCCACACTGGATAAACCTAGGGATACATTTTCTTTAGTTTAAAGCCTTTTAATGCTGCATTAACGATACGACTAACGATACGACTAGTCTGCAAATTTTCATGTTTCCGTTTTATTTTTAGCTTGAGAGTGATTTAATTTTCCTTTCAGTTTCTTTTAAAAATAATTCATTTAGCTATATTTAGCATATTAATTGGAAAATTTCTTTCGCACTTATTTCAATTTGTAATTTAAAGCAAATAGAAGAAGAAGGATAAAGGGAAAATAAGAAGAAAAGTTTTCGAATGTCTAAATTCCAAATTCCAATGTAGGGTAGTCTGACCAGTAAGTGAACAGCCCGCAGTGAATGCACAATTAGTAAATATTTTAATAGAATAAGGTTTGAAAAACTCTCCAATAGTTAATTCTCATGCTGGGTTTAAAAAACCCATAATTCAGTAAAAACGTACTATATGCTATTTGTGCAAATTGTAAAATAAATAACATAGTATGAAACTTAAGCGTTTTTAAATTTCTGCCTGTTCATTCACTGGAAAATTTTGCGTTCATTCACTGGTGAGAACTGTTCATTTACTTGGTTTTTGTATGGCTTTTATTAAGACACCCCTAACATCCCAAACAAATGAAATATAAACTTCCTTTTATTATTTTTTAATCACTTGTACACCAACACATGTATTTGCACTGTCAGAACCAAAAGGTACTTTTTATTAAAATATTATCAATCTCTGTTTAAAAAATGGGCTTAGGTGTTTATTTGCTGATCGGACTACCCTACACGGAAATGTATAGACGGAAGTCCATAGTACGCGCAGGGCCCGGCCCGACTATGAAGTTTGGGAACTCTGGACACAGACTTGATCACCTCTCTCTCCTCTTCTTCCATGGCTGACACAGACTTGATCACCTCTCTCCCCTCTTCTTCCATGGCTATACTATGTAGTATTAAGGTTAAATAATTTTCATGTGTGTGTCTTGTGGAACTGTTGTCACTTGTAGAACTGTTAAGGGTCCTCTTCACGCACTTGAAAACACCCGCTCGCTAATGTTAATCCTATGAGGCATTATTTTTCTAATATCTCGTTTGCATTTCAATATTTTTAACCGTTTTTTTTTTGCATTGGATAGCAGAGATCAATCTCTATTTCCGCCGTTGATTACTTTTTCGATTTTCTTTGCGGATTTTTTTTACGAGGATACTTTCCCTTTCGAAACCGGTTCCGAAAGTGAAAGTATCTTCGTAAAAAAAATCCGCAAAGAAAATCGAAAAAGTAATCAACGGCGGAAATAGAGATTGATCTCTGCAATTCAATGAAAAAAAAAATGTTTAAAAATATTGAAAGGCAAACGAGATATTAGAAAAATAATGCCTCATAGGATTAACATTAGTGAGCGGGTGTTTTCAAGTGCGTGAAGAGGACCCTTAAGTATAATCAAAGTTAGACACTTTTAGCAAAAAATAGCCATAAATTCAATTATTGTGTTAGCTTAGTGATGGAACAGTGGCGCACTAGAGAACATATTGATACCACTAAATTTAAATAGTATTCTTCGTCGCATTTAAAGACAGAATTTCTGCGATTTTTTTTAAGGCAAAGAATACTATTAAAATTTAGTGGTTACAATCTCTCAAATGGTGCGCCACTTTTCCATCACCGTTAGCTTATAAAAATATATTTAACATATTCTTAAAGAAAAAAATGCTCGAGAAATGCTTTTTTAAAAATAACCTAATGTTAGATTTATATGTGTGCAGTGACAGGATATACATGTATAATAAAGTGAGCATAACTTCAAGATGAAGAGAAAAAAAAAATAATGATCTTATTACCTAGTATTCTTATCTTACTAGAGTACAACATAAAATTATTTAATTCATGAAACTCTAGTGATTTTTTAAAAACTGTATCTGCAAATTTAGACCACCGTTATATATTAGGGCCCCGGGCTCGTGTCCTGTGTGCCTATGCCTTAATCTGGTCATGAGTACGCGCAGTAATAACCGAATTACATAAAAAAATATCTTTTCAACCGCAACAGATTCCTTTCGGTCAACCTCTGATTCCTTTTTAATATTTTTTACGGG
The DNA here is from genome assembly GCA_963931845.1 of Maratus michaelseni. Classification (NCBI taxonomy): domain Eukaryota; kingdom Metazoa; phylum Arthropoda; class Arachnida; order Araneae; family Salticidae; genus Maratus; species Maratus michaelseni. The sequence continues at coordinate 131,176,758 of OZ007599.1, forward strand.
AATCTTGTTGCGATTGAACAACTAATTTTTATATTATCTGTTCACTATTACCTGTACTATGGCTTGTATATATTTTTTCATGTAAATATGCTTTCATAGATTCAAAAACATCCCTTGTAAGCTAATATGAATGTATAATTCTTAGATTTGGTAAGAAGGCTTACAGAGATACTAAAGATGTTTTCCTCTTATATTATTTTCTTTCTAATTGTATGCCTATAAATATATTAATTTATGTATTTTTATGTTTTTTGAGCCATAGAAAAAAAAGTATTTAACTATTATTTTAAGATAAATATATTTAGAAAATATGTTTAGAAACATGACATGAACATAAAAGTATTTTCTGCATGTAACAAATCCACAACTTAAATAGGATTTAGAAGCATGATAATACTTATTTTATTTTAATATTTTGATCACATTTTTGTGCGCTTGAGTAAGTAGATTTATGGTTTGATAAAAGGACAAAAAAGATTATCATGTGCGGGAAAGTGTCTGAGCATTAAATATAGCCATGGTAACGTAAGATAAAGGTCTATAATCCATTCTTATGTTTTAAACATTTGTTATTCCGGCTCCTAATGTTTCGCACTCATTAATATGATGGTAATCAGAATTAAAAAACCATTAATCCTTATAATTAGTTTAATTTTTGGCTCATTTATTTCTAATGTTTGTAGCTCTAAACGTGAGTATTTATTTATTATATTGTTTTAGTTGTATGTCGCATTTAAATGACTGTTTGCTACAGTTTAAAAGTTTTTTAGCGGGTACTTGAGCTCAAAAACTGAAGAAATCTTGCATTTCTAACTTTTCTATGCATTACTATTTTTTTTTTCATATATTGACTGCATACAGGGATAGTGTTCTCAATTGGTTTTCAAGAAATGCGCCAATTCCCTTGAAATATTATGCTCAACAATGTCTTTCTTTTCTTTATTCTAATTAATAATGACTTAGCGAAAGCGATAATAGTGGATAGTGAATTTTTTCCACTATTTGCATACCAAGTTTTAACTTTTGCATGCTTTACGACGGTTATATTTTGCAAAGAGCTCTGGCACAGCGAACGAGACGGAGTGGGGATTTAGTGTTTAAAACAGAGTTGGTGAAATTTGCAATTGCAATTATCTGCAGTGTAATTACAATTTAATTGTATGTAATCGATTATAGTTACACACATTCAAGCACAGACATTTCGTCAAATTGGGGATGAGGGCGGTTCCGGCTACAGTGCTTAAAGAATTTTTTACGGCATGTAATTGTAATTATAATTAATAACATACAATTAAATTTTAATTACATTGCAGATAATTGCAATTACGAATTTGCCCCACCCTTGTTTAAAACCACACTCAGAACACTTAAAAACTGATTAGATGCATGCAAAATCAATTGTGTTAAGATGCCCATTGTGTTAAGAACCCACTTTGTATGATGTATAAAATCAAATGAAAGCAAAATAATACACATACAAAAATATTTTAGCATATAACTATTTCAAGGCTTGATAATAGGAACCCCTTCTTCAGTGCAAAATGAATGAAAACAATAGCAGAAAAGTACGTGTGCTACAGCTTCTGTTGTTTCTTACTCCTATTCTTTTATTATGATGGAGAAGACGCCTTTTTAAGAAGTTTTAGAACATCCGAATGCTAATTTATTTTGTCAGCTTGTGCTTTTCATTACGTTGGTTTTCATACATCACATATTTACTAAAAACTACTTTATAAACATATAAAATAACTAAAAGGTTCATTTTATGACCAATAATGATTCTAACTCCCTCCCAGGCGATGATCCTGCTGTGGCTACGCCATTGATGAAGAGTTTTCATTGCATTAATTTTTTCAAAAACATGTTTTGATGTTGCAATAAAACATAAACTGTGAATACAATAACATCATAAATCATGAAAATATCATAAAATGTAAAATTTATAGTGATACAATGCAAAATATTATAGAAAAGTAATGGATAAAATATATTTACTACATTGTTTTATATAATAAAAAAAATGATAGAATAATAAAATTCAAATTAGTATAAGAAATAAATTATTTCATGCTCTTTTTTTTAAATAATGAAATATGTTTTATATCTGTTACTGAAAAAAAAGAGAGAGCTAAATGGTTATGCCTTATATCTTTTTCTGTTTAAATCTTCAAATTTTCATGGTAGATGCAAATTACGCATACTTAAACTTGATTATAGGCAAAAAAAAAAAGCCGTCAGCTTTAAAAAAATCAAAAAAATATTTATTTGAAAATTTACTTTTTTTTTTCATTTTTATTGTGCTTATATTTTAACTGGTACTTAAGTATTCTTACACTCGCATGGGGAAAGTAGGGTAAATCCGCAGACCTTGTTATTAGTTGCTTTTTGAAGCCAGAATTTCCGATTGAATTTGATTTAACTTTGCGTACATACTCTGCACTTATTATTCTACCATAATATCATTTTAAATATATGAATAGTTTATCACATTTTTATTAATAAGTGATTAATTAATAAAAATGGAACCTCGAGCTCTACCCCGCCAGTTTTATCCAACCGGTGGTGTAAATCCGCAGGCATATGTTAATCGTACAAGAAATCAAAAAGTTTCTCGCCAATAACTAAGAAACAAAACTAACAATGTTTGAATTATATGTCTAATGATTTAATATTTAGACAAAAGGATAATTGTCTTCATTATAATTTGAGAAAATGCATGAAGTAGTTCACCTAATTATCAGCTTTTTAAAAATCATAATCACTCTTGTCCATGTAGTTTTGATTGCCTTTTCTCCAAACATTGTTCAGCATAATCGATTATTGCTTTCTAATATCCTTTCTTATGCCACGTACGATACCCGGTTTTAGCCAAGAGACTGTAGGAAAGTAAGCCGTAAAAATGCCCATTTAAATACTAGAAGCAGTTCCATTGGGGGAAATAAATCCTTATTAAATGTGATACACTTAATTATATAAAAAGTTTTAGTAACTTCAAATATGTTCATAGTTAAGAATTTTGAAAACTAGAAAACATTCAAACAAAAAGATTATAAAATAAGCTTTTAAACACAGAAACTATATAAATACAAGTTTGGGGATATCGTAATGGCTGCTTGTTTCTCTTTCTGGCCTAAGGCTAAGTATTTTAACCATTATCCGCTAGAACAGGGTTTTTCAAAGTGTGGTACGCGTGTCCCCTTGGAGTAACGCAACGAGTTAACGCAACAAAAGATAATTAAATAATAACGTATAATGATATTCATTTCAAAACTATTTTTATTTCTCAACATATTCTCCACCAATATTTATGCCCTTATATCACCGTTTTATCAGTGCCCCAACACCAGCTGCATACAATTCTTTGGGTTGCTGTCTCAGGATTGTTGTCTCAAGGTTGCTGTCTCAGGGTGGCTGTGTCCACATTAGAACTTCAAGTTGAACCTTTTCATCATCTGTGAACATCATCTTGCTTCCAAGATGGTTTTTTAGTGGACTAAAGAGATGAAAATCGCTTGGGGGTAACTCGAAGCTGTATGGTGGATGTTGAAGAAGTGGCAAGATTATGTTCACAAATGATGAAAAGGTTCAACTTGAAGTCCTAATGTGGCTGAGACAGCAACCCAAAAAATTGTATACAGCTGGTGTTGGGGCTCTGATAAAACGGTGATATAAGTGCATAAATATTGGCGGAGAATACATTGAGCAATAAAAATAGTTTTGAAGTGAATATCATTGTAAAATATTATTTAATTATCTTTTGTGACTTATTTAATGACTTACCTCGTATATTCTAATATTCTAATTATACTAAGTTGTTTCTACTATATTTTGTCAAATATTCTGAGACTGGCGTTAAAGTTGGTTGAAAACTCTACATGCTATAAACAAAAAAATATGCAAAAACTTCTTAAATTGTTTTAATAAATCGTTATATATCCATGAATATACGTGCTATTCTTACACAAATGAACACAAATGTTGTACAATATCCACATAGTCATGTGCTGCAGCGACAGATCATTTCGTGCATTTTATTTTATAGGGTAATCCCCATTTTTTTTCTTCAATTTGTTGTTCGTCTTCTAATTGTCCTCGTCATCAAATTTTCGTTGAAAATATGAGGTCAAACATGTTCTTTATATTTCCGAAGTTCTACAAGAATTCGTCAAGTATGTCTGTACATATATGATAGAACGTCTAAAATCGAAAGTGTTCAGTGATTTTTGGCTGTATAGTGAATGTCTCTAACATTAATTCCAATTCTCCAAGTAAAGAACTCTGGAAAAGAATAAAAAAAATGTATGGGCCTGTATCCTGAAAATCATATTTTAATTTTAAAACACGATGGTCAAGCTATAACCTTTCTTAAAAACATAGCAGATGCAATAGGAAGTACCCTAGCATCTATTTCAAGCTCCCCGACTCATGCCCAGAAAATTTTTTAACTTACAAAATACAAATTAAAATGACCAGAATCACTTTAAATTGGTTTTACTCTTTTGCATAAAATCAAACATTTATTATTTCAGAGCTCATAAAGTGTTTGCGAATTAGTCAGTTACCTGTCCCAGGTCACGATGGTATTAGTTACATCATGCTGAAGCACCTATGCTTAATAATCGCCTTGCTTTATTCAATAGGACATGGATGTAGCAGAATTGTCCTCGTGCTTGGTGCATAGCTATCGTTATTTCTTTTGACAAACCAGGAACGGATACTACCGACCCCAATAATTACAGACCGATCGCACTTTTTAGTAGCTTTTGCAAACTTTCTGAAAAAAAATTGCCAATTTCTGCCTGGTGCACGGTTTGGAATCGAATAAGTCCCTTGCAGCTTTCCAAAGTGGCTTTCGACGTGGTAGGTCTACTATCGATAACTTCATCCATTTACAAATTTAGATACGAATTACCTATTTTAAACGCAACCACTTGGTCTCAGTATTTTTTGAAATGGCGAAAGCCTATGATAGAACTTGGTGTTATGGAATACTTAGAGCTCTTTTTAACTTTGACGTTGGAGTAAACCTCCCAATTTTTATTAAAAACTTCCTTGCCATTCGTCTTTTTCAAGTTCGAAATAGGGGATGTCTGGTTTTTATGTATAAGAAGAGGGTGTACCCCAGGGTAGTGTCCTGAGTGTAATTATCTTCGAAATCAAGATTAACGATATACTATCCCTATATCAATACACGGGGATTTATATCTTGACGACTTTCGTATTATATGTATAAGACAGGATATTATATGGATACGTATTATATGGATAAGACAGGAAAGGCTGCCACAAATTGCTATAAAACATATTATTAATTGGACAAATAAAAATGGTTTTATAATTCTCATGACAAATTTCTTGTGTGTATTTCTGAAGACGTACGGATCTGCTGCATCTAGATCCTGAAATCGTGATTGAATGATTTCCAATTTCTCTCTTGATTGAATCATCTCCAATCATGTCCAATTAAATCATCTTTAATTGGGGACAATGCTCGTTTTCTGAATCTAACTTTTTTACTACATGTTTTACAATTACGGACAAAATTGAAAAATGGTTGAATTTATTTAAGATCCTTTCAAACACTTTTTGGGGGAGCAGACTGAACCCCCTTCCTGAAAAATTATCATGCTATGATCCGCTCTAAAATTGTCCGGAAATATAGTTCAGCACGGAAATCTGTTCTTAGAAAATTTGACACTATGCATCACAGCACACTAGTGCATTTAGGTGCATTTCGTACTTCAACATTTTAAAGCATTTATGTTGATTTTAATGAAACGACGATACAATATATCCGTGAAAAGCTTTCTTTAGATTTATATTACCGGATCCTTTCATATCATAGCCACCCACTTCATACCTACATTTTAAATACAGTCAACTCCCTCTAATCCGCAACTCTATAATCCGCAAACGCCTATAATCCGCACACTGCTTCAGATGTAAACAATGAAAATTTGGTTACCATTAACTATGCGGGAGAAATTCCGGAATGACAGCAATTTAATTGATCATCAGTAGACAGTCCCCTCCCCTTAAATTTTTGTATTTCACTGAAGTAAAACTTTATTTTTCACATTGAAAAAAAAAAAAGTAAAAAATCACTTGACTATTTTCTTGCTTATTACATGTTGTAACAATAAAAAAGCGTGGTTTCACCCAGCAAATTTTCACAGAATGGTTTGAAAATCATTTTGTAAATGAAACCTATATGCATTGTAATACAAAGGTCTGTTTACCTGTAAACTGTAAAATATTATTGCTCTTAGACAATTGTGCTAGAAATCAAAAATTGTCACAAAAAGGCAATGTATCTACATTACTTTAACCCCTGAATACAAATTCTCTTATTCAGCCAATGGATGGGGGAATTATTTGTAGCATGAAATGACAATACAAAATGGAATTTATGCACAAAATTATAACCTCTGATTTATCGGCTAATATGGAGGAGTATAGAAGGCAATTTACAATTAAGGGCTGTATATTTCTCTTGGCTGATGCATGAGTCTCTGTATACAAAAACACTTTAGTAGGTGCAAAGCAAAATTTGTGGCCAGCATCTTCAGTTATAGACAGTAATAGTGATGATGATACATAGTTGGCTTCAATTTAGTTAGTGCTAAACAGAAATCTGCAGAAAAATTTACTAACACAAAACTAAAAAATTCACTAACTCTTGTGCTGGATTTCTTGAATGGAGAAAATACACTGCTCAAAACAATTAAAGGATATTTGAAGTTTTATATAAAATAAAGATATAAACGAAATTTTTTTTGCCGAAAATAGAAGAAGAGAATCACAAATGCAAATTTTTCTGGTTTTCAAACTGTGGAGTATGCAAATTTTGAGTTCGACGTCAAAAACGTCGCTTCAGCGGCAGCGAATGAAATTTGACTTTCAACTGGATAAAAGAGAATGAAGACAAGGATGATCGGCATTCAGTGATTGCTTTGTTTCGATGAGTACGATGTCTCAGTGAAGTCATTTGACAGATTCAGAAGCTTGGAGAATTGTTGGTAGGTTAGAAGGGGGCCAAACTCAAGCCGAAGTAGCGCAAGCCATTGGAGTGTCACAAAGTGTCATTTCCAGGATCTGGAACCGTTTTTTGGAGAGTGGATGTGCAGGCCGAAGACCAGGGCAAGGTCGTAGACGGGCAACAACGCCCAATGAAGATCGGTATTTAGCGTTAACAGCTCGGAGACACCGAAACATGAACGCTACTCTTCTCCAACAACACCTTCGCTCGGCTACAGGCACCACGATTTCAACTCAGACTGTCCGAAACCGGCTCCATGCTGTAGGTCTGTATGCTCGCCGACCGATGGTATGTGTTAGATTAACATCAAGGCATCGTCGCAACCGCAGGGAGTGGGCAACCGAGCATGTCAACTGGAGGAAAAATGAATGGAGCAATATTCTGTTTTCTGACGAGTCCCGTTTTTCTGTGCATCCGGATAATAGGCGTATTTTCATCTGGAGGGACCGTGGCAGTAGGAATAATCCTGCGTTCGTGCACGAAAGTGTCAGATTTGGCGGTGGAGGAGTGTTGGTGTATGGTGGCATCTCCATTGACGGGCGCACTGACCTCTACATCATTCGAGATGGAGCTCTGACTGGTCGCCGATATAGGGATGAGATCCTCAGACCTATTGTAGTCCCTTACGCTGCAGCAATCGGAGATAACTTCATTTTAATGGACGATAACTGCAGGCCACATCGTGCAAACGTGGTGGAGGATTTCCTTTTCGAGGAAGGAATCGTTCGAATGGAATGGCCAGCGTGTTCTCCAGACATGAATCCAATCGAGCACGTTTGGGACGCTCTAGGAAGACGAGTTTCTGGCCGCCAACAACCCCCACAAACTCTCCAAGAACTGGAAAGAGCTCTTCTGGAAGAGTGGGGCAGAATACCCCAACTCGTCATTAATAGCCTCATTGAGTCCATGCCTCAAAGGTGTTCAACGTTGCTGGCCGCCCGTGGAAACCATACCCCCTACTGAAAATGATTTTCTTTGAAGAAAACACCTTTTCTTATTCTTTTTTTCTCATATGCACAAATTGTGTTTTTTTCCTTTTGTACACAAATGCGCAATAAAATGCATTTTTTCTGCCAAACATGTGTAATTTATTCTCATATAACCTACTATGTCTGTCGACCATGTATCAATCAGCTAAAAAGTTTCCCAGATACAAAATCCACCTAAAACTGCAATATCCTTTAATTGTTTTGAGCAGTGTATAATTGGATGGATATCTGCCCAAGATGAAGCTGCAATAACGAGAGATTCACAAATAACATTATGAGTACTACTATGTTAAACTCTACTGAAAATAAGAAGGTGAAAAAGTAACTCTTGAACAGGTCTTGATATGGGTTATAAATATCTGGATTTTCTTCAGAAAAGAGTTTTGCCTCAGAACAAGAAATAATGACTATACATAGACTCCAAGAAAAAATACTAGACCAAAAGTTCTCAAACAAATGACAATTATTACTATGTTTGAAAATTGTAAAAATAAACAAAAGAAACTGTAAAATAAAATTTAAAGACATTTTTCCTTAAACATAACGAGTTTTAATTAAATAATCCAATGTTTTACAATATCTTTCTTTTTTTACCAACTAATTTATGCATTAATAATTAATTTACTGTAAAATTACAGGAGATAAAAATGTAAACAAAGCAATGACCTATAATCCGCAAAATTCTATAATCTGCACAACCTTTGGTCCCAAGCTGTGCGGATTAGAGAGAGTTGACTGTATTGCAATGAGACTTTTAATCAGCAAAGAGCATCTTTCATACCAATTTTTGGAGTTAAGAATCAGAAATATTATTCACAATAGCCCTCTGAGTAATGTCGAGGTGCGCCCATGTCCATTGCACAGGATCCTTCCGTGGAAACTGTTAGGGGAACCGTCGGTAGCGTAATAAATTTTCTCTTTTTTCGAATTGTTAAATTGGTCTTCTATATTTTAGTATACGTTTTCGTCTTTTAATAATGGTAAAGAAGGATAGTTCAGCTTACCTGAGATTTTCCTTATGCGCTGAATATACCCACAGTAATCCAAAGTGTTTGCACTGATATTTATCTTATCGTTTGATTGAAGTATTCGCTATATGGAAGTAATAAGAACTATTATTATTAGTAAGTAGAGATGCACGAAATAAGAAGTAGATCCATTTTGAATATAATGTTATAATTCTTGGCTAGATATTTACATTTAAATCGTGTTTTTGGAGACTGCTTTTAGATGCTCCAATTTTACATTATATTTGAGAGATATATTTACAACACATATGTACAAGAGCGTTTTAACTGCTCGGATTCATTTTAGATTCTGAAGGGAATGTCTTTAAGTTCATTTCACACGCGCGTGATAACAGCTGTAGTTTTGAAGTAGGGAGGTCTGCAGAGTTTTTCACTTAATTGGTTTCGACAGTTTCTGGTTTTGTTCACTATGTTTTTCAGCTGCGGCACTTGAAGTACTTATTGGTAATTGGGGTCTGGTTTTTAACATGTTCTTATTTCGATCATTCGCTGCACGTGGAGATTATTCACTGCATAAAAAAGGTTTCTCCGTCACTCCCCCGTAATCTCCTGTGTGGGGAATGGTTGAAGATTCAGTTTCTTACGGTGTTTCTCGTACACAGGTTTGGGAGTGGGTTTCGTGAGAGTGTCGGCTGTCATTTCTTCAGTGGGGCAGTATTGTAGATCGATTTTTCCTTCTTCTTTCATAAGTTTGATGTTGTGGAAACGTATGTCGATGTGTTTGGATCGCTTAGTATCTTTATCGTTTTCAGTCATTTTTATACAGGACATATTATCCTCAAAAATCGTGATGGGTAATTTTTGTGGAATGTTGAGGTCGCTAAGCAAGTTTGTTATCCAACTTAATTCTTGTGCTGCGTTGCTAGCTGAAACGTATTCAGCTTCGGCTGACGAAAGTGCAATGCAATTTTGCCTTTTTGTAATCCAGTAAATCGGGGATTTTCCTAGCATGAATAGATTTCCTGATGTTGATTTACGTGTTTTCAAGTCACCTGCCCAGTCTGCATCGGCGTATGCTGTTAGGATGGGCTTGCTGTTTGCGTTAAGAGTTAAATTCAAACTTTCTGTAGTTTTAAGGTATGAAATGATTCTTTTCACTGCTGTCCAGTCCTTTTGGCGTGGTGTTTCATTTCTACGACATAATATGTTGACTGCTGCGGATATGTCAGGACGCGTGATTGTTGATATGTAAAGTAATGTGCCTGTGGCTTGTCGATATTTCGTGTTATTAGGTAAAAGATTATCATCGTCCTCAAGTCTGTTGAATCCTGCAATCATGGGTGTGTAATGAGGTTTCATGTCGTTTAAATTCAGTTTTTTCACTAGTTCCTGTATTTTATTGTTTTGATTTAGATAATATGTATCGTTGATTTTATTAATGTTTATGCCTAGGTAATTATTCACTTCTCCTAAGTTTTTCAGTTCATATTCTTTCTTAAGATGGTTTATTGTTTCTTCGATGTCACTGTCCTTTCCTGCTATCAGGATATCATCTACATAAATGATGATGTATATCGGATTTTCTTGATTTGATTTAAAGTACAGACATGGATCATTTTTGCTCTGTAAGAAATTATTGTTTTTGAGTGTTTCCGATATTTTAGTGTACCAGGCCTTTGCTGCTTGCTTAAGACCGTAGATGGCTTTTTGAAGTTTACAAACTTTTCTTTCATCGCCGGGTTTAATATACCCGTCTGGTTGACTCATATAAACAGTTTCAGTTAATTCACCATGCAAAAATGCTGTGGTTATGTCAACATGTTTCACGTTCAAATTTTTGTGCAATGCAGAGATGAGAAATGCACGTATTGTAGCGTGCGAAACTACAGGTGCGAAAGTTTGATCATAGTCAATCCCGAATCTTTGACTATATCCTTGTGCTACTAAACGCGCTTTATAGCTTTGAATATTTCCTAAATTGTCCTTTTTTAGTTTAAAAGTCCATTTTGAGCCGATAATTTTTGTTCCGGGTGGTGGATCTGTTAAAGTCCAAGTGTTATTTTTTCTTAGGCATTGTATTTCATTTTGTGTTGCTTTTATCCAATTTTGTTTATCATTAGTATTTTCCATTTTTTCGATATCTTCCCAATTTTCGGGAATGTTTTCAGATGAACTATTTATGAGACAAACATATCTGTCAGGAGGAACGCCTCTATTTGTCCTATTAGACCTTCTTGGTTCAATTGGTTGCTGTTTGGGCACGGATGGTGTCTCTTTACTGTCAAGTTTTATTTCTAAGTGATTTTCATGTCTATCCGGTAATTGTGTATTGTCATCGGATGTTTTTGTGGTGATTTGTATCTCCTCAATGTTATCTGAGTGTACATTTTCATTATCAAGAAATTTCACCGTTCTCGCTATTATAATTTGTTTTCCTTGTGTGTGAATTCTATAACCAGTCGATCGTGTGTCATAACCTACAAACGTTCCGGTTTGAGCCCTGTTATCGAGTTTTCCTCTATTTACTTTATCGACGTAAAATAGCGCTTTACAACCGAATGTTCTTAAGTGTTTTAAATTCGGTTTAATTCCTTTCCATAATTCATAAGGTGTTCTGTTGTTGTTTGCTTTGGTTGGGAGTCGGTTTTGTAAGTATGTTGCGGTGTTTATGGCTTCACCCCAAAAATGTTTGCTTAATTTTGCTTGTGATAGCATACTTCTAGTCATATCTAATAAACTTTTATTTTTTCTCTCCGCAACTCCATTCTGGCTCGGATTATGCGGGACAGTCAATTGGTGTAAAATTCCATTCTGTTTTAAGTATTCATCGATCTCTTGATTTACATACTCACGACCGTTATCCGATCTAATTTCCTTAGGTTTTTTACCGAACTGATTGTATATCATCGTTACGTACTCTTTTATCTTTTCAGCAACTTCGCTCTTTTTAGATAATAAATATATCGTAGTATATCGGGAATAATCATCAATAAGAGTCATAAAATATATTTTTCCGCCTAAGGTCGGTGTATCTAGAGGTCCACACACGTCACTGTGGATCAAATCCGTAATATTAGTAGCTCGATTTGTTGCTACGGCATGTTAGTTAATTTAGTTTCGATACAAGTTACGCATGTTTTATTTTGATGTTTACATTTTCTTATCTTTATTCCGTCCGCAAGTTGATTTGTTATCATTGATTTAATCGCGTCATAATCTCTGTGATCTAGTCTGCGATGCCAGAGATCTATGCATTGTTTGCTGTCACAGTTATACGTTATGTTTATATAATTTTGTGGTTCTTCCACATCGTCTATTTCCTCAATAATGTATAAGTTTTTCTCATTTTTTCGCCCTAATATATATTTCTTCATCAAAGATCAAATCGCATTTATTATCGTCGAAGATTAGTTTACACCCGTTTTTAGCGGCTTTACTAACCGAAATTAGGTTCGACTCTAAGTCTGGGACATAAAGCACTTTGCGTAATTTCGTTAGTTTTTCTTTTCCTTCGGGGGTTAATGTTTTTATAAAAACTTCTCCTGAACCTAACGCTGTCAGTTTATTACCATTCGCGATCGTTACTGAAGTTTTATTATAATCAATAAATTTACTAAATAGGCTTTTATCATTACAAATGTGCGAGGTAGATCCTGAATCGAGAATCCAGTTATTTTTGCCTACTTTTTGAGTGATTAATGCTTTATTTTGCGTCTGATCATTTGCGTATTTTCTTTCGTTTGGAATTTTATTTTCTCTACGAGTTTCGTTTTTTTCATAACATAATGAAGATGAGAAATTCTTTTTACTTTTGAATTGATTGTTACGAGGATTTCCGGATTGTACCGTGTTTCTGCTCTTGTAGTGCCAGCATTCGTAAGTCGAATGATTTTTCATTTTGCAGTTGTTGCAATATTTTTGTTCTCTTCTATTTTCAGTGTGTGTATATCTCCTATTTGTTTTAAATGCTGTCTCACTGTTGTTATATCCGCTATGTGATTGTTCTGACATTTCATGTCTACGATTATATTCATCTGTTAATTTGTTTTTGATAAAATCAGGGGTGAGCTCATTTTCCGGTCTCGCCTCCAACGCAGCTATCAAAGTATTGTAACTGGGGGGAAGAGAACACAGAAATAGCGCGGAAATATGTGAATCGCTAATATTTTCTCCAATGGCATTAAGTTTATCTATAATTTGCAAGATATTAGTGATATGTGAGATCATGTTTCCGCCCTCCGCTAATTTAGTACTATATAATTTTCGTAACAGGTAAAGCTTACTAGATAAAATGCTTCTCTCATGTATATTTTTCAGAACTTCCCATGTTAATTTGGCAGTATCTAAGTTTTTTACATTTTCGATTTGAGAATCATCGATGCTTAGGTTTATTAGAGCTCTAGTCTTGCGATCTTTTTTGTGCCATGCGGGATCGGCTGGATCCGGTGGATCTTGTACTATAATATCGTCGAGTTCCTCTTTAATCAGGAACATCTGCATCTTGAACTTCCATGTACTATAATTTGTAGAATTGAGTTTTTCAATAAATTGAGTATTTTCTTTTATCGCATTCATTATTACTTTTTTAGTGTTCTTTTATTTATTATTATATTTTTAGAAATTTGTTAAATTATCTGACGGAGAAACCTTTTTTATGCAGTGAATAATCTCCACGTGCAGCGAATGATCGAAATAAGAACATGTTAAAAACCAGACCCCAATTACCAATAAGTACTTCAAGTGCCGCAGCTGAAAAACATAGTGAACAAAACCAGAAACTGTCGAAACCAATTAAGTGAAAAACTCTGCAGACCTCCCTACTTCAAAACTACAGCTGTTATCACGCGCGTGTGAACTGAACTTAAAGACATTCCCTTCAGAATCTAAAATGAATCCGAGCAGTTAAAACGCTCTTGTACATATGTGTTGTAAATATATCTCTCAAATATAATGTAAAATTGGAGCATCTAAAAGCAGTCTCCAAAAACGCGATTTAAATGTAAATATCTAGCCAAGAATTATAACATTATACTCAAAATGGATCTACTTCTTATTTCGTGCATCTCTACTTACTAATAATAATAGTTCTTATTACTTCCATATAGCGAATACTTCAATCAAACGATAAGATAAATATCAGTGCAAACACTTTGGATTACTGTGGGTATATTCAGCGCATAAGGAAAATCTCAGGTAAGCTGAACTATCCTTCTTTACCATTATTAAAAGACGAAAACGTATACTAAAATATAGTACGTATTATATGGATAAGACAGGAAAGGCTGCCACAAATTGCTATAAAACATATTATTAATTGGACAAATAAAAATGGTTTTATAATTCTCATGACAAATTTCTTGTGTGTATTTCTGAAGACGTACGGATCTGCTGCATCTAGATCCTGAAATCGTGATTGAATGATTTCCAATTTCTCTCTTGATTGAATCATCTCCAATCATGTCCAATTAAATCATCTGTAATTGGGGACAATGCTCGTTTTCTGAATCTAACTTTTTTACTACATGTTTGCAATTACGGACAAAATTGAAAAATCGTTGAATTTATTTAAGATCCTTTCAAACACTTTTTGGGGGAGCAGACTGAACCCCCTTCCTGAAAAATTATCATGCTATGATCCGCTCTAAAATTTTCCGGAAATATAGTTCAGCACGGAAATCTGTTCTTATAAAATTTGACACTATGCATCACAGCACACTAGTGCATTTAGGTGCATTTCGTACTTCAACATTTTAAAGCATTTATGTTGATTTTAATGAAACGACGATACAATATATCCGTGAAAAGCTTTCTTTAGATTTATATTACCGGATCCTTTCATATCATAGCCACCCACTTCATACCTACATTTTAAATATGGCAATGAGACTTTTTATCAGCAAAGAGCATCTTTCATACCAATTTTTGGAGTTAAGAATCAGAAATATTATTCACAATAGCCCTCTGAGTAATGTCGAGGTGCGCCCATGTCCATTGCACAGGATCCTTCCGTGGAAACCTTCCGTGGAAACCTTCCAATATTGTCGGCCACTATGCTTTTAATGGATTTGACAAAAACAAATTGGCTCTTGATGTTTTTTAACAACTATTTGCTGCACATCGTGAAAATTACAGTAATTATGTTGATATATACATAGCTGGCTCAAAGAGTTGGGATAGTGTTTGTTGCGGCGTTTTTCTGTGAAAATATATATTTTAGTTATCGTCTGCACCCTTCTATTTCAGTCATTACGGCTGGACTAATTGCCATAGAAAGAGTGATGTTGCACATATCTCATCATTATTGTACATCCTTCATCTTTTACACAGACTTAAAAAGTTCTATTCTCACAATTCCTAAACTATCTGACCGAATTACTTCCAGTTTGGTAGCCTAAGGTGAAATTTACCGGAAAATGCCAAATATCATGTCAAAATTTGATGTTGGTATTGAAAATTTCAGAGTTTTGTAAAATTTCTGTATGAAGACTACCCTAAGCTTATTTTTTTTTAAACATAAATGAAAAAAAAAACATAGTTTACAGTTAAATGGCTATTTCCGTTTACTTCTGTGACTAAATGGAGATTAAAATTTATGGTACCAAAAGGAAACTTTTTTTCTCTTTTTGGCTGACTGCGGACATTATGAAAATCATATTTTTGTTCTCTCCATTTTCACGATTCATATCTTTTAAACTGAAGTGTTAGTTTGAAAAATATGAAAACAAAATGTTTCCGGATCTTTCCGTTCCTACATAGGGTCTACCGGAACATTTTCTATGTTTTAATTTCTTTTTGTTATTTAGTCTTGAAATAAGACAAATGCATGTAATTTTAATGTTTTTGGTTTTTATTTGGTTGTTATAGTACAGAAAACTGCAGTGTGCAGTAAGCACTTGAGCAATATTTCCTCGACAATTTTCAATCACATGATTTCTAAAACTATTATACTAAAAATCTGGGAGGAGGAGTCACATTTTTGGAGCGAATTTTAGCATCAATGATCTTGGTATATATGATAGATGAGATGGTGCAGATAACGAATATACCACTCAGCTGGCGCACCGGCGGGGTGTGTTGCCATAGCACCATCGCACAGCTCGCTCTAATGTGAAATGAAGGGCAACCCAATTATTGATTTTACCGTGATTTAGGGCATTATCAGTAATCGGGTTGCTATTCATTTCACATTGCAGTGAGCTGCGCGATGTTGCTATGGCAATACCCTCGCTGATGTGCCAGGTCACTGACAGTTTCGTTATCTGCACCATCTCATATAATACTAACATCATTGACGCTAAAATTGACTGCAAAAATGTGACACCGCCTTCCGAACTATAATGATAAATCGCGAAAAAAATTCAGTAATTACATTTTGCAAGTCACTGCATCGAAGTGTCATGAGTCCAAAGCGCACGAGCAAGATTGAAAAAATATTAAAGGCATCTGTTTGTAGCAGCAAAATGTTAATTTGATATCTATACCCTCATTAGTTCTCAAGAAGCCAACAAATGACCTTGAACTTGCTTAAACTTGCCTGTGGCAATTTTTTGAAGAATCGCCGAGTAAAAAACAAGGTGCAACCTGAACAAAAGCATTGGGAACTAGTGGATTACTTCCATTGACATCTCATACAAATAGACGCCGGATCAGCAACCCTTTTTTGAAGAAAACATGTCCCTTCCACCAGCAGGTTCTGGTGGGAGAATATTATGCCGAACAGGTTTTTTTTCCCGCCAAACTGTTACTGGAATTCCACCGTCTGTTTCTTTTATTACGAGAACGGAAACAGAAAGTTGCCAAGAAAGGGATTACCGCCAGAAAGCGGTACCTTTTCACCGTTTTTTGGCGATGAAAGGTGAAAGATGTTTTCTTCAACTCTCTCGGGAGAGAAGAAAGGGATCCGGTGTCCCTTTATATTAGTTGTCAATGATTACGTCAGCCTGTAAAAAGTTAAAGTGGACCGAACACCTTAGCTTGAATCCTGAATGGTACTTTTTGACTCCTGGTCGGAGACAGGCTAAGTGCACTCAAGCTAATCACTCTTTTGTTAAAAAATATACGAACTGCACTTAGTCCAGAGATATCATTAATAATCCCATCTCTTTACTTATGGGCATAAAGTGACAGTTTCTTTGTGTGAAAAGTTCGTGTGTTCATATACTTGGCGTTAATTTTGTTTGCTAAATTGGGCGCTTTAGCGATAATTTCGGCTATCAAAAAAAATGTTTTTTCTTAAACTTGCAGATATATATATATAACCATAAATGAAACATTATCATAACACCAACTTAAACAATGAAATAATAATTAAGTATGAAATAATTAGTTGACAGTGAAAGATTCCCCAACACACTTAATATGGAAACAAAAACATATTAAAAGAATAAGAAATTAAATAAAAATTGAATAAAAATTGAATAAATGGAATTAAATGAATGAAATGAAATGAAATTTGTGGAATTTAGACAGAATTATCAAGTCCCAAATGCCTAAATACCACAAATAAAATGAAATGAGATGTTTCATCATCATATTAGCCATACATTGCTAAAAATATGATTTTGGGACTACATCTCATAAACAATGAAGCAAATCAGTGATAAAATGAAAAATAAAATACAATATTAACAAGAAAGAAAAATCATGCGTCAAGCATAGATTATGTAACACTTTCCAACGCTTCCAAAATAATTTTACAAATGATACCGTTTAATAAGCTGAAAGATAACATCTAAGTAAACAAATTGGAAAACACATAACATATATAAAAACATAATTTCAAGAATTTCCAACGTATAGAATATTCGGAAAAATATCCGAATACTTTTATTCAGCCCTGTATAGGATCCATAGATTTGTATATATACTACATAGAATGCCAAATTTTAGTTCAGTTAAGAAACGCGTAGCAGAGTTTCAAATTCTCCTTCTGGAGTTTCTGTCAATAAACGGAAATGTGTTCGCGAACTTTTGTGCTTCCCTGTATATGATCTACAGAATTTATACACACCACGTAATAAACAAAAAGTGATTTAAATTAAAAATCGCATTCAGTAACTTAAAACGCACTTCCAGGAATTATTGTTAGCAGACAGTAGAGAATTCTTTTGTGTGTCCCTGTAAATGAACGATGACTGCTATACACACAATATTCTGTAGTAAGCCTCTTGCAATGCACCTTAGTGATATATATAAATTTCAATACGTTTAAAATAGCGAAACATTATTTAAATAAACAGCAGACGATTTTTCTCCATAGACGTAATGTAACGGAATTCTTTTGACTGTCCCTGTAAATTAACTTAAAGTGCTATGCACACCCTATTCCATATTAAGCTTCTTGTAATACACCTTAGTGATATATATCAATTACAATGTGTTTGCAATTGTGTAACATCATTAAAATAATCCGCAAATGATTTTTCCCATAGACCGTAATGTAACGAAATTCTTTTGAGTGCCCCTGTAAAAAAACTATAAGTACTACAGACTTCAGTTGAAATAGGAAACGTGCTATAGATAACGACAATAACATATAAAAATTGCAAGGCAATCCGAGCATATTTACGGGAGTTAGAGCACGGACAGACGGCCAGACGGCCAGACAAACCGAAGTCATAAACACTTTTCAACTGCGTTAGAAAGTGTTAAAAAAGGAAAGAAGTCATATTTATAATTTACAGAGAAAACATTTAATAGAGTCAGTAAGTATAAAATCCATAAAGATTAAAAAAGATACCTTGCACCTCAAGAACCAGCATGAAACTCAACCCTGACTAGGGAATGAATTGCAAAAAAAAATCATTACATGTTGCCAATTTTAGAAATATAAATTGCTTTACAATGATGCCAGAAATAATGTTAGAATATTATGGATTGTAAAGTAAACAGGAACATTAGGGCTGCCAACTATTGGTAAAAGTGAATATAATCTGAATCGAAAGTATTGGATGGAAATTAATGTTTAATAATTAAACCAAATTACTATCTTAAATGATACCAATTAGTTAAATAATAAATAAAAAAAATAATTAATAAATAGAATATCGAATTATATTAAAGTAATGGATGTATTAATGAATAATTCTATGTTATAAATAAGTATTAAGATGGAAAAATTAATTATTAAAGCAACTTAAAATAGTGCTGCCATCTATTGGTAAAAGTGAATATAATCTGAATAGAAAGTAACGGATGGAAATTATTTTTTAATAATTAAACCAAATTACTATCTTAATGATAGCCATTAGTTAAATAATAAATAAATGAAATTAATTAATAAATAGAATATTGAATTACATAGAAGTAATGGATGTATAAATGAATAATTCTATGTTATAAATAAGTAGTAAGATGGAAAAATTAATAATTAAAGCAACATAAAATATATGTACCTTTAAATGACAAAAACGATTAAATAACTGTACCAAAAATGCAACATCAATTAAATTAAATTAAAATAAAATACTACATATTTGAATTAAGATACAAATAATTTAAAATTAATATTGATTAAATATTGAAATGAATTAGTCACAAATAATGTTCCTTCATACAAAGTTAAATAAAATATAAACACTTAATAAAATTAAAACATATTATATTAACACTGTATAAAAGTAAACATTATATTAGAAGTAAATATGATATTGTCCACCATAGGTATTAATCCAAATCATTAGATCAAATACATTCTTAATATTAATGAATATAAATTCATTTAAATTAATTAAATAATGAATAAGTAAATCTAACTAAATTAATATACATATAGAAATGTCATATCGCAGTCCATTATAAAATGTGTATTATCAAACAATTGTGTAAATCAAAATGCCCCCATTTTTTTATATATATTAATAATATAAATTAACCATGCGTATTTTTCCATACAACTCCGCCACACACCTCCTCAATCCAACGTCTACCCACCCAACCGTCCTATAATAATATTTTTTTTTATAAGATTATATGATTTTTTTATACATTTTTTAAACAAATGTGTTAATTTGGTTGTAAAGATCAAATAAGAACTAACTATATATTAAGGAATATATGATTTTTTTTGGAAAACCATGTTGTAATGCTTCATAGATAAGTTTTAGGTAGCTTTCAATACAAAAATGTATAAAGCTACCTATTGCAGCCGTTCGGAGGAAAGCAGTTCCGGAAAATTTCGATATATTTTCACCGATCATGACCCCCAGACCTCAAAACCACCCTCCGTTCAAATGTTGATTTATATATATATATATATATATATATCTGACCTATGTCATACGATAACGCTCGTATTTATAAATCGATTTTGATGAAACTAATTGTGTGTATTAAGGTTACAAATGTCTCGACCAAGTTCGTTGGCCAGCTTGGTCCGCCATTTTGTTTCAAGATGGCGGCCATTTAAAAATTTAAAACTAAAATAAATATACAAAAAAATTAAAAATTCAAATTTATTTTTATTTAATTATATTTTTAATTACGTGTTAGGCCTTGATACAAGGATTCCAGAGCATTTTTTGGTTTACCTCTATCTTAAAAAATGGCTGAGATAGAGCAGTTTGAAATTCTAGTGTGGCTGACATTTTGAAACAAAACAGCACATTAACGCGATTACTCGCAAATTATTTTCTTTCATTGTTGTAATAATTTTCCCAATCATACGCATAAAACTATATATTCATATACGTTAGCGCCAAAATTGACGACATTGGCGACAAAATTGGCAAAATTGGCGACAAAATTAGCAAAATCTGTGACATTTGGCGAAATATCGCCAAATTTGGCGACCAAAATAAGTCTTTATAAATGAAGCCAATTTGGCTATTGCTCAATAATTTGGCGAAATTCTTATTCAAATTCAGTATTAACGAATCTTTTGTAAACGTTTCTTTGCATTTTAACTTGCTGTTTTCGTGTAACATTAGCTATAATTTTAAAACGAAGATATAGGAAAGCTACCTTTTCCTCCCGGTACAGGCCGGAAGGACTTTTTTAATATTGTTGTTAATTAGTTAAGAGGAACATAAACTTTTTATTCTATAAATATGATTAAGGAGTATATTACGATATACAGAATTATGAAGACATGATTTAAAATTAGTAAATGAATTAACTTTAAATTTAAATTCCTTACGTTTATCAAATAGATCAATTATTGTTTTGTTTTCTTTAAGTGTAATTTTAAGATCTAAAATGTTAATAGTAGTATTGTTAGAAAGGAGGTTTTCCGTTAATTCTAAATTAGTAGGGTAATCAACTGGAAATATAGAAATATTAGTGTGATCAGTGGCAATTAAAATTATGCCATCAATGTAACGATATAAATGTATATTACTATTAATAAAAGTACGTTCATAATGATACAAGTATAAGTCTGAAAGTATACTAGATGCACATTCCCCTTGTGGTATACCGACTTTCTGTAAATATAACGTGTTATCATGCATTATATAATTATTATATATAATGAAATTTGTCAAAGTTTTAAAATAAGCTGTATCTATATGAATTGGTAAATTAAGTGAATGATGATACTTATAAAATAATGCATTTATAATATTATGTGGATCTAATAAATCTATATTATTAAATAGATCTTTGAAATCATATGTCATTATATTGTTAACATATTTAAGATTTTTCAAAATATTGACGAATTAATAGCCATTTTTTATACAATGTGTATTATCAGTGGATGTTGTCAGTGTATAAATTTGATTGAGAATTTTTAATAGATGTTTATTGGCTATATTATTATATGTATTGCATCCTATAGTTACAGTCCTAAATTTAATTGGATTTTTATGAAATTTGGGTATAAGAACTAAATAAGGATAATTAAAGTTAGTAGAAGTAATATTTAATAATTTATAATAACTGTGAATTTTACGATTGTTTACAATTACATTTTCATTAGTTTTTTTAAAAGAATTGTTAGTAGAAATACAGAATGTAAGTAGTTGGTGATAATAAGCTTTACATATAATTGTATAATTATTAGGAGATTTGTCAATATATGTTATTACATAGTTTTTTTGTAATTTAGTAATTTGCTGGAACAAATATTTTGTGTTAATTTTAACCATATTCGATATATTATGTTTTAAAGACGAACTTAATTTTTCAATAACCAGTATTTTCCATTGATTAAAATATTCAATAGGTTTACTATATGAAATTGAAATTTTATAAATAAAAATGTCTATATCATATATAAACTGTTTTATAATAGAATTTACATTAAATTTAGAAGGAAGTCTATATTTAGTTAATTATAACCCATTAGTTTTTATAGTTTATAATCATTCACAATATTAAGATTACCAGTGATTATATGTCCATGATCATTATTAATGATTTTTTTTAGAGTGGGGTCATTGCATTTACACTGAAAAGTAAGCATCAGATGTATTTTTTGAAAATGCATTATAGTTAAAAATCTTTCTTCCGATTGTATTAGGATATTTAAATGTTTTTGAAAGTTGAAGATTTTTTATAAGAAAATAACAGTTTTTATCATTAATTATAGAATTAATATTAATTATATTAAAGATTTGATTTGAAAAAGTTATAATCATTTGAGTATTTAGTGTTTTGAATTTTTTGTTTTTTATTTAAATTAATGTTAAAAAGATTAGCTCTTGTCATAATTAGATCATATAAAATATCAGAGAAATGATTTGAGTAAGATTTACTAAGAAATACATTTAAATATTGTACTATAAGTTTCTTTTTAATAGCAAAAATGTATTTTCGTATTAAAAACCAGTTGTAATTCTTAATATAGTTATGATGAAGAGTATTGATTTGTTTAACAATAAATTTTTTGGAAATAACAACTGTAGCAGTACACTTTCCTCGCTTGTTACGTGTTGTTTTATGATTTAAATTATGATTTAGAGTAGGATAAATAGGAGAATAATCTGTAGTATTATTTGTTGAAAAAACTTTAATATATATATTTCTAATAAAAACTTTAAACGTTTGGGAAAATTTTTAAACTATTTTGGAAGAAGAAATAAATGACACCTGTTGTTACTTAATAATGCCAATATATATATATACACTATATTGCCAAAGGTGATTGGTCACTTGCGATTTTAGACGTTTTGTTAACTATCTAGAAAAATACATGAGGAATTAACCTGAAACTGCAGGTGTGTAAACAGTATAGTATAGCTTATATATTTCCGTGAATATTTTTTCCCGAAACCCCATAGGGGACTGTCAACAAATTGAAAAAGAACGAATATCTTTTGGATTACCCTGTAAAAACTAATGTAGCAAAATTGTTCAAACTCGAGATTATTAATAAGTGGTTTATTGTAATATACTGTGTTAATTTTTATAAAGATAGCATGAATATTCGAAGAGAAATTAGGGTTTTTATAAAAACCGACTCAAATTCCGCCAAGTTTTTTGCTTATAATTTGCAGAGTTCTTAATATAAAAAAAGTTATTTTGAGAAAATATGCCAAACAACATTGTACGTAATACTCTGCAATCGGAATTAAAAAATAATAAAAATTGGATGAAAAATGAGCAGGTTTACTAAAAAAATGTTTCACTGCGCATGCGCGAATGCAATCAAAATATAATATGCATAATGTATTAGCTAAGTATATAGAGCAAGTTTTGTGAAAGTTTCGAAATCATAGCATGAAAATTCTGAAAATTATCGTCGATAGAAGAAGCTCGAAATCCGTTGTTCCCAAAAGGAAGCAAAAAGATAAGGGGTTGTATCCAAATATAGTAGTACGAGCAATATTGTGTACGCTATCTTGGCACTAATCAACAGATATATGATACAACCCCTCATATTTTTGCTTCTTTTTGGGAACAACGGATTTCGAGCTTATTTTATCGACGATAATTTTCAGAATTTTCAAGCTATGATTTTAAGACTTTCACAAAAGTTGCTCTATATACTTAGCTAATACATTATGCATATTATATTTTGATTGCATTCGCGCATGCGCAGTGAGACATTTTTTAGTAAACCTGCTCATTTTTCATCCAATTTATATTATTTTTTAATTCCGATTGCAGAGTATTATGTACAATGTTGTTTGACATATTTTCTCAAAATAACTTTTTTTTATATTTAGAACTCTGCATATTATAAGCAAAAAACTTGGTGAAATTTGGGTCGGTTTTTATAAAAACCTTAATTTCTCTTCGAGTATACATGCTATCTTCATAAAAATTAACACAGTATATTACAGTAAACCACTTATTAATAATCTCGAGTTTGAACACTTTTGCTACATTAGGTTTTACAGGGTAATCCAAAAGATATTCGTTCTTTTTCAATTTGTTGACAGTCCCCAATGGGGTTTCGGGAAAAAATATTCGCGGAAATATATAAGCTATACTATACTGTTTACACTTTACACACCTGCAGTTTCAGGTTAATTCCTCATGTATTTTTCCAGATAGTTAACAAAACGTCTAAAATCGCGAGTGACCATTCACCTTTGGCAATATAGTGTATATATATATATATATAATATATATATTTTCAAGCGTATTATTTTTCATTCAGCAATATATTTTTAAAATATTTGACATGGGCTAATTAGGTATGGAAATTTTTTTTAACAAGTTTAAACGGATTTCTGCTTGAGTTAACTGTGCCTTTCATGTATGAGATTCTAGGCTTCTTCAAGAACCTTAAACTTATGCAATATTAACATTTATATACAGATAGTTCGTGTTGCAAATTAATATGTTAAAATAATTTTCCCCTATAAAATTTATTCTCTCTAGTATTTTGATAAAAAGATGCTAAAAAAGAGAACATTCTAAATACAAGAATATTTTTGCTGTTGAAATACTCCTATGAACACAAATTTGTACATATGATTGCTGTTGTTTTTACTATTATTATTATTATTATTAACTTGTTTTGAACTCTAGTGATAGTAAAATATTTATTTATTATTTTTTCGGAAAGTAATATTTATTACCACAATGTAAAATAAATTTTAAAATTCTAATGGGGTTGTACTATGTTTTATAACTGAAATTTAGATAGTAGTTTATTGATAAATTTCAACTTTTATTGAATATAAAATTCTTATAATTACGTGTATTCACATATACAAACCTCTAAAGGCAACTCTTAATACAATGATTGATAATTTATGAATTTGTGTTCTCTGAGGTGTTACCCCAACCCCTTAAGTCCAGATCGTACAGGTGGGGCTCGATGCTTTCGGTGCAGTTGATTTCTTCCCATCGGTGAGTGCAGTTGATATATACCCTCCTGGTCAGCGCCTCATCACTAGGTGAACTGGTAACAATGAGTGTACAGATAAATTTGGCTGAAATTCGCGCATTATATCGCTGGAAAGGAAACAAAATAAGCGTGAATCAGTAATTAAGTATAATCAAGTAATTATTCGTATACAGTATTTAATCTATGATCTTTCATAATGTCATTTTCTAACTTAATAATTCTCCGAACTACCTATTTTTACAGACATTATTTTATTTTTTCAACATATAGATAGACATTGTACATTTTTCGTATACATTCAAGCATAATCAAGTTATTATTAGTAAAACTTCATAAGTGGAATTTATACACCAATAAATGTTAAAATAAATTTGTATATATTTTTGTATATAGTTTTCTGAATAATTGATTTTCATTTTTATTTATTTCTAGGAAACGATGATGTTTTTTGTGAGTGCAAAAAGAAGGAAATAAAATGCAAAGGTATTCTTGGCTTCGATACACTGAAGAATGATTTTATGAAAGCGGAAAAGAATTGTGACGCTACGAAACTTCGCATTTCTAATTCCCACCTCTATGCTTTACCTGACGAATTAATATTTGGTAGTAATATTACGGAAATAAAAATTGAAAGCACATATTTGCCGTTTCTAGCTGCTCCTATAGGTAATGAAAATCCATTCTTTGGAGGAACTTTGCTTGAGAAGTTTTCTGTGGAAACTGTAATTATTCTGATAATTGATTATTATATTTTACAAAATTTAGTAATTACTTTTGAGAACTATGAATACGTTTTATGTGCTTTGGGATGATCTGTGGAAAGTAAAAGCAAAATTTAAGTTTCTCTGTTAAATATACTGATAAGCAATTTACCAAAAGAAATGACGAAAAAAAGGAAAATAAAAGGAATAATCTTAAATTTATCATTTACTTTACTTAACCTTTAACTGCTGCGGGCGTCTGTGACACCACTCGACATTTTTTTACGATCACTTAAAGCACCTTAAAATGGATATATTGATCAATTCCTTATTTTCCTACCTTCCAAAAAAGTACACTCAAAGTCACATTCCACGTGTGTTATATGTCGGTTACCTGGTTTTATTCATTTATTTTGTAATTTTATTCATTTTGTAGTTTCATTCATTTATTTTGTAGTTTTATTCGAGCGAACTGTCAGACCGACATCAGTTAAAGTTTAAATTTTGAAATCGGATTAAAAGGCTTAACCGCAGCTATAGAAAGCGACCGTCTATGATACTTGAATGTCACGTGGTCAAGGTAGGCTGAAATGTAGGTCGACTATTTGTGGAAGTCGGCCCATGTTGTAGATGTGGCCTGTCTCTTCCGTTAGATACTACTATCCCTAAAACTAGAGTCATTCTAGACATATAAAATGAGACACACGTAGTACCACATATTTTTCTTTTAACCTTTCTGTAGCTAAATGCGTAGATGATTAAAAAGACCAACCTAGTTTGATATTTTGAAGTTTTTGCTAAATAAGTGGAAATCTGGGATAAAATTAATTTGTGTTTGAGATAACTGTTTTTTTTTTTTTTTTTTTCTTTTTTCCTACTCGAAAAATGTATTCATCAACTGTAAAACTTGTAAAAAGTAATCTCCAATTATATCAAACGTTTCAATTGTAACACCACTCTTACGTGTTATCCTGTTTCTGTCTTGCAGTTTGTCCACTACATGTAAATAAGTTGGAAAGGCCTTAACCTCCACATCATGGAATTTAATTCTTATAATCTTTTCAATATCATCAAAATTTGATCTTCCAAACACTAGGTTCGTATGGAAATATTTTCGTTTAAAAAAAATAAAATCATACAAATTCGGGATTCGTTTGCAAAACCAGCTCGGAGCACAGAGCCGGATTAAAGGGAGCAGCCCCAGGCCCCAGTCCGTCACTGACTCAGTGGCCCTCGGCTATGGCTTAAGTTGTATCAAAGTTTCGTTTAAAAAAGTACTTAATTTCTAAAAAAAAAAAAAATTAAAAAGGAAAACTTTGCTTCTAAAATGATAAAAATATTTTGAAATGACGAGAAAAAAGTAGTGCTCCTTCATTTTTAACACTTTCCAACATAGTTGAAAAGTGTTTATTTATTCGGTTTGTCTGTCTGTCTGTCTGTGCTCTAACTTGCGTAAATATAATCGGATTGTTATGCGATTGATATATGTTATTGAGGACTACTATTTCATGTTCGGTATTGAAAATTATTCTTGTAGCGCTTATAGTTTTTTTACAGGGACATTCAAAATAATTCTGTTATATTACGATCTATGGGAAAAAATCATTTGCTGTTTATTTTAATGATGTTACACAATTTCAAACATATTGAAATTGATATATATCACTGAGGTGCACTACAAGAGGCTTACTATAGCATATGGTGTGCAGCACTTATAGTTCTTTTACAGGGATATTCAAAATAATTCCGTTACATTATGGCCTATGCAGAAAATCGTTTGTGGTTTATTTTAATAATGTTCTACTATTACAAACATATTGGAATTGATATATAATATCACTAAGGTGAATTACAAGAGGTTTACTTACAGAATGTTATTTGTATAGCATTCATTTACAGGGACACAAAAAATAATTTGGTACTGTCTATTAACAATAATTGCTGGAAGTTCGTTTTCAGTTGCTGAACGCGTTTTTAAATTTAACTCATTTTTTGTCTATTACTTGGTGTGTATAAATGCTATAGCTCATATACAGGGCAGCGCAAAAGTTTTCGAGTGCATTTCCGTTTATTGACGGAAATTCCAGAAGGGGAATTTTAAACTGTGCTACGCGTTTCCTAACTGAACTGAAATTTAGTTTTCTACGTAGCATATATACATATCTATAGATCATATACAAGGCTGCACAAAATAATTCGGATATTTAACCTAATAGTGTTGGTAATTCCTGAAATTGGGTTTTAAAAAATGGTATGTGTTTTCCAATTTGTCTACCTGGATATTCCCCACAGGATTGCACTTATACTCAAAAAAGCAAGGGCGTCTCTCTATAAATATACTATAAATGAAGTTTCTTTGGAAAATTGCTTAAAATTTCACATTGAGGATCTTGATGAAAATGTAAGAAAATGAATAAAACATTTCTCTGAATTTTTTCAGATGTAGACATAAAATATTGTCAAGATGCTGCGAAATATATTAATGACAAGCAATTAATAACTGTTTTCCCAATTGTGTACACTGTATTAAAATAATATTTAGTGACTAGCGAAGCTTCTCGGGTTGGTTTTTCCAAGCAAACCTTTTCCCAAATTAATAAGTTGTACAAGCTAAAAATCAGGTCAACATAAAATTATCATTTATAGATCTTCCGTAATCGTGTCCATGGCCTATCAGTATATTTTAGATAGCGTGATTTGCCACACAATTAAATGCATTGTTGTAACCAGAATTATTTTATATGAGATAAACATATAATAGTAATCCCAGTTTTCTTTGCTTATCAATGATGAAAATCTTGGCTTTGGGCCCATTTATGGAATATTGATTTCTTATATTTATCAATCCAGTTTTTAAATTAAAACGTATATCATAAACCAAAAATGTAATTATTATCATTTATAAATCTTAATTAGACCTGACAATCACCGCAAGATCCTTTAAAATTGATCAATTAGTTCTCGCGTTAATGAACATTAAAAGATTGGTTGATTGACTAATTCTCCTAGTTTTATCCTGTTTTCCCAAAATATATTTTAGGTAATGGAATGCGATTAATTGGTTTATTTTAGATATAGAAACTGCAGATTGTAGCCAGATTTATCATTTATAAATCTTAAATAGGCCCTTCAATTGCCATAAAATTCCTTCAAATTGATCAATCAGTTCCTGAGTTTTTGAGTACTGAAAAATTGGTTGATTGATTGAATCGCCTAGTTTTTTCCTGTTTTCTCAAAAACTATTTTAGATATCGGAATGCGCCAAACTGCAGATTGTGGCCAAAAGCATTTGTCTGGCTTTCTTGAAAGAAAAAAAAAGTTTATTTAACATTTTCAGTATCTACACAGGAAAATAAAAGAAACTAAAAGACGAATTTCTCAAAATGTTTACCATTTGAGGAGACTGAAACGAAGTCTTTGCAAACTTGGAGTCTTTGCGACTGAAACGAAGTAAGTCACCCCGGATTGTAGGAGCCTTAGGGAAAGCGAAAGAGGCCTTTGCCGAAGCGATTCAGAAAGACTTCTGTGATTTCATTTTTGTCACGGGGGAATAGGAAGACCCTTAGGAAGACCCTTGCGGCAACTGTTGAATGTGAAGGAACTTCTTCGCGGTAACTGTTGAACAGTTGGAGAATTCCATCTTGCTGAAACCATGTATCTTGAACGCATTGTCCTTAGTAATATCGTGTTCACACTATGCTAGTTAAATCCCTGAACTTGAATTTTTTTTGAGCAGACGGCTCAGAATCCAAATTTTCGACCTGACCAAGTTTCTGAAACGTTCTTAAAGTTGAGATAATTTCTTAACTATGAGTTGAGTGGAACTCGGCCTACTAAACTACTTTTCTTCGTTGAAATTGCTCTTAAATTTCGAGTTGAGATGTAAAGTAATTAATAGGCTTTTTTGAATGATCCTTTTAATCGTTTATTTATTTAACAAGCCGCAGTAAAGAATTAAAACAATAAACTATGTAGAGTCAGAATTTCAGTTACAAATTTAACAACTTATGCGCATGCCCAGGCATCTGTTTGCCGAAGTTAACTCTTTTAAAATGTTTGGTAATGTGAACGGGTGAAGCCTAATTTTGGGTTGTCCGATTCAAAAAGTTAAGCTAAGTGACTTAATAACCATACACGATATGAGCATGAGGAATGAATCTCGTTGTGAGGCACGCTTTTGGCCTATTCTTAACCGCTTGCGCTGGCAACTAATTCATAGATGCAACTACATAACTGCCAAGTCTCAATTTTGAGCACCACTTTTTCCGAATAGAAACAGTCGCTTTTTTAATGGCAGAAATTCTGCGATTAAATAAGACGAAGTAAAAATAGTGGTACGAGACTTGGCAAGTATTTAACTAATTCACAAAAAAAAAAATTCACATGCGTGGCAAGTCTTTCCAGCGCAGGTGTGAAAGGCGCAGCCGCACTTCTGCGTATTTCGGCAATTTACTATTGACAATGTAAAACAAAACAAGGTCTTTGATTGAATATAGGTAAATTTACATATGATATAATATCATTTACATAATCTAACTTTCGTGCCTAGCTTCCTAAAAGTTGTGATTTTCTATGTACGGTATAAAAAAGTTCTATGCTAATTAAATAATAGGAAGTATATCAATATTTGCAGGTTCTTTATCCTTATAATTGGAATTGGAAAATACTAAACGTTTGCAAGAAATTGGAGGAGCTGCGTATTACAAAAAGCGACATGATATACATTGGACCATCATTTAAAAAGTTAAAGCTTCCAAACTTGAATCATCTATCTATTAAAGATTCCAGAGTCAAATGGATCCATGATAAAGCCTTTGCTTCGTTCAAGAAACTTGTATTCATTAATTTAAAGAACAACTATTTAAAAAAATTTCAAAGAAGCCTGCTACCGGACCCTGCACTTTCTTTAATAGTTATTAACTTCAGGTAACGTTCTCGATTTTTTTTCTTTTGTTTGCTTTCCTAATGTTTATCAGCATTTCAGTTTCTCTCATAAAGTATTTTGTTGCACGCATTTATTATTGCAGTATTTTACATTTTCTAATGTACACTGTAAAAAAACTCAGAAGCGTTTCGGCACAAGGCGGAAAGGTTTCCGGAAATTTATAGTAAATTTTGTGTTCTCCTCAGTTACTTGTTATTTCGGAATCGTTACACGTATTTTCGGAAAAATATTCAGAGCGGTGAATTATTCTGAAAAAGTCAGAAACGTTACATTCCATACCTGAAATGTTTTCGAATAGGTAGTGTGAAATGATGGTTACTGAAAAATTCGGAAATGTTACACTCATTCCGGGTAAAGTTTTAAAATGGAATTCGAAATGAAGTAATATTTGCGCATGCTCATCTACTCCGACCTATTGCACATGTCATTATCACGTGATTTGTATTGTTCTTGAGAGGAAAGACAGCTTAAAACAGATGCAGATGCAACGCATTTATATGAGCTGTAAGTATTCTGTTTTATAATTTCTTTTATTTGAGAGAACAATATGCTTTAAAAAAATAATATTATCAGATTCTATTTTATTGCATATTAATATTACATTTGCAGTTAATCTTTTGTTGTATACACAAAGTTAAATAACTCGTTCGATAGTTTCTTTATAATCTTGTTCCATGAATCTATAATAAATATTAGATATTTGATGGATGAATAATAATGTAGTACTAGCATTAATGAAGTACAGATAGCACCGTATATACGTCTTTAACATCTTTTCGTTTTGAGATAGGTTCCATTTCATAACTTTTCTAATGATGAAATGTATCGTTTATATGACAGAACAAATTCCTAATTTCACTTATACTCATACGTTTTTCCTTCATTTTTTTATGAATGAGATATTTATAAATAAATATAATTGAAAATTTGATTTATAAATCTATAAATAATTCTTTTTTAAAATCCGGTCTCGTGAATTCCATGCTGTAAACAGATACATATGCATTATGAAAATGCTTTATTTTCCAAAATAGATGTATTATTTTTAATACCTTTAAATAAATATATTTTTTAATCTTGTAAGTATAAATATTATGTCAAACGATTTCGTATCTGTAAATAATTATTTTATTTTATGAACTGTATACTTATAAAAATATATTTATTTTCTCAGGTTATCTCAGCACTTCTCAAGTTATACGAATAAAATAATACCTTTAAATGAATATATTTAGAAGCATGATAGTTGTAAAACACTATATTAAAAATATTTACAAACAGACAAAACATTTTTATCAATATATCTATTTATAATATATTTTAAATATATTAAGTATACAATTCGTGAAAATAAAACAATTACCACAGATATAAAATATTTTCGAATAGTATAACTATTTACAAGATTTAAAAAAGTGTTGTAAGGTATTACTAAAATCTATCTATTTATAAGTATATGGAAATTAAATATTTTCTTTGAGTATCTATTTAGAGGATGGAACTCATGAGGCTGCATTTAAAAAAAGAATTATTTATAGATCCATAAATCAAATTTTCAACGTTATTTATTTACAAATATCTGATTCATAAAAACTGAGTGAAAAACGTATAGTATAAGTGAAATTAGGAATTTGTTCTGTCATATAAACGATACATTTCATCATTAGAAAAGTTATGAAACGGAACCGATCTCAAAACGAAAAGATGTTAAAGACGTATATACGGTGCTATCTGTACTTCATTAATACTAGTACTACATTATTATTCATCAATCAAATATCTAATATTTATTATAGATTCATGGAACAAGAGTATAAAGAAACTATCGAACGAGTTATTTAACTGTGTATACAACAACTTCTAAACTTGTTGTACTTGTAAACTTGTAGTAGGTAAACGAAAGAAGTTTCCAGACGACTCAACTCTGTTCCTACAAATTAAAATTTGGAAGCCTCTCTTCAGTAGAAGGACATACTCTCAAATTTGGAGTTATTTTAAAATGACAGAAGTATTTTTCATAGAATTAAGTTTTCTCAAAGTTTATTTCGCCTGCATAAATAACTAAAGTGATATCTTGAGTAGCAGTCTAATAATAAAAGGTGAATAATAAAACGAGTTCAGAAAAATATATGTTTCACACCAGAAATTACAGAAAGTTTATAATATTGCTAATTCTAGAGTATAATTTAGACTGGTGCGACCTATAGCGCATTAAAATCAATGAAAACAAAACTGCTGCTGTTTATTTCTCTAGAAAACTAACATATCCCAATAGAATAACCATTAATAATACCACTATACCTTGGACTAATGAAGCAAAGTACCTGGGGATCACCCTTGACCAAAGACTTTCTTTCAAAAAACATATCCTCACCATCAGGGGGAAAGTCGCTGGAGCTATGATTGCACTAAAACCTCTCCTTAATAGTAAAACACTGGCTATCCATAACAAACTTCTCCTTTATAATTCCTGCATTTTACCAATTATCACCTACGCCTGTCCGGTCTGGGGCTATATCTGCAAATCCTCCATGAAAAACCTCAGCCAACTTCATAACAAAAATCTGCGTACTGTCAGAAATGCCTCTCGCTATCTCCGTAATAGCACTGTTCGCAAAGACCTCAAAACTACCACATTAAATAAAAGAATCAACCACCTTGCCAAAAAATTTTATGAAAAATTATATGACCTCCCTAATGATATAATCGCAGAATTGCCGGATTATGACGCATTCGAACCACATCACCGCAAGCGTCCAAAATATTCTTGCATTATTGATTATGAGCATTAGTGCTCACCATCCTGCAAATTTCTCTCTCTTACTTTTATATAAATTTGTATTTTCCTATTTAAACTTATTCCTATGCTATACATTATTATAATAAAATTTAAATATTAATAAAAAACTTTTGTAAAAATAATAATAATAATAATAATAATAATATAAAAATGTTTGTTCTTTTTTAAGTGCTATTTTTGTTAAAGCTTAGCTTTGCCTGCCTTTTCCACCTGGCATTTATGTACTGTTTTCGAACATGTTCCGAACCCTATTTTACACTTTTTCAACTTTTTTCAGTAGTTAATTTTAACTACAGCTATACCACTTTACTTTTTTCCATTTATTAGACTCTATCTGTAATCTCTATAGCTTTACCTTTTTATTCCCATTGTTTAATTTTTCTTCTATTTTTAATTGTTCTTTCTTTTGTAGTTAATACTACATTTAACTTTTCCCAACGGCTCAATATTTACAAGACAGGTTACTCACATATAGACTGGGCGTAAAGTTGATCGCAACTCGGAAGCCCCTTAACCGACATCAACTGTTCGGCAACTGTTCATCTACAAGATCATGCTTCATAGGATCATTTCTATAGTATGATTAGCGAGTTCGCTCGACGAACTTCGCAGAAAACCCAACCACGATGATGTGGAGTGGGGTTTCGCCTCGAGCGAATGTAATATTTTAAAAAGCATATTGTTCTCTCAAATAAAAGAAATTATAAAACAGAAATACACAGAAACATTTCCAAAACACACAGAAACATTTCCAAAACACACAGAAACATTTCCAAAACACACAGAAACATTTCCGATGTATACAAAAACATTTCTGATGTATGCAGAAACCTTTCCTATGTGTACAAAAACATTTCCGATATATGCAGAAACCTTTCCAATGTATACAAAAACATTTCCGATATATGCAGAATCGTTACTGAATATCTGACTGAAATATAAAGAAACGTTTCCGAAATGCACGTAAATGTTTCCAAAATATACAGAAACATTTCTGAATATCTGACCGAAATATGCGGAAACTTTTACGAATATCTGACCGAAATATGCGGAAACACAACAGAACCGATGGGCCACATTGCTGCCCCACCAGATAGAGTAACGTTTCCGAGTTTTTTTTACAGTGTAGTCTATTCATGTCTTATACTATTCTAAGACATAATTGGCTCGGTATTCTTACGCACGCTGTAAAAAAAGACAAATATTTCTTAATCTACGAAAATATAAAAAGACGAAGAACAAATATATACAGTAACCTCTTCCGATTTACCCACGATTCCGAAAAGCATTCTTTATCAATTAGAAACCCCAGAAACCAATATAATTTCGAGATTTAAAGAATCATTTATAAAAATAAACAAGAACAAAAAATCATGCGTCAAGCATTGATTTCGTAACACTTTCCAACACTTCCAAAATAATTTTACAAATCTTTATCGATTAATAAAGGTGAAAGATATCTAAGTAAACAATTTGAAAAACGCATAACATATTTATAAACCCAATTTCAAGAATTACCAACAATACTCGGAAAAATATCCGAATTCCTTTCTGCACCTATGTATCTGACCTATAAATTTGTACATATTCTACATAGAATGCTAAATTTTAGTTCAGTTAAGAAACGCGTAGCACAATTTTAAATTCCCTTCTGGAGTTACCGTCAATAAACGGAAATGTACTCGATAATTTTTGTGCTGCAATGTATATGATCTATAGAATTTATACACACCAAGTACTAGACAAAAAAATGAGTTAAATTTAA
This sequence comes from Maratus michaelseni, assembly GCA_963931845.1. Taxonomy (NCBI): domain Eukaryota; kingdom Metazoa; phylum Arthropoda; class Arachnida; order Araneae; family Salticidae; genus Maratus; species Maratus michaelseni. Next base: position 131,212,208 of record OZ007599.1, read on the forward strand.
AAACGCGTTCAGCAATTGAAAACGGACTTCCGGCAATTATTTGTAACAGACAGTACTAAATTCTTTAGTGTGTCCCTGTAAATGAACGATGAATGCTGTACAAACAATATTCTATACTAATACTCTTGTAATGCACCTTAGTGATATATATCAATTTCGATATGTTTGAAATTGTGTAACATCATTAAAATAAATCTCAAATGATTTTCCCCATATACCGTAATGTAACGGAATTCTTTTGAGTGTCCCTGTAAAAAAATGTAAGTGCCACACACCGAAAATGCCATAGTAAACCTCAATAACATATATGACTTGCGTGACAATCCAAATTTATTTACGCGAGTTAGAGCGCGGACAGACAGACAGACAGACAGACAGACAGACGGCAGACAGACAGACAAATCAAATTCATAAACACTTTTTAACTAAGTTGGAAAGTGTTAAAAAGTTTCTTTTGCTGCCACTGATTTTCGGAAACGTTTCCGAGTCGCTTTATAATGTATTAATCCGTTTTCTAAAGCCTGAATATTGTTTTTAGAATGCTATTAATTCTTAATAAAACATTTCAACGACGTAATTGAATTTATACATCCAAGAGTTAACAAAATAATATTAATTTTAATATTATTATTAATCCTTCTAATTTACTATGTTTGTCTGTAAAACTTGCTTGTTAAACACGAAAATGTTTACTTGAGAATTGATAGCATACGAAAAACTTATTTCCGGGTTGAGAAAACTGATATATATAAAAAAAAAAAAAAAAACACTTGGAAAAGTTTCAGAAAGTCAATGGCCAAAAAAAAAAAAAAAAAAAAAAAAACTTTGTTTTTATAAATGATTTTTTTACATCTCGAAAATATATTACTTTCTGAAGTTTCCAATGATAAAAAACGCTTTTCGGAATCGTGAATAACTCGGAAGAGTACATTGTATAGTTTAGTTCATGGTTACTTTATATTATCCTAATAGATAAAGGAACGTCTGTCTTTTTTACCGTGCAATTTTGATTGTTTTTTTATCATTACAAAGATGTTACTTGTACTATTATCCCTTTGTGGTTCATTGTCCATAGTAGTATTAGATGTCGCATTTTAATTGAGCATGTACTCAGAACCGTTCCACTGAACAAGTTTTATTTTACATTTAAGTGGAAAATAATATCAATATTTTGACGGTTCTCCAGCCTTATATTTGGAAGCAAAAACTACTAAATGTTTTCAAGAATTTCGAGGAGTTCGTATCACAGAGTAATATTATACACGTTTGATTAATGTTTAAAAAGTTAGAAAACGTCCAAATTTGAATTATCTGCCTGTTGAAGATCGTCTTGTCTAACAAAATTTTTGTTTAGCAAGTAGTATAATTGCCCAGTTCAGTTATACCCTTTGTTATAAGAAATATGAGCATATCGAAAATATGAGCAGTTGAGAAATATGAGCAGTCGAAATGTAATGTTCAATGTCTTGAGATAAAAGGGATTCTCACGATTCGTTATGTGTTGGTAGTTTTTTTTTTGTTTTAATTTGTTTTTTTGTTTATCAATGTGATTTACATTTCCCCTCCTCAAAATAATAGAATAATGAAATAATAGCGATTTTAAGAAATTTAGTCACATTCAAAAGAAATTTTGAAGGAAAGTTGTTTCCTTCATCTAAGAATAATTTGACATTTTTCTCTGAAGTCGCAAATATGTAAATGCGGTGCCTCACTTATTGTATACAGTGCGAAATGCCCATATATAGTGTTTAAAATGATGACGTTCTACTATTATGAATATGTGATGCTATAGCTGAGCATATATACTGGGCATTCCATATATAAGATATAAAAAAACATTGTATGATATAGAAGTCATATTAAATGATTTTCCATCTCATGCAAATCAGTAAGGAAGCAATGGTAATGATCACAGATCTTTGAAGGGAATATTAACCTTTTGCCCGCCAACGTTCCACAAATGGAACATCAACTTTGTGATACTGTAACTGTTTAAATATTTGTTTAATCTGTTTGAAATTTTAAATGTATCATTTTGAAGATATGTTCTAACATATTGTAAAATATTATTTAATAATTGTTTGTGATTCCCAAGTTGGTGCTTGTTTAAATGTAATAAAAAACATACATGTTGTAGGCTATGTATTCTACTCTATACACATTTTTAGAATTCAAACGTGTGTCTTATGAGAGATTATTATTGTATTGCGTGCTGTTTTTTATGCATTTTCATGTATAAATTAATGCTTTATCTTATGGTGCTTTTGTTTTATGCACCTCTGAATGCCAATGTTCCACATGTGGAATATACCTGTATCTCCACTTATATTTTACATAACAGCTAAAAAATTTTCAAACAACCTTAGAATTCATCCAAATTAGCAACATATAAAATTTCAAATGAATCTGACAAGTAGTTCATGATGTGGGTGGTAAAAAACTAACTCGTACTGCTTTCGACCTCTACAGGTCATCGCATAGGGCTTCCCATGATGAGCCGGTCGAAACGAGGTCGTCCCACTCAGTCACGGCGCGCAGCGCCCCATTACGCGCCAAGGTATTTCCGCAGGTTCGGTCCCGGAGATTCGAGCCGTGCCATCCTCGTTACGGGCGGTTCTGCAGCCCACAAGAGCAACCAGAGACCCACAACTAGGCAGGGTTCTCTTCCACGGAATTAATTTGCCCTGGGCGCACAAGGACACCTACAAAGGTGCCCCCCCATTAGACCCAGGGGTATGTGGGTGGTAAAAGAGTAAAGTCTAAAATGTGGAGAAAAAAAGTTAACTGAAATCTGTTATTGTGGATTCACACTTAAAAAATAATAATATTTGGGAATTACAAATCAATCTTACTAGATATATTTTTTTTAATTTGAAGGTAACAAGATTTTTATTATAACTACCTTCCCCTAGAAAACTGTAGAAGGTGCAATCTCTTTTCATGGGCCTAGGCAAAAATTCTTTAAATAAAGAGTCAAAACAGTAAAAAAAAAAAAAAAAATATAGAGAAGAACTTGTAACACAAAAGAAATTTCTAAATTTGTTGCACATTCTCATCGAAAGTTAGAAATTTTTAATTCCGCTGCAACATTTTCTTTTTCTTTTAACGCTATGCTGATAATTATAAATATATATGAATGACTTAAAAATATTTTTATTGGTGGAATAGATGGCCGAAACTTCTGAAAAATCGAAGCACCGTTGATAGAGCATGCCTTGAACTAGAATTTCATCAACTCTTTTATACAGGGCCTGACTTATGCAGGTGCCCCCCATTTTAGAGGGGACCCCCCTCTGAGCTTAATTAGGATTTTTGTTAAAAGGGTGCAAAAACCCCCCCCAAAATTCTTAGATTTTCAAAGATTTAGGAAGGGTGTGTAGCCCTCCACTTCCACCCTCTGCTTCCTGTGCTCCATGTCCCCTCCTCCCCAAAAAGAAACAATCTACATCATCAGAAAACTAATATTATAACATTTTATACAAAAGTACTTTAGAGCATGTGGAATGAAGTAACAACATAACAAGTGTTGAAATTTGTTGTTATTCGTATAAGTGCATGCCTGAACTTGTCTTTTCGTATTATGGAATCACCCAAATGCAGGCTGATACAATACAAAGATTAAATTTTATAATGTGGTAGAAAATTTTATATTATAACAAATGATCAAGAGTGACTGAAATACCTGTATTTACACTTTAAAAGCTTACATGAGTCGTTATATTCAAATAAAAAAACTAGTCGTTGGGGGCCACCGTAATACTTACCCATCATGGATATGCATAATGTAAAATATTAAAATAAAAATGTGTAAACTACTTATAAAATGCATTGCAATTCAAATAAAATCGTGGCTTGATGACGTCACAAACTTTAAAGGATCGATTACTGAATTGCTTGAAAAAGGTTTTTCCTTATAACTCCAAAAATAATAATCCTATTAACTAGCGGTTTATTGCATCTGATTAAGCGTCAAATTTCCAATTAAAATATATCTTTGAAGTGAAATTTGGATGAAATACAGGGTCATGAAAAATCGAAGAGTGTGGAAAATAGGATTCCAAATATCTCGGCAACTAATTATCCGATCGACTTCATGCTTTATTCAAAATTTATGTTTTTTTATTGTCTTTTATATTCATTTCTTAAAATAAACAATTTCGAAAATTTTTATATATCTTTCATCAGAACGAATATTTCGAGAGTCCGAAAAAAATTGTTCCGGTTAATCGAGGTTATTGAAATGAAATAGGCTTCTTTCCATTATTACATACTAAGTACCTACAAAATTGCAAGTCTCTATCTCAATTTTTTCGGGAGATAGAGCGTTTACAGACACACAGACACACACACAGACACACACACAGACACACACACAGACACACAGACGGACGGCAAAATTTTTTTTCTAAAAATATGTTTTTCGGAATCTCCAGTGTCTGAAACGTGTAAATCCGTCAAAAAATAATTTTCGATTTTCAAAACGATTACAAGACTTACCCTATACTACGTATGATGGGTAAGTAAAAAAAAAAAAAAAAAAAAAAAAAAAAAAAAAAAAAAAAAAAAATAGTGTTCTGTCATGTGTTAAAGTTGTGACCGTCTTAATGGCGCCCGGTGCATGTAAAATCCGTCGTGGGTGCAAAGTCCTCTAAGTTCCCTGTGAATTATACCTCTGGAGGTGCCTAGTCAGGTGAAGGTCTCGTCACCTGATCAAGGTTCTAAATTACGAGACCAACTCGCAAAGCGATGGCATGACGTATGGGTGTGATGCCAAGCCCAGGTTCATACAAAAAGAATCACATCAATTAGCAGCAAAACAAAAATAGGAACAAAACAAAGACCTTCACATAGCCATCCTGCCAGCAATGGCCAGCCCTTAAGCGGCATCTCTTCAGTGGCGCTACGCGCCCCGGTGCCAGGCACTAAACCCGTTTAAGCAAGGGAAACCTGGCAGGTAGGGGCCTGGTCGCCGGTCTAAAAAAAAAAAAAAAAAAAAAAAAAAAAAAAAATTGTGACCGTTTTTCTTGTGATATCCTGTATACAGATGTAAATAGTACTTGGTTCGAAATTTATGTATACATACAAAAGGTATGAAGTTTAATACTAGTCACTTCAACATCATTCCCGTACAATTTCCATGGATAGATAGAAGGGGGGGGCAGAATGATGCTTGCCCCGGGGCCCCAGATAGTGTAAGACGGGCCCTGCTTTTATATTAACACTAAAACAACCGAGTACTCCATGTAGTAGGTTGTGTGCACATACGCAAACGTCTACGAGTGTTTGCCATCATTGATTTAAAAAAATACTCTTTACCTCATTGAATGGCATAAATCTGTAGTTATATCAGTGATTAAATATAGCGAAGATTTCTAATTTAAATTTAGTGGTGACAAACATAATTTCTACAATCAAATACATGGGTCAAATGATCCCGCCGCAGTAGATTTAATGATAAACTCATATATCTTGCCTTAACACTTTTACATCTGTAGTTTGTTCAATTTAAATTTTATTACACTAAATATTTTGTTATTTAAAAAAAAAAACTTTGAAATTAATAAAAAATTTCATTTCTTTTTATTTTGCTCATTGTTGGTTTATTTTTAGGAATAACCAGTTAGAGTATCTAGAAGATGACTTTTTTAGTAATATGCCTTTGCTTACATATGTAAATCTAGAGAATAACAACTTAGTGACCGTATCAGAATTCAAGAACAGGGAATTTTTTGTTAATATAGCAGGTAACGTATATATATATATTTATTACATTATTTTTATGGTTTTTAACTGAAGTGATTTGATTATTAAATTTAATTTTTCAAAGAAAAGGGAGCACATTTATATAGATATATATACATATATATATTTCTGAACATAAGGTACTTGAATTTTGTTTATTCGTAACAGATGCATTTTTCAAAACTTGCTTAGACTTTGAATGGATTTTCAAAATGTGGTTGTTTTGTTTTATTTCTTGTAACACCTTCTCCTGTTGTATTATTCTTACCTGATGAGATTCGCCATGATGTCCAATAAGCCAGTTGAGATTTCGGTACACAGTTTGATCTAAGTAGAAAGTTTTCTCTATTTCGAGCGTGATCTGGTATTTTGAAATATTGAGAAACAAAACTGTAACAGAATTATATTGATAATCAACCAATGTCATTTTGTAACAAAATTTTACGACAAACAGAAAACTGTAACAAAATTATATTGTAACAAAACAACAGATATTGACAAAATTATATTGATATACCAATAATCAAACTGTAAGAAAATGATATTAACAAAACAAAGCTGTATTGATATACCAAATGACATACTTGTGCGAAAGTTGTGATTACCGAAGGTAATTCTATTTGTTTATATCATTTAATTAAAATATTTCAATTACGCGTGTATAACGTAGTCCAGCTTGTGAAGAAAATGATAAAGCGAGAATTGGTATAAAAGGGAAAAAAAACTTATGAGGATCCTGTTGAATTCACCTTATTGCAAAAGGAAACCCCTAACTTTAGAATACAAAATTGAGCAAAAATGGATCCGAACGAAAATTCAATGAACAATTACAGCAACCTTGATCTGAAAAAGCGTATTTGATGAATTTCGTTTCCGTCATTGAGAGGGAAAACCTCAGAATATATGAAAATGTAGATCCTTGCATTACACAAATTTAAATTCAAATGTAAATGGTTATGTTGAAGAAGCATTCCATATTGTCATTGTAACCTTTGATAGAACAATTTATTTTGTATAATGGGCGGATAACTAGATTATTTTTATTCATAATCAGATTGATTTCTTCATAGATTTGATAATACCATAAGTGTTGTAAAGAATTCCCTTTAATTGTGATAATATTCTAGTGCTTTGGAATATCACCTTGAACCAGGACCATTCTCGTGGGAAACCTTGGCCGAGAACATCACTTAACTATTTCCCCACATTGGCGTTTGTTTGAAGTAATGGCAATCTAAAAGTTCTTTTGTGCCCAGGAAAAGGTTTCGAACAATGAGATCCAGCATTGCCTCTTAGAACGCTAAGTCTACGAGTAAAGGTGGACCGTTGTGGTCAAAATATCACCTTGGTGAAATTGAAAGTGCCACTTCACGTTCCTCCCTTTAGGAACCAATCATGAACTTAGTTAAAAGTGACATCACTCTTCCACTATGTAAGTGACTGAGTTAAGTCCCGTCTGGAGTCAGTACCTTCCCGGTCTTTGGAGCCATGAAAAAAGAATGTAAATTGGAGAGAGTTCAGTTCCGGAATTTTGCTAAGAGGTACAAGAGCTCTTCTTTGAGTTGTGACAGGATAGGAATCCTGTAGGTACGCCAGGTACCATCGTGAGAAACTTTGCATAATCCAGCGGCTTGACATAAGTGCGGACAGGAGATTGACTTAACGTCCAGTATAGAGCAACAGGCCTATACATATTAATTACAATCCAGCGAAGGATTCCCTAGTGTTAAAGACTGGCGGTTACTGCAAACCTTATACACAGACATTTCTCAGAGACAAAGAAGAGAACGGAGTTTCTCTTAGATGTATTCTGACAGCTGTTAAGCTAGGACTCTGATACTTGATCCAGACCAGAACTTTCTTAATCTAAAAAAAATTTGAAAAGAAAAATTAAGGTCTAAGTCTAAAACCTATCTATTCCATACATGGACATTCCTGGAAGGTTTTACAGTGTGATATCGATATGAACAGGATTGTATTATTATTCCGAACAATCGATTGCTTAATTACAGTTTTACTAATGTATAAAAGAGTTATACATAGAAAATGCATAGCAGTGAGTACCGGTCAAGATGAAAAAAAATTGAAGATTGTTTTCTTTTCCCTCCAAAAATTAGTATAGACATGGCTATAGTTTCGAAAGTAATTAATTACCATAATTTTCGGCCTTTAATCCGTGGATCAAACAATCCTGTTTAGACCTAGAAATTTCATTTAATAACTGAAGTCAAATATTTACAGTGATCCAGTAAGTTACATTTTACAAAATAAAATTTCTGGGTCGAAACATGATTGTTTGATACGTGGATTATAGGTCGGAAATTACAGTAGTTGTTCTTTTCATCAAGTTTTGCAGAGAGGAATTACAGTAGGAAAGGTAACAGTGATTCTGTCAGAATTGTTTTTACCTTTGCTAGGGGAACTGCAGATTTTGTTCTTCTTTTATTAGACCAACCATTTTATATTTGCTGTAAAACCTTCTGCATTCATCCTAAATTAATCATCATTAAAGGTAAATGTTGCATATTCTTTCCATTTGACAAGTGTTTCATGAGTTAAAAGATTTATCTTGATACCGTTTTTTCAATCTCCTTCTTCGTCATTTTTTTTTCAATTGACAGAACTCTAAAAAGTGTATCAGCAATTAAAAGAAAAAATTCTGGGGCATATTTAATCTTGAAATTATACCTGTGAAATCGTGACCGTATCAGAACCGTATCAGACCGTATCAACCAATGTCATTTTGTAACAAAATTTTACGACAAACAGAAAACTGTAACAAAATTATATTGTAACAAAACAACAGATATTGACGCACTGTATGCACTGAAATATAAGTAATTTGACATCGTTACTTCTATTTCTTTAGCCCTTGACTGGTTTTCCTTGTCCAATAATTGAAATGATGTAGACAATAGATTACAGCAATTTTTTTTTAGATCTGGTGTATCGTTTCTATATTTCATTTAGCAGTCCATAATGGCCAGTGCAAACTAATCACATTGAAAAAGTTTTTAATAGAGCTAAAATCATTATGCGGGTTTCCGATTTTAATAGTTGTACAATTCTGGAATCTTTAGAAATAAGCACAAGGAAACAAGTGTTGTAATGACGTTTTGTCAAACCAAATACCTCGTATTTGGTTCAAACTATTTCAAGTTATAGTTGAGTTTGCTCTACCGAGTGAGGGGGAGTTAAGGCGGTATTCAAAAGAAATATTTTTTCACGCTCAACAACTCAAAATTTTGAGACACATTATTAGACTCATTTTTTAAAATAAAAACATGAAACTTGGCGGCATGATTTATGAAGACATTTATAAGGGCCCCATGTTTTTATTTTTCGTTCAATTAATTAGAAATTGATTTACAAACAATTATTTTCACAGTACGATAATTTTTTTTTGTTTCCAGCGCTATCACTTCGGGAGATTCAGTTCAAAATGTCCACTTTGACAGCCTTTTTAAAAATATATTCTGCCTTTATCAAAAAATCGAGACAATACGGACATTATAAAGTTTCTGAATAAGAGAACCTGCCAATTGGATGCATTTTAGAGCAAAAATGAATTTACAAATGTGTCTCAAAATAAGCAGTTTGGATTTGAATACACCTTTAAGCTTTCTTTACCCCTGCCCCTCATTATTAGTGGTTTCAACCACCTACAAAATTTTTTGAAGGGGTTACCTGTCGTCTGGTGTCAGTCAGCATCTAGTTTTTCTCCACTAATTTCCACCTTGACAATGGCTTAGGTTTAAACCGAAAGCGCTCGGAGAGCTTCATATATATTTTTAACATTTAAGATTTTTAAGTTTTTTTAAAACCTTTTCTAAATATTTCATCAACACCCATTTTAGTAATAAATTTTAATGAATCATTTTATGAATGTTTTCATGTTTTATATTTTATGTAGATCACCAAAGCTAGTGTGGACGGTGCCTGTGCAGCGGACACCAAGTGCTTTACAAGCACGGACAGGCAATTCATCTACTACACCTTTATTTACTACAACCGATGCGCAAATGATGGATAGGAAACGAACATAATTTCACTTCTGATTTTTTATGAGAGGTGCAAATTGTTAATTTTCGAATAATATTTACAAACTATTCCTTTTCCACTCTTTAGCCCTTGCCAGTTGTAGAGTATATGGTACCTCTAAACCACTTTTTTTTTTCATTTGCACTCTTTTTATAAGCGGAAGGTAATTCATTACTTTGTTAGCAGGGCTCCCACTTGTCCGTTTTTTGAAAACCAGTATTTTTTTTAGAAAGAAAATTGTAGTAGGTATTTGCAACAATTGCAACTAAAGCGTGCTTCGAAGTTTGTTTCTACAAAAATTATAAAGAAGATTTTTCATTAAAAAAAAGTGGTGTTCAAAAAACGGACCGAGTGGGAGCCCTGTGTTAGGGCCCTTGATAACTGTCAGGATCGCTGAAGAAACGGATTACAGTATCAATCGAATTTTACATTTTTAAATTAATATATAGCGAATAAGCCATAACCAGTGATGTTTTTTTTATGATTAATAAATACATATTTGATGAATTATTAATAAAGATAAATAAATGTTTGAACAACTTTATAGTGGCACCATACGCATTGATGTTCTATTGGAAGGATGTGCATAAAACGAAAGGTGCGTAAAAGTTCAGATAATTTAATTCTGGTTAAAAAATGCTACAAATATATCAATGAAATTAGGTTTAATGTATGAAGGGAATTTTACTAAGGTTAAATTTAGCATTTGTAACAAACGCGCGTGCTAGAATTTGCAATTTACGAAAGCTATTGTTGGTATCACCACTGTTTTGGTACTTTCATAATTAATGTTTTATGATAAAATTATTCTTTTTCAGATACTTGTTTTCTTTTCCTCGTAAACTGAAGTAACAGTGCACTTTATATTATGCCTATTGAACGATTTTTTTTTCAGGAAACCCATTGATTTGTGATTGCTCCATTGCATGGTTAAACAGAGTAAAAAATCAAACGGACAGCTATCGATTGCATTGTTTTGATCCTACAAAAAACGGTAAACGTATTCTAGTTAAAAAAATACACTGGGAAGATAGAGACTGTTGAAATATGACAAGGACTTGGCGTTTTATAGAATCTAATAAAAATTTAGGAGAAACTACAATTTGATTGAATATTTTATTGCGTGAAATATCGCTCATCAGATGTATTTGTATTTCATATATCTGGCTGCATTTAATTTTGTGTAATTCAATTTCTAATAAAAATTCATTATAGTTGCTGTCTAGTTTGGCTTTTTCTTTTATAACAATCTTAGTTTATAATACAACATAATGATCTCAGAAGAAGACCACCACACATTGGGGTCATCGATTTGCCTAACACAATGCCGATTCAAGATCAAAGGTAGAAAATAGGCAGGGCTGAATTACTAAATCATGTGTTTGAAACCATTAGAAACGAAAAAGAGAGATTGTTAAATTAATTTGTGGAATTTAAGGTGGTAATTTTTTGCAAATTGTATACTATAATCCGACTGTGTTGGACTATGAAGTAATTAGTCGCTAACTCACAAATATAAAATAAATAAATAAATTTAAGTATTTTGCAAACACTGTTACATCTACTTAAAATGTTTTTTCGCATCTGCAAGAAAAGCACCAAGGATGAGTGGTCAGAACAGTGGACTTGAGTCTGAACAGTATGGGTTTAAAACATGGGCTCTCTTTTTTACTTCAGATTTATTTGACTAATGCTTCATCAGTTGCTTTATATTTTTAACGATAAATGGAATGCTCTTGATAAAGCTACATTTTGATAATAATAACACTTACTAGATTTATTTCTAATATTAAAATAAAACACTTGTTAAAATGTGATAAAAAGCTCATCTAAAATTCTTATCAAGAACATCTTTTTCCATAACAACATTCGTAAACATAAATATCTAATGAACATAATTAATTTCTTAACACTAAATATACCAACAACCGGCCATTTGACCGGTACCAAATGAAAGTATTTCGATTCTAACTAGAGATTTCTTCATAAAATAAATATAATATAAACCACACAGAAGTAAGCTAAACATAGATGTTAAATAATTTTAAATAAAAATTTAGGTGTGAAATATTTTTTATAAAACTTGAGTAAAATTCCTGGTATGTTTAGTGTTAAAGTACAATCTTCTTCAAATTAATTTTTCTGAGGTAAATTGAATATTTTTTCTTTATAATTATATAGTTGTATCTGTTGCGATTGCGTATTTAAGTAATTTACGATGAGAAACAAATAATTATGACACTAGTTGCAATACATGGAAATCACGTTAGTATATGTAAAATACGTATTCTTTCAATAGAAAATATATTAGAATTCTAAAAATATTTTACTGTTCTCACAGTTTGACGACAAACCACATGAAACTGTTAAACCGTATCTGTAAATATAATTGCCGATATTCTGTAAAGTAAAATAGTGACTTATTATTAAATCTTTTATACTTTATTTTATCTTTCACGTTGACTTTTTATACAGTAATTGACAATCAAAATACTCCATATATATATATATATATATATATATATGGAGAAATTATTGTCTGCGCAAACGGATATTTTCGCATAATTCTTATTTTCTATTTGCATAAATATTAAACATATTTGATAATATTGCATTGAAATGAAACTTTAAATATTAAAAAACGCTGTAACGTCAAATTTTAATAGCATTTAAAGAGCTCATATTATGGTATTTTAATAACTATTTTCTTTTAAGTACAGAGTTAAGAGTCGTTATTATCAAAATTTAGTTTTATCAAGAAGAAGGGAAAAGTGACAGTAGATTCAAACACATTTATATAATAAAAGATAGACAAAATCATATATGAAATTGATATAAATATATAAAAATATTTGAAAATAATATTTGGGATATAAAATTATGCAAAAATTTGTTTAAGTTCTGAAACAATACTGAAAGTGTATACTACTATATACAGAGTGTCCCAGGATTATTGGGACAAACTTTAAGGGGAGGTAGGGGACATCACAAGAATTCAAATTTGCATAGCAACCCATGGTCGGAAACGGCTTCGTTCGCCGTTAGGTGGTGTTGTTCACAATAGCATTGGAGCACCTCTAACATCTGCATATTATCGCATCTTTTTTGTAAGAGGTGGTACTAAGCTTACATGGCAGATAGATGTGTTCGTGAATATTTGAATCAGGTGTTTGGTCACCGATGGATTGGCAGTGATGGACCGGTTCCCTGGCCACCACGCTCCCCTGATTTACGTAGCATAGATTTCTTTCTTTTGGGGTGCACTGAAAAGTGCTGTGTACACAACGCCTGTGGATTCCGATATGGATTTGGTTGCAAGACTCGTCTGTGCTGCTGCGGATATCCAACAAAATCCAGGTGTATTTGAGCGAGTCAGCCAATTCATGGTCCGACGGTGTAATGCATGCATCGCTAGCAATGGTGAAAACTTTGAGCATCTTTCGTGACATTTTCACACAACATCTACCACAGCACATGTAATACCTTTGACCAATAAATTATTTCAGATGATCTCAGTCTTGTGCGTTTCTTATCCTTGTCATACTACTTTCCCATGACGTTTCGGATCATGTTGAAACCACATGTAGCGTCTGACATGTTGTGGCATAGTGTCAAGTAAGCTTGGTAGCACCTCTTACAAATAGATGCGATAATATGCAGATGTTAGAGGTGCTCCAATGCTCTTCTGAACAACACCACCTAACGGCGAACGAAGCCGTTTGCGACCATGGGTTGCTATGCAAATCTGAATCCTTGTGATGTGCCCTACCTTTCCTTAAAGTTTGTCCCAATAATCCTGGGACACCCTGTAGAAAATATAAAGTGCATATTAAAGTAATGTTTCTAACAAAATTTCTGTAAAATATTTTATTTTATCAGAAATAGTGGTGGTACTTGAAAATTCAAACTAGAACAGCTATTGAAATAAATGAAATGTTCGTAAAAATTGGAGATGAAGAGAATTTCTAAAATAATTATGAAATATTTCAAAATTCAAGTTGTATTGGTCATGATGCTATATATACATATATCTTGAAATAATCAAAGTTTTGATCAAGTCAGAGAATTGCAATATTCTTTATATTATATAAAAATGCATATCTCCATAAAATTTTATAGTTTTGAAAAAAATATATTATAATACAAGGATATAACCAATCAATAAAACCATTGTGATTACAATACCTAAATAGTATGAAGCAAAGTATTCAAATCTCAAACAAAATAAATTATGTTACTCACTAGTTTAAGTCATGGTAAAATTAATTTTTACCTGAAAAGGTAAAAGTGGTCACGGAAATCCAATTGTTGGGCGACTCGTTCCTCATGTTTAATTTCTTTATATTTATATTAAACTTTGTTATAATTTTAAATTACTTTTAACATTTATTTACATTTTTTCTTTATCTTTAATAGGCCTTTTTAAAAAATATTATTAAAAAATACATTGCGTTATTCTTTTACTCCCAACATTTACGGAAAATAACAATACAATACACAAACAAGTATTAATTGAATTCATGCTAGTTAATTATATAAAAATAATTTTCATTTTTATTTACTACAAAAAGGAATCAAATTTGTTAATAATAAAATTCTATTAAAATAAATCATTATTAGGTTCATATAAAATTAAATACATGGCTGGGTATCTCCCTAAGAAAACGGTTAGTGAGGACCACCATAAATGGTCCTATTAAATAACGAATTTTAGTTTTATTCAAGAAATTCAGAGTATTTAAATAATAGGGCTTTACCTCTCATTAAAAGTCTCATAGTTGCCAGACGAAAAGTTAAATACGTAGGTAAAACAAATCATTATTAGGTTCATATAAAATTAAATACATGGCTGGGTATCTCCCCAAGAAAATGGTTAGTGAGTACCACCATAAATTGTCCTATTAGATAACAAATTTTAGTTTTATTCAAGAAACTCAGAGTATTAAAATAATGGGGCCTTACCTCTAATTAGAATTCTCATAGTTGCCAGACGAAAAGTTAAATACTAAGGTAAAATAAATCATTATTGAGTTCATATACAATTAAGTACATGGCTGGGTATCTCCCTAAGAAAACGGTTAGTGAGTACCACCATAAATTGTCCTATTAAATAACAAATTTTATTTTTATTCAAGAAACTCGGAGTATAAAAATAATGGGCCTTACCTCTCATTAGAAGTCTCATAGTTGCCAGACGAAAAGTTAAATACGAAGGTAAAATAAATCATTATTAGGTTCATATAAAATTAAATACATGGCTGGGTATCTCCCAAAGAAAACGGTTAGTCAATACCACCATAAATTGTCCTATTAAATAACAAATTTTAGTTTTATTCAAGAAACTCAGAGTATAAAAATAATGGGGCTTTACCTTTCATTAGAAGTCTGATACTTGCCAGACGAAAAGTTAAATACGAAGGTAAAATAAAACATTATTAGGCTCATATAAAATTAAATACATGGCTGGGTATCTCCCTAAGAAAACGGTTAGTGAATACCACCATAAATTGTCCTATTAAATAACAATTTTAGTTTTATTCAAGAAACTCAGAGTATTAAAATAATGGGACCTTACCTCTCATTAGAAGTCTCATAGTTGCCAGACGAAAAGTTAAATACGAAGGTAAAATCCAAGAGGAAAACACTCTAAAATATAAAACAACGATTCATACTTTTAAAACTCTTTCTAAAGGTATATATATATATATATATAACTCTGTCTAAACTCACTCACTCTCTGACTGTGCCCCGTATACAACCTTATTTTTCTTTCAACTCAAGGCACCACTCCTTTCTAAGGGTTGAAAATAATCGTAGCTACTTCGCTATAACTTATGTCTATATATATATCTTTTAATCGGATAATTCAACTCATGTAAATACTATAAAATGAATATCAAGCCGAAGCATATTAAGTGAGTAAAATGGTTATATTGGCAAGAAATAATACAGAAATAGAAGTGACTTAGACATTCTGCAGAATTTCAACAATCGAGTACCAAACTTCAATTTCGATACAACCCCTAAAATATGCTTATTTTACAATAATTAATTTCTCTAAAACTAATCGCAGGAATTTCATAAAATTTGGTATCTAGGCATAGTTTAAACTGAAAATTCAAGATATCTTGTCAAATTGTGTCTTGCTATTGAAAAAACAAAGTTTGAGTTTGTTTTGATATGTAGATGACCCCTAAGAAAATTTTATATACATCATTTAAAAGTAGACTTTATTTCCAATCGTTTGGTACACCATTAACTTTCTTCTACGATAATTTGTTGCAGAGTTAGTAGGGGGTGTTCACTTTTTTTTTCCACGACTGTACACATACACTCACGATTTATGTTTCTCTCAATTTGACAACCATAGTTGAGAATGTAAGCAAATACTCTTTCCTATAATTATTCAGTCAATCCTGCAATTTTTTGCTATAACAAAATATTCTTCAATGCACACTATCAGTTAATATTTTATTATAAACATATACTATTTATGATCTCATAATGTAAATAGATAGACTATCATGTGATGATTCATTTAATGAAGTAAGACCTTTGGAATAATCGAAGAAAAATATAACTGGCTTAGAAATTTTGGGAAAAACCGTGATGCAGAATTTTATTAGCATATAGAGCGTGTGCAGAATTCTTGCTAGCTAACGTTGTTGCATTTTTCTCAGATATTAGAAAAAAAGTTCGCGCCCAATCGTGTGTTATAGCGTCTGCAGAGTTTAAGTAGTTTGTGATAATTGAGTTAAATATTAAATACCTTACGTCACAGCTTATTAAAAATAGTGAGTATTATTAACCTTTTGGTAATTTAAATGAATATTCATTTAAGTTGGTCACGTTAGTAAATTATCTTTGTATTATGCTGCACTGACGCAGCCAGGAATTATTATCTGAATGAGATATTGATATATTTCAAATATAATTGACTTTTACATTTTATAACGTATGGTAACATATTTTTAAGTCTATAAGAGGATTTTAACTCCTAAACCGTATTATTTTTTGTGCTAATGTTGTGCTAACAATAACTAACTGTGCTAACATCACATGTGTTCAGAGAGGCCTTTAAATATCACATTTTCTTTGTTATTAAAATGTTTCTTCAGACATCTTCTGGGGGATGTTAGGTGCAACTTTAAATTTGAACGTTTTATGTGATAAGATGTAACTATCTGGCATCCCGAAATTTCGTAAATACTTTTAAAGTTCATAAAAATTGAGAGTGACCTTCTACGTTTGAATGAACGTGTTTGAAAGGTAAAAATAAATACAATAATATTTAAATTAGCTATTAATCTTAAGACTTGATTTTTTTTTTTTAAATATGTGTTTTCTGTTCATATGTTGAGTTTTGAATACATGAAAGATTGTTTATCTTCTGGGAAGAAGGAAAACATGAAGGAGTCCAAATGGTTAAAGTTGATGTAGTTCAAAACATTTATGGCTGCGCTCTACAGAAATTAATGATCTCTTAACACTAGAACGCCCGGAACTTTTACTCAAGTTTTATAAAAATATTTCATATACCAGAAATTTTATTTAAAATTAATTATCTTATTTATTTAAATTATTTCTGTGTGATATACATTTAATTTATTTTATGAAGGAATTCCTGGTTCCAGTCGACATTCAGTCCTTTGGTCGGAGTCGGCTTAACTCCTTTTGGGTGATCTAGTGCTAACATTAGGCTAGGGATGGCGAACCTTCATACGTACTCGTGCCAAAATTCACAAGTAAAATCTATCAACTTTATACCGGGCAAAACGTTTACACAAAAACATATTGCAGTTTAGGCTGCTTATACGAAACACTGGTTAATAGAATCAATCGCTTTTATGCATTAAATACTCAAGAACAAAAATCAAAATGTGATTTCCCTGCATATTGGATTCAGCCATTAATTTAATTAAAATTTTGATTCGGAAATTCAATTCATGTACGTTGCACTTACTTTAACAAGAAAAAAGTCATTACGAATTTTTATTTCAGTAGTTTTAACTTATAATTAATGCAACATCTTACTTATAATAATCCATTTTGAATAAATAATTTATTAATAATTTATTAGTAATTTATTAATGATATATATTTTTTAAACTTTCGATGAAGAATGATTTATACCTCGTTCATATTTTGTTATTTTTAGAAATATGTTTAGAAAAGTTGGATCTACTTGTCATTTTATTGCAGTGATGTCTTATGAAGTTAATTTGAAGAAATAGAGTTTTCTAAATTCACATCGAAAATTAAAATAGTTACATGCCGCTACACAGTTCCACAGGAAAATAAAATTTTTGGATGCATATTATTTCACGTAAACATACAAGTGCATTATTTGTGATAGTCGATATGGGATGATGAGGCACAGTGGACCCCTCCATTAAATTGTGCTTATTTTACAATGCTTTAACGTCATATTACTTATAAATGACGGTATAGCAATAAATATTTCCAGTCTTAAATCATGTAGTCAAAGCAGATTTTGTTCATTTCAGAAGAATGTTGTTTTTAACTAAAAAAAATATGTTTTTTTCTTAAGAATTTTAGATTTTTGGCTAATAAAGACTAGAAATATAGAACGAAGAAGAAAGAGCCCTCATTTATTGGTAAATTTATGCAAAATTTGCGGCTTTATATAAAATAAAATATTTTGGAATATTTTCTTATTCATTTCTACATGTGGTACACTGTACCACATCAAAAAGGAGCACAGTGGACCACTTGTTATACTGATTTAATACTGAAATTTTCGAATGAAAAACTTAAACAATTACAACAATGTTTTCTCATTTAGATTAAAATTAAAACAACAGCCAAGAAAATCTTGTAGTATCTTTTATTATGAAATATTAAAAAAATGCTTTTTTGTTCTGTGCAATTTTAATATTTTGAAAAATATGGCTACTAATTCACATTAAACTGAGAAAATATTATTTAGAGATTTGCTTTCTTTTCTTTTTCTTTTTTTAAGAACATAACGATTTTACCACTTAACCCATAATTAACTAAGTCTAATGCGTATTTTTTTAATTTTCTGTAACTGAAGAAATCAGAATGTTGCAAAAAAAAAAAAAAAAAAAAAAAAAAAAAAAAATCTGAAAATTATCTTATTTACATATTTTTTAACACATGCTACATAAATTTCATTTATAATTAGACATCTAAGTAAAAATTTGATAGATATATTTATGCATATAATGCCATTCTTCACAAACAAATATTTTGAATGTTTTTATGCATGCACAAAGTCAATCAATTGCTTTGTTTTGTGCATTGAAAAATATGGCTAAACACTTCTAATAAAGTACTTTACCCTTTAAATATGTATTAATATTGCAATTTAACTTTTACTAGGCATGGTTCACTATGTCTCTCTCTAGAAGATCAACCAACCCTCTAGGAGAATGTGCTTCAGTTCAAAGTACCTCTTCCAACTGTGATACTGTGTGAATATATGCAATGCACATTTGCCTGAAAGACTACGTAATTAAAAAAAAAAAAATTAACATAAAACAAAAGAAACTGAAAGATGTTGTCCACATGTGGTGCCCCCCTGTGGACACATTTTTAAAAATAAGGTATATTCAGGATTTTTTTCATTTAGATTGATTTGCAAATTTCAGAAGAAAAAAATAAAAACTTCAAGAACGGTACACTGTGCCCCATTTTTCCCTACTAGTTCAAGCTTTCTTGAATTTTCCTTAATATTGCATTTTTTAACTGTATGATTGGTAATTGTTTTACAAAATTTTATTTATTATAATAAAAAGAAAAATTAATTTTATCTGTATAATAATTATGAAATAAAGGTATTTCGCGTGT
Organism: Maratus michaelseni; assembly: GCA_963931845.1. Classification (NCBI taxonomy): domain Eukaryota; kingdom Metazoa; phylum Arthropoda; class Arachnida; order Araneae; family Salticidae; genus Maratus; species Maratus michaelseni. The sequence goes on from OZ007599.1 coordinate 131,231,825, forward strand.
CAGAAAAATTGTCGCACGTGCCTTCTGAGGCACGCGTGCCAAAGTTTTGCCAACCGTCTAGGAGAATGTATTTCAGTTCAAAGTATCTCTTCCAACTGTGATACTGTGAATGTGTGCAATGCACATTCGCCTGAAAGACTACGTACTTTTAAAAGATAATAACATGACACAAAAGATATTGAAATACATTTGTGACAGTATCTCTTCTACATAAGTCTATAGTTTAATTACGATATTTACTGTTAGCTTGTAAATATACATAATAAACATAATAAAAGCAACACTATTAACATATAATAATATGTATTAATATACATAATAAACACATTATTAATATTATGGAGCGTTATTTATCCCCTGTTGCACGCGTTACATACTGCATAGAATCTTGAAGGAAATGGTTCGTTCATGCAAACGCAATCTCATAACATATTAAACAGAATACAATGCAATAATGTAAAATAAGAAAAATTATCTTACCTGTTATATGCTTAATTAGTGCTCCTTATTTAATCCACGATTTAATATCCAATGAGTCTGTCGATGTATCCAAGAAATTGTAGATCACATATGAGGTCTGGCACATCCACTGCTAATTTTATTCACTAGAAGTAAAACTAATTTTGGCGTGTTTAATTATATATGTTTGACAAGGAGAGGGCCAATCTTGGTAATCACAGATTTTGATTATTTGTTGTAAAGTAGAAGCTCCATAATCTCAGGCTCAAGTTATTTTATACAACGCTCCTTAGTTCTCGAGAAATAAGGGATCTAATATTATAACACAACTTAAATACTGTAATTTTCGGTCTATAATCGACGGATCAAACAATCATGTTTCGACCCTGAAATTTTATTTTATAAAAAGCAACTTACTAAATTGCTATAAATATTTAACTTCAATTATTCAATAAAATTTCCGCGGATCAAACAATCATATTTCGACCCAGAAATTTTATTCAATAATTGAAATCAAATATTTACAGCTATTTAATAAGTTACGTTTTATAAAATAAAATTTCTGGGTCGAAACATGATTGTTTGATCCGCGGCTTATAAGCTGGAAATTAAGGTATTTAAGTTGTGTTATAATATTAGACCCCCTATTTCTCGAGAACTAAGGAGCGTTGTATAAAAACTATTAAAACTGAGACTAAGGGGCTTCTACCCCACAACATATATAAAAATAATCAAAATCTGTTATTACTAAGATTGACCCTCCCCTTGTAAGAAGAAAAGACGCATGGTTCCTTTTAAGGTTATATTGTTACATTTAAGTTTAACAAATACATTTTCTATATATTAAACATATTATTAATATTATGAAGCGTTATATTGCCCCTGTTGCTCGCGTTACAGACTGCATAGAACTGACGAAATATTAGAGTTCTATTAATAAAAAGTTCGAAGTTTATTTATCTTGTGATGTGAGAACTGGAAAAGTGTGTTTCACATTATTTCTGAAATAAGATGCAATCTGCATCATTATAACACTGTTTATAGAGTTTTTAGATTACTAAGAAAGTCTTTTAAATGTTCTTTGTAGCATAATCGTCCTTGAAACACTAATTAGTTCTTTAATTATAGGTTGATGGGAAAAGGTCTATTAAATCATTCTGATTACTTTCGCTTTATTCTAGTGCATGGGAGGATTGTTGCCTTGATGATGTGGCATATTTCTTATATAATTTGTTTGAAGATTTATTCATTTCTTTGATTAAGTGCAACTTTAGGGTAATTCATATGAGATAGATTATAATTTCTAACAGTTAGTGGGGTTCAGATATTTTATCTATCTAAACGCATATGGATCATTCTCCTAGAAAGGTAAAAATGATATCACAGAAAATCATTAAAAAGTTATTGCAATTGAAAATATGTTATAATGGAAATGGTGTGGTATAACCGAATAATACACATGTATATATAATAGTAAAGATATATGTATGTAATAATAAAAAATATGAATTTTTCATTTTAATAATGTATCCACAGAGCCTGACAAATCATGTCCATTGCCTGTCACTCTTCTAGTTTGAACCATTTAATAGGTCCATAAAGTTGTTTTAGAACTTTTTTCTATGATACTACTTTATTTACTTTTAATTCAAAGCTCAGGTTTAATTTAAAAGAGTAATACTGTTTATTTATAGTTTCATTAGATAACTAACTAACGTAACATGGAATTGAACCATGTCCGTGGACAGAAAATTAATAGCCTCTAAACAGATGTCAGCAAAAGAAAAACCTTCATTTTGAAAGAGAAGTTTGTTAATAATTTAAAACTTAGCAATACAATGCAAATGTTATCTGTGTAAAAGTTTTAGCGTTTAAATCGCAATGTAAAAACCTTTTACAATTTAAATAATGTATTTATATTTTAATACGTCAGAACCATTTCCGAAAGTGAAAGTATCCTTAGAAAAAAAAATCTGCAACAAAAATCTAAAAAGTAAATAAGTACCCGGTAAGACATCGATCTCAGACATTCCATGGAAAAAAAATAAAAATATAAAAAAAATTAAAATGCGACCGAGAAATTTGAAAAGAATACTTTCATTAGTTTAAAATTAGCTTGCGAATATTTTTGCGGGTATATTCGCGTAGGCTGTTAAATCATGGACATATGAAGGGGTCGGGGCAAAAAAGCCACATTTTTGAACATCTGATAGATATTTCAATTTGAAAATTTGATCAGATACTCAAATCAAGATGTATAACATAAACATTCTTCGCCAATGTATTAGTAACTTTGAGATATTCTGAGTAACAATATGGCATTACTTTAACAATATTACTGTTACGTTTTTTGTAAAATAGCTATCTTCATTGGGGGCATAAACATCTAGGGTAAAAACGAAACCTGGGACATATGCTGCCACCAAATGACATTAGAAACAAATTATGTGTAGAATATTATAATTTACAATATTAAGCAACAGATTACAGTGTTAGATTTATTTCACCAAAAATGTGGCTTGGCACTTTCTTGCCCCGACCTACTCATATTATCTCTACCTATTGTATCATCCATCGAAAAACCTTTGTAGCTAAAAAATATTTGCATATCTCAATGTTGTTTTACACGAAGCCATAAATATCCTTAAATTCATAAAATGTCGTGCACTTAACAGTCGTTTATTTGTAGATTTATGCAAGGAATATTCGGTCGAATTACCAACAACTTTCACTACATGCAGAAGCGAAGTGGTTGTTGAAGGGACGAGCTTTGAAACGATTACTAGATTTAAAACATGAGAAAATGATACCTTTATTAGAAAGAAGGTGTGATTTTTCTAATCACTTTTAAAATGAGACGTATGTTTGGCAATTGTTTTGATTTGTTAGATGTATTTGTCAAAATAAAAATTAAATTTTTATCAGAAAGAAAGTATTTTTATCAGAAAGTTTACCCCTTTCTTCTTTAGTCAATGAATTCCCGCGACCCATGCTCAAAGCAGCAGTTCCATATCTCAAAACTTCAAATCTAGCAACTACTAACTTATAAGCATCATCAGAGATGAGTCCCGCATAAAATACTACAGTCATGATGTCTTCTCATCATGGAAGATTTAATAGAAGCTACTTGTCCTAAACTTATTTCCATTTATTAATATTACAAGATTTTAACACTTATAGATAAAAATACTTTTTTACATTTACGGTTGAATTAACTTCACATATTATATCAGATACATGTGTCTAACTTCAAGATATATAATTCTTTTCGGAATTTTATACTAAAAAACAAAATTAGCATATGGTCTTAAACTTTTTTCCAGCACTGTAACACATGGGCTGATAAGTTCCCGGTCTAATAAAGAAAACACAACTTTTTAACATAACTTGATAACTTTATAACTTTAATAAATAACCTAACTTTAATAATAAATAATAATAATTTAATAACAATAATAATAATAATAATAATAAGAATTTAATAATAAGAATTTAATAATAAGAATTAAATAAATAAATAATAATAATAATTTAATAATAAATAACATAATTTTATAACGAAAAAGCTCCAAACAATGCTCAGAATCATTGACTGTTGTTTTTGGTCAAAAGTCAACACGCGCGACACCCACTTTGACAACAGCTTTTTCGTAGACAAATGTTCATTCAAAATAAAACCTATACACGTTCCTTGGATATCTTCAGAGTCTGAGCTATCTCCCGCAACTTCACTTTACGGTTCCCCAAAACGATTTTGAGGACTTTTTTTGATGTTTTCCGGAGTAACCACCTCTTTTGCGTGGTGCATCTCTGGTGTCCGTACGACCACGTTTAAATTCAGCAAACCAGTCAATAATGGTTGATTTACCTGGTGCAGTGTCCGGATAAAGCTTATCAAGCCAAGCTTTTGTTTAAACGGTGTTTTTCCCATCAAATAACAATTCTTGACATTCTTGTTTATCCATTTTTTGTTTATTAACAAAGTCGTTCAACTAAAACCACTCTAACGTTTTATCCACACGGCGAATCGTCATGACATTTTTCCTGCTACCTTTTAAAGGTTAGTATTTACTACAAAAAGCATCGGTTCGGTGATTGCAACGCCATCTGTGAGCCAGACTGGGAACTTATCAGCCGATGTGTTATTATCTTCACCCATTGTATCATCCATGGAAATCGTTTGGAGCTAAAAAATTATTTGCATATCTCATTGTGGTTTTACAAGCCATAAATATGATTAATTTCATAAAATGTCGTGCACTTAAAAGTCGTTTATGTGCAAATTTATACACGGATCTGTAGTCAAATTACCCGACAAATTTCATTACATGCAGAAGCGAAGTGGTTTCCGAAGGAACGAGCTTTGAAACATCTACAAGATTTGAAACATTAGAAAATGTTATTTTTATCAGAAAGAAAGTCTCATTTTTCTATTTCTTCTGCAATATGTTTGGGAAATGTTTTGATTTGTTACATGTATTTGACAAACTTTATGAAAATTATGTTTTTTATCCTAAAGAAAGTGTGATTTTTTTTGCATCTCTTCTACAATGAGACTTATGTTTGGCAATTGTTTTGATTTGTTAAATACAGTGGTGGCCAAAAGTTTGGACATTTATTGAAAGTTTCATGTTTTTCAACTTTGTGTGCTTGTAGAATATATTAATTGTCACTTAAATACAAATGTTTATATATCAAATTGAAGGTCATTTAATGTAGAAGTTAATATTAAAAACACTATTACAATATCTGTATTACAAAAGAAGTTATGCTCATTTTAGTAGAACAAACAAACACAAATCGTTTTGAATAAGGACGTGTTTTGTAATAAAAGCGTACTAGCCAATCACAAACACTGTTCTGAGGACCAATCAAATATCTGTATCTATAGTTTAGGTTATTTGGATGGTAAAAGAGTTATTGTTGTGGAAATATTTTGCGGAATGATGCATACTTGTACAATTAAATAGAGTATTGCTGTTTTTGAATATTTAAACTCCTTTTTTAATTAAACTAATTTTAAACAATGTCATCAACAAGAAGAATTAATTGGACATCTACAAAAAGAAGCCGAATTATCATATTGAGAGAAAATGGCCTCTCTTATGCTGAAATGTCAAGACAAGTTGGTGGTTCAGTGACTTGTTCTGGTGTACGAAAGTTTTGTTTACGTTATGAAAAACCAAAATCAGTGGAAAATAAGGCCAAATCAGGCCGAAAAAAATGCACAAGTGCTACTGCCGATAGAAAAATTAAACGGCTGTGCCTTCAAGATAGAAAAATTTCATCAGATGCCATTAGATGTGAAATGAATGCAGCGGATATTGCAGTAAGTTCAAGAACAATAAGAAGAAGGTTATCAGGATTTGGACTACAAGCTATAATTCCATGGAAAAAAAAACATATTTAAATCAAAAGCAACGCGAAAAACGAGTTAAGTGGGCAAAAGAACACATTAAATGGTCAGAAAATCAATGGAAGCAAGTAATCTGGAGCGATGAGAGTAACATATCGCTCTTTGGTATTGATGGTAGAAAATACGTGAGACGTAGAGTAGGAGAAGCACTTCATCCTGATTACATTGAAGCAACTACAAAAAACCCAGCAAATGTCATGATTTGGGCATGTATGTCTGCAGATGGTGTGGGCCGAATTTAAGTGATTGATGGCATCCTGAATGCCAAAAAATACATCGAAACTGTCCTGGAACCAAAATTGATACCTTCCATCAGGGATCTCTTCCCCAACAACGCACCATTTATTTTTCAGCAGGATTCAGCTCCATGCTACACAGCAAAAGTATGCAAAGCATGGTTTCAAAATAAAGGCATAGATATATTACCATGGCCAGGAAACAGCCCTGATCTCAATCCAATTGAAAATTTGTGGCGACGTTTGAAAATTCTTGTACGAAAAAAATGTCCATCCAAAAAAGACAACTTATTGAAGCTATAATTGATTCTTGGCACCATGTGATTACGAAAGATGAACTCCAAACACTCTTCCACTCGATGAAAAGACGCTGTGAAGCTGTCTTAAAAAATAAGGGTTATCCTACTAACAAGAAGACCGCCAAACATGATGCGCACAGATTTTGATGATTTTAAAGTATGTTGTAGGGATCATACCCCTAACTATTCAGGTCAAAGGTTTCCTTTAAATGGGCTTTAGTTTTCGAGAAATTTCGGGTTAAAGTTCAGCATGCATTTCAAATGCCATTACTTCGCTATCCTGGACATGGTCTCCATGGTGCCGTGGTAGGGTACGCGATTTGAGAGCCGAAGATGGGTGTTCTGTCCTCTCATGTAACTTTTACCTTTTTTAAACAAATTTTATATATTTTTCGCGTTATAAGTTGTATGCAGAATTATGAATTCTGCATCTTTGAACTTTTTGATATTTTCCTAATAAATTCCGTTTACATTTTCGAATATTGCGTGAAAATTTATAGTTTTTGCGAAATTTTTATTCGAATATATATTTTTGCTGACGAAAATCCAAGCTAATTTATGTCTTGATATCTCGTCTTTTTAAAATGATTATTGTTTACATTTATGTATATTTACTTATTTATTTATTGTATTTATGAAATAATACTTTTTTTTAATTTACATTTTCTATTTAAAAATTTTTTAAATGATTAAGAAAAAATTAACAAAATAATATATCATTTTAATATTTGATTTGTTCTAAATATATTGAAATATGTTAACTGCTGAAATACTAAAATATTTATCATCACCGACATCGACATTTTTAGTTTATTAAATATGGAACTAATTGTGTTATACCTATCGCAAAAATATTCTAAACAAATTTCGCATTAGAAATCGCCTTTAAATTAATTGTTTTAACAATATTGGAAGAATGTATAAATTAGCATATTATATATTCTTTAAATACTTAAATTGTGATAAATATATTTAAAAATGCATTAAATTTGAAAAAGAAATTATTTCAAAGGTGGTATTTGTCTGCAAAGGAAGCGAAACGAAATTGATAAAAAGAAAATTTTATTTATTCTGATATTACCGTAAAAGTCGTCGCAGACGATTTTTTTTCATATTTTTTATATATATTGTAATTTACAAACGATTTTTCATTTCTAGTTGAATTTTTCTGTGTGGCATTGACTTGTTAGACTGAAAAAAAAAATTAATTGTAATACATTATTTTTTATTTGTGCAAATCAAAAATTACGGTGAGTTTGAACTTTACAGTTAAATGTATTTAAATAACATAAAAAAAAATATATATATAACTGGCTAAAACTTGGATATAATCGTTATTGCTTTAATATTTTATTACTTCTTTCAAGATATGTTTTTAGAATTAGTTAGTTTGGAATTTCGTCAATAGAAATATTAATTTCAAAACTGCACAAAAAAAAAAAAAAAAAAAAAAAGAAAAAAAAAAAAAAAGAAAAAAACGTAAACTTTTACAAAATATTCGAAAATGTAAATGGAATTTATTAGGAAAATATCAAAAAGTTCAAAGATGCAGAATTCATAATTCTGCATACAACTTATAACGCGCCAAATATATAAAAAAAATTGTTAAAAAAGGTAAAAGTCACAGGAGAGGACAGAACACCCATCTGCGGCTCTTAAATCGCGAACGCTACCACGGAACCACTGAGACCATGTCCAGGATCGCGAAGTAATGGCATTTGAAATGCATGCTGAACTTTAACCCGAAATTTCTCGAAAACTAAAGCCCATTTGAAGGAAACCTTTGACCTGAATAGTTAGGGGTATGATCCCTACAACATACTTTAAAATCATCAAAATTTGTGCGCATCATGTTTGGCGGTCTCCTTGTAAGTATTGATTGTGTAAGTATCACTTTAAAAAATGCAAATCTAAGATAGATCTTACTATTAGTTCCATAACTTTTTTTGTAATACAAATATTGTAATACTGTTTTTATTATTAAATTTTACATTCAATTACCTTCAATTTGATATATAAACGTTTGTATTTAAGTGAAAATTAATATATTCTACAAGCACACAAAGTTGAAAAACATGAAACTTTCAAAAAATGTCCACACTTTTGGCCACCATTGTATATTTGAAAAATTTAATGAAAATAACATTTTTATCGCTGTAAAGAATTGAGTCTCAACCCAGGTGCAGTGTGTGTCATCCTAGTCTTTCCCGTGAGAACGTTATAAGAAATTTAACTTGCATACCTTCCCACGATAGCGTAAGCTTTGAAGAAAGGCAAAACGCCGAATATCAATTGTGCTACGAGCGAAACGTTCGGACATTGATGCATTGGTAAGGTGGTACCCAAGAAGGGGTCTTATGCTTTGATCTGTGCCGAAGCCGTGGGAAAGATAGCATCTGCGAGGGGAGCGATCTCTGCATACGATTTTTAGGTTTGCACACGAAACGATGCCCTTTGTCATAGAACGTCCAATGACGGACTTATTATAAATGAAACAGACGTATCTCAAGGCTGCTAAGAGGCTGGAGAGTTTCAAGGTGCTCCGTCTCGACCAAATCCCCGCCCCTAGTGAAAGATCCCCTGCGAGAATGAAAAAGTTAGAGAGGACAGTTTTTTTAATAGATCTGAACGAGAGTGGTGACTCTCTGAAAAAGGAAGGAAGAAACGTCAGTTTCGGACTTAGCGTAGTGGAAGCGCTAGTGAGGTCTGACCTCTATTTGATTGATACAGCAGGTATCAGGTGAAAATCCCAGTGAAGAGAAAAGCACGACAAGTGCGAGAGTGAGAGTTCTTAAACTCTGCATTATCGTGAATTAGTAGATTTTCCTGAGAGAAGGAACGGACGAGCCTTGATCCGAATCGGGTCGGTATAGAGGAGTTGTTACAAGATAGAAAGTTTGCTTTTTCTAATCTCTCATAAGACTGAGGCTTATTGTCAGGTGTATTCGACAAACTTAATAAATTGAATATGGCTCTGGAATATGAGAATGGACACATATTATTTTTATGTGACGAAATTTAAGCATTTATAAATAAGAAAAAAATTATGGAACTGTGAAAGAAATCACTTTCGAATTATTTTCAAGTACATATTATTTTATCCCGGAAAATAGCTTGGATATTTATTTTAATTACGTAATTCATGTTTCAGCATTTGCCATGTTTGCAAGAAAAAAATTAATCAGTCATATATAAATACTGAACAGCTTACTTGTATTCAAAAACTATTCCATAGAAAAATGAGACATGTGAGGCATCTTTTATTAAATGACTAAGATGAATTTGCAGAATTACCCAGATATTTGAACCATAAAATTTAATATTATAATTTAACTTTAAATTCTCTTTGGTTTAGTTTGAAAGACAGAATATTCATTATTCTCTAATTAGCAATAGTAATTCTTTTACCATTTGCATCTACATACTTATGAGAAATAGCTTTGTCGATCATGGTTAACATGAAAATTAATTAGCAATTAATTAGACCATAAGAAACATTGGTCTAGTGCAGTATTTTTCATGTATCTAGTGCAGTATTTTTATTGTATCTCGTTAAAAAAGAAACATTTCAATTGGAAGATTTTTTTGGAAAGATATAAATTAAAATTTGTCACGCGGATTCAACATTAGCATAATAAAATTTTGACCGCATATAACACTATGAGAATTTAAATATATATATATATATATATTTCCGGGCTGCTTTAATTCAAAGAACTCAAGAAAAATTTCAAAAACTGGTGTTATCATTTGAAAAATGGAAGCTGGAACGATTTTTAACACTTAAACGACCCCCGAAGCATAATTTATGCACAACATTCATTAGTAGACGTTATTCTCAGTCAAGTAATACCTATACACTTTTTTATATGATTACATTTAGCAAAATTAGTCGGAGCCGATCCAACTCTTTTTCTAGAACAGTTTATACAAAATACACTGCATAGCAAAAATCCCCGATACTTTCGATTTTACACGTTTTGTCAAATACCTAGAGAAATACGTGACGAATTCTTCGGAAATTTCTGGAATATAAATAAAATGTTTGACTTTATATTTTTCAGCAAAGGTTTTATTACGAAGGCAATTAGGGGACCAACAACAAATTGAAGAAAAAATAATATTTGGGATCTCCCTGTAAAATAAAATGCTCTAAATGAACTGTAGCTTCAGCATTATGACTGTGTAGATATTGTATAACATTTATGTAAGAAAAACACGGATATTCACGAAGGTATAAAGGTTTCTTTAAAAAATTCAAGAAATTTTCATATGTTTTTACTTTCTTCTATCTTTACAAGAAGAAAGTATTGGATTCATGAAAATTTTCGACGGATTTATATGTTTTAGAAGGTCCTAAACACGATTTGACTGTTTTTAGAAAATGTCTGTCTGTGAATCTGTGAATCTGTGACTCTGTCTGTCTGTATGTGACAAAAATTTTGTGGGCGCTCTATCTCAAGAACTAATGCACAAATTTAATAAAACTTTATATTCCGTTAATCCCAGATATAAATTGGTGCTGATTAGGTTTTGGTGAAAATCGCTTAATAGGTGGCGCTGCTATGCTGCATTTTTCACGATTTCCGCAATAGCTCTATCTCAAGAACTATTCCAATTATTTTCATCAAACTTCAGATTCAGTTAGACCTTGACATAAATAGATGTTTTGGTGTAGATATCTCAATAGGTGGCGCTGTTATACCACTTTTTCATGATTTTTACGATAGCTATATCTCAAGAACTAATGCACGGAATTTCATCAAACTTCAGATTCTGTTAGGCCGTGACATAAATAGATGCTTCTTAAGTTTTGGTGTAAATAGCCCAACAGGCTGCGCTGCTATACTACTTTTTTTATTATTATCACGCTAACTATGTCTCAAGAACTAATGCACGGATGTTCATCAAACTTCAGATTCAGTTAGACGTTGACATAAGTTGTTGTTGATTAGGTTTTGGTCTAAATCTTCCAACAGGTGGTGCTGCTGTGATACATTTTGCAGAATTTACACGATTTTAACAATAGTCATATCTCAAGAACTAATGCACGGAATTTAATAAAACTTTAGATTAAGTTAGACCTTGATATAAATTGGTGCTGATTCTTTTTAGTGTATGCGAAACCTGTATCAGATAGAAGAAAATTTTGGGATTGGCACATCCGACTAGTTTTTATTATAGCATGCAGGGTTTTCAACCACATTTAACTTCACTTTCAGAAACCATGACAAAGTACAGTAGAAACAACACAGTACAATTAGAATATAAATAATATTAAATATTTGATGAAATATGAGTATTTGTATGAAATTTTTTTTAACTGCGCATAGGCGAACGATACCATAGATTCTTTTTGATGAATTGGTAGTAAACTTTATAGAATAACTCATGTATAAAGAACTCATATATAACCGTGAAAATTCAGCAAGATATCGGCGATAGATTGAACTGAACTTCAGTTGTTTTCTAAAAGTTGCAGTGGATCAAAAGGGATTTTCCACAAATTGTCATTTAAAAATTTTAATAATTTTAATTTGTTATTGATGTTTTAGTTTTTCTTGGAAAACCATTAGAACGAGCCTATTTAACAACAACAAAAAAATTATTATATTTGAAGCATCAGTTCCAAAGCTACTCGTTGACATTCATTAAATACCAATTCCTTTGTTGGAAGTCAGTTAATAAAAAAGTCATTCCGGTCTGTATCGAGAGGAAAAGGTAGCTTCCCTATTCCTAATTTTTTTAAAATCAGCTAATTTTACTCAGACACACGAAGTTAAAATGCATGGACCCGATTATAGAAGATCAATCCCAGTTTCCGCCAATACTGAATTTGAATGAGAATATCACCAAATAAGTCAGCTATATCCAAGATAGCTTCATTTAAGGCAATTTATTTTTGGTCGCCAAATTTGGCAATATTCCGCCAAGTATCACCAAGCATGGCGATAATTTGTCGTTGAATATGACTACGTAGTTTTAAGAAGCATATGAGAGTAGTAGCAATGGTTACGACACTTAAAATAAAGTTGCCTGAAAGCACGTTTTCTAAAGCTCACAAATGAAACCTGATTATGGATAAATCAGCCACCCTAGCATTTTAAATTGCTATATCTCAGCCATTCTTTAGGATAAAGGCGAAACAAAAAATTCTCCGGAATCCTTGTTTCAAAGCCAAAAAAAAAAAAAAAAAAAAAAAAAAAATACAATTTCCAATATTTTTGTACAATATTTTGAATTTTAAAATTTTATGTGGCCGCCATTTTGAAACAAGATGGCGGATGAAGGTTGCCAACGAGCTCAGTCGAGACATTGGTAAGCCTTGCACTCACTACTTAGTCACATCAAAATTGGTTGATAAATTCGAAATATGAGTGCTATCGCGTGACAAAAATCAGGTTGTTTCAAAATGTCAGCTAACCTGCAATTTCAAACAGCTTTATCTCAGCCAATTTTTAGGACAGAGGAAAAACAAAAAATGCTCCGGAATCCTTGTTTCAAGGCCAAACACGCAAAAGACAAACTTTTAAAATTCTAATGTTTTTCTACATTTTTTTAATTTGAAAATTTTAAGTGGTCGTCATTTTGAAACAACCAACAAACTCGGTCGAGACCTTGGTAAGTCCTGTACTCATGCTCAGTCACATCAAAATCAGTTGATAAATAAGAGTGCTATCGCATGATAAAAATCAGATTGTTTCAAAATGTCCAAATTTAAACTGTGACATATTAGCCCTTTTTTAGGATAGAGGCAAAGTAAAAAATGCTCCGGAATCCTTTGTATCAAGACCGATCACGTAAAAGAAAAAAAACTTTCAGAATTTCTAATTTCTAAATGGCGGCCATTTTGTAAAGAGATTGCGGATGAAGCTGGCCAACGATCTCGGTCAAGACATTTGTTATTCCTGCACACATGCTAAGCCACATCCAAATCAGTTAACAAACACAAGTGTTAGTTACAACATGGCAAAAATGAAATATATATATATATATATATATATATATATAGTATTTTTATTGCTCACGTTTAGTAAAATCTTTTTTCCTTAAAAAAAAAAAAAAACAAAGACAAAAAAAGAGTTTTGTTAATATAGGAAAGGGTGTGGAAATGTATGCGATGCATAAAAGTGCGATATAACTACATTTAAAACACTCAAAACGATACTTCTCCATTATCCCGTAGAACACTTTCAATAAAAAAAAACCGATCACCAATATATAGGATTTAATGCCGAAAATGCATGATCGTGAAATCACATTTACTTGATGTCAGATTCGTTACACTTGTTTGTTACGTCATCAAGTGATTTTAAATTGACGTTTATCTGCATTTTGAATGATGTTTTACTGATTTATTAGTTATTTCGTTAGTTAAAATAACAATTACGCTCTTAAAAGTTGACATCATGATATTAAAAGAGAAAAAAACATTGAAAAAATGTTGCGATGCACCGTTAAGTGCAATAGGTCAGTTTCAAATGACATCAAAAACGTTTATGCACCAGCCGAGGGAATTAGTTAAAAATAATAATCTTAAATAAATAAATAACTGAGATTTTTTTCAGTTTTAATTAATGTGTTATAAATTTTATTGTCGAAGGTTACTAATAGTTGACTCTTTAATGATCAAGGCTTTTTCGAATTTTTTGTACTTTTTGAGATTCTAGTACTATATGGTCGACCTTCTTGGTACGATTCTCAAATTAATGTGATAAATGGACTCCCTTCCCCCCCCCGTTTCAAATATTAAAACAAAAATGAATTAAAAAAGAAAGTCGAAATATTTCAAATATTATGTAATATTAGTTGAAAATAAAAAAGTCCTTCCGTCCTGTACCGCTAGGAAAAGGCAACTTTCATAGTCCATGTTTTTAAAATTCAACTCATTTTACTCAAACACCCGAAGCTAAAATGCATGGAACTCGATTATAGAAGATTCAATCCCGGTTTTCGTTAATACTGAATTTGAATGCGAATTTTAGCATGAGAGTGGCGGCATAAGAAAAATCAGATTGTTTCAAAACGTCAGCCACCCTAGAATTTCAAACTGCCATATCTCAGTCATGTTTTAACATACAATGTTTTACAATGTACAACATACAATGTACAACATACATGTTTTCAACATACCAAAACAAAAAACTTTCGGAATTCTTGTATCATGATCTAATACTTAAATACTTAAAGGGGAAAAACTTTTTCAATTTATAACTTTTTCTACATCTTTTAGAATTAAAAAAAAAATTAAAAACATTTAACTGGCCGCCATTTTGAAACAAGATGGCACATGAAGCTGGCCAACGAACTCTGTCGAGACCTTCGTATGTTCTGTATGCATAGTCAGTCACTTCCAAATAGGTTCATAAATAAGAGAGTTACAGCATGACAAATGTCACACACACATATATATATATATGGGATTATATATACATAAGTCAACATTTGAACGGAAGGTTGTTTGGGGGTTTGGGGGTTATGATCGGTGAAAATATACCAAAATGTTCTGGAATTGCTCTCCTCCGAACGGCTGCAATAGGTAGCTTTCTGTAATGAAAGGTACCTAAAACGGCTGCTGAGGCATTTGATCTGCCGGTCTACTAGTCAGAAAGTAACCAATATTTACACCATGGATTTCAAATCGGTGGACCATTTCAAGCCACTATTTCCGTACCAAAATATTTGCCTTATTTAATCGCAGAATTTATGACATGCTACAGCCTGTTTAATCTCAGAATTTCTGCGGTTAAATAAAGCGAAAAGAATATTGTAAGGAAATACTGGTAAAAAGCGGTGCACCAGTTTGAAACGTCTACGATTTACAGTGTTTCTTTATATGTTCAGAAATATATTTTGTCAGAGATAATTTTTTAGACATTGGAGACAAAAAAACATTAGTCATTGGGACAGATAACCTAACTTTAAAAAATCGTTTAGAAATTCATTTGAATGGGGAGGGCTTGACCCCCCTGAGCCCCATCCTTTCTTACTTCCTTGGCGACTGAGGGTTCGTTAAACGACATTGGAAATTTAATGTTCCTTGTAATTTTAATGGGAGGAGCATTTTGTTTTAATAAGTAGCTTATTATTTAAAAATAATGCCTGAATTCAATTTTTCAAAATCATTTAATAATTTTAATTATATTTAAAAAATGCGATGCTACATTATAGAATAATTTAGTTTGGAAAAATGGCATCTCCCTTAAGTTGGTGTAATAATGACAGAAGATTATTTGCACGAGGGATATAGGTCCGTGGGGGGAGTGCCCTCCGAAGGGGTCTTTCTACGGGAACCTAACCCGTATTTACGCAAGGATAACCAATCCAAGGTTAGAAGAAAACCATGAAAACTCTGAACGATTAGGCCGACGGGTACGATTGGATTTGAACCGAGCACCTCCCGCCTACCAACTTTGAGAGCAGAACTTCTCGGCCACTGGTAGGGCCCTCCCTTAAGAAGGTTAGAAAATGTGACCTTCAAAACATTTTTAATAACTAATGAAATTCTAATGAATAAGATATTAGAAAAAGTTAGATGGATATTTAAAAAAATCGTTGAGTATTTATCATTTTAAATCAGTACGATTCTTTTATAGTTCTGTAATTTTTTTAAGGTTTCTAGGCGTTTAAATTTAAAATACAATGTCTTTTTGTAGAAATTTGGTCAAAAATATGATGTCGCATTCGGGATTTTCAGTGACATGGATGCAATTTATTGCCACCTTGATTGCTATACAGGAATTACTAGTATGATTGTTCAAGTTGTTTATTTTGGTAAACATTTAAATAATGAATTTGATTTAGAATATTATCACGTGATGACAGGCCCGCACAGAGGGGGTAGAGATGGTTAAAATTACTAAGGCGAGTGGTGCTCTTGGTCCTGTTTTTAACACTTTCCAACCTAGTTGAAAAGTGTTTATGACTTCGGTGTGTCTGCCATATGGCCGTCTGGCCGTCTGCCGCCTGTCCGTGCTCTAACTACCGTAAATATGTTCAGATTACCCTGCAATTTTTATATGTTATTGTCGTTATCTATAGCATGTTCCCTATTTCAACTGAAGTGTGTAGCATTTATAGTTTTTTCACAGGGATACTCAAAATAATTCCGTTACATTACGGTCTATGGGGAAAAATCATCTGCGGTTTATTTTAATGATGTTTCACATTTTTGAACACATTGTAATTGATATATATCACTAAGGTGCATTACAAGAAGCTTAATATAAAATAGGGTGTGCATAGCACTTATAGTTACTTTACAGGGACAGTCAAAAGAATTCTGTTACATTACGTCTATGGAGAAAAATCGTTTGCGGTTTAATTAAATAATGTTTCCCTATTTTAAATGCATTGAAATTTATATATATCACTAAGGTGCATTACCAGAGGCTTACTACAGAATATTGTGTGTATTAGCAGTTATCGTTCCTTTACAGGGACACACAAAAGAATTATCTACTGTCTGTTAACAATAATTCCTGGAAGTGCGTTTTAAGTTGCTGAACGCGATTTTAAACTCAACTCAATTTTTGTCTATTACTTGATGTGTATAAATTCTGTAGATCATATACAGGGCAGCACAAAAGTTCGCGAACACATTTCTGTTTATTGACAGAAACTCCAGAAGGAGAATTTTAAACTGTGCTACGCGTTTCCTAACTAAACTAAAATTTAGCGTCCTACGTAGTATATATAGAAATCTATAGTTGATATACAGGGCTGAATAAAAGTACTTGGATATATTTCCGAATATTGTATATGTTGGAAATTCCTGAAATTACGTTTTTAAATATGTTATGCGTTTTCCAAATTGTTTACTTAGATGTTATCTTTCAGCTTATTAAACGGTAACGATTTGTAAAATTATTTTGGAAGCGTTGGAAAGTGTTACATAATCTATGCGTGACGCATGATTTTTCGTTCTTGTTTAAAATAAACACCAAAGAAATATACATACAAACTCTGTTTTTACGTAAAATTTTCAAGTAAAAATAACTAACAATAAAAAGAAATTACAAAATGAGAACTTGAACTGCATAAATTGTGTGTCTGTGTGTTAATATTATTACATAGCCTAAGAAAAGCAATAACAACTTTGTTTTTTTCCATCTACCAATAAATCACACTAGCAGTAGCTGAGCTGGCGAAATGCCAAAAGACTCAACGCCACTGGGTTTCTTTGCAGCCAAAAAGTGGCATACGTTCGCGAGGCCTCCTTTTTAGGCAGATTTCGCAAGAATTAGGGAGATTTCGTAAGAAATACATTTTCCACTATGTTAGCTATTACATTTTACCTTATGTTGGAATTTCTGGAAAATTTTTGCAGATCTACGCCGTTTATGACTCACAGAACCCAAAACCACACCCAGTTTAAAACTTTATCTATCTATCTATCTATCTATCTATCTATCTATATGACTTTTTTATGGACACGATAACTTCAATAATTCTGCAAAAAGCTCTTTCAAACTGATACATAAAATCAAGAGGCATAAAATCTCGGTCAAGTTCGTTAATGGGCAAAATCGAACCAGGGGGGGGGGTGCAAATGGGGGTCTTTTGGTGAAAACAGAAAAAAAAACATAACTTCTTAATTATGATATGTATCGAATCCGTTTAAAGTTATTATTACTTCTACGAAAAGTGCCGAAAATTTATGTATGACAGATTTTCAATATTATTAAAAATGGCCTCGAGGGGAGGAAAAAATATGAGTTTAAGAAGAAAAAAATTCTTAACTTTGTCAATTCACAAGATATCAAATGCGCTTGAATTTATTATAAATTCTCTTAATATTATCTACAACTTTTATACTGACAAGTTTTTTATAGGACCAACCCTTACAGAAAAAAAAAATTAAAAACAAAAAAATCTCCACCTACAAACACAGGTAGATTTCGAAGTGGGTGGTCCCAACTGAAAGTTACTGAAAGCCCCCACCTCAGGAACCCGCTTTTGGCATATGGTTGGGACAAGCCCCAAAGCCTGAGGTAGGAAAATAGCTACTACTAGCGTCTTCAGTCACGGGAACGCCCTTCGAAAAACCCCCCAGGCAGAGCCGGCCCTGATTTATTGAAAAGAAAAATTTTTGGCTTTTTACATTGAGGGTTACAATTTCTGAAGTCCTCATTCGGACTTAGACAAGTTGTTAAAATGCCACATGGCATATTGTTGAAGTTTCTTCTTTTCTTTTATACATACTATTGCCCAGTGGCAAGATAATCGCATTATTTAATGCCACATGGCATATTGTCTGAGTTTCTTCTTTTTATGGAAGATCTTATTTGACATACTTTTGCCAGTTGGCAAGAGGGTGGTCATTATAAGGGGTTAATATATATTAGTTGATTTGATTATTACTTGTAGTTACATTTGCATTATTCTTGAGTATAAATATAATATTTACAGTTTAAGATGAGTTGATTGCTTATTTACAGTTTATCGGTTAGTATTTACAATTTGTTATTGATAGTGCAGTCTTGATCACAGGTATTTATTAAATTTGAGATGTAATTATTTATTTTAAGTTTATTTAAGTTAGATATTTGTATCTGATAAATGAGTATTTTTCGTTTAGAATGTTATAGTTTTCATATAGTTTTTTAAGTTTAGTATTGTCTTTGAGGATTTCCATTATGTTTTGTTGGAAGGTTTTACTTGTGTCTTGTGGGAATTTATGTTTCATGTAGCGACACTTACCAAAAAGATAGTGAGTCGGGTCTCCACGTTGACCACATTGACAGAGGTCATCATCTTTCTTGCCTATTCTGTGTAGAAATGATGGAAAGCTACCACAGCCTGATAGAAAGAACATGGAGACCCTGTCGCTACATATGAGTGAGAAATGAGCTTTCGGTATTAATGAGTATGTGTGTCTGCCACTTTCCGAGTGGTCCCAGTTATATTGCCATTTATCCAGGAGACTTTGTTTAATTATTTTATTGAGGTACGATTTTGGGAGTTTAAAGTCTCTGGATAATGGGTGATCACAGTAAGTGGCAGCCTCATTTGCCAGTTTGTCTGCAAGCTCATTTCCCTTGTTCCCAGCGTGGCCCTTCACCCATGTGAGGTAAAAGAGTTTGTTTTTGTTTTGTTTTATTGTTTGATGTATGTCGTATATGTTCTGGATTGTTGGGAATATGTTAGTTAAGGCTAGTATTGATGATTGGCTGTCGCTGAAAATTTGGAATATTGATTCTGTTCGGTTTATGGCCCATTTTATTGTGTTTATTATTGCTAGGAGTTCTGCCTGGAATACCGTGTTGTTGTTTTGTAACTTGTGTACTTGTTCATGGATTTTAATATCATTTTTAAAAGCTATTAATGCACATGCCGTGTTTGTTTCTATCTTTGAACCATCTGTGTAGATGTGTATTGTATTGTGTTGTTTTATTATGGATTCTGTCGTTATTAAGTTATTTATGTGGTTTTCTGGGTTTATTTGATATCTATGGATTTTTTGTTCTATTTTTTCTTTTGTTATTATTTCGTTATTGTGTATTAGGATTCCTTGTTTCGTGTTAATATTATTTTTGATGTTTTTATATTCTAAAGTTATGAGTAGCGGTGGTATTCCGAGCAGAATTTGTAGGGACGGTGTTGATACGTTTTTGTAGCATTTTGTTATGGATGTGAGACATAGTCTTTGAATTGATTGGATTTTTCTCTTGTCGATTATTCGTAGGTGGTCAAACCACACCTCTGAGCCGTAATCAATGATTTTTTCAAGCACGGTGAGGTACCATTCTCTGAGGAATGCTCGATTCACCCCCCAGTTTGCCGAAAAAACCCTTTTGATTGAAGATGTTATTGATAATAGTTTGTTGTTGATGTTTTGGAGGTGGGTTTGCCATATAAGTTTTTGTTCAAAGACTATGCCTAGGAGGTTTATGTTTTCTACTTGTTTTATTGTAGTGTTATTAAGTTTTAGTGTTGGTGGGCGGGTTTTTAGGATGTTGTTACCAAACATTATGTATACTGTTTTTTCTGTAGATAGTGTGAGGTTTAAGTTGTTGCATATGTTTAGGAATAGTTTTATTCTTTTGTTAGCTCTTAATTCTAGATCGCGACGACTGTTCGCATGGATTATCATGTTAAAGTCGTCGCAGAAACATCTAAGGTTTTTAAATTTTTTATAGAATTCTATTAGTATTTTGTTAGCTATGAGTAGCCACAGCAGGGGTCCAAGGCACGAACCTTGTGGACAGCCCTGGTGGACTTTTCGTTTTGATGTGTTGTCTGTGTAGTCTGTTATTACATGTCTATTGGTTAGAAAACTTAGTAGTTGTTTCTTGATATATGTGGGAAGTGGAGAATTTATTATTGTTTCTCCCAGTACCTGCCAGTCTATGCTGTCAAAGGCTCCCTTTATGTCGAATGATATTAGGATGCAATATTTATATGTTTTTAGGAGGTCTTTTATTTTTGTGTGTGTTAATTTTAATAGTTGTGTTGTGTTTTTGCCCTCTCTGAATCCATATTGGGATGGGTGAAGATAGTTTAGATTTTCTAGATGGTGTGTTATTCTGTGTTTTAGGAGCCTCTCCAGTATTTTACCGAGCATCGGGAGGAGACAGATGGGGCGATATGATGTAGGTAGTTTTGGGTCTTTGTTCTTCTTAGTGAAAAATACTACTTGGGCTATTTTCCAGTTTGTTGGGAAGTGATTAAGGGTAAGGCATTTATTTAGTAGGTCTCTTATTATGTGTTTAAAGTTTTTGAATAGGTTTTTTATGATGAATGCGTCTATTTTATCATAGCCGGGAGCTTTAATATTATTTTGTTCTTTTATTGCGTTTTTGATTTCTTTAAATGTGAATAGTGGAGGGGATGTAGAGTGTGCGTCTTCTCCCGTTGTCAGGTCTGTTAGTTGTTGTTGTGTGACTACAGGCACTGGGAAGTGATGTGTTGTTAGATCTTTAAAGATATCTGATTTTGTCGCGTATGTGTGAGAGTCCTCTAGTGTTGTGTGTATAAAGTGTTTATTAGTTATGTTTTTGGATGTTGCAATTTTGAAGGTTTGACCAAATTTATCTTTTGTTTGTGTGCAGAAGGTTTGCCACGATTTTAGTTTTTCTGATTTAATATGTTTTTTATAGAGGGCTCTCTCTTTGTTAAGTTGAATTTTCCATTTAGTTTCGCCTGTTTTATTAAACCTTTTTCTGAGTGCCGAAATTTTGTTTCTGTGTGTTTTTAGTTTGTTGTTCCACCAGTTGAATTCTGGGTAGAGTTTGAGTTTTTTGGTTTTTAGTGTTTCATTTGCTGTTGCTGTTATTGTATCGTTAAAGTTTTCTAACCAGGTGTCTAGATGTTCTTGTGTAAGTGTGTCTTGTAGTTTTGTTTGTAAGTTATTTAGCTTATTTTTTATATGTTTGTTGAATTTTTTAAAAGTTGTGTGTTTAGTTTTGTATCTTTCTAATTCTATTTTTTTTGTTTGGAGTTTAATTGTAAAATAGATATACCTGTGATCTGAGTGGCTATCATTAGTGACGTCTACGTTCCAGGATTGGATTGTTTCTGCCACATCTTCGGTACATAACGTCACATCAGGCGTACTTGAGCACTTCCTGTTTGGTTGTCCAACAAAAGTCTCTGGGGCCTCCGTGTCGTTTATTAGTATTAGTCCTTTTGACATTATTAGGTATGTTAGGAGGGTACCTCTACTGTCCTCTTTGAGGTATCCCAACAAGGAGAGACGGGCGTTGAGATCTGCTCCTACTATGATGTTCTGTAGTGGTGTGTAATTGTCGATCCATTTCATGTCTTGTGTTATGTCTGATGTTGGTTTTGAATATATCGATCCGATGGTGATGTGTCCTGTTGTTGTGGTTATGTTTGTGAAGCTGGAGTTTTCATCTGTATATGAGTGTAGTGCTTCTATGTCCGGTCTTGTTATTATTATTGCTGCTGTGTTATTTTTACTTTCGAAGATTTGCCATCTTTTTGATGGTACTCCCCAGATCATGTTTTTGTGTTTGTAATAGTCCTGTATGAGCAGAATGGTTATTTTTTCTTGATTGGCTCTGCCCATCAGGTTGCTTGTAGCTGCTTTGGAACCCTGTAGATTAATTTGGATGCATTTTATTGTGTCGTTTTCTTGTATTGGATTTTTGGGGATGTCTTCTTCTGTGTGTTGGCTGTTATCTGTAGGTGTGTCTTGTTGGGAGTTGTTGCCTGTGTTACTTGTTTGCGTCATCGGATCGAATATGTTGGGATGTTATGTTTGTAGTTACGTGTATTTGTTGTGTCACTTCTTCTCTTCAGGTAATGTTGGTATACCGGGCATTTACTTGAGGAGGCTCTGTGATAGTCATCTTCGCCTGCGACTTTGCAGTGTATGCACCGGTGTGAGCGTGGGTAGTCTTTGTTTGGGCATAAGTTTGAATTGTGGAATCTGGTGCAGAATTCGCACACTGCGCGTGTTCTGCACCGATCTCCTGTGTGTCCGTATTTCTGGCAGTTGTTGCATCTGATGAGTGGACGGTATGATTCTATTTTACAAGTGTTGAAACAGATGGTGATTTTTCCTATTGATAGTAGTTTTATAGCTTGCTGTGCATTGGTTTGGATCACCATCTGTTTTGTTTTTGCACGTGGGTTATCTATTATCTTGTGTGTTTCTATGGAGGTGTTGTTGTTTATTTCTTGTAATATTCGTTTTATTTCTTCTTCTGTAGTTTGTTTTGGTATACCCAGTAGTATTAATTTTTTGTTGTTAGATGGTTTGGTGGTAACTTCTATTATTCCTTTTAATTTGCGTATTTTGTTTATGAAGTCTGTGATCTTGTTCATGTTGTTTTCGGTTTCTGTCGTGAATATTAGTGTTTCTTTGTCTCGTGATATGAAGCATTGGACTGGTGGCAGATTTATTTGTTTTCTTGCTTCCTGGTTAAGTATTTCTCGGATGCTGTGTAGTGTTAGGTTTGTGTCCCTTGTTCTTCTTACAAGTATTGCTGATGATGTTGCTGTTTTTGTTTGCATCGTATCTATTATCTTTTCTTTTTGTGTGATTCTTGCATATGTTGTGTTGTTGTTGTTTTCTACTGTGATTTCCTCTTCTTCATCTGTATTACGTTTTTCTTTCTTGTCTTTTTCTTGCTTTATGTGGTTAAACATTTCAAATACTTTTTGCAGTTCTTCTGTTCTATTGTTTACTTCTGTGTATCGATGTTTTATTTCATGTCTTAGGTTTTTGTTATTTTCGTTTAATTTCGCGTATTCTATTTTCAGATTTTCAAGGTTTATTTCTTCTAGGTTTATTTCTTCTTCTCCTCTTAGCTTTTGTTCTTCTTCTCTTAGCTTTTGTTCTTCTTCTCTTAGCTTTTGTGCTTGTTCTCTTATTTGTGTCTGTAGTTGTTTGTTCTCTTCAGTTTGATTTTCTAGGTGGTCTTTTGTGATTTCCTGTATCTTGCTAATATGTGTGATTTCTTTATTTAAGTCTGCTATCGCTTTTAGTTGGACTTCTATCTGTGTTGACATTTCTTTTATTCTTTGGTGTTCTTTTCTGTTTTTCTCTGTTTCATCAATCTGTGTTTGTGTGTGTTTGTGAATTTTGGTTGTATTGGTTATTTTTTCCCTTAGTTTTTTGTTCTCTTCTTTCAATTTTGGTATCTCTTCTTTTTGTTCATCGATTTGTAGTTGCAGTTGTCTATTCACTTTTCTAATCGTTTCTATTTCTTGTTGTTGTGTTACGTTTTTCTGTTTTATTATTTCTGTGTTTATATCACTTGCTTTTATGACTTCTTTTAGCCTTTCGTTTTCAACAGTTATTTCTCGTTGCATTTGTAGTTGGTCTTGTTCGCTTTTCTTCAATTCTTTTTTCTCTTTCTCTATGTTTTTGATGTTCTCGTCGTATTTCTCCAGTCTTTCCATCAGTTCTTCTTTGTATGAAGCTGCTTCATCTGCGTCACCTCTATCCCTTCTTCTCAAGAAGTCATTGTGTTGTTGTAAGAGTTGTGTTAAATTCATTCGTGTAGCTGTTATATGGTTGTATTTTATGTATTTCTTTTCTTTTTTGGTAGATTTTGGTTTTCTTGGGTTGGTTCTTGATGCATTGGATGATATAGATGTTGTTGTTTGTTTCGATATGTTGGAAGTGTCAGAGTCTGGTGATTCGGAACAGTCCGTTTCATTATTCATTGAGTGTACGGTGCGTTTTTCGCTGTCGCTCGACATTTTGCAATTTTTTTTTTCTCTTCTTTGTGCTCTGTAATAACTCTATTTCTAGACTATGGATTTTAAAAATATTTTTTTTTTTAAATCTAATTAAAGCTAGAGGTTCGTGGGAGGCTCTCTCCGGTCAAGGCATGTGGACTGTAAGTACTAATACAAAAGATGCAAGAGTTATAAATTAATTTAAGAGAACGTAAGATGTGAGGATATTAAGACAATTATTCAACTATGAGATCTAGAATGCCTTAGGGGCTTAAGATTATTATTATTAAGATTGAGGAAGATGTAGATTGTGTATAATCTCACGGGAGATGGTTATTGACAATATCTATACTATGATAATAAGGGTGCCTTATGGGCTTAAGATTGTATGAAGAATATGAGGCCAGCCGAGGTATGTGATGAATAGTTATGGGTATGAGTTATTGATTAAAGTATGCAGAGAAGACAAAAGGGCATTGACTCTGAGAGAAACTATAAAAAAAATTTGGAGTTTCCCCATTGGAGTGTAGTTAAATTATAAGTTCTTAACGTTGGAACATGAAATATGTGAGATTTTAAGATGCAGAGAGGAGTTTAGAATTTTTGAAGATGCCTAAATGCAATGATTATGGAAGATTATGAATTTATTAGTATGAGATAATGCCCTTTTGAGAAATATAGTTTAAGGAGTGTCCGCCATGGACGTAAAAAAAAAAAAAAAAAAAAAAAAAAAAAAAATTAAAAAAAAAAAAAAAAAAAAAAAAATATTTAATGTATATTTTGTGTTGTTGTCGAAATACACATTGAAGGAGTTGAGAGGGGGCACCCTACGCCCACAAATTAGGTGGGAGAGATTTGTACTTATTTTAGTGGATGTAGAATTGAAATACCTATATGCAGATATGCTACACTTGATTATTTTAATAGATTTTAAAAACTTCAAAATTTTATTAAAAGTTAAAAAAAAAGGGGGGCTAGGGGCTTAGAAATGACAAATTGGTTTTGAAACAATGTGTAATAGATGTAGAATGAAATTACCTATGAAATGATATCCAACACCGGTATGCTGGAGGATAAAACTTATGATTTTAAAATTTAAATTAAAGATTAAAAAGTGGAACCTGGGGCTAAAAAATGAAAGTAATTTAAAAAAGAGCTACGGGAATGAAAAGCCCTCTTGAGGACCTATAAATTGACATAATGCACTGGTGATTTCAAGTAGATATAAATTTGGCCCTAGAGGGGGCCCTGGGGCCCTCCCTGTAAGTCTGAGTTTGAGAAGGACCACGGAATCGGAAAGCCCACGAAAATTCCATTCCGAATAGGGAAGACAGGGCGATCCGAGCATTTAATTTAAGATTTTATTAGTTTAAAGATAGACCAGACCTGGTTACGGGAAAAGGAGGCCCCCTGCGCCCCTGAGTGAATGAATGAAATAGTTACTAAGAATAGAAGATGTAGAATGTAATTGCCTACGAAACAAAATGCGACACGGGCGTGCTGAGAGCATTATTGAAGAATTTAAAATTTTAATTTAAAGTTTAAAAATAGGGCCAGGGGCGTAAAAATGAGAATTGCTGAGAATGGGCTACGGGGATGTATAGCCCTCTTGAAAAACTATTTTTTATATATTGCATTAGTGAAATGGAGTTGAAATTAATTTGGCCCTTGAGGGGGCCCCAGGGCCCTTTCTTGTGGGGTCTGAGCTTTATGAAGGCCTCAGAATCGTAAAAGCCCACGAAATTTCCATTACGAATAGGGAAGACGGGGCGCGATCTGAGCTGTTTAAAAAACTAGTTTAAAAAAAAAAAAAAAAAAAAAAAAAAAAGGCCTGAGTTCGCAGGTTTGAGTCTGGGATATAACTATATTAACATCTACACCTATGCTTGGGTTTGATGATATTACCCAGGATGCAATGGGAGACAGATTTCTAAATTAAGACAAACAATTTTATTGAAAGCTGGGCTAGTGTGTTCAAAGCCTCTAGCACTAGATACTGGTTGCCTAGTAACCAACTCATCCGCCACTACTCTCCATAAAGGCATCCCAGTTCTTATTGAGTTTGCCTACTCGAGTTTTATGCAGCGTCATGTTACAGCCAACCAACCAATCGTTGGGAAAATTTGGCGTGAATCTGTTATAATGGCCGCCATTTATAATAAATATGAACATTTCACTGTAAAGCTACAAAACAGACACTTAAAAAAAAACTGAGAGAAAAATGAATGGCATCTATGTGTAGGAAATTTAATTGAGCATCTATAAGAAACGATGGAAATATGAAAAAGACATAATTAGTATTTTTTACGAGGGTTTGAAGAATATACACTTTGAAAAGATATTGCAGCGATAATAAAATACGTGACAAGGTATGGAAGAATGCTCAAAAAAGGTATTAAAATACATAGAAAATATGCCAAAGTGCCCCACAGAGCTTAGGAAGACCTTCTACAAAGTCAAATGAACACTTAACACTCTCGGGAACACTAAATTAATTATAAAAAAAGGGAGCTAATTTGAAACTTACTTATGTAAAACAGACAGCCACGCCCACGCCACGACTGCATGCGAAACAACGAATTTTAATCAACAAAGCTGGTACACCACCTTAAAATATTACCAGCGCTCCAATAATTTTTGAGAGGTTATCGGAGCACTAAGTACATGTGCTCGTAAATTTACAGGGTGAAATAAAATTTGGAAGTATTTTTAAAAATTTATAAAAGTAGAAGAGTTGTTAAACGGGGGCCAGAATTGAAAAACTTATGGCCCATAACCCAACTCAAAATTTAGCTAGAGATTTAAAAATTTTTGAGAGGTTATCGGAGCACTATATACATGAACACACCAAAAATCCAAGAGATCGGATGAATAGAAGATATAGTTAAAAAAAAAAAAAAAAAAAAAAAAAGGGTGGTTAAAAGGCGGGTCGGGTTTTCAGAATTTTTCTTTTTCTTTTTAAATACGCGAATTTTATTGTTTAAAATGACTAATAAATGGTACTACATGATGAGATACATATAAATGAAAATAAATACAATGATAATTTATAGAATATGTACAATTTTTGCGCGTATGAGAAGCTGATAAACATGGCGGACACTGATGCTCGAATGCCATGTATTTTGGCCATAGGGCCAAAGAAGCATCACTAAAATGGACATAATTCATTCAAAAAATGACCGATTTGGTCGTGGCTGGTCTCATTTTGAACAGAATAACTTTAGACGTCGAATAAAACCAAAGAGAGCATTCCCACTTACCTATAAACGCCTTTAACTTAGCCGGCCATTGGAGCGATTTTCGAATGTAACCACATGGTTTGAGATATAGGCGTCTTAGTGAGGGGTGGTCCCAACTGTTGCATCATGGCAAAAAGATAATTTCTTCTGCAATTTCCAATAAACGGGTGCCCCACGGTCTACATCTTCGAAATCTACCTGTGCCTGTAGGCCGAGCCGTCATGGAATTTTTTTTCTATATATTTTGCTAATGTTAGTCATATTTAAATATTTATCACGTATGCATTACTTTTTAAAAAGTAATTATTCAACAAGTTTATTAAAGTTCATTAAAGTATGCTTTTTAATACCACACTTACGGGCCCACGTTCAGATCACTACTGTAGCCCGCGGCCATAGGCGTGCAGTTTTGAAAATTATTGATGGGGCTCAGTTCTTTTTTACACAAATATGTGTATGTGAGTGTAAAAAAGATAGATTACCAATTTAAAGTTACTTTTTAAACTCTGTTTTAAAGAAATTAAACAGAATCGTATACTGATAAATAATAAGATAAATAAAACATTAAGACAATATAGAAATTGGATTGTACAGATCCGTTTATAAAATAATACTTGCTGGTATTCGTGAATCGTTTATAATAAAATCAAAATAAAAGTTGACTTTGAGTAACGTTTATTTTTATTTTATTTTTTTTTTTTCGGAATATGGATTATTTTTTCTATTTTCATTTTTATATAAAAAGTTCAAACTTTGAGCATTTTATTCTAATTAAAAAAAATATATAACATAAAGTGAAAAAGTGTTCCTAATGTCGTTTATCCCTATAACAAAAGAAAAATAGGAAAAATGGAGCATTTAAAAGTTCTATAAAATACTAGAAAGTAACGAAAAAAAAACTTTTTTTTATATTAAAAAGGGGGAAAAAAGTCCATTTTAGAAATTATTGATAAGCCATATCAATACGAGCCCATTTGAATCGACGCCTATGCCCGCGGCCGTGTATGATGATAAATTTGAAAAAGAAAAAAAAAATCATGAAAGAAAACTTTTCATTGAAACCCTATTAAAATATAAAGTCTTTACCGTCCCATAATGTTTTAATCAATCATGTAATTTTTTTCTATAATGGGATAAAATATTCTTCAAAGTCTGTAGCTGTGGGTATATCACTTAATACTTTATTAGAAACGCATACTATTTATGATCTTCACAATTCGGTAGTCGTGTCTCATAATATAAATAAATGTACCATCACGTGAAGATGTTTTTAATGAAGAAGATCTTTGGAGTAATCGAAGACAAATATTATTGGCTTAGCATTTTTGGGGGAAAAAATGGAATTCGGAATTTTCATGCAACTGGAGCATGCGCATAAGCTCGCAAGTCCAACGTTGATGCAAGATTTTAGATGTTAGTGAAAGTGCCTAAGTGTGGATTCTAGAGTCATCAGTGTCTGATTAGTTTATTATAAGGGATTTAAATAGCGACTTTACGTCGCTTGTTAAAAATGGTAAGTATTATTAACCTTTCTGATAATTTAAATTAATATTAGTTTTAGTTATAAAATTTAGTAAATTATATTTGTGTTATTGTATGCTACTGGGAATGAGATTATGCCAATGAGATGTTATGCCACTTTGAGTCAGATTTTTACATATTACAAATATACTTTTTTTTTAGTATTTTATAATGTATGGTAATATAGTTAGGAATTTATTGAAGGATTTGTATCCCTAAACTAGTGCTCGCGAATATACGCTTAATACGTTTAAAACGTATTGTGAACCGGTAACGATTTTGGATAGGTATAACATGGAAAAAAGGCTTAACTATGTATACGTTTAAACGTATATACGCGAGTACTACGCTAAACCGTATTATTTTCTTTGCTAATTTAAGTTTAATTTTACACGTGTTCAGAGGCGTCTTTAAATATCACAGTGTCGCTGTTATTAAAATGTTTCTTTATACATCTCCTCAGGATGTTATTTCACTTCTTTGCGACTATAAATTTGAACGTAATATGTTATAAGAAGATGTAACGTATCTGGCGTCCTAAAATTTCGTAAATACTTTTAAAGTTCATAAAAATTGAGCGAACTTCTATGTCGAATGAAACTGCTTGTTTGAAAGGCACAAATAAATAAATACATCTTAGTTATAATAATGAATATTTGTATATATAATGTATAAATAATTTATTAATGAGATTTATTACTTACACATAATACGTAGTATAGGGTAAGTCTTGTAATCGTTTTGAAAAGCGAAAAAAAAAATTAGACTGATTTACAAGTTTCAGACACTGGTGATTCCGAAAAACATATTTTAGGAGAAAAAAAAAAATTGCCGTCCGTCTGTCTGTGTGTGTGTCTGTAAACGCTCTATCTCCCGAACAAATTGAGATAGATACTTGAAATTTGGTATGTACTTAGTATGTAATAATGGGAAGAAGCTTATTGAATTTCAGTAACCTCGATTATCCGGAACTATTTTTTTCGGACTCTCGAAATATTCGTTCTGATGAAAGGTTTATAAAAATTTTCGCATTTGTTTATTTTAAGGAGTGGATATAAAAGACAATAAAAAAATACAAATTTTGCATAAAGAATGAAGTCGATCGGATGATTAGTTGCCGAGATATTTGTAATCCTATGTTCAACACTCTTCGATTTTTCATGACCCTGTATTTTATTCAAATTTCAAATCAAAGATATATTTTAATTGGAAATGAGACGCTTAATCCGACACAGTAAACTCTTAGTTAATAGGATTGTAATTTTTGGAGTTATAAGGATGTTTCTTTTACGCAATTCAGTAATAGAGCATTTAAAGTTTATGAGTTTATGACGTCATCAAGCCACCATTTTATTCGAATTGCAATGCATTTTATAAATAGTTTACACATGTTTTATTTTCATAATTTATATTATGCATATCCATAATGGGTAAGTATTACGGTGCCCCCCCCCCCCCCCCCCAACGACTAGTTGTGTTTGTACTAGTGCTCGCGAATATACGCTTAATACTTTTATAACATATTGTAACCGGTAACGATTTTGGATAGGTATAATATGGAAAAAAGGCTTAACTACGTATACGTTTAAACGTATATAAACGTATATTCGTGAGCACTAGTTTGTACCTTCTATGGAGGATGCTTTGTAGAATGTTCATATTTTGTTATTTTTAGAAATATGCTTAGCAAAAATGGATCCACTTGCCATTTTGTTTAATAAAATTAATTTGAAGAAATAACGATTTTAAATTTCATATAGAAAATCAAAATCGATGCATAGCATCACAGAAAAAGAAAAATAATAATTGAATTATTTGTAATAATCGGTAAGGGAAGATGGGGTACTGTGTACGATCCCTTTAAATTGTGTATATTTTGTATTGTACGTCTTTTAATTGCTAAAAGGCGTAAAATAAAAACATTATAAACAGTAAAATAAGTTTTATTAGACTGTTGACATGTTTCGGCTCAATCTCAGCCATTATCAAAACAAATAAAATCTATTCTATAATTTAATTAATTATAAATAATTAAATATTAATTTTTAATTCTTAAATCTTCTAATTAATAATTATTAAATTATAGAATATTCTTATTTGTTTTGATAATGGCTCAGATTGAGCCGAAACATGTCAACAGTCTAATAAAACTTATTTTTACTGTTTATAATGTTTTTATTATAGCCTTTTAGAAATTAAAATAAGTATATTTTTACAAGGTGTTATAATTTGTTATATTTTTTATTTTGAATTGTTTTAACTTCATATTTGTGCTCATAAATGTCAGTACAGTAAAAAATATATTGAACTTTAAATCATATGGTCAAAGCAGATTTTATTCATTTTAGAAAAATGTTGGTTTTAACTGCAAAAATAAAATTTTGCTTCTTTAAAATTTAAAATTTTTGGCTAAAAACCTTTAGACGTATAGATGAAAAAACGAAGTTTAAAGAAAAAAACTTATTTATTGGTAATTTTATGTAAAATTTGCGGCTTTATATCAAATAAAATATTTTGAAATATTTTCTTATACGATGTCTTACATGGGGTACACTGTACTACCTCCTAAAAGGGCACAGTGGACCACTCTTTTATACTGATTTAATAGTGAAAATTTCAACACCTAAATAGTTAGAAACACCTAAATAGTTACAACAACGTTTCCTCTTTTCGTTTGAAATTAAAATTACAGTTAAGACAATGTTCTAGTATAATTTGTTGTGAAATATTAAAAAAAAAAATACATTTTTGTTTTGCGTAATTGTAATATTTTGAAATAATATGGCTACTAATTCATAATAAAATGAGAAAATATTATTTAGAGGGCTAATTACTTTCTTTTAATGTACTTTTCTTTTTCTTCTTCTTTTTAAAGAACATAACAATTATCTATATATTTAAAGCGAGAAGCAAAAGTCTTAAATTTTCAGTGCAAATTCGACTTTACTGCGCATGCTTCAACTTTTTTTTGAAAGGTGAATAACGCAGGAAATAGAATTTTGAAGAATCAAGAGGGTTGGGGAAAGAATAGCTCGCCTATTGGCCTTCACGGCTCACAACTCTACCCCTAGAAAATACTCCTTCTAAATTCTTCTTAATTATATTTTTATTTCCCCTTCCTGGAGGGAGTATCCATTCTTCCACCTGCTTTGTTTGAGAGAGGAGTGAACAAAAGGGAAAGGAAGAGATGCAATTTCACTTTTTTAAGGCTGGCAAGGGAAATGGGAAGGGGGGGTTCTCCCCTTCTATAGAATTTGAAAAAGGGTTGGTTTCTGGGGAAGAAAACATATTTATTTTACAACCAGATGACAATAATTCTGACATGATTTTTATACGGGCTGTAAAACCTTTATATTTCTAACCATTAAAAATTTCAAATTGTTTGGACAACAAAAGTTTTTTTTAAAAAATGTTTTCTTACGAGCACTTTTATCACTAATTATCAGTATTTTTTTTTTATCTGGGGTTCATTTAAGGTTTTATCACGGGCCCGGGCAACGCCGGGCAGGTCAACTAGTGCCCTTCGAAAACCATATACCTCTTAAATACCTCCAATACCTCTTAAACCGTAATTAACCGTAAGTCTTATGCATACTTTTTAACACTTTCCAACATAGTTGAAAAGTGTTTATGAATTCGGTTTGTCTGTCTGTCTGTCTGCCGTATGTGTGTCTGCCGTTTGTCTGTCTGACTGTCTGTGCTCTAACTCGCGTAAATATATCCGGATAGTCATGCAATTGATATATGTTATTGAGGTTTATTATAGCATGTTCGGTATTGAAAATGAAGTGTGTAGCACATATACTTTTTTTTACAGGGGCACTCAAAAGAATGCCGTTACATTATGGTCTACGGAGGAAAATCATTTGCAGTGCATTTTAGTGATGTGACACTGTTTCAAATATATTGAAATTGATATACATCACTTAAAAACACTAAAAGATGCGTACTATGGAACATGGTACGTCTAGTACTTATACTTTTTTTTACAGGGGCACTCAAAAGAATGCCGTTACATTATGGTCTACAGGGAAAAATCATTTGCAGTGCATTTTAATGACGTGACACTATTTCAAATATATTGAAATTGGTATACATCACTAAAATACACACAGAATATTTCGGGTACAGTACTGTGTCCGAAGTATTATTTATAAGCCATAATTGGAAGTGGGATTTTAGTAAGGTATGCGTTTAACTAAATTTTTGAATGCTATGAGGTATGTATAAATGTCACAGATCATATACAGGGCTACACAAAAAAAATCGTAAGCATTACGGTGCATCAGCGTAAATTGATTAAAATGGGTTTTTAATCGAGTTATGCATTTTGAACATGGCATATAATTTAGTACACCAAAAAGGTTTGTAGAATATAAATAAAATCATATACAGGGTCACGCAAAGAAATGAATACATGCACTCTAAATAAGAAAGAGTGACTATTCACTCCGGAGGAGTGGATATTCACTCTATCGCAGAGTCAAAATTTGCCCAACCTCTTTAGAGTTACTATTCACTCTAGGAAAAAGTGAAATTCTTGACTCTCTGAAAGAGTGAATACTCACTCCTGAGAAGTGAATATTCACTCTGAACAGGAGTGGATACTCACTCTTTCAGAAGAGTGACTATCCACTCTTGCAAAAGGAGTGAGTTTTTTCACCCCTGATAGGAGTGAATAGTCACTCGCTTAGGAGTGACTAAAATTCTTGAATAAAAAAGAGAAACTCACTTTACACACGCTTGTTCGCAGGCGGTTACCCTCCCAAGGAGTAACCGAGCTCGTTGCTGCTTGACTTCTGCGTTCGGACGAAAGCTGGTACCTACAGCATGCTACGGCCGCCAACGATAAAGAAAAGCTCTTATTACATTATTTTAGCTTTGTTTCTTTTGTGATATTCGAGCGCACTTATTAAATTTGTGTAGAAATCACAAATATTTACGATGTTTCTCAACTGTGTAAATAAAAAAACTGAAACTTTCTTTTTGTATCATATAATTCAGAGACTGTTCGCACATTTTTTAGACAAATTACTTAATGATAAATGACTTAAAAAAATGGAATTATTTTAGAGGAAAAAAATCTGACAACAACTTATTATGTGGTCTGCTGAAAAGAGCTCTTTCAAAGGGCAAAATCACCACGATTGATCGAATCTGGAAAGTTTTTAAAGAGGCATTGGAAGCAATAACCCTGTAAATTTTACAAAAAACCTTCTACCATCGAAAGCATTACGCAGAATTAGAATCAAGAAACAAGATTATCATACAGATTATTTCAGAAAGCAATATTCATATTTTAAAAGTTAAAAACAACAACGCCGAAATCGTCTAAAAAATGTCGAACACCCGTCTGTACATTTCCGCTATGACAAAAATTCCGTTACAACAAAGCAGTTATTTATTTATTCATTCATTTTTTTCTTGCTAATAATGTTTCCATAATTAGAGCCCGATTAAGATTGTCCTAGGCCCAGGGCCTGTTTATCAAATAGGCCCGTGAAGCCGAAGCTTACCCACTGAAATACAAAGGTGCCCCCAAATTTACTTTTCAAAACTAATTTTTAGGGGGAAATTTCAGTCAGGGTAAAAAACGTGTTTTTTTTTTCTTAAATTATAGCTGTTAAATTTTTCCTAAGACACATTTATACTCTTACCGACACATTTATACTCTTTTTTTTTCTGGCTATAATAAATGGTATAAAATCAGTGATTAAATGCAACATTTTTCATTTCATACATAACATTTTCAACATAAGAATGTTTTACATTTTAATTTCAAACGTGCTAAAAATAACAGAAAATTTAATCTGTATAATTATATTTTGTTTTTATTCATAAAGAGGTTAGAAATGATATAAAATATGTAGAATAGGTTATTTAAATAAAGAGGAAAATAATTAGTATTCAGAGATATTAAATTTCTGTTTATAAAATAGAAGCAAAATTGTGTTACAGCTAAGCATAAATTTACTTCAAATATTTGTTTTCCCTGTCCTGTTTTTAGCACTGCAAATCCTGCAATTTGTAAAGCATAAAATATATTTCCTGTCCGTAATTCTATCGATTCATTTATTATTTCAATGCCTTTTTCAGTTTTTTAAAAATCGTGCTACTATATATGAAGGATTTCATTTTAGGCGTTTCGTTTTGATAACGAGGGATCTAAGAGCTGGCGCCATCTTGTGGTTTTGTTGGAAAAAACTGTTTTTCTTCACTCTCAACGGAGTGAACTATTCACTCTTGTCAACGGAGTGAAACAGTCACTCTCGACAACGGAGTGAGATATTTCACTCCTTTCTAGAGAGCTGAAAATTCCACTCTTTTAAGAGTGCATATTTATAAAATTCACTCCAAAAAGAGTGAAAATGCCTCTCACTCTTCCAAAGAGTCAACTTCTCACTCCTTCCAATTTTAGAGTGTGGCTGCCTATGCATGATAATTTCTGTAAGTGTGATTTCAGCGTGTATTTTCCTGAATTAAACTACAGCTTAATATGTGGCGTGTATAATAGTTTAATATACACGACTATACAAAATAATTGAAGTATGTTTCCGTCCGTTGGTAGAAACTGGTGAAGATGAATTTCCAACTGTGTTATTTGTTTTATTGCTAAACTAAATTGTAGCATACTATAGAGTATATACAAATATTTAAACTACATACAGGGCTGCAGAAAAGAATTAGAGTACTTTTCCGGCTGTAGACGATAATTGCTGAAATCTGGTTTTCAAATGTGTTTTGTTGAAATATTTACTTAGATACCTTATTTACCTTATTAAACAGCGAAGGTTTGTTAAAGTATTCTGTTAGTGTTGGAAAGTGTTTCATAATCTATGCTTGGTGCATGGATTTTATTTCTTGTTTTAATTTGCTATAACTGAAGTCATCAGAATGCTGCAAAGAAAATTATTCTGAAAGTAATATTATTTACATGGTTTTTAGCACATACTTAATACATACATTTTTTAATTAAACAGCTTACTAAAACTTTCATAGGTATATTTTTGCATATAATTCCATTTTGCAAAAAATTCTTTTAAATGTTTTTATTCATGTAAAGCTAATCAATTATTTTGTTTGTGCATTGTAAAATACGGCTAAGCATTTCTAATATCTCCTCTTTTCTCCATCCCCCCCCCCCCCCACCAAGTTAACAAGCTTTAAAAAAAACTTTACTTTGAAAAAAAAAATCTGCTCTTTTTAAAAAAAAAACTTTGCTGTAATAATAAATAAATAATCATATAAATCCCCCACCCTGCGAAGTTTACGCTTCCCCGATTACCTCTTCCCCGGACAATAAAGTTTAAAATCTTTAAAATTTAATTTATTTGGATTGATTTGTTTAGAAGGCGACCTATTGTAATAACTTCGTTTATATATCTAACGGAAAACTTATCAACGCCAATTAAGTAGGAAATACGGAACCAATTCGATTCTAAATGGGACAGAGTATTGATTTTGAAAGTATCTTGGATAAGTCCGTTAATCAAGTATGTAGTTCTTATAATATGTTTACAGGACACACAAAAGCAAAAAACATGCAGAATTTTTTACCACGATAACGTTCGAAATACTACGAACCAATTCAAATTTAAAATATTTCAAGTATTAAAAAGATACAAAGTTTGCCTTTAGGATAACGGCTGAAATACTGAATCCATTCGAATCTAACTGGGACAGTGTATTGCTGTTAAAAGTATCTCCAATGATTGAGCTAATCAAGCATGTAGTAGCAATCAAGCATTATCTTATAGTTCGTTTACAGTAACTTACAAAATCAAAACTCGCAATACATCATCAAAATAACATCCGAAATAATAAACCAATTCAAACCTAATTAAGACAGTGTATTGATATTGAAAGTATTTTTCATAAAGTTGTTAATCAAGCATGTTACTCTTAAAATTCGTTTACACTGTTTACAGGGACACACAAAATTTCACGATGGCATTTATTGAATAGTTTGAGTTATATTACAGCTTACTGTCGATTTTTAAACTACGAGTTCAACAATTTTTTTGTATTTCTGATATAATTGCCTCATATCCATTTAATTACATTTGGTAAGCATAATTTAAAACTTCCTCGCAAATTACCTTTATCGCCAAAAGAGCGAACTGAGACCACTTTGTTTAATTTGTATTAATTCTGATGCACGTACATTAAAAATAATTATAAAAAACAAATAAAGAAATAAACCTACTTTTCCGATTGAGTCGGAGGAAATTGTTTTCATTTTCTGCCCTATTTTATACTTACTATCAACAATAAATAACTTATTATCTAAATCGTCTCACCTTCTACTCTTTATTAATTATTTTTAGCATTCGTTTTAGGTCTCTCGAAAAATGATGAAGACAAACGATGACAGATTTTTTTTAATTAAAAAAAATCCTTTATCTTACTATTTAATGTTTTCAATCTGCTTAAACATCTGTCTAAATGTCCAAGATTTTGCTTAGATTCTTAGATCAGATTTAAGTATACGTAAGAATTTAAAATGAAGATCAGTCATTCACAGCTCTCTGGCAATATATCTTTCACGTGATTAGCAAACATATAAAAATTTATAAAACGCAAAAAGACGAAGAAGAACAAAGAAATACTATTTTATCATTGACTTTCTCCATTAATAAAGGAGAAATGTAACCACAACATTACCCGAGAAAAAAATTTCAGACCCCACGCCCCGGAAAGAATAAAATACAGTCCCGGTACGGCCCGAATCATGTAAGATCCAGGCCTCTCACGAGTTGAATAAGGTTCAGGCCCGGCCAAGTTTTCAAAATACAAAATGAAGCCCGATCTCAGCAAGTGTAATGAAGGATCATTTTCCCATGCCCGGACCCGTGTAAACCTGTGTAAACACGTGTATTAGCAATTTGACTCCGTGTAAACCCGTGT
This sequence comes from Maratus michaelseni, assembly GCA_963931845.1. NCBI lineage: Eukaryota > Metazoa > Arthropoda > Arachnida > Araneae > Salticidae > Maratus > Maratus michaelseni. The sequence continues at coordinate 131,270,061 of OZ007599.1, forward strand.
ATATTAGCAATTTGGCCCCATATAAACCCGTGTATATTAACAATTTGGCCTTATGTAAACCCGTGTATATTGGCAATTTGGTCCCGTGTAAACCCGTGTATATTAGCAATTTTTCGTGGTACCGTACCCTCCCCCCCCCCCCCCGGCGGGAAAATCCTGCCGCCGCCCCTGTCCATGATTATACATACTAGTCTTAGACAAAATGAACACAAATGTCGTACAATATCCACAAAGTCATGTGCTGCAGCTACAGGTCATTTCGAGCATTTTATTTTTCAGGGTGATCCCAAACATTGTATTTTCCTTCAATTTGTTGTTGGTCCCCTAATTGCTCTCTTTGACAAATATGAAGTCAAGCATTTTATTTATACTCTCGAAGTTCCAGAAGAATTCGTCAAGTATTTCCTTAGATATTTGGCAAAATCGAAAGTGTCCGGTGATTTTGGGCTATACAGTGTAGATGAGATGTAATTTTCCCAACTGGGCGAAAAAGTCCAGGCCAGGATTCGACCCAAGGATTTCTTGGTTGCAGCTGCCAATGCTCTACCAACTGGGTAATCCCGGACGAATATGGCGGAACTAATTCACCCGGTTAACATTATTGATCATAGCATCTGGTCTGATATCTGAATCAGCTAAACAGAATAAATCGCAGATAATGGGACCTCCAGTAAATGCTGGAAACGTGATTACACTAGCTTAATTTTGACACAATTATTCAAATTGGTAAAGAAATCATATGAGATGTAATCTTCCCAACTGGAGGTCCCATCACCTGTGATTTATTCTGTTGTGCTGATTTAGATATCAAACCAGATGCTATTATCATTAAGGTTAACTGGGTTAATTAGTTCCGCCGTATTCGTCCGGGATTGCTGAGTTGGTAGAGCATTGTCAGCTTCATCCAAAAGATCCCGGTTTCGAATCCTGGCCCTGACTTTTTCGCCCAGTTGGGAAAATTACATCTCATATGATTTCTTTACCAATTTCGAATAATTGTGTGAAAATTAATCTAGTATATAGTCATATATAGAATCAGGAAATCCATTTATGATTGGTTTAAAAAAAATCTATGTGTGCACCCTTAGTTACATGACGCACACCAAACCGGTAATCCATTTCAGTCCACTTTTAACAAACATCCCGTAGTTTCAAAAATTTTAAACTAATGGATTAATGGATTTTCTAGTTAGAATTTTTTTTCCAAATCGTGTTCGAAAATACCATTGCACAATGGTGGCTGATTCCGTTTTGTTCAATTCAAGAGCACAAAATGCTTCTCCACTGCTGACGCAGCCATTTCTACTGATATTCGCATGACACGATAGCTATCGTCTATGTCACTTTGCACAGCATCGGGAAAAAAAAATATGAGCATACCTACCTTACAGCTTTCATTTGGGCACCATATACTTACTTATGAATCACCCTCTTTACACTGGTCTGCAAATCTTAACCTAGCAATGGCATAACTGTCAATCTTCCGTGTTTTATTTAAGTAAAAAATAAAAATAAATCCGAAAATTTATTTAATAAAATGTGTCTTGCATCCATGCGCTACTTATTTGATTCCATTTATTAAATACATTTTATGGTTCCAATTATGTTCATTTGACTTGAAAAATAACAAAAGGTTAACAGCTACGCAAAGATGTCGTAAAATATTGTGCTACAGAGCATAAAATATGCCTAATTAGACACTATACTTTAAAAAATCAGTCGATTGATGAATAATTACAAAAACATTGGAAACCCCATATTAATATATTTTTGCTCTAATATGGAATCACACTGAATATTGATTAACTGCAGAAATAAATTCTGAAGAATAATTTCAACATCAAACATTAGAGATGAAGTAAATAGATTAAACTAATTTCCACATTTCTTGAAAATTCTTCTTTTGAATTCATTTTTTAAAATATATTTTTAGGTATTCCAAAAAAGTTCCTCTCCGATGATTTTTGTAATAATGCTTTGGCAACATTTAAAATTAAATACATTTTCTTTTTGATAATTGTTTTATGAAAGCAATAAATTCTATTTGAAAACGCCAATACTATCAAATACCAAGATACCATTATGAAATTTACTTTGATGTTGAAGTTTATATACCCAGGTGCTTTGTAATTTCAAATAAAAACTCAAAGTATTACTTAGTCTATTGGTGGTCTTTTAACAATCCACATGCATATTTTGTCGATTTATAATGAAAATTGCAACCTTGTTTAATAGTTCTAAATTAACAGTTAAAACTTTATGATGGACAGCCGTCAAATATCTGTAAAAGAAGATAGATAGGTATTTATCTTCACTATCCTATATTTCCAAGGTATTTTCTAGATTAACGATGGTTAAGCATGTACGTACGAATACGATTTAAGCTTATAAGCACTATCAGTTTTTAAGCATACGGCTTTCATAAATCTATTCGTTATATATAAATCTTTCTAACAATAGTACTTATGCTTATGGTACTTTCAAATTTCTTTAACTGCTAAGACACGATTTCTTCAATTTCGTAGTGAATATTTTGACTCGCAGGATATTTAATACAAGAAAGACGATAGTTAGTTTTCTAAAGCAAATATATTTTCTTCAATAAGCTTGGTAAAAGGATTTTAATTCTTTTTTAAGAAGTATCAATTGCAATACTGTAAGTTTATCTTCCCGATGTTTAAACAGATTTTTGTGAGTTTTCTTTGTATTTTGTGCTGTTGCACTTCTTAATGTTACATTCTTTCCAAACTTCTAACAGTGTGTCTACATATCAAACATAAAATTTCAGTTTTCTTTTGAGTATGATTGTATTGTAAATCACCTTTTAAGAAAATCTGCGATGTTCATCTTCAATTTATCATATTTATGTGTAAAAAGCTTTAACATATTCTTTTATAAATCCTGGAGTGTGTCAGAGTATGCCAATAAAATATCTGTATATCAATAAAAAATGAAAAAAAGGAAAGAAAGATCAGGCAGTATTCATTAACATTAACACAATTACTGACCTAAGTAATGAAAATAATTAAAAAGCTTAAATCTAAAGTCCATATGTTCGACTAAAGCCCAAGTGAAGAACCTGGGTGACATATTCCCGGTTTTTGTGTCAAGGACAAACGTGATAATTTGTATCACTTTCAGAGCGACTCATTTAAATTAATTTTATATATATATATTTTTTAAAATTTTAACTGTTTTAAAGTACCTCCGAATTTTATTAATTTTACATTTCTTATATTTAATAAATACAATATATTATTTTGTAAAGTGGTGTAAAATCAAAGAGAGTAATAAAATCAAGTATTAGTTTCGACATAAAACAAATAAAATTATAAGTAAAATACTGTTCGTGCAAAGAGTATTTTCAACATGCGTTTTCTAAAAACTAAATTAAACATAAGTACGAGGGACAGTCATTAAGTAAGTCACAAAAGATAATTAAATAATAATTTACATTGATTTTCACTTCAAAACTAATTTTATTTCTCAACATATTCTCCACCGATTGCTTCCAAGATGGTTTTTTAGTGGACTAAACAGATGAAAATCGCTTGGGGCTAAGTTGAAACTGTATGCTGGGTGTTGAAGAAGTTGCAAGATGATGTTCACAGATGGTGAAAAGGTTCAAATTTAAGTCCTAATGTGGTTGAGACAGCAACCCAAAGAATGTTATGCAGCTGATTTTGGGGCACTGATAAAACGGTGATGTAAGTGCATAAATATTGGTGGAGAATACGTTGAGAAATAAATATAGTTTTGAAGTGAATATCATTGTAAGTTATTATTTAATTATCTTTTGTGACTTACTTAATGACTTTCCCTCGTAAAATGCCAAAGGCTTCGCATGTCACAGATAAGTTGTCGGCGGGCTAGTTGTAGCCCGCGGGTCATGTCTTTGACATGCTTGGTTTAGACTAACGTTTTTCAACCGGAATTCCTTTCCAGACATCATCACTAAGGGGGCTCTACAGAGAAAATATAAAAAGCGTTTGCAAATTAATTATCTTGCATTGTTAAAAAATAGATTATGTGAATAGAATAAATTCCAATTCGTACAAATTGTAGTAATTAATAGACAGTAGGATACATTTCAGTAATCATACTCACTTTCAAGACGTGTGTATAAAAGCTAAAGAAAGTAAGGTACACTCCTTGAGAAAAAAAATTGTTCAGCCGCTACTAATCCAGCTGCAAATAATCGTATAAAAAAAGAATAGATATCAATCAACTCGAAATAATGCCTACTATTAATTGCTATTCATAAATTGTGCTTCGAAAGTGTTTTACATATTGAAAATTGTAACAGCTTTCATTTTTAAAATGGTAACAGCCACTTTTGATACTTTATTTGAGTTCCTTGGTTCAAATCAGTCAGAAAAAGTTACTTTATGTACTTTTCTTAAATCTTCCCAGAGTTATAAAAGAAAATGTGTTAGGGCTTTATCCATACATTTACAAAATTAAAAGAAAGATCTTATAAGGAAAAGTACCAGGAAAATTCAATTAGAAATCGGAAAATTTGTATAAAGAATCTATGTATAAAATAAACCAACATTATACAAAAGAAATTTTATAAAAAAAATTCCGATTTCCGTTTGTATTGATTCAAACAATAATAAAAAACAGTCGGAAAGTAAATTTTTTTCTACATCTGAAAAAACTAATGATAGGAATAAGCTGCAATTTCCCATAGCCATGTTTTTGACGACATTGATTATTTTTATGTAAAAATTAATGTACGTCATAATTAATAACTTTTAGGTAGCTTTCATTACAAAAAGCTACCTATTGCAGTCGTTTGGAGGAAAGCAGTTTCAAAAAATTTTGGTATATTTCACCGATTATGACCCCCAGACCCCAAAACCACTCTCCGTTCAAATGTTGATTTATATATATATATCTGACATTTGTCATACTGTAACTCTCTTATTTATGAACCGATTTGGATGTGACTGAGTATGTGTATAGAATATACCAAGGTTTTGACCGAGTTCGTTAGCCATCTTCATCCGCCATCTTGTTTCAAAATGGCGGTCAATAAATTTTTTATTTTTTTTTTTAAAATTCAAAAAGATGTACGAAAAGTTATAAATTGAAAAAATTGTTTCCTTTATGTGTCAGACCGTGATACAAGGATTCCGGAACATTTTTTGTTTTGGCTTTATCTTAAAAAAATGGCTGAGATATAGCCGTTTGAAATTCTAGTGTGGCTAAGATTTTGAAACAATCTGATATTTGTTATGCTGTAAGTCTCGTATTTATAAACCGACATGAATGTGACTGATCATGCGTACAGAACATACCGAGGCCTCGACCGAGTTCGTTGTCCAGCTTCATGCGCCATCTTGTTTCAAAATGGCGGCCAGTTAATTTTTTTAAAAATACAAAAAGATGTACAAGAAAATCCTTCCGGCCTGTACCGGGAGGAAAAGGTAGCTTTCATAGTCCATGTTTTTCAAAATTCAACTCATTTTACTCAAACGCCTGAAGCTAAAATGCTAGGAACCCGATTATAGAAGATTCAATCCCGGTTTTCGTTAATACTGAATTTGAATGTGAATTTCAGAATGAGATTTACTTCATAACAAAAATCAGATTGTTTTAAAATGCCAGCCACACTAGAATTTCAAACTGCCATATCTCAGCCATTTTTTAAGATAAACCCAAAACAAAAATGTTCTGGAATCCTTGTATTACAATCTAACACTTAACGGAACCAACTTTTTCAATTTATAATTTTTTATACGTCTTTTTGAATTTTTTAAAAAATTAAAAAAAATTAACTTGCCGCCATTTTGGAACAAGATGGCGCATGAAGCTGGCCAACGAACTTGGTATGTCCTACCCACATACTCAGTCACATTCAAATCGATTTATAAATAAGAGAGTTACAACATGATATATGTCAGATATATATATATATATAGTAAATCAACGTTTAAACGGAGTGTGGTTTGGGGGTAAAGGGGTCGTGATCGGTGAAAATATACCAAAATTTTTTGGAATTGCTTTCCTCCGAACGGCTGCAATAGGTAGCTTTTTGTAATGAAAGCTACCTAAAACTTATAAACTGAAAAAGTTGTTTCCGTTAAGTGTTAGATCGTGATACAAGGATTCTAGAGCATTTTTTGTTTTGGCTTTATCTTAAAAAAAATCCCTGACGGCTCGGCCTACAGGCACAGGTAGATTTCGAAGACGCAGACCGTGGGGCGCCTGTTTGTTGGGAATTGCGGAAGAAATGACCTTTTTGCCATGATGCGGCAGTTGGAACCGCCTACTTCGAAACCTAACTTGTTTGCAGGCAGAGCCGGCAGAGATTTTTTTTTTTTTTTTTTTTTGCTTTAAGGGTTAGTCCTATAAAAAACTTGTCAATATAAAAGTTTTAGATAATATTAAGAGGATTTATAATAAATTTAAGCGGATTTGAAATCTTGGGAATTGACAAAGTTATGAATTTTTTTCTTCTAAAACCCCCCTCCCCTCCCCCCTTAAGGCAATTTTTAATTATATCAAAAATCTGTCATACATAAAATTTCGGCCCTTCTCCTAGAAGTAATAATAACTTCAAACGGATTCGATACGTATCATAATTAAGAAATTATGGGAGTTTTTCTGTTTTCACAAACCAGCGCCCCATCCCCCCCCCCCCTTGGTTAGATTTTTCCCATTAACGAACTTGACCGAGATTTTATGCCCCTTGATTTTATGTATCAGTTTCGAAAAGATGCGGGAGTTGGAACCGCCTACTTCGAAAAATAACTTGTTTGCAGGCGGAGTCGGCAGGGATTTTTTTTTTGTTTTTAATTTTTTTTTTGCTATAACGGTTGGTCCTATAAAAAACTTGTCAATATAAAAGTTTTAGATAATATTAAGAGGATTGATAATAAATTTACGCGGATTTGATATCTTGTGAATTGACGAAGCTATGATTTTTTTTCTTCTAAAACCCCCCTTTTTTCCCCCCCTTGGGGCCATTTTTAATTATATCAAAAATCTGTCATACATAAATTTTCGGCCCTTTTCCTAGAAGTAATAATAACTTTAAACGGATTCGATACGTACAATAATTAAGAAATTATGGGTTTTTTTCTGTTTTCACAAAAAGCCCCCCCATTTCCCCCCCTTGGTTCGATTTTGCCCATTAACGAACTTGACCGAGATTTTATGCCCCTTGATTTTATGTATCAGTTTGGAAAAGATTTATGCAGAATTTTTCCAGTTATCGTGTCCATAAAAAAGTGACACACACACATATATATATATATATATACTAATGTTATAATGGAGTAAAGATTGTTTGTTTGTTTGTTTCTAGGGGGTAATCTCTGGAACTATACTCAACCGATTTCAAAAGTGATGGTGGCAAATTGATGGTGACAACCCCTGCTCCAACATAGGCTATATTTTATGGTGCCACTAACCCCAGGGGGTGCAGGAGCAAAAAACGTTCTAAAATTGCGATTTTTTAGCTATCAAACTGGCTATCAAGCCCTGAGACCTTGCCAGCTGGTTCTGTATGTATGTATGTACGTACGTAATGCGATAACTCTTCATAGAAATATCCGTTTTCCTTCAAATTTTGTTTATAGGTTCACTGTGTTAAGGCGCTTTCCTGATTAGTTTTCGGGATTGATTGGTTAAGTATAAAAGGGGGGAACAAGGGGCTAATTCCCCCTCCCCCTTAATTTATATAAATGGGTTTTTCATGCAGAATTATTCCGTTTTACTTCAAATTTTGTTTATAGGTTCACTGAGTTAAGGCGCTTCCCTGATTAGTTTTCGGGATTGATTAGTTAAGTATAAAGGGGGGGGGGGGCTCGGGGGGCTAATCCCCCCCTTAATTTATATAAATGGGTTTTTCATGCAGAATTATTTCGTTTTCCTTCAAATTTTGTTTATAGGTTCATTGGGTTAAGACGCTTCCCTGATTACTTTTCGGGATTGATTGGTTAAGTATAAAGGGGGGAACGGGGGGCTAATCCCTCCTTAATTTATATAATTGGGTTTTTCAAGCAGAATTATTCCGTTTTCCTTCAAATTTTGTTTATAGGTTCACTGTGTTAAGGCGCTTCCCTGATTAGTTTTTCGGGATTGATTGGTTAAGTATAAAGGGGGGGAACGGGGGGGGCTAATCCCCCCCTTAATTTATATAAATGGGTTTTTCATGCAGAATTATCCCATTTCCTTCAAATTTTGGTTAAAGGTTCACTGTGTTAAGACGCTTCCCTAATTAGTTTTCGGGATTGATTGATTAAGTATAAAGGGGGGAACGGGGGGCTAATCCCCCCTTATTTTATATAAATGGATTTTTCATGCAGAATTGTTCCATTTTCCTTTAAATTTTGTTTATAGGTTCACTGTGTTAAGGCGCTTCCCTGATTAGTTTTCGGGATTGATTAGTTAAGTATAAAGGGGGGGGGCTCGGGGGGCTAATCCCCCCCTTAATTTATATAAATGGGTTTTTCATGCAGAATTATTCCGTTTTCCTTCAAATTTTGTTTATAGGTTCATTGGGTTAAGATGCTTCCCTGATTAATTTTCGGGATTGATTGATTAAGTATAAAGGGGGGGAACGGGGGGCTAATAGCCCCCTTAATTTATATAAATGTGTTTTTCATGCAGAATTATTCCGTTTTCCTTCAAATTTTGTTTATAGGTTCACTGTGTTAAGGCGCTTCTCTGATTAGTTTTCGGGATTGATTGGTTAAGTATAAAGGGGGGGAACGGGGGGATAATCCCCTTAATTTATATAAATGGGTTTTTCATGCAGAATTATCCCATTTCCTTCAAATTTTGTTTATAGGTTCACTGTGTTAAGGCGTTTCCCTGATTAGTTTTCGGGATTGATTGGTTAAGTATAAAGGAAAGGAACGGGGGCATATCCCCCCTTATTTTATATAAATGGGTTTTTCATGCAGAATTATACCGTTTTCCTTCAAATTTTGTTTATAGGTTCACTGTGTTAAGGCGCTTCCTTGATTAGTTTTCGGGATTGATTGGTTAAGTATAAAAGAGGGGAACGGGGGGATAATCCCCCCCTTAATTTATATAAATGGGTTTTTCATGCAGAATTATTCTATTTGCTTCGAAATTTGTTTATAGGTTCATTGGGTTAAGACACTTCCCTGATTAGTTTTCGGGATTGATTGATTAAGTATAAAGGGGGGAACGGGGGGCTAATACCCCCCTTAATTTATATAAGTGGGTTTTTCATGCAGAATTATTCCGTTTTCCTTCAAATTTTGTTTATAGGTTCACTGTGTTAAGGCGCTTCCCTGATTAGTTTTCGGGATTGATTGGTTAAGTATAAAGGAGGGAAACGGGGGATAATCCCCCCCTTAACTTATATAAATGGGTTTTTCATGCAGAATTATTCCGTTTTCCTTCAAATTTTGTTTATAGGTTCATTGGGTTAAGACGCTTCCCTGATTACTTTTCGGGATTGATTGGTTAAGCATAAAGGGGGGAACGGGGGGCTAATCCCTCCTTAATTTTTATAAATGGGTTTTTCAAGCAGAATTATTCCGTTTTCCTTCAAATTTTGTTTATAGGTTCACTGTGTTAAGGCGCTTCACTGATTAGTTTTTCGGGATTGATTGGTTAAGTATAAAGGGGGCAACGGGGGGGGGCTAATCCCCCCCTTAATTTATATAAATGGGTTTTTCATGCAGAATTGTCCCATTTCCTTCAAATTTTGGTTAAAGGTTCACTGTGTTAAGACGCTTCCCTAATTAGTTTTCGGGATTGATTGGTTAAGTATAAAGGGGGGAACGGGGGGCTAATCCCCCTTATTTTATATAAATGGGTTTTTCATGCAGAATTATTCCGTTTTCCTTCAAATTTTGTTTATAGGTTCACTGTGTTAAGGCGCTTCCCTGATTAGTTTTCGGGATTGATTGGTTAAGTATAAAGGGGGGGAACGGGGGGATAATCCCCCCTTAATTTATATAAATGGGTTTTTCATGCAGAATTATTCTATTTGCTTCAAAATTTGTTTATAGGTTCATTGGGTTAAGATGCTTCCCTGATTAGTTTTCGGGATTGATTGATTAAGTATAAAGGGGGGGAACGGGGGGCTAATACCCCCTTATTTTATATAAATGGGTTTTTCATGCAGAATTATTCCGTTTTCTTTCAAATTTTGTTTATAGGTTCACTGTGTTAAGGCGCTTCCCTGATTAGTTTTCAGGATTGATTGGTTAAGTATAAAGGGGGGAACGGGGGGATAATCCCCCCTTAATTTATATAAATGGGTTTTTCAAGCAGAATTATCCCATTTCCTTCAAATTTTGTTTATAGGTTCACTGTGTTAAGGCGTTTCCCTGATTAGTTTTCGGGATTGATTGGTTAAGTATAAAGGAGGGGAACGGGCGGATAATCCCCCCTTAATTTATATAAATGGGTTTTTCATGCAGAATTATTCTATTTGCTTCGAAATTTGTTTATAGGTTCATTGGGTTAAGACGCTTCCCTGATTAGTTTTCGGGATTGATTGATTAAGTATAAAGGGGGGGAACGGGGGGGCTAATACCCCCCTTAATTTATATAAATGGGTTTTTCATGCAGAATTACCCCATTTCCTTCAAATTTTATTTATAGGTTCACTGTGTTAAGGCGCATCCCTGATTAGTTTTCGAGATTGATTGGTTAAGTATAAAGGGGGGAACGGAGGGCTAATACCACCTTATTTTACATAAATGGGTTTTTCATGCAGAATTATTCCGTTTTCCTTCAAATTTTGTTTATAGGTTCACTGTGTAAGGCGCTTCCCTGATTAGTTTTTTGGGATTGATTGGTTAAGTATAAAGGGGGGGAACGGGGGGATAATCCCCCTTAATTTATATAAATGGGTTTTTCATGCAGAATTATTCTATTTGCTTCAAAAGTTGTTTATAGGTTCATTGGGTTAAGGCACTTCCCTGATTAGTTTTCGGGATTGATTGGTTAAGTATAAAGGGGGGGGGACGGGGGGGGGCTAATCCCCCCTTAATTTATATAAATGGGTTTTTCATGCAGAATTATCCCATTTGCTTCAAAATGTGTTTATAGGTTCATTGGGTTAAGACGTTTCCCTGATTAGTTTTCGGGACTAATTGGTTAAGTATAAAGGGGGGGAACGGAGGGCGCTAATCCCGCCTTAATTTATATAAATGGGTTTTTCATGCAGAATTATCCGATTTTCATCAAATTTTGTATATATATTCATTGTAATTAGAGATTTACCTGATTAGTTTAAGGGGTTCATTAGTTAACTATGAGGGGGGTAACGGGGGGATGACCGCCCCCCCTTAATATATTGTTTATTTCTTTATTTTTCGATGGGCTTATTTCAAATTATTTGAAATAAGAGTATAATATACATTTAGTGTGAATTGCCTGTGAACTCAATGCCCTCAGTTTAACTGGGCAGTTTTATTTTTATTTTTTATACTGAAGGAGCTAGAAATTTGAAATTTGTCATTGTAGTTACTTATAAGATGTAAATGCTCTCTAAGAACAAAATAAAAAAGAAATTTAAATTTAAAAGGGTGAAATGAGCGAAAAGCGTTCTAAAAACAGTCTGAATTACAATTTCTATGAAATCTCTGGAACTACAGAACCGATTTCAAAAGTAATGGTGGCAAATTGATGGGGACAATCCCTATTCCAACTTAGGCTATATTTTATGTCGGTGCCACTAACATCAATTGGGTGCAGGATCGAAAAATGTTCGAAAATTGCGACTTTTTTATACTGAAGGGGCAAGAAATTTGAAATTTAGCATTGTAGTTACTTATAAGATGTAAATGCTCTCTAAGAATAAATTTTAAAAAAAAAATCGAAATTTAAATGGGTGAAATGAGCGAAAAGCGTTCTGAAGTCATTCTAAATTACAATTTCTATGGAATCTCTGGAACCACGGAACCGATTTCAAAAGTGATGGTGGCAAATTGATGGTGACAATCCCTGCTCCAACAGCCTCTTTAATAAAAAACTATGCGTTGCTGACGACTGGGTTTTTCGCTAATTGTTGCAACAGATTAATCTTGGAAAATGAAACATTTGAAGTTACTGAAAAAAATGATAGCTCAAAAAGTATTTGTTAGAAAATTGTTATACAAACTGCGTTTGAAAGGTAAAAAATTGTATTTTTCTTGATATAAATTTCAAATCTAATGATTATGCCGTTTTTCAAATATTGAATTTCAAAAATTACCAAATTTTCCAATGGAGTACCATAGTGAAACCTTCATGCGTTAAAAGATAATAAGGGCGACGTGTCCTGACGTGTATATTGGCTATAGCACGAGTCACAAATTATAGTAGCCTTATTATTCTGTTAAAATATAAAAGTTATTTATGAAATGTAAATATTTTGTTGGATTAAAGGTTCGTTAAAAGAAATTGACCAGCGTAGCGGGCGTAGCTTGCTAGTATATATATATAATTATAATATCTATGAATTTCAAAAAACATATCAAGTTCTTGTATCATTCTACTTAAATCTCCAAAGAGATAATTAATGATAATGTGTAGACAGAATACCACATAGCTAATAGATTAACAAGTGCAATCATAATATTACCATAGCTTGTGCTTCAATGGTAATTGGCCAAAAATACTGAAAACATGAAGAAAATTTAAAAAGAGAGAGAAAATAAAAATAATAATAATTTGGAGTTGCTATCAAGTGAATACAAATGGATTAAGAAATGAAATATGAACCATATACAATGGAAAATTGGACAGCAAGAGAATTAAATCAGAATTGGATATGAAAAAACACATGTAGATATAATCATCAGCCTGGATGTACCCACGTGTGTTTTAAAAAATAATTCAGTATTTCATAATTCTACTGGCATATATGCTAAGATCAGTAGAATCACCCAGGTATACTGAATTATTACCAGAAAACTATTGGAAATATTAAAATTTGAAATAATAAAATTGGAAATAAAAACCCGTAAAGAATAGATAAAATATTTCACTCACATCACTATCCTAAAATCTGTATACAACACCTCAATGAATTACTACCTGATATCAGTTTGAAATAATAAAATTGGAAATAAAAACCCGTAAAGAGTAGATAAAATATATATATATATATATAAAGTTTTGAACTGGGGGTTGTTTTGAGTTCTGGGAGTCATGATCGGCGTAAATCTGCAAAAATTTTTCAAAATTTCCAACTTAGGTGAGAATGTAATAGGTTGTATTTCTTACGAAATCTACCTAAAATGATTGAGATATGGCAGTTTGAAAGTCTAGGATGTCTGGCATTTTGAAAACAATCTGATTTTTGTTATGCTGTAACTCTCATACTAAAATTCGCATTCAAATTCAGTATTATCGAAAAATGGGACTGAATCTTCAATAATCGGGTTCCAAGCATTTTAGCTTCGGGTGTTTGAGTAAAATGAGTTGAATTTTTAAAAACATGGATTATGGAAGCTACCTTTTCCTACCCGTACGGGCCGGAAGGACTTTTTAAAATGTGAATTTATTAATAATTTACATGCTTAAATCTATGTTTCTGAATAACAATAATTAGATAAATTAATGCCTAGATTCCATTTATTGTATCTCGTTAAAAAAGAAACATTTCAATTGGGTGATTTTTGTTTGGAAAGATTATCAGTTAAAGATTGTGACCTGATTCAACATTGGCATAATCGAATTTTGATCTCATCTAACTGTATGATGATTAAAAAAAAATAGCAATAAACTCTGTAATCCAAAAAAAAAAGTCATATAAAGTTTCAAAAACAGGTGCTATTTGAAAATGGAAGCTGGAATAATTTTGAATACGCAAACGACTCACGAAGCGTAACTTTGCGTAGCGTCATTAGTAGACTTTATTCTCATTCGAGTAATACCTATATCTTTTTATAAGATTACATTTAGCAGAAAAATAGTAGGAGGCTATCCTCATTTTTATCCAGGCAGTATACATACGAAATCATTCCAATCTTTGAGACTTTTCTCAGTCCTGTAATAAGCATGAACCCTTACTTGAACATCAGAAGCTTGGAACCAAATTTCGCGTGATCTATTTTGAACAACTGGACTAGGGTGAAAGTGTAATACCGTATTTACCCGCGTATACGTCGATCCCACGTATAAGTCGACCCCCACTTTCCCGATCAAGAAATATGATTTTTTTTCAAAATACATTATTCAAAATCACCTGGAAAAAAAGAAAGTATACTAAATATACAATAATAAAGGAACTTTATTATTATTTTTTGTACATTTATTCGAATTCATCTGAAAGAAAAAATACTAAATATACAATAATGAAGATAATAATATACAAAGTTAAACTGATTCGAGGTCCGATTCAATATCGGACTCGCCAAACCCTTCACATAAGTCCTTCGTCGTCATCGGCTCATCATGATACACGTTTTCAATCTCTGTATCGCAACATTCTTCCTCGTCGTTATTACTTTCTCAAATGGCATCATCTTCTGTGCCGTCTAGTTCGTTGCTTATGCAGCAATTCTTGAACGATTTTATAATCATTTCGGAAGGAATTTGATTCCACGCATCTTTAAACCACTGGGCAATTAATGCAATGTCGGACTTTCTAATATTACCGCCCTTTCTTAATGTTGGACAACCGGATGAAATCCACTCTGAAAAAAAAAAAAATAAGGACCCTCGCATAAGTCGACCCCTCCACCTTTAAAGTCTCTTTTTGTCCAAAATTTCTCGACCTATACGCGGGTAAATACGGTATGTTTATAGTTTTCTTATACGAAAACAAAAATTTCGATCACTTTCCCTCGGAACATCCTACCTAAATGCACGTAAGTGAAATGCATTAAGTAATTTTGTTTTCTAACAAAAACTATATTTTCATTCGTCATTATTACTTATACGAATCTACTAAAGGTAATTTCATTTTTTTATTGTAGGAAACCGACATTTTATTGGAACTACATGAGATAACTAGTAACGACCAGTTAAAAGAAATAGAGACCAACCCTGCAGTAAGTATTCGTTTTATTTTTCCAAAAAAACATCTACAAGGAAATAGAAATAATATAATTTTAAATTAAAAGAAAAAATATGTAGAAAATTAAAAAAATTATGTGCCAAGGATAATTATTTTATCTAAAACCTTATAGAACAATGTCAGATCAGTTATAAATAAACTGATTTTTTTTTTTTTTTCGAAAACAACACAGAAAACTGCGATTAATGTTTTTACCATTGCTTTTATAGTCTTACTGCACAAACTCAATGTAATCATTATCAGCCTTTATATTTTCAAAGTAATCAAAGTAATATTTCCGAGGTCTGGGGCACTGAAAGCGGTGTATGTTTGTACATCGATAGAGTATATATATATATATTTCGTGAATTTTAATTGTTATACATATTTTTTTCAATTATGGTTGGAAAATAATTAATAAAAAGTTTCGCTGCGAAAAAAAGAGTCTGACTGGTATTTGAACTCAAAAAAGAAAATTCTAGTATCCAGCGCGCTGCCAAACATGCTTCTCAGCCACTCGCCAAAACAAGAAATTTATTCGATTAAAAACTGTAACGAAAACTTTGAGAGTTAATTTCTCAAGAACCCCTATATATATATATATATATATATATATATACATATGAAAGTCGTAAAGCGCAATACCCAGGTGTTCTTGAGAAATTAACTCTCAAAGTTTTCCTTAAAGTCGTAAAGCGCAATACCCATATATATTATATGAAAGTCGTAAAGCGCAATACCCAGAGGTTCTTGAGAAATTAACTCGCAAAGTTTTCATTACAGTTTTTAAATGGGTAAATTTCTTGTTTTGGCGAGTGTCTGAGAAGCATGTTTGGCAGCACGCTGGATTCTAGAATTTTCTTTTTGAGTTCAAATGCCAGCCAGACTCTTTTTTCGCAGCAAAACTTTTTATTAATTATTTTCGAACCATAATTGAGAAAAAAATATGTATAACAATTAAAATTCACGAAAAATATAAATTAAATATATATTTTGTAGCATATAAGTACAGTATTCACTATGAAATTTTGTACGTTTAAATATTTAATGAAAAGAAAAGAAGAAAAAAGTAGGCAATTTATATTTCTATAGATCAGAAATTTTTGCTGTTATTTAAAATTATTTACAGTTATTTAAATGGACAATCTACTTCTTTTCACAGAGAAATAAATTAAAACGTGATATAAATATATTATTTTATATCTGTAATATACAGGGTTTGTATTTTAAGTAATGAGAATATTTTTGTCCTGACTGTAAAAACTCCGGCGGGATTTATAAAATTCGAACTGGTAGCTGTGGCTAACCGGAGTAATTACTATAGCTGATTTTTAAAAGAAATATTTCTTTTATTTGTAACATCAACTTACAAAACATTCCTCCGATAGATTTCGGTATTAACATAAATTAAGGAGTGCGTGAGATGCGGTGATTATAAACCATGCGATAGTCTTTAAGTCTCTCCTTTCGATCTCTTCGCTCGAAATACTCTTGTTATAGACTTTGATTTAGACCTCCGAATGAGGCAATACGATTTAACTGGACAGGGTGTCCTTGGGGATGCTTGGATGGCTTCTCGGAAATCTCTCTCACAGATCGGGGCGTCTGTTTCCTCCGGCTTCCCCTGCGCTGCTCGTTTCTCCGCAATTCTCGGCTTCTTAGGGTCACGTCCTACCCTTTTGCCTCCAAAAAACCCTCTCCTCTCCTCTTCTCTTCTTTCTCTAGCCTCCGAAAAAAGGGGGGCGGGGGGAGGTTCATCCCGGCCTCTCAAACTTACGGCAGCCTATCGTTGTCGATATCTGGTTCCCATTCGCAGATTTTAAAGGACTTCCCTTGGCGTCCGATGGTCTCTGGGAACCCTCTCCATCTGCGACCTCACAAGTAGAATCAATAATTCGTTACCGTCGGGTAGGTGCCAGCCAGTCTCCAGTATTGTTTCCCTAATGTCCAAACCATTCAGCGTAGGAGATGGATCGCTTCCTTAGGTTCGGCCCGACAACTCCTGCGGTCCATAGTAAAGTAACTCAGCTGGGATATGGGAAAATGTCACAGCATTACCCCCTCCAGCAGTTGAGATTTTTCAAGCATTTGGAAAATCTTACATCATTACTGGTGCGCTAGCCTTCCATCCATACCCAACACATGTTAATTCTCAATAGAGGCTTACCTTAAACATTATTATTCACAAGTTTACAATACACTCTACAGACTCACATCGTTAAATTAAATTTCAATATTCATTGTATGATTCAAATACACAATTATTTCAATTACAAAATTAAAAAAACTATATACAAAATTACTGAGTGGAATGTTATTTATTCCATTCTACTTAAACATTCTACATGTGGAATTTGGTATACCTGGCCGATAACCTAACGATCTGCGAATATCCTGCCTTTTTCCACAATCTCTAATTAGTCGGAAATCATTTCCGGCGTCGTTTTTCGACTGTTTAACCTCGCTGCCTTTTATTTCGTTATGCGGCGATATGTATCCTGGGGTTTCTAAACAATCAGAACTGAAAACCGTTTTTCGCTTCCTTCCTAACGCACAATAACTGTTCACCCCTTTTGTTGTTTTCTGTCCGGAAGATTTAAACCTAAAATCTTCCTTTCGTTTTAAGACTGTGTCTTTATTTTTTTCCCCATGCTTACTTTCCCGGATTTCATTCCTTAAATAAAACACCCTCGCTCTTTCTTTATAACCCTCTTCCTTCATCCTTGCTTTGGGTGTCGCGCGGATTGGGGTCGTCGCGAATTTCGTTTTAATGGAAGATTCACAATGCGTTACTCCTGCACGTTGGCTAAGGGGAAAGGGAACAAAGCCTTTCTTTTCCTTCCTGTCCGGTTTTCTCACTTCATTCTTTTGATAAGCCGAAACTAAGCGGTTCGTGGGGTTGGGGGGAATTGGGCGGTCACTCCTGTGCCTTTTTTTCGGTGCTGCACTCCGAAAGCTAACAGGCGGTTTCGGTTTCATTCTGTCTAGCAAATTTTGTGTTTTGCTTCCCAATAAATAATAATCCATTTCTATGTCTGCATCGACAATACCTGCGTAAGTCCTAACTCTTTTTCCTAAATCACACAGATTAAGCTCTATTTCTGCGAGGGGTAGACATTTTAAATCATTTTGTAACGGTTGCTTTACCCACACGACTCTCCCTGTGTATTGTTCTCGGGTCACCTGGTTGGCACTAATTAAATCTAGCGACGTAGCAGTGTCTCTAAAAATTTTCATTTCTTTCCCATTTATAATCCCTTTTGTTAAATAGGGCTGGAACATTTCGTTTAACTCATCGAGGTCAGCCAACTGATTAACCACTTCAGGTATTTCACTACTCCATTTTAGTTTGGGGCAAAATTTGCGGATATGAGAAAAACTACCACAATGGAAACAAGACCTGTCTTTTCGCTTATCAACAATTACCTCTCTATCTTTTTTATCTTCCCTCTCCCTCCAATTTCTTTTCATTTCCGCGTTTTGGGGTTCTGTCTCTGGTCTATCAACCAATCTGTTTCCCTCAACCTGTTTGCCGTTATTTGGATATCTAGGCGGGGACTGTTTCACCTCTGTTCTTCTAACCGCCTCATAATGATCTAGTTTTTGGGTTAATTCCCCGGGCGTAATTAAATCACTCCAGGAATCTATGAAATGTTGTCTAATTTCAGAGGGCACTTTCCGTTTGATCTGGTCAGTAATTATCAGGTCCCTAAGTTGACTAAATTCGGACACCTGAATACCGCTTAACCATTGGTCGAAATAATTCGTAATTTCATACGAAAAATCTTTCCAATTTTTTTCTTCGGTCCGTGGTGTTGTTACGAATTTGATTCTGAAGTCTTCTGCACTAATTTTAAACCTTTCGAGTAATTACCCTTCACAAAATCAAAATTGTCCGTTTCGTCTGGTGGTTCTCTAAGAATAACTTCTGTCAATTCTATAGGAAGTAAACCTAGCAAATTTGTCACCCATTGCGACTTATCTAATTGCGCTTTTAATGCCTGTCTCTCAAATAAGTTGAGATATAAGGAAATCTCCGATTTTCCCATTTCAAATTTAGGTAACACATTTTTTAACAGAAATTTAGGTTCCCTTTCTATTTGACTAGATGATAACCTTAAAGTATCATTTTCCCGTTCGGCCCTAATTCTCGCGAGCTCATGTTCTTTCTCAATTTTATCTTTTTCCAATTTCGATCTCTCTACACGGTCTTCTTCAATCAACTTTAATTGGTTTAACGCCATAGTCTCATCATAATCGGGGGCCTCCGTTATCTTTTTAACCAATTTAGGAATTGTATCATTTGACAAAACCTCTACTTCAAATTCTATCGCAAGGGTTTGCAGATCGCATTTTCGAAATCCCGATATGCCTGCCATAATCACTAATTTTAAATTCTAACACAATTTAATTCCAATTTCCCGCACATAAATGCAATAAAAAAAAATACACAATTTTTTCACCCCCAAAACAACATAAAAATAAATACAGTAGTTTCTGCTCGACACAAAATACAATCAATATTCATGAAATTTTGATCGCAGGTCACAGATTTTTAAAATTTTGAATTACAAGCAAACCAATTCCACATATAGGCTACAATTTGCCAAAAAAAAACATATATCTTACTTTAACTTAACTGAATTACTAACAGACTTCAACTTAATCTTACAACTTCTTTAAATTCAAAATTTAATTCCTTAGCAATCTTCAAAATAAGAGAGCACATTAAAAATTTCGGCCGAAAAATACAATTAACATAATTTGCTTTTCACCAAACAAAAAAATTTTTAATTAAAAAGATTAAAAGAATTTTTCAATTACTAGAAACAAGATGAATTTAAAGTTTGTTACACTTTTAATTTACCTTCAACACACAAAAACATCTGTTGGTAATTAATATTTAAAATTTTTACTTATATTACCGAACACAAATAATTAAAGAAAAATTGCTTCCTGTCCAAAATTAAAAATATACACACTAAGCCTCCACTGAGAATAAAACAAGTGCTCACCTGGGTATAGCTCTGTGATTCTCGGCGGTGATTCTGCTTTCTTTTCTCTCCACACTGTCAGCAAAGTTCGGATGCTTCTGGTTGGTCGGTGGATCTTCCTCGATTCAGCGGAATCTGTCTCTCTATCACAGGATTCTGTACGAATTCGGCGAGTTGTCCTGCTCTGCCCCGATTCGGTATGTAGATTCAGGTTCCCAACGGCTGGTGTAGATTCTGAAGAAATTCGGCGAGTTGTCCTACTCTGCCCCGAATTCATAAAACTTTGTCACGCACGTTTCTTTCACCACTTTAAATCCCTTGAAGCTGCCACCATCTGTAAAAACTCCGGCGGGATTTATAAAATTCGAACTGGTAGCTGTGGCTAACCGGAGTAATTACTATAGCTGATTTTTAAAAGAAATATTTCTTTTATTTGTAACATCAACTTACAAAACATTCCTCCGATAGATTTCGGTATTAACATAAATTAAGGAGTGCGTGAGATGCGGTGATTATAAACCATGCGATAGTCTTTAAGTCTCTCCTTTCGATCTCTTCGCTCGAAATACTCTTGTTATAGACTTTGATTTAGACCTCCGAATGAGGCAATACGATTTAACTGGACAGGGTGTCCTTGGGGATGCTTGGATGGCTTCTCGGAAATCTCTCTCACAGATCGGGGCGTCTGTTTCCTCCGGCTTCCCCTGCGTTGCTCGTTTCTCCGCAATTCTCGGCTTCTTAGGGTCACGTCCTACCCTTTTGCCTCCAAAAAACCCTCTCCTCTCCTCTTCTCTTCTTTCTCTAGCCTCCGAAAAAAGGGGGGCGGGGGGAGGTTCATCCCGGCCTCTCAAACTTACGGCAGCCTATCGTTGTCGATATCTGGTTCCCATTCGCAGATTTTAAAGGACTTCCCTTGGCGTCCGATGGTCTCTGGGAACCCTCTCCATCTGCGACCTCACAAGTAGAATCAATAATTCGTTACCGTCGGGTAGGTGCCAGCCAGTCTCCAGTATTGTTTCCCTAATGTCCAAACCATTCAGCGTAGGAGATGGATCGCTTCCTTAGGTTCGGCCCGACAACTCCTGCGGTCCATAGTAAAGTAACTCAGCTGGGATATGGGAAAATGTCACACCATATATATTATATGAAAGTCGTAAAGCGCAATACCCAGAGGTTCTTGAGAAATTAACTCGCAAAGTTTTCATTACAGTTTTTAAATGGGTAAATTTCTTGTTTTGGCGAGTGTCTGAGAAGCATGTTTGGCAGCACGCTGGATTCTAGAATTTTCTTTTTGAGTTCAAATGCCAGCCAGACTCTTTTTTCGCAGCAAAACTTTTTATTAATTATTTTCGAACCATAATTGAGAAAAAAATATGTATAACAATTAAAATTCACGAAAAATATAAATTAAATATATATTTTGTAGCATATAAGTACAGTATTCACTATGAAATTTTGTACGTTTAAATATTTAATGAAAAGAAAAGAAGAAAAAAGTAGGCAATTTATATTTCTATAGATCAGAAATTTTTGCTGTTATTTAAAATTATTTACAGTTATTTAAATGGACAATCTACTTCTTTTCACAGAGAAATAAATTAAAACGTGATATAAATATATTATTTTATATCTGTAATATACAGGGTTTGTATTTTAAGTAATGAGAATATTTTTGTCCTGACGCGGCTGTACGCCAGAGGGCGCTCCGACCGGTTGGAGTCGGTAGTGGGGCCTTCGACCGTGATAACGCTCCATTCGCCCAGTCGCCTGCTGGCTGTGGTTGAGACAGGATCAAGCATGGCGTAGACGTCTTCAAAAAAGTGTGTGCAAGTTCAAAATGCAACAAAGCATTGAACAGCGTTACGCAATCAAATTTTGCGTTCGCCTTGGAAAATCGGGTGCATCAACGCTGGAAATGATTCAGCAAGCGTACGGCAGGGAAAGATTATCGTAAGCTCAAGTTTTTAGATGGCACAAAATGTTTAAAGAAGGCCGGGAGAGCGTGGAGGACGACCCCCGTGCAGGTCGCCCGTCAACATCAAGAACCGCAGAAAATGAACAGCGTGTGCGATATTTGCTGAACACGGACCGGCGTTTAAGTGTTCGCATGATCGCAGAAAAGCTAGGAATGGATAAAATGGTTGTGCACAAAATCATCAGTGATAATCTTGGGATGAGGAAGATTTGCGCCAAATTCGTGCCGAAAGTTTTAACAAAAAATGGCATCGTAACAATTCCACAGCCTCCCTACAGCCCCGACCTTGCCCCAGCAGACTTTTTCCTCTTCCCGAAAGTGAAAACCGCCCTCAAAGGGCGCCACCACGGGACCCTGGATGCTGTCAAAAGGGCTTGCACGCATGCTCTGATGGATGTTTAGGTTGGTGACTTCCAGGGAGCGTACGAAGCGTAGAAATCTCGCCTGCAGAAGTGTGTTGATGCTCAAGGAGCATATTTTGAAGACTGCTAAAGTTTTGTAGCGATATCTCTAATAAATTATTTTTTGTGGACTTATTCTCATTACTTAAAATACACACCATGTATTATTTAAATTTTGTTTCATTTTCCAAATATTTCAAGTTATCCATGTATTTTTTTTAATATGATTTTTTTAAATCTCGGATTCTTGGTTTTGTAGTTACTGCCAAAGTGATACATATTTTCAACTATACAAGATTCCGAGTTTAAAATTTTTTTTTCAAAGTTAAAAAACTAGATGTTAAAAAATCATATATTTTGAAATATTTTATGATTATAGAATAATTACAATTTAAAAAATAATTAAAGCAGCGTGTTATAATGTTACGTAAATTACTATATGTAATTTATTTCACTCTGAAAAATAGTAGTTTATTTATGTAAATAATAGTAAATAAATTTTAAAACCAGGAAAATTTTTTCGTCTATAGCAGTACCAAAATGCCTATCGTTTTAGTTTTTATTTATTTATTAATTTAACTTTACTTTTCATTAAATATATAAACGTGCAAAATTTTATCGTCAGTTATTCTAATTAAAAATCAAGAATCCGAGATTTAAAAAAAATCATATTAAGAATCTAAAAGCATATTTTTGACAAATCATGAAAATTTTGAAATGTTTTGGAACAATGAAACAAAATTACAATAATATAATACAGATTTATATCATGTATTTTAATTTATTTCACTGTAAAAAAATTAGATTATTCATTTAAATAACTGTAAATATTTTTAAATAAAAAAAAAACTTTTGGTCTGTGCATTGCCTACTTTGTTCCCTTTTACTTTTCATTAAATTATTTAAACATGCAAAATTTCATAGTTAAAACTGCACTTATATGCTACAAAATATATATTTAATTTATATTTTTCGCAAATGTTAATGATTATATATATATATTCCAATTGTGGTTCGAAAATAATTGATAGAAGTTTCGCTGCGAAAAATGAGTCTGATTGGAATGCGAACTCAAATACAAGAAATCTGGAATCCAGCGTCCTGCCAACCACGCCGCGGAGCCGCTTGCCAAAGTTAGAAATTTACTCGATTATAAACTGCAACGAAAACTGTAATTCATTTTCTCAAGACCCCCTGGGTATTTCTCTTAATGACTTTCATATATTTATATACTAACTATAATCTATCTCTACACAAACGTTCACCTCATTCTGTGTCTCCGACCTCGGAACCTCCCCTTGTGAGCTACAACCAATCGTGAGTATTTATCTAGCATGAAGGCGTCTCAACTGTCCATTAAACTGTTTCACAACTGAAGTGTGTTCACATTACAAGGGAAAAAAAGAAGCATTTTTTGCTACTCCATAGGCTTTTACAGCATCTTTAACCATACTTGAATTATCAATCATGCAGTTCAATACCATTAGCTTTCATAATTTGAATAGTAAGAACTTCTCACATAGCAATAGTTAAAAAAACAAAAAAACAAAATTAATTTTATGCGAATTTCCGTCATTTTAGGCTTTATGACTTTCTAAAGAAATTCTCGTTCAGTTTGAAAGCAAAAACTTATTTGGTTACAGAATTCGTCGGTTAAATAAGGCGAGTATTACTATTCAAAAATCTCCTAAATAGTCAGCGCTCATGTACCCAGAAAAGAATGGATGATGGAAGCGCATATTCGCTTTCTAACTTAAAAAATCTAACTTAATATCATTGCTGCTTATATTTTCTATTTATTAAATTTTTAATGCCTTAATCTTGCAATTTAATGTCATATTTTTCAATACATCTATTATGCAACCAGGCTTTATATATATATATATATATATATATATACCGCTAACCAGGCCCCTACCTGCCGGGCATGAGTGCCTAGCTTGACGAGTTAGTACCTGGACGCGGATCGGCTGTGATCCACTTGACACGAGCCTTGTTGGCATCGCTGCAGTGCTCTCTAAGTGGTTTGGTACAGTTTTCTTTGTTTGCCGGTTCATGGTTTCTATTTAACTTTGTTGAATTGGCAGATTAAAAAAAAATTAAAAAAGAGAAAGGAATTGGTCTCGTAATTTGGAACCTTGATCAGGTGACACACTTGTATTCACCTGACTAGGCACTTCCAGAGGTATAATTCATAGGGAACTTGGAGGACTTTACATCCACGACGGATGTTACATGCACCAGGCGCATAAAAAATTGTGTGTGTATTTTACTGGTTAGTAATTTAATTTTACGTTTATTTCATATTGTTCCGACACACTTTTTCTTATTCCAATTCAATTTTCCTGTTCTTATACTCTTAAAATATTAATTTAAATTCTAAAGCTGTGTTTAATTATAATATATAACTTTATATGTGCATAATTTCATGTACTTATCTATTTGAATATTTATCTTTATATTTGTATATTATATTTATATTTCTCTTTATATATACTCTATTTTTCTAGGCCACAATTTAAAATATTCCTTTCTCTTTTTTTAAATTTTAACCTATTGCATAGTACAATGTTATTCGAACAATGTCACACACAATAAATAATTCTATTGTGTTCGGTCAACACCCGAATAAATCACTTTGTCATGTTTCATATATCTTTTTAAATTATTTATTTGATTTTAAAAAGACTTCTATTACTGCTTTACCTTTATTCATGATGTAAAATGATCCAAATTACACAATTTTTATCAGAACTTGCTTTGTCTTAATATATTTAACTTATTCCGAGAAAAAATGTCTTATTGTTTGCGTTAACAGCATCCAATTTTTGACTTAATGTCAGTAATATTGCATTATTACCTATTTGATCCAACTGGTTTGTCGCTAACTTTTTTTTTTTAACTTAATAAAGGTAAAAAAAAAAAAAAGAGTGAAACACACTTTTTTCTTCTGTTATGTGAATTCGCTACCAAAATTTGGACATCCTTTTAGGCTTATCGGTGTCCTTCTGAAAATGTTTGGACTAAATTTTGAAAATTCCCTTCATATTCCCTGCCTGTGTTCCGATATATTGCTCCTACCATCCAGAATAAATCGAAAACAAGAACGAAAAATCATGCGTCAAGCATAGATTATGCCACACTTTCCAACGCTTCCAAAATAATTTTACAAATCATACCGTTTAATAAGCTAAAAGATAACATCTCAGTAATCCGAATACTTTTATTCAGCCCTGTATAGGATCTATAGATTTGTATATATACTACATAAGATGTTAAATTTTAGTTCAGTTAGGAAACGCGTAGCACAGTTTAAAATTCTCCGTCTAG
Organism: Maratus michaelseni; assembly: GCA_963931845.1. Lineage (NCBI taxonomy): Eukaryota > Metazoa > Arthropoda > Arachnida > Araneae > Salticidae > Maratus > Maratus michaelseni. The sequence goes on from OZ007599.1 coordinate 131,295,747, forward strand.
AGTTAAATAATACGAAAATGTGTTCGCGAACTTTTGTGCTTCCCTGTATAGGATATACAGAATTTATACATACCACATAATAGACAAAAAGCGAGTTAAAATTAAAATCGCGATCAGTAACTTAAAACGCACTTCCAGGAATTATTGTTAACTTACAGTAGAGAATTCTTTTGTGTGTCCCTGTAAATGAACGATGACTGCTGTACACACACTATTCTGTAGTAAGCCTCTTGAAATACACCTTAGTGATATATATAAATTTCAATGCGTTTAAAATAGGGAAACATTATTTAAATAAACCGCAGACGATTTTTCTCCATAGACGTAATGTAACAGAATTCTTTTGACTGTCCCTGTAAAGTAACTATAACAGCTATGCACACCCTATTCCATATTAAGCTTCTTCTAATGCACCTTAGTGATATATATAAATTTCAATGCGTTTAAAATAGTTAAACATTATTTAAATAAACCGTCAATGATTTTTCCCCCATAGACCGCAATGTAACGGAATTCTTTTGAGTGTCCCTGTAAAAAAACTATAAGTGCTACACACTTCCGTTGAAATAGGGAACATGCTATAGATAACGACTATAACATATAAAAATTGCAGAGCAATCCGAGCATATTTACGGGAGTTAGAGCACGGACAGACGGCAGACGGCCATACGGCCAGACAAACCGAAGTCATAAACACTTTTCAACTAGGTTGGAAAGTGTTAAAAAAAACATTTGTAACACCGTCGTATGATATATATATATATATATAAATCCTTCGTATACAGCGTTTATTTTCTAAGATTAGTCAGTCTGCAAAATGTCATCTATAAGACGTTTCTAATAGTGGTAAGGACGTTAAGAGGCCACTTCACTCACGCGAAAACACCCGCTCGCTAATGGTAATCCTACGGGAGATTTTTAAAAAAATATCTCGTTTGTATTTCAGTATTTTTAAAGGATTTTTTTTCGGCATTGGATAGTTGAAGTTGATCTCTACGTAGGCCGTTTTTCACTTTTTTGATTTTGTTTACATATAGGGTAAATGTACCAATAGTCGGCCACTTAACTGTTTTTTTGTATATAAACCATAACGTAGAATTTTTAAAAAACGACACAACATTTTTAACAGTGATATATGTTAAAACATACGTTTCTTATTATGTTTCAGCAATTATTTTTAAAAAACACGGTAATAGTTTTTTTTTAGACAAAGTTAAGTTCAAAAAGGGCAAGTTCTCCAATAGTCGGCCACTTTAAAGCTAATGTTCGGCCATCACTGCACCAATAGTCGGCCACTTCAGAATTTTGTCACTTTCTTCTATCTTTACAAGAAGAAAGTATTGGATTCATGAAAATTTTCGACTTCTGGTTTTCGACGGATTTATACGTTTTAGAAGGTCCTGAACACGATTTGACTGTTTTTAGAAAATGTCTGTCTGTGACTCTGTCTGTCTGTCTGTCTGTATGTGACAACAATTTTGTGGGCGCTCTATCTCAAGAACTAATACTCGGAATTTAATAAAACTTTATATTCAGTGAGTCCCTGATATAAATGGGTGCTGATTAGTTTTTGGTAAATATCGGCCGGCAGGTGGCGCTGCTATGCGGCATTTTTCGCGATTTCCGCAATAGCTCTATCTCAAGAACTAATGCTCGGAATTTGATAAAACTTTAGATTCAGTTAGTCCCTGATATAAATTGGTGCTGATTAGTTTTTGGTAAAAATCGCCCGGCAGGTGGCGCTGCTATGCAGCATTTTTCGCGATTTCCGCAATAGCTCTATCTTAAGAACTAATGCTCGGATTTTAATAAAACTTTAGATTCAGTTAGTCCCTGATATAAATTGATGCTGATTAGTTTTTGGTAAAAATCGCCCGGCAGGTGGCGCTGCTATGCAGCATTTTTCGCGATTTCCGCAATAGCTCTATCTCAAGATCTAATCCTCGGAATTTAATAAAACTTTATATTCAGTTAGTCCGTGATATAAGTTGGTGCTGATTAGTTTTTGGTAAAAATCGCCCAGCAGGTGGCGCTGTTATGCAGCATTTTTCGAGATTTCCGCAATAGCTCTATCTCACGAACTAATACTCGGAATTTAGTAAAACCTTATATTCAGTTAGTCCCTGATATAAATTGATGCTGATTAGTTTTTGGTAAAAATCGCCCTTCAGGTGGCGCTGCTATGCAGCATTTTTCGCGATTTCCGCAATAGCTCCATCTTAAGAACTAATGCTCGGATTTTAATAACACTTTAGATTCAGTTAGTCCCTGATATAAATTGATGCTGATTAGTTTTTGGTAAAAATCGCCCGGCAGGTGGCGCTGCTATGCAGCATTTTCCGCGATTGCCGCAAAAGCTCTATCTCACGAACTAATACTCGGAATTTAGTAAAACCTTATATTCAGTTAGTCCCTGATATAAATTGATGCTGATTAGTTTTTGGTAAAAATCGCCCAGCAGGTGGCGCTGCTATGCAGCATTTTTCGCGATTTCCGCAATATCTCTATCTCAAGATCTAATCCTCGGAATTTAATAAAACTTTATATTCAGTTAGTCCGTGATATAAGTTGGTGCTGATTAGTTTTTGGTAAAAATCGCCCAGCAGGTGGCGCTGTTATGCAGCATTTTTCGCGATTTCCGCAATAGAGCTCTATCTCAAGATCTAATCCTCGGAATTTAATAAAACTTTATATTCAGTTAGTCCGTGATATAAGTTGGTGCTGATTAGTTTTTGGTAAAAATCGCCCAGCAGGTGGCGCTGTTATGCAGCATTTTTCGAGATTTCCGCAATAGCTCTATCTCACGAACTAATACTCGGAATTTAGTAAAACCTTATATTCAGTTAGTCTCTGATGTAAATTGGTGCTGATTAGTTTTTGGTACAAATCGACCAGCAGGTGGCGCTGCTATGGAGCATTTTGCAGGATTTACACGATTTTAGTGATAGTCATATATCAAGAAATAATGCACAGAATTTAATGAAACTTGAGCTTCAGTTAGACCTTGATATAAATTGCTGCTGATTTGTTTTAGTGTATGCGAAACCTGTGTGAGATAGAAGAAAGTTTTGGGATTGACACATTCAACTAGTTTTACCTGGAAAACGACGCTAACAAATTTTACTGAATTTTGCATTCTACCATTTTCGGTTATAAGAAGGTGATTGAGCTATCTCACATGTTCGAGAAAATTAAATTAGTGTGTCATTTAGGGTCACTGCGGGTAAAGCTAATTTTATTTTATCTGCTAAATGGCTTTAACGATTTTGACTAAGTTTTGTATCCTACATTTTTGGGATACAATAAGACCATTGGACTGGGTCGCATGTTCGAGAAAATTTCATTAGTAGGTCATATGATATGGGGGTCACTATGGGTTAAATAAATTTTATCTAAAAAACGGCTCTAACGATTTTGACTAAATTTTGCATCCTACCGTTTTGGGGTACGAAAAGATCATTGGTTGGGTCACATGTTTGAGAAAATTCGATTAGTGGGTCATTTTAGGGTCACTACGGGTCAAACTAATTTTATCTAAAAACGACAAACGATTTTGACTAAATTTTGTATCCTACCGATTTGGTGTACGAAAAGACTAATGGGCTGGGTCACAAGTTAAGGGTCACATGTTAAGGTCCAAGGTAATTTTATCTTATCTAATAAATGTCTTTAACGATTTTGACTACGTTTTGTGTCCTAACTTTTTGGGATACAAGAAAACCATTTGGCTGGGTCACATGTTCGAGAAAATTCGATTAGTGGGTCATTTGGCGGTCACTATGGGTCAAACAAATTGCATTAAAAAACGGTTTAAGCGATTTTGACTAAATTTTGTATGCTACAGTCGACTGCAAAAAAAAAAAAATAATAATAATAAATAAAAATAAATAAACGCTGGTACCCCTTCTGGTCGCGCTCAAATTGAAGTTAGTTTAAAGTGGGTTTTGAATCGAATTATGCATTTTGAATCCCGCAGTGGAAAAGCGAAGGGAGGGGCAGTCCCAACTGCCGCAATCCAATCTAGTTGTTTTAACACTTTTCAACAGAATTGAAAAGCAAATAATGGGGGTACCAACTGCCGCATCTAATCGAGTTGCTTTTAACACTTTTCAACATAGTTGAAAAGCAAATATGCATACATTCGTGCATCAGCGAAGGGGCGATCGCAATTGCCGCATCACGGCATTCCGATCTAGTTGTTTTAACACTTTTAAGCATTTTGAGCATGAAATATATTTAGTATGTAGTTTATTAGTATACGAGTTCATTTTGAACCCCGCAGTGGAAAAGCGTAGGGAGGGGTGGTCCCAACTGCCGCATTCCAATCTAGTTGTTTTAACACTTTTCAACAGAATTGAAAAGCAAATAATGGGGGTACCAACTGCCGCATCTAATCGAGTTGCTTTTAACACTTTTCAACATAGTTGAAAAGCAAATATGCATACATTCGTGCATCAGCGAAGGGGCGATCGCAATTGCCGCATCACGGCATTCCGATCTAGTTGTTTTAACACTTTTAAGCATTTTGAGCATGAAATATATTTAGTATGTAGTTTATTAGTATACGAGTTCATTTTGAACCCCGCAGTGGAAAAGCGTAGGGAGGGGTGGTCCCAACTGCCGCATTCCAATCTAGTTGTTTTAACACTTTTCAACAGAATTGAAAAGCAAATAATGGGGGTACCAACTGCCGCATCTAATCGAGTTGCTTTTAACACTTTTCAACATAGTTGAAAAGCAAATATGCATACATTCGTGCATCAGCGAAGGGGCGGTCCCAACTGCTGCATAAAGTCATTCCGATCTAATTGTTTTAACACTTTTATGCATTTTGAACATGAAATATATTTAGTATGTAGTTATTAGTATACGAGTTCATTTGGAACCCCGCAGTGGAAAAGCGTAGGGAGGGGCGGTCCCAACTGCCGCATTCCAATCTAGTTGTTTTAATACTTTTCAACAGACTTGAAAAGCAAATAATGAGGGTACCAACTGCCGCATCTAATCTAGTTTAAGAAAAAGCTACTGTGTACGAGCATTTGCGACTTTAAAGTAACCCCGATATCGAATATCAGTTTTCTATCCCTATTAATTCTAAATAAATCATAATTTAGAATGATAAACAACAATTACTGATAATTTCAATTTTTTAAATTTCGAATTTTATAGAAACCATTCTTTGCGAGAGCTTACATCTTAAAAGAAATCCCCATGCAAAATTTGAAGTTTCAAAGCCACAGAAATTGCAATTAAAAAAAATTTTTAGTTGCTTTTAAATTTCTAATTTTTTAGAAACTGTTCGGCTACGGTCAGACCACTTACGTATGGAAAAGGTTATCCATGTCTAATTTCAAGTTTCTACTCTAAACTTTATTTAAAAAACATAATTCAGAACATTTTCCTCTCATTTCAGCATTCTAAATTTCCAAATTTTTAGAAGCCTTTCTGAGCCGGTTGTTTATGTCTTAAAATTGACCACCATGCCAAATTTTAAGTTTCCAGCAACAAAACTATCACAGATTTTGAAACTTTAGAACGCTTATTTGGTTCTGTACCCTTTGAAATTCCGTTTTTTTAAGAAACTATTTCGTACCAGCGTTTACATATTAAAAATGACAGAATTAGGAAATTTTAAATTTCTCTCCCTAGTAATTCCATATAAATCGTAATTTAGAATGTTTTTAGAATATTCACTGTTTTTTTCATTTTCTAAAATTCCCCCTTTTTTAATTGCCTTGATCCAGAATTTACCTCTTAAAAGTAACAGACATGTTAAATTTCAAATTTATATTCCTAACAATTCTACATGAATTGTAATTTAGAACTTATTCCACTCATTTCACACTTTTAAATTTCGAATTTATTAGAAAACAAAAACCATGCCAACTTTCAAGAGGGCAAAAAGGGCACGTTTGGAATGTTTTTTGCTCATCCATCTACTTACGAAAAGTGGTCCTGACGTAAAATATAGTATATGTCGGAGCACAGACTGCCACCTTTACTTTTGAAATTATTTCGGTAGTTCTAGTAGTTTCCCGTACAAACAAACAAACAAGCACGTAAAAAAAGATTTTTTTTATATAAAATTATTTTAGATGTAGAGATAAAGTTATATCTATCAAACAATAAAAAAAAAAGTGGCACTCCGGGAGTGCCGACAGAAGTGAAAACTTGAACAATTACGTGTGTATTTTTTGAATCGTGTGGAAATGTTTTATTGTGCAGGAAATACTATTAAATCAAGTGTTTTTTTATTCATTATTATAAACTACTACTACAAAAATTATATTACAATTTTCATTTAATGCGCTATTGTGCATGAAAAATCATGCATATTATTTTACATACAAAAATTTCGGGAACCAGACTTCAGTCGCACTATACCGCTCACATTTTTCTGCGTTATTATACCGCTTACTATACCGCTTACTATACCGCTTCTATACCACTTACTATACAGCTTACTATACCGCTTACTATAACGCTTACTATACCGCTTACATTTTTCTGCGCTTACTATACCGCTTACTATACTGCTTACATTTTTCTGCGCTTCCTATACCTTACTATACCTCTTACATTTTTCTACGTTTACTATACCGCTAACTATACCACTTACATTTTTCTGCGTTTACTATACCGCTTACTATACCACTTACATTCTTTCTGTGTTACTATACTGCTTACTATACAGCTTACTATACCGCTTACTATGCCGCTTACATTTTTCTGCGTTACTATACCGCGTACTATACCGCTTACATTTTTCTGCGCTTACTATACCGCTTACTATACCACTTACATTTTTCTGCGTTTACTATACCGCTTACATTTTTTCTGTTTTACTATACCGCTTACATTTTTCTGCGCTTACTATACCGCTTCTACAGCATTTACTATACAGCTTACTATACCGCTTACTATAACGCTTACTATACCACTTACATTTTTCTGCGTTACTATACCGCGTACTATACCGCTTACAATTTTCTGCGCTTACTATACCGCTTCTATACCACTTACTATACAGCTTACTATACCGCTTACTATAACGCTTACTTCACCGCTTACATTTTTCTGCGCTTACTATACCGCTTACTATACTGCTTACATTTTTCTGCGCTTCCTATACCTTACTATACCTCTTACATTTTTCTACGTTTACTATACCGCTAACTATACCACTTACATTTTTCTGCGTTTACTATACCGCTTACTATACCACTTACATTTTTTCTGTGTTACTATACCGCTTACTATACAGCTTACTATACCGCTTACTATGCCGCTTACATTTTTCTGCGCTTACTATACCGCTTCTACAGCATTTACTATACAGCTTACTATACCGCTTACTATACCGCTTACATTTTTCTGCGTTACTATACCGCGTACTATACCGCTTACAATTTTCTGCGCTTACTATACCGCTTCTATACCACTTACTATACAGCTTACTATACCGCTTACTATACCGCTTACATTTTTCTGCGCTTACTATACCGCTTACTATACTGCTTACATTTTCTGCGCTTCCTATACCTTACTATACCTCTTACATTTTTCTACGTTTACTATACCGCTAACTATACCACTTACATTTTTCTGCGTTTACTATACCGCTTACTATACCACTTACATTTTTTCTGTGTTACTGTACCGCTTACTATACAGCTTACTATACCGCTTACTATGCCGCTTACATTTTTCTGCGTTACTATACCGCTTACATTTTTCTGCGCTTACTATACCGCTTACTATACCACTTACATTTTTCTGCGTTTACTATACCGCTTACATTTTTTCTGTTTTACTATACCGCTTACATTTTTCTGCGCTTACTATACCGCTTCTACAGCATTTACTATACAGCTTACTATACCGCTTACTATAACGCTTACTATACCGCTTACATTTGTCTGCGTTACTATACCGCGTACTATACCGCTTACAATTTTCTGCGCTTACTATACCGCTTACTATACTGCTAACATTTTTCTGCGCTTCCTCTACCTTACTATACCGCTTACATTTTCTACGTTATTATACCACTTACATATTTCTGCTTTACTATACCGCTTACTATGTCGCGTACTATACCGCTTACATTTTTCTGCGCTTACTATACCGCTTACTATGCCGCTTACATTTTTCTGCGCTTACTATACCGCTTACTATGCCGCTTACATTTTTCTGCGCTTACTATACCGCTTACATTTTTCTGCGTTTACTATACAGCTTACATTTTTTCTGTGTTACTATACCGCTTACATTTTTCTGCGCTTAACATACCGCTTCTATACCGCTTGCTATACAGCTTACTATACAGCTTACTATACCGCTTACATTTTTCTGTGCTTAGTATACCACTTACATTTTTCTGCGCTTACTATAACGCTTACTATACCGCGGTGCAATAGCGCACAGGCAAGCTTGCGCCGCGCCCGTCCCGCCCTAGATCATACCTAACTATACACAATACATGCACATACTTATATACAGAGGTGTCGGTTGCAGTAACAGTGTCGCGAGTTCAATGGTTTTTTCCCATCTCAAAAAATGCCCAACGCGCCTAAAGAAGTTTTCACTTCAATAAACTCAAAAAGTACAATACGTTATGTATTCATTATTCAGCTCCTGGTGGCCGACTTTTGGATATGTAAGTAAAATTAATACCCAATGGTCGGCCACATTAAAATTAATTAAAAGCAACAAATTTATTTACTTTTTATAATCAAAAACATTAATTTATTTACCCTGCTAATATTCTAGCCTTATAATTTTAGAAAAAAATAAAAAATTAATTAATACTTGCCTTTTAAAATAATTGCCATCTGTTAACAAAAAAATAGGGAAAATGGCGATTTGACCTCAATCTTGAAAAAAATGGCTGATTACAAATTCAATAAAAGTACCCATAATTCTTTGGTGATGGTTTATGACTTATGAAAGATGGTTGCATGTAACCAAATTGTAATATTTCATTTAGAACCAAAAATAAGCTATGCGTAAGGCATTTTATCTCAATGTGGCCGACTATTGGGGGGTGGCCGACTATTGGTACATTTACCCTATATATATATTATGAGGATACTTTCACTTTCGTAACCGGTTTCGAAAGTGACAGTATCCTCATAAAAAAAAAAAAAAAACTGTATATTACTTTTAAATGCTAAAGGTGTAAAATTAACAACTATAATATAAATTAAAATAATTTTTATTAGTTGTTTTACATGTTTCGACTCTTGCTGAGTGATTTTCAAAAACAAAATGAGAATATTCTAAAGCGCGCTTTAGAATATTCTCATTTTGTTTTTGAAAATCACTCAGCAAGAGTCGAAACATGTAAAACAACTAATAAAAGTTATTTTAATTTATATTATAGTTGTTAATTTTACACCTTTAGCATTTAAAAGTAATATACTATTACAAGGTGTTATATTTTATTATATTGTTAAAAAAAACCTGCAACCAAAATCGAAAAGTAGATCAACCTCAGCCACCCAATGCAAAAAATCATTTAAAAATATTGAAATACAAACGAGATATTAAAAAAAATAATATTCTCCCATAGGATCAACATTAGCACGAGGGTGTTTTCTCGCGAGTGAAGTAGCCTCTTAACTACTATACGCAAGCTCGAATTCCGGTTCAAGCAAATATATTTGGATTTCACTTTAAACGGATGTGCCGGTGTGTTTCATCCTCATGTGTAAAAGATGACCTTAGCTCCTTTAAGCTTACCAATTAATCAACTATAAGGAGACATGACGAGATACATCACGAGACATGATTCTGAACTAATTTTTTTTTTAAAATTCCTTACCTGCACCTATGCTCTTAAATCCATTATGATGGAAATAGTTATCACTAAACATCTACCTATCCTGAGACATCTACATATCTGCTTAATCATATTATGCATCTCCGATGTTCATCTCCCCACTTTGCCCCCCCCCCCAAAGGGTACTTTATAAATTTTGCACACAACCCTCATGTTATATATCATTGGAAAGGTCTGTGACCACTTAATCATATTATGCATCTCAAATGTCCAACTCCCCACTTTGCCCCCCCCACCCCCCCAAGGGATACTTTTCTAAATTTTGTTGACACCCCTCATGTCATATATTGTTGGAAAGGTCTGTGACTGCTTAATCATATTATGCATCTCCGATGTTCATCTCCCCACTTTGCCCCCCCCCTCCCCAAGGGGTACTTTCTAAATTTTGCACACAACCCTCATGTTATATATCATTGGAAAGGTCTGTGACCACTTAATCATATTATGCATCTCAAATGTCCAACTCCCCACTTTGCCCCCCCCACCCCCCCAAGGGATACTTTTCTAAATTTTGTTGACACCCCTCATGTCATATATTGTTGGAAAGGTCTGTGACTGCTTAATCATATTATGCATCTCCGATGTTCATCTCCCCACTTTGACCCCCCCCCCCCTCCCCAAGGGGTACTTTCTAAATTTTGCACACAACCCTCATGTTATATATCATTGGAAAGGCCTGTGACCACTTATATCATATTATGCATCTCCGATGCCCATCTCCCCACTTTGCCCCCACCCCCCAAGGGGTACTTTCTAAATTTTGCACACAACCCTCATGTTATATATCATTGGAAAGGTCTGTGACCACTTAATCATATTATCCTCCCCACTATGAAATTTGTCAAGTTAAAGCAACTATAAATTTTATTTTTATGGTACTATCAAGTTGTTTGCCGTCAAATTTTGACGGGTTCCATCTAGTATATCTTATTGCCCCCTTGGGGGGAAAGTGAGATTTTCTTTCCTTTGAAAATTCTCTTATTATTCGTTGCTCATTCCCCCACACCCATTATCATATGAAGTTTCTCCTCTTTAGTCCCAGTAGATTTTGAGATCTTAGCGATTGTATAAGAAAAATATAAATTTTAAAAATTCATCCTTAAAAAATATTTAAAAAAAAAAAAAAAACAGATTTCGCGGTGTTTAAGGCTGCGTATAGACCAAATACTGCGACAAGAGTCGGAAATTATTTATTTGGACTTTCTTTTCCGAAATTTTGTGATCAGTTGTGACATTTTTTATTGTTCTTCAAAGGTTTCGAAGCAAAGCGCACAGAATTGGCAAAAGAAATTCTCCATAGGGAGGGGTTAAACATGTCAGGGACCCTCTTCCACTATGGTCGTATTTTGTTGTCGAACGGCGAAAGAATGACCACATCAAAGAAGCCGATAAAAGTACTTCAAGCTTTCGCATAGGTGTAGATCTTTTCTTAAATGGATGTTTATAGACTACAAAAGCGTCACGCAATGAGGTCAGATGATTTCAAACAAGGTAATTTTTCCATTGTGTGAAGGAGTTACCACCAGGAAATGCATAGCAACGTCTTGTTTGGAACCTCCAATGATGTCAACCAGTGAAACCTGTCTAAAACTGATTTCTCCCGCTTTCTTTACAATTCCGTTTTATCAGGTTTCGCTGGATAGATAGTGAAACCTCTGAAAAAAGAATTTGTTCATAGTAAAGTACCGTCATAAATAGAAAATTTTTATGGTCCCAATAGAAATTGGCCCTACAATTATCCCTGCTAAGACGAAAACCTGTCTAAAACGGAATTTCCCCCGTCTTTAGCGATTCTGATTTAGCACATTTTACTGTATGAAGGAATAATTTAGTGAGCGACATATGTTCCAGTTAAAAATCTGGCCCCGCTCATAGACCTAACTACACCTATGGGTACTGGCCTATATCCACAGCGAAATTATTTCCATAAAGGAGTAACGCGATCATGTTTAAATATATGATAATAGCCATCTAATTTTTAAAAAAGTTAAAAAGACTTAAGTACATAAATATTTGGGTCATATTTTGGGGGAAATATGTCACTTGGGTTGGTTTAACATATATCCGCCTTTGATATTCTTTTCTAGATTTTATTGAATCTCACAATGTTTTAAGATCAGCGACAGTATTCCCAGATTCACAATCTAACAATAAATGAGCGTATGTAGGTTATCACGAATCATATCACCTTTGAGAAAAAAAGACAAAAATGAATCACATTTTCTAAAGTTAAAAATAACTTTTTTGCATCCGTATATTTAAGTGTCGCATGTAAACAATACAAATGTTTCCGTTTCAAAATATCCCAGAAACCTTATCTGGGATTTAGGAAACTCACTAATAATACACAAATAGAAAGTGAAACGCTATCGTGTCATTTAAAATATATAAATGGGCGAATCCGGGAACATCTTAAAGCAATTACTCTGAGTAATATACATTTTTTACTCTTATTCCAGGTAAATCTCACAGGAAGAACCTTTGTCTGATTATTTAGCTGGAAAAGAAATTACATAATCAAATTATCCAAACTTTGTTGGAATCTCTGTTTTAATTTTTATACATTTTAAGGGCTTGTTCCGTTTACGAACCAGTCATTGTGTCAACAAAGCTCGGTGAAATAAAAACCACAATCGTATCACTGGTTTTTCAAATGGTTTCGAGAGAAATAACCACTCTTAATAATCAAAATCATGCCTGCTCCAATACTGTCATCGCGGTCTCATGTAAGTTTCGTTTTTTTTTTCTACATTTTAACTCAAAATTTCTAATTTCGAATAGTAACGAAAAATGTGTTTTTTAAAAAGAAATTCATCTTGTGTTTTAGATTTAACAGATATGCTAAAAGTGGCATGCATTTTTTTTTTTTTCAGCAAAACGATTTTGAATGTTAATAATTTTTATTGCTATTTTAACTTAGAAGATATTTAGTTTACGCCGATTAACCAATGTTTTATATACAATGGAACTTTAATCCATTTAAACTCAAAAACTTGTTATCATGCCTGCTCCAATACTGTCTACGCGGTCTCATGTAAGTGGTTTAGTATATTTTTTCTACACTTTAACTAAAAATTTCTAATTTCGAATAGTAATGAAAAATGTATTTTTTAAAAAGAAATTTATCTTGTGTTTTAGATTTAGCAGATATAACTAAAAGTGGCGTGCATTTTTTTTTTCAGTAAAACAATATTGAATAATAATATATTTTTTTTCTTATTTTAACTTAGAAGGTATTTAGTTTACGTCGATTAACCATTGTTTTATATACATCTGGAACTTTAATCCATTTAAACTCAAAATCTTGCTATCAATAACATGCCTGCTACAACAGTGTCAACGCGGTCTCATGTAAGTGGTTTAATTTTTTTCTACATTTTAACTAAAAATTTCTAATTTCGAATAGTAACGAAAAATGTATTTTTAATAAAAGAAATCTATCTTGTGTTTTAGATTTAACAGATATAACTAAAATTGGCGTGTATTCTATTTTTTTGTCAGTAAAAACAATTTTAACTATTAATATTTTTTATTATATCTTAACTTAGATGATATTTAGTTTACACCGATTAACCATTGTTTTATATACATCTAGAACTTTAATCCATTTAAACTCAAAAATTTGTTATCAATATCAAGCCTGCTTCAATACTGTCATCGCGATCTCATGTAAGTGGTTTATTTATTTATTTTTACTTTTACTCATTCTTTTTTGCATTTTAACTCAAAATTTCTAATTTCGAATAGTAATGAAAAATGTATTTTTTAAAAAGAAATTTATCTTGTGTTTTAGATTTAACAGATATCTAAAAGTGGCGTGCATTCTATTTTTTTCAGTAAAACGATTTTAAATATTAATAATTTTTATTATTATTTTAACTTAGAAGGTATTTAATTTACGCCTATTAACCATTGTTTTATGTATATCTGGAACTTTCATCCATTTAAACTCAAAACCAATACTGCCAACGCGGTCTCATGTAAGTGGTTTAATTTTTTTTCTCCATTTTAACTCAAAATTTCGAATAGTAATGAAAAATGTATTTTTTAAAAAGAAATTTATCTTGTGTTTTAGATTTAACATATATCTAAAAGTGGCGTGCATTCTATATTTTTTTTCAGTAAAACGATTTTAAATATTAATAATTTTTATTATTATTTTAACTTAGAAGTTATTTAGTTTACACCGATTAACCATCGTTTTACATATATCTGGAACTTTAATCCATTTAAACTAAAAAACTTCTTATCAGTATCATCAACGCGGTCTCATGTAAGTAGTTTCGTTTCTTTCTACATTTTAACTCAAAATTTCGAATTTAGAATAGTAATGAAAAATATATTTTTTAAAAAGGAAATCTATCTTGTGTTTTAGATTTAACAGATCTATAACTAAAAGTGGCGTGCATTCTATTTTTTTTTTTCAGTAAAACGATTTTGAATATTAATAATTTATATTATTATTTTAACTTAGAAGATATTTAGTTTACGACGATTAACCATTGTTTTATATACATCTGGAACTTTAATCCATTTAAACTTAAAAACTTGTCATCAATATCATACCTGTTCCAATACTGTCAACGTGGTCTCCTGTAAGTGGTTTCATTTTTTTTCTACATTATAACTCAAAAATTTTAATTTAGAATAGTAATAAAAAATGTATTTTTTTAAAAGAAATTTTTAAAAAATTCTATTTTTTTTTTCAGTAAAACGATTTTGAATAATAATATTTTTTATTATTATTTTAAATTAGAAGATTTTTAGTTTACGCCAATTAACCATTGTTTTATATACATCTGTCTAACTTTAATCTATTTAACTCAAAAACTTGTTATTCTGTGTTGATTAAAATATTTTAATTTTTTGTACATTTGATGAAAAGAGAGCCTATTCTTGCTTAGTGTGCCTTTAAGACAAATAAAAAATATAAATTTGTGATCCGGTATTGCTAAATAGTTTTAATCTTTAAGATAATTTTAACATGATTAACATTATTTAATTTTAACATTCGTTCATTTATTTACAAAAAATAGCTCTAAATAAACTTTTTGAAAAACGTGATGTCACAATAGAGTGGGAAGGTTTCACTTGAGTGTAACAACCTTTGACATAGGGGGATAAGGGGTAAAAATCATCATCAGATTTGTGTGAAATAATTAATGGATGACCCCTAATGCTGAAAATATAATACAATTTCCCACGAATGTGTCTTGGTATTTGAGGTACATAGTAATTTCCTAGCAATAGATGGTTGGAACTGGATATCATTAGCTGAATGTATTTCTCCATATTGTGAAATAGGGAAAGCTAAGGTAAGACTTCCTTAATATATCGGGACAAACAGCGTTAAGGATGTTCGTCAGTCAGTTCTCCGATCTCCCTCTCCAATGTTAAACCTATGGACATAGAATGCATTTTGCACATATTTTTCAAATATCTTCTCAGAAAATTCATATTTTTAACATATTTTTTTTTCTGTGTACTCTTCTTAACCCTTTCAGGAGCAAAGTACTTCTATTCGTAAAATGCTGAAATGATTGAATGACACCAGAATTTACAAACAAATGTATTTGAAAATAAGTAAAAGCTTTTCTTCACTTACTTAATAAAAGGCAAATTTTCATCCCAAAATTCTGGTGGCATTTAGGGATTGAAATTAGGTAGTCCAAAAATGAACCACTCCCCTTCATGGGGTTAAAAGATGTATCTTTCTTTTTTAGTTGACAAAATATTTCTAAACTTTCTGTACTTAATTTTATTTGAAATGTTAAATTATTACAGCTCGTCTACTTCGCTTAGATTTTAACGTATAAAATATAAAATTAAGTATATAATTTAGAAATATTTTGTCAACTTAAAAAGAAAGGGACGTCTTTTAAAACGAGTACACAGAAAAAAAAATAAAAGTAGTAATTTCCTAATGAGATATTTAAAAAATTCAAATGCATTCCAGGCCCGAAGTCTTAACATTAGTGAGGAGAAATTGAGATAACGATTAAATTATATATTTTTGCAACTGTGTTTTTAAATGGTGTTAATGTTTTAAAACTGTAATATGGTATTTGAACGTATTTTTGATAACGATTAAATTATAGGATATTTTTTACATCTGTGTTTTTAAATGGTTTTAATGTTTTAAAACTTTCATTTTCTATTTGCACCTATTTTAGCGACGATTAAATTATGAAATCAATGTATTTACGCTGTGTATTTTATTTGTAGTTGCTTATGATAATCAGATACGTAACTAAAATCTGAAAGAACTCTAAGCTTAAAAAAAAATTCGGTATGAATGTGAAACAGAGTGGAATATTAGTATATATATCATTAGAGTATCTCATTCAAAAGTTCATGTACATTTTGAAGGGCGAACCATTTTAAACATTTAAAAGAATGGTAATCACTGACCAATGAATTTCAACATAGAAGTTACTCCTGCTATTTGTTCATTCTTTAACATAAAGTAATTCATTGGGAAATATTTATAGGAACTTTTTCGTATTTCATGTTAACTTGGAGATTTTTCAAATATATATATATATATATATATATATATATATAATATATATATTAATCTTTCAGCTACAAATTTTTTTGAACGCATAGTGATAAATAAATCCAAATCAAGCTTTTCATTTAGCTTAGATATTTGAAAGTAGTATAATATATTCCTTTTAAATGCTAAAGGTGTAAATTAACAACATAATACAAATTAAAACAACTTTTATTAGTTGTTTTACATGTTTCGACTCTTTCCAAGTCATTTTTAAAAACAAAATGAGTATATTCTAAAATTGCACGGGCTTTGAAGTTATTATTTTCATGTGCTTTTTTAAAAAATACGCACGTTATCTATTATTTTTTTACTTGGTTGTTTATTTTCATATCTGTGACCATGGAGTAACTCGACCCACAGTTTCGGTAAATTAAAAGATGCCGCATCGTTACATATTGTATTTTTTGCGTGTTAGTATCTCTATGGTTTCTCTTATTATGGACGGATAGTATAGACTGGAGGGAAATATTATTTTACTTTCATTGAAATTTATTTGGATGGTTTCTTCTTGATATAATCTTGCTAGGGCTGTAGTTTTTCTATCATATTTAATATCGGCTATATGCTCTTTTTTCCTGTAATTAAATTTCTTTCTGGTCATGCCTATGTAGTAATTCTTGGATCCGTCTTCTTTAATAAAAGGTATTTCATACACTCCTGAATTATGTTTGTATTATGTTGTTGATTTACACCTTTAGCATTTAAAAGGAATATATTATTACAAGGTGTTATAATTTATTATATTGTAGTATAATATTCTTTAAAATGTGAATTCCTCGTATTTTTCCTCTATTTTAGCTGTATGATCCGATCCTACCGCATATATGTCCCACACTTCCTGCAATTGAGGGAGTATTGGAACAAACATTTCCCAGCTTTCAAATTGTTTAGAAATTAAAATTTTCAAACTTTTTTTACTTTCAGATAACATTAAATATATGTGATTAACACAATTATATCCAAAACTGAGAAGAATATATTTTGAGTATGAGAAGCTTTTACTTCATATTCCTGCCTCTTTCTCCTACATATATTGAAATTTGTCTTCTTAACTTATATTTATTTGCAAAAAAAAAAAAAAAAAAAAAAAAAAAAAAAGGCTAAATGTGAATCGAAAGACATTTCTTTGAAAGATTTACAGCGTGAAAATGCAATAATGTTTTTTCTTGCTTTAAAGATTACCGTATCTTTCGAAGAAAGACGCAAAAAGATAATAGACAAAGAATACACATTTTATCGGTCAATAAAACGAATAAATATAAAAATTATAGTTTTGTAATACAACCGCTTACCTTTGGATTATTATGTGGCGTGAAAGTGATCTATTTGGTTGCAACATGTTTCATAATCAATGGCAGTTTAGGTAATTTAGGTCATATGACCACCTGACATTCCACTTCTGTCTCAGTTTCAAACATAATTTATACAGTTTATGTCATTTTTAGTCTGATACTAATAGACTTTGAGCAAATTATCTCGTATAGGATAAGATTTTTTCTTCTTTTTTTTTTCTTTTTGCAGGTCTTTCTTTATATAAATGCGCTACAATTGGTTACTTTTTATTTACATGCTCAGTTTTAATCGTTATTTTAATACAACTATGAAATATTATTTTTAACATGCAAAATATTGAACTACTAAACTGTATAAAGTATACTCGACACAATAAATTCACCTTTGTTTGTTATATAAAAATATGAAAACATTCATGAAAAATGATTCTTTAAAATTTATTACTAAAATAGGTGTTGATAAAATACATACAAAAGGTTTTAAAAAACTTTAAAAACCGTAGATGTTAACAGTATATAAAAGTTCTCCGAGCGCTTTCGGCTAAATCTAAGCCATTATTAGGAGGAAGTCAGTGGAGAAAAAACTGAATGTTTCTGAACTTTTTAAAACCTTTTGTATATATTTTATAATAATAAATTTTAATGAATCATTTTTCATGAATGTTTTCATATTTTATATACAAAATATTGAACATTGGAAAGAAAAATTCTCTCAACTAGAACAACACTTTTTTTTTTACATTCCTTTTATGAAGTTTTTGTATTTTAAAAGTCAATTATTGTTTCTGCGGTTAATAAACGGATCATTTTTTATATTTTACTTTCGCTCCAGCTAACATTTTTTTGTGTTATATTTCCAGTTTTTGTTCTTTTTTGACAGTTTACATCTGCAATTTCTTAAATTATACTTAAGGTGGTCCTACACACACTTTATTATATTTATAATTGTTTTTTAACTCAATATATATATATATATATATATATATATATATATATATATATATATATATATATATATATATATTAATTTTTAAATGTGAAATCTTTAAATTTTAACTTTTAAAAATAATAATTTTAGCCATATTTGATACATTTTATGAAAAAATAAATCTTTTTGCTAATTTTTTTTTAAGTATAGAAAATAATAAATATACTTTCGGAATTTACAAAAATATTTATTTTTTAGAAGAATAAATTTATGAGTTTTTTTTATTACGAAAATCACATTTTCAACATTTTCTTCCAAACAAAAAATCCCAACGGCAATTTAAAGAATATGTAACTGAGAAACACTGTCATGTACTAACTTTACCTTTCATGGAAATTTTGATACATCAATTTTAACATGACAAATCTTCTGAGATAAATGCATTAAAGTTTTGTAAAAAAGCGCACCAACCTCAGCCAGTACAACATAAAGGAGAATGAAAAACAGTGCTGTTATGTCAAAATACTTGCTGTTTATCCTAGTCCTTAAAACTGTTTTATTTTGATTAGTGCTCCCGACGCGATACATATTTCAGTTATACGTTTAACGGATTTACGTATATTTGAATTACGTATATTTAATACGTATATTTGAAATACGTATACATAAAATTATGCGTTTAAACGTATCCGGATACGTATAAGCATATACCGGTTAAACGTATAATTCAATTATACGTATATTTCAAATATACGTATTTACTTTTAATACGAATGGACTTCATTAGTGTTACGTCACTGAACTGAGAAAAAGCTGGAATTCGTGGCATTACCGTAGCAATCTGCATAATATGTTTCATACATAGGTTCTTGTTATTTATCCCTATAAATATTTTAATTAATTTATGTTACATCTAATTTTTATTGAATTAAGTGATAAAAGGTTATATAAATTTGCTGGAGCAATATAAATTGTTTTATATTTCTTAAATTTGCCATTATGGTTGTTATATGCCATTGTGAACGCAGAACTCTAGCGGGTGTTTCTCCATGTCTCTGATCCGCAGACCAGCAGGAGAAAAATCATCTGTTTTCACGCAATGCATAAAAACCGTGTAAACGTTTATACGTTTAACCACTGGGGTAAGATCCGTATATACACTGTGTCGTATATACTGTTTTGTATAATACGTATAACCGCCTTGGCCGTATCATACGTATCCAAAATGTGTACCCCGTATAATACGTATTATACTTATACTCGTATAAACGTTTAATAGGGATCACTAATTTAGACTGAAATAATATGGTAAGGGGCAAATAGGTGATTAAAACAAAATAATATATTTTTTTTAAAAGTAACCCCTTCGAGAACAGCATCCTATACACGAATTTTATTCTGTCAGCAACACCTTTTTTTAAACAATCACCTTTCCTTATTTAATTACGGAAAAACCTTAATTAAATAATGCATGCTTATTAATTTTCTTCGTTACTGGTACTAAAAATAAATGCACCTTTCGACGATGCATATATACACCCATGGTCCCGAATGGTTTAAAAAATTACTGTGCCACTTGTTAGGGAAACTTTAACATGAAATTTCATTTGAAAAAGTAATTTTTGCTCAGATATAACCCACATCATATGTTTCGGACCGAAATATTGAATGAATCTTCTTCAAGTGTAATTACGCATGTGTGACTGCACATGTAGTCGTCAATTGCTTGGATATTAACAAAGACGTGTGAAACTTAAAAGTCCTTATTCCGAAAGATACGTCATGTGCTATTTTCATTTGGTAATTTCAGAATATTTTCCCACTGCTTTTAAAGTAAAAATAATTGTGAAAATTGTGAAATAAAGCGAATTAAAACCATATAACTGCATGCGTATATACACATAGGCAATTAGCTGTCTGAATCGGGTGAATATGATTTGCATTACTTGAAGAAAGAGAGGGGAACATGAACGCATGTTAACATGGTTTCATGTTATGTATGTTATGTTATTTCATGCATGTTTTCATGTTAACATGAAAACATGAACAATTAGATGACCGATCCAAAAGTGGACGTCTGCTGATTCTAAAGAAAGCTTTTAAAATATAATCCTTTTTTGGCATTTTTATCTGCTAAATGAAAAAACTCCATGTGGTAGTACTCCATATGGTACTCCATAGGCATACTTGTCATATGCCTTGACAAGTAATAAAAAAATATTTTTGTTGAAAAATATTTTTATTTTTAGAGAAAAATAAATAATTTAAAATTACATTTTTATTGATAGATAATAATTTTAACTGAGCATCTAACGAATCGTCACAGGTTTCCTGTTCGTATTGTATCTTGGGCTTATTGTTATCCTAATATTAGGGGAGATAGGGGATGAATGTGACATTTTCACAAAAATATTTATTTTAAATATTTTATTTAAGTTATTATTAATATTATATATCGCATTTCATAGATTAGGAGTTTGTCTACATGCACAATATTTATTCAAGATTATTATTATACAGAAATATATTATGCAATTAATAAAAAGTTCCTCTCTGTCCCAATCATCCCCTCAGCAGGGATGGATGGGACACAAATATTTTCCTCTCTATATTCAATGATACCAAATTAAAATTTATAATTGTAAACTTATATGTAATTATATTTGTAGTATGTGATCTTATATAGCTGTTATATATCAGGGTCAGTAATCTAAGATGTGAAAACAAAGTTAATTCTGCATTAAAAATCTGTAATTTATATTATATATTTTAACTGAAATTTTAGTGAATTACAAAGTTAAAGTTGCACGGATGTGCAAATATCATAGTAACACAATAAATGTGGTATGTCTAAAATGTTCTAAATGTGGTCTGCCAGTCGCATAAGCTGGTATAAAATCAGTTTCAGTGAATGTATTGCTGATAAAAAGGAAAATGGCAGTTTTCCTAAAACCACTGGTTATGTTTATGTTGCTGGTACTAAAAGCTGACAAAAATGCCTCCTTGACAAAACCTGAGAGGTTGTAAATTGTAATATGCTCTCCAAGATTATTTGTCAGCCAATCATCTTGGACTGATCTCAGCTTTGCCTTTAAAGGCCCATAAACAGAAACTTACAATGGCTGAAGACGACGGTGGCTACAATGAGGAGGAAATGTTAAAAGAATAATTAACATAAATTATTAATTTATCAACTTATATAATATTATTTAGTTAATAAAAAAAATTCAGTATCCTCTAGGGATGAATGAAGCAGTCCCATTCATCCCCATTTGAAATGTCTCAATCATTCCCATGATGCATACATTCAATTGTCAGCCAATGTGTCTCAGAATTATTTTGTCACAATGATTAATATTCATTCATTTTAATTACCAACATTGAGCCTTGAAATAAATAACTATAACATATCTTAATTGTTTACAATGCATAAAATATGTAAACAACTTCAAATATAAAAAAATTACTTTTAAGCAAAGTTTTCAGGAAATGCACCTTTGAAGGAAATTGAAAACAGCCATGTGGTTTTACTTTTGGTTCTGAAGCACACTATGATAGTGTCATCTATGAGGATAGGAAGCAAGTAAAAAAAAATGTTTGTTGCCTGAAATATCGAGAATGTCCCATCCATCCCTCGTCCCATTCATCCCCCAGTTCCCCTATACATTTTTGAATTTGTATGTTGAGATATTGTATGGATTCTTATAACAGAATCATCGTCTCGGTGTATGTACAGATAAGCATAAAGAACTGCTCATACCTTCTCAGCGCCGTGAACTGATATATCCGTTTACTAAGCTGTAGGTTTCACTGTAAAAGCATTATTTAAATTAATATAATTCTACAGATATAATGCAATTTTAAAACATTGACAAAGGGATTATTTTCTTAAGGATTATATTAATATACGTAATTAAGTTTTTTATATCATCTTGGAAAAATCATATATTTTTAGCATTTAAAAAAAATTACAGCGAAAACAACATTACAATTTTGCCCTTTTGCTGGGCGGTCAGAGGGTTCTCTTTGCATATATGACCGACTTTGCTTGAGCTGAAACAATAGATGGCCAAATATTACCGGATACTTTCGATTTTAAATGTTTTGCCAACTATCTAGAGAAATACTTGAATTCTTCTGAAACTTCAGGGATGTAAAGAACATCTTTGGCCTCATATTTTCAGCAACGAATTAGTCATGAGAGCAATTAGGAGGCCAGAAACAGTTAGAATACAAAAAATAATATTTGCGATCACGAAGAAAATAATAGGTTCGAAATGATCTTTTGCTATAGCAGATGACTACATGGGTCCTGTACAACATTTTTATTACTTTCTGTAAGAATAGCAATATAAAAGTATATTCATGTTGATATAAAAATTTCTTTAAAGAATTCAAAACGTTTCTGCATTTTTTTGTTTGTTTGTTTATAGAGTTGCAAAGGCTGGAGAAAACCCGGTTTAAACCTGGGAATAAACCGGGGTTTTTGGGAATAAACCGGGTTTTTTGTGAATAAACTGGGTCTTTTGGGAATAAACCTGGGAATAAACCGGGTCTATTGGAAATTAACTTGGGAATAAACCGGATTTTTGCAACTCTATTTGTTTATAGCATGCAAGGGTTTCCAACTAAATTTACCACCACTTTCAGAAAATTTGATCATTTGAAATAGAAATAAGATGAGTGCATTAAATATTTGGATGAAATATGAGCATTTTTATAAGATAATTTTTGACTGCTCATGTGCGAACGACAATTTTTCATGGATACAAAGTGAATAAATAAAATATAATAGGTCAAGTGCGAGTTTTACTCGCGCACAAAGGGTACGGAGTCTGTACGAGGTGTGTATGAGTAATTTCAAATAGTATTAATCGACTTATTTGATAGTAGAAAATTTATACTAAAAATAGCTATTCGAAAGTATTGGTGTGTACCTCCTACAAAAATGTATAAGCGTACGAACCCTGTAATATAGGTACTAAATATTTTATTTTGAAACTTGTCAAAGTTTTCATGTGACGTCAAAATCATGCAGTATAGTGATCATAAATAGATTTAAAATGAAATTTGCCACGTTACGTCAGTTTGACATCAGATACTTTCGAAAAATTTCGAAACAGAAAAGATAATCTCCATCCACTGTTAAAAAATATCCAAGTAAAATTACGGAGAAAGTTCGGCAGCAGAGATTCCAGGAAAAGTCTGTTAAAAAAAGGCTTCGCTTTAGATAAGCGGTTTTTTTCCCCGTAATTTCATGCCAGTATTATGAATGCAAATCAGTTTTAATTTTTATTTCCGAAATCTTAATTAAAGATAAGCTGTATATAAAATAAAATGACGTAAAATAAATTCTTGATTAAAATCTCACTTGACCATTACCAAGGTTGCTTTAACCATACTTCAAACACTTTATCAAGAATCAAGATAATATATAACTGAAGAATATACAGATGACATCATGAGATATCGGAAACAAGGTTCATATTTATACAACAATGAAGTTGTTTATCCAGAAAAAAGTTGTTCCAGAAAAAATGGTTCAGGATTGAAAAATAATGAAGATTTATAAAACTTAACCAAATTACCAGAAAGCTTGTTGAAAGTATATGTGCATAAGCTTCATGGACTATGGAAATTATTAGTAACTTCATAAAGTTATGAAAGAAAATGCATATCAGAACTGAATACTCTCTTCCTCAGGATGACGTTATTGAAGTAAGATATAGCAATATTGATTTATTTTTGTTTCATCTATAATAATATGGAGTTTATGAACAAAGGCATTTAAATATAAAACTTTTCTTGCAAAGAAAGTTATACTGTATGAAATATGATGAAACATTAAGCATGAAAGATTATATTCAAAATGTTGATATAGATGAGAAGTTGTTGATATAGCAATATTGATTTATGTTTCATCTATAATCATACAGTGTTTTGAATAATTTAGGAAAGCAAGTGATAATGTTTATGAGATTTTATAGAAGAGTAATTTTAGTTTACGATATCAGTGATTAAATGAATGGTAATATATCTAATTTTTCTTAGAAAGCCTAATTTTAGTACAGACCCGAAAATCAGCTATTGGGCTTCATTTTTTTTTAAAGTGAAGTAAGTATATCTTAAAGCTCGTATTTTTGTTGCTAGTGACATGATTTTTAATGTTCTTAACATTAAACATACCGGAAATTTTACTCGAGTTTTATAAAAATAATCACAGCAGAATTTTTTATTTAAAATTATTTAACGTTTTATTTAACTTATTTCTGTGTAATTTATATTTTATTTATTTTATAAGGAAATTTCTGTTTCGAAACGAAATATTTTCATTTGGTAGGCTGTAAATTGACCGGTTGTTGCTATATTTAGTTTAAAAAAAAAAGATGTGCACAGATAGTGTCAATAAAAAAGAAGTTTTACAAAGTCTTTGCATCAATAATTTTAGTAATCTTCAAAATTACTATCAGTATTATAATTATTGTTGTTTTTGTTATTGTTGAAAACTGAAAAGAGACATAGTGTTCAAGATGACGCAGTTGAAGTAAGGTTGTGTAATTTTTCTTATCTATAGTTTATTTTAAATGAATTAGATAAATGAAAATGATAACGATATTTTTAAGCAGTGATTTCCGTTTACGATGCCAATGATTTAAATAATATCAATATATCTTAGGTATTTATTTAGAATTACTAAACCTGGAAAAGTATTCAAAAATGCTCCGATTGGGAAAATCCACATGTAAAGTAGACGAAAAGCCACGAGAAAATGGAAATACAAAATCAGTAATTTCAAGTGAATTTAAGTTTAAAAAGTATTATTCTTTAAATTGATTTGGTAATCGTACGCTTGTTTTAAAAGTTTTTAAAATGAAGTAATATTGTTAAAAGTTAGCAAGGGTTAAATTACATGAAAGTAATATGTAAGAGGTTATTCACTTTTTCAGTCTCTTAGAAATACCGATACACCAGGAAGCTTACTCTTTATACGGTATTTAATTTACGGCATTCTTGCTTCGTTACCATGACAGTTTATCGACATTCATATATTTTACTAGGTCCACATCTATCTTTACATTTCTTTTTCTTGGGGCAATATTTCTGATGTCATTGTTTACAGTTTCACCGCCCACTAAATGTTAGGCCTGAGCGCTGACACTAAAATAGCGGCTGTCGTAGACGGATTTTTTTAAGCGTTTGTACAGGCCCCTGAATTTAGACACCAGTAATTTCTTAAAGTTTTTTTTGTCTTATTCGATCTCAGAAAAATAAGGTGAAGAAAACTTTTAGAAATTATTAGTGTTCAAATTCGAGGGACCGTACAAACGCTGAAAAAAATCTGCCTCCTACGACAGCCGCCATTTTTGTGTCAGAGCGCAGGCCTAGTATTCAGGGGGCGGTGACATGTTCATAGTAAAAGGTGTGAAGTTAAAAAAACTAGACTAATTGTGTGAAAATTTTTGATGGACATTATTCTCCGGAAGTCACAGAAAGCAAAATTGTGGCACAAGTAATTGTTTATGAGTAGTGTTTGCCAAATTTTTGTAATATTTTTGAAAAAAAAAATTACCATGCATAAATGTTCTGAGGTATATTTTTTTTAAATGGAAAGTTAACAGTTAATTTTAGAGCAGCATAAAAGCTTATTTTTATTTTTATTTTTTATTATTTATTTATTTATTTATTTATTTTTTACGAATAAACAGAAAATTCCAACAAAAAGCTATTTTTCAAGAAAGTAGAATTACAAGTAAATACATATATGTGTGTGTGTGTGTTTCAAATCAAGTCCTAATAATCTCGCTTAACAGCATTCAACTACAAAAATAAACAAATAAATAAATAAAAAATAAAAAAGATTAAAATAATACAAATAAATAAATAAATAAAAAATAAAAAAGACTAAAATAATACAAATAAATAATTATATTTAAATAAGAACATTATTAGCATGCCTTAAATATTGTACATTTCAGTGTCCGTTCATCTGAAATATTGAATTTATAGTTAAAATAAATGTATTTTTCTTTAGCTTCCAATAAAACACATATTAGAAAATATATCACATTTTTCTGAAGTTGAAGAAAAATGACTTCTTTAAAAATATGAAAAATAAAATTCTGTGAATTTTTCTTTTGTATTATAACGGCATTTAAAATGTTTTGAGTACAATTGCCATTATGTAATTTTAAATAAAAAATATTCTTAAACGTTCAGTTTATCACAATTTGCAAAATAATGTGTATGTAAGGGAGGGTGGGTGAAGGAGGCAAATCATAATAACCCAAACACAGACAGACTGACAGAAAGATGACCACCAAGAGAGCTCAGTAGAGTTCAGCGCGGAACCGAAAATTCTATTTAAAGTCAACCCAAAACCTGACCGGAACCTGAAAAATGATTCTTTAACCGAAACCCAATTTTCACCCAAAATACTTAAACCCGAACCAGAAGCGAGCCTGAAACAGAATAAAACTAATCCATAGTTTAATACAATTATAAAAAAAATATCCTACAATTATATCTCTAATACCAGTTTTATTTTTTATGTTTAAAAATGAGCTTTTAAATAAATTTATATATCATTAAAGTTAAAAGGTACAGTTTTATCTGAAAAAAAAATTCTAGACTATTTTGGAAAATTACGCACTAAATAAGAGTCTAATTAGTTATTTCTAATCACTAAATCAGAGTCTAATTAGTTATTAAAAGAGTTAAAGAGTCTAATTATGCATTATATCGATTGATTCGTTTTAAATTGTAATAATTATTAAAATAAAAAAGTTTTGTTAAAATTTTCGTGTGAACCTTATACGCTGGTATAGAAGTTATACAAATTACGGAAATGTGGGACATCGAACGACTTGAGAACTTTTATATTCGAATTTTTTTTTTCTTTTTAATTGAAGCTGAAATGTTGTGGAAATTCTTTTACATTATAATGTATGAGAGGAGAACTAAACTATTTTATCACAGAACATTTTCATGCTACATTTGTACGATTATTATAGTAGAAAACGCTATACTTCATAAAACTTAATCGCCAAATTCTCGCAGAGAAAAACATGAATAGCTATTCGATTAGGGATTACATTTTCTTTCAATTTATGTTTAAAAATATAAGGTTTCCTCATACTGAAAATGTTTCAAACTCTAAAAATTTAAATACTAACACCTACATTTTACAGTACACTATTGTTGTCAATTAATTATTACATTCTAATTCATAATTTCATAGTTTTTGTTGGTGTTTCGGTAATGTTTCATTAATGGTTATATATATATATATTTAAGAAACTTTTACATCTTCATGAATATACGTGCTATTCTTACACAAATGAACACAAATGTTATACAGGACCTACATAGTCATCTTTTACAGCTTCTTTTCCAGCGTTTTCGCAAATATTATATTTTATTCAATTTGTTATTGGTCCCATTACTACCTTTCTGATTAAACCTTCACTGAAAAAAAAAATTAGATAAAACACGTTCTTTATATTTCTGAAGTTCCAGTAGAATTCATCAAGTATTTTTCTAGTTATTCGACAAAACGTCTGAAATCGAAAGTGCCCGCGGATATTTTTGGTTAGATAGTGCATTTCGTTGGAATTTGGTATCTACGTTATATGGATTATGGGGTAAAAGAAATTTATAATGAAAATAAAAATTCAGGTGAAAATGTTGAGAGCAAAGAAAAAGGTAACTAAATCTCAACATAAAAATTTATTCAATCACAATATTTGTTCAATATGCAATCTATTAGCGTCAATCACATGTTCAAAAGCAGCACGAAGGGATTCTTGTGGAATTACAGCAACATGTTCTTTATACCAACACATCCTACAAGATATAGGATGTGCTGGTTATACTTGTTTCAATCCAGGCAGAGTCCCTATGCTTTCTCCATAGAAACGATCTTTCAGGAATCCCCACAATCAGACGCCACAGGTCTTCAAGTCAGAAGAACGGGGAGGCCAGACATTCCGAAAACTTCTAAAAAATACACGACCATTTCAAAAGTAGACCGAAGCAGCTTCATCATTTGTCGGGCAATATGAGGTGGTGCGCCATCTTCAATGAAGACAGTAATTTCTAAACATTCTCGTTCTTGTAAGCAGGAATGCCTTTCTGCTGCAGAAATTGAAGTAACTGGCAATCATGACGAAACACTTTTTAAGACCTTAAAGAGTGATTTTCTCAAAGAAAAGGTGGCCAAAAATGAAGCTAGCAGTAAATCCAAACAAAATTTGAACGTATTTTATTGCAGATTTATCTTTCCCATGGTCCACATAACCTATATACCAAGTTCAATTCAATAAATCAGCCACAACAGGTTCTGCACAAGTCTGAGTATGATCCTTTAATTATAATAACCAATCTATACCATTATTACATATTGTTGTCTTTCTCAACACAAGCTGTAAACACGGTTATGTGTGTGTTTAATGCTAAGTATGTTCAACAACAAATACAGAAGGAATAAGAGAAAAAGAGCGTCGAATCAAAGCATATGACTTAAACATATAATTAGAATGCATTTAATCATCTATTGTAAATTTCATCTCGGTAGCCGCAATAAACATCTGTAATTTTTATCATACATTTGAGAGTACACACAGAAAAAAAATTGCTGTAAAATTACGGGCAGAGGCCGACAGCAGAAATTCCAGTTCTACCCCGAAAAAAAAAAAAAAAAAAAAAAAAAATCCCTGCCTATCATTTTGTGCAGCCAGTAATTTTACGGGGCAAAGTAATACAGCATTATAATGCACAGGATATAATGCACTTTAAATCACAATAACACTTAACTTACTGTTCCGTAGCACGTGGCACGTTAGATAATCATCACAGAATCGCTTTTTTGGCGGGTTAAAATTTTCGAAACACGAGTAAAATGAAGGGTTACATCCTAGCGGAGGACAATGTATAGGGTCGTACCGTATTTTTGCTAACATATGGGCTAGAACTGTAAGAATATGTGGATTGCTCTTAATTTTCTAAGTATCTAAGGGATAAGGCCGCTTATTTAGTGGATCAGACCGTTTTTCATCAAATAAGGCTGTTGGCTGTGAAAATTGAAGGGCAAACGCTCATAAATTTACAGTTTTTTCTGAGAGTGTATGTTAAATCACCTCTCTGATGAATAATTGACAATGCGATGTCGCATCCTTGCCGGTTTGTTAAAAGTCATGAAAGTCAAATCCAGTGACCCGGAATATATATTTATTGCGCATAATAGGCTTTTCACTTTAATGAAGATAGAATTGACGAGAATTGCTAATTCTTAAATAGGAATTTTACATCTTTTGTTAAGGTTTTTATTGGATATAGAGTATCGTTTCATACGAAATAGATGTTGTAGGAAAAGGGAAATTGATCATTCGTTTCTTTAATATGAACAATGCAATATGTCTATATGTAGCCAAATGATAATAAATGAGCGTAAACAAAAATAGCGACACTCTATAATTTTATGACTGCCATTAATTTTTCTAAATTTCAATTACTTTTGTGATAAGATATCAAAGTTCCAAATTTATCCACTATGTCACATATAAAGTTAGTGTGACATACCGAACATAGTGTGTGACATAGTGTGACGCTGCCGAACGGCAGCTGTTTATCTGAATATTAGACACACGCCTACTGTCCATCACTTTTTAAATTGTACCCATTTTACAAACCTATTGGGTACAATTTTTATACTTTAAAATGTTTTTTATTTTTAAAATCTTGTTTCTCATCCGATTTGAAATTTCATCAAGTTCATTAAAGTTTATTTTCGATGCTCCGAATGTGACGTCGCGTCGTACTTTTTCCTTTCGCATTTTTCTCGAAAACTATGTGCTTTAGAGGTAAGGCTCTATGGATACTTTTCATGTATTCTGGGCAAGGATTTTTGCTCTGCAAAGTTTGTAAAGTATTATTACAACCTTATATTACAACAAATAATACTTGTAAAATATTTACTATTTATATACGGTATTTTTCATTTAGGTTTTATCATGTTTTCCGTGTAAAATATGTTTTCTTTTGCTATTATGAAGGTCATTTTTCAGTTATTTTGGATGGACAGTGCAATGACTGTGTTAGTATTCTGTTTCACAATAGCTACACAAATCACTGTGTGCAGAAAAGCGTATAGGACACGAAAGCTGATTTTTTGTGAAATGTAATTTAATCTTAAAAAACTTCCTGATAAAATTATTTTGTGAATGTAAGGGATACAAGATCTTTAAATTTCTTACACATAAAAGTGTTGCTTACGTAAATACTTATATGTGGATAATTTCTGTTAATGTAAACAATTGAAAATATTTTAATGCAAATTTTACATTTAGAAGGTAATATTTATGGTTTGTTTTTCATTAATTGTTAGTTACTAATGCGTATGTTTTTAGGTATATTAATGATTGAATTTTTATTTGACTTTTGTAAATATATACTGCTATGTGTAAACTAATAAATAAAATTGCAAAGTGTTTTCGATTTATTTTTCTTTCAAGTGTAAATTCTTGCATCGTATAAAATTCCTTTTCAATAAACTTTCTTCTTTTTCATACTGTGTCAAAAATATTAATTGAAATATTACTATAATATTTTATTTTTTATTATTGCAGATGGAAAATGGAGAAAAGGGGAAGGTGTACGCTATTTCAATGACTAATAAAACGGTAAGTTGCATACACACTAATTAAATATACGTATACATTCAAAAGCAGTATTACTTGGCTTGCTGCTTGCTATTGGTGTTATGAATCCATATTAATAGAATCTTTATAAATAAATCATTGAATATCTGCATGTTGCATTTTCAGATTATTTATGCTTTTTTTAAGTTTTTTTTTATGTTGTTTCCATGGTTGTATTAAAGAATATATGAAATTTTTGGATCACTACCATTGAATAATTACCCATACAATGAGTCCTCTGTTATTCCTGACAAATAGCTAACTCTTAAACCGTTCGCTTTAGGGTTTTACTTCCGATTTCAAAAATGTTCTAAATGTTGTTCTTCATCATATTAAAATCCATTTACGTTAAATAAGTTATGTTTGTAAAAGTTACGAAATGAAATTTTCTATATGCTCTCTTAGTCCTATAAGTTATATTTAGAAAAACATTCTGCATGAGCTATTAAATAAAACAACATAAAAGTCACTTTTGTATGACTATGACATACAGTTATGATACTTTGAATTTTATGAATTTTCAGCGTTATCTGGCACTAAAAACTGAATAAAAGCGTCGTAATTTTATTGTTTTACTTGTTAGAGCATGGAAAATGCTTTTTTTAAATACAACTTATACGATCCAAGTTCTGTATAAAATGTTAAATTTCATAACCTTTACAAAAATGACTATTTTGGTGTAGGATGAGGGCAACAGTAATTGACTTAGTGAAATATAAAAACTGCAGAAAACAAGAATTAATGGGTATCTGTTCTAACTTTGCTTGTTAGAAAATATATATAACATCCAAAGAAATGCCTTTTTACAAGTTTTTGTTGCAACTACAGAGATGGTTGAATATTAGCGTGGAATAATTTGAAATATTTTCCTTTTTCTATTTTTATTAGTTTGTGAATTATCGTGTTTTAAAATGCTTCTTGGCTTTCGAATCACCTGGTATACATGTGTTTTACCAGTAGTTTTTAATACATACATCGTTCATACTTTGATTTTTACACAGAAAATGAAATGGTCAATTACTGGTGTAATCTCCTTTTCTAATTAATACTGAAAATAATTTAAATTTTAGAAAAAAAATTGTAAAAAATTGTTTCTGGATTTTGAATACTCATACCTTAAATAGTAGTATTTAGGAAACGCAACAGAAAGATGTGTGAATAATTGCAATAGAAAAAAAAAACAACTTTAGAAATTTCCACTAAATGGTTAATTACTGGTGCAGTCACTGCTGGTTTTAATATGATGGAGAACAATATTTAAAAGATTTTTTCAATTGAAAGTATACCTAACGAACGGTTTATAAACTAGTGATGTAGATCGGCGATAAGAGAGAAAATCCTGCATGTTTTACCAATATAAATAAAGATAAAAATGTAGCTTTAAATGTTAAAATCTTTTAACTTATTTTGCAGACAAGCCTGACAATTCCGCCGGAGGAGGATGCACAAAAAGAAAATAAAAAGGAAAGTGACATAACGTATAAGCTTGACGATGCCCCCTCTTGGTATATGTGTTTTATTCTTGGGCTTCAGGTATATTATTTTACTTTGAAGATTTTACATGTAGATTTTAAAATAGTAGCAGGAAATTTTAAGCAAATAATAATAGTAACAACTTTTTGTGTATAATGAAAATTATTATTACAGTTTTGTGTTATAGTAATCTAAATTACATATGTTACGCTTTATAACAGTTTTTTTCTTTAATGTAATGTAAATTATTATTACAGTTTAAAATACTATAAAAATCTAAATGACTTATATTATGCTCTCTAAAACATATTCATTATTTAATAAAAAAATACATTTAATATATTTAATTTTTCATACAAAGATTGCAGAAAATTTTCGTTAGTAACAGATTTTAACTCTCCTAATAATAATAATAATAATAATAATAATAATAATATTTTTCTGAAATTATTACTTTAATATTTTGTGTAAATAACTGAACTAATGTTCAGTTATTTACACAAAATATTAAAAGGTAGAAAGGAGAGTAAGAGCACAGGTAGGGGTACTCAAGGATTTTTATCTCTGCAAGAAAAATGAAAGCAGAAATGATTGCGATCATATCAACATGTATCTTTTCAGCTCTCACAAGAAACTTCGATTATTGTTTTTTTTTTATCTTTTATGTCTACGATTTACCAAGTGAAATATGATTTCGTTATGTCAGTATGTAATTATCTTGTGATAAAATATTATTATTATTTTAAATATAAAAAATGACTAATGCTGGCTTTCCAAGTAAATGTTATTTCGAGAGCGTTCTGAACGACATGGCCACATAAGAATTTAACTGTAGTAAATTAAGCTAATATTCATAAACGATTTAGAGAAGAAATACATCGATGGATAAGCGCATACACTGATAGGAAAAGAAAAATATAGAATTAGATGAAGCAAAGGCTAATCGATCTCTTGTGGAAATGGAAAATTGGGACAAAATTTAAAAAGTTAAATTGAAAATCCTTAAAGCAAAGAAAAAGCTCATTCTGATTTCCGTCAAAAACCCAGTTCTCTAAACAGGTTCGGCTAACAATATGACAAACCTCCAAAAAACCATATGAAGACGATTAGATCCAGTATGGAATATGTAAGGAGTGGTGGCATAGCAATGTTCCAGCTACGGAGGCACCCAGGCACTAACCGGCAAATTTTCCATTAATCTTGACTGCAGGTTAAGAGCTTAACTCTAGATTAAACCTGAAATCCATTCACCATTTAAGGTTTGAACAGTCTACCTTTCTTTTCGTCGCAATGTTTGATGCGGTCAAGTACTCCCTTTCATGCTTTATGACTTCCTTAGCATGTCTAAAGATCAGAGGCCCAGAAAGGGACGTCGCTGACATGTCGCTCAGCGCCTCTTTCTTTTATTGAGACTCCCTTTTTTCTTGTTGATGACCATAAAACCTTTCGAAAAGAATTGGCAGTCTAAAGATATAGGACTCTCTTAGAAATACTTGCTTGGCAAGCATATAAGCTGATCTTAAAGCACATATTCACCAACTACCTCAATCCCAGGCTATGTGCGGAAACATCGGTTGAGCGATCCAAATGGTATTCACTAATGACTGGACCAGATCAAGGCTGAAATCTAACCCTAGGCCATGCAAATTTTAACCTTAGATTCACTAACATAAGGCAAAAACGGCTCTCAAGTTAGCTATGAATATGGAATTTTAACTCACTGTTAGATTTCCTAATCCAGGGTTTCTGAACTTGGATTTGAGCCAGCCAGTTAGGCTAACGACGAAATGACCGATAGAGGAATTATAATATATCAGAATTACTACGTCACCTGGAGGACCTGGAAAATAGAGGGAATTTAAAAAAATCACATAAAAAACAGGGAAAGTGCGAGGAATTTTGATATTTTCTTTAAAAACCGAGAAAATATAGGGAAATTTAAATATTCCAATTTTTTAGATCGAAGATATGCTGGTCCCTTTAACCCCCGGAAGGAGAAAATGACCGTATCTGTAGCGTTTCTTCTTAATTTGCACATTTTCTAGGTGCGTGTGCCTACAAGGAAAACATAGGGATTTTTTTTTCAGATCTGAGTAGTATCTCTCTATATGGTTGATATTAGTTGGGTGATATATGTATGTTGGGTGATATATTGGGTCTATATGGTTGATATTAGTATTATATAGATAGTAGTAGTCATATACTAATATGGATATTGCTAAATTTTTAGGGTTAGCATATTTGGCTTCTCGTACTCTAACCCGCCACTCCGGGTAAAGAATTGGCGGCATTTGCCATTCATCCTTATAGTATGATATACATTTTTTATGAAGCTATGATTTTCATTTTTTGCAATCTTCTTTCTCACTTAATAAACTATAATTCGGCATATTTTAGAAGCTCAAATTTTTCATTTCTCATTTTTATAATAAAAAATATGGTGTATCCTTACACGCCTTTCTCTCATATATTTCTTTGGCAGTAACAACAAAGTAGCGAACTTTCGTTATTTTTCCTTCATTGTGCTTTAAATAAATAATAAAAACATAACTGAAGAATCGTACGATTTGACAGTATTCTTTTTTCCCAATGCAAATTTCATATATATTTTCTTTTCCACTTTTAAAATTTTGTAGCACACAAAATGCATTTATTTTAAATTATAAAGTTTATTTAATTAAGAAAAATAGTAGCACAAAAATGCATTTATTTTAAATTATAAAGTTTATTTAGTTTTTAAATAAACTATATATGTATAAATCCATCTCTTCAAAGAAAGTGCTTTTGATTTGTCGAAATACAGTTTGATAGTTTGAGTCTCACGTATGTAAAAATTCAACTGAAAACTTTTTGCTGGCTAGTTGAGAAAATTGACTGCCTGTCAATGCAATTGCCCTTCTTTAAATTCTTTTCGCAAAATTCCATTGCTGTAATTAACCGTAT
Organism: Maratus michaelseni; assembly: GCA_963931845.1. Classification (NCBI taxonomy): domain Eukaryota; kingdom Metazoa; phylum Arthropoda; class Arachnida; order Araneae; family Salticidae; genus Maratus; species Maratus michaelseni. Next base: position 131,331,481 of record OZ007599.1, read on the forward strand.
TTTTCCGTGTATTACATATCGTTAGAACACGAAAATTTCCGCTTTCATTTGCCCAATTCCCCCCTAAAATACAGAAAATTCCCCAATATAACGTAAAAATTACCTGAAAATCTCCAATCTAAAGCTGTTTTTTTGTGAAATCACAGAGGTGTTCAGGCGCGCTGTGCTGAGTAGTACATTTTCGTATTAGAAACGGGATTTTTACGTATGTCCATTTTCCTTCATACACGAAAAATTTACGAACCTAAGCTCAAAATTGCCTGAAATTCTTAAGCCAAAAGACGGAAATTTCTTCAAATAACAGAAAGATCTCTTTCAATCATAGAGGCGTTCCAGCAACTTACTGCCTGTACTTTTTACGTTTTTTGACGATTTCTTTTCGTGAGTGTAGCATTGCGTCATTAATTACTTTGTGTATTTTTAATCATTGCAAGCAATAAAAGTATTGTGCGCGATAGTTTTTAAATGTTATTTTTAGTTGTTTTCATTAAGCACTTTTTCAGGCTCCCAATTTTAAAACATATCATTTTAAAAAAGTGATAATTAAAGTAAAAATTAACTATTAAATACCCCAATATATGAACACCTAGCGACTTAACTGCTCAACCAATCGAAAAAAAATCAGACATTGTTATTTGAAGGTATATGCGCTCGAGATCGTGATGATTCAAAACAATAGAGCTCTCACAGCTACGATTACAGTGAAAAAAATTTGAACATTTCCAACGGCAACACCCACTTTTTTCCTGCGCAGATTCATAAGCGCATTGAAAAACCATAAATTGTGTTGGAAAGATAAACGTACGACGAAACTTGCAGGCGTAAAAAATTGGAAGAGAAGAGACCAATGACAACACAAGAGATAAGAGGGGACAAAAACTTTTATTGGAATTAGCAAAACGTGCCCACATTTGCATACAATAACGAACATTGCATGAAAGAGAGTTTTGACAACAATGACGAACGTAACATCGCAGGAGGAATCTGTATAAATTCACGTTTAATGGCGTCTTTCAATTCGAACACATCTCTTGGATTTGATGTGTACACCTTCTATTTCAGATAACCCTATCGGAGTGAGGTGGGGGGGGGGGATCGTTTGGCCACGAAACTACAAAGTTACGGGAGATGTCTCTATCACCAAAGTGCTGTTGCAGCACTTTTCGAACACGTGTGGCGACGTTTAGAAGAGCACCATCTTGCATCTATACAATGTCATTAACGACATTTCGCTGCTGCAATTCAGGAATTACGTAATTCTGAAACATTGTTGTATACCAAGCACTTGTGATGGAGCACGTTTTCATACCTGTGGAAGTGATGCGTTCGAGAAGTGCGGACCGAGAACGAATGTGCTTGCAATGCCGCACTTACACAGTCACTTTAGTTTCGTGTAATGGTATTGGTGCCATATCGTGAGGATTTTTGTCAGCGCAGTGAACGCAGTTCTTGGAGTTTACGTTCCCAGTTAAGGAGAAACGTGCCTCATACGTCTCTCATATTCGCAGCGGCCACCTACTATCGTCATCATATTTGATGAGGAAATAATTCACAAAGGCGAAACGCTGTTGCTCGTCTCCAAATTGCCACATCTGGACGCTCTGGAATTAGAGTTGCAAAAATCCGGTTTATTCCCGGGTTTATTTCCAAGAGACCTGGTTTATTACCAGGTTTATTGCCAAAAGACCTGGTTTATTCCCCCCCCCAAAAAAAAAGTTTATTTCCCAAAAACCCGGTTTATTTCCAGGCTTAAACCGGGTTTTTCTGGCCTTTGCAACTCTAGATGGAATCGATAAGGAAACATCCGCAGAAAAGAGCAGAGAATCTTAAGGACTTTGGTTTTCGGTACATCGAAATTGCGTGCAACACTTCTTGCAGTATGCAAGGGACCTGCACTAATCATATTATGCCCTTCCGCAACAACTTCAACAAGAACATATGATCGTCCGGATGTGCATCCAGTTTCTTCAATTTTTTTTACTAAGTCATACGCAATTTTTACGGAACATAGGCCTCGTCGTAGCTTATGATTTCGCCGATAAACTCGCACTGCTTCGGCAGCATTTTCTCCGTTAAAATAAAACAGCTTTATCAATTCACCTCGCTTTTTCTCGTAAGTGTCATCTTGTTGCCACGTTCGAACGCCAGATTGAAGAAATAATCTTCCCACACTGCTTATTAAAGGTTTTCCACACGCAATGCTTTGCACATGGTGTTCTGTGATTGGTGCTTCTACTGTCTATCCCTGTGAATTATTCAAAGTGCGTCGATGCACCTCCTTTCTGTGTTGTTATTGGTCCTTTACAATGCTCTTCTTTGCAAATGTTTTACGCCGGCAATTTTTGTCATACATGTATCATTCCAACGCCATTTATGGTTTTTCAATGCGTTTATGAAACTGTGGAGGAAGAAAAAAGTGGGTGTTGCCATTCAAAGATTTCAAAAAATTTTCAACGTAACCGTAACCGTGAGAGCTCTATTGTTTTAAATCATCACGATCTCAAGCGCATGCCTTCAAATAACAGTATCTGAAATTTTCTTTCGATTGGTTGATCGGTTAGGCCGCTAGAGGTGATATATCAGGGAAGTTTTTTTTATGACTACCCTGTATATTATCGATTTATCTGCGTTTATTATAATACTTTTCGGAAACTTTCAATGTCGCGAAAGTTTTTTATTTCAAAAGCAGCGTAGTATTGCTTCGTTTATTTCATTATTACTTTCTAACTTTTTTATGATTATAAGCAATAAAAATATGGTGCTCGATAGTTATGAGATATTACTATTACTTTTCCTTGTTTTGAAAAAAGCAATTTTTCAGATTCCCAAGTCTAAAACTTACAAAAACTTGTAAGTAGTGATAAGTTATATTTTAAAAAAATCAACTATTAATATGATATTATCCATTTTTCAATAATTTCTGTTGCTTTCAACAGAAATTGCTGGAAAAAATGAAACTGGCGAATATTTTTTATAAAAATAGATATGCTTTATTAATACCTCTGCCAGGGAATTATGACAAATCACCACTTACAAATTTAATTACAAAAACTTTCTGTTTGAAGGACCTCTATTCAGGGTACATTAACACTTTAGCTGCCATCTGACCATAGGTGGGTCACATGTATTCTTTGCCATAACGTATTTGTACCGCAGGAGGTTCTTTCAAAACTTTACTTTCTAGCCAACTGACTGCTGGCTGTCATTTAAATTGTTCAGTTTATAAGCCCCGTGGTTATTTCGGCGTATAAGCTATTAATGTGGGATAGGTGCCGGCTTATCAGTGAAAAGTACATTTGATCACCAGCAGTCATTCTGCAGCTAAAATGTTTATAAAATTCAAATTTATACAGAGTTCAACTCTTACGACATATTAGCTGTTACTTTCACATACTGGAGATTGAAGAACATTTGCTAGTTTTGCACTCAAACAGTTGACAATAACTGAAGGGTCCTCTACAATAACAAGGCAAGTGGAGTTGCCTTGATTCACGGTAAACCATATAAAAAGAAGACTTGTTGACCAACCTTGCTCTTCCTCGGGCTCTATTTCGTATTCGAATCGTCATAGCTTGTAAAAACTTTTTTTCAACTCTCACGTGTCTCAGTTTCCCGATTATGGTAACAGGCTGAGGGCAATATTAGGACTTAAAAAACCCGCAAATATCATTTCATATTTTGTAAACTCTTGCGTTGCACTATATAAAAGTTGTAAAAAAAGTTATGTGTTCCGAATGTATTTTTTCTTTCATCCAAAACCATAGGATATACAATAATAAGGTAATTGTTAAAATTTCAGATTTATGTAATGTATTATTGAGCATATAAGGAGATATAAATTTTATGTAAATAAACAAAGAAAAGATGCTAGAAAACTCTTCTTAATAGGAATATATACAAAGAAGTTATATTCTAAATGAAAATGTTGAAAGTAAATTTAAGAGTTTTGTGGTTGAATACTCCATTTTTCACTTAACTTATTATTGCATTGTTCTCAATTACAGGACAATAAAAGTAATGGCATATTATAAATATTAAATCTCCTTCCATACGAATACTTATATAATGATGCATCTCTTGTGGGTTTTTTTTTAATTATTTATTTAGTTTTGCATTATTTATTTTTGCGATATTTAATTTTGCATGCAATCTTGTTTTTATTTGTTTCAAAATTTCAGCAATTCTTATATAATACATCTCTTGTTTTGTTTTATTTAGTTTTGCATTATTTAGTTTTGCGTTATTTAATTTTGCATGCAATCTTTTTTTATCTGTTTCAAAATTTCAGCACTACTTAACAATGGTTGGAGGAACTGTTACGTACCCCTATCTTCTTGCGCCTCATTTATGCATTCCAGATACCCATCCAGCAAGAGGTTATCTTGTTACAACAACATTTTTTGTATCAGGCATATGTACATTTATTCAAACATCGTTTGGTGTTAGGTAAGTTGAGTTTCATAATTAGCATTTTTAAAATTGAATTTTCATAAGAAAGGTACGCTTAAAAAGTGCTAAGAAAATACGGATGTTACTACAAAGCAGTTACTCCTATATTCTCTTATGTCAAGTAATTACTTATTTTCTGTGTAGTGAAAACTTTCGTGTGCATTGTAAATAAGAAAGAAAAAGCATAGATTATGATACAATTTTCAACACATTAAAAATACTGTAAGAAAACTTCACCGTTTAATAAGGTGAAAAATTATGTCCAAGTAAACAATTTGGAAAAACATAACACATTTGAAAACTAAATTTCAGCAATTGAGGGGGTCGGGGCAAGAGAGTGCCAAGCCACATTTTTCAACTTCTGAGATATTTCAATTTTAAAATTTGATAAAATACTCAAATCAAGATATATAACCTAAAGTTTTTTCGCCAATGTCTTAGTAACATTTGAAATACTCTGAGTAACAATATGGCATTTTTTTAATGATATTACTATTATGTTTTTTTTTGTAAATTAGCTATCTTCATTGGGGGCATAAACACCTGGGGGGAAAACGAAACCTGTCACATATGTTGCCACCAAGTGACATTAGAAACAAATTATATGTAGGATATTTTAATTTACAATATTAAACAACAGATTACAGTGTTAGATTTATTTAACTAAAAATGTGGCTTGGCACTTTCTTGCCCCGACCCCCTCAATTATCCCCTATAGTCGGAAAAATATCCGAATTGTTTTTACAGTCCCGTATATGATCTATAGATTTGTATATACACTACATAGTATGCAAAAATTTAGTTCAGTTAGGAAACGCATAACACAGTTGAAAATTCACCTTCAGCAATTTCCGTCAATAAGCAGAAATATCCTCGAATGGACAGCCCTGTATATGTTCTATAGAATTTATACACACTAAGAAATATGCAAAAAAACAGTTAAACTAAAAAATGTATGCCCCAATTGAAAACGCACTTCTACCAATTATTGCTCATAGACAATCCTGTAACCGAATTCTTTTGTGTGTCCCTGTAAATGAATGATAAATGCTATCCACGCCATATTCTGTAGTATACATCTCGTAGTGCACCTCAGTGACATATATCAATTTCAATATGTTTGAAAGAGTGGAACATCATTAAAATACACTGCAAACAATTTTCCCCAATACACCATAATGTAACGGAATTTTTTTGAGTGCCCCTGTGTGAAGCAGATACTTTGTATCAAGTTATTACGACGTAGTGATTCTTGATAAAATATAAATACGTTTGTGTAATTGAGGGGATCGGGGCAAGAAAGTGCAAAGCCACATTGTTGGTGAAATAAATATAACACTGTAATCTGTTGCTTAACAATGTAAATTATAATATCCTACATATTATTTGTTTGTAATGTCACTTGGTGGCAGTATATGTCCCAGGTTTCGTTTTTGCCCCAGACGTTTATGCCCCGAATGAAGATAGCTAATTTACAAAGAACGTAACAGTAATATCATTAAAGTGATGCTGTATTGTTATTCAGAATATCTCAAATGTTACTATGACATTGGCAAAAATGTTTATGTTATATGTCTTGATTTGAGTATTTGATCAAATTTTCAAATTGAAATATCTCAGAAGTTCAAAAATGTGGCTTAGCACTCTCTTGCACCGATCCCCTCAATTTTATAATTAAACTTTTGTAATTTTTATAATTATTTGCTTATGTAAACTTTCAGATTACCTATTGTTCAAGGAAGCTCCATGGCCTTTCTGGTTCCAATTATTGCCATTATGAACTTACCACAATGGAATTGTCCAGATTTCAGAAATCATACCCTTGTTCCAGACGCTATGGAAGATGAAATATGGATGTCTAGAATGAGAGAAGTATGTTAAACAATAAATTTTAAGTATTGAAATGCAAGGTATTTAATTGCAAAAATGTACGTTACTTCACAATAATTACTTATACAGTAGGGTGGGTCGAAAAAACCGAAATTTATATAATCGAAACATAATAGTGCGGGAAAGTTGCGATTGGTAATAAGGAATAAATTTGCAAAATATTACACCAAACGGTTAGTATCTTTTACCGCCGCAAGGGGGCCAAAGTTTCGAAAAATCGCAAAATAAATGATTTTTTCAAAAAAATAAATAAATTATCCAACCATAACAATACAATTTCTAATAGATTGCAACATTTACTTTAAGATGTTAGTAATATTCCAATAAAACTTTATTATGGTGAAATCATTTCTATTACCACCGCAGGGGCGGGCAAAATTTTGAGAAAACTGCAAAAATTAAAATTTTCAGTTTTTTTCAATTTTTCCAATTTTTATTATATGTCTACAATTAAATAAATTTACATTATATCTAGTAATAACTTATAAATGTCTAGTAATTTTTATCATGGTGTAGTCAACCAAGGGCGAGAGAGGCCCGACCCCCTCCTAAATTTGAGAGAAAGGTGCTTTTTGAAAGGATCCTGGGGATTTTTCAGAAATTTTTAGGGATTTTTTTGTAGGGTGCCCCAAAAAGGGGAAAATGAAGGGGAATTTATGTTTGGAGACCCCCTCCCCCCCTACAAAAAAAATCACCAAAATTTCCTGGAAATTCTTTAAAATTCCGTCAAAAAGATTTTTTCTCAAATTTAGAGGGGGGGGGGCGGACCCCTCTCACCCTTGGTTGGCAATGCACATGATAAAAATTACTAGACATAAGTTATTACTAGATATAATCTAAATTTATTTCATTGTAGACAGAAAATAAAAATTGGAAAAATTAAAAAAAACTGAAAATTGAAATTTTTGCCGTTTTTTTCAAAATTTTGACCGCCTTTGCGGCGGTAATAGAAATGATTTCAGCGTAATAAAATTTTATTGGAATATTACTAACATTTTGAAGTAGCTGTTGCATTCTATTAGAAATTGTATTGTTATGATTGGATAATTAATTTTTTTTTTCGAAAAAATATTTTTTTTGCGATTTTTTGAAATTTTGGCCCCCTTGCGGCGGTAAAAGATATTAACCATTTGGTGTAATATTTTGCGAATTTATTCCTTATTACCAATCGCAACTTTCCCGCACTATTACGTTTCGATTATATAAATTTCGGTTTTATCGACCCACCCTATTATACAGGGTGGTTATAATTAAATTTACACTACTCAGACCAATCTGGAACCCGTTCTGGTTGACGGATTTCGTTGAAACTTGCTATATACGTTATATGGACCATGGGGGAAGAGAAATATCCAATAAAAAAAGTTCAAATTTCGCTCACCAGGTGGAAAGATGGCGCATAAAGAACCGGAAACACAAATTGGAAACGTAAAACTTTATTTAATCACAGCATTTTTTCCATGTGCATTCCATTTATGTCAATAACATGTTCAAAGCGCATTAAAACACATGTTCAACAGAAGCACGACGTGATTCTTGAGGGATTGAAGCGACATAGCGTATTATGCTTGCTTTCTGTTGAACATATTTTAACACGCTTTGAACATATCATTGACGCAAATGGAATGCACATTGAACAAATGCTGTGATAAAATAAAATTTTATGTCTCCAATTTGTGTTTTCGGTTCTTTATGCGCCCTTATTCCACTTGGTGGTCGAAATTTGAAGTATTTTTTATTGAATATTTCTCTTCCCCGTGGTTCATATAACGTATATACTAAGTTTCAACGAAATTCCTCAACCAGAACGGTCTCTAGATTAGTCTGAGTAGTGTACCTTTAGTTATAACCAACTTATACTACCTATTTCCATAATGTCATTTATTAATCACAATAATTACTTGTATTAACTATTTCAAACAGATATTATATTATTTTGAAAGCAACACTAAAAAACTGTGCACATGTCCAAAAGTTTTAAAAAGTACCTTCAAACCATGCTAAAAATTAGTCAAGATCTACAAAAAGCTTTTAAATCTTAGTGTTGTTTGAAGGTACTTTTTAGAACTTTTGAACCTGTGTACGGTTTTTAGTGTGTTTTTTAAAATAATATAATATCTGTTTGAAATAGTTAATACAGGTAATTATTGTGATTAATAAATGACATTATGGAAGATTGCTTATAAAAAAATATCTGTTACTTATATAATTACGAACGCATCTAAAAAGGGGTGGGAATCAATCTGAATTTTAAAAAGTACCCTACTGGAAACAACACTGCACGGGACCCTGGTAGCAAGTGAAATATCGAAAGTAATCCTTATTTGTTTTTGAAAAATTTACAAAATTTTAACTGCAAAATTAAACAGAATTTACTGTTGAAAACGCAGAAAAAAATTACATATTAGATAAGGCCATCAAATTTCAATGAATATTTCAACTTCAAAGCTTTAAAATATTAAATGAGAAGATTCTTGCTTTTCAAATATTATGTATAGTTTGACGAGTTACCTAAAATATGAGTGATTTGTGCCATAATAGTTTGTGTTTGAGCACGTGTTTTCTTCTATTACAACCTCCATTCTTTATTTCAGGTTCAAGGAGCTATTATTGGGGCATCTCTGTTTGAGGTAGTAATCGGATTTACTGGAATGATGGGATTTTTATTAAACTGGATAACACCTTTGGCAATAGTTCCAACCGTGAGTCTAGTAGGATTGTCATTATTTGCAGAAGCAGCTAATACAGCGGCTGGTCATTGGGGAGTCGCAGCAGGGTAAGATTAGTAATATTGTTATTCCTAATTTCCGGCAAATCTTGTAAATGATTTTTTATATTTCTGATTTATAAATATAGGTATCGCGAAATTGATATTATTTTAATCCTTCGCTTTTTTCTGTCAATGATTGTATTTATTAATTTTTTAAAAACTTATTTAGTCAAACAGAGAACTAGAGACTTGAGACAAAATCGCATTTACAATTCCTTGCAGTTCCTAGCTACGAAATGCCCTAAATGAAATTATTATTCCTAATTTTCAGCAAATCGTGGAAATACTTATTTATATTTATATTTTATAAATACAGGTATCGTGAAATTGGTATTATTTTTATCCTTCTCTTTTTTTCTTTTTCATATATTTCGAATATTTTGTATATTTCAAACATTTCATTTATTTATTTTTTTGTAATTTACTTAGTCAGAAAAGTGAGCTAGATTTAAGTTGAAAAAAAGTGCGTATTTGCTATTCGGATTCGCAGTTCCTAGCTACAGAATGCCCTACATGGACTGATTGTTTTTTTTTTTTTTTTTTTTTTTTTTTTTTTTTAATAAGAAGTAAACGGTCGCAGTTATTGACATTATTCTTTCAGAAGAACAACGCGTGAAATCGGGAGTTTCTTTACTACGCTTCTTTGTTTTAGTTCTAAATATCGCCGATAGATGACGCTACACTGTCTCAAACTGTAAAGCCGCTCAAAAGAGTCTGGCGATTTCAAAACGTTAACCATTTTTATTTGGCGTTTCAACAAAAAAAAAAACAGAAATGCCCAAATAATGGTTTATGTTTCGAAATTGCATGGTTATGTAAATGAAATGTTTTTCGAACATGATACATTGAATGTAATTTCCAATTAGAGTTTGTTGTTTTGCAATAAGTGTCATAATTATAAGAAGAAAATCTATTTGGAATCACATTTTTCTTATCTTACTTTGCTTCATGTCATTTTATGAGAGTATATGAACGATGATATCAATCTATATATAATTTTTTTTACAAAAAAAATTCTTTTAAATTTCGTATTACCACGGTGCTGATTCTTTATCGTATGGACATTTTTTTTTCAGAACCATACTTCTTTTGATACTATTCTCACAATATCTGAAGGATGTAGAAGTACCCTATCCTAAATATCTTCCAAAGACAGGTTGGAAATTGCACACGTTCCCCTTTTTTAAAATGTTCCCGGTAAGACATATCTTTTATTTTTGCATTAATGTTTTGCATTACTTTTTTGCTTGAGTTTGTGTTTTTTAAATGAAAATTTCTAGTATGATCTGACAGCATATCTGGAAAAGAAATTGTGACAAAAATACTAAATAATACAAAAATAAGTTAACTATTAAAGGAAAGGGGTCAATAAAAATTATTAAGGTCTGGTGGGATAAAGAGGGCAGGTGAAAGAAAATGGGTGTAATTTTTTAAAGTGTCATAACTTGAAAACTAACTAACTTTTGTGACTTTTTTTTTTACTATTTTGTTTACCAAATGACATTTCTTATTTATTATACTGCAATTTTTGAGTAGCAACACTCAAAATCTTGAAAAAAGCTCCATACCTTTTGTTTATGTTTGAGCACATGTTTTTGCGAATGTCTTAAACTTCTTTTTTCCACAACATTTTTTTTTTTTAATTAATAAGTTTTTCTTTTTGTGTTGATAAGATTCCATAAATACTCAGGAATGAATTCCTGTTTAAAGTTAAGTAAAATTTACATTGTTTTGCTTTTTATAAAATATTTAGTAGTGTGGGGTAAATAGGGTATAGTCTTAGGCTTAAACTACAATAATGCAAATATTACCTTCTCAAAATTAAAAATATTTAATTTAATTTGAATTTATTAATATTAAAAATTAATTTCTTAAGACATTTAAAAAATTATTATTAATTTGCTAACATTTTAGTAAAAGTACAAATTGCCCCTAATAGAAATTTGCAAAGTCAACAAATTGTTAAAAAATCTAGTGTCCCTTCTTAATCCCATCAAAATACAAATCTATTATATAAAATAGCTCATCAAAATATCTGGAAATATGAAGAATACACGAGATCTACTTCTACATTTCCAGAAAGAGATCAGATCTGTCCTAACGTGTTACAAGAAAAAAAAAAAAAAAAAGAAAGAAAAAAGAAAAGAAAAGAAAAACAGACCAAGATTATATGACAACTGAAAATCTGTACTTCTGTAATATTGGTTTTCCAATAAAAGTCTTAAAAAAAAACAATATTGCGCATTTCAACAATATATAAAAACATCACTTACTTAAACAACCCTATAAAAAATAATAAAAAGAATGCAAGCGAAAACTGCTGAAGTCTTGACTGAATCAGATGTAATAGGACAGTAAATATTAGATGAAAAGGCAAGATTGTCTAATACGAGGAAACAGCCAATAATAAAGTAAACAAGTAAGAAAATAAATATGGGAACAACAGATAATCTATAAGCATTCATGATCAAAAACTTTCAAATGTGTAAATAACATTAAAGTAGGAAACGAGGTGTTTTGGGAAAAAAATCTATTTCCAAATTCATTGTTCAGGTAATTGAAAATATGCCAATGAATCTATAATAATAAAGAGTTTCTATAATAATAAAGTTTATGTGTCTGTCTGTGTGTATGTTTGTGCGCCGTGTTCTGAAGAGACCGCTGAGCGCAGAGCTGCAAATTTTGGCAGGTTGGCTTGTCTTGTATGCCTGAAGTTATGCACCTCGAAACCAGTTTTTGGATATTTTGATAATTAGCCGAGATATAAATTAAAAAAACATAATGAACATCGCAAAATGACGAGCTTCCTTCCTTCTGCAGATTGTGCCTGCCAGCCTCAGGCCGTTCCACGTGGTTCTTCACGCAGACGTGAAACCAGTTCATAATTCACCACTGGCAAACGACGTGTAGCTGGCCGTAAAACACATCTACGAGAATTTATCTGCTGATAATTTGCTCGAAAGATGTCTCGAAGCAAATACTTATAACAATAATGAAGGTTTAAATTCATTCATTTTGTCATTTGCTCTGAAACATATTCATTGCTGCAAAGCTATTATTAAAATAGCTGCTTTTCTTGCCAAGTGTATATTCAACGGCGGATTTTTCAATATATTACATATTATGAATACAACTACAAGGGGTATGTTCAATAGGCTCAACAGCTGCGAAGTACTGCCACAATCGTAACAAAGACCGCTCGGAGAAGCGTATGGAAATAAAGGACTTCTTAATTTTAAAATTCAATAATACATGAATTATAATAAACTGGCTGAACTCCACTGCACTACAATCCATTAAGGAGGTTTTCTACATTTTACTGATTATATCTAGGAAATTTTGGAGAACGTTTTTTTCAATATGAAAAAAATATATAACTGCAGATGTTTTATTTTACAATTACTTGTATTTAAAATTATTTTTTTTAATTTTTTGTAGAAAAAAACAAAACATTTTTTTTCTTATTACCAAATGGCGGTGAAGTTGAGCCTGCGCCCTGCTCACTGTTGTAAAATCCCATGCTTTCCAACAGATATAGATAAATCAGAAATAGACTTTATGAACGGTTTTATAATATGTACGCTTACAGTTATGATTGGAGCCGACAACAATATGAAAAAAATGTCATTTTTTGTAAAAATGGCGTTTATTTGAAAATGGCTAGCAAAAATAAATATTTTTCTTGTTTTTAAGTGCGCAGAAAGAAAATAAATTATATCGAAAGGTACTACATCTTATCAGTTCCAACCATAGCCATATGTCTATAGAACATTGCCTAAAAATTTCTTTCAGTTTGATCAAGTAGTTTTCTCGTAAACCGTGGGACAAGGCAAAAAAAAATTGCTTCAAGAAAAACGTGTTTAATTTTTGTTTTCATTTTTTACTAGAAAACATTAAATTTTTTAAACTTATCGATTTTCAGCGAATCCGGGGCATGAAGAATACTTTCCTCTTTCTTGAATAAGGCGTTCATCAATGGATTTTCTGCTCGTGAAGCAATTCTGGCCTTCTTTGTATTAGCGTGTATATGTTGGTATGTCATCAGACGCGCCCAGCTCGCAGGTCGGGCCGGGCTCGGGTATCGGGCTAGGCCCGGGCCCATGCAGACCTCGAATTGTCTATATATCCTCCATGCACGTTGAACTAATATTAAAAATTAGTGACTTATGCCACTATGACTTTAACAAAGTCATATAGAAGTGAAGTTAGTGTCTCAAAAACGCAAACGGTTTAGTTTTTATGAGGAAAAGAACAGGGGTTTACATATGGTGGGCTCAAGACTGAAAAAGTAATGGAGGTTTTCACTTGAACCTTGTACTTATAGTTATACTTTTATTGTTTTATTTATATAAGCTATGGTCTATAATGTTTTCTTTTTATCTCCAGGTGCTTTTGACTATATTGTTATGTTGGGCACTCTGTGCTGTTCTCACAAGCAGTAATGTGTTTCCAGAACACTGTCCGGCTCGCACTGATGTACGACTAGCTGTACTTAGGAACAGTCCCTGGATCAGGGTACCTTATCCAGGTGAGAAGAAATTTTAAATGTAAATATGTGTATGTTTGAAATCGCAAACTAATGTATAAGCACAGCAGTATTACCTTGGCAAATTATTCTCCAATATCTCGCCAGTGTCATTGTTTTTTAACAATTTGGAAATGTGTAACCTATATTGTCAATTGGAGACAATGCTCATCTTTAGGTGCGTTCGTAATTATATAAATACGTAGCACCTATAATCGTCGTCTGGTCCGTCCGTCTGTCCGCATATAACAGCGCAAAAACTACACAACCGAATGGTTTGAAATTTAATATATATATAATCATTGCAGAATTTTGTCGAGTCGTTTCAAATTTTATGAAAATCGAATCAAAACTTAAAAAGGCATTAATAAAAGTTTTCTTCATTCTATTAAATCCTATCATACGTAATTAATTCAATGATATCCCATGATAGGTAATGATTCTATGTTGTCATGCTGATTACATCATATTTAAGATGAGTCCTATTATTTCTGTATTACTGAATTTAAAAACCGAATTTGTATACTAAAATTTTTTAATTATAGCAATCCAATAATCTACCGACAGTTTTTGTGATGGATGTTTCCGGAGAAATAGATATTAAATGCAAAAAGAGTCTAAATATTCAAGTTTTGAAATCTTCAAAACGAGGCTTAAGTTTCCCATTGGAAGTTTCAGTAAATGTCAATAAATATAAAATGCTGCCAACTTAAAATTTACTTTTTTTATTACGTAAATTAATCATATCAAAATAACAGACGATATAATTCATTTCACTGAATCTAGTTATAGCACGAATGCACCTCATTTGTCACGTTTGACGTACAATTTCCAACTTATTAGTTTTCCAGTAATTAAAACAGTCTACGGTAAACAAATTAAGATTAATTAAAAATTAATTTCGTCTAAAAAAATTTAATTTGTATTTTGGGTGCGGGGCTTGCGATTTATAGATAATTTTTTATAACTACTTGTAAAGCTTGGTTTGGCGGCATTTGACCTTGTAAGGCTTCACAATAAGGAAAGATCGTAGTTAATTTGAAATAGGCTGTGAAGAAAAAGCATTACACAAGGTTATTTATGTATAAAACGTAATGATAAACAAAGTTCAACTTATCACTTTATTCAACTAATTAATTCGTCTAAAATAGGGGGTCTTCAACTTGTGACCCGTGGGATGCAAAGCTATCACTATTTAGAAAATAGAAAAAAAATTGCCTTATTTAATGACACAAAATTTACGATTAAATAAAGAGAAGATTGCCTTCCGAAATTTGTGGTGGCAAACAACTTTTAGGCAAAAAGCTTGAAGACCCCTAGCCTAAAGTCACGTTGTCCGCATGTCAACTATCTGCGCCAGAATGGTGATTTATTTAATAAATTATTCATATTATGAAATTGGATTTCTAGTTATTACAATTATTTTAATCAATTCTTTATCGTGATTAACTACAACGGATGTTACATTATTGTGTTTTGGATTTCTTTTTCTGTCTTTTTTTTCTTTCTTTTCTTTTCTTTCCTTTCTTTTTTTTCTTTTCTTTCTTTCTTTTTTTTTTTTTTTTTTTTTTTTTTGTGTAAAGGAAGATTACACGTAACAAATGTGTAAAATACCAGTATATTATTTTGTAGAGAAAAACATACAAAAATATTTATTGCTATTTATTAGTTTAAACATAACCGCAAATGCTCACGTATAATATTACTGAACAAAAAGATGGGGCGGACTTCTCAAGTTTTTAAAGGTATTAGCGATAATTTTAAAACATCTCGTTGAAACACGTCATTGATATTTTTATTTTCAGTTCTTCACCAACAGAGCGCTATACATACCATAAAACGAGCCCTCTCTTTTTTCCAATATTGTGAAATGTTAGCACTCCATCATCAGTGAAGCCTAATATTAAGAAAGTATGTAAACTATGCTAAAATTAAATATAAACAGATTTAAATTGTGAATACTATGATTAGTAATTATAATTTGTAAATATGCAGGATGACTTGTAAATGACCTGTAAATGAATTATAATACTTTTCAAATATTGATGGGATTGATATTTGGATAGCATTATTTAGTTACCAATATCATTGAGAGTCATAAATGACTAAATTTAAAATACATAAGTATGTTGTCTTTAAAGTCCGCTATATCAATTCACTAAAATATTTGAAAATAAAAAAATAAATATTCTGATTATGTTTAAGCTGAATAAGTTTCGTACGCGTTGAATCCCTTAAAATATAAAATCTTAAATCTTCGGTTTAACGTAACTTTGCATTTATTATCGTCCATATTCATCATCATCTTTATTAATTATTAAACAATTACCGCATAATGTAGGAAAGTAGCTCACCATGAGTTCTCACCAGCAAATATATATATTTTTTTTTTCAATCTGTTATTTGTCTTCTAATTACCGTCGTGAAAAAAAAAAAAATGTCAAACACGTTTTTTAATCAAATACAAAGAATGTGAATTATCACTTTACTACACAGCGTAGAACCATCAGAGTGAAAAAATGTCCAGACCGGGGCTCGATCCCGGATCCCCCGTTCCAGCGCACTAAGTGCTTTACCAATTTAGCTGTCCAGACGACATCCAGCGTAGCATTCTCTCACTGTTATATGCAAGGCTACAAACACGCGCTACCGATACTGGGTTTAATTTGTCTCATGCATACCAACGGTGTTGTGCTCATGATTGACCTTCCATCTTGTGCTGCGTGTTTGCAGCCTTGCATATAAGAGTGAGAGAATATTAGCTGAAAACAAATGTTGAACTTTTTATATTGTTTAATGTGCAAGCGGATTAATATTTTGTAATCGTCTGCAAGCGATAAAGATAGATTTAAAAAAAAAAAAATCATGCTTGAAATTTAATTTAAATACCGTAATAAATGAGTAAATTGCGATACAGTTTTCAAACAAATTGCATTTGAAAGTTGATTTTTTCCCCTATATAACGGTGTAAAAATAAAAAATATGCGATGTTTAGAAATTTAAAAAAATTGCAGTAGCAAAAATCGCAAAACAGAAATGTCATCGTCAAGTGTTGCCATTCGCAAAATGACGTCAGCGTTACGCACGGACACGTTTGTCCTTTATAATTTATAGATAATTAATTTCTTGGACATTCTTACCGATTGAAGATTATAAACTCACGAGGCGCTTTGTTTTCCATTTCCCATCATCATATTTCTTTGTTTCATTTTTCTTCCGTTTTATGATTAAATCTTTTTTATTTTATTTTTTGTTTGGCATCATTTATCTTTAAAAGGTTTATGATTCCTAATGTATTGAGATTTTTGGCCAGGTTATATTTATTAAGATGTTTTCTCTCTATATATTTTTTATTATAACAATTAATGTAAAATATTATTACATGTGATCTTGAAATTAGAGATTCGACCATTTTTGTTTTATGAACGTGTTAGCTATTTTTGGATTTCAAAGGTATTATATATATAAGAGGGGGTTAGAATGACAGTGGAGTAAGTAAAATATTTTGAAAATCGAGATAATCATATTTTTACTGAAGGTATATTAATTTCTGTTCAACGTGCCAGTCAAATAAGTCATAGTTCACTTAGGGAGTCGCCAGAGGACGAAACAAGTTGGACCATTCAATGCAACGGCAATACAACAAGTTTCACAAAACCCTTCATTTCTCAAATCGCTAAATTTTGACTTACTCCACTGTCATTCTAAATCCTTCATATATATATCTTGTTCCTTTTACCTAATTTCGTTTTTCGATATGTTATAAGGAGCTTAATAGTTTCATTTTTAGATATAATGCTGACGATATTTCATGAAATAACATATCTGTGCTATGAATTATTCATATGATGCTCCTTTGAAGATTCTACAGATAAATAAATATTCATAGTATTTCATATTTGATTTTTAATTTTATTATGTTTTATTTTTGTAGTATCAGAAGTGATATTCTAAAAATCAATGGGAAGGCCTTCCCATTGACTTTTATAATATCAATTCCTTTGATTTTCACACATGTGATTTCATATTAAATACACACACACACACACACACACACACACATATATATATATATATATATATACACACACACACACACATATATATATATATATATATATATATATATATATATACACACACAAACAAATTGCATAACTTCCTATTTTGGAAGTTTGTTAAAAAAATCACTATTGTAATTGAAAATATGCTATGAATTCAATGTTGTGAATTGTATATCATAGTCCGAAATAGAATATATTTCATGCGCTCATGATTCTTCAAAAATCAGTTTTTTCGAGAACAATACAAAGAACGGAAAATCATGCGTCAAGCATAGATTATGAAACACTTTCCAACACATCCAGAAAACTGTAACGAAACTTCGCCGTTAAATAAGGTGAAAGAAGATATGTAAGTAAACAGTATAGGAAACATATAACACATTTAAAAGTTTTAGCAATTACCTTTCATAGTAAAAAATGTAGTCGAATTATTTTGTGTAGCCCTGTATATGATCTATAGATTTGGATATATATATACTTCATAGCATGATAAAATTTAGTTGATTTAGAAAATTCGTTCATTTCGTTCATTCGTTTCGAATTAGTTCATTTAGAAATCTTTTATACAACCCTGTAAATTATCTAAACGACTTTTGTACACACCCCATATTAAGCTAAAATTTAATTCAGGTAAAAAACGCATAAGGCAACTAAAAACAAACTTCCAGCAATTACCAGCCATAAACGACAATGTACCTTGTCCTTTGCGTAGCCCTGTATATGAATTTATTTATTTTCCACAAACTTCTATAAGTCTTCTAACTGTCGTTCAGCAGGAAAATGCGTAACACAATTAAAAACTACCCTAAGCAATTCACTCCCATACTCTGTAATACTTACGAATTCCCTTGTGTAGTCCTGTATATGATCAACCGAATTTATACACACCACGTACTATGCAAAAATTTAGTTTAATTTATAAACGCAAACCAATGTTGAAAACGCACTTATCACACATAGACTGTAATTATTGCACGTATACTGTAACCGATATATTTTGTGTGTCCCTGTAAATGAACGATAAACGCAATGCACACCCTACTTTTAAGTGAGTAATTTATAGTACACCTCAGTAATGCATAAAAATTTCATTGTTTGAAATAGTGAAACATCATTAAATTACATTGCAAACGATTTCTACCCGTAGAACAATGTGCAACACAATACTTTTGCGCGACCCTGTAAATGAATAATAAATTCTTTGCACCCCATATTTTACAAAAACCATGTTTTAGTGCGCTTCATCATGTTTCAAATGGCGTAGCATCATGAAAATGGACTTGTAACGATTATTTCCCATTGACTGTAATGTAACGGAATAATTTTGAGTGTCCCTGTAAAAGAACTGTAAGTGCTACACACTTCAGTTGAAATAGGGAACATGCTATAGATGACGACAATAACATATAAAAATTGCAGGGCAATCCGAGCATATTTACGGGAGTTAGAGCACGGACAGACGGCAGACGGCCATACGGCCATACGGACAGACAAACCGAAGTCATAAACACTTTTCAACTAGGTTGGAAAGTGTTAAAAATGATGATGTCTATAATTTTTACTCTTATTATTTTTACTTGAAATTTTACATTTATTATAGATTTTTTTTCTTTTACAGAATTAAAAAATTAATTGGTTGTTTTTATTTTGTTAAAAGTTTTATTATTTATGCTCTGAAATGATATGTAAAATTGCTTTTCTTTTCTCATAATAATAACTAATTATAAATCAATCAAGCTGTTTAAAAATGAAATTGATAGTCATATTAGTTTGGTTGCGCACTTCCTCTTCAGTATTATTTAATTACGTATCTGAGGCTTTTATAATTTTTCTATTTCTCTGCTAAATTGAGACAACGTCCGGTAACAGAATTTAGAAATATTTTACGGATGTTTGAGCAACTTGAAATATGAAACATAGCAATTATTTTTAGATTTCCTGATCTGAATGAATTACTTTTATATAGTAAACGCACTTTTTAGCTGTGCTATAACGTTCAATTATTTTAGTAAAAAAAATTGTTTTATTTTAAATATGTTTAAGTGCTTTAAAGATAAATGCTTCTGTTTTGGATGCTTTCCTACCGAAGAGTAAAATGGGTAAAATTGCTCCAAAGCATTTGAATCCACTTGCTTCATTTTCTTCAAAAACTGTCTGAAACCGTCAATGAACATCCTTATATATTATACTACTTGTAACTTGAGTGTAAAAACATTCCAGTTGATCACAAAAGCCGTGTCTATTACGCCGTATGATACGGCTACATTACTGATCACTCTAAGTATCCGACATGCGAAGTAACGAACTGCGTAAGCCGGCTAAGTAAGATAGCCGTGTATATAGTGGTATTGCGGTGGTCCCAAGTTAGTTTTAAACTAAAATTTGTACATAATTTTACATGCAACGTACATGATTTACATGATTGTGCATGAAAAACAAAACAAAGAACTG
Organism: Maratus michaelseni; assembly: GCA_963931845.1. NCBI lineage: Eukaryota > Metazoa > Arthropoda > Arachnida > Araneae > Salticidae > Maratus > Maratus michaelseni. The sequence goes on from OZ007599.1 coordinate 131,351,630, forward strand.
ATATCTAATTTCTAAACTTTATTAGTCACATAAAATTGAAATATAAAGAGAAGTACATATTCTCAAATTTCATCTGAAAAATAGAATCAGTTTTCATAAATTCCACAAGATTATATATTTAAAACGCTAAAGAATTTCTTTTGCCTATGAATGTGAGAAAACTACTGTGCACTCAATTTCATCATTCTTTTTTTAAATGAAAACACTGTTCTGCAGTTTAGTTATTTTTTATTTATTTGTTTAAATAATTAATAAGCCATTATTTTAAATTTAAATTTAACTTGAGCATATGTGCAGAGCAAACAAGAATCACATATTTATATATTTCCATCAGTTTCTTAAATAATGAAATGCGTTAAAAGAGTTTTACTCAAAATGTAATTCATTTTCTTTGGATAGGGCACGACTGAGCAATTCGTTACTGCGCATGACGGTTACATAGAATGATCGGTAGAGTTGCCGTATAGTACGGCACAATATACACTCCGGGTCAAAAACAAAAGTACTAATAACGACACGGGGTAGTGTTAGTTTTGACCAAATAAAAAAAAGATGCTTTACCTTCTTGGACGCTGATATTCTCAATAATTAAACTTTAAGGTAGTAATTTAGGAATGACCAAACAATGCTTAGATATATTTTTTACTTTAATTTTTGAGTTTTTTAAATTGATTTCGTTTGCCCGTAAGAAAAGTGACACAACTCCAAACAATTCATTTTGCGTATTATTCCACTTATAGGTTTGACTTAGATGCATCTTGCTAGAGGAAAAGTGTCATAACTGTCGTTATCCGGAAGACCGTTAGAATAGGTTATGTGTCACTTTGCCATCACTGACGGGGGACAAATTAGGCGGCGGGGATTTTCCCAATCCTCACTATATCTTCACTATCTCTGGTTTTATTATTTTATGTAGGCTTTTGCAACTGACTGTGGAACTAAGGGCTATAATTTTATGTTACCTAAAAAAGGGTACTTTCTTTTGCTTCTTCTGTAGTATGTAGTACTTTTTATTTAGCTCGTAGTTTGGCTCGCAGGTGCTTCGTAGTGCCATCTGTCGGACAAATCAATTAACTACATGCTTCAGGACTGTCAAGGGGTTGTTTGGGTTGTTTTCGAAAAAGTAATCAATTTCAGGCTATGAGCGGTCAACGTGTTAATATCATGGATGTATAATTTAATGATACATTCATGGTTAATACTCCTATGCGTCACGTATTTCAAGCTTAAAGCACTTAGCTTCAGTAGTAGAACTTACAACACACGTAGTAGATGTTCTCACGAGATCTAGAAAAATGCTATAGAAACATTCAGCGATGTGTGTTTATAGCAACACAAAAAATTGTGATGCTCTGGGTGAGGAAATGTCTGTATATAGAACAGTTTTAAGAGACATTTTGTTTCAGATATGTAAGTTACAAACGATCAATCCAGAAGAATATATTCATATTGCTGTTTTCCTTCCATTTCTTGATCACTTTATAATTTGAATTAATGAACGGTTGCTAAAACACAAAATTCTTCTCGAAAGTTTTATGTGCTTTCTCCCTTTCGACGCCTCATCTCAAAGCCAGATGATCCTTAACTCCTTGAAAGGCAGTGGGATATTACATATTCTACTTAATTTTAATCCCCAAATGCCATATTTGCATCAGAATTTTTAAATAAAACTTTGCTGTTATAATGTACTTGAAGAAATGTTTTTACTTATTTTCAAATAAATTTGCAAATCATGATGTCAATCAATCATTTCAACATTTTAGCAACAGAATTATTTTGCTCTTGAAAGCGTTAGGATCCTATACTAGTCTCACGCGAAAACACATGAACGCTATTGCTAAACCTATGGCATATGAAATATGAAACATTTGCGAAAATGCTCTTGCATTTAAATATCTTTAAATGATTTTTTTAATAGGATACCTAAGGTGATGTTTGACGTTGTACGTTTTTACTTTTTCGAGTTTGGTTAGGTTAACATTTTTTTTTATGATTTTCAATATGAATAAGGCAAAATATTCTATTAAAAATTTGTGATCAAAATATACACGCCTTGCTAAGGCGACAAAACTTCATTTCACAAATTAAGGCTATTTCTCTTTCAATAATTAAGAAATGACTAACATTTTTTTAAATTTTTTAATAGGAATATTTTTAAAGTAATTGTCTGTAAAAAAAAAAATAAATAAATAAATAAAATCGGCTATTTTATAAATTATAAACATTTAATTAATTAATTTATAGTTAATTAATTAATAATGAATTAATAATAATTTATAATTTATTTATTTATTAATTTAATTAATTTATTTATAAACACTACCCACACTACAATATGAAATGTAAAACATGTCCCAATAACCCCCAATCTCCCCTATTTGAGTCAACTTGGCACGCAATATTGCCTAAACCGGTCTTCAATTTTCATACTTTGGTGTATTTTACAGTGAAACCCCGTTTTTGCACATCCCGCATGGTACGTTTTTACGGCTGCTTAATTTTTGGCCGGGCCCAGTAAAAATCCTATATCATTAACATTAAAAAATCAGCATTTCTCCGTTACAGTTCCCGCATCGTACTCTTTTTTACAGTAAATTCGAATGAGAATTTTCTTAAAAATTATTTTAATTTTGAACTAGGATTGCAACTTGTATCATGGTATCATCATTTACAGTCTTCTAATGATAGTGATGATATAGGGGGGGATAAAGCTGACGAAGAACCAACAGATAATGTGGCAACATCCACAAAAGCAACTGCTAAATTGAAACTTTGCAAAAAAAAAAAAAAAAAAGAAAAAGAAAAGAAAAGAAAAAGAACTGAACAAACAATAAACTAATTTAAAAAGTTGTCTACTACCGAAAATGCTATATATGAAATAATTAGTCATAACAAAAAATAAACACAATTACAGATATCATTAATAAAGTAAAGTTTCCTGAACTATAAAGGTGAGTGTGTGTTTACTTTTCTTTACATTGTATTTTTTTGTTTTGTTCTCTTTTCCTGCATTTTACGCTTTCCTGTATCGTACTTTTTTTGTCAGTCCGACGGAAAACGTAAAATCGGGATTTCACTGTATTAGGTTTATACTTAATATTTCTTCTTATTCCTTTGAATTTTGTTACAGGTCAGTGGGGCCTTCCAACCTTTAGCACAGCAGCAATGTTTGGTGTCTTAGCTGGAGTTTTGGCTTCTGCTATTGAATCAGTCGGAGATTACTATGCTTGTGCTCGTTTGGCTGGAGCACCCCCACCACCAAAACATGCTATTAATCGAGGAATATGGATAGAAGGAATTGGTTGTGTTATTTCAGGACTATTTGGAACGGGGGGAGGAGTCACTTCTTACAGTGAAAACATCGGTGCTATCGGTATTACCAAGGTATGAAACAAAATTTTTGGTAGAATTTATGACGCAGATATTATAATGTATGTTATTTTGGTGACTAGCGGTACCCTATTTAGCCCATTTGGACTCGTCCCAGACGAATTAGTAACCCCTCCCCCCCTCCCATTATAGCCAATTGTTCTAATAGGGTCCTATTTAGACTAGCGGTACTCTATTTAGCCCATTTGGACTCCTCCTAGCCGAATTAGTAACCCTCTCCCCACCCCCTCCCATTATAGCCCAATTGTTCTAATAGGGTCCTATTTAGACTATCAGTACCCTATTTATTCCATTTGGACTGTAAAACAATTTTGTTTATTCAACAATTGTATAAAAATTTCTATGGTGAGAAACATATAACTATTTTTTCCCTCTGTGGTATACTATATGTATATCCGAATCTTATGAGTATTTTTTGGCATACTTTCTGTTTTTCATCGCACAATTTATTAAAAGTAAGCTGTGGGTTACTAAAAACTATATTCCATGTAAAACAATGTGATTTATGTATTGTTTTTGTCCTTTAAAAATTTATATGGATTCATAATAATTCATTTCTTATCTGTCGAAAATAGCACAGAGAGACACTATCAGATAATGGCAAAGCAATGTAGGGAAAACAACTGAAAATTCTGTAAATAGGAAATGCGCGCATTAAATCCGAGGATATACGGAAATGCACGACTTTCAGAAGAAACGCACCGCTTAAAGGTGTATTAATATGCTTTAAATTTAGTCTAAATGTTCTAAACATTATGACTCATACAAAAATGTAATTAATTTTTACATGTGTTGCATTACTTTAAGAAACAGAAACATGGTGAACGGGTCATTCTTCCCTAATGTGCAAATGTTGATTCAAAAATTTTTATTAATTTTTTTGCGAAAATTTTATGATTTCACGATTTCAGATTGTTTTATATTCCATACCAAGCTTATAAATCGAACAGTCACGCGACCATATACCTAGTTAATTAAAATTATATTTTCTATAATATATGTATATGACAGGGGAATGGGAAAGTGAATGATTCTGTGGTGATATTGCATCAAAATATTTTTAAGTAAAACTACTCATTGTAATATTGTGTAATCTTCTGAAATTAAAGTAAAAATCATTGCACAGAAAACAATATGAAAAAAAAACTGAATTCAGATTGACACATTACAAACTATTCGTTTTACTGCTAGACTTGATCAGATAAGCATGTTCAGCGCCAGGAAATTTATTTAAGAGAAGTGTTTAAATAAATGCAAACAAAATGTAAGTTACGTGTTACTAAATATAATTTCTGGTTAGAATTATATTTGTATGAGATGTATTAATCTTACTGTGTCTGCCAGATTCATCCAGAATTACTCAGTTGGCAAAGCATTGTCAGCTTAAGCCAAAAGGTCTCTGGTTCGAAATCTGTCCTGGATCCTTTTCACACAGTTGGAAAATTATAACTCATATGATTTATTTACCAATTAGAATAATTGTGTTAAAATTAATCATTAATCTCAATCCCGTGGAGAAATAACCACAGGTGGGAAATTTTTGTATGCATACCACAATAAAATCTATTCAGTTGGATCTGTTAGTAACGTGCCTTTCCAGACTAAAGATAACCAATTCAAATGCTTAATATGTTACTATCTCTAAAGTCACTTAAGTGACTTACTCACTGGTCACTATTGTCACTTACTGGTATTACTTAAGAAGATGACACGAGAGTGAGAACTAAACAAACAGACTCCATTTTGAGGACATATTTTTATAAATAATAACGAAAGCGAATAAGTTTGAGCTATTGGCGTGCGCGGGATTTCTTGGTGCAAACAAGCAGTGCTTACACACGCCTTTGGTTGTGCAGAAGAGCTCTTTTTCCGGCTTGGCGGCAAGTTCAAATTTTAGGGAGAGGCTGGGAACGAAATTGCAGAATACACCTACTTTAGACTTTATCTTGAGACCAGCTGGTCTTTCTAAAATTATATTATTGTATTAAGCAGCCTTGAAGCAAATGGAATTAAATTTGGTGGACAACAATAGTGAATAAGATAGAATTATATGCCAAAGTAATTTTTTGAAGCTTTGGGATATCCACTAGAGTGAGGTTTTTGCACTGTGAGTACATTTCTCGCCCCGAAATTGAGTTAATTCTATCATGTTTAGATTTGGAAGTAGTATAAACTAATGTTTTCTTCAATTTTACAAAAAAAGAAATATCCTTAAAAAAAATAGCGCATAGCAGAATCAGAACTGGTTTCGATGTCCTAAATTTGCATGTTAGTGAAGAATGATCCAAACATTAATCATAAAACGTAATTAAATATAAAATTATGATTCATTAATAGCTCACTTGCTTTTAAATTATGCTTCCAGACATATTATAATTTTATGTAGTTCATTCTGGAACGGTGTGACTAAATATATTTGTAGAATACAAGTACAATATTCGTCAGAATATAGAAAATCAAAAGAAATGATTTGCTTAAGGGAAGAGCAGAAATTATTTTTCATTGTTTGTAAATTTATCTAAGAGAAATCATTAATTTCTCAAAAATATTGTATCATGTTCTATTTAAATTATGTGAAACAGAATACTTAATGAACGGCCTGACGTACTCCGCTATACTAAAGGTACTTATTTAATGCATCTCATGGTCTATGACATATATGAAACATAGATGAGAATGAGGGGCATGATTTACACTAGGTGTTTCCAACAACTTAATCGCACAGAGTTCCACTAATTCTGAAGCTTATTTAATGGCAGAAATTTTTCGAATAAATAAGATGAAAATTACTATTCAGAAATAGTGTTACCTCTGCGGCCTGCAATTGTGATACTGGAGACACCTGGTCTACACCATTATATTAAAAGTACTTATATAACATTAAGTGAAACAAAAATATTTAATGGATGACATAGAGTTATACGAATGAGAACTTTCATTGAAAGGCGTGATTTGGGATCTAAAACTTTTGCACTTCCCAAGAGATTTTATAGAGACAGTTTTTAAAGAGTTTTCAACTTTTAATGTTATGCGGTCTTGGTGTATGTTAATATCTCCACACAAGCCGAACCACATGTTTCAAAATCGCTTTTCAAAACCTTCTGAATGTATTGAAAAAATCAATATATTATGTGGGAATATTTTTAAATTAATGACCTTAAGTCATTTATGAGAAATTGGAAAATATAAATATTCCTTCCTAGTTACTTTCTCGAAAATAAAGATCTAAACGCATTGGTATTTTCCTGATGTGAAAAAGTGAGATCTATATTATTAATCTGAGTGGTGAAAATTAGACTTTATTTTTCTTACTATATACAGTGAAACTTCCATTTAACGATTTCTCATCGTTACACTTAAAAACTTCATTATGAAGAAAATTCGTTAAATAGAAATCAACTTAAATTCATGAAAATTTTCCTTCAGATATGACAAACAGGTGCTGAATTCAGAAGCATTTGATTCATTTTCAATTATGAAGCCGTCTTTTACAAAACAGTAGTGTACAGTCGATGAAATCACGTCACATTCCAAAGCTTTGGCTCAAGCTTTCATCAGCTCTGATACACAGGTTCTCAAGCTAATGTTTTCACTACATTGTCTTTTTTCTGTCTTTTTCAATAATGTACTTCAAGATTTTTTTATTATTCCTTAGACTAATGGCTGAAGTTTAGAAGTTGTATTGACAAGAACACAAATAACTTTGATGCTCTTCGATTTGCATTTTGAAGCACATTCTTGTGGATGTACAAAGCAATTGTCTATCCGCAATGGAAGGTCAGAATGGTAACTGTCTGTCTCTAATTGCGATATTTTTTGCTTTAATGCATCTAACGCCATTGCGACACTGCACCTTCTATATCATTGAATGAAAAAAGGGGATTTTGACTTCCCCCAACTGTCAGCGCTGGAGTCTCGATGTGGAAGAATAATGATAACAAATGTTTTTCTTGGTGTAAAAAAAAAACTGTTTTATTTAGCACCAAGCAGAATGGAAATTATTAAAATGTGTTCATTTTATTACAATCCGCTGTAATAAATTCGCATATCCATCGCAACAGAAACCTCTTAGTTTGAATTCTGTACAAGTACAAAAGTGGAATAAACTTCGTTATATAGAATATATTTTTCGTAATATGGAGATTAATTTATATGCTAATGGTGTTCAAAGTCAAAGTTCTGCAGAAAATTTCGTTAAGTAGAAAACTTTGTTAAATGGGGACTTCGTTAAAGGGAAGTTCCACTGTATTGGATTAAGCATCTAATAAAATATTTTGATTGCTAAAAATTTAAATTAAATGGCCACAAATAAAATAAAGTAACATTTTGAAAAATAATAATACTAACAACTGAACTATAATAATCACAACTGATTTCATTAACCCCTTGCCTGTGACGCCCGAACTCAGCTCAGGTTGCAACGCAAATACACCAGTTTTGAAATGCCCGACCCGAGTTCGGGCAAGAGAAAAATCGGTGTTTCAATTTCCATAAAGCCCGAAGTCAGTTAGAGCAACGCAAATGCGCCAATTTTAGAATGCCCGACCTGAGTTCGGGCAAGAGAAAAATTGGTGTTTCAATTCCGTGAAGACCCAACTCAGTTCGTCCAATGCATAATATGTAATTTACATTTTCTCAATAGATGGCGGTACTTTCTCGTGAAAAGTTCGGCAGTGGTGCATTTGTCGGATTTTTGTAATTTTAGTAGTTATTTCGTTTAATTTTTTTTTTTAAATAAATAATCTATTTCTAACATTTTGATGAAAATAACGAACAAAATTAACGAGAATTTTTTTTGTCCACGTTTTTCTCGAATATATTCCACAGGCAAGGGGTTACGTTTAAGATAACTTCGTTAAAAAATATATCGTATCACACTAATATGTTCTACATAAGTAAACTAAAGAAAGAGACAAAGAAACACAATCAAATTTTTTTTAATAAAATTTCTAAATGTCAGAGATTACTGGTTGCGACTTGATAAAACTTTTTTTTTAATATAAAAAGTATTAAAATAAAATGTACTAAGATTTGAACATGAAATATGTTTTTTTCTTCTATTTATAGGTCGCAAGCAGAAGAGTTTTACAATTTGGATCAGTTCTGATGATATTGTTCGGAATGCTTGGAAAATTTGGAGCTCTTTTCGTTACCATACCAGAGCCTATTATAGGAGGAATTTTCTGCATAATGTTTGCTGTTATCAGTTCTGTTGGGCTCTCACCATTGCATTTTGTAGATCTAAATTCATCCAGAAATTTGTTTATATTGGGATTCTCTTTATTCATGGGACTTTGTATTCCAAAATGGATGCAAGCACATCCAGGAGTTATATATACAGGTAAACATAACAATAATAAATTGTGTCTTAAAGACTTGAAAAAAAAACCCGGTTTAATCCCCGATAAATCTTGGATTTTTGGGGATAAACTAGATTTTTGGAAGTAAACTGAATTTTTGGTAGTAAACTGGTTTTTTTTTTTTTTTTTTAAGTAAACTAGAGAGTAAAATGATTCTATGACTCAAATTAGAAAATTATAAATAATACAAATAAAAGTTATTCTATCATATGTTGAAAATTCACTTGCGGAAAGAAACGTGTCACTGTCTGTGCTGAATTTGTGTAGGCTTATGTTGAATTCAGGCCTACTGTTGCTGCACTAACACTACCCAAGTAGCACAGTAAGTTGACCCATCATTGATGATTATGGGAAAATTAGAGGTTGTTGTGCCAACAATGAATTTTCCGAGGTTCTGCAGCATTTTAACTTGTAGCATTGCTCTAAAACTCTTTCGTTGTACATTATAGGGCATTAGCCTTTTCTGAATAAGAGATTCGAGTCAATTTGGAAAAGTCGGCATTTGTAACCGTTAATCAACCGGGAAAGTCAGATTCTAAACTTTGTCAACGTTGTCGCTACAATTTTGTGCTACCGGGTAATGCCGAATGAAACTGAACTTTGTTTTACGTTGATACATGTTTAAATATTTCTTACAACATTTTAATACAAATCATATATGCTTTATATATATATAAACGTATTTTCTAAATTATCATTTCAACATACAGCGCATCAATTCGTTTGTAAGCAGTTTACGAAGTATCATATTGTTTAAAGATATTGTTTAAATCTCTTGGCAGAAAAAAAGCCCTTTCCATGGACTGAATTATCAGGAACTCAGTTCATCTTAATTTTTCTTTGTTGTAGATAATATGAGGGTGTTAGAATGATACTGGAGTAAGTCAATATTTCGTAATTTGAGAAATGAAGGATTTTGTGAAACTTTTCGTATTGCCGTTGCATTAAGTGGTCCAACTTGTTTTGCCTTCTAGCGACTCCCTAAGTGAACTATGACTTATTTGACTGTAATACTGAACGTAAATTAATATACGTTCAGTGGAAATATGGTTATCTAGATTTTTCAAATTTTTGACTTACTCCACTGTCATTCTAACCTTCTCATGTATAACTGACAAGCATAACTTTTTTAGTAAAATCACAAAAATTAAGATTTTGCCTTTTTCATTAGTGTATCCTTTGTTAAGGAAACAGGAATTATCAGAATAGCAAATCAAGGTATTTTCATGAAATCTGCAACAAAGTAACAAAATATTTAAAATCAGGCTTTATTAAAAGAAAAAGTTAATATTACACTTGTCTACAATATAAAACATTTTTGTTTGCCTGTTAAATGAATAAAATTATGTTTTCTGTCAATTTTTTTTTGGCTCGCAATGCGAATATTCATAATTTCTTGTTTTTAAGATATGCCAGTCTGTGAGTTAACTCCATAGCATTATTTTTCTGGACTAACAAAAAATATGGACAAAGCACCACTTTTTCCGGACTAAAATATTCGCCTTATTTAATTGAAATAATTCTGTCATTAAATAAAGGTTAGAACTAAAAATTTGAGTTATTCAAAAGCTTTGGAGGAAGCAAAGTTTCCTTGCACGTACGGTGTACGGGCAAAACTGTTAACCCTTTTAGGGGCAAATAATTGTGTTTCTGTAATGTTGAATTCACACCAGAATATTCCAAAAAAGAAAATTGAAAATAAGGAAATGCCATTTTACAACCGCTCCCCCTTTTTATTCTCAACAAAGTTATAGAAAGAAAAATTTGTTCAAAAATTTCGGTACATATCTGGATTGAAATTAATTGGTATAAAAAATACCCCACCTGCCTTCAAGGGGTTAAAGGAAAAAAAAACAAGCATAGTTCTTGCTTCATTTTATCATTTTTAATTAAATTTACAATTTTAAAATAATATTTCACTATTAAACTTACATTGTTATAGAAATATTTTGTTGTTGCTGTTGTTGTTTATGTACTATTTCAAGAGCACCTCTAATGATGTCGCAATTGTCCACAAATTAACGTTAGTGCTAAAAGTTGTAAATGCGGCATAAGTTAAAACACAAGAGCTAACAGCTACGTTTAAGTTTTTTTTATTTAGATTCAGCGTGTTGAAAACTATAGGAACACAATATTTTCATCTAAAACGCCATTTTAATGTTCAACAGTGTGGAAAGTTTTGGAATTTGTGGATTTTTTTTTATTTGTTTGTTATTTGATGTGAAAAGTGTTAGAAGTATTACTTGGAAGTATTACTGAATGTTAGTTTGTAAATCGGCTATTATTTAAAACATACAAATATTTCAAACGGTTATTCACACATTACCATTTGACAATTGAAATTTTTATCCTGAAATTTTTATCCTGAATATACATGAAACCTAACCAAAAATGTAAATATTTTATTCTATAAATAATAATAATAATAATAATAATAATAATAATAAATAAATAAATAAATAAATATTTTTATTTAAAAAAAAAATGACGCCGTAGCTGACAGTACGAAACTGTTTATTTCATGCAAAAAAAAAATCCCTATTTTTACATCTTTTTACTTTTATTTTTAAATGTCAAATACTGTATGACTCTTGAAAACTGATATTTTACTTCGTAAAACAAAGAATTTTTAGTAGTGCTCCAGCTCTGACATTTTTGTTTGGAAGAATCAACATATTTTGTTTTCCTTACAGCGTAGATGTAGATACAGTCAAATTGCCAAGAATAAACCAAAATTATAACTCTCAAGTGCAAAATATATTTCATTTTATTTTGAATAATTTCTTCCAGTTATTCTGTAGTATCTTTAGAAAAGCAGCATATTCTATAATTAAAAATTGCATTGTTAAAAAACTAATAGGGGAAGGTAGCCTAAAATGATCCCCTTAAGGGGAAAAACTTGTGTAAAATAACATAACTGTTTAAATAAAACTTTGGACCTTTGCTAGTATATGTTTTACACAATATTTTGCATTATAAACATATTTTAATAATATTTTTAACCCAAATTGAGTAATGAAAAAAAAATAGATTTTTTTTTTAAAGTGTCCAAAGGATCATTTTACCCTCACCAAAGGGCAAAATGATCCTTCATTTAAAAATAATTGTAAATTGTTTTTTTATCTGCAAAATAAAGGATATAAAAGTAATTATGACAATACATAAGTGTAATGCATATCTAAAAACATACTCCAATAAGTAAACCAAGTCATATTTCTGTACATGAAAGACTGTAATCAAAATAAATAAGAAAGTTAGCGCCTACCTTATGAAAGATGTTATAAAAACCACTTTTTCAAAGAATTCTATTCAGACGCGTAATACTGCGATCGCTTGAAGATCGCCATTGCTTCTTCTTTACTTATCGCAACTAGTTTATGTGTTACCCTGTAGATAGCGGGACCTGTCAGGAAGAAAACATATGTGGATCGTTTTGCCTGTTAGGATCATTTTAGACCACCTTCCCCTAATAATGAATGTTATGCTAAAGGAATAACTCTCTGATGAAACAAGAGTAAAAAAACATTTATTTTGAAAAAAAGAATCCGTTTTCAATAGAAAAATACAGTATTTGACTATTAAAAAAATAAAAATGTTTGTAAAAGAAGATATTTTTTTATTTCAGTGTGCAAGGTTTCATTGAAATCTCTTTATAGGACATAATAATTAGTTAAATATTGTAGTATTAGAGCACGATATTTTAATGTTGTATTATCTTTTATAGGAAGTGACACGTTTGATCAAATTTTGACTGTACTTTTAAGCACAAGTATGCTGGTAGGAGGCATGATAGGATTTTTTCTCGATAACACAATTCCAGGTAATGAACTTTAATAAAACCATTTCTTTAAATATTATAAAATGATGTACAATATTGCCAAAAAATCTCTGAACGATGGTCAATACTCCAATTCCAAAAGTCGCAGAGAAAAACAAAAGCAGCCATTCGATTGGAAATTATGTCTGCTTTCAATTTATATTTTAAAAATTAGCTTGAACTCCTAATGTTAAATTTATTTTTAATCATTGCAAAACAGATTGTAATGCAGGTAGTTTTTTAAGCCTAACTCAGAAACTGCTTGACGGAATGAGTTGTAATTATGTATTCCCATATTTGAAGTTTCTGGAAATGTTTCACTCGTAAAACAGTTATAGGTTACATTTTTTTTTTTTTTTTTCAAAAAAATTTATATTTCGAAAATAATTTTCGAATGAAATTTGAATTGTAACACATGATTTTTTAAAATAGGAATCGATTTTTTAAAGATTCAAATATGTGAATCCAAAATTACAGCACATTCCGCCAAGGTGTTTTTGAGTTATTCTTAAAAAAACTAATAGCATTGCAATCTGTTTTGCAACGATTTCATATGAACATTAGGAGTTCTAAACTTTAAATCTTCATAATTCCTAAACTACTAGACCGATTGATTTCTCGTTTGATATCCTAAGGTAAAATTTCCCGAAAAAATCCAAACATATTCAACCTAACCACCAATTCTCCACCAATGGTGGCTAATATGTTAAATACAGTCTAATATGATATGTTACCTTTTTTAAATATGTATTATAAATTATAGGTACTACTTATGTTTCGTAACTATATAAGCAGTACTGCCAAACAAATTGGGTGTTCGAATTGAAACTTTGAAAGTTTGGCGCAATTTCTGCATGAAGACGCTCGCCTAACCTTATTTTTTTTTTTTTAAACATAAATTGGAAAAATACATAAATTCCAATCGAAGGGTTATTTTCGTTTTCACTTCGACTTTTAGAATTAAAGCAATGATCACCGTTCAGATATTTTGATGGGGAGGGGGGGGGGGTACAGTTTTCTGTAAAATTAGAAAAAATTTGTATGATTTAAAAAAATTCGAAAATGCTGCATACAGTTTCATCCTTTGAAGCAAATAAATATTGGTATAATTTTAATGTTGGTAAAATATTGGACCTATAATTTATTATGCATACGTATTAACACTTTGGCTGTCGCATGATCCGATAACATAGATGTACTGCCTCTTTCTCCCATAACATAGATGTATCGTCGGCGGTCATTTAAAGTATTTCTTTCCTGCAAGCTGATTGCCGTTGTCATTTACATTCTTCAGTTTATGAGGCCGGATAGTTTAGAGTATAAAATATTATTCTGGCAAATATTATTATGGACACTTCTAGAAAGTGTCTGGTCCGTCCGTCTGTCTGTCCGTCCGTCCGCATATAACAACACAAAAACTACCAAACCGAATGGGTTTGAAATTTAAGATATATTATTTTTGCAGAATTTGTCGAGACATTTCAAATTTTATGAAAATCGAATCAAAACTTTAGGAGATATTAATAAAAACATTTATTAAGAAATTTGATTTTTTTTAAAAATCGGTGCTTTTTTGTCATAGGAGCTTCCGAGGTTTAATCGTCAAGCGACCGAGATACTTATTTTATTAGAGAAATAAATCTGCAGACGATATCATTCATTTCACAGAATTAAAAATCATCAAGATCTGAATATTTATATAACTAGTTATAGTAAGAACGCACCTCATTTGTCACGTTTGACGTACAATTTCCAACTTGTTTAAATTTCGCATCAGAAAATAAATATTGTTAGCTTCTCTTTGATGTATACTCTTCTTAAAGGATGTCTCTTTCTTTTTTAGTTGATAAAATATTCCTAAAATATATGCTTAAAATTATTTGAAGTGTTAAAATTTTACTCAGAACTAGTTAGCTTTGCCACGATTTTATAACACATAAACTGTAAAATCAAGCGCATATTTGAGAACTATTTTATCAACTAATAAAGTAAGAGCCGCCCTTCAAGACGACTATACAGAAAACAGAATTTGAAAATTTTATTTTCTGGTAAAAAAAAATTTAACATACGAATACACCCCAAGCCCGTAAGATTAACATTGGAGAAAGGAATTTAAGATCCGACAGACTAACAGCCATAATGCTGGTAGAGCAGCAACTACAGCAAACTATTTTGTAGCGAAGTTCACAATCAAATTATTCGCTCACAAATATCATGTGTCACACTCCAATCTCAACATAAATATTATTCACGATTTAAAAAATATTTGACTAGACTTACTGCACTTAGAGACAGAAAATACAGTTTTGCTATTACAGATTGTTGCTGACGATGAATAGCAACAGACTGAATACTTATTGTAAACATTTTTTAAAATTTCTTAAAACATAATTGGAATTAAACTGTATAAGCCAACCGAATAGTTCAACGCCACCGTTCGACGAATTTTCGCAAGAAATGTATTTATTTAACAAATGATAAGCCCATAATTTGAGTTATCTGTAGTTTAAATATTGTTTTATTCGGAGCAATAGACCGCAATGAACCCAGAGCCTTTGAAGTTTGTAAATTATTTTTCGGTAACCTTGTGTATTTGTTTATACTTTCCTTTAATTCCAAACGTCAACAAGCTCATTTCTGGAAACTTTCTCACTCTCTCTCTCTTTTTTTTTTTTTTTTTACGAGACTTTTTTTGAGTTTTTGAGTCGGAGTAATTAATTTTAAATCATCCCTTTGTTATTGCGGCAATGTACTTTTTCCCTCTTATACAGTGTTGCCAGTGGGCTACTTTTTTTTTAAATTAAGATTTCTTGATTGCCACCAGTCTTTTGAGAAAGTAAAATTCACCTCATTTAATGAGAGATTATCGAAGTAAAAAACAAGACGAATTATACAATTTCAAAAATGTGGTGCCACTCAAGCAATCTGAATTAAAAATAAGTAGCCCACTGCAACACTGCTCTTATACGTCCGACGACTTCTCTTGTTGGTTAAATGTTTGCATAACATTAGAAACATGCTTTCTGAAATACCAATAATTGGGAAATATTTCGATTAAACAGAAAAATGTTCCAATGGAATATTAATATTTACATAAGACTAGAATTACACATTCACTCTCAAGGGGAAAAAACAAAAACAAAAAAAAACGCAGATTGAAGGTTTTTCCGTTGCTCATTTTTCGTTGAAATGTAAAAATTTCCAACTTTGATATGCACATTTTCCCTAAAACTATAGAAAATTCGCCAACCTAACGTAAAAGTTGCAAGAAATCCTCCATCTATAAAGCTGCATTTTCTTCAAATCACGGAAGTGTGTGGCTACTCTGTGCCTGTTACTTTTTCGTATCAGAAACGGAATTTTTACGCATGTTATTTCCTCTTCAAAACACAAAAAGCTCGCGAGGCAAAGCTCAAAATTTCCTGAAATTCTACAGTCGAAAGACGAAAATTTCTTCAAATAATAGAAAAATTTCTTCTAATCACAGGGTTGTTCCGGCAACATTCTGTCTGTACTTTTTACATTTTTTGACGATTTTTTTTAAAGTTAAATATGTGTACAACCATATATATCAGGGTTTGTACACTTCAGTGAATTTGAAAACCAGTTTTTACGTAAAGTAATATTAGCTGAGCCGCCCAGCGTTGACCGGGCACGTGATAATAAATTTTAAAAAAATCAAGTTTTTATTATTTTTTATCTTTAACCTGATTTTGTATGAAATTATATTTTTAAATGAAAAATTCGCGCAAAAATATTGATGTTTAGTGATAAAAGCGCTCATTTTCTTGTCCTTTTTGACCGAATTCTTTGAAATCTTTATTGGTTATAAATAAAACGGTTTTACAGCCCGTATACAAATTTCGTGAAAAAATATTGTTATCTTGTTGTAAAAGAAATGTTTTCTTCTCCCTTTTTTGTTTGTTTGTTTGTTTTCGCGTCGGCTTCTTTAACATAGCAATAAAAAATAGTTCTCATCTTCCGAACTCTTTTAAATTTCAATCGGTTATACATATAACTGCATCCAAGCTATCTTTAAAATTTTATGAAAAAAATATGCATATTCAGTAGTGAAAATATGAGTCCTTTTTAAAAAAAAAAAGCTTTCAACACAATGGCCATATTACGTCATTCGTTTTCAATCAACCCTTTTCAATCCCCCTTGGCTAAACAACTCAGGCTAAACACGTTTTCCGTTTCTGAGGGTAGAAGCCTTAAAAAACGTTAAAGCACGCGCAAAGAGACGATTTTCGTGTTGAAAAGAGAGTGTGAATTTGACAGAATGCGCTTTTCGTTTAAATACATAGATTTGACTTATTTAATGAAGAAATTCTGTGTATGAATATGGCGAGCGTTACTTTGCGAAACTTAGTCGTTGGGGGGCCCCCGTAATACTTACCCATCATGGATATGCATAATACAAAATATGAAAATAAAACATGTGTAAACTATTTATAAAATGCATTGTAATTCGAATAAAATCGTGGCTTAATGACGTCATAAACTTTAAATCGAGGCTAACGAAAAAGACAGGCTACCGCGGTGCATTCCACTTATCTTTTTTTACAGACCGCTAGAGTGACGTGATGCTCTTTTCGTACACCTTCATTGGTACATTCGAGCATCACGTGACTCCGGCGGTCTGTAAAAAAAGATATGCGTAAAGCACCGCGGTAGCCTTTCTTTTTCGTCAGCCTCGCTTTAAATTCTCTATTACTGAATTGCGTAAAAGAAACATCCTGATAACTCCAAAATTGATAATCATATTAACTAACGGTTTACTGCGTCGGATTAAGTGTCTCATTTTCTATTTTATTTTCGTTGCTGAAGACTAGTTCTTTATGTTTTGGAATTTTCTGCAAGCATTATCCTAATTTTCATGATTCACTATTTTCTATACTCACTATTTTCTATATACTTTCTTACTAATTTTCACTATTAACTTACGTAACACAACAGCTAAATTTCCAGGAAAACAATTTTTTTTTGTAGTTAAAACTAGTCGTTGGGGGCCACCGTAATACTTATCCATCATGGATATGCACAATATAAAATATGAAAATAAAACATTTGTAAACTATTTATAAAATGCATTGCAATTCGAATAAAATCGTAGCGTGATGGCGTCATAAACTGTAAATGCTCTATAATTCCAAAATTGATAATCATATTAACTAAAGGTTTACTGCGTTGGATTAAGCGTCTCATTTTCAATTAAAATATATCTTTGAATTGAAATTTGAATGAAATACAGGGTCATGAAAAATCGAAGAGTGGGGAAAATATAATTACAAATATCTCGGCAACTCATTATCCGATCGGCTTCATTCTTTATGCAAAATTTATATTTTATTATTGTCTTTTATATTCACTCCTTAAAATAAACAATTTCGAAAATGTTTATGTACCTTTTATTAGAACGATTATTTTGAGAGTCCGAAAAAAGTAGCTCCGGATAATCGAGGTTGCTGAAATTCAATAAGCTTCTTACCATTATTACAGACTAAGTACATACCAAATTTCAAGTGTATATCTCAATTTGTTTGGGAGATAGAGCGTTTGCAGACACGCATACACACACACACACAGACAGACGGACGACATTTTTTTTTTCTTCTAAAAATATGTTTTTCGGAATCTCCATGTTTAAAACATGTAAATCCTTCAAAAACATTTTTTCGATTTTCGAAACGATTACAAGACTTACCCTATACTACATAATGATGGGTAGGTAAAATCTGCGGTATTCGAATTCCCTGAGGCGTACGAACATTGAAGATGCTTCCGGCAATATCAAAATTATATTCTAAATATTTGTGAAGTAAAGGCAATAAAAGCAACACAGGAGTGATGCTGAGCCCAGAGTTGCTAAAGGTCATGGAATTTCAATACCGTTATTTCAGAATAGTAATCTTCGCCTTATTTAATTGAATAATTCTGCTATAAAATAGGGAAAAGATTACTATTCGAAAATAGTGTTATTGGAATTCCTTGACCGCTAACAATTTAGTTAACCACTATACAGCACTTCCCTCTTGTTATTTTTTACCAATTCCGACCATTTTGGCTAATTCCGAAATCATTAGTTTTAGAGGTATAGTTCCATTTGCAAAAATGTTTCAAATATAGTTCTTCGTTATATGAAAATCCTTTTACGTCGAAATAATTATTCACAATTTTTTTTTTCAAAACATTTGCATTTTTATATGGTTATTGGGAATATAAGTTATATTTCGGAAGACTTTCTCCATGCTCCAGGAAGTAAAACTGTAAAAATTCCATTAGCCAAAATCAATCAAAACTTACCGAGTCGTGACACTTTGAATTTTATAAATTTTCAGCGTTTTCCGTCAGTATAAACGCGTTTTTCTGTGTTTAGAAACGGAAAACAAGGAAAACTAATAAAATTCAAATGATCATAACTCGATAAGTTTTTGTCGTAGAAGAATATATATACAGGGTGTTTCACAAAGGACCCCTAACTTTAAAAATCAATAACGCGGAAACGTTGATAGATAGAAACATAAAACCAGTGGTATGTTTATTAAAAAAATCTTATGAATCTTATACATAAATCTCGAAATTTAGTTAAAAATAGCACCGATAGATGGCGCTGAGAGCGTTAAGAATCCTCCTAAAGAGAGTTCAGAAACATAGAAAGACTAGCCGTCTAAGATTTCGCCATTGAAATCTGACCGCTATTAGCATATAGTGAAAATAATTCCAAAAGTGATGTATACTGTGGAGAAACGTGTGTTTATTGTGTTGGAGTACCACGGATTAAATCAGAGTCGTACTGCCACAAGGAGAAGTTTTCAAACGCGATTTCAAGTCGCAAAAGGCCCAGATGGGAAAACATTTCGTGAGCTTTTCAAAAAATTTCAACAGACAGGCAACGTTGCCGATGCGAATTATTGTTACTATACGCTTATAGCGATCAGATTTCAATGGCGAAATCTTCGACGGCTAGTCTTTCTATATGCTTCTGAACTCTCACTTAGAAGGATTCTTAATGCTCTCAGCACCATCTATCGGTGCTATTTTTAACTGAATTTTGAAATTTATGTATAAGATTCTTACGATTTTTTTTAATAAACATACCACTGGTTTCATGCTTCTATCATCACCGTTTCCTGGTTATTGATTTTTAAAGTTAAGAGTCCTTTGTGAAACACCCTGTATATATAT
This sequence comes from Maratus michaelseni, assembly GCA_963931845.1. Classification (NCBI taxonomy): domain Eukaryota; kingdom Metazoa; phylum Arthropoda; class Arachnida; order Araneae; family Salticidae; genus Maratus; species Maratus michaelseni. The sequence continues at coordinate 131,371,385 of OZ007599.1, forward strand.
TTTACTTTACATGTTAGAGCTTGGATAAAGATTTCCTACGTATAACTTAAAGGACCCAGAAATCGTATAAAAATTTTAATTTCGTAACTTTTTACAAAATAACTATTTTTGGAACTAAGTGGATTTTCATATTATGAAAAATAACATTTAAAACATATTTGCAATTGGAACTAAACTTCTAAAAATTACAGTTTAGAAATTATCTATTGGTCAACAATATGAAAGGACAAATGTGATATTACCGTTGTTGCTGTTGTTAGTGCTAATATAAATCACTGGGTAGCACCTGGGTGAAATCTATGCCATTAATTTTACTAACACTAGAACTACCTTGTTTCTTGTGAGTCCAGGACAAAAACTCCGCAGACAAAACCCTACGGACAAAAACTCCACTGACAAAAAACCCACTGGACAAAATCCCTACGTGTACTTACAGTTGTAATACTATTTTACTGATAAATGCTTTTTTTTTTTTAATAAAAGTAAAATTATTCCAACTGAAGAATTGTGCGTATCTTACAGAATTTATTTTCTATAAAAAAGAAATAGTTTCATTTACAAATAACATATTAGATAACTCTGATAGTAATCCCCATAATTTGACGGTTTTAAAAAAAATCATCTTTATCTGATAATATTTACTAAAAATCTGCATCTTCTAAAATTGTGCCTGAAAGGCTGTGATAGATTGTATACTTCCTCCTCGGAGAATGGGAGGGGGACGAATTAAAACAATCATTACATTTTTGAAAACAAAAACCCGTATAATCTTAAAAGCATTAATACTTCTACAAACGAGATATAAAATTTAAACTAAATGTGAAGCATTAGACAGACTTGAATACATTTAAAAAGAAATTAATTAAAAAAATATATCAATTAAAAAAATATCAACTTTTAAACTTAATTGCTTTTTAAATGTATTCAAGTCTGCCTAATGTTTCATATTTGATTTAAATAATATTTTAATTCACACGTTAAAATGTACGTGTATCTTAAGAAATATAAAATATTTATCACATATAACTTCTGATTTTCACACGAGGAGGGGGGACTAAAGAATTATATTATAAAAACCATATTAGCGAAGCCTTAATTTTTAACACTTTCCAACCTAGTTGAAAAGTGTTTAGGACTTCGGTTTGTCTGGCCGTATGGCCGTATGGCCGTCTGTCCGTACTCTAACTCCCGTAAATATGCTCGGATTGCCCTGCAATTTTTATATGTTATTGTCGTCATCTATAGCATGTTCCCTATTTCAACTGAAGTGTGTAGCACTTATAGTTTTTTTACAGGGACACTCAAAAGAATTCCGTTACATTGCGGTCTATGGGGAAAAATCCTTTGCGGTTTATTTTAATGATGTTACACAATTGCAAACACATTGTAATTGATATATATCACTAAGGTGCATTACAAGAAGCTTAATATGGAATAGAGTGTGCATAGCACTTATAGTTACTTTACAGGGACAGTCAAAAGAATTCCGCTACATTACGTCTATTGGACAAAAATCGTCTGCGGTTTATTTAAATAATGTTTCATTATTTTAAACGCATTGAAATTTATATTTATCACTAAGGTGCATGACAAGAGGCTTACTACAGAATAGTGTGTGTATAGCAGTCATCGTTCATTTACAGGGACACACAAAGGAATTCTCTACTGTCTGTTAACAATAATTCCTGGAAGTGCGTTTTAAGTTACTTTACGCGATTTTAAATTTAACTCGCTTTTTGTCTATTACGTGGTGTGTATAAATTCTGTAGATCCTATACAGGGAAGCACAAAAGTTCACGAACACATTTCCGTTTATTGACAGAAACTCCAGAAGGAGAATTTTAAACTGCGCTACGCGTTTCCTAACTGAACTAAAATTTAGCATCCTATGTAGTATATATACAAATCTATAGAATAAAATGGAAATATATGTAGGAAATTCCTGAAATTACGTTATGCATTTTCCAAATTGTTTACTTAGATGTTATCTTTCAAACGGTAATGATTTGTAAAATTATTTTGGAAGCGTTGGAAAGTGTTACATAATCTATGCTTTACACATGATTTTTCGTTCTTGTTTTTTTAATGTTTGGAGATCCTTTCTGTAAAAGGAACTTGGTCAAAATAGAGCTTTTATTCAACAGAGAAGGGTTTTTTGTCCGATGGAGCTTTTATCCGGTGGGGTTTTTGTCCGGTGGTGTTTTTGTCCGTGGGGTTTTTGTCATTGGTGTTTTTGTCCATGGGGTTTTGTCCGCATCCTGTTTCTTGTGTACCTAGAACTACCGGAGTGGGTCATAGATAGCTGACCCATGGACTTTTTGTTTTGTATGGGAGATACAGACACACAATAAGGATTGATGTGTAATACAATGATTTTTAATTAATCATTGATAAAATTTAGCTTCTAGAATATTACATAATATGAAATATAATAATCAGATACCCTCAAAAAAAATTTAAAACTCTAATTTCAGAATAAATACTTTTAAATTTTGACAGCTCATATGAAATGTAAAATAAGAAAATCTTTCAATTAATATACATTTAATTATCAACTTGAATTTCTTAATAATGTTCTTACAGATTAATAAGATATTACAACTGAATGTAAATTAAATATATATAGCTCCATGATTTTTTACTAACATTTTACGCACGGTACACTGCAAAAAAATTGTTGATTTTACAGTATAATACTGGCACCCCAGCTGCCAGTATTATACCGTAAAAATAACAGTAATAAACAGTAAAATAAGCAGCATGCGCGACAGTGTATTACTGCTTATTTTACTGTTTATTACTGTTAATTTTACGGTATAATATTAGCAGCTGGGATGCCAATATTATACTGTAAAATCAACAATTTTTTTTGCAGTGTAATTCTAGGTATACAGACCTGTAAATAAAACAAGTATTCGTTGCATTTTAACTAAATTCGTGTTAAGGCATTATACTGCATTTTTGAGAAAAGTCAAGCAATTAAAAAAAAAATTCTGAAAAACACCAGCGATACGAGCGAATAATAACGTCTTGGGTCATAGATGACCCGCCTCCAGGGCCTGATTATCGACGGGGCACACTTACACCAGTAAAATTTAATAGAAATTTTCGTCTTATTAAAACACCCTATTGATGCAAAATTGCTACCATGAATAAGGGAAATATTTCAATTCTTTTTTACTGGTGGAAGTGTGCCCCGTTGGTAATCAGGCCCTGCCCGCCTCGGTTGTTCTAGGGTTAATATATATATTTTAATTGTTGTATTTTAATCATGGTTTTAAACTTATCATTATTATTAATATTTTTTAACAATAGGTACTGACGAAGAGAGAGGTATTTTGAAATGGAAGAAACATGATTCTGAAAACCCACATTTCTCAGGAAATACTACTGTCAAGACTTATGACATTCCATATATGGAAAAATTGCTTGGAAATGGCAATTTTTTTCGCTATCTACCAATAAGTTCTAGTTATGACGAAGAAATGAAATTAAGCTTCATTCAATGGCGAAAATTTCGGAATTTAGTAAAATTCTAATCAGAACTTAATAAAACTCTTTAGCCATATCTTCAAAGTTGTAAAAATCACCATAAATGATCATTAATCCATCACCATTAATCATTCCATAAAGATTTGAGCAAAAGGTTTTTTAAAGACGGTATAACTACTAATTATCGTCAACGATATTAAATATCACTAAATGCATTTATAAAAACAGAATGTTTTGTTCAATATATTAAAGCAGGGGTGTAAAAATTGATCGCCAATGGGACTATTGTCACCACTAAATTTTTAGTATTTTTCGCCTAAATTTTATTAGTACACTTCGCCTAAATTTTAATAATATACTTCGCCCAAATTGTATTAGTATTCTTATTACAATGGGCTTATTGTCACCACTATTTTTTTTTTTTGCTTAAATTTTATTAGTACTCTTCGCCTAAATTTTATTAGTGTACTTCGCCTAAATTGTATTAGTATTCTTATTAGGCGAAAAATACTAAAGATTTAGTGGTAGCAATCTGCACATTGGCGCCCAGTTTTTACACCCTTGTAAAGCATACAACATAAAAGAAAATACAAAAATACTTAAGACAAGCAGAATAAAATCATGTCTGTTTTAAAATTAACTATAAAATTGTCGTGTAATGGAATATTTGCCTAATTTATATTATTATTGTGAAATTGTTCGGTTAATTTTATAAAAAAGTTTGCTTAAAGAATTATTCCAAGCTTACATCAAGACATCTGTGATATTACAGATATCATTATCTACAGAATTATGAATACAAAAATAGTTATATTACTCTGATTTTTCTCTGCTGTAAGCACTTGTGTTGAAAAGAATATTGTTTTACTCTATTTTCTATTCTGTGCCAACCCATCGTATCTTTATGCATCCATGAAACATATTTATGCTGAAGTTAATATTATTATTATTTATGATTTTATTTACGTCTTCACATGTCACGTATATTATTATTTACTACTTGAACTAAAGGTAGAAGTGATTTCGAAAGAAATATGTCAGTTCCTATAACCTCATCCTGGAATGTGAAAATCATTGTTGAGTTGTCATCCAAGATGCTTATAAATAAAGCATTGAATACAAAAATGTATAACTTCAATCTATATATTTAAATCTCACATGCAACTGAATACTTAATATTAAAGCGCATTTCATATTTTTGTAAAAGTATATGTATATACTTATATTTTATTATGTTTTTATGTTTTTTAACTATCATGAAATAAACTTTATATTTCAAGTTTTAAAATGTCGTGCTTTTTTTTTTACTTTAAATCTCAAAGTAAAATAAACTATCAAAGCATTTAAACGACATCTTAATATACTTTATGCTAAAACATAATAAATGTAACACACAATGTTAACAGATCTCAACATGATGTTTAAAACACCCTGTATAAGCACATATATGTGACTGTGTGTTAAACAGAAGTATTTCTCTAAATATATTCTACACCTCAAAATATATCGCCTGGCAGCAGAATTCTCTTTAATAAAAAGGTATGTGTTGCTGACGACTGGGATTTTCGCTAATCGTTGCCACAGATTAATCTCGGATAATGAAACATTTGAAATTACTGAAAAAATGTATAGCTCGAAAAGTATTTGTCAGAAAATTGTTAGACAAAGTGCGTTAGAAAGGTAAAAAATTGTAGTTTTCTTGATATAAATTTCAAATCTAATGATTATGCCGTTTTCAAATATTGAATTTCAAAAATTACCAAATTTTACAATGGAGTACCATAGCGAAATCTTCACGCATAAAAAAATAATGATAACGGCATTGCGTTCTGACGTATATATACTGACTATAGCACGAGTCACAAATTATAGTAGCCTTATTATTCTGTTAAAATATAAAAGTGAGTTATGATGTCGCGAGTGCATGATTTTTATTTAATTCTCGACGAGTACCATATTTTTCTCCACCTCAGTGAGGCATATCAATTTCATTTTATTTGAAGTATTGTAAATTGTAACTTCATTTAAACTCAATTTGAATCCAACGGAAATGATTTTTCTCCATAGACACCATAATTTAGCGCAATTATTCATTTTTTTTAATGCTAACCTATTCCATAATAAAGTCTACAGAGAATTGGCCTAATTTGTCCTTAACAGCCCAAATTTTGTCTGACACATTAAAAATGTAATAACGCAATAGCGTTCGTATCGTTTTCAGAAATGCAGAATGACATTCCAAGTAAAGATCCATAGGGTTTTAAAATACAAGGTCAAATTCAAAGTCAATATTTCACTTGATTAAAGGTGCGTTAAGAGAAATTGACCAACGTAGCGGGCGTAGCTTGCTAGTAAATTAATAAAAGGTGTTATACGTCAAACCAAGTGTAATATTATCCGTGTTTAAAAGTTTGTTCTAATCGTAACACAATGAAAAATCGCTTTCTTAAATATTTTCTTTGAACATGTCCGTAAAGAGATTCGCAACGAGGTGTGCAGCATTAATAAAATCGGCGGTGGCAGTGACACAAAGTTAGTCTGGGGTGCGATTTGGTGGTCTAGCAGAAATGTCTAACTTTTTTTTATTGTAATCAGACTTACCCTAAAATGATCGGCATTTATTTGGCTGAGCATCCACAAAGAGTAATCTTTCTTTCTAGAATAAATTTGGATGCAATAATAATCATTTCTAAAGTTAAATACATAAAGTTAGTTAGTAAGATGTTATGGGCTTTACTTCTTTATTGTCCATTATGAAATACATCTTTAGGCATCAACATTACTAAATATCTCTTAATAAATATTCCACTGTTAAAAATTTGCAGCAAAGTCTTCAGTCATTCGACTGCTTTTGTAGAAAACGGTTACATAACTGTAATTTAACTATTTAACTCTATTTTGATCTTATTATTCCCCATATTATGTTTCAGAATAGAGTTAAATTACGGTTATGTAACCTTTTTTTTTTTAAAGGTCGAATGACTGGACAGTTTTCTGTAAATTTTTAACAGTGTAGCATATATTTATTGTTAATCAAGTATGGAAATTTTTCCATTTCTTTTTGTTAAAATTTTTAATATCACACAAATTTCATTAAGAAGATTCTACAAAAGGATTTCATTAATACCTAATTAACAAAAAAATTAAACCAGTCACATATCATTGTTGTGGCCATGTATTACATATACCTCTGCCCCTTCCCCAATTAAAAAAAAATTATAAATAAATCCGAAAGCAAGTTACATCCTTATTTCTACAAGTCGCAGAATAAAACTCTTTGTACCGATCTTTCATGGTGTTTATGATTATCTATTTTGTGCTTATATTTAGTTTTGAGGTTATTTAGATTTTATTTTAGTTTTGTTTACATAGTGTCCAAAAATAGACTGCTGGTTTTAAAAATCAATGACAAATAAACGGTAACAGCTATTGAAGTAATTTTTGAAGGAGAAGTGGGAAATGGTTTTAGGGGACTTCCTTCATATAATTTCATATATCACTGATAGATGGCGCTGTACTGTTTCAAACTCTTAAAAGGCTGAAATTAACTTATAAAAATGAATCACCGTGTTTTTACTTAATTTAAGTTTTGAAATCGTAAAATTATTTGAATTAGTATTGAGTACTGATGGACACATTCAGCATTTGCTAGAGTCCTGTGCGGGTCGTATTATACCTGACCTGAACCCGAAAGTTTTATTTAAAGTCAACTCAAACTCCACCCGAATACGACACACTTCAAATCGAACCCGACTTGATCTCAAAATACGTAAACCAGACCCGGCCCCGACTCGATCTCGAACTACTTAAACCGAAATCCAAAATGAAAAAAAAAATTAATCCACATTTTAATACAATTATTTAAAAATAGTCTACAGATGTATTTTTAATGTCGGCTTTATCTTTTATGTTGAAATATATAATCATTAATGTTCATAATCATCATCATAATCATTAATGTTCTACATAGTTTTGTCATCTGCAAAACATTCTAGTCGTATTTGAAAAATCATTTCAGTCCGACCCGCAAAAGTCAAATCCTAACCCGAAAAAATTAAAGTCAATCTAACCCGCAACGAAAAATTCCCGGATTAAATCGGGTTATTCGACCTGATAGTGTAATCTGCCACTTACTGCTGCAAATCACACAAAAGAAATATCTACCATTTCACTATACTCTTGGAAAATGATCAAAATTCAATTACTTAAGCATCCATGAAGAGAGATTTTTCTTTCTCGAATAATTTCGGATGCAATAATGATCAATTCAAAATTTAAATACATAAAGTTTGGAAGCTGTTATAGGTGTTACTTCTTCCTTGTCCATTATGAAATATATATTTAGGCATCAACATTATTAAAACACATCAAGCTCAAAAAAATGTAAACACGTGCCAATAGTCCATTCTATTTTTATTTTATTTTATGCTTTAGAAGTGTGAGAGAATAACATAATTTCTGAAAGAGTTGTTTATCTTTGCTATGTACAGGATGATTTTTTTAAAGTTGTGAAAGTAAAACCCTGTAACAAAAGAACCATTGATCCAAATGACCTGAGATTTCACCAGTATGCTCCCAAAGCAATGGGAATTTTTTAGGCATAGTTAAAAAATACTTAAAATCGCACCGACAGATGGCGCTGTGGGTTAGCATCAACTGGTTTCCTTCCTCTACCGGGTTATAGGCTCAGTGAAACAGTCTGTTCAAATTTCAAAACCATCTTCCGTAAGTCTTCTAACGTCATTGGACATTTTCTTAAATTCTTAAGTGCCCTAAATCTCTTTAAGAGCAGTTGCTGCACTGTCATTATTCTGATAATACAGTTTCACTATCAACGCACGGTCCGTCAATGAAACAGTCATTGCGAGGATATCCGTAGAATAATGAACACGAGGTGTGCATGCTTCACGTTTTTATCACCACTGTACGTGTGTCATGCACAAGCTCGTCTCCCTACTTTGCTGCATATACCGCGCCATCTGTCGATGGGATTTTAAGTTTTTTTAAACCACATCTAAAATATTCCCATTGCTTTGGGAGCACACTAGTGAAATTTCAGGTCATTTGGATCAGTAGTTCTATGGTTATAGGGTTTTACTTTCACAACTTTAAAAAAAATCACCCTATATATCACTTTTAAATGCTTATCCATACCAATTCAATGTAATGATGCATTTTTTTTTTCATAAGGTACAATTCATAACTCTTCATTATCGCTATCTCTAAACATTTGAAAAGTGTCGCTCAACGCAAGTTTTTTTTCTTCATTTTTGCTCTCTCTAAAGTGGAAAAACAATCAGTTATAACTCCGATAATGTAATTTTGGTCGTGATTAAAAAGCTTACATATATTTACTCGGTAACAGATCAAAAGTATACATAAAGAGGAAGGGTTATTAAGGAAAGAGTTGAATAAGTAAATTTTAATTCTAAACTTTATATTTTATGTATCTATTCATTATATTTATTAAAGTATACGGATATATCTAATATAACTCTTTTGCATATTTATTATTGGGGCCAGATACATTTGAAATGATGAAAATTGATTGAAGTTTGATCCCGAATTAGGAAGCCAGTAATTAATTTAGATTATTACTTTCTTTTTGTATTGATTTATTTATGTTTTATATAAATGAAAAACATATTTGTTAAATTGTAAAAAACAATAAGAAAAGTTATAATGTTGTACGACAAAACTAATATTGGTAAACTATTTTTTTCCACGATTTTGAAGTTCAGGTTCATATTTCTGAGTCGTTATTTCTTTTTTATATGCTTATTACGTTGTCTCTCGATTAAATCTGGAAAACAGAGAAAATTTGTAAAAAAAAAAAAAAAAAAAAAAAAAAAATTCAAAATTTCCAATAAAAAATTCAAAACCCCTAATTATTTACCGTATTTTTTGTTATAACTTGAAAAAGAACTATTTGTTTGCAGAGAATTAAAAAAAAATGAAATAACATGTAAATACGTTAACGTGTTCAAAAGTTATCGTGGCGAATATGCCGAAAAACAGTATTTTAAAAAAAAACTGAGTTTAAAGTTTTGCCTTTCGCACGTATCGCCGGTCTGCGTAGCTCAATGTTACCGTAATTTTACAAATTTTTCTTTATCGGACCAATTCTGTGACATTCTTTATGTTCAAACCTTCAAAAATAATAAGAATAAAAAACACATTTTTTCTACATTTCAAACCTTTGCTGGTTTTCCTTAAAATATTAATTTATTAGTGCATGGAAACAACTCCAGTACTCATGTGGCATATTAGAATGTAAAGACTTAGGTCAATGATACGTTGGGCCGAATAGATTACACAATTTTGGCTTTATATATATATATATATATATATATATACACACACACACACGGTGCGTCATAAATTTGTGCAAGCTTAAAAAAATCATATTAAAAGAAGTAATGCTCGAAAAAAAAAAAAAAATCGGCTTCCGCGATGATCAGAAGAACATTGGATTTTTTTTTCCATGTATAAAAACAAATATTCCAAAAGTAACTGATAGAGGGCGCTGACACGTCATACTGAGACGTTTTATGCAAGTCAGGCTAGCAATAAAAACTTGGCTGTAAATGGATTCGCTAATCGAACTCGGCAGCATGCATTCCTTACCAGATCGATCGTTGTTTATTAATTTTTTCTACAAGAATGATTAATGCACAACTATTGCATTGCGAAAGTTTCACATGGAGAAAGCTGAAGGCGCAAAAAAGCCCTATTTCATTGAATGGGATACTGAATTTAGAAGGACGTTTTGAGGAAACAGGGAGTTTGGAGGATCGTCCTGATTTGCATAAAATGTCTCAGTATGACGTGTGAGCGTCCTCTTTCGGTTACTTTTGGAATCATTTTTATATATATATATAGAAAAAATTTCCAATGTCTTTCTGATCATATTCGCGCAAACCGAAAAAAATTCCAAACATTACTTCTTTTATTATATATATATTTTTAATTTGAACGAATTTATGACGCATCCTGCATATACATACAACTTTTTGCAAATAACGTAACTATTAAATCGTAAGATAATCGACACTAAAGAAATTAACCTATTATTAGAAAACGTTAGAAAATAACGTCAACCTAATACTGTTAAATGCACTGAGTAATAAAAAGGAGGAGAAAAAGAATACAAAAACAGACGTTAAGAACATGACAATAAGAAAATTGAAACCTATATTGTGAAACACTTTATCAAGGGCAATATTCCACAATATATGGAAGTCGCAAATGATTTTTGTTTGAATATAGAAAGCGATTAAGAAAAAATTTCCATATACAAATTCCTGATCAACTGCGCCAACACATATGAAAATCATGGAAAATTAAGAATGCTATATCAATACCAATAGGAAAATTATAAGAAATATATTCTCATCATGAATAGAAAATAGAAAAATTCACTAAAAATAAATCCATTGTAAAAAATAATATAAAAGAAAAGCTTCACTTACAAATACTACTGTAACCGCATGGTCTGGAAGAATGAGTATTAATAAAAAGGGAAAAATCGCGCGTTAACAGTTAACAGCGAATTCAAAACATTTGTCTTTTTACGTTGAATAATTGATTCAAATGACATTACCCCCTACTTCTCCCAAAAAAGAAATGAAGAGAAGGTTTCTTTATTCTTGAATTAATTTCATGTTTAATGTTTTAAAAAGATATCAGATTGGTGTATAGTGTGATATTGTATAGCTTCTGAAAATAGAAAATTGTGTTTAATAAAACGTTCCGTCTAATTCTTTTTATGTAAATGTTAATATTGATTTTCTATTGACAAAGCAATCATATATGCTACCAGCACTTTAGAATTATTTTTATAGCTTCCAAACAATAATTAAAAGTACTTTAATTTATTACTCTTAATTTGAGATTTTAATTATTATTATCTACATTCCAACATGAATGAGAAGAAAGATATTTTAATTTTCACAATTACAAAAGTTTCATTTTAAGAAGTTCTCTTTAGAATTAACATTTTAAAATGGGTTAACACAAATTCCTGATATTTTGTATATTTCAGGCAAATATTATTCAATTCAAAGAGAAAAACAAATAAATAAATAAGAAATGTTCATTAGTATTTAAATAAATGGTGCTACCCTTCAAATACTCTATTTTAATTTGAAATTTTATTTTTTATAATTGAAACTGAAATAATCTGATTCATTTTCACATTTTTTTTTATCGTGAGCATTTAATTAGTAATTTAATGCTATTGTGGAATGCTATTGTGGTAATCTTAAAACTAACTCAAATTAAACATTTAATTGGGCAAATTAAAATCATTAATTGATTGAATATTATTCTATCCCGATATCATTAATATATATATTGTATTCATGTTAAATCAATAAATGTTTTAAAATGCTTAAAATACGTAATTATATTTTTGTAAAAGCGCTTCAAATACTATTAACTTACTGTGGTAACGGAGAATAATTGACAAATAAATGTAACATTATAAAATAATATATAAACATATTTATTAAATTTCAGAATCAATTCAGGAAGTAGTCTTGTTAGTTACATAAACAGCGTTCTTTTTAAATTCTTTTCAACATAATGAAAATGTGTTATTGCTTAATCTTTCTGCCAATTGGTCTGTTATTTCATTCAAAAGTGTTTTTTTTTTTTTTTCGACTTAGAAATGAACTTCGGTTTTTGTCAGTATGTGTACAAGCTCACGTTTTAAACTGGTTAAATTAAACTGGTTGATAACAAACTATTGCTGATATTTATACAGGGATCATTCTAGAACATAAAAAAGGGCAGGGTGCACATTACATAAAAAGGGCAATTTTGTTGAAAAGGGCACATCATTTCATAAAAAGGGCATTTTTGTAATAAGTGCATATACCAATATACTGGCGGGGAGGGAAGTCTGGCAACAGCTTAAAGTACTCCTTAATTTAAAAAATCCAATAACATTTCTAATTTCCATAACTTCCACCGTTTGAAAAGTATTAAAAATAGCAAAACGAAATTTGTTCTCGATTTTTATTGTAAAATTGTTTACTATATTCACAGTCATTCCCCCCTTTCTCTACATTATTCAAAAACTTCTCTCTCTAAAACTTTTATTCACCAGATAACTTTTTCCCAGTTTTAGCAAATCTGGTTTTGAAAAAGCTACAAAATAAAAGTTCTAAAGCTACTTCTCAATTTTTTTATAGAACTTATGTCATTTATCATGTGGTCAAAGGCCAGAATGCCTGATCTAATACTATATTTCACTAGACAAGGTGAAATTAATCAATGACCCTTAGTTACCCTTTATGACTTGTTCAATGGAAAAAATGAATCGCTCAAAGTCAAAGATTAGACATACCAGGACATTTTTAACAGAGAAATAAAGAGGGAAAGAGGAATACTCCTGATGTACCATACTAGCATTCTAAAAATAAAAGATAAGTAAAGAATTTTTGAAAGTACAATGCAAACAAGGCAGGATTCTACCCAGGAATAAAAGGAGGGTAGAATTCTACCTGGAGAAAAGGCAAGGAGGGTAGAATCCTACCTGGAAAAAGGGCAAGGAGGGTGGGATTTTATCTAAAAAGGGCATGAGGGTAGGCCGCCCTTCTGAAACTCTCTAGAATGATCCCTGATTTATAATAAACGTAAGGATTGTTAATTCAAAGTTAACACTTTTACACATTTTAAGTCGTTTCTTCATTTATCAATATACAGAAATATAACCCTTAATCATATGTTTAGAATATAATGATTACATTCTTATCAGCTTATAAATAAAAACATTAACCAACTTATTTATGATGCATTACATCAAGGTTTTCTTTAAAAAAACATATTTTCTCTAATATACAATTAGTACGTCCATGATCTTATTTATATTAAACAGGATGGTAGGGTGGGTAGACACTAGAAGATGGAGGATGGAAGGTGTTGTTTGGACATAACTAATTCATTGCGTAATAGTTTAATTATTATTTGGATTTATAAAAAAATAATAATAAAATAGAAATAAAAATTAGGTAAAAAATAATTGACAGAGGGTAGATACCAAAGTACGGAGGATGTTTTACATGGAAATTTAAGGCAAAATAGTTAATTTTTACGTTTTAAAAAATAGAGGGACATTGCATAATTATGCATAGTACATTTATAATTATGTACTCCTCTGAATACAATAGCTGATTCTGTAACACTTCATCTCAGACCAAAATCATTGGTTTCGATTCCTTTTTTTAATATATAGCTGTATTAATTTCCTTATATTTTAAATTATTATTATTAACTTCTTCGCTTTGTGTGGGACATATATTGCCATCGTTAACTGTTTAACACTTGTATTCTTATAATCCCTTACCCCCTTTTTTTACTTTATTATTTATAAGTACTTTTATTTAAACACCTTTTTAATATTAATTTATAATTTTTTTCTCCTACCCCTTTATAATATTTTTTCTCCTACTACTATGCACTACTTTAAGAATTACTCAAGAACAACGACTTGGTCATAGTAGCTTCTTGTTCCCTTCGTGGATTTTCATTAACGAGAGTCCCCTTGCATCTGACGATTCGGGATTCTGTTTAACGTTGCATTTTGCTCGATTACATCGCCATCTACGATGATCCGAGAAAAATGTTTAGTACAAAAGTTACGCATTTTTCCCGTATAATCCAAATCTGCAATAAAATAAATGAGGGTTCTCAGTTCTCATTCAAGATTTCACAGTTGGCCTGCTCTGACCCCCAAGAGTCAACTTTGGTATCACTGAATATCTTTTTTAAATATATTTAATACAATTTTTTCCGATTTTTAATCCGATGTGTATTTCTTGTGTTATTTAACCGTTTCCAGACTTTTCGAACATATTGTATTTCAACCAGATCTAAAATATTGAATGTTCCAACAACAAATAAAAGAATTACAGGGCATTTTTTTCTCAAATGTAGTTTCCCTTCCCAAAAATAATGAATCTAATAATGTATACAAATATATGAAATTGGAGTATCTGTCTGCGATTTTCAGAAAGTTACCTATTTCTAAGTTCTTTCGAATATTTAGATGACGTATAGTCAAAAATAACATTTAAAATTTTTTTTATCTGTCTGTATGTTTGTTAAAATAGGTTCAGAAATAGATTCAGAACAAATACTAAACTTATCAGGGGCAGATAGAGAATGTTTCTGGATACAATCTGCTGTTTAATACATTCCAATATCTAAAATAGTTTTAGAGAAAACTGGGAGAAACTGAGAGAATCAGTCCACGATTCTTTCAATATTCAAACACTCGGGAACCTGATTCAGCAATTTTAAGGAATCTCACGGCCATTGAAACGTCTAATTTAAATTTATAAATAATAATTTCGGCTACAATCTGAAGTTTGTCGTATTCAGATATCTAAAATAGTTTTGAGTAAACAGGGAAAAACCGGTAAAATCAATCAACAAATCTTTCAATACTCAAAAACACGAGTACTAATTGATCAATTTCCATGAATCTTAGGGAGATTGAAACGTCTAATTAAAATTTATAAATTATAATTCCGACTACAATCTGAAGTTGGTAAGTATTCGGATATCTAAAATAATTTTGAGAAAATAGAGGAAAAACCGGGACAATCAATCAACCAATCTTTCAATACTCAAAAACTCTGGTACTAGTTCATCAATTTTAAAGAGTCTTACGGCGATTGAAAGGTCTAATTAAGAATTAAACATAAATTAGGCTACAATATGCAGTTTGCCACATTCTGATACCTAAAATAGTTTTTGAGAAAACAGGGAAATATCGGAAGAATCAATCAACGAATCTTTCAGTACTCAAAAAACACGAGTACTAATTGATCAATTTCGAAGAATATTAGGGCGATTGAAAGGTCTAATTAAGATTAATAAATGTAAATAATCAGATTTTCATACGGAAAATTTCTGTTATGCTATATGCACGCAACCTGCGTCGAGGCTAGAAGTCGTCTGCCTCGACGGTATTTCGAGCTTAACCAACGCCGCCTCCTAGATAAGACACATAAAAGACATCTAGGGGGCGTTGGCTTAACCCATTAAAGACTGACGTTGCGTTTTCCCAACACTATGTTTCTTACACCAAATTTTAAGGTAACACCAGTTTGTTTTTTTGAGAAATATTCGCTTTATTTGGTGCAAGAAACACCATGATAAAGTCACTCTTAGGTTGCTATAATATAAAAGTGGTATAAATTGCAATATTTGTATTTTATTGAGAAAAATAATTCGGTCCTTAATGGGTTAATGAAATTTATATACGTTATAGAACTGCACTACAAGATTCTTACTACAGAATATGACGTGCCTATCAGTTATCGTTCATTTACAGGGACCACAAAAGATTTCGATTACAGTACTGTTTATGAGCGATAAATGCTGGAAGTGCGTTTTCAGTTGTGGTATGCCTTTTTTATGGTTAACTATATTTTCGTATACTGCGTGGTGTGTATAAATTCTATAGATCATATGCAAGGCTACACAAAATAATTAAGCATTACTGTGTATGAGCGCGAATTGCTTAAGTGTGTTTTTTTTTAACTTTTTCAGAGAATTAGTACTTCTATTCGTAAAATGTTAAAATCATTGAATGACACCAGAATTTACAATCAAATTTATTTGAAAATAAGTAAAAGCTTTTCTTCACTTACTTAATAAAAAGAAAATTTTCATTCCAAAATTCTGGTGCCAATGTGGCATTTAGGGATTAAAATTAAGTGGTCCAAAAATACCCGCCCTTCAAGGTGTTAATTGAGCTATGCATTTTCGAGCTGAGCTATATATAGTGTACTAAGAGATGTTTGTAGAATATAAATAAATTCATATACTGGACTAAACTAAGATTTAGATACATTGCCGTCTATGGATGGTAATTTCTGGAAGTAAGTTTTTAGTTGTGTTATACTTTTTCCCCCCCTTGAATTCAATTTTAAACATTTCCACCAACTAGTAGAAAATGCTGAAGCTGAATTTTTGACTGTGTTATACAGTTTGTAACTAAACTAAATTTTAGTACTCTGTGAAGTGTATATACAGAACTATAGATCATGACAGGTATGCTCAAAATAATTCAAGTACCTTTCCGGCTATGGATGGTAGGGGAGACTAGGGAGAGTTGATCCCTAGGGAGACTTGATCCCTAGGTCTAAAACCAGGGGAAAAATTCAATTAAGTCTCTGAAACCGGCAATACTAATAAAGTGATTCCTTATCAACAGATCTGACAACAGAATTTCATTCACTAATTTTTATTTTTGTTGTAAGAAAAGAATATCTGATTTCTTACAATCAAACTTCTTTTTCAGTAGGTAGTTTATGTTTCTTATTTTTTGCTAAATATAACTAAATTACTTAAGTTGATTGATATAATTTACTAACATTCCTTACTGCTTAAATGTCATTATTTAAATCCAATACAGTTTCTTTACTTTTGATTTAACAATTATTTTTCCAACACATGCACATTAGGGACACTTGATCCCCATTGTATGGGGAGACTTGATCCTAGGGATCAGGTGTCCCCAAAGTTAAGCTCAATTAATGTTAAATTTTATTAACCCCTACTCCTAATTGTGACTTTCAAGACACATTTAGACAATATCAATATTAGTTAGACTATGGTTACCTTGATTTTGGATGGTTGACAAAGATAGAAAGTTATCATATAGCTGCACATGATGGTTAGCAAGCACATAGTGACTGTGCAAGGTTTGTTTTGTGGTTACTTTTGGATTATTTTTAAGTCAGAAACCTATTTATAAATTAGAAACGTATAATTCTATTTTATATGTGTTATGTAACCAAGTCTTAAACACCCTATGTCCATATATATATTGAGCTAAAAATTTAATTTGTGCAATAGAGGATTCATTCTATTGCAGTGATTAAGAACTCTGTGTTTATCTTTATTTTTACAGTCATGCCATGTATTTATAAACCTAAAGACGTGTTCAAACCAGAAAAAGCATCAATGTTGCAGACTTACAGGCAACAGTGAAGGCTGTAATAGATGGATCCAGTTTTAAAAGTGCAGCAAAATCCATTCATATTATTGTGATGACTTTAAAACGTTATGTGAGAAAACAAAATTCTCAAGAAAGTGACATTTCTTATGAATCAAATTATAAGCACTCCCAAATATTTTCAGTTAACAATGATCTTTTTTGTGTATATTTTAAAACATCAAGTAAATTAGATCATGGACTTACTCCTATACACACTAATCATCCTGCTCAACTAATAACAATTTATCGAATTTCTGAATTGAACGGAATTGCCTATCCTAAAGCCAAGATGACACCTAACATAATAAATGGATTTAAAATCACTGGCATATATCCCTTAAACAGGAATATTTTTTCTAAAGATGATTTTTTATTAAATCAAAATGGCTAAAAATGAAAGCCCCGAATCTTCAGAAAGTGAGAGCAGTTGTAGTGTTCATGATTCAACCGAGCCAGATTCACTTGATGAACATTCTGATGAAATCATCGAAGATCCACAAAATTTGTCAATTAATGAAAGTGACTTTGTCATTGTGCGATTTCTAGGAAAGAAGAAAATTAGTCATTTCGAAAAATTGTAAAGAAGATTTCATCATCTGAATGCAAAATCAATTTTCATAGAAAAAGAGGACTTAATTCCGACCTTATTTATCCAGAAATGTTTAAAATAGTGTTGGGGGAAATGACGATCATTGTCAAAAAAGTACCTAAATCAGTCATGCTTGGTGGAACTCTTCAAACTGCAACAATTTTAACATTTACATTTGACTTTTAAAGCTTCGAAAATGTTTTTTGATCATTAATTTTAGCAATAATAATCATTCATATGAAAAACAGTGATTTTTACCAAATGTGGAATTTTTTGTGTGTTTTTCTCCGTTTTTTACATGTTAATCAACAATAAATTTGATTTCTACAACTTAATTTGAATCATTTGAATGCATCTGTTTCAAGGATCAAGTCTCCCTTGTAAAGGGATCAAGTCTCCTTGAAAGTGGGGAGACTTGATCCTTTTTTTCTTTTTTGGAAAATAATTTATATTTATTTTAAAAATGGTTTTTCAAAAATAAAAAAATTACTGCAACATTAAAGACACATAAGCCTTTAATAATAACTAGAAACATTAAAAAAATTTTGCTTTTTTCCAAAATAAAAATTAAAAACTGAAAAAGGGATCAAGTCTCCCAAGTCTCCCCTAATTGCTAAAATCTGATTTTGAAATGTGTTATATGTTTCCTAAGTATTTTTTTTTTTTAGATATCTTCTTTCACCTCCTTTTTAAAAGATGAAGCTCCGTTACAGTATTCTAGAAGTGTTGGAAAGTGTGTCATAATCTATGTTTGACGGATGATTTTTCTTTCTTACTTTTTGTAAAACAGGCTTTGATGGCATCAAAATTTAGCATGTTATTGACGTTTCCTGTTTAAAAGGTCTGAGTAACATTTATGATTATTTTACACGGGCGCAAAAAATGAAATAATTTAGATCAAATGCATTATTAGCAAAAAGGTTGTCATTGTTCGAATTACACTTTAACGATATTATACATAATTTATCTCAATGAAATTTTAGTAAGTACTTGAAAAACATTTTATTACTTCGGTCTGTCCATTTGCCTGACAGAATATCTGTTTCAATTTCGTTTTTCTCACCTGCGCGTTCGTATCAGTAAAAATATTGACAGACTAACTAAATTTAAATATTTTATTGAAGCACACACAAGCATTTTTCTTGTAAAAAACTCTCTCTGTAATATTACAATTCTTTCAATTGGCCACTCATGGGATACGTTACTTTCTATGGATTGTCATTATTTGAACCCCATTTTAATGATGCTTTAATTACATTATGCCAGTTCAAATTCATTTAAATAATAAAATATTTGTATATGCATCTTGTGCATTTTTTGTTTAGAATTTTAGTCTATCTGCTAATTTGACTACGTATACATTTATCGATAACTTCCTTTTTACCGGTCCTCTAACATTTGCGAAATATCCGGAATTTCGATGGCCCCACCACTGGCTGAGAGGTTCTGCTCTCAAAGCTGGTAGACGGAAGGTGCTGGGTTCAAACCCCTGTTGGGCTTGTCGACCTAACCGTTCGGAGTTTTCCGTAGTTTTCTTCGAACCTTGCCGTAAATACGGGTTAGGATCCCTTAGAAAGACCACGGAGGGCCCTCCTCCCAACGCCCTATATCTCTCGAGTAGATAATTGGATGTCATAATTCAACCGCCCAACCAATCAACCGGAATTTCGATGAATAGAATACTAAGATAGACTACAGCTTGTTGCCTTTTCCAATTGACCACGATAATCATGCAATTTATTTCAAATTATATTTACACTTTTTTTTGTTTTTATTAATTTGTTCTTTTAAAAGATCATAAAGCAATTCGAATGTATTACTGATCAATATTTAAGAGACTACCATGACGAAATATCAAAAAATAAAATAAAGATTTTTTCGGCGATTATTGCACTTTTTATTTTAATTAAGCTGCATGTCGAATAAATCCGCATAATTTCTATCGCACTGTTATCCATTTAGCCATTTCGAAAAACCAAAAATTTCACACAGCGCAAAGATTTGCACAACGATTGTTCCGCATTCTTAAAATTGAAATCTTCATCATTTTTTTTCGTTTAGATTTGTTTGTAAATTGCATAATCAGCACTTTAACCTTACCCCTCTCTTATCTGCCAAATTATTTGACCTTCTTATAAAGTCCCATAGATTAAGAAGTTGGATTTTACCATTTCGGATAAATTTTTATCTGAAACTGATTTTCCTAAACATTTTCGTTTCCAGTTTCAGTTTTGCTTGTTTTTATTTCACCGAAGATAGCAATTGCATAAAAGAAGTTTTGTTTTGGAACGATCAGCTTTGAAAGTGTAAAATTTTTGAATGAGATAAGATTACATTTGTCAAGAGATCTCGGCATTGGTTTCAAACAACAAGAACACATTGCATTTCATTTAATAATATTTTCTAAAACTATCATAAAAATTATGCAGGGTGAGAGTGAGCGGTAGACAATATTCAAAAGATTTTCTTGTAGTATGAGTCTAAACATGTATTTGCGATCTCATGTAATAAATGAAAAGAAAAGTTGCACAAACACTAGAATGTAACGAACAGTCAAAACGTTTCATTATTTATTAAAATTTTAGAGAAATAAAAAAACATATTTAGTAGATCATATTTTTTTAACATCATGAAAATTTCCCATCTCCAAATTCAAAAAATACTTTTCTATCTGGGTTCGTCTCCAACATTAATTAATATAAAATTGTAAAATCTAGTAAGTTAGAGCATATTCAGTCTTAAGAACAAATCGATTTGGCATGTTTTATATACATGATTGAAAACCGAAATTTAACTAAAATTACTATAATTTCGTCCCTTTACATAATTTTAACAAAATGCATTGCAAAACTAAACTATTGTTTTAAAAAGAAGGGCGTATAAAGCAGTATACATATCTGTATTTTGGAGAGATCTACATTGGTTACATAAATATTGCATAATTTCTTGTTTCGAATAGTATTATTTGCCATGTACCGAAAAGTAAGAAAAGGAAAATATCACAGCAAAGTCTGGCTGCTAATTTTTGTTGCTGCAAATTAATAGCAAAATATACCTTAAAAGTTTTCGTTTTATTACATTTTTACAGAATATATATATATATATATATATATATATAATTAAACTTTAGTGGTAAGAAAAAAGAGTAAAAGTTGTCAGCTATGCATACATCTTTTAATACATGCATACATTATTACTACGCATACATGTTTTACTACACTCAGAAACACTGTTATTTTCTTTGTGGTAGACTTCTCTTGAAAATATACTCATATAAGTACATGACAGAGATTATTTTTCCAAATGTGGTATGAATGGAATAAAAAATAATCCACTGGGACTTATATGTTTCAAACTGTAGTCAAAGGGTTAACCTGGGAGAGCACACGCCCATTTTATTTTGCCACCAATACCTCCAAATAATCACAGTTGCTTTCTTTAATCGCTGACAATTATTGTAATTCTGCAATAAAATAAATCGAAGAATACTTTTCGTAAAATAGTGTTGACAAATATAAAAACCGTACGTACCTAGGGTACCTTACGCACCCCTGTGATACCGGGTTAGCGATGGTAAAAGTTAAAGAAAGTTCAAAATTAATATGATAATTTTATAAACGCAAGTTAATTTTGAGCTAAAATACCGACATTTTTACCACGTAATAATTTTTTAACGTAACATTTCAATCGCTGCCTTGCGTTACGAATGCTATCTTTTCTCTAAGAAAAATGGTAAGAGGAGACACCAATTACAGGGTGAGATAGACGTTTTTCATTGAAAGTTGGTGTGATACGTTTATATGTGATACGTTTTACCTTAGGAAAAAAGAAATCTACAATAAAAAATAATAGTTCAACATTAAACCACCAGGTGAAAATATGGCGCATGAATAAAAACAATCAGACTTTTCTTTATTCAATCACCGCAATGTGCAATGTTCAATGTGCATTCCATTTGCGTCAATCACATGTCCAAAGCACGTTATAGCATGTTCAATGGAGCACAAAGGAATCCTTATAGAATTGTAAGAACATGGCGTTTTATACTTGGGTCATTCAATGTCAAGTGGCGTAAATTTAGACACTGTTCCTGCTCGATTCTCCCGCTTCAATTTTGATGTAATTGATACAGGACATACATATAGGTCTAAGATGGACATCTGTAAACTGTCAGAATCAGAAGTAGTATAGTTGGGTCACCAGGGGTCCTTCTGTAAAGTTCACTATTTCACAGTTGCAGAAAAATGATCAAATCACCAAGTTATGAATCTTATTCCTTCAAAATATGTGTTTGAGAACAACTTTTTGTGCTAAAAACATAATTGCAGTATTAAAGATCAGAAATCAATATATTTATCATTACTTGGCTTCAAAGTAGGACATATGGCCTGTCCTGATGAGTTTTACCCTTAATTTAACAAGCTGTAACTACTGAACAAATTACTTTAAACGTTCGTGATTTTACCAATCACTTACCTATAAAGATGTCATAGAGCTGTTGAAGTTGTTTTCCTCCTGATTAAATATTCTTTAATTTACTCCTCTTTGAAATCCCTTTAAAAAAATTCATAAATTTCACCAAATTTTCAGAAGCCTATATCTCAAAAGAGTTACTTCTGATTTGATTACCGTTAGTACCACTGAAAAGAACACAACTTAATTGACAAGAAAACGTTTGTTTCATTTTGTGCCTTCTTGATATAACTTTATATTATGGAATCATATATTTTATGTTTTATTCTAAAATTTAGTTTTCCTATCTTAAATTTTACTATAACAATTAGTTTCTTTATTCAAAATCATTTCTATTTTTTAAGCCGAAAAGCAATAATTTCTTCCTATCTTAAAATGTTCCCAGATATGTTCATCGTAACATTAAATGTAAGTTACTTTTCTGTGGTTTCAATTTGGAATATTAATGTACTATACAGATGACCTTAACATACGCTGTTTCTATTTCTTCGTATCTTGTGTTAAACCAGGCGCCGTTTTCATAAATTGACTGCTGTATAAGATATGCAGTATCAACATTTTTCTTCGTTCCTAATAACACATGTTCGCGCTTTCACAAAACAACCTCGGGTTGTACGTTAAAAATCAGAAATGGATTTCCGCCAAATTATGGCATCCTTTTCTTTTCTCATTCAAAATTCTTAATATTGGTTTATCTCAAACTGTCAAAAATTTGACGGTTAGTGCCTGGCGAGAGATGTAGTATTTGGCATATTTTCATCTACGTGTTGGTGAAAATGCATCTGAAAAATTAGATTAGATCTTCTCTCGCTTTTGTCGAATAATGATGTAAGTTTTTGTGGAATAATCGATGACCGCCCTCTTTTTTCTTGTGTCGATGTTCCGATAAAATAAAAGGATTCACGAATCTAACTTGTGTTTCATCCTATGACTTTTGTGTATTAAATTTTTTTTCAGGAAACGAGCTTATATTGCGGTACATCCAATGCGCCATTATACCTCGGCAATGTATTAAGAAGAAATGTCCATTTAGATATATCGGGACTTCACGATAAACTTAAATAAAGCAAGATTGAAAACACCTATTTTGTGTGATATTCGCAATTATATCTGCTGTAAAAATTTATTCTAAAAATGTCTCTGAAAATCTCTCTAAGCCTGAGAACACTGCAGTAGGGAAAGAATAACATGAAAGTATATGAAATAAGTGGGCCATTCCAGCTCAACTGGTCTAAGGGGTCCTGGCCTGGTGCCCTAGGCCAGATGCAAATAAAAGTTCCGGTAAACTCAAATATCTCTTAAATGGATAAAGCTTGAATAGTGGAACGAGTGCATACCTATAGTAAAATGATTACGATCGATCATAAGAGAGTGGTTTCAGTGCCACCTAGTGACGAAATTTGGACAATATCGTCCCTATCTAGAAAAATATGAGAAATAGCCAAGAAATGTCAATTACAAAATTGTAGAGCATCCTCAGTATCAAATGAAATCTTACATGTAAAAATTATTTTATTAAAAGCTCTGAAAATATCGAAAACATTAGTGACCTTTTTAACACTAGAATGACCGAAATGTTACTCAAGTTTTATACAAATATTACGTACCAGAATTTCTATTTAAAGCTATTTAGCTTATTTTTGTGCATATTTAACTCATTTTATGAAGAAATTTCTGGTGCGAATTGACATTTAATCATTTGGTTGGAGTCGATATGACTCCTGCCGGGCGTTCTAGTGTTAAGCCGATGTTTGATTATCGAAAAATTAACATTTAACAGTTTCTAATACAGTTATTTTTACATATAATATATTTCATACAAAATCGGGGACGCTCCAAACTTTTGTAACTGTTATTTTGCTTTTGTTATCGCTCATATTTTTCGCGATAGGGTCGAAAATGTCCACATTTATTTACCGCATTTATGCTACAGCCACTGTCATATGATAGCAATAGCACATAGTCATTTTACAATAGGTAGACACTTATTCCACAATTCTAGCTTTATCCATTCAAGAGTTATTTGGGTTATCGGGACATTACTTTGCATATGACTTTGAACACCCGGCCAGGAGACCTAGACCAGTTGACGTGGAAATGACATTTATTTCATATACTTTTATGTTATTCTTTCCCTTCTGCAGTGTTCTCAGTCTTCCAGAGACTTTCAGAGGCATTTTTAGAATCAATTTCTATGGCGGATATAGTTGAGAATCTCACACAAAGTAGGTGTTTTGAAAATTGTTTTTTTTAACCTCATTCTAAGAAGGCCCAAAATGAAATGAACATTTTCTTGTCAATAAACGCGTATTATTTTCAGTGGTACTAACTGTAATCAAATCAAAAGTGTCCCTTTTGAGATATGGGGTTCGGAAATTTGGGTTCAATTTATCAAAAAATTTTGACAGGATTTCAAAGATGAATGAGTTAAAGAATATTTAAGCAGAAGAAAAACAACTTCAACAGCTATATCACATCTTCATAGGTAATAGATTGTAAAATGACTAATGTTTAAAGTAGTTTATTCAGTAGCTACAGCCTGTTCAAATAAGGGTAAAACTCATTGGTACAGACCGTATGTCCTACTTTGAGGAAAGTAATGATGAATGTGTTGATTTCTGATATTTAATACTGCAGTTATGTTTTTAGCACAAAAAGTTGTACTAGGCCACATATTTTCAATGAGTAAGGTTTCTTGTATATCATGAGCAATAAGATAACAAACTTGGTGATTTGATCATTTTTCTGCAACTGTGAAATAGTGCAGTTCATAGAAGGACCCCTGGTAACCCAACTGTACTACGTCTGACCCTGTCAGTTTGCTGATGTCCACATTAGACCTATATGTATATCCTTCATAAATGACATCAAACTTGAAAGGGGTCGAGCAGGAGCCTCTAGACAAGTTGACATGGAATGACCCACTCTCTTTCAATCCAAGCAGACTCCGTGTGCTGCCTCCTCTTACGCGACCTTGCAGAAATCACCACATACAGAAGTCACAGGGATTTAAGTCCGGAGGAGACCAGGCATTCGGAAAGCTTCTCCAAATTACCCGATCATCTCCAACATAAACACGAAACTGTCGGCCAATATGGGGTGTTGAACCATCTTGCATGAAGACAGTAGTCTCTAAACATTTGGGTTCTTCTAAGGCAGGAATTATTTGTTGCTACAGAAGTTGGCAGTTACGGAGCATTCGTGCTGGATAACCTTCTAAGGCCTTCAAGAGTCATCTCTTCAAATAAAAGGGAACCAAGAATGAGGTCAGCTGTAAATTTACATCGCACTGTCAGGTATAACGATAATGCAAAAGCTGTTCATGCACAATTTTCAGACTTACAGTAGCGTATGTATTGTCAACAGCTGTTCTCGCCAAAATCTTGCAAGAAAAGTTAGTGCGCTGATACAGGTTTTGATGTTGCAGCTCTTGTATCATGTGGTTCTTGTACGGATACCACTTTAAAATGGAGTGCAGAAACTTTCATACAGTACACTAAGAGATAGGCAATTCACGTGATACCACTCAAGTACTTGTCGAAGAATATTGAAATCAGTGAACCATAGAAACAACGACATCTTCCACATTTTCATTTGAAATCTGTCTGCATCCTCTTCCTGGCAGCAGACACAACTACACATTCTGTTCAAATTTAAAATTCATATTTTTCAAATCATTCTCCGACATAGGCCCTTTTTGTAAGGCTTTCAAACGTCCATATTCTTGCAGTGCAGCAAAACTATTGATGTAGTTCTAATAAAACAATTGGACCACTAATTCTCGATATTTTTTCTTTAACGGAAGGGTGAATAATGACTTTCCGGCATCGAATACTGCAAATTTAAAGATTTCCTATGCAAATGCCTTTTCTTAATTGCATCAAAAGCACCACCTAGTTGTCGAATTTTCAACTATCATTTTATATTGTAGATTTCTTCTTTTCATGATCTATATTATGGATATAAAATGTTTCAACGATGTATTTCAACCGGAATGGGTTCTAAGCAGGAAGTGTCACTTTAATTACTATAATCGTCCTGAACTACAAAACTCAAAATAACCACGAGATAGCGCTGATGACTAGGTATGATGCACAGATATATAATAAACTGTAAAGCACAGACAGTTACAAACAAAGAAGTTGGATTAGACTAGAAGGAAGACAACTCTGTTTTACGCTAGAAGTACGCAGAGACTCGGTGCCACCGGATTTCTTTCAGGACCCCTGATACCCATAAATCCCTTGAGGAGAGGGAGATAGTGTGGCTTTTAAATTTTCTCTATTTTGACGTTAACACAAACAAAGAAGTTGGATTATACTAGAAGAAAGACAACTCTGTTTTACGCTAGAAGTACGCAGAGACTCGGTGCCATCGGTTTTCTTTCAGGACCTCTGATACCCATAAATCCCTTGAGGAGAGGAGGATAGTGTGGCTTTTAAATTTTCTCTACATTAACGTTTGATCGATTGTTACTTGGTTAATCGATGAAGCTCCCCTTTTTAATCATGTGGGTGCGTCAATCACCATTTTTAGTGCCACCAACGCCCTACGCCCTCTTTCGCACTACGCCAGCCACACCCATAGGGGTTTTTGCCACCAAATTTCTATTTTGTGCCTTAAACAGTCAAGTTTTCTCCAACAGCAGTAGGGTTGCAGTTCAGGGGTCCATCTATCCCATCAGCCCTCGCGCACTTCAGAGCTGTTCACAGCGTTGTCTTCCTTATAGTTATACCCTACTTCTATGGTCACAAAAGTTCCCAAATGCTCTTCGAAATGCAGTTATTAAAAAAATCATATTATTCACAAATAACGAATATATCTTCAAATTCACATTAAGTAGGTGCATCAAAATTTCATAAGATAAAAAGATTTAAAAAATAAATGTTTGTTTTTTAATTTAATACTGGAAAATATGAAAAAAATGTATCACAAAATTCTATTCTGCATCCCTATATCCTCATACATACACATTCTAATCTAAATAAATTTGAAAAAAGAAACTTTAAAATATAGCTTAAAATAAAGACAAATTTAAGTAAGCGATTAACCTAGTTTTCGAAATAAAACTCTTTCTCGAAATGAAAAATCTCAGAAATAAATCTAAGAACAGAGAAAAAAAAATACAATAATTCTTTTATTTATTTATTTTAAATTGAGGGAAAAACTATCAGTTGTTCTGATTGACAGTGGTGAAAGTACGAATACAACTCAAAGTGAGCGTTTAATAGTAGTTAGTGATCAGAATGCCCAAAATGTATCAAGGAAAGGAGTTTTACTTTATAGTTTGTTAAGTTATATTTTCTTTTATCTTGAAGAATATTTATAATATTTATATAATGAAAATGTGAATACGTTTCCGAATATTTTTTACAGTGCATTAGTCAGTTTTCTCTACACGGTATCACCAAGAAATATCAGTATTTCGAATACTATCAATTCTCAAGTAAGCATTTTCATTATATATATATTAAAGCATAAACACTATGTCTGATTACTTAATTTTACAATATAAGAACACATATTTTATCACACAATTAAATACACTAAACCAACATGGAGTGAAAAATTGACCTCGGACAGTACTCGAACCTGGGACATCCATATTTATGTATGTTGGAAGCAGTCATCGGCCAGCAGTTTTAGATGACAATAATACGATGAATAACTATTTCTTAGTGGCAGAGCATCAGCACGGTACGCTGAAGGTCCCAGGTTCGAGTCCTGGCCAAGGTCAATTTTTCACTCCATGTTGGTTTAGTGTATTTAATTGTCTGATAAAATGTGTGTTCTTATATTGTAAAATTAAGTAATCAGACGTAGTGTTTATGCTTTAATATATATAATTAATTAAGGACCGATGAATAGTTATTCA
Organism: Maratus michaelseni; assembly: GCA_963931845.1. Classification (NCBI taxonomy): domain Eukaryota; kingdom Metazoa; phylum Arthropoda; class Arachnida; order Araneae; family Salticidae; genus Maratus; species Maratus michaelseni. The sequence continues at coordinate 131,399,831 of OZ007599.1, forward strand.
TCGTATTATTGTCATCTGAAGCTGCAAAACTGCTGGCCGATGACTGTTTCCAACATGGATAAATGTGGGAAATTATTGGTCTGGGTTGCTTAGTGGCAGAGCGCACGGTATAGTGGCACGGTACGCAAAAGGTCCTAGGTTCGAGTCCTGGCCCAGGTCAATTTTTCACTCCATGTTGGTTTAGTGTATTTAATTGTCTGATAAAACGTGTGTTCTTATATTGTAAAACATTTTCATGTTCAATAGACAAACATTCTAAATTAACAGCGTAAAATGAAAATTATTTTGTTACTCTTGCGTGTATAAATTCTGTTACACAGCTGAAAATATTTACTTGAGAATTAATAGCCTTCTAAAAACCGATATTTCGTGTTGGTACTGGATTGAGCAAACTGATTAATACATTGTAAAATCTACTCGGTAACGTTTCGAAAATTGCGAGTAGAAAAAGAAGTTTTTGTTTCATAAATTCTTTTCAAATCTCGGAAATCTATTGGTTTCTGGGGTTTCTGAAAATAAAGAAACGCTTTTCAAATTCATGGGGAAATTGGAAGAAATTATACTTTAGTAAACTTTCTTGCTAGATCTTGAAACATTTATCTTTTTTAATAGTGCATATTGACCATAAGTAACATTTGAAAATATTTTTTTTTATAGATATTCACCTTTCACCATACTCGTTTGTTTACTTCCGAAATTTTTAATAGTATTTAATAGTATTAAGATAAAGCATTAGATGAATTTTCTTTAATGGGATTTTTATTAGTGTTGTTTTTCTGGCTCGATCTTTAATTGAGTTTTAAAGACTGTAACTACATCATTCACACTGCAGTCTTAAAGGGAAGGGTCCAAAAAGGTTTGAAATAGCGAAAAAAATCTATTTTTTTATTTTTATTTTATATTTATGAATGTAATACAGTTGGCCCAACAAGAAAATTCCTAAAATTACGGTCGTACTGCAGTATGGTTGCTACTTATGGTTGCGGCTACTGCAGTTGGTACTGCAGTAGCGGCAACCATAAGTAGTGAAATCTCGTTCGAACATTTGGAACTCCGGTTCTACCATAGCTCCAAATGGTGGAACAAGATTTCACCATCTTATGGTTACAATTACTGCAGAACCAAAAGTTGGTTCGACCCAGCACATTTTTTTAAAAGTTTGCATGCAGATAATAATACAAAGTAAAATAAAATAAAATAAATACTGTAACAACGATTTCAAGGCTTAAAAATGTGTTCTCTGCATAGCTGCCAACTTCTACCCTGTTTTTGATTATCTTTAAAATTTTATTGAAAATTTCTCCTTATTTAATCACAGATTTCAGCGCATAAATAAGACCAAATCTGCCCTATTAAAATCCATGCGCGTATCTATCTATGTAACTGCAAAAACCCGGAAACCACAGAGAGCAGGGCTACGAAATTTGGCACACGTGTTGCTCGTAGGGGGCCCAAGAACGATTGTGGAAAATATTCAAAAATTTTAAATAGATTTTTTTTTTTTTTTTTTTGTAGAATTTTTGCCTTTTTTTATGTTTAACACGTAATCGCGCGAGTTCTAACCAGTTCTAAATGGTTACTGCAATGTGAAATATGCATATTACGTACGACACGTTGCAATACTAAGAAACTGTAGCGGGTATTACGATAATTATTTTACGTCGCATGCAAATAATTAGAGATTATTTAATTGCGCTTAATTATTACCTTTTTTTAAGAATAAAAAAAAAAAAACATTTTATCACAAACATCATCAAAACTTTTTATTCTATTTATTCCCTTATTCCAAAGATATCGTTTTATCGTCTGCTGCCATAGCAACATGATAAATTAAATTTCATTTTAAAAAATGCACAGTAGTAGAAAAATATTTTTCTAAATCGAATAGTTATTGAACAACTCAACACTTTAACAGGATAATTCTTATTTCTTATTTAGATATTTAAAAGTTGTTTGTTGTCATTGCGTTTTTATGCTAATTTTCGTTTCATATTCGATTATTATTATGCCTATTTGATGTGAATTTTTTACGTACTACTACTTTGTACTACAGATTTTTGGCTGTGTAAATACTGATTTTTAATAGACATAACAAATTTTTATATTCATAAACTTTAGTTTGGTTGTACTGATTTTTATTTTTTATTTTGGTTTTAGAAATAAATTCATGAACTTCCGTGCGTAGAACGGGTTAAACAGCTAGTTCACTAATACATGTGGTAAGAAAAAAGCGTAAAAGTTGACAACTGTTTCTGTTCTCCTTGAAAATTAATCTGTGGAAATTACGTGTGTTTGAACGTCGTTTTTGTAGAGGCTAAACACTTTTGTGGAAACGCGCACATGAAAATAAAAACTAAAAGAAAATCATTATCACATCATTTCCTAATGTTATATATAACACGCAAAACGCCAGAATGCTGATGCTAGATTTTGTTCCCGGTGCTTCCTTCAAAGTATTGTGTATGAACAGTACGCCATTTAATGGATTATTGTTTCATCTTTGTATGTTTGACAATTTTCCTCCTCCAAATTTCTACAAATCCTTTCATATTCAGAGATAATGACTCTTTTGTGATGCTGCATACGCAATTTATGTACTGTGACCTTCCAAACTCCATCAATGACATACGATGATCAGAAAAAAAAATGCTTACTGTAAATTTTACTATTTAAACGTAAATGTTTTCATTACATTAGGTATTTTTCCACGAGTCTGTTTCATAAATAAATTTTTAAAAAGACTCTTCCGTGCACCTGTCACTTTTTTATACAATAGAAAAACTTAGTCAGCATAAACAAACGTTATTGAGTTACCGCGATTTGGACACAGTTTCCGGTTAAAAAATTGTAAACATGAAGACAGTTGTTGTCATGGCGTGAATGAAAAGAGTAATTATTTCATCAACTTGAATTTAAAAGAGAAACAAAAATGACTCGATGAAATTTCGTATGTAATTTTTTGATGTCATGCCGTTCTCATTCTCATTGTACTATTCAATAACGCACGAAAACAGGAATTGAAAACGCAAGGATAATAGAGTTTGAATATGGTCATTGCATTCTTCTGGTGAAAGGTTTAAAGAAGGTAAATTTTCGTTTTTCTTTTTTACTCTCTTTCAGTTTTCATCAAAACAATTGAAGACACGAGTGGAGGAATGTGTTATAATCTTTTAAAAAAAGCTGTTCTTTAAAATCTTTCATCTTTTTAAAAAGCTGTTTTATAAAATCTTTCATCTTTTTAAAAAGCTGTTTTATTTTATGCATAGTTATCATATCATATGATAAAGATAAAATACGGAAATTTCAATTATTCTTAAAGATGTGAACAGGTTATGTTTTATTTAACTTTTCAACGGCAGACAAAACATTTTACTTCATTTACCTCGAAATTTACTTTGTTACATAATATGTTCTTTCACTCGTGTCTTCAAATTTGAGTTAAGGAATTTAATTTTATATATAATAGAAGTTTAATTTTGCATCTTATTGCTACAAAATTATTCCGCATAGGTAAAGTTATTGGGCAGAAGCTTTTGAAGATAACATATAACTGAATCAATATTTGATGTCAAAAAATTCTATAAATTATGAAATGTATTATAAATGTTGAAAGCTATGTATCCCCTATTTATTCTTCTTAATTAAAAAAGAATCCCCTTTAAATATTTGTAAATCCTTGTACACTAACAAACTTTGAGAACGAGCAAACATCAGGGTGGCAAGCACGTAGCCAGGGAAGGGGCTCAGGCAGCCCAAGCCCCTCGTGAAAGTTTAGACAGATATTGTAGATGTAGAATTTTCCTTATTACAATAAAAATCGACATTTCTATTTTGTTTTTACTTACCCATCATACGTAGTATCGGGCAAATCTTGTAATCGTTTTGAAAATCGAAAATTTTTTTTTAACGAATTTACACGTTTCAGACACTGGAGATTCCGAAAAACATATTTTTAGAAAAAAAAATTGCCGTCCGTGTGTCTGTAAACGCTCTATCTCCCGAACAAATTGAGATAGAGACTTGAATTTTGGTATGTACTTAGTATGTAATAATGGGAAGAAGCTTATTGAATTTCAGTAACCTCTATTATCCGGAACTATTTTTTTCGGACTCTCGAAATATTCGTTCTGATAAAAGGTATATAAAAATGCTCGTAATTGTTTATTTTAAGAAGTGAATATAAAAGACAATAAAAAAACATAAAATTTGCATAAAGAATGAAGTCGATCGGATAATTAGTTGCCGAGATATTTGTGATCATATTTTCAATTTATAATTTAATTGGAAATGAGACGTTTAATCCGACGCAGTAAACCGTTAGTTAATATGATTATCAATTTTGGAGTTATAAGGATGTTTCTTTTACGAAATTCAGTAATAGAGCATTTAAAGTTTATGACGTCATCAAGCCATGATTTTATTCGAATTGCAATGTATTTTATAAATAGTTTACGCATGTTTTATTTTCATATTTTATATTATGCATATCCATGATGGGTAAGTATTACGGTGGCCCCCAACGACTAGTTTCTTTTACCAAAACAAGTACGTTTTCAATTTTAATGGTAGAAACGTATTCAATTATTTGCTTCACCTTGTTTTTGAGTATTTTTAATCCCACTTCCATTTGAACACATTGTTATATCTTTAGAGAAATCGGTAAAAACATTAAAATCTGCAAGTTCTTTTGAGATTTAGGGCTAACTCTGTCGATATAAAGAGGCATATACAGAGTGTTCCATAATTCCGTTTACATTTCAAAATTTCATAAAAATTTAACAAATTTCCGTGTGGTTTGGTAAGCATAAGACTTGTGAAAGTGTCGATTTTTTCGTGGCAAAAGGAAAACAGTACTTCAAATTTCTCTTTCAACTATTTTTTTCTACAAAAATTCCGACCATTTCCCAAGTTCACTGAGAAATTTTTTTTATTTTTTAAAATTCAAAAAGATGTACAAAAAAATTATAAATTGAAAAAAATGTTTCTGTTAAGTGTTAGAACGCGATACAAGTATTCTGGAACTTTTTGTTTTGGATATATCTTTAAAAATGGCTGAGATATGGCAGTTTGAAATTTTAAGGTGGCTGAGATATTGAAACAATCTGATATTTGTTATGCTGTAACTCTCGTATTTATTAACCGATATGAATGTGACTGATCATGTATACAGAACATACCTCGGTCTCGACCGAGTTCGTTGGCCCAGCTCAATGGGCCATCTTATTTCAAAATGGCGGCAAGTTAAATTTTTTTAATTTTTTTAAAAATTCAAAAAGATGTATAAAAAATTATAAATTGAAAAAGTTGTTTCCGTTAAGTGTTAGATCGTGATACAAGGATTTCGGAACATTTTTTCTATTGGTTTTATCTTAAAAAATGGCTGAGCTATGGAAGTTTGGATTTCTAAGGTGGATAACATTTTGAAACAATCTGATTTTTGTTAAGCTGTAACTGTCTTGCTTAAATTCGTATTCAAATTCAGTATTAACGAAAACCGGGATTGAGTCTTCTATAATCGGGTTCCAAGCATTTTAGCTTCGGGTGTTTGAGTAAAATTGAGTTGAATTTTTAAAAACATGGGCTATGAAAGCTTATCTTTTCCTCCCGGTACATGCCGGAAGGACTTTTTATAATCTGCCTGCACACAGCTTTGCTTCTAAGAGCGCTTAGCAGAACTGCAGAACATTGTTATCATTTGAAGCGCCCAGATTGCTAATCCAAGTTGACAATACTTGTCAATTTATTTTTCAAAGCAGAGCAGTTAGCCCAGTCCGCAACTCCGATTCCATTTGGGAACTCTATCATTTCGCACAAGAGAACACGTGAAAAGTTATACATAGCCCACCAATTAGTAAACAGTCTTTGTGATAAAGCGACTTTGTGGAGACGAAACTTATTGTGTAACTGAATGAACTCAGGAGAGCAACGGATTTTTAGAACTGAATCTAGCGAATTATTCCTTTACTTGCTTTGCTGAAAAAGAACTATGTTTGGTTAGATGAAATACTCCAAATAACATTTTTGTCAATAATCACGACCGAACCTATTAATTTATTTATTTATCCAAGAATCATTTATTGTGTTTATTATTATTATTTTTTAATGAAATCGTCTTAGTTAAATTTTCTTAAGCTGTCTTAGTCTGCTAATAAACTACCTATTCTACATTTAGGCTAAGACGTTACAAAACTAGTAACAAGTTATAACTTGTTTATGTTGTGTTTTCCATAGCGTTGCAACATGTTTATTTTACCATATATTATACGTCGTGATGCCTTTAATAACATATTATAAAGAAAAAAAAATGTTGCGACATTACGCTCATACTATAAAATACAGATAAATACGCAAAAACATGCATTTTTGAGAGAATTACAAACAGTCTTAAGTTTGCAGTTCTTAACGATCTAGAAATCTTGCTAATTGGTAAAAATATAGTTTAAACTCGAAAGTGAGAGTATTAAGTTCAAAAACAATCTTTCATTACGTAGGTGGTACATAACTTTTCCTTACATAATGTTTTGGGCCAAAAACCTACCTTATGGACCCTCAGACATTCTTATGTAACTTTTTGAGGTCATGCTGCATCCGAATTCTCTACCTTCCAATAACACAAGAAAAAAAGTAGTTGCCGGTAAGAGATTTTGATTATTGCATTCTACTGATGAAAAGTTTTAAGAAAGTAAACTTCCATTTTTCTTTTTTAGTCTCTTTCATTTGTCCTCTGAACAATTTTTTGTTAAGTAATTCAATTTTAATCATAATAGTGGATTAATTTTGCAGCTTGTTGCCACAAAATTATGCCGTGAATAATGTTATTTACATAGCTGTCAACCTTCCGGTTCTTCCAAGTCAAGTAAATCAATATGAATCAGAAAAAAAAAATAATGAAATGTTTCTAGTATCTATGTGGTTAATTTTTAACGTTTTTTATTTACTGAAATTTCTGGTTTAATTTGACTTGATGAAAACCAGAAGATTGGCTGCTACGTACTGGGAAGGAGCTATTGAAGATAACATAGAAATAAATTATTATTTGATGTTGAAATATTCTAAAAAACATAACCCTCTTCATATTTATTCTTCTTATCCACTTTAAATATTTGTAAAACCCCTTACATTTATAAATTCTGAGAATGGGAAAAACAAAGCGGCCAATTTAACGAGATTTGTTATTCAAAATATCCACCATAATTTTCGAATAGTTATATTCGCTTTATTTAGGGGACTCGCTACCCTTCACCTTGCAGACAATGACGAAAATATTAATTTTCCAATTTTTTTGCTAAAATGTGGAGACATGCGGAGTATTTTCTGTAGTAATTACTTAAAGATCCATGGATTATAAATATGCGAAAAAGAAGTTAAATAATAACCATTTCAGTTAAAATGTATCAGAGTTGCAATCTTTAAATTATTTTTTCTCAGTTTGCGTTTTCTCAATATATCAGTATGGTCAAAATAATAAAACTTCAACATATACTTTTCAATTGAGAATTTTTTTGGACGATTATTAAGGTGTGCTTCATAAAATTTAAAATCGGATTTTTAGTAACATAGTGTATTTTTAAAAATAAAATGCTAAGTAAATAGTATTTTTTAAATGTAAGTTCACTAAGTTACAGTAATTTTTACATATGGGCTAAAATCTCATAAGTATGATTTTTGGCAGCTGATATCTGATTTTTTAAAATCTCGTATTACGCTCAATTTGAATTTTTAATAACCACTGATATATTCTAGAATAATAATTAGTAGATGGACAGAAACTTTATTGAAAAATAAATATGATATGGCAGTTTTTATCAGACAAAACACAAACTGTAAGGCACAGTAGTGACATTTTTTGCAATTTTTCCACTTTACTTAAAAAGGAAAATTTTTGGAATGTTGTATGCACTATTTTCAAAAACATATCAGACCTATGATTAAATGGATAGATATTAATGAACAGAGGAAAGTATATTCAATTAGGTAAATTATATCCGATGGTTGGAGTATCATAGTTGAGATTTTTTCCAACAGAGTGAAAATATGCCGGGACTAGGACTCGAACCTGGGTACTTTGGCTTGCCGTGTCTATCGTTGGGATAGCTCAGTAGGGAGAGCGTTGGCGCGGCAAGCCAAAGTACCCAGGTTGAAATCCTGGTCTCAGCATATTTTCTCTCTGTTGGAAAAAATCTCAACTATGATACTTCAACCATTGGATATGGATAGATATTGTTTAATCTATAAATATCAATATTTAAATTAACAATGGGGACAGTAGTGAGAGTTAATAAAGGTACGCTTACCTTTTCCGCCATTCTTTTCAATCCAGAAAATCTTCTTTATGAACAAAAAGCAAGCAATGACGACTTTTTAAAAACAACATGTGCTCCTCTACTGGAAACAGTACTGAAAATTGCTGCACACTGCCATCTGGTGGACATACGATAAAATTCATACACCGGGACACTAGTGACCAAAAAAGTGAAGTACACAACTTTATAGCCAACAAAAACAAATATTACACATTTCACTCATATAAAAATTATATTATGCTCCATTGGATTCATAAATGCATTGTTTTTTCAAAACAATATAATAATTATTGTTTGTTGATGGTTTTAATGATCAAATTATGGATTGATGACAGAGGACAGCAGTGACTTTTGAGATATTTAAATTCCATTTTAAAAATTAAGAAAACAGATTTTCACAGTAGAAATACCATAATATTGTAGAACAGTCACAGAGAAACGTTTTAACATTAAATTAGAATTTATACTGCAGAGAAATGCCGAGAGATATACTCGGGACTGAGAAGTCACACTTATGAGATTTTGGCCCATATGTCATGACATTTTATTTATTTATTTTTTTAAACTAAATAGCAACATAATATTGTAGAACAGTCACATAGAAACATTTTAACATTAAATGATAATTTATATTGCAGAGAAATTCCGAGAGATATACTGGGGACTGAGAAATCACACTTATGAGATTTTGGCGCATATGTCATGACATATATTTTTTTTTTTTTTTTTTTTTATTAAATAGCAACATAATATTGTAGAACAGTCACAGAGAAACATTTTAACATTAAATGAGAATTTATATTGCAGAGAAATTCCGAGAGATACACTGGGGACTGAGAAGTCACACTTATGAGATTTTGGCCCATGTGTCATGATATTTTATTTTTTATTTTTTAACTAAATAACTTTTTGAAAATACGATCCATAGTGCTATAGAACACACTCGTAAGAAAAACTTGCAAAAATAAAATTAAAAAGTTCAAAATTGTAGGAGAAGTAATTTTTTAAAATCGAATTTTAGCCCAAGAATTGCATTTTTCTTGATTCAGTTGTTTTCTTTCATAAAACATTTAATAATATGTTAAAAAGGTATTATAAAACACTGAAATGATAAAAAAAGAAAAAAAAAGAAAAAAAAACGAGTCCTTTTAATGACAGAAATTCTGTCATTAATTAAAGCAAAGATTACGGTTTGAAAATTCTGTTAAATATTTTGAATATCAAAGATTCAAATTCGAAAAAATGTACAAAAGAAGACATTGAAACCTATCTTTAAAATTAACTAACTATAATACTTTTGCTAATTAAAAGATAATTTTGTATCTGACGAGCAATCTGTTTTATAAGAAGTTATCGCACGAGTTGCATTTTTTGTGCGCCTACCAGCGGTGTAGTGGAGGGTATATGGTAATAATAGACTAGGCGAATTTTTCAAGAAAAGTCTATCACTGCCAAGATAATGCATTGAAACAATAAATAATTAGGAATACAAAAAAAAATTAAACGAAAACGACTTGTACTGACATGTATAATATGTTGAAATGAGCATTCGAATCATGGAGCATTCAGGATGCTTGATTACAAAAGTTACAATTATATATAGGGTAGTTCGACCAGTAAATGAACAGTCCCCAGTGAATGAACAATCAGTAAATATTTCAATAGAATAAGGTTTGAAAAACTCCACACTAGTTAATTATCGTGCTTGGTTTAAAAAACCCGTAATTCAGTAAAAATGTGTTATAAGTTATTTGAACAAGTTGTAAAATAAATAACATAGTATGAAACTTAAGTTTTTTTTTTTTTTTTTTTTTTTTTTTTTTTTTTTTGCTACTTGGTTTATTCATTGAAAAATTGTGCGTTCATTCACTGGTAAGAACTGTTCATTTACTTGGTTTTTGTATAGCTTTATATATTAAGACACCCCTAACATTTCAAGTAAATGAAATATAAACTTCCTTTTGTTATTTTTTAATCATTTGTATACCAAAATGTATTTCCACTGTCAGACACCAAAAGATACTGTTTATTAAACTAGTAAATCTACAGCTCAGAGGCCTCAACGTCAGCTCTACAAATCATTGTTCATTAATCTCACTAATTTTTAACATTGTCTGTATAATATTTTATTCCCTAAAATTCAATTTTTAAAGTTATTTATACATTTATAAAAATATATAATTTATCGAAAGTTCCGGAAATTTTAGAAGTATCGCATTAAACACAAAGTTATGCAATGATAGGATAAACTTCTTATTACTGTATTTTTTCAGAATAATCATACATTACTTCAAGGGGGCGGAGCCTCCCTGAACTTCTTGTCGCTTTAATTTTATATTCTCCATTTCCAGTAATTGTGCTATTACATTTCTTGAGTATATGTCTGAATGTATTTACTATTTTAATTTCATTAGAATAATCATCTCTTTGTACAAGAGATTTTATCCTATCCTTAAAAGAGTACTTATATTTCAACCACTAAACATCATATGTTGCTAAAATTGAATAAAATTTCGTGTATAAAATACACTTATACAAATGTAAATTCCTTCTATGTGACCTATATTCAATTAACACATTCAACGTTTTTATTATTTTCATTTGGAAAACCGATTTGGTAATCTTTCTCTGGTAGTTAAGATAAATTCTCATCTATTTCATTAAAAGAAACATATTAAATACTTAAATCACCCGAAAATTAGCTATTTTGTTAATAAAATTTCGCGTCAAAGCAATGCGATTCACTTGAATTTTCCTTTGTTGATATTCTTTGAAATATAGTTGCTAAGCAACCATTTAATGAAAGAGAGAAAAAAAATGCATTGAAAATTATTGTAAAAATGGGAAATTAAAATGTTTCACATCTTTCAAATGAATGCATAAAATTTCCCAATAATTTATAGAATTAATTTCCAAATTTTGATAAATATATTGGCAAATTTTCGAAGCGATTGGATTAAATTAAGATCGTAATTTCGTAAATTTAGCATCCATAATTTAGCATTTACAGTTATCCCAATGCGACATTTTTTTTCGGTGAATGTTAAAATTTAAAAAAAAATCGTCTGACTTCCCATTGGAAAACATTATGACCTAAGAAGAAATGTTCTATATTTTTCGAACGAATGAACCAAATGTAACTAAAAACTGTATAGCTAATTCCGGGTACCTCACCAACATACCCACCAAAAATCAACCAAATAGGACGATTTTTACGGCAGTTATCGCGGAACAAACAGACAGACAAATAGACAGACAGACAAAACAGACGGAAACCAAAAACTTTTCGGGTCTCCACAGTGAGCCTCAACTGACGTTTAGGCAAAAAAGATACTGTTTATTAAAATATTATCAATATTTTTTTTAAACTGTGCTTAGGTGTTCATTTACTGGTCGGACTACCCCATATATATATATATATATATATATATAATATCTTTGAATTTCAAAAAACATTAATCAAGTTCTTGTAACATTCTAACTAAATCTCCAAAGAGATAATTAGTAATAGAGTGTAGACAGAATACCACAAAGTTAATAAATGAACAAGTGCAATCATAATATTACCATAGCATTTGCTTCGATGGTAATTGGTCAAAAATACTGAAAATGTGAAGAATATTTAAAGAGAGAGAGAAAAAATAAAGAAAGAAAAATAAAGAAAAATTATATAATAAACCATAAAATGTAAAATAATTGGAATTTGATATCAAGTGAATTCAAATGGATTTTGAAATGAAAAATGAACTAATATGTCACAAAATTGGAAATTTGGATAACAAGAGATTTTATGTATTAGAACGCCGTATACCTTCTGAATTTTTAAAAGAAACACCGTATACCCTTTGTTTCCCAAATAAAGCTATAGGGTATACCCTCCAGGCCTCCAGCATACACGCTCCGCCTATAGCGTATATACCATCTGTTTTTTCTTTTTTAATTTTTCACGACTACAACACTAGTGCCTACGTACAACTAATAATACAGAATAAAGCAATAATAAAATAAAATAAAATAATAATATGCTGTCACAAAGGAACTGCTTCAAGGCTTAGAAATGAATTGTTTATTCTCCTTGAAAATCAATCTCAGAAATTAGGTGCATTTTAAAAGAGATGAATCACTTTTTGAGAAATGCGCACATAAAAATAAGATTAAAAGAAAATCTTTCTTACATCACTTTCTAATCTTATATATAACATACAATACGTCACAATGCTAATGCTTATTTTTTGTTTGAAATTTCTTATGTAACTTTTTGAGGTCATGCCGCACCTGACCTCTTTCTACTTTTCAATAATGCGAGGAAAAAAAGTAGTTGCCGGTAAGCGATTTTCAATAATGGCCATTGCATATTACTGCTGAAGAGTTTAAAGGAGGTAAATTCCCGTTTTACTTTTTTACTCTTGTTTTCTCTTTTTCATTTGAATTCAAAACAATTTTATATTAAGTAGTAGTTTAATTTTTGTCATAACAGTAAGTAAATTTTGTAGTTTGCTGCCACAAGATTGTGTCACCGAAAAAGCTATTGGGAAGGAATTTTTTGAAGGTAACACACAACTCAATAACTATTTAATGTAAAAAAAAAAATCTATAAAATATTAAATAAGTTATAAGAAGTTGAAAAAAAATATATAAAAGAAGCAATTTATATCTTAACACATTCGCTGCCGAGTTAAAATTACCGAATTTTGTATTTTATTTAGAAAATTCAAATTCACACCACAAAATACTAACAGCAATATTTACTTTACTTTACAGGCATTTTGCGATTACAGGAAATAAAAATTCTTCTTTTGTAATTTCTGGTATGAATTTATAATTTTAGATTTAGAGATTCGCTGCCAACCACGCGCACGCGAGTGGTTGGCAGCGAATGGGTTGAGATTCAATCACTTCATTGTATTGTTTGTGTTTTTATCCACTTGTCTGTGGTATCATTTTCAAACAGCTGATTAAAACTGAAGAACTATAGGAAAACTGTTAGATTGATTTCGCTAAATTGGAGTTTTTATTTTTAAGAATAATCTTTGTTCACTAATTTTATGCAAATTTTTAAACTATACTTCATATTCGATGATAGATATTGCAAGTTTTAGTAAACATGCTTATGAAAATTAAAACGAAAACCATATGTTTTCATGCAAGCACTCCATATGTATATATATATATATATATATATATATTTAATATTATAATTTTTCTATTCCATTTTTAGTAATTACCTACATGTTTCTTTCAATATTATTTATTACTATGAATTATGTTGTTTACTACATTATTATCCCCTTTTAATCTTCCTATCTTAAATAATAACTTAAATATTTAGCATAATGCTCTTCTTTCTGGGGAGAGATGGCAGTACTGCCATTTGTACTTATTTTTCCATGAGTTTAAGATGAATCAACAAATCTCTTTCCAGTGTGTAGGATAATGCATTGTGGGTTTTTTTCTGCATCTAGTTGAATCATTCCTACATTTTTTTTTTTTTTTTTTTTTTATGGTGAGTTGTGTATACTATTTTTTGGTTTGGTTTATTAACTATTGCTTCTGAATAATTACTTATTATTTAGATTTCTTTTTGTTTTAATATTTCGTGGGTTTCATTTTGATATGTTATAACGGGCATAATATTGTAATTTTAAGGCTTAATGCTGACAATATTTGAGGAAATAACATATCTTTACTAGGAATTATAATTATGATGCTCCTCTGATGAATCCATAAGTTATTCATAGTATTTCATATTTGACTTTCCTCTTATTGCGTTTAATTTGTAGTATTTCATTTGAATTTTATACTGTATCTTTCTTTGTTTTTCACACGTGTGATTTCCTTTTAACTATATATATATAACTGTAACTGTAGTAATCAAGCATCTTGAATGTTCCATTATTCGAATGCTTATTTCAACATGTTATATGGAATGTGAATACAAGTCATTTTTGTTTAACTTTCTTGAGTTTCTAATTATTTATTCTTTCAATGCATTTCTGGCTGTGGTAGAGCTTTATTGGAAAATTTTACAGTCTATTATATGAAATAATGCATTTTTTGCGACATGTAGTGTTCTTGCCGACTGTTGATTAAACATTCACTTGTCGCTTTGTTTTTTACATTTCCATCATCATTTGATTTCTACATTCCATTTTTGTTCCAATTTATGATTAAATCCTATTTCTTTTATTTTTTTGGCATTATATTTAAATATATTTATGTTTCTCATTATATATTCAGATTTCATGGTAGGTTTTATTTAGTAAGCTATTTTCTATATACTATATATATATATATATATATATATATATACCTATCTTAAATAGGAGATTAGGTTAGATTTGTTGCAAGAACTTGTTTAATGTATTTTGAAATTTAAAAGTATTACAATTATATATATTACTATAACAATTATGTAAATATTATTACATCCCATGATTAAATTAAAGATTCGATCATTCTGTTATTCGAACTTATTAGCTATTTTTTCTTATTTTAAAAGTATTATAGATATAATAAAACTACAAGCCATCTTTAAATTAGAAATTTTAATTTTGTCAGTTTGTGTTATACGAACTTGTTTGTTGTCTTTTGATTTCAAAGGCATTATATATATATATCATCATCATCATCATTATCATCATCAACAACAACAACAACCGTTTTAATCTACTGCTGGATGTAGATCTCCCCCAGTTTTTTTTATTGTTCCCTGTCTAGTGCTTTAGTCATCCAATTAACACCGGCCACTTTTCTGATTTTGTCACCCCATCTTATATGAGGTCGTCTTCTTGGTCGTTTTACATCTCTGGGATACCACTGTAGGGTGTTTGTGCTCCAAGACAAAATTTGTCTTGTCTTCTTGCAATGTGCCAAGCCCATTTCCATTTTAGCCGTTTATTTCTCTCAACGATGTCAAATACTTTCATATGACTTCTTGTATGTATATAGTAGAAATTACACTAATTTTAGAGGAAAATCTAAAAGGACAATGCTTTGGAACTGTATTAAAAGTTTGAATAATTTAAGCGAAATTAAAAATAACGCTTATAACTCAAATCTTCAAGAATATTTAATGTTAATCATTAACCAATATAGAATTTAAAATTTTTCCATTTGCAGAAATTTCTGTTTTGTTTAAGCTTAACAGTAAATATTTTTTTCTGTTATGATTTTTATTAATGAGAATAAAAAACCATAAGGGAGCAAAGCATATGTCTACGGATCTGAATAACAGAATTAGTAGCGGTTGAACATCCAAAACAATCCCGACCACAAGTAATATTTTATTTAGAACGAAAACATATCATCCCTGATGAAAAATTCCCATGACAGTTCCAAGTATGCAAAGAAAAAAAAAAATATTGCACCACACGACATTCAAAATATTTAAATATATTTAAATATATTTCTAATACTGAACTTAAGAGAGATGACAAAGCAAAATTTCTCATCATATAATCTAAAAAAAAAAAAATTATGATGCTGAAATTTAAATGACAAAATTTACCTCAACAATTACTGGATATGTTTTCAAGGGCATACACTATTATTTACATATGTGTAATATAAATGAGTCGGAAAAATACCCTACTAAATTCCAGAAGAAAATAGTATTTCAAGCTTTGTGATCGTTTATTTTTCCTGTTTTGCGAAAGAAAAGAAAATGGTTTGTATTGCTTTTGTAGCACATAATTTCCATATGTTGACTAATTTTTTGTACATAAAAACGTATTTTAGGTTGATATAATATTTAAATATTTATTATCAAAACACAACTTATCCAGCATTTATGCATATATTTTCTTAATTCATGCACATTAAGGGATCAGGTACTTTGAAAACTGACAAATTGAATGTAAAAGTGACCCTAATATGGATTGCTATAACTCCATATCTAATTAACTTTCGGATATGAAATTTTAAACATACATTAAGACAGATGTATGCTAACAGTAAACGTTATGAAAAAGAGTCTAGATGCATATACACTTTTGTAATTTAATTTGAAATTTAATACTTTTTTAATAAATGAATTCTCTTTGTATGCCTTGCGCGCATGATTTCTTAATTTAATTGTCACAGTGAGCGAATTTATTTTTGAGTAGAGATATAATCTACATATTTAAAGAGAAAAGCGCATTCTGTCAAATGTACACTCTCTTTTCCACACGAAAATCGTCTCTTTGCACATGCTTCAACGTTTTTTTGATGGCTTCTACCCTCAGAAACGGGAAACGTGTTTAGCCCTCACCTGTTTAGCCTAGAACTGTTTAGCCTAGGGGGACTGAAAAGGGTTGATTGAAAACGCAGGGCGTAATATGGCCATTGTGTTGGAAGCTTTTTTTTTTAAGAACTCATGTTTTGACTACTAAATATGCATTTTTTTTTTTAATTTTAAAGAGAGCTTGGATGCAGTTATATTTATAACCGACTGAAATTTCAAAGAGTTCGGAAGATGAGAACTATATTTTGCTATGTTAATGGAGCCGACGAAAAAACAAACAAAAAAGCGAGAAGAAAACATTTATTTTACAAGTAGATAAAAATATTTTTCCGCGAAATTTTTACACGGCCTGTAAAACCGTTTTATTTATAACCAATAAAAATTTCAAAGAGTTCGGACAAAAAGAACAATAAAATGAGCACTTTTATCACTAAACATCAATTTTTTTTGCGAATTTTTCATTTTAAAATATAATTTCATGCAAAATCGGGTAAAAGATATAAAATAATAAAAACTTGATTAAAAAAAATTGTTATCACGTATATTTAAAATGACCTACACTGGAAAATGTATAATGATTAGTTCTTGATGGAAAAACTCAACATTTTTATTTATTTTTTGATAAAAGTAGTCATAATTTCTAAATTTCTTACTTGATGAACATAAAAGTAGGTCATTTTGTGTATCTATTACGTTTATACTTTCAGTCAAAACTTCAAGAAATTCTATCCAGCCATTTCTTAGAAATCGTCCGCGAAACAACCAAAATCACCGTTTTGAGAAAATTGACTTTAAAGATCAAATTACCTCTTTATCATATCAAAAGAGCTCAAACTATTGTGTACATAATTTTCCTTCTAAATCAAATTTTTGCATGAGATTCCTTTTAAAATGTTTTCCTATAGAGTCAAATTTCAATATAAGCTATTAAAAGCAAAAAAAAAAAAAAAAAAGTTTTTTTTTTTTTTTTTTTTTTTTTTTACAATTAAAAGGTACCTGACCCCTTAAGATAACTTAATACTTGGGTCCTAAAAACATTTCGAAGTCTTACTGCCGGATACTCCTTGTTATAGAAATATGCGTTATCGTCAGGAGCATATATGAAATTAGGTCATGTCTGTAATATTTTTGAATACGATTACAAACAAACATTATTTAATTTTTTACTTTCATAGATTTAAAATTATAATTATAAGTAATAATCGATTATAAAGAATACCCTTTTAAGTAAATGAACTTATATTTATCAGAAAGCTAAATACTATTTTAAAATATTAATTGTCTCAATTATTGTTATGTAACAATAATAGCAATAATATGTAACAATAACAGCCATGCAAAAAATATCTTGAATTTGCTATTAACCCTCTCACTGACAAGCCCGTGTTAATACGTTCACTAAGCTCCAGGTTTTACTGCAATATAAACATTTTTTAAAATTAATATAATTCTGCAAATATAATACAGTTTAATACATTGAGTAATGATTGATATCCTCAAGGTTTACATTCATCTATATAATTATTTTTTTATATAATTTTAGAATAATCACTCTTTTTTACCATTTAAAATAAAATACAAAGAAAACAACATTACAATTTAGCCCTTTTGCTGGACTGTCAGAGAGTATGATATTAATAAGAATGTTTGATTATACATTTTCTAAAAATAATGCTTTAAACTCATTTACTCAAAAACCTTAAAATACTTACAGTTATCATTCTAACTTTTTGCTTCTCTATATATAAACTCTTTTTGTGTTAGTTAAGAGCCCCCGCTATAGTATAACACGAAGGCACTCACAAGCTATTCTAAAACCAATGGCAGTATTTTTTGTTTAATTTCTCATTTGCATAATATTTTTAAATTAAAATTTTGTGTATGTTATCTCAGGTCAATGTCTAACAGAGGGTACGTTTGTACTTTTTTTTTAATTTCGATTGCAGTTTTTTTTTTCTAATTTCTGAGAACATTCACTTTCGAAACTGACTCCGACAGTGAAAGTGTTGTCGGAAAAAAAAAACTTTAAACCCGTTAAACATTTTTTACAGAAGGCTATCTCTATCTCAAAGAATACAATATATATACTTTTAATCAGAGATCAAAACAGCCAAAGTGAAAAAAAAAATTATTTTATTTTTTATTTTTTATTTTTTATTTTTTATTTTTTTGCCCTCCCTTATCATATCTAGAAATTAGTAAAGATGCTATTTTGCTTTTTTTAAAAACGGTAGTAAATAAACAGCTTTTACTTCTGAGATTTTAACATAAATTGCATTTATCATGTTTAATTGACTTGATTATTAATTTATATTAAGTTAAAGAAATATATATTTTTAAAGAGGTTGTAATTCTTAGCACTCATATTCTTGTATCTTAATAGTCATAAAAGTTAAAATTTTTTACATGATAGTTTTTAAGATATTTGTTGAAATACAATCATTAAATGGGGAAACACGTTTTTAAATATAAAGAAACTAAATTAAAAGCAATTTTAATCAGTAATTGTAGTTTTTAATTAAAGTTTCTAATGAAAATAGGATACATTACTACTATTACTATTACTAGTGCAGTTTTGCCAGCCAACCCAACCATTGATCAGCTATGAATTCAGATCTTTAGTCCAATGATCATTCAGCGTTGGATTAGACGCAATTAGCCGTTGGCCCAACCAACAGTTAACTGTTAGATCAACACAGGTGACCAAACTCAACCGTTGGCCAACGAAGCTAGAAAACAATGTGCCAATGATACTATCCCAACAAATCTGTTTTGCTTGAAAATCTGCTCTTGAATAAAGAAAAAAAGAATTGTGTAAAAAGAGAAGCGTCAGGCAAGTAATATCTCAACAGACAAAATAACAGCTAAATAATATCACAAATAACGTCAGACTTGAAATCCAGGCTGAAATTGATAACAAAGTAACGCCAGAATTTTTTTTCCACCCTACTGGCTACAATCATGGAAATATCAAGTTATGACCAGTAATGTACTGAGATATCTATTGAAAAAAGAAATAGTGCAGGAAGTCCAAACGCTGGTATCTGTCAATCTACTACAAGGATAATCTCTGTTCAACTTTTTGGAGTTTTAGAATACCAGATGACTTATAGGAAATTGTGTGTAGCAAGGGAATTTGATGGAGCTTCAAATATGCACAGAGAATATAAAAGAGTCTCTATACAGATTCGGGGGTGTAACACCAAGTTGTTTTCATAGTTAGTGCTATTCGAATGTCTTAAAACTTGTAAAGTCAGATTCTATACCACATATGAGGGTAGTTTGATAAGTTCTCAGCCTGACACATAGATGGAACTAGTATGACCAAATCACAATGACGTTTGTAAAGTATGATCCCTTAGATGACATGCAGCCGAGTTTCAGACGCGTGAGTTTATTGGTTACTGCTGGGCGATAAATAAAATTAAACAAGTTTTGACATTTTCTAAAAATGGAAAAATCAAGTTCGAACTGTCATAAAATACTTTGTTATAAAAGATTTAATCCCCATGGACATACAAAAAGAGTTACATTCCATCTTAAGGAATTCTTGTCCTGCATATTCGGCGATAAAAAAGTGGGCTGCTGAATTTAAACATGGTAGGAAATCAATTCACGATGGTAAACCCTCAGGACGCACAAAAAAAAAACCGCTCCGACCACCGAAATCGTCTCAAAAATTCATAATGCCGTGTTGAATGATCGCCAATTGAAGATACGCGAACTTGCTTATATTGCAAACATCTCGATAGACCGTGTCCGCCACATTTTACGCAATGTTTTGGGTATGAAAAAGCTCTCCGCTCGATGCGTGCCGCGTTTGTTGAACGCCAAATAATGAACATTTCTCAAGAGTCTTCTGAAATTTATTGTGTTGCAAGTTGAAAAATAAAATGGAATATTGTCAAAAATCTTGTATTTTCTTTGTCAGGCCGAGAACTTTTCGAACCACCCACGTACAGGGTTGCACTAAAGAATTCGCACACAAGCGTGTGTCTTATATGTATAAAGTTGAGAGGGGACTACATTGACAAATAATATGAAATTATGCCAAAAATCGTGTGCTTTCAGTGTCAGGCCGAGAACTTAACAAACCACCCTCGTATTACTTACTTAGAAAGTAACTTGTATAGTACATATATTGCATATTCAAAAGTAATGTATACTACACAAGTAGGTAAAATGACTTGAGTTTGTTAAAATATTTGTGCCCTCAAAAAATCGAAGGTCGGCGCCCAGTTCGACCCTGATTCAAGTTATTGTTGTCTTGCCCAGGAAAAAGCCATAATACTTTTCTGGAAGATGAGTACCAGAACTTCGAATGAAGTCGGACTTCACAAAGTTGTCCCCAAAATCTTTATACTTACTGGAAGAAGGACATCTTTTGGTTCGGTACCTCTCTTTCACCAAGAAATTGAAAATAGCTTGAAATGTTAGGAGCCACGGTAGGAAACGTAGGAGCCAGAAAACAGCGCAATGTAAATAAGAAATATTAACAAAGAAATGTACTTAAATGTACAAAAATATTATTTAAACTTATTTCATACATTACAATTATTTTCATGGAGCAACTTCAGTTTTAAAGCATTAATGTCAAACATTTACGTTAGGGTTAAAATTACTACTTAATTTAATCTTTCTACATAATGTGTAATACAATCATTTCTACTTAATTTAATCTTTACTAAATTTGCAAGTATCTTCTATTTGGTTTCTTAAATTATTTTTTATGAAATTCATGTGAGAAAATCCTCTTTCACATGAAGCTTTTAGAAGCTGACATAACAACTGGTTTTAAGATTTTCTCGAATCAAGAAATTTTCAATACTTATAAGAAAAAAAATATATTTTTTTTAAATATTTCGGTCACATTTTAATCAAACAAATTTTATATTTTGCTTTTTATTTTCAATTTATTCTCAATGATTGAAGTTGAATCTTGAAATAACTTTTCTATAGCTTGAGATTTTACGCAATAATATTATAACTATATTAAAGGTAATTGGTGGTCCGTTCCAATAGTTTAGTGGCTGTGGCGGTCTCAGAGCTGGGATTTTTCAAACCTTGTTCCCACCTACCGACCTCACAGCGAAAGGACATTACACCAATAATTTTTTGTGAAGGTATGCGCCAATGTGAATTCGGACATTTTTATCCGGGAGAGATTTCTGTTGCTGCGTGGAGGGCTTCGTAGAATTCCTGGGTGGGGTGGAGGGGAGTTTTCACTTTTGTACCATTATTAAACATAAAACTTCAAATCATTTTGATGCTCTGGGAGGGGGGGGGGGACTTAACCCCTCGAGTCAGCCACTGAATTCATCACTTTTACACGGAGTCAAAAGCAGTGCAGTGTCCCGGAGGTCACCCTCCTAATTGCTAAGCTCGCCTGATGAAGTTTAATTTCGATGTTCTAATAGATACCGGTGCAGTGCAGAATTGTATGCTGTTAGCATCTATGTATTTTCCTTAGAGACAAATGAATTATTTGACTTTATTCTACTAACTAGCTAACCCGCCCGGCGCCAAAAATATTAATAATCTGTTCTATACGAAACTTAAATCAAACCCCGTCGTAATCGGGTCCATAGAACCAGATATACTCCTATAGTTCCACTTTCCACCACCAGGAGGCGCAGTCTGTTCTGGAAGAGGCCTTTTCAGAACACTTGACCCAACAAAATTTCCTAGTAGAATTGAAATTTAACTACTGGTAAACATTGCCAAAATAGCGGAAATCGCGAAAGTGGGTTACGTAATCGATCGGTTTCTAAAGGGTTAATGTAGATATTTTTTAAAACCCAACCGTGCATTTTGAAGAAAATGAACGTGTCTATGATCTGGAGTCTACTATTTGTCCGTACTTGCATTTCCCGAGTCAATGCCGATTTTTAAATCTGGACCAAAAAAAAGGAAATTCGCGTGAGTGAGTTTTGGAAAGGATTATTTTTCGGAGGGTTAAAATTAATTTTTTTCAAAATGGATACCAGATTTTAAAAAACAAAGGGATATAGATTAGGCACGGTATTTTTAGTTTTTCGTATCTTGTTTATAAACGCCAATTCGGATTTTTAAAAATAGGAGAAATACTTAAAAAAGCGAAAGTGACTTACGGTTAAAAAAGTTTTCGAAAGGGTTAACGTGATTTATTTTTTAAACTAAAGGTTTCTGCCTAAACCCGATAGAACGTAGATGTCTTTAGGTGTGTTTGCTTCTTGTTTGGTTATTTTAGAAAGCCGATGCCAGATTTAATATATAGCAGAAAATCGGAATTCGCAAAACAGAGTCCTGTGCACGAATTTTTTATGAAGAGTTAATATTCGTATTTTTCAAAAACAAATACAGATGTCGAAAAAGATATAAATGTAGATATTGTCTGGTATTTTTAGTTTTCCGTACCTGTCTCTGAATCGCCTATGCGAATTTTTAAAAATTGCCAAAATCGCAAAAATCGCAAAACAGCATACAGAAAATATACTTTTTCGAAGGGTTAATTTTTGCATTTTTTAAAACCAAAGGTGGCTTTAAAAAGGACAGAAACAGTTCTTTAATTTGGTGACCTTCATTTTTCCGTATCTTTTGTATTCCGGTAGATGCAAGGCTCAGAAAACGGGAGAAAATAAAAAACATGAATTCGATGCTTTTTGATTATTTTTTTTGAAAGGGTTAATTGTAAAATTTTTTCAAACCAACCAGATCGTTTGAGACGTAAAATTATGTTCTTTTAGAATATGTAGACGGTTTTTCCGTATTTTTAGCCGTTTGTCCATGGTGAATTTAGAAATACTTTAAAAGAAAACGGAATGTCTTCTGCTTTCTTTCTTCTGTTCCGGAAGATACGGAAATTGGTTTCTGCACATGCGCCAGCTTGCTTCAGAATAATGACTTTTTTATTTGTGATCTTTGATCAGTTTTTAATTGATAACTACTTTAATTTTCAAAATATTAAAATTCTGACGTAATGGTGCACCAGGAGAGGGTTTGGACTACCTAAATCTAAATTTGCAGCCTTCTAGGTGGGCTAGATTTTCCTAGCCATCGCCAACAGACACACACACAGACACATACACATCAGAGCGAAACTTTCTTTTATTAGTATAGATTATAATGAAGTAAAAAGTTGTAATTAAATTTGCATTAAAATGTAGTAAAAATGGCATGTTTTACTCAGTTGGGAAAAGTCCATCTCCATCGTAGATACATTCCATATTTATTTACACCTTGCCTGCACTTGTAAAAAAGCATCTAAAATGAATAACAATATATGAACAGGTGACTTGTGTAATCGTAGCTGAATGGTGGAAGCAGTACTGTGGAAAGTCGCTGTTTTCTTGTTCGTACCGCATTACGAGTAAGCATTGCTTGTTTACTGTAGGTTGAATTAAATAAAGAATTTCTCCCCTTGATGTAAATGTGTCGCCGAAAAATGATGAATGAAATTCACAGAGAAGTAACTTTCTCCTTGAAAAATCATATTTTGTCCTTTAAAGGCCTTTGTAATGGAAATTAACGCCATACTATAAGGTTCAGCTGTGTACAGGGTTCGTACGGATCAGAGAATTTTCCAGGAGTTTCACCAGTACTTTCTTTATAGAAAAAGAAATCTAGGTTAAACTAAGGAAACTTCGACTTCGTTTAAAGAGAGATTTTCTGTAAGAAAATACTGGTAAAGAAGAATTTCCTGGTCGCAAAATTCTAGGAGCCGTACGAACCTTGTATGTACACAAAAATCTGTGTGTTTTGCATATTACGCAGAAGTGTAATAACAGAATATTACACATAAATATATATAAATATATAACACATAAATATGTGTACTCGTTTGACATTTACACATTAAATTATGTATTTAATAATTATCAGATAACTTTTTACACATTTAAGCAGGATCAAGTATTCAACAAAATACACAGCAAACGTGTATTTTGAAATTTACGCACTAGCTGTGTATTTGGCAATTTACACGCTACTTTACACATATATAGACAAATCGTTTTTGTATCGCCAGAACACCCGTTTTAATATGTGAATTTACGCATTTATTTTTTAGAGTGTAACTATACTTAAGTTACCCTTCTATAGGAAAATTTAGGTATGTTAAGAAATAACAAAGACAATTTAGAGGTTTATTAATGAAAATTTATGAGGCCTAAATCTAGTATAAGCAACATACACTGATTAATTATGGGCGATTCTGGAAAAATCGAGCATCGATAAACATCGACATCGTATAAAACAGCATCGATCACAATAAGATTCGATTCCCAAATTCTAGTATTAATGTTCTAGAATCTGTTCTCACGCAGATAGCTTAAAAAGAGTAACTTCTAAACTTATCGATCAATTGGCAGGAAATTTGATTGTGAATCGTGATAACGGGGATTAGACAATATATCGATATTCTGGCGCTCAGTTCATAGCAATGTATAAAATATTTATTGTTTCGATTTTACTATTTTAGCCAGCAGAGCAAAAATCAAATTTCGTATAAGGGGCTTTTTCTTTCTAGGTTAAATTGTTATATTTTTAGTTAAGAGCCTAATTATTTGGGTTGCTAATTTATTAAGTATTACGTATTTTTCAAGTTTGTCCTCTCTATCCTCCCCCCCCCCCCTTCTCTCCAAATCATAACTTTCTTAATTATGGTCCGTAAAAAAAGATAAAATTGGTACTAAAGAAT
This sequence comes from Maratus michaelseni, assembly GCA_963931845.1. Classification (NCBI taxonomy): domain Eukaryota; kingdom Metazoa; phylum Arthropoda; class Arachnida; order Araneae; family Salticidae; genus Maratus; species Maratus michaelseni. The sequence goes on from OZ007599.1 coordinate 131,425,035, forward strand.
AGAGATATAATTGAAGATTACTTTTTATAATTACATAAAAACATGAATTGACTCCCTTTCTTTTTGAGTTGCGGATCAGATTTTAATTGAAGTATTTCGGGTTGCAATATGTCGGGCTGCGGGTCGAAAATTATTTTGTCGAGTTCGGGTCGGGTTAAACCCGACCAGTACAGGACTTATCTCTAAGGAGGGGGGGGGAGAGAAATTTGAGCGATACAACTTAACTAGCGTGAACCCTGAGTAACAAGGCTATAAAGCAAGAATGGAATGTTTGAACTGTAAAAAAGCCGAAAATTTTTATTGTTGTTCATAAATAGTTGGTCACCAAGAGTTGCAGAAATCATAGCAATGTTTAGTTGGTAACCAAATGATTTGTGAAGAATGTGAAAAAAAAGGTCTCGTTGAAATCGGACCATAATTAAGAAAGTTGTGATTTGGGGAGGCAGGGGGCAGAGGAGACAAACTTGAGAGATACAACTTAACTAACGAGAACCCTGCGTAACGTTGCTCTAAAGCAAGAATGGAATGTTTGAACAGTAAAAAAGTCGAAAATTTTGATTATTGTTCATAAATAGTGGTCACCAAGTGTTGCAGATATAATATCAATGTTTAGTTGGTAACCAAATGACATGGAAAAATGTGAAAAAGGTCTCGTTTAAATCGGATCATAATTTAAATAGTTATGATTTGGGGAGAGGAGGGGAGGGGGAGGGGAGGGGGAGGGGGAAGAGAAGTTAAACTTGAGAGATACAACTTAACTACGAGAACCCTGAGTGACGCGGCTATAAAGCAAGAATGTAATGTTTGATAAGTAAAAAAACCGAAATTTTTTATTATTGTTCATAAATAGCGGTCACCAAGAAATGCAGAAATAAAATCAATGTTTAGTTGGTAACCAAATGACTTGGGAAGAATGTGAAAAAAGGTCCCATTCCAATGGGACCATAATTAAGAAAGTTATGATTTGCGGGAAGGGGGGAGGGAACGAACGTGAAAAATACAACTTAATAAACTAGTCGTTGGGGGCCACTGTAATACTTACCCATCATGTATATGTATAATGTAAAATATTAAAATAAAAATGTGTAAACTACTTATAAAATGCATTGCAATTCAAATAAAATCGTGGCTTGATGACGTCATAAAAAGGCTCGATTACTGAATTGCTTGAAAGAGGTTTTTCCTTATAACTCCAAAAATAATACTCCTATTAACTAGCGGTTTGTTGCATCTGATTAAGCGTCAAATTTCCAATTAAAATATATCTTTGAAGTGAAATTTGGATGAAATACAGGGTCATGAAAAATCGAAGAGTGTGGAAAATAGGATTACAAATATCTCGGCAACTCATTATCCGATCGACTTCATGTTTTATGCAAAATTTATGTTTTTTTATTGTTTTTTATATTTACTACTTAAAATAAACAATTTCGAAAATTTTTATATACCTTTCATCAGAACGAATATTTCGAGAGTCCGAAAAAAAATGTTCCGGTTAATCGAGGTTATTGAAATGAAATAGGCTTCTTCCCATTATTACATACTAAGTACATACCAAATTGCAAGTCTCTATCTCAATTTGTTCGGGAGATAGAGCGTTTACAGACACACAGACACACACAGACACACACACAGACACACGGCAAATTTTTTTTTCTAAAAATATGTTTTTTGGAATCTCCAGTGTCTGAAACGTGTAAATCTGTCAAAATTTTTTTTTCGATTTTCAAAACGATTACAAGACTTACCCTATACTACGTATGATGGGTAAGTAACTAGTAACTCAAATAACTAGGCTCTAAACTAAAAATATAATAATTTAAACTGGAAAAGACAAGGCCTTTAAACGAAATTTGTCGGCAGCTCTGCCTCTACAAATAGCTCCAGAAAGATCGATCTAACTGGCTGCTAACGGGGATAGATCGATCATATCGATCCGCAATGACGATTTGAAACATAAAGTAAAATGAACGATACTACTACTACCCGTATCGAGGTATCTATTCAACCGCAGTGACGATTTGAACGAAAATAAAAATGAGTGATTCTATCTGAATCGATGCTGAATCAATGTTTTTCCCGAATCGATGTTGTGTTTATCGGCCTCAATTCTGATGTGGGTGCAAAAATGAATGATGCTTCTTGAGCTCTAGTGTATTTTATTCTTTATTCAATAGCTGGAGTTCTATGAGTCCGATCTTCACTTAACTTGCACCATGTCTTGGTTTGTTTCCCACCAATATCACCAATATTTCTGTGCTGGTTCTCTCCAGGGCCCGACTTAGACTATCTGGGACCCCGAGGCAAGCATTATTCTGGGGGGCCCCCTTCTATCTGTCCATAGAAATTGTTTGGGAATTATGTTGAAGTGACTAGTATTAAACTTCATACCTATTGTATGTATACATAAATTTCGAACCAAGTACTATTTATATCTGTATACAGGGTATCACAAAAAAGATGGTCACAACTTTAACAGATGACAGAACACTATTTTTTTTATATGAATATTACGATTCATATGAGCTTTTGAAGCGTAAATACAGGTTCACTCTTGGTTATTTGTTATAATATAAAATTTTCTACCACATTATAAAATTTAATTTTTGTATTGCATCAGCATGCATTTAGGTGATTCCATAATATGGAAAAACAAGTGAAGGCATGCACTTATACTAATAGCAACAAATTTCAACATTTTTTATGTTGTTACTTCATTCATCATGCTCTTTAAAGTACTTTTGTATAGGGAAGTTGCAATCAGCTGATCAACCATTGTATTTCAACTGGAGGTTAGAGTAGTTCCACCAATCAGAACTGCCTATTTGTAGTATTTCACCTCCAATATGACGTCAATTGCAACTGCCCCACCGCCCCCTGAATACTAGGCCTGAGCGCTGACAACAATGGCGGCTGTCGCAGGCCGATTTTTTTTTCAGCGTTTGAACGGTCCCTCGAAATTCCACACCAATAATTTATAAAAGTTTTCTTCGCCTTGTTTTTCGGAGATCGCCCCTCGGGATTGCACTAAAACTCTAAGGCAATAGCCGGGTTTCCCGAGGTGGTCATCCCTCATCCCTGTTTTTCGGAGATCAAATAACTCAAAGATAACTTTTAGATATTATTGGTGTTGAAGTTCGAAGGGACTGTACAAACGATTCCGCCTGCGACAGCCCCCATTTTTTTCAGCGCGCAGGCCTAGTATTCAGGGGGCGGTGACTGCCCTATAAAATTTTATAACAATAGTTTTATGATGATGTAGATTGTTCCTTTTTGGGGAGGAGGGGACTTGGGGCACAGGAAGCAGAGGATGGAAATGGAGGGCTACACTTCCTTCCTAAATCTTTGTAAATGTAAGAATTTTGGTCACTTTTGGCCAATTTGAATAATTTTGCACCCTTTTAACAAAATTCCTGATTAAGCCCAAAGGGGGGGGGGGCTCTCAAATGGGAGGCCCGGGACAGCTGCGCCCCTACATAAGTCAGGCCCTGGTTCTCTCCGCTAAAGGCGCTGCAATTTCCCGTATTTTCTGTTGCTTAGTATACTTTACTTCTTTATTCGATATCGTATGCTCTATGGCTCCGATTTTCACACAAATTGAACCATTCGGTTTAGTTTGTTTAGTGCTAACACCACCACCATTTAAGTAGTTCTTCTCTCTTCCAGAGGCGCTTCAATGTCCTGTGTTGCGTGCTGCATAGTGCACATTTCTTCTTTATTCGATATATCAGGTTCTATGGGTCAGATTATTACACAACTTAGAGAATTCATCCTGGTTTGCCCTCCCCCCTTCTCCATTTTAGTTCTGGTTCTCTGCGCCAGGGGTGCTGCAATTTCCCGTATTGGCTTTATAATGTCTTCAACTTCCATTTTTGACGGGCGTTCGGAGAATGAATCTTCCCTTAAGTTTTATTTTTTTTTCTTCGGCTTCCCTCGGCTCTTCTTGAAACCTTAAACAAGATCTCCAATGTTTCAAGAGCTGACGTGAAACAGTTAATGCAAAATTAGTCATATTACAGCGAATGTAATCTAACATCAAAAGTAATCTTAACTTTTTTATGGCAATTTTTCATAAAATAGGATGCACCTGTCGTTTAAGAATAACAGTTTATTGACTAGAGACATGTATAAGAAATTGATAGTATCGATATAATTGAGTAGGCCATAGTATCGATTAAATCGATAAAAATATCAACATTGCTCCTCACTACTAATAAAATCTTCTTGACATCTTGTACAGCCAGTTTGAAATCATTCTCATCATATCTAAAGAGTCTTTTCCATACATACGTACGTGGCATGGCTGGAAAAGATCAACTAGATTAATTCATAGGTTTCGGTTCTAGAATTAGACCGTATACCTAAATTACACCTCATTTTAAAAATTATAATTCTATACTAAACACTGTTAAAACTACTGTCTATACTAAACACTGTTAAAACCATTTAACTTTAACTTTTAACTCAAATTATTGTATACAAATGTAATGTAAACATACTTGAATTAGAAAGCTACATAGATTAGATATGGTTTTGTAACAATGGGCTTTTGAAGTTTATACTTCTGTTTACAGACTTGTAAAGAGATAGAGATACCAGATAAACTTTTTATTTTTATTTTATTTATTTATTTATTGACTAGCCAGTCTTCGCCCGTCTAGACGGTCGTTTCCGAGTAGGGCCCAGATACATAGTGCAGCGTACCACTCTGACTTCGCTTGGGGCCCAGAAAGTGCATTTTACATGTAACCAGAAAAATATAAATAAAATACTTTAAATTAAAAGTATACGGAAATAACTAAAAAGAATATAAAAAAAGCACTTAAATAAAGATTTCGCGACATAAATATTTTTTATGAGCCCCCTGACAAAATACTACTGGGCCCTTCCCATAATTATCTAGGGTTGGGGCCCAAGTAGTACTTTGTATCTGGGCCCCACTCGGAAGCGACTGGCTAGCATATAATAAAAAATCAGCAATAGTTCTCTTTCCCGTCTAATCTTCCAGAATCGGGTTCACAGCCGATGTTGCCCACGAACTCGCTAGCTCTAAAATCGCTGAAATATATGATTAACTACTTTTTTTTTGTAGATTTGTAAAGCGGAGTTTCACATTCTTACTTAAAACTGCTGCTGAGATATGATACAATTACCTAAAACTTTCGACACACAGTGTGAACCCCTTGATGGATTACTAATCTAAAATTGCTGAAATACATATTTAACTATTTTCTAGTACATTTGTTATCCTAAATTTAATGCTCCTACCTATTACTGAGATATCGAAAAATAACATAAGAAATTCGACAACAATTTAACCCTCTTTAGGGGCTGAATTTCTAAAATCGCGGAAATATATTACGTTTAACTATTTTTTAGTAGATTTGTTATCCTGAATCTGTGATTTCAAGCTCATAACTAAAAATGCTGCTGAGATATGGCAAACATTTGAAATGACCTAAAATTTTCGACCCCCATTTAGCCCCCTTAATGGGTGAATTTCTAAAATCGCTGAAATATATGTTTAATTATTTTTATAGCAGATTTGTTATCCTGAATTTCACGCTCTTATCCAAAACTACTGATGCGATATGGTGAAAAGGTGAAATCATCGAAAATTATCGACCCCCCCCCCCCCCCCCCCGTTTAACGCCCTTAGTAGTTGAATTTCCAAAATCACCTAAAATACATGTTTAACTATTCTTTAGTAGATTTGTTATCCCGAAATTCACGCTCCTAACTATAACTTCTACTCAGATATGGCAAAGTGGCGTAAGACATTCGACCCCCATTTAACCCCCCTTAGTGTCTGAATTTCTAAAATCGCTGAAATACATGTTTAACTAAATTTTTTGTAGATTTGTTATCCTGAGTTTCATGATTCTACCTATAATTTCTACTTAGATATGGCAAAGTAACCTAAAATATTCGACCTCCTATTTAACCCCCATTAGTTGCTGAATTTCTAAAATTGCTGAAATATATGTTTATATATATTTTTTGTAGATTTGTTATCCCGAATTCCGAGCTCCTAACTAAAAATGTTGCTGAGATATAGCGAAAGGCAAAATGACCTAAAACTTTCGACCCCCCATTTAACCACCTTAATGGATAAATTTCTAAAATCGCTGAAATATGTGTTTAATTATATTTTTAGTAGATTTTTTATTCTGAATTTCAAGTTCCTATCTAAAACTGCTGCTGAGATATGGCGAAAACGCTAAATGACTAAAAACTTTCGACCCCCATATAACCCCTTAGTAGTTGAATTTTTAAAATTGCTGAAATATGTGTTTAACTAACTTTTAGTACATTTTTTATCTTGAATTTCGCGCTTTTAACTAAAACTGTTGTTGAGATATGGCAAAAGGGCAAAATCACCTAATACTTTAGCACCCCCATTTAAACCCCTTAGTGGTTGAATGTTTAAAAACTCTGAAATACGTGTTTAATTATTTTTCTTGTAGATTTGTTATCTTGAACTTTACGCTCTTACCTAAAACTGCTGATGAGATATGGTGAAAATGTGAAATCACCGAAAATTTTTGACCCCCCATTTAAACCACTTAGTGGTTGAATTTCTAAAATCGCCTGAAATACATGTTTATCTATTCTTTAGTAGAATTGTTATCCCAAATTTCAAGCTCCTATTTAAAACTCCTGCTGGGATATGGCGAAAAGACGAAATTATCTAAAACTTTCGACCCCAAGAACATGTCTTCCAAATTTCATTGTTCTAGGACAAACGGTTGAGGCGTGGCGCTGATTATGAGAAAATCAAGCTACTCTTTTATAAGTATAGATTTATTTATTTTACAGGGAGTAACCTTGGTTATATAAAACCGTTTCACACTGAAACAATGAAAAATGTGGCATAAACATATGGTATAATTTATATAATTAAAAATTAATGTTAGATTTTATAATTTAAAAATAAAATTGCAATTTACGGAAGAAATTCAATTAGTGTAACTGCGGAGCACTTCTTTTTAATAAATATTTTAAAAAATCCATGTTAATAAAATAAAGATGTTTGTACGTGTGTGTGATTGCGATTGCTTGGAAAATCTACTGCACGTAGAGGTCTGAAAATGTGGGTGAGGATAGTCCAAGGCAGGTCCTGAGGCTCAGATTTTTTATTTTTTGTTTATTAACCGCGATATTAATTGAAAACTTTAATGCATGTCTCAAAATGGCGCGAAAACTCCCAGCACGGTGGCCGGAACGCCATTATAGAGAAGACGAAATAGTGAAGAACGGAAAGTGCGAAAACTGCTTTTTTACCCCATCTTTCCAAATGTGCATCTGCCGAACCGTTCGAAATATGGACAAACTATAAACATATTCTTAAATTTCGCACTTTTCCGCAAACCACATAAAAAATATAAATTTTAACCTTTTGAAAAACTTTTTTTGAAAAGTACGATTTTCCGGGTTGATTTTCCCCTTTTGTCGAAGCTCGCATCGTGCTCAGTGTTAGATGGACAGATACGAGAAAATGAAAAATACCCACTTAATTCGGGTACTTTCTTCTCTAGTACGGTGTAATTCGTTTTCAAAAATACGAATATTAACTCTTTCAAAATAAAATTCGCGACTGGAAGTCTCTTAGCGCCTTCCGGAGACACTCTTTTTTTCCACGCTGAGAGTAAGTAAATGTCGATATTTTAACACAATCTTTTTACACGTTTTTTGTACACTCAATTTATAGTCGCGAGTATTCTCAAAACATTCGGATGATTGTAAAAAAAATCTTCAAATTTCGCTCAGAACGTCAATACACGACGTTCACGAAACGTCGTTTCACGAAAATTATATGCAGGCTTCCGAAATATTATATTTATAACTCATAAAATTTTTAAAGAGTTCGGACGATAAGAACTATTTTGTTTTTAATATTAAACGGCTCGTCGCTTAAAAAAAAAAAAATAATAATAATAATAATAATAATATTGAGACGAAAACACTTTTCTTGTACAACTAAATATTAATATTTTATCGCGTATTTTTCACACAGGCTTCAAAAGCTTTACAACTATTTTTTTTAAACTATTAAATGACCCGATGGTGGATAAAAAAAAGGTTTTCTTACAGCTTTGCCACAACAGCCTTTACCACTAAATTTCCACCTCTAAATTTCTTCAATATTTTTTCACGATTTTTTTTTTTTTTTTACAGGTTTTGAAACCATTATATTTATGACTGATAAAATTTTCAGGGTTTTTAATATTATTATTTTTTTTAATATTAAATGACTCGGTGTAAAAAAAAATGAAAAAAAAAAATGATCCGCACACTTTAAAATTCTGAATCTGCTATCTTTTGTCGAAATAACGTTATTTCAAAAATGAGTTTAAACTAATTCTAATCATTTTTGAGTATGTCCATGTTTCAAAAATGTGTATGAACTGACCTCTATGTGCTCCGTTTTGAATATGTCCATGTTTCAATATTCTGAGTATTTCGGGTATTTCAGAATTGAAAGCATTGGGTCGTCCTATTTGAAACAAAAAGTTTCATAACAAAATGAAAACATCGATTTACTCAGATTTGAAAGTGTCCTTTTCCTCAGTGCAATCACGCACGCACACACCCTCTCACACACATTGTAATTATCGCCGTTACAACAAAAATGTTTCTGTGCGGGCGGATTTCCTTATTAAGTCAACTCTTAACATATCTTTAATTACATTCGCGAAATTATATGTGCCCTTTATGAGGCCATCCAAATGATAAATAAATATTATACTTTTTCATCAGCTATTTTCAGCTCATATTGTAGAATAGAGAAATTATACGATAATGTATTTGCTGCTGGGTTAAAATTATTACTTTCATACACAGAAAGAGGGGAAAAAACTTTCGCCACCTTTTTATCTTTCAACAAATAAATAAAGATAAGTTTTTTGATTTGAAGCGATGATTGACATTCTAGAACTTATTCCTTTTTTAAATGGGTGTTTTCTGAAGACATCTTCCTTTTACACTCAGCATGGATTCAAAAGCAGTAGATGTCGAGTTTGAGAATATCACCGTAAGCAATAATTGTTTAATTGACTTTCGTTTTATCATTTTATGTCTACATGTACAGTATAACATTAAATGTAGTTTATATAACCTTCATTATTAATTCATTAAATCCCAATATTTATTTTTCCTTACATTTTCTTTCTTTATTTTTATTTTTATATTGCTCTTCTTTGTTTTAATAGTTTATAAGTTTTTTTTCTGTGTTTCAATTCCATTAGTTAAATATTTTAAACTCGTGTAATATTTTTATAATGCAAGTTTGGTTATTTTATTACTTAAAAATAAGCCTGCATGCTTAAAAAAAAAAAAAAAAAATAGTTATTCATCTTATATATCACAAGTAATTCCACTTTTTATATATTTTGTAATTACATTAAGTATTTTTTAACTGTTAATAGCTTTAATTACCTTACCTCGATAATTTTATTTAATTTTATTTATTTAAAGTAGTTAGTCATTAGTTTAAACTAGTCAAATTTTCATATTATTATTATTATTATTATTATTATTATTATTATTATTATTATTATTATTATTATTATTATTATTATACCTTTTTGAATTTATTTTTTTATCTTACATCCTTAAACTGTATGTAGTAATAACACATTTACTTTAATGCCTTATTTCTTATATAGAAACGTAACTTTTTTTTTTTCTCATAATGTAATCTCACTCTCGAAGAAAAATTTGTCAAACAAAACGAAAAAAGTGCTGGCAGCATAGTAGCTGAAACACCCACCCTTGTTATTTGAAAAAAAAAAAAAAAAAAAAAAAAGAATCAGTCATGGAAAATTTCGCGTTTAAAACAAATTTTTGCACGCCTTTTTTATTTATTTATTTATTTTCAGAATCTCCGAAATAGGACTTTTCGTTTTCAAGACGGGTCTCTTCCGTTTTCTTACGCAGTGGCTGAGAGGTTCTGCTCTCGAAGCTGGTAGACGGGAGGTGCTGGGCTCGATCCCAATCGCGCCCGTCGGCCTAATCGTTCGGAGTTTTCGTGGTTTTCTTCGAGCCGTGGATTTATCCATGCGTAAATACGGGTTAAGTTCCCTTAGAAAGATCCCCACGAAGGGCACTCCCCCCGGGCCTATATCCCAAATGTAGATAATTGGCCGTCAATAATCAAGCCAACCCAACCCAACCCGTTTTCTTACGAAATTTCCGTAATGGAACAATCCGCTTTTCTCAAGGTTTTTTTTCCATTTTCTTACGAAATCTCCCCAATTTAACTTTTCGTTTTCAGAACGATTATTTTTCGTTTATTTACGAAATTCCAGTAATTAAATTTTCTATTACCATCACGGATGATTTGTGATTTTTGCGATATATCCGTGAACGGACTTTTTCGTGTTGATAACAGTATTTTTTCATTTTTTATTATTTTTCTTTTGGGAATGCTTATATACAGGGTGTCCCCTCATATTGTTGTCCAATAGGTAATTCCTAAACCATTAGTTTTAGAAGTATGGTTTCAATTACAGACATGTTTCAAAGTGTTGTTATTCACCATACTGAAACCCATTTACGTGAAACCTGTTTTATGAAAGTTGCAAAAATTAATTTTTATTATTATCCCTGTCACCTCTAGATTACATTAAGAAATACTTCATTCATGCTTTGACAAGTAAAAGAATAAATTTTTAATTTTTGTAAGCCCAAAGCGTACCAATTTTATTTTTATTATTTATGAACTGTCAGCGTTTTCTGTGGCAATAATGTGAAAACGCTGAAAATTCGTGATATTCAAAGCATCGTAACTCGATATATTTTAGTCATACAAAAATGAATTTATTCTTTTACTTTTTTGATCATGGAGAAATTTTTCCTAAACGTAACTTAGAGGGCTGTGGGACCGTATAAAATATTAAATTTCGCAAGTTTCAGAAAAAACCTATTTTGACAATAGCGGCTTATGAAAAACAACATTTTGAAATATTTTTGAAACTGGAACTATAAAATTATGGAAGCTATAAAATTAATGGTTTAGAAATTAGATATTTGACAACGGTAAGAAGGAACACACTGTATACGAAGGATCCCTAAAAGTAAAATCATAAAAAATGAGAAAATACCAATATGAAAACAAAAAAGTCTACAGACGTAAAAGATCTTAAAATATCCCTGATTTGGAATTAGAGTTTTGACAACATTAAGAAAGGAACAAAGTGTATATTTCCCTATGATTTCAAGATTTTACTCATGGAACAGATTTTTTGTTACTTTTTTATGTATTCCACTAAATTTTTAAGAACACATCAGACTTATTGTATGGCATATTTGAAAAGAAGGTAAAATTGTGTATACGAGTTTTCCACTTTTTTCTTTTTTTTTCTTTTTCTTTTTTACAGTTTTTTTTATTCTAAATAATTAAATTAATATACACAAGCCTCTATACCAAAGAGTAGTGAAAACATGGGAGATATTCTTCCCAACAAAAGTGTAATCCTTTTAAAAGGTGCAATTCGGAAATAAATAAATAGTTAGTTCTAATGGAGATTTTCATACACAGTACATAAAAATACATTATGACACATATGCATTTTTAAAAATTGAAATCCGGATTAGAATATGCATATACTGCCAAACCTTCAGATTTATGAGTACCACTATTTCCATGCAGTAATATTAGTCTTATTTAGTCATTAATTTCTGTCATTAAATACAGCTATTATTTCTATTTCAAAATAGTGGAATCAAGATTTGGCAATTATTAATACTAGGGCATCCAACCCGGGCTTCCCGGGATAGAGAATATATGTGAAAACCATTTACTTATTTATTTTTAATTGAAAGCTCTAATAGATTTTTTGTATTTAGTAATTTTTTAGATTTTCCCCTAACAACACCAAAGGGCATTTTTATATGAAATATGTCAATTATATATTCAAATAATTTGGAAATTTATTAAAAGCGGTAATTTAGTACTGGCCTCGTGCCAGAAGTTAATAGCCAAATAAAGCGTTGAAAATTTCGTTATTTACAGCAGATTTTTTTATTATTATGTTCAGAATTCTGATAATTTCAGCAATTTTAAGAGCTTATTTCAATTACATGTCTGTTAAATTTGTGTTTTATTTATACTATTTTATTGATTGCCTAATGAAGTTTTAATTTTGTTATTGAATATTAGCTGGAAACAAATGCTGAGCTTTTTATGTTGTTTAAATTGCAAACGGATTATTATTTCGTAATCGTCTGCAAGCGATACAGATAGATTTTTAAAAAATCATGCTTGAAAATTATTTTAAAAGACATAATAAATCAGTCAATTAAGACAGAGTTTTCAAACAAATTGCATGTGAAAGTAGATTTTTTTTTCTCTATATAACGGTGTAAAAATTGACAATGTGCGATATTTAGAAATTAAAAAAAATTCAGTAGCAAAAATCGCAAAACAAAAAAATTTATCGTCAAGTGTTGCCATTCGCAAAATGACGTCAGCGTTACGCACGGACACGTTTGTCCTTTATAATATAGGTAGCAGTTACTTGCTGGGTTTATTCATTAAAACCCAGACCATATATGACATATTTCAAATTGAGGTAAGGTGGCAAGAAGCGAATAAAATATAAATTTTAACGTGTTTTTTACACTTTCCAACATAGTTAAAAAATGTTTATGAATTCGGTTTGTCTGTCTGTTCGTGCTTTAACTCTCGTAAATATACTCAGAGTGCCATGAAATATTTATATGTTATTGAGGTTTACTGTAGAATGTTCACTATTGAAAATGAAGTGTGAAGCATTTATAGTTCGTTTACAGGAACATACAAAATAATTCCGTTAAATTACGGTTTATGGGGAAAAATCGTTTGCGGTGTATTTTATGATCTTACGATATTTCAAACATAATGAGATTGATATATATCATTCAAATGGACTATAACATGTTTCTGAGGAATATAGAATAAGTAGCAATTATAGATCGATTACAGGAACGCACAAATGATTCTATTATATTATGATCTTATGGGAGAAAATCGTTTACGTTGTATTTTAATGATGTTATGATACCTCAAACATAACGAAATCACTGAAGTGCACTGCATGTTTCCTATGGTTATATTATATTTTACTGGTGTAAGAAACATTTATTATTTTTTTACAGTGTTCTTGGCATAGTTCCATATATCTAATGCGTGTGCTCTAGATATATCTTCCACAGGATTATCTGACTTGTATTTCATATGGAATTTAAGAACGAATTATGCATAAGTGTACGGAATGTGACATTTCTTGTCTTTCGAAAAATTCTTTTAATTATTAAAAAGAAGAATTTCTAAATACAAAAAAAAAAATTGTGCTCCAGTAAAATCAAATAAATACATCGAGTAACCATAGAGATTGCTAATTGTTAGATTATTTCTCGGTAAAAGCTAATTGTAATTGTGCCAAAATAAAAAGAATATTTTTATTTCTTCACTATACTCATTTAGAATAAATTTTAATTTCGTTTAAAATTCAAAGTAAGAAACATATCATAGATAAATCACTCAATGGGTTAACAATGTTTTTAAATTTATTTCTGTTTTGAAAAGTATAACAGTTGTTTTTGTTAAATTGTGCGGAAATCTCCTTTTCATTAATTTCTCTTTCCTCATTTAATTGGAAGAACTAAATAAAATATCAGTGGCGCCGGCCACCTGTCGTTAGATCCGACAATGTGTATAATCTTCAAATTCTTTCTTTTGCAAAACTGTATTAGACTGTTAAGGTCTTCTATGCAGCTGTGTTTTCTTACTATTGATTATTTGTTTTAAATTGGTTATGTTTTGAATAGTATAATGGGTGATTTTTTTAAATTGTTCAAAAATCAGGTTTATTATTTTAACACACTGTAAAAAATGGGTACTCAAAATTGAGTAAAAAGTACTCAATTTTGAATACGTCACGTACTCAAAATAGCTCCGATCCAAATGTACTCAAAATTGAGAAACACATGTACTCATTTTTGATCCCATGGATGTATTCAAATTTGAACTCCTATGTACTCATTTTTGATCCCATGGATGTATTCAAATTTTAAAAAAATTATGTCGTTAAAATAAAATTTATAGGATAAAAAAAAAAGTTACTTCGCGAGGACAACCTTATAAGGGATTGTACATACATATCTGCTCATTTTTTTCATTCCTGCGTGAGTTTATAGTAATTAACCAACCCTTGCCCAAGAGAGGAATCGAACCCTCGATGTCCTGTTTACTAACCTGACGACCCAAACCAACGCGCCATGAGGGGGACACGACTTCTTCTCAAATGTTGTTAGTTACTTTGAAACTCTCCCTCTATCCTTCCTAACAGTATCTGGCATCTGGCGCCATCTGTTAGGAAGGGATAGAAGTTTTAAATATGTTTTTAAGGATGTACAGTGCCTGTCTATATGTGTTAAAGATTAAAATAATGTCTGAAGTAACAGGTAGTTCGAAGAGTTATTAATTAAAAAATGACATTAGAAAAGATCATAGATTGAAATACTAAAATTATAAACTTTGTAAAATTATAATTTATGAAATAATAAATTTTAGCGTAATTCATAAATTTGTAAGCCAAATCAGTTTAGTTTAATACCAATTTGCATAGCTATAATTTGCAAAGATATTATGTTATGAAACTTTTAAATAACACAATATTGTCTCACGTTAAAACAGTTAAAATAAATTTTTAAAAAATTAGTGGGAAAAAAATCATAATTTCGAAGTACTATCAAGAAAAAAAAAAAGATGTGTAAAATGTGAGGGAAAATAAAAAGAGTAAATGTGTTGCAGTGGATCCACTTTGATGAAAATCCCGAACAACCAGATCCACTTTTCATTTCTCTTATTCTTCGTTTTTCCTTCAAATAATAGCTTTTTAGGCTCCGTAATTTCGTCATTACACATTATGAAATATACAAGTATGTTGAGTTTGATCATATGTTCATTTTTGATCCAAAAATACTCATTTCGATATGAATACATGAACTTACTCATTTTTGAGAATGCACATGTTCATTTTTGATCCAAAAATACTCATTTCGATATGAGCACATGGACTTACTCATTGTTGAGAATGCACATGTTCATTTTTGATCCAAAAATACTCATTTCGAAATGAGTACATGGACTTACTCATTTTTGAGTACTTCATTTTTTTCAGGGCACGTTGTATGCCAGTAACTTAAAAATACGTTTTTAACAATTTCCAACATAATTGGAAACTGAAAAGTGTTTATGAATTCGGTCTGTCTGTCTGCCGTATGTCTGTCGTCTGTCGTCTGTCCGGTCTCTAACTCACGTAAATATACTCGGATTGCCATGCAATTTCTATATGATAATGGTGTTTACTATGGCTTGTTCGGTATTGAAAATGAGTGTGTAGCATTCATAGTTATTTTACAAAGACACTCAAAAGAATTTCGTTACATTACGGTCTTTGGGGAAAAATTGTTTGCGGTGCATTTTGAAGATGTTACGCTAGTTCAAGCATATTGAAATTGATATATATATATATATCACTTAGGTGCACTACAAGATGCTTACTATAGAATATGTTGTGCATAGAATTCATAGTTCATTTACAGGAATACACAAAATAATTCGTTTACAGTACTGTCTATGAACAATAATTGCTGGATGTGCGTATTCAGTTGTGGTGCACATTTTTAAATTTAACTAATTTTTTACATGTTACTTGGTGTGTATAAATTCTATAGATCATGTACAGGATTGCACAAAAGATCTCGAGTCCATTTCAGTTTATTGACTGAAAAATTGCTGAAGGGAATTTTCAACTGTGTAACTGAACTAAAATTTTGCATACTATGTAGTATATTATACAAATCTATAGACCATATACAAGGTTGCACAAAAGTATTTGGATATTTTTCCTACTATATATGGAAATTCCTGAAATTGGGTTTTCAAACTGTTATACCTTTTCCAAATTGTTTACCTAGCCATCATCGTTCACCTTATTAAACGGTAAAGTTTTGTTACTATATTCTGAATGTATTGGGAAGTGTGTCATAATCTATGCTTGACGCATGATTTTTCTTTCTTGTTATCTTAATGACACGGCGACTCATGCCACTGTATTTTGATGATCAATTATTGCCTTAAGTATTAATCAATTAATACTTTAAATTTAAGTTTTGATTAATTCATTAGGAAATTCTTATTTACTTTTTCTTGACCATGAAACATTTTTTTTTCTTTTAAAGTCATATTTAACAAAATTCTCTTTGGCATATCAACAAAAAGGAATTGAGTCTGACTTCAGTAGAACGTAAGTTCATGAATTAAATAATGCTTTTTTTAAGATTTGTTATGTTATAGCACCTTTGCATATTCTTTCTTTTAGCGTGTTAGCCTGTACACTGTTAAAAAATTGCAGCAAACTGTCCAGTCATTTGACCGTTTTTCTATAAAAAGGTTACATATAACCATAATTTAACTATATTTTGACCATAAAATGAACAATAATACGGTCATAATATAGTTAAATTACGGTTATATAACCGTTTTCTACAAAAACGGTCAAATGACTGGACAGTTTGCTGCAAATTTTTAACAGTGTACAATACATAAGATTTTCATATTACGTTGTTTTTTAAGTCCATTTGCCGGTCCGAAACATGATACATTTCTGACCATAATTAGTTAAACTAACAATTTAACTGCATTTCCAATTAACCTAATTAAGTGAATGTCATAATTATACAAATACCTGAGAAAACAATTTTGAATTAAAAACTTAAAATAAAAAATTTTATAGTCTACTTCGATAATTTTTTTCGCCTAAACTTTATTTTCTGGCGGTAAAAAAGTTTTAATGACATTTCAGATTACTTATTCAAAACTGGCAAATTTGTTCCTAATTTTGGTGCTAATAACCAAGAAACAGATACGAAATATTTAAATATACTTAATATAGTTTTCTGCATTTTCAGCAGGTATGTTTATCTCTTAGCTCCATACCTAGTTTAGGAAATTTTAAATTTGCAATAAAGTTTGTGTGTTTCGATAACGAGAAAATAAATCATTGTGATGATGTAATTTTCTATTCATCACATATCATTAATTATTTTCCAAATAAAATAAAAAATTCCCATGTTACAGATATAATTAAAACTTCCTTTTCCTTTTTAAAAATATATTAATTTCTTCATATTTTTAGCAGTTAATATATGCCATTTCTTTTTAAATCTTCTTCAGTCGTCAATAAAGAAAAACAAAATCAACTTTCTTATCTTAAAACTTTAACAGTTCATATGCATAATCTTCTGGCCGTTAAAATGCATAAATAAAAAGAAAGTAATCTGTTCCCGCATTCCCTCCCTCTTGCATTAATCTAAGTACTTATCAAAGCTCAAAAACTGTAGTCAGTATACGTGATTATAACTTTACACTCGTAATTTTGTAATCTATTTAGGATAAAAGGCGCCACGTACTCATAGTTGTGTACCTTATTCTGCCTGTGTGTACCTCTTGTGTGTACCTGTTGTGTACCTCTTTCTGCTTTTTAATATAAACTTTCCCAAGGCTCGCGCTTGGCATTCAAATGTGTATGTTGTAATTTTACTTACGCCAATTAATAATTTGGTTGGCTGGATTTGAATTCAAAAGTTATATTAAAGGAGTTATCTTTTAGGTTCAATATTGGTAGGAGTTTATATTTTTGGCTTGATACAATGTAATCGAATCTCATAGCTTTTCCCCGCTTTTCTAATTGTCGTCATGTAGATCGGGGCTCTGTCTTTTCTCCATATTTCGGGTCGGGGCCACCCACTTCGGTGCATCAGTGTTTTGCCCTCTTATCTATACTAATAAAATAAAGTTTCGCTCTGTGTGTGTGTGTGTGTGTGTGTGTGTGTGTGTGTGTGTGTGTGTGTGTGTGTGTGTGTGTGTTGGCGATGGCTAGCAAAATCTAGCCCCCCTAGAAGCCTGGAATTTTAGATTTAGGTAGTCCAAACCCTCTCCTGGTGTACCTGAGCCTCAGAATTTTAAAATTTTGAAAATTAAAGTAGTTATCAATTAAAAACTGATCAAAGATCACAAATAAAAAAGTCATTATTCGGAAGCTAACTGGCGCCTGCGCAGAAACCAATTTCCGTATCTTCCGGAACAGAAGAAAGAAAGCAGAAGACATTCCGTTTTTTTTTTTAAGTATTTCTAAATTCGCCATGGACAAACGGCTAAAAATACGGAAAAACCGTCTACATATTCTAAAAGAACATACTTTTACGTCTCGAACGATCTGGTTGGTTTGAAAAAATTTTACATTTAACCCTTTCAAAAAAAATAATCAAAAAGCATCGAATTCATGTTTTTTATTTTCTCCCGTTTTCCGAAACTTGCATCTACCGGAATACAAAAGATACGGAAAAACGAAGGTCACCAAATTAAAGAACTGTCTTTGTCCTTTTCAAAGCCACCTTTGGTTTTTAAAAAATGCAAAAATTAACCCTTCGAAAAAGTATATTTTCTGTATGCCGTTTTGCGATTTTTGCGATTTTGGTAATTTTTAAAAATTTGCATCGGCGATTCAGAGACAGGTACTAAAAACTAAAAATACCAGACAATATCTACATTTATTCCTTTTTCGACATCTGTATTTGTTTTTGAAAAATACGAATATTAACCATTCAAAAAAAATTCGTCAAAAAAGGACTCTCTTTTGCAAATTCGGATTTTCTGCTATATACAGAGTGTCTCATTTATTTTGCAACCCGCGTAAACGCGAAACAAATAAACAACACGAGTGTACGCGCACACTGTTAGCGCAGGTTGCGGTGTAGAGGGGCTTGCGAGCAACACTACCAACACGCTAGAAAACCGCACGAGACACTTCAGTGCTAAGGAGAACGAAGTGAAAGGTAGTTTTGAAACATGGTGCTATGTGCAGAAAAACGCGCGTTTATTATTTAACATTATTTTCGAACATCTTCGTACAAAACAGCAAGGAACGATATAAAAACAAGTTTCCAGACTATGTGGTGCCGAATGAAAGCACAATTAAGCGAATCATGGACCATTTTCAAACAAAATGGACTGTGGAACCGAAAATAAAGAACCGTCTGTTGTTTGTCCTAACTAACCACAAAATGAATCGAGGCGAAAATCAAGGAGAAACCGGCCACGTCAGTAAGAAAATTAACTTTACAAACAAACGTTCACCTAGCCGCTGTATACCGCGCCTTGACACTCGGCCAACGACACTCTGTCATTTCTTCAAGAATTTTTTGGTGATCGGCTAATTACAAATGGACTATGGCCTCCACGCAGTCCAGACCTGTCACCGTCCGATTTCTTCTTGTTGGGCAATTTAAAAAATCGCGTGTTCCGTGAACCGGTAGCCTCGATTACTGAACTGAAAACTCACATTACGGAACACTACTATCACACTAATCACATTACAGAATGTGTCTGGAAACCTCCTCAAACGGGCGCAGATATGTAAAGATAAAGACGGCGCCAGCGGTCACTTCCAACACCTTTTGTAGTCGTTTAAGCACTTCTGTAAAATAAAAATTAATGTTTGTACATTGTCCTTTTTGGGGGGTTGCAAAATAAATGAGACACTCTGCATTAAATCTGGCATCGGCTTTCTAAAATAACAAAACAAAAAGCAAACACACCTAAAAACATCTACGTTCTATCGGGTTTAGGCAGAAACCTTTAGTTTAAAAAATAAATCACGTTAACCCTTTCGAAAACGTTTTTAACCGTAAGTCAATTTCGCTTTTTTAACTATTTCTCCTATCTTTAAAAATCCGAATTGGCGTTTATAAACAAGATACGAAAAACTAAAAATACTATGCCTAATCTATATCCCTTTGTTTTTTAAAATCTGGTATCCGTTTTGAAAAAAATTAATTTTAACCCTCCGAAAAAAAATCCTTTCCAAAACTCACTCACGCGAATTTCCTTTTTTTGGTCCAGATTTAAAAATCGGCATCGACTCGGGAAATGCAAGTACGGACAAACAGTAGACTCCAGATCATAGACACGTTCATTTTATTCAAAATGCATGGTTGGATTTTAAAAAATATCTACATTAACCCTTTAGAAACCGATCAATTACGTAACCCACTTTCGCGATTTCCGCTATTTTGGCAATGTTTACCCGTAGTTAAATTTCAATTCTACTAGAAAATTTGGTTGGGTCAAGTGTTCTGAAAAGGCCTCTCCCAGAACAGACTGCGCCCCCTGGCGGTGGAAAGTGGAACTATAGGAGTATATCTCGTTCTATGGACCCGATTATTCGACTTGATATCTATAGCCTTAAATATTTTAGCTGAACTTTCGACCGCCAGGATGCGCTTTCCGATCTTGGGTTTTATGAGCTCGATTACGACGGGGTTTGCCTCATTCGACTTGATTTCGATAGCCTTACAGATTTCAGTCATATTCGTATAAAACAGATTATTAATATTTCGGGCCCGGGCAACGCCGGGCGGATTACCTAGTCTTTAATAAAAGACACATTTATCCTATTGCATTAATAGAGTTTGTGAATCTCTCTCATGTGGCTTGATACAATGTAATCGAATCTCATAGCTTTTCATCACTTTTCTTATGATCGTTATGTAGATCGCATCTCTGTCTTTTCTTTATATATCGGGGCCACAGACCACGGCAATACTGTTTTGTCCCTTTATCTTTAATAAAAGACACATCTATCCTATTGCATTAATAGAGTTTGTGAATCTCTCTCCTATGGCCTGAGTTATTATATAAACGCAATATACTCATTTTACCGGCTATTTTTTTATTATTGAAAACTAAAATTAATTTAAGCTATCAGATTTTATATCCCGATCTTTAAATGAAAAATATTTTCTTATTATTTGCCAATTTTCAACTTATTTTTTATTTTATTTTATTTTATTTTGTGTTATGTTATGTTGTGTTTGAAGATAAATTGTGCTGTTTTTGTTGTATTTTAGCATGAACTGTACAGTTCTGGAGTACTAATGTTTTAAAATTTAATACATTCTATAAGAATTCTAACTATATGGAAGAAATAATCTGCGAATTCCAAACAGAATTTTTTTTCAATACAAAATATTCTGTAAAGCTTGAATTTATACAGTTTAAAAAATATTTAAGTATGATAGCAGTTTAACCCCTTCGCGACGAGTGTCCTTTACAGAATTTTTAATCTTTTGCCACCGGTTTTTCAAAACAGAAATTTTCGCCTAATTGAATCTCAGAAATGCTGACATTTTGTAAGGCAAAGTTTACAATAAAAAATAACTGGTGGGAATAATCGAGGATTCTGAGCACCTTATGCGTCACCTATACGTGTCGCTCATCCCCAAGGGGTTAAATAAAATAATCTCGTCTACATTACTCCTTTCTCTTTTTATTTCTTTTGAATATATAATAGTAATTACCTTATGTCATCAAAACAAAAACTCTTATTTACTTTCGGATATTGTAGTATCTTCCTTCTTCCGAAATTTTGGTTTTCTAAAGAATATCCTCACATTTCCTTTACTACAATACTATGTATACAATCACTCTGTGTTAATTTCCTGTTGTAATATTTACGTAGTTATCATGGAAATGCAAAATCATTTGTGATATAACTCGTGTGGTTTTTTTCTTATCTTAAAAATATATCTGTGTTTGCCGTACCCATAAAGAAACTGCATTCTCCTGTAAAAATCCATTTAGTTTTTAGAAGTGGAAATTATCAATATCAAGGTAGGATTACTTTTGCTTAAAGTATTATAAAATTCTTTTGATTTATTATAGCTTTGTGAGCTTTAAATATGCCAGATTGGTATTTTTTATACTAAAAACTGTTAATTCTTATTATTGCACATAAAATTATTAAAACTATGTGAATTTACTTATCTAAGTAATAATATATATAAAAGTAATATATACAGGATAGCTCAAAACTTACCAAGGGATTTTAAAAATGTATAAATTTTAAAGAACTGTTTTTCTTTTCCTGTTGTATTTAGAATCTGCACATTGGAGTTTTACCGTATTAGGGTGGGCGCACCAGTAATTGCCCAGGTACCAGTAATTGACTAGTGAAATATAAAAACTGCAGAAAACAAGAATTAATGGGTACACATTCTAACTTTGCTTATTAGAGAACATAGGCATACGCAGAAAAAAGTGCCCCCCCCCTTCCTATCTTTTTAATAATCATATTTAATACTTTTTTTAATTGCTAAAAGGTGTAAAATAAAAATATTATAAACAGTAAAATAAGTCTTATTAGATTGTTGACAGGTTTCAGCTCAACCTGAGCCCTTATCAAAACAAATGAGAATATTCTATAATTGCACCGTCTATGAAGTTCTTTGAAACGCTATCACTTAATTTTTCACGTGCTTTTTTTAAATTACGCAAGTTATTTATTTTTTATTTTTTACTTGGATGTTTATTTCCATATTTGTAACCATGGGATAACTCGATCCACTATTTTGGTAAGTTAAATGATAACGTTAAACACAAATTTGGTAAGTTAAGATGTTGCATCTTTACATATTGCAATTGCATTTATACGTGTTACAACCTCCATGATTTCGCTTATAATGGATTGGTAGTATAGATTGCAGGGTAAATTATTTTACTTTCATTAAAATTTATTTGGATGATTTCTTCTTGGTATAATCTTGCCAGGGCTGTGGTTTTTCTATTATCTATTATTTCTATTATCTGTGGTTTTTCTATTATCAGCTATATGCTCCTTTTCCCTGTAAAAACTTATTTTACTGTTTATGTTCCTTTCATTTTACTCCTTTTAGAATTAAAAGAAGGATATAATTACAAGGTGTTATAATTTGTTACATTTTTAATCACTTAATTTATATTTTTTTAATTGAAAATATGCATAATTCAAATCTCCTTCACCCACATAAATAATAAAGTTGTACAATTTTAACTACCATCTCAAATTGACCAAATCTTTCCAAAATCCCGTTCAAAATTTTCAGTTTTTTCATCAACAAATGAATCAATTCGATAAAAATGTCAACATGCTGCCGACTCATCCCATTACTTCAATTTAAAAACATTCCTTTGTCTTAATGGCTCAATTGGTAAGGCTTCGAATTCGTAACAAGAGGAAACACAAGATCGAGCCCAGCGTGGGTAGAAAGAGAATCTCAGATTATCCTCCCGTAATCGAAAATAAAAATAATTCCATAGATTGCAGCATATTACTCTTTTACTAGCTGTTTGCCCGTTTAAAAAAAAATTGCGATATTTCAGACACTTCAAATGTCTGAAAATAAGAAACTTACAAATGTCTTAAAAATTTAAGACACTTTAACGTGTCTCTTTTTTTAACCATCCGTTTCAGACACTTAAATGTCTGATTTTCCGGCATATCAATTTCAGTGTATCATACGTAATTAATTCAATGATATCCATGATAAGTAATGATTCTAGGTTGTTCTGATTACGTCATATTTAAGATGTAGTCATATTAGTTCCGTATTACCGAATTTGTATAATAAAATTGTTTAATTATAGAAATCGTATAATCTACCGACAGCTTTTGGATAGAGGTTTCCGGAGAAATAGATATTAAATGGAAAAAGAGTATAAATATGGATTTCAAGTTCTGAAATTTTCAAAGCTAGGCTTAACTTTCCAGTTGGAATTTTCAGTAAATGTCAATAAAAGATAAAATGTTGCCAAGTTAAAATGTACTTATTTTATTACGGAAATTAATCATATCATAATAACGGACGATATAATTAATTTCACTGAAGTAATAACAGTACGAACCTTTGTCACGTTTGATGTACAATTTCCAACTTCTCTTATTTAATTTCCTTATTTAAGTTTAATTCTCAGAGCTGCTAATCATTCGCATGTTTGAGTGCCACTATTTCCCTATAACAATCTTTGTCTTATTTAATCGCAGAATTTCTTCATTAAATAAAGGTAATATTTCTATTCAAAATTATGAAAAGTTGATAGCTCTGAATTTTTCTTTTTAATCTTGTATAATTTTCATTCATATCAGTTACAGTGTTATTGTTAAAATTTAAATTGTGTAATAAAACAATTGTAAAACTTAGAATGTCAGTCTTTTGATACCCGTTATATTACTGATTTTACTTACTCCAAAGGACATCCTCGAGTTCTTTAATTCTTTCGCATGAATAACTTAGCTTTGTATGCCTGCAGTCTGCAGTTAACAATAATTAACCCCTTGTAGCCTACATTTTTTTTATAAGCCTGATAGGAAAGATAGATAGAAATGGGATATGATCGTGAAGGGCGTGTGTTAATGAATTCTTGGAAAAAAGTTTCAACTAAAAGCATTCGTGGCCACTTCTATCTTTCCATATGCCATCTTGCTTCAAACAGACTAGCGTTTCATAGTATAAAAGTCTAGGTATTAACTAGGTATTAAAGTTTGGAAGTAAAAATCAAGTGTGGTAAGAAAATATTTCTTAGCATTTTTTATTTAATCACTGTATTTTTTATAAATTTTATTTAATTTTTAGCATCTTTTTTTTTTTTTTTTTTAAGAGTTATTGTTTTTAAACAGTATATAATAATAAATACAATATACAGGGTGGTCATAAAGTCTTTCCCTGATTACAATAATCCATTGCAGAAAAACTAATATAATTACGCATATTCCTTTTTCAATATATTGTAAAGACATTTATGAAGTTTTTAATACAAGTGCTTACTTCAGTAAATTTCGATGCGAGCACCCTTGGTAGCTCGAAGAATGTCAAGGCGGTGTGCCATTTCTCGCCACGTATTGCCCAACATTTGGGCTGTCACATAGCATCTGTGATCCTGACCTTGAGTGGATATCCCCTGAATATTAAAAAAATATGAAAAACTTAATAATTGGATTTATTACAGTGTGTAGTGTGCAGGATTTTTGTGTAAACTATGTTCAGTTTACTTTTCAAAGGGGCCTTGGATTGACCAAGCTGTATGTCTAGGGGATCATCCATCCAGATGGAAAAAAACTTAAAACATGACTTTTCCATAATAAAAATTTTACATTATTATATTCAAGGGTTATTTCGTAATAATTTTTTGTAATCAGGGAAAGACTTTTTAACAACCCTATATAACAATGCATGTATGAATTTAAAATGATATAACAGGGTGATCTCATCATTTATACGATTCTCATAATTGTATTTTCTTCTTCGCTCCCTTGTGGAGGCAACAATACTTGCGAAATCCCGTGGAAAACTGCTGATATTTAAGTATATTTTCCTCGACAATTACGGAAGCAATTTTGAAGAGTTTTGTCTGTAGCGAAATTATAAATTGAAATATAAATTAAATTTGCAATACTTACGCGTCTAATTCTATGTTTTTTTTTTTTTTTTTTTTTTTTTTTTTACCACTTTCCAACATAGTTGAAAAATATTTATGAAATCGATTTGTCTGTCTGTTCGTGCTTTAACTCTCGTAAATATACTCAAAGTGCCAGGAAATTTTTATATGTTATTGAGGTTTACTGTAGAATGTTCAGCATTGAAAATGGAGTATGAAGCATTTATAGTTCGTTTACAGGGACACACAAAAGAATTCCGCTACATTACTGTCTTTAGGGGGAATGGTTTGCGGTGCATTTTATTGATCTTGCGATATTTCAAGCATAATGAGATTGATGTATATAATTCAGATGGATTGTAACATACTTTCTGAGGAATATAGAATAAGTAGAATTTATAGTTCGTTTACAGGGACACACAAAAGGATTACGAAATTCATTTGGAATAGTTTTGTCAGTAGCTAAACTATAAATTAAAATTAAAATATAATACGCGATAGTTACGCGTCTAATTCTATGTTTTTTCTTTAAGAGTTTCCAACATAGTTGAAAAATGTTTATAAATTCGGTTTGTCTGTCTGTTCGTGCTTTAACTCTCGTAAATATACTTAGACTCCCATGAAATATTTATATGTTATTGAGGTTTACTGTAGAATGCTCAGTATTGAAAATTAAGTGTGAAGCATTTATAGTTCGCTTACAGGGACGCACAAAAGAATTCTGTGACATTACTGTCTATGGGAAAAATAGTTTGCGGTGCATTTTATTGATGTTACGATATTTCAAACATAATGAGATTGATATTATATCATTCAGATGGACTATAAGATACTTTCTGAGGAATATAGAATAAGTAGCATTTATAGTTCGGTTACAGGGACACACAAATGATTCCATTACTTCATGATCTATGTGGGGAAATCATTTGCAGTGCATTTTAATGATGTTACATGATACTTCAAACATAACGAAATCACTGGAGTGCACTGCATGTTTTCTTTGGATTTTACGGTGTATAGCATTTATCGTTCATTTGGAGAGCCACACAAAAGAATTCGGTTAAAGGACTGATTAAGATCAACAAGTTGGAAATTGTACGTTGAACCTGACAAATGAGGTGCGTACGTTTCGTGCTATAACTAGCTTTACAATGTAAAAAAATCATCGTTATTATTTCAGTGAAAGGAATTATATCGTCTGCTATGAGCGAAATGAGGATGCCTTTTTCTATTATTATTACGTATGCCATGTTTACAGATGCGAATTTTTTTTTCAACACCAGACAGCGCTGCATAATACACCATGGAGATCTTGCTTTGCGAATGATTACCTCCATGGTTTAATATTTCTATGACTCATGATGAATGAATCTTTTGTTTATTTACTTTAATTGGATTGAGATATTCGGCTGTTAACCTAATTTTCACCAAGTTATCTCAGAATCTATACATTTTTTAATGTAACTCATCTCTCAAACAAACAATTTTTTTGAGAGATCTTTATAAAAATGTAGCTTTTATGCAATTTTATTCGAAAAAATAATTTATAATAAAAATGGCCATTTGGCATATGGAAAAGATGTAGTTAGCCCGTATTTGTTTTCCTCAGTCACATGACTTGCGCTTTTACTATGTAGATAACGTATGATAGGATTTAATGGAATAAAGAAAACTTTTATTAATATCTTTTTAAGTTTTGATTCGATTTTCATAAAATTTGAAATGACTCGACAACATTCTGCAACGATTATATATATTAAATTTCAAACCATTTGGTTGCTTAGTTTTTGCGCTTTTATATGAGGACGGACGGACAGACGGACGGACCAGACGACGACTATAGGTGCGCTACGTATTTATATAATTACGAACGCACCTAAAAATTGCTATAAGGGCGTTTTCCTGTGTGGTATGCATTTTTAAACTGATCTAATTTTGAATGTATTAGGTGGTGTGTATAAATTCTACAGATTGCATACAGGGCTACACGAAAGGCATCACACACATTATCGGATATCGACAGCAATTGCTGAAAATTTATTTTTACTGCGTTATGTGGTTTTTTAACCTTTTGATCACGGGACTGGTACGTCCCAGCAACTATTTTTTTATTCTATTTGTACCGCTATTTGTAAAATAATCTCTGTCATACACTTATACTAGGATATTTTCAAGCGATATCTACCCCAAGAAAAATAATTTGATAATTGTGGTACAATTGTATATAAAAACAGTCGCCAGTCCTGGCCCGTAATCAAAAGGTTAAGTTGCACTTTTAGGTATCTTATTTCATTCTAGGAGAAAATGAAATTTTTTAAGAATTATCTGTTAGTGCTGGAAACTGTTTCATAATCTACGCATGATTCATTATTTTTCGTTCTTGTTTTAAATTAACGTTACTAATGAGGAGTTCCCTTTTCAGAAAAACAAAACGATCGAAATATAACTAATTATAATACCAAAAAGTAGAATAAAAAATAGTAAAATCGTTTAAGTATAGTTCCAGAGAAAAATATACATCAATATCAGCATAATATTTCGCAACTGTTGTTGTCGTATAAGTGAGGAGTCACTCGTTTTATTTGGTTCAATAACTGAATTTTCAAATAAGATGAATAACATTATTTAGAAATTCATGAAATGATAATGGTGACGTGACGTCTTGGTTTCTGTGCCACATCGTCAGCTAAAGTCACAAACATTTCAGTATGCTTTTACACCGCCGACAATTCTTCCAAATTTTAAATACCACTATTTCCAAATAGTAATTTTCATCTTATTTAATCGCAAATTTCTATCATTAAATAAAGCTAATATTTCTTTTCAGAAATAGTTTTACACGAAATTCGAGAGTTTTGTAAGCTATGCCTTTAAAATAGTTTTTTATATTATCACTAAAACGCACGTTTTCATGAAACGACGAATTTCCACGACATAGGTGAAAAAATATATGTATTTTCTCAAGGTTTGCCAACTATGTAAAGTTGGTTATGAGCATGAGAAACCATATATGTTTTTTCCTTTACATACCATCTAGCTCATTTTCTAGAAGGAAATGGATCGAAAAAGTAAGAAAAACAGGTGAAAAACAAAAATGAGTATGAAAAAAAAAATTGTTATGTAAGTCCATTTTTTAACACTTTCCAACAAAGTTGAAAAGTGTTTATGAATTTGGTTAGCCTGTCTGTCCGTACTCTAACTCGTGTAAATATACTCGGATTGTCATGCAATTGATATATGTTATTGAAATTTACTATGGTATGTTCGGTGTCGAAAATGAAGTGTGTAGCATTTATAGTTCATTTACAGGGCCTTTCAAAAGAATTTTTTTACATTACGGCCTATGGGGAAAATCGTTTGCGGTGTACTTTAATGAAGTTACTGTATTTCAAACATATTGAATTTCATATATATTACTGAGGTGCATTACAAGATGCATACTTACAGGTTATGAAGTATATAGCATTCATAGTTCATTTACAGAGACACACAAAATAATTTGGTTACCGTACTGATTTTATACTATATGCTGGAAGTGCGTTTTCCGTTGTTTCACGGGATTTTAAATTTAACTAATTTTTTGCACATTGCTTGATGTGTATCAATTCTATAGATCATATACAGGGCTGCAGAAAATGTCTCGGGCACATTGCCGCTCATTGACGGAAATTGACGAATGGGAATTTTTAACTGTGTTATGCGTTCCCTAACTGAACTAAATTTTAACATACTATGTAGTATATAGTACACAAATCTATTGATCATATACAGGGATGCACACAAAAAGTCGGATATTTTTCCGATTATTACTGAAATTGGGTTTTCAAATATCAGGAGTTTGGAAGAGAAAAGGCGAACTCGAAAAATTGATTTTTTTTCCACGTCAGATAGATGTAGGCAACACGTAGGTAAGTCGTTTTACCTTGGTTTGCCCTTAGTATTCTCACAATGTTAAGATAAAGTGAGTAGTTCATCTTCTATAATAAATTCGTCGTTTGATTGTTCTAGATGAGCTAGGGCGAAATTATCCAACTATAAATTAATCAAATAATGATAAGGAATACATTAAAATCAAAACATTGAATTTCAATACACACTATTTCAATCTGATTTTTGAATAAGCAGTGATTAAAATAAAGATTCGCTCTTGCTACCTTGAACTACTTGCAAAAATTTGAGCTTGATTTCCTAACACCCCAATTTCGGGATTCTCCCTTTCTTTTCCCAAGATCCTGATATAGGGTGTTTCACAAAGGACCCCTAACTTTAAAAATCAATGACCCGGAAACGGTGATTGATAGAATCATGAAACCAGTGGTATGTTTATTAAAAAAATTGTAAGAATCTTACTTATAATAAAATCCAAAGGCGAGAAAGTGTCTGTAACGGTACCGGACTGTACCACTCTGGTCTGCGAGTCGACCGTAGTTAAACGCCATGTTAGGCTTCCTGAAAAAGATATGCTAACACATGACCACTAAACGATAATTTCTCCTTCGTGAAATCATGTCTGTTCTGCATATTTTCACATAAAACATGTATATCTTATCCAATTATAATGTATTAAGTTACAAATTAAAAATAAGCTATTATAAATATCAAATTGCTAAATATAAACAAACAAACACTGTTGCCATTCAGAATTTCTAAATCTTGAAACAAATGAATGACGCTTTGAACGCTTCAATTAAAAATAAAAGGTTAATTATCTGATTCTGTTCTTAAAATATTTGTAAACGCATATTAAATTCTTTAAATATTTTAATTTTGTTTAAAACCTTCAAAAACTATTTTTGCAGCCATCTTTCGTCAATTAATATAAACAATCGAACTTTGATAAAAATACAAGTTAATATTTGCATATAATTAGCATATTAAAATTTAATGTGAAAATTTCAGAAATTACATTTCACTTTGCTAATCATTATTATTATTGTTGCAAAAAAAAAAAAAAAAAAAAAAAAAAAAAAAATGTGAGTCATTCACTTTTGAGAATCATTCATCAAAATTATTTGTGCTGTACTGATTGCTATTTGGCATCGTGAGTTTTACTGCTTTAACATCTTTGTTGATCTTTCTAAATGCTGTTTTGAACGCGCGGTGGATTTGGATATGTTCAATCAAATCAGTTTTTATTGTTGTTTTATATTATTTAAGGATTGTTTTAGCGATGCCTGATTAAAATGATGAAACGCCGATTGAACGTAGACGGCGATTAATTAGAGAAAGACAGTCGAGGTGGCTTGCTTGGAAATCACAAGCAACATTGGACCGTATAAGGGAATATGGTGCCATCTACCGGTAGATAATACAAACAAATTTTAAATTTTGTTTCCATCGTAAATAAAATTATTTTTTCTTATGAAACGTAATTAAAATATAAGGAATAAATAGTACCGAGTAATTTCCATTTAATTTTGCTTATATAATCAAAAAATGAGCTATGTGGTGAGTTAAGCTCTTTAGAAACACATTGATAACGCTTTTTATTTTCAGAAAATTTCACACATGGATTATTTTTTTTAAATATTTAATTTGAATGTTTTGCCCATTCGTTGAACTATTTCAAAAATTGAATATTGAGTCAATATCCTGTCATTTTTGACAGGGGGTATATACTAGTCTTATACATAAATCTCAAAAATTAGTTAAAAATAGCACCGATAGATGGCGCTGAGAGTGTTAAGAATCCTTCTAAAGAGAGCTCAGAAGCATAGAAATACTAGCCGTCGAAGATTTGGCCATTGAAATTTGACCGCTGTTAGCGTATAGTGAAAATAATTCCGAAAGTGATGTATATACCGTGGAGGAACGTGTGTTTATTGTGTTGGAGTACCACCGATTAAATCAGAGTCCTACTGCCACAAGGAGAAGTTTTCAAACGCAATTTCAAGTCGCAAAAGGCCCAAATGGGAAAACAATTCGTGAGCTTTTCAAAAATTTTCAACAGACAGGCAACGGAAATGTGGGTCGGACCCACTCCGTCGTTACTCCTGAAAATTCAACGACACTTGCTGCAGTTATTGATCGTAATCCGAATAAATCTGTCCGCAGACTTGCAGCTGAATCCGGAATCAAGCCATCCAGCACGTACAGAATCCTTCGGAAATCATTACACATGTTTCCTTACTAGATTCAATGTCGGAATGCCATACCAGTTCAAGCTGAACGACAACGAGAGCATTTCGCTAACGATATGCTCGAGAAGATTGATTGTTCTGGTTTCGATGTCGGCCGAATATGGTTTACGGATGAGCCCATTTTTATCTGGATGGTGTCGTTAACATACACAATTGGCGATTTTGGGGTACAGAAAATCCCCATTTGACTCACGCACGACCACACTATAGCCAAAAACTTACAGTTTGGGCTGCAATCTGTCGCAAAGACATTGGGCCCTTTTTCTTGCGAGAAACGGTGACGATTGTGCGGCATATTGCGCTTTTGAAACAATTTGTCGCACTCAACAAGCTTTAGACTATTAGACCGGGAGGCGACAGCACAGACAATCACCTCATCGAGTTCACGGCTGAAATTCCAGAATTAGTTAAAACTGGATTCGCATATTAAAACGCAATCGGTCTGCCAAGTCATATTTTGGTGGAAAACACGTGAAAACCCGATTTTAGCGGTTGACTCGTAGGTTTACCATTATGTTTTCCTGCACCCAGTTCTCCATGTTTTCATACTTTTGGGTGCAGGAAAACGCAATGGTAAACCTACGAGTCAACCGCTAAAATCGGGTTTTCACGTATTTTCCACCAAGATATGACTTGGCAGACCGATTGCGTTTTAATATGTGAATCGAGTTTTAACTAAGTCTGGAATTTCAGCCGTGAACTCGATGAGGTGATTATCTTTGCTGCCGCCTCCCGGTCTATATCGACCAGGCACGACGTGGTTCATGCAAGATGGGGCTCGTCCGTATTGTACACTAGACGTTTTTGACTTTCTGGACGAATAATTCGACGATAGAGTTATTGCGTTGAACTATTCGACAGTGAAGGGTAAAGGCATGGAGTGGCCTCCGTATTCACCCGACCTCACTCCCTGAGATTACTTTTTGTGGGGCACATTAAAGGACATTGTTCACCGGAACAATCTTTTAACACTCGACGAGCTCGAAGAGGCTATTTGTCAAGCTTGTGTGTCGATTTCCTGTAACACACTACAGAGAGTCACTGACAATTTCATTCTGCGTTTGCGACATGTCTGTTGTGTAAAAGGTGCACAAAGTGAATAACTTTTAATGTGATTCGCCTATTTATCGCAGCGCCATCTATCGGCGATATTTTGAACTAAATTTGAGATTTATGTATAAATTTCTTACGATTTCTTTAATAAACATACCACTGGTTTCATGTTTCTATCTATCACCGTTTCCGGGTTATTGATTTTTAAAGTTAGGGGTCCTTTGTGAAACACCCTGTATGTTAAGCGTTTTCCAACTTGTTTACTTAAATACCATCTTTCAACTAGCAATTTGCGCATAGCTTGGAAAGAGCATAGAGATTCGTTTAAGAAAGGCACTCTAACCTCGAGGGTCGCACACGCATTTGAATTTGACCATGATGTCTCTGATTTTGAGAACGCGCAAATTGCTGTTGCGTATAAAGCAGCCGTGTGTTCTTGGAGAGTTGAATGACGGTTTTGTCTGAGTCTCCGATTAATGAGGCTGCTCAGGTGCCGGCAGAATACGATGTTTTAATTAAACTGTGATTTTAACTATTTTCTTGTTTTTGTTCTCATAATTTTGTAATTGTGAAAGTAATGCCGGGGCTCTCCGTGGACGAGTGGTTAAGGCATTACTCCGCTAATTGCTTACGAGCGTAGGAGTAAGGGCGACGGGTTCAACTCCCTTCACCTCCATTGCACACTCATTGTGGAGGCTCCGGGCTGTAGTTCTTCAGTGATGTTTATTTCCTTGTGTCTATCCAGTCCTCTTCTCGACGATGACTTATAAGCGGATCTGTGTATCAAGCACAGAAGTCATATGTATGTTCTCAATAAAATAAAACGAGGGGCCTCCGTTGCCGAGTGGTTAAGGCACCATTCCGCTAATCGCTTGAGAGCGTAGGAAGCAGGCCGGCGGTGTTCGACTCCCGCCAGCTCCATTGCAGGAACTTTGTGGAGCTTCGGATCAGTGGTGACCATCCCCCCCAAACCCAATGACGCAAATTCCCCCCCCCCAAAAAAATCTTCATACATTAACATTGACCCCCCCCCCCCCCTAAACAGAACATCAATTATAAAATATATTCTACTGATAATTTAATAACAGTATTCTTACGTATATATTTTATTATTAGAAATCTGATTGTTTCCACATTAATAAGTCCTGACTGACAACCCCGTGTTAATACGTTCACTAAGCTCCAGGTTTCACTGCAATACAAGCATTATTTCAATTAATGTAATTCTAAAGATATAATGCAATATTTATGACTGAACTAATGATTAATCTCTTAATGATTACATTCATATGCGTAATCAATTTTTCTTTATGTTAGAAAAATTAATTCTTTTTAGCATTTAAAATAAAATACAAAGAAAACATTACAATTTTGCACATTTGCTCGTTAGCCAGAGGATATGAAAATCTAAATTCGTCCCAACATCAGTGCTTGTGCCTTGCTTTCCGCAGAACAGGAGGATCACTTTTGCAAGGCAGTACTTGTTTCTTGAGATCAGTATGATAGCGCGATATATTACACTTAATGGTTCATTTTTAAATAATTTAATAACAAATAAATATAACATAAACTTAAAGAAATTTTTTTATCAAAAATTTTAATCTACACATATTATAAACAAGTGGGTAAGTGTGGTTGAAGATCGCACAAAGGGTTTCGTTTAATATTCCTTTCTTTAATAAATCCATATAAATTTCATTTAGCAACAAAAAAAGTCATGTTTTTTATAAAATAAAAATTTACCGGTCTATTTTTCTCGTTTTTTTTGAAAATCTGAACCGGTCTGATAGCGGACGAAGCCCGCTATTATACTCTGTCATGTTGCCTAAATGCGATATTAAAAAAAAATCAATTTCAAAATTAAACATGTTGTATAGATAGAGGCCTTCAAAATGTTAGACGTCAGATTAATTTTCTTTTTAATTCTCCAATGACGTCATATTAAGCTGTTTTCTGTATTTACACATACTCATACCAAGGCAACACTAGATACCGGGCTTGCTCATTCACTCTCAAAACGTCACAAATGGTGGCTGACCGCGACCAGCGATTGGTCCAAAGCAACGCGCCCATCGTTTTGTGCCAATCGCTGTATGTCTTTCCTCCTAGTCAGCCACCTTTTGTGACGTCATCATAATGAATGAGCAAGCCCGGTATGTAGTGTAGCCCTGCTCATACTCCTTGTATTATTGAGAAATGTTTGAAAACTTCCGCTTTATTACCAATATGACGTCGTATTACCGTAATTTCCGGCGTATAAGCCGCAGCTCAAAGAGTCGTTTTTCGACCCAGAAATTTTATTCAATAATTGTAGTTAAATATTTACAGCGATCGTTTAAGTTACATTTTATAAAATAATATTTCTGGGTCGAAAAACGACTCTTTGAGCTGCGGCTTATACGCCGGAAATTACGGTAATCTTTTTTTTCAATTGGGAAACTTTTTATTTCATTTTCACGTGAAAATCTTTCAATAGAAAATTAATTATTGTAGAAAGAATTTAAGTGTGAATTTTTAATTGTTGGCAACTGCTATAACGAAAAATGTTTAAATTTAATAGGAAAAGGCTGTTAGATATTCGTTTTTTTTTATCTCTATGAAAATAATACGATTTTTCAAATTTTATGATTTTGAGATTCATAGTAGGTATTTAACTATAAGTACACAAAATTTCATGACTGTAAGTTATATAGTTTCTGAGAACCGGCTCTGTGACAGACAGACAACGAAGCGGGACTAGTAATAGGGTTTTGTGAAATAAACGAAACCCTAAAAATATAAAATATGTCCCTTCTAAGCATTGACTATTAGATGATTTCTGAACCGTTAGTCTTTGATAAACAGCTTCAGTTTCAAAAATATTTCAAATTAGCTGAAGGATTATGTTATACGCCGTTTGGGTCAAAAGATGCATTTTCGAAGACGTTACAAAACTTAACTTTTTATACGTCCCTGGGTCCTATAAGTTATATTTAGTGAAACAGTCCTCATGCTCTGACATGCAGGGGAGAAAATCATTTTAGTACACAGTGCCTCAAATAATGTACGATTTCGACCTAACGGCACATAACTTCGGGCACCTCGATAAAAGCGAAAAATTTCCAAATTTTAAACTCGCATAACACGGTGAGTTTGGGTTGTACAAAAATGATTTTTTTTTCATTTGATATATCAGAGCTTCAGGATTGTTTTACTAAATATAACTTATAGGACCCGTAGGTTGTATAAAAAGTTAATTTTTATAACTTATTCATCAGAATTGCATTTTTCGATTTCAAATTGTGTCCAACATAATTATTTAAAAGGAACGTGTTTCCCGTTTTTCGGTATACGAGTAGTGGAATGTGGAATGGAGCAGGAACAGATCGAGGAACGTGCAAGAACAAACGTTCCTTTCGGGAACATGTTCTTTTTTTCGCTGTTCTTTCTTTCTTCTTATCGTTCCCGAAGTATTTTGCTTGGAATAGTATGTGTGTGAGGGAGGGAGGGGTGATATATTCCGTAAGAAGCCGTAGCAGTGGCCGTAGTTTATTAAGAAACGTGCTTATTTTACTTCTTATAAGTTGTAGGACTAAGTAATTGCAAAAAATTTTGCTTAAAAGCAGAAATTTTTTATTTGTTGCCATCCTGTAGTAAACACCAATAACTTTTATGTAATTTAAGTTATCTACTAAAAGTCAAAGCTACTTTTTTATAAAAATAAATATTTACTTACAAGTATTTAAAAGAAAAATCTTTTAAAATATTACAAAATAAATCAAATAAAATACAAAGATTGCATATCGTTTTAAGAAGACTAAAATATTAAAGATGAGTCGTTTATATCAAAGGTGTATGTGCATTTACATGTACATAAGCCCTTGTTTAAGATTAAATCTTAATGCTTAAGATTCCCCAATCTTATTTTTTATACTGCCTAGTCATACAGTTTAATCTCCCCTCGCCCCTACCCCACACCAAAAAAAAAAATTAAAAATCTCTAAATTACACCCCACTCCCCTAAAATAAACTGTGGATTGAAGCGTTTATTTCAGTACAAGTTGTTGCCGTATACTGCTTTAACAACATCAACATACAACGTACTCTTACAAGTTCTTACGATTCTTATAAATCTGCAGACACTGTATAATTAAAACATAGTCCTAAATCTATTGTAAGCCCCTGTATTCTGTATATGTTTTTATTTCACACTATAATTTTTTACCTAGTAATTGATCCGCCTACCCCTTCCCAAAAAAATCTATTTTTTCTTTAAATTCCTCCCTTCCCCCTAAAATAATTAGTGGCCGTAAATCTTATACTGTTTTAATGACATACAATACTACTCTTCTAACATCACTAAAATATACTGTACTTAAATTCTAGTTTTCTGAAAATGGTCAAGTAATTTATTTTAGCGTTGTTTCTTCCTCTGAAATGCTTATTTTATTGTGCTTTTTTTATCCCACCCATCAAAAATGTATTTTTCACTCGGACCGTACGATACGACCCTGTCAAACAAGATAATAAATTAATTAAGACACTTCTGGAAAGCTATTCCTTTTATCACATCTTGTGGTCCTAATTGCCTTTCAGCATGTCTTAAAACATTTTCTCACCTTTATTCCAAGTATTTTTTTTTTATTACTGCACCTTTAAAGATAGCAAGATGCAGAATGGGTTCTTATTGCCCTTATCTAGAATTTAAAGAATGAAAAAAAACAGGAACATTTCTGGAAATTGAATGTTGAAAAAAAGTTAAAAGTGTTATTTAAAAAAAAAAAATCAAGAATTTTTTTAATAGTGAAAAAAATGAAATATTAAGAAATTAAAAATCCCCCCCCCAAAAAATGTACTTTTTCTCTAAATCCCCCCCCCCCAAAAAAAAAAATAAATTGTATGACGCACTTTGCGTCACCAAACCCCTCTCTGGGCACCCCTGCTTCGGATGTAACTCTTGGTGTTGTAAATTTCCTTGTGCTATCTCGTCAAGATTTATGTAATTGTCGAAGTCTTGTATGTGTTTCTGTGAATAAAAAATGTATATGGATCATTCGGGACAACAGCCTTGTAGCTATAGGTCTCAAAGCAGCATTCCTTTTCAAATGTCAAAATAAAACGAACAAACAAACAAAGTAATAGTGATGAGGTTTATACGAAAGGTACATGAAAAGACTATGCATGTGTATTTTAATTGTTTTTATGTATGTTTTCAACATTAAATGTCTTTAGTTTTATATTTTGTTTAATATAGTATTTGTAATATTTTTAGATGATTTTAAAGACAACCGATGTTGAAAGTACTGAAACTGGAAAAGAAAACGAAGAAAGTGATATCATTTATAAAATTGAAGATGTTCCACCTTGGTATCTTTGTCTTGTTCTTGGATTGCAGGTAAATATGATTTTTATTTTGAGCTAAAATGTTAAGTTTAAAACCTTTAAAGTTCAAAATTCCATTAAATTTTGATTTTTTCTTTAAATGAAAAAGAAAAGTATTTTTTGCAAAATAGTTTTTGCCTTTCTTTATTTTTTATTCTTTCTAATTAAGTATAAGTAAGAATATATAGACTTCGCATGAATATCAAATAATAAATTATATTAAAAAAAATTAAAGAACCATAGCCTAAAGTCGAAAAATTCCTTTAGCAAAAATAATTTTTCTAATAAAATCCAAAGCGAGATATTCTTTTGACAGATTGATGATATTCTTATAATCATATCTCACCGGTTCTCCTATCTTAAATAGGGTTCCTACACTTCAGAGGATTTGAATACCAGTTTTATTTAAAGTAACAGTCGCCATATTTAAACTCTGGATTTCTTCACAAGTAAGATTTCTTTTCGAAAAATCTGGTATTCAAATTCCCAAAGGCGTGCCAACACTATTAAACGGCTTCAAAAATAATAGATCAACATTTTGTATGTTTTTTCTATAAAACAGAGTTGGTTGATTGGCTAAATTGACCGGGACCTCCGTTTAAATTTTAAAGTGGAAAAGACCCACTTTAAAATTTAATAATTCGATTAAAATTTAATAATCGAACATCCAGGCCTGATTCGGGACTCGAAACCGGCACTTTTTGTACCTAACCGCAAGACAAGCAGCAAAATCGGCAAAATCAGAGTAGGTATTCTAAAACAAAATCCTCGACGGCTCGGCCTACCTAGATTTTGAAGACACAGACCGAGGGGTGCGTTGCAGAAAAGGACCTTTTTGCCATGATGCGACAGTTGGGACCACCCACTTCGAAATTTATCTGTGCCTGTAGGTGGAGCCTGCAGTTTTTTTTTAGAGTTGGTCTTCTAAAAAACTTGTCAATATAAAAGTTGTAGATAATTTTAAGAAGATTTATATTAAATTTAAGCGGATTTGATATCTTGAGAATTGACGAAGTTATGAATTCTTTTCTTCTTAAACCCCTATCCCCCCCTCCCCCATGAGGCCATTTTTAATTATATCAAAAATCTGTCATACATAAATTTTTGGCCCTTTTCCTAGAAGTAATAATAACTTTAAACGGATTCGATATGCATCATAATTAAGAAGTTATGTGGTTTTTTTCTGTTTTCACCAAAAAAAAAACACAACCCCACCCCAACCCTTGGTACGATTTTGCCCATTAACGAGCTTGACCAAGATTTTATGCCCCTTGATTTTATGTATCAGTTGGAAGAGATTTGTGCAGAATTATGGAAGTTATCGTGTCCATAAAAAAGTGATATAGATAGATAAAGTTTTGAACTGGGGATGGTTTTGGGCTCTAGGAGTCCTGATCGGTGTAGATCTGCAAACATTTTTTAGAAATTCCAACATAGAGGAGAATGTAATAGGTACACTGTTAAAAATGTGCAGCAAACTGTCTAGTCATTTGACCGTTTTTATGGAAAACGGTTACATAACCGTAATTTAACTCTATTCTGACCATATTATTGTTCATAGTATGGTGAGAATAGATTTAAATTACGGTTATGTAACCATTTTTTATAAAAACAGTCAAATGTCTGAACAGTTTACTGCAAATTTTTAACAGTGTAGTATTTCTTACGAAATACTTCCTATACGAAATACGAAATATATTTTCAACCTAAAAAAGAGCCCTTCATGTGTAACTCACTTCATCTTTATCCTTAATGTGTATGCCTTATAATAAATACGAGCAGGGAAGACCGAGCTATGCTCGGTCAAAATTAAATTTGAGTTCAAATATCATGACCCATGACCAAAGTGACCCACTAATTGAATTTTCTCGAACATGTGACTTAGCCCAACAGTCTTCTCGTGCCGGAAAACCATAGGATGCAAAATTTAGTGTAAATTGAGCCGCTTTTTAGATATTGACCCACAATGACCCAGAAATGACCCACTAATCTAATTTTCTCGAACATGTGAGCTAATCTAATGATTTTCGCGTGCCCGAAACTCATAAAATACAAAATTTAATCAGAATCGTTAGAGCCGTTTTTTAGATAAAATTAATTTGACCCGCTTTGACCTTAAAATGACCCCCTAATCAAAAGTTCTCGAACATGTGACCCAGCCCAATAGTCTTCTCGAGCCCGAAAATAGTCGGATACAAAATTTCGTCAAAATCGTTTGGACCGTTTTTTAGATACAATTAGCTTGACCATGACCCAAAATGACCCAAAATGACCCACTAATTGAATTTTCTCGAACATGTGACAGAGCCCAACAGTCTGTGCCCGGAAACCATTGAATGCAAAATTTAGTGTAAATTGAGCCACTTTTTAGATCTTGACCCACAATGACCCAGAAATGACCCACTAATCGAATTTTCTCGGACATGCGACCTAGCCCAATGCTTTTATCGTGCTCGAAACTCGTAGGACAAAAAATTTAATCAAAATCGTTAGAGCCGTTTTTTAGATAAAATTAATTTGACCCGCGTTGACCCAAAAATGACCCACTAATCGAAAGTTCTCGAACGTGTGACCTAGCCCAATTGACTTCTCATGCCCGAAAATGGTCGGATACAAAATTTCGTCAAAATCGTTTGAACCGTTTTTTAGATACAATTAGCTAGACCATGACCCAAAATGACCCAAAATGGCCCACTAATCGAATTTTCTAGAGCATGTGACCTAGCCCAATGTTTTTCTGGTGCCCCAAAACGGTAGGATACCAAATTTCGTCAAAATCGTTAGAGCCGTTTTTAAGATAATTTTTGCATATATATATATATATATATATATATATATAACCACCCACAAGATTTGCTCGTATTAGAATATATGATTTATCATATATTCTAATACGAGCAAATCTTGTGTGTGGTTATATATATATATATATATATATATATATATATATATATATATATGCAAATTTTATCTTAAAAATGGCTCTAACGATTTTGACGAAATTTTGTATCCTACCGTTTTGGGGCACCAGCAAACCATTGGGCTAGGTCATATGTTCGAGAAAATTCGATTAGTGGGCCATTTTTTCGATTCAATTCGATTAGTGGTCCATTTTGGGTCATTTTGGGTCATGGTCAAGCTAATTGTATCTAAAAAATGGTTCAAACGATTTTGATGAAATTTTGTATCCGACCATTTTCGGGCACGAGAAGATTATTGGGCTAAGTCACATGTTCGAGAACTTTCGATTAGTGGGTCACTTTTGGGTCAACACGGTCAAATTAATTTTACCTAAAAAACGGCTCTAACGATTTTGATTAAATTTTGTATCCTACGAGTTTTAGGCACGAGAAAATCATTGGGCTAGGTCACATGTCCGAGAAAATTCGATTAGTGGGTCATTTCAGTGTCATTGTGGGTCAAGCTAATTTATCTAAAAAGCGGCTCAGACTATAAATTTTGCATCCTATGGTTTTTGGGCACAAGAAGACTGTTGGTCTAGGTCACATGTTCGAGAAAATTCAATTAGTGGGTCATTTTGGTCATGGGTCATTATGGGTCAAGCTATTTTATCTTAATAAAAGCTCAGACTATTTACACTAAATTTTGCATCCTATGGTTTTCGGGCACGAGAAGACTGTTGGGCTAAGTCACATGTTCAAGAAAATTCAATTAGTGGGTCATTTTGGTCTTGGGTCATGATATTTGAACTCAAATTTAATTTTGACCGAGCATAGCTCGATCTTCCCTGCTCGTAGATATTTAAACGTATAAGTAATTGTAGATAGATAGCAGATGACCTTTCAAAATCTTCCGGTTTTTCATCAAGTCAAGTAAACATATTGTGAACTCCTACAAACATTTAATAAAATGTGATGCCGTGTTTCTATGCGATACTTATCTGATTTAAATAAGTAAATTTTCTCGTCCAAAATAATCTTTGACTTGATAAAACCCGGAAGGTTAGAAGCTATGCACTAAACAGCCAGTCAAATGAACGGACAAATTCAAAATTTAATCTAAACAAGAACGAAAAATGATGCGTCAAGCATAGATTATGTAACACTTTCCAACACTTCCAAAATACTTGTACAAATCTTTACCGTTTAATAAGGTGACAGATGTCTAAGTAAACAATTTGGAAAACGCATAACACTTTTAAAAAACAAATTTTAGGAATTATCAACAATATTCAGAAAACTATCCGAAATCTTTTGTGCAGCCTTTTGTGCATATGATCTATAAATTTGTATATAAACTGCGTAGAATGCCATAAATTTAGTTCAGTTAGGAAACGCATAGAATAGTTTAAATTTTCCCTTTTGGAATTTCCGTCAATAAAGGGAAATGTACTCAAGATCCTTTGTGCTCCTCTGTATATAATCTATAAAATTTAAACACACCATGTAATAGGCAAAATATTAGTTAAAAATAAGTTCTGAAAATGAAAACGCACTTCCGTCAATTATTTTTAACAGGCAATACTTTAACAGAATGCTTTTATGTATCCTTATAAATGATTGATGTATGTTCTACACACAATATTTTATAGTAAGCCTTTTGTAATGCGCCTCAATATATACCAATTTCAATATGTTTGAAAAAGCGAAACATTATTAAAAACAAACAGCAAACGATTTTTTCCCATAGACCGTAATATAATGGAATTATTTTGAGTGTCCCTGTAAAGGAACTGTAAATGCTATGTACACCATATTCTATATTAAGCCTTTTGTAGTGCACCTCAGTGGTATATATCAATTTCAATATGTTTGAAACAGTGTAACATCATTAAAATACACCGTAAATGATTTTCTCCATAGACCATAATGTACCTGAATTCTTTTGAGTATCCCTGTAAAGGAATTATAAGTGCTACACACTTCAATTTCAATACCGAACATGCCATAGTACACCTCAATAACATATATCAATAGCATGACAATCCGAGTACATTTACCCGAGATAGAGCACGGACAGACGGCAGACAGACAGACAAACCGAATTCATAAATAATTTTGAAATATGTTAGAAAAAGTTAAAAAGCGTTTTATCTTTTTTGCTGTCAGGCAACAATGAAAATTCATAAAATCCTAAGTATTATAACTCTGTAGCATTTGATCGTACAAAAATGAATTTTTTATTGTTAGAGCAAGGGGGAGAGTTTTTCTAAATATGAGATATAGGACCCAGAAACCGTATAAAAGTTTAAATTTCGTAACTTAAAAAAAGAAACAACAACAATTTATAAAGAACAACATTTGAAACATATTTGCAAT
The DNA here is from genome assembly GCA_963931845.1 of Maratus michaelseni. NCBI lineage: Eukaryota > Metazoa > Arthropoda > Arachnida > Araneae > Salticidae > Maratus > Maratus michaelseni. The sequence goes on from OZ007599.1 coordinate 131,468,168, forward strand.
CGGTACCGTACCTATAATATTAATCGTTTAGGAATTAGCTCTTGGACAACGATAAGAGTTTACACCTTTCATAATTTTTACCTGTATAGGTAATTCAATGACAAAAATATAAGAAAAGTAATTACCAATTCTTTTCGGTGATGGTTTATAAAAGTAATGCTTTTTATTCGGAAAAAAAAACCTGCATTACTATATATTGAATGCATCCTTGTTAAAGAGGGGTAAAGGGAAGAAATTATTCATATTTCTCATTCACACCTTTTCAAAATAAATAAATAAATAAATAAATAGGTTTTAAAATCTACAGGACGCCATGTTTATATGCATATATGGCAATCTTCTGTGTGTTTCTTTTCTTTTCTTTTTTCCCAAATCAAAAGAACCAAGAAAGTGTATTAAATAAAATTTATCTTGTTTCTATGTAGTACTCATTTGATTTTCTTTATTTAGTAACATTTCTAGTTCAAAATATATTTTATTTGACTTTTAAAAAACTGTAAGAATAGCTACTATGGTTCATCGTATATTTTAGTCCTCCTTTGGGTTTAAAGGATTACTTTTGGGTTCTATTGTCTGTGCCCTGGGTAATATCCTAGCTCGGCAATTTCTCACTTTTAATCCATGTTGGGGAGCATCATCGGTCTGCTTTTTCAGAAAGCCTCGCGTTTTCAGCACCAGCTTGGCGATTTGGCGAAAGAGAGAAAGCGCAACCAGCTCTATTGCCAGTCGTTGTCCATTTTATTGTTTTAATCTGGACTTGAATATAAAATGGCGGCGGACGAAGTAACTAAATGTGTGTGCGTAAAAGAATATTACTAAACTGTAGAAATAAAACTTTTTTATGCTTGAATTATATGTATTCAGGAATTAAAAGCATTTAACCATTTTAAAATAACATTTCATCATACTATATTCTCCACTTGATAACATTACGGGAATAAACAAAACACACTCTTTAACTATCACAGCTGCAAAAGAATAGGGTTGCTGTTTGCTATACTTATGACGTATAGCAAACGTACGTGTTGTCTTACGTACAAAATACTTTTGTCTTTTTCAAATAAAATAAAACGTGTATTCCTTTTATTAATCTAAATGGCCAGCTTTCTTTATCACTATATAATATAAAATGAAATAAATAAAATGACTACACATTACTCTGTTAATACACCACACTAAAATTACAATTTGTGGTTTCTTACAGCATTACTTAACTATGTTCAGTGGCGCTATAGCCATGCCACTTTTAATAACTCCGGCGCTTTGCATACCCGATGACAGTCCTTCCAGGGGTGATATCATTTCAACTACATTCTTTGCATCTGGATTAGCTTCACTTCTGCAGGCAACATTTGGATGCAGGTAACGTACTAAACTCTCTTTTTTGGCATATTATAGATTTAAAATATCAAAAATATCCTATTATATTTATCCAAAGTTGACATTAAATCTTTCTAATTATCCAGCATATTACCATTGTTTCTACTTTATCATTTATTAATGCATTCTAGCTATCGTAACATATTTCATTCTCTGTACAGTTTTACCAAACCAATGAAATATCAAATGTGTTGTCATTCTAAGTGTATCAAATAATATATAAGGTGCTCCAAAAGTTTGGAACAACTTTAAAAATTAATAATTCGAAAACGAAGAAAGATAAAAAGATGCGGTATGCATCAAACAGATAGAAAAAAAGCCGGATTTTGTATGACGAAAGCAAAAACGAATGTTCGAATAGGTTTTTTTTATATATACTAACAGATGGTTTACGAGTGACAAGTCGCTTACAAGTTACAAGTAAGCTTACACCAGTACAATGTGCTATCCGTCATTCAGCAACACAGCTGTGAGACGAGGAAAAACAACGTTCATATTAGACCGGGAGGCGGCAGCACAGACAATCACCTCATCGAGTTCACGGCTGAAATTCCAGAATTAGTTAAAATTCGATTCGCATATTAAAACGCAATCGGTCTGCCAAGTCATATCTTGGTGGAAAATACCCGAAAACCCGATTTTAGCGGTTGGCTCGTAGGTTTAACATTGTGTTTTCCTGCACCCAATTCTCCATGTTATCACACTTTTGGGTGCAGGAAAACACAATGGTACACCTACGAGTAAACCGCTAAAATCGGGTTTTTATGAGTTTCCACCAAGATATGACTTGGCAGACCGATTGCGTTTTAATATGCAAATCGAGTTTTAACTAATTCTGGAATTTCAACCGTGAACTCGATGAGGTAGTTGTCTGTGCTGCCGCCTCCCGGTCTATATCAATAAGCAACATTTCTTGTGATATGGTAGGCACATATTGGCGGATGGTATCTTTTAGTGTTGGCAATGGTGGCAGTTTTAAGCATTATTTTTTGCTCAAAAATTTGCATTTATTCAAGCATTTTTTTTGCATTAGTCATAAAAAATCCGGCTTCTTTCCCATCCGTTCGGTGCGAACTGCATCGTTTAATCGTTACTCGTTTACGAATTATTAAGTTTTTCCTGACTTTTGAATACCACCCCGGTATATCAATTCGCTTTGGCTTCATAAATAAAGGCAAATAACTTTTAATAATACCATAAAATAAGAAATGCGCAAGGCCTTTCAAACGAACTTTGTCTTTCTTCATCAGGCGCAAAGAAGGCGTGCTGTCACTATGAAAGCCGTTTGTACGGTCCCTTGAATTGTAATACCAGTATATTTTAAAAGTATTCTTCGCCTTAATTAATTTCAGAAAAATAAGGCGAAGAATACTTTAAAAACTGGCATTTAAATGCAAGGGACCATACAAATGCTGAAGAAAAAATCTCCCTACGACAGCCGCCATTTTTGTGTCAGTGCGTAGGCCTAGTTTTCCAGCGGTGGTGGTTCGGTGCCCAAAGTCAACTTCTACGATTGCTGGGTACCAACGAAATGTTTAGCACTAATGTTTATGGGAAAAAAACCGCAGTACACCCACCTCAGCAGAATAGGCAAAGAGTTTCTTCAGTTATTACTATGCGAGTACTAAACAGACCAATCCTTCTAATTTTAAACCCAATCATTACGAATATCCAAGCCCGAATAAGGATAAAAACCAGTGTCTCTTGACTTCAAGCAAGCCCTCTAACTACTAGACAAGCATCTGGGACAGTTAGGAATCCATAAGAACATTCGTTTCATAGCTGGAAGAGGATATGTTTAGTTTAACCAATTTTACCATTTTTAAAGAAAGGACTTTCGCTTAAGGGACTACTTCACTCAGACGAAAACACCCGCTCGTTAATGTTAATCCTATGGAGGAAATTTTTGAAGATATCTCGTTTGCATTTCAATATTTTTAAATGATTTTTTTTGCATTGGATAGCTGAGGTCAATTTCTATGCACGCTCCTTTCTACTTTTCGATTTTTGTTGCAGTTTTTTTTATTGAGGATAATTTCACTTTCAAAACCGGTTTCGAAAGTGAAAGTATCTTAATAAAAAAAACTTGTAATAAAAATCGAAAAAGTAGAAAGGAGCGTGCATAGAGATTGACCTCAGCTATCCAATTAAAAAAAAATCATTTAAAAATATTGAAATGCGAATGAGATACCTTCAAAAGTTTCCTCCATAGGATTAACATTAGCGAGCGGGTGTTTTCGTCTGAGTGAAGTAGCCCCTTAAGAGATGGCAATTATTGTCGCTATATTTAAATAAAAGGCATGTTAATATACCGAAAGCTGTGGTTGGAAGTTAAAGTAAATCAAATACTATAATATTTACCAATCAGACTGTAGTAAGTTTATGGGTAAAAGTGGTAATGGAATAGGGAGAATTTTTGTTCTTTTCAAAGATGTTTTGAATTAACAAATTCTACCTGCGCTCGTGTACTGTGAAGTGGAGTCCTACAAGCTGGCGAATTTTCAATGTGCAGATATGCAATGAAACTCAGTAGTCTGAACAGCCATTTGTGAAAAGACTTAAAAAAGACTTACAAAGAATAAGAATTTTCAGAAGAAAAAGTTTGATAGCTGTTCACTATTATACAACTTTCCAGAATTAGCACTACTTACACGGGGTCTAACCAGACGGCAAAGTTAGAGGGGCGGGGGGGCTTTGAAACTTTTCTGGTAGGGCTAATTGACTTTTTTTTCCCTTTAATGATAAATAAATTACAGATGAATAGATAGATGATACATGCTGATAAATAGATACAGACAGAAGTAGAGGGCAGGTTATTCAACCTTTGATTATAAAGTGCAAAAGTTTTAAAATGTTATATGGATATATTTATTATTAAAATAATAAGTCTACAGGGGGCTCAAGAAGTTGCTAGGAGGGGACCCCACCCCATCCTGCCCCATCTGGTTACGGTGCTGTAACTGAGATTAACGCCAATCAATTTCAGTGATCTGTGAAGTGGGGTGTAAAATAATTTTTTTTATAATTCATCTGTCTTGTCATTTATAAAGGTTTACACTATGAAAAACACATTTTTGTAATATTATATATTTTTAATAATATTAAATTCTCTCTAATAATATTAAAATTCACTTTGTTGCTATCATTATCAAGAAATGCCAGACATTTTTTAAATACTTGTTTTTTATTAGATTACCCATTATACAAGGACCATCGTTTTCATTCCTCGTTCCTATATTAGCAATTCTCAGTCTTCCACAATGGCAGTGCCCAAGTTCTGAAGCAATTTACAATATGACGGATACAGAAGTTGATGAAATGTGGATGTCAAGAATGAGAGAGGTAAAAAAATAAAATAATTTTCCGAGAATTTAATATGCTTTAAAGAAAAAATTAGCGCTCTTAATCTGTCTTTTTATATAAAAAAAAAAATCTATATTCTTCTCCTTTGTTGGTAAGATAATTCAATTGTCTTCTTTCAAGAGCAAATTTCGAAGATTTGGGTACTTAGAAATTCATATATATGTAGAAAATACTTAATCAGATGTTATATTTAACTCAATTCTAAAATTTCTTATATCTAAATAATTCTAAACCTATATCTAAATAATTCTAAATATTTTTACATCTAAATATTTTATCTTACGCATAGAAAAAAAGCAACATTTTCATTTGTTTTCATCTATATGATTAAAATAACAGAATTATTTATCAAAAGAAAAAATCAATTATATTACAAATCAACGAGATTAAAAAAAAAAAAAAACATTTTTTTAATGTTATTAATAAATAGTAACCAACTAATTGAAAATTTTGTCGCTTTAAATATCAAATTTACATAATTTATCGATTAAAATTGCTAATAAGTTGAAAATTGCTAATAGAACTCATTATTGTTAAGGGATTACATACGTTCTCGGCGGTGCAAAATTGACATATTTTGGAATTTGTTTTAGGAAGGGGGTAAAATAAATTCAAAACTAATAGTTCCACGTTGTTTTTTATTGCTTAAAGTATTTAAAAAATATTTAAGTTAAATTTGGTAACATATTACGTCGGAAACTTGCAGCCGCGTTGACCTCTACCAAAATATCCGGGCTCTATGGACAGTAACCTAACTTCCTGTAGAAACAAAAAAATATATTAAAATCTCAGTTTCTTCTTATAAAATAAGGTTGTAGCTAAGGGTCATCGGCTCAAATTTTTAAAGTTTTGAGAAATAAAAAAATTGCACTATTTTGATTAAAAAAATTTTCATTTTTCGTCTAAAGTTTTGACCTTTAAACTTATTGGAAAAATATAACAAAAAATGTCCCTTTTTTTTTTAATGGCTTGATGGCCCTTAGATAATTTAATTGTACGTAGATGAGCGCAGCAATTTAATTTGGTTTCTTAGACTAATTTTAATATCCGAAATTATCTCAGTTTTACGAAAGTTCTTGCGATTATTTGCTGATATAATTAATATTTCAGTAAAAGCAAATTTCAGAAAAGTTCTCTGTTTTCAAATATCGTCGTTAAGGGAGCCAGAAATTTAAATGACGAAAATTGACTAAAGTTTGATCGTGGATTGGGAACCCTGTAATTAATTTAGACTATTACTTCTTTTTGCATTATTATTTTTTTTTTTTTTACTATCACTTCTTTTGCTTTATATATTCATGTTTCATAGAAATAAAAAAAATGTTTTAAAATTGACGAATTTTTGAAATGTTTGAAATGACGAAAATTGTCTCTTTGATCGTGGATTGGGAACCCTGTATTTAATTTAGAGTATTACTTCTTTTGCATTATTTCTATTACTTCTTTTGCGTTTATTTGTGTTTTGTAGAAAGTATTTTTTTTTTATCGAAAAAAAATAAGTTTTCATATTTACATGAAAACTTATCTTACAAAACTAATTTTACCACGATTTTGAAATCCCTCCTGGTTCTATAATTTTTAGTCGTCATTGCTTCTTTATTCTGCTTATAACGTTGCATATAGATTATACTTAAAACAAAAAATAATTAAATATTTTAAATATATAAAAAAAAATTGAAAAATTGAAAAAAAAAATTGATCATAATTTTTGTTAAAACTTGAAGAAATTATTTCCAGGTATAATTTGCAAATAATTTAATTTCTTTTATTAAAAAAAAAAAACATGTAAATCAGTTAAATTGTTCAAAATTTATTGTGGCAGAACCGCTAAAATATACAGTTTCGAGAAAATTGAGTTTAAAGTTTTGCCGTCGCAGGTGTCGCCAGTCTGCGCCGGTCAACGTTTACGGCTCGTACTTACCGTAATTTTAGAAATTTTCCTTACGGACCAACTGTAGGACATTCTTAAATGGGCAAACATAATAATAATACAAAATTTTTGTTCGTCATTTTACTTTTCTGGTGCCCTTAAATGAGAAGTCACTAATAAATGATACGACTTTCTTTCATTTAAGATGGTTAACTGCGTAATTTCATTAGACGTACAGCTATTTCACGATGAAAAATTTACAATTGATTAATTAATCATGGATTCATAATATACCAGGCTAGTGAAATAAACACGTGTAGAAGAAATTGGCAATCTATTTTAACATATTGTTGACCAGTAATTTAATATGAAATCTGGGTATTGAAACAAATTTAATCTCCGCCCTTTTCTGTACGTTCTTGGTTCATTGATTGCTTAGAACGGATTTTCAAGTTTATGCATCAGTAAATAGGATATATAAATGTAATATAAAATTTCTTACAGTCTAACAAAATATCTCCAAGTATATTAGCTGTAAATTCTTATTTTTTCCGATTAAAACAGTTTATAAAAGAAAACTTACACAGATGGGGCTAAGAATTCAGAATACGCCTACTGTTGCTATTTGAATGGATTTTTTTTATTCATATATCTGCCAGAATTTCCAATCAGTAATATTTGCCTTATTTAATCTGCCATTAAATAAGACAAATATGACTATCCGTAAATCTTGGTAGCTATGTGAATGAAAAAACACGCAAAATTGGCAGCACTCAACACGGCCTTATGTCAATGACATTTGATTATAATAAACAATGCAGAGCTATCTATAAAGAGGTGGAGACAAGACATATATTGTAGTGAACCAATTGTGAGTGAAGTAACTGAGGAGGTAGTCACAAGATGGCGGCTGTTGTTGCATCAATAATGTCTGATTACCGCCGGGGCAAGCATCCACCAGTAAATTTGAATAGAAATTTGTGCCTTATTTAAACGCCTTATTCGTGGAATATTTCTATCATAAAAAAGGCAAAAATTTATATTCGTTTTCACTATTTGAAGTCTTCCCCTATGGTTATTATCTCTTTGACTGACATTGACTGGAGTATTGTTTATGTAGTCACAATATGGCGGACTACCGCCGGGGCAAACTTCCACCAGTAAAAATGAACACATATTTTTGCCTTTTATGACAAAAATTCTGCATGATTAAGGCATTTAAATAAGGAGAAAATTCCTATTTAAATTCCCTAGTGGAAGTTTTCTCCGATGGTAATCAGCCCCTGAGGAACCGGTTACAGTTGAATCTTCGCCATCTTGAGTCTGTCATTTTCTCAATATTCAAAGTTCCATGATATAAACTGTACTCGTGACTATTCATTTATGGGTTTATTTCAATAAAATTTTAAAAACATTTTTTGTGATAATTATGTTTCCATCATAACAGGTTCAAGGGGCTATACTTGTTGGAGCCGTCATTGAAGTTCTCGTGGGTCTTACAGGACTGATTGGCTTTTTGATGAAATGGATTACACCATTGTCTGTTGTGCCTACAATAACATTAATAGGTCTTGGGCTATTTAAAGAAGCAGCAGTGCAATCATCTGGTAATTGGTGGATATCTTCTTTGTGAGTATTCTTGCTGATAACCATAACAAAATTTCAGTCGTCATATTTAAAAAAAAAATGAAACAGATTAAGTATCCACATTCTAAATTATTTTTTATTTTAATTATGGGAATTGAAATAGGGTTGGTAAACCTATGGCACATATGCCTTAGGTGGTACGTACGGTGTTTTTTCTGGCACGAGAAAAATTATAATTTGATAATTATACAGATAAAATCAATTTTTTTTTTTGAAAAATAAAATTTTGTTTATCACGTACTGACTATCACAAATCATGGAATTATTTTTGCGTGAATTTATGCATTCAAAAATTTACATTTTCTGTGATGCTATGCATAGACATGTAACTATTTTTATTTTCTATGCCAATTTAAAACTCTATTTTCTCAAATGAATTGCATAAGACATTTTAATAAAATGACAAGTAGACACAACTTTGTTAAGTATCGATATTATAAAGCAAAAATACGTCCTTGAGTAACGTTGGCGTTATATCGACGGTGGCAACGATTTGAGCAAACAATTGTGATTTATAATAAATTGAAGCGGTGCAATATGCCCGAGAAATAGTAATTTTTAATTCACATTGCTTACAAGGCGTACAACTAACAGAGTGAAAAAATATCCAGGCCAGGTTTTGAACCTCGATCATTGGTTCAGCACACCAACGTTCTGCCAACTGAGCTACCGAGACGATAACCAGAATGATACCTCTCACTCTTATATGTTGGTAAGGTTGCAACCGCAGCACAAGATGAACATGAGACGAAATTAATCCGACATCGATTACTTTACTATTTCATCGCTTCAGTTTATTGCATATATAAATTTTAATTCACATTGCTTATAAGGCGTATAGCCAACAGAGTGATAAAGTATTCAGAACAGGGCTCGAACCTGGCTCATTGGTTCATAACACTTTCACTCTGTTGGTTGTACGCCTTGTAAGCAATGCGAATTAAAACTTACTGTTTCTCGAGCTATTCGTTCTCTATCGAGTTTCTCTATTGCATCGCTTCAATTTAGTATACATATAAAGTAATCGATGCCGGATTAATTTCGTCACATATTAGCCGCAACTGTTGTGATTCATGAAGATATCCAATCTTATGCAACGGTTGTAGTCTTACCAACATATAAGATTAAGAGGTGCGACGCTGGGTATCGTCTCGGTAGCTCCGTTGGTAGAGCATTGGTACGCTGAGCTAATGAACCAGGTTCGTACCCTTGCCTGGATACTTTTTCACTCTGTTGGTTGTACGCCTTGTAATCAATGTGAATTAAAATTTACAATTGTGCTTTTTTTTTTTTGCAAATTTATTAATTTCTAAACATCGCACAATTTAAATTTTTACAGTGAAATTAGCGGGGAAAATGTACCTTGAAATGCAATTTGTTTGAAAACTGTATCTTAATTTACTGATTTTTTACAGTTTTAAAAATAATTTTCAAGCAGAATTCTTTTTTTTTTAAATATATCTCAGCCCCGTGCAGCCTGATTACAGAAGCCAGTTTACGCTTAAAACATATATAAATGGTACAGAATTTGTTTCCCTCTAGTATTCCATGAGGAAATTAAAACTTCGCCAAAATTAATTAATAAATCACGTTTAACAGATAAATAAAAACAGTCAAACCACGCGTTTAAACACTGAAATAATCACAATAAAAACGTCTGCTGTAAACAGTGACATCTTTGGTCATTAACGGCTATCCTTGGCATGCGGCTTATACGAAAGTACCAATTTTAATAAATTTCAAAGCTGCATTTGATTATATAATTGATACGTATTTTTAATATAAAAAAACTTTTTAATATTGTTAGTGGGCAATCTAGAAAAATATATTAAATGTAAATATCTATTAGAGTTTTCAAATGAAAATGCTTTTCACCCGTGTTTTGAAAAATATATTAAATGTAAATATCTATTAGAGTTTTCAATTAAAAATGCTTTTCATCTACGTTCTATACACCGGGCACTATTTTCTGTAACACGGGAAACCCGAGTTAGATCGATTCTAAAAATAACCAAATATGAACAAGGTATAAAGCATTTTCTATCGAAAGTACAAAACCAAAATTTTATTAATAGATTATTAATACATTATTTATACAGCATGTATTATTATAAGTTAGATTTTGCATTAATGATAAGTTAAAATACTAAAATAAAAATTCGTAATTATTTTTTCTTATTAAAGTATGTGCAACTTACATGAATTAAATTTTCTAATCAAATTTTTAATTTAACTAATGGCTAATTCTAATATACAGGGAAATCACATTTTGATTTTTGTTATCAGTTATTTAATGCATAAAAATGACTGATTCTATTAACCAATGTTTCGTATAAGAAGCTTTTGCTGCAATATCTTTTATGTAAACGTTTGGCACGCTACAAAGTTGATATGAAATTTTGACATGCGTGCGTAAAAAGGTTTGTCATCCTTGAACTATAAAAAAATATATACAGGCATTAATGTGTAAAGATAAACCCATACTAACTCTGCCGCAAATCATCGTATAAAAATGTGACTGGTTACCAACCGACTAATATTAACGTCTACTAATTAATGCTATACTTAATTTTTTTTACAGGGAGTCGCCTACATATAGATAATGTAACAAACTTTCAAATGTTCAATACTAACACCTAATTTTTATATCATATTTGGATTCTTCCGTAAATTTTACCTTCGGATACCAAACTGGAAGACATTCAGACAACTAGTTTAGGAATTATGCAGGCTTAAAGTTTGGAACTCCTAATTAAAATTCATTTTTTCAAATTTTTCATTTTGTTAAATTCATTTTTAATCGTAATTTTACTTTAATAAATTATAGAGAAATATTTTCAAAAATCTTTTTTATTATACAGCTTCAAAATTTATAATGTTCTTAACCCTATTTTTCTTTTACTCTAGACTACATTATTTTTTTTAATGTCTTTATTTGAATGTAATAGTCTACGAATAGTCTAGGTGATAATTGATATTACACTTCTATATTTTTTGGCTTCCGAACGTATAGTAATCTAAAATATACTATAAAACTTTCCCTTAAAAATGTATGCAGCATTCATTAAAAGAATTTTAATTGCATGTTAAGAAAAATCGGACTTTTTTGTAGAAATTGAGTGAGTAACGTCCTGATTTCAATTATTTTTGCACGGACCGGGCTTTTTTAAACTAATTTTTGAACAGGCCGAGCCGGGTCCAGGCCTGCAAATTTCTGCCCGTATAGACTTCTAATCTACGCGTAACTTTTGAACGAATGCTTTGATTTTGATAATTTGTTTTACCTTGGAAAATGCTTGGTGGTCGCATTATAAAATCCATCATGATCTAAAAATGGTATGTTTCTCTCCTCGTCCATTTTCTTGTCCCTTTTTTTAATCTTTCTAAATTAAATTTTGTAAAAATTAGCCAATCGCCGTGAAATTTCAATATATTGTTAAAGTACACAGTACTGTGTCCCATATAGCACCAAAGCTCCTGAAAACCTCCCCAGGAGTTCCAATTCATCCCAAATTCCTCCTGAAACTGTAATGACGCTATCAGGCGTTCCTGGGGAAGATACTTTAATCACTTCCCCAGGACTGATCTCCCGGATCTCTCCCAGGGAGCAAGCTCCTCAGGACTGATCTCCCAGATCCCTCCCAGGGAGCAAGCTCCTCAGGACTGATCTCCCAGATCCCTCCCAGGGAGCAACCTCCTCGGGATGATATTCCCAGGGAAGTACCTAGGAAGAGACAGTGCTGGTGCCATCTCATGGGTGATTTTGACACTAAAATAACTTATTATATTTTTTTATTAAAAAAAATATTTGATTTGATGTGGTTCGATTTTTTAATTAATAAATTTTATATTATTATTTGATTTATTTTATTTCCTAAGCACATCTGATTATTGTTTAACTTTTAATTATTGTTATAATATTTAATTATCCTTATTTAGATATATTTTTAATTTATAAAATGCAATCAAAATGTAGTTAAATAAATAGTTAAAATAAATTAATCTTTAAATATAAATTGAAAATTTATTATTTACTTTATTTCTGATCTTTTAAAAATTAACTTATATATTAATTCATTTTATCATTACATTCATTAATTATTTTTTCTGAACTTTCAACAATTACTTATATATTTTTACTATTACTTTTTCATCTAACTAATAATGTTACATTGATTTCACTCATATACTTTATTAGTTTCTATAGAAAAAATTTAATTTTAAATATAAAATTGATTTACTTTCTCCTAATAAATTATTTTTATTTTCAATTATAAGAAATCTGAGTTATTTTTTTCGAAACACGAAGTTTAATATATATTTATATATTTGTATATAACCATATTTTATAAATTAAGGATTAGAGATACCTACTAAAAATTATTTCTTCTGATCCTTTAAATATAGTCTTATATATTGAATTATTATTATTTGTATTAAATAATTAATAATTTCATATTAATTTGAATTATATATATAAATAATTTTTGGATCAATATTTAATTTTAAAATATAAATTAGATTTATTATTTTTTTTTCGCTGATCGTTTTAAATTATCATATATATATATAATATATATTTCTTATTATTTCTAATAAATGAGGGTTTTTTTTCCGTAACTGTAAGAAATCAAAAGGAATCAAAATTTTGTTACAAATAAGGGTTTTATCAACAGTTTAATATATATTTACATATTTGTATCTATTCAGAATTTCATAGTTAATAGATTAGAGATAAGCATTTTTAAATTAAACAATCTATTTAAAAAAATCTTATTTCGATTGTAAAAGTTAATTTTCATGTAAGTTTCAAAATTGAATCATATTTAAGTCATATCGAGCATATTTACTTTTATTATTATTCTTCTATTAATTATTTTTTTCTGATATTTTTAAAAATTACATATATATTTATGTAGTTTATTATTACATTTTCAACTAATTAATAATTTTATATTTATCGTCATTATAAATCAATAATTTACTTTTAAGTCTAAATTATAACACCAACTTAAAGAGATTAAATGCTCTATTGAAATGGCACATTTGGTTTTAAAAAATACAAACATACCCCCGCTCCCTCCCCCTGAATAAGAGTTTTGCTTGAAAGATTTTTATTTAAAAATATACATTCTTACAAAATCGGGTTAAAGATATAAATTCGTGCTGATTATTATCACGGACCTGGTCAATACCACTTGTCTCATTTAATATACTTTATATATGTGTTGGTAATGGGCATATGTTCGCTAAATGATGTCAATTTTTAATTATGTATGAATTTTTATGAAGCGTCTGTTCTGGAAGTTTTATCATATTAATTTTATTTTATTTTTTAAATACAAATTAGTTATTTTCTATTACCTCTTTCAAATTACGATACATGGTATATATTTTTTAATTCTTAATAATGAAGGTGAAATCTCAATTTAGTGAACTTAAGAAATATTAACAACATACAGATTCAGAAAATATAAATAAATATTTATCTTTCTAAATAACAAATATTTCTCCATAATTTAAAACTGAGTTGTGTTTTGCTTTAGTTGTTAAAACTTTCATTTAAGAAACCTATTTTATATTTGGCAAACTTTTTAATTTAGGAAATTTATAAAAGATTATTTTTCGTGCAAATTCTTCACTCCTGTTTAAGCAAGGAAATACTTCTATCCAGATATCAAGAACGATTATATAATCAGCTGCAAAAGTCCCATAATGCAAATATGTTTAGTCAGGTAAGGGTAGAATTTTAACTACAATAAGAACATGAATAGTACTGAGCAACCTCCAATTCCTTTTGATGAATGAAGAATGGATATGTATGCTTACTGGACTGCATGCAATACTTGCAAAAAAAAGTAGTTGAAAGCATGGAACTTAGTTCCATGGTTGAAAAAAGAGAAAAACGTTCTTCTTCCCAGAATAAGGAGTAAGCTATTTCAAATTTAGCTTTGAGATAACTAAAATAAACAATTGTCGGTACAATAGAAAAAATAATCTTTAAAGCAGTCGACCAATGATTCTATAAAAGACAAAAGTATTGCTTTTAAAGGATTTCCTTGTTTAGAATTTTTACACAATACTTCGTTGACAATCATAACAAAGAACTCAAATTTTATGTCAAAGTATCCGTACATTTAGGCATTTTAAATCTCCTGAAATATTAGTTTTGTTAGCTAAAATGAAATTATATTTCAATGAAAAATAGTGCATAATGAAATTTCTATGTATTGAATGTTTTCACAGAATTTCAAAAGATCGCTAAATGGAGATTTAATTGTAAATTAGTTTATTTATTACAACAAGAAAAAAAATATTTTTGTTACAGACACAAATTTTATTAACAGTACTTTTTTTCATATTTAACTAGTTACAGATATAGAGTAGAAATGCCCATACTTTAAAAATTAAGAGCTAAAGAAATATTATTGTCGTTTTAAACAGCAGTTTCATATAGGTAATTGAAAATTAAACGATGTATTTATGTATCTTAGGGTGTTTCTCAAATGATCTGCTCAACAACGCGAAACTTTCTGACACATCTTTTGACTTATTTTTAAACGCAAAGACATAAAATTGGCTGGCCTGACTATTGAATTGATTTGAGATCGAAATGAATTTTCCATTTTTTGATAAATAAATTACTTATCGGGTTATAAGTGATTCATGTTACATGACGACACGTTTTTCTCCTTTCTCATGCTACGGTGTAAGAAATTCAGCTCAAAACACCGACTTTGACGGTATTTTCTGAAAGATCTTCTGTCTTTACCAAAAAAATGGAAAACATCTTTTGATTACAAAGCTTATAAATAAGAACACCTGCCAATTTCAAGCGTTTCCGAACAAAAATGAACTAAAAAATATGTCATAAAGTAGCCAATTTGAATTTGAGAACAGCCTAGCATGCATAAACTCAGAAAAGCTTTTATAGATATATCGTTTAACAACTTGTAATATGGTAATATCAATATTAGAAATCAAATTGAGTTTTGCTTATTCTAATTCTAAATTTAAAATTATAATATTTCTAATTTTTAAAAAAGTGCATTTTGAATTTGTCTTTCAATTTTTGGTTCATAAAAACGCCAATTTTTCTCTTACTTTGTTTAATTGTGATTATTTATAATTTATAATTTAATTTATTTAATTTTAAATATTTTTATTTTATTGGCCCCTTTATCATAGACCCCTGACACTGATATATGTGGCTCCTAACTAAAATGATAAAACGCATTGTTGTTGTAAATGATAAAACACCCCTTCCCTTTTCCCTTTTATTGTGATGCCGCGTGGAGAATTCGGTTCAAAACGACAACTTTCACAGTATTTTCTAAAAGATCTGCGTTTACAAAAAAATAAAAAATAAATAAATAAATAATAATAATAATAATAATAATAATAATAATAATAAAAAGGAAAACATTTTTCTAGTATTACATAGTTTCTAAATAAGACCACCTGTCAATTTAATGCATTTCCGAACAAAAACGAGTTAAAAAATGTGTCAGAAAACAGCTCCTTTGGGTTTGAGAACAGCCTTAAATAATTGATACGCTTTTTTTCTAGTTATCAATTTAATATTGTATTGAATATATATCAAAGGGTATGCATCTTTATTTGCAATAAAAGTTACAGAATTCCTGCTATACGAAGCATAAAAATATGCATGTTTTCTATTTACTGACTTTCATAAGAAGAGAAAGATATACATGAATACCTTATAAGCGATTCAAGTACAATGGCCGTGTAGCGTAATCACTAGAGTGTGTTTCTCGTATGCGTAAGTACCCAGGTTCAAATCCAGTGGGTGGTAAGAAAGTTTATACCGTAAAATCTGTATCATAACTGTAATGTGATTCTGTGTGCGTGATTAATAAAAGTAATGTGTATTATGTAAATTTTTAAAAGATAATGTCCGTATTTATTAATTAAAAAAAAAAGAAAAAAATTAAATACTTTTTACATTACGTCGAATAATAATAACTTCGGATGTTTTTTATGCACATTAAGTGACCCTGAAGTCTCCCAAATTCCTCCGGTATTACTTCCTGAAATCTTCCCTAGAACAACCTGAGGAGGAACCTGAAGGAGGTCCTGGGGAGCTCCCTGGGATGCTATGAGGCGGACATTTTCGGTTCCTGAGGACCTCCTGATGACAAATTTTTGCATCCTCAGGGATGCCTGGAGGATGAATGTCAATCTTCCTGGGGACGTCCTAGGGAAGCACATGTGCTATATGGGGTATTTTCAAAAATAGATTTTAATAGACAATAATAGACAAGTAAATAGACAAGTAAAAAAAAAATTAATATATGATCGTCTACTGTGCATTAAAATGAGCGATATTCGCAACAATAAGATTTAAAATGAATGTGGATAACCATAAATAATTGCCAGAAAACACCCTATTGTAGCAAATTACCTTCGTTAAAGTACGCCAATTGGCTTGTCATGAGTAAATATCAGTGTGATAAGGTAAGAAATAATCCCTTGAAGTGGGTTTTATATATTTTTTAAAAATTACTTGCATGTGTTTATTTTAATTTTTTGGCTAGAATCAAAACTAGAATGGAAAGTTTCTGAATTTAAAATAAAGATACTGACATTGTTTGCAGAATGTTTTCTCTATTTGCAGATCACAAGTTCAGTTTTGTACAATAATATATTGTCTCTTATGCCAGCACTATGTTCCTACTGATTATATTCTCCCAGCATCTGGCTCACGTAACCCTTCCGAAGTGTACCTACTCAAAACACAGAGGATGGGAAATTAAAAGATTTGCTTTCTTCAAATTATTTCCAGTAAGTTTCGGCTTATTTTTCTCTTTATATTTTACAACTGGTCAGTAAGTGCGACAAGGACAACCTACACACTGGAACCTATACACAAACACAAAACTAGTGGGACAACACTATTTTTGCTTAAACTAAACGCTATTATTAATATTCATTCCTACAGAAGATGGGTTACCTATAAATCTATTTATATACGCTAAAATTTTTAAGTTGCACGATTATAAGGATTTGTAAAGTCTTCATTATTGTAGGTGAAAAGCAAATGTTGAATTCTATTTTGAAATTGATTTTGACCCTTATTCAATTTGTAAAACAAAAATGATGAATTGTTATCACAATTCTCAGGGCAGTTATTAGCGACTATTTTATTTTATTTTTTTTTACTTTATGATTATTAACTCAGTCATATTTATTGGTAAAGTTTTCATATGAACTGAATTTTTCCAACTGAGTGAAAAAATATCCAGGCTGGGAGTCAAACCCAAGACCTTTGACTTAGGTAGAGCGTTGGCAAATGAAGTCAAAGGTCTTGAGTTCGACTCCCTGTCTGGGCATTTTTTTCACTCGGTTGGAAAAATTCAGTTCGTAATTTTTTTTATTATTATTTGTACCACTTTCTCCAAACAGAAAATTTTGACATTATCCGACAACATGCCCAAGAGAAATCAACCTCAAACTTTGTTTTTTGGAAACAGTAGTACGAATAGAATATAAAAATAGTCGCCAGTCGCAACCCTGCAATTCCATATATTCTCTACGTCTACAAGTCATTAACTACGTTAAACTTAAAAAGTTTACGTGATAAGCCATATACCAAATACATTACCTGGTGGGGACAAGGGACACTGAGAGTTGGGTTGGGTTGATTATTGACGGCCAATTATCGACACTAGGGATATAGGCCCGGGGGGAGTGCCCTTCGTGGGGGTCTTTCTAAGGGAACCTAATCCGTATTTACGCATGGAGAAAATCCACGGCTCGAAAGAAAACCACGAAAACTCCGAGCGATTAGGCCGACGGGCGCGATTGGGATCGAACCCAGCACCTCCCGTCTACCAGCTTCGAGAGCACAACCTCTCAGCCACTGGTGGGGCAGGGACACTGAGAGAAAAGGGAGTATGGGGCATGTTCCATTTCTCTCTTCTGTCTTCCCAAATAGCTACAAATATTTATTTTTTTTTAATTTTAAATCTTTTTTCTAATATTGAAAATTTTTTAAGTATTTATTTTGCAATAAATGTCAAAATCAAGATCAAAATAAGATTCACTACTTACTTTTGATATGTAAAATTCAATTTCTCAACTTACAAATACTTATAATTACATCGGACATTTTGTAGAGCTAAATCACGATTTTCATTTAACTTAGATCTGTGCAAATATAGCAATATTCGTAAAAATGTAATTTCCTCAAAATTTACCTCTACGTTACAAGTATGTCCCACTCCTGCCTCATATTTGGGAGGAATGGGACAAAATTTTTACAATTTTCAAATGATCTGGATATTAAAATTACCAAATACTTTGACCTATCGCATATATTTTAGGTTAATTTCTTGAGAAATCAACCTATTCCAATCACTTTATTTATATCATTATTCTATATATACTGCAAAACTTGTCATTAGAATAACGTCCGAAATGGCCAAACAAATTAGGATAGTATAATGATTGATCGTGCAAATATCTTGCATTAGTCCGTTAATTAAGAAGATTAGATAATGTATGAGTTGTAATTTTCCAACTGGACGAAAAATGTCCGGGCCAGGATTCGAACCTGGGATCTTTTATCTGAAGCTGCCATGCTCTACCAACTGAGCCAGCCCGGTCGAATCTGGAGGGCCTAATTCATCCAGTAACCTTATTGATCATGGCATCTGGTCTGATATCTGAATCAGCTCAACACAATAAATCGCAGGTAATTTAGAACTCCAGTAAACGCTGGATACGTGATTACATTTACATACGTGATAAGAGATCCCAGGTTCGAATCCTGGCCCGGACATTTTTCGTCCAGTTGGAAAATTATAACTCATATGATTTGTTTACCAATTTAAATAATTGTGTCAAAATTAATCTAGTATTAGATAATGTGTTCATAAATAACGGCCCCTTGATAATCCGAATAACATTACAGTCAAAAGTGCTACGTTTTCAATTCATTATTAATGCGTGTTAAATTTTTGCGATTTCAATAATATTTTTAAGAGTTGTTTACTTTGATAATTGATACATACCAAAAGAATTCAGTTGGTATTCATTGAAGGAGCATTGGAAATATATTATATACCTTAGTATAACCATATGTTAAAGCCTCGCGTCGTCAAGGCTTCATCCAAAGTATTTGGCCGATTAGAACCAAATTTGCACAATGGATTGATCTTGCTAATATCTTGTAGGAGTTAATTAATAAAAAAGCAATAGTCCATTTAAAAATAACGGACCTTTCAAGATTCTAATAATATTACGGCCAGTGGGGTTAAATTTCCAGTTCATTATTACCATTAAATCTATCGCAGCGCGATCATGTGATCAGTGTTTTAGATTGTCAAAATTCTACCAGTGTTTGCCATCACTATTTTATATTGAAAATTTTCGCTTTATTTAATCACAGGCATAATCGCTGGTTTCTGCGGTTGAACTAGGCAAAGATAATTTTTCGAAATTAGTGATGACAAACACCCGTCTAAGTTTGCGGCTATGAAAACAATCTACTACACGGGACACCGGGTAGTTTTAGTGTTAATATATATGCTTTAAATATACGGATATGAAAATTCTTTGATTTCAATAAAATTTTTAAAAGTTGTTTACTTTGTTAGATGAGAGATATTCAAAAATTTTGATGGAATTCATTGCATGGTTGAGTTCTAACCTCGTTTCAGCGTCAGAAACATATTATAACCTAGGGGCGATTTTTAAACTAGGATTTCAACAAACTTTTAACGTTTTTGACATAATTACCTAATATCCATTCAATTATATTTGGTAAGCCAAATTTAAAATTTCCCTACACATTACCTTTCTTGCCAAAATAGTTAACTTAGAAGGAGTAAAATCAACTCTAGAGGTCCAGGGTTCGACTCCTGGTCTGGACACTTTTTCACTCAATTTGGAAATTTTCAACTGTTATAATTTCTTTATCCGTCAGTTTGAATGCAATAAAAATAGTAACGTTTAATCTACGTATACATCGTTCATTGAAGTTCCCCAGTCTGTGTTTATACTGTTAAGACGTAAAAGGACGTGAGTTAAATTTACTTGATTGAAGGACCAGATAATTAATAAAAGTTTCTTCTCAATTAATTGAATAAAAAATGTAAGCTTTGCTTACCTTTTATAAAGCGTAGTCCTTATTCATGACGCAGCGAATGGTGCTTGCTATCCGAACATGTAAATTCAATTTTTATTAAATGGAAACTGGAATCTTTGTAGAAACACAAAGTATCGTGACTTGTTGAGAACAATCTTTATGTATCTGAAAAACTATACAATTATCTTGGTTAAATATTTTACACACATACAATACAAAAGGAAAGGTTATTAAATCCATAAAAAGAGTTGTGCTTCGTCTAAATTCCAGAGCATATTGCTTCCAGAACACAGTTCGTTAAAAATGGACGAGCGAAATTGTTTATGTCTGATTGTTACGTAGTTTCAGCTTCAACTGATGAATAGAAGGGGCTCTTGAAAGTTCTTACACGATATTAGTCTGCTGAGCACACTTCACAAAGGTTTATTGCTGAGGTAAACAGTTTATTCTTTTTTTAGAATGTACATTTGTAAGGATTATGTCTCTGTAGAACTGTAGTGCTGCCATCTTATGGGGTTTAAAAGAAGTTCCATTCCAGGTGGTGGCGACGCCTGTTGGTAGTTTACAAAACAAATTGTTGCATATATCACAAACCAGGGAACAGATGGAATCAATTTATAAACTGTTTCCAACAAGACGAACCAGATATTGTTGCCAAATGTTGTCTGAGTGAACTGTATTCGCCACAGTTGTCCAGGTAGTTCAGATGGCAGAGCACTCAACGGTACGCGAAAGGTTCTAGGTTCCACTCCTGATCTGGACACTTTTCACTCAATTTGGAAATTTTCAACTTGTAACATTTCTTTATCAATCAGTTTGATTGAGGGGGGGGGGGAATACTGTTTAATCTGCGTATCCATCGTTCATTGGAGTTCCTCGATCTGTGGTTATTCTGTTGAGATCGATCAGATATTGTTGCCAAAACGCTTGTCTGGGTGAGCTGTACCGCCACAGTTAGCCAGATAATTCAGATGGCAGAGCATCCACATGGTATACGAAAGATCCTACAGGTTCCACTCCTGGTCTGGACACTTTTTCTCTCAGTTTCGAAATTTTTAGCCTGTAACATTTCTTTATCAATCAGTTTGATTGAGGTAAAAATAATAAAGTTTAATCTGCGTATCCATCGTTCATTGGAGTTCCTCGATCTGCGGTTATTCTGTTAAGATCAATCATATATTGTTGGCAAAATGTTTGTCTGAGTGAACTGTACCGCCACAGTTAGTCAGGTAGTTCAGATGACAGAGCATTCACACGGTAAGCGAAAGATCCTTGGTTCCACTCCTGGTCTGGATATTTTTTCGAGTTTGTAAATTGTCAACTCGTCAGATTTATTTATCAATCAGTTTGATTGAAATAAAAATAATGTTTAGTAAAACCAATTTGTTTAATTTGTATTAAATCTGATGCATGCGCCTTAAAAAAAGGAAAGAAAAAAAAGAAATCAACCCTACTTTTCCAGCTTAAGTCAGGAGAATTTGTTTTTAGTTTCAGATAACACTAACAAAGGTTATTGCACAATTGTATAGAAAACTGGGAAGAATATATTGAGCAAGAACTGTTTTTTTATGAAAATTGTCCCCTTCCTGCCTCAAATTCCCTATATAGTGCAACTTCCACACACTGTTAAAAAGAAAAAAAAATACTAGAAAGAGAACTTTAATCTGCTCGATTTTTTTTTCTGCACAATTGTATCATAAATTATTGCATGACATACTGAAATACAAGTAACCATAAGTACTTTTAAAAAATCCTATCGACAAATATAATCTCGTGTTACTCCATTTTACATATTTTGAATTTCAAGAGCATATAAACATGTTGTAAAAAAAATAGTAATATTTGCCTTGTTTAATTTTCTTCGTTTAAATAAGTCGAAGAATACTATTCGAAAATAGCGGTGCTCAAAAGAAGGAACCGTGCGAGTCCTGCGAATATTTTACAACTTTGCATTGTCAAGTGCTTCGCCAGCGCTCTTTTCACTTAGTTTTTCTAGCCTACCCCCCTTCCCACACACACACACACAAATGGCAATTCATTTAAATTACTAAAATGCCACATAGTACTTTATTTTAATAATCAAATGTATAAATAATATAGAAGGTAACCATTGAAAAAAAATAAATTATAAGAGGATATGTTTGGTTTTACACAACAGTTTATAGCAGCAAATGCTCAAATTCTTTTTAAAAGTATATTGAAATTTGTCTAAAAGCTTGAATACTTGATAGTAAAAAGTCATAAAAGAGTGGAAAATTGCAGGATATTTCTACTTTTTAATAAATAGAAAATATTACACAATTGATAATATATTACTTCCTTAGATTTTTGAAAGGAATTTAATCATTTTGCGTGTAATTTCTGTTTTTTCATAGTGATGAAGTTAAGTTTTAGATTTGTTATTTCGAAGCAAAAATTAGTAATTATGCTTTCTTAATGTTCACACACTGACATGCAAATACTTGTTGTGATTCGTTTCAGGATGTCCGAAGTTTTATTGTAACAAGTTTTAAATTCTTAAATATTAAGTTTAATGTACATATTTTATATATCTTCAGGTTATACTGAGTATAGGTGTGGCGTGGGGTTTCTGCGCAATTCTGACAGCAACAAATGTTTTTCCAGAAGGGGATCCTGCTCGTACTGATCTCAGACTGTCTGCTCTAAACAAAACATCCTGGGTTCGTGTACCTTATCCAGGTATATTTATTTTATTTATTTATTTATTTATTTATTTAAATTGAAACAGATCCGGTGGGTTGTATTATTTAGACTGAAGACTCTTACAAGTAAAAGTACTTTAGTCTGTGGCGGCGAATTTCGATTTTTATAGCTCATTCGATTAGTCTCATCAAGCTAAGTAATTTGCTACCTCACATATAGGCTATTGAGTTTTTGGTAATGATAGGGGGCCGGAAAAACGTGCAATCTTGCTAGCCTGTGCGGACGTGTGTGTTAGAACTCCTGCAAATGACCGGCTAAGCGCCTCCCCCGGGATCTGCGGGCCAAGCGCCCTTGACCGATTCGGATGTGTGAATGTCTCAGCTACAGTTTGAGGTAAACAGCATGTATTTTGGCCTATTATTAGTTGTTTAATATGCATTTCATTAAATTATCTTCTCCCATTACTATCTGTTTGCCTGTCCAAGCCACTGCCTGATGATTTAATTATAATCTTAATTCATTCTTAAAAAAAAAAAAATTTCATGCAAACTGTTTTGTATAACTATGTAATATATTTTAAACTTCATTTTGAGGTATCTTTAAAAGCTGTACTTCAAATAGTTAAGTATTTATGTAGCTGTTAACTAAATAATTTCGCTTCTTTCACCCGCGTGGTTCAGGGCATGACCTTGAAAAATCTGGTTATCTGGGCCATATATTAAGATATATATTCCAGATGATTATGTCCTCTTTCGCCGAACGAATTCCCCAGGTACCCTGTTGTTTCCTCTGACAGCCCCTACGAGCGAATGGAGATGACAGGGAAGCAAAATAAAACGTGTTTGAAGAAACACGAAAAACTGAACTTCAAAAATGGGACATTTCCGAACCCTTTTCAGAAAAAATATCTTCCCCTTAAAAACGATTAGGCCACTAATTACAAGATTTCGTCCAAAGATGTTCGAGGTGACTATTAATTTCAAGATGACACTTCTCAAACCATTAAGTAAGAAAAGCAATAAACTAAACCATTAAGATAAATCCTTTCTTGTTGATTATCTTTCTTATCAGTTCAACTTGGAAAATTACATGAAATTGTATTTCTTCAGCAAAGAGGAAAGTGGTCTTTTTACGTTAAAAACATATTTATTTTATATAAGTACAATTTTTCTCAATTTTAATGCTTGTATTTTATATGCGTCTGAAAGAAAAGTCAAAAATTGGTATAGTTTTCTGACAATTAATGATGAATTTGCAACTATCTTCTTTGCTAAAATAATTAAGAAATATTTTATCTCGCATATTTAATGCATTGATGATAATAATAATAATGATAACTACAATAATAATTATACTACTACTAATAATAATAATTATACTAACAATAATTATATAGCATTATTATAGAGAAATCTTTGATAAACACGCTGAAATAGACAGTTTTTAAATCGAAGAATTATTTAAAGAGATTTTTAATATTAAAGTCGGCCAGAATCGTTCCATTAAAAAAAATTTTAAGAACAAAACAATGCATAATTTTTTTTTTTTTTTTTTTTTTTTTTTTTGTAGGGATATACTTCTCAAGCTACACTGAGAAAAATGACACTTTCAAATCTGAGCAAATCGATGTTTTCATTTTGTTATGAAACTTTTTGTTTCAAATAGGACGACCCAATGATTTCAATTCTGAAATACCAGAAATTCTCAGAATATTTAAACATGGACATATTCAAAACTGAAAACATAGAGGTCAGTTTATACTCATAATCATTTTTGAAACATGGACATACTCAAAAATGATTAGAATCAGTTCAAACACATTTTTGAAACATGGAAATATTAAAAATTAAAGACATAGATGTCAATTTATATTCATTTTTGAAAGATGGACATACTCAAATATGAGTACATTATGTTTTATTCTTATGTGTGTGCATGTTTACAGAAATGAATATATACATGTTTCAAACTTGAGTCATTTTGATTCAAAGCTATTTTGACTATGTAACATACTCAGATTTGAGTACTTTTTGATCAGTTTTGAAAATGTCGTTTATAGAGTGTAGCTGTGTGCAAACTGCGCTTATTTTTTAAATTTAATTCTTTAGAGCTCTTTTTTTTCAATTTTTTATTCAAATTTTCATTATTTCAATATTTTTTTTTCATATTTAGAAAAGGTCATTTTTTTTATGCTGTTACCAATTTGTAAAACTGCGCAAAGAATTATATTTCCTCTCAAATAAAAAATGTATTTACACGTAATTATTAAAAAAAATCCCTGACGGTTTGGCCTACAGGCACAGGTAGATTTCGAAGACGCAGACCGTGGGGCGCCTGTTTGTTGGGAATTGCGGAGCAAATGACCTTTTTGCCATGATGCGGCAGTTGGAACCGCCTACTTCGAAACCTAACTTGTTTGCAGGCGAAGCCAGCAGGGATTTTTTTTTTTTTTTTTTTTTTGCTATAAGAGTTGGTTCTATAAAAAACTTGTCAATATAAAAGTTTTAGATAATATTAAGAGGATTTATATTATAAATTTAAGCGGATTTGAAGTCTTGGGAATTGACGAAGTTATCAATTTTTTTCTTCTAAACCCCCCCTCGCGCCCCCACCCTTGGAGCCATTTTTAATTATATCAAAAATCTGCCATACATAAATTTTCGGCCCTTCTCCTAGAAGTAATAATAACTTCAAACGGATTCGATACGTATCATAATTAAGAAATTATGGGGTTTTTTCTACTTTCGCAAAAAGCCTCCCCCTTGGTTCGATTTTGCCCATTAACGAACTTGACCGAGATTTTATGACCCTTGATTTCATGTATCAGTTTCAAAAAGATGCGGGAGTTGGAACCGCCTACTTCGAAAAATAACTTGTTTGCAGGCGGAGCCGACATTTTTTTTTTGTTTCTAATTTTATTTTGCTATAAGGGTTGGTCATATAAAAACTTGTCAATATAAAAGTTTTAGATAATATTAAGAGGATTTATAATAAATTTAAGCGGATTTGATATGTTGGGAATTGACGAGGTTATAAATTTTTTTCTTCTAAAACACACCCTCCCCCCCCCCCTTGGGGCCATTTTTAATTATATCAAAAATCTATCATACATAAATTTTCGGCCCTTCTCCTAGAAGTAATAATAATTTCAAACGGATTCGATACATATCATAATTAAGAAATTATTTAATAAAGGATGTGCAACAAGAGAAAGAGGCAACTATGCGAATGCTCAGAGTAGGGAGCTCAAGAGCACCAGCATCGAAAACTAAATACAGAGAATTAAATGAAAAGATTGCAAGTTTAAAACGTAGTTTGATAAATGGCACCATTGATTTACATAATTATATTAATTCAATATCCTATTTAATACATTTGGTTGACTAGTCCTGTTTTGTTTTTCGAAATAAATACATTCTGTCTGATTTTCTGTCTATTTGATATGTACTATATTTATGAAATGATTATTTTGAAGCTAAGTGAAGATTTTATACATAACTAATAAGATAATTAACGATATATATATATTTTTTATATAGCAGTTTTTATTATGAGTATCTACCTTGTGAGAAGTTTAAATTAGTGCTTATTTTCAAGTAAACATTTTAGTAAAATTTATCATTTATATTATATCACATAACAATAAGACACGGCATAAAATAAATTAAAAGTACACAATTTCGAAGCAAATCGTGATGTCCTATCTAAATGATATCTATCATCTACCTACGTATAGGGGGGTTCGTCAGAAATTGACCGGTGGCCAATGATTTTTTAATTCTACAATGGAAAATAAATGCGCAGTTGCTGACGAAATTTCATTTTGCAACCATTACCGTAAATATAAATAATGTAGAAAATGAATAAGGAAAAAGTTTCCGAATTACTAAACTCATACCTCTTATATATATATATATATATATATATATATATATATATATATATATATATAGGAAATTTACAGAAAAATGTTTAGCAATTTTATTGGAAAAAAGTAATTGGATAAAAGTCTATTAAACTGTTAATAGCAGTGAAAATATTGTACTAAAAATATGAAATTAGCCTCGCATTATTTGAAACACAACATCCAGAAAAATGCACGAAAATTACAGTAATTAAACTAGTGGTACCACATAATACTAGCCATATCCAATGTCCAGTGCCCGTTTTGGCACGAAAAATGGCAATTTCTAGAACTTGTTTTGTATCTTCTAGAACTTGTCTGTATTTAATTTCTCATGAAGCTAGATAAGTCTCTTCAATATTTTATTGCAATATTTTCCCTTTTCTAAGGTTATTAAAAGAGAGGAGAGGGAGAAAACATATTTTATAAGAAACAAATTATTTAAAAAAATATATAAATTACTGAAGCATTGAAATCCAAACTGGCTTCTTTCTGACATATTCACAAAGTTATTGTTCATGCACAAAATAAGCAGTTATTCTTCTTCATGGACTGAGGAATCGGAAAGCATTTTTCATATTTTTATAAAGACAAAATACCATTCAGAATATGCCGTCCAAATTGGCGTTTTAAGCCGAGTTTCTGGATTCTACAACCCGGGAAATGTTGTTTTGAGACAGCAATTAATTAGAACTCAATATGATATACAATTATAGAAAATGTAAAATACTGTTCGACTTCAAATTACCCCAATAGTCATGCCTGAAAATTCCTTACATTTATGTATAAAATGAGTCGGTGAATATATATTTTGAGTTACTGAGTGAGGGAAAATATTTAAAAAACCACCTTAAGTGTTATAGAAACTTTCTAATTCGCATTTCAGAGAAAGAAAAATATCAAGTGAATGAAAATTAGAATTGTCTAATAGTAAATTGGTACAGCGCACTCAGAAAATGGCACGAAACAGTTTTGTACTAATTACGTTTAAATAAAACTCAAACTGTATTTCTCATATAATGCGAGCACTTTTTAATCAGTTTAATATTTAGAAATACACACAAATTTTGATCTGAAGATATTTGTTTTAAATGGAACATTTTTATTTTAATCACACGTTTTATTTCAAGGAATCATCGTATATGATAAGATTAAAATCTTGAAATTTTATTACTTTACTAATTCGATTCATTCATACTTATAAATTATCATTAAAATAAAGAGAAATTTTCATCTTTTAATAACATATCATTGATATATCGCTGCATAAATATGGTACTACCAAAATTGTTTCGCCCATACTAATAGTATTGCAAAGAGTAATTTTTCAATATAATCATAATCCAGCATAACATTTGTATTTTAATTCATATGCTGCTAATTATTATGCTCGATACAAGTATTGTGTTAAATCAACCGTGGTTTAAATCAACTGGTTCCTCCCCCCCCCCTTTTTTTTTAAAAAAAAAGAACAATTCTTATACAATGTTTCTCCCCTTTTTTGTAATTTAATTTTCCATTTTTAGGGTTAAAATAATCTTTTTTCTACAACCAACACTATATATAGTAAGTCTAAGGTCATGCTTGTATGTATATTAGTATGAAATTTAACATGCATTAATGAACCTATCGGGTTCAAAGAGTTATCTTAAAACATTGTCAACGCGTATAAACATATGCACACAACATGATACAACTGACAGAAAATAATATAGATAAAAAATATTCAACATTTAGCATAAAATGTTTTCTCTCTCTCTTTTTTTTCCCTTTTTTTAATGGGATTATTTACAGCAATTAGTAACATAAGATGCTCTTAAAGTATTTGGTCATATTAAAAGAAAATTTTCTCGATTGGGAAGATTATCCTTTAACAATTCGAAAAAGAATACGCAAGATATGAAATTGAATAAAATGATATTCAAAAATTGGGTGCCAGTTACAGCATTTTAGTAACACCAGTGTATTTTTTTTTTTTTTTGTTACTTACTGAATTTAAAGGCCAAAAATGTTGACTTACAGTTGTCTTTTTAAAAAAAAAAAAAAAAAAAAAAAAAAAAAAAAAAAAATCGCATTTTTTTAAAAAAATTAAGTTCAGATACTGAGATTTATACAAAATAGTTAGCCAATCGGGTGATACTGTCTTGAAGAAGAATTAGTTTATAATTTTAAAGTATTGTTTAGGTCAAGAAGAAAATATTAACATGTTCAGTGAACTGATTTTTGCTTTAAAAAGTTACTGCGTGGCCAATGTATCCCAAATCTATTATTGGTGGGAGTTTGTATAAATAAAATCGCAACAAGAGATTGCTTAATAAAAAAACGTTTATATCTTTTTTTTAAATTTTAAATAAAAATTCTGTTGAATAATATGTAAATATTTACTTCTAAGTAAAATAATAATAAGATATATTTAAAGGCTCTTTAACACAACAAATCCCATTATCTTGAACGAAAGAGGAAAATAAGGGAAAATCAGGCTTGCTTGAGACATCAAGGTTTCCTAAAAAATAATGACTAAAAATATATAATTGTATTAATGCTTAATTTTGTCATGTAAAATAAATGTGTATTACAAGAAAGCCCAACGTAGAAAGCATTAGTATGAAATAAGTTTAAATTTCAGCATATTTAGGTGCATATGACTTATTTTATAGAATATTAAAGTCATAAAAATGTAATCAGAAGATCGTGAAGATTCCTATGTTCAATAATTCGCAAAATTTGGGGTTGGGGGGGGGGGGGAGATTCGGGTCGTACCCGACCCAAACACGAAATACTTCAACCGGCAATCCGACCCGAGCCCGACATAAAATGAAAGTAAATCATGTTTTAATGCAATGAAAAGTAATCTACAATTATATCTCTAATACCAATTTTATGTTTTATACAATAAAATGGACTAATCTATATTTTTAATATTCAATTATAGTAAAACCTCTGAATAGAAACTTCGGCATCGTTGAATAGAGTTCTGCATCGTGTCGGGTTATCCCTAACTTTCTTTTTCGGGTCAGGATGACTTTAATTTTCTTTCTGTGGGTAGGTTTCACCCAAGAATAATTCTTGCGTGTCATAGTAAGTTTTTTTGCAAGTTGGATTGTTGGGCTTTTCACAAAAAGTTTCAGCAGAATTATGTTTCAGATGAAAATAAATACCTATTTCAATCTAAATAAGCATATATTTAATTTACTGCATGAGAGTACTTTATAAAAAAAATGTGATCACAAATTATTCCTTCTTTAAGAACCATTTATTCTTCTCGGAATATGAAAATTATTACCAACAATTCGTCTATCAAACAAACAAAATTACATGTATCGTATTTGTGATAATTTATGCACACATACACTCGCACATGTGTGTGTAGATTAGGAAGTGCCCACTAATCAGAGATATATTTAAGCGTACGAGTATTTAGGAATTGAAAAAGTATTCGTTGAATAAAGGTGTCCGCTTTTCGGGAGTTTTATTGTATATAGATTTTTAACCTGAAAAAATATCGTGAAAATTACTTTGAAAAATCTCGTCAACCCGAACCCAACTCGCAAGAGTCAAAATCCGAAAAAGACCCGAACTCGAAACAATGAAAGTCAACCCAAACCCGGATCAAACCATTGACTAGAAATATAATTTATTTATTATTTTATTATTTATTTAATATTTATATTTCTAGTCAATGGATCCAACCCGCGACGAAAATATGTAGCGACAATCCGACCCGAACCACGAGTTCGGCCAGGTGCGGGTAACCCGACGCAGTTGAGAATTCTAATCCAAACCGCTGAATTTTATTTACCGTTTCTTTTCATTTGAGGGGGAGGGGGGGGGGGGGAGGAGAAAATGTTTGAAGAAGTTTCCTTTTTTTTTATCCAGTTTTACGATTCTCCAAAAATAATAAATTATTTGTAAAACACCTTAATACAATCAAAGAAGTTATATTTATTCGTAAATTTACGAAATTAGTCGAAATTCTTATTTGGATATCAAGAAATCCAGTATATATTTTTCCTCTATAAAGACAAGAAATTACCTTCGATAAAATAGTGTCAAAGTCTATTTTCAATCGATTATAACTCAATATGTAATAAATTCATCAATAACTTAAAATTGCTGTTTGATTCCAAATCATTGGCATATAGTTATGGCTGCAATTTTAAGCATTTAATAATAAAAAAAATACATAAATAAATGAATAAATAAAAGACTACGGAACGGATATGTATTGACATATGTGGATACGTATATATGTGATAAATATTATATGTATATGTAATAAAAATGTTTAAAAATCTGAATTGTATTTTATTTCAAAAACAATAAAAACGTAAAAGATGCTTCCGAAAAATTTTCAACAGGAAAAAAGGTAATGTGAGAATATAGATTGAATATATACGCGGAGAAAGATAGATTGGTACTTCGGTGATTTGAAACATTATACGTATCAAGTAAAGTTACCCCCTAATGACAATTATTCAACTAATCGATTACAGTTTTGGAGGAAGTTTGGAGCGACCCGACGGAATCAGTTTAGAGGCGAATCAAAATGGCCAGCTTGGTTTTTTTTTAGGATAAAAAAAAGAGTCTCTCTCAAGAACTTTCGTCAGGTATTTTCCTACCGGAAGTATTTGATTGATAGAGACGTATTACTGCTTCGGCGAGTCCGGACTTTACCATTCCAGATTCCCGAGTGGGTTCGTTGCCTCAGGGGGTTGCCATGTAGGTTTTAGCGTGGTGCCGTGTAGTATAATTACCAGGAATAAGGTAAGGGGTGTATGCATTATCTTCCCTGCTCACTATCTGAGGCAGGTTTTGTTATTGTTGTTATTTACGCTGGCTTCCGGAACTAATTCAAGCAGGGGTTCGTTAGCTTAGTGTTGCTATGGTCATTGATGCGAAGGTTATTTTCCAAGGGGTGGAAGGGAATCATTCTGCAATCTTTTGAAAGATTTGTTTTTATAGTTACGTATTTTTTTTTTTCTGCTTGCTTTGGGGGGGAGGGGAATTTGTTTTTCCTAAAAAAAAAAAAAAAAAAAAAAATATAACTAAATGTCTATTTAAAACTTTATTACGCTTTCTTACGTAAAATTTTAATCAGTTAAGAGATTTTCAGTTTTTTTTTTGTTTATCATAAGAGACGGTAGTCTCTTGAGTGACGCAGCGAAAAACCGAAAACCGTAAGCCCAAAACCGAAGATTCCGTCACTCTCATATATACAGCTAGCAGGACATCAAAGGAAAATCGAAACGCCGACATTTAATATCTCAGTAAATATGAGGCATACCGTTTCGATTTTTTCACATTAGTCTTATATCTATGGCCTAACTCTATCCTGAAATTTATAGATTTCTACATGCAGTAGATTTTGAGATCTGGAAACCAATTTTTAAGCGAAAATGGAAAATGTAATGGTGTAATGGGCACAGAGGTGTTATCTCGAAAATGGATCGAACGATTTTTTTTAAATTAATATATTATATTAATCGCTTTTAGATGAAGAGAGTAAGATTTTGAGCTAACGTAGGAAAACTCTTGTTTTTTATATAATCCAGCTTCAAAATCGGACTCTTTTCTTATGCTTTTTTCTGGTAGACTAACATTAAAGATTTTCGGCCTTTTCACCCTTTTTTATTCCTGCGCGGTCAGGATGTTCATGGGTATCACGGTTATAGTTAAAGGCGATTTCGCAATCATATGTGGCTGAAGAACTATTTAGATTTTTTTTTTTTTTAATATGAAAACAGTTTATTATACATTCCAAAATATGTATTAAATTAAATTATGGTTAAATTTTTTTTCTTTCTTGTTCGGATGCAAATAATTCATATTTTTAATCTGCATTTGGTAGAAAAATGAATTATCTTTAATTTTAAAAACGAGAAATTCGTAATTACATGTATAAAATTAGATTGTATTTATTATTGGTATTTATGATTTCAAAATTTTTAATAAGAAATTGTTTTTTTGCTAGTATACAGTGGGCAAAGTCTCTAACCATGCCAACCAACCAATCGGTTGATTATCTGACTGATAGTTTAGGTCGGTCGCGGGAATATCGGATTCTGCATCGCACCTATCACGTAACCAACCGGAAGTGGTCCATCATGTGATCAGAGCTGCGCCGGAGATAATAGCGCCTGGATTCAACTAGAGCTCCTATAAGCCTTAGATTCAACCACAGCCAGTTGACATTTGAACGAAGTATTGCTAGTTTGGCGAAGTATAAAAACATTAGCATATCTAAAACAATTTATTGAATTTTGGTGGTAATTTAATAAATAATGAAAAAAAAACTTTGAACACCGGTAGAACAGTGATGATGCTTAATTACTCTGATTGAAATTTTAATGGGTGGGGTTCAAATAGAGTTGCAAAGACTAGAAAAACCCCGGTTTAAACCTGGGAATAAACCGGGTTTTTTGGAAATAAACTTGGTCTTTTGGGAATAAGCCAGTTTTTTGCAACTATAGGTTCAAAGAATGTTCGCCCCCCCCCCCCCCCCATGACAAGAAGGTTAACACTTTCGATTTTGAGCCTTCAAATTATCATAGCATGTAATACTATTAAGGATTTACCTGCATATAAAATTTCAAATGTCAATGACTATTTTAAAACACATAATCATAAATGTTATTTTTTTCTTAGGGAGCGGAGCTTTAAATTATCTTCTCTTAAAGATTTCTATAAAGGAATATTTAAACAGGTTTACTATTCAAAATGTATCTACCTACAAAATTCTAGCATCAATGAGAATTAAAAAAAACTGATTTTTATTTATTTATTTTATTTTATTTTATTTTATTTTTTTTTTGGGGGGGGGGGGGGTATCCAGGAGCCTCCAAAGATCATTTTTGAGAAATGTTTACTGCACCCCAATAGAAGAAATATGCGATTTAATTGCATTTTATTTGTAGGTACAGTACCACTGCATCCTATTTTGTGAAAATTTTTCTAGTGTTTAATAATGATCATGAAATTAAAATCTTCCAACTTGCAAAGATCATGCCACATACAATTGTTTTTACTGTTTAGCTAAAAACACACAAATTTGCCCTGTTTTAAAACAATTACCCAATTATGGGAGATTAAAAGATATTATCACACTTTATTTTTAGCACAATCAACTGATCGGTAAATAAATAAGAGTAGTAACTTTTCCAACTGAGTGCAAATTTATCCAGGACAGGAATCGAACCTAGAAACTTTGGATTTAATTGAAAATGCTCTTCAAATTTTAAGTTATCTGGATGACACAAGTCTACACAGTATTCACTCAGACAACCCATTGCTAATTACAAAGTGAATATTAAGTTAGCAGCAGTGGTGTAGCTACACATTCTGCGCCCTGGAGCAAGTAAAAATGGTATGCCCGTTTGTCTGTTCTGGTAAAAAAAATTTTAGGTTTAAAAATCATTTTTTATATTCTCATTTCGATTTCAAAGCTTACTTTTAAAGTGTTTTAACAATAAGTTATTCAACGTAATAAATACAAATAAAATACTAAAATGAACTATAACCACAGTATTAGCCACAGTAGTTTAGCTTTGGCTTAGCTGTTATTACTTATTAGTTTGTCTTTGGCTTGGCTCTTATTTATTAGTTTGTCTCGACAGCTAAAATTTCACATTTTATAATTTTTATATCAATACTTCAGGTAAGAATGCTTTTTAACTTGATTATTTCCTGTATTTATAATAATTTTTTGTTACTAACATTCTTATGTTTTAATGCGTGCAAAATTTAAGATTGGCGAAAAAGCTGTGTGAAACTGCTAATCTATTTTATTAATATAGTATTATTGATCAATAATACCGCACCACGTTGGTGCGATTTTTTTCCTCTGCCGGCGAAAACTTTTTTTTAAATATTAGTTACAAATAGCATGCAATAATTGCACGTGGATTTTTTTTATTTCAATATAAAAATAAAATAGCGTAACTAATGAAATAGTTTCTATTATTAAAAAAATAAATAAAATAAATAATTGATAGTTTGATGTAAATAAATATTGATATACATAAAAAAAAATATCAGTTTATTTGTTTGTTTTATTAAGAATAAAGTTTACATATTTATATTTTGCTCTGTCAAGGGTCGATCCAGGTAAAATTTGGGGAAAAATCAATTTAATAAAACGGACCTCTTCACAAAAATCAATTTGATAAAATGGGCATCTCCACAAAATTCTTTTTACTAAAATAGTTCCTTTCACAAAATTCTATTCCATAAAAACTTACTATTTATTAAATATTTATTATTTTGTGATGTTTTAAAATGTGTAATTTGTAAACAAACAAGTTCACTTGAGAGGAAAATTTCAGCAAAGTGATTGTAAATGTAAAAAGTTTTTGTTAATAAGTACTTTGTTCTAATTTGAGTAACTGAATTTCAACTTTTGTTACAAAATGTTATTTTTCACTAAAATATAATAAATTTCACAAAAGTAACCTTTACTTTTCACAAAATGGGCCCCAAGAAAAATAACTGAACAGATGTGTTACACTCACGCTAAAATGTAAACAAAAGATTGGCGACTGTTTGGATGGCACGATTTCCAAGACTGCTTCCAAGCTACTAAATAAAAGCTTAATAGCCAGGTTGCCATAAAAGAAAAAACAGTCCCCAAAGTTTGGAGACTTTTTTCTTTTTTAACCGATTAAATTTTTTTTTTTTTTAGCGTGAGTGTAAAGCATGCATCGACCCTTGGCTGTCCTCTTAAAAAAAAAAATAAAATAAACGCAGTTAAATAAATGTTTCCTAAAAAAAACCCACCCTATTACTACATAAAATATTTTACTAAAGTTTGCTTTGTTCTGTTTTTCCGCACCATTTCCAATAATAAAAACAGTTAAAAATACCTAAGGAGTGCTTATTTAGTTTTAAAACAAATTAACAATTGCAGAATTCTGAGAAAACATAGCTTCATTTTTACAGATTTTGTTATATAAGAATTTTAGAATGACCTACATAAATTATTTTTTATGCTAAACCATTAATATGTACTAAAATGTTCCATTTTCAATACAAAATTCAGTACAATCATCATTAAATATATCACTTGCAATAAGCCTGTATTATGCCTTGAAATGTATTTATTTCAATAAATTGATTTATCTTTTGTGCCATGCTGTCGAAAATTCAAAGAAAAATTTATGTAAATGGTTTTTTTTGCATCATACTATCCATTTGCATACATTTCACTTAGTTTGGATACTATGATGCAAAATAAACCTTTACATAAATTTTTCTTTCAATTTTCGACAGCATGGCACAAAAGATAAAACAATTTATTGAAATAAAGAACCTTTTAGTAGCTTTTTCGCCAATTTTAATTTTGCACCCATTAAAACATAAGAATGTTAGTAACAAAAAATTATTATAAATACAGGAAATAATCAAGTTAAAAAGCATTCTTACCTGAAGTACAGCGCCTAGAATACATAGTGTGGAAACCGGCAAATGGTGTAATTAGAGTTGCAAAGGGCGGAAAAAAACGGGTTTATTCCCGGGAATAAACCGGGTTTTTTGGGAGGGAAATATTGAAAATTCCTGGGAGTTTTCAGAAAGTTTTAGACATGAAATTTTTAATTTGTAAAAAACAATGTTTTTTACAAATGTAAACAAAACGAATAACACAAATGCAGAAAAATAGCACAGTTTACATGAAAACGCACGACATACATGGTTAAGCTGCAGAAATATTAAGTCAGATAATTAAAATATCATAAGTAATTTGATATTTTAATCGTGGATAAGTAGAAAGTGCGAGAGGCAGATGACAGATTCATCTTGCCTGACATGACTATAAATATCACCCTGTTCTCTGATTCAGACAATGTAAACAGAAATAAAAACGAACAAAACTAATAGAAATTAATGCAAAAATGCGCTATCTCACAAACAAATTCATATAGAGTATGCCTGAATAGTAAATATGCCAGCTAACAGAAGATAAACAATTTTAATTTTTAAAGAAATATTCAAATTTTTACAAATTCACAGCCACCATTGTTTTGAATCAAGTGAGCTATAATAAATCATAAAAACTTAGAGCACAAAATCCTGAGTTTTGTGAATTCATAATGAAAAACCTATTTTATACTTTTCAGAACAGTGCTTGAAATTTCTTAAAAATAAACTGAAAAATACTAGTTTTGTTTACTTTCAAAACTCCTTCAAAATTTCCAATATTCCCCAAAATTCCGGGTTTATTCCCAAAAATTCCCGGGTTTATTCCCGTCCCTCAAAAACTGCGGGTTTTTTGCAACTCTAGGTGTAATGCTTTAAAAAGTGCTAAAAAGTTGTAGCCTATAAATGTGCAACGGTGCTCCTACGAAGCCTACGATAATGTTGCAACCAGAGACAAAAAAATTGCGTATCACGTTTTTTAGCCATGCTTTCCTAATTTAAAAAAAAAAAAAAACTTATAAAAATCACTAAGTCATCACTAAGTAATCACTAAGAAAATAATATAATTTAAGTATTTAAAATACTTACCACCAGCCGAAACATTCTAATACAATGTCAAGAGCTAGCAGATGGCGCTGCGAACCCATCCTAATATTTTCAGCAACGTTGTACATTTATTGGATACAATTTTTTAGTACTATTTTGTAGCCGGTTTCCACACTATGTATTCTAGGCGCTGTACCTGAAGTATTGCAATAAAAATTATGAAATGTGAAATATAAAAATTTAGCAGTCAAGACAAACTAATAAGAGGCAAGCCAAAGCTAAACTATATGAATAAGTGATATAAGCATAAGCAGATCCATAAGCAACCGATTGGTTGGTTGGCATGGCTAGAGACTTTGCCCACTGTATACTAGCAAAAAAAACAATTTCTTATTAAAAATTTTGAAATCATAAATACCAATAATAAATACCAATCGAATTTTATACATGTAATTACGAATTTCTCGTTTTTAAAATTAAAGATAATTCATTTTTCGACCAAATGCAGATTAAAAATATGAATTGTTTGCATCCGAACAAGAAAGAAAACAAGAACGAAAAATCATGCGTCAAGCATAGATTATGTAACACTTTCCAACGCTTCCAAAATAATTTTACGAATCATACTCTTTTATAAGCTAAAAGATAACATCTAAGTAATCCGAATACTTTATTCAGCCCTGTATAGGATCTATAGATTTGTATATATACTACATAGGATGCTAAATTTTAGTTCAGTTAGGAAACACGTAGCACAGTTTAAAATTCTCCGTCTGGAGTTAAACAATACGGAAATGTGTTCCCGAACTTTTGTACTTCCCTGTATAGGATCTACAGAATTTATACACACCACGTAATATACAAAAAGCGATTTAAAATTAAAATCGCATTCAGTAACTTAAAACGCACTTCCAGGAATTATTGTTAACATACAGTAGAGAATTCTTTTGTGTGTCCCTGTAAATGAACGATGACTGCTATACACACAATATTCTGTAGTAAGTCTCTTGTAATGAACCTTATATAAATTTCAATGCGTTTAAAATAGTGAAACATTATTTAAATAAACCGCAGACGATTTTTCTCCATAGACATAATGTAACGGAATTCTTTTGACTGTCCCTGTAAAGTAAGTATAAGTGCTATGCACACCCTATTCCATATTAAGCTTCTTCTAATGCACCTTAGTGATATATATAAATTTCAATGCGTTTAAATTATTGAAACATTATTTAAATAAACCGCAAATGATTTTTCCCCATAGACCGCAATGTAACGGAATTCTTTTGAGTGTCCCTGTAAAAAAACTATAAGTGCTACACACTTCCGTTGAAATAGGGAACATGCTATAGATAACGATTATAACATATAAAATTTGCAGGGCAATCCGAGCATATTTACGGGAGTTAGAGCACGGACAGACGGCAGACGGCAGACGGCAGACGGCCAGACGGCCAGACGGCAGACGGCCAGACGGCCAGACGGCAGACGGCCAGACAAACCGAAGTCATAAACACTTTTCAACTAGGTTGGAAAGTGTTAATAAGGAGACTCATAAGGTTAGACCCCTTGACTCATATTACCTTTATTTTTAACCTCATCGACAAAATTAATACTTTTTATGTACCGGATTGACAATACATTTTTTTATCGCCCGATAGACAAAATTCTTGATTTTTATGCACCCGTTTGATGAAATTTGGGTTTTTTACGTGCAAACTTAACGAAATTAATGTTTTTTCATGCCCGATCAACGAATTTTTTTTTTTATGCAAGCGTTTGATGAAATTTGCATTTTTCATTTGCTAATAAATGAAATTCATGATTTTTACCGGCCTGTTTGATGAAATTTATAATATTTTCTCCCCCTATCGAGAAAATTCATGTTTTTTCTGTGCCGATCGATGAAATTCCTGATTTTTATGCTGCAAAATGACGAAATTTGCAATTTTTTCAGACTAATTGGTATCTAATGCAGTTTAATTCATTCGACTCGACAATTTTTATGCACCTCATCGACAAAATTCATACTTTTTACGGGCCGGATTGACAAAAAAAATTTTATCACCCGATTGCCAAAATTCTTAATTTTTATGCACCCGTTTGAAAAAATTTGTGATATTTACGTGCAAACTTTATGGAATTAATGATTTTTTCATACCCGATCAAAGAATTTTTTGATTTTCATGCGACCGTTTGATGAATTTTGCGATTTTCATGTGCTAATAAATGAAATTCATGATTTTTACCCGCCTGTTCGACGAAATTTATAATCTTTTCTCCCCCTATAGAGAAAATTCATGTTTTTTTTGTGCCGATCGATGAAATTCATGATTTTTGCACATTGATCAACGAAATTCCTGATTTTTATGCTGCAAAATAATGAAATTTGCAATTTTTTCAGAGACTAATTGGTATCTAATGCAGTTTAATTCATTCGACTCGACAATTTTTACGCACCTCATCGACAAAATTCATACTTTTTACGGGCCGGATTGACAAAAAAAAAATTTATCACCCGATTGCCAAAATTCTTGATTTTTATGCTACCGTTTGATGAAATTTGTGATTTTTATGCTACCGTTTGATGAAATTTGTGATTTTTACGTGCAAACTTGACGAAATTAATGTTTTTTCATGCCCGATCAACGAATTTTTTAATTTTTATGCGAGTGTTTGATGAAATTTGTGTTTTTCATGCGCTAATAAATGAAATTCATGATTTTTATCCGCCTGTTCGACGAAATTTATGATCTTTTCTCCCCCTATCGACAAAATACATGTTTTTTCTGTGCCGATCGATGAAATTCATGATTTTTACGCTGCCAAATGACAAAATTTGCAATTTTTTCCGAGATTAATTGGTATCTAATACAGTTTAATTTATTCGACTCAACATCGACAGGATATATTGATTTTAGTTTCAAAATTCACCACCAGGGGCCGCTTTCCTCTCTCGGGTTCTATGTGCCCAATCACCACGCAGTATGGCTTATTCGACTTGAAATCCACAGCCTCAAAGATTTCAGCTATGTCTGCATAGTACAGAGTGCGCCCCCTGATGGTGGAAGATGGAACTAATGGATTTTGCAGCTAACTCGAGTTCTATGGGTCCGATCACAATGCAGTTTGGTTCGACTCAGCATCAACAGGATATATAGATTTTAATTCCAAGTTTCACTACCAGGGGGCGCTTTTCTATCTTGGGTTCTATGGACCCGATCACGACGAGGTATGGCTCATTCGACTCCAAATGGATAGCCTCAAAGATTTCAGCTATGTTTGTATAGAACAGAGTGCGCCCTCTAGTGGTGGAAGATGGAACTAACGGATTTTGTAGCTAACTCGAGTTCTATGGGTCCCATCACAATGTAGTTTGATTCATCGACAGGATTTATCGATTTTAGTTCCAAAATTCACCACCAGGGGGCGCTTTCCTTTCTTGGGTACTATGGGCCCAATCACGACGAGGTATGGCTCATTCGACTCTAAATCGACAGCCTCAAAGATTTCAGCTATGTTTGTATAGAACAGAGTGCGTCCCCTGGTGGTGGAAGATGGAACTAACGATTTTTGTAGCTATGGGTCCCATCACAATGCAGTTTAATTTATTCAACTCGGCATCGACAGGATATATCGATTTTAATTCCAAATTTCACCACCAGGGGGCGCTTTCCTATCTCGGATTCTATGGGCCCGATCACGACGAGGTATGTCTTATTCGACTCGAAATCGACAGCCTCAAACATTTGAGCTATGTTTGTATAGAACAGAGTGCGCCCTCTAGTGGTGGAAGGTGGAACTAACAGATTTTGTAGCTAACTCTATTTCTATAGGTCCCATCACAATGTAGTTTGATTCATCGACTCGACATCGACAGGATAAATCGATTTTAGTTCCAAGTTTCACCACCAGGGGGCGCTTTCCTATCGGGTTCTATGGGACCGATCACGACGAGGTATGGCTCATTCGACTCCAAATCGACAGCCTCAAAGATTTCAGCTATGTTTGTATAGAACAGAGTGTCCCCCCTGGCGGTGGAAGATGGAACAATCGGGTTTTGCCATGCATTTTCATACTTCTAATTGTGTTACTCTCTCGCTGTATAATTTAAAAGTTGAGTCTTGGAATGTATTTATTTCAATAAATTGATTTATCTTCTGTGCCACGCTATCCAAAATCATAAGTAAAATTTATGTAAA
Organism: Maratus michaelseni; assembly: GCA_963931845.1. Classification (NCBI taxonomy): domain Eukaryota; kingdom Metazoa; phylum Arthropoda; class Arachnida; order Araneae; family Salticidae; genus Maratus; species Maratus michaelseni. The sequence goes on from OZ007599.1 coordinate 131,509,765, forward strand.
TGATTATTTTGCGTCATAGTATCCAAACAAAGGGAAATGTATGCAAGTGGATAATATGACGCAAAATAATCATTTACATAAATTTTACTTATGATTTTGGATAGCGTGGCACAGAAGATAAATCAATTTATTGAAATAAATACATTTCAATACATAATATAGGCTCAGTGAAAGTAATATATTTAAAAGTGTATTGAAAAATTAAAAGTATTGTTTGTATGTGTAAATATACTTTAGAAGACAAACCAAAAATAATTTAAATTGAATTTTAAAAGAGTCCTATTAAATTCACGTCAAGGTGTCACTCAAATTTTGATATCATTTCTTTTAAAACCCATATTTTGAATTCATGAGAGATGTGAATGAAAAAGCATCAGCGAATAAGTTCTATATATTTTTTTCATATTAAGATAATAATTGCACCTGTGAATATAAATAAAACTAAAAAGAAAATTATGATTAAAAAAAAAATTATTAACATAGCGTCACTTAAATTTGATATCATTACTTTTAAGACCCATATTTAAAATTTATAGAGCCAAAACAAAGTGCTGCGTCACAACTTTTAACCCGTTAAGGGTTTTTGTACTGATTTTTTTTACACTTAATACGAAAACATCGATTGTTTTACTACAGTTATAAACTTATAAAATAATAATAATAATAATAAATTATAATAATAGTAATAATGATAGTAATAATAATAATAATGATTTTAATTCTTAGTTCTATACTTTTATTTCTTCATCGCTTGCCTGTTTGAGCTAATCACTCTCTGGAGGGTCACGTGGAGTCCAGTCAGATGAGCCGACATTCCACCCACCCCCCCTTTTTTTTTTCTCTACGTAGGGACTTTGTCTTTTTTTTTTTTTTTCATGGCTTCTGAGTTTTTTTGTTTTTTTTTACGAATTTTAATGCTTCTATTCGAGTTTTTATTATTATTAATTTTTTTTTTAATTTTTTTTTATCTATTCATTTTTCAAATTTATTTTTTAAAGTCTTTGCCACTTTTTTTTTCAGTTTATATGAACTTAGCTATATTCGAACATTTTGTGTAACTAAGTTCCTTTTCTTTTTCTCGCATTTCCCATAAAATACTTTCAGTCTTTGCTGAAAATTCATGTTTATAGAAAAACTTGTAATTGTCTCACTTTATATCCCACATTTTAACGACTTATAAATACTTTAAGGAATTTCTAACCCAATTTGAGACTTTTGTCACCTTTTTTCAACTTTTTTCCATTTTTATTCCAAAACATTTTATATTTATGTAAAACATTTTATTCAAAATGTGCTTAACTATTTTATCCATTTTTTCTAAATTTTATCGGTACTTAATCGATTTCTTTGCACTTTTTTTTTTTTTTTTCACTCTCTTCAAAATAATAATAATTGAAAATTAATGCTTTCTTCGAGTATTTACAGAACTACAGGGAAAAAAAATAATAATAATAATTCAACATGTTCCGTTTTTTTTTTTTTTTAAGTCTTTTTTTAAACTCTGTGTTCTTCTGAACAATTCACTTTTTTTTTCGGGACTAGATTGTTTTTTTATTACACTCATTTTCTACTTTTCTCAAAATATTAATAATAATTATAATGATGATGGTAATGGTAGTGTTAATAATAAGGGTAAATAATAATCGTGAAACTTGTCAATGGCATCTACTTTATTTTGTTTTGTCATTGTTTTGTTTTTTGTCGTTGTTTTTTTTTAAAATTTATTCTCTCTCTTTCTTTCTTCTCGTCCAGTTTCAAATACCTTACTGGCTTCTAACTTTAAACTATTTCAACCACCTTAAAAATTTCTATGTCTAATTCGAACACCGAACTGCCAACCAACCTTAACTCTTCATAACTGTCTTTTTTTTTTTTTTTTTTTTTTTTTTCTCGTTTTTGGTTAATTTTGTGTTTTATTAGAACCTTTTGCACAAAATTTTAGATTTATTTTTGCTTCTTTCAAAAATCATCTCCCAGTCTATGCCAAAAAAGTAAAGTTAAATAAAATGAAATAAAATAAAATGAAGTAAATAAATAAAAATAAAAATAAAAGTTCATGTTTACGTAAAACCTGTATTCTTCTCACTTTGCATCCCATATTATAAATCACATTTTTAAATCAATCTCTCAAGGATTTACTAACCCTATTTGAAAATTTGTCACTTTCTTTTCAACCTTTTCCCCCCAATTTTTTTTTTTTTTAATTTAATTGTTTTTTTTTTCTTCTAAATGTGATCAACTATTTTTACTTTACTTTCCACTTGATTTATTTTGCACTTTTTCTCCTTTTTAAATTATAAATAAATATTTTTAAAATTTAATTTTCAACCCCACCCCCCTCAAAAAAAGGGGGGGGATAAAATTGAAGAAGAATAAATAAGATATAAATAAAATAAGTAAAAATTGTGTACGTCTTTTCCACCGGAGTTCGGGGACACCACCGCCAAAACTTGCAAATTTTTGGATTTGTTGGAAGTTATGCAATTTTCTGCCCCAATCGACTAAGCCCACTTTCTCTAATTTTTGTCTATTCCCTTTTTTTTTCTTTTATGTAGCATTTCAGTCTTTGTCTGCACCCCTCTACAAATTTCAAATTCGGTATTCCCGTGTTTCAACGGCTAAAGTCTCTCCAACATACTTTTTTTTTCTATTCCAAATTGTGTTTTTCTATGCGCCGAACACCGGACTGGCTCTTAGCTTTACTTATACCCGCATCCATTTTATTTTATTTTTATTGATTTATTATTATTTTTTTTATTTATTTATTTTTATTTATTTTTATTTATTTTTTTAAATTTTAAATCCCATTTCATATTCTGATTCATTTACCGGCTCAGTGGGCTGGACTCAGGCGTGACCCTCTCAACAGGGCTATCCTCTACAATTGTTCAACCTTCGCATCTCCTCTCCACAAACGCATTTTCACTAAAATCAATTAATTGTCTCTTCAAAATAAGATTCTTGTAAATTTTGCAGCCTTTCTCTCGTCGTAAAAGTTAATGGCTCATCACTTTAGATGTTTCGGGATTTACAGTAACCTTAACCTAGGCAGTGGCGGGGCCTGGCAAGCTCCAGTTTTGCTTTTCCAACCCCTGCTTATTCCAAATTATTTTATTCTAAATTTAATTCGCTACATGCTGCTATACCAGTGGCGGACGGCACAATTCCGGAGCGGCGAGTGGTGGTGGCCCAAAGATCGCTTCTTTTATTGAGTTACTTCTATAAATATAAATATTTTGAGTCGCCTTAGCAGTTAAGTTCCAGAACCTCTCTCTATAATGTCATCAACAGACCAAAGTATGCTGCAGGACACCACACTTTCACGTAGTCCAAGCATGGTGCCAATAGCATCAACAACAGAAGAATATCAAATTTCGGACCTAGTGAGAAATGGGAAGATCACTCTGAATAAGATGCAATCCTCAGATACCAAGGATGAATGCTTAACGTACATAAAGAATCTGCGTTCGATACTTATAAAAATCGATAAAACAGATAAAAAACAGCAAGAAGAACAGCGCCTTAGAATCACACAACTAGAAGAAAGAAACCGTGGCTTTGAAGAGCAATGCCATAGCTTAAGAGCAGGTTTCAACAACTTAAAAACCATCATCCCAACGCCTGCAGACATAGCCGCGGTAGTGAGAACAACACTAGAAGAAGTAGAGAAGCAAAAGACCCTCAAAAACCATTGCACCACTCTAGCGCAAAACACTTTACATGAATCCACTGAACATGCCATCTTCCAAGCCACTAAACAAACCCTTCCTAAATCCCTAGTGCAGCTGCCAGCAAGATCCCCAACCACTGAAAAGCAACAGTTCACAGACAGAAGGAACAGGAGAACCATAGTAGTAAGGGGTAGCTCAAGAAAATCAGGGAAGGAAATTGACAACATTTTCGCGAAGCACCAGATTACCAGCCCAATCATTCTTGAAAAAGTGACGCAAGGAAGATTTCACCTGGAAATCCTGTGTAAAACAGAGAACGACAAGGAAACCCTGATAAGGGACCTGCAAAAAAACAAGCACCTGAACAGCGAGCTCAACTTCGTAACCAAAGCACCGGACCACCACAAAATGATCCTTCTAGGCGTCCCAGACACTGTCACAAAAGAAAGAATCATGGAGACTTTTGAGTCAACATACAAGGTACAGCCTGGTGACGTCATCATCCTAACTGCCCTCAAAAATAAACGTTCTGAAGATGCCAAGGACTGGATAATACTGATGCCACAGACGCTGGGCCGGATGGTGATAGCAGATGGGGGCATCACCATGGGCTTTAGAAATTGTCAACTTCGCCCACACACCTACATACAGCGTTGCCGAAACTGCCAAAGTTTTAAACATCCGACAAAATATTGCAAGAACAACACCTTCTGCGAAAACTGCGGACAAAAACACCCTCGACGTTCTTGCGATGACAAGCCAGAATGTATCAACTGCTGCGAATCAAACGAATACAACGAAACACAATATCAGACCGACCACAAAGCGTCGGACTCGTGCTGTGAAATATACAGAACTCTATACACCAGGGAAAGGGAACGCTTAGATGACATTTTCATTCCAAAAGCCCACCTACCGGAGCTTTATCTCCCTGAAAACCAGCCACCTTCATATCCAGAAGCTCACTTTGGCTACAGTAATTTCCAGACGTCCCCCACATTGCATAGTTCTAGCCTTCATCCACGAGGACGTTCAGGGACTCAGTTCAACAACTGGCAGTCTGACGGCTACAACCACCCAGGTAACTTTTAATCTTAAACTAACATTTAATATTAAACCAACTTCTAATTTTAAACATACTTTTAATCGTAAACTAACTTTAAATTTTTAAACAAATTTTTAATCTTAAACTAACTTTTAATTTAAAAGTAAAGCATACTTGCAGAGATGTCTCACGCACCTCCCTCTCCATCTTTAGGCCAACTAAATTTCCTACAAATTAACTTAAATCACTGCAAAGCAGCAAATGACAGTGCAAAGAAGCACATTCTTCAAAATTCTATTGATATCGCACTACTACAGGACGCCTACTGCACCAAAGATGGAACTCTCGAGGGTTTTCCAACATCATGGGCAATCTTCCCCTCCAAAAAAAACAGCGCACACTTGGTCATTAGGAATGTTGAGCTAGTGTACTCGCACCTCTTCACGGGTAATCACTGTGCCTTTGTCACCATTGACGCTAAAGAAGGCAAGACCATCATAGGGTCGACCTATGCGGCGCCTTCAGTCGATTTCGAGGAGTCAATGGAAGAATGGAGCTATCTAATCACACAAAAACACGCATTCATCTGCGGAGGAGACTTCAATGCCAATTCTGCTCTGTGGAATTGTGTACGGGAGGACCTCCGCGGGGAATTCCTCACAGAACACTTAGGGGTACATAACCTAGCAATTGCAAATGTCAACAATTCAGAGGCAACCTTCGTAAAAGTAAACTCTAAAGGTAAGGTCATTGCCAGGGGCTGGCCAGACCTCACACTCACGAACACACAGACACTTCAAAGAATCTCTCAGTGGCAAGTCATAGACATATATAGTGCCTCTGATCACAAATACATACATTTCACATATCAGACAACTCCACTTTACACGTTGAGAAGACGTTTTAACACCTCGAGGGGTAAGGTCCATAAATTTGACAAAATCCTAAAAGCACGGAAACAGGCATTAACTGAACAACTACACAACATCAACAATACAGAACAAATCAATACTTTCACTACCAAATTCATAGAAGAAATCCGTTTAGCAGCAAGTGCTTGCTTCCGACTAAAAACAGTCAGAAAAACGCGCTCGTTCTCTTTCTGGACTCCCGAACTCAAGGCACAGAGAAACCTACTTACGGCACTCAGGCGGAAAATGAAAGCAACCAGACAACTCGACCCAAATGCGGATGAGCTAAAGGTCTTGGGTGCTAGATATTCGAAGCTTGCGGCGCAGTACAAGCGCAGTGTCCTGCTGACCAAGAATGCAGCGTGGAGGAAGTTCTGTAGTAGTCAGTCCAATCCTTTCGGCACATCGCAAAAATTTTTCACAGGAAAATATTTCACTCCTGATGAAATCAAGCTTGAACTGCCTCCCAGCGAAGCCTCCAGACAACACAGTTTAGAATTCCTTACAGATCAGGTTTTTGGCAAGACAGCATACCCACAACACGATAACGAGGACATAGAATTCACAGCACCACCAGACAAGCCCTTCACAAAGACTGAATTAAGAATGGCCCTTAATTTACTAAATGACAAAAAAACACCAGGTCCCGATGCTATAGACATCCGATTGTTAAAACGGATATTCAAAATTCTACCACAACTACTCACAGACTGGGCAAATCTTTGCCTCTCTCATAATTACTTTCCACTTGTCCTGAGACAGGGGGAAGTCGTATACTTCCTGAAGCGAGGGAAGTCGCCCTCTGAACCGCGCTCATACCGGCCGATCTGCCTACTACCAACGCTAGGAAAATTGCTTGAAAAGCTCCTGGTCCAACGATTGACCTTTTTTCTAGAAACTAACAATATCCTGCACCCCCGACAATTTGGGTTCAGAGAGGGCAGATCTTGCGAAAAAGCTCTTCATGCCATCATGACTTCCTGCGCTGATAGCATTGCCCGTGGAAATTACACTTCCCTCGTCTCACTTGATATACAGGGGGCTTTCGACAACGTGGAATGGCGCGACATTATACGACAACTACAAGTACTCAACTGCCCAAGAAATATAGCTGGAGTCATCCGCTCCTACTTATCACATCGCAGCGTTCTAATCAACTGGGGTGCAGGCACCTCAATTCACAATTTAGAAAAGGGTTGCCCACAAGGCTCTTGCCTCGGACCCATTCTTTGGCTGCTAATAGCAAATTTATTCCTTAAAGAATTAGACAAACTAGGTTTCCTCCTCTACGCGTTTGCGGACGACTTCACCTTTATTTTTTCGGGCCGCATCCGTTTGAATTTGGAGCAAGAGGCAGCTTCAGCTCTCCCTGTGTTCTGCCAGTTACTGGAATCCCTACACCTACAACTTTCACCAGGCAAATCTCAAGCACTGACATTTGCAAAACCACGCCTTCTGCGTGGCAGGAACCCAATCATTCGCGTCAACGGGACCAGCGTCCACCATGTTCCATATCTCAAGCTTTTAGGCATAACTATCGATAAGCATCAAAATTGGCTAGCACATCTACATCAACTTAAAATAAAACTCATAATTTTTCACCACAACTCACTAAAAATGACGTCAAAAACATGGGGTATTAGCAACTTCATGCTTAAAATATGGTATCACACTATAGTACAGAAAATTATAACATACGGGGCAAGCATATGGGGGGGACACTTAACAAAACAAGCAATAACAAAGTTGATCTCACTACAGCGAATGTTTCTCTTACAAATCTCACGAGGCTACAAAACAATCTCCACGGATGCATTAAATACCATAACTGGCATACCACCAATCGACACAATACTCGCATATGAATACACCAAGGGACGTATTCTCCACCTTAAGCATGAACCGACTGCAAGCGAATTCCTTCCAAACACCAAAATACAGCACAAAGTTCCAGGATGGCAGATACACCCCTCCGATGAGACATCTCACTTCCAAGTAAACACCAATCTTAATTCATTCTCCCCATCCTCTAGAATTACTCTCTTCACTGACGGGTCCGGAACTGTCACCGGCGTGGCAGCAGCATTCTGTGCCATGGAAAGGAATGCCGTCACCCATCAGTGGGCCTGCAGACTAGATGACCACAATTCTGTTTATCAGGCAGAACTCTATGCCATCCTAAAAGCCCTGGACTGGATCCAGACAAACACCACACATCCCTTCGTCCAAATTTATAGCGACAGTCTCTCTGGTCTGCAGGCTATCTATGCCCATAGAACCAAACATCCGCTAATCCTAGAAATCAAACTTAAGTTAAAGTCCCTTCTAAATAGAGTAGCTCTTGGCCACGTTTCAGCGCACACGGGCGTTCAAGGTAATGAAATCGCGGACGCACTCGCAAAGGAAGCAACAGCTAAACCACACATTGACATTCATCTTCCAATTCCTTCCACATACATAAAACGTTTACTAAAAGCAAATATACTCACAGAATGGCAATCAATCTGGGATAACAGCAGCAAAGGCCGACACACATATAATTTAATACCGAAAGTCTCAATAACACACTACAACCTCTCCGCACACACAACAGCATTTCTCACGGGACACGGTCCCTTTCGAACATACCTCTACAAATTTAAATGTGCAGACACATTCCTTTGCGAGTATGGCGCAGAGGCGTCGGCTCCCCATTATTATTTCACCTGCCCGTTAACAGCACAGTGGCATATTAGGAAGCCTGCAATCCCTCCCAAGGAATGGCTTCCTAATATTCTAAAGAGGCACACCCTAAACAGAAAGCTACTTAAAATCTATATTTTTCTGACAGAACTCTCTAACCTTACCTAGTAGCCGTCAGCTGCCACTCTCAATGCACAACTCCTATTCAGTCCCTGCTAACTGTCGCGAAAAGGGTCCTTCCCTAGCAGGGCCGAGCTTATATATGATCTGGTCGTTGACCATAGTTTGTATTTGTATTTGTTATAAACATTCTATCCCGCTCCTTGTCGCGTTTAACGGCGGGTCCAGCTTCGGCTTTAGTTTGTAAATTTTTTTTTTTTTTTTAAGATCTTAATAAAGGGGACCGGGAGGGACACTATGCTCTACAGACTTCTACTAGTCTGAGCAATCCCTCTTAGGCTATCAAATCAAATGATAGGGGGCCGGGTCAAAGTTTAAAATTTCGTTCATTGAAAACCAGTTGCTGTCAAAGAAATGAGTGAGATTTAAATCTATTTATGGTTCTTGCACTGACATGCATTGATGATAGTCGATTTTTGACACATTATTCAAAAAGTGAGTAAAACAAAAATATATTTCTCACATAGCGCACAACGAACAAAGGCTTCTTCAGCTGACTCGACGACGCATTCAAAACAGCCCTGCTTTCTTTCTAGAATTTTGAAACAGTAGTTTGTAGGGGTGACGTAGTTTTCGTCTTTATCAATGTATCCTCCTTTGGCAAATCCATACTTGAACATAGATGAACATAACTGATACAATGTGTGGTTACAAAGCTTTTTGCCCGTAATTCGGGAAAAGGTATTGACAGGATGAACAAAACTAGACGAGGACATCATAACTTGCGAAAACCTGCCTATCAAGTAGCATACGAATATTTTATCTGCAATTACAAATTCTTATAATAACAGCAATAATATAACCTTATAGTAGTTATTGGCAATGTATGGCACTGTAAAAACAAATAGTAAACTTAAATCCCATTTATTTCTTTGGTGGCATCTGTTTTTCACTGAAACAAATTTTGAACTTTGATCCGGCTCCCAGTCGTTATAAAAACTCAATAGCCGATATGCGAGGTATAAAATTACTAAGCTCGATGAGACGAATCGAATGAGCTATAAAAATCAAAATTCGCCGCCCCAGACTATAGTACCTTTACTTGTTAGACCGAAGATTCAGACTGAAGACTCTTAGGTACCTTTATTAAGCAAAATAGAAAAAAATGAAATGAGAGCACTAATGTCATTTCATAAATACCGAAATAGCAACAAATTTATTAAAATTAAAATATTTTTTATTTTCAACTGATCTGAAACATTTTGAAAATATGAATACCATGAGTATGTTGATTAAATTGCAGAAACTTTTAACAACTAATTTTTGACGCAAACTGAGTGTTTTAACGCAACTTTGACGAAAATATGTTCATAATTAGATCTGAATCTGATCTAATGTGGCTAGAAGTTTAGAGAAACGAGTGCTGTAAAGGACAAGCCTCGAAGTGGTAAAACAGACTGAAGAAAATGTTAGGAAACGGCTCACAGCATTTTGAACATTTACTGTGATTCCACGTTCATCTGCAAGCATAGGTGTACACTTCCATCCATTAAAAACTTATTAGCAGAATCATGGGTATGTTAACTTTTAAATCAAACTGTATATGGAATAAAACATTCGATTAAAAAGTATAAGTTTTACATAATGTGGAACATGTAATACGAATTCTAAAATAGGACCTCCATTCAATGTTTCAAAATAAAAGAGAATTATACATATTAATCATCCCGGTTACAGTAAAATTTTCATTCTTATCCTTTTCAAAGTTCAAATGGAAGGCTTACAACTTCAAACATCTTATTATTTGAATAAATGTCTTGAAGAAGGGCCTATGTTACACATTTTGGGAAGTTGGGTTTTCTTGTGTGGAAAAACACTTACGTGAAATGATTGATGATTTACCCAGTGTTAAAAATTGCAATTTCAAAATATACAAGTTTGTTTACTTTAAATAAAAAATTAAAACAATAAACTAAAAATATTATTACTTTCCTTACTTACTTGACTAGTTTTTCATTACTCATCAATGCTCAACATGAAGACAAAAGTGGAGGGTAATTGAGATCGAAAGAAGGGCCTATGTTGCACTAGGTGCTTAGGACATCGCTAGTCAATGACATTAATAGTTTTTCCCCATTTCTGTAAAATTTTACATTTGTAACTAATGCCCTTCTAGAAACCCATTTGTTTGTTAAAGTTTGATTAAAAAGTATTATTTACGAATTTAAAAATATTTTTTTAAAAAAATCTTACTTTTGATGCAATAGTTTTTTCTTATTCATAGATCCTAAATCTATGATTTATGTATAACAGTTCTATTTATTTTTTAGGCCAGTGGGGAGTCCCTACATTCAATATCGGACCTGCATTAGGTATTATAGCGGGAGTTCTTGCTTCAGCAATAGAGTCCGTTGGAGATTATTTGGCTTGTGCTAGACTTGCTGGAGCACCAAATCCACCAGTACATGCCATCAATAGAGGAATAATGGTCGAAGGATTTGGTTGTATTATATCAGGATTCTGTGGCACAGCAAGTGGACTAACATCATTCAGTCAAAATGTTGGAGCAATTGCAATTACGAAGGTACGTTTCTCATATTAGCTCCTTCATACAAATGTTATTAGCCTAAACATATTGTATTATACTGAATTTATTTACATTATAATATATTCGGAATTTATTCAATTCATCATCTTGACATTTTTAACCCCTTAACTATTGGGGTTCGGGCAAGAATAGTTTGCTTGTTTCGTTATTAAAAGCTTTTGGACACCACTAATTTTTAATTGCAATCTTTACTTTATTAATTGGCAGACATTTTTTGATTATATAAACAAATATTTTAGTACGGAAAAAGTGGTGTATTGTTCCTATTTTTAGTTTATGGTGTCAAAAAAGCCCAACAGTTAAGTGGTTAAAATTCTTATTTTAAGCAATTTATCTTCACTGTTCCTAAGCGATCCAAGGCGTGGACTTTTGGCTTTGCTGTCACACATTGAATTACGTTCCCAGAATTAAGAAGTCACAAATATACTTTTGGTTTTGAGGAAGCATTTAACCCGTTCCTGAATATAGATCAGTTTCAACCACGTTATCACCAGCCCACCAAGTTTTTCCATCCAATCATAATCGTGCGTTTGTAGCCTGTATTACGAGCCAACCAATCACAATCCACCATCTTTGGCGGACAAACAAAATGCAAATCTAGTTGCTAAGGTGTTTGCTAGGGTGTGACGTCAGTTGAAACTGATGTATACTTTTTAGGGGGGGGGGGGGAAGGCACTATTTTTTAATAATAACTTTTACCTGAAATTCTGTAATTAGATAAGGTGAATAAATGCTGTTCGAAAATAGTGGTGTTCAAATTCATGAGTTTTGCGCTCCCTACATGGCACGCATACGTGCCGCTGCTCGTCGCGAAGCGGATAAAATTTTGGTTTTTGTAAAACATGGGGGGTAAAATATACCTTTGCTTACGTACAGAATAGTTTATTGGGGCAACTGTTCCTGTCACCCACATGAAGTCGGCACATGCGGTTTTTAACATTCACAACTGATTTTTAATCATTAATCAGAAATTCACAATACTTATTTTTTTAAAATTATTAATAAGGAACAGGTATAGACGGTCAAAAAAAAAAAAAAAAAAGAAAGAAAGAAAGAAAGACGCATACATTTAACCTTCAAATTGTCACAGCAAAAACCAAAAATAGCCATTCGACTAGAAATTGTCGTTTTTCAATCTATGTAAAAAAAAAAGGGGGGGGGGGTCGTCTTCTTACTGAAATTGCACCAAATTCTGAAATTTTCAGTACGAACACCTAATTTTAACATCATATTTGGCTTTTTTGGTAAATTTTACCTTAGAATCAAGGTCAAGGTCAAACCGGGCGGGGAGGTCTACCTTTCGGCTTAAGCTCAACTAGCCCCGCCGAGATCGGGAATTCACTCAGTCAAGTAGTTTGAAATTATGAAGGTTTAAAAATTAGAACCCCTAATGTTAAATTCATTTGTAATCCTTGCAAAGCAGATTTCAATGCGGTAGTTTAAGTAACTCAAAAACTACTTGACGGAATTAACTGTAATTTTGGATTCGCATATTCAAAGCTTCTAGAAATCAATTTCTGCTAAAAAAAATTAATAGGTTACAATTCATGTCTTTTCGAAAATTAATTTAAATATATATATATTTTTTCGAAATAAATTTTCAAAGAAACAAAACGAAACGTTGCATGGGAATGTTTGGAAATAACACTAAAAACTATGAGTTTTCGAAATATGAAAAGAAAAATAATGGGAAAAAATGCATTATTCAAAATAATTTTTACAAATTCTTAAACTGATTATGTCCCAATCAGAATGTGAAAAAAAAAAATACACATTTCTCTCCCTCTTTAATATTTATAACAATTAGATATCATGTAGGTCCGAAAATAAAGATATTTACTTTCGGAAAACAAAACGTCACTGTGAAAAATAATTTAAAGCCCATGCATTGAAAACAGCACTCTAGTTTTGAATAATAAAAAAGGTCATTGTTTCTTTATGCGAGGAAAAAAAATGGTATCATGGGGATACCCAAAGATTTATCTTTAACATGTTATCCATTCTTTCATTTGTATGTTGTAATTTACGAAATCGACTTTTGGCCAGCCAGATCGGACTTATATGCCACAGTGGCAACGCGTGTTAGCACTGTATTTGAAATGAAATGTGACGTCATGCTTTTGAATTATTGGCATTAAATCACATTGTTTCGCGACAGTTTATATATATATATAGTAGTCGACGGGAAAGTAGACAAGTACTGTTGAAAATTGTATATGTGCCTTTGGATAACATTACGTAATTTGAAAACAAAATGCATTCTGCCTTTTAAACTGCACCTAGGTTGGCTCATCGTACTTCTTTAACCTGAAACTGGAGGGGGGGAGGAGGGGTGAAAAAGTAATATATAACAGGGGAGGTGTGGTCTCGGAGACCGCATTCATTTTATGAATAAAATAAAGCTCTCTTATTTAAATATTAGTATGAAATTGAACAGATATGTTCTTTGCACATTCAACTTAGGACAGAAAACGAGAAAAGTTACAATTTTCAAATAAATATTCGCACAAAAGACATTTCTGAACCATAGTGCCTTCCTCATAAAAAAACAAAACAAAACTGATCAAGCTTAGTCGACACAGTGCAATATCAGAGACCGCATCTCCTAAGTTACAGACTAAAATCTTAATGTATATAAGACAGTTTTATTTATTTATTTATTTTTAATTTCTGTTTCTTCAGGTTGGAAGCAGAAGAGTAACCCAGTTTGCATCAGTCATTATAATAATTTTTGGAATGATTGCCAAATTTGGTGTGCTATTTATCGCTATACCCTCTCCAATTATGGGCGGCGTGTTCTTCATCATGTTTGCTTTCATCACTGGAGTCGGTTTATCAAATCTTCAATATGTTAAACTCAATTCATCTCGGAATCTCTTCATTTTGGGCTTTTCAATCTTCATGGGTCTGTCTATACCTTTTTATCTCAGTAGCCATCCGGACAAAATAAACACAGGTAATATATTCTCAATTACTTTTAATGTATTGCTTACGTTTACAATTTAATCTATTACTGATTTTCAAGAGCTAACCAAGAGAAAAAAGATTTTATATTAAATGTAACCAGTTACTGGCCGTTTACAATTAAATTAAATATATTTAATAATGCTAATAACGTTTTGAGATCCTAAACTTCCCTCTTACGGGAAAATCTTGGGATTACTATATAGAAACATACAAAGAAATTAGCTTTTTTCATAGTATGTTTTTTTGTATGTTCCTAAATGTAATCAATGATATAACAGCATAAAAAAGCACCTATTGGTTTAGGTGATACTGATATTTAAAACTACTCTTCCTGGAGAACAAAATTTACTGTTTACACATGAGTGAAGTATCCTCTTAATGTACATGAGAGAAGTATCGTCTTAAAATTACTGTTTGTAAAAAATGACAGCAAACAAACAACTCTACTTTTAATTAATCTTCTTAAGTAAACCATTTGCTTTAAAGTTTTTTTTTATTACTAAACTAGCTTTGCTTTTCTGGAAGTTTCGTCGTTATGCAAATCAATAGATAATCATGAAAATTGGAATAATTCTTGCAAAAATGACAAAACATAAAGAACTTAGTCTTAAACAAAGAAAAAAATTTTATGTTAAAAATTTTCATTAAACAAAATGATTTTTCAAATTTATATGTATTTCTTTTTTCATTTTTTAATTAACGCATGTTAAAATTAAAATAACAAAAAAATTGTACATAAATTTTTAGAAATTCTTTATTCTAATTTTTTAGCATACAAAAAAAATTCTTTATTTTAGTTGCTGAAGACTAGTTCTTTATGTTTTGGAATTTTCTGCAAGAATTATCCTAATTTCCATTATTATCTATTAACTTACGTAACAGACCAGTGAAATTTCCAGGAAAACAAAATACTTTTGTAGTTTAAAAAAAAAACGTTTTTTAAAGCAAATGGTTTAATTAAAAGTTCATTTGTTTGTTTGCTGTCATTTTTAAAAGCTGTAATATTTTTGAAAAGAAATTCATAAATTAAACATTTGTATTCGACTATTTCTTTTAAAGATATATTTAAAATATGAGGATGCTCAATACTTTTGGCCAAGGTAGTAGATAAAGGAAGATTTTTTTTTATGGCATTAGTACTCTAATTTTTGATGTGAATAAGATTTTTAATGTTCAATTTTTTTAAAATAAAAGCCTTGTCTATACCTTGTCCTATTTAATACATCAACAAAATATCCATTCGGTTTTTTATATACCGGTTTTTTTATATAATTTTAATACAAGATGTAAATATCGTAATGTTTTTTTTTATTTGAAGATTCATAGAAGCTTCATGAAAGGCTACGAAGTCGTTCATAAATCCGATATTACAATCATATGTAATTATGTAAATTCAACTAAATGTTTTAAAGCATTAACTCTGACCATCACTTGATTATCGAAATCTTTGTTTCAATCTCATGGTATGATTAAATTTATTTCTGCAGTAATTAACAATTTTACACATAATAATAGGAATTAGATGGTTAGAATTAAATTAGTTCTATGTTCGGTTCCATGTACATAATTTCGAGTGTTTTGTATCCAAATAAACTCCTAAACACCTGTTCAGCTAATCACTTTCATTAACTCCTTCACGCACGCGAAGAAACTCGCAAGCATGTTAAATTTATGGGAGCATTCTTTTCAAATTACTCGCAGCCCCACCAGTGGCTGAGAGGTTGTGCTCTCGAAGCTGGTAGACGGGAGGTGCTGGGTTCGATCCCAATCGCGCCCGTCGGCCTAATCGTTCGGAGTTTTCGTGGTTTTCTTCGAGCCGTGGATTTATCCATGCGTAAATACGGGTTAGGTTCCCTTAGAAAGACCCCCACGAAGGGCGCTCCCCCCGGGCCTATATCCCTAGTGTAGATAATTGGCCGTCAATAATCAACCAACCAACCATCAAATTACTCGCTTATATTTTTAAATGATTTTTTTTAATAGGATAGCTAAGGTCGATCTCTAACAGTGTTAGTTGGTACTTTTTCTATTCTCGTTGCAGTTTTTTTAAAGGGCCGCTTCACTGAAACTCCCCGATCGCTAAATCCCATGTTAACCTATGGAAAAACTTACCTAATATAATTATTAAGATACAATTTACACCATCAGAAAGTACACGTCAGATGCCGACAATGTGCGTTTTTAAAGATTGTCGCCTTAAACTTTAAATATTAAAAAAAATCCTTGCAAACTTTGAAATTTCCACTTGATGAAATTTTATCTTCTTAAAAATACTTAAAATTTACGGAGTCAATTTTTAAAAACGCACATTATCGGCATCTGACGTGTACTTTCTGATGGTGAAAACCGTGTTTTAATAATTATGTTAGGTAATGAGTAATTGCGCTTCTACGTTTTCCCATAGGTTAACATGGGATTTCGGGATCGGGGAGTTTCTGTGAAGCGGTCCCTTAATGAAAGTAAACTTTGTACAAAAAACATCTGCAACCAAAATCGAAGTAAAGACTGACAACGTTAGCTATGGACCTCATCTATTCTAAAAAAAATATATCATTCAAAAATGTTAAAATGCAAACGAGAAATTTGAAAATAACGCTCCCATAGGTTTAACATTAGCTTGCGAGTTTCTTCGTTTGACTAGTGTAGGCTCTTAACAGAATTTTTAATCTTTTTATCACCGGTTTTTCAAAATAGAAATTTTTTCCCAATTTAATCGCAGAAATGCTTTAATTAAATAAGACAAACTTTTCAATAAAAAATTACTGGTAGGATAAATCAAAGATCTTGAACACTTTATACGTCACGTATACGCAACACTCGTTGCGCTGTTTGAAAGGCAGTGGTATATAATTTATACTACTTAGCTTTAATTCTAAGCAGTCAAATTGCACCCACAAATTTTTAATGACATTTTGTTCTAATAATGTACGTGAAGAATATAATTTATTTTCAAATCAATTTGATCTTAGACTCTGGTGGCAATCAATCATTCCAACAGTTTGGTTTTAGCAACAGAGTTTCATTATCCTTGAAAGGGGTAATGGCACAGACCATTGCTGTTACATATACAGGGTGGTTATAATATAAGTATCTCTATTTGGAGCTGTCTGTAGCTTGAAGGAATGATCCGAATGAAACCAAAATCGGAACACTTACTATTCAAGAAGGGGGAAGAAGAATGGAACAATATTAAAAATAATTGCAATAATCACCAACAGATGGCGCAACTGAGTGTGAAATGTAATGTGTAATACAAGAACAAAAAATTAAGGCGTCAAACCGAATGACACACCTAATTTGTTGGAAAATGTCACAGTGAACGTGGTTACGCTTTTGCATGGCGGTGCCGATCATGTTCAGGTTCCACA
Organism: Maratus michaelseni; assembly: GCA_963931845.1. NCBI lineage: Eukaryota > Metazoa > Arthropoda > Arachnida > Araneae > Salticidae > Maratus > Maratus michaelseni. Next base: position 131,527,137 of record OZ007599.1, read on the forward strand.
TGGTCATTGTGCTGGAGGACCCAATCCAAGCGGTTCACGACGTGTTCAACTGCGGAATATAACGCATCAGGAGTGATGTTTCGCACATGTTGCGATATACGGTAAAGTCATTGAGGTTTGCGACACCTCCACGGTACACAATATTACACATTACATGTCACTCAAAAGCGCCATCTGTCGGCGATTATTGCAATTATTTTTATTGTTCTATTCTTCTTCCCCCTTCTCGAATAGTAAGTGTACCGATTTGGGTTTCATTCCGGTTATTCCTTCAAGCTACAGACAGCTCCAAATAGAGATACTTATATTATAACCACCCGGTACTTATCAATAATCATTTATTAATATCTTTAAATGCTATTAAAGTAAAATGTGATGTTATTTGTATAATCCTTTATTCTCAGGATACAAACTGATTGATCAGATACTAGCAGTTTTGTTGAAGACTAGTATGTTTATCGGAGGATTTTTTGGCTGTTTCTTAGACAACACTATACCAGGTAAAAGTCGCTTATATTTCTAATAGTTCTTTTTTTCAGATTTTTTAAACTAGTTTGTGAATAGCTTGACATTTGTGATATAAAACCTTCAATGTGAATGCTATTCATCACTATTTCTCAACTAAAATTGAAATTCATATTTAACAAACAATTTGCAAGAAAGTTATCTATAATTAGACCTCAATTGACATTGGACAACAGGAAAGGAATAAAAAGAAAAGTGCCCAGTTAAACTGATGGCATTGAGCTCACAGGCTATTCACACTAATTGTATGTTATATTCTTATTTCAAATAATAATGCACCGCGAAAAATGAAGAAACCGACAATAAATTAAGGGGGAATTAGCCCCCCGTTCCCCCTCTTTATACTTAACCAATGAGCGCAAAAAACTAATCAGGAAAGCACCTTATCACAATAAACCTATAAACATAACCACAATAAACCAACAAAACTAATCAGGGAAGCGCCTTATCACACTGAACATATATACGAAATTTGAAGCAAATCGGGTAATTCTGCATGAAAAACCCATTTATCTAAATTAAGGGGTGAGGTATTAGCCCCCCATCCCCTTTTATACTTAACTAATGAACCCCCAAAACTAATCAGGGAAGTGCCTTATCACAATGAGCCTATAAACAAAATTTGAAGCAAAACGGTTATTTCTATCAAGAGTTATTGCGATACGTACATACATACAGAACGGGCGGGCACATTAGCTTTCAGGCTTTAATAGCCTGTGAGCTAAAAAAGAAGATAAGTGAAAAAAATAAAAAGAAAAGTGCCCAGTTAAACGGATGGCATTGAGCTCACAGGCTATTCACACTAATTGTATACTCTTATTTCAAATAATAAGGGGGAGGATTAGCCCCCGTCCCCCCCCCCCCTTTATACTTAACCAATGAATCCCCAAAAGTAATCAGGGAAGCGCCTTATCACAATGAACCTATATACAAAATTTGAAGCAAATGGGATAATTCTGCATGAAAATCCCATTTATCTAACTTAAGGGGAGAATAGTCCCTCGTCCCCCCCCCTGTATACTTAACCAATGAACCCCAAAAACTAACCAGGTAAGCGCCTTATCAGAATGAACCTATATACAAAATATGAAGCAAAAAGGATATTTCTATCAAGAGTTATCGCTTTACGTACATAAGTTACATACATACAGAACCGGCGGACACATTAACTCTCAGGGTTTGATAGCCTGTGAGCTAAAAAAACACCAATATTATATTGTTAATTTCCGAACACATAGACTAAGGAAAGTGTACTATTATAATCATGATTTGCATGTGTGTATGTGAGTGAACGCTATAACTTCCAAACGATACTTCCGATTGAGCTCCCATTTGGCAAATCTATACTAATATTATAAAGGAGTAAAGATTGTTTTTTTGTTTGCTTGTTTGTTTGTTTGTAGGGGGTAATCTCTGGAACTACCGAACCGATTTCAAAAGTGATGGTAGCAAATTGATGGTGACAACTCCTGCTCCAACATAGGCTATATTTTATGTCGATGCCACTATCCCAGGGGGGTGCAGGAGCGAAAAACGTTCTAAAATTGCGATCTTTTCTATACTGAAGCAGCTAGAAATTTGAAATTTGGCATTGTAGTTACTTATAAGATGTAAATGCTCTCTAAGAACAAAATAAAAAAAAATCGAAATTTAAAAGGGTGAAATGAGCGAAAAGCGTTCTAAAAACATTCTAAATTACAATTTCTATGGAATCTCTAGAACTACCGAACCGATTTGAAATTTGGCGTTGTAGTTACTTATAAGATGTAAATGCTCTCTAAGAACAAAATAAAAAAAAATTCGAAATTTAAAAGGGTGAAATGAGCGAAAAGCGTTCTAAAAACATTCTAAATTACAATTTCTATGGAATCTCTAGAACTACTGAACCGATTTGAAATTTGGCGTTGTAGTTACTTATAAGATGTAAATGCTCTCTAAGAACAAAATAAAAAAAAATTCGAAATTTAAAAGGGTGAAATGAGCGAAAAGCGTTCTAAAAACATTCTAAATTACAATTTCTATGGAGTCTCTAGAACTACTGAACCGATTTGAAATTTGGCGTTGTAGTTACTTATAAGATGTAAATGCTCTCTAAGAACAAAATAAAAAAAAAATCGAAATTTAAAAGGGTGAAATGAGCGAAAAGCGTTCTAAAAACATTCTAAATTACAATTTCTATGGAATCTCTAGAACTACCGAACCGATTTGAAATTTGGCGTTGTAGTTACTTATAAGATGTAAATGCTCTCTAAGAACAAAATAAAAAAAAATTCGAAATTTAAAAGGGTGAAATGAGCGAAAAGCGTTCTAAAAACATTCTAAATTACAATTTCTATGGAATCTCTAGAACTACCGAACCGATTTGAAATTTGGCGTTGTAGTTACTTATAAGATGTAAATGCTCTCTAAGAACAAAATAAAAAAAAAATTCGAAATTTAAAAGGGTGAAATGAGCGAAAAGCGTTCTAAAAACATTCTAAATTACAATTTCTATGGAATCTCTAGAACTACCGAACCGATTTGAAATTTGGCGTTGTAGTTACTTATAAGACGTAAATGCTCTCTAAGAACAAAATAAAAAAATATTCGAAATTTAAAAGGGTGAAATGAGCGAAAAGCGTTCTAAAAACATTCTAAATTACAATTTCTATGGAATCTCTAGAACTACTGAACCGATTTGAAATTTGGCGTTGTAGTTACTTATAAGATGTAAATGCTCTCTAAGAACAAAAAAAAAAAAAAAAAAAAAAATCGAAATTTAAAAGGGTAAAATGAGCGAAAAGCGTTCTAAAAACATTCTAAATTACAATTTCTATGGAATCTCTAGAACTACCGAACCGATTTGAAATTTGGCGTTGTAGTTACTTATAAGATGTAAATGCTCTCTAAGAACAAAATAAAAAAAATTCGAAATTTAAAAGGGTGAAATGAGCGAAAAGCGTTCTAAAAACATTCTAAATTACAATTTCTATGGAATCTCTAGAACTACCGAACCGATTTGAAATTTGGCGTTGTAGTTACTTATAAGACGTAAATGCTCTCTAAGAACAAAATAAAAAAATATTCGAAATTTAAAAGGGTGAAATGAGCGAAAAGCGTTCTAAAAACATTCTAAATTACAATTTCTGTGGAATCTCTGGAACTACCGAACCGATTTCAAAAGTGATGGTGGCAAATGGATGGTGACAACCCCTTCTCCAACATAGGATATATTTTATGTCGGTGTCACTATCCCCAGGGGGGTGCAGGAGCGAAAAACGCTCTAAAATTGCGATTTTGTTTATACTTAAGGAGCTAGATATTTGAAATTTGGCGTTGTAGTTACTTATAAGATGTAAATGCTCTCTAAGAACAAAATAAAAAAAAATTCGAAATTTAGAAGGGTGAAATGAGCGAAAAGCGTTCTAAAAACATTCTAAATTACAATTTCTATGAAATCTCTAGAACTACCGAACCGATTTCAAATGTGATGGTGGCAAATTGGTTGTGACAATCCCTGCTCCAACAGCCTCTTTAATAAAAAACTATGCGTTTCTGACGACTGGGTTTTTCGCTAATTGTTGCCACAGATTAATCTCGGAAAATGAAACATTTGAAGTTACTGAAAAAGAAATAGTAGATCGAAAAGTATTTGTCTGAAAATTGTTAGGCAAACTGCGTTTGAAAGGTAAAAAATTGTATTTTTCTTGATATAAATTTCAAATCTAATGATTACGCCATTTTTCAAATATTGAATTTTAAAAATTACCAAATTTCACAATGGAGTACCATAGCGAAACCTTCATGCGTAAAAAGATAATGATAAGGGCGACGTGTCCTGGCGTGTATATTGGCTATAGCACGAGTCACAAATTATAGTAGCCTTATTATTCTGTTAAAATATAAAAGTGAATTATGAAATGTCAATATTTTGTTGGATTAAAAGTTCGTTATAAGAAACTGACCAGCGTAGCGGTCGTAGCTTACTAGTATATTATAAATCACTGTCGCAAGACCTGTATCGATTTTTGTACAAATCACACGACTGATTCGGTATTACCATTTTTAAACCATTTTCCGACCGATTCTATAGGAAAAATCACCAAGAAAATGTGACTGGGTATAAGTGATAAATATTGCTGCAATGTAATCAACCATTAGTAGCGCAGAGGTAACGTCTCCAGTTTCAAAACAGGAGGTCCAGCGTTCAAATGCAGCCATTTACATCGTATCAAAAAATTATAGAAATCCCACTCCACCTTTTTTTAACACTTTCTAACAGTTGAAAAGAGTTTATGAATTCGGTTTCTCTGTCTCCCGTATGTCTGTCTGCACGTGCTCTAACTCGCGTAAATATAGTTGGATTGCCATGTAATTGATATATGTTCTTCAAGTTTACTATGGCATGTTCGCTATTGAAAATGGAGTTTGTAGCATTTACAGTTCGTTTACAGGGACACTCAAAGGAATGCCGTTACATTATGGTCAATTGGAAAAATTCGTTTGCGGTGTATTTTACTGATGTTATACGATTTCAAACATAATGAAATTGATATGCATTTATGAAGTGCACTAAAACATTTTTTCTGTATAATATGGTGTGCAAAGCATTTATCATTCATTCATTTACAGGGTCACACAAAAGATATCGAGCACCTTTCCGGATACCAGTGGCTGAGAGATTCTGCTCTCAAAGCTGGTAGACGGGAGGTGCTGGGTCAAACCCCTGTCGCACTCGTCGACCTAACCGTTTGAGTTTTCCGCGGTTTTCTTCGAACCTTGTGTAAATACGGGTTAGGATCCCTGAGAAAGGCCTCCACGGAGGACACTCCCCCGCCGGCCTATAATCCCTAGCGCAGATAATCGGCCGTAACAAATAACCAACCCAATCTTTCCGGATATGGATGGTATAATTGCTTAAATTTGGTTTTCAAATGTGTTACGCGTTTTCTATCCCTTGTAGAGATGAGTTCGGGCTCTCTTTTCAGAGCCCGGGCCCGCCTGAGCCCGAAACATTTTGTGTCATTGGAGCCCGAGCCCGATATCGAAAAAAAATTTATAATATTAAAAAAAAAAAATTAAAGTAATATCTCATATTTAAAAACTTCTTACATGAAAATAACTGTTAATCTCCAGCACATATTTAAATTTTATGGGAATTTACATTCAATCTTTTCAAAAGAGAAGTTTGGTATGAAATAAAAATAAACTTAAGAGTCTCATAATTTTCTCACCCAACAAGCAAACCTGATGGACACATTAATAAAGTGCGTTTTATGAATAAATGTATGAAATTTGCAGAAATTACTATTCCTATGCCGTTTTTCTATTTCCTATAATAGGCGTATTTCATAAATTATAATTGATTTCTTAATTAAAACAATATTTCGTGTTCCAAAAAATCAGCGTAGATTAAACATTTGGCACCGTTATCTGAAAGATCCTATGCTTTTATAGGCAAAGTGGAAACACTTTTCGATTGCTTTCTTTTCGGAATAACAGTACATGACAATTATTATGACTTACGAATGGTAGTGACTTCGTAAATGTCCAGAGCAGAGCTTTAACATGAGCACAGTTCATGATGAAAAATAGAATCACTAACGTTATTTTCATATAAAGTATGAAGAGCCATTTATATGACTCGCACACAATAGAAGATTAAAAATTTCCAAATCTTAAGCTAATGCTGATTAACTGCAAACAAAAGAAAGTATTCACGTCTCTTTAGATATCTAAAAATAAATAAATAAATAAATGTTCCAATTGAAAAATATCCTACTTTTACAAACGAGAATCGTAATTATTCGCGCCTTTTTTCCATTTACGCCATATCATCCAGTCGTCGCGTCAATGCCGCACATAAATTTGCAAATATTGCAAATTTTCTTTTAAAGTAGCATTCTAAAACTGAAAAAGAAAAATAAGATTTCCGCTTCCCCTTTTATTCATTCTGACCAAGATAGCATTAAATGACTTAAAATGGAATATGCAATTTTTTAGAGGAAAAAAAAGTTATTTTTATTTTTTACTATATGAGAATAAATAAAATTGTCAGTTTCAGAAAGAATGAGCCCAAGCCCGCCCGGGCCCAAAGATTGATATAAAATCGAGCCCGAGCCCGTGTTGGGCCCGGTTTCGGGCTCAGGGTGAGCCCGTCTCATCTCTAATCCCTTGTCATCTCTCGTTTACTTAAATATCTTCTTCACCTTATTAACAAGTGAAGTTTTGTTAAAGTATTCTGGAAGTGTTGGAAAGTGTTTCGTAATCCATGTTTGACTCGTGATTTTTCTTTTTTGTTACTTTTTAGCCTCTGAAACAGATCGACATCTTACTGAGTGGGGAACCAATAATACTACTACTGATGAGACTGGGACGGAATCTGAATTAACAAGTTACGACATGCCATTTGGAATGAATTACATAAGAAGATCAAATTGTCTGAAGTATCTTCCAATCAGTCCAACATATGAAAATCAAAATATAAATATTAGATTTGACTGTTTACGAAGTAAAAAGAATCTCATTCAAACTTCAAATACGACATTACAAAGTACCAGAATTTGATTTTTCACCTTATGCAACAACAGGGTTGTTACGAGTGACACTTTTAATTCTAGTACCATTATTTTCCGAATCAGTGTTGCCAGTTCGCTACTTTTTTAAAATTCAGAATATTTGATTGCCACCACTTTTTTTTTAAGAGAAATACCGACTTATATAATGACAGACTAAATAATGCGAAATTAAACTAATTAAACTATTTTAAAAAGTGGTCGGAATCAAACAATATGAATTCTTTTTTAAAAGTAGCCTACTGCCAACTCTGTTCCGAATAGTAATCGTCGCCTTATTAAACGTTTTTTGTATTAAAACACACAAATATTACTATTCGAAAAAAGTGATTCCCTGTTCTCCTGTTGCCATGACAACCCTGAACAAATTCAGACCTGTGATAACCTCTGAGATTTGGAAATGGCATGCATTTACTTGATACCAGCATCTGATTTTCTATTACTCACAACTGGCCTTCGCCCAGAGAATGTCATTTTCACGTAGAAAAAAAAAAATAATTTATATTAATAATTCTTGGTGAAATATAATGGTGGCTTGAATTTGAAACTGCATTATTTCACTATTACAAAATTTCGCTAAATATGTTAGAAAAAGAAGAAAAAAAAAACTTAAGTGGTCTGTCAACCTCAGCTCTGCCATGTTTCAGCTATTTTGCTGATTATTTTTAATTTTTGTTTTAATAAAGTATATGTTGTTGTTAATGCATTCTTTTTAAGTATATTTAAGTAATAACACCATACGGTCATTGTGCCTAAATGCGAGGCGATTTCTTATGAGTTTGTCACATTTAGATATATTTCGCATTTTACTAAATATAAAATGCCAAATATAAGACATAAAGGACTGATTATTATGCTTTTAAGTCAAAACTAATTTGTTTTGAAGAAATTGAGTTATTATCTGTAATCTAAGCAAAAATATATCATTGTCACATTTACAGTAATTAAAACCGAAATGAAATGTCCAAAGTACTTAAATGTGACACTGCATTTTATGCATGTCCGATCTTAATTTTATTAGTTGGAATCAGTTTTTTTAAATAAGGATGCATTATAATTAATGGATCATTTAACATTTATATTTTCAACTTTGACTATTAATAAACAAGAAGTAACAAATGAATGACCAATACATCAATTTTACCAAAACACTGTTTATTACTGTATATTCTACACAACAAATTTTTAAACTAAATTTTTTATACCTAGGAATTTCCTGGAACGCTGTATTTGTTCCTGGAATTTAACAACTGTGGTTAATGCATAGCTGCTAACCTTCAGGTTTTTTAAGTCAAATAAACTTAAAAATTGAAATAGAAAAATTACTTAACGAAATACGTAGTTATTTATTAAGTTCTTTTATTTTATAAAATTTTTAGTTTTAGTTGATTTAAAAAAAAAAATTAAATACTGAAATATGGCAGGAGTTGCAATGTAGTGATTAAGTATGTCTTTAATTTTATTCAATTCATAAAATGATATATCCCACCGTTCTAGCAAATTCCGATTTATGGGACGACTCATTAGTCATTATCATTGTGCCGACTCCTTTATCTATCTTAACACATATGATAAGTGTCAAAAATATCTTCTAGTGTATCTTAAAATTTTACCTTTCACTCCCTAACTTAATCATGTGATTTTTAGGTAGATTTCGTAAGAAATACTACCTTATTACATTCTCTCCTATGTTGGAATTTCTGAAATACACTGGTTTCCAAAAATTAAGGAAAAATCACAAAAAAACGATAACTCAAAATATTACATGTAGATTTTAATGAAACTCGCCCACAATATACAACTCATAGTAAGGTATAAAATAACATAAAAAGAAATTACCAGACAATTATGGTGTTTCAAAAAATAGCATAATTCTAAATTTAGCAAAATCAATTTGTCAGTTTGGTATAGGAAAAGTACCTTTAATATGCCGTATGATCATCACTAATAGCAATACAGCACATACAGCGATGTGTCATACCGTCAATTATGCGGTCGATGAGTTCGCTGAGAAGTGCGAGCCATTGCTCTTGCAAAGCAGTTGTAAGCATAGCAAGGGTGTCAGGAGGGGGATTGAGAGTAGCAACACGTCTTCCTAAAGCATCCCAAACATGCTCAATGGGATTCAAGTCTAGTGATCGAACAGGCCATCCCATGCGCTGGTTCTGAAGATAATCTTTCACGATACAAGCCCTGTGCTGTCTACCGTTGTCGTCCTGTAAAAGGGAATCATTACCTATTGCACCGGCATAAGGGCACACATAAGCATCAAGGATGTCATCTCTATAGATGTAAGTATTCACAGTTCCACGTGGAAAGGCATGGAGGTCTGTGCGTCCACCCAAAGAGATACCACCCCAAACGCAGACACTGCCTCCTCCGTATGAATCTCTTTCACGAATGTCTGATGGATGATAACGTGTTCCGTGTTCTCTCCAAATCAAGCAATGCCTACTATCACTTTGGAGGCAAACCGGGACTCATCCATGAAGAGAACGCGCCTTCATTGCTCAGCTGTCCAGTGGACATGTTGATGTGCCCACATAAAACGTTCCCTCCGGTGACGTGAGGCGAGCAGCACACAAATTGCTGGTCTTCTTGCGTAAAGTCTTCTACGCACAGTAGACATTGACACCAACCTTCCAGTGGCTGCAGCAAGGGAGGATCTAAAATGAAATGGGGTTGTGGTTCTGTTCCTTCGTACACATAACCGCAAATATCGGTCATCGGCGCTTGTCGAAACCCTTGGCTGTCCTTCGCTGAACCTTCTTGAGTCTGAACCAGTGGTTTTAAATTGTTGCGAAAGCCTATGAACCACAGGACTTACATTTAGCCATCAACCACCTCTGTCTAACTTCGTCCTGTCTCCAATCTCCCAATAGCTCTAAATCGCAGTTCGGCGGGCAAATGATACACTGGGGTCATTGTTATGAATTGGCTATCCCAGATTTATAATATCACTATCACAGCGACAGCTGCAGCCTTACTCTCTAACGTGCATTTTTATGTTTCTTACAGATGACGCAATGCGATTACAGTGCCACTAATTTGCATTTGGGATAGTTATTCACCATCTTTTAACAATGCATACAATTTTCATACGGATTGCTTTATTTTTGAATGAGTTATTGCTATTTTTGTGATTTTTCCTTAATTTTTGGAAACCAGTGTATTTTTGCAGATCTACGCCGATCATGACTCCTAAAACCCAAAACCGTTTAAAACTTTATCTATCTATATCACTTTTTTATGGACACGATAACTTCCATAATTCTGCACAAATCTTGGTCAAGTTCGTTAATGGGCAAAATTGGATCAGGCGGGGGGAGAAGGGGTTGTGAAAACCAAAAAATCCCCATAACTTCTTAATTATGATACATATCGAATCCATTTAAAGTTATTATTACTGTTAGGAAAGAGGCCAAAAATTTATGTATGACAGCTTTTTGATATCATTAAAAATGGCCTTAAGAGGAAGAGGGGAGAAGTAGGGGTTTAAGAAGGCAAAAATTCATAACTTCGTAAATTCACAAGATATCAAATCCACTTAAATTGATTATAAATCTTCTTAATATTATCTACAACTTTTATAGCAAAAAGTTTTTTATAGGACCAACTCTCAGAGTAAAAAAATTAAAAACAAAAACATCCCTGCCGGCTCCGCCAACAAGCACAGGTAGATTTTGAAGTGGACGGCTCCAACTGCCGCATCATGGCCAAAAAGACCTTTCTTCTGTAATTCCCAATAAACAGGCACCCCACGGTCTGCATCTTCGAAATCTACCTGTGCAGGTAGGCCGAGCCGTCAGGGATTTTTTTTTAAGTAGGATTTTTCTGAAGTGTTATTACATGATATATGTTCAAGATAAGGATTTTGTCTGTGATATTAAATGTCTAAAAAGAATGGTGAAAGCGGGCATATAAAATATCAGCATATTTAATCGCACAAAATATTAGAACAAGATTGTTTCAACAGTAACAAAAAAAGGGCTGATGAGTATTCCGAATATAGTCTGTTATTTTTTAAATTTAAAAAAATGTTTGATGATTTTTGATAATTTGAAAATTTCCAATTTAAATGCTTAACAACCCTTACCAATGTCATCTGAACCCGGTTCAGACAACTCAAGTTTGTATTATTTAAATGCGATTTGACTTATGTAAAATGCCATTATTTTATATTTGCTGCCGAATTCAGTTATAGTCCTCTCACGATAACTTGGCCGACGAGTGACTAACCGTTAATTAGGAAAAAAATGTATTCGTTAGTCAAGGTGACAATCACTACTAGCAACTTGAACAATTCTAATTTTAAGATGGTCCTCAAATGACTTGCTTAACAACGCAAAACTTTCTGACTCACTTTTAAACGCAAGTGCATAAAATTAGCAGGTCTGACCACAGAAGTGATTTGGAATCGAAATGAGTTTTCCAGTTTGAGATAAATAGATTACTTATCGAGCTATTCTGGTCACTGACGACATGTTTTTCGCGCTTCTCGGGCTGCCGCGTCGAGAATTCGGTTCAAAACGCAAACTTTGACAGTATTTTCTGAAATATCTTCTTTTACCAAAAAGAGGAAAATGTTTTTCAATGACATAGTTTCAGAATAAGAACACCTGCCTATTTCATCAGTTTCCGAGAAAAACTGAAGTAAAAAATGTGTTAGAAATTAGCCTGTTTGGATTTGAGAATAGCCTTAATGGAATAATGAATTTGTGTCTATTAGCAGCTTTCTTTCTCCGTAGCCTAGCCAACCTTTTTCAAGGTCATCGACCAAGATATTGTGGCAGGACTGTAGTTTTCAAGTGCAGGATAAATGCATAAAAGGGGACTAAAGGGGACCTTTTTTCTAAAAAGGGGACTTTAGGGGAAAAGAGGGCATCATTTGGGAAGCCTGTAAATACAGTTGAGATTCTTCTCTATGTAACGAAATCCTTTGTTCAATCAAAAAAATCAGTATATAAAAAATTACTATTTAATGTGTGAATTTTGAAAAAAAAAATTGTTTTTGAGGTGTTTAAGATTTTGGTATGTTTAATTCTAAATATTAACTTAATATTGAACCAAGGTATCACTGTATTTCGTTGTTTGCAATATGAAACAAAAATTATAAGAATTGAGAACAACAAAGAAGTATGTATAAAAATTTTAATCAATATTACATGATCTGTACATGGTAATTTGTGCACAGAAGTCATCTGTGCAGTTAATACTCTTCAATCAAAGCACATTTCAAAATGCATACACTCAAAAATTAAATTAAGAACTTATACAACATTCATACTGCCCCCCAGTTAAATCAATAACTTCATTACACTCATAAATTAGTGCATAATAAAACTGTAAAACTTACAATATCATTTCGATTTTTATAATCACATTAATATAAAATGAAACACAAACTCATGAAACAGTTTTGATTTTACGTAGATTGCTTCATGCTCATGTTTAAAATATAAGTTTTAATCAATTGCACAAAAAATGGTATATATCATCAGCAACCTGGCAAAAGCACCCATCTGTTGAAATACATGTTTTGAGAAAATATGAAGATTTTACATTTTGTGGTATTCAATGAATCAGTTTTTTCATAAATCTACAAAAATAAATTACCTTAATGTCACGACCTATTATATAGACTATAACATATAACAACTTTAAAATCTCTAAGCATAAAGTGCTAAAACTATATTTCTGTGCCTTTCTCAGGGTGCTGACACTATATCCTTGAAAATGTACATAAATATTTGGTATAAATGGCATCAATGGAAAATAAACTTTTTAGTTATCTTAGCTATTCATATATTATTATTATTTTTATTATTATTTTACACTTGCCAACTATGTAAGTATAAAATATATGAGAGAAAATGAGATGTAGAAAGTGATGATTGAAAGTGAACATAGATAATAAAATTCATTTTGAAAACAAGATTTACGTATTTTAAAACATAACTATAAAAAAAAAAACCAAAGTAAGCTCGAACCAAATATTTTATAATATTGCATTAAATAAAACTTTTGATCAAGTCATATATACAAGAAAACATATACAACAAAAAGTAATTAAAATAAATGCAAAGCAAAATATACTTTATAAAACATGATTGGTCAGTAAATATTTGGTCCTTAACAAGGGAAAATATAATTTGAGGAAACTGCATGGCAAAATACTATTTTTGGTGAAGCAAAACCATGCTGATCACAAAGCTTTCACCTTAAGGTGAAATCCTGCCTGTGTGCATCTTAAAAATCTTTAAGATATTTAAATTTTGTTTTATCTATTATCCTTAGTATTAAATAGTCTTTTTCTTTCTTTATTCAACATTTTGGCATGTGTCAAAACTCATGGTTTAGAAATCTCATGTTATTACAACTCTCTTCCTAGGAAAGTTAAGGTAAGCATACGGCAAAAGCGCTGTCAAAGATTTTTGGTTGATAACTTTGTTTTTTAATATGAAAAAGAAATACTTTAGATGACAAGTATTATTTTACAAGAATATAGTTACTAGTTCAGAAAGATCTTAACTTCTGAAATTATTATTTTCCATACTTTTATACACTAACACAAAAGTAATTAAAGTATTGATTATTCAAACTAATTTGAATATCATGATACCATAAACTCAAAGTAATGTATACATATCATAAATATTCAGCCAAGACTGATCCTTATTTATACATATCATACCTGCTCTTTGATTACAACAGGACACACAAACATATCAAAGATTTCTCTTATCCATTGGGTGTTATAACATTCAAATCTCAACAATGCAGTGAATAATAAATTTGGAGCAGGCTTACCTTATACTTTTAAATAGATGAAGTTTTTAAACCTGTATGATGAATTCTATGAATTTAAATATTTCATAAGCCAAAAAGTATCATTCAATTATTCAACTAACATATCAATCTGAATTAGCATATATATTTATTTATTTATTATAAAAATTCAACAGCTTCTGAAATTAATTAAATTTAACATGAACAAGAATTTACTTTTCATTATATATTCATAGATGGCATGGATTACAGATTTTGAATACCCTTATTTACAAGTAATAATCTCTACCTTACTTAAATGCAGAATTATATGATTAAGTAAAGCGAATATTATCATTCGGAAGAAACGGTATTCAAAATCCATAATTCTTGGTACCTATGTTTTTCTAACACATTGCATCATCATATGTATGTCTATAACATTTAAAAAGATTGCAGCAATTAACACATTAAATTGAAAAATATAATTTTCTCTATTAACATTTCCAAAAACAAATAAGAAAGAAAAGAAAATATACAATTTTAAATAAAATAGTTCAAGAAGAAATGTTAAGAATTTCTAATTATTCAAAAGTTAGAAGTATGAAAAGTGAAATCTATCCTTCCCCCACCTCCCTCATGTCACTTATAATCTATGATATCAAAGAGAATCTTGTTTGGTGCTTTTAATTGGGAGTTTACTGATACACTTAATTGTAAAACCAAGAAACAAAAGTATAAACTCCAATTTCCTCCCAAAATTGCTTCGGAAGGAAATTAATTTTTTTACAAAGTAACTAATTATTTTTTTAAGAATCATCAATTAAAAAAAAACAAAGCTGATGCATGAGGAAAAGAATACAAAAAGTGCTCATAGATAAAATAGATATAAAAAGAACAAAGATAGAATAAAGAAACAAAACATACAAACAATAAATATAATATATATTTACACAGATCTTATCTATACATTTGAGTTTGCTTTATTTGTCTATAATTCAAAACTATGCAAAATATAAACAGTAAAAAAAGAAAAATAATAAAATGGCATGCTATTTAAATGCATAAAAAATATACAGAATTAATCATTCTTTATAAATATATATAAATAAAAAATAAAATTCATAAAAGTTTTGAAAATAATATACATCAAGTCACTAGGAGAATAAAATTTTTATCTTATAGATACAGTGTATTTTTCATAGATTTACATTATTGAAGAAATATAATACAAAACATTGAAATAAGGAAAAAAATTCTTAAAAAACAATAAAAATCCATGTTTGAAAAAAATGTATAAACAAGTTAAGAATGAATTTCATTTTATACTTATGTCCACACAGCGAAAAAAGGAATGTACTCGTAGTATTAAATGCAAATTCAAGCTAGTGGAACATCACGATTTTTTTTCTTAAATATCAGAAATATATATAAAAAAAATAGCTAAATATAACTGTGATATTTTCTTCCTGTAACATTTTCTTTAACAGAAAATTTTATTTGAACTTTGTGCAAGTAAAATGTACAATTTCAACTTATATAACTTTATATAACAAATATATAAAAGACTAATTTAAGTGAAGTTTTGTTTAATTTTTTTTTATGCACTGGGCTTTGATATCAGTAAAT
The DNA here is from genome assembly GCA_963931845.1 of Maratus michaelseni. Lineage (NCBI taxonomy): Eukaryota > Metazoa > Arthropoda > Arachnida > Araneae > Salticidae > Maratus > Maratus michaelseni. Next base: position 131,542,613 of record OZ007599.1, read on the forward strand.
TATTAATATTTAAACAAATCCCTAAAGGCCTATTTTTTCAATCATACATAACTCCATATACCCCATTTAAAACATGTTGTAGCATTCTGATTAATTAAGTAAGTCAAATTTTACACATTCTGATTATTTGTCTTTATTACACTGATTATTTGGATGATGAAAAAATATATTGTGTGATGATATTTTTAATTCATAACTCACTATTATTGTAATTTCCAGTTTAACAGCCTTGACTAAAATAAGTCTGTTTCAAATCAGATATTTTACTTAATAAATAAAGTCAAATAAGTACCAAGTAGAAATGTGTTACATTTTATTAAATAAAATTTCTAGTAGAAAACATGATTATTTGAGTCACGACTTATATGCTGGAGTCCGATTATTTTAAGGAGGGGTATTTTTTTTTTGTTTGTTTATTTAAAAACTAAAGACAGCTGTCGAAAAGGAAAAAAAATAAATTTGCAAAACCCAGACTTATAAATTAGAAGTTACCCAATTTATTGTTAAATACAATGACCCATTTACATCAGTTTAACATATCATATATACCTGCAAATAAGTTGAGAAAATTAATCCAAAGTTACTGGATTAGGAGTGGAAGGAGGGAGGGGGTCGAATTATATGAAAGAACAAAACAAATTTGAAATGTTTATTGTTTCAGCGCAAACAATTGAAATAGAAATAAAAATGTTTAAGAACATTAATGTTAAGATATTACATACAATATAGCAAAGATATTGAGAAAGTACGTAATTGCATATCTTTTAATGCCTTAATCTAAGTATTCGAATTTTCAGCTTTACTGAAAATGATCATTGCTTTCAGCAACAATTTTTAAGCAAAACGCTCTTTCAAAAATTGCTGAATGCCAATAATGTGGTATCATTCATGCCTGCAAAATAGTTGAGATGAACAAGGCTGGTGTTAAAGATTAGCTAAATAATATATTGAACAAAAGGCTGGATGCAAATGGTTTGACACTATTGCTTCAGCTTTCAGATATTTACCTCTTCAAATTGCTGCAATACAGTGCCTGAAAATACTTAACCAACTTGATCAGCTGAAGTATGCCGTCTGAAGAATTGATATATTACATTGGTTGCATGATGGATGAAAAATGCACAGGACCACTATACCAACAGAAAATATCAGGTCATCCAAAAAATGTTGCATCAGCATAGAGGACAATGTATTACTTTTAAATGACAATGAAAGGGATTTATACAAAATGCCCATTCATGATCTAAGGATATATATCATGACATATAAATTTTATTGAACTGTTTAGGGAGTCTGACATAAGATTGGAATACAAAGGATTCCATTCTGTTTATTTATGCTGATTGAATTTATCATTTTATGCATATTTAGGCATTTATATTTTGTTTCTTTTTTTTCTTTTTTTTTTTTTGAAAAAAAAATAATTTTTATTTTAAAAATTAATGCATGTTTTTTTTTTTTTTTTTTCCACAGCATTTATGAAGAGGAAAGAGGGCCACAAGCTATATGCGAGTTTTTGATTTTTTCCCTTACAAAGTAAGGGGGGGGGGATTGACTTAAATGCAAGTATATATGGCAATTTCAGTTACCATATATTCCAGCATATAACACACATTTTTTTTTCTTGTTTGATGCAATTTTGAAACAAGAAAATTGATCAAAATTTATAGGTACACATCATAGACCAGTTATACAAGTAAAAGATTAAATACTATGAAAAGATAACCATAAGGATATAGATTTCTATATTAATAAAAATGAAAAGGGGGCAGGATTAGCTGAATGAACCAGAAAATGAATCTAAATGCTTTGTGGGAGATTCATGAAGACAGGCTTAGCAGCATCATGTGGCATCACTTTGCCATCATTAGCTCAACTCTGTTTATCTACATTCAGTCCAGTTATTATACTTTTGATATTCGGATTTGTACTTTCATGCTACATATCTCATAATGGTTTCTTTGCAAAAAATGGATGCATGTAATACAGCTAATATACTTAAAAACAGAACACTTAACTTAGAAATACTTAATTCAGAAGTTCGTGTTAAGCACCAGAATATATGGTAATCTGTTTTTTCTGCATTATGTATGAGCTCTGACAGTTAAATAACATCAGAAGGTATTAGATGAATTATAATAAACGATCTTCAGAAAAAGCAATTCAGTCAAAAGTAAACATTTGAAAATGGACATTTATGTTAAGAATAAGTTTAAAATGGCTTCAATGGATTGCTTAGATTTAATTTATATAGAGCTAATTTTAATTTAAAAAATATTCTTTTATTTTGCAACAAAACTAACAGGTAAGTGAGCAAAATCTCAATCTAAGCAAATGTATATTTCAAAAAGATTGCTTTCTCAGCCCCTATTTTAAGCAGCGTTTTTTTAATCTGAGTTTCAAGTTATAGTATAGGGTAAAGTGTTTTAAAGTAATGGTGCACAGGGAGTTAATTATATTATACCTATGGTGATAGTTACATGAAACCATGATTTTGCAAAATTTATGGAAAATTTACCTAGGATAGAATTTTTTAAGGTGAGAATATTGACATTTTCTAAGACTGCATTGTTAAAACAAACCATTTTTAACCTTAGTGATTGACTAACGCTATAAAGATCTAGAAAATGACACAATATTCACATGCATTAGCATACTCTCTTTTTTACTTTATTTGTTTTTCTTCCCCCCCCCCCCTTAAAGTTATAGTTGTTTAAAAAATGAAAAATAAAAACAATTCAAGAAAAGTATGTTAACATAGATTGGACACACTTATTTCATTTTCAACACATTTAAATGCTCATTAACAACTGTCAAAAGTTGAAAATAATTAAAAAAGAATTTTGAATTTGAAATTAATGTCACATACTCTGGATCCACTCTTTCTCATCAATTTTTTTCATTTAGAATTCTCATAACATGCACAGAAATATGTATATTAAACACATATTAAATTTTTTCTATCACTTTTCAAACAAATATATCAAATGATTATTTTTATGAGAGCAAAACAGATTAATTTTAACACAAATACTGTTAATTAATATGATAAATAAAAATTTATGCCAAGGTAGTTTTCAGTTAGTTAAAAAAATGCTTGTGAATTATATTTTGCTTCACCAAATCATAGTTATACATACGGGTATATTAAATTGTGATAAATAACCAGAGACAGATAATGTAGTACATACAAGAAATATACTTGATGATGAAAGCTAAACATTTTTTACAGTAATCACAACAGATGATGTCTAAAAATATACATTATACAATGAAACACAATAATTTAACAATACAATACATATATATGTATGTGTTATGGAATTGGAAAAAAAATTACAAGTACTTTAAGTTTACTGAGAACAATAACAGCCATACAAAAATGAGGTTCTAACACATTTATTGCATTCATGTTAACTTTTAACAACTTATCTGCAAATGCATTCAAAATTGATAATGATTTTTTTTTTGTTTTTGCAATTACTGAACTCAATCTCTTAACCTGAAAGTATGTTACATGTTTTCCGACACATGGGTTTTGTATATCATCACATCTTTCAACTATATGGAACATCTTTAATACAACATTCAATACAGAAAACAATATTCAGCATATCAATTGAAACCATTAAAAATTTTTAAGATCAATCTAACATTTCATTTCATTGCTAGGAAGATAAACTGAAAATATTTTAGAGTACTACAAAAAAAAAAAAAAAAAGTATAAAAAGAAAAAAAGTATGGTGAATTCTTATTAACAATAATAAAATTTGTTAATGCTACTGGCTTGATTAAATAAACATGCAAAAAATAGCTGAAAATAAAGGAAGTTTCTTTAAAACTGTTTCAAACTTATACCTTCTTTGTCATTAAGCCATCTTATTATGTGTCATTTAAAGAACCAACTCATGTCATCTAAATAAACAGTTCTTTTATAGAAGTCTACCATGCAATTAAAGTGGGACTAACATCAAGCACTGTATACTTAAGATCATATAAATGAGAGTTGCATACATAAAGTTTCTTTCTACATGAGAGAAATTTCCAAAATAACTCCAAAATGGCATTTCAGTGCAATGTAATATACATATTGAGATAAAACATTCAATAGAGCTGGGAGAAAGCCTCATTCAATATAAAATAATATGCATTTGATTCAATTTTAGAAATTATACAGAAATTTTAAGTCATTTCTGTTTATGAATTACAGTAATGTTCTCCAACATTCTGCAGCCCCTTTAGCTGCAGTGCTCATGAAATCATGTGACTGAATCATCATAATGATGGAAAATCTCATGAAAAATAGTCTCCAGAGAAATGCTGCTGAACATGCAAACAGCAGAGTAAAACATGCTTTCCTCTTAGAGCATTATATATTTTTCCATCATTATATTTATTTAGTTGATCTAATCACATGTACACATATTACTTCTTTACATAAATATAAAGAAGTCTTCTTTGTAACAAACAATCTATACACAATTTTAAATGTTTTAACACCAGTATTTACAAATGCAAATTTTTCTTAATATAATCACAGCAATTCTGCAATTATGTAGCACAAAAATTATTATTCTAAAATACTGGTAGGAAAAATAAAGGAATGTATGCACTCTATATGACATGTATACACAGTGCTTTCATCATGGGTTACACCTAGTCAAATTTCAAAAAATCTATTTTTTGCAAATCGCAGTTTTACAGACTTTATCAACTGAAAAGAGACTACTGTATGGTGGTGCAATAGATGGTTCTATGTAACTAAAAATAATAATAAGTATCACACTGTAATGATACCATAAAACTATAAACGATATTTTCTCAAGTGCATTTTTCAAATCAGCGAACATGATTAAAAATTACTGAATAAATTCATTTCTAATTTTGTCAGTTCTTTTTTTATATACAGTAGTGACCAAATTATGGAACTTTTTTGAAAAGGTGTATTTTTGAGGTTTAATAGCTCATAACACCACTTTCTGTTTAAGTTATAGTATAAAATTATATATCAATGGAAAGATAATTTAATCAAGAATGAAATGAAATAGATGTTATTCAATTATTCGTATTTAATCAAAAGTTATACAGAAATAAACAAAAACAGAACATAAACTTGCTTAGGTTACCATGCTTTCCTTGCTGAGAGCCAATCAGGTATCATCCTGTTTTGACAGTAAGTCAATCGGTAACAGTAGGATTAAACTGTTCTCATGTTTTGAGGCTGTGAGGACAACATTTGTCACTGCTTTATGTGATTAATATTAGCGTTGGATGTAAAATATAAGAAAATTTAAAAATGGCATAAAGAGTTGACTGATCACATAAAGTGAGGACAGAACAATATCTGTCCTAATTTCATGAACCAGAATGTCATTCCGGTTTGCTCTGGTACATTTTGAGCCCTGATTTTATGGTATTAATTAAAGAGAAAGTGGTGTTACGAACCATCAAATTTCAAAAATATACCTTTTCAAAAAGGTTTCCACAATTTTGACCACTATTGTAACTATGTAGGGACTGAATGAGGTTTGCTTTTTTTACATCAAAAGTATTTTTTTATCATCAAAAGACAATCTTTTTTTAAGATAAAAATTGAACTTTCTCTTCAAACAGTCACTATTTAAAAAAAAAAAGAAATCAGTTTTTCATAAATTCCTTTATCCAGTCTATAGAATAAACTTTTAATTAATAATCGTTATTTTTTTTTATTTTTAGAAAAGCCAAATTTAAGCGACCATGATCATGACGGCCCTCTCAAAGAAAAAAAATATAAATAAAACGACCCATACAAAGAAGAGCAATAACATCAAATATATTTAATTTTTTTTACATAATATATCAAAATTATCTTTAAGTATCCATTATAAAATAAAGTCAAAAGAAATTAATTAAATGCTTAATGAAAAACAAATTATGAGAAACACCCTTTTTTGTAATTCTTGACTAGGTGTAACCTTTTAAGTAAGAGGATTCTTAGTGAAAATGTTATTTCAAAATATTTGTCAAAGATTCAAATTGAAATAGTTTTTTTTTTCCTCCTTAACTTTAATGGAAAAAAAAAAGATAAACCATATGGTCTAATATGAAAGAAAAAAGATATTAAGCCAAACAAAACAAGGTAATTATAAGATCAGATATACAAATAAAGTGCAAATATTGAGCAAAATGGATTGAACAAAAGGTGTTTTTTATTTACTATGACAAGTTAAGATGTTTTAAAATAATATATTAAATTGAATTTTTTTGCAGATGCCTAGAAGTATGCATCAGAACCAAGCTCTGTGTTGCACAGATTGAAGATCACTCGACTTAAAATATTTTGTAAATGAAACTACATTTCAGTGATCTGAAATTGTAAATTTCATATGGCATTAAACTTTGAAGTCACATGCTACAACAAAATATTTATAATGGAAAAAAAAGCATACACTTGATTATACATGTCAGAGAATGTTATAGTAGTTTATCTTCACTAAATGATGTTATTTTGCATTTTATCAAATTTTAAAGTGCATAAAGATGCACTGAAAAAATATTTATAAGTAGTATTCCAAGCAATGTATCAAATATTAATTTCCATAAGAAAATAACTATATTACTTGGTTTTTCTCTAGTTGACCAGAGAGTTACTGCTCACTGTGAAAATAAATATACCAACCACATCAGGATGAGGATACAAATGAACAACAACAAAAAAATACATCTTTCAAAGACTTCCGTTTTTAAAAAATGAAGTCAATAAGTTAAAAGTTTATTAGCAAAGAAATTGATTATAGAAAAAAAACACACATTGAATTTTAATATACTAAAATGTAGATTAATGTTTTTATTTTAAGCTTTCTATAAGTAATTTCAACTGTTTTTCATTATAATTCTAAAATGAACTTTCTTAAATCATTCCAGATTAAAATTATTTTCTTTAGAATGAAATCTTTAAGAGGTTAATTCATCTTTGCAGGACAGTGCAAAACATTTATTTTATTATTTTTTTTATTTAAAGCAACACAAAAGATTGCTGCTTAATAAAGGGGAAAAAAAAGAAAAAGCAATTCTTTGAGCCATGTAAACACAAAAGCATGGCATATTAATATAACTGTCTAAGCAGAAAATAGGAGTGAATGAAAAATCAAATATGCAAAATTATCATAAAATACAATTAAAAAATCTAATCTATTGGAACAGAGTATAAATTTGTTAGACGCAGTGGCACATGAGCAAAGATTTCACCTATTTCGTACATGCGATCTTACATTAAAATAAATGCCTATTATTTAAACTTAACATAAAATTGTGATGTGTAAAAGCACAAGACAAAATTCTACCCAGATTCCTTAATTTTGAAGTGTTATACCTGATAAAACGATGCAAGAGATTATAATACAATCATTCAACATGAAAATCGGAAAATGCTTCATAACAGACAATTGCCAAGATGGCTTAGTCAGATTGTTAATAATTAAAAATTTTAAATACCGTATATCCTTAAATTATCTATGAAAATAACAGTCATACATACAAGATGCTTTAAATCTGACTGTTACTACTAGCATTTACCCAAAGATTTAAAATAATAAATTTTATTGATTTTAGTACTTATTAATTTAAATAATGAAAATATTTAAGAGTATAACTGGACTCTTAAATTTGAGAAAGAGAATGGCAGTGTTATTGAAAAAGTAACAAAATGTATACATAAGATTAAAAGGTTTTTATATAAGGTAAAACAGCTATAGACAAAATTTAGAGCTATATTAGATAAATAAAACTTTTAAAATATTATATATTACTACACATAAAGGAAATTTTTCTATAACAGTATTATATTTTTTTGTGCGACAGACACTTATTCAGTGGTTAGTATTCACATTTTTTTTTGTAAATCAAATAGCATTTATAGTATTATAAAAGAAGCTACTACTTACAACCAGTTTTAAAACTGTTAAGGCGATTTCAGGTTTCAGTACATGAAAACGAAGCTACAAATTTAACTTCTGGCTTAAAAATTTGATATTCTGAGGCTGGAAGTTCCTATAAATAGCAGGTACTAATGCACACACATCTACAAGCTATTGCCATGTGTGTGTTGATAGGATTTATATATTATAAACTCTTTTTGGTAGTAAAAAAACTAGTAGTTACACTCACTCTATAACATCTTAGTAATCTGTATCTCCGTTTGGCATGGTTTTAGAAGTATAATCTAAATTAACTTGTATGGTAATTTTATTAGGATCTTGGTTAGTGGGTGTGATATCACCATTAGGTGGAGTCATGGAATTACAACGAGTAGGAGAACGGTCCTGAAGTAATGTGGATGACGACGGTGCTTTGGAAGTAGGTGAACATTCATATGGCACAAAAACTCTTACAGCATCTGGAGAATGTGTTCGTGAGGCAGGTGGCGATTGTCTAGTAATGATATTAGCAGAGACCTTAGCATCAACATTATCATACATGGACAGAGTACGTCTTAATTCAGTAGGGCGTGAAGCAGGACTCTGTGGAGATATACTGTCATCATGACACTCCCTGTGCCTTGTTAATGTTGTACTGGGACTAGAAAACCCAGATAGTGCAGAAAGATCAGCAACTGATGTTTGAGATGTTTCAGCCAAAGAATTTCTAGAACTGAGAGGATCAACAATAGAACTACCATTGTCATTTTCAACATTTTCAGAAGCTTTATATCGTAAATTATTTGCATTTTCTGCCTGATCAAACCCATCTGATTCAACATCCTCTCTTCTCTTCCATACAGGTGAATGAGCTCCATTTGTTTCCTCCTACAAAAAAAAATATATCTAAAGCTATTTACATAAAATACATAAGAAAAAAAACACAGAGTTAAGAATTCTTTAATTAGCAAGTTCAAAATTTTATTTTTTTAACAATATAATTATATAAACACACTATATTTCTAAAGCTTTTCAAAAAGGGGTCCACACAGTGGGGGACAAATGGTGGAACCCTAAGCTTCCTTTAAATAATGTAACAATCTAAGGAACTTTTGCCTTGGAAAATACATTCACAAAATCAAAATAAATAGTTTTTCATCCTAATTCATCTTAATAATTACATAAAATTTACCAGAAGAACAAAGTCATGAAAATACATACAAATTTTTGGAGTGCAAAATATGAAACAAATTTGTGAAACTACACAAAATATATAATTTTTAATAAGTAGTTAAAACCTGACAATCTATCTAATATTTATATGTTCTTAGCATCCTGTATAAAACACTGCAAACAGGTCTATTTTTAAATTTATTATGTATTATGAAAAGTTGGTAAATAACTACCCTTAATAATTGTTTAAAAACAACACAAAATGTCACAAAAACATATATGCATCATTTATTAAAAACTTTTACTTTAGGTGTTTTAAAAATATACAAAACTGCATTTCACATTAAAAACCTAGCGCTTTCGAGCCGTCCTGGCTCATCATCAGGGTTAAAACATCACCACGCAGATACACACAAAAAACACAACCAGTCTGAAACACTGTAAAAACATCAATGTCTGCTGAAGACAAGGTCAAACCATTATAAACAGGGTGGGAAGCATAGGGAGGGATGTGCCAATCTTATTCATTCTTGAACTATCTGTAAAAGCTTATACCATACTTTAGGGATATTGTACGAAACTGAATCATTGCATGTTTTATTTTTCCTGGTTAAAATTTCTATTGATTCACTTATTATTGCTTCATAAAAAGAGGATGTGGGTTTAATAATTTTAGCGTTATCAAAATCTATTATAATCGACTGCTGTTGTTTTAATCTGGAAAGTGCCATTTTACTTCTATTATACTTGACATCTGCAATATGTTCTTTTAACCGAATTTTAAATTTCCTTAAAGTCATACCAATGTAGTCTTTAACTTTATAAGATTTTATCCTATTTTCAACTATTTCCATAATAACTGGGATTCTATAAATTCCTGTTAAATCTTCAATCGGTATGGGATCAATCTTCTTATGTAGTAACGCATTCAATTTAACTGGAGGGGATGCTACCAAATTTATTTCATATTTCTTTAAATTATATTTTAATTTTTCAAAAAGTTTCGGAATATATTGGAACTTGTAAAATTTAGTTGGTTTTTCTGTTAATTCTTTTTGTTTTTTACCCTGATATTGATATTGACAAATTAACTTATTAATTAACCTCTCTGAAAAACCATTTTCATTTGCTATAATTTTAACTCTGTCAAGCTCCTCATTGATATAACTATCAGTACACACTGAAAATGCTCTATGGATGTAAAACCTATATGCAGCCAGTTTATAACTTAAAGGTGATGAAGCATCTCTGGAAATAGTATTATTTGACCTCATATTTTTCCTATAAACTGTCCGATCTATTGTTAAATTACTGTTTTTTATCAGCTCTACATCAAGAAAAGGTAAACGATTCTGTTTTTCTAACTCCAGGGTAAATTGTATTTTTGTATCAATTTTATTAAGTTTAACCACAAAGTCCTTCAATAAATCTATACCATGCTCCCATATAATAAAAATATCATCTGCATATCTACACCAATATGCAGGTCTTTCACTAAAATCATTCATAACCATATTTTCAATGGGTCTTAATTTAATCTCCGCGCATAAACCCGAAATGGGGGAGCCCATTGGTGCACCATCCTTTTGCTTATAATAAATATTATCAAACTGAAAAACGTTATTGTTTTTAATTAGATTAAACCCGGAAATAAGTGTATTTTTTGTGCTCACGCTAAAAGAATCATTACCATTAATAGCTTCTTCCATGAACAAACCTACATCATTCATATCCACAGATGGATATAACGACACTACATCCAAACTCGCAAAAATGCTGTTCTCAGTAATCTGAAAAAGTTTTACTTGCTTAATAAACTCCATTGTCGATGAAATGACGAACTCTGACGGAGGGAGGATAGTTTTTAATAAGACAACATATGCCTTTTCTAGATAATATGTAGGTCCTATACATTTAGTTACAATTGGCCAAAGAGGGTTTCCTTCTTTATGATCTTTTAAGTGTCCTATAATCCGTGGGGTAACTGCTGTTTTATTAATCCTAATCATGTGTACCATTTCATTTGGCCAACTTCCATTATTTACAATCTCTTGTGTTTTCCTTGTGATCAAATCAACTGGGTCCTTATTCAGAACTACCCTTATTAAGCAGTTTTTTAATTTTATACAGTTAAAAACATGTTTTTCTTATAGTTTGATGTAATATTAATTTTTATAAATAAATCTTAGCTATTACTGCTAACATTTTGTTGGAAAAAGTCAACTATGTATCTTTTTCTTGAATGGTACTTACACGATACCTAATAATTACATCAAACAATTTTTACTGTATTAATCACTAAATTGTTATGTAATTATATTTTAATTGAAACAATATTATTAATAAAGCAATAACATATGTATGAATTATAAACAATAAATTGTTATTTATTGGTAAACATGCAGAAGCTAATAGTATTTCCCAGATTTTAAAAAGCAAAAACCTATTTTTTTGTATGTGCTGATAAAAACCAAACCATGGTCTAAACCAGTTCTAGTGAAATTACGCTACTTTTTCAGACATACATTACTATAAGAAACTAGGAAAAAAAGAAAGTAAAGAATTAAAAAAATGTATTTCATATCCCTCCCATTCATATTTGTAAAGAAAAATCAAGTCACAAAAAAGGGCTATCCCAAAATAAAAGTTAACACAAATACACAAATGCCACCTGAAAATAATCAAAGCAAAATATACAATTTGCTTAATTTTAGTTAATTTTGTCACCCAATATTCTAACCCGGTAATTCTCAGCCAACCTCAACTAGCGAGTTACACCTTAACTCTTGGTTGACTCTGAAATCAAATTTTCTGCTATCTCAATGAGGCGAAACAGGAAAGGAAAACGAAATATAAATTTAGTTTTACTCTACGTTCCTTTACAGCTCGAGTTATTCAATGGCGCATATCCAGTTGTAACAAAAATTGTGGTTGTTTTGATTTAGTTAATTTGTAGCCAACGCTGTTTGTGATGCAATAAGCAAGCGAAATGTTAATTTTAAATGAAATTAATATGAAAGAATGTGTTACATTTAATTTTTAAGTCATTTTTGAATATTGTAGCTCTGTGAATTCAAGATTATATTGATTTGTCATGAAGATTTGAACATTCAAGTCCTAGATATCTCCTGAGTATATTTGGTATTGCCATTTACCGAATGCAAATAGAAACAAATGTTCTTTTCTTATACCAAAAATTTTAGGTATAAGATTCAAAACTCTTTTTTTTTCCCCTTAGAATATTAATTAAACAGAAAAGCTGTTTTCCTTACATTTTTAAGTTTTACTTTTACACTACATATTTGTTTAGAGCATGCAATAAACAAAGGAGGAATTTTCTGTAAAGTATCGCATATATTCATTCCTTTGTATAAATAATAATAGTCTATTGATTGATACTTGATACCATATGAAATAATTTGAACTAATATATATATACTTGATAGTTTAAAATAATTACAGAACAAGACCTATTATCCGGAATCCTCGGGACTGAAGGCTTTCCGAGTTTTGGAATTTTCCGGATTTCGGGTCCTCCCAAAGTTCACAATTATTTGACAAAATTCATGTTTTTTTCGTGATCTTTTGACGAAATTTGCCCTTTTTTTCGCAATCTTTTGACGAAATTTGCCTTTTGTTCCTGATTCTTTGACAAAGTTAGAATTTTCTTCTACGATCCTTTGACAAAATTTCCTTTGAAGAAATTTGCGATCCTTCGAAGAAATTTGCATTTTTTTGTGATTCTTTGAGGAAATTTGCCTTTTTTGCTATTCTTTGATGAAATTTGACAAAATTAGAGTTTTTTCTGAGATTCTTTGACGAAATTAGTGTTTTTTTTTGTTTTTTTTGCGATCCTTTGATAGAATTTATATTTTTTCTGCGATCCTTTGACAAAATTTGTGTTTTTTTTTCTTCGATCCTTTGACGAAATTTCACTTTTTTCGTGATCCCGAAATTGAGTTTTTTTTCATTATCCTTTGAAGAAATTCATGTTTTTCCGCAATTATTTGACAAAAATAGCTTTTTTTTTTTTTTTTTTTTTTTGGGGCAATCCTTTGACTAAAGTTGTTTTATTTTGTGATCCCTTGATGAAATTTTACATTTTTTCAGAATCCGTGAAAGAAATTTGCGTTTTCTTTGCATGCCTTTGATGGAAATTCGTATTTTCTGCGACATATCAAAATTAGCGGGGTTTTTTTTTCACAATCCTGCGATGAAATTTGCGTTTTTTTCGATCCTTTGATGAAATTCACGTTGTTTCCGCAATCCTTTGAAGAAATTGTCTATTTTTTCAGTGAACGATACACATAATTGATTTTTTTTCAGCGACGATCATTCAAAATTCCAGATATTTTTTATGTCCGAATTTTTGAACTGAAGACTGTATTTTCGAAACCGAATGCCTTATATTTTTAGGAAAATTTAGAACAGAGTCACCCTTGATGAAATAAATATATACCATACATACTCGCATATAAGTCGACCTCCTAACTTTTAAATGCAAATTCTGAAAAAAATCAAAAACCCACGTGTAAGTCGACCCCCTAAGTATTTACTTCAATCAAGCCAATCGGAACAAAAGAAGAGAGAAAAATATGCGCTTCATATGGTAAGAGAGATTCGCCAATGCGAAAAAGTGGAAAGTGAACAAAAACAAATCAATGAAATATGTTTTAATGATAAATTATTATTATTTGTATATTTTAAATATTATTTTATTATTCTTACACATAAAAAACCAGAATTTTGGCAGTATTTGAAGTTTTTTTTTTTGTTGTTGTTTTAATTGACTCGCGTATAAGTCGACCCCCCCCCCCCCCTCATTTGCTTGCCGAAAATTGTCAGAAATTCCACGACCTATACGCGAGTATATATGGTAACTATTTTTTGTTTCTAACAAATTTTAATATAAATTCATTTTAAACTAAAATTTGAGAGAAAAATTATTTGTTTCTAATTTCGGAAAGGGGGGAGGGGGGGGGGGGGGCGTGTTCATCTGCCACCGAAGTAAAAATATTTTAGTGATTACACATTGAAACACAATGGACTGCAAGAAAAAAATTTAGGAATCGGTAAAATTTTCGAAAAATTTCTAAATTTCTAAAATTTTAGTAAAAATTTACAAATTTAGAAAATTTTCAATTTTTTTTTTTCCGGACTTCAGGTTTTTCCCGATTTTGGAATTCCAGATAATGGATCATATACTGTATTTTTGTTTGAAAGAAACATTTTTCAGAGAATTTCTTGAAAATTTTCGCACTTCACTAGAAAATGTTCAAGCATCTTCTAAAATTATTGTACATCGAATTAAAAAAAAAAATCTATTATAATAATCTACACATGAAATTAAAAACCTTCTCATGTTTCATATAAGGGAAAAAAACTACCAGGCATGCAATTTTATCCAAGATAATTTAATCGAATCTGTAATCAATTACTTTAGCTAAATAAAGAAATATACATTAGAAGTAAATATATGAAAAAGTCTTTTTATATAATATTCTTTGCAAAATAAATAAACTTAGCTAGTTATTTGCTTTTATTCTACTTATTACTGTTAGCCTAATCATAAAATTGTTTATTAAACTTATAGCTAAAACAATATATATGTATTTTTTTCATTATTCAAGTAACTTTTTTTTTTATCTTTGGGCCTAATTTTGTGAACGAACAAAACCATAAAATCAATATAGTAATTTGAAATTTGTGATGTATTTTTATCTAAAAATTAAACTATGTACTTTCAAAACTCTTTTTTTTTTTTTTTCTCGTTATTGAAAACAGTGTTTTAGTGAGGACAGAACTCATCCACACGATTGCTACATCATGTTATCCCTTTGGCCAATAAGATATACACATTTCAACCTTCTATAGACTAACCCAGAGTTGAATAACTGTGGCTCTGAAGTTAATGAAGAATTCGAAATATCAACCGGCTGTTAGATTTGCCAACATTGGAGTTACTCAACTGGGAGTTGAAGGTTGGTGGAGAATTGACCGGTAAATGTAACTGAAAAGATGAATGGAAAAGTTTATCTTATAGATATGATATGTTTAATTTAATCATGATGAGAAATCTCAGCAATGGAAGTATAGAAAAAAGAAAACTGCCCAGTTAAACTGATGGCATTGAGCTCACATGCTATTCACACTAACTGTAAATTATATTCTTATTTCAAAGAATTTGAAACAAGCCCTCGAAAAATGAAGAAATCGACAATATATTAAGAGGGGGGAACCATCCCCCGTTTCGCCTTCTGATAATTAACCAATGAACCCATAAAACTAATCAGAGAAGTGCCTTACCACAATGAACCTATATACAAAATTTGAAAAAAATCGGATAATTCTGCATGAAAAATCCATTTATCTAAATTAAGGGGGGGAGGTTAGCCCCTCGTCCCCCCTTTATACTTAACCAAAGAACCCCCAAAACTAATCAGAGAAGCGCCTTATCACAATGAACATAAATATAAAATTTGAAGAAAATCGGATAATTCTGCTTAAAAAACCCATTTATCTATATCAAGGGGGGTTAGTCCCCCCCGTTCCCCCCTTTATACTTTACCAGTGAACCCCCAAAACTAATCAGGGAAGTGCCTTACCACAATGAGCCTATATACAAAATTTGGAGTAAATTGGATAATTCTGCATGAAAAACCCATTTATCAAAATTAAGGGGGGGGAGTAGCCCCCGTTTCCCTCCTTTACACTTCACCAATGAACCCCCAAAACTAATCAGGGAAGCCCCTTACCACAATGAGCCCATATAGAAAGTTTGAAGAAAATCGGATAACTCTGCATGAAAAAAATCATTTATCTAAAATAAGCGGGGAGGATTAACCCCCCCCCGTTACCCCCTTTATACTTAACCTATGAACCCCCAAAACTAATCAGGAAAGAACCTTATCACAATGAACCTATATACAAAATTTGAAGAAAATTGGATAATTCTGCATGAAAAAACCATTTATCCAAATTAAGGGGGGTTAGCCCCCGTTCCCCCCCCCTTTATAGTTAACAAATCAATCCCCAAAACTAATCAGGGAAGCGCCTTATCACAAGGAACCTATAAACAAAAGTGGAAGAAAATCGGATAACTCTGCATGAAAAATTCATTTATCTAAATTAAGGGGGAGGATTCCCCCCCCCCCCCCTTAGCCACTTTATACTTAACCTATGAACCCCCAAAACTAATCAGGAAAGAACCTTATCACAATGAACCTATATACAAAATTTGAAGAAAATTGGACAATTCTGCATGAAAAAACCATTTATCTTATTTAAGGGGGGGTTAGCCCCCCCGTTCCCCCCTTTATAGTTAAACAATCAATCCCCAAAACTAATCAGGGAAGCGCCTTATCACAAGGAACCTATAAACAAAATTGGAAGCAAAACGGTTATTTCTGTCAAGAGTTATCGCGTTACGTACGTACATACGTACATACATACATACATACAGAACGGGCGGGCACATAAGCTCTCAGGCTTTGATAGCCTGTGAGCTAAAAAAGCGCTATATATGATTATAAAATACTAGTTAAAAACACAAAATAGCTTTTAAAGCAGTTTTTCTGACACAATTTATATTATAGTATTGAAGGGTTGATCCAGGCAAAATTTGGGCCTATTTATGGCCCCTTCACAAAAATCACTTTGAGAAAATGTGTCCCTTCACAAAAATCAATTTAATAAAATGGGTGCCTTCACAAAATTCCTTTAATAAAATAGGCCCTTTCACAAAATTCTATTCCATAAAAACTTACTATTTATTAATGAATTTATTATTTTGTGGTGTTTTAAAATATGTAATTTATAAACAAACAAGTTCACCAGCAGTGAAAACTTCATCAAAAGGATTTTTAAAAGTTTTTGTTAATATATGCTTGGTTCGAATTTGAGTAACTGGATTTCAACTTTTGTTACAAAATGTTATTTTTCACAAAAATAACCTTTACCTTTCAGAAAATGGGCCCCAAGAAAAGAAAAAAACCTGTATCGACCCCTGGTATTAATAGAAAAGATATATTAGCTCATTCTGTTGTAATCAAATATTAATATTTAACATTAATTAATGATAACAATAGTTAATTCTACTACAAGTAAAGATCTGCTGAAGCATATTATTATATTAAACATTTTTAGCAATGACTCAATCATTTATAGTGTGATAATTAAAAGTTCACTGAGCAAAACTTATGTCACACACCTATCCGTAAAACCTTTAAAAGGTAACTACTGATGTTAAACAAAAGATAAAGAATAGCTAAGAATATACTTACAATTTCATTTAATTCATACACAGGTATAGTTTGCTCAGGAATCACAGCATGATTGTTTAAACCATTTTGCTTTGTTTCATGTTGACGACTATCATTTGCATTTTCAACAGTTTTCTCTTCATGATATAAAAATGATTCTATTAAACCAAATGGTTTTTGTGGAAGTTCATGTGGAGGAGCTCTTCCAGGATTATCTAATTTATGCTTATGCAGTTCTTCCATTGAAGCCTGAAGTGCATCAATTGCTGCATCATCATGGTATCCAAAATCTTGTTCTAACTTAATTTGCAAAAATTCAACCAATTCCTCCATGCTCATTTTTAAAAGTGTTTCTGAAAGAAGTAAACACAGATTTTAAAACAATGTTCCCATATGATATATAAGTTTATACACATACTCTTTTCCCTTCACAAACACAAAAAGCAAGTGATAAAATACAGTTGAAAAAATGAAAATATACACTGAATTTATTTTTCATCAAATGAAGTGAATTTTCTATAGATAGAGAACATTATAAAATAACAATCACTGTGTTACACCAAGAAGAAGTGTATTATGGTTCTTAAATACAGTGGAACCTTGATTTATTAATTACAAAGGGTTGCAAATCTTTAAATCAGGGAACACATTAGATAAATTAAAACTGCATGAAGTTACTTATTAAATTTTCAAAAATTTATCTACCACAAGCATTCAGCGATATATATATATATGTATTTTTGGCATAATAAAGATACACTTTTATATTGAAATCAAGCTCCTCATCATCACACATTGTTGAATAGATAAAAAATGGAGAAAAAAGTTGACCATTCTTGCAGCCAAGAATAGCATTTAAAATATTTGAAATTCATCAAGTTATTGTTAAATAGAGGAAAACAATCGTTAAAACTAGGATTCTTTAACATAGAAATAAATATAGGTGAATCTGGATCATTAAAATTTAATGTTAAATTGAAGAAATCATTAAATCAGGTTTATACTGTATTTTCAAAAACTTCTGAAGAAATAAATAATAAATTTTTGACAGATTCCATGTGAACTACTAACAAATTTTCAAAATATATCATTTGAGGAAAAATAACATCAAATACAGACAAGATATGCTCTATACAAGAGCACAACATCTGTCTACAATTTTTCTTACAAAGAAGATAATTGCGAGAAAATTACAATTATCAAATCTTTAAAAAGCTTTTCTTTTTTAAAGATGAATCTGTCCAAGAATTAAAATATTGTGGAAAAATATTCTAAAAAAACTTTGTTATACACATTACTGAGCAGACTAGCATTTTTCAAAGCATGCACATACATTCTGTAGCAGAATACGTGCTAATTTCTAAGTTAAAAAATTGAGCACATAAAAGGAAAAATAGCAACAGTTCTCAGTTTAAAAATCTCACAGCAACAGCATTGGTTGCTATAAGATTTTTAAAATATGTAATAAAACAACAAAATTCACGATTTGGCTGCTATTGAAATCTTATAATATTATAACAGATTTTTCAAAACTATGGTTAACATAGTTTTGAAAAATCTGTTATAATATTATAAGATTACAGCATTTTAAACTTTCACATAACTAATACCTACTTCTATGGAGCTTCAAAAGAGTATAAGACATGGCTGTTAATACAATTTCTCCTTCATACATATATATGTCCCACAGTCTCAAGGTCAATGTAAAAGGAACCTAATCAACAATAATATAAGTATGTAAGAATTTACCACAAGTTAAAAAACTACCACTTAAAACACTACAAATGACAAAAATTTTATGTGACATTAAAAATTACGTGTGTGGCATATGTGAATGAACAAACTCAAATGTCAAACCTGTCTAATCTCGAAAACCTCTCTTTTTCAAAATTTATAAATTTCCCTGAATTTGCAGTCTAATTTCAAAGTATTTTCTATGTTTATCTTGAAAGATTTTCCCCCAAAACCACTATACAGTCAAACCTTGTTAGTACGTCACTCTGGGATCCACTTGAAAATGACTTACTAAGCGGAGTGGCTTCTTAAGCAGAAAGTGACATAAAATTTCATATGTTTATATAATAAGTATACCTATAACTAGATTACATTAGAAATTATATAAATTAGTAGAATAAGAATTAGAATTCGTAAAATGGATGACAAATAAAGGAAAGTATAGTAAAGTATGTTATGTAGTATTTAATTCCACAATTCAATACGTATCCATTTATTACTGCCTTACAAAAAAACACCTATTTACATACAGTAATACCTCTGTTTTCATTGACTTCAGATATCATCGGTTTTGGTTTTCGTCGATTTTTTTTGCTAAAAATTTGTCTTGGTTTTCGTCGGTTGCCTCGGATTTCGTCGGCATACTCAGACGATCTCACTGCATTTTCCTTAAACAAATGGGGCGACCCACGCCTTCTCCTTTTCAGTGTGCATCACCCCGCTCGCTTAAACAATTTCATTTATTTCCAGTGTATTTTTGTGCTTTTTTATTGATTGCGCGAACTCCATCATGGGACCAAAGAAAGTTTCTAGTGCCAGCAGCTCTTTAAAGAAGAAAGCCAGGAATCCGATCGAGTTGGAGAAGGAAATTATTCAAAAATACAAGAGCGGAATTAAGATGGCTGAAATCAGTCATATGTATGGTATATTGCCACCTACTATAAGTAACATTGAGCGACATAGGTTCTTTCATTTTGAAGCTAGTCCTACTGCCAAACAACCCAAAAGGGAAGTGACCCCTTGATACTATATGCCAAGAACACTCTATTTCTTATTAATTTTAGTATTAAACGCTATACTTATTATCTATAAAATGTGTTTTTGGTATGTATTTTGGAATGTTTAGAACTAATTAATTGAATTTACATATATTAATATGGAAATAATTGCCTTGGTGTTTGTCGGTTTTGGATTTTGTTGATTGTTTTCGGACGAATTATCGACTTAAACCAAGGTGTCACTGTACTCTCTTTTAACTTAATTTCTGTATGTATGTGGTAGTCAAATCTTGCGACTCCTTTTTCACCCACTTCCTGTTGATGTAGTGCTTTGGAATTTGGAATATATTATTTCTGAGGACAATACATGAATTGGACATTATTTTTTAAAAATTCGATCCCTAAGGTTGGGTCAACATCGGCCCAAAACTTGCATTTTCCCCCATAGAAATAACTTTATGATTGACAACTTGACTAACAACTTGACTCTTTTCATTTACAACTATACGAAAAAAAAAAAAAAGTATTATGGATTATTTTAGTAAGCTGTTTATTCAAGCATTATTATATAAGCAATTTTTCAAGGAAAAAAAATGGAATGAAATTCAATGTAATAGAAATAAAGGGATAAAATGAAACTCAGAATAAAATAATTAAGGTAAACTAAAGTAGCGGCACACTTATCTTGGCAGTGGAGGCAAAGCTACGACGGCTTGCTCACTCACTTTGGCGCTCGAAGATTCCCATATTGGGAGAAAAGCAATGATTTGGCGTGTAGAAAAATCCTTGTTGGATTTAACTTATAACATTTGTTTACTTTTCATGTAAATCCTTGAATCGCCAGATTTGGCTGTTTATCGTTGTTTGTAGGAATAAATTTTGCACGAGTTACTATTATGTTCCACGCCAATCTTTTGATACTCATTAAAGAATTCCTTTTACAATGTTTTAACTCATTGTCATCTGATAAATTTTGTCATCTGCGATTTTGGAAGTTTAGCGATTTTTATGCGATTTAACGGGATGTTTTGTGTTTAGCGGTGATTTTTCCACATTATTAAATATAAATCCTGTTTTAAACTTTTAGTACAATTTAGTAAATTTTATCCTCTTTTCAATAAAGTTTATTCGGAATTCGTACGTACATTTTTGAAATTTATGCGTATATTTTTATTTGAATTTATAGAAATTTTGGGTTCACGAGGCGATTTTTCCACATTCATAAAAGAAATCCTATTTGTCTTTTAGTCCAAAAACAGATAATTTTTTCCTCTGCAATTTTTGAAATCTTAGCGATTTTTAATGCTATTTTTAGCGTTTTTGCGGGATTTTTCCACATGAGCAAAAAGAATCCTGTTTATATCTGTAGACGCATATAGTAAATTTTGTTCTCTTTTCAATGAAGGTTATTCGGCATTCATCAGGTTAAAATGCTAATTTTTAACCATTTTCTGAAATGTTATTTGCCTTTTTATGAAGACGCGAAACACTATTCGATTTCTTGATATCTGAATGAGAATTTCTGTAATTTGTAGGTATTTACGAATGAAAATGACTTCCTGAAAATGTTAGAAATTAATTAACTTAAATTGACAAACAGCCGTAAAGAAAACTACATTTTTTTAACTAAAGACTGGAAGTATCTAAAGGTGGAAGTATTTAAATGAGTTTTTCATTTTTTAATAAATAAAAATTACATAGAGTTATAAGCGATTCGTCTATCGTCAGTGTCGAATTAAGACACTTTTCTCCGGGAGGGATTTCTGTTCCTCCGGGGGTGGTGCAATTATAAAGTTCCGGGAGGGAGAGTTCCAGTTTTTGACCATTGAAAGCATAAAATCTCAAATCTTCCAGTGGGGACATTTCAAAGCTCCGGGGTGGGATGTCCCCCCCCCCCCCCCCCCCGGGCCACCCCCTGAATTTAACACTGGATATCGTTATCATTTTAAAATATATTTTAACGATATCATTAAGGGGGGGAGGGGGTCCGAAATTAACAAAATGTTGATAACGTTATATATGTACAGCCTCAAAGGCATTGTTTGAAGTATGTATTTTAGTGTAATTCTTTCTTTTTTTTTTTTAGCCTTGGGTAAGGCTTAGTCCTTAAAAGGACTGTTAATCTAATGTCTCTATTCCGCTAAGGCTACCATCTGTGTAATGATCAGAATCATCAGATGAGTCACCAACAGTGAAATTGACTTTTTCAATTAATTGTTCTTGAATTCCGTCTAATTTCCACATGTTTGTTTAGACTTTTTCAATTACATGTTGAACACAACTAAACCAAGAAGAAGACGCTTTCTGGATTCCTTCATAAGTAAGTTTTTCAACTTCCTCCATTTTAAATGTTTGATTTTTTTTCGCAACATAATCTTTAACTTCGCCCCAGATAAGTTCGATGGGATTTAATTCGCAGTGATAAGGGGGCAATCGAAGAACGGTATGGCCATGTTGAGCAACAATTTTATCTATGTGGTAAGCTTCATAAAACTTTTTATTATCTGCCACAAGTTTAAGCAATTCCACTTTTAACATGTCTGGGTTCCAAGGGATACTCTTTCTTGTTAACCATGCTTGTATGTCTTCTTTCTTGGTTGAACTTGTTGGAATTTTTTCTACCCTAACAGAATGGTATGGGGCATTATCCATAACAACAACACTGCTAGGCTGAATATAAGGTAAAAATTTATTTACTAACCATTCTTCGTAATGCGTGCCGTTCATTTCATCATGGTAATCTCCATTTTTTTTTGCTTTGAATATCTCCAATGTTCCATTAACAAATCCATCTTCGCACCCAGCATGTATTATAATTAATCGGCCTCCTTTACCTGAAGGCGCTTTTAAACCTGTAGACAGACCGTTTAAAAATGCCTGTTTCTTCGATTTTACCGTAGAATCTTGCCATACGCGTTCTTTCGTGTGCCCTGCATTAACCCACGTTTCATCGGTATAATAAATTTTTTCCTTTCAGAACGAAATCTTTGGATATTCCTCAAATATTCGTGCCACCATTGTTGAATATCTTCTCGTTCCAACAACAATGATGAACATACTCTTTTTTTAAAAACAAATCCCAAATCATGCATAAAATTTCGAACAGTTCGAACACTGAAATTTGGGAGTTCGTTATCTTCATTTATGGCACGCATTACTTTTTCTGCCGTCGGTATTTCATTAATAAAGAAAAAAGAATGCACTTTTTTTCGAATAGCCGTTTTAGTAAATTCATCATAAATCTGCATTCTTGTACATGTATTTACTTTCAAAGGACTTTTTTGCCAGGAGTTGTAAATTTACCATTCGTTTTTATTTCAGTCTTCATTCTTTCAATAGATCGTGGTGAAACTCCCGTTAAATCAGCACACATCTTGATAATTTCTGTGTCCGATTTCATGGGATTTTGTTCTCTGAGCTTTATGTAAACATTTAAGATGATAACCTTAGCAGAACTTCTCAAAGGCTTCCCCTTCTCATGAGGTTGGAAAGAAAGAGGAAATTGGTTTGTAAACGAAGCCATTATGCAGATGAAAAGATAAATTACCGGAGAGTGAGAGAAAGCAAGTGTCAAGTCCGAAGTCCAGAAAATGAATGACCAATGACAAAGAAAACAGACAAAATTAGGAGCCTGGAGGGTTGCCGAAAATTTAAACCACGAAATAAATCGCCAAATGAAAGGAGTTTGTGAGCCGCAAACAGATGCGACTCTAACTTTTAAACTTATTGATGATTTAATGTACAAGATTATTCAGAAAGAACTAATTTAAAAGAAAAAGTTGTTTTATTTTTTTTTTTAAGAAAAAAAAATTGATAAGAAAGTTTAAAAAATAATATATAATACATGCTTTATGTCAATTAGAAAATATTAAATGAAAATAAATAAATAATCAAAATAATCAAAAAGGTACAGACAAAACATCTGATATATAGTTTTTTCTAAATTGAACGTTTATTTATTGATTTGAGATTCTATTTTGGAGTACATTAATAAATACATCGAATTTATTCTAAATCATTGTAAATCACATAGAACATGAATAAAAATCTTTTTACTCCTTATTTGTCTAATAAAAATAAATCGTGTTTGGTGTTTGTTATGTAACAGAACTCTTTTTAGGAAAATCATAAAAGAAAATAGGAAGAAATATTTTTATCTTTTCAAATTTACATATGTCAGTTGTTATTTAGTCACAGATTTGAAAGCTTGTATTACAATAATAATAAAAAATTCTAACCGCAACAAACTCATATTAATGAATACTAAAATTCAAAAGATTTACAGTGTTTATGAAAGCGTATAAGAAGTTTATTTACAAAAAAATAACATTTTAAATAAATATAAGATTTTTATTACTTATTTAGCATTCTTCAATTTTTATTAACACTTTCCAACCTAGTTGAAAAGTGTTTATGACTTCGGTTTGTCTGCCATATGGCCGTCTGTCCGTGCTCTAACTCCCGTAAATATTCTCGGATTGATTTTATTTAAATTAAATTAGTTTAATTTATAAAAATATAAGCTAAAGAAATAAATTAAAAACGTTATAAAGTTAAAAACTTTATCTTTATAAAAGTAAAGAAAAAATATTAACTAATTTTACTTCGGTTTGTCTGCTGTATGGCCGTCTGTGCATGCTCTAACTCCCGTAAATATGCTCGGATGGATTTTATTTAAATTAAATTAGTTTAATTTATAAAAATATAAGCTAAAGAAATAAATTAAAAACGTTATAAAGTTAAAAACTTTATTTTTATAAAAGTAAAGAAAAAATATTAACTAATTTTATAAATTCAAGGAAAAAATTATAAACTTGTAAAATTATAATTTATAAAATAATAAATTTTAGCATAATTCATAAATTTGTAAGCCAAATCAGCTTAGTTTAATACCAATTTGCATAGCTATAATTTGCAAAGATATTATGTTATGAAACTTTTAAATAACACAATATTGCCTCATGTTAAAAAAGTTAAAATAAATTTTAAAAAAATTAGTGGGGAAAAAAATCATAATTTTGAAGTACTATCAAGGAAAAAAAAAAAGTAGATGTGTAAAATGTGAGGAAAAAAAAAAAGAGTAAATATGTTGTAGTGGATCCACTTTGATGAAAATCCCGAACAACCAGATCCACTTTTCATTTCTCTTATTCTTCGTTTCTCCTTCAATTCAAATAATAGCTTTATACGCTCCGAAATTTCGTCATTACACATTCTGAAAAATACAAGTATGTTAGGTTTGATCATATGTTCATTTTTTATCCAAAAATACTCATTTCGATATGAGTACATGAACTTACTCATTTTTGAGAATGCACATGTTCATTTTTTATCCAAAAATACTCATTTCGATATGAGTACATGGACTTACTCATTTTTGAGAATGCACATGTTCATTTTTGATCCAAAAATACTCATTTCGATATGAGTACATGGACTTACTCATTTCTGAGAATGCACATGTTCATTTTTGATCCAAAAATACTCATTTCGAAATGAGTACATTTTTACAGTGTGGAGTTTCTGAGTCTAAAATACTGTTGATATATTGAATATTTACCATACCTCAAAAAACAAATTAAATAAACTGCTGATCAGTTCTGTGCAAATAAAATAAGAATACTTTTAACTTAGGAAACACGGAAATATCGATATCGTTGAATGTGAATAAAGAACTTTTTCATGACAAGTTTTATTTTAAAGAAAAGAAAATTCTTCCTATATTATATATTTTATCGATATGTTTGGTATGTACTTGAGTTAAAATTTTCCGAAAAATTCAAATCCGTCGAAATTATTACTCTATCTTTAATATTTTAAAAAATGAAACATTTGATTGGACATCAAAAATCTTAAATCTCCCGCAATCGCAGGAGAATTATCTGTCGCAGGCCAAGCACTTAACGCTGCGGGGTGTCCGAGGGTTGCCCACTGATTTATTCCAATTGCCAAAATTTCGCCAGAAAATCATTTCGCGAAATAATACAAGTTCAGTTAATATTACAGGTATTTATCATAAAAATGATTATATATTAAGCTGAATCAATTTTGTTTAATCAGTAAATCATTTTTCAATGGAAAAATCTAAAAAAAAAACATATTAAAAGTGCTTTTCTTTCAAATTCAGTAAAGAACTATTTCTTCTCGCGCATGTACACTTTTCTGTAGTATAATCTCCACTGCCAAGTTACCTTTGCCGGTACTTTAGTTAGATATTATTTACCATTATAGTTTTATCCATCAGATGTTATCCAGTCTAAGAAGTTTTAATTACACGGTTCCCTGGAAAGTTTCTTAAGCTGGTTTCACTATACAATGGCTTAGAACCATAAAAAATACTTAATCAGAATTTCCCGCAGACAGTTTCAGCAGAATGCTGCACCCTGCCTGGTCTTTATTTACAAAGTAGCATCGTTCTTGCCCCTCCATCAAAAAAGTGCCATAACCCCTTTTTTGTATTAAATTATTTGCTTGCATACTAAAAACTGACTCATTGTTATCTTGAAAACATAACAGACTTTTAAATATTAAAAGGTTCTTTAAAAATAAAAAAGTGCTTGCAAAAATCTAAAAGTTAGGAATCTAAATTTTGCCCTTAAGAATAAAAACGTGCCCTTTTTCCACAAGAAGCACCCTGCCCTTTTTTAAACCTGTGGGAAACTCTGCTTAATTCAAATAAATTAAACATAAAAACAAAATTTAGCAATGCTCCAGTAGTGGGACCCCATGCCCACTACCAGTACAGTTTTAAGAAATAATGACTCATAAGTTGGCCACCTCTCAAACGTTTTCAGCTTATCTAACAAATTATTTAAGTATAATAGAATATATAAATGGCAGTTTAATGCAAAATAAAACAATACTAAAAAACAATATTTTAAATAAAAACTTATCTTTTACAGAAATCTGTAAGAATTTGTAAAAGAATACATTTTTTAAGACACTGTAGAAAATAAACTGTTCCCTCCAAAAGAAAAAAAATTATCCCAAAAAGTTTATCGACTGTTAAAGAGTTGAAAGTTTTAGTCAATCAGATTTCATTCACTCTTTTTTCAGAAATGCATTGGGAGATTATTTTTAAATTTAAAAAATTTGTGGCTCACTACTGGTACATAGTCCACTATAGGTCCATTTACATTATATTACATTCACACCAGGCACATAGACCTACTTCACCTAGACAATTCAATTAATTTTTTTAGTTTTAGTGACCATTAGGTAAATTGTCTTAAACATGAAACTCATTGAAAGATTACACATTAGGCAAAATACATCTAACATCAAGTGCATGGAAAAATAAAAATACAAAAATTCATGATAATGGACGTGATATAACAAGCATTCAATGATGTCAAATTGTAAAAGTTATGATGCTTTATGCTGCTCCAGCTAATCATTTGTGACAACTTTGAAGTCTCAACTTGGTAGCTGACTGGAAGATGAAGAATTATAATTCATTTGTACTGTTCACATAAAGGTACATTTTACACATTTTGCTTTGCATTTCATTTCATGTAAATATTTAGAAGAAATAGTAAAAGTTACTGAATACATCTGTCATTACAGTCATTATATACAATAGCCATTTCAAAAATATGTTTGGAGACACCCACACACATATGCACAATTTCCTTTCTGAGACCTTTATAACGCAAACAAGAAGGTGCATTTTAAAACAAGAGAAATATTTTGAAGAAAATTACATATTTATAATCGCAATGTTTTCTGAAATAGGTGAAATTAAGGCTATTTTAAATTTATTTCCACAAAAAACACTTCTATATTCATGACATTTTACATTTAAATTATTAGTAAATCACCGATTAGATTTAATGAGAACAATTGGGAATTTTTTTAATTTTTGTTAAGAATTTTGTAAAAAAAATCAGCTTCTGAGATAAAGTTTACAGTAGAATACATAAAGACAGATTTAGCATTATCAGATTACTCAATCAAGTAATAATTACAAAAATTTTCAGAAAAATAAATAATATTTTTGAAAGACAACATAGTTTTCTATAATTTGAATTAAAAGTTCATTGTAAATATTAATAATTAAAAAAAATAAAATTTCATAAGCTAACTGTAACAGAGTGTAACAGAAAATAAATGACACAGAGAAAGGCATACCCTGTCTAGAAAACATTGGAAAAACCACTTCAGTGTGTACAAGCTTGTATGAATTTCATATTTATCTAAATGCTTCTTTAATTTGGGTAAAAAACGAGTAAGAATTTTATCATGGTGTTCCTGAAATCTTTGTAGCTTGGGAAACCCAGGTATAAAGAATCCTATAAAGAAATAAAAAACTAATATACAAAAAGTATTTTAAGATAAAGTGCACATACGCATTATTAAAATGTGTGTTTGAATACAAATATTTAAGCATGTGCATGCTCACATACAAAAAGCTGCAAAATATACAAATATGTTACCTAGTATCATGTGCATTTCACTTTGGAGTTTATAAAAACTCTTTGTTTTGTGAAACAGGCCTTTTCAATAAAATTTCAGAAAATGCTTCTTGATGTGCAAACCAACGATTGTAAGAATTTATATTTTTTTAAATAAAGAACATGTTTATACTTATTTTTATAATTCAAATGACAAGTCTTCAAATGGGCTTAAAGTTAAAAGTCTGCACTGCAAAAAAAAATAATAAAGCAGCAGTAAGTAAAATATGCCGTAAAATGCTGTTAATCTGTCCCTTTTGATCACCCCCCCCCCCCCTCCCTCCTTATAATGTAAA
Organism: Maratus michaelseni; assembly: GCA_963931845.1. Classification (NCBI taxonomy): domain Eukaryota; kingdom Metazoa; phylum Arthropoda; class Arachnida; order Araneae; family Salticidae; genus Maratus; species Maratus michaelseni. The sequence goes on from OZ007599.1 coordinate 131,571,423, forward strand.
CAACTTAGAAATTTTCAAAAAATCCCAAGAAAGCGTTCCCTTTTCAAAAAAAATTCCACTCCGTACGTCAAGGTATCTTATTTTCAGAGCTCCATGTATTTTTTTTTTCCACCACATCAGAAAGGCATGCTGATTCTAAACATGATATCGCCAACCAGAAGGGTAGCCACTTGACCTAGATTTAGAACCAGTCTTTCTACTCCGAGCAGTATTTTTTTTTTCGCACTGTTCAAAAATAACGTGTACAACCACAAAAGTAAGTAACATAAACAAAATGCAACTGTTGCCAATCATAACCAAACATTAGTTTTGCTGTTTATTTACCTCCATAGAGATATGAAGATAATGAAAATTTCTCATGAAATAAGTTAAATGTGCTGATTAAAAAAAAAATCTTATTTTTTCAAAGAATTCATTAGTTGTATTTAATGTTATTATAAAAACTAATTAAAAAAATTACCGATTGATTGATCTGTAGATGGCGCCAAAGTCAAATTTGTAGCAGCTTAGTATTTTGCACAATTTTTTTTTATGGTAGCTGTAGTATTTTTCGTTTTAAAAATCTGGCAACACTGACTTCAAGAGACTCAGCCAAATTCATTTAGTTTCATTTGCAATATTTTTCATGTTATAACTGTTATTTTTGTTATTTGTATTATTTATTTAGTACTTATAAATCAGAAATCAATTTTTTTTTTTTTAAATCGTATGGTTATTAATCTTCCTAATTTACAACATATGGTGACACTGCATAAAATATTATTTTTAGAAAATATTTTAGGACATTTGCAATTCAAATTTTTCAAGTGTTTTTTAATTATTTTAAATTATCAAGTTCCTTTCATTTTTCTATTACCATATTAATGACAGATATTAGTATTATTAATTATCTAAATGCATTCTAGTTAGAAAACTTCGGTAATCCAGAATTTTTTATAGTACGAAATAGTGAAGTTATACTCTTTTTCTTTTTTGTATAGTTATTATAATACATGTTATCTTCTTTCCTCAATTTATTCAAAAATGCATATTTTGCAATGATCAGCAATTAGCATACCCCCCTCCCAACCCATACACATTACATACCCTTTTAATCCCATGTAAGCGCCCCTCTGATTATTTTACAATTTTTCATCGCATTTGGGAGGGAAGGAATTTATGGAATATTACGGTAAGTAAGCTAAGTAAATATTTCTAGAATAGCGGATCATCTTGAAAAGATGCAATGTAGACTTCTAACCTAGTATGGAAATTAAGTTTTTATTATTTTTTCTATGATAGAATTTAAAACAACATTCAAAATATTAAATTAAAAAAAAATGTAAATGTTAGATTTGCTGTAACAAGCTACACATTAGAAAACAAGAAGTATACATATATTCATTCAGGGCCGAAACTAGGAGGGTAGCAAGTGGGACATGTGACCTGGGTGTCAGAAGAAGATTTAATTTATCTTTCGGTGCAAAAAAAACAACGAAATTTGGCAAAAAAAGTCATGCAATTGGACAACCCAAAGTAAAAATGTAATAATTGATTTTATACTCTTTGCTTTGAACAGGGCTGGTATTTCTATTAGATGACCACGTAGGGACGCCAAAACAATCAATACTTTATTTATGAATCTATCCAAGATGGAATATCAATACACTGTCCCAATTAGGTTTGAATTTGTTCAGTTTTTCAGACATTATTGTGATGACAAGTTTTGCATGTTTTCTGCTTTTATGTGTCCCTGTAAACAAATTATAACATATACATTCTTGATTAACAAACTCATCAAAGATACAGGCAGATGTGTTACTATCCCAATTAGGTTCAAATTGGTTCATATTTCAGACAATGATAACAAGATTTGCATCATTATTTATATTAGTAAAGTTAAGTTTATAAGTACCCTTTATTATATATAAATAAATCAACCTAAAAAATATTAAGATTAAAATATTTTCTAGCAATTATTTCATACTAAAAAAAATGGCAATGGATCAAAAACTTCTGTTTATAAATTTATTTTGGAAGGAAAGGGAAGGGTTGAGGATAAAAATTAAAGCTTGCCCCAGGTGAAAGAAATCCTGATTTCGGCCATGTATTCATTTATACACTTAATTATCATTGATACTTAAAGTGTACAAATTTATACACTTTAAAATGGAATTTATGTATGTAATAACTATAACAAATGTAATAATTACTTTTTGTTTTGTTCAAGTAAGTGGCATTTATATCAAGTTTGCTATTGAGATTGTGGTAAACAAAACTTCTTAAAACACCAGAATTGTTTAAATATCAACTACATTTGAAGACAACATTATAACACATTTCTTCAGGTAAAGCATGTGTAATCCCTAAAAAACAAAAACAGGATTGCAAGGTATTTTGTAACTTTTCAACACAATTCCGAAGAATGAAAACAAAAGAACAAAATTATTTCTTATTTTTACCAACAAAAAAGTTTATATTCTTCCTATATAAAAAATATTTTATTCTTTAAGCTGTTGTTCCAACTAATCTTACAAAAAAGACTAAAATTACATAAACACATCATAATGAAAGTTTATCATGTAAAACTGAGGTAAGCCGAGATCAAAGTTGGCATGACACAGTAAATGTTTGTTTATAATAGGTCCCAAACTGAAAATTATTATACATTTTTTTATAACAAAAAAGGGTCATGTACAAAGAAGTGTTTTTTAATTTAAAGAATTTGTGATAATTTAATTTTAATCATTAGCTTTGCAAGCAAAGTAACAATCTACTATTCAGAAGACAAATTGAAGGAGCCATTTAAAAGAGGCAAGAAAGCAGACTTCATTTCACAATGGCAATGCAGCTAATTATATCATAAAAAAATAAGAGCCTACTCAGGGCCCAATGGATAATGTACTGGCCACAAATACAAGATTTTTAGAGCTGAAATTTGAAGATTTTAATCCAAATTGCCAGAATGTTGTAGTAGACATCCCCAAAAGCATCTCTCTCCCCACCCAAAATAGTCTTACATAGTGATGGGCCATGTTGATTTTTTTTTTGCGATTTAATTGATACTATGGCCAACTCAATTATATCAATACTCAAATTTTTTTAATGTCTCTATACAATAAATAGTTATCCTTAACTGACATCAGATCTCATTTTATGAAGAATCGCCATAAAAAATTACGATAAGTTTTGCTGTTAAACTACTTTCGCTGTAATATGACTAATTTTGCGTTAACTGTTTTACATCTCTTGAAACACTGGAGATGTTGTTTAAGGTTTCAAGAAGAGCTGAGGGAAGCTAAAAAGCTTAAGGAAAGCTTCATTCACCAAACTCCCATCAAAAATGGAATCTGTAAACAATATAAAAGCCAATATATTGTCAAAGCCAAGCAATTGCAGCACCCCTGGCAGAGAGACCCAGACAAGTTGTGTGAGAATCGGACCCATAGAACCTGAGATATCGAATAAAGAAGCACTATGCAGCAGACAATACAGGAAATTGCAGTGCCCTTGGAGAAGAGAACAAGAACTTAAATGGTAGTGGTGAGAGCACTAAAGAAACCAAGATGAATGGTCCAAGTTCTGTGAAGATAGGACCTATAGAAGCTCAGATATTGAATAAAGAAATGTATACTATGCAGAGAAAATACATGAAATTGCAGCACCCCTAGCAGAGAGAACCAGGACTTAAATGGTGGTGATAATGGTAGTAAACAAACCAAGACAAATGGTCCAAGTTGTATGAGGATCAGACCCACAGAACTCGAGATACTGAATAAAGAATAAATTTACACTAGAGGTCCTCTCAATAAGTATTGTTCAATTTTACTTCTCTTCACATCAGCATTGCGGTCAATTAAGACAACATCGATTCAGCATCATTTGGGTAGAATTGCTCATTTTTAATTTTGTTCAAATCATCACTACTGCGGTTGATACTTCAATATGGGTAATACTAGTATCCTCCATTTTACTTTTCTTTCAAATCATCATTGCAGATTGATCTATCAATCCACAATGATGATTTGAAAGAAAAAGTAAAATGATTGATCAGAGGCTGCTAACAGGAATAGATTGATATTTCTGGAGCTAATTTCATAGCAATATATATAGTTATTCTTTCGATTTTACTATTTTAGAGGCAGAGCTGTTATCAAATTTTGTATAAGGGACTTTTTCTGTCTATGTTAAATTGTTATCTTTTTAGTTTAGAGCCTAGTTATTTGGGTTACTAGTTTATTAAGTTGTATTTGTCAAGTTTATCCTCCCCCTTCCCCCCCCCAAATCATAACTTTCTTAATTATGGGGTCCGATTTGAAAGATCTTTTTTCAAATTCTTCCCAAGTCATTTGGTTACTAACTAAACATTAATATTATTTCGGCAACTCTTGGAGACTGCTATTTATGAATACTAATAAAAATTTTCAGCTTTTTTACAGTTCAAACATTCCATCCTTAGTTTAGAGCCATGTTACTCAGGGTTCCCATTAGTTAAGTTGTATATCTCAAGTATGTATCCTCCCCCTTCCAAATCATAACTTTCTTAATTATGGTCCGATTTGAAAGGGACCTTTTTTCACATTTTTCACATGTTATTTGGTTAAACAACTAAACCATTGATATTATTTCTGTAACTATTACTGACTACTATTTATGAACAATAATTAAAATTTTCAGCTTTTTTACAGTTCAAACATTCCATCCTTGCTTTAGAGACAAGGTACACAGGGTTTTCGTTAATAAAGTTGTCTCTCTCAAATTTGTCACTTCCTCCCTCCCCCTCTGTCATATTTTAACTTTTTTAATTATGGTCCGATTTAAATGGGACCTTTTTTCACATTCTTCCAAAGTCATTTGGTTACCAACTAAATATTGATATTTTTTCTGCAACTCTTGGTGATCATTATGTATGAACAATAATCAAAATTTTCAGTTTTTTTTGCAGTTCAAACAGTTTATCCTTTCTTCAGAGCCACGATACTCAGTGTTCTCATAAGTAAAGTTGTATCTCTCAAGTATGTCTCCTCCCCAATTCATAGAGATTGGAGTCCTGCATGGGTAGGGTATAACCTGACCTTAACCAAAAAATTCCATCTAAAGTCAACCTGCAACCAGACAAAATAAATTTCATCGACTTGAACTCGACAAAATAATTTTCGACCCACAACCTTACATTTCAACCTAAAATCGATCCACAAGCTGAAATATTTCAACCAAATCTGATCTGCAACCCAAAATGAAAGAATGTCAATTCATGTTTATATGCAATTATAAAAAGTAATCTTTAATTATATCTCTTTTCTCTAATACCAATTTTATCTTTTGTCTGGACCATAATTAAGAAAGTTATGATTTGGGAGGAGGGGGAAAACAGGGAATTGACAAACTTGAGAGATACATCTTAACTAACGAGAACCCTGAATAAGATGGCTCTAAACCAAGGATAGAATGTTTGAACTGTAAAAAAGACAAAAATTTTGATTGTTCATAAATAACAGTCACCAAGAGTTGCAGAAATACAAGGGCCCTTTTTTTTCAACCTTTGATAGGCCATAAAAAAAAAGACAAGTATAGATACAAAGATGATTTTATTACTAAAAGTTATGTACACTTATAGTTACTTTTCAACATAATCACCTTGTAAATTGAGGCACTTGTCATACCTGTGGACAAGCTTTCCAATACCCTCTTCATAAAAAGTTGCCACCAATGACTTAAAATGATTCTTGATGTTGTCTTGAAGCTCCTCATTACTTTGGAAACACTGCCCTCCTAGTCGCTTCTTAAGTTCAGGGAGAGATGGAAGTCACATGGTACTAGGTCGGGACTGTATGATGGGTGATCGAAAATTTCCCATTGAAATTGCTGAAGTAAACGTTGGGTTACAGCAGCAGAGTGAGGATGGGCATTGTCATGGATCAGAACAACTGCAGAAATCTGCATGCCTCTTCTTTTGTTTTGAATGGCTCTGTGTAGCCATTGTAAAGTTTCACAATAAACAGCTACAGTAATCGTAGACCCCGGCTGCATGAACTCCCCAAGCAACACACCTTTTTGGTCCCAAAACACAATAGCCATAACCTTTCGGTTGTTGAAGGTTTGTTTGAACTTTTTTGGTTTGTTTGGCGAGTTTGTGTGAATTCATTGTTGTGATTGGTGTTTTGTTTCAGGTGTGTCATACAGAACCCAGGTCTCATCACCTATCACAATTGATTTCAAAAAATCTTCTCCTTCAGCGTCATAATGGGTAAGGAATATCACGGCTGAAGCCATTCGGCGAGTTTTGTGGTTATTCATCAACATCTTTGGGACCTAGCGAGCACAAAATTTTTTTTAGCCAAAATCTTCTGTTACAATACAGAACTAACCTTGAAATTTCATACACAACATTTATGGTGAACCCAGGGATGAGATTTCTCCGCTTTTTTGCTTACCAGTATAATCTTAGAGAAAACGTTGTTCTGTTAAATCGTAGAATGTTCCGATTAAATAAAGAAACATTATCTGTAAGATTATACTGGTATGCAAAAAAGCAGAGAAATCTCATCCCTGGGTGAACCTTCGGTTTTCTCTAATTTCTTTGTCCACTCGTTGAACAAGTTTGTCTGTGGCAAGTTGATCTCCTCCATAATGCACATCGGTTCAGCCATCTTTAAATTTTCGACACCATTCACGCACAACACCATCACTCAAACTTTTCTCCATACACTAGGCTCATTCTTCGATCAATTTCTTCTGCTCCATTCCTTCAGCTTGCAGGAAACTAATGACACTTTGCAATTCGCACTTGGCAGGAGAATCAATTGAGGTATCCATGTTTACATGGCTACAGCTCACCTTACAATGGTATCAAGGAATTCACAGTCTCGGAGCGTGTGGTGGGGAACATACCACAGTCGCTCCTTGAACATTCCTGTTGCTCGTCTAATGTTGATGTTATGCAATCGGAGGTTGAAAAAAAACCATCCCTTACAATATCAATACTTATAGTTCGTAATCAAATGACTTGGGAAAAATGTCAAAAAAGATCCTGTTCAAATCAGACCATAATTAAGAAAGCTATGATTTGGGGCAAGGCAGAGGGGATGAACTGAATATAACTTACCATAATCCAAGGATCAAAAAATCATGTTTCGACCCAGAAATTTTATTTTGTAAAACGTAACTTAGTAAATTGCTGTAAATATTTGACTATAATTATTGAATAAAATTTCTAGGTCGAAACATGATTGTTTGATTTGCAGATTATAGGCCAGAAATTATGATAATAAACTAGTAACCCAAATAACTAGGCTCTAAACTAAAAAATAACAATTTAACCTGGAAAGAAAAAGGCCCTTATACGAAATTTGATAGCAGCTCATCTGTTAAAATAGTAAAATCGAAAGAATAAATATATTATACATTGTTATAAAATGAATGGCAGAAATATCAATCTATTGTCTAATCTCCGTTATCACAATTCATGATCAATATTCCTGCCAATTAATCAATAAGTTTAGAAGTTACTCTTTTTAAGCTATCTGTGTGAGTATCAATTCTAGAACATCGATACTAGAATTTGGGAATCGATTCTTATTATGATCAATGCTGTTTTATATGATGCCAATGTTTATCGATTCTCAATTTTTCCAGAATCGCCCATCACTAGTCTTACCAAAAGTTGTTATTGCCTAGTAATAGCACTCACACTAAATTACTAACAGTCAAATTCTCCCTCCCCCCTTTTGTTGAAATAAAAATATTCTATCTGTTTGAAGAAAAAATAATACATGACAGACAATTTCTAAAAACATTTTTACAAAACTCTTTTTTTTCCTTACTAATAGTATTTGTCTACAACCAAAAGCTGTTTCACAGCACTCTTTAAAAATATAAATCAAAATAATTCATAGAATTATCCTTTATATTTAAATATTCATGATTATAAATAATTGTTATCATAGATTCCTAAGCTAGGTTGCTATTATAGTAAACCCTAGGTAACTTATCTTAGTCTACATCTTCACCACCTTTGCAATTTCAAGATGTAATATTTCAAACCGGCCACTAACAGTACCTTAGTAACTACACAAATATATCATCCCAAACAAGTAAGTGAAAATGTATATTTATTACTCTCTAAGAGTCATGCCAATTTGTGTAATTCTACATCTACATGGAATTAAAAATCCCTGATGTCTCGGCCTACAGGCACAGGTAGATTTCAAAGACTCAGACCGTGGAGCACCTGATTATTGGGAATTGCAGAAGAAGTGACCTTTTTGCCATGATGTGGCAGTTGGGACCGCCTACTTCGAAATCTACCTGTGTCTGTAGGTGGAGCCGGCAGGGATTTTTTTGTTTTTAATTTTTTGTTGCTATAAGAGTTGGTCCTATAAAAAACTTGTCAATATAAAAGTCGTAGATAATATTAAGAGGATTTATAATAAATTTAAGCGGATTTGATATCTTGTGAATTGACAAAGTTATGAATTTTTTTCTTCTTAAACTCTTATTTCCCCCCTCCTCCTTCGGGCCATTTTTAATGATATCAAAAATCTGTCATACATAAATTTTTGGCCCTTTTCCTAGAAGTAATAATAACTTTAAACAGATTTCATACATATCATAATTAAGAAGTTATGGGTTTTTTTCTGTTTTCACCCCCACTTGGTTCGATTTTGCCCATTAACGAACTTGACCAAGATTTTATGTCCCTTGATTTTATGTATCAGTTTGGAAGAGATTTTTGCAGAATTATTGAAGTTATCGTGTCCATAAAAAAGTGATATAGATAGATAGATAGATCTATATGTAGTCCCAAAATCATATTCTTTAGCAATGTTATGGCTAATATGATGATGAAACCAGACATTTTATTTGTGGTAATTTAGGCATTTGGGACCTGGAGATTCTGTCTAAATTCCACAAATTACATTTTTTCAATTTTTAATTTTTTTTTTTTTTAATTATGCATATGGAACCTATATTCAGTGTGTTGGGGGAACATTATTGTTGTCAATTAATTATTACTTTCTAATTCATAATTTCATAGTTTTTGTTGGTGTTTCGGTAATGTTTCATTAATGGTTATATATATAAAGTTTTGAACTGGGGGTGGTTTTGGGTTCTGGGAGTCATGATCGGTGTAGATCTGCAAAAATTTTCCAGAAATTCCAACACAGGGGAGAATGTAATAGGTAGTATTTCTTATGAAATCTACCTAAAAACTAACGTGTGACAATTGGAATACTGTTACAAATAGGCCAAATGGGTTCCCTTCCCTTGAAAGTGACTGCCAAACCTTCAATTTAATACCATTATATTGTATTAAGAATATTCTCTTTATTTAATGACAGAAATTTTCAATTAAATAAGACAGATTTTTTTTTAAATAGTAGTACTCAAAACTCTAAAGGTTCAACAGGTAATACCTTGATAATAGGCTAAATAAATTCTATTTTCTTGTAAACAGAGTATTTAAAATAAGCAAATAAATATATATGTATGTATAAACAAATATTATTGCTTTTGGAAACAATCAACTAGTTACTATTATTTAGTTATTAAAATAAGTTTCTTTTTTTTGTTTACCTTAAACCAAATCCTGGTTATGCCAATTGTTGTTTATTCATAATAGTTTACTGAACACAACAAATATTTTTCAACTAGTAGTCTATGAGTCAAATGATTAGCCACAATGTAACACCAATTTAAGTTTACTTATCTGAGGTTAAGCCAACCATAACATATACACTCTTTTACAATACTGAAAAATTTGTAAAATAATATTTATTTTATTAAAACAGTTTCATAAAATGAAAGCTTGACTGAAAGAAAAAAATCAAAACTGGAAAATATTTTTTAAAAAATTAAATAATTTTATTAACTTCCGGATAATAAGCTTTAGAAGAACTGCTTCCTAAAATTCCTTTCAATAACTACATAGTGAAAAAATATTGAATATAACTTTTAAAGCATAAGAATGGTAGAAAATTTGTACTAAACTTACCATGCATAGCATGTTTGTCATCACTCATTAGTCGTGACAATGCCCAAAAGGATTCCTGTGAATACAAAGTAAAAAATTATACTATTTATAATAATAATGTCAAAATTATAAGTATTATAAATTTAATTAGTATTAACTAAGGGACAACACATAAGTTAAATAAATGAAAAGTAAATAAAGCTAGAATAAAAATGTTTTGATATTGACAGAAACAAAAGAATTCCTGTTAATATAAGAGACAAATTTATAAACGTTGGAATAGTTTACGATAAATAATTTCTAAAATTTTATCACTTCTGTGATTTTTAGAAAGAACATATCTTTTACCCTATGACCAGCTGGAGATTTTTCTGTATTTTTATAAGAATGTTTGTAAAACGCTATATATTTATTTTAATCACAATTGGATGCTATAATATCTTTCATATCTCTTCATTCAATATACTTTTCAATACACAATTCTTCAAAAAATATTTTTGTCAACACCCATTTTAATATGATTTCTGGGAACAGAAAAAACAGGCCAGCTGGTTATAGGTTTATGGTTGAAAGTTGAAGTAATAAATCATTCAGCCTGATATAACATTGATCAGTTACTGTTATCCTGTTACATAAAGAATACTTTCTCAAAAATTTCAATATAAAAATCTTTGTCAAACATTATCAATTAGTGTAGGGACTTATATTCATTTTTAAAAACTACTGAACAAAAAATGTATACTTTAACATCAATGCAACAAGACTTTTTGATTAATATATCCATTCAGTAGGTATCATGAGAAGAGAGACAATTTCAAGAGCTCATAATTTGATTTTGAATTGAGCAGCTCCAGTAATTTTAAGAAAATTATTATTACACGGGAACAAAAGTTACACATGTTTAAAATTTAAATAGATGCTGGTAAATAATATTGGCTTGAGACACTCTGAAAGAACAATTATATTGATTAAATAAAAAAAATCATTAGCAAAAATATTTGCCAAATTTTTCTGAAATCATGATGCAGATGATGGGTATACTAAATTGTTACACTGCAACCTTTTTTTCCCTTTATTAATTATAACTACTTTGATTTATAATGGGCATAAAAAAGAAGGAAGGTAACATTTATACTGTTTTGAAGACTTTTTAAGTATTTCTCATGGAGAAATTCGTCAGAAAATAAAGAAGTAGCAGAGCAAGATATGATGCAAAGAAATTCAGAACCACTCTTTACATTTTATATAATTAATTAGATATCAATTAATATCATTTTCAAATGAACAAAAGTGTTTACATTTCTCTCAGAACTGAAGAAACTTTCAAACATAATTATTCATGCTTATTTTTCTCTCAATTTAAAAATGATAAAATTAGATTAGACCAGCATCCAAATAATCTATACTAATATTATAAAGGAGTAAAGATTGTTTGTTTGTTTGTTTGTAGGGGGTAATCTCTGGAACTACCGAAGCAATTTCAAAAGTGATGGTGGCAAATTGATAGTGACAACCCCTGCTCCAACATAGGCTATATTTTATGTCAGTGCCACTAACCCCAGGGGGTGCAGGAGCAAAAAACGTTCTAAAATTGCGATATTTTAGCTATCAAACTGGCTATCAAGCCCTGAGAGCTTGCCAGCCGGTTCTGTACGTATGTACGTAATGCGATAACTCTTCATAGAAATATCCGTTTTCCTTCAAATTTTGTTTATAGGTTCACTGTGTTAAGGCGCTTCCCTAATTAGTTTTTCGGGATTGATTGGTTAAGTATAAAGGGGGGAACAGGGGCTAATACCCCCCTTAATTTATATAAATGGGTTTTTCATGCAGAATTATCCCATTTCCTTCAAATTTTGATTAAAGGTTCACTATGTTAAGATGCTTCCCTAATTAGTTTTCGGGATTGATTGGTTAAGTATAAAGGGGGGAACAGGGGGATAATCCCCCCCCCCCTTATTTTATATAAATGGGTTTTTCATGCAGAATTATTCCATTTTCCTTCAAATTTTGTTTATAGGTTCACTGTGTTAAGGCGTTTCCCTGATTAGTTTTCGGGATTGATTGGTTAAGTATAAAGGAGGGAACAGGAGGGGGCATATCCCCCCTTATTTTATATAAATGGGTTTTTCATGCAGAATTATTCCGTTTTCCTTCAAATTTTGTTTATAGGTTCACTGTGTTAAGGCGCTTCCCTGATTAGTTTTCGGGATTGATTGGTTAAGTATAAACGGGGGGGGGAACGGGGGGATAATCCACCCCCTTAATTTATATAAATGGGTTATGCCGAATTATCCCATTTCCTTCAAATTTTGTTTATAGGTTGACTGTGTTAAGGCGTTTCCCTGATTAGTTTTCGTGATTGATTGGTTAAGTATAAAGGAGGGAACGGGGGGCATATCCCCCCTTATTTTATATAAATGGGTTTTTCATGCAGAATTATTCAGTTTTCCTTCAAATTTTGTTTATAGGTTCACTGTGTTAAGGTGCTTCCCTGATTAGTTTTCGGGATTGATTGGTTAAGTATAAAGGGGGGGAACGGGGGGATAATCCCCCCCCCCTTAATTTATATAAATGGGTTTTTCATGTAGAATTATTCTATTTGCTTCAAAATTTGTTTATAGGTTCATTGGGTTAAGATGCTTCCCTGATTAGTTTTCGAGATTGATTGATTAAGTATAAAGGGGGGGAACGGTGGGCTAATACCCCCCCCCCCCTTAATTTAAATAAATGGGTTTTTCATGCAGAATTATCCCATTTGCTTCAAAATTTGTTTAGAGGTTCATTGGGTTAAGACGCTTCCCTGATTAGTTTTCGGGATTGATTGGTTAAGTATTAAGGGGGGGAACGGAGGGGGCTAATCCCGCCTTAATTTATATAAATGGTTTTTTCATGCAGAATTATCCGATTTTCTTCAAATTTTGTATGAATATTCATTGTAATTAGAGATTTACCTGATTAGTTTAAGGGGTTCATTAGTTAACTATGGGGGGGTAACGGGGGGATGACCTGCCCCCCCTTAATATATTGTTTATTTCTTTATTTTTCGATGGGCTTATTTCAAACTCTTTGAAATAAGAGTATAATATACAATTAGTGTGAATAGCCTGTGAACTCAATGCCCTCAGTTTAACTGGGCAGTTTTATTTTTATTTTTTATACTGAAGGAGCTAGAAATTTGAAATTTGTCATTGTAGTTACTTATAAGATGTAAATGTTCTCTAAGAACAAAATAAAAAAGAAATTGAAATTTAAAAGGGTGAAATGAGCGAAAAGCGTTCTAAAAACAGTCTAAATTACAATTTCTATGAAATCTCTGGAACTACAGAACAGATTTCAAAAGTAATGGTGGCAAATTGATGGGGACAATCCCTACTCCAACATAGGCTATATTTTATGTCAGTGCCACTAACATCAATGGGGTGCAGGATCGAAAAATGTTCGAAAATTGTGACTTTTTTATACTGAAGGGGCAAGAAATTTGAAATTTAGCATTGTAGTTACTTATAAGATGTAAATGCTCTCTAAGAATAAATTTTTAAAAAAATCGAAATTTAAATGGGTGAAATGAGTGAAAAGCGTTCTGAAGTCATTCTAAATTACAATTTCTATGGAATCTCTGGAACCACGGAACCAATTTCAAAAGTGATGGTGGCAAATTGGTGGTGACAATCCCTGCTCCAACAGCCTCTTTAATAAAAAACTATGCATTGCTGACGACTGGGTTTTTCGCTAATTGTTGCACCAGATTAATCTTGGAAAATGAAACATTTGAAGTTACTGAAAAAAATGATAGCTCAAAAAGTATTTGTCAGAAAATTGTTAGACAAACTGCATTTGAAAGGTAAAAAATTGTATTTTTCTTGATATAAATTTCAAATCTAATGATTATGCCATTTTTCAAATATTGAATTTCAAAAATTACCAAATTTTCCAATGGAGTACCATAGCGAAACCTTCATGCATAAAAAGATAATGATAAGGGCGACGTGTCTGACATGTATATTGGCTATAGCACGAGTCACAAATTATAGTAGCCTTATTATTCTGTTAAAATATAAAAGTTATTTATGAAATGTCAATATTTTGTTTGATTAAAGGTTCGTTAAAAGAAATTGACCAGCGTAGCTTGCTAGTATTTCATAAAATACTATCTTCAAAACTAAGAATAACCAATAACAGAAAAAAAAAAAAAGAGACTACATTTGAGCAAATTTATAATACTAGACTAGTGATGAGGTAGTTTTACCCAACCATGTAACATTCTAAACTAAAATTTTAATTTCCTAGAGCAGAGGAATGTGGTGATGAGGTGCAACTATCAAAATTCAATTCAAAAAGTGTCAAAACAGTCATTTCAGTCACTAGAGTAAAAAAAAAAAAATTTTTTTTTTTTTTAATACAAGAGTTAAAAATGTGACCTTGATTTCTTGTGGCATATGACTTTGACAGGGAGCATTGAAAGCAAAAATTTCCAGAGCAACACAGTTTTATTTTGTATAAAGTAAGTTAACAGATAGATGAGGAAACATTTTTTCACACAAACAAAATGATTTCACAGAAATAATAAAATAACTTGAAACTCTCAATATTATAACATAATTGATGACACAAATGACAAAGTTTTGAACCTACCAAACATTGTAAATACCATAGATAAAGGTGATATTTCTAGAAACATCAGCTAACAATAAACATATACAATCTTTTGAGCCGACAATGTCAGCCATTTAAATATTGTGGCTCTTGCCAAATCAGCCAATCAAAAATGAATTTACTACAGTAGAGTCACGGTTATCCGAGTTAATATGGACCAAGCTCACCTCGGATAAGCGAAAAACTCGGTTAAACGGAATTTACATAAATGGTTACTAATTTAAGAGATAAAATATAAATTTACACACAATTTATTAATTTTTATGGTATACTTACAGCCATTGTGATGTACACTGCAAATACTTGTAGAATAAAAACAGGTAATGAAATTGTTTATTTGAAAAAGTCCTTGATATTTTGTTTGTGGGATGATAAACGTTCTTGTGCTGCAACATTATGCCATTTTTTTAGTGTCATCAATATTGTAGGTGTAGCCTCTTCTTGCTGCTCAATGTATTGAATAGTTTTTTCAATAGAACTTAGACCTTCAGAATGCATAATTGTTTTCTGGTTAACATAGCTTCCATCATCACTGCTCTCTTGTTCGCGATTTTCAACCTTACCTGTAATCATGTCATCTGTAATTTCTTGCTGTTCATCTGCATTAATCCACACAGCAATGTCTTTTTCAGTAAGGGTTTCAGAAACAGGAAGTGTTTGTGCTAACTTCAATAAAATTTGTCATCAGATGCTTCATTTTCATCATTTGATTGCTTTGATTTTTCTGCCACAATTTCTGTAGAGTCGTTGATTCAATTTTTTCCCATGCTTCGGAAATCCAATACACAACATCTCTTTCAGACAATCTGTAACTGTTCGTTCATCAAGATCTTCAATCAGCTTACCCAACAGCTTTTTTCTGTAATTCCTTTTCAATTTCCCAAAAACACCTTGGTCTAATGGCTGTATCAGTGAAGTGACATTTGGGGGCAAAAAATATGCTTCGATATCTCCACTTGCTAGTTGCTCCTCATCCGGATAGCATGAGGCATTGTTTAAAAGCAGGAGTGCTTTTCTTTCTTACTTGTTTTTCTTTTAAGGAAATTCCACTTTAGGGACAAATTGTTCATAACACCATTCCTTAAAAAGTTCAGCACTCATCCACGCACTTTTCTGATTTCTGTAATATACAGGAAGACTTGAGATGTTGATGTTTTATAATCCCCTTGGTTTTTTTTTACTTTCTGATTATCATTGGTTGCAATTTCAAAGTACCGGATGCATTACAACAACTTAAAACAGGTATCCTTTCCTTTTTTCTCTTATATACGGAAGCTGATGACTCTTCTTTTGCAGCTAAGGTTTTCGATGGTAGCATAAGAAAATTTAATCCTGTTTCATCACAATTAAACAGTTGACCTTTACACAAATTGTTTTACTCGATAAATTTATGAAAATTTTCTACGGATTTTAGAACTGCTTCATAATCTGCAGATAGCATTTCACCAGTTATGTGAGTTGGAAGAAACTGTCATTGTCAATGAAGTGTATGCTGCAGGTGAAAGAAAAGTCATAAAATTCAGATTTTCTAACCAAAATAATAGAATTTTTTTTTTTTTTTTTTTTTTTTTTGTGACTCGGTTAAACCGAAACTCGGTTAAGCGGGACTCGGATAATCGCGACTCTACTGTATTTAAATAATTAAGTTGACAATTTTAATTTATTAAATTGTTTTCAAATACATAAAACATTTCAAAAATCTAAATATCTATAATAATAATAAGGATAGAAATGTGTGTGTGGTACTGTGTTCTGAAGAGACTGCTGCATGCAGAACTACAAGATTTGGCAGGTAGGTACTTGTATATCTGCAGTTATGCATCTCAAAGCCAGTTTTGTGAATTTTTGATAATTAGTTGAGATATTAATTAAAAACTGCAATGAACATCCCAAAATGGCAAGCTTCCATTGTGCTGCTGATTGTTTCTGCACCTGTCCAGGCTTACCTTGGTTTTTCAAGCAGATAAAAGCAAAGTGTTCTGCATTTTGAAATCACATCACAATTGCCAAGTCTCCCATAGAATTCTACAAAACATGCAAATTTTCATGCAGTTTTAAACTGCCATCTGCAAGTTCAGGTTGAAAATATATTTAAAAAATAAATAAAAAATACCCAATCATTCATGTCATCTTTCCATTTCTAATGGTGTTCTTTCAAATAATATACCAATACTTACTATTTAAAAAAAAAAAATTCTAAAGTTCAATTTCATGTTGGTTTTCATGTTTTCTGATTCTTTTTCGTGTTTTCTGATTTTTTTCTGCATTTTGAAACTGTCATCTCAATTTCTCAGATGGAAAAAAAAATACCCACATATTCAAGGTACCTTTCTGGCTCTAACTTAAAAAAATATTAATATTTTTTATTTAAAAAATATATTTCTTGGAGGTTGATTTCATGTTTGTTTTAATCTCTTCTGAAATTTTAAAATGCCATCCCATTTTTGCAAAAATACAAAAAAAAAAATTATTTAAACACCCACTTATTCAGGGTAATTTTCCAGTTCTAATGATAACTTTGGTTTAAAACTATATTAATATTTCCTATTTTAAAAAACTTAATTTCTGGAAGTCATTTCAAGTAATTGTCAGACATTTTTTTCTTAGTATCTACCCAGATATCATCTTGTGTTTTAAGAGAATTGTGCTTTAGAATACACAGCTCAAGGCAGTGGAGCTCCATCTCTAGGTTCATTTGGATAGACTTTTATTTAAAAATATAAAATCATACAAATTTGAGGGTGTATACCCTGCCGAAGACAGTGCGGCCCACAACATTAGATTCATTTGGGAAGATTTGCATTTAAAATTATAAAATCATACAAAATCGAGTGTCATTTGCAAAATCAGACCAGAGTGCATGTAGCATGCCCAAGTGTACACTGACAAAGACAGTGGGACCCTCCAACCCCAGTGGCAGAACTATCTTCAAGTGTCTGCAACGCTAATAATGTTTTCAAAAATAGTCTGCAATACGCAATATATCATATAAATCTATTCTTGGTGCTGTTGTAGTTGTAGTCATAATTAAGTCATCACCATTTATCAGCCTTTCTGAGTAAAAAAAATTTCTGAAATTCACAGCAAATATTCTGAAAGGTTACAGCAAGGAGGGGAGAAATCCCCTCTCAGCACTAATTATTCTTATTGTAGGTCGGATTAACTTATGTTTTTGATTCAAGTCGATTTCAGGCTGAGTGTAGATTCTTGCAAATTGAGTTCGGGTTAACCCGATTTTTCAAAAGTTAGTTCAGTATATTGTTTCAGATTAAAAACTATGCCTATATTACTAAGCATAGAACTTTGTGTGCCTGCTGTTTTCTAAAGGAATGTTGCATTTTTTCCGGGACTATTTCACAAAAATCACGTTTTTTTTCGTGAACCTTTGACGAAATTAGCGTTTCTTTTTTCCCCTGCGATCCTTTGGCGAAATTCACCTTTTTTTTTCCTGTGACCCTTCAACGAAATTCACACTTTTTCCGTGATCCTTTGACGAAATTAGCAGTTTTTATCACGATTCTTTGCCGAAATTGGCATTTTTTCTGCGGCCATTTGACGAAATTTGCGTTTTCTCTGTGGCCCTTTGATGAAATTCGTATTTTTTTCCACGATCCTTTAATGAAACTCATGGTTTTTTTTACAGTTTTTTGACGAAAATCAAGTTTTTCTGAGGCCCTTTGATGAAATTTGCATTTTTATCGTAATCTGTCAATGAAATTAGCCATTTTCCCAGATGCTTTGATGAATTTCGCGTTTTTTCTTCGGCCTTTGGACAGAATTCACGTTTTTTCCGCGATCCTTTTTTGAGATACTTTGACGAAATTTGCCGTTTTTTCGAGATAATTCGATGAAATTTATTTTTTTTTAGATCCTTCGACGAAATTTTTTGTTTTTTCGAGGTCCTTCGACGAAATTTTCCATTTTTTCAAGGTCCTTCGACGAAATTTTCCGTTTTTTCGAGATCCTTCAACGAAATTTGCCGTGTTTTCACGATCTGTTGGCAGAATTTTCCGTTTTTTTGCGATTTGACAACGAAATTTGTCGTTTCTTTGATGAAATTGACCGTTTTTTCATGATCCTTCGACGAAATTAACAGTTTTTTCCACGATTCTTTGATGAAGTTGGTGTTTTCTCCGTAGTCCTTCGGCAACATTCGCATTTTTCCGCGATCCTTCAACGAAACATGTTTTTTTGACGAAATTCACTTTTTTCACGGCTTTTAGCATAAATTTGCATTTTTTTGCGATCTTTAAATGAATTTAGTGTTTTTTCCACGATTCTTCGACGAAATTGGCCTTTTTTTTTGCAATCCTTCGACAAAGTTTGCCATTTTTTCACGTAATTTACGCGCTATAGTGCATCCGCAGCATCGCTGTATGTTTTCAGTCTGCAGGTGCCCTAAAAAGTCTGCGACGCCAGTCGCAGCATCGCGTACAATCTGCCTCTGTATGCTGCCAGAGAGCAGTTAGGACCTAATATTACCCCCCCCCCCCCCCCAAAGAAAAAGGTCTGAATTCAACACACTTTATATGTATATTTACAGTTATTCTGGTCCCGGGTAATGACGGGCAGGTCACCTAGTACTTAAATATTTAAAAGTAAAATACTTTTAACTAATTGCCATTTAATGTATAATTGAGCAAAAACTCTTGTGATCATATATCATCAGTTGCAATCACAGCCAAAATAGCTGAACTGGAACTTAGCAGTACTTGGATAACAGCTCAACCTAATGCTACATGAAATTGAAACAAAAATGGATACAGCTCAAATATTAGCTGCAAATGAAACAAAATTAACTTTTTAATTAGAATATTACATTTAAAAAAAAAGTTTTTCCGGCCTCTACCGGTAGGAAAAGGTAGCTTTCATAGTCCATGTTTTTAAAAATTCAACCCATTTTACTCAAACACCCGAAGCTAAATTGCTTGGAACCGGATTATAGAAGATTCATTCCCGGTTTTCGTCAATACTGAATTTGAATGTGAATTTCAGCATAAAAAAAAATCAGATTGAAATTCTAGGGTGACTGACATTTTGAAACAAACTCCCATATATATATATATATATATATATATATATATATATGCCATTTTTAGGTAGCTTTCATTACAAAAAGCTACCTATAGCAGCTGTTCGGAGGAAAGCAATTAAAAAAATTTCGGTATATTTTCACCGATCATGAACCCCCAGACCCTCAAACCACCCTCCGTTCAAATGTTAATTTATATATATATATATATATATATATGTATCTGACATATGTCATGCTGTAACTCTCTTGTTTATGAACCGAATTGGATGTGACTGAGTATGTGTATAGTACATACCAAGGTCTCGACCGAGTTCATTGGCCAGCTTCATCCGCCATCTTGTTTCAAAATGGGGGCAACTTAAAAAAATTTAATTTTTTAAAAATTTAAAAAGATGTACAAAAAAAATATAAATTCAAAAAATTGTTTATGTTAAGTGTTAGAACGTGACACAAGGATTCTGGAACATTTTTTGTTTTGGCTATATCTTAAAAAATGGCTGAGATATGACAGTTTGAAATTCTAGGGTTGCTGAGATTTTGAAACAATCTGATATTTGTTATGCTGTAACTCTCGTATTTATGAACCAATATGAATGTGACTGATCATGTGTACAGAAAATACCAAGATCTCGACTAAGTTCGTTGGCTAGCTTTATGCGCCATCTAGTTTCAAAATGGTGGCAAGTTAAATTTTTTAAAAAGGTCAAAAAGATGTATAAAAAATTATAAATTGAAAAAGTTGTTTCCATTAAGTGTCAGATCGTGATACAAGGATTTCAGAACATTTTTTGTTTTGCCTTTATCTTAAAAAATGACAGAGATATGGCAGTTTGAAATTCTAGGGTGGCTGACATTTTGAAACAATCTGATTTTTTTTATACTGTAATTCTCATGCTGAAATTCGTATTCAAATTCAGTATTAACGAAAAGACGGGATTGAATTTTCTATAATCAAGTTCCAAGCAATTTAGATTCACGTGTTTGAGTAAAATGAGTTAAATTTTAAAAAATGGACTATGAAAGCTACCTTTTTCTCCTGGCACAGGCTGGAAGAACTTTTTAAGATAAAGCCAAAAAAAAATTATTCTGGAATCCTTGTATTACAATCTAACACTTAACAGAAACAACTTTTTCAATTTGTAATTTTTTATATATTTTTTGAATTTTTTAAAAAAGTAAAAAAAATTAACTTGCTGCCATTTTGACACAAGATGACGCATGAAGCTGGCCAACAAACTCCATCGAGACCTTGGTATGTTCTGTACGCATGATCAGTCACATTCATATCAGTTCATAAATACAAGAGTTACTGCATAACAAATATCAGATTGTTTCAAAATCTCAGCCATCCTAGAACTTCAAACTGCCATATCTCAGCCATTTTTTGAGACATAGTAAAAACAAAAAATGTTCCAGAATCCTTGTATCACGTTCTAACACTTAACAGAAACAATATTTTCAATTTATAAATCTTTTGTACATCATTTTAAATTTTTTTTTAATTTAGCAGGCTATCATTTTGAAACAAGATGGCTGATGAAGCTGACCAACTAACTCAGTTGAGACCTTGAGATGTCCTATACACATACTCAGTTACATCCAAATCGGTTCATAAATAAGAGAGTTACAGCATGATATATATACAGATATATATACATATATAAATCAACATTTGAACGGAGGGTGGTTTGGTGGTCTGCTGGTCATGTTTGGTGAAAATATACCAAAATTTTTTGGAATTGTTTTACTCCGAACGGCTGCAATAGGTAGCTTTTTGTAATGAAAGCTACCTAAATAAGGTGGGAAATTAAGTGAATTTGTCCCATGGAGGAAGAAAAAAAAATCTGGCTTTTCTTGTAGATTTAAGCAAATTATCAGCATTTCTTTAGCGTAGCAGCATATTTTTAGTCAAACCACAACAAATTTACAGTCACATTTCATAAATACATTTAATCAATACAATTTGTGTAAAGAATATGAGATGTTTAAATATTTCATGAAAATCAAGTTCTTAAAATACCATTTCAAAATCAATATGGTAAAAAAATTAATGCACTTACAGGGAAGAAACAGTGAGGATTTGCAGCATCTGTCACAAGTACAACTGCACTTCATCTACAACATTATATACAAGCTGACCTGCCCAGATATGTGATAATAGTCTTAAATATACCTAAAAGCAATGTTGAATGATTTTATATATTTAAATAAAAATCTTTCCAAATGATCCTAATGCTGTGGGCCTTATTGCCTTTGACACTGTACACTTTTGAATTTGTATGATTTTGTATTTTTAAATGAAAATTTATCCAAACAAAGCTACAGTTGGAGGCCCCACCACCTTTGGCAGCATACACTGGGGTGTGCTATGCATGCTCAGTCTTTTTTGATTTTATATTTTTATATGAAAGACTGGCGTAAAGCCTGTGATAATAACCTTAAACATGCCTAAAATCAATATTGAATGAATTTATATATTCAAGCAAAAATCTTTCCAAATTAACCTAAGGGCTTATAAGATGTGTTTTATTATCACTTTTCTCTAATCACATTTTTAAAAACAAAATAGTTCTTATTGCCAGAAATCTTTAAAATTTTTATGATTTATAAATATGTTTCCAAAGCCTGTATATAATTGATATATTTAGTTGTAAAAAGCAGTGATTTTCTTTGATTTTTTTTTTAATTGAAATCCGATGGGATTTTTTTTAAACTGATTATTTTACCTCATTTAATTTATAAGTGTAAATAAGAGTGCCCAATGTTAAACTTATGGGAACATTTTTTATCTTCATGCTGATTATTTTACCTCTAAATCTCATAATTTCTGAACCAAATTCATACTCAATCATTAGCTAAAAGATCAGCATATTGTATTAAAAATTTACAGAGATTGTATAAAATTAAGCTTTTTTTAAAAATCAAACTGTGCATAATGTTAATTCTATGGGCAAATGCATGGAAAAAATAAAATTTGGCAGAAGTGACTTTCGGAAAGGAATTTTTTTTCAAAGGGTTAATATTTGTTATTTTTAAACATAATGCACCATTGGAAAGAGAAATGAACATATAATGTACTTTTCTCTTTCGTGTATTTTAATTTCCCAAACTGACATGTGCTTTTGAAGTATGTTGAAAACGAAGGGAAGGAGGGCATCATGTACATTAGATGTTTTTTAAAAAATAGTTGTTATTGTCCAAACTCTTTAAAATTTTTATGAGTTAAAAATACAATTTTTTCGTGGCATGCGTAAAAAATTCATGAAAATATATTAATATTTAATGTTAAAAGTTGTAAGAAAACTTTTCTTTTTACTTCAGGTCGTTTAAGTTCTTATTGTCCTAACTACTTGAAAATTTAATTTGTTATATATATAATGGCTTTGAAGCCTGTGTAAAAAAATTGTGAAAAAATATTGTTACTTAGTTGTAAAAGAACTGTGTTTTCTTCTCACATTTTTTTTGTTGTTGTTGTTTATACTTCAGGTCCTTTAACATAAAAAAAAATTGTTCATATCATCTGAACTCTTTGAAATTTTTATAAGTTATAAATATAATTGTTTCGGAGCCTGCATAAAAATTTTGTACAAAAATATGGATATTTTGCCACAAAAACATGAACTGGGGCAGCATGCATGTTCATGTTCTAAGCAAAAATTTCAAAGTTTTTATTTTTTTTTTTTTTTTAATATTTTTAGTCTTCTGAATGTTTTGAGAGTTTTATGGGAGATGTAAATCTAGTGTACTATGAAAGTGTAAAAGATTGTGTCAAAATAACAATGTTTAGTTACTTTCAGTGTATAAAAAAAGAGTGTCTCTGGGAGATGACAAGTGACCTGCAGTCACGAATTAGAAGTTGAAAGGGTTAAAATTTGTATTTTTAAAAACGAACTGCACCATCGCAGAGAAGAAATTTTCCTAATTTAAGTGGGTATTTTTTGTTAATGAGTATCTCTGAAATTGAGCCTGATGCAAGCTTTGACAAAAATGAGAAAAAGAAAATGGTGAAATAGAAATGTTTTGAAATTTTCTTTTAAAGGGTTAATGTTAATATTTTTTCAAACAGATTTCAGCGTTTTGAACATCAAAGTATGAATTTTAAGAATGTGTCCTGCTTTTCAGTATTTCCAAGGGTTTGTTTGATGAGCTTTTAAAAAAATAATTACAAAAAAGCCTTTCTTGCACATTCTCTTCACTTTCTGCATGCCTTGTTCAGAAAGCTCTGAACTGAGCATGCGAAGATACTTATCCCTTATTTGCAAACAAGTGGGTAAGCGTCATCAAAGATCGCACAAATGGTTTTGCTTGATATTCTATTCAAAACACTTTATCCTTTAATTAATGAATCCAAATCATTAATTTATAATTATTAAATCCTTTACCTTTATTTGCAATACTATTCGAATTGCAAATATATTCAATATCAAAATTCTACTCAACATCAGACAGTGATACTATAGTGCTTAGAATTTCTGGTGTGGAAATTGGCAAGCGAAAACACATCTAAAACTTTACATTATATAATTTAAATTTTGAATGATAAAATAAAAATTACATCAGTAGAAGGAAGTTTAATAAATTAAAAGCACTAGTCATTAACAAGAATTAATGATTTAAAGAGGAAACAATTTTTAAAGATAAGAGCTGTTTAAATTTTTTTAAATAAAATTATTTAAATAAAATTTAAAATTATGAAATTTTTAAAACTCTGAAATTTCAAAAATTTAGTGACGATTTAAATAAAATTAAAAAAAAATGTTAAAAGAAATTTAAATTGCTGAAATTTCTCAAAAATTTAGTGAATGTGGTCTCACACATTAATGCCACAGTTTGCAGCCTTGTCCAACAAATAAGAGTGAAATATGCCAGTCCAGGATATTGTCGGGATAGCTCAGTAGGGAAAGCCTTGGTACGGTAAACCAAAGTACCCAGGTTCGAGTCCTGGTCTATGGCATATTTTCACTCTGTTGGAAAAAATCTCAACCATGATACTCAAACCATTGGATATATTTAGTGAATGTTCAAGGAAAATTTAAAATTTTCTCAAACCGTTTAAACAAAACAATTTTCTGTTTAAACAAAACAATTTTCCATTTAAACAAAACAAATTGTTTAAACGAAATTTAAAATTCCAAAGTTTCTAAAATTTAGCAAAAGTTTAAACAAAATTTTAAATTTTATTTCTCAAAACAAGAATTTCTGAATTTAAAAAAAATTATAAAATATTTTTCAATGACTTGTGGCCTTAAAATGGCAAAAAAAAATTACAAAAATTCTGTAAAATTGAATCTATTAGATAATGAAATCTATTTCTGGGGAAAATTTTTCGAACTCTGACGCCCAGATTCGATCCAGGAATCTTTTGAAAAGCAGAGTTACCACTGAGCCATGTAGCTTATGTGAAAAAGACTGAAATTAAGATCCTGTTTTAAAATCTAAATCGCAGAAATGGTCAGATGTCATTAAATTCATTTTATTAAAATAATGACTTTTCCAAATTTTTATGATTTCTCATGTAGCAGGAGGTATTTAGCTATAAGCATGCAAAATTTCAAGTCTCCAACTTATACAGTTTCTAAGAACAAACTCAGTGACAGACAGAGGAATGAGGCAAATAGGGTTTTGTCAAATGAACGAAACCTTAAAAAAAAAATGCTTTACCGCCACATTTTAAATTAATATCGACTAATTTTGCATCAGGACTATCCTCATCCAAATTTCCAAGCAACTATTCAACTATACTCAACTATACATTCAACTATTACATGCGGTACATTTTTCTAGCCCATCGCAGACAGATAGGCACACACACACATCCACAAACATCTTTCTTTTATTAGTATAGATTACAAATCAGAAATATTTTTATTTTTGTATAAAAAAATCAATTCAATCTAACCAGAAATAGACATTAGTACTCAAA
Source organism: Maratus michaelseni (assembly GCA_963931845.1). Lineage (NCBI taxonomy): Eukaryota > Metazoa > Arthropoda > Arachnida > Araneae > Salticidae > Maratus > Maratus michaelseni. Next base: position 131,596,989 of record OZ007599.1, read on the forward strand.
TTTTCAATATAGCATGGGTAGAAAAGCAATTTTGTTATAAAATAGCAAAACTATTCAATTCTGGAAAACTTTAGATAATCTAATATCAGTCTTTTTACTATTTTATTTCATTTAACTCCACTATTTTTATATTTATTCAATTTGGCTACAGTGAGCAGTTTCAACTGAAAAAAATTAAGGATAAACTTTATATAATAGCAAAAAATTTACTTTCAACCATGTGATTTTTATTACTGTCAGTATGCAGATAGTGACACACAAACTGAAGTCAAAGTATTTTTGAATAAAATGGTTTTTAAAATAATAAGAGTATTGTAACATACTTCTTCATTCATGTACATTAGCAAAAGAGCAGCAATTTGACTCATTCCCTGGCAATATCCAATTTCCTAAACAAAAACAAAAGAAAGAAAGAAAAGCATGCATGAGGAATATTTATATTTAGAACATCAATGCATACAAACTGACAAATAGTATCTAATTTTAATATCTCAAATCCCATGATGATAAGATAAAATATATACATATTAAGATAGAGTTTGAGAAATTACATTTAAAATTGAAATAAGTTTTACAGCAACAATGCATACAAACTTAAAAACATGATAAAGAATTACTAACATTATCTAACTTTAATTTTAAATTTCTTAAACTAAAATTACAAGGCTTTACCAAAGATTAAGTTTTGATAGTCAGACCAATAAAAAGAAATACACTGAAAGTCTGTGTTTTCTTCAACATATTTTTAAAAATGTTTTAATAATACTCTTAAATTAATGTGAAGATCAATAACATACAACAAAACTGTGCAAAATAAAATTCTCAATTATTACCATGTTATAAATAGAATAGGCAGCTAACACGTTAAATAATGCTTGTTGCCTAGAAAAAAGAAAATAGCTTTAGCAAAATTATACAAAACACATAGGCTCAACACATGGGCAGAATAAAAGATAAATAATAATTACTTCACACTATATCTTTCCCTGAACATTATATGATTCCTATAGGTGCGATTTACATCCAAATCAATTTGCCGAATATCTGGTGACAGAAGTTTTGCTTTTTCTTTCATCTCCTAAAAGAAATTCATATTATTCAACCAGTTTCTGAAAGGTAAATTCATATGGCAAATAAAATAAAGAAATATTCAAAAACCTTATATTTTCCTTCTTGTTCCCTCTTAATTTGATTTACTTCTAAAACACGACACCAAACTTCACCACGGACCGCATTGGGTATCCCCTTATAGATCCTTCTTCTTAACTAAATTTAAAGTAAGAATATTTAAATGCATCATAATAATAAACACATTCATTATATATTTTAATACAAACCACACATAAACGAATTAGACAAGTTTCTAGAAATTTTAATTACCTTTTCACCCCCATTGTATTTATCCCAATTCTTTAGCATCTTCAGCCATTTGTTCAACCTTTCAGTTTCTAGCTCTCTGACCTGTTTAAAAATTTTAAAATACATATATTAATAATGAATAAACAAAATCTAATAAAGGTACATATAATTCATAAATAGTTAATACTGTAATGAGAAGAAAAAAATATTAATTTCAGAAAATATAAGACATGAAATAAAGAAAAAATTAGAGTTTTAGACTTACTATTTTATTTTTTTAACAATAAATAGCATAGTTGCCAAACTTAACAAACCAAACTAACCATTTACTTTTTACAGAGATTAAGCATGTAATACAATTCACAACAAAGTATAAAAAAATATAAAAATTTGGAGTGATAAAAATTGGTGCCTTTATGCTATGCATCTGATCATCAAAGTTGTGATTTCTATCTAGTACATAACGTAATTTCTGGAAGATAAGCCGCTTTGTTGTACATGCCGTTTAAACTCCACAAATTTTGTCATTTGCTCACAAATTAAAGCTGCGAATTTTGCCAATCACTCGCAAAATAAAACCGTGAATTTCATCACTCATGAAATAAAATCGCAAATTTTATTAATCGATCACAAGAAAAATTGTGAATTTCGTCAATTAGTCATCGAAGAAAATTGCGAATTTTGTCAATCAGTCACAGGAAAATATAGCGAGTCATGTCAATTGGTCTCACAAAAAAAATCACAAATTTCGTGAAACAGAAAAAAAAAACGTGAATTCTGTCAATTGGTTGCAGAAAAATCGCGAATTTTGCTAACCAATCATGGAAAAAATTGCAAATCTCATCAGTCGGCCAAGAAAAAAACCCCGAGAATTTATCAATTGATCGCAGTTGAATATCGTGAATTTCATCAATTAGTCGTGGAAGAAAATCATGAATTTCAGAAATCGATCGCAAAAAACAATCGTGAACTTCATTACTTTATCGCAGAAAAAAATAGTGTGTTTTTCATTAATTGGTCTCAAAAGAAATCATAAATTTTGTTAATTGGTCACAGAATAAAACTGCAAATTTCATTAATTGGTCGCAGAATAAAATTGTGAATTTCGTCAAGGAGTCGCAAAATAAAATCGAGTTTCATTAAGTGGTCTCAAAAGAAATTGTGAATTTTGTTAATTGGTCTCAAAAGAAATTTTGTTAATTGGTCATGGAATAAAACTGCAAATTTCATCAATTGGTCATGGAATAAAATTGCGAATTTTGTTAGTTGGCTGCAGAATAAAATCACGAATTTCATCAAGGAGTCGCGGAATAAAATTGTGAATTTCGCCAAGGAGTCACGGAGTAAAATTGCAAATTTCGTCAAGGAGTTGTGGAATAAAATCGGCAATCGGTCATGAAATTTTCAATTAATTTTCTTCATAGCAGGGTTCTTACATTTCTACCACAATTTTTTAATAGAATTTTTTGCCTTATTTAAATGAGGAAAAGTATTACAAATCCTGCAATTAAACGAGGCGTCTGCAATTTCAGCTATTTAAGTACTAAATAGGAAAATTCTATTAAAAAATTGTGGTAAAAGCATACGAAGCATGCATAGGGATTAAAAAAACTTAATAATTTAATGCCAACAAAAGTTGCAACAAGGCTTATATATAAACAACAACATTGAACACAGTGTTCGATTTTTCTCCATCCACAATATATGAATGTCAAATTGATTTTATTAAAATCTAAAACCAAAAATAAAATAAAACCTCTCCATGTTTCTTGCATATATATTTTTTATTTTGATTTTTATAGACATTTTTTTTGTCATGCTAATAAATAGTAAAGTTCATCACTGAGCTAACTAAAAAAAATATGTTTATTTGCTAAATAGTATAAGTTTTCATGCATGATGCATTAACAGCATTAAAAGTGAAGAGACTAACAAGTTTGAGAGGAACTGTTTAAATAAAAAAAAATCAGTTATGGCTTTCTTTCATGTTTTAAGCTAGTTAAAAAATAGTTTATTTTTTGTTTTTAATTTATCTTGTTAATTATAAACAATACAGTTTACAAAATTCATGCATAAATGTTGTGAAAAATGTCATAAATTTTACTTCACATGTAATTTTATCTCTTTTGTTATTTTCTGAATGGCATCCCTGAAAACTATTTAAAACTACAAACCACTGTAATAAGTGGCCACTAACTTGACAGTAGTGGTTACTAAACATAGAGCCTCTACCGCCCATTGGCTACTAATGCAAATATTGAATTTTAACCTTTACTTGATAGAGTCCTGCACAGGTCACAAACCTGAATCCAAAAATTCCATTTGAAGACAATCCCCAACCAGATGAAAAAAAATATCGATCTGCAACCTAACAAAATTATTTTCATTGACCCACAACTTGACCCGAACGTGAGATAAACATTTTTGGGTCACTATGGGTCAAGCTACTTTTATCTAAAACTGCTTGTAATGATTTTGACTAAATTTTGTATCCTGTCATTTTTGGGCATGAGAGGACCAATCGGAATAGGTCACATGATGAAGAAAATTCGATGAATGGGTCATTTTGGATCAATATGGGTTAGGGTTAAGCTAATTTTATACAAAAAATGGCTAAAACTATTTTGACTAATTTTTTATTCTACTGTTTTTGAGCATGAGAATACCATTGGGCAGAGTTACATATTCGAGAAAATTTGAATAGTTGGTCATTTTTGGGTCACTACAGGTCACTGCATTCATAGGTAAATGAAGATTGAAACAGTTAAGTTGTTGAACAGGTGACATTAAAGGAAGTCACAAAGTTGACAACAGTTTGCCAAATTTGGTGAAATGTTGGCAACATTAGCGACATTTGGTGGGATAATTGACTTTCAATATTACCAATGCCAAAACATATGCTTGGCACCAAATGAAATAATGTTGCCTATTTTGGCCAACACTGAAAACTGTTGCCATCACTGTTGGTGAAAAAAATTATTTTTCAGAACTGAAGGAATTTTCAAGAAATTCCCAATAGGAGCCTAGATAGATGATAAGCAATAATTTACAATACAACAGAAAATATGATTCTGGTAGTTCAGAGCAATCTGCACTGAATTTATTGTTATATTGAACAGAAGGCTTAGTTGAATACAAAGCTAATTTTAACCAAACATAGTTTGGTCTTGCAAGCTGGTTAATGCAATAAGAACACATGTAATATGGCAATTCAACATTTATCTCCCTTTTATTTACCATTTCTCATAACAGAGGCACTTATGAAGAAGCAGAAATAAATAAGATGGAAAAATATATTATTCCTTCGCACTATCAATTTTCAATTTACATTCTCTAGTACCCTCCGAAATATCCAGACTGATGTTTGTAGTGTTATAGTGCCTATTTTACAACAAAAATTACAGAGAAAATCTTATAACTAAAAACAAAAAGTAGCCAACTTCACTAAATAGTTAATGCAATGTCATTAGAATAAGTTTTTTTTTTTTTTTTTGTACAAAAATAAGAATTTTTATTCTGTCTTTGGATAATTATGAAAAATTATTTACGAGGACCGTAAACATTCTTTTAAGCCTAGCTTTACCTAAAATACATGACGGTTAAATATATAACAAAAAATAATTCATGATGGCACAAACTAACCCACTAATATTAATATAATCACAAAATATTTCTGTGTTAATTTTGGTGGACATCTTAAATTTCACGCCATATTAAAACAATGCTCCATTTCTCAAAAAATATTGTCTATAGCTGAAATTCTAAACTAGAGGCCTGCATCAGGTCGGGCAATGCGATTTTACCTGAACCCAACCCGACTGCTAACAGACGTTATTTTTTTTCACTCTGGGTCATATTTTGATTCTTTTGGGCCGGGTTCGAATTGACCCAATTTTTCAAAAAAAGTCCAGAAAATTTTTCAATTGAAAAACAAAAACTATATTTGAATATTAATGAGTGTATATATGTTAATTTTTATACAAAAAAGGTAAATTTGATATTAAAGATATAATTGTAGACTACTTTTTATAATTGTATATTTTGTAATCTGTGGATTAATTTTTCTATTTCGGTTCAGGGTTAAAGTGTGTCTGTTTCGGGTTGATGACTTTTTTTTGTCAGGTTCAGGTAGGGTTTCAGGTTAACTGTAACCAGAATTTTCGAGAAACTCTATTCCAAACTACTTGCTTAAAATCTGTTGCCAAAACATGGTCAGAATGGAGAGAATAGAATTTTCATTTTCAGGTGGGGTAACTTCAGGGCTGCCACCGGCGACAATTTTTATATTCTATTTGCACCACTATTTTTAAAAATAAATTTTGATGTTAATCCTGAGATTAAAATAGTCGAAAGATCTGGAGTCTCCGGCTTTTGGCCAGAGACTTGGCAAGTCTGAGTATGCAAAAATACAGCAAATTATACTCTACTTGACAATGGTTGCACAAATCTGAATTTTTTCATTATTCATGCCATTTGGCAATCCTAAATGCACTTTTCTCATATTAAATATAATTTCCATCAACTGTTATTATCCAAAGTTTTGACAATCAAAAGACATGAAAAATGACTAGGTTGCACGCATGATACCCCCCCCCCCCCCCCCACCACATACACACACGAGTAGGTTGCACAAACATGAATTTTTCATTATTCCCTCCAGATGGCAGCATTAAATGAGCTGTTCTATCTCTGAAATTTTTATGGCCTCTCTAGATTCTTGATTCTAGTGCTGAAAATAACTTATAACTGCAATTTTATAAAGGAGTCAGTTTTTTCATTATTGAGCCCTCATTTGGAGCTATTTTACCTGTATACTATATCTTGAATGTGCAAAATGTATCATGAGAGTTAAGATTTTAGTGTGAATGATGTTTAAAAAAAGGAAGTATACAAGGCATTGTGAAAATGTATTCCTTATGTTCATCAACAAATTTTCAGTGGGGAGGAGACTTAAATGAAATTTTAAGAAAAAGCAGAAGTTTGTAAAAATAGGGAATTATTCTCAGTACTGTTGGTTGAAAATGAGAAATAAATTAAATTCACATTAGAAAAAAATAAGTTCATACATTTTTGGAAGGGGGGAGGAGTCAAAATCATTAATTTACACAAATTTTTCCCCTTCCCCCCCAAGAAAATAAGAATAAGTTAAACTGTATTTTAACACTTAAAAAATCATAGTCACTTAATAAAACAATAAATACATTCTGAAAATTTTTATGGAAAACTGAAATATAAATAAACTTAAATTTGTATCGTACATACTTTAAATTAACAAGGAGAAATAATATATATATATATATATATATGTGTGTGTATATATACCTTAGTTTCATGTGCTGTAAGTTTTTCAGGCAAGCGATGATCACTAAAAAAAGAATAAAGAAATAAATATAAATTGAAAAAGAGCACTATTAATATTTCATCAGGAAAACAAAAATTTTAACTTGTTTGAGCAAGCTTACTCTGACAGAGATAAATACGAATATTTATATTTGCTAACAAAGTAATATTTAATTAGTGCTAATATTTTTTATAACAAATACAAATATTTATAAATATTTATTACATTTTAAGGCAGTGATATATTTCTGAAAGACTTAACTCATTCAAATATTACGTTTAAGACTATAAACCAGACTGTGTTACTACAAATAAATTATACAGTTATCACAAGTTAAGTAAAATAACTACATTATTAATTAATTCATATAATTTTTTAAATCTTCTTGCTTTCTCATGTTTTTCAAATGAAAAAGGCAGATCTACATAAACATGAACAGTGTACACACATACACACACGTAAAAAAACATCTGAACAAAATTCATTTTGTAAATGAAATTATCTTGAGAGACCATAACATTTTTAGGAAATTTTTTTAAATATCTATACGAACACCTATATATATATAATTTTTTTCTTTATTCAATTTGTCAAGCCTCTAAATGCAAATTTTGACTGTTCTATCTTGAAAAACATGTTGAGTATGAGTTTAAATGCCTTCAGGGACTGTGTCAATATTGAGAGACATATTTTGAAGATTGAGTGAAAATGAGACTAAAACTACTAAAAGAAGAATATAACAATTTGTTTATGAGTGTAACAATGTTCATCTGAAAATCCATAAATATATCATTAACTTGCTAATATTAATAATAATATTAATAATATAAATATTTGTTTAATAATAATATATATTTGTTTCAATGGCAGATAAAGATTTTCAATGGTTATCTGAGGTATGTTACCTTAAATTTGCCTATTTTACATATTTTTTCATAATTTTATGATCAATGACCAGAAGTGAATGATTTTTTGGGGGTACATAGGGTTATTTTTGACCATGCACATTTTACTGCTGTTGTATCAGTAATCTACATGTCTCGGTTTATAAATTTTTAATAATGACATTATTAAATCAGAGCTGTTTGCATTCCTTATATAGAAAAATCCTGAAATTATGTGAAAGAGAAATAAAAACCAGTAATTCAATTAAAATTTGTATAATTATTTGACTGTAATCCAGGGTTGTTCGATTTAAATCAGCCTGATTTAAATTGTGATTTAAATCATGATTTAAATCAAAAGATTTTTTAAAAAAAATGTTTGATTTAAATCAATATTTTTAACATTGATATTTACGAGCTGAATAAGGATTAAATTAATCATTCGTGTTCAAATAAATGTCATCATTCATGTCAGATTAAAAATTACCTTTTAATATTGTTAAATAAAACTGTTATAAGTTGAAAATAATTATTTTATGAAAGTAAATGCAACACTATGTTCAAAATATTATTTATTCATAGTGCATCCCAAAATAAATACGGATAATTGCTCTCTCATTTTTAAACTTTTATCTTTCCTAGATGATCACTTCATTTTTGCAAGTTAGCTGTTGAAGCTAAAGTTAAATATATTCAATATAAAAGTATTTAATATAATAGTATTTTCAGTGTGGAGTTACTTCATCTAAAGTAGATTATACATGATTCACAAGTTTGTTTTATGTTTAGTTGCTTATACCTGCATATTTCAATATCCAGTATATTGATGGGGGATGTATTGGTCATATAATATGATCAATACAAGGACTAAATTGTAACATAATAAATATTTAGACTGTTTGTCTAACATAGAATTATAGAATTCCAGTTTCATGTTTCTTTTATAACTAATAACTTAATCCTTATGAGTGATCCCTTTGCCCTTTCCTTTTCTAGAATTCATTGCTTACTGCAATGGAAAACATAAGATATGTTATTATACTTTATTTCTAAGCTAAACAGCCATTTCTACTGTTAAGTAAGCATGACAGTCAGCATGAAACTGTCAATGGCTGAGGGCTGGATAACACTGACAATTGATAGCTTCCTACTTTTAGTTATGTGATTACCTTGCACCTTGTAACTGTTTTGTTATAGAATAGTGTGAACACAAGTTGGGACAAAAATATCATTTACTAATACTAGGTACAGTACAGAGAGCTTTTAGATACATTGGATACATAAAAAAAACGGCTGGGAAAAAGAAAGGTCCAATGTAGCTTTATTTTAAAGGGAAAACAAAACAAAACAAACTATTTCTGGAAAATGTTTGAAAGCAATATGCAAATCATGTAGTGTAGAAATGGTAGAGATTGTGGCAAAAAAAAAAAAAAAAAAAAAAAAAAAAAAAAAAGAAAGGAAACAAAGAAAGAAACTTAGTCTATGTGATAAAGATGACATTAGTGAATCTGAATCAGTTGAAATCTGGGTTGGCTTTTTACCGTCAAAAATAAATTTTTGACAGGACAGTGGCAAAAAGTGAAAAAAAAACAGACACAAATTGGCAAAAACAGAAATTGATCAAGATTGTAATTTAAAGCACTGATTTTAATCTGTTAAAATTATGATTTAAACATTGAAATCATGTAATTAAAATAAAATCCTTAAAACCCTGTTTTAAAATACTAGTAATTTTTGCCAGTGGCAAAAATTATGGCAAAAAGTATTTTTGCCGGGACGGTTTTTTTTACCTAGGCAAAAATTGGCCAACCCTGGTTGAAATACACATATATATTTAGCATTCTTTGCTGCATTTATTGTGATTAGATATTATTGGAGTAATACAAAATGGAAAATTTGAAAATTAAATGAATGAAAAATTTAATAACTTAACTAGAAATTTATACACACAACACACATAGGTATACCTTATCTATAACAATTTAATAGTAGGATTTAAAGTTAAGTAAATTTGAATTTGTTTGCAACAGTTTTTTTTTAATTTAAATTATTTTGAATTTTTATCTAGGAACTGTAATTAAATTAATAGAAATGTGTAAATCTATGCAGAAAAATTAAATACATGCATAGTACACAAATAATATTAATAAAAAAAATCTGATTTAAATAAAAAAAATCCGATTTAAATCAAATAAATCCGATTTTTTTAAATTTTTTTTTAAAAATCATGATTTTTATCAACCCTGCTGTAATCAACTAAATACAAGAAAAGGGATTTTAAAAAATATTAAAATACTCTTGATACTTTTTGAATTTTTATTATTCAACATTTCTTTCTTAATTGTCATTTAAAAATAATTAAAAAAATTCCTGAAATCAGTACAAATTCTTATGAATAAACATCCCTGATTAATTAATATTTGAAAAACTGTGTAATCCAAAATATGTATTGCATGTTATGTTTGAACTTTTACAAAGTATCTATATATATGAAAGACATAAATTATTCTTTAAGTCAGGGCCAATGCCAGATGTGAGGCAGATGAAGCAGCTGCCTCAGGACACACAGGGCGGAATTTGGATTGCATATATTGAACATATATGTGTCGAAATTCAAGAAAAAAAAAGAGAGATATTTTTTTTTCCTTATTTTAGTACAAAAGAATGGAGTACATTGCATGTAACAGCCAAAGAAGTTGCATATAATTACAGTGAAAGAATTCCGGTTATAATGTTTTAGTCCACTATAGTAAATTTTGTTCTTGTCAATTTTTGAATTATTAGCAATTTTTAGCATTTTCTTGTATTCTGAGGTGTTTTTTTGACATTCGTAAAAAGAATTTTGTTTCAAACTTTTAGCTTAATATAGTAAACTTTGTCTTCAGTGATTTTGTAATTTTTAACAATATATTTCATATGGTTTTAAATGTGATTCTTGGCGTTCTTTTTTTGTGTTCTGCTGTGATTTTTTGACATAAAAAAAAATTGGTTTTGAACTTTTAGACTAATTTAGTATATTTTGTATTCTGCGATTTTTGAGGTTTTCATGATTTTCAATGTAATTTTTAGCATTTTTTTGCATTCTGCGGTGATTTTTTGCCATTCATAAAAGAAATTCTGTTTCAAACATTTAGCCTAATTTATTACATTTTGTATTCCATGATTTTCAACACAATTTTTAGCATCTTTTCACATCGATTTTTTATCATTCGGAAAAGAATTCCTTTTAGAATGTTTTAAACCACTGTTAGTAAATTTGGTCCTCTATATTTTATGCCCTTTTTTCACTTTGTGGCAATATTTCAACATGGTTTTAAAATTATAGCCCAATATAGAAAATTTTGTCCTGTTTTCAATAAAGTTTATTCTGAATTTGTACAGCAATTTTTTAATTTTTTGATGCAATTTTTAGAGTTTTCCATTTTGCATCAATTTTGTGACATTGTTAAAAGGAATTCAATTTCAAACTTTTAGACTAATTATAGTAAATTTTGCCATACTTGATATTTGAATTTTTCGCATTCTGTGGATGATTTTTTGACATTCTAAGAGGAATTTGGTTTCAAACTTTTCGTGTAATACCATAAATTTTGTCCTCCATAATTTTTGGAATTTTAATGTGATTTTCAACTCTTTTTTTTTTTTTTTTGCGTTCCGCAGCATTTACTTTTTTACATCAGTTTAAATATTTTAACCTAACATACTAAATTTTGTCCGCTGCGATTCATGAATTTTTAACGATATTTAGCATTGTGAAAGAGTTTCTGTTACAATACTCCACTATAGTCAATTTTGCTCTTTGCGATTTTATTAATTTTTAGCATTTTTTGGCAATTTTTTAACATTTGTAAATGAAATTCGGTTTCAAACTTTTAGACTTACATAGTACACTTTGTCCTAAGCGATTTGTAATAAGATTCATTCAGGTTTTATTCCTTTTTTGCGGTGATTTTTTGACATTCTTTAAAAAAAAAATCAAAACTTTCAGCCTAATGTAGTAAATTTTGACCTCTGCGATTTTTGAAGTTTTTGTAATTTTTATTGCAATTTTCAATAATATTTTTAGAAATTTTTTTGCATTTTGCGGAGATTTTTTGAAATCCATAAAAGGAATTCAATTTCAAACATTTAGTCCAGTATTGACTTCCATGATTTTTAATAAATTTTTTGCGTTTTTCACACCAGTTTTTTAACATTTGGGAATGAATTACTATTAGAATGTTTCAGCCCACAGTTGTAAATTTTGTCCTCTGCGATTTTTGAATTTTTAGCAGGTTGCTTTTTGCATTATGTGGCGATTTTTACACATTAGTAAAAGGAATCCAGTTTTAATCTTTTAGCCAAATATAGTAAATTTTGCCCTCTTTTCAATAAAGTTTATTCCGAATCCGTTCAGCGATTTTAGAATTTTTTGCAAACTATTATGAGATTTTTAGAGCTTTTTGCATTGATTTTTGGATATTCCTAAAAGAAATTCTATTTTAATCTCTTAGCCCAATATAGTAAATTTTGCCCTCTGTGATTTTTGAAATTTTAGCCATTTTTGTATGCAACTTTTAGCATTTTTTCGCGATTCGCTGTGATTTTACCACATTAGTAAAAGGAATCCAATTTCAATTTTCTAGCGCGATATAATATATATTTTTTCTTTTTCAATAAAAGTTATTCGGAATTAGTGGAGAGATTTTTAAATTTTTCACGATTTTATATTGCGATTTTTAGTTTTTTCGTGTTTTGTGCTATTTTTTGACGAGCCCTGGGAATGCTGATAGGGTCAGCTAGTTTAAATTATTTTAGTAAATGAAAATACAATTATTTTTAATATTCATTAGGGTCATATCATAAACGATTTTGACAAAGAAACTTCAAATTCTGTGTTAATCATGTTGATTATTTTAAACTGAGCTTCACCAATTATTTCTTTCACTGTTGATAGTTGGGTTTTGTAAATATTATTAATGAAAAATTAAATTTTCATGTACACAATTTCAAATAATCATATAATTGTCTATTCATATCATAATATTTCTATTTAATTTCAAGAATATAATTGCTTTAGTATGTTTATACATTTTGGCTTGATAATGTGATTGCTTCATAATATTGATTTCCATATTATAAGAATTGACTTCGCGAAAGAAAAATCAAGGCAAATTAGATCATCAAGTTTTGCCTTATTTTTAATAATTATTTTCTTTTAAATACTATTAATATGGAATTTTAGTTTTGTGCCTATTATTTCAAAAATATTATGACTTGTTATTGATATCATTATTCTGTTATTTGAAATTCTATACAAATTTTATATGTAATTTGATTGTTTTTAAATGTTTGACATATTTTGACTCATTAATGTTTATTCTAAACTTAGCTTTCCCTCATGTAACTGGGATATTTTTTAATATTCATAACGTCGATACAATAAATATGTTTTCCAAAGGAAAAGCAAGGCAAATGAGATTTTGAAGCATCAGTTTTATTCTTGACTAGCAGAACCTTGCTAGTCAAGACTAGCTTGCCTATGTTAACCATGGGGGCCTTAGAGGTAAAATAAATAAAAATACAATAATATGGCGATCACAATAAAGGAGCTCTCTAAATTCCCACACTTACATAGTTAAAAGATAATTTTAAAAAATGAAGTTACTTTGACACAATCATAGAAATAAATCCTCAGCTTTATAAATGTGAAAGTGCATTTTCTTTGTTGCATGTAACACAAAAAAATATACGATTTCCCTGACAATATGTTAAAAAAATCAACCAAATAGCGTAGCATTTAGCGAAAACTCTAATTCATATTACGTATTATGAAATTTAAAAAAAAAAATCCTTGGGAAATGTCTTATGCAAAATATCTAAATATCAACAATAGTTGTTTCATTCGTCTAATCTTACATAATCGAGTTCATGTTGTCGACGAAATCACTAAAATAGCTGAAGTAAGTGTTTAATCTTTTTTTTTATAACAGTTGGTTTAAGCTGTATTTTATGCTCCTGTCTAAAACTTCAGCTGAGGGATGGCAAAATTACTTAAAAATTACAATTCCTCCCCCCCCCTCCCCCCTCCCCAATTTAACTACCTTAGCAGTTGAATTTCTAAAATCGCTGAGAAAGATGTTTAACTATTTTTGTGATAGATTTGTTATGCTGCATTTTACGCTCCTACCTTAAACTGCTCCTGAGATATAACGAAATGACCTAAAACTTCTTCTGACCTCCCATTTAACCCGCTTTGATGGTTGAATTTCTAAAATTGCTAAATTACATGTTTAACTATTTTTTTAGTAGATTTGTTATGCTGAATTTTATGCTCCCCAAACTGCTGCTGAGATGTGGATGGGAGGATATGAGATGATTTTCAAAAATCCTTTCTTATTGCTTGCCTGGGCCATAACAGCGATCTACAGTCCAATTTTTGTGATCCTGACTTTAGTCATTTCACCTCTGTGTTGATGAGTCAGTCAATCAATAGTTCTCTCTTTATTATATTAGTACAGAACTTTCTCGTAAATATTACAAGAATATGATAATATTTTTATTCATTTAATTTCAAGTTTGCTGTTGTGATTTTTTAAAGATGCAAAACTTCTTAAGTAATTTGGTTATTTTAAATTTATAAAATATAAATTAATTTGATATATATTTGTTTTCTTTTAAATAAATTACAGTTAGCATATTAATTTAATTATTCTTTAAAAAGTTTAAGTAGTGGTAAAAAAACAATCACGGCATAGGGGAGGCAAAATAATGCTCGCTCCAGGCAGTAAAATGTCTAGCACCGGCCCTGCTTTGAGTTATGCTTAAATAACCAATGATATTCTTTAATAGTGAATGGTTAATTTTTCAATAATTTATATCTCACTAACTAATCCTTAAAAATTTATTAAAATTTGTATTTCCATGTTTCCTGGAATACTGAATTTAAATATGTAATTATGGTGTTGCTATTGAATTTTTTTAAGTTATGCTCAATTTTAATATATAAATGACCCCCTTATGACCAAAAAAAAAAGTAAAAAATAAAATCATACTATGAACTAAAACAATCTATTTCCTTTTTTTTTTCCTGCATCAATTGCAACTGAAATTATTGCCAACATTAAGATTTTTTGACAAACAATTACAGCTTATAATTATTAAGTCAGGGTAGTCGTAAAATGCAACTGGACTCCACCACCTTATGCAACCACCTCTATCTTACCTCATTATGATGGAAAATTTGCAGTCTTAGTTGGAAAAATCAGTTGAAAAGCAAACATTAGAATCAAAGAACACTTCAAACTAGTCTTACATGTACAAATCCAAGCTGACATTTCTCGCTAAATCACAAGTGATTTTTAAATTATATTGTTTCAGAAGGTTGATTCTACATTTTGTACTAAGAAGATCTGATAGACTCTGCTGAACTTTTTTTTTTTTTTTTTTTTTTTTTTTACATATCACATTTTAAATTTAAATAAATAAATAAATAAAATAAATCCAAAACTATGTATTTTTCAAAAAGCTCACCTTCTTTCATTATTGAGATATTCTGCAATTCAAAAAGCAAATTACAGAATTAATTCAATATGCTTTTAGAGAATTATAAAGAAGAAAATAATAAGAGTTGCAAACAGGGCTTAACAATCACATGAAACAGCAAGTTTGCTTGGAATTCAAGTCATAACGAGAGCCAACTTCACACAAGCAGTATAAGAAAAACAGTTCACAATTTAAACAAGCTATTATTGAGCATGCACATGCACATTTTACAGTATTTTAATACTGTTGCAAAATAATAGAAACAATGAGACATTTTCAGATTTATTGCATCGCTAAACAACATTTTAGTAATAAAATGAGATGTTATTTTTGCAACTAGGGATTGTACACACAGGATCTCCTACCTTTCTGATACTATTAGAATCCTGAAATATAAATATATGGATTTTGTTCAGATGATTCACATGGATTCTTTCAAATTCTCAGATGATGACAGAAAAAAAGGAAATAAAAGTAACTTATTCTGAGGAATTCAATACTATCTAATGCATTTTTATACACAAACAATGGATTGTATAAATTGCTCTGTCAATGAATAAAAAAAAAACTTATCCTTGGTTAAGAATTCAATGCTATTTAATGAATTTTATACACAAATAATAAGTAGTTAAATTGTTCAAAATTGTTTATTTTGATTTGAAAACAAAAAATTACCATGTTTAAATTATCCATACTTTCTGGTTTGTGACTAAACAAAATGTGTAAAAATTTAATCTACTTCAGTAAAACCTAGCTGTAATTTTATGTCAACCTCTAGCAGAATCTATTTCCAATTACAAGGATATTGTTAATAAGGCACGAAATGTAAATACAAAATGAAAATAATAACGTATAATGACAATAAAAGAAAAAAAATGGCAGATTGTGATATATTAAAAAAATTATTAGTATAATATGAAAATAGTGGAATAACTGGCTTATATTTATCTATTATTTATGTATGTTTACATAACTTCAAATTGCTGAATCCAAAAAGGTTTCTCTGAGGACTGTATTATCAGATCTATAATAATGTTGGGTGAAAAACAATATACTGTTTCTTGATGTCATATATTCATCAAGAAGATAAAGAAGACTGAGTAAGGTCTTGCATCTTGTGCTTATATGTTAAACTGGATATCTTAATGTCTTATTTACATAAAAAAAACAGTGACATGTGCTGCAAAACTGTATTTTTAAACATTAATTTAACTTTTTTAGTAATTAAAATTATTTGGAAAAATATTAGATTTACTTTTAATTTTTTAATTTAAATTACATAAAATAGATAAATGACTTTTTTTTTCCAATTGAAATTGAAAAAGTCCTTCCGGCCTATACCAGGAGGAAAAGGTAGTTTTCCTATATCTTCGTTTTAAAATTTTAGCTAATGTTACATGAAAACAGCAAGTTAAAATGCAAAGAAACGGTTACAAAAGATTCGTTAATACTGAATTTGAATAAGAAATTCGCCAAATTATTGAGCAATAGCCAAATTGGCTTCATTTATGAAGACTTATTTTGGTCGCCAAATTTGGCAATATTTCGCCAAATGTCGCCAATTTTGGCGAGAATTTGGCACTAACACGGATATGAATATATAGTTTTATGCATATGATTGGAAAAATTATTATAACAATGAAAGAAAATAATTTGCGCGTAATCGCGTTAATGTGCTGTTTTATTTCAAAATGTCAGCCACCCCAGAATTTCAAACTGCTCTATCTCAGCCATTTTTTAAGATAGAGGTAAACCAAAAAATGCTCTGGAATCCTCGTATCAAGGCCTAACACTTAATTAAAAAATAAATTTGAATTTTTTACTTTTTTGTATATTTATTTTAGTTTTAAAATTTTAAGTGGCCGCCATCTTGAAACAAAATGGCGGACCAAGCTGGCCAACAAACTCGGTCGAGACATTGGTGAGCTTAATACACACAATTAGTTTCATCAAAATTGATTTATAAATATGGGCGTTATCGTATGACATAGCTCAGATATATATATACATATGGATATATATATATATATATATATATATATATATAAATCAACATTTGAACGGAGGGTGGTTTTGGGGTTTGGGGGTCATGATCGGTGAAAATATATCAAAATTTTCTGGAACTGCTTTCCTCCGAACGGCTGCAATAGGTAGCTTTATACTTTTTTGTATTGAAAGCTACCTAAAAGAAAAGCACTGTGTTCAATAGAAATCCTGCTAGAATCCCATGGGATTTGCAAGTCGGGATATTATAATCCCGATTTGCAACAGTTTAAACAAAAAGAAAATGTGGTTAATAAGCAAGTAATGCTTCAAAAACATTTTAATTCAAAATATGAATGTATGTTATGTATGCTCTTTTACAAAGTATACTATAAAAAATAAAAAGTAATAAGATACATAAATTATTTTGTCACCTATGCCCAAGTAACTAACAATATATTTTCTAAATTAATTGACTCAGTTTTCAATAATTTATATTTCACTAATCATGAATTCAAAAATTGTTTAAAATTTGTATGTGTATTTTTTAACATGCTGTTTAATGCTTATGCAATAAAATTGTAGTCTTGCAACTAAACTTTTAAAAATTAGGTTGACTTTACTAAGTAGATGTCTTCTTATAACAAAATAAACTATGCATATTTTTAAAATCCTTTCAAGAATTAAAATACTTTTCTTTTCTCTCCTAGTATAAATAAAAAGTAAAGTTATAGCTTGCATTCAATTTGTTTAATTTTATTTATTATTATTATTGCATAATTTAAACATACATGCATATTTTAAAGATTTTAGTTGTTTTTAATGCCCTTAATCGATTGTTTTACATATCTTTATACAGTAGAGTGCCGATTATCCGAACTCCAATTAACCGAACTTCCAATTATCCGAACCGTGTTTTTCAACTTTTAAAATTTTTTAACCAAACTTCCAATTATCCGAACAGCGTATTTCTCTTTTTAAAATTTTTTTCTGAACTTCCAATTATGCGAACGGCATATTTTTCATTTAAAAAAAAAAACCCTCCAAAACCTAAATATTTTTTTTTTCTGTCCCTTCCAATTACATTTCTCTTTTTTCACCCTGTTATCTATCTTTTTTATTTTCTTTCTTGGCATACAAAATTTAATCCGGAAACTGCAAGGTATTTTTGGGGAGTTTTGTTAGTGGGACGAGAGAACACAAAAGGTTTGAAGAAAGGGTTTGAGACACCAAGGTCAAAGCACAAAATTCCTGTTTGTATTTTTCTCCCCTCACCCTTGCTGTGGACACGTGTTGCAATCAATGTCTATGGTTGCAATGCAATCCCAAGGGGGTGGGAGGATATTTCTTTGAAGTTTCTTATCGCAATGGACAGGTCACAGACCCGGTGTGAAGCCAGGACTAGAGAAAAGTAAGGGCTACGACATTTCTTTGACACCAGGTCGGGAGCGGAGAAAAACTGGTTTGTGTGACGTAGCTACGTTGACAAAGGTTTCTTGTTGGCGGTTGTTGATTGCACCAGCGATCTAGCTCATTTATTTTTCTGCAACGAAGGAGAAAAGATGTCTGGAAAGCGAAAAAGAGTTGTTCTTTCGCTAGGAGACAAAGTAAAGATATTGAAGAGGCTGAAAAATGGTGAAGCAGGTACAAAATTAGCAGTGGAGTTTGGTGTAGGAAAGTCTACAATATCAGATATAAAAAAGAATGAAGAATCAATTATGAAGTATGTAACGGGACTTGAAAGTGAACAAGGAAGCTTAGATAGAAAATCGATGAAAAAATCCTTTGATGATAAAGTAGATAAAGCTTTGCACATGTGGTTTTTGCAGAAACGCTCATCTGGTCATCCCATTTCTGGACCCTTATTATGTGAGAAGGCTATATTTTTCAACGAAAAGCTGAATGGAGAAAATACTAATGCATTTCAAGCAAGCTCTGGGTGGCTTAGAAATTTTAAGCTACGGCATGGTATACGCGAAATCGGATTGCATGGTGAAAAATTATCTGCATCTACAGAGGCTGCTACGAAATTTGTAAAAGAATTTATTGAATTTGTTGAATCAGAAAAATACGAAGAAGAATTTATTTACAATGCAGATGAGACCGGCCTGTTTTGGAGATCTTTACCCCGAAAATCATTAGCATCTGGGTTCGAAAAAAGTGCTTCTGCAACTAAATTAAACAAAGAAAGAATCACAATTCTTAATTGCGCAAATGCAACCGGTAACCATCGAATACCATTGTTCGTGATAGGACAGTCAAAGAAGCCTCGATCTTTTAAGAATTGGAAAAATCT
Organism: Maratus michaelseni; assembly: GCA_963931845.1. Classification (NCBI taxonomy): domain Eukaryota; kingdom Metazoa; phylum Arthropoda; class Arachnida; order Araneae; family Salticidae; genus Maratus; species Maratus michaelseni. The sequence goes on from OZ007599.1 coordinate 131,616,376, forward strand.
GCCAGTAATTTACACTTCTCAAAGGAAGGCTTGGATGACATCAGAAGTTTTCATTGATTGGTATGATCACACATTCATTCCTAAAGTTAAGACACATCAAGAAGATATGAAGAAAGAGGGCAGAGTACTCCTACTTCTTGATAATGCACCTTCACATCCGTGTGCAGATACCCTTGAACGGGAAAATGGGAAGTTCCGAGTAAAGTTCTTGCCACCTAACGTTACATCGCTGATACAGCCCATGGATCAGAGTGTAATAGAGACATTTAAGCGCTTTTATAGAAAGCAAATGTTGAGAAAGATGCTTCTATCAGAAGACACTGAAGAGCCTGATTTCCAGAATGCCATAAAAATTAATTTAAAAGATTGTTGCATTATGGCTGCCGATTCCTGGAAGCTTGTAAAATCATCAACGTTAAAAAATGCCTGGAATAAAATTTTAAACAGAGAAAAAAGTGATACTGGAGCAGAAGCATCTGATAAGGAAAATGAGGAGTGTAAAACTATAAAAGAGATGGGAAGAATCCTAAATTATGAGGAAAAAGAAATTAATGAGTGGATAAATTGTGACATGCAAGACCCTGGATATCAGATTTTAAATGACAATGAGATTGTGGTTGAGATTGAAGGCGAAAATGAAGAAAATGAAAATGAAATTGAAAATGAATGCTCTGAAAATGACCCAGGTCCATCACATAGCGAAGCCTTTGAATGCTTGGAAACAGCTATGAAATGGCTCGAAAGGCAGAAAGACGCTGATCCTATTCAAGCAATGCATTTAAGAAGCATTAGAGATATGGCAGCATTGAAAAGAATGTCTTCTTTGAAGCAAGAAAAAATCAAAAGCTTTTTTACTTAAATTATAATCTTAAAAAAAAAAAAGTTTAAAAAATGAAAAAAAGACAAAAAAAAGTTTAAAAAATGAAAAAAAGGCAAAAAAAAAAAATTTTTAAACACGCCAGCACTAACAGTGTTGCCAGTCCTAAGCCTGGATAAAGTGTGAAGGTTTTTGTATAGATAGGGATATCCTTTAAATTGTCTGTCCAATTATCCGAACTTTTGCTTATCCGAACTAGGGTCGGTCCCGACGTGTTCGGATAATCGGCGCTCTACTGTATTTTTAAAGAAAATTAACTCACTGTAAAAAACCATATCGGTCAGTGACATGGTAAACCTCAAATCCTGGATCTTCCCAGGGATAAATATGTGTATTTTCATGTCGACCAAGCTCATACTTAGCAACAATTGCTGCCCTTTCTTCTGCGGGCACATCATTCATTTGCCGGCATTCACCTGAAACAGATAACAGAATTAGTTTTATTTTATTTTATTTAAAATAAAGAGAGTCTGCAAAGTTACTTAGAATAAACAAAATAGTGTAGAAAAACAGGTCATTAATAAAGGTAAGAAAATAATTATGAAATTATCTGTAAATGCATGTTTTGTACAATAAATTATGAATATTGTATACTTTTCAATAATACTTGAACATATAAAGGGTGTCCCAAAAAATTGAAACATGCTTTAATTTTTTACTTGTTGCAGATACGTAGGCAATGTAAATATTGCAAAAATGATCAAAATAAGTTGGGAGATAGATTGTGGAGGCTTAATTACCACCACGATTGATTTCTAGTAATTCAGTGCATGAGGCAATGTAATGGATTGATCACATATATGGGTCATTCTCCTAGAAACATATGAAACAATGTCATAGAATATTTATTTTTTAAAAAAATCATCGCAACTGAAACAGATGTTATAATGGAAATATGGTACAACATAGCCAAATATATGTAAATAATTAAAAATATTGATTTTTCATGTAAAATAATGTTTTCACAGAACTTGACAAATCATGTCAAAGCGTCTGTTACAGCTCTAGTTTGTACTACTTACTAAGTCAGTAAAGTTGATTTAAAACATTTTTTTCATGACACATTATTTTTAATTTGGTGATTTGTAAAACTAATCTCATGTTCAATTTCAAAGGATAATCTTGTTTATTTAAAGTTTTATTTGATAAAACTACAGTCAAAAGAAACTGAGTCATTTCCATGGACAGTAAATTAATAGCTTCTAAATAGTTCATTAAACAGCAGTAAAAACTATGAAAAAGAAACTTTTTAGTAATAAGTAAAATCACAAAATCAGTTCCATAGACAAGATAAAAACAGCTAGAGATTATAAAATAGTAAAATAAAATAGAATAACATGTAACATTAATTACACAAAACTTAATTCAGCAGAATCATTCAATGCAGTCTAATATTTAGTGCGTTACTCATAATTTCAGAAGAAATGTCAGGTCTGTGGAAATCATGGTTGCAAACAAAGCATCTACATAATGCTAAAAATTCAATTTTAACCCTCGGTACATATGGGGACTTTCTTGCATTTTCATTAAAATGCTTATAAAAGTTAGGTTAATTTAATTTTTTCTTCGCATTTTTATCCCTTCACTTTAAATATTTTTTAAACAGAATTCTGTTTAAAATATTTTTCTCTACAGCCAGTTTAATTTGTTTTGAGGAAACTGAAAAAATGGAACAGCTGCTTAGGGGGTTAATAAAATACTTTTCATGACCTGGCATGATGTTAGATAAGTCCAAAAGCAGTGGTCAAAAGTAGCATACTACAAGTAGCAAAACTACAGTAGTCGAATTTTTTCCAGTAATTTGTAAAGTAGAGCACTACATTTTGAAAAATGTAATGTAGTGAGTAGTGTGATACAAAAAGCAGTAGTTTGTAGTGAACAGTGATTCTACTTTCAACCCTACTTCAGCTAAAAAAAATGCACCATTCTCCTAGTTAAGGAATAGTAACTCGCTTCTTTTGTGCAAAATGTGGTCTGTGCAACAATTTGTGAATGTCAATAACTCAGATGCAGAGTTCAGCAATGGATCATATGACATTATAGATTTTTCTATTGACACTTGCTGGCAAATCCAAGCATCAAAATCCTTGGCTTCAAATCAAATTTATTTTTTATTATTTTTGCTGGAAACACTTGAATACTTACTCATTACTAAATCTTCATGTTTTAATGCTATGGTTCTTCTTTTAGAATTGCTTTTTTTTTTTTTACAGAATTATTATCAAAATTAATATGGAATTTCTCTGGATGGCATTTAACAAGAAATGTGTGCTTAAAGTAATATTTTAGAGAATAACACAAAACATTCTCTTGTATGTTATCTTCCTTAATTTTGTATTGTCCTTGGTTTTATCGCATTTATTTGATTGTATAATTTGAGCGATATAACAAGAGGCCATTATATTACTTAATCCATGTCCTCAATTGCAAGTGCAAATTTTTTACCTTTGACAAAATCTGAAAGTAGCAACTACTTTTGAAAAAAAGTTTATAGTCACTACTTTTTAAAGCAAGTAGTGTTATAGTTGTAGTTCACTATAAAAATATAGTAGTTTTTCTGACCATTTCTCCAAAACAATGTAAAAATATCCTTTTTAACACTGATTTTTTTTTTTTTTTTTCAGAAAATTTAGCACTGAAAATGAATGTCTTTGGGAGAATGACCAATATGTTGAACTTATAAATGGAATCAAACCAATTAAATCCAGCTTTCTGTTTAAAATTTCATCAAGCTTTAGATTTAAATATGATTAATATACAAGATTTATTTACATTTAATATTTTTTACAAAAATGCTTATATATATATGTCGCATTTTTAATAAAATGACAGCATTCTGATGATTTAAATATAACATCTTTTATTGAAAGAAAACTGACTACGGCAGTAGCCTTTCATGGCTACATCCATGATAGCTTTCATGCAGCAAGTGATGGTAGAAGTATATTAGAAAAATCTCACCTCCGATGGGTTGCCAGTTCAAAAGGCCATGTGGTTTTATTAATTAAGCCGATAAACTGATAAAATTGGCTACCCTGCTAAACTCGTGATTGTGTGTCATCGGGCCCGTATCCAAAGTGAGGGGTGATTCATTAAAAAAGTAATTAATAGGTTTGATTTCTATAATTTTCCCACATATATATATATAAGAACAATATAATGATGGGCTACTTTTGTATATAACATATTTATGAACCACGATCATACATTGCATAAATTTTATTTACTACTTTTACAGTAATTATTACATTGGGATATAAAATTACCATTGACATGTATTTATCAGTATATCTGCTCTTACTTAACTCTCCAATACACTCTTAATGTGTTAATTGTATTAAGCTCTATTGAGAGTTAATTACATTAGGGAATGATCTAATTTTATAATTTAGACAATTACAGAAAAAACAACTCCAAATGAAAAAAATAAATCTGCAAATAAAGCAATTCCAAATACTGAGAAACTGACATTAAAACATGAAGACCTAATAACGAGTAAATAATCAAGTGTTGTCAGTAAGAAAATTAATTCCTTTGGAGAGTTACTTGATTTTAGCAGCAAATTATCAATGGGAAAAATCCGATTTCTTATGACGCATTGCTATACACTGCAGCTGTGATTCACAAATTGCTGAACAGAACAAATTTTGTACAAAGGAAGCAAGTAATGGCCAAATTATTTGTAGAATGGCATTTTTTCTCCTGAAGTAGGAATAAAAGTAGTGTTGGTTCTTGCTACAAACTAATGATTTTGTTGTATTGTGCTACTCACTACACTAAGTTGTTCAAAATGTAGTGTGCTACATTACAAACTACTGTAAAAAGTAGTGACTACTGTAGTCTTGCTACTTCTGACCCCTGATCATAACTAACAACAAAATCATAAATTAATGTGAATAATGCAAAAATGCTGTGACATGAAATCACATTATAGCTTTAAATTATCTCATTTTACTTTATTAAATATCCCTTTCTATAATTCATTGATTAAATTATTTTATATTTTATTTAAACCCTGTGCTTTGCTATTCTAAACAAATGTTTAAAATAATTTATCCTTTTCTAGCATTGAAACTGTCCCATGCAAATTCTAATTCTTTCACCTGCACATGAAATCAGCTGCAGTGAAACACACAAATTAAAATAATCTAGCAAAAAAGTATTTGGTTCGCACTAACACTCCCCCACCAAACAAGAAAACATGAAATATAAAACTACACCAATAAAAAGTTGAATTAAAAAAAACCCCACAGAAACAACCAAAAGGTTACGACCTCATCGGCAATGGCTCTAAATTTATGAATCATAAAGTGCCAATAAAAAATAAATGTAGGTTTATTTGCAGCAATGTCAATAGCATTGGGAATAATTATAATAGGAAATTTGAAGATCTAATTAAGAAAATTTTAAATATGTTGAAGTATAAATATAAAAATAGTAATTGTTTCTGGATAATATCTAATAGCTATAAAATTAGAGTTAAACTAATAAGCAATGATATACATTCTATTCTAGCTCATAATTTTGAAAATTTATTCAATGACATAGCTATAAATAGCTTAAAGGAAGCACTCTTAAAACAATCAAGCTTGTTTTAGATGTTATAGATTTCAATTCCTATTTGTTTTATCAATTATGTTGATTTTGTCTTTTTAATAATTACATTTATATGGGGTCTAAAATTTATTTCCATTAATGATATTGGTATGGGTGCTAGTTACTCGTCCACAGCAGCTAATTTATTTGTATTTTTTATGAGTTTCAGCATTGTATAAATACAACTGATGATCACTTCCTAGCCTACACAGATGTATAGATGAGCTCTTTGTTTTAAATTTTGATAGTGATTTTCAAGAAATTTATCAAAAAAATTAATAATATTGATGAAAGGTTCATGATCATGCATTGTGTTTTTACCCTGTGATGTGTAAGAATTCAGCAGCTTCTAAAAATGAATTATTCTTTTAATTAGTATACGTCAATATTTCAAAAAGCACAAGAGCAACACATACTTTTAAAATTAGTTTTAAATTCCATATCCAATTATAAGGTTATATACAGTCATCAGTGAATTTAATGATTATATTATACCGATTATGCAAATTACACCATCATTGGTCAATGATACCACGGTGGACTAAGAGATGCAAAGACAAGCCCTTATTTAGGCGAAGATAGCATAAAGAATCAAACTATAAACCGCAATGCAAACTGCAATAAAAGTTTAAAATTAATTATTAAAAAAATTTCCCCATAAAGTGCATATTTATATATTAATTTTTAAATTAAAAAATATTTAATATGCATTAGCTTTAAGAAAACTTTTCTGGAGTTATTTATTCAAAAAGGGAAATGTATGTTTTAAGGAGTGATTTTTCATTCCATGGACATAAAACAAGAATTTGTTTGGGATGTGGCAAGAAGATTAGACCAACACCTTCAAGAACTTTAATTTGTGACTAATGATAATAGGTACTTGCTGATTGTTTGAAAAAACAATGAGTTAATTGATACATATATTTTTATTTTACATAATTTTTTTTTACTGTTGACGAATATACATTATAAATATATATAAACATTTTACAACAAAAGTAGAGTTAATTACAATTTTTACCAGAATCTTCTGTATGTGTTGAGAAGCAAATGTTCCATTAGACGTAACTTATTTATGTTCATGCTTAATTCCTAACAAAAGCTTTTACACATGCATGTAAAGTTCCTGACCAATGCACAGTTATTGATGTAGTCAATCTCACGAAAAAGAAACCTATTAAATTTTATTGTATTTCTTTATGTAACTCGAAATTGAAATTCTTCATCTTGAATAATATTGTGCTTAGATATCAATGATTGATTTAAGGTAGATACCCAATTACTAGAGAATGAGTTACACTTGTAGTTAAATGTTAAGAGGCTAGTAAAAACTTTCAAAGTAACGACAAAGATGAAACAAAAAGCTTAAAATAGAAAATTATCATACATAAATGTTTTATGATATACATCTAATTAAGTAATTTATTGGATACTTATGAGATAACCATAACCCACTAAGACAAGTATTAGCAGGGGGGAAAAAGGAAAAGGGGTGGGTGGTACTAAAAAATGTACTTACTCATCCTGCTTTAAGCAGCAGGTAGTCACATTTTCACATTATTTTAGCACATTGAACCATCTTCAACCTGGGTCCATTTGGCACAAAAGGAATCTGGAAATAAATAACATAAAATTTAGTTGAATTTTGTTAGTATATTAATTTTTTAATAGTATTTGTTAATTAAATTAACTGATAGAGTCAAAATAAAGCATACTGCTAATACAAGTACTACATAAAGGTATAAGAAAAGCAACACATACATAGAAAAGAATTCCTCAAACAGAAATAAAACAGTATAAACAAGCATTTTACTTAACACTATTACTGCTATTATGCAAACTACCTATTTTAAATCCCAAAGAGGGCAAATGACCGCTTAACATTAGGATGCAGATAACTGTTATTTCTTCAATATAATAATTATAAAGAAACTAACAGAAAGTGATTATATCAAAATATAAACAAGAAATAAAAACCATGCATCAAGCATAGATTAGGAAACACTTGCATAATACCTAACAAAACTTCACCATTTAATACGGCTAAAAAGATAGTTAAGTAAACATTTAGAAATCACATAACACATTGGAAAACTAGATTTCAACATCTACCGCCCATAGATGGAAAGGCACTTGAATTCTTTTGTGCAGTCCAGTATATGGTCTATAGATTTGTATACATACATGGATACTACATAGTATGCTAAAATTTAGTTTAGCTAAAACCCACATAACACAGTTGAGAATTCACCTTCAGCAATTTTTGCCAATAGACAGAAATGTACTCAAATTCCTTTGTACAAACCTGTATATTATCTACAGATTTTTATTATACCTGCCACATATTAAGCTAAAATTTAATTCAGGCAAAAAATCCTTAAAACTAATAAAATCACATTTTCAGAAATTACCATCTACAGACGGCAATGCATCTACTTCTTTGTGTAGCCCTGCATATGAATTTATTTATATTCTACAAACATTTCTTAGTATACTAAATATAAGTTCAGCTTGAAAATGCCTAACTCAATTTAAAACCACCTTTAAGCAATTCATGCACATATTCAGTAATACTTATGAATTCTTTTATGTAGCCCTGTATATGACCTATAGAATTTATATGTTATAAAATAACTGAAAATGCACTTAAAGCAATTATTGCTAATAGACAGTACTGTATCCGATATATTTGTGTGTAAATGAACAATAAATGCTATTCACATCTCTACAGCAAGCATCTTATAGTGAACCTCAGTAATGTATAAAAATTTTTATTGTGTTTGAAATAATGTAACATAGTTAACAAACGCTGCAAACAGCCTCCCCCTCCCCCAATAGATCATAATCTATAGATATATTTCTCTTACATGGTGTGGAAAAAAGCCTGAATTTCTAGATTATCGTTTGGCAACAACCGTAATTTCCAGCTCCAATACGGCTGCCATTATGAGAGCAGTGAAACTGAAACTAGCAATTATTAAAAATAAAATAACATGTGCGTAATCCAAAGCATTTAAGATGATTCCTCATTTTAATTATGAGTAATATCGTTAATTCCAAATGAATTCTAAACTCTTATTTAGAATTTATTTATGAATTTCACTCACACGAAAGCCAAAGAGAATAAAAATACTAAAAATATCAACTGTCTAGATTGCACCTGTTCTGTTGCTGTCTTGGTGAAATAAAAAATAATTTAAAAAAAAATCTGTAATCAATTAGAACAGTAATATGTCGAATGAAATTTAAACAATGATTGATGATATATATATAAACTATCTTCCTATCATGTATTGTGTTTATTAATGAATTTAAACTAATTGTTTTTCCAAGATCCTTTTTCATAGTATTTAAATGATTTATGCCCATTGGTAGCACCAATATAAATGCATTTTTAATTGTGTTTTCAACAAAGTTTTTAATAACTGTTTTTACATTAAAAAAAATTGTCAATTTCATATGTTAAAATGATTTATGGTAGTACTCATTCCAGCTAGAATTGCTTGGGACTGCGTAGCGATCTAAATGTGAATTTCTTCGCAGTTCACAGGGGTTGGCGAGCGTTAGTGAGTAGGGGGCTGAGCCCCCTAGTGTAACGTAATTCTTCTGAGTGTTCCTGTAAACGAACTATAAATGCTACACACTTCATATTCTACAGAAAGCATGTTTTAGTGCATCTCTGAAATTCATATCATTTTCATAATTTTTGTAATAATATAACATTATTAAAATACACAGCAAACGATTTTTCTTCATAGACTATAATATAATGGAATTCTTTAGAGTGACCCTGTAAACGAACTATAAATGCTACACTCCTCAGTTCCAATACGGAACATGCCATAGCAAACATCGTTAACATATATCAATTACACGGCAATCCAAGTATATTTTACAAGAGCAGACAGACAAATCGAAGTCATAAATACTTTTCGACTATGTTAGAAAGTGTTTAAAAAAAATCATTTGACCCTATTTGTGAAAATACAATAGCCTCTATTATATTACTCATTCAGATATGCTGCCCTTTTTACATGGAACGAAGAATGTTTATGAAGAATCATTAACTTCATTAAGAACTTTATACCAATTTAAATAGTATTTTTCTTCAGTTCTTGCATAAATTAAATTAGAACTAAAGCTATATCCCCCCCCCCTTTTTTAATTTTTTTTAAAAATTGCTAATAAGAAAATAAGTTAATAACAGTAGCAATTAGTACTAAACTGATTATAAAACATATTAGGCTAAAGAAATTCGAAAATAGCACGTGTAAGGAAATACAGAAATAGCGAGACCAAAGTGTTATTTTTTTTTGTTTTTTTTTTGTTTTTTTTTGGGGGGGGGCAATTTTTTGTGACCCAGTCAAAAGAACAAACATATTATAAAGAGCACCAAATCATTTATTTACACAAAATAATGGTAGCTAAATATTACCACTAAACAGCAGAACTACCTCTGTCAGACTAACGATGTACTGTCAGGAGTGGAAACTGATAAAGGAATTTTCAAAATAAATTGTCTTTATGCTGGTATAATACCCAAATACGAGCCCAGGACTTGCTGAAAAAAATTAAACCTATTGAAAATTATTTTCTTTTGAGTGTTTTGGGAATGCAAACTTTTAAGAAATATTAAAAATTCAAGTTACAGACGTTCAATTTATACAAGTCTAATCGTATTTAAGATTCACATTTAGACTCTTACATTCCTACTAGTGCTGCTGAGATGATGTTCATAAAATGCCTCTAAAATTCACAGGCATAGGCAACATTACGGCAATATGCATAATTTGCCAGATATGATCAGGGTTTCTTAATATGATGGGACAAATATGCAAATATTATCATAAATCTGTACCTTGGTAGAAAACCGTCTAATGTCCAAAACAGCTCTTTTTGGTCTATGTCTACTATTGTCTATGCAAATAAATGCAAATATTATCATAAATCAGTACCTTGGCAGAAAACTGTCTAATGTCCAAAACAGCTCTTTTCGGTCTATGTCTATGGCCACCAACCACTTCATAATAGTCCATAGGTATAATACAAAAAATGCCACTAATATATTGCGAAAGGATACTTCGAAATATTCACCAATCTTTAATAATCGCCATTATTATTATTATTATTATTATTTTTGCACAACCACTTCACACTAATCACACCTACATATAACAGGTGAATAAATGTCAGTGCCCGCAATTTATTCCGCAAGGAAGTTATTTTTTCCGTAATAATTCAAAGAATTAAAAAAAAAAAAAATTAAATCAGCATTTTTTCAAAATGCCAAAAAATGGACGTTGGCCCTTTTTTACACTAAGATACAGAAGTAAATCTAGCCTTTTCTTTTACAGAAGAAACATTTTAAAGACATTTCCACTACAAAGTGTGCTGAAGTTAAAAATTAGCGGTCAATGCAGATTTTTTTTTTCTTGGATCGCTATTTTGTGAAAAATAATTTTTTCAACAAAGATCAAAACTCATTACGCAAATTCAAACCAATTATTTATTCATAAATTTAAGTCGCTTTGCAAAACAATTTTCCTTTCGATGGTGAATTTGTTTAGTTTGCAAATTATACATTTCAAATACTAACAAAATAAAAATAATTAATAAAATAAGTGTGTTTTTATGGAATGTAATTTCAAGAGGCGGGGAGGGGCTTATTTATTAAGAGTAAATTTGTAAAGGGGCTTGTTTTATTAAATAAATGTCATTTCGTGAACAGGCCTCAATTTTTACCTGGAACCACTCCTGAAAATTAAACTAAAATACAAATCAAATTAGCCCTAACATTTTAGGATTGCACATTCAGTAATCACAGAACATTTATCCACAAATTATTTGCTGCGTATAGTCATATGTATTTCTTACGATACATCCCAATGAAAGTTTTTGATATTTCGTAAGAAAACTCACTGCTTTTTTAAACTGATTTTATTGAAAAATATATAGTTTTGGTTATGATCTAGCAATGCTAAAAGGTTCAAATTAAAGCATTCGAGAAAAAAAGAAAAGTTTTAATTTCATTCTGTCATTAAATATAACTAATGTTATTCGTAATATTAAAAGAAATTCTTTTGAATCTGATTCGAATAATATTCGCCGCATACAAAAATAGTACATCAAAAAAAAATATATATATATTACAGACATTAAAGCTTCAAGCAAAACCTTGCGATTCTTTGATACTATCTAGATTCTTTGCTACATATTAAAAATAAACCACGAAAGAATAAAAAAGATTTGAGGTATTATGACTGACTAAAATAACATTTCATGAGAAATTCAATAGAAAACCGATATAGTCTGATAACTGAGATGCATAAGACAACGTGAACCTTTCAGAGAAAATATTTGCAGGCCATAAATAATTGACATATGAATAGCCGCCTATCAGCGAATACATCTAAACTCCGTAGGAGGTGAAAAAAATGACAACAAAAAATCCATAAACATAAATAATAATTGTATTTCAGACTCTTAAATCAGCATTATACGACGTTGCTCATAGCAATTCTGTGTTTTAAAAAATGCACTCTAACGTTTTTAAGTTTATCAAATATTTTAATTCTTCAACACTGAAGAAACAGAAATCAGAATACAACTACATACAATGACGCCTACGCACAGCATTTTCTGAAATAATCAATTTTGCTAACAAGTTTTCTATCATGAAAGTTGACAATGGAAGTATTGTTAGGTTAAAAATTCTTATAATCCGCCAGTTTTGATTATATTCTAAAAAATGCGCAGTCAAATAAGATTGTTTCAAAGCTATTTTCATTATTCATATTGAAGGTTTTTTTTGTTTTTGTTTTTTCTATAAAATAAATTACGCGATAAATGAAAACACTGGCTTTAGAAAATTATCATTAAGCAATTGTTACGCAGGTTTAATTATTATTTAATCTAATATTAGTCAGCATAAAACTGCACAGTAATAAGGGAAGCAGTGGGAATTTCAGGGAGGGGAGGGGTCTAAAATTACTGATATATATCTTTGCCAAAAAATGTTGTCTGGGTGAATTGAGTCAGCTGGTTGTCTCCCAGGCAGCTAAAAAAGTACGGAATTGACAATGTAAGCCAAAGGGTCTGGGTTCGACTCTTGGCCTGAACTCTTTTTCACTCAGTTGGAAAAATTACAACTTGTGCGATTTCTTTCCCAATCAGTATGGTTGTGTTGAAAATGATAAAGTGTAATTACGTATCAAACATTTATTGGAGTTCCTTTACCTGCGGTTTATTCTGTTGAGTTGTTTCAGAAAACAAACCAGATGTCATTGCCAAAAGGTTGTCTGAATGAATTATGTCAGCAGGGTTGTTGCCCAGGTAGCTCAAGTGGTATAGCATTGGAAATGTAAACCAGAAGCTCTGGGTTTGACCCCTGGCCTGATCACTTTTTCACTCAGGTGGAAAAATTACAACTCGTACGATCGATTATTTATTTATTGTCAGTACAGAGCAAAAAAAAAAAAATAATAATAAATAAATAAATGGATATATAGTATACATTATTTTTTATTTTTTTTAAGAATGTTGAGAAGTTTAAACTCTGTATTCTGAAGGTAAAAGAGGAGAGCGAAAATTTGGCAGGGGAGGCGGATTTCGATTATATTATAAGAAAAAATGACGAAATCCGCTTCCCACTCCAGTAAAATACAACTTTTTAGGTGCGTTCGTAATTATATAAATACGTAGCACCTATAGTCGTCGCTTGGTCCGTCCGTCTGTCCGTCCGTCTGTCCGTCCGTCTGTCTGTCTGTCTGTCTGTCCGTCTGTCTGTCTGTCTGTCCGCATATAACAACGCAAAAACTACCCAACCAAATGGTTTGCAATTTAAGATATATTATCTTTGCAGAATTTTGTCGAGACATTTCAAATTTTATTAAAATCGAATCAAAACTTTAGGAGATATTAATAAAAATATTTATTAAGTAATTAGAATTTTTTTTTTTAAATCGGTGCTTTTTTGTTATAGGAGCTTCCGATGGATGTTAAATCGTCAAGCGACCGAGATACTTATTTTATTACAGAAATTAATCTGCAGACGATATAATTCATTTCACAGAATTAAAAATCATCAAGATCTGAATATTTATATAACTAGCTGATACATATATATCTGAATATTTATATAACTAGTTAAGATATTTGTATGAACAGTGTCATAAAATATATACTTAACTAGCTGTTTAACCCGTTCTACGCACGGGATATCATGAATTTAATTCTAAAACGTGCGTACGAACGCACCTCGTTTGTAACGTTTGACGTACAATTTCCAACTTGTTTTTTTATATATACGACCTATACGTTATACAGTAAGCCCTTGTTAAATTGCCACTCGCTTAAAACCTCACCTTGGATATAACGTTGGTTTCTTAAAGTCCCAGCCAAAGAGAAAAGGAAATAGTGCTGAAAAATCCTAATAAACCGCTCCTTGGAAAATATGAAACCCTGTTAAACCGAACACTTTTGACTTACGATTTCCCTTTCTTTATTCCAAAAGCAATAGCTGAGAAATGATATAAGATAAGTAACGAAAATGTGTGATAAAGAATGAAGTCAGAGCGACAACGAACTGGTTGAAAAGAAAGAAACATCCAAATTTCAAGACGCTGTTTTTGTATTACATACTGTAGTTCAATTTCTAATGAAAAAACTGAAATAGACGGAGTTGTCATTTTGTCTACTTTTCTGTAAAAAGTCCGAGACGCTGGAAATTGGGAAATAGAACAAAATTAGACGAAATGGATAAAATTAAAATTCAATGAATTTGCATTTGTTTGGCATATAAAATTATTATCATGATTTTATAAAATTGTGTTCTACGTATTTAGTAACAATACAAATATTTAAAAAAAATTAAATGATTTTATTAAAGAAGAATTATTAATCATTGATCTTAATATAATAAATCCACAAAGCAAATATCAATGACATGGTGGTAAACAATTAATTTGATTAAATACTTTGTTCTAAACTTGATCAAATTTAACAAAATAAGTCAGTTGTTGAATATTAATTGCATTATTATATTTTATATCAATAGGAAAAGATTATTTTAATGGCATAGCCTAAAACTTAACAAAAGAGGGGAAAATATTACTTTTCCATGAACAAATAATACATAGAAAATTGTACACAATTGCACAATTCATATTTTTTTAGAATTGAAAATTTTGTTTATTTTTGTTTCTATATTTTTGTCTATATTTTATATTATATATTTTCCTTATTATTTACTTGTTATTGTGTACGTAACATTTTTTGCTAATGAAAAGTTTTGATTAATATTGCACATCTTTTTACTTTTTGTTGATGATCCTATAAACTATGTCACATTAGTAATCTGCATATATTGAAGGTTTTCGTACGTATATCAATATGTCATCTCATGTACAGCTTTTATATTTCTATACAAGATGTTTTTATATTCTTTATTAAAGAGTTTCGCAATACTAATAATGTTAAAAAATAAAATTGAATCATCGAAACCAACGAGAAAATAAGACTTTTTTGATAGATTTTAAAAGTAATGTTTGTTTTATTTGTTTAATTTTTATAAATCGTAAATAATTTTAATATATCTAATGAAATTTTTCATCAAAGCTCAAATTACGCTGGAAATGAATGAATATAACAAAGAATGTAAAATATCACTTACTAACACAGCCTACAACCAACAGAGGGAAAAAAATGTCCAGACCGGGGATCGAACCCAGAACCCTTGGTATCCATCACGCACCAATGGCTCTACCATTTGAGCTACCCGGACGACATTTTAATAACCGTACAATTTTACATTTAATAACTGTTGAAAAACAAATGTTTTGTAAGCTGTGATTTCTAGAGGATTTTCTCCCTTTATTGTTTTTTGTTCCCTCATTAAGTGTATTCTAAAAGAAAATTCCCTCTATTATAAAATAAGCTGATGTTAAAGCTCATAAATAAGCTTCAATATCATGCTTATCAACTAATTTAATAAATAAAATACCGTAACTCCCGGAATAAAATCTACGGATCAAACTAGAGTCCTGCGCGGAACGGGTTGTACCCGACTCGAAAATTCTTCTTAAAATCAACCCAAACCCGACATAATTAAAATCGTCGAACTTGAACCCGAAATATTTCAATCCGAAACCCAAAATGAAAGAAAATTGATCTATAATTTAATACAATTATGGGAAAATTGTCTACAATCCCATCTCTAGTACCAATTTTAACATTTATGTAGAAAAATAAACATCTAAAGACTCATTCATATTCAAATATATAGTTTTTCCTCTGTAACAATAGCATAGCTGCCAACCTTCCAGTTAAAAAAAAAAAAAAATGCGAAGTACATACGTTGAACCAGAAAAATGTTACCTTTTTTCAATGTAGCAGACGTATTTTCCCACTCAATAAATAAAATTTCTGGTTGAAATATGTTTGACTTGAAAAAAAAAAAACGGAAGGTTGGCAACTATGTAATAGAACTTTTTTTTTTTTTTTTTGAAAAATCGGGTTAGCCGAACGCGATTAGTAACTGTCAAAAATCAACAGGAAACCGACCAAACCCGAAAGAATTAGACCCGACCCGATGCAGGACTCTATCCCGAACCCGAAATGGTAGGAAATTAATCTATATTGTAATACATTTATGGAAAAATAGTCTAAAATAACATATCTAACATCGATTTTATCTTTTACATTGAAGAAAGAAGACCATTAATTACAGAATACAATTGTGGAAAAATAGTCTGCAATAACATCTCTAACACCAATTTTATCTTTTATACTGAAAAATGAAGACAATTAATATTCAAATATACAGTTTTTACATCTCAGAAAAAAAAATCGTATCCCGAACCTGACCCGCAAGAGTCAAATCCCAACCCGAAACCGAAACAGTTAACCCGAACCTACCCAAACGGCGGGTCGTTTCGGGTAAAATCGGATAACCCGTCGATCAGGACTTTAGATCAAACAAACACGTTTAGACCCTTAAATTTTATTTAATAATTGAAGTTAAATATGTACCGCGGTTGAGTAAATTACACCTTAAAAGTATTTAGGTAACTTACCCCAACGTGGTACATATTTGACTTCAATTATTAAATAAAATTTCTGGTTCTAAACATGTTTGTTTAATTATACACTGGAAATCACGGTAATTCGCTTGTACCATCATCCTGTTTAAAGCGTCACAATTGTCGGATCCCAAGAGGTGACGGTTTAACGAGATTTCACTGTATTTAAAGCATTAAAAATGCACTTATAGTGCCAGAAAATACTGAAATTTCATAAAATTGAAAGCATCATAACTTGGTAAATTTTAGTCGTAAAAAGTTTTCTTTTTAATTCGTCTTAGATGGACTTTTTTTTTTAAATAGAACTTATGCAAATAAAAAAAAAAAAAAAATTCGTATTTTAATATGTATACAGCCTCTTGTTAAACAAATGCCATTTATAAAAGCTATACTTCGATTTGCATACTTTTGTAATTGGAAGTATCTTTCAAAAATCAGCTATTTAAGAGATAATCGCCAATACATCTCACGGGATACGTGTAATGGCATTTTCAAATCCAAGTTGGCTATTTTGTGGCACATTTTTTAATTCCTTTTTGTTTGCAAACGTATCAAATATGCAGGTGCTCTTATTAAGAAACTACGTTGTAACTGTTTTTTCCCCTTTTTCGGTAAAAGCAGAAGATCGTTCAAAAAATGCTGTCGAAGTTGGCATTTTGAACCAAATTTCCGGATGCGACGGTGTGGGAAAAGAAAAAAAACTGCAGTCCTGAGACAACAGTCGCTTCTAACTAAAGATGTAAATGAATCGGTCATATCAATTACCACTTAAGTCAAGTTTTTTCCAAATATACTTTTTTTTTTGTCGCAAATGCTTCCTTAAAGGTAGAGCTGGTAATAACCACATAAGTCAGTGTATTCCTTCCTCTTCAAACAATACCTTCTAATTTTCGTTCATTACTTAAACGACATAAAGTCAGCGACTTAAGTGGTTTTTGCATGCAATACCAGATTACATGCGGATACCATATTACATTACCATATTAAAACATAAAAATGTTCTTGTATAAGTGCTATATTTTCATTAATTTTGATTAAAAATATGTTTAATAGGACTGTTTTGTTCAAATTATATACCACTTAACCTTGTTTCTTGCTAAAACAACATAAGTCAGGAACAGTTTTTTCTGTTATACTTCTTTTTATTATTCATAAATTATAAAAATTATTCGATATTTACAAACTTTTAAGTCCAAACTCTATAATCAACACAAAGAAAACCACAAAAATTCGTTTACTTATGAATAATAGTTTTTTTTTTTTCTGAAAAGTTCTGATTCTGTGACTTATGTAGTTTTTGAAATGACCAATTCAATTCATTTATCAAAAAATGAAAGAACTATTCGATTACAAATCACTTTAATAATCATGTCTGCAAGTATGCTTTTATACTTAAAAATTTGTCGGAAAGTTTCGTGTCGTTGAGTGGGGGAAAATATTTCTTTGAGAATATTTTGGAAAATATTTCTTCCGCCTTAATAATCACATAAATTACTTACAAAATTATTAATGTAATAAGCGTTTCCAATTCTTCACTTTACCACTTTTTGTCATGCAATAATTAATTTAACCCTCTGAAGTGCGGTGGTTATTATTCAAACCACATGATTTTAATCGAAATTTGTATCTGAATTTTTGAATAAAATTTCTCTTTTATAATTTAAGTGAAAAAATTTTGCATTTATTTATTTTCACATGAAATTGTTCGCGAATTCTGATGAGTTTTCCGCATTTCAGCAGCAGAATTACCTGCCCCTGAACAGGTTAACCTCTATTATTTAGAGAGAATTCAAATGAACCAGCAGCAAAAAGGCACTTCTAAAATGCCATTAAAGGTCAGAGTTATTTTGGCAATCATATAAAGATTTTTCTGTGGAATTATAACGAATTCCACAGAGAAAAAAACTTTATATGAATGCCAAAATGACTCTGACCTTTTTTAAGCAAATTTAATGAAACGAAAAGCTCACTTTGAAATAAACCTGTAGTATGCAAGTAATGAAATAAATAACGTCAAATTGATGCAAAACATCTGGATGCTGAAATTTAAACGGGAAATTAGAGACAGGTGTTGCAACTGTCTGATCTCGTCAAACGGTTAATGTTTTCAGTACAAATTTCAGCTGAATTAAGAGATATTTTCCAGCTCAAGCGCAACCATCGAGAAAAGAGGGAGGAGAAATCGAAGAATAAAAATTTAACATTCTGCTCACAGAAAACAACGCATTCTTTTTAGATCCCCTGTAACGGAAAATTTTACGGCTTGACATTTCCATATTAGCTTTTCAAATTTATGATATAATAATTAGATAAATTTATGTTGCTTATAAGCAATGAAAATAAGTTAGCATATCATCTCGTATACAGGAAATTTCAAATAATACGCTTCCACCAAAGAAGGAACGTATAGATCAATTTGACTCAAAGTCGTTTAGTCATATACACATATTTCCAACCAGAAATTTTATTTAATAATATGTAACAGGGCCCAAGGCCTATTAGCTTTTCACCCCCCCCCCCCCTCCTCCCCCCGTCAAACCAAAATAGTAGGTAGAAATGTTTTTTGGGAGTGTTCGGAATATTTCCCGCATTTTACAAAAATGCTCATAAAACGCAGGATAACTTGCATTTTCCTTTGCTGTTTCATGCTATAATATTTTAAATATCCCTTCAACTTAAATATTTCTTAAAAAATAATTTCCATAAAAAATATTTTGTTTACAGCATTCCTAATTTAAGCTTTTCTTAGAGAACTGAAAAGTACGGGCAAGGCGCTTGCTTATACAGGTATTTGTTACTTAGATATCGGAGATTGAAATATTTTTTTTCCCAAATAATTTAACTTATTTTAGGGCTCCCGTCTGTAGTAGGCCCAAGCCCGCGGCCTAGTTGACCTGTGCGGTAATCAGGCGCTACTCAGAAATCGCTCACAGTAGCTATGCAATAATTTCTGTGACATTAGTTAAGGGTAAAGAAAATTTTCTGTTTCAAAATATGTTTGGCCCATATCAAATTGACCGTTACGACCGTTCGTATGTTAAAGAAAACGAAAAAAAAAAGTCAAGAAACCCGATAAAATTTTTTTTGTTGTCTAGAAATGGCGGTTTTCCTTCTCACCTACGTGAGACTTTAAGAACAAGATATACTAATTACCTTCCCTCCCCACTCCTAAAAAAACACGCAAAAATGTATTTACACGAGAATAAGGAGTGGAAATCTTGGAGCTATATATCTGGAAGAATTTGTTAATTAAATTCAATATGAAGGGTTCCGGGACAAATTTATCAAATGCCAGATCACTCAACAAATCAAGGATAATGAGGGTAATATCGGTCACCAGGGTATCTCGCATCTGCTTTGTGGCAGAAGTGGTGTAGTGAGTGCTGTTACCCTGTGGTCCTAACTCTTGGTGCAAGAGACGTGGTTGTTGTGTTTTTTTTTTTTTTTTTTTTTTTTTTTGATCTAAAAAATAATTTTTTACATAACGATAAATACTCGAATTTAGCTTAGGTTTGCTATAATACATAATGGCACACTATACTACATATGGTATATACTATAATACTGTGCATGTGTACTATTTAACTAAAATTTTTGTTTTCAATATAGAGTAGTATGTTATTTTATTTTAACGTACACAAATATGGAATGATTTGGTGGTAATGACAATCAATCGGTCTGAAGTAGAACAGAAAAGAAGGGAAAATACCAGAAACGAACATACAAAATCCATATAAAACTGTAAGCTTACAAAGAGTACAATAATTTCTTTTTCAAGGGGGAAAAAAATTCAATTTTTTTAAAGACAACGTAATTTTTTTAGGTCTACTTATATATATATATATATATATATATATATATATATATATATATAGCGAGATTTGTTCTAATGTTTCTACTGTTACAGCATTGTAATAAAATAGACGGAAAATAATAAAAACTGCGAGTTTAGTAATTTACCCCCAGATAATTTATTTTCTCAACAAGCTTACATACTGGCTGCAATAACCTCAAGCTAGGGGTAATGCCGGTCAAAAGTACAATTTTGTAAAACGGTATTTTAATATTAACATAAAGAGTTTAAAATATTTTAACGATATTACTATAAGTGCATAAAATTCTTGATGAACTTCCATGTTGTTCTAACGCAATAACGTTTAATTTAGGACGGTTGAACTTGAACGGTTGAACTTTTCTCAGGTGACCGACATTTCCCCTACATATATATATATATATATATATATATATATATATATATATATATATACGAATGTATTTCATTAATTATATTTTCTACTTTTCTTTTGGGGGTCATGTTACAAAAGACACCTCTCTGCTATAAAGAAAGGGGGAAAAACCTTTCGGCGTAAGTCTTTTTAAGGTGGTTCTCAAATGACCTGCTCAACAACGCGAAACTTTGACACATTTTCTGATTCATTATTAAACGAAAAGGCAATAAAATTGGCAGAATATAATAAATAGGAAGAAATAAAATTGGCTATTGAAGCGATTTGTAATCGAAATGAGTTTGCCATTTTATGATAAATAAATTACTTGTCGAGTTGATAAGTGATTCGTGTCACAATGACGACACGATTTTGCCTTTCCTTGCTCTGCTGTCTCGGAATTCGATTCAAAACGCCGACTTTGACAGTATTTTCTGACAGAACTTCTGCCTTTACCAAAAAATGGAAAACTCATTTCGATGACAGTTTCTGAATAAGAACACCTGCCAATTTCATCAGTTTCCGGATAAAAATGAATTCAAAATTGTGTCAGAAAGTAGCTCTTTTGGATTTAAAGAACAGCCTTAAAAAATAGTAATGACTTAAGAGGCTACTTCACTCAGACGAAAACACCCGCTTGCTAATGTTCATCCTATGGAGGAAATTTTTTAAGATATCTCGTTCACATTTCAATATTTTTAAATGATTTTTTTTTGCATTGGATAGCTGAGGTCAATCTCTATGCACGCTCCTTTGTACTTTTTTCGATTTTGATTACAAGTTTTTTTTATTAAGATACTTTCACTTTCGGAACCGGTTTTGAAAGTGAAAGTATCCCCAATAAAAAAAACTGCAACAAAAATCGAAAAAGTACAAAGGAGCGTGCATAGAGATTGACTTCAGCTATCCAATAAAAAAAAAAAAATCTATTTAAAAATATTGAAATGCGAACGAGATATCTTAAAATATTTACCCCATAGGATTAACATTAGCGAGCGGGTGTTTTCGTCTGAGTGAAGTAGCCTCTTAAAAGTAGCATATGTTTTATTTATTTTTCTTTTGTCAAAATAATAATAAAAATAATAATTTTCATAGGAAATTAAACTTAAATGGCACACACTTTATTTATAGGGCAATTCTTATTAGCACCCTAAACAACAAATAAACTAATATATATACAGTAGACCGTCCTGAAATCCGCACAGCTTGAGACCAGGATTTGTGCAGATTTTAGAATATTAAGGATTTTTGGTCACTGTTTTGTTTACATTTTTTAAGCAGTAATATGACTATCGTAACGCATTGGAAATTATAATGAATCCTTACAATAAGTAAAATATTAAAATAGTTGAAGTAAATTATTAAAATAATTAAGTAAAATAATAAAAATTAAGAAGATTAAAAATATTTAAAATGAAGGTCAAGTAAATAATACTTGCTGATGCCGTACTAAATATGCATAATAATGATGAAATATCAATCCTTATTGTTTCATTCAGCCATATTAGTCAAAATTACGTACGAAATCACAAAAAAAATAAAGATAAAAATCATTAAAGATTAAAGCTGAAATCAAATACCGATGCAAAAGTTGTTACGCTGTTTTTTTTTTTACCTTAGATATGAAAATAATTTGCATTAGCATATTAAAATAACGAAATTTTATTTGATATTTATGCAGATTAGTAAACAAAAAAGCTTGATTAATTAAAAATTGTCTTGGAAAGAGATCGCGATCGGCACTAATATTAGCACCATTTTGAAATTTCTCGGAAGAAAATTCATATTTTCTTTATGCGAAAGCGCGATTTCGGCCATATTAACTATAATTACATATTAAAATGTGTACATAATAATAAAAACAAATACTGAAAAAATGGGGAAAAGAATGCAAGAAAAATAAACAATTCGGTTACAGTTTACACTAGGACACAATAGGGGGAATTTTTGCTTTAGATAACACTAATTTACATCAAAATCATAAGTAAATAAATTTTATTTAGTAATTAACCAGCTGTAATAGCCGAAATAACATGATTAACCCTTTATAAGGCAGCGGTAAGTATTTTACCACTTAATTTTAATCCCAAAATTCCAAATTTGTACCAGACTTTTTTAATGAAATTGTGCGTTTATATTTTACGTGACGAAATCTATTTAAAATCTTTTAAATTAATTTGCTCTTATGTTCTGGTGGCATTCCATTATTTCAACATCCTATCAACATAATTTGCCTTATAAAGGGTTAACAAAAAAATTCTAAAACAAAATAGCGATTGCCGCTGATTTCAACGCCATCTTGAATTTTTTTTCCTTCAACTTAACTCTCAGTTTCACTGTTTACATCTGCAACGATACGGGGATTTTAAGCGTTCGCGCATTTGAGAGGGGAAGGGGGGGGGGGTCTACTGTATTACCAAATAAACTACATATATTACCACATTTATATCGGCAAATATGAACAAAAATAAAACAAGATAATTGATAAAGAAAAGTGTAAGTAAAGAAAAAAAAAAACATGAACTGATCTCGTGATAACATGTAACAGTTTGTCCTAAATTTCAAACCTGAAGAGGTCTTTGAGCACTTTCGATGACTTAGCCAGGGGCGTAATAACTAACCCAAAACGATTAATCACAAATCAAAGCGAAAGAAAATGAGAAGGAAAAAAAGGATAATGTTTGCGTGATATAAATAAAATATGACGAACCACACCATCATGCAAGACATCGATATATCAAGTATCGATACAGGTTATAAAGGAAAGTGAAATTCTGCATTCAACTAAATTAACATTTCGAAAAAAAGGCATTTTAATTTACTTTTTGAGTTTCTTGTCCCCGCTGTGGTCTTGAAATTTTACTTCCAAATATACTTTACGAGTGAGTCTTTTGTTATTACATAAGACTGGTATTATCAGGATAGTTTCGTGTGCTTGAAATGGAAACCTGAATGGAAGACGTTCCGTAACAAATATTAAATTGCCAGAAAATTGAAGTGAAAGCTTTTTTGTGTGTGTGTAAATTTTATTGATTTATATATTACATTAGGATACCAGATCATCGGGCATTAATTGTGGAATATTAATTGGGGAGAGCAATACTAGTATAGATTTATCTTTTCCTATTATTTTTATCTTTAAAAAACACGTTATTTCCTTTAAAAACTTTTTTATATTGTCAGTAAAAACATATATTATCAATAATCATTAAAAACATAATTATTATTTATTTTACAACACATTATAGACACAGTCTGACGTCTTAAAAAAGTATATTACATACCCAATATCCTGTACAAATTCTTCGTACAGAATAATAGTCATTTTTTTTTCCTGCTTCACTATTTCATCGATGCCCCCTCATCAGATTCTGCAGCACTCAATTATCCGGATATTTGAAGCATTCGGCAATACATCCCCGGTTATTTCCGTCATTAGTTTTTTTTTTTTTTTTTTTTTTTTTTTTTTCAGAGATCTATAATTTTGATAAACTTAGAAATTATATTCAAACAAAAAATATTTTAAACTTTTGTCTTTCATTTTGAAAATATATGTTCATCAAATACAAATTTTAAAATAATAAAATCAGAATTATTTTGCTGACTTCGACAGGATAATAGTAATTTTTTTTTTCCTGCTTCACTATTTCATCGATGCCCCCCTCCCCCACATCAGATATAGATTATGTAGCACTCAACTACCCGGATATTTGAAGAAGCATTCGGCAATCAGCATTTCCCGAACATGCCGGTTAATTCTGTCATTACAGTATTTATTTTATTTTATTACTTTTTTACTTTTTTTTTTTAATCACAGATATATAATTTTGATAAGTTTCATTAAAAAACTTAGTTTAAATTATCTTTCTAAATTATCTAATATTCTAAACTTAACTATGTAACTAATATTTCTAAACTACTCGTTATAATTTCTCATTTAATTCATAAAAAAAAACTTTTGTGCTTTTTGAAAATAAATAATGGGGGGGGGGGGTTAACTGGCGATCAGTTTTTGCTGGCCACCAGTTTTTATCAAATTTGTAAAGCCCTGCTCATTAGAATGCAATAGCAATTTTTTGCGAAAATATTTTTATACATAAACATATATGCGGCAAGATATGTGTTAAATACATTTTTCTTCTAAAGCTACGCTTTTATTTGAAATATAATCACACATCTCAGATGTGCTTAAGTATTTAACATTTGCTAAAACAAGCTATTATAATAAAAGACGTTTATTAGACGTTTATCTGAGCATTTAGTAAATTACAAAGAAAGGCGGAAAAGGCGGGGGGGGGGGGGGTGTCCATAGATGGACGGGAGGAATGTGGCAGCCCAAGATAGCACAAGACGAACCGCTTATACTGATTAAATATGGATGCTACGAGGCAAAGTCTAACACTCACGGAATTTCTTAGAAGTGAACCCCGCTCGAAGTTAAGTATGAAGCATGAAATTCAGATTCGATTCCTGGAGATTAAATTTTCTAGACTTTCTTAGACTTAAAAATGCATCTTTATATTTGTATCTGCAATGTTTAGAAACTTGGCGACGCTGCCGATTTTTGAAAAGACTTTCTGAATAAAAGATGCGCGTATACACACACAGAAAAAGTAAACATTCCGGTGGATAAAAACTTAGAAACTTCAGTAATTCGTAATGCCTAGGGGGGGGGGGGGGGTAAAATAATATTTAAATTTATGAATTTGGATGATCATAAAAACGCGTTCATAACATAACTTGGAAATAGTTAAAGAACTTGCTTGTATGAAATTGTCCGGATACATAACTGTCAACCTTTTTTTTTTTTTTTCCAAATAAAATAAAACCAGAAATTTTATTAAATAAAAGAAGTTAATAAATTTAACCACATAGAAACAAGCAACATTTCATTAAATACTTTTTCTGGTTCAGATTATATTTATTTGACTTCGGGAAAATAAAAAGAAGGTTGGGAAATATACAGATGAGGACGGGAGTTTCAAAACTCGCCTTATCCAGAAAATCAAATTTTGGGAAATCGCGAAAAATCGCTAGTTGCATTCATTGGTTTTCATTGTAAACCAAGATTTTAGAATGCCATAAATACATGCTAAAACTTGTTTTGTTGCGGATTGTAGTGTTTTTTCGGTGCAGATTTACCAATAGAATAGATTGATAGAGAAAACACGATTTTTTTTTAAATTTTGCATAAGGCGAGTTTTGAACTCATGTCTTCAGATATATTAACAGTCGGGGAATATATATTCACCAGATTAAGTCATGCTTGATTAAAAAGTATCGAAAAAATTAAGAGGGCGGTGGACATTGAATTGAAATGAACAAAATACGACCAAAAATACGATTTTTTGTTGATGTGTTAAAATTAAAAATATCAAAATATTGTTATATATTTGGAAAAAAGAGAGTTTCCCTACTTCTTAAACGTAAGTACGGAAAATAACATATCATAATGTACAACATTATGCTCAACTTTAACTCAAATGCATTTTTCTCCAATCAAATGTTTTGCAGTCTATTATATTGTGCTGTCCTCAAAAAAAGAAAAAAAAAAACCCACAGTGAAATGTTTCCTAAAAAAAGCCCACCCTAGTATTACATAAAATATTTCACTAAAGTCAATTTTATTGTTTTGTTCTGTTTTTAAGCACCATTTGGAATAATAAATATAGTTAAAAATACTTAAGGAGTGCTTATTTAGTTTTAAAATAATTTAAACTAACAATTGAAGAATTCTGGCAAAACATGAGCTTTTTTTTTACAGATTTTCTTCTTATAATAAAATTTTAGAATATCTACATAAATGTTTAATTATTTTTATGTTAAACCATTAATATGTAATAAAATGCATCATTTTCAGCTGATTACATCAGGTGTGGGTTCTTTTTAGGTAACATGGGTTATTTTTTTGGAAAAGTTTTTTTTTTTTTTCAAATTCTCGCTTGATTGGCTGCCATTTTGTATTAAAGTGATAAAAAGAAAAATGCTCAACATTAAAATCTCAGTCAAAACAAGCTGTGAAAATTTAGCCATGTTTAATTCTTTTACATTCTCCATTAGACTTTATATAGAGAAAAGTTCAAAAAATGTTTTTTTTTTTAGATAACAGTACAATACATCTTTAAAACGCTCCATGTGTTTCAAATTTAATTCCAAATTCTTAACTTGATATAAACTTCAACAAATCTGCGCATCCGCTTTGGAATGTTGGTTCATTAAGGTCTTCTAACTAGTTATAAAGTATATTAACCCCTTGTTCATTAATCACGAGTGTGACAAGTGTAAAGTAAGCCAGGGCTTGCAGCGTTCCTAAAATTTTCTCACTTTGCCACCACTACTTTAAAACGATATCTTTATTATAAACTTCTATTGCAGATGTTAAAGGAATCTAACATGAAGATTTTTGATTTGAAATAGTGGTAGAAAATGTAGAAAAAGTTAGGAACGCTGCGAGCCCTGAGTAAACTTAGTTCCGTGTATCAATCACGAGTGGGACTCGTGATAAGAAAACATACCTTGCGAATCATGCACAAGGGATTGGATTAAATAACCATTCTAAGAACATAACTAATTTTTAAATAAATAAAACCACAAACGGTTAACAAGCGAACTTTTTCAGTTTAGTACCAGTTTATATATATATATATATATATATATATATATATATATATATATATATATATATATATATATATATATATATATAGCTATTGCTTGTATATTAATTTTACTTTCAGGAATTAAAATTAGATGGAGTAATTATACATTCACGGATATAATTTTGTTATAAGAGTATTATCAACAGAATAGTTTTGTGAGTTTTTGAATTATTTTGTGTTGGGGTGTCATTGATCGAGTTGTGTTTAAAAAAAAAAAAAAATGAGCTCTCAACTTGTCTTTCAAATCATTTCTCTCAACTCGACTCGAATGTCAACATGTTTGATACGTGCCATGTGGAATTGATCATTATGCAGAAGTTGATATATTTTGAGGATTCTGTATCATTCTTGTGAGTAAAACATTTTTTCTACAATTTAAGGGTTCTAATTTCAAATATTATTTCAAAAATGATATCTGGTGGTAATTTAGTGTGGTGATTTATAAAGATTTTAGGATAATCGTTGTAAGTGATATATTATATATTTCTTAATGGTCTTTTATTTACATTTTACATATTTCCAATTGTTGTCTGGTAATAATTCAGTATACTTGGCTGATTCTACTGTTCTTAGCATCATGCCAGTAGAATTATGAAATACTGAATTATTTTTAAAACACATGTGGGTGCAGCCAAGCTGACGAGTACATCCACATATGTTTTTTCATATCGAATTCTTGATTGGTTCTCTTGTGGTCCAGTTTTTCCACTGAATAATGTTCATAATTAATTTATTAATCCATTTGTGTTTACTTAATAGCAACTCCAATTTATAATTTTTTTCCCCTTTCTCTCTCTTTCTTTTTAATTGTTCTTCAGGTATGAGTAAATTTGGCTAATTACCATTGAAGCACATGCTAAGGTAATTTTATGATTGCACAAGTTAATTATTAGCTATGTGGTATTCTGATTACACAATATCATTATCTCTTTGAAGATTTTAGTAGAATGATATTAGAACTTGATATGTTTTTGAAATTCATAGATATTATAATTATATATATATATATATATATATATATATGTGTGTGTGTGTGTGTGTGTGTGTGTGTTAACAACTGTATCGAAAAAAAAAATGAATGGATATAATATTTTAATTCCTTTTAAATAAATTTAAAAAAATGAAAAAAAAATAGAGAAAATATTATGAAAATTGGAACGCATGCAGCATTTTAATTATTTAAACTAATAAATAGCTTAAAAAATTAATTTTCAGCAAGTTGAAAATTTTATTTTAATTATTAAAATCATGGTACTTCTTTGAAGAATTTATTGCTGAAATAACATTAATGACGAAAATATTTTTTGAAGCCCACGGCCCCCTTAAAGATATTGTTTATAAACAGAAATGATAAACTTGAAGAAGAAAAAGCTTTACAACTTTTACTTTTTTTAGGAAATTTCTTTTTCGTAAGTTTAAAAAAAAAAAGTCTTAAACTCTCTCGGCACCGATTTTTTTTTTCAATTTTGGGAAAAATTACTTTTACGCTAACAAAATTAAAAGTAGCAATCGAAATCACAGAAGTTACAGTTTACTGAAATTTAACGAATGTGTTCTTTACAGAAATCTAAAGAATGTAGTTGTGTTACGTGTTTTTCCTATGAAAATAGTCTAAGGAAGAATTTTTTAAGACGTTTGGAAACTGTCGTATTACAACCAGATTAAACAAACATAAAAAATTTAGTAGTATTTTTTATCTTTTATCACAAATTACTAATTCGGAAAAGGAGTCCCTAATTTAAATTTAAAGAGTGAAACATATGTTTAAAGTAAAAGAAACGCCAACGGTTTACTAATAATTAATAAAACTTTTATTAATATTATTATTATTATTAAATGCTGAAACATAAGTAACGTCATAATAGTAAATGTATCGACATATGCTATCACTATTAGGTGCTGGAATTAACAAAAATAATTTTTTTCTTTCAAATATTGCAATTCGAAGTAGGAGCCTCATATGAGGCCCAGGGTGACGAGAGGGTTAAATTTACACTACGAATTTACCCTGCGCAGTTCTTAATAGTTAGATTTTTAATAAAGCACTCAATTTAAAAAGGACTGAACTCTGCAAAATCGACAATCTGCTTAATAATTAAGATTTTACAAAAATGTGCTATTGTTTAAAGATTTCTCGTGATGATCTATTTAAAAGAAGATAGAATGATAAGAGACAGGGGGAAAAAAGCAAAAATATATTTTAAAAAATATTTTAAAAATGTGCTAAAATATAGATTTTTACCTTTAAATTATTATTACCTATCCAACAAAAAAGTTATGATTTATATATATATATAACTTTTTGCCTTTGAAATACCCTCACTTTCAACTACTCGTAATAATTCAACTTTTCATAATAAAATTTTATAGCATAAAATAGGTTGAAATTTTACCGACCCGAAACCGACACACACAAAACCGACCCGAACACGAAGTGAAAGGAAATTAATCAGTATTTTAATACAAGTATGGATAAGTAAGTCGACAATCTCTAATTTCATTTTTATCTTTGTTGTATAAAAATGAAAGTATATACGATCATTAATATTTAAATTCATAGCTTTTTTCATAAAAAAAATATTCGGGACATTCTTTTGAAAAATTGGGTCAACCCGAAAGACTCAAAATCCGACCCGAGACATTTAAAGTCAACCCGGCCCGAACCGCGACGAAAAAAATTAGCGTCAACCCGACCTGAACCGCGAGTCGGGTCGAGTCGAGGTCGGATAAAATTGGGTTACCTGACTCATTGCAGGTCTGAAGTCAGAAGTCGATGAACTATGTCATTTTACGTTCTTGAAAATAGGTTTATATGATTTCTACAGCAACATACATGAAATAGTATAACTCATAATATTCCGTTTACAAAATGTTAATATTCATACATACAGTCATTATGTAAAATATTAAATTACAGATACTATTTCTTTTTAACACGTTGAGAAACATTAATTCTGAAGCTCTGAAGGCCACGAAAGGCAAATGAAGGTTTAAAAATATATTCATACTTATTGTTCGCCATAAGAAAGCGATCAATGTTAACTTTTCAACGTGTCCGATTATTATAATGTATGACATCTTGAACAGCGATTTACTTGAATTTGTGGAACCCAAACCCCATTCAAATAAAAAAGTTTCTTAATTATTTCAAAAACTTACACCTTCTGGTTATCATAAAAGGTTCTGGTCTATCAAACACTTTTCAAAAGTTAGCGCTCATGTTTATAAACATGCTTTAAGCTATCCTATGCCACTCAAGCATACATTAAATTTTAATTATGTATAATCATAAAGAAAAACAGAAACGCAACGCCTCTAAGTAACTCTGCTGCAAATCATCGTATAAAAATGTGACTGTACCAATCGATTAGTAATCGATTACTAATTAATGCTATACTTAAATTTAGCTTAGGAGGTCGTCTACATATAGAAATCGTGGAAGCCTCAAATATAAGAATCCAAAACTACAGCTCATTTTGCCAAGTAGTTTTTGAGTTATACTTAAAATACTACCCACATTGCAATGTGTTTTGCAATGATTACGAATGAATTTAACTTTAGTTCCAAACTTTAAACTTTCATAATTTCTAAATTTAGTTGACCCATTGACATCCCGTTTCGTATCCAAAGGTACAATTTATCGAAAGAGCCAAATAAGTTGTCAAAATTAGGTGTTCGTATTGAAAACTTTAAGGTTTGTTACAATTTCTATATGTAGACCACACCCTAAGAAAAAGTTAATTATAGCATTAATTACTAGACGCTATTCCTAATCGATTTCAGATTTTCATACGTTCATTTGCGGCAAAGTTAGTAAGGAGGTTGTGTCTTTTTTCTCCATTACTGTATAAAAACTAACACTATTTTTTTTTTAATTTTAATCATTTTTTTAACATTTATATTTAAAAAAGAAAACATTATATTTCGATATATAATAACTCGTTCAGAATTAAAATTACCAATTCAGAATTTAAATAAAAGCTATATGGTACACTACACAATATGGCTTACACTACACAATAGCGGAAATGTAGTTAATGAGCAAAAATTCCACATGGGCACGCACAGAAAAATCGATACCGGAAAGTTCCTATTATTCATCCGTAAATACAGCATAACAATGTAAGGCTTCTTTTCAGAACTTAACTTTTAAAAATAGAGTTTAATAGAGAAAAATTTCGTTGACTCAAGTGGGTTTCACGCAAAAGCGCCACTCAAACACCGAGATAAAATAAAAGCTGTGAAGATTATTCTCGATAAAATTAAATTTCTTAAAAGAGGCCGAAATGGAACAAAAATCATACCAGACGTAACAATTTCCCCCTTATTCATTTATTATTTATATAACAAAGTTATGTTGATGAATGTAATTTGACATTCTGAGTTACGGATGAACGTTCTTTTAAAATTAAATTGAAAGTTTGTACCCCAGAAATAATCTAGAGTAATGGTGATTATTGCCAATGAATAATCTTAACGGCTCAATAGTGATATTTTCTTCAAGAGCTTCTCTCATATGAAATCAGAATTTAGCACTTAAAAAAATAATAAATAAATAAAATAATAATAGTTTTGAATATAAAAATATGAATGAAATAAACTCTAAAGAAAGAAAGCGTGCACAGAAAAAACAAACAAAGGATTTTCAAAATTAACCGTTAGCGGTCGAAAGGCCTCGCAATGGGGACATCACACTTTCACGACAAGCGTCAATTACACTTTTTTTTTTTTTTTTTTTTTTTTGGCGTCATGTTGATGTGCACATATAACCAATAGTTCATAATATGAAGATGAATGTAATTTGACATTCTGAGTTACGGATGAACGTTTTTTTTTTTTTTTTTAATTAAATTGAAAGTTTGTATCCCAGAAATAATCTAGAGTAATGGTGAATATTGCCAGTGAATAATCTTAACGGCTCAACAGTGATATTTTCTTCAAGAGCTTCTCTCATATATGAAATCAGAATTTAGTACTTAAAAAAAATAATAAATAAATAAAATAATAATAGTTTTGAATATAAAAATATAAATGAAATAAACTCTAAAGAAAGAAAGCGAGCACAGAAAAAAAAAACAAAGGATTTTCAAAATTAACCGTTAGCGATCGAAAGGCCTCGCAATGGGGACATCACACTTTCACGACAAGCGTCAATTACACTTCTTTTTTTTTCTTTTTTTTTTGCGAGGGGGGGGGGGGGGGTCACTTTCAAAGACAAACTTTTTTTGCATTATTTAGTTGATGAAATTTTGAGATTACATAAGGTGAAATTTTCTGTGCGAAAATACTAGTATCCAAATTCAAGGATTTCACTCTATACGGACGCGTACACAAACCGCTCGTCGCGTAAGGGTTAAAAGTTTTTATACGAAACTTATTTTGCACAGGTAAAACTTAACATTAACTCTCCTCGCGTTATCATGCCTTTTTTTTTTTTTTAAACACGATTATAAAAAGCTTATTCTGGGTAATTTGCTAACTATATATGAAAACAAGCTGGATAAGACTGCAAGCAAGAAAAAAACAAGAACGAAAAATCATGCGTCAAGTATAGATTATGTAGCACTTTCCAACGCTTCCAAAATAATTTTACAAAACATACCGTTTAATAAGCTAAAAGATAACATCTAAGTAAACAATTTGGAAAACGCATAACATATTTAAAAACATAATTTCAGGAATTTCCAACAGATACAAGATTCGGAAAAATATACGAATACTTTTATTCAACCCTGTATATGATCTATAGATTTGTATATGCTAGGATGCTAAATTTTAGTTTAGTTAGGAAACGCGTAGCACAGTTTAAAATTATCTTTCTGGAGTTTCTGTCAATAAACGGAAATGTGTTCGCGAACTTTTGTGCTGCGCTGTATAGGATCTACAGAATTTTTACACACCCCGTAATAGACAAAAAGCGAGTTAAAATTAAAATCGCGTTTAGTAACTTAAAACGCACTTCCAGGAATTAGTGTTAACAGACAGTAGAGAATTCTTTTGTGTGTCCCTGTAAATGAACGATGACTGCTATACACACACTATTCTGTAGTAAGCCTCTTGTAATGCACCTTAGATATATATATATATAAATTTCAATGCGTTTAAAATAGTGAAACATTATTTAAATAAACCGCAGACGATTTTTCTCCATAGACGTCATGTAACGGAATTGTTTTGACTGTCCCTGTAAAGTAACTATAAGTGCTATGCACACCCTATTCCATATTAAGCTTCTTCTAATGCACCTTAGTGATATATATAAATTTCAATGCGTTTAAAATACTGAAACATTATTTAAATAAACTGCAAATGATTTTTCCCCATAGACCGCAATGTAACGGAATTCTTTTGAGTGTCCCTGTAATAAAACTATAAGTGCTACACACTTTCGCTGAAATAGGGAACATGCTATAGATAACGACAATAACATATAAAAATTGCAGAGCAATCCGAGCATATTTACGGGAGTTAGAGCACGGACAGACGGCCAGACGAACCGAAGTCATAAGCACTTTTCAACTAGGTTGGAAAGTGCTAAAAAGATATAAAAAGAGGAAAATGTTGAAAAAAAAATAATGGAATACATGGTATCGTGAAGGATAAAAGCAAAAGGAGAAACTAAAAAATTCAGGAAACACTCCTGCTAACATCAATAATATTTAAATAAGGCTACATCTTGTAGCGGAACCGCACGGCTTTCTCGCTTTTACACGCGCTTATAAAATATTTCTACAATATTCCGGAGTATTTACTCATACATTTAAGTTACAGACTGGCTAAAGGAAGGCGATATATTCCAGCTAAAAGCGGAAAAACTGCCTTTCCGAAAAGAAAAACAGATTCCCACTATCATAAATGCATCCAAAAAGTTTGGAGAGCGGGATGTATCAATTTTAAATGTTGTTCACTTCCTGTTTTTATGATTTGCAGACATTATTTAGATTGCAATACAAATTTAAACCAATAATATCAATCATATATATATGATAACGATATCAACGAAATATAATCTAATATATATAAGATATTCACAGTTTTCCATTTTTGATTTTTCGTTTTATTAAGTTTAATTCTTGCAGTATCCATTCCATTGCTTTTTATAATATCTCATCCTTTGTTTTTCACATGTGTTTCATATATATATATTATTTTTGGCCAATTACCATTGAAGCATAAGCTATGGTAGTATTATGATTGCACTAGTTAAACTATTAGCTATGTGGTATTCCGTCTTCACATTATCATTAATTATCTCTTTCGAGATTTAAGAAGAACTTGATATGTTTTTTTGAAATTCATAGATATTATAATTATATATATATATATATAAGTTAAAAACAAGAGGAGTGGGGGAGAAGAAATTATTTTTATTCTGAACCTATTTGGCTAAATATCCAAAATATTCGGCCAAAGTATCCAGCCAACTGACATTCAGTATTTGACCAACCAAATATTCGGCAAAATGGCCGAACGCCGAAAAGTGGCCGAATATTCGTTTACATCCTTAATATATATAGGAGCCCCTAAGAAGACCGCGAAGGCCCTGGGCAGCCGCTCCGTTTGCCCGCTGATTCGGCTCTGGCTCTGCACAGCTGAAAAGCAATTGATTGCTTTCAAATAAATTTAAAGTCACTTTTAGGAAACTGGACAAAGTACAGTAAAAACAATAGAATTATAATTACATATTTAAATATTTTAGAATTAAATATTTGATGAAATGTGAGCATTTGTATATGGAATCATTTTTAACTGCTCATGCGCGATCGATATATATATACATATATATATATAATATGTGTGTGTGGTTTTTTTTTTGGCAAAATTTAGTAGTCAGCTATATAGGGCAACTGATATAAAAAGGGCAGTCGAAAATCATGAAAATTCAGAAAAGTATCGGCGATATAGTCAGCTGAATTTCAGTTGTTTTCTAACAGTACCTAGATGATAAGGGATTTTCCATAAATCATTTTTTATTAACTGTTGGTTGTCCTTTGGATGAAAAGAGTTGGTATTTAACATATTTAGAACGGATGCTTCGATTCTAATTTTTTTTCCTTGGAATGGACTCGTTCTGATGATTCTTTAAAGGAGAACTAAAGCATCAATAAAAAATGAAAATCAAAAAAATTTTAAATGAAAAATGACAATTTGTGGAAAATCCCTTATCAACCCGCTACTTTCAAATCTCACTCATATCACCGATATCCTTCTGAATTTTCAGAATATTCAAATGAACTTTTTATATGAGTTACCCTATCAAGTTGATTTACTAAATTATGCAAAACAGGGGTCTATGCATTTTTTTTTTTCTTGGGGTCCATTTTGTGAAAATTAAAAGTTATTTTTGCTAAATTTATTATATTTTTGTGAAAAATAACATTTCAGAAAGTTGAAATTTAGTTACTCAAATTTGAACAAAGCGTTTATTAATGAAAACTTATAAGTTTTCATTTCTGGAAAACTTGTTTTGATTACAAATTACACGTTTTAAAGCCTAATAAAATAAAAATAATTAATAAAGAGTGAACTTTTATGGAATGAAATTTTGTGAAAAGGGTTATTTTATTAAAAGGAATTTTGTGAAGGGGACTTTTTTTATTAAAAGGCATTTTCTGATGGGGTCCATTTTACTAAATTAATTTTTGCAAAGGGGACCTGTTTTAGTAAATACATTTTTGTGAAGGGTCCCTAAATAGGCCCCATATTTTGCCTGAATCGACCCCTGCAAAAACAAATTTGTTAGCCTTAAAAAAATATTTCATAGAAATGGCCATATTTCATCAAATATTTAATATACTTATAATCCAATTGAGAAGCATTATTAGAAGAGCTCAGTAATATACCGGAGATGAGAGAAAACGCTCTGGGAGTTTTTTTTTTTTTTTGTTATTGTTGTTAACTAAGTTTCCAGGATTTAAAACTGCATTTTTCTCTGTATATTATTTCTGCCTGTGTAATGCTTTATTTATATATATTTTCCCTCACATGTTAACATGTTTTGGATCTAAAAAACACCATCATCAATTTGTGAATTGTCTCTATTTTCACCGATGACATAGCTTCTTAAATGGTATGAAAAAGGGGTATATAAATCAGCTTTTTTTTTTTTTCATGATTAAGTTAATTTTAAAGGTATAGATACGCAATCTTTTTCATTGATCTTTTTGAAGTAGACAATTTTGTTTCTAACTGACCAATTTTGTCTAGAGGGGTCGTATAAAATTTTCAAAAGCAAATTTTTGAAAATGAAGGTATGACTATTTCATTAACATAATTTTATTTCCTATACCTTACTTTAAACTCTTAAAATTCAAAGTAACATAACTCCGTAAATAATTGGTCATAAAACAATGAGATTTTTTTTTAACCCTATTAAACACAGGGCAACATTTTTCTGAATATAAGTTTAAGTTATAGGAAATGGGGACCGCATAAAAATAAAATTTGGCATTGTTAAAGCCCCTTGTGAAACAAACGTCATATCTGTGAACTATACTTGATTTGTATAATACTTTTTGTAATTGGAAGTGTATCAGCAGTTTACGAAATAATAGCCATAATTTCTATTTTCAATCACCCTGTATATTGAAAATTAAAGAACTTTTTTTTAAAGAAATCAGTAGTATTTTTTTTTTTTTTTGGGGGGGGGGGGGGCGGAGGGTGTAAAATCTAATTTACAAGCAAAATAACAAATCATAATAACTGTATTGCTACGTGTCTAGAAATGTGTAAAATACGGATACACAAAAAATACAGTCGGGCAAATTAAAAAAAATCCCTGACGGCTCGGCCTACAGGCACAGGTAGATTTCGAAGACGCAGACCGTGGAGCGCTTGTTTATTGAGAATTGCAGAAGAAATGACCTTTTTCCCATGATGCGGCATTTGGGACAGTCCACTTCGAAATCTACCTGTGTCTGTAGACACAGCCGTCAGGGATTTTTTAATCCCTGACGGTTATCATGACGGTTTTTAATCCCTCGCAGGCGGAGCCGCAAAGGGATTTTTTTTTCTGTAAGGGTTGGTCCTATAAAAAAACTGTCAATATAAAAGTTGTAGATAATATTAAGAGAATTTATAATAAATTGAAGCGGATTTGATATCTTGTGAATTGACGAAGTTATGATTTTTTTCCTTCTTAAACCCCTATCCCCCCCCCCCTTGAGGGCATTTTTAATGACATCAAAAATCTGTCATACACAAAATTTCGGCCATTTTTCTAGAAGTAATAATAATTTAAAACGGATACGATACGTATCATAATCAAGAAGTTATGGGTTTTTTTCTGTTTTCACAAAAAGCGCCCCCCCCCTCCCCCCAAGGTTCGATTTTGTAAATTAACGAAATTGACCGAGATTTTATGCCCTTGATTCTATGTATCAGTTTGGAAGATATTTGTGCAGGATTATTGAAGTTATCGTGTCCATAAAAAAGGGATATAGATAGATAAGATAGATAGATATAAAATTTTGAACTGTGGGAGGTTTTTGGGTTCTGGGAGTCATGATCGGCGTAGATCTGCAAAAAATGTTCTAGAAATTCCAACATAGGGGAGAATGTAATAGGTAGTATTTCTTACGAAATCTACCTAAAAACTGAACCTTTACATTCATATCCGCAAGCTACAACAAATCTTGGGCATTACAGCATTACAAATCAAAGTAACATTTAGTGGACCACAGTGCCACAGTTCCAAAAGTCATCAATTCGACTGTTTCAATCTTAAAATGATTTATATAAAACACCCGATTATTATTTTAATCTAAAATTAGCAGCTCATTAAAATAAATAAAAATGACTGAGTGAAAATGTTTACGACTTTATTTCAAACGCGATGATGACAGAATTTTGTAATTGAGTCAAAATTTTTGTTACGAAATTCAGTTTAAATATTTAACACTTAACTGGTGGTGTGGTGCAATTTCGCCCCCACGCATTGTTCTACTCGTGTAATTTCTTCATCAATCAGTAAGATTCAGATAAAAATAATAAAGTATATAAGTGATATACTTATTGTTTTATTTAAATGACAAACACAGCCATGTAAAAATACAATTGTTTTTACAAAATTATTTTTTTAGGCGTGTTCGTAATTATATAAATACGTAGCATCTATAGTCGTCGTCTGGTCCGTCCATCTATCCGCATATAACAGCGCAAAAACTACCCAACCGAATGGTTTGAAAATTAATATATATATAATCGTTGCAGATTTTTGTCGAGTCATTTCAAATTTTATGAAAATCGAATCAGAACTTAAAAGGATATTAATAAAAACTTTAAATAAAAAAAAGAAGTTTTTTTCATTATATTAAATACTATCATACGTATTTAATCCGATGATATCCCATGATAGGTAATGATTCTAGGTTGTCATGGTGATTATACGTCACATTTAAGATGGAGCCATATTATTTCCGTATTACTGAATTTAAAAACCGAATTTTGTATACTAAAATTGTTTAATTATAGCAATCGCATAACCTACCGACAATTGTTTGGATAGATGTTTCCGGAAAAATAGATATTAAATGAAAGAGGAGTCTAAATATGGATTTCAAGTTCGGAAATTTTCAAAGCTAGGCTTAAGTTTACCATTGGAATTTTCAGTAAATGTCAACAAAAGATAAAATGTTGCCAACTTAAAATTTACTTATTTTATTACGGAAAATAATCATATAATAACAGACGATATAATTCATTTCACTGAAATAAAACAGTACGAACGCACCTCATTTGTCACGTTTGACGTACCATTTCAAACTTGTTTTTTATTATAATGTTGACTGGGGCAAAATAGTACCATGACGCCAGTTGCGCACAAAAATTTCACGACGCCAGTTAAGGGTTAAATTTCATTTCCGTTATAAAAAATAGCTCACACATTTTTGTTTATACACATTTAAGAATACGCATCATTTGTAAAATAAAAAAATCTTTCAATTGAATTGTGATAGATAACACACTATTGTATAAAGCGTATCTCAGTAATTCTAAACTGACAACTAAGGATAGCATCATCATCTTAATACAATAGAGTTTATTACGCATTAACAGAGAGAAGAAATTAGGAAAGAAACTTTATGATTTGGGTTGGGTTGGGTTGATTATTGACGGCCAATTATCTACACTAGGGATATAGGCCCCGGGGGGAGTGCCCTCCGTGGGGGTCTTTCTAAGGGAACCTAATCCGTATTTACGCATGGATAAATCCACGGCTCGAAGAAAACCACGAAAACTCCGAACGATTAGGCCGACGGGCGCGATTGGGATCGAACCCAGCACCTCCCGTCTACCAGCTTCGAGAGCACAACCTCTCAGCCACTGGTGGGGCCTTTATGATTTGGATTCATAATTCATACTAAATATAGTATTAAACCAACGCTGATCAAACAACAGACAATGCATCTATTTAAATAATACTTGAAATATGCTATATGCTACATAAAATGTCTCTTACCAGGGAGGGCATGGTTTAAATCAAATAGTTTAAAACGACTGGCCATACCCCCCCCCCAAAAAAAAAAAAAAAATCTCAAATAAAATGCCACATTTTCGTCAAGCGTTTATTGGATACTAGCGACCTGCTCGGCGTTACCCGAGCCCGTGATAACCTTAAAAATACCTAAAATCAGTGTTGAATGATTTAACATTTTTAGACGAAACTCTTTCCAAACGAACCTAATGCTGGGGGCCCCAATACCTTCGGCAGCGTACACCCTCGAATTTGTATGCTTTATATTTTTAAATGAAAATCTATACAAACAAACCTAGAGTTGGGGTCTTACTGCCTTCGCCAGCGTACAATACAGTTGTAGTGCATTGGCGACTCCTCATAAAGGCAGCCGTTTGTTTTGATTGAGATCGTATTGTGAAAATAACATCTGTGTGCGTGCAGCGACATCTGTAGACTATTTTACTTTAACTTTCGACGAATGCATGTCCTTTGGAATTTGTGGGTTTTCTGCGTTTCGCAGCAGTTTTGTGCAAATTTTGACTTTTCTGGTCAGTCAGTAATATATTTAAGCAGGTGCAAATGGGTGCATCGTTGGATTTGGTCGTATCTCGCCCCAGTGGAATTCAAGACCCGCTCCTACCAGCAGAAAGAGGTTGCGCTCCTGATGTGCAGTTTGCTTAGAAGCTTGATTTGGTAAAATAAATTAGACTGATTATTTCAATAAAAATTGTGTTGGCGGCCACGGGCTGCTTTGATTTCAGGTATTTAGCTATCTTTTAGCAAAGGGGTGGAAGCCTGTGACTGTGCATAGCAGCAAAGTTAGTTCCGGAGTTTTAAAGTTAAGCTTGGAAGAGTTGCAGTGCTCATCTGTGCGTAATTTAAAGTTTTATTTACTCGTCTTATTCAAGCAGTTTCTCTTACGATGTAGTAAAGTATATTTCTCAAGTGGGAGTTTTCGTCCTTGTTCATTCATATTTTTTTATTGTTAAGTGATTCTTAGAAGTCCATTAAAGATAATTTATTTCCAACAGCGCACTAAAATTCTAATTTTTTTCCTAAATAAAAATAAATTAATATTTTGAATAAATCATTTCAGTCACTAGAACAAGTGGTATTAAAACTATGTAACTTTTCAGAGGTGATATAAAAATTTTGCTTGCTATTTGTAGCCTTACGTGTATACAATTTTACATTAAGATGCAACTAACATCTGTTTGGTCTATCAGCTTGCCCGCAAATTCAAAGTACACATTTTGATTGCTTTCCATTTATAATTTTATGATTATACGGACATTGCTGTATGTTGGCTGGTGACTTGTTTCCAATCGGATGCCGCCTCTCCCAGGGCCGGTCATTAATAAAACTGTATTTAATTGCTTCTCAGATGTGCACAACAAGATCAAATAAACATTTGCTCCCCCCTCCTCCCAAGAATGTTCTGAAATGGCCCTGATTAAGAAGTATAATGCCAGGGGCGCACACAGTGGAAGGACAAAGGGAACGGTTGTACCGGGCCCCGTGAGGATCCGATTTCGTATTATTGCATTAAGTACAAGCATAGAGGGGGGTCAATAAACATAATCTGTAACAGGCCTCACAATTTCTGTGCACGCCCCTGTATTATGCGATTTTAAGTCATACACGATGGAAAACAAAGCGGGGGAAAAAGGGTTAGATCATAATGATAAGCTAAAAATATGCAAAGTAAATTACTATTAAAGAGAAAAAAGATTATTAAAACAAAACTAATTTAAAACAATATGAAGTCATATAAAATCTCATAAGAGCATCTGCACTTTTTCGTCACCGAATCAAGAAGCGCAAACTACTAAAAAGGTCATAGTTGATTTATACGCTAAAAGTAATTATTATTCGCTTTTCTAGAATGAACTGCATGCCAGAAAAATGTCATTAGCTAGCCGCTTTTCCCATTTCTAGTTCAAAATACAGATCCATCGTTCCCCTTACTAAAGGAAATGAGAGACTTCCTCGTTCATTACCATAACACAAACAACCTGTTTTGGGTTATGCATATGGTGCATTAAACGCAATTTACAAATTCCATTTAAGTTCAACATTATTTCTCTGCGCAATTCCCTGATTTATGTTCCATATATCCAACTCAAACCGAAAGCAGATAGGAGATGAAAGATGCAAGAAAAATATCTTCCAGAGAACCGCATATGAGCTAATAAGACGATTCTAACATTTTCTCGTTAACGAAAGTGCTTTTTATGGGGCTTAACGTATCCTTTAAAGATGAGTACAAGCTCATTTTAGAAGACTCGAGTGCTATTCTAAACATTTTTTTTTTCTTTTTAATCCGAGCACGCCCAAGACAGAAAGATGTCGTCAGAATTGGACCAAGGTCCCGCCTCAGGCTTTCTTGATTTATTTGGAATAAACGTCAAATCTAGAAGATGTGTCATTTAAATCAAACAGATTCGTTTAAGGCTTTGAATTTCTTTATATAAAGTACTGACAGCTTTGATAGCTTAATATACATTATAAAATTTTCCTGAAATTCAGTTTACTTAATTCCGCTTTTCAACTTAGTTTGTAAGCAAAACGAACTAAAACACTTGAAAACTTTACTATGAGTTCAATGCATAAAAACTAATGTCTCACTGAATCCGTCTCATTTCTATGCAAGGTGTCCCAAAAAGGTCGAAACGTTTCAATTTTTATACTGTTGTTTTATTATTTTATTTTTATTTTTATATTTTTGATATAAATAGGAAATGCAAAGTGCAAAAGGATACAAATAAAGTAGAAAACAGGATAACGTTACTGAAATAGTCCTATTAAAGAATTATCATTTAGTCATTAGTTTTTAAAAAATTACGCCATTTAAATTTGTATACAATCCCCTAGACAAAATTGGTCAATTAGAAAGTTTTTCCTTTTTTCCCACAAGATCGTTAGCATACTTGTATCTTTAACAATATTTTCATTATAATAAAGGAAAAAAGCTGACCTATACCATTTTCTCGATCCATTTAAAATGCTATTTCATCAAAAAATAGGGAACGTTCACAAATTGCCGATGGCGCTCTTTAGATCAAAAATCGGTTAGCAAGTGTGAAAAAAATCGCATCACAAATACATCTGAATAAAAATTCCACAGGCAGAGATCGTGTAAAGAGACGTAGTTTGAAATCGTATCATTATGAGAGGGAAAAAAAACAACTTAACAGAGCATTCTCGAAGTGTTTTCTCTCATCACCATTACATAAGTGTGAGCTCTTATAATAATGCTTCAGTAAAACATTTTGGCACAGTTTCGATCGAGCTGTTGGAAAGAACTGTATCGAAGAACGCTACAGAAAATTGATATTATCCAAATTGCCTGCCTCAGACGAATGAGTGCCAATGGTCAATATGAAAGATAGGGAATCGACCTGAACGAGTTTATTTCCAAAGAAGAAAGTGATGATAGTAACTTTTTTCCCCTTCGCTCATTAGCA
The DNA here is from genome assembly GCA_963931845.1 of Maratus michaelseni. Lineage (NCBI taxonomy): Eukaryota > Metazoa > Arthropoda > Arachnida > Araneae > Salticidae > Maratus > Maratus michaelseni. The sequence continues at coordinate 131,659,736 of OZ007599.1, forward strand.
GAGTTTCGAACGAACTGTTGGAAAGAATTGTATCAACGAACGCTAAAGGCAAATGAAAGTAGTATTCAAATTGCCTGGCTGAGCCGATTGAGTAGTAATGGTCCATATGAAAGATTAAGAATCGACCTGAGCGAGTTTATTTTAGAATAAAGTGATGACAGAAACCTTTTTCTTTTCACTCACTCATAAACAGAGTTTCGATCTAGCTGTTCGGGAAAATTATATCTACGAACGCTAAAGACATTTGAAAGTATGCAAATTAACTGTCTGAAAGTTACTGTCATCACTTTCTTCTTTGAAAGTATCGCTCAGATTCCTAATCTTTCATATGGATCAGTACTTATAAAGAGAGAACGCCTGGCTGACTGACTCATCGACACCCAGCTGAAACGACTAAAGTGATTGTTGTTATGACCTAGGCAAGCAATAAGAAAGGATTTTTGAAAATCCCCTCCCGAAGGGTGTTAAAGGGGGGAGGAAGTCGAAAGTTTTAGGTCATTTTGCCATATCTCAGCAGCAGTTTTAGGTAGGAGCGCGAAATTCAGGAAAACAAATCTACTAAAAAAATGGTTAAACACGTACTTCAGCGATTTTAGAAATTCACCCTCTAAGACGGTTAAATGGGTGTGTTTTAGGTAAATAAAGAGTGATTCTTGCAAAAATACAGTTACAAAAATAAAGTCGCAACAATGAAATTATAACAATGAAATTACAACAATTAAATACATAAAATACAGCTAAACTAATCTGCTAAAAAATAGTTAAACACGTATTTCAACTATTTTAGAGATTTCGTCGTCAATATCGGCAATGAACCCGATTATGGAAGATTACACGAATAAGACAATTATTGATGATTTTTGATTAGATATCTTGCGTAAGACATTTTTCCAAGGGTGTCGACACATTGTCCAACCGAGCGAAGCCAGGACGGGCCGCTAGTTTATCATAAAAAAACAAAAGGAACAAATCAGAGTACAACTTTTAACATACGATGATCTATAACAACTTTTAACATACGATAATCTATAACAACTTTTAACATACGTTTTCTTTCTACTTTCCTTTTAAGATTATACTTTGACATCAACTAACTAGGGGGAAAAAATCCTTCGTCATTTCAATCCAAATACGTAATTTAACCTGAAAATGTATTTGAGTAATCTAAATAGCTAGAAGGGCGTGATATCAAAGTTTAATTTTACCACTAATTAACTACCACTATTTACAACCTAATGGTAACCTACGTAATACTTTTGCCGTTTATGTCTGAACATTTTTTATATGTTTTCAAAACAAGGTGTTTTGTCCTATTTTAAACAAGGAAATAATGAAAATATTTGACTAAATAGTTTTTCTTCTAAAATACCGACCACTTTTTAAATGCAGAATGCAGCAAAGGAAACAAAAAAAAAAAACTGCCATTACACAAAAATGCAAGCAACTTTAAGATTAACTGAAACGATTATTTGCGAAATTTTTTGTAAAGAGGCAGTTTTGCCAATTCTTTTCTACCCCATAATTTAGAAAAATCAGTTACGAAAACAGTAAACTTATCCAAAAGAAGAAAATACATGGAAGTGCATCAGAGAAAAGATGAAAAGAAAACCTACCTAATACTTTTACCGTTTATGTCTGAACATTTTTTATATGTTTTCAAAACAAGGTGTTTTGTCCTATTTTAAACAAGGAAATAATGAAAATATTCGACTAAACAGTTTTTCTTCTGAAATACCGACCACTTTAAAAAAAACGTTTGTGTCTGTTATTAACATTCTTTTGATAAAATAATAATAATAATACTAAATACTTATATTAAAACTGGTTGTCAACTTTTAAAGTGATTAACCCCTTCGGCCCTGATTTTTTTTTCAATTTTGGGAAAAAATTACTGTTATGCTAACAAAATTAAAAATAGTTATCGGAATCACAGAAGTTAGGGTTTAATGAAAGTTAACGAATGCGTTCTTTACCAAAACCTCACAAATGTAGTTATTTTGGGTGTTTTTCATATAACAATAGTCTAAGGAAGAATTTTTGAAGACGTTTGGAAAATGTCGTATTACAACTTAATTAAACAAGCATAAAAATTTAGTAATCTTTTTTATCTTTTATCACAAATTAGCAATTCGGAAAAGGATTCCCAAATTTTAATTTAAAGAGTGAAAGTATGTTTTAATTAAAAGAAATGCCAATGGCTTGCTAATAATTATGAAAATTATTATTATTATTATTACTAAATGCTAAACATAAGTGAAGTCATAATAGGAAATGTAGAGATTCATACTATCGCTATTAGGTGCTGGAATTAATAAAAATAATGTTTAAGACAAAATAATACTCAATAAAAGATATGTCCTATTAGTAGGACGTCAGGGCCGAAGGGGTTAAGAAAAACTTCATTAAATGCTCAAAAATGCAGAAAATCGAAGATTCACGGAATGTTTTTGTCCCTGAAAAATATGAGTGTATGTGTATCAGGGTTGTCCATCATCCAAATTTTATTTTATCTTACTTTTTATTTATTTACTTATTTTTATTTTTATTGTTAAATTTAAATGTTCGGCAGTAAATTTCAGAATTTTTCATAATATAAATTCTTCACGCCCATAACGTTATAGCATACTCGTATAATTGCTTTTGGAGAATCCAAAAGAGTGAAACTGTTGTACGAGAAATTTAATTTCTTGAAACCATCTGTTAATGTACATTAGATTAATTATAACACAATTATTCAAATTGGTAAAGAAATCATACGAGTTGTTTTATCCGCCCAGTTGGGAAATTACAACTCATCTGTTAATGTAACTGTGAAAAAAATTCAAATGATTTAGCAGCACAAAGATGGAATAAATATTTCAAGACAAGACGCCATTCCCAGAAAAATATACTAGCAATAGATAAGTTATTTTTTTAAGCAATATAGTTTCCAATTTCTATTGAAAATTAATATATTCTAAAATAAATTTAAAATAATCTAATGCAAGAAAAAAGAAAGAAATCATGCATAGATTATGAAACACTTTCCATCACTAACAAAATATTAAGGAATTTCATTTTTTCATAAAATGAAACCGGTTATAGTCCGTCCTGTAGCCGAAATCTTTTGTGAGTCTCTGTAAATGAACGATAAATGCTATGCACTCCATAATCTATAGAAAACATTTTGTATTTCACCTCACAAGTAAAGGTACTATAGTCTGTGGCGGCGAATTTCGATTTTTATAGCTCATTCGATTCGTCTCATCGAGCTTAGTAATTTTATACCTCGCATATCGGCTATTGAGTTTTTAGAATGACAGGGGCCCGGGTCAAAGTTCAAAATTTCGTTCAGTGAAAAACAGATGCCTTCAAAGAAATATGCGCGATTTAAGTTTACTAATTGTTTTTAGAGTGTCATACATTGCCAATAACTACTATAAGGTTATATTATTGCTGTTATTATAAGAATTTGTAATTGCAAATAAAATATTCGTATGCTACTTGACAGGCAGTTTTTCGCAAGTTATGAAGTCCTCGTCTAGTTTTGTTCACCCTTTGCTCGTTGTGCGCACTGTGAGAAATATTTTTGTTTGACTCCCTTCTTCGGAATGAATAATGTGTCAAAAATTGCCTATCATCAATGCATGTTAGTGTAAGAACCATAAATAAATTTAAATCTTACTTATTTCTTTGACGGCAACTGGTTTTCAATGAACGAAATTTTAAAATTTGACCCCCCCCCCCCCCTGTTATTATAAAAACTCAATAGCCAATATGCGAGGTATAAAATTACTAAGCTCGATGAGACGAATCGAATGAGCTATAAAAAACGAAATTCGCCCCCACAGACTATAGTACCTTTACTTGTCAGAGATCCTTTTAAATTTCATTATGTTTGAAGTACCGTAACATCATTAAAATGCATCGCAAACTATTTTCTCCATAGATCATAATGTAATGGAATTCTTCTGTGCGTCCCTGTAAACAAACTATAAATGCTACGTATTCTACACTCCTGAGTAAGCATTTTTAGTCCACCTCAGTGACGCATATCAATTTCATTGTGTTCAAAGCATTATAACATCCTTAAAATGCATCGAAAACGATTTTTTCTCATAGACCATAATGTAACGGAATTCTTTTGTATATCCCTGTAAACGAACCATAAATGCTATACACTTCATTTTCAATACCGAACATTCTATAGTCATAATCAATAATGTATAAAAATTACATCGCATTCCGAGTATATTTACGAGAGTTACAGCACGGACAGACAGACAAACAAACGCAATTCATAATTATTTTTTAACTATGTTGGAAATTACAGAGATCACACGAATCTTCACTTCTGGTGATGAATTTCGAATTCATTCGTTTCATTATCTAGTACTCACCGATAAGCTAAGGAACAGACAGAAGCTCTCGAAGAAGTAAAATCTTCAACAAAATACAATTAGTTACGTTTTTTGAACAATGTACAATTTGGAACTTTCTTGTTTAATATTATTATTTTAATAGCTAAGTAATTTCTTAGTTTTTGTTTTACCATTACAAGATATCCATTACAAGAGGGAATTGTGACTACCTCTGTAGGTTTTCACGACCCTCGAGTTTTGGTAGAGCAAGTGCGGGTCGGGAAAACCTGACTTAAGGCCTAGGACCTGGCTCCCTTTTGGGTAGATAAATTTTAACAAAAATATTTCAAATTGGTAAATAAATCATACGTATGATTTATTTACGAGTTTGAAATATTTGTGTTAAAATTAATCTAGTGTAATCACGTATCCAGCGTTTACTGGAGTTCCTTTACCTGCGATTTTTTCTGTTGAGCTGATTAAAATATCAGACCAGATTCTCTGATCAATAAGGTTAACTGGATGAATTATGCCCTCCAGATTCCACCGGGATAGCTCCGTGATGGTAGAGCGTGGCGGCTTCAGCCAAGCGATCCCAGGTTCGAATCCTGGCCCGGACATATTTCGTCCAGTTGGAAAATTACTATTCGTCCCTTTTGGGTGTCCAGCTCCGAAGCTGTCGGGGTACCCCGGCTCGTCCCCAAGTGTAACGTGGTGGTTTCTCAAGAGGGTGAGAATCACCACAATCGCAACGGCCTATGTCGTCATTCACTTGGGTTCATGGGGAGTGATGCGCAGGTGGCGGTGCTCCCACCGACCGCAGCGCATACGGGAGGACCCTCCCGGTCGTGCGCGTTATAAGTCCCTCAGGACTTGAGTGCCACGGTTGACGTGCTTGACGGGCGCAGTTCAGTTTTACCAAGATAATTCAGATTGAATAATCCCATAGAAATAAACATTTTGAAATATTTAAAAGTTCCTTTAAATTTGTCCAGAATTTTCTACCCAAATCGTAACAATTCTTTTTTTAACACTTTCCAACATAGTTCCAACAAGTGTTTATGAATTCGATTTGTCTGTCTGTTTGCCGCATTGACATCTCATACAAATAGACGCCGGATCAGCAACCCTTTTTTGAAGAAAATATGTCCCATAATATAATAGAAGAATTTTATGCCAAACAGGTTTTTTCCCGCCAAACTGTCACTGGAATCCCCTCATTGCTGAGAGAACGGAAACAGAAAGTTGCTAAGAAAGGTATTACCGCCAGAAAGTGGCACCCTTTCGCCGTTTTTTGGCGATGAAAGGTGAAAGATGTTTTCTTCAACTCTCTCGGGAGAGAAAAAAAGGAATCCGGTGTCTATTTATATTAGAAGTCAATGGTTAGCCGTCTGTCTCTACATGCTCTAACTCGCAAAAAAAAAAAAAAAAAAAAAAAAAAAAATACTCGGATTGTCATGCAACTTATATATGTTGTTGAAGTTTACTATGGCATGTTCGGTATTGAAAATGAAGTGTACTTCATTACTACTAAAAGCTTATTTTTAGTAGTTCTTTTACAGGGACCCTCAAAAGAATTCTGTTACATTATGGTCTATGAGGATAAACCATTTGCGGTTTATTTTAAATGATATTATACTATTTCAAATATATCGAAATTGATATATATCACTGAGGTGCACTACAGGAGGCTTACTATCGAATATGGGATTCATAGCATTTATCGTTTATTTACAGGGACCCACAAAAGACATCAGTTACAGTACTGTCTGTTAACAATAATTGCTGGACGTGCGTTTTCAGTTGCGAAACGCATCTTTAAATTTTTAACTAATTATTTGCCTACTTCTTGGTGTGTATAAATTCTATAGATCATATACAGGGCAGCACAAAAGATCAATAGTACATTTTCGTTTATTGATGGAAACTCCAGAAGAGGAATTTTAAACTGCGCGATGCGCTTTCTACCAGAACTAAAATGTAGCACTTTATGTAATATATATATATATATATATAGGGCTACAAAAAATAATTCGGATAGATTTCCGAATATTGTTGGTAATTCCTGAAATTGGGTTTTAAATGTGTTATGCGTTTTCCAAATTGTTTACTTAGACATCAACTTTCACCTTACTAAACAGTATCGATTTGTAAACGTATTGTGGAAGTAACGGAAAGTGTTACATAATCTACGCTTGACGCATGAGCTTTCTTTCTGGTTTTTCTTTCACGAGCTAAAATTCTCGATTTGGCGAAATAAAAATCTGGCAAGCCTGATATGCGTACACATACAAAAAAATTGTCATAAATATCATTATACAAAAACAATGTTTACAAAGTGCTAACATTATTAATCATAATTTTAAGATACAGCCGACGAAAGAAAGAAAATATTATAAAAAGTCCGAAAATAGAAACTCAAGTATCGATGTCCAAAGTTTAAATGTCAGTTTTAAAAGAATGCAGCCAGCAGCAAAATAATCGATTGGACGGAATCTCAGCATCATTCTTCCCAAATTCATCCTGTTTCCCAACATACCACTCTTTTTATGCTATTAATAGGAAAAAAGAACATAAAAGGTAGAAATAATTGGGTGTCAATTAGTATTAAGAGCTAATTTAAACAATTTTACTTAAGGTATAATTGATTATTTAAATTCAGACATCTCATTATATATAAACTAATGAAGGAAAACTTTTATAAAGAAAAAAACATTTCCGCAATTTCGATTGGCTTACGAAAGAGAAAGGGAAAAGAAAGGGGCTTTGAACAATACAATCGTACTGCAAGATTGATACGGTTTTATCTTTTTTCCCTACATTATTCAAATTTTTTGTTACATTTTCCAAGGGCTTCTGTTTGCAGCATTTTTTTTTTTTTTTTTCTGGCGTAAGACGAATACCTTCTACTTTTAAGAAAAGACCAGAAGAATACATGGCATCGCATGAAGGCCTAGGCGCCCACAAGGCGTTTGCCCCTACCTGAACTTACAAATTTAATTAATTAAATTTTCTTTTCATCTGATGATTTAAAATTATAATAAAACATATTTTCTTCAATTTAAATTTAAACACTGATAGAAAAAAGAATTAAGGATTTTTCGTCAGGAGCTCTCCCCCTAACTCTGAACCCCCAACCCCCCGGTAGAAGACAATATTTAGTTCTGCTTATCTTTTTACAAAAATAAAATAAACTTATATCAATAAACTTTAACCTTTTCAATATTTTTTAATAAACTTTTCAATTCTTTATATTGAAAAAAGTCGATTGAAGTTTTTAGTTTTGGATTTTTGATATTTCTTACTTTTTATATGTCTGCATTGCTTTTTTATACTGACATGTTTAGACATTGTCTTGCACTGAGAATTGTGACAAAAGATTTTTAATTTAGCTTATTCCATATTTATATAATTCTTCATTTTAAAAAAAAACGCGTCCTAGGCAGCGGTCTAAAGGCACGTGGTGTTCCAAAATATTGACCCTTACTGCATTTATTCTGCGAGCACATACGCATGAAGAAGATTTTATAGAATTGCCAGAAATAAAATTTAGATGATCTTTTGGAGTCCTTTTTTAATTGTAGGTGTGAAAAGAAGATTACAAGAGTGTATTTTTTGAAATAGTGAAAATATTAAAAATTAAAAGATCATGTATTTTGTACATTAAGAGTTTCTTGCACAAAATAATGTAAACTTTGTTACAATAAATGTTTTCGAAACAAAGTTATGTGCATTTATAAGTTTACAAATTTTACTGTATACTATCACTTTATTTATGCTTCAAATAATTAATTAAAAAACTTCGTTTTTAACAAACATAGATGGCAGAAAAAAAGCATTTTTCTGAAATTGATACTTTAGAACTGGTAATTTAGGTTCACAAATATGAATCTAAAATTAGCCTCCAAAAATATCAATTCAATTACCAATAACCTAAATTCGCAGAATTAAAAATAATCATAATACGGGCTTTAAATAGATGAATAATTTACAAATCTTCAATATTTGTTTTTATTATTATTATTATTATTATTGTTGTTGTAAAGCGTTTAAGTTAAATAATTATGAAAATGATCTACTTTCTCGGCTGGAAGACGTTTTGCAACTCAGGTGAAAATAATATTTATTTTTATGAGGAAAACAGCATTGGTACTGACATTTATCGGTTTCGTTTTAAAGCAAAAACATTCAGCTATATAGAACCGAATACAAAATAGTAAAATAAATAAATAAATAAACAGTTTAATTTTTATGAGGAAAAGAATCGATGTCCCCATTTGTATACTCAGAACCAGTGATGTAAAAATATTGGGGGTATTTATTATTAAGGGTAAATATGCATGGTATATACCCATTTGGGGTACTTAGCTGGGTATTTATTCTCCAGTTAAAGATAGCTGTGAAAAAAACCTTATATTGTTGTTAGTTATAATGTATTACGGTAAAAGAAAGAAAAAATTAGAACTTTAGACTTCTTACAACTTTTAAAGAAATTCATCATTTTACATTTAAATATTGAATTTAAATGTCTCTTTTAATTATAATGCAGAATGTAACAAAGCTAATGTATTTTTATTTAGAAGAGTTTTAATAAGAATATATATATTTTTTTAATTTATGTAACAGGCACGATTAATATGCGCAACGCCACTTGAGCTAATGGATTAGTCCCGTTGGTTACTCCAACAAAGGGGGACATATTCTCTAATCATTCCCACAAGACCTTTCTTTCCCTGATACGCTCTTTTTCTCTACAAATAACTACACACATATGTCTTAATTTGAGTGCTATGTAATGCCATATGTTGATCAATTTCATAAATAAAGGTTAAACTATCAAGTAAATCTGGCAATTTTAAAGTGTCGCCGGCCAAAAGAAAAATAGAACAGCCAGCCCCATGCATTTTAATCACAAAATTGTACCAGAAAACAACCAAAATAGCTATTCGATAAGAAATTATACATTATTTCAATTTACATAAAAAATAAGCTTATGTTGAAATTGTAGGAAACTCAGAAATTTTCAATACGAACACCTGATTTTGACATGATATTTGGCTTTTTCATTAAATTTTACCTTGGGATACCAAGGTCAAAGGTTAAACAGGACGGGGAGGGTTACCTTTCAGCTTAAGCTCAACTAGCCTAGCTCCGCCCAACCTTAGGATACCAAATGGGAAATCATTCAATCAAGCAGTTTAGGAATTAAGAAGATTTGAAACTCCAAATGTTAGTCATTTTTAATCGTTGCAGAACATATTGCAATGCGGGTTATTTTTTAAGCATAACTCCCAGAACTACTTTTTCGGAATAAACTACAATTTTATAATTCACGTAGTTGAAGTCTGTAAAAATCGATTTTTGTTAACAAAATTCATAGGCTGCAATTCACAATTTTTTAGAAAAAAAAAAGAAACTTTTTAATTAATTTAGGAAAAAAATATTAAACGTAACATATGCATTTTTTTTAACAGAAATCGATTTCTAGAAGCTTCAATTATGATAATATAAAATCACAACTCATTCCGCCATGTAGTTCTTGAATTATGCTTTGAAAAAAATACCTGCATTGCAATCTGTTTTGCAACGATTAGAAATTAATTGAACATGAGGAGTTCCAAATTTTAAACTTCATAATTCCTAAATTACTTGACCAATTGGCTTCCCGTTCCCATTCAGTATCCTAAAATAAAATTTATAGAAAAAGCCAAATATGATGTCAAAACTAGGTATTTGTATTGAAAATTTCCGAGTTTGGTATAATTTCGGTATGAAGACGACCCTTAAACTGTTTTTTTTTTTTTACATAAATTGAAAAAGTCATAAATTCCAGTCAAATGGCTATATCCGATTTGTAATGTAATAAGTAGTATTACTTACGAAATCTATCTAAAAAAAGTAGCAATAATTATAATACGAAGAAATGAGGTCACACATTAGATACGTCCGCAGGTCCCCAAGCAGTTTTCAAATACTTTACTTCACCCCGAGACGTTTGGAGCCGAAATAGAGTAATATAGAGTAGAAATAGATTTTCATTCGACACTAGCATGTAATATAATTTTATTTTTTTATGGCTGACGTTTTAGATTTACGCGGGACCATTTATAACGAGGGTTTTTTTTTTTTTTTTTTAATGAGATATTACTTGTTTTTGCAAGATATTAAATAAAAAGTCTTAAAATGGCATAAAAAAATATTAAATATGTGATAAACGTTTCAAACGTTTAACCCTTTCAAGGGCAGTGGTATGTTTATGAAACCACATAATTTTAATTCCCAAACGCCACAATGGCACCAGAATTTGTGCTAAAATCTTTTCTATTTAATATGTATGTGAAATAAAGCATTTTTTTTATTTGCAAATAATTTTTTTCGTAAATTCCGGTGCCAGTCCTTTATTTCAACATTTCAGTACTGAAAGTACTTTGCCCCTGAAAGGGTTAATTGTCTTATAGGACTTAAAAGTTTGAAAACCTTAAAATCATTCATAAACATTTTCTCGATGTTCACACATCTTAAAAAAATTTATGCACTCATTTACGAAGAACAAAATGCGACAAAAACTATTGCTGCTTTTTTGTTCCATATTATATATAAACAGCTTAAATAACTACAACATCAACGTGACTCTCTTTTCAAATAGCTCAAAAAACTTCCGAAAATGAATTATTTACCACTAAAATGGTTACACTTGATTTGATTAATATGAAATCCAATTCAGCATTCGAAATTAAGGCATTACTCCTTTACACGAAAATTACGAAACATAGTTTCATTTCTGCGAAATATCTTCAAAGTACGGGATGCGAAGAATAGGCGTGAGTGATGATAATACAGAAGAAATACGGTATCTCTCTACCCCTGCATAAAAGATCTGGCATCTTCCGAGATCATAAGCATTGTCGCCAGCGATCCTCGCATTAGATATTGAAAAGAAAATTTTTGTTATCCAATAAACTATGATGCAGTTCGGCATCAGTTTTTCCTCCTTTGGCTATAAGCCAGCACTCCCCCATGAGCCGGCGAACATAAGCAATTATCGTTAGCTCTATAAACAATAAAAAGGGGGTTGAAAATTCTGAAATTTTAAAAATGATATTTTGTGTTAAAATAGCCGTGTAAGTTTATTTTAAACAATGTTAAATATACAGCAAATTGAATTATAAACAAAGGTGCAAAACACACTATATATATATATATATATATATTATACAATATATATATATATATATATATATATATATATATATATATATATATATATATATATATATATATATTATATATATATATATACTAGCGGCCCGCCCTCGCTTTGCTTCGGGTAGTCCCGTGTCACTACTGACACCGCAAATTGTTACCACTTCATCCCATTAAATTCAACTACTAAAACCATTACTCTCCTTTTAAGTAGTCGTGTAAAAAGTTTGCAATGTATAAGCGGAAAAAATGAAATTATTTACCACATCACATTAAAAACCTCAAAAATAACAGTATTTCTCTACTATTTAATGGATGTTATTATACATATAAACCTTCCTCTTGAATCACTCTATCTATTAAAAAAAAACGCATCAAAATCCGTTGCGTAGTTTTAAAGATTTAAGCGTACATAGGGATATAGGGACAGAAAAAGCGACTTTGTTTTATACTATGTAGTGATGATATATATATATATATATATATATATATATATATATATATATATATATATATATATATATATATATATATATATATTTATTTATTATATATATATATAAAATATATATTTATTATATATATATATATATATATATATATTTATTTATTATATATATATATAAAATATATATTTATTATATATATATATATATATATATATATATATATATATATATATATATATATATATATATATATATAGACCGATGAGTATAATATATGCTGTAATATAATATCTCATAACGGTTGAATTAACCTTATTCGATAGCTACAATATTTGAACATGTGCAACTCGGTATAGTGTTAAAACTTTAGTAATTATATAGGGTAAGAATTATTATTATTTTTTTTTAATTCCATTTCAAAGCTATTCTTGTTTTTCAACGTTCAATTTTTTCTTTTATTAATCTTGTTATATAGTCGATCGGGCAGAGAGACAATTTTTAGCATAAAGTTAGTGTCTCTATAAAAATCCACTATTGCTTATATTTGTAGATCCTCTGCCCTTGAAGACGTGATTTACAAGTAAGCTTTCATCTCTGTTTATACTCTTGTTTTTTCATTTGAATTTTATATATTTCATTTCTTAGGACTACATAATTTAAGTTGCAATTTGACTCTGCTATTTGGTATAGTGATTTCATAGTATTTGGTCAATATCTTATGTTTCAATAGTTTAATTGTACAGAAAGCTTATATATATATATATATATATATATACGAGTTTCGAAAAAGTGAACACTCCTGTGTTTAGGCTGATACCGGAGAAAATGCTTAAATTTCTATCTGTCATAAATAAATAGCTTCGAGTGACGCAAGCCATTCACACACTGACTATAGATGAGACGGGCTTGGGCTCAATTTTTATACCAGTGTTCGGGCTCAAAGTGAAAATTTTGTTTATTCATAAATTGAGAAAAAAAAGACGGGGGAGAACTTGCTATTTGAAAAACAAGAATGTTAACCCTTTGTCACTCAACAACTCTAGTTTGAAAAATATTTATTCAGATGTTAGAATACACCATTTTAAGCATATAAAAAATAATTTAAAAAAAAATTAGAACATTAAAATAAGAATATATTGACTAAAAGATACATTTTTTTTCACATCTGCATTGAACAAAAAATTACATTACTTCTCTTAAATGTTGTCAATTTTCTAATACAAAATTGTAAAGCATTCGAACTTAAATTTGTAAAAAATCCATTTTTGGACGTCTCCAGCCTGTTTAATTTGACGGAATTTACGACTTTCATATTAGCAATAACGACGCTCAAATGATAAATAAAACTTTGGCATGAAAAATCAACCCGGTATCGCCGTCTGTTGAAAATTCGATGAGCAATTTATATTAACTGCTGTGTTGGAAGAGAGCAGCAATAATAAAACAGTCTTATTAAAGTCCACTGTATTAAATAATATTGACTTTCGGGTATGTTGCAGATATGCAACGTGGTGATACAAAGGGTCAAAGTGTTTTACAATCCTTTAAAATCAGTTTGAATAGGAATTAAATTGATATGGATAGGATATAAGGAGAAGTATCTTATTTTTCTTCTCGGTCAGTGTTAGTAACATAAAGAAGCCGTGGGATATCCCTTTTCATCCTCGCTTTCTATTTGAAGTCCTTTCCCAGAATTATTGGTTTGGTTGATTTACGACGGCGATTATCTACTCGAGGGATATAGGCCCTAGGGGGGGAGTGCCCTCCGTGGGCCCAGAATTATTGAAAAATAGAACTCATGTCTTTCTGCCGTAGTTGTACAATGATGTTTTAAAAGAATAAGAATTGAGACTTTTGCAGATTTCTGTCAGAGTGGTTGGGTATAAATAACAATTTTACTATTTTAAACAGATTTTCAGGGACATGAAAATCACGAAACGTAGACACGAGGAAAATATTTAGGATTAATACTTATTTCAATGTACGAAGATATTTATCAATGAGAAAATTAATCTTGAAAGAATCTTTAAATATTATTAACAATTTTCAAGTGCGTACTTTCGGGCTCGGGAGACACAAAATTTCCGAGCCTGACTTCGGTCTCCGAAAAAATTAATCCGGAACTCATCTCTATATATAATTCATACTCTCAGCTTATCGCCAAGTAATGCGGGGAAAACAAATGTAATATTTTACAGGAGAATGCATGTTTTATTCATGCAAAATATGAGGGATGGAAGGGGTAGAGTCCTGCATGAGTGAAGTTGTACCAAACTCAAACACAAAAATTCTTAAAGTCAACCCGAAACACGAACCGAACCCGAAATGGAAAAATAGTCTACAATTACTATATCTCTAGTACCAATTTTATCTTTTATGTTGAAAAATGAGCATATATACAGGGTGGTCATAAAGTCTTTCCCCGATTACAATAATTTATTGCAGAAAAACTAATATATGCTTGTTAATATATACTAATTACTAATGCATACTAATATATGCCTAATATATAATATATTAGGCATATGCTTGTTTCAATACATTGTAAAGACATTTATGAAGTTTTTAATACAAGTACTTACGTCAGTAAATTTCGATGGAAGTTCCCTTGGTAGCTCGAAAAATGTCAAGGCGGTATTCAATTTCTCGCCACACTAGACACAGAATCTGTGATCCTGACCTTGAGTGTTTCCATATTTTTTACTGGTGTTGCAAACACTCGGTACTTTATGTACCCCAAAAAGAAAAAATCTAGAGGAGTAACACCAGGAGAACAAGGAGGCCATGGTGCTAAGTAGTAGGTACTACTGTGCTACCAAGGGGGGCATACGTTGACATTTCATGAAGAGTATGTGGTCTTATTATAAACTTCATAATAGTACTTACAATGTATCCAAACAACCTTATGTCTAATTATAATAGTTTTCGCACAATAAATATTTATAATCAGGGTACAAGACTTTATGACCACCCTGTATATACTCATTAATTTTCCAGTTCATAGTTTTTTCATCCGAAGAAATATTCTCGATTTTTTTTTAAAATCAGGTCAACCCGAACCCGATCCGCAAGTGTCAAATCCCAACCTGAAACAATTAAAGTCAACCCGAACCAAATTCGACCCGCAACAAAAAGGAAAAAAATAGTGTCAACCCAGTCCAACGTTCTGGTAAAATCGGGTTACCCGACCCGACTCGACTCGAAACCAGACTAGGGTATCAGCAAATAAACAACGTAAAAGCAGATCAAAGCTTGTTTCTGGTCTTCTAGTGGCGGAACGTGCTTTCGCCCGAAGAAAAAAAGATACTTTTTTCTAAAGCGCGTGGCTTTTTTAGTACGTTTAAAGAGTATTTCAGAAGCATGTAATTTATAAAACATTTCAAAAATGCCAATTTTTTTTTTTTTTTTTTTTTTTTTTTTTTTTTTTTTGCCTACATACAAAATAATAAGTTAAATTATCTAAAAATTTTATTATCAGTTTTCTGATATCAAGAATATTCCCCTTTCCAGCACTAAAAAAGTTAGTTTTGTCAACTAAGTCTTGGGAATATGGTGAAAAATCTCTTATTAGGGGTCATCCATTAATTAAATCATGCAAATTTCGTTTTTTTTTTTTTTTTTTTTTTTAAATCCTCGCTCCTCCTATGTCACAGATCAGATTACCAAACTCAAGTGACACCACCTCCTCTGTTTTGACGCCACTTAATTTTGATTAAAATAACATTGCGATTAATATTATTTTATTTAATTATTTTACGAATATATAACAAAATAAAATCAATTATATAATTTCAATAGCTGTAACATTGAAACCAGGGACTTCCATACCAATCTTTGATAATATATGATTTATATATCAGTTATGCAGCACAATTTGTCCCCTTTTGGAGTAAGTATTAAGGTAAGCTACATAATTATTTTCGTATTTTAGATGTGATGTGACAACGTGTTAGCCCACACTAAGGTCGGGTAACGGCGGTTCGGGTCGGGTTGACGCTAATATTTTTCGTGGCGTGTCGGGTTGAGTTTTTATATTCTTTCAGGTTGACCCTATTTTTCAAAAGAAAGTCCTATATAATTGAAAAAAAAAAAACTACATATGTGAATATTAATGAATGTATATATGTTCATTTTTATACAAAAAAAGATTAAACTGAGATGTAATTGTAGACTATTTTCCCATAATTGTATTAAAATATGGAATAATTTTCTTTGACTTCGGGTTTGAATATTTTGGGTTGACGAATTTTTTTTGTCAAGTTTGGGTTGACTTTAAGCAGAATTTCCGGGTAAGGGTAGGGTGCGATCTGATCCTGTCACACTTCGTCACATTTTGCGAACCGTGTTCCCACTCTTGAAGTGAGACGTAATTAATGGGTTCACCACTTAGGGTGTAGAATATGAGAAAACACAAAAGCTGATTTAAAAAAATGAGGAAAGGTTTCCTATTTTAAAAAATAGAATTAAAAAAATAAAATGAAATTCCCTGGACTCAATGTCACAGCTATTGAAATGATATAACAGGTTTTAAATTGTTATACATTCGTAAAATAATTAAATACAATAATATTAAATACAAAATAGAATTACTTATTACAAATGCGGTCAAAGAATGAAAAATTCTGCGGAATTCTTCTGAAAAATGCGGTCAAAGAATGAAAATTTCTGCGGAATTCTTCTGAAAACTGCGGTCAAACAATGAAAAAAGTTTTTGCTTGCAATAAAAACTTTTTCTAAGATTAACTTCCGAAAACAATTAACAGTGGTTTATTGCTGCTTAACGTTAATGACAAAGAAATTTGTAAGTTTTTATGCTTCTCTTACGGCATTAAATATTAAGATTTTATTAATAACAGGCAATTTGCCAGAGGATTTACGTAAATTTTAAGTTCAGAAAACTTGCAAAGATGAATGGGAGGAAACAATATAAGACTTTACAATTCCATTAGCCAATAATCCTTATTTTAAACACCTTGAATACAACAAAATAACGATGTCTAAACAATTAACGATTTCATAAATGCATTAATTTAATACTTCTTAAAGCTATTATCTTAAATACAACCACTTGTTTAAAAAGATCCACGAAAGAGATTCACATAACTAATGACATCTAAGTAATCCATAGAAAATCAATTTGCTAGTAATAGTGACCTTTAACATTCAATCATGTAAAGAAGATCGAGCAGCTAATAACTTGAATTTTGGTAGGCACAAACTGCTGATTAAATTTTTCCTTCACCTTGCGGCAAATTACATTTCTAATTTCTTTCCCTATATGAATTACCTTATTTGCATATACTGTTCAGTGTGTTTTATAAGGAAGAATACACAAGACTGTCTTTAAACACATATCTGTATTAGACGGACAAAGTAACATGGAATAAAATAGAAAAGCTGCTGAAAAGAGAGCTTAATGCAAAGACGATGAAACAATCGAAAGAAACTCAAACGGAAGTAGTGAAGATTAGACCGATAAGATAAAAAATATGATTTAATACTTTAATGTTCGTTAAAACAGCCAATCACTTTTTAACTGACAGACTGTAAAAAAAAAACAAAAGGTTTGTCCAACTCATTACGATTTCACCATCGTCTCACAAATTAAGTCTAGCATCAAACATGGGCAGTTTTAAGCATTGCGCTCCATATACTTGGAAGAAGGCACTATAGGTAGGAAGTATAGTAGATTCCTTGTTCGATGTCCATATATAACAGGAGTTCTGAGTCTGCGGTCAGAAGCATGCAAGGCAAATGGATAAAATAGTCCGCGTTGTCAATGTTAGATATTAGTGTTCTCATTTACTTATTCTCGTATTCTCATTAGTGTCCTCATATCCTTATTTATGCTTATCTAATTAATAAATGATTCTCTAATCATGTAAGGCAATGCGATAAACAGCATGTTTTGCCTTGAATGCGAACCTAAAATTATCGTCACTGTATCCTTCCGCGCTGACCGCTGGAAATCATATTGGAAAATAAGAAGACAGATCACCTGTTAGATATGGAGCTCAGTGGACTTAAGTTGTGTTTAATACTACCGGCAACCGAAAAAAAAAAGCTTTATAATGCTCAGATGTCCAAAATCTGAATTTAAGCAAGAGAAAATACACGAGAAAAGGTCCGAAATCTTACTCTCTAGAGAACTTTATAAAAGGTTTATGAGAAAAGTCAAAAGTTCATGTTCGAATTTTAAAAAATACTTCTGTCTACATTATACAGGAAATACCTTATTTATTTTGAGATTTGGTATTCAGCATCAGGAAAGATAACAATGGTTTCAACGAATCAATATGTGTTCAAATGTTTTTAATTCCAAAACATGGAAAGGAACGGGTTGAAATCTACAGGGTGTTCGGATACCACCGCACAAACTGCGTAGAACGAGAACCTCGCTATGAGTACACAGAAATTGTCCGAAGAATCATCGACTTCCACGACACACAGTTTTCGAGAAAAATGCAAAAGAAAAGGTATGACGTCGCATACTTCCTAACTGTTTGTAGTGCAGTAACCGAAAGTAAAGCAAATATCGTAATACTCACGAACGGATTAAATTATCACCATGCGAAGATTGCCGATAGTTTCAAGCTGCCGCCTTTTAAGAGGCTACTTCACTCAGGCGAAAACACCCGCTCGCTAATGTTAATTCTATGGGGGAAATAACTTACGATATTTAGTTCGCATTTCAATATTTTAAAATGTTTTTTTTATTTATTTATTTTTATTTTTATTTATTTATTTATTTATTTATTTTTTGCATTGGATAGCTGAGGTCAATCTGTCTGCACGCTCCTTTGTACTTTTTCGATTTTTGTTGCAGTTTTTTTTTTTTTTTTTTATTGGGCATACTTTCACTTTCGAAACCGGTTCCGAAAGTGAAAGTATTTTAATAAAAAAAAACTTGTAGTCAAAATCGAAAAAGTACAAAGGAGCGTGCATAGAGCTATCCAATGCAAAAAAAAAAAAAAAAAAAAAAAAAAAAAAAAAAAAAAATCATTTAAAAATATTAAAATGCGAACGAGATATCGTAAATTATTTCCCCCATAGGATTAACATTAGCGAGATGGTGTTTTCGCCTGAGTGAAGTAGCCTCTTAACCCCTTCGCGACGAGCGTCCTTTACAGAATTTTTAATCTTTTACCACCGGTTTCTCAAAACAGAAATTTTCGCCTAATTGAATCGCAGAAACGCTAGGATTACATAAGGCAAAGCTTACAATAAAAAATAACTGGTGGGAATAATCGAGGATTCTGAGCATCTTATGCGTCACGTATACGTGTCGCTCGTCCCCAAGGGGTTAAATCAAGCCGAACAGCGGCTGTTCATTTGCATATTAGACACAGGCTTACTGCCCATCTCTTTTTAAATTGTTCCCCCTTTCACAAGCCTATGAGTTGCATTTTTTATGTTTTAAAGTTTGTTTTTTTTTAATCTCGATTCTCATCCGGTTTTCACTTTCATGACATTCAATAAAGTTTATTTGCGGTGCTCCGAATGTGACGTCATACTTTTTTTCTTTCGCATTTTTCTCTAAAACTATGCGTTTTAGAGATATGGCTCTTTGGACACTTTTCGTGTAATCTGAGCGAGGATTCTCGTTCTGCAAAGTTTGCGCGGTGGTATCCGAACAACCTACCCTCTATTTTTTTACGAGGAGGCGACAGCAATAAACACTGATCTACACTATTTTAACTGAATAAACAATCGACCTTTATGACTAATACTGAAATTGGTAAAATAGAAATATGACTGATGCAGAAATTAGAAATACAGCCTGTCCCTTCTTATTGTTACGAATAGCTAATTCCTAAACTGTTAGATTTAGAGGTATAGTTTCAGTTATAAAAATATTTCAAATGTTTTTCTATTTCAATCAAATGAAGCAGACCCCCGTACCCCCTAATAGAGTCCAAATATTTTCTTTGCATTTTGTCATTAATCCAGAAAATATCCAAAATTGTTTTCAAAAAGATTGATTTCTACAATTTGGAGGAACTCTCTTTCATGCCTCATTAAATTACCAATTTAACAGCAAGTTTGTTGACGTATGTGTTTATTATACCGTAACTTGGATTTACTTGAACCGCCCCCCCAAAAAGTTTTGAATCAGTCCTGATGGATGTGTAGTGTGCTATTAGTTAGTGCTGTTACATGTAAAGAAGGAATGTCCAACTTGCGCCCCGCGGGCCCGAAGAACATCCACTATTTTCGTATAGAATAATTCGCCTTATTTAAATGCCAGAAATTTTGCGATTTAACAACGAAAGATTTTTTTTACTCGGAAGTATTGGTGAGAGACGGGTTTCAGGCTCAAAGGTTGGACACCCCTGCTGCAGAGTATTGGTGAATCACGTCAATACTCTCAACACAGTAGTTCCAGTTTTTTTTTGTTTGTTTGTTTGTTTTGTTTTGTTTTATTTTGGGTCCAAGTAGCATCCTAGGGGTCCAAATAACCCTAATTTACTTTTTTTGCTCTTTTCAATATTTCTTTCTCACTTCTATTTGCATGTCTTTAGTCTCAGATATTGTGAAATATTGATATACTAATGTAATAAATTGTTCGATATAACATAAGAAATCTGTGTAAAAGTGTATTTTACCCAATGTTTCATAAATTACAGAGCTGCAGATTTTATCTTTATTTGTACCATTCCAATGCAGTTCAAAGAACTCTTCTTTCTTTAAGCGAAGTAATAATATATCTTCTTTTACATATTTGTAAACTGCGACTATCGTATGCTTCGGAGTGCAACTTTTTCTTAATGAAAAATTTAATATCTCAATACACTTTTTCGACATGGCTTATTAAACATAATAAGCACTATAACCAATACACAATTTCAATAACTGGCATTCACCAATGTCACATTTTGTTATTACACATTTGCATTACAAAAACATAATTATATTTAATTATAAATAATCATTTAATTATAAAACAATTATTTATTCACCAACATAATTATTTAATATAATAAAGAATTTGAATCGTAATTCACATCATTATAAAAATCCTATGCAACACCTTCCTTCTCCCGCAACAAAGAACGCAAAAACAAATAACAAAAATATGATATAATAATTGAGTCGGTGTAAAACCACAACGCCGATGAATCTCCATGAAATAACGATAGAATAAAGACTCTATATTCAAGATTTTTTATTTTATTTTACCGCGCAAAATTATTGATGTTCTTACTTCTACCCCGACAATAATAGCACATTGTTCGAAATCAAAGCAAGTATTGAAAAGCATGCTCTCTTTTTTTTCTTCATTAGTTTACTGGAACGTCTTGAAAAGAAAGCAGATGCGAAGACATTGATAAAAGGAGACTCGATTGTATAGGTACGTAGAACATTGGAAAACAATATTTTTTAAAAAATTCTCCTTTTCTAAAGATGTTTCTCACAAGCTGAACACAGAAAGTCATAAAGTAAAATAATAATAACCAAACACCAAGAGTCGGTCTTTCCCCTTCAAAATAAACTTTAAAAGTGTATAAAGCTGCTTCTTAAAAGTTTCGAAAAAAAGAAGAAAATTTTTGAAAGAAAAAACTGCACAAAGAATAATCTTCTAATTCCATAAAGGCATAAATAACAAAAGCATAGTTTTGAGAGCGGATAATTAATAGCTCTCTTCATCAGGTAAACAAGAGAGTCAGGGCCTGATTTATCCAAAAGGTACGTGAAGCACATGCTTCCCCTCTAAAATTTAAAAGGGGCCCCAAAATGACTCTGAAGAGGGTCCTCTAATTCCCATTTTCATTTTTTACATTGTATTATTATTATTATTATTATTATTATTATTATTATTATTTTTGGAAAGAAAGTTTGCTTAATCCAAGAGGAAATCCACGCACTACTTCACGAAACTTATTTAACTGGGAAATATGAATGTCATCAAAAGGATGTTAATTAATATTAATAATCATATAATAGCATACTTATGTGCCTGTTAGAAACCACATGGAAAATTGAGCATACATACAGCTATAGGTACTAAATATATCTGAAGTATATACACAGAGAACAAAAAAAAAAGCTGTTTAATGAAATATATGTGACCTCGGCTAAGCTACTCACGGGAATAACATTAGTATCATTGG
The DNA here is from genome assembly GCA_963931845.1 of Maratus michaelseni. Taxonomy (NCBI): domain Eukaryota; kingdom Metazoa; phylum Arthropoda; class Arachnida; order Araneae; family Salticidae; genus Maratus; species Maratus michaelseni. The sequence continues at coordinate 131,681,840 of OZ007599.1, forward strand.
TGAGTTTTCATGAATGAAGAATTGAGAAAACTTTTGAGGAATGATAGGGGGCCCCAAAAATGATACCGTGCTTCCTCTAGATTCAGAGGTTAATCGGGCCTTGAAGAGAGTGCATATACCTGAAAGAGTAAAAACAGTCCTGCAAAGATATGTTTAATTATTTCAGAATTAATACACGCAGGTTCGTACAGGAAAAATTAGGGGCTTCTTTGAGACCTTTTAATAAAATTTCATAAAAGAGGCCCCTTTACAAAATTTCATTTAACAGAAGAGGCATACAAAATTTTATTTCACAAAATTCCATTTCATAAAAGCAAACTCTGCACTGATTTGCAGAAATTTGAAATGTACAATTTGCAAATAAAACCCTCTCTCCAGAAAGGCAAATTTTAACAGAGGGATTTAACCCTTAATTGGTGTTGTGGTGTCATTTAGTCCCCACGTATTTTTCTACATAAATCAGTAAGATACAAATAAAAATTATAAAGTATATAAGTGATATAATTACTGATTTATTCAACTGAAAAATACAATCATGTAAAAATACCATTGTTTTTATTTTTTATTTTTTAAATCATGTTATTTGTCTTTTTTAGAGGTTTTAATACTAGCCGTGAACGAAAAGCACCATCACGCCAGTTGCACACAAAAATTTCCAAAAAAGTTAGTATTAATAAATGCTTAGTTTGGATTCGAGTAATAGATTTAATCTTTCGTTACAAAATTTTATTTTTCATAAAAATAATACTAAATTTCACAATGTTTTTTTCCAAAAAATGAGACCTTCTTCAAAAAAAATCTCCATCGATTAACCTGCACCAGTAAAAAGAAATTAACTGATCATCAAAAATGTCGTCTTAACGTTGTAAAGCATATGTACAGTCGTCCAAAAGAGAGATTGAAAAAAGAACATCCCATACATTTTAATCTCTAAATTGTCAGAGTAAAAAGAAAAAAAAAAAAAACGGAAATAGCCATTCGACGGAAAATTGCGTCTTTTTTTCAATTTATTTTTTAGAAAAATTAGGCTTAGGGAATCATTTTCATATTGAAATTGCACCAAACTCTGAATTTTTCAATAAGAACACTTAATTTTGACATCATATTTCGACTTTTCGGTAAATTTTACCTTAGGATACCAAACGGGGAGTCATTCGGTCAAGCAGTTCAGAAATTATGAAGGTAGAACTCCTAAATTTTTGAAACGATTCATTTGTAATCGTTGCAAAACAGATTGAAACGCGGGTAGTGTTTTAAGCATAATTCAAAAACTACTAGGAAGAATGAGCTGTGGTTTGGGATTCGCATATTTGAAGCTTCTAGAAATCGATTTCTGTTTTAAAAAGTGCATAGGTTACAATTCATATTTTTTTTTTAAAAACATATTTTCGAAAGAAAACATAATTTTTAGTCGAATGACTATTTCCGTTTTTCCCTGGTACACTTTGGTAATTAAAATGTATGTTGTTGTTTTTTTTTGGTTTTTTTTTGTTTTTTTTTTTTTGGGGGGGGGGGCTACTTTACCCTTTAGTTCAATTGATGAAGAGAACCATTAATTACATATCTTCTAAACTAGAGTTCAGTTGTTCAGTTATTTATGCTTTTATAGGAGAATTTAAAGAATTTAATTAAACTGGATACAATTTGTATTTCCCTTTACTTAATGTGGTATACATATACACAGACAAACACACACACACATATATATATTTCTTATGACTACAAAATTTAATTTGTAATTTGACTCTGCTATTTAATATAGTGATTTCATAATATTTGGTCAATATCTTATGTTTCAATGGTTTAGAATGGTTTAGAAATGGTGCAAAAAGCTTTTATATATATATATATATATATATATATATATATATATATATATATATATATATATATATATATATATATTATTCTGCTAATTGTTTGCACAAATTAGGACAAATGCATATGACTCTTTAATTGAATTCTGCTATTACGTTTACTTATAGTCACCCTATATTATTACTAAATCATTCGCCTGAATTCCATATCTTGTCTTTCAGAAAAAGGGTGCACACACAATTTTCGAAAGACACTTACAATAAATTAATTTGGCCTCGCCATCGAAATAAGAAAATACCCTTGAATGCAATTTTCAACAGAGTGGCTGAGTATAAGTAGCATTTAAGACAGGAAACAAGATAAGAAAAATTCAAAAGATAAAAATTTATAGTTAACTAATATATGTAACAAAAGTAGAAAGTCATGGCGATAAATGTCTGTAATTCAATCAGTTTACATCCTGGTCAGCTGAAGTTTATTTGCTTGAGAGGGTTGTGGTCAGTCAGATCTCAAATTCCCCTCGCTAATGTTAAACCTATGGGAGCGGGGATACATTCTTATTTTTAAAATATCTCATAAGGAAACTAATATTTTTTACTTATTTTTTTCTGTGTACTACTCTTCTTAAAGGATGTCTTTTTTTTTAGTTGTCAAAATATTTCTAAAACATATGCCTAATTTTATCGGAAGTGTTCAAATCTTACTCACAGCTCGTACGATTTTAACATATTTACATGACATAATTAATTATGACATTACTAAATTTGCATGACATAATTAATGAATGACTCCTGTGGAAAACTGAAAAAAGGCTGTTTTGATTTTCTCTACAAGTTCCCATCTTTTAGGGCTGAAACAATTTATATCTCAAAAATAAAACCATCTCTTTCAGTTATAATCGCGGATTACCCTCTCCCCCAAGTCAATATGAGTGAAATTTTTTAACTTATTTTCAATTCGTAAACACTACTCTGTTTCATATAATTATGGAAGATCAGAACATAAAGGGGTAAAAAAGAGAAATTCGTATCATTTCGTATTTTATTTTAGGAGATACTGCAACAAATTTTACTGTATAACAACAAGATAAAATTACCGAAAGCTACGACACAAGAGAAACAACTTTTTCTGTGATACCATCGATCAATTATCTTATCTCAGTGTTTGAGTAGCATTGACGTGATCTTGCTCCCTTTCCCCGACAAACATTACATGATTAAAATTTGTAAGAGATATTCGTTTTTCCCATGAGATAACATACGCAAATAAACTTAAAAAAAAAAAAAAAAAAAAACTTTGGGTAAACAAAGACACGTTTGATTTCTTTCAGAAGTATCGTTTAAGGATTTGGATTTTCCTAATCGTTCTGTAAAAACAATTTAATTATAAATATGAAATGCAGTAAATACACCACGCATATTGAAACATAACATGTTCGCAGACCATAACCAGTTTATAAGGCAACGTATTTCTTGAGACACAACAATTAAAAAATTAGAGTTCTAATAGCATTCGAAGTCAAATATTATTAGAAGCGATACTGCAAACAATTTTACGTAGTAACTATACATCACACGTAAAAAAAACATAACATGTTCGTAGACCATAACCAGTTTATAAGGCAGCGTATTTCTTGCGATACAACAATTAAAAAATTAGAACTTCTAATAGCATTTTTTTTTTTTTTTAAGAAAAAGGTTTTTTATAGAACAAAACATTTTTCGTGAAACTGCGCGTGTAATTTAAGATCAAGAGAATATGTCCCAAAAAAAAAAAAAAAAAAAAAAAAACATAGGGGAGACTGGTACACAGTGGACCACTTTTTCAGTTAATTTTTTTTTTCTTTTTAACAGACAAACCGATCTGCATGAAAATATTTTTGAATATTCCTTAAACCTATATACATTCCTCATAATTTTTTCAGACCATAATTTTCAATACATTTTTCAAAAAAAAAAAAAAAAAAAATTATATGCACTCCTAAAGTGGACCAGTGTGCCCCAGAAGTGGGGCACAGTGGACCGCTATTAGATATTATCTGAAATACAATATTAATCTATTTTTCATTAAACTAATTCTTTCTTATTTTCCCTTTATCTGCAAAATAACATAGTAATATAAATTTACAAGTAATATTTTGAAACAAAAAAAAAATAATTATTATATTTTGAAAATGATAACAGATTAATACAGGAACAATTGCAATTTCGTTGAAGTTATTACTTAAGTACAAAAAAAATAAGCGCACATTAAAATTTGCAAATGAAATTCCAAAATACTTATGAGTAAGATTGAGCCTGGAATTTTCTTGAAATACTTTTGGGTCTGGGAGCAACATTATAAAATCATTGACATCAACAACAGATTCATCTACAGTTTCGGGAAAAATAAACTGATTTCCATTCAATTTGCGTCTAATGAATCTTACTTGAATAGAATAATCACCAATTAGATTACAGTTATATTTATCAAAGGCAGTAATTACAAAACAAAATATTTCTTACTATGTTAAATAAATTGTTATTTTTCTTTGTTTACTTTATTTTACAGTTAAATAACTACTTTAAAACAATATTTCTTTATAGAAAATAAGCAATTATTAAATATTTTGAACATTCTGCATTACAGGAGCAGAGTGGATTGTGGACCACTGTGCCCCAGGAGTGGGTGGCCCACTGTGCCCCATGTTGAAGTTCAATAAATAATCATATTAATATTGTTTATAGCTTTCTTTTAAACAAATTAACTTTAAAGTTAAATAAAAACAAGTATCTTAGCTTTGCAAAAAAGCTGTTTTATCTTATTTATCTACAACCTTTAATTACTAAAAAAATAAAAATATGATGATGAAAAATTTTATTTTTAGAAGCTCAAAACAACCAATCAGCATAAAATAGTTCAATCTGAGCTAAACATATTTTCTGAAGTCTATAAATAATCAGTGCAGTGCTGTTGTCTATTAGGATAGAAGAGAATCTTTAAAAAAATTTTAATAAATAAAATATTAGGGGGTGGTCCACTGTGCCCATAGGTCCAGTGTGTACCGATCTCCACTACTAATCAAGAACACGTATTATTATTCGAAATTATTGCTAAAGCTATTTTATCTACAAGAATTTAATTTAATTTCTGATTCATTAAGAAAATATTTGCGGTTTTCGACTTGAAATAAAAAGAGAACTGCAAATAACGCATAATTATGGAAAAGTTGGTAATTGAAATTTATTTTTAAATTGGTCCGGCATCAAAATATCGTTCAATTCTTAAAATAATAATAACCAGGGCTCGACAAATGCTATTACCAGGTCACCATTGACGACCAAAATATTTTAGCTGGAAGAATAGAACCTTACATGTTTAGATATTCATAGATCAATTATGGAATCAAGAAATGGGAGGAAAAGAAAGAAAAAGAGTTTTTTATTATCAGTATTTTGGACGAAAGAAAGTAAAATGTTTCTTTGGTCTAAAAACGATCGCTTACTTACGTTTTTTGCATTCTAGTCGTCACCCTTATATTGCTGATCGCCAATGGCACCTGGCGATTAGAAATTTCGTGTCCTGAGAATGGTAATATTAAAATAAATAGATTTTTTATGTCCAAATAAAGAGATTGTGCTAAAACAATTTTGTATGTCAAGGAAAACAAAAAATACTAAAAATAAAATAAAATAAAAGCCGCGATCTTTCTAGAAAACACCGGAAAAAGAGAGCAAAATAAGAAATCGGCGATCCTTTCAATTTAACATCAGCTGCAAGTGTGTTAAAGCAAGTTTTATAAGACTGTGAAACATCTCGTAAAATTACAAGGAAATTCAAATGGTCAAGCATAATCCAGTCTATTTATTTATTTACTTTAAAAAAATGCTTTAGAATACCAGACAGAATAATTTGAAAAATAAAGCAATAGCATCCTATCTCGGACATGCTAAGTAGATACAGCCATGCAGACAATAAGTATAAATCCGCCCTAAGTTCCCAAGATAACATGAAACAATCGCAACCCTTATGAGAAAGATATAAAACAAATAAGAGACATTCCATGAAAGCGGTTAACCGTGGCGAATGTGTTTGATTGTTTGATGGTGAAGAAAATGATCGGAACATCAAATTTGTTATTCCCTTCCGCTCACTAACACCCGCAGATTTCAGCGTCAAACTCATTCAACTGCTTAATAGTCACTATAATTTAACCCTTTGAACTCTCTCGTCGCGTATTGTTGGACTTCGAACTGATTCACAGGTATCCTTTTAGACACTGGCGCATCGCGGGGGGAGGGGGGGGGTGTTAAAAACCCACCAACAGCTTAAAAAAAAAAATACAGAAATTGCCGCTTATATGAATCATTAGTTAATCAAATTAGCCGCTTTTATGAATCAAAACTGATGTTGGTATTAATATTTTTAGCTTATTCGCAATCCACTGCTTTGTTGAATCCAATTCTATTCGACCAACGTGATTCATCTAAACAGCGATTATTGTACTTGTCATTCCGCAAAATTTAGACAAATTTTATTTTATTTATTTACTTTTGGTGTCGCACCATTCTTGATTTTTCCCATACTTTGTATGTATGTGGAAATCTAAAATGAAACGAAGTTAAAATCAATAGGGAAATATATATATATATATATATCTTAAAAATCTTTTTAATCAGAGAGGTTCGAAAACTCCGATTTTGCATGTTTTTACAAAACTCAAAGGTTTATAAAATAAATAAAAAACCTCTGTAATATTACCAATTTTTACAAGCAGCCATTGTGTTCTTTCATCTCCTAAAGTTTGCCTCAACATTTTTAATACACTGTATAAATCTATCATAGCTTGTATTAATGTTATTTCATTGTTGTATTTTAAATTTTGTAACTCTAATATAGTAAACGCTGCTGTTTAAATGTATCATGTTCAACGTAGCTGCTGATTATAATATCCGGAAAGTGATTATGATTTCATTCCTGTTAAAAGACTGATTTGACTAACCAGTGATTGAAATAAGTGGCGACTACTGGACTAACTATCAACTGTATGCATGGAATTACGAGTAGCGTAAGCAAAAATTTCTTTCTCTAAACAATTGCATGCGCTAAGATTTCTGTGTACGAGGCAATACGGATTGGATGCGAGCGAGTTAAATCGATGGAACGAGAAAAAAATCTCATGCATGAAGAAGAAACTACCCAAAATGGTATTAAAATAGGGTATAAAAAAATAAGTTCAAGTATTTCAGAGAAGAATGGATATTTAATCTTCTGACAATAGTAAATCGATCACGACCTACACGTAAGACAAGAACAAAAGCGGCAATATTCCAAAGTCTGAAAGAATTATGTATCTTCATCTACATATACTGTTTAAAATACCAACTTTGTATCTAAAAAAATCTAGAAACGTTATAGACTCCGACTACAGAAAAGGAGGAGGGGAGGGGGGGGTGACCATGAGTCCCCCTTTAGAAATTTTCAGAAAGGCCATTGTCCCCTTTGAAAGCATAAAATAAATAAAGGGAGGTCTGACCCTTCATATCTCCGATTGACTTCTGCTATCAACCAATGCTTGGTAGTTATTAAAAAAATATCTACCAGCGGCCACCTTATGACCACATTTCCTACAAGGAGAGAATAAACTTTCCTTGCATTCCATCAATGATTCCACTTTTGCTGGTTGCAATATGTTAATATTAACATATTTATTTGGGCTATTTAATTTTAGAATTATACTAATAGAAATTTTCACAAAATTTATTGTTTAGCACTTTTAAATAAAAAAGTGACAACTAGTTTTTTTTTAAAAAGTGGCCACTTATAAAACTGCTACCACTGGCCACTAATGAAATTTCCCAGTTTCACCTTTTACTATTAATATGACAATGGGCCAAGGAAGAATTTTTGAAAACGTTTGGAAAACTACAACAGGTTTAAATAGACATAACTTTCCAGTAATTTTTATTTTGTTATTATAAATTATGGGTTCGGACATGCAGCCCCTATTTTATATTTAAAGAACGAAATACATGTTTAAAAAAAATAAATAAAAAAAAGAATCACCAACCGTGTAAAGAGATTTCAGTGAACATGATTTTCTATCTTATTACTAAATAGGGAAACGTAAATGAAGCGATAATTGTAATGTATAGACATATACTGTATATACTGTATATAATGTATAGACATATATTCGAATAATGACAAAAATAATTGTCAAGACAAAATAATATCAAATGTACAGATATGTCGATTATTAAGACGCTAAGACCCCGAACAAGTTAATTCAATATTGTAATTTATTAAGGGCACGGGACGTGAATTTGAGAATATATTTTTCTATTTTTAGCTATATTCGCCATATAACGCGCACCTCATGCATTGCAAAGAAATTTCCATGAAATATGCCACGTAAAAATAAAATAAAGAACATTGTAAAGTATAATAACCAATATGAACATAAAGAATATTTTTGTAAATAAACAGCATGTTTATTAATATAGAAATCCCAATTCTTTTGCTTGTCTTTTTTTTTTTTTTTTTTTTTTTTTTTGTAATTTTTAACCTTACATTTTTATGCCAGGCGTATAATGCGCACCTGTAAATTTTGATCAATTTTCTTGTCTCAAAAGGGCGCGCTAACGGCAGAATATAGAGTATGTTTGAATGCATGCCATATCTTTAATTATAAAAGTTGCACAAAAAAACAACTTTATACCCAAGTTATGATTTTTTTTTTTTTTTTTTGGTATTTCTATTGCACTTTTGTTGTGTTGAAGGGTATTTTCTGCTTCAACTATATAACTGTATCAAATTCATTCAACTGTTTTTCTCATAATTTTGTTCTAAATCTGCATAATTAAATAAAACATTAACTATTCTTCCATTATAATTTTAAAAAAATTAAATTAATTATTTGTTATTTGAGTTAATAAGTAATTAGGACATCACATTCTAAACAGAAATTTTCAGCTATCTTTTGTTAGGTAGTAGTTTTAATTCACTTTGGAGAGGTTTCAATATTTTGAATCTCATTAGAAACTTTTTGAATGAGAGATAATAAACGCATCGTCTGATAGTAAAACTTATAAAAAGAAAACTTTCAAAATTAATTGAACCATTTTAAGAGAAGTTAATGGCATACTTATAACCATAATTATCACAAATAATAAAAGATAAAATTAACGGGAACTTTGACGGATAAGGCGAATGCAAAACATATTTTGAATGTATGCAAAGGTAGAAATATTAATTAGCTTTAAGGCAAAATAATAATAATAATAAAATAATCCCTTTTCTTTAATTCGTGCAAACTCGTTGGTTTAAGATAATTAGATTGGTGATTATCAAAAATATTTTCTGTTCGAGAAGCGAACTTTTTTAATGGGGAGAAAATATCAATTAGCCGATATTTTTACGTGGCCAAAAAAATTCTATGAATATTCCAGGTGACTGAGATTTTATTGTAATTTACCCTCATTATTTAACAGCAAATCAACGAAGAAAGTCTTGTTAACCACATGACAAAAACAAAACTGTGCATGATAAAATGTTGATAACTGCTTAAAGAAAGCATACTAATTCTTTTGATGTCATACAGATTCTTTTATATTTTAATAACAAAGAGGCAATTTAGATATTAATCTGCAAGTGACGATGTTCTGACATTATGGGTATTATTAATACCTTTTAAAAAATAGCCATTAGAATCGCATCAAGATATCTAGAAACGTGACAGCAATATAAAAATTCACACTCTGTTTTTGTGCTTACATTTTCAAACAGGAGTATTCGAAATGTAGGAACAAAAATATTCGAAATGTAGGAATAAAAGTATTCGAAACGCGAGGAACATACTGCAATATCAGTAGCAAGATCCGTGTGTTTATATTTCAGCCTACCGATGAAAAACAAAGAAGCAAAAAATCCAGAAAGGGAAACAAGGAAGTCAAAGCCAGAGGTATGAAATATGTCCCACCTACTAACACAGGTAGGCGAATCAATTAATTATAGAAAAGGAAAGTGCACGTAAATGTCCAGACTGAAGATTTATCAGTTGATAGCAAAACTGATTTATACTCGTTTACCAACTAAATAAATCTAAGTTGTTTCTGAATTAATAACTTAGTTGCATTTTTAAAATTCTAATTATCCTTAAAGGTAATTAAAAAATTTTATTTTCTGAAACGCTTTTAAGGATAGTTAATGAAGGATTTCCTTTGATAATCTAATATTTTATAATATTAAATGAAAAAAATAATGGAGTAAACAGCTTGATATTGAATAATTTAAGCAGTTAAATTATTTTTCAACTTAAATTCAAAAGCTTAGTTAAGCCTTAGAAAAAAAAAAAATATATATATATATACCGGTTAGCACAGCGTTGCCCCAGGCGATATTGTTTTGCTATTTCGTCTATCACTATTTCCAAACAATTATCTTCATCAAACATTTCTAGCAGAAATCTACCACGAAGATTATTTCGAATTTATGGTAGACAAATTAAAAAAAAAAAAAAAAAAAAAAAAAAAAAAAAAAATCACCTTTGGCACCCACATCGATACATGTGTACCATCGGCAGTCAACGAATTTGACAAAATGGCAAATACAAAACAAAATAAGATTCAACAGTTACAAAAACAAAGATTACCATAACAGACAACCTGCTAGCCAGAAAAAATCCTTTCAATGTGGAACGCGGGTCAGAGTTCGGAGAACCCTGCGGTAAAACTGTATTTTTAGCAATCTTATTTCTGGACGATTTCACTTTTCGTACGCTATACAGTAAATAAAATAATACATATTTATCCAATGCCCATATGTTGTATATTTAGACAGTATCTTTTTACAGTCTTATTTTCAAGTAGTAAAAATAGAAATAAAACAAGGTTAAAGTATTCTGAAGACTGTTTAAACTTTTTACTTGGATTCTGAACAGTGATTTGTGTCACAAGAATGTAAATTAATAATATTTGATTAACTCTGGAATGTTTTGGAGGGAAAAGATTAATTACATATTTATACGCACTTGCTAAGGGGTATATCTTTTCTTTTTTTAGAACTAATTACCCTCACTTAGGATTGATATCGCTAAGAATATTAAAGCTACTCGTGGGGCACTTTTACAATGGGAATAAAACAAAAAAAAACTGTAAAAACAAGCAATAACGATAGTACAAAGAATATATTGAACTTCAATGCTTAGAAGCGACTTTTCTAATAATCCAAGAAATCAAATCAGAACCACCCTGCCCCCCCCCCCCCCACCCCCACACACACATCCTAGCAACTTCTTGAGCCGCTTCTAGACTTCATAATATTTCAAGACTAATATCACCACCTATATTGCATGTTTTTAAAACTTTTTAATCAAAGGTTTTATGATTGGCGGAGGAGAGGGGGGAGGGGGGGGGTCTTGTCCTCAACTTCTATCTACATTTATATAATGTAGATAGAAGTTGGGGGTTAAATAAATTAAAGTAGAGAGGAAAAGGACAAGCTGTGAGTTAACCCCTCCAAAAAATTTCAAAGCTCTTTCTGACTTTGCAAACTGGTTACGGCCTTGAATCAAATAGTAAACAAATTAGACCAGGTTATCGCACTTTAGAAAAAAATAAAGTATTCAAGGACTTTTTTCAACTGTTATCTTTATTCAATCTGGGGAAAAAAATCTACTAAATTAAACATTCAGAAGGTTAAAATATATATTTTTTTAAATATCGGTATGCCTTTCATTATACAGTAGGCGTTACAATGCAATATTCAGGGACAAATGAAATCTTTTATTAGAAATACTGGTATTTTAGAGTTTGGCAACTGTACATATTTTGCTTAAGTTTTTCTTATATTATTTTTTTTATGCCGAAAACGGATATAAACCATTTTCAAGAATAAGTATAATTTAGTTAACGCTTAAACCATGGAGGCGTTTCCCCAACATTTTCACCCAAATTAGCTTTATACTAAAAGGATTTTAAAAAGCTCAAACTTTTAAATTAAATATTTTTATATTTAACCACATTTATCTATCTTAATAAATAATACAATAGCTTCGATTTCTAAAACTAAAAAGCATCATTTTATCTAAGGAGAAGAATTTTCAAAATTAAACACAGAAAAATAAATATTTTCCTAAGTATGAAAATAATGTTTTAGAAAATTGTCGCTGCTTTAATAAAGCAAATATGTGTTGTTTTAGTATAAAAATAATTAGTACAAAAGTTTGGACATTATAATCCTTTCAGTATTAAGCTATTTTAGGTGTAAAAGTGTGCGAAGTGCCCATAACCTTACGCATGGATTTGGCGTTAAACGAGTCACATTTTATTTCAAGGATTAAAAATGCTTTCAGTATGATATTACTTATAAATGGGACGCCTAAAAGAAGAAAAAAAAACACTAAAGAGGGAAACACTTATTTCCCCAATAGTGCAGGCCACACACTCAGCAATGAGATAGTAAGCTGTTACGCCTGCGATATGTATAGAATGGCGTCAACTAATACGACAAAAATGAACTTTGCTTCGATATACACTAGCCTCCAAAAGTTAAGATGCAACCAGTCTTTTTTGTCAAATTCGAAAACAAATTAACATAAAAACATAAAGTTTAGAAGAATTGTGCTTTAAACAGTTATTTATCGAATTTTACATAATTTTAACAAGCATGATATACAAATAAAGAATTACATTTTTTTTGGAAAAGTCCACTATTTGAGAAAAATAAATATTTAAATAAATTTAATAAATTTTGTGGGGAATTTTTTTTTAAATAAACGGGTTTTAATAAGGAACGTGTCCAGGCCCACTTGTAATGCATTTGGTGGCAACGACTTTACATACTGTCAATTAAGTTGTCGGACACAGGAATGGGAAGCAAAGCCCATACATGGAGCAACGTTAACGACTTCGGAGGAGGACTTATTACAGCAGTCACCTGTCTGCCGAGGTAGTCTCATAAGGTCCGATGATTGAAAAGGCCATTTCATCAACGACCCTCGTTCGGTGCGATCGGGAATTTTCATCCATTAAAATGAATTCATCACCAATAGCAATAGCATATGGTGTGAGGTGTGACATACGGAGCAAGGTCCCGATATCTCACAGCTGTCAAAGTTCCTCCATGGCACACATGGAGCATGGAGGGTACTCTGTGACCACCGGAGATATTCCAGCCCAAGTCATGACTCCACGTCCTCTATAACTGTGTCGTCTTTCAGCAATGTTGCATTGGTAGTATATGATGGTTCGTTCTCTTCAGATCAGCACACGAGCTGAATCACTCTCCAAAATAAACCGGGAATCGCTTGTGAAGAGTACAGAAGTCCATTGTTGTCTAGTCCAGGTAACGTACTCTCTTGACTAAAACAAACGGGCACTTCTGTGTTGTCGATTAAGAGGATCGTTTTGCATAGAATCTTTAATTGTGAAAACGCTATGCACCGTAGTAGCAGATATTATCATCCCTGTTGCGTTCTGATGATCTGAAATGAGCTTAGCCACAGTAGTGCTCCCCTTCCTTCGGGCCAAAAGAACTACATAGCGAATTTGTGCAAGGGTTGTAACCCGCGGTCTGGAATAATTATTCTTGATACTGAATTTTCGGATTCAAATTGATCCCAATCTTTGGACCACACTACGAGACACGTTAAGACGTCTAGCAGCATCAGTTTGTGATAACCCCCATTTCCATCAATCCGATTGCCCGCCATCTTAACGAATCAGCTAGACGACATCTCTTAGATATGGGCAACAATATTTTAGTACCAACAATTGAAGATCAACAAGGATAAAAAAAAAAATTCCCTCAAATTACAAAAGTGGGATATTCGCAGTTTTTCCGACTTCCATATAAGTGTCCAATTCTTTAAAACAAAATAGAGATAAGTATAATTGTTTCATAAGGTTTTATTGAAGTTACTTAACCCTTTCAGGGGCAAAGTACTTCAATTCGTAAAACGTTGAAAGGATTATATGAAACCATAATTTACAAATTTATTTGAAAATAAGTAAAAACTTTTCTTCGTGTACTTAATAAAAGGAAAAATTTCATTCCAAAATTCTGGTGCCAGTGTTGCATTTCGGGATTAAAATTAAGTGGTCCAAAAATGAACCACCGCACTTCAAGGGGGATCATTCATATAAACTATATTTTTTACATTTATTTTCGGTCTTTTAATAGTTTGGCGTCCAAAAACTGGTTGTAGATTAACTTTTGGAGGCCAGTGTATTAAAAATATTCAACTAAATAATTGAAATTATAATAGAGTACACATATTAGAGGTCTGCACGTGCCGAAATTCCAGGCCAGGGCCCGGTCGAACGAAAGCTATTTTAGCCCGGTCTAGTTCGATGCAAAAACTAAAAGTTCGACCCGGGCCCAGTCCGTGCAAAAATCATTAATATTAAGCCCGACCCGGCTGAATTTCTACAAAAAATTCCGATTTTTCTTAACGTACAATTAAGATTCCTTTAAAAAATATTGCATACATATGTATGCGAAAATTTTACAGTATATTTCAGACTATATGCCCGCAAGCCGTATAATGCAGAATAGCAACATTAATGATCACTTAGTCTCTTATATATTACATTCAAATAAAGACTCGTTAAAAAATAATAATATAGTTTAGAATAATCTAAATCGAATAGCCATCATGATTCTATTCATGATGGCTATTCGATTTAGATTATATCCGTAAGCCATTGTAATTGTAGCCTTGCCATATAAGAGTGAGAGAATGCTAGACTGGATATCGTCCGGATGGCTTAAATGGTAAAGCACTTGGTGCGCTATACCAGGGGATCCGGGATCGATCCCCAGTCAAGACATTTTTTCACTCTATCGGCTGTACGCTGTTTAGTAAAGTGGTTATTAACATCCTTTGAATTTCATTAATTTTTTGCTGCGTAATTTCAGCTCTGCTGAAAAATCAATTCGTATAAAATAGTCACCGATCTGGGTTTAATTTGTCTCATGTATGCCAACGATGTTGTGCTCATGATTGACGTTCCATCTCGTGCTACGAGGATATAAGAATGAGATAATGTTAGACTGGATATCGTCCGGATGGCTTAAATGGTAAAGCACTTGGTGCGCTATACCAGGGGATCCGGGATCGATCCCCAGTCAAGACATTTTTTCACTCTATCGACTGTACGCTGTTTAGTAAAGTGGTTATTAACATCCTTTGAATTTCATTAATTTTTTGCTGCGTAATTTCAGCTCTGCTGAAAAATTAATTAGTATAAAATAGTCACCGATCTGGGTTTAATTTGCCTCATGTATGCCAACGATGTTGTGCTCATGATTGACGTTCCATCTCGTGCTACGAGGATATAAGAATGAGATAATGTTAGACTGGATATCGTCCGGATGGCTTAAATGGTAAAGCACTTGGTACGCTATGTCAGGGGATCCGGGATCGATCCCCGGTCTGGACGTTTTTTTTCACTATCGGCTGTACGCTGTTTAGTAAAGTGATTATTAACATCCTTTGTATTTCATTAATGTTTTACAGCGTAATTTCAGCTCTGCTAAAAAATTAATTAGTATAATAATGAAAAATATTTTTTTTTAAGTCCAGCGCCTCCTTAAAACTACGAAAATGCGGTCATCAAATATTTTCAAAGATTTATATATATATATATATATATATATATATATATATATATATATATATATAACCATAATAAAGACTACTACATTATATATGTATATGTTTCTGGAGAATGTCGACTTTCACCGGTGAATGTCAACAAACACATAGTCGCTTGGTGTATGTCCGAAATATTTGCTAAATACCCTTATTTCTGACTTACACCGGTAAATGTCGACATTCACCATGCACTAATGGTAAATGTTAAACATGTCCGAGATTTATATTTTTTTCTCCGTAATTCAGTCGAGATAAATTTTTCGCCTCTCTTTCTGAGAGGAATCACTAAGAACATAAAACACACAGTACATTCAAAATGAGAAAGGAAAAAAATAGGAGTTAAAAACTTACTTAATTATACAGTACATTCAAATGTCAAATTGCGCCAAATTGAAACTTTGCCCCGGGCGCAGTTTTCTCTTCGTACGGTCCTGCTCAAAAACTATGTTACCAAGGAAAATTGCTTATGGTTTTCCTGCAAGGCTTAAATAAACTCTACTATCCCTAATTTTTTCATAATTTTAGTTTCAGTAGATTCGGAAATAAACGGAAGAGGGGGGGGGGCATATTTTTGCAATGCATTTTCGACGATATCTCTGACAATATATAATACCTAAATTTAAATCAAATATATTTTTGAGTTCGGTATTATGAGATCTTTCACACAATATATAAAAAGAAAACTTTTTTTTTTTTTCAAGTAACTTAATTAGGCCCCTAATTTTTTTCCTAAACATATTTGTGTATGGCTAATAATTTGAAAATATCTGGGTTAAAAGGCTTTATAACTTTCCCGCAAGGGAGAAAGAGTTTCAAGCTCCTCTCTTTTCGACCTCCACCAGAGCATATCTGTGATTGTCGACATACACCGGTGAGGGTCCGAATGTACAAGAATGTAATGAAATATTCGATCTTTCACCGACGTATTTGGTGTTTGTTGACATTCACCAATTTCGGTCTTTCACGGTAACATATATAATCATAATAGAGACGATTTTATAATTCATGATACACAAATCAGGGGGAAAATGAAAGATGAAACTCATATCTGTCATGAGAAATTATCAACAAATGAAAATGAAGAAAAAAATATTAAAACTATAATAAAATTATCAAGCCTAAATTACCAGAGATTTCACAAAACATGCACGATTTCATCTTTGCACGAGCAATAATAAGCTTAAAAAGATGCGATTTGGGCTATCGTAGTATCGTACATATAAAACCACAAAAAATGGCCGAAAAAATGGCAACATACAAAATGGGGCTTATTTAAGTATATTTGCGAATATAATTTAGAGCTGCGTGCATGTGACGAGACAAGCATGCCTGAATTGCATGATTACAAGGTTTGTATTTATTTATATATTAATTATTAATATATATATATTAACTATTAATATTTATAGACGAATAAATATAATAATGAATGTATATATTTATAAACCTTTTGTCAAATGTTGATTTCTTTGGAATTTGAGATACTGATATTGTGAGCGAAGTTTTAAATAAACTGTGTTTAGGAAAAGAAAGAAAATAAAAGGCGGCCTTCATTTTTTAGCAAAAGCGCAAAAAGGAATCGCAAAGATTTCGTCCATTTTACTTTGCGGCTGGCGAATCTTAGTGACAAAGTTAAATGACATTCCTCGCTTCCAGCAATCATCTTGTTTTTCATCGATTAGAGAAATTCATGTAGGAGGGCGGATGATTCTTTCACTCTAGTTAATCCGTTATGTTGACATTTCTTTAAGTATGTAAATTACTCGGAAACACTTGCTCCCGAAATCTTAGAGAAGCAATGTGAAACATTTCATAAAGTTTTAGGAAACTTGCTTTTTTTTTTTAAATAATATGTTTATCTCTGTATAATTAAACAGATTTTGTTTAATCGATAATAAATTTAAGGGATTACGGGAATTTTTCGGCTTCGAAAAATACATTTTTTTACCCATCTTCTGAATGTCTGACATTTCGTAAATGCTCTCTCGAAGCCGTTTTTAATTTTATTTTTAATTTAAACACATATAGGAGTTATGGCGTATTTTGTCGCACAGTGTACGAGCAAGCAGTTGTTGCAAAGCTTTAAACGCGACTTTCTCAAACAATAATTTCTAAGTTGGTACCCAAAATACATCGGCAACAGAGAACAGATTTTCTTGTTTTATTATTATTACTTATTTATTTATTTATTTATTTATCAAAGCTATATATACATTTCCCTAGTCCTCTACAGATGCTTTTATTTTAATGCCTTGTTTTTTATAAACAAAACAAATCGGATATTTTGTAGAAAACTGATACATTAAGTTTGATAATTCACTAGTTGTTGTTGTTTTTTAATACAAAATTAAATATACATATATAGTTCAAGAATTAGACAACTACATGTATTTTTGTGTGCTTTTTGTTTCATTGTTTTCAGATGAAACCACCCAGAGAAATATTTTGTTAGATTAGGATTTTAATTAAGGAAGATTTTAAACATAAACTAACAGACAAATTTTTATTAATGAAAGAGGAAAATTAAAAATGTCATAACTGGAATATTCTTTAACTAGGATTTTCGGATTCGTTAATAGAAATTTTATTTGGCTTAGAATTTGCATTACAAAAACTATTTTTTTTTTTTTTAATCCAGCTAGTTTACATTTTAAAATGCAAAACTTGTTTTGAATCAATGAGTAAAGATATTTAGCCATTGCAGCCAACCTTTGTACTTTTTCTTACAGCTAAAATTTAATAGTGAATTTTGACTTAATCGCCGATATCTGCAATTAAATAAGACGAAATAGTGGTATTAGAAAAACGTAAAAATTGTCAGCTATGTATTTAGTTCCTTTTTAATACCTATCCCGTACAAGACTATTTTGACCAAAAGAAATAAAACGGTTCCTTTACATTTGGATGCATTGATTCCGAAAACAGTTATCAATAAATAGAAAAATCAACTGATATACATTAATAATTGAATAAAACATACAATACAATTAATTATAACTCAACCGTTTTAAAAAGGGTCATTTTACCGAAATAGACCGAGAAACCACGATAAATGCTTGTTTACACGCTGGAGAGAAATTCAAAAGTATTTCAAATCTACGGCTAATGAAAAAGCATGATAAAATTTATTTATTTTTAAATCAAGACTAATACAGTAAAACCTCCATAACGGACACTCCCGAATAGCGGACACCTCTATTTAACGGACACTTTTCAAATCCCCACTCCCAAAATCTAAATTTTTGTATGTTTAACCTCTGAATAGCGGACATTCCGAATAGCGGACAGTAGTTTTGGCGATCGAGGATGAAAAATGATTTTTTAACGAGAAAGAAAATGGGAAAAAAAAGTAAAACGCCTCGAAATTTATCAAGTCAATGTGTGACAAATTTTTTGACCACAGATAAATGTAGGGGGCGGTTTCTCGAAAATCCCCAATGGCCTGGGGAATCCCCCAATATCGTATGTATTTTGTATCGATTACTGTTTGATTCTTCAGATTCAATTGACATATACAATATTCAAAGCTTCAAAATATGTTAAAGCCATTTTTATTGTTTTCTGAATAGATTGCGTTCTGCGTATTCTGAATTTCGTGTCTTGTTTGTGATTAATGTTTCGAGAATGACCTCAAAACGAAAGCGATTTACTTTAAAAGAAAAAATTGAAATTGTAAATGTAAGTGAATCTGAAAAACAGAAATAGAGTTTACGGATACTTGCCGAATGTTTTAAAATAGGTAAGACACAAGTGGGGAGAGATTTTACGAAATAAAGAATTTGTGGATTATTAACTCTAACGAGAACACCAAAAATGTGAAATTGAGGTATACTGATTCCATTGAAATTAATTCTATATTTCTGAATTGGTTTACTTCACTTCGTTCAAACAAATTCCTATCAGTGGGCCTTTTATTCAGGAAAAGGTTTTAAAAGTCGCCAAAGAACTCGGTTTACATGATTTTAAGGGTTTGGGTAGATGGCTGAAAAAGTTCCTGTCTCGGCACATCTCTTTCAAGACAATATGTGGAAAAGCAAAATCTGTAGCTCTGAAAAAAGTGGAGGATTGACATAAATAACTGGAATCAATTTGTGAAGTTTATGAGGAGAGAAACATTTTTAATGCCGATGAAAGCGGACTCTTTTTCAGAAATTTTTCGAATAAGACTTTGTGTTTTAAAACGGATGGCTGTATCGGCGAAAAAATGACAAAAGAGCGAATCACTATTTTATTATGTTGCAATGTATTACGGGTAATTTAAATTCCTCTTATAGTTCAAAAATCTCTGAAACCCATGTGCTTCTCAAAGAACATCCAATTTAAAAAATTTGGCGCTATAGAGCGAATAAAAAAGCGTGGACAACCAGTTTTTTAGTGATTAAATGGTTAACATCCTTTGATAATAGGATGAAAAAACAAAGAAAAGTTCTCTTGGTTTTGGACAGTGCAGCTTCTCATCCAAAACATTTTAAAATGGACATTTTAAATTTAGGTTTATCCTCCCTCCCCCCCCCCCCCCCCACCCCAAAGACAACTTCCGTATAACAGCTGCCAGCCTTTTGATGAAGGCGTTATACACAGTTGTACAGCCTGGTAGAGAAAGCTTTTATTAAGCCATATTCTTTCGAAGTTTTATTCTACGAATACAGTTGAGAACAGACTAAAATTAGTAAATGTTCCCGATGCTTTCAAATTCGTATTTCTTCAGCTGTAAAAAACATATAAACGGAATGCGTGCGACAATGTTTCAGAAAAACAGGCTTTATATTAAAAGAAAATGAAACACTTATTTCCGATAGAAATGAAGAACTATCGCAATAAGTGAACTAATGAAATGGATCAGCAGTTTAGAAATGCCGAAATGTCCATCAACATTGATGATGACCTACTGAAAAAGAATCAGTTGACTTAGGCGATTATATTCCTTCAGAATCTTCGACAAAAGCTCACTCTATTAGTGATATGAATCAGATACTGAAACCAGGGGATGTTTCCGGCAATATCAAGAATTTCCAAGAAGCGGCAAAACACAGTTAGCAGTTTTTCCAAAGAAAGATGATTCAGAAGGATTAAAACTACTGATAGCATTAAAACGTCACACAGAAAAACTAATTACATGCAATCGCAAGCAAAAGCAAACATTTGTAACAGATTTTTTCCTTAATAATGTAATAAACAGTGGAAAAATGTATGTACAATTTCAGTTTTTCGGTTTTCAGTTCGGGTTTCAGTTTTATTGCTTAAAAGAGTCTTTTTAATTTCAGATTAATCATTTAATAGAAGTTCTCGGACATATAAAAGCCAATTAATGAACCGTTAAGCATTTCTTAGCGATTTTGTGAATATCTGAAGTTTTCCCAATAGCGGACACCTCCGAATAGCGGACAATTTCTGCGCTCCCGAGGTGTCCGTTATTTAGAGGTTTTACTGTATTAATATAACATGTTGTTAAAACATTTTTTTTTTTTTTTTTTTTAATATCTCTGATAATTATAGTCTTCAGTCCCGAATTTGAAAGAAATATATTATTTATTTTGCATCAATTTTTCAAATTAATAATTTCCTTTCCAGCATCGAACTTAATTGATAACGCATAATCATTTTATTTTTTCATTTCACAGACATTTTTTAACGAATTTTTATTTTATTTTACTAGGGAAGAGCATACAAGCTCTGCAGCAAATTGAGCTGACCGCGTCAATTTGCAAACATTCATTTGATGTCGTCAAGGAGACATTGATAATTTCTAATTTTGAATAAACATTAAGATTACTTAGCTATCGAAAGATAGTTCATGTAGGAGGGTGGATGATTCCTTCACTCTAGTTAATCCGTTATGTTGACATTTCTTTAAGTATGTAAATTACTCGGAAACACTTGCTCCCGAAATCTTTAGAGAAGCAATGTGAAACATTTCATAAAGTTTTAGGAAACTTGCTTTTATTTTTAGTAATATATTTATCTCTGTATAATTAAACAGATTTTGTTTAATCGATAATACATTTAAGGGGTTACGGGAATTTTTCGGCTTCAAAAAATACATTTTTTCCCCCCATCTTCTGAATGTCTGACATTTCGTAAATGTTCTCTCGAAGCCGTTTTTTAAAATTTAAACACATATAGGAGTTATATGACTCCAGCATTTCAAAAACTTGACTTTTCATACTTGCCATAAGCTTTTGACGCGTTTCAAACTCTATGTTTAGAGTTGGTTTGAATGTTTTTCCTGCCTACATCTCAAAATTCGACTCCTATACGATAGAAGATGCTGCCATTGGCACCAACCAATTTTAGTTTCACCGCATTGATAATGAAACAATGTAATCCGTATTAATCCTAGCTAAGTGCTCGGTGAACTTCTCAAAAGTTCAACTCCTATGCGATAGCAAAGTTGCCAGTAAAACACCACCGGATTTTTATTTGTTCACCGTATTGACAGCAACAACATATATCTGCAACAGCTCTGGTAAAGCTCTTGGTTGTCAATGACTACGGCTAAAGTTACAGCCACACATAACATCCTAGCATAGAAAATATCTCCTCATAAACAGATTTTTCAAGATGAAAACGGTCGAAAACGGCACCGTGTGATAGTTTACCTCTCGTAACTTCGGCAATGACGAACTTATTTCTGTTTGTAATCCCTTACTATAGATATAAGCTCGAATTCTAGCAATCAGTTGTTTTCAGTTCTTGGCCTTTGCGTTACTTTTAATAACACTTAGCAGCGATTACTCGCCAAATGTTCCGCTTGTTGCTTGCAATTGCAGGTTCCGTTTCGTTCCGCTTTGGAAACAACCCTACTTGCAGCACCAAAGTGCAGCTCTAAGCAAGCGAGAGGCAATTGGGACTTAAAAAGTGCACCAATCGCAGCTGTCGGTACAGGAAAATTGTCCCTTTAACTAATGCTAAAGTGCAAATTGAAGTCATTATTTATTGCAAACGTGTTTGAAAATGCTAGATATTCAAATTCGGATAAATTTTACCTTTTCATATAAACACAGAACACCAATATCGCATGAAATATGAAATTGTGCCAAAAAATAATCATTATGAACAAATTAAAAATACATGTAATGCAACGGGCTTCCACGGGATTTTCCTGAAGCGAGAAGTTATATCTTTTCTCCATCAGATGGCGTATTCGAGCTCTTGAATTCTCAATAGTATATTTTTCAGATCGTGATTGAAACTTTACAGTAGGCAAACAGGAATCATTCATGGCCACCCCTTTTTGTGCTAACTTTTCAGTCAACAAATCTTAGCTGTTTAAAGTGTGGAAAAACAGATTCATTTGAAACACGCGCGAGTTTTAACGTTAAGTCTTATGGCACACATGATCTATAATTATTTCTCAAAGACATCAAATTTTGAGATATCAGGGGTCTGGCCAGACTTTTCTCTCGGGGTCCCGTTTTTGTAAAATTGTGAATAGTTCTTTTATACTTGTGAAAAATCAAGTCTTAATTTTGTGAATTTGAAATTATCGTTATATTCAGGTTCTTGTTTACACATTTTTAACAAGGTCCTTTACATACCTAAAAGCTAGATAATTGGTTCTTTGGTAACTTCAGCTGTTTTATGACAGGTCAGATTTTACTTTAAAAGGATTAAATTTGTGAAAGGTTCGGTTTGGAGATGGAAAAGTTTTGTGAAAAGCTTACTTTTAAGATATAGAATTTTGTGACGGGTCCTGTTTTAAGACAAAAAAATTTTTTTAATAGTCCTGTTTTAAATTGAAAAAGTTTGTGAAGGGTCCTTTAAAGGTCCCAATCTTTTCCTAAACAGATTTCTGGATATAGAATAGTATCTAAACAATACGAATTTAATACCAGGGGTCTGTCCAGACTTTTCGCCCAGCGAAAAAGGGAAGTGTGAAAGGTACAATTTGGAGAGGGAAAAGTTCTGTGAAAAGATCTATTTTCATAACAAAGAATTTTGTGAAGGGCCCTGTTTTAAGGTGAAAATTTTTATGAATGGTCATGTTTGGAAATGAAAAATTTTGTGAAGGATCCTGTTTGGAAAAGAAAAAAATGTGAAGGGTTCTCCAATTCTTTCTTAAACAAATCCTTAAATACAAGAATAATAGAAATTTAAAAAAAAAATCTTTTTGGAGACACCTGGTACCTTATCTAGTGCGAAATTGTATTCAAATCATCTGTTCACAAATTTTCAACTAAAAGCACTAACACCATCAATATTTTAACGTAATTTCTGCAAAGGAAGCAAATTATCTACGCACCCTCATCTCTTTAAATTTCGTGAAATGTAGAATAATCCACTTAGTCATCACGAATTGACAATCGATTTCATTCGACATTGTTCAGCAGAAACCGAATAACTCAAACGGATCGCACTCTAATGAACATTTTCTCTCGAAAGACTCCCAAAAAAGTAAAAGGTTTACAGAAAATGAAGATTCAGCTGAGCGACTGATTGATTCTGGAATTCCACGAACCACTGAGTGGGGGCACATTAGCCACAGGAGAAAGTATTCAAAGTTTCAAGGGCCACTTGTGGAACATTAATTTAAAGAACTTAAATTATAAATATTTCAAATATTTCTTTTTAAGATTTTTTTTTTCGTTCAAAATTTAGTTCAAATGATCTCTGCTAACAAGTTAGAAAGAAAAAAAAAATATATATGGAGGATAAAATTTGCTGAAGCGAGTAGTAGATAGAAAGTAAAGTTTTCTAAAAGATTTAGAAGGGAAAAAAAAGTGAAGAGATGAAATACTTTCGCTCAGTTCTCTGATGACATGAATGCATAAGAGAACCGCATTCAATAATCTGGAAAATAGAAAAAGTAAAAGGCAATGTTTGAAACAGCCAAAACACTAAAAGGTTTTATTGAAATTTTAGTATAAGATGGCTACAGATTGTTTTTCTTTAAAATATTAATATTTTTCATTTTTATTTTTACAATAGCAGACTCTCAAAAAAAATATTCTGAAAATTTCAACAAGTAAATTTGCCAGCCAAGAAAAATTATCTAAAAATATTCGAAGAAAATTTCCACTGCGATAATATTTTTCCCCAAATAAAACACTTAATACTTTCCTAATTAAAACTCTTAATATAACAATTTTCACGATTTAATAATTAGTTTTAACAAATATTAAATCATTGCACCATTCTTTAAAACCAGTACTATAACCATGTTTCATTGCATAATAATCATAATTAAAAATTAGTTTGTCCAGACTTGGTAAAATCTATGATTTTTACCAGAAATCATGAACTTTAACAATTTCTTACGGCTGTGAAATAGTTCAACTGCTCATAGCTCTACACGAGCTGGACCAACACCGGCTCTATTACAGATAGCTTAATAGAGCCGGTGTTGGCTGGACTCGGGCAATGAATAAAAATGGAAAGCCAACTTCACAGGCAAGAGTTTTTCTTTCTTTTTAAATGATTTTTAACACTTTCCAACATAGTTGAAAAGTGTTTATGAATTCGGTTTGTCTGTCTGTCCTAGCTCTAACTCTCGTAAATATACACGGATTGCCATGAAATTTTTATACATTATTGAATTTTATTATAGAATGTTCGGTATTGAAAATGAAGTGTGTAGCATTAATAGTTCATTTAAAGGGAGACACAAAAGAATTCCATTACATTATGGTCTATAGGGAAAAATAGTTTGCGGTGCATTTTATTGATGTTACGATATTTCAAACATGATGAAATTATGGTGCATTACTGAGGTGGACTACAGCATGCTTAAACTTTTACCGAAGTATACAATTAGTAGCATTTATAGTTCAATTACAAAGACGTACAAAATCATTCCTTTACATTATGATCTATGGCAGCCATACTCAACCTTTTTTCCGCACGGCCGCAGCACACTATACTTATATAATAATGTAAAAAAATAGTTAAAATAGAAACATAACAAAGTAGCATAACAAAGCAGCGTCACAAAATACTATAGTTAGCTTACTATACTATATACTTATTATATACCTTCAGGTATATAATAAGTATAAAACAAGATAATAAAATACTGCAAAATTTTTAAATTTTAAAGATTACAAAAAACAAAAACAGATTTTATTTAATAAATTTGATTTTGCTCAATACAAAAGCTTTATATCTTTTCAAAATGTGGAAATATATAGTTGAAATTTAATTAATTTGAAATAGTATTTGTTTAGTGGTGAAGATTAAAAAATATATACATCTCTGTCATGCAAATAGGACAATGTAAGAAGGTTTTCACTAAGCAAATGACGTACTTTTAAATTAGGACTGGGAAGATTTTGTCTTCCCATTAAAACATATAAAACAACGATGAAGATCTTAAATACCTTTCTTCTCTTTTATATATGGATTAAAGATTGCATGTCTCGGGCGGCAAGTAAAAGGTCGTCGAGCCACATGCGGCCCGCGGGTTGATTATGGCTGATCTATGGGGGAAAATCGTTTGCGGTGCATTTTGAACATGTTATGATACTTGAAACATAATGAAATTTAAAAGGATCATTAAGGTTCACAACTTATTTTCTATAGATTATGGGGTGCGTAGGACTTATCGTCATGTACAGGGACGCGCAAGAGAATTCGGTTAAATGTCTGACTATGATCGGTCATTGCTAGAAGTGCTCTTTCCGCTGTGATATCCGATTTTATGCAATTTTTAGTGTGTTAAGAGTTGTTTACAAATTTTGTAGATTATATACAGGGCTGCACGAAATATTTCAAATATGGGCAGCCATTGCTGAAAATGGATTTTCACTGAGTTGTGTATTTTTTCAATTGCTTATTTAGATATCTCATTTCATCGTATGAAAAAATTTAATTTCTTAATAATATTCTGTTAGTGTTGGAAAGTGTTTCATAATCTATGTCGGATGCACGATTTTTCATTCTTGTTTTAAACTTATTTTTAGAAAGAATTGCATACCAGTGGCGTTATCAGGTTTGAAAAATACTTACTTATAAAAATACACATTTTTTTCAAAAAAAAAAAAAAAAAAAGGCATTTTTTTACCCACAAACTCGAAATAAATTGACCGGGGAAGGGGTTAAAACCACTGAACTGAAATTTAATAGTAGACTGGTGATCATTTTGGATTCTAGGCTTCTAGGTGTCGTTTTCCGCGAAAGAAAAAGAAAAGGGGAGGGGGATAAAAGAAATTACCTCAAGAGCTTTTTTTTTTAATAAAAGAGCTTTAAATGCATCATGTGGTGGAATCGTCATCAATGAGCTAAATCCGGGTACTGGGAAATCACAAGGTCATTGCCGGATATAGCAAAGATATGTGACAAATTTTCCTGGTAAAATAATTAGTTTTCTGTCTTCAGGATATATCCCGCTCGATGAAAGATAGTCATATTCTTTTCACTGATTACGTTTTGCTCAAGTTATTTAATATATATGCAAATACTCGCAGATAACGATATTTGTACAGCAAAAATATTTTTTACTAATTTTATATAAAACAGCAACCTTTTACTATTGCCTTAAACTGTATTTTAGGGCCATACATGAGATGAGAAGAACTTTATTCATATTTTATGGTGATGTAATTTTAAACAGTATCTATTTAGTCTCTATTTTTAAAGAATAAAAGAGTGTGACTTTTAGACATATGAATGAGGTTAAAAGCCTACACTAGTCACGTGAAAACACACGTAAGCTAATGTTAAACCTATGGGAGCGTTAATTTCAATTTTCTCATTTACATTCCAATATTTTAATTAATTAATTTTTATTTATGTATTTATTTTTTTGGCACAGGGTAGCTGAATAAACCGGGCCCCTTCTTACTCTTTTTTTTTTTTTTTTTTTTTTTTGGTTGCAGTTGTTTTGTCTCACACGGAAATGTCCCTAACTCGGAAATTTAAAATATATATATATATATATATAACTTTGGTGATATCTGATATGTAATATGCACTTTTTTTTTTTTTTTTTTTTGCCCAAACTTATTTTTCACTTTCTTAATTATTCTAATACTTGAGATAAAATGCTGTTTTCCCAATATGTTGAAACTTTTTTTTTTTTCTAATTTCATCTTTTATTATATATATATATAGTTAAAATAAAATCAAATGTGTGAAAAACTAAGAAAGAAACAGTATAAAATTCAAATAAAATTATACTACAAAATTAATTCCAATAAGATGAAAATCAACTATGAATAACTTATGGATTCGTCAGAGAAGCATCATAAGTATAATTCATAGGATATGTTATTTCCTGAAATATTGTCAGCATTACGTATATATATAACAATCATTAAACGCATTAATTTTGTCCTTTTATTTTTCCAACAACGATGTCTATTTTTTTTTTTTTTTTTTTTTTTTTTTGTGATTTT
This sequence comes from Maratus michaelseni, assembly GCA_963931845.1. NCBI lineage: Eukaryota > Metazoa > Arthropoda > Arachnida > Araneae > Salticidae > Maratus > Maratus michaelseni. The sequence continues at coordinate 131,709,629 of OZ007599.1, forward strand.
AAATGGATATTTTTTACACAACCATTTCAAAAAAATTTCACGTTTTTGTATGTTGGTCATATTTTTCTCTCGTTGAAAGTTTTTATATTCATTTTTTAAACCAAGTTTTGCGTTTGGTCATTTGTTTTAAGAAAGGCTAATTACGGCAAGAGCAGCTCGAGGGTATATTGTACCCTGAGGCACTTTTTTTCATTGAAAAAAGGTGTCATCGAAAGTTTCATCGTAAAAATAAAAGAATATTTTTAAAACGTAAGGAGACGCCCCTAGATTCTACCAAGTGTGCCTAAGCCTAGAGCCGACATTGTCAATGCATAGCATTTTTGAGAAAGAAAATATATATTCAAATGACCCATAAGCACCAAACAGTCAGTCGCTTGACATCATGGCACTTCGCACTCCCTTTAGAGAGAGCCCAGAATAAAACGATAAAGGGAAAAGTCGATAAGACCTATTTTTCATCTACGACATTAGTCTATATATACCCATTGTTTTTAGAACACTTCTGATGTCCCTTTATCGAATTTTTGGATACATATTTTACATTCGTATAGTCAGAATTTTGACGCTGATATAACAAGGTTTTTTTTTTTTTTTTATCATGATCATAAATTTAAGTCATTCTGCCAATTTATACTTTTTTACATATTTAGTTTTTTTCTTTTCTCTCTCATACAGTCATCTATTCTCCAAAATATGTTATTCGAAGATTTCAAAAAATAAACGACAGTGGGCCGAAAGAAAAACACTACTGAAAATGTTCCAAATCTAAAAATTAAACTACCTTCATAAGCATGAAAAATAAAATTGAAGTACCAACGTGCGTTAATTCTAAATATATCACTTAAAGTATGTATTCGAAATTTGACTGTTGTCAGAAGTTCTTGAAAAAGAAAAATATTTTGACTGTATCATAGGGAAAATCAGATCTTATCAAACTTATTGCCCATTAGTGAAATTTTAATACTTAAACAGTATCATTCAGTTCTCAAAAAAAAAAAACTTCCGGTAATACTTTAAAATAGAAGATAGTTTTATGCCGCTCTAAGATCTCATCTAGACTAGACTAAGAACCCATCTAGAGCAGGGATCTGTTTAGAAAGAAATTGGGTACTTTAAAGGACCCTTCACAATTTTTATCATTTCAAAACAGGACCCTTCACAAAATTATTTTTATTAAATATAAAACATAATAAAACTTTCTCCTCTCCAAACTGAATCTTTCACAAATTTAATCATTTAAAAGTAAAATCTGATCATTTAAAATTAAAGGTTCCCAACCTCTTTTCTCTCACGCACCCCATGCTTAGATTTTCATTTATGCATACTTTTTACACCCTTTCCAAATATGTTTGTTTTCGTTCATTAGTAATGTTCTTATGCTAGTTTCTAAAATGTTAGATGCAGTTCTCTTCAGAATTATAATTTTCAACCACTTATCCATTTTGAACCACAACACGATATCAAAATAAAATCACTCAAAACACTTAATATTAGCTAAATATTTCAAATTAAGCACTCACAAAGAAGGGATAAAGCTACACATATTGATACAAGTTAATGAGTTTATGGTGATCAGTCAAACACTAAACTGATGGCCTGCTTTCAAATGGGTTTTAAATGAAATCGTCGAAACCAGAAGGCCTGATACGATTCATGTGTTTGCTAGTTACAGGGAGATAGAGAGATTATTCTTATTTCTATCTCCATGGCTAGTTATTTCAAGAATTACTAGAAAGAACAACAAAAGAAGACATATGTGCGAAATCGCAAGATGTTATTAGGAGTGGGCGGAGATAATAGCGACATATGATCAATCAGCTATACTAAGTTTAGGCATTTTCCTTCATTTTATGCAAATAGCCTATTTTGCTTTTACACAAGTCTCTCTTAGTAAACGAAATGTTTAGTTTTATTTTTCTGTTTCCATTTTAAGTTTTATTTTTTGCGTTATTCGCAATTACCAATGTAATTTTTGCGTACCCCCAGGGGTACTCATATCCCCCAGCTGGGAACCGCTGATCTACATGATATTTTCCGACACCAATATGAAGGCATCGAGTTATGTATAAGTCGCCTTACTTCCAATGTAAAATTTCAGGGTCTCTCTTCACTACAGATATTATACAGATGCCATTGAACTCGATTTTGAGAAACTTTTATGTCTGTTTCGGCCATTTTTGGAAATAACAAAGATGTTTTTTATAAGCATCTTCAGAAAGAGCACTTAAAACTCTTACAACAGATTAGAAGCTCTCTCTTTTCGCAGGAGTAAATAATTAGGAGCACTTAAGATCCAAAACATTTAAAAACAGACCATCAATTACAACGGCATGAAAGAAGAGACATATTAGTTTCTAAAACTAAATTACAATAAAACACATCAGTTGAGCTGTTATTTTGGGTACAGCACTTACATAAATTTGAGATGAAACGGAAAAAAATTACACGCATATGCAATAAACCCATGACGATAACGGTGTCTTCTAAGAATAAGCTTGAAGTTTTTATTTTCTTAAGAGAGTAAACATCCCCTTTAAGGAAATGAGATGGGCGAACTTTAAAAGCTGGATAATATATATAGGCGATCTCATCAGTGAAAACCGTTTTAAGCACTAATGCAGTTTAAAATTATTCATATCTAACTAAATGTCGCGTTCGGCAATTTAGAATAAACACGCAAAACTACTTATTTAAAAATATTTTTTTTCTTCTTTTACAATTTATATTTTTTATTTCGTTCTTTTAAGTTTTCCATTTAACACCGAAAAATATTTTTATTTTTCAATTTTTTAAAAATATTTAACACTATTGTTTTTTACTTCTTCATACGCAGAATAAACAACCACAGTATAATAAAATATCGTGCAAAAAAAAAAAAAAAATATGATGATGAAGAAAAGAAAGATAAAGTAAAAATTAAGAATTTATCTTACTTTATTTCATTTAAAAGATCAAAAACATGTGAAAAATAGATTCTTTAACAGATAATCAATACTCTACGATCCAGCCTGTAGAGAGCCCAAAAGAAAAAAACATGTTCCCCCCTTTATGTATCTCCTAACCTGCCAAATAATAAAAAAATAAGTTATGCTACTGCAACAAAACATTAAAAGTTTGTGCGGATTTTTGACGATAACGTATTTCCAAACATGGCTTAAATTTTATATTTCAGTAATAATTTGATATTTTTACAGATTTCAAATTGCAAGTACCTAGTCAAGATAATATAAGATATTCTCTTGAGAAAAAGCTTTGAAAATTGGAACAAATATTTAGCCATACTTTTGAAATATATTGGCCATTTTTTTATTTATATTTTATTTCAAAACTGTTTTCCATCTACCATCACAAACATTTAAAGTAATCACTAGATAATCACAAATAATAAGTGGTATGAAATGATTGTCTCTATTAAAAGAAGAAAAATAAAAATCTCATAGAACAGGATGTGACGAACCAATGGCACGCGCGCCCGAGGTAGCACGTACAACAATTTCTGAGGCACGCGAAATAGTTAAATTTGATTTTATAGATAAAATGCTTTTTTTTTTGTTATTAAAAAATTAATTTTATTTAACACGTACAGCAATTATTTTTGCATGTACTATGAACATTTTAGAAAATTTTATTTTTATGTGATACTATGCAGCGTTTACGGCATTTAACTATTTTGCATTTTTATATGAATTTAAAAAGCTTTATTTCTTCAAATGAATTTCATAAGGCAGTCGTTGCAAAGATGAAAAAAAAAAAAGACAAGTGGGCCAAATTTTGCTATGAATATTACAACAAAATATTGAATCAGGGTATAAAGCATTCAAGCCTTCTCCATCGAATGCACAATAGAAAAAATCGCCTTAATAAATTATTAATACATTTCTTAATGAAATTTGAATTATTATTATTAACTAGATGTTGGCGTAACAATAAGGTAAAAATACTAAAAAAAAAATAATAATAATAATAATTTTTTTCCCCAGCTATTATTTATTAAGTGCCACTTAAATTAATAATATTTCCTAATCAAAATTTCATTAAATTAATAGCTGATTCCAATATACAGACTAATTACATTTTATTTTTTGTTCTTAGTTATTTAATGCATAAAACCAGGGTTCGTAAATATCATACTTTCGAAAATATCCGATATTTTCAAAATAGTCAACTTATTGCCGATTATAAATGTTTTCAGATTTAATATAAATTACAAACTAAAACATATTGCACTTAACATGAAAACTTAATGAAACAAATACTCTAAAATGTCTCATTTTTTCTACTAAATTGAACACAGAAACAATTTGCTTTTTACACTCATCGAGATAAAATATAGGATTCAGTGTCAAGTATCATAAAAAAAACTGTTTTATACAACAAAATTTTAACTACAAAATATTTTTTTATTGAAATTTTTGAACATAAATGTAAGCTTGTTTGCTTTTTCAATCCCTAACTTGTGCAGTTTAAACTACTAAAACCTGAAACGATTCTTTCTAAAGAAGCTGTAAATAACCGATTACCTAAATTAGACAGTTTATCTTTAAATGGCTGTTCTAAGTGGATATTGTCCCACATAATTATTGGTTCTACATTTAAAAATTCAGCTTCAAAAATAAAACATGGATTTTTTTTTTTTTTTTTTTTTTTTTGGGGGGGGGGGGGGGGGGGATTAAAAAAGTCATTGACAGAGGCAAAAGTTCTTTACCTACAAAATGACATTGTCAATAAAAGTTGAAAAATTCATTTACACTTGTTTTGACTGAAAATATCATATATAATGATATTTTTAAAATAAATATCAATATATGAAAATATCAAACATCATGAAAGTTTGAAAATAAATATCGGATATATACTATCATGATATGTATCCATTGATATATACACCCAACCCTGCATGAAACCGACTGATTCTATTAAGCAGCAGCAAATGCTGCAACACTTTTTATGTAAAACTTTGACACATTACAGTGTTGATAGATATTATTTGTGAACTTTTGGTCCACGCGTGAAAAAAGGTTTGCCATCCCTGTCCTAGATTGCTGCAGTATCACACAAAAGCTACTATTGACAATAGATAATTAAAAATTTTTTAATACAGTGTGCAACAGTGAAATTTTGCAGGGTGCTTCATAAACTGTTTTGACAAAATGAAAGAAGGGACTAGTTCAGAAAAAGAAAAAAATATTTTAAAAAACACAATGAAAAAAAAATGCAGTTTAAAACGAACTAAAATGAAGAGAAAATCAAGTTAAATTTCCCATCACAATAAATTTACTATTTAATAAATACACACAATAAATTTAATATACAGGTAATGCTAGGATTTTTTCCCCCTTAAAATAAGCATATCCTTTCTCAGCAAGATGATGAAAAAATTAAACAGGAATCTGTCAACAATGAACAAGACGTTATAGAAGGGAATCGCCATTTGTATTCCTATCAAATACTAAAAGGATAAACCCATACACTTGGCAAAATGAATTACAAATTCATTTATCAAAAATAATTTTATCATAATTTAAGCAGAGTTTAGCCTGGAGTTTTAATTTATTTTATTCTTCAGCCACTATTCACAATTTACAGAAAAATTCGATTAAAAAATATATCAGAGCAATTCTGCTAATGAGATATTTGTGTTGACATTATAGAAGGGAATCACCATTTGTATTCCTAACAAATCCTAAAAGAATAAACCCATTCACTTGGCAAAATGAATTACAAATTCATTTATGAAAAACAATTTTATCATAATTTGAGCAGATTTTCGCCTGATAAAGTATACTTCTGGAGTTTTTATTTATTTCAATATTCAGCCACTACTCACGATTTATAGAAAAATTCAATTAAAAAAAAATTAGAGAGCAATTCTGCTAATGAGATATGGAATGTGTGATATCCAATGTTGTTATGGAAGAAGGTTTTTAATGTAATTTTAAGATTGTATTGTATTTAAATAAATATTTTATTTTAAAAATTGAATTAAAACAAATAAGTAATTAGAAATCAAAATTTAGTTTTATTAGCAATATTCCATTTATCATGAAAAATATAAGCAAGTGATGAAACATTATTAAATAAACATAGGTAGAAAAAGAAATCTGAAACAGAAAGAGTGGGTGTGTTGTTTACAACCTACAACTTCCAGTCTCAAGTCCAAAACCCTAACCACATGGCCATGAAATTCAGTTTAATGGCACAGCAAAACACTATATTTAACAATTTTTGCAAGACTTTTATTTTTATTTTTTCAGAGAGAAAGAGGTATGCTTTACTACTTCAAGGATATTTTCTACCTTCTTCCTTAAAAATACTGAATTAATCTAAATTATTTTTGGCAAATTGGTAACCTGAACATCATGCCCTATCTTTGCTTTGTGAAACAAACATGCATACATCATCATGTCAAAATTGCCTGCAGAAATTGTTATTGATGGGATAAATTTCCGACTTTGAAATGAAAGGATTGCAATAATGTCAAAACAAGTTCAGTATCTCAGAATTGTGCAAGTATAAAAAAATACCAAATAAAACTACTCACAATTCAGATAATTAAAAAAAAATAGTTTTTTTCAATATTGAAACTTATTGACATTGTTCTGAATACGAATACATGCCTGCAAGTTTTATGTTTTTACTTTTAAAAATGAGTCTGAAAATGTGTCAGAAAATTTTGAGTTGTTGAGCGTGGAAAAATATTTTTTTTAATACCGCCTTAATAAATGCTTGTTTTGAATTTGAGTAACTGGATTTCATCTTTCGTTTAAAAAGTTGTTTTTCTGCAAAAATGAATAAATTTCACAAAAATTACTTTTACTTTTCACAAAATGGCCCAAAGAAAAAAAACCCTGCATCAACCCCTGATAATAAGATGATCTTAATGAATTTGGGTGAATCTATAAAAGACAATTTTCTCAATTGGAGAAATTATCCTTTAAGAATTTTATGAATATAGAAGATATGAAGTTGAGAAAGTGGACATTCAGAAATTTGATACCAGTTATAACATTTCAATAATACCAGTCTATCTTTTTTTCTTACTGAATCTAATGGCCAAAAATTCTGAATTGGAATTATTACAGAATAAACAATATTATAAAAAGTACTATTTGAATATAAAATATTATTTTAACAACCTCAAATACCGAGATTTATATTTAAAAAACTAACCATTCTGGAGATACTATATTGAAAATGAATTTGTTTATAACTGTGAAGAACAGTTAGGTCAAGAAGAAAATATTAAAATGTTCAGTGAACTAATTTTCACTGCAGGAAGTTACCACAACCACAAGTAATGAATTTTTTTTATTGGTGTGGGCTTCTATCAGTCAAAGTCACCCAAGAGATTAGATATTAAAAAAAGTTCAGTTCTTTTAAAATTTTAAATGACAATTCTGATGAATAAGCACCTGTTTAGTGTTTATTTTTAAGAGATAAATACGTTATATATGTTATCATATCTTGTTATATAATTAAAATATGTAACGAGAAATGTTTAATGCTCCATAACACAATCAAACCCCAATATCTTGAATTTTATAGGAAAATAACGAAAAAATCGTGGTAAGGTTTACTTGAGACATCAAGGTTTCATAAAGAATAATGCCTAAAAATATATATTATTCTGTCAATGCTTAATTTAGCCATGTAAAAGAAATTTGCTTAGGAAGAAAAAAAGCACATAAATTAAATTTGATGGCTGTTTAAATCTTTTAGTGCATGACAACTTTTTGTAAAACTACTGTGTAGTGTACGTTCAAGATCAATATTTTCAGCAGTCTGAGCTGGTAAATAGGTTTTTTCTGCTTATTTTCCTGTTAGTTTTTTTATAACTAGGCAGTTTTCGAGAAGAAATTTCCAGTGACAAAACACAGTACTTCTCAAAAGGAAGTGTAAAGACTCAACTGCTAAATGTCAACTCATTCCAGGAATTCTTTATGAAAGGCTTTTTTTTTTTAATATTTGAATTTAATCAGAAAAGATCACAATTGCTCATTCACTGCTCTGACAGAAAAAAGAGACATCCCAGATAGCAAGGATAGTTTTGAATAACTATGGAGAAAAAAAAAATTTCATTAATGTACACTGAATATTTAGTTATTTTAGTTGTTAAAGAATTTTTGATAAAATCGAGTGTTAACTGTGTACAGCAATTTATTCTTTGAAAAAAAAAAAAAAAAGGCACAGTTATTACTAACCAGGGCTGCAGAGTCGGTGGGAAAAATGACCGACTCCAACTTCTGAAATTTTAAAGGATCCGACTCCGGAACAACTAAAGTACTAGTATTGCCTGTTGATTCCTATTATTCAGATTGCTTCATTGCTGTTATTTGTTTTGAAATAGTAATAGTCGCTTTATTAAATTTGTCATTAAATAAAGGAAATATTACTATTTAAAAAAAGTAGCAGCAATCAAGCAATCAGTATAATTTTTAAAAAACTGGTAACAATGCAACCTACTAGCACATTCCTGTTTGACCTTGAAACATATAATTACTGCAGTGGCAAACTTCCAACAGTATTGGTATATTAGTATAAAAAGTTACCTTTTTTTAAATGCAGGTTTTTTTTTTTAAATAAGGCAAAAATACTCTTATAAAATGAATGTGGAACTTTGCCCCTGCATTAATCGGCTCTGGTCAAAACTGAAAATATTTTGAACATCCCCCTCCTTCTCCCAGATACTCTATAATTATGTTAAAACTGTGCAAAAACCGTATGTAAAATATTTATATACATGTAAATTGCAATCGAAAAGTTAAATTTAGAGCTATTTAGATAGAAACAACAGTTGAAATATAATAAATCTTTAAAATTTACTTTGAACAACACACACAAAGATCTATCAGTTGAATCCAAACAACATATATAATGTTGGTATGTCATTTTAAGACAATAACCAAAATATTTTATGCCAAATATGGGGCGTAATATCAAATATATATTATACCAAAATATGGGCAAAAGGATGTTTAATTTTGGTTTCATATCCATTCCCGCAGACCCAAGCAATAGCAGGTGAAAATTTTACAATTTATGCATCATTTAGGGTCTCAAGAACCTGAAAAATTACGAGGGAATACAAGAAAAATAAAAGCAAAAATTTTACTATTTTGGCATTACAATTTTAGAAATAATTTGGGTTCTGCCGATTCGAAAGGAAAGGTGAAAATTTTATATTTCCAGCATTAATATTATAATTTTGGCTTTATTTTGGGGCTGCAAGACACGAACATCAAAAGGAGAAAGATAACAGAAATTTCACTATTTTATCATTATTTTGGATACCGCAGACTCAAGAAAAAAAAATAAAAATCACATATTTTGGTGTTTCTGTGCATACGGAAAAAAAAAAGGGGGGGGGGAGAAAATTTACAATTTCGGCATTACTCCTGGTCCCACAGACCTGAAGAATCTGAGGGAAAATAAGAAAAAAAAAGGGAAAAATGTTTCTATTACAATGATATTTTGGGTTTTGTAAACTCTAAAATAGGGATGCAACGGATATCCGGTAAATATCCGATATCCGGCATATCCGGCTGATTTTTCAATATCCGAAATATCATCGGATATCCGAATCACAATCACCGGATATCCGACTTCTCTGCCGGATATCCGGTTCTCTACTACATAAGTTCTATCAATAATATGCGTAGGACATGATGACAAATTGTATTCAAACATCCTTGATAAAAGTGACTTGTTTTTAATGCAAAATATGAAATATACTAGTAAGTTCCTTATCCACGAGTAAAAGGTTCTAACTCTCAAAAGTAATATAGATATTTCAACTCGTTATGATAAATTTAAGAATTTACGTTTACATCTTTTAGAAAATTGTTCCTTTACTGTCAGGTTGTAAAATAATATATGAAGTTGTTTATTAAAGTATGACTTTATTAATTTTCTTTCTTACTTTTAAGTTAAACAATTAAACAGACCTATTTTTATTTTTGTTTTTTAACTTGTATGTTTAACAAACTTTATACTTATTATCTAGTAATAAAAGAAAGTTTTGCTTTGTGTGTGTGTGACGGCTACTAAAATCTACCGCACATAGGAGTCTGAAAATGTGGGTGAGGATAGTCTACGGCAGGTCCTGATGCACCTAAGTATCAGACTTAATTTTTTGTGACTTGGGTCCCTTTACGTTTTTGTGCCTTTAATTGTTAATAAGTTGCCTCCTTTTTATCCGATCTTTTTCGTTTTTGGGGTCCTTTCTCCATTTAGTTATTCTCCCATTTCTAGATTCTAGTTAAGACCCTGGCCTGCTGGAGCCTGGTATGGGGGCCCCGTTGAAGTTTTTGCTCCCTAAATTGTTAGTAACTTACCTTCTTTGAATTCGATCTTCTTCGTTTTTGGGGCCTTTTCTCATTTAGTTATTCCCCCATTTCTACATTCCAGTTAGAACCCGGGGCCTCTTGCACTTATTGTGTGCCATGCGTTTTTACCCCACCCCCAATTGTGTTACCCTCTAAATGCATACTGTATATACTCGATTATGAGCCAACCCCCAAATTCGAAACGAAAACAGTTTTAATACCAATATTTTGCAGTAGTTTTTTTTTCGCGCCTTAAATTATTTAGAATTAAATGAGGTGAAATAAGGCGTAGAAAACCATTCTGAATTAAACATGTTTTCATCTTGAATTCGGGGGTCGGATTATACGCGAGTATGTACGGTAACTTTAAAGGTGAGTCTTTGACACCTCTCTCTAGGCCACTACCCTCATAATTTTATTGGTTCCTAAGGCCCAATTTTTGAAGCATTTCTTTAAAATTTTATTCTAATGATATATCTTATACTTAATTTAGACTAATTGAAGATCTAAAGTGCTAAATACTAGGAAATTTTTAAGAAGTTTTCTTCTCGCGGCCCTGCTCAAAACTATCAGTTGGCTCCTTTTGGGTCCCCTACGATAGCTCCCTTAAAAATCATCCAATTCACTAGCTGTTTAGGTGTGTTCTTTATTATATAAATATGTAGCACCTATAGTCATTTGCTGATCTGTCCACATATAACAGCACAAAAACTACCCAACTGAATGGTCTGAAATTTAATATATATATATAATCAATGCAGAATTTTGTCAAGTCATTTTAAGTTTTATGAAAATCGAATCAAAACTTAAAAAGATATTAATAAAAATATTTAGAAAGTAATTTGAATTTTAAAATAATTGGTACTTCTTCGCTATAGCAGCTTCCGAGGATTAATCGTCAAGTGACTGAGATGTATCACCAAGTTATCTGACATGTATGACGTTTATAGTCATATATGACCAAGTTATAGTCACATTCTTCATTCTATTAAATCCTATCATACGTAATTAATTCAATGATATCCCATGATAGATAATGTTTCTTGGTTGCCATGGTGATTACCTCATATTTAAGATGGAATCATTATTTCCCTTTTACTGAATTTAAAAACCGAATTTTTATACTAAAATTGTTTAATTATAGCAATTATATAATCTACCAACAGTTTTTTGGATAGATGTTTCCATAGAAATAGATAGTAAATGGAAAAAGAGTAAATATGGATTTCAAGTTCTGAAATTTTCAAAGCTAGGCTTCAGTTTCCCATTGGAATTTTCAGTAAATATCACCAAAAGATAAAATGTTGCCAACTTACAATTCACTTATTTTATTACGGAAATTAATCATATCATAATAACAGACGGTATAATTTATTTCACTGAAACTAGTTATAGCACGAACACACATAATTTGCCATGTTTGACGTACGATTTCCAACTTGTTTTTCTAACAACGTCTTAGGACTTCCAGCTACTACATGAACAACAAAAATATTTCTCAGACAAGACCCAGGCAACCTTTAAGTTTTTGTGCCATAAATTGTTAATAAGTTGCCCCTTGTTTATCCGATTTTCTTTATTTTTAGGGCCCATTTCTCCATTTAGTTATTCCCCCATTTCTACATTCCAGTTAAGACCCTAGCTCCCTTGGGCCCCTTGAAGTTTTTATCTCTAAATTGCTAATAACGTGCCCCTGTTTAATCTGATCTTCTTCATTTTGGGGGGCTTTTCTTTATTTAGTTATTCCCTCATTTCTAGATTTCACTTAGGACCCTGCTTCCCGGTCTGGGGCCGTTGACTTTTTTGTTCCTTGAAAGACAAAAAAATTTCTCGGACCTCAGCTACAACCAATTTTGAATATTAATCTCCTTCTTGGGGCCCTTGGTGCAGCTTCTTTAAAAAAAAAATCATTCAAACTTGAATTCTGTTTAAGGTTATTATCGTGGGCCCGGGCAACGCCGGGTGGGTCAGCTAGATTTTAATAAAGGAATTTTAATGCATAACCTGAAATTCTGTTTCATACCTGTATAAAACTACAAGGGAAAATATAACTTCATTATATTTAAAATTAAAAGTAATTATCTTTTTACTTATAAATCTCTAAAAATAACTTAAAATAAAACTAAATGTGATTTAAAGTAAAACAGTATTAAATAATTAAAACAGAAAAAAAGCATCAACTAAACCTATATTTGAAGGAAACTCTTATTAGTAGCCATATTAACAGATATTTTATGCTTAAATTAAAAAAAAAAAAAAAAAAAAAAAAAAAAAAAAAAGGATGTATTTATTTGTGAAAATACTCTACAATTATAATAGGTATATTAATAAATGTGTTATGGTTAAAGTTTGTTTGCTTCTGACAGCATTGTACAAATAAACAGAATATTTTAATGCTTAAATTACATTTTTTATGCAACATTATTAATATACATATATTTAAAGAGATATAGTTTTTGTAAATTATATTTCAATATATTTAAAATGTTTTAATGATGTGTGAAACATGTTTGTAATTTATTGTTCTGAGATGGCATTATATAAAGAAATAAGTAAGCATACACCATAACTAAACGTTAACTAAAAGCAGCATATCTAGTGCCGGATATCCGATATCCGGAAGGCAAAGAGCTTCGGATATCCGATATCCGGAAGGCAAAGAGCTTCGGATATCCGAAATCCGATATCCGGCAAAATCCATATCCGGTTCATCCCTACTCTAAAAATAGCAGATATTTCCAATATAAAATATCAACTATAGGTTTCAATTAAAAACAGTTTTCATATATGTTGTACACTGGACAGTATATTGGGTCTGTTTAACCTGGGTTGCCTGATATATTAAGTCCAAAAATAAAAATAATAATTCAGTTTATGAATTTAAAATTACATGGAATTGGTTTAATTTCAACTTCAAACTGTCTAAAAAAGAAGCTGGAGTCAGCCTGTTTTTTAGTGACTCCGACTCTTTTGCCCTAAAATGGTCCTGACTCTGACTACGTAGCCCTGTTACTAACAATGTTTAAATTTTAAATGATAAAAATGTTTTACATAACTGACTGTAATTATTTAATTTAAATTATTTTCAGATGAAGTATTATTACATAATTAGTACCCGTAAATGTTTATTTTTATCAACAAATTTGCATGTTCTCATGTAATAGCAATATTTAAAAAAAAAAAAAAAAAACAGTTTAAAAAAAAAAAACCTTGTTTAAACCAAATAAACTGGTTATTTTAATAAAACCTATTTTTTTTGCCAACCCTGCAACATGGCAACCTGGTGTTTGGGATTTCCAGAGCCCTACACATGATAATAATTTGTCTAAGGGTGCATTTACATTGATTTCTATCTTGTCTAAATGTCCTAAGATCTGTAAGATTCTACTGAATCACATGTGAAAAATCTCATGTATGAAAGCACCAACAAAGCAAACATCCTTAGCTTAGATTAGATAAAATTTAGACAAATTTGACCACAATGTAAACAACACACAACATTTGTTTTTGTTGTTGTTTTCCATACAGCTTATTGCAATGATTATTACTGTTCTTAACATGATTTAAGATTAAATTAAGCCAAACATTTTTTATGCTACCACAAGTGCAACAAATTATTCAAAACACAACACATCTCATTTATTCTGAAACATAATAATACAGTCACCTCCCTCTAATTCCCAAAGATTGTGCGGATTATAGGTAATCGTTTTCATTTTTCTTTTGCAGATACAAAATGAATTATCATTACTAATGCATGAATAATATGTATATGTTAAACGAGAAAGATAATCATTTCAAAAAAGTTTTGCAATTAAATATATCTTCAACATTAAAAAAAGGCTTATTAATTTAATTTCATAAAAGTAAATAAGCATAATCAGATAGCAATATTTATATTTAAATATACCAATCCATACGCATATTCATCACCGAATAGTGTTAATCTTCGGAAACACTGGTGTAATTGTTATTTTTTTCAATACTTTAGATTCATGTTTGAAAATTTTATTATTGCAATGTTATACAAAAAGTAATTTCTTGTTCAAAGATGAAAGATAAAAAGTTAATGTAATTTTTTTTAATTATTAGTAATTGTTTAATTAATAGTTCAGAAAGAAGCATGGATTAAACTAAAAAATGGATTAAATTAATGCAAAAAAAAAAAATCCTTTGGTAAAAAAATGCTATGAAACCACATTTTTTTTTCAAATTTTAACTTAAATTTCATTGTTTACATCCGAATATTTATTGGCAATTAAAGGCATAGGTCTGCAAATTAAAGGAAATCGATTGTACTAATTAAACTCTTGGACATGCCTGGTAAGACCTGTAAAGGATCTAAGAAAAATTCTGTTTTAGATGGGTTTATTTTAACAGGGGTTAAATGGGTTTATTATTATCACATCTGTTACAATATTATCATACTTATTTTCTTTTCACCAGAACCATGAAATTTCTCATTTAATACAGGATTTTCCGCATATAGGTTCTGTTTATATATGTTTTACTGTATTTCAATTTAAGCTTGTTTGTGAGACACTATAAAATTTTTAATTAACTAAGATAAATAAGTATTTTTAGAGCATAGTACTGTGTTGAATTGGCCTAATTTTTTAAATAAAATATAAATTTACATGCTAAAAGTGATTACAGTACATATATATAATAAAAAAATGAAGTTTATTTATTATGTGCAGGCCTTGAAAATGACACTGTTAGAAAAGTATGAAACTAGTCAGTTTGTCATTAAAGATTTTTAAGCCTTTTTTATACATGTACTGTAATTACTTTTAGCATGTAAATGTTTTGTGCTGTTCTAAAAAAAAAAAAAAACCAACAGTGAAATGTTTCCTAAAAAAACCCACTCTAGTACTACATCAAATATTTCACTAAAGTCATTTTTTTTTTTTTTTTGTTCTATTTTTCTCCACCATTTAGAAAATAAAAATAGTTAAAAATATGTAAAGAGTGCTTATTTAGTTTTAAAATAATTTAAACTAACAATTGCAGAATTCTGGCAAAACATGAACTTTATTTTTACAGATTTTCTTGTTATAATAAAATTTTAGAATTTCAACACAAATTTTGAATTGTTTTTATGTTAATCCATTAATAAGTAATAAAATGCCTCATTTTCAGCTGATTACATCAGGTGTTTTTTTTTTTTAACATGGGTAATTTTTTAGAAAAGTGTTTTTTTTTTTTTTTTCAAATTCTCGCTTAATTGGCTGTCACTTTATAATAAAGTAATAAAATGAAAACTGCTCCACATTAAAAAATCTTAGTCGGAACAAGCTGTAAAAGTTTACCCATGTTGTTTTTTTTTAATTCTTTATTATACTTTATATAGAGAAAATTTCTAAAAAAATGGGTTTTTTAGAGGTAGAATATATATTTTACTTTAGTGATATTAAGTGAATTTTTCTGATATTTAATTCTAGTTTTTTAATTTTAAATCTTTTACAAAATAAATAAAATACAATGTCATGTTATTATAGTTATACTTTAGCAACTAAAAAAGTTAAGACTTACAAACATTACACTAATATTATTCAAATTGTAAGCAAAATGATATCACTCTAAGTCATCCTTGACTTATATAAGAGTCATAAATATAAAAAATCATACTATAAAAAGTTAAAAAGGGCATTTGAAAGGATTTATCATTCTTATTAAATCAGTTAGCAAACTATTTGGGTTACAAATATGAAAGTACTAAATCAATGCAAATAAGATATGTCATAAAGAGAAAGTATTTTTCATCATGTTCACTTTACGTTGCTATACTTTTAGGTTAAAGATGAGTTAGGATTATTTAAGAAGAAAATAAAAGACAGCAATATTTACATTATAAAATTATTTTCTTATGAATGGTGTGTGTGAATTATATAATATTATGTAGTAGTATGTGTGTACATTTTCAAGACACAAACAAAAGGAAATGTTTTCTTATTTACATACAGACTAGTGTTTGCCATTATTCGCATAGAAGAGTATTTTATCATTTTTCACTCATTGAGAAAATATCAAAATTACTCATTAATATTTATGCAAAATTTTGAAATATTTTATCATGTCAAAGCCAGAACTATTCTATAAAATATTTTCAAGGATACAAAATTAAGAAACTGCTTATTAAATGTAAATATCTGTATAAAATAACCTTTTTGGAAAATTTGTAGTATCTAAGAGTAAAAATATCGAGAAGAGTGCATCATTTATGTTTCCACAATGTAAGAAACTTATTATCATCAGACTAACATTTCCTCTTTCTACTATGCATTATACGAGAACAAAGTTGTAGTTGTAGTAGAAGGTATATACGATGGTATATGCTTTATACCTTCTGGATGTTTTTAAGAAGCTCCATATATACCTTTTATTTCTCAACCAAAGCTAATATAGCCAGAAAATGTTCATTTTGTGACGATTCAGAGACATAAGATAAAGCTTTACAACGTTAAAACACACAAATTCAAACTATCCCAACATTAAAACCACATACGGTCATTTCAAGGATAACCCATATCTCCCTTATCAGTGTAAAAGAGAAAAAAAAAAGATTAAAAGGGTTCAAAGAACCCCTTATAGGCGAGCATGGTTCTTTAAACCCTTTTTATCTTTTTTTTTTTCTGTTTTACAATGATCAGGAGGATCCACCTTATCCTTGAAAAAGCCGTATATTGTTTTAATGTTGGGATAGTTTAAATTTGTGTGTTTTAACATTGTAAAGGTTTATCTTATGTCTCTATAGTATATACTCTGAAGCATATACCCTCTGCATATAACATATACCCTCTGTTTTTGTTTTTTACAATTACAGAACTGTATGAGAGGCTTTTCAATTTAAAATAGAATGGGGGAAAAAAATAATAAGAGTACATTCGATGTACTTCTAAGGCATTTATTTGACATTCTTTGTGATCATGTAATTTGTGATATGTATTAAGAGTCTAAAAACATAGAAGCAGCATAAAAATTGGAAAATACTGTAATTTTGTATTTGTACTTAAAATTTTCCTTTCAATTAAAGTAACATTTTTATATTATAAATAATTTTTAAAAAAATTTAATTGCTCAAATTTCGAACACATTCATAAAACAAAGTGAAATTACTCCCTGAAATACTCTTTTTGGCTAATGCTGAGGCTCATTCAAAAAAAAAAAATTATAAAGTCTACATATATATTGAAATTCAGTATGAAATTACCTGTATCCTGTATGTAACTATCATTTCATTTTAAATAAACACAATTTTATACAAAAAAAAAAGTTAAAATTCATGTAACATGACTTTTGTTTGGTAAATCAAAATTAAAGCATATACAGCAAACCTATCACAGTTTTAAACCATGTAAAATATATATAATGTCAAACTTGATGAATAAAAACAATTTAAGAGAGATAAAACTTAATATTTATCTCCCACAATAGGAAAGGTTATTTATTTAACCAATGAGTAATCATGATAATTAATAGGAAAATAATTCTGTTTTGTTTGTGATATGCTCCATTTAAATGAGAAAAACCAACACAGAAATCTAAATGACTGGAAAGATGCTTTGGGAGACATATGAAAAATTAGACAGAAATTTTATAGCACTTGAGTATAAAATAATAAACTCTAGAACTTACTTAAAAATACCTGTAGAAGAAGATTCAAATTCATGTGAGGGCAATCAATTATATTCTTTGCAGACAGGCAATGTAGAAAGTCATCCAATTAGTCAAATACAACTGTGCTGTACAACAGCAATTATTAAAATGGAATTGTCGTTTCGCTTTGTTATGGAAGTATTTGGAATAAAGTGATCAGTTCAGTAACTGTCAAAATTCGAAGATAATTCAATATTTTAAACTACACTTTACTTATAACGCCACAAACTTCAATATAAAGATAATATATTATTAAAGCAAAATAAATACTTTCTTGAAGGTTTAACACTGTTTTAGAATTTCCAATACTTTTCTTTTAATGAGGTGTAACTGATTCAAAATAACAAATCAAATAAATAGTTAATATTATGATCTATTTCAAATAAATTAAACTTCATGACCGGTGGTAGACAACACTGTAAATCATAACTTAATTACTGATATTCGACTTATTTTCAATCATAAGTAGTTAAGTATTTACATTTTCCATTAGTATCAGTAATCTAAATTGTGAGATTACACTACAGAGCAGTATTATGCCCTGTACAACTCGAGCTAGACATTGTCAGCGTAGCTAAGTGGAAGAAAAACAGAACTTCATCAATGTTTTCTGAAATGAAACACTGACATATCATACTGTTGCCATTTAAAACAACAAAATAACTGATTACTGAATAAACAGATCAAAATGGTAGGATGCCTCTATAAAGGAGTGGCGATGTTAACGAACATAAAACTAGTTTAAGTTTAAGTTAGTACTAGTTTAAGCTCCTTTGGCTGCATATTCAGATTGAAGTTTTTGTCCAAACTTTGAGAACCATCTGGACTAGGATGCTTTTATATGAGATATGGGGAATAAAATTTAATTGGTGGAGCCGATTTTCATCAAAAACGGATCGCCAGTCATCTCCGCGAGGCTGCCATTATTGGGACTTAAAACGGCCTATCGAGGCGCTGATCGCTGCCGTCGGTACAGGAAAATTGTCTCTTTAACTAATGCTAAAGTGCCATTGAAATCATTATTTATTGTAAACGCGTTTAAAAGTTTTAGATATTCAAATTTGGATAATTTTTACCTTCTCATATAAACACAGAGCACAAAAATCACATGAAATCTGAAATTGTGCAAAAAAATAATAATTATGAAAAAATTAAAAATGCATATAATGCAATTGGCTTGCAAGGGAATTTCCTGCAGCGAGAAGTTATATCTGTTCTCCACCAGATGGCGTACTCGAGCGCTTGAATTCCTAATTGCCAACTTAACGTTTGGTAACTCGTCTCATTCATGGTGAGAATGGCCACAAACGCACAGGGCGCATGCTCAGACTAAAGTTTTTGTTCAAACTCAAGCAAACATACATTCCAGAACTTGACGATAATCGTCTGGAGAAGTTCGTTGTGAGACAAGTTAACAAACATTATCTTGTCGATAATGGCAAGCTCGTCAAAATACATGGCGATTTGTTATTGTCCAAAATCGTCTCAACCAATCAAATTTTATGTACTTCATGTCGCCACTCCCATATAAAGGCACCCTAGTCTTTCTGGCAAGACATGGAAGAAGAACTGGCAACCTTTTTCTGAAGTCGAGATGACCCTTCCACCATCACATGATGTGGGATCCACACTCGCCAAACCGGGTTTTCCCGCCAGCGAGATAGAGTTTTTCTACTTGTCTTTCACTTTCGTTTCTCTATTTACATTTCTTTCAAAATGAATGAAAACACAAGGTTGCCAGAAAGCGATCACCGCCAAAAGATGCCCTTTCGCGAAATATGTTGGATTCAAATCTTTTCCCTTAGAAACAATGAGATTCTTCGAGCGCGTTCAGAGACCGAAACGCGGTTTATTCGTATAATTGGGGAATGACGTCATCTGATTTTCTCAAGGTAAAACTGGGTTAAAACGGCTGTGAATGCTGTTGGGTAAAGTTATGGGCATGTTTACAATCAAACACTTCCGTCCACCAATCTACCATTACATTTTGATTGTACTGTAGCGATCTGTGATCTCGGACAGAAGCCGGCGCTTTCAACCTTTGGCGTGATGCACCTTCTTTCCCCCCCGCAAGGGGGGAGCATCAGATCACGTGATCGTCATTCGAACTTGGGAAGCGCTTGCTATGTGCTCGCTCGGTATTTTTCTCTCTCCCCCCAGTGGCGTTCATGAATAAATTGCTTTTCGTTGTATTATGAAATAAAGTTTATTTTTATAATTAAATCAACCTTCTGATGGTCTATTCCACGACATTATCACAATCCAAAATACTCTAAATTGGTGACTGTGGACTTTTGAACATTCATAACTGTTCTTCGAACGCCGAATTTTTATTTTCGTTTTCGCAGCATGTCAACTACAGAAACATCAGCGGTAGTGATACCGCCCTATATAACTGTCGATCCTACATTATGGTTTTTTATGCTGGAAAGTACGTTCGAATTAGCTACTTCGAAAGCTATCACGGACTCCAAAACTAAATACAACTATGTCGTTGCTCATTTACCGCCTACAATTGCTACTATGGTGCGCGATGTAATAATGAAACCTGACTCCACGGATCCCTATCTGGATTTATAAACGAAAATCGTAGAACGTTGTAGTGAAAGTCGAACACTGGAAATTCGTAAATTACTTGCCGGAGAAAGCCTTGGCGATAGGAAACCAACCGAATTACTTCGTTTAATGAAACGAAGGGCTGAAAGCCACAGTGTAAGTGACGAACTTCTTTTGGAGCTATTTACGCAACAGATGCCCAGCCCGGTGCAGACAATTCTAGCTTCTCTAGATAAAATTACGCCTGATAAAGCTGCTGAAGTTGCCGATCGTATCCTGGATTTAGCACCATCGAATATTAATGCAGTATCGGATCGGTCATCTACAAATGATATTCTGACGCCACCAGCTACAGATATGCTAATCAAGGAAATTCAAGCCTTACGTCAAGAAGTCGCTCAACTTCGACGGTCCAGAAGTGCTTCTAGGAATGGTAATTATCAGCGCAACCGTTCTCAATCCCGCCCCAGAGATACTAAATTTTGTTGGTATCATAACAAATACCAAGATAAAGCAAAGAAGTGCCTCCCACCCTGTTCATACTCGGAAAACACAAAGCGGGAAGAGTAGCGGCGACGGACTTTTCCCCAGCACTTTCTCGTCGTCTTTTTGTTAGAGACAAAAATACAGGTATGTCTTTTCTTATTGACTCTGGATCTGATGCCAGTCTCGTGGCCGCGAACAGAATAGACAAATCTAAGCCTGTTCTTCAAACTTTTCGTGCTGCTAATGGCACCAAAATTAATGTTTATGGTCATAAAAGTATTAATATTAACTTAGGCTTACGCCGAAATTTTACTTATTCTTTTTATGTGAGTGATGTTTCATGTTCTATTTTAGGTGCTGATTTTTTGCATTGTTTTAATTTAAAACTTGATTTAAGGAATCGTCATCTTATAGATTCCATCACTAATTTAAAAGCTCCAGCCAAATTAAGTATTTGCAATATTTTTTCTGTGAAACCTAGTTTTGTAAATAATATTTATGGTGATCTATTACTCAAATTTCCTGAAATCACAAATTTACGGATCCCAACCAACCGGTTAAGCACAATACTGTGCATTACATAAACACTAAAGGGCCTCCAGTTGCTGCTAAGCCCAGACGGCTAGCTCCAGATCGACTAAAATTTGCCAAAGCTGAATTTCAGCATATGCTACAGCTCGGTCATATGAGACCTTCAAAAAGTAATTACTCTTCGCCTCTGCACTTGGTTCCGAAGAAAGGGTCTGTCGATTGGAGACCTGTTGGTGATTATCGTGCTCTAAATGCACAAACTGTTAAAGAAAAATATCCAATACCTTGTATTGCAGATTTCACTGCTGAGTTACATGGTAAACAAATTTTCAGTCACATTGATCTTGTAAAAGCCTACCACCAAATTCCCATCAATCCTGCTGATGTACATAAAACTGCAATTTGCACTCCATTTGGCCTTTTTGAAAGCACGCACATGCAGTTTGGCCTTTGCAATGTGTCGTCTATTTTCAACTCTTTATTGATGGCATAATTCGTGACTTAGGATTTGTTTACGCATTTGTTGATGATTTGCTAATTGCGTCAGAAAATGAAATGGAACATATGAACCATCTTCAATTGTTGTTTTCTAGACTTAAAGAGTATGGTCTGTGTATTAATGTTGATAAGTGCCAATTTGGTCAATCCACTATTGAATTTTTGGGATTCTAGCTTTCAGCTGCAGGAATTGAACCCCTACCTGATTGCGTTAAATGCATCCTAGAATTTCCTCAGCCCGATACCTTAACTCAATTGAGACGCTATTTGGGTCTTTTCAATTTTTATCGACGATTCATTCCCAAAGCCGCCGATATATTAGCTCCGCTTGTTAAATTCCTTGAAGGACACAAGAATAAGAAAAAACATCCCCGTTCCAATTCTAACCAAAATGAGCAATTGAAATGGAACGAGGAAGCCATTCTTTCGTTCACTGCTTCAAAAGAAGCTATAGCTAGAGCAACGTTATTAGGACACCCTGTTCCTGGCGCACAGTTAAGTTTATGGGTGGATGCGAGTAATGTCGCGATCGGTGGATCCTTAATGCAGCTCTCTGGAAACCAATGGGAACCAATAGCATTTTATTCCTGTAAATTAAATAAATCACAGAGGAATTGGTCGACTTACGACCGTGAATTGTTTGCTATTTATTCTTCCATAAGAAAATTCAGACACATGCTAGAAGGTCGAAATTTCATTATTTATACGGATCAAAAACCCCTTACATTCGCATTTAAACAAAACCCGGATAAATGTAGCCCTCGGCAGTTGAGACATTTGGATTATATTTCCCAGTTTTCTACCGATATTCAGTACACAAAAGGCTCTGACAACACCGTGGCTGATGCCTTATCGCGAATAGAGATAGATTCAATTTCCCCAAATTTGTTAGATTTTAAAGAATTTGCCTCTGTTCAGACCACTGATGAAGAGCTGAGACAACTTCTTGAATCGGGCACCACCTCTTTAAAATTGGAAGAACACTATTTTTCACTCGAAGACATACATTTATATTGCGATATGTCACAAAAACAACCTCGCCCATTTGTTCCTAAAACTATGCGACAACCCGTTTTCCAAACTTTACATTATTTTTCCCATCCAGGCATCTCAACTTCATTCAAATTAATATCTGAACGATTCGTATGGCCTGGCATGCGTAAAGATATAAAATCCATGGTTCAAAGCTGTACTAAATGTCAAAAAGCCAAAGTCTTCCAACATACCAAATCACCAATTGGCACTTTCTCTGAACCTGATGCTCGTTTTGTCCATATTCATGTCGATTTTATCGGAACACTACCATCCTCCGATGGCAATCAGTATTGCATGACCATCATTGATAGGTTCACGAGATGGCCTGAAGTTATACCAACAGCTGACATGACTGCAGAGACAGCTGCTCGCGCATTAGTGCACGGCTGGATCTCGAGTTCGGATCCCCTGTTACCCTAACTACCGACCAGGGCAAAAATTTTGAATCTACTCTTTTCACAGAGCTAACTAATATAATAGGATGTAAACGCACTAGAACCACAGCTTATCACCCCCAGTCGAACGGTTTTATCGAACGATTTCATCGTCATCTCAAGGGCTCTCTTAAAGCGCACAACCAAACTAAATGGACTGAGATTCTTCCCATAGTCTTGCTGGGCGTGCGCACTGCTCTGAAAAATGACATCAAAGTAACCTGTGCTCAGCTTGTTTATGGCCCCAATCTCAGACTAGCCTCCGATCTTATTTCCAGTGAGACTATAACTCAACCACTTACCCTTACCTATGTGTCTAAGTTAATTGAAACAATGAGGTCATTAAACCCTATTGCCACTTCCATGCACGGCAATCCCAAAACTTATGTCAATCCCTCATTAAAAACTTGTTCGCATGTCTTTTTAAGATCAGATAAAGTCACTCCTCCCTTAACAACCCCTTATACAGGACCCCATAGAATGATTGATAGGACCCACAAAACTTTTGACTTGGAAATAAAAGGAAAACGGTGCACAGTTTCCATTGACCGCATTAAACCTGCATATCAGTTATCAGATTCTCTCGCATCTTCCTAAACTCAAACACAACATGAGCCAATGAATGCTCAAACTCCTCTAGAACAACCTACTACAAGATCTGGTCGTAAAGTTCGTTTTCCACAACATCTTGTTACAGACTATATTGTGTAAAACATTTTTTTGATATATATATATAATGTACATAATATTTACTTATTTTCATATAATGCATATATATTCTCAGTCATTCTTTTGCATATCATGTTTAAGTTATTATTATATTTGTCAAGTATTATTCAGCATTATGCCAATTTTCTCATTTTTGCATAATAAGCACCCCATTTGTACTCAAGAACTCTCTGTATATCAGTGTATAATCAAATTTTTCTGTTATCGTGACTACGTCACTGGGGGCATACTCTGTAGCGATCTGTGATCTCGGACAGAAGCCGGCGCTTTCAACCTTTGGCGTGATGTACCTTCTTCCCCCCCGCAACGGGAGAGCATCAGATCACGTGATCGTCATTCGAACTTGGGAAGCGCTTGCTATGTGCTCGCTCGGTATTTTTCTCTCTCTCCCCAGTGGCGTTCACGAATAAATTGCTTTTCGTTGTATTATGAAATAAAGTTTATTTTTATAATTAAATCAACCTTCTGATGGTCGCCACGACATTATCACAATCCAAAATACTCTAAAGTACGAACATTGCAGAAACCATCCTAGCCGACGTTGGCCAATTATATCATAGTCTTGTTAAAGGTAGACCAATCGAATGGTCAGGACTCAAGTGTACAGTAGGAGTCATAAAGAACAACAATTAACAGTTGCAGTTAGCTATAAAGCAAACAAACAAATTAGATTTTCCAACCACGTGATCACTTTACCCAACAAAATTCTACAGGTAATGTGGATTACCCGAAGTCTGGGTAATTCCGGCTCTGAACGCTACGAGAAACCCTCAAAAAGTCACGTGATATCGGGCTCTGAGTGCTTCGGGTTGCCCATGCGTTACCCTATGTAAATCGAGGTTCGGTCTGTGAACGCGCCCTTCGTTTACTACTATTTCTCCTTTAACCAGGGCTACACTACATACCGGGCTTGCTCATTCATTATGATGACGTCACAAAAGGTGGCTGACTAGGAGGAAAGACATACAGCGATTGGCACAAAACGATGGGCGCGTTGCTTTGGACCAATCGCTGGTCACGGTCAGCCACCATTTGTGACGTTTTGAGAGTGAATGAGCAAGCCCGGTATCTAGTGTTGCCTTGCTTTAACCTAAATTGGCAGAGCTACAGAGCAAGTAAATTAATAGCAGCTAAAATAAAGGTCGTAGGATCTGTATAATGAGTATTTGTAAAAACAAATACACATTTATTTCTTTATAAGTATAGATCAGTTTCAACTGACGTCACACCCTAGCAACTAGATTTGTTTTTTCTTTGCCCGCCAAAAATGGTGGATTGTGATTGGTTGGCTCATAATTCAGGCTACAAATCCACGATTATGATTGGTTGGTAACTTTTGGTGGGCTGGTGATCACGTGGTTGAAACTGATCTATACCCTCACTTAAAAGGCAAATAAATTAGATTTGAGTGAAATTCAGAAATATTCAACTGAAAATGATCTCTTTCTAAAAGCGCTAAAAATACCGATACTCTGAGAAAATTCACCACTTCAATTGAAAAATGCAAGTCATCCTGGTATGGCAACCATTCTCAGAAGGCGGGAGTGACACTTTCCAGGGAGACGGACAAAAATACTTTCGTCTTGATCCGTTGAAACATTGCCACCGCTACAGGTAGAGGTGGCAGTGGTTGAAATTGTAGGGAATGAAATTTCTCCCGAGTTGCCGTGCTTTGGTTAGTAAACAAAGTAGCTTTTGCCGAACGTTAGTAGCTAAGAATTTATTGTCAAGATCTAGATGATTTTCGAAACTCTAGAAATGGCACGAAATCTTCACAAAAATATATTAAGTGAGGGAACAGATTTTTTACACTCACGCACCGATATTTGGCGACTTTTTGATTGGCGATATTTACAAACCGACTCCAAACCAATAACGTAATACAATAGCTAGGTTACCATTAAAGGAAAACATCCCCAAAATTTGGCGACTTTTTTCCTTTTTATAACCGATTAAAAAAAACGGTGCGTGAGTGTGATACATCATAGCCTAAATGAGATCCAGGCTTACCATTTAAAACCAGACGACGGATGACAATGCTTTTTTCTATATCAGGGGACCTCTGTGGCCGCTAATCGCTTGTGAGCGTAGGAGAAGTCGCCAGATCGCGACCTACGTTATATACGACCTGTGCATGACGTTTAAAACGTCATATGGAATGGATCATTTTTACACAGGGATTGGTACAAAACGGTGGGAGCGCCGCTTTGCACCAATCACCGTGTAAAAATGATCCACTGCATGTGACGTTTTAAACGTCATGCTCCGGCCATGTATAACGTAGGTCGCGGCCAGATTCGCGACCTACGTTATACACGACCGATTCATGACGTTTATAACGTCACACGGAAGTAGATCATCTTTACACGGTGATTGGTACAAAGCGTCGCGCCCGTCGTTTTGTTCCAATCGCCGTGTAAAGATTATTCAAGGTCATGGACCGCCTGTGTATGACGTAGGTCGCGCCAGATTCAACACCCAGTTACTCCGGTGCACACACTTTGTGGAGTTCCCTGCTATATTCTTCAGTGATGTCCATTTCCCTGTTTCTATCCCGTCCTCATCTCGATGAAGGCTTATAAGAGGGCATTGGTGTCAAGAAAACAAGTCTGATGTATGTTCTCAATATCTACATATCAGTAGTAGAATACCTTTATTTTATACACAACAGAATGAAGACGCCTGTCCACGAAAGAGACAGACCACAGTACCCCACCAATCTCGACCCTGCTTTGATCACATGACAGTTCTGTAATTGGTGGAAACAAGATCTATTTCGTTGACTTCAGTGAAAACATATGCGCAGGGACCACGAATTCCTTCGTGCAGCCCTGTATATAATCTATAGAATTTTATACCACATGCAATACACTAAAAATAGATAAGTTTAAAGTGCATACCACAGCGGAAAGCGCATTTCCAATAATTATCAATCATAGTCAGTTCTGTAACAAAATTCTTTTGTACGTCTCTGTAAATGAACGATAAATGGTACGCACTCCATAATCTATAGAAAACATGTTGTAGTGCGCCTCAGTAATCCGCTTTAATTTCAGCATATTTGAAGTTTCGTAACATCACCACCGCAAACGATTTCCCCCTAATTCATAATGTATTGGGATTCTTTTGTGAATCCCTGTAAACAAATTATAAATTCTATTTATTGAATAATCCTGAGAAAACATGTTTTACACGACCCCAGTGATGCATATCAATTTCATTATGTTTGAAGCATTATAACATCATTAAAAGTGCATCGGTAATGATTTTTCTCCATAGACCATAACGTAACGGAATTATTTTGTGTGTCGCTGTATACGAACTATAAATGCTATACACTTCATTTTCAATACCAAACATTCTGTAGTAAACTTCAATAACATATAAAGATTACATGGCAAGCTGTGTAGGACAGTTGCCCTATACGTCACCAGTTCATCTGTTTCTTCAAATCGTCTGCTTGACATTGCAATACGAAACATTGTTGGTGACAGTTTTGATTTGTTGTTTTTAGGTGGAGCTACATTAGCAGGGATGCTCGGCGATTGCGCAGAATCGTGCGTGTAGCTGCCATTAAGGTCGAAAGTCGCGACACGATATTAACACTATTTCGTTAGAAGTCCTTATTTATTTCTATGTCCAGGACTTAAATAAACTTGTACACATCATGATAGCTTATTTATGATATTAACACACAATAATAGCTCATAAATGCAATGACAAAATAAACTCCAGGTTAAGCATTTCATTAAAAATCGAATCACAATCACTGGACGTTTAAAATTCCTCTGTATGAGTTTTTAAACTTTCACGACATTATCAAATTGTAATAATACAGCCATTTTTTTCCTTAATTATTGAAACTTTTAGTTTATCTTTAATGAATTTTCGGCGCTCACTAGATCTGTAAAACAGTAAATAAATTTTCTGAGCAGAGTCAAGAAATATTTTTGCTGCAGAAGGAGAATTAATAGCATTTAATAAGTGCAGATTCTGTTGTAACATTCACAGGGCGTAAAAAATGCTCTACACTCTCAAAAAAATTCATAAGTTGAAGGAGTTTTTTTCGTTGCTGTTTTTTTATTATTTCCGCTTTGTTTTGCCCATTAACCCCCCCCCCCCCTCCTCCTCCAAAAAAAAAACAAGAAAACTCGCCAAGTTAACTATTACCTGAAATCTTCCAATATAAAGCTGCATTTTCGTTAAATCACAGGGGCGTTCTGTGTGTTCGGATTAGAAACAGAATTTTCACGTATGTCCTTTTCCCCCCTCAAAACACGAAAAATTCGCGAACCGAAGCTTAAAATTTCCTGAAATTTTTCTGTCAAAAGACGAAAATTTCTTCAAATAACAAAACAATTTCTTCCAGCCGTAGGGATGTTCTGGCAACTTGCTGTCTGTACGTTTTACATTATACGACAAATTGTTTTTTGAGGCCGATGTTGGTTAATAGTTTATTTTAGTTTTGATTATTTTTGTTATTTTAGTTTTGATACCATTGTTTGTGCTTACCACATTTGTCCCATTTTCATAGACTTGACCATAACAGTTCTGAATATATAAACTATTAAAACTTCGTCCAGACTAGAGGATTTAAGTTACTTAACTGTAATATGTGACTTAAATGAACGTTCTCAAACATCATAGCAATGCATGGAGAAGTCAAGCCTCGTTCCAGGTCGAACGCTTCAAAACGTTAGTTAAGTCACTTAAATGAAATTCAAGTATTTTCAGTATTTTCTAGTACAGTTAACTGTGAGAAATCTCCACAGTTTGGTGAATTATAAAATTTGGCGGATTATAGACATTTGTCATTCTTTTGTTCACGTATATTTTCTTTTAGTCTGATTTTAAATTAACAATATTTGCATGAAAAGGAAAATGTTAAAGATAAATATAATATCATAGCTGCTTATGTAATACTAGAATAGTTTTTTTGGAACAAAATTATATTCATTTTCAAATTTCATTGGATACAATTTATTCACACAATGGTTATTAAAGTTTTGTTTACTGTAAATATTTTTTTCTTTATTCTACAACTAAGGGAGTAATTGATTTGAATTCAAGATACACCTATGACATTCGTAGAAAAATAAAAAATAAAAAGCTGGTCAATTCTTTGACATTTAAATAAAAGTGTTCACAAATTTATTGCATTTACATAGAAAAGGTTTCATGTATGGGTCAGAAAAATTTTGCGTTCTTGGAATATGAATAAATTTGAGTATATTTTCTTTTAGTCTGATTTTAAATTAACAATATTTGCATGACAAGGAAATGTTAAAAGTAAATATTATACCATAGCTGCCTATGTAATACTAGAATACTTTATTTGGAACTAAATTATGTACATTTTCGAGTTTCAACTAAGCAAAATTCACCCTTAAACGAATTTCGCTACAGGATTAGGACAGAATTTCAAGCTTTTCTGTAATATCCCCAGGCTCGGACTGGCCCGCCGGCCCATCGGCCCGAGGGCCGGTGCGCCCTCAGCCAGGGGAAATTTTACGCCCCTAAGTCGCTCCAATATTTTTCCACACTGCTGATTAGTGTACTAAATTTCGAGAATTTGCTTACTGATAATCATCAACTAATAGACAACAAAAGAGAGGGATTTTTATTATCATAAAGAAATTGAAGGTACTTCGAAGAAAATTGCATAATCCGAAATCAAAGCGGACGTGTTTGCATACGATTGAGGGGAGAAAATGAGCACATAAGGAAAGTTTTAATAGCCCTGGCGCGCCGTGGTTACTAAAGCTCACGCCCATGTGCTACTCCTTCGCCCTGAATGAAAAAAAAAAATCGGTTCTTATGTTATTTTTTAGGTCTTAATCTCGGATCAAATATTTTGCGTGCCCGCCATTATAGTACCCAGGGCGGTCGCCCGACCTTGCGCTCCTTTAACGCCGCCTCTGAATGGACCTATAATTGAAACCATGCTTTTCGAAAACAACTTTATAAAAGAATAAGATAAATATTAGAAGGCAAAATTGTTTTGTGTGGATTTTGTTGTTGACTGGAAAACATAACCTGTCTTTTCGAGGAATAAAACTTTAATGACACTTTTGGATTGCGATTCTGGAAGCTGCGGGATCCCAAATCCAGCATTTTTTTTTCATTTAAATAACCTACCATAATTTTAGGTTAGTAATTTAAGCTTTATTTAGTGACAGCCTTTCCGTAATTAAATAACTATACTGGTATGTATTTTAAATAAAAACTTGTTTTATTTAATCACTGAAAAATCGATCATTAAATAAAGCGATGATTACTATTGAGAATCTTTTGTAGGTTTTTTGAATTAAAAAACGCTGGCAGCAAAATCCTGTAGCTTGCAGGATTACAATCCCTGGGGGATTTCTTTCAATTATGGAAACTTAAATATTTCCTTTGACCTCTAATTATGATACGAAATTTGTAAATCATGGGAAGAGTGTGCTGAGAAAAGTAAATTTACTCAATTATGTTAGTGATTTAAAGGTTACTAATCACTGTTTTTGATGTCCTATTTCAGTTGAAACCTTTTCATGGTGCAATATCAATTCAGCATTTTAAGTTTGCATAAAGTCATTATTAAGCATACAAAATTCCTCTTTTCCCTCCTCCTAATTTAAATGCTGCAAATGTAATATTTTCACAAGCAAGTGTTATTTCCCCATTCAAATACCCCTATATTTGGACATTCCAACACTGCATATATACCACATATATCATATGTGGTACTTAAAAAAAAAAAAAAAAATCAAGCTGCAGTTTTAGTTTCAAAATTTCTATTTCTGTACTGAAAGTACATTTTTGTTCACGATATGAGTATTTTCCGAACGAAGTTTGCATACTGAATCTTTTTTTTTTTTTTGTATGTGTGATGAGGCATACACCTCCAGAGACCACATTTAAAGATGTTAGTTCACCAAAGAAAAGAAAAGCTGCAGTAAATAAACAGCGTTTGCTGTCAGATTATATCAGAAATCGCATCTATACCATGTTTATAACTAACTTGATAACTAATTCATATTACATTAAAGAAATATTTAAAACAAAAAGAGGTTGCAGCTCTTAGCACTGATATTCTTGTATCTGAATAGTCATAAAAGTAAAATTTATTTGAATAATAGTTTTAGAGATATTAGTTTAAATACAAATGGTAAATGGTGAAACATTTCTGAAACCAAGGAAACCAAATTAAAAGAAATTTTAATCGGTAATTCTAGAAGCATAATTAATTTTTGCCAAAACAAATCAACAAATTAGTTCCTAATTAAAATAGGATACATTATTGGCATATTTTAATATTATTATTAGCGTAGTTTTGCCAGAAAATATTACTGTTCGTTAAATGGCATATCTTTAGTTTAGACCAACGATCAGCAAACCGTTGGTTCAAACTATTGGAAGCAGCCAAACTCAATCGTTGGCCAACGAAGCTAGAAAACAATGGACTAATGATATCCAACGGTTCTGTGTTGCTTGAGTGCAAAAAAAAAGTATAAACAAGTGGGTAAGTACGATCGAAGATCGCGCAAAGGGTTTCGTTTAATATTTCTTTCAAAACACTTTATCCTTTCTTTAATAAATCCAAATAAATTTCATTTTCAAAAAAAATAAAAATAAAAATAAAATAAAAATAAAATAAAAATAAATAAATAAATAAATAAAGTAAATATTTACCGGTCTTTTTTTCTCGTTTTTTTTCGAAAATCTGAACCAGTCCGATAGCGGGTGAAGCCCGCTATTATACTCTGTCATAATAATATCTGTCATGTGGACAAAATGCGATTATTTAAAAAAAAAAAAATCAATTTCAAAATTAAACATGTTGTATAGAGACATTCAAAATGTTAGACGATTAAATTTCTTTTTAATTCTCTAATGACGCCATATTAAGCTGCTTTCTGTATTTACACATACTCATAGTCCTTATATTATTGAGAAATGTTTGAAAATTTCCGTTTTATTACCAATAGGACGCCATATTAATCTTTTTTTCAACTGGTGAAACTTTTTATTTCATTTTCATTTTTCACGTGGAAATCTTTCAATAGAAAATTAATTATTGTAGAAAGAATTTTATTGTGGATTTTCAATTGTTGGCAACTGCTGTAACGAAAAATGTTTAAATTTAATAGGAAAAGGATGTTAGATTTTTGGTTTTTTATCTCTCTATATTAAAATAATACGATTTTTTCAAATTTTATGATTTTGAGCTTTATAATAGACATTTAGCTATAAGTACACAAAATTTCATGACTGTAAGTTACATAGTTTCTGAGAAGCGGCTCTGTGACGGACAGACAACGAAGCGGGAGTAATAGGGTTTCGTGAGATGAACGAAACCCTAAAAAGGTAAGAGTTAGTCATTATCAAGTCATATCTCACACCCCGATGAAGGTTTAAAAAAATCATAAATATCATCAACTTGTAATAATGTATAAAATTGCTAAGAAAGTAAAGCAAGACTTTTTGTGTGTGTGTGTGTGTCTTAATGGACACAACTATGAATATATCAAGTCAGACTAATGTGTTAATTTACAATCCCGGACAAAAGAAGTGATTATCCCCTACTAATTCTTCTAAAAATATTTGTAAAAAAAACTATAGGAACCAATCGATTCGACGGTAATGTCTACTAATTAAATCTATGGATTAAGTATGTTACAAGAGTCGTCCACATTTTAAAAATTATATCAACTTTGAATTTTCAAACAATAACACCTATTTTTGGCACCCTATTTGAGTTCCTTGGATCGAGACAGCTTGCGAAAGGTATAGTTTAAATACTTTATGTTAAATTTTCATAGAGTTAGAAGAGTTTAAAGTTTGAGGATTCTAATGTTTTGGCAAACTTATAAAAATCCTCCGATTGAATATTTATTATTTTTTTTATTGAAATATGCTTAATAGACCCAAACATATTCCAGGCTTTTTCGTATTCAAAGATATTTTTAATTATGAAAATTATTAATATATTCATATTAAAAAAATATAAATTATGGCATACATTAATTTTTGTATAAAAAATAACGGTGTGTAGGTCTACAGTTTACTTGAATAATTAGTTTTCGAGATTTAGAGAACTATCCGACAGTCTAAGGAGATCGCCTTGGTGTTTCACAGAATCCACAGAAAATAACACGTAGACACTTACCAGAAATATTTTGTAGTAGTATTTAGTTTTATATAAAGAAAGTTTATTATAAATTTTAAGTTCCTGTATAATTTTACTGGTGACTAAACGTGTGTTCAGTACTTTTCTAGTGAGATTTAAATTTTATTTTCCGAAATTTTTAGATAAACCTCTAACACATTTCCTTTTATAACTGAACGAAGAATTATGATAAGTATATTCCCAGTCTGTCTTGATCCAGGGAACTCAAACGTAGGTGTTTAACGAAAATGGGCATTTTTAATATGTAGACAATCCTCGAAACAAAATTTATAAATAGAATTTAATAGTAGAAATTATTCCCGATAAATTCGTACCTATGTGTTTTTTATACCTTATTTGCAGGATAAGGGGTGATAACTTTTTACCATGACTGTTCTAAGGTATCTATTGACAAAAGAACAAAGTGGGAAAGTCCTAGTTTGCGGTTAATCCACTAAAGGTAATCTGTGTTCAACTTTCTAGAGTTTTTGAATATTACATGACATAGTTTGGAAAATTGTGTAGCATTGTGTAGATTTGATGGAACTTCAAATATGCACGTGGAATATAGCGAGGCCGTCTATCTAGACTCAGGAATATAATATTAAGGCATTTAGTTACTTTGTGTTATGCGAATGTGTTAAACTTTGCCAAGTCAGATGCAATGCAAATAAGTAAAATTGACTTGAGTTCGTTAAAATTTTTGCGCCCTCTGAAAATCCAAGGTCTGCGCCCTTTCCTCTGGCCCAGTCCGACCCTGAATATCCCTAAACGTATATCTATTATTTTGTAGTATGTATTTATGCGAAGTGGCACTTTTAGAATTAATATTTATAAAATAAGAATTAGGTAAACTCTGTTAAAAGAGTTGAAGATGCTACATGCTCAGCAGTATCAAATAGATAAACTTCGGTATAATTTTTTAGCCCTTGGTTACCACTATTTCGGAACATTAATCACCAGGGAGGAGTATTTTCTCGAGTTCTATGGGCTCAGTTTCAACGAGAATTAGTTCATTCAACTTAACATGAACAAATTAAGATATATATAACTAATTAAGATACAGATGTGGCGCAAACTGTCGGTAGAAAATTAACTAAAAGATTTCGATGCGCGTGCATAGCACGCCTGCTATACGGTGTCGTACGCAACAGGGACACGTGCTGGAGTTTCAACCGGAAATAGTTTTATTTAGAACAGAGTGCACCCTTTAGCAGTGAAAAGTGGAACTAAAAATTTCGCATTTAAAAATTTTTCCGATTCAAACAAAGGGCCCAATTTCAACGAGAATTGGTTCATTTAACTTTGCATGAACTAATTAATATGTAGACAACCAATTGAGACCATAGCGGTGGAAAGTGGAACTAAAAGATATTCAGCGCATGCACAGCACGCCTTCTATACGTTGCTATAAGTTGCCGGAGTTTCGTTCGGAAAGAGCTTTGTTTAGAAGAGAGTACACCCCCTGGCGGTGGAAAATATAAATAAAAGATTTTGCACTTAATCTTGGTTCGATTCAAACGAAATATTTTATGACATTCTTCCGAGGTCTCTCAGGTACTAAATAAACTTCGGTATCACTTTTTTAGCCCTTGGTTACCCCCATTTATGAATATTAATATCCAGGGGGTGATTTATTTTCTCGGGTTCTATGGGCCCGATTTCAACGGGAATTGGTTCATTCAACTTAACAGGAACTGATTAATATATAGCTAATTAATTAAGATATAGATTTGGTACCCCCTGGCGGTGGAAAGTGCAACTAAAAGATGGTGGATTGTGATTGGTTGGCTCGTAATACAGGCTACAAATCGACGATTATGATTGGTTGGATAACGCTTAGTGGGCAGGTGATCACGTGGTTGAAACTGATCTATACTATGAAATTACTTATTAAATTTCCAACAGCATAAGAGATTAAACATAAAATAGGGAAATTATTATCAATATAAATAAAATACGAATCTTTTATAACCTGTAGCTACATGAACACATATCTGGTCAGATTTTATACATAAAAGGTTAAGCATATATATAGAAATTAAATACCATCATTAACACTACAATAATTAATCAATAATACTAATGACCATTATTATTCAATCACACTTTTACATTCAAATAAGTATGAAATATGCATAAAATAATAAATATTTTTACTAAATGAGTAAACAAACAAATTACAAATTTAAAAAATATATCAGCTTAAATTTATAAAGGGATCATTTAAATATTCAAACATTAATAGAAAAAAAAGTAAATAAACAAATTTCAAATTCACATACTGAAATAATTTATCATTCAAACAGTCTACTTCAAAAGGATACAAAAGTTGTACTGGTTTTCTCAACAGTCCTTTAGCAGTTTATATTATACAGGCACGAATAAGTTTATCTCTGCCAGTAATCACTTCCTTAACTATTCCTAAGTTCCACAACAGTTTAGATTTAGCAGTACCATCTACTACGACAACATCTCCTAATTTTAGAATTTTATGTCTCTCAGGAGTTTTAAATTGATGAGCTGAACTTAAATTCAATAAGTATTGTTCCTTCCATTTAATCCACAACTGTTTCAACAATTTGCTTTGATAGCGCTTTCTCCTTAACAAAGTTTCTTTGGTCGAAATTTTGTTCTATAATTCGGCAAAATGTAGATGAAAACTATATTTTCTCTTCCTAGTTGAAGAAAGTTAGCCGGTGTAAATGGCTCTGGCTCACCAAAATCACTTGTTGTGTAAGTTAATAATCTAAAATTTATTATGGCTTCTATTTCTGTCAAGATCGTTGATAGTTCCTCAAATGTGATGAGAGTTCTTCCCAAAATTTTCCTTAGTGGTTCCTTTACACTTTTTACTATTCTTTCGTAGAATATTCCCCACCATCGGGCACGCTCAATGATAAATTTCCATGTCACACCTTTATTTGAGATAAAATCCTGAAGTTCTTGATCTTTAATAATTTTTTTAAATTGTTGCCGTTCTTTGTTGGCAGCCTTAAAACTCATTGCATTATCAGAATAAAATATTTTAAAATTCTCACGTCTTGAAATAAATCGACGAAGACACAAAATAAAAGATCTTGTAGTCATATCCTTTGCTGCTTCCAAATGTATGGCTCTTGTTGTGGCACATGTGAATAATACAATATATGACTTCGACGTGTCTTTATTTTCAGTTTTTGTGATTATCGGACCTGCAAAATCCAATCCTATAACGGTAAAGGCAGGAGATTCTGAAATTCTTTCTTTCGGAAGTTGGCCAATTAATTGGTCAGCTGGTTTTGCATTATATTTCTTACAAATTAGGCATTTTCTAATAGATTTTCTAATTAATTGCCTTCCTTGTGGAATCCAAAATTTTTTCCAAATTTGTGCAAGTGTCAAAGAAAGTGCATTATGCATCAATTTTCTGTCTTCTTGCATATTTAGCAACTCGATAAACGTCTCATTCTTTGGCAATATGACTGGATTGGTCTCATTTGAATCAAAGGATCCTTCATTAAGCCTACTGCTTATTCGTAACAATTTATTTTCATCTAGATATGGGCATAGACAATAAATTATTGAAGTTTTTTTAACAGGATTTCCACCTTCTAATGACTCAATTTCTTCCTTATAATTTTTCATTTGTACTTCCTTAATTAATAATTCTTCAGCTTCTTTCAATTCTTTTGCAGATAATGTACCTTTACGTTTAATTGGGCTTCTTAAATTGAAAAAAAAATATTTTAATTCTTGCCACTGTTCTGATTGCTTTCAATAGAGAACTAAAACGTTCAATCTCTATAAGCGTTTTCTGGTGTTCTGATGAACAAAGATTTTGGGAAATTACTTTTCGTTTAGCTTCTAGTTGTTTCATATCTTCATCTATTTCTCTGTCTTCCTTAGGCCATAATTTGGAATCTTTCGTTAACCATGGAGGCCCTGACCACCACAGACCATCGCTCTCGAGGTCGAGAAGTGAGTGTCCTCTTGTAAGTCGGTCAGCAGGATTAGAACTACCTGGACAATGTCTCTAGTTCATCAGATTTGTTAAAGTTTGTATTTACGATACCCTATTGCTTACGAATGGCTTCCAAGTACTAGATGAACTCTTAATCCAGTGAAGTACGATATTTGAGTCAGTCCAATAATATACATTGCCATCACTTATCTTGAGAACAGACATCACTAGCTTACCAAGTCTAGCTCCAATCATAGCACCCATAAGTTCTAAACGAGGCAATGTTAGCTTTTTTATTGACGCTAATCGGCTTTTTGATGTAACAAAACTTGTTTTCACTCTGTTATTGTTGTGATATTTGAGATAAATTACACTTCCAAAGGCTTTAATACTTGCGTCACTAAAACTGTGAATTCCTACTCTGCCATAGTTTCTCATGTCATTAAAATAATATCTCGGAATTTTTATCTTACTAAGGTATGGAATCTGTGTGCACCAGTATCACACTTTTTCTCTAAATGTTCTGGCAATTTTTCGTCCCAATCGATGTCGTGTTCCCATGATGACTGAAAAATCATTTTAATTATCATTATGAATGGCGATAAAAACCCAATGGAGTCGAAAATTCTTCCAGCCGCTTGAACTACAGTTCTTTTGGATTTTTCCTGACAATGAACAAAGTCTAAAAGACGCTGGTTATCTAATCTGAAAATGTCTTTTTCCGTGTCCCATATAACATCATTATTATATTATATAATTATAAGATTTTAAATGGATTTTGTATCAGTCGATATATCAGGACAAACATTCATATTTAATGACTTTAAATGTCCGTTTAAAATAGCAGAATTATTTTGCCACTTTCGTAAGGACATATTTGCTTGTTCAAAAATATCTAAAAGTTCTTTCGAAAATTTTAAAGCTTCATCAATAGTATCTGCTACTAACAGCAAGTCTTCCACGTACATGGGGGAGTTAATTTTAGCACAAGTTTCAGGAACTGCACACCTTTACACATGGTGTTTAATTACAGCTCCTAACAGGAATGGACTCGAAGTTACGCCAAATAATACACGGCACATTTTCATAATTAAAATTTTCATTGGAGTATTTTTATCTTGGGGGAGTTCGTCAATCCACAAGAATCGAGTTAAATCTCTATCAGTTTCAGCAAGGCTTATTTGCAAAAATGCTATTTCGATGTCTGCCACTACAGCAATTTTATTATTTCGAAACTGTAAAATTAAGTCCAATAAATCAGAGTTCAAATTTGGACCCGGAAAGAGTACACCATTTAGGGAGGGTTCAGAAGGAGCGTGGGATGATGCATCAAAAACGATGCGCAATTTGGTTGTTTGCTTGTCTTTTCGAATCACAGGGTGGTGGGGTAAATAGTATGTCAATTTACTATTACTTGAATTTATTTCCTGGGGTTCAACAATTTCTACGATTCCTAAAGCCATATATTCATGAATGATTTCTTTGTATTCTTTAAATAATGCAGGATTACTTACAAATCGTTTAATTAATTCTTGAAATCTCTTTTTG
Source organism: Maratus michaelseni (assembly GCA_963931845.1). Lineage (NCBI taxonomy): Eukaryota > Metazoa > Arthropoda > Arachnida > Araneae > Salticidae > Maratus > Maratus michaelseni. The sequence goes on from OZ007599.1 coordinate 131,748,524, forward strand.
GCAACATCATAATTATTAGGAAAATCAATATTGTCATATTTCATGGGTAATTTAACTTAATAACTGTTGTTCTTAAATTTAATGGAATTTTCAAATTGTTCTAATATTTGTTTGTTACACAGATTTTTATTTGTATTGTCTTTCTGAATCCCTAACCTTTCCACAGTCCAAAATTTTTCAAGCTGAACTGACACTTTATCATCCTTATTTTCATCCCATATAGATATGCACGTAGCCCCCACTACATTGTTTATATTAACTTCTTCAGAAAATCTACCATGGAAAGTCCAACCCAATTTAGATTCATTTAAAACAAGTGTTGGTGAAATACGTTTATATTTTCCTGTCATAATTGACCAATAGTAATCACTGCCAATTAATAAGTCTATTTTATTTTCCCCATCATTTAAGTTCTCCGAAACATCTGATAATGCTATACCCAATTCCTTCTGGCGGGTCCCTCTTGGTGGTTCTGACTCGGCTCCTTTAGTGGAGAAGATGACCGGAAGCCAAGCATTGCGCGAACTCTCTGTTAGGTTGCTCCGAATCGGCCCTTTAGGTAGGGAAGAAGACCGGGCGCCCGACACATGGAGATGTTTCGTGGACACGACGGGGACAGGAGACGGACGGACTGGCGATCTCATCGTGGTCCGCCAGTGGGAAAGGGACTTCCGAAAGTCGGGGACGCCGCGCAACAGCCCACATGGGTCTATGACCCAATGGGGACTGTGGACCGTGGGTCTCTCCCTCGTAAGCGCAGGTTCTCTGCGACGCGAGGACTCGGCCTATGCTCGGAGCCTCCTCCATAGGTAGTGGAAGGAAGTCCCGTAGACCGATCCCAATAGCTGGGGTGGAATGAGCCCCATGCCGAGGTGGTGACGTTGGGCAAAGGTTAAGCTAATGCCAGCCGGGTCGTCTCCAAAACTTGTCTGAGGAATTGACGGAGGCAGGATCGGGCTCTGAAGAGCACGATGCGTGGTGACTCTGTAGTGCGCTGGGCGATACGGCGTGTAGCAACTATCTGCACCGTACCAGCGGCAGAGGTGAAATAGTTGTCGACACGTGGAGTCCAGGCCACGTGGACGACAACCCCACGCCATCCTCTGCAGCTAGAGCAGTTGTGTGCCGACCTCAATTGTCATGCAGCACGGGAAGTGCCCAAATCTAAGGGCGGTCACTATCCAATAAATTGAACCCTTTAGGGTTCAACTTAAAGGTAACCCTTCAGGTTACTAGGGAAAAACCGTTCCTTGAGGAGGGATCACCCACCTCCTGTCGTGTGACTACGAGGAACCGGGCCGGTGTCTCGCCGACTAACGCGGCGTCGATCAAAGCCAAAACTCAAAACCTCGGGCCGAAACCCAATCCAACACGTCTATGTGTTGACAAGACTTTCTACGTCTGGCGGGTGGATGAGTAGGAGTCTTCGTTTAATTTTCACCCAATAGGGCAGTTGCAATTGACGTCACCTTGGAGGTAAACAGTACAAATAGGCAGTTCTGATTGGTGAAATTACCCTTACCTCCAAGTGAATACAATGGTTGATCAGCTGATTGCAACTGCCCTATACTAAACTCGATCGGGCCCGCCTCTTTGGCGCGTTTGGAGGGAGTTTCCACGTCCTCCAGAGACCGATAGTGGTGCCTTTGTTCCTTCCGTTTTTGTGTTTGTGTTTGTGATATTTATGTGGATGATCTGGAGAATGAAGTCGATCGGGGATCTCCTCACATTTCGCTGCGAGGGTTTGCCGGAAGCAAAGCCATTCGAAGGGGACAGCCTAGCCGAGTCACGTCTTTGTGAAGGGACCGAATTTTCTCGTGGTTCTGGGCCGGCCAGAAGCGCCTCCGTCACACGTAGTGACAACACACGGTAGAAGAACAAGTCGTTCGTCCCTCCATACGCTCGATGATCGGACGCCGTGAGAAAGCAAGAGCCGTCGGGAAGCCTGGCGCACGACCAAGGGACCGACTCTCCTTATGGGGTTTCGGCGACGAGGTCGCTGGGTGTTCTCGGCGGTTCATCGAGTGTCTGTGTGGAGGTCTCCTCTAAGCTATGGGATTCTCCGCCGATCGCAACGGCCTATGTCGTCGCTCACTCAGGTAGAGGGCTTGGGGGTCAGCAGGTGGCGGCCCTAGGCCGGTCGCAGCGCCGTAGAGAGCCAAATCTACTGGCGCGATAAAAGTCCCTCAGGACTTGGGTGCGACGGTCGGTACGCGCCGTGCCTGGTGGCGCAGCTTAGTTTTATACCCAATTCTTTAATATTTTCATGTAATTCAGAACTTGGAGCACGAATTATATCCGAACAGATCTAAAGCTTCTAAATATATTATATTATCAGAATTTCTGTCTTTTTAAGAAAATCTTTACTCTATTTTTCGTATCAGCAATCGGATTTGTTCCCGCAAATGTGTGAATTTTTAACGATTCCTGTCCAATTACTTCTAAATTCAAACGGTTTGAAAATTTTTTGCTTACAAAGCTTCGCTGCGAAGCAGAATCCAATAAAATGCGAACACTAATATTTTCATTTTTTTTCCAATCATTATCCCTTTCAAAATTTGACAATAAATATATTCATCTGGCTTACAACAAAGCGAAGACACTATTATCTTTTCAATTTTCTCATTTTGCGATCCCTTTTCACGCGCAGATAAATTAGACTTCAAAAGTAAGTCACATTTTTCTTTTCCTTTTTCATTCGATAATCGTTCGTTTATTTTTTTGTCACAAAGAGCAATATCATGAGCTTCAGAAAAGCAATGCTTTCACTGTATTTTTGACCTACAGTATTGTTTTTTGTGAAATTGTTTAAAGCAGCGAAAACATCTTGCCTGCTTTAATAAAGATTATTTCGTTCTTCCAAATTTAAATGACATAAATTAGCTTCATGGTTCTGAGAACAAAAAGGGCAAAAATTTTCTGTATTTGTATTTAATGTAAATGCCGCAGGATTTTTAATTTTTCCCTGATAAAAGTGTTTTGGATTATTTTGTTTAAATTTATTTTCGGATGATTTTACATTCTAGAAACCAGTAGAAGTAACATATTTTCCCGCGCTTCCGTTTCACGTTTAAGGAATGGTATTAATTCAGTTACACAAGCTTCTTTTTTATCATTTTGTTCTCTGTGAAATTGCAATAAAAGATCATTAAGTATGCATTTATAAATAATGGGCAATAATAAACAGCCATATTGATCTGAATTCACATCAAGCGATTCGAGACTTCGTATTTGAATAGCTTCATCATTTAATCTTCTCAAACCCTGTATATCATTTGATCTACGCACCGGTTCTAAATTTAACAATTTGTTAGTATGCGCAGAAATTAAAATGTCTTTTTTGCCGAATCGATCTTTTAATATATGTATTGCCTTTACATAGTTTCCGGCTGTTAATGGAAGCCTGTTTATGGCATCTGCTGCGGAATCAATTTTTCAATATCCTGAAGTGTTTCATTTGCATGAAAAGGAATTTGAAATTGAGACCAAAATTCCTGAAACTTACAAATATCGCCGGTGAATTTATTTAAAGAAATTCGCGGTAATTTCGTATTTGATTTTAGTTGATTGCCTGATATCACAGACGCAATTTCTTTTGATTCATTTGTAGCCGTAGAATTTTTCTTAAAGCTATTTAAATATCTACTGGCCTCTGACTTGCAGGTTACAATTGATTCCTTATATTCAATCGAACTTTGTACTTCCGATTCTAAGTTATCTATTTCAGTTAGTGATTCAATTAAATCATCTAACCTTTCTAATGACAATATATGTTCAAGGAGTGTCGCTAAATAGTCCTCAACTATTTCTGGCTTAGTATCAACTTCTTTTTGGATTTCAGCACCTATTTTTTTTTATTAACTTGGTTACTGTGGATTGAATTGATCCGCGTTTCGATATATTTCGCTTCAAATTTTCTGCTTTATCCATCTTTCATTTACTGATTCAAATTGTTATATTTTCCAATGTATCACCAGTTTAAGAGAAATACTAAAATAACTTACTCGTTTTATGAAGTACCAATATTTAGCGATTACATCAATTTATGTTCCTGGCCGATGCACCAGTGTTTCGCCGTATTCTCGTGGTTCAGTGGTTTCTTAATTATTTTTAAATTCGACAACGCTAATCTTAACTTAGTAAATGGCACTTACTCATAAATAAAGCGGGCATCATTTTCTCTTCTTTTAATGGACGATATATACAGGATGGATATTTACATTATTTACAGGTAAAATTCGAACATATTTTTACTGCCATTTTTGTCAGCACATTCTTACGCAACACCAACAACGCTCAAAGCCCAGGTAGAAAGGCAACCTCAAATAAGCCATCGTCATTCATTTATCGCTCTTTTGGCATTAAGAACGTTACAATTCTCTACAATAGGTAGCTATAATGATAGGCAGATAGATTCAACACAATTTTCTTTTTCATTTATAACATCCCTTGGTGGGGAGTATTGCAACTAGATTTAAATAAAACAGATTTTTTATGTGTTTTTAGTAAATCTTTCAGAATAAAATTTTAAAACAAAAGAAAAATATTAAAATGTCTTTTTATGTTTTCTCAAATGGCAACCATACTCCATGTTAAAATTAGGTAGGAAAGTTTCAACTCAGATAACGCTCCCTAGCGAGAAACATATTAAAAGAATAAAAGTAAAAGTTACCTTTTTTTCTGTTTCACAGTATGACAGCTGTAACAACTGAAGTTTAAAAATTAATAACTAAATTTAACCCAATTGAGGCATGTACATAGAAAAGGCTGTAAATGCCAAATTATGGGAAAATCTGCTTTTCACTGAAATTCATATATTGGCCATCGCCAATGCAATGGAAACCGCTGGGAGTGCCAATTCGTAATTGATTGGTTTCTAGAGTGTCTCATAGATAGCACAAACGTTGAAATTACTTTACAAAAGTAACATTTGAGTTTTCTCGAAAACAAAAATATGGCACTTATAGCCTTTTTTCATTTACATACAACATTTTCTTTTGCATTTACAGCGTCCCTTGGCGGGAAATAGTGTAACCAGGTGTAAATAAAACTGATATTTTATTTTTTAAATTAAATCTTCAAAATAAGTTTCTGCCACGGTCAAATTTGTGTTTTGATAAAAAAATTTACATGAAAAGTTTATTTTACGCTGGTAGTGCCCCTGGTGGGAAATTGAACAACTAAAAATTTTAAATGGATATTTTATGTTTTCTCATGTAGCAACCATACTTCAAGTTAAAATTAAATAAGACTAATTCAACTCCCTTTTAAGCTGATAACGCCCCCTAACTAGGAATAGAGTAAACAGATTTACATAAAATCGATTTTTTATGTTTTACTGTATGGAGTCATACTGAAATTAAAAATGTAGGACAGATTAAATATAATTTTTATAGCGCTTCCCTGGTGGGAAATAGTGTGATTAAATTATTATTATTTTTTAACAAATCTTCAAAATAAGCTTCAGCCACAGTGAAATTTATGTTTTGATAAAAACTTTCACATGCTAGTTTTTTACACTGGGAGTGCAGTGCACCTAGTGGAAAATTGCCTAGATAAAATTTTAAAAGGTTTCTTGATGTTTTCTGGCGTGGCAAACCATATCCCAAGTTAAAATTAGCTTGGACAGATGAAACTCAAGTTTTCTTTATCCTGATATCGCCCCCTGGCGCCTGGCGGTAAAGAGAGAACTCCTGAGTGACCGACTGACTCATCAACGCAGAGCTAAAACGATTAAAGTCAGGATCACAAAATTTGGACAGTTAGATTGCTGTTAAGACCTAGGCAAGCAATAAGAAAGGATTTTTGAAAATTCACTCCCCTAAAGGGATTAAATAGGGGGTCTAAAGCTTTAGGTCATTTCACCATATCTCAGCAGAAGTTCTAGGTAACAGCGAAAAATTCAGTATAACAAATCTACTAAAAAATAGTTAAACGCGTATTTCAGCGATTATAGAAATTCAACCACCAAGGGGGTTAAATGGGGGTCGGAGGTTTTAGGTCATTTCGTCATATCTTAGCAGCAGTTTAATGTAAGAGCGTAAAATGCAGCATAACAAAGCTACTAAAAGAATATTTAAACACGCATTTCAGTGGTTTTAGAAATTCAACCACTAAGGGTTAAAGTTTTAAGTCATTTCGCAATATCTCAGCTGCAGTTTTAGGTAGAAGCATAAAATACAGCTAAACCAATCTGCTAAAAAAATAGTTAAACACATATTTCAGCGATTTTGTCGCCAACATCGGCTGTGAACCCGATCATGGAAGATTAGACGAATAAGACATCTAATGCTGATTTTTGATTAGCTATTTTGCGCAAGACATTTTTCCAAGAAAAAAAAATATTTTTTTTAAATTTTATAATATATATAGATGCCATACGATATAGAGTTTCGCTAAGTGCTACGCCATTTGGGTGTTTTTTTTTTTTGTTTTTTTGTATTGTCAGGGAAATCGTATATTTTTCGGTTACATGCAAAAAAGAAAATGTACATTCTAATTTATAAAGCTGAGGTTTTTTTCTATGAGTGTGTCAAAGTAACTTCATTTTTTCCCGATTGTCTTTTAACGATTTATGTGCGGGAATGTATAGAGTTCTTCTATTGTGATCGCCATATTATTGCATTTATATTTATTTTACCTGTAAGGTCCTCATGGTTAACATGGGCAAAGCCAGGTGGTTCTAAGACTCCTACAAGGGGGAGCTGACGCATATCCATCTTGTTGCCCAAAATAACCGCCATATTGTAACCCAGCTCCGCATTAGGAAACCGCCCGAGCAGGTATTTGCAGTCTCTGTCACTGTCACTTGCCGTCCACTACTACGGTAAGCTAACTGGTCTTAGTTCGGTTTTTGAACCGCTGGGTTATTAAATGGCGGTATGATTCAGCCTGTAGTATAGGAACTCTATGTGGTTCTACTAGTTTAAATATAAACTTGATTTCGTATGTTTTACTGTATGAAGCTAGCTACTCAAGCTAAAATAGCTTGGACAGATTCAACGCAATTTTACTTTTGTTTAAAGCAGCTTCTGGCTTGAAATAACTTAGCTAAATGTTTGAAAAATATATTTTTTGTTTGATAAATAATAATTTAATAAAAATATTTATTTGAATTTTTCAAAAATCAGTGGTTCCTTGTTATAGCAGCTTCCGTGGATTAATCGTCAAGCGACAAAGATGTAACGCCAAGTTATCTGACATGTATGACATTATAGTCATACATGAAATTTTATAACCGCTATGACCAAGTTATAGTCACATTTTTCATTCTATTAAATCCTATCATACGTAATTAATTCAATGATACCCCATGATAGGTAATGATTCTAGGTTACCATGGTGATTACGTCCTATTTAAGACGGAGTTTTATTATTTCCGTATTACTGAATTTAAAAACCGAATTTGTATACTAAAATTGCTTAATTATAACAATCCTGTAATCTATCGACAGTTTTTTGGATAGATGTTTCCGGAGAAATAGATATTAAATGGAAAGAGAGTCTAAATATAGATTTCAAGTTCTGAAATTTTCAAAGCTAGGCTTAAATTTCCCATTTGAATTTTCATTAAATGCCAACAAAAGATAAAAGTGTTGCCAACTTGAAATGTACTTATTTTATTACGGAAGTCAACCATATCATAATAACAGACGATATGATTCATTTTACTGAAACTAGTGTTAGTACGGACGCACCTCATTTGTCACGTTTGACGTACAATTTCCAACTTTTTTTAAAATTATTATTGGTTCGGTCCGTTAAAAAAATTGTGTTTATTCTGAAGGCCTGTTTGAAAGTTTGTCGTCGTTTTGTCGGCTCGGGCGGATCTCTAGAAGGACTTCTCTATATACTGTTTGTAATCTGCAAGTTGTTTTGTTTTTTCAACTGGTCTATGACTTACGGAGTCTTGAAATTGAGAAATGACAGCCAGCCATGAATAAAAAAGGACATTTAGAAACAAGAAACATTTTGGCTGGCTGTTTATTTCTCCTATTTCTAGACTCCATTAGACTATTTTCTAAACCAGTTGGCAAAAGAGAAAACGATTTACAAATTACAGACAGTATACAGAGAGGTTTTTTACGCACGAATACCTCCTTTTGAGTTACAAGCTATCGAAAATGCTGATTTTTGAAAATTTTCAGCATTTAAATTGAATCGGTCATTTCAAAAACCATATAAGTCAATTTTTTTTCCAAATATAATTTTTTTTTTTGTCACAAATGCTCCTTTAAAGGTAGAGCCCTGATCTGGGCAATAACCACATAAGTCAGAGTATTTCTTCCTCTTCAAACAATACCTTGTATTTTTCGTTCATTACTTAAACGACATAAAGTCAGCGACTTAAGTGGTTTTTGCTTGCAATACCAGATTACGTGCGGATACCATATTACCATTTGCATGCAATACGATATTAAAACATAAAAATTTTCCTGTGTATAAGTGCATCTTCATTAATTTTAATTAAAAATATTTTAATATGACTGTTTTGTTCAAATTAAATACCACCTAACTTTGTTTCTTGCTCAAACAACATAAGTCAGGAACAGTTTTTCTGTTATTCTTCATAAATTATAAAATTTATTCGATATTTACAAACTTTCAAGTTCAAACTCCGTAATCAGCCCCCCAAAAACCATAAAAAATTCGTTTACTTGTCAATAATACAGTTTTTTTTCTGAAAAGTTTTGATTCTGTGACTTATGTAGATTTTGAAATGACCTATTCAATTATTATAGCTGGGAAAAAAGCGTGTTTTTTTTCTTTCTGGAGATGTTTCGAGGTAGTAATAACACACATAAAAAATGCATATTGTTATCTTTTTCTCTTCATGAGATATAATTTTTCAAAAGCATTTTGGCTATTTCAGTATAATTTAAAGCATTTAATAATAATAATAAAAAATATAAATACAGATAAATTCACAATTCCATAGTCTAATAGAAAAAATACCACATATTTAAGATCTTTTCGATTTTTTTTTTTATTTAGTTTAACTATTAGTTAAAAAAAATATGGAAGATTTTATAAACCTTTGAATTTTGTAAAATCACAGTTTTCGATCTCCTCTACTTAAAATAAATATTTTTACGATAGACATTTTTTGAATATTATCTTCTTTTCTATATAGGTTTCCACGGTTAGAGAATATCAAAACTGGTGCGGCAACCGAAAAAAATAAAATTTGTCGCAATTCTATGGAATGACCCGACCCATTTACATCCTTCCTCCAGGATAATAAAACAATAAAAATGTGCTTTTTTGAAAAAAAAAAAAAAAAAAAAAAAAAAAAAGAAAAAAGAAAGAAAAAAATACCTTAGTAGAACAATTTAAAATTTTTTACAAATTCAGTTTTTAGCATTAATGAAGTTACTAAAGCTGAAAAGGGACAAAATATGCGTTTTTAGAAAACAGTGTTCATGAGTTTCGTGTGCCATATACTTTATAGAACTTAACTAATGAAATGATGGGGGAGATGGGGATTAGATGTTGCCTTGTTTTATTTTAATTGATGTATTTACATTTCAGAATATTTATTTAACGAAGTTTAACCCTCGGCGCGATTCCACCGATAATATAAAATTAGTACTATATTAAAATCTGACGAGAAAAAAAATTATTCTTTTATTCACAATTGAATTCCAATTGCCATTTAATTTCTGTTAATTTATTGTGCTCACAAAAAGTATTATACTTATCATTTTATTGCTTATGGGCATAAAAATGAATGATGCAATAAAATCAGCTGAGTAATCAGTAAAAAAAAAAAAAAAAAGATTGGGAGATTGTTTATAAATGCTTGATAAAATCGTGATAGAGTAGTATGATTGAAAGTTATTTATATACAGGGAGTGCCCTCTTATCGTTATTCAATAGCTAATTCCTTAAGCATTAGCTTTAGAGGGTATAGTTCCAAATTGCTAAAATGTTAGAATTGTTGTTCATCATCATATCAAAAGTCATTTACGATTAACGCAGTGAACTACAGAGTACAACTATATGCAATTATATTACACACAATAGTTTTGTGATAAACATGAGACATACACTCATGTCCAAAATTAAGGTCATAAACATAAAATCTGTGAAAACTGATGAACTATTCACTGTGTTGCCACGAAATTTGGCACAGAGGTATATTACAATGAGAGAAAGAATGTAGCAACATAACAATATGGAAAAGATTTTAATTGTGAATTAAGAAACAGGGTATATCAAAAAGTGTTAAATCATGAATCAGAGATAAAGCATTTATCTCAGGAAAACTCTGTCTGATATGGAGTGTGACCAACGAGCTCGTACTGTGTATGAGGGTGTCAATAAATGTTTGTGGCAACAAAGTTCATTCTTCCAAAAGCGCGGCTTTTAACTCCTGGCAGGTCCTGGGAGGAGGGTTACGCTGTGCAATGGCTCTTCCTAGACCATCCCAAACATGTTCTATGGGATTGAGGTCTGGAGACCTCGAGGGCCATTTCATACGATGAATATACTCTTCTTCAAGAAAATCAGCAACAATGTGAGCTCCGTGTGGCTTTCCATTATCGTCCATAAACATGAAGTCCGGGCCTACTGCCCCCCGGAACAACCTCGCATAGGCTTTAACGACCTCATCCCTATACCGATGTGCGTTGACAGCACCCGGCTCGAAGACGTGCATTGGTGCATAACTACCTAACATTATTTCGCCCCAGATAAGGATTCCTTTGCCACCAAATCTGTCGATTTCTTTTATGTAGGAGGGATAAAAGCAAGTAGCCACACGTTCTCTCCAGATGAAGATTCAATGAAAGTCACTCTGCATGGTGAATCTCGATTCATCACTGAAAAGAACACGCCCCCATTCCTCTTGTGTCCAGGACTGATGTATTCGGCTCAACAACAACCTGGCTCAGCTGTTGGATGCAGTGAAAGGACATACAGGACTGGATGCCGGGCGTAAACGGCCCTCTTTGCTAGACGTCTATATACTGTTTGCCTGGAAATTCTTATTCCAGATGCAGCAGTAAAGTCATGAGCAAGCTGAGGAGCCATTGCCAGCCTATGTAGTCGTGCGCTCAATGCCAAGTAGCGATCCTGTGCAGGTGTCGTTGCTCTGTGGGGGCCTTCCTGGTGACAGTACCACAACCTGGACACCAATTTTGGTACAACTTGTAACCATCCAGCCACCTCTGCTTGAGACTGGCCAGCTTCAAGCCTGTCAATGGCTCTCCATCTCAAGGAATCATCTAAACGATTATGAGAACTTATTCTCACTGCAAACAGGCTAACTTGTTCGTTTTAATGCAATTTTCACAAAACTGCAGGCAAAAGTTTCAGATACTTAAACGGTCTAGTTCCAGTAGTTCTGCAAATACTAACGCTAAACAATTGCTTTTTCTAAACCGAAGGTTGGTATTGTACTACCCGTTTTTCAAAATATATACATTACAAATTATATAAATTTTTCTGGTAGATATTTACAATTATTTTGAAAAACATGTTTGTGACCTTAATTTTGGACATGAGCGTATTATGATTATATATGTGGGAGTGATCAGGATCGGATATGCGATATTTTGCTGGACTAGTTCCCAGGTGGGCAATGTAGATGCGGCTGCAAAATCAGCAGTTAGTGGTGATTTTGATATTGAGGTTGGATATTCCTCTTAAAGGACAGGTATTGTCATAACTTGTTGAAAGGCGTGTTGCAACAGCATTGGCTTTTGTGACTTATTTATCTACTCTCTGATGCATGTAATCTGATACTACATTAGGAGATCTTAGTAGCATCGAATTCTGAATCAAAAGCTGATGTCTAGAGATTTTAAGTTTGGTATATAATTTCTTGCTTGGCAATTTCGCGATATTTTTATTATTCTCATATGCTAATGTAATATAATGTTATTTTGTTCAATGATCATTAAGGTAGAAATGAAGTTAATTTTAACAAAATACAGGGTGTTTCAAAAATGACCGGTATATTTGAAAAATCAATAAAAACTAAACGGGCAGCGATAGAAATACACCGTTTGTTGCAATATGCTTGGAACAACAATAAATTTTCAGGCAGGCAAACTTTCGAACTTAGTTACAATTTTCAACAACAGATGGCACTGCAGTCTGGAAAAATCTAAACCACGATATTTTCCACATATCCAACCATGCACAGCAATAATATGGCGTAGTCTCTGAACGAAATTACCAGAAACCTTTATAAACCTGTGACTTCTTTCTGTGGGGATACTTGAAAGACCAGGTGTACCGCCACAATCCAGAAACAATTGAACAACTGGAGCAGTACATCTCTTCTGCATATGAAGCCATCCCGCCTGACATGTTTACAAAGGTTTCTGGTAATTTCGTTCAGAGACTATGCCATATTATTGCTGCGCATGGTGGATGTGTGGAAAATATCGTGGTTTAGATTTTTACAGATTGCAGTGCCATCGGTTGTTGAAAATTGTAACTAATTTCAAAAGTTTGTCTGCCTGAAAATTTACTGTTGTCCCAAGCATATTGCAACAAACGGTGTATTTCTATCGCTGCCCGTTTAGTTTTTATTGATTTTTCAAATATACTGGTCATTTTTGGAACACCCTGTAGTTTGTTTTAAAAATCAATAATTAATTATGAGACTTTTCTCAACATTATAACATTTTCTCCTCATCAATATAATATTATTTATAGTGGCTACACTATAACGCGTGTATGAGTGCATCACACTCGTGAAAAAAAAATCACTGGATTTGGCTAAATTGTTGTATTGGAATCTAAAAATATGAAATTCTTTACATCGGCTATCACTAACGCATGTATGAGCGCTTTACCTTCACGAAAAAAAATAACTGGATTCATTGAATTTGAATCTCTAAAAATAGGAAATTAGTTAAAACCGCAATCACTATAATGAATATTTAAAAAATCCACATTATATAAATAGTTAATATTAGAGATCGACCGAAACCAAATTTCAGTGATCTTTCCACTTTCGGCCGAAACCATAAAAAAAAATTAAAAACTGATTAATACATACATAACTGCATATAATTATTAATTAATTAATAACAAATAGTTAATAATTACTTAATTTTAACTAATTACGTTACTAATTAATTTACTTAATTATATGTGTATTGAACCACATTTCTAACAAACAAACGTACATATATATGTGTGTGTATAAATTTCAAACAAAAATAAAACATAAATAATACAAAATTTATATTTTATAAATTTATAACAACCAATAATTATAGGCATGTATCAATAATTAATTAACAATGTAGTTAAATAATCTCCGATAGTTATCTCCGGTGGCAAGTTGACTCTCTGTGTCTCTATCCAAAACTATTTATTTTTATATAAAATAAAATTTAATAAATTTATCAATAAGACAGAAAAAGTTTCCAATTGTAGAATTTCGTGTAGAATCTAATAAAATATATTTTAAGTATATATACCTTGCTATATCTTTTGCAATAAAATTCTTAAATCTTCATATGTTTTAACAACACCTTTCTCATAAAGCATTTGAAACAATTTGGAGTTTCAAAGAAAAAAATTTTCAATTACTGTTAGTTTTGCAGCTTTTAAAGATCACGTGATAAGCATATTTTAAGTTTAGCCATATATGCATTGCTTGCTTTATAATTTACACTCTCATCATGAATCAGTCATGACGGATAATGATAAACAGTGGAGTTCACAGCAATAAGTGTCTCATTTGAGCCGATACAATTCATATCAATGAGTAAAGTTGAAAATTTCTGAAAGAAGGAGCAAGATTTTGAAATACAGATAGTTTCGGTCACACCGAAATTTTGGCAGCAGTTTCGCCGAAAACAAATATTTGGCGAGACTGCGATTTTGTGCCGAAACTGAAACCGAAATTTTGGTCGATCTCTAGTTAATATTGTTTCAAATTACTTTTTATAACCTAATTAAATATTGAAAATTAAAAGCTTTCTATTTTTTCAAACTTTCCATTGCTGGGATCTAAACTCGGCTCTACAGAACTGGTGACAAACAACATACCACAAAGCACTCATTCCAAAACAGCTTAGAACAAAATTTTAAACAACCTGATTGATAAGGTTGCTTTAGTGTCAAAAATTAGCCACTGGAAATTGAAAATGAAACTGGATCTTTGATCCTGTGATCGTACATTTTGACAAATGAGGTTCCAGAATCCCATGAAGAATCCCAGAATCTATGAAGACCTACTATTGCACACTAACCTATCTGATAAATTATTGATCCAAATAATTTCAAGTCATGACAAATTTCCAACTTACTACCTACTTATTTTTGAACAAGTTTCCCAAGTTTGAAGTTTGTCTGTCTATTTAGCACATATGTTACGTTACATTACATATACAATTACCAATCATTGAGTAAAATGAGAATTAAATGGCTTCTGTATAAACTTCAAGAAATAGAATTAAACACATTGCTTACTAATCCATATTCAAGAAAACTATGAGGCATATAGTGACAAAATACACTTTTTCTACCTAACCACAATACTACTGGCTTTTTAAAAAATGTTCAGATTTGTTTTTCAGTTGTTGAAAAAATGCAGCTGTTTTGCATTGTTGGCTGTGGACTAGGTTGCTCTGTTTTGAGAGGTGTAGCTAGGATTGAGTATGGCAGGTACACTGTTATGTGTATCTTTGGTTTTGATTTTCACCTTTTTTTTCTTGTGTTTCATTGTTTAGCTTTGTACTTGTGTTGTTGGCTTTTGTTTTTGTGTATTATTGTGTGCTGTTTCATTAATCTTCAGTTTAAAGAGAGGTTCCTTTTGCATGTTTCGGGGGAGGGTTTCAATCTCTGTTGTGTTTTTATTTTTAGGTGGTCTGAAATAGTGGATAGTTAACCTGCCTTTGAAGGTGGACCGTTTACATATTATAAATCTATTCTGAATATTTTTTTTTTTATTCATAGTTTTATATTATTTTTTCTTGAATTTTGTTTTACCACTTTTGATTTCTCTTCTGTAAGTTTTGTAGTCTTTTTTTGGGACCATCATTTGCCAAATGCCTTCACGTCAATATCCAAGTGTGACAACCTACAACATGAAATAAGAAACATTCAATAAGGAATCTAAAGCTTTGATAGGTAATATCTGTGGTTGCATTAACATTCTAAGGATTAAATGTGAACCATTTATACAGGGAGGGTCCCAAAATTGTTGTTAAATTGATTCTAGTGTTAATGATTAGGGTTAAAATGGTATAATAAAGCGATCTCTCATTTAAGCAACTCTCTGAATTGTACAATTTTTTATAAGTGAGAGGTCATTGTAATTCTAATGATACCTCATTTGTTGAAAATAATCAATCCACTGAAATTCTAAGGCATAATATCTGACCATACATTGACTTTTAAACTAATAACTCTTTTTAGCTTCCCACAGTTAGATGAAAATTAAATGCATAATATTTTTACTAATATGTTAAGGAACTTAATAGTGTATATTTTATTACTCCATTTGTTTTCTTTAGTATTCTCAGTTACATAAATCACAAAGGCTGTTTACTTAAAATGTAAAATTATAAAGCAAAATGATTGTACAGTTCGGTAAAAAAACAACAAACCAGAACGTCCTATACCAGAAAGAGCAAACCCGCATGTCAGAAGGTAAATTGGCACCACTTTTCATAAATACACTCATGTCCAAAATTAAGGTCATAAACATAAAATATGCGAAAACTGATGAGCTGTGTTGCCACGAAATTTGGCACATAGGTATATTACAATATGAGAAAGAATATAGCAACATAATAATATGGAAAAGATTTTAATTGTGAATTAAGAAACAGGATATATCAAAAAGTGTTAAATCATGAATCAGAGATAAAGCATTTATCTCAGGAAAAGTCTGTCTAATATGGAGTGTGACAACTGTGCACTGCTATACAAGCCTCACAACAAGCTCTCATACCGTTTATGAGGGTATCAAAAAATGTTTGCGGCAACAAGGCCCATTCTTCCAAAAGCGCGGCTTTTAACTACTGGCGGGTCCTGGGAGGGGGATTATGCTGTGCAATGGCTCTTCCTAGACCATCTCAAACATATTCAATAGGATTGAGGTCCGGAGACTTCGAGGGCCAATTCATACAGCACATATCCTCTTTTTCAAGAAAATCATCAACCATGTGAGCTCTGTGTGGCTTTGCATTATCGTCCATAAACATGAAGTCCGGGCCTACAGCACCCCCGAACAACCTCACATAGGCTTCAAGGACCTCATCCCTATAGCGATGTGCATTGACAGTACCCACATCGAAGACGTGCAGTGGTGTACGACTGCCCAACATTATGCTGTCCCAAACAAGGATTCCTTTGCCACTAAATATGCCGATTTCTTTTACGTAGGAGGGATGATAACGAGCTCCACGTTCTCTCCAGATGAAGATTCGACGAGAATCACTCTGCGTGGTGAATCTCGACTCATCACTGAAAAGAACACGCCCCCCCCCCCCCATTCTTGTTGTGTCCAAGTCTGATGTCTTCGGCTCCACAATAACTGGGCTCTCCTATTGGATGCAGTGAAAGGGACACACACGACTGGACGCCGGGCGTAAAGGGCCTTCTCTCCTAGACGTCTATAGACTGTTTGCTTGGAAATTCTTATTACAGATGCAGCAGTAAGGTCACGAACAAGCTGAAGAGCCGTTGCCAGCCTATGTTGTCGTGTGCTTAATGCCAAGTAGCGATCCTGTGTAGGTGTCGTAGCTCTGTGGCGGTCTTCCTGGTGACAGTACCACTTGTTTGGAATTTATTCCTTAACCTGGATACCACTTTTGGTACAACTTGTAACCATCCAGCTACCTCTGCTTGAGACTGGCCAGCTTCAAACCTGCCACCAGCTCTCCATCTCAAGGAATCATCTAAACGATTATGAGAACTCATTCTCACTGTAAACAGGCTAACTTGTTTGTTTTAATGCAATATTCACAAAACTGTAGGCAAAAATCCCAGATGTTTAAATGGTCTAGTTCCAGTAGTTCTGCAAATATTAATGCTAAACCACTTCTTTTTCTAAACCAAAGGTTGGTATTGTTCTATCCATTCTTCAAAATATATAAATTGCAAATTCTATCAATTTTTCTGGTAGATATTTACAATTATTTTGAAAACATGTTTGTGACCTTTCTGGACATGAGTGTACTTCACTTTATTTAATTTCTAAATTTCTGTCATTAAATAAGTTGAAGAATATTTTTCAAAAATAGTGATGGAATTGAACTTCATTCTTGCAGATTCACCACCCCTGCCCTATACTATTTATCATCAAATTGTTACTGAGAGATGGGGGATGAAAGGTACCATTTGAGTGAGAATTGTGCTTTTTCCCCAAATATGAATGCAATCTTTGAAATTGGGTTTCTCTACACATTACAAATCATACTAAATTCCATTTTTTCAAATAGTAACACCCACTTCAGGTATTTCATTTAAGTTCTGTAGATGAAAGCAGCCCAGAAAAGAACGTATATAGTTTACACATAGTACATTCACAAGTATGGGAGATATAAAATAAAAATGTGTAAGGGGTTGACCTATAAATTAAAAATAAAAACAACATTAAGATCTTACTGGGAAAAAATACCAGGGCCATTCAACTAGTAATTGGCAAAATTGTACATATAAAATATAAACATAAAATAAACTAATTGTTTATAAGAGAAAATTTTATACAACTTTTCTGATTACTCTCAAATTTTCTTTTCCATGGATGCAAACAATAACAGGAGATGGCCTCCTCAGACTGTCAAAACGTAATATTTGTCTATACAATGATACCTCAGTGAACAAATATTGGAATCACATTCTTAGCTGAAAATTTTGTTAATCTGAAATGGGATTTCAGTGTAGCTGAAGTATGTTAGCATGCGGTTCGAGTAAAACATTTGTTAGTTGAATCAGAAAAGCAAAATAAATCTATGTTAGCCAAAGCATTTGTTAGCCAAAGTATCACTGTATATCCAAAACTAATGATAGGAATGAACTGTAAACTTATATAGCTGTATTTTTGATGCTGCTGAATTTTTAGTGTAAAAACTAATGTATGCCTTAATTCAAATTTTTTTGAAAATATGAATTTAATTTTAATTTTCAGAATTAAGAATGTTTCTCAATTTAAAAAAATGCCTGCATTATGGTTGGGTACATTCAATGTATCTCAATAATAATGAACAGTTTCAATCAGTTAACATAGACATACGTCATGATTTTTTGAAAAGATATCAATATTAAAGTTTGTCATGTAGATTTTACATTAGCGTCCTCAAATTTTGACTCTGTCTGTATATAAATATTTAAGTAAAAACTGCTTAAACCATATTTTTCCACACTGATTTGATTCAAGGAACTCTGCTAAGACAATGCTAAGCTACTAAGGCAATGCTACTAAGACTCTGCTAAGTATCAAAGTGAGTGCTACCATTTAAAAAATGAAACTTGGTATAGCTATTAATATATATATAGAAAACCTATACTTTAAAGTTTTCATTCATATTCAGAAAGAAGATAACCCCCAATCAAAAGGTACTTCATGCATATCTCTGAGACATTTTGGTGATAAAATAATCTGGGGTGTCCCCCTTCCTTTTTTTTTTGGACCAATGGTACATGAATGAAGGTTTTTTAAGTCAAAAACTTAAAGATGGTTATTTTATAAAGAATGAAGTAGAAAAAAATTACTATCTGGTATTGATTATGGTACATTTTCCTATATTATTTGTAAAGGATTAAATTAATGCTACCAAACTTCCCAAAATTGAAACATACTTTATATAGAAAGAATAAAAGTGCTATCATTTGTACATACACAGTTAAAAAATATTTATTATTAAAATTACTTACTATTTATTACACAACAGTAATTATGTCATTTCCCATTCATTTTTGGTACAAATGAATTTCAATGAGATATGGTGAAACAATAGAATTTTATAATAAACCAGCAGTGATGGGTATACAAAAGTATGTTTTGAGTTTTGAACACATGTGGACATTTTATTTCTCTATAACTCTATAAACAAGTCATATGTTTGAAAATTTTTAGAATTGAAACCTTCCTTTTATTAATACATATGTTCAGTTAAAAAATATATATATGTGCAATAAGACAGTCACTGATTTAGATATAGTAATTAAAATTTATATAAATTAAGAGATTTTGCCATTTTTTTAAGGCAGCAAGTTAACTAAATATATAAAAGAACCTCTACGTCAGGGATGCACTAGTAATTTTTTTAGTACTGAATGCTCGATTTTTTATTCTGGAAAAACATAAAAATATGGTCCTTTATTCAGGCTATATGACAATTGTTATGAAAAATGCACATTTATTTTTATGTTTACATTGATAAGAAGCAAAATGTATCTTTTCCATGTCAAATGTTTAACTGTTTTTTGCGAATTAAATTTTTGTGACTTATTTTATTGTCAATTTGTCAATGGATTTACAAAAGCAGGGACCATTTTCATATGACCTGATTTATAGTTTATTTCCCTCTTTCAGTAAGAAATATAACAATGGTGAATACTTAGTCTGGCCTACTTTTTTAAAAATTTGAACATTAAGTTAAAACAAAATTGAGGTGAAAGGGCAATTTATTTTTCTGAAAAAGCAGTACCGGAATGTCATTCCAGTGTTCTACATGTTTTTATGTGTATTAATTTAAATGAAAAATAAATTATCTAATAATATTTAGTTTTTTCATTTTTAGTAAAAACCTCATAATAAATACACTATAAAATGCTTCTAGCTAGTGTAAGATTTGGACTATTGTTTTCTTCTTAGATTAACAAAATTTAATTTTTTATTTAAGTGAAATTTGTGTTTTTGAATCTTCTTATGCATGGATTATTTTTAAATAGATGGAAAACATATTTTGCATTTAAAATGGATGATTAAGAACAAATAATGTTGAATTTTTAAAAATCTCATACTTATTACAAAATGATTCTGGTAAAACATTTACAAGCACTAAAATATTAAGAGTTACTAAATATTTTTTAACTTTGGACACCTTACCTCAACACTAAAAAAACATTTTTGATTATGTGTTTGTTTAGAACAGAGAGCTTTTCTTAAAGAAAGCTCTCAGATTTTAAAACTGAATATACAAAATGGAAATAGTTTCGCTATTGCTGCACTTCTCAAGCATTATTGAACTCTATATATTGATATATGATACAGGAATAAATCTAAAATATGCACAGTTTGCTGGGGGTTGCTACAATCTCATACAAGGTTTCCATGCACAAGAGGGTTAATTACCAAAGGTTTTTTTTAATTTAACCCCTTGGGGACGAGTGACACATAAACGTGCCACAAAAGATGCTCAGAATCCTCAATTATTCCCACCAGTTAGTTTTTATTGTAAGTTTTTCCTTATTTAATCATAGGATTTCTGCGATTCAATTAGGCGAAAATTTCTGTTTTGAAAAAAACCGGTGGTAAAAGATTAAAAATTCTGTAAAGCACGGTCATCGCGAAGGGGTTAAAGACTAAACATATTGTTAATGTATGTGTACAAAATCATCAGAAAACAATGGAAGAAAAAGAACAGAAGAAAATTAGAGATATTTATTTATTACATTTAAAATTTAAAAAACTTTCAATAGAAAAATATACATATGGATATAAAAAAATAAATATTTCTAAGATATACACAAGATTTTTTTTACAAAAGAGTGACTGAAAAGATAGTGACTGATAGAATAATTGACTGAAAAGATAGTAAACATACGAAAAATAATAACGGAAAAAAATGGAAAAAGGATGTAAATTTGTAAAATATAATGCAGTTTTAATTAAATATTATATCTAATTAAAGGATATCTTATGAAAAAATATACATTAAAAATAATCTGAAAAAAACTAATTATAATTACAAAAAAATACTATTAATATAGATAAAAACAATAATAATTTAAAAATACAAAATTTAATTTTGAAAAATTATACAATTTCATAAAAAAAATGCAGTTTTATACAGCAGGGTGCAAAATGATAGAAATGACACAAAAACAAAGAAATCAGTTCATATTTGCTAAGCAAATGCACAAATTTTCGCGTTAAAAATTACTTAAATAACATATTACAATTAATAGCAAAGCAATCATTTACAAAAATTGCATATATTTTTAAAAATCTATTATAAAATATGTATTTTGCTACATTTATGCTAGAGGAAAATAATGCTATAAATGTTTTGAAACCGTGGCTCGTGATTGGTGGATATTTTTGCATATACTTTAATAAAGCATTTTAAAAAAGATTCTGAGAGTATTTGTTTAGTTTGCAAAACTTTTTGACAATAGGAAGAGGAAAAATGCTTTCTGACTTCGAAAGAGGTAAAAAATTCTAGCTTATAATAACATCGAAAAATATCACTTCAAAGAATTGCTGATAAAGTTCAAAAACTTATTTTTAATTTCTTACAGAATCCAATTACTTATGATACTTCAAAATCTACGAAGGCCAAGAATTCTTTTGAAATGATACAAAAGTTTGATTGTTTGCATGGTCGCAAGCAAAAAACTGACAGGAAAGGAAATTGGAAGCCAGATAAAGATGTATTCATATCAGTATGGACTATAAGAAGAGCACTAAAAAGGTCCGGAATTCTTAAATGTGTAAAACATGGTTGGTGTCCATGTTTATCATCTATAAAAAAAAACCTGTATTCAATTTGCAGAGAAACATCTGAAGCAACAAACGAATTTGCCTAAAATTATTTTCAGTAACGAAAGAAGCTTAATTTTGATTGTCCAGATGATATTCATTTATATTGTTATATGACCTTTGAAAGAAAAAGGATGCATTTTCCAAACGTCAATGAGGTGGAGGTAAGCTTAGCACCCTAATGGTTAGGATTGCTTTTTCTTCAGGAGGTAAGTTTAGAATTGCTTTTCTAGAAGGACAACAAAATAGATATAACTACATTCACATGGTAGAATGCCATCTTCTGAACTAGGGTGAAAAAATTGCCACCCATAACTACATTTTTCAATAAGACAATGCCTCAATTCACTCTGCAAAAGACACAAAGAAGTGAATAAGATTCCTACTCTTGAATGGCCGGCCAATAGTCTGGACCATGGAGAACGTTTGGAGAATTATAGTACACAATATCTGCTGAAAAAATGGTCAAATGGTCCAGTATAACTTGAAAGCAGAATTAAAATATGCCATTTGAGAGGCATGGTGTGTCGCCTCAACAAGTGTACCTTGAAAACTATGCCACAATGCTGCATTGAAATTATTAAATACAAAGAAAGCACAATTGACATGTAATATTTGTATAATTTAGAAAAATGTGTTCTGTTCTTATCATTTTGCTCTTGCTGCACATCCAGTTAAAATAAAATGTATTTTATTGTAATAATAACAATTACTTTACAATGTTTTCTTTATGTTTATATTGCCTATTTAATTTAGTAAAATAAATTTCTATGGTTTATATGTGGATTAACATAATTATATCTAATATTATTCAATTAAATGATTGTTTATATCATTTTGCACTCTGTGTATATTATTTTAAAACCTTTAATTAAGATGAAGAACAATTAAGATGTCTAAAACAAAAAAATAATTTAAAAACACATAACAGTATAAAAATATTCTAAAATTACACACATAAAAATAAAATATTTATTGTAAAATTAATAAATATTAACAACAACAACAATAAACATTTAATTTTGAAAAAAGAAGAGGTATCAATAACATCACAGAAACCAAATGAATAATTAAAAGCATCATGATTTCAATAAAATATAAAAATAATCGACTAAATATATATACTAAGAGTACATTATCCAATAATTAATCAGGACTAGAAACCAGAATGACTTGTCGTTCTAAAGTAAAATAATCAAAGCATAAATTAACTGGCAAAGAGATTCTGAGTTTCAAGGAACCATTACAAATGACTAAATAAAGAGTTTTGGTTTCAATTAAGTTATATTTCATTTATAAAAATAACGAGCAAATACAAGAAAATCCTTTGCATGTGCATGATTATTTCAAAGTAAATATCAACATATGAACATACATCTAATCTTGTAAAACAGAATTAATTAATGAGTACTTTAGAAAGTATCTTAAATTTTTTAGTCAACAAGAGATGTTTAGACATAATTAAAAAAAACAATAACAATGTAAATTTCAACAGTAACAACACCAAACTTTATAACATATTCATAGCTTCTTTAAGTCGTCGTACACAGAGATTTGACCCATTATGAGCTTCTTGGCTAAATGGCAAAAAGTTCAAGAAACCATGAGGTAAACCATCTATAACATCTAAAACAACCTGTCTATCTAATGAAGCAAGCCGTTTAGCAAACGTAATAGAGTCATCCAAGCAAGGATCGAAATTTGGAGACTGAAAAAGAAAATAAATTAGTCAGCACAGTCATTTATCAACAGTAGCTACATATTATTATAAAAAGAGAATTTTTTAGTGTAATGTTTTCTACTACTTATTTTCTGGACAATTTATTTAGTTTAAAAGACAGATTTTCCTTAATAAAATAAAAAGTTTGGGGATGAACTTGATTTTTCAAAGTAATAAAGAAAATTTAGCTCCTTTAAAAACATACATTTACAGTTAGCATCCCTAATAAATATAAATTTGTCCATAAAAAAGAATTAAAAGATAAAATTTTTGAACCAAAAATTAATGTAGTCTTCTGCCAGGGAAAATCATATGTGTCAGCAGCAGGGCTGGGTGATATCAGAAATTTAATATTACAATACATCAACAAGTTAATATTGATATTGGTGATATATTGCAATATTAATTTAAAGTGAGGAATAATAGGGACATATGCGATTTCCAGAAGACAAATAATATAGTAGCAAAAATTTAAACACAAAACATAGTAAAAAGAAATGGATCAACGTTTTATATATTTTTGCTAATACATAATTTCCATTTTTTAAAGCAAAATATAAAAAAAATGAAACACTTGTTCAATATCTATTTGCATTTACACCATCACTTTCATAAAGTTTTTTTTTTTTTTTAAGATAGTAAGTTCCCTACTCTCCCCATTCTATGGTATTAATCTTTCTTAAAAATTCTCATTTACACCAACATTTGTGGATGATTAAATACATGATCTAGGGAAAAAAAAAAGAAGACCCATTAGATGAAATAAAATTGCCTGCATAAAAATGTGTAAAATATTCTTTTAATAAAATTTTAATCATGGGTTAATGTTGGTTAAAATTATCAATGTTCAAATAGAATACGGCTATTGGGCCAGATTTCATATATTTTTTGTACAGGCCAGGCACAGGTCGAATATTTAGTTTTTATACCACATTGGGCAAGATAGCTTTCTTCCAGAATGGGCCCATGCAGACTAGAGTCCTGCATTGGATTGGGTAACCCAATTTTACCCAAAGCTGGTCAGGTTGGTGCAGATTCTTTTCAGCACAGGTCAGGTTAACTCTAATTGTTTCAGTTGGGTTTTGACACTTGCAAGTCATGTTCAGGTAAATCCAATTACAATTACAGCCCAGTTTATTTTTCAGATGATAAAACTATGTATTTAAATATTAATGAGTACAAATATATGTACGTATATGTTTGCCCCCTTTTCTACATTAAAGATAAAATTAATATATAGATAATATAAAGATATAATTATAGACTACTTTTCTATACAAAAATAACAAATAAAACCTTTGTGCAAGAATATTAAAAGGCAGAATACCAATGTTAAAAACAAATAATACAGAAAAAAGTAGCAGACGGCTGTTTTGAAAGCACAAGCAGGATTTTTCTTCAGTGTGACAAAGAGCAAAGCATAGCGTACTAGAAAAAGCAAGACTGGGCAAAATGACAGAGAGGTGGTGGCTTATATACCTGATGCAGGTAGAGAACACCAAAAAGCAATGAATGAGAAGAAAGCAGCATGAAACAGCTGAATGGACAAGTAAAGACATCTACAGGAGAACGAAAGAAACAAAAGAAAACCAAAAAAGGGAAATTAAATTAATGTTTTCCAAATACTTGGAAAATCAGTTGTACTAGATAAGTCATTGACTAAGGTTTTTTGGTTTTCTTTCATTCTCCGGTAGATATCTCTACTTGTCCACTCAGTTGTTTCATGCTGTTTTCTTCTCATCGGTTGCTTTTTGGCATTCTCTACCCACATCAAGTATATAAGCTCTCTCTGTGTTTTTGCCCAGTCTTGCTTTTTCTAGCATGCTGTGCTTTGCCCTTTATCACACTGAAGATGAATCCTGCTTGTGGATTCAAAACAGCTGTTTGCTGCTTTTTTTATGTATTATTTGTGCATTTTTAACATTGGTTTTCTGCCTTTTAATATTTTTCTATAATTGTGCTAAAATGTGGCTTAATTTTCTTTCATTTCTGGTTCCAGTCGAATAGACAAAAATCATTTTCTCAAGTTTGGGTTGACTCGAAATAAAATTTTAGGGTTCAGTATGCATGTGCAGGATTCTACTGTAGTCTTCTATTTAGAGTATGTTTAAAATATCAAGATGTGAACTAAAATACGTCTTGATAAATCTCTATATACCTTAATTGGTATTATAAAGTTCTGGAAGAATTTGTACTCTTTGACCATTAGTAAAGATAAAACTGTCCATGCAAATCTTCCTTGGGGGAAGGAGTTTTATCATTGAGCATTATCATTTCTTATTTTTAATTTTATAAAGGAGTTTGTGCCTTGCATGTCTAAAGATATGACTTTGAAATTAAAAAAAATCACATATTTTGAGAAGCTTGTAATTTACAACAAAAATTAATCACAGCAATCTTGTATTTAATTTATTTTTAAATTATTTTGGTTAATTATTATTTAATATTGTTTAAATTCTTTAATGTATCTCTTTAAAAAAATGATTCTGGTTCACTGAATGACAGAGAGGCATTTTTCCATACAAAAATTTAATTTCATGATAAAATTAACCAGAATAAGTAATAAGGTAATTTTGATAATCCATTGAAATTTGTCATAAAAAAATTCAATATATTTAAGAACCTTTTTATCTGTGGGGAAACAAAAAAATATCTATCCGATTTCAGACACTCATTTTATGTAGAGATATTAATTCATTCACAGAAACGACACTCTACTGATACTGTACCTAAGGCTCCTATAAGGGAAGCTGACGCATATCCATTTTGTTGCCCAAAATAACCACAATATTCTAACCCAGCTCAGCATTAGTTTACCGCCCCTTTTGCTGTCACTGGCCATCCACCACTGCGGGAAGCTACCAAGTTTTAGCTTGGTGTTTGGTCACGGGTTATTAAATGGCAGGGATGATTCAGCCTGTGGTATAGGAGCTCTAACCATACTGATACTACCAGAAGATATGAATGAATGAAGGCCAGCAATATCAATATTATCTGCAATAACCAGCCAGGGGTCAATGCAGGTTTTCTTTTCTTGGGGCCCATTTTGTGGAAAATAAAATTTTGTGACAGAAGTTCAGTCAATCAAATTCCAACAATAACTTTTTTAAGTCTTCCAGCTAAAGTTTTTCTTTTAGGTGAATTTGTTTTGTTTGAAAATTACACATTTTAAAACCTAACACAATAATTAATGAAAAGTATGCTTCAGTATTCATCTCTACCAAACAGTGGAATTTCCGGTATGTTGCAATAGCAACAAATGCAGCAAATATTGGGATTTTACTTACTTGGACATCATAACAAAAGAGAGATATCTCAGGAGGTAGATTTGCTGTTTTGGATGAAAGTGAATAAATACATGAATCAGACAAAAGATGGGATCAGAAAACATTTGTTCACATTGGTGCAATAATAGCATGGGATATTTGCTGATTTTTCCAAGGATTCAAAATCATGGTGCACACAAAACGATATCATTAAGAAGGTATATTCGCAGAGTCAGAGTTTAGATATTGTTATTGCGATATTTTAAAAATAACAATATTGGAAATAATATAGCCCCAGCCAGCAGAGAGCATGTTAAACAAGAAAATGCCTCAATACTTATAAAAAATCCCTGACGGCTCGGCCTACAGGCACAGGTAGATTTCGAAGACGCAGACCGTGGGGCGCCTGTTTGTCGGGAATTGCGGAAGAAATGACATTTTTACGATGATGCGGCAGTTGGAACCGCCTACTTAAAAACCTAACTTGTTTGCAGGCGGAATCGGCAGGGATTTTTTTGTTTTTAATTTTTTTTTTTTGCTATAACGGTTGGTCCTATAAAAAACTTGTCAATATAAAAGTTTTAAATAATATTAAGAGGATTAATAATAAATTTAAGCGGATTTGAAATCTTGAGAATTGGCGAAGTTATGAATTTTTTTTTTCTAAACCCCCCTTCCCCCCCCCCCCCCCTTAAGGCAATTTTTAATTATATCAAAAATCAGTCATACATAAATTTTCGGCCCTTTTCCTAGAAGTAATAATAATTTCAAACGGATTCGATATGTATCATAATTAAGAAATTATGGGTTTTTTTCTGTTTTCACAAAAAGCCCCCCCCCCCCCCCTTGGTTCGATTTTGTCCATTAACGAACTTC
Organism: Maratus michaelseni; assembly: GCA_963931845.1. Taxonomy (NCBI): domain Eukaryota; kingdom Metazoa; phylum Arthropoda; class Arachnida; order Araneae; family Salticidae; genus Maratus; species Maratus michaelseni. The sequence continues at coordinate 131,776,071 of OZ007599.1, forward strand.
ACCGAGACTGTATGCCCCTTGATTTTATGTATCAGTTTCGAAAATATGCGGGAGTTGGAACCGCCTACTTCTAAAAATAACTTATTTGCAGGCGGAGCCGGCAGGGATTTTTTTTGTTTTTAATTTTTTTTTTGCTATAACGGTTGGTCCTATAAAAAACTTGTCAATATAAAAGTTTTAGATAATATTAAGAGGATTAATAATAAATTTACGCGAATTTGATATCTTGTGAATTGACGAAGCTATGATTTTTTTTCTTCTAAAACCCCCCTTTTTTCCCCCCCTTGGGGCCATTTTTAATTATATCAAAAATCTGTCATACATACATTTTCGGCCCTTCTCCTAGAAGTAATAATAACTTTAAACGGATTCGACATGTATCATAATTAAGAAATTATGGGTTTTTTTCTGTTTTCACAAAAAGACCCCCCACCCTTCCCCCCTTGGTTCGATTTTGCCCATTAACGAACTTGACCGAGATTTTATGCCCCTTGATTTTATGTATCAGTTTGTAAAAGATTAATGCAGAATTTTTCCAGTTATCGTGGTCAGAAAAAAGTGACATAGATAGATAGATAGATAGATAGATATATATATAAAGTTTTGAACTGGGGGCGGTTTTGGGTTCTGGGAGTCATGATCGGCGTAGATCTGCAAAAATTTTTCAAAATTTCCAACTTAGGTGAGAATGTAATAGGTAGTATTTCTTACGAAATCTACCTAAAAATATATAAATCAATAAAATGCAGCAGATTGGATAATGTTGAAATATGGTGGAGTATTTACATAGATGTAATAAAATATAATACAGATGTGCAATTCAAATATGTAATTTTATCAGTAATCTAATCTTTTTCCATGCTAGGTGAGATCTAAGGATTCTGTAAAAAAAACTGTAAAATGAATATTGCTTAGTATTAAGGAAAATAAAATATGTCAAAGCCAGGCAGTTTTAATCAGCTGAATGAAAATAGAATTTTAATTAAGGTACAACATTATAATAATAAAGATCTATTTTACTGATCTGAAAATTTAACGATATTTTCTAAAGTATCTAAAAGTCCAAATGTATAACAAGTCTCAAAGGGGTTAAAATATTTTTTAACAAAGACATGGCATCATAGTATACTCAAAGGTCCTCAAAAGGGTCAAAATATTAACATTAGAGATGTTGAATAATACAGTGAAACCTCTCTGAGCGACGTCTCTCAACGACCATTTTTTCATGGAACAAAATTTATTCCCATAGGCTCAATGCTAATTTAACCCCATTCAGAGACCACTCTCAGTAGAACTCTCTCTATGAACGACCAATTTGTTTGAAGGAATAGAAAGGAATTACATTCTTTTCAAGTCGTTTGAACTGTAGCTTGATCCATGTGCACATATTCCCACACCTGCAATGGAATGTGGATTCTCCCCACTTCCAATAGCAGAATACTTAATGAACCCCACAGATAAGTATTTTATGATCTTCTTGCTGTAGGAAAATTCCTTCCTCCTTCTTTGTTATTGTGATCAAGGCAATGTGTTGCAAAACACATTTAAGTGACTGACCACTTGGTTCTGCCATTCTCCCAGTGCAAATCTGTTTTAACAGCATTTTAACAATGACAGATAAAAGAGTGATTTTAAACTTAAAAGGACATACACATGTTATAAATTAACATAAAAAATATGGACAGTCGGAAAGATATTTAGCTCAAATGTTTAACAGTGGAAAAACACAAACAAACAAAACTTTCAAGATGGAAAAATTTATTCACTGAACTTCGAAAAAGTTAAGAAATAAAAGTTGTAAAATTTAAAATTATAAAATCAAAGTAAACATCAATTTTTAAATTTGTTAACCCTTGTAGTGATTCACTTATGAATTTAAATTAAAGTTTTATTTTGTTATTTAATTTTTTTCCTAATGTGAAAGACAAATTTTCATAACACAACTTGTTACCCTTTTTTTGACAAAAACTAGACTTAAACATGACCTCCATTAAGAGACCACCTTTGAAAGTGACCAAATTTTAATGGAACGATGCATGGTCACTTTAGAGAGGTTTTACTGCAGAATAAAATTGCTTGTTAAGATTAAACTAAAGATGTAATTAATGTTTAAAGGGATAAAACATTACACAAAAAGACTTAAAATACTTTTTAAGATGACATGTTTCGTACACTCTAGAGGCAACTTCTTCAAGATTGAAAATGATAATTAAATTATTTTTGCTGCATTTTTGAAAATGATAAACACAAAACACGAGACCACATTTAAAGTGAAGGCAGGTGCTTAAAATGGTTCATCTTAAAAGGTATTTTAAGCCTTTTTGTGTAATGTTTACGTACTTTAAAATTAATTACATCTTTAGTTTAGAGATATTGAATCAAAACATTCATATGACTGAAAGGTAACTATTTATATAAAACAAAAAATACCCCAAAACTTATAATTAGACATCATGAGGAAATTGCAAGCTAGTTAAGCTTAGGAAAGAATATGAAAGTTTGGCTTCTTCCAACCAATATAAAGATATAAATATTGCTTGTGAATGTGCATGCATATGTTGTTAGAACATTAATCTAATCGAGAGACAATTTATTATGGAGACAATTATACCAAGGTATCTTTACATCTGTGAAGTGCAATCATATTTTATTTTATTTTTATATTTTTTGCTAATGCATCATTCCTCCTTTTTTATCAGTAAAATGTAATCTTCATTCATGATATTTTGGGATATTACCAACTTTCTTTAAATGATAGTAATTAATTGTTTATACTTTCAATTTATAAATAATCAAGTAAAAAAAAAAACCCCAGTTTGTTTACTTTACAAAATATATAATTGATTATATTCCTTATAATGGAGATTTATTATTTTTATAATGATTTTTAGATAATTTAATATGTTATAATTGGGCAATTATAAGTATTATATTAACAGGATGGGGTAATTATGTTTGATGATGTCATTTTTGTTAACTGTGGATCTTTATGAAAATGTTCAGTGCTATTCTGGCTCTGTAAGGAGCAGTATCTTCTCTTGTTGCCTCATGCCTTTGGATAATAAAAAGGAAGTTTTTATCTCTGTAAAAGAATTCTTTACTGGATTATGAAGATAAGAATTAATTCAGTGGAAGGATAACAAACTACCCAGATAAGAAGTTTAATTCAATAAAAATATGCATTATATGTGGCTGGATAGCATCTCACTCTTCTCTGGATGGGGGAAATGAGGGGATTTTATTTATGATAATGTGAGACGTCAGAGTCGGGTAGACTTTGATAGTTTGTTTGTTACTTTTAGCTGTTAGTATGTAACATATGTAATGAATAACATAAAAATATTGTATAGTCACAATCTGCATCCGTGTAACATTGTAATGTTACACAGACAATTATGTAATAAAGAGTAGAATAAATACAATTTCTTCCATAATTAAGTTAAATGACTGTCTATAAACTCTAAATTTACTGAACATGTTCCAGGTATATTAAAACTCCAGATGAAATTGTAAGATATTATATAATTGTTTTCATAATAAATTTCGCTGACTACACACAAAATTAGCATATGCCAGCAGATGTTCTGCTATAATGATGTAATTGGACATCACACTTGCAGTTTGCCTAAAAATTTTAAAATAATTATCAACAATGCATATGTTTTAAGCATTCTTGTGTTATTATATAACACTACACAAGAATTAAAAGAGTATATATAAACAGTTGAATAAGAAAAATATTTATCAAATTGTAGAAACTTATATGCATGAAAGTGGGAAACTCACCACAAAATACACTGGAGGCATTTGCTTCAAGTACTCATCTGATGCTAATAATGGTGACATAAAAGGATTTTTTGAAATTATTTTTAATTTCTTTATCTTTTGAAGAACAGATTCTGAATCTGACCTTGCAAATGAACTCTGTAAAGATTGACTACCATAAATATTGACAGGTAAAATCGGGCTAATATATTTTTGATACAATGTAGAAGATACAAAAGCTCCAGATATTTTTTCTATTCCAGACTTGGCAAAATCTTGACACTTTGACTTGATATCAAACAAAAAATCATTGTGAAAATCAAATGAAATCTGTGCAGCATCTGTTTCAGATTCAAAAGCTAATACTTTTTCTTTTCTTTCTTTACTTTTTTCAACAATATTAGATATATAACTGTTTGCACAGACTTGCGAATTGCTTTGACTATCAGGATTTGCCTGATGAGTGACAAAATCATTTGAAAATGGTTCATTTGCTTCAACTTCAGTCCATTCACATTCTTTTAAGAACATCATACTTGAATCAAATATTTCACTGATTGAAGATATTTTTCTAGATATTTTCCTAGACCTGGGAGCAGATGAATCATAAACTGGTTTTTCATCATATTCATCTCCATCTGTCTGCATATCTCCAGCATAAGCTAATTAAAAAAAAAAAAAATCAAAATGATAAATATAATTATTTTTAAAAATATAATTATAAATGGAAGTTAGCAGATAAGAATTTAATATTAACCATATCTATTTTGATGATTAAAGAGGTTTAGAATCAATGAAATGCTGTGAAAATACTTTTTACTCTTGACAAGATATAAACATTTCAGTATACAGAATATTTAAATAGACAGTGAAAAAAATAAAACAAAGTGCATACCATCTAAGCAACTGATCATGAAACCAAGAGGTAACAGCGGATCAATCCAACATAACAGACGTGAAGGAGAAGGAACAAGATCAAGTATCAAGGGTGTATAAGCACATAATACAGCATCTGGTAATCTGATTTTTAAAGAAATCAACTTTAATATAATTCCCATCAATATATTGCCACCAGCACTATCACCAGCACAACAAATCACTTCTCCAGTCCATCCTAAAAATTATTTTCAAAATTCAAAAGGTAAGTGTTGAATAAATTAGTTAAATAAATAAATCAATTATTTTATGCTGGAAAAAATGAGAAAGATAATAATTTTAAAGTTTCTAATCTTTCTAAAAGGTTAAAGGAAAGTTTACATTCAATACCCAAGCAGAATGAAATATACCTTTTAAATTGAGCATCATGTTAATTATACTACCTTTGTCAAATTAATTTTTTAAGTACGAAAATGCATAATATACAAGCATTTTAGTTATTACCTTATATAGTGAATGTACTGTAGTTCTACAGTGAAATATAATTGAAATACTTGAAATTGAAATTAAAGGATTAGTAAGATTAACTTTTATTTTTTCAGTTTAATAATTATATATATAATTAGGTTAATACATGGACAATTTACTTTTTACAGCAAGAAATAAAAGACAAAACATAGAAGTTTCATATAAATACTGTATTACCTTTATCCTGTTTATGTTAAAAGAAAAATAAATAAGCAAATTATTTTATGGAATTAAATTATTTTCACTAGTGTATCTATTTTTAAACACAATTTGTGTTTAAATTTTTTCACATTTTTGAAATTTTGCCATGGAGTTACAAACCTCTGACACAAAATAACATTTCAGAAGCACAGGGCCCATGGTGCAGATTATGTAGCCACAACAATGTACAAGTTGACAAACTAATTGCATATAACACTGCACAGTAGACAATGATAAACAAATGTTACCTTTTTGTCACATTTATTGGAGAATGATTTAATGAAATCTTTTATTATTTCTTCTATAAAAATATATTTTTGTTAAATGGTGTTAAAAGAAATCACGGTGCTATATTAGAATGCTATATTAGGTGCTATAGAAGAAACAAACGTTTCAAAACATACATTTTATAAGAAAATCAATTAATTATATACTTAGTAAACTACTTAGTAAAATAATTTTACAGAAAATCCTTACCAGATAAATACTCATCTTCTGAATGTGATGATCACGAAATAAAGAAAATAATTAACCCACTCACGCATGAAACCTCATATGAGGTTGTACTGAAAATAAATCTCACAAGGGAACTGTGCATATTTTTCTTTTCTGTACTACATATAAACCTCAAATAAAGTTCAATAATGCTTGTTAAATACAGCAATAGATAGCAGAGCTGTTTCCTTTTAGAATATTCAGATGGAAAATTCACCTTTGACATATTTTTATTCTGTTTTGACATGAAAGAAGTATTTCTCAAAGAATTCCTGTTCTTGGGCTTTAATAAAAACCTGACCAAATATGTACTTATAATTTCTAGTTTGTGTTAATACATCCAAAGTTTAAATTATCACAAAATCTATTTAATAACTATTATTAATAATTTTATAGGGCTTGTAAACTTCATGTGTGATTTGTTTTGTGATTTTAGAATAAATGTAAGATTTTTTAAAAGTCAACATTTGTTCTTAATAATCCATTTTAAATGTATTTTAAGTAAAAAATATTTTTTCATCGATTTTAAAATAATTCATGAATAAGAGGATTAAAAATATAAAAATTAAGCTTTGTCCCATACTCTCATATACAAAGAAAAAAAACGGTAATAACTTCAATCTTGAAAACAAATAAATTTATTACAAAAAGTAAATTCTGTTATAGAATATATATTTTTTTAACCTTCCTAGACTTTGCACCATTATTGTCAGAAAAATAAAGATCTATATATGTCATTTTTATAACACATATACAGTGGACTCTCGTTAATGCATCTCCACTTAAGATGTATCTCTGGCATGTCTTATAAAATGAGGACAAATTAGTTTTCCCATCTTTTCTATTTGCAATTAATGTTAAAGACATCGCTTAATATGCACTACTCATGATATAATGTGGACAATTTTTTCACAAATTGGCCAGGTACAATCGAAACTAGTTCTGTACATTACTTCTTCAAAAGCAGCTTTGGTATAACCTTCATTATGGAGAGATTAATTAATTGTGACAATGATGTAGAGAAAGAAAACATTCCATCACCAAAAAGCATAACTGGTTCAAATATTGTTAATGGCTGTTCACCCACAGTACCAATAAAAATGTGATATAATAGTATGTGATGTAGACCAAAATTTAGAGCTATTTCAAAACTGGAAAATGATGGGGTAAAAAGATCATTTGTTGAACTATCACAAAGAAATGTGACAGATTACTTTAATTAAAGTAAAATTATGTAAATGCAACAATTTCTGTGTCCTGAGTAATTAAAATTTTTTTTGTACAGTAGAATATCGACAACAAATGTCACTTTAACGAATTTTTCAGTTTAATGAATATAATTTTATTTGAAGAAAAATATCCTATTCTTTGCCATTATAAATATATTCACTTTTACGAATCAAAATAATAAACTATGTTCTTATATTTTATTGACATGTTTGTAGAAATTTAATGTAACTTTTGTAATAACACATAATTTTATTCAATGTGTAACCAAATTTAATTTTTTAAATCCGCCATATTTGAATTTCACATTAACGAATTTTTCAGAATAACGAACTTAATCGGTGGTCTCTAGAAATTCATTGTAACGAGATTTTACTGTATTTAAATTGTCTTGATTTTTTACTACAAAATTAAAGAAAAAGTTGTAATTTCTGTGAAAAATTGAATTCAGTTTATTTAATGCAAAGGATTATTTTACACCACTGAAATGCTTACATTGCTTAATGCGGATGAAAAATTCCTCCCTGGGAAGTCTGTAAAATGAGAGTACTCTGTATATAATATATTCAAAACATACTTCAGTTTCTTCTATTTAATTAATGAAAAGGAGGACAAGTTCAATTCTGGATTATTAATAAGCTTACACACATTCCAATTTTACTGGGGACCCTGTTTTCTCACTGATGGAATTAACTGGGGACCCTGTTTTCTCACTGATGTGTACTGCCCTGTGGACAGTAGCTGTCTTAACTACATCCCTTAGCGTCCCCTAGCATTGTGTCTTGAAGTGAGTTAATCTCTGTGTCTGATTGGAAAGAAATTCACCTCAAAAGTTTTAATTTTTCAACAACTTTTCTGCTCTTTAAATAAATCCAGCCTGACAGATCAATTTAGGTAAGTAAACTATTGTTTTCTATAGCTTTTACACAATATTTTGATAAGTAAAAATGTGTACGTCCAGCTATCCAGAAGAATGACCAAGTTGATTTTTGGTCCTATGTTGGGGCAAAACCGGGTATCTATGGTTTTACATTGAATTGTTTCTTCACTCAACAGGTGATGAAAGTTGGATGCAATGTTCAATCTGAAAAGAGTAGGCACATGACGAAAGAAAGTTACTGACCTTAAAAAATGTATATTTGTTTCTAAGTTTGATTCAAAATTTATTACAATAAAGCTTTTCGTTATTGGAAGTGTAAAAACTTAATTTCTGATTAGTAACTGGTTTTACCCTACCACCAAAATTTGAAGCTGTTTCAGATGGTCCTTTTAAACACCTTTTCCCAAATAGAAAAGAAGTTTCCTGTGGCTACATGTGTGGTTTTTTAATAGCCCAGATGTCTCCAAACACTTTTGTGGGGTGTTCTGATTTTTCCACCCTTCTAGACTTCTGTAAACAAAGGAAAACTATTAGGTTTTACCATTACCTGATTATACTTTACTTTCCCCTATATGAACTAGCTATTACACAAGAATATGTACTAGCTTTGCAAACATTAAAAACTAGCAAATGTAATGCTTTATTTATTCTGGAACAAATTTTACTTTTCTTCATGACAGATAAATATAGAGTTTTCATGACTGAAGTATATTTTGTTTTAACTAACAAATACATTTTACTACCATTTAAATATACTCTACAATAACTATTTTATTTTCTATTAAGCAGTAATAAACACAAAATTTCAAGGAATTCTCTAAGTGTGAGTTGACACATCCTCTCATTCAAACATTGCTTAAAAATTAGTAAGTTAAAACTACTGAAGTTTATAAATTAATGAAAGAAAAGTATCAATTTCTTTATGTTAAAAGACATTAGCCTATGAAAAGAAATGTACTTCATTAATATACAGTTGTTGATAGTTAGTAAGATTCAGAATTGTATATCAATCTATCAATTTGAAACATCAATAAATGAATAAATTATTTTCAGTATTATTACCTAATTTCTCAGGATTTTTCAAAGCCCAAGCATATGCAAATAATGCTTCTTCTAAAGCTCTAGGAAAAGGAGCACCAGGTGCAAGAGAGTAATCCACAGACATTATAGGAACATTCAAATCATGAGCCCAATGTCGCAAATATATCTGAAATATAACACAGTTCACAATAAACCATAAAATATTATATGAAAACCTGCAGCAATTCATAATTCTGCTTAAAATGTATAATGTGTCATAAGTATAAAATTAATTAAAAAACAAAAAAGGCACAGGGTACGATAGAGTTCTCACCTCTGGGACCAGGAACATGAATGCTACCTCAGCGCCACAGAGACTGCATACAGAATGTCAGGCTAATGGGTATTTGGAATGTAAGTTGAACTTTAATCCCCAATTTCTAAAAAACTAAGGCTCATTTGAAGAGAACCTTTCACCTGAATAGTTAGGGGCATGACCCCTACAACAAACTTTAAAATTATTAAAATCTGTGTGCACCATATTTGGTTGTCCCCTTGTAAAATAAAAACAAGTGACTCTAAGCAAATGTGACACAATGTCTTTTAAATATATGTATTTTAACAAAATACAAATAATCAAATTTTTACAGGGTGATAGAATGCAGTATATGAGCAAATTTCATCATAGAATGTATGGCCATGCGAGCCACCAGGTGGCGTTCTCCTGCCAAACCGTCTGGACGGCAAATGGTATGACACATTCCTACGAGAGGTGTTGCCAGAGCTGCTGTATCAGATTCCAACACCCATCAGGTCGAGAATGTGGTTTTTAACATGACAGTGTGCCTGCACACTTTGCCTTGGATGTGTGGAACACTTTAGATGCAATGTTCCCAGGGTAATGGATTGGTCAAGGTGGTCCCATAGCTTGGCCACCAAGATCGCCAGATCTCTTGTGTTTGGACTTTCTCCTGTGGGGCCATATGAAAAGCCTAATCTATGAGTGCCCCATTGAAACTGATATGGATCTAGTCGCCAAGATTGCCATTGTTGCTGGGGATATTCGGGAAATGCCTGGTGTCTTTGCAAATGTGTGTCTGTACCTATCCTGCAGGTGTGAAGCGTGCATTACAGCTGGCAGAAGATCTCTTGAGCAATTTCTTTGAGCATGTACATTAATTACATTACTGTTAATAAAATTTTTTTTTGAAGTAACTGCTCTCATTTTTGTGTTAATTCTTTAACTGTGACAGTGGAAAACTACCTTTTAACTTCTTACCGCTTGCGTTCATGACAAAATTTGCTCATATAGCTGCATTCTATCACCCCATAAAATTTTGCCTACTTTTTCAGATACCCTGTATACAGGGTGAATCTAAACTCTTGGGCAAAATTTTAAGGGGTGATAGTACACATCAAGACAAACAATATTAAATAGGAAACTAAGGGTCCCAAACATCTTCCGAAGGAGATAGGCTCCATTAAAGTTTAGGGTCCAAAATTTTAAATGATTATAAAAACGGAAAAATGGGTCGATTCGTTTGCGGTTTTCGCTAAAAATATTCTTTATGTCAGTATTTTCTTAAAAGTAAATTTTAAAGATAAAGTTCAAAAAATGCTGATAGAGGGCGCTTTGGACTTTAGAGTAACGAAAAACTATTTTTTACCATTATTTTTTGTATCTCATTAAATGCTTTCAAAAGCTTAGACTTAAATTTAAATTTTGAGCTCAAAATCTGAATTGTTGGGAGTGATTAAGTAGCACAAAATGAACTGCGTTCAGGAGTTGAAATTTGAAACACCTCTCCCCCCCCCCCCCATTCCTGAACATAGTTCAGTTATTCCCGATCTTGGTGTCGTAGACCAGGCAGAAACAATATGAGTTGTAATTTTCCAACTGGACAAAAAATGTCCAGGTCAGGATTCGAACCTGGGATCTCTTGGCTGAAGCTGCCATGCTCTACCAACTGAGCTATCCTGGTTGAATATGGAGGGCATAATTCATCCAGTTCATTCCCTCCAGAATCAACCGGGATAGCTCAGTTGGTAGAGCATGGCAGCTTCAACCAAGAGATCCCAGGTTCGAATCCTGGCCTGGACATTTTTTGTGCAGATGGAAAATTACAGCTCATATGATTTCTTTACCAATTTGAATAATTGTGTTAAAATTAATCCAGGCAGAAGCTACTACCCATTACACGTAAAATAAACGATAGAGTAACGACAAAATTAAATAGAAAATTTATTCATAACAGACATGAGCAATTTCTCCGCGCAAAATAAAAAGAAACAATTTGATGTATACATGTAGTGTGCAATATGAATGAAGGTTGACACGTAGAAAATGGTACATGCATGATGTTCGTGAGGAATCACAAAAACGGTTCGAAAGAGTGCCCACCAGCAACGATGCAGGCCTCACAGCCGGCGGAGGGAGTAGCGAGCATTAGTGAATACCCTGGGCATCTCCCGGATATCGCCTGCTACGACGGCAATCCTCGCAACCAGGTCCTCGTTGAGAGTCGACGGTAAAAAATAGTTGTTCATTACTCCAAAGTCTAAAGCACCCTCTATCGGCATTTTTGAACTTTATCTTTAAAATTTATTTTTTATTTAATTTTGTCATCCCTCTATCGTTTATTTTACATGTAGGGGGTAGTAGCTTCTGCCTGGTCTACGACACCAAGATTTCAGGGCGGGTTCAAATTTCAACTCCTGAACACAGTTCAGTTTGTGCTATTTAACCACTCCCAACGATTCAGATTTTGAGCTCAAAATTTAAGTTTAAGTCTAAGCTTTTGAAAGCATTTAATCAGATACAAAAAATAATGGTAAAAAATAGTTGTTCGTTACTCCAAAGTCTAAAGCGCCCTCTATCGACATGTTTTAAACTTATTCTTTAAAATTTATTTTTAAGAAAATACTGACATAAAGAATAGTTTTAGCGAAAACCGCAAACGAATCAACCAATTTTTCTGTTTTTTATAGTTATTTGAAATTTTGGACCCTAAACTTTAATGGTGCCTATCTCCTTCGGAAGGCGTTTGGAACCCTTAGTTTCCTATTTAATATTGTTTGTCTTGATGTGTACTATCACCCCTTAAAGTTTTGCCCAAGAGTTTAGATTCACCCTGTATGTAACACAATGTGTACTTTTCATCATAGGTATTTAAATGCAAGAAAATTTGATACTTAAAAGTGAGATTAAAATAGACATGCCTATTTTAGATTCTTGTTTATGAAAACGAAGCACTTATAGTTTCCTATATCTTGACAATGCACATAAGGTCCAGTTGAACATTTTTCTTTAGTATAAATGATGTAGTGATTAAACTTTACATGCAACAAAGAACTAATCAAAATTCTATGAAAGATATTCAGATATTGAACAGAATTTTATGATAATTGATATTATAGAATTCTAGTCAAAATATTGAATTATATTTCATGCTTGTATCAACAAAATAGAATGCTTTAGACAATTTGACTTTTAAGAGAATGAAATCTAAATCTGCACTAAAAGAAAGAGATCTTTTATATATACAGTCAGACCTTGATATCTTGAACCTCCTTATCTCGAAACACTTGGTATCTTGAAAAATGAAAATTCCCCTGCATTTCCATCAAAATTCTTATGCATTTTTCATAGTTATCTCAAAATATATTTTTCAATACCCTTGATATATCGAACGTTTTTCCACAGAAATCAGTTTGACTTTTGACTTTTGGCTATTGTCAACTGCAGAACCAGTTTGATCTGATGCTGGTTTCACATTATTTTATCCCTTTGTTGATACAAAAAACTTATAATAGGAAGGAAGGCTTTTGAAACTGTAACTAACAATACAGTGCAAATAGCTACGCTGGAAAGCATGCTGAAAGGAGAGATTCAATCACATTCTTCCTTCATTGCATCCACTAATTCGCCAAATTCTTTTCTGGTAAACCTAAAATAACACTAAAGGAGGGGTATGGTATTTCCTTGTCACTGGCTACAAAGGGCATTCCTCATGCCATTCTTCTGTTTTGAAACAGGCGCACTTTGACGATAGGGGGTCTCTGTTTCTTCATTTCGTAACAGACCAATGGAGAGCAAAAACGTGTTCCTGAACATTTGTAGATTCATTTATTTCACTTCTGGATAATGGCTGGCGAAAAGCATAAATTGAATGTGTTATCGATTGAAGATAGAATTAAAATCTTGAAGTTTGTGGATAAAAGCAAACTAAAAAAGAAAATTGAAATTGCTGCTCATCTTGAAATCCTTTCCAGAACTCTTTTAACAATAATAAAAAAACATGAAATAGTAATAATAATAAAAACTATGAAGGCAGAAATAGGAAAAAAAAAAGGAAAATTCGGAATTCAGCCTAAGTTGAAGATTGTGTTTGAATAGTTTGTCCAATACCATGATCAAAACATTCCTTTGAGTGGATTGATGTTGGAGCAAAAAGTAGAGAATTTTACAGAAGAACTGGACTTGAGCAGTAAATTTAAAGCAAGCAACAGTTGGTTGGAAAATTTCAAAAAAAGGCACAACATCGTTTTTTGAAAACTTCTCTTTTAAAGGACTACAAAGTAGATGATGTGTTTAATGCAGATAAAACTGGATTATTCTACCAGTGTTTGCCCAACAAAATGGCTGTGTTTAAAGTGAAGAAAGTCAAGGTGGCAAACAGAGTAAGCTTCGTATAACTGTGCTTTTGGCAGAAAATCAAAGTGGTAAATAAAAGCTTTTTCCTCTTATGATAAGACGATCTAAAAAGCTGAAGTACTTTGCTAAAAAGTCATTTCCAATGCTCTGCAGGTCAAATATAAAGGCTTTGATTCCAATTGCAATTTTTGTAAATTGGACGATCTAAAAAGCTGAAGTACTTTGCTAAAAAGTCATTTCCAATGCTCTGCAGGTCAAATATAAAGGCTTTGATTCCAATTGCAATTTTTGTAAATTGGCTGACAGGAATCAATAATAAAAAAAATGGCTAAAAGGAAAAGATGCATTCTCCTTTTCAAAGACAATTGTAAAGCTCACTCTTCCAAAACTAAATAATATCACTGTTAAATTTTTGCCACCAAATATGACTTTGAAGTTACAACCACTCGACCAGGAGATAATCCATAGCTTCAAAGTTGGTTATCATGTGCAAATTATAAGAAAACTTCTGAATAGTATCAATGAAGGTAAACCTTCTAGCACACCTATCAACATCTTACAGTCAATGCAAATGGCTGACTACGCATGGAGAAAATGTTACAGAAACAACAGTAAGAAATTGTTTCATCAAAGCAGGATTTTTAGAAAATGTAACTTCCAGTGAAACAAAAGGAGTTGATTTCATTAAGCAAGCAACTGAAGAACTCAATCCAGAACAGTAGGAATTGATACAAAAGGGCATTTCATTCAAAGAATTCTTGAATGTAGACAATAAGCTGGAAACGTGCAGCACTATGAGAGATGAAGGGATTGTTTTGAACATTAATGCAAAAATTTCTGATGAAGAAATCTAAGAACAAAAATATTAGAACTAAAGCGTTTGGAGCCATTGCAACATTAGAAAAACTATATAATTGCAAAAAGATTCTGAGAGACGGCAGACTTCAATTAAGAACTTTTTCTTTTGAAACAACTGAATGCATTTCTTAATGAATAATTGGATATTATTTAAATCAAAACAAGTATGTGTATAACACAATTTTGAAATTATTAGAGCATTGAGAAGAATAATTTGTTAATTATTAGTAGATTGTGTGTGGTTTTTGATGAATCATAATTTTTACAGCAAAAAGCAATTTGTGAGGATAACTCAAAACATCTGTATCTCGAATTTTTTTCTTTTCCCCAGATATATGAGATATCGAGGTTGTACTGTATAAATATAAAAAGCCATAACCCAATTACATAATTGGATTTAAAAAAAATAAAATAAAATTTCATATACACCATTTAACTGAGATGCATAGATTTCAATACAATTGATCCTGATAAAGTGGCTGCCTCAATTACAAGAAGTAAGTCTAGAAACATGCATTTTTAGTAAAATTTAAAGAAAAAGTCGCAGTTGAACATGAAAGCATTATATATTTTATTTTCACCTTTTGTTTTAGAACTTATATAGAAAAATTTGTTGTTCATGAATCAGTATTCCAGTGCTCTGAAATGCAAATTTTATTGAAGCATATAGCAAAATGATATTATAACTAATTCTCTATTTTACACCTCTTCCATTCCCTCCAAAACTCTATTTTAAATTGGTGATAGTGAGAGATTTATCCAGTATGCTTTGGCAGTTTTTTAAAAATATTTTATGGGAAATTTCCAGAATGTCTTCAGTTTTTTCTTTAATTAAGTGGCGTGCTATCTCATTTGATATTTTTTATCGATTTTATCGATAGTATGGCCAATTTGATTTTATCGAAATTATAATTTTTTTTAATCAATGTCTCTAGTTAATAAATTGTTATTCTTAACCAACATCAGATTCTATTTTATGAAGAATTACCATAAAAAAAATTAAGATTAGTTTTGCTGTTAGACTACTTTCGCTGTAATATGACTAATTTTGCATTAACTGTTTTAAATCAGCTCTTGAAACATTGGAGATCTTGTTTAAGGTTTCAAGAAGAGCTGAGGGAAGCCAAACAGCTTAAAGGAAGCTTCATTCACTGAAAACCCATCAAAAATGGAAGGTGAAGACAATATAAAAGGCAATACTAGGCTCTAAACTAAAAATATGACAATTTAATCTGGAAAGAAAAAGGTCCTTAATAAGAAATTTGACAGCAGCTCGGCTGCTAAAATAATAAATTTGAAAGAATTATATTGCAATGAATATTATATTGCAATGAAATTAGAGCTAGTAATATCAATCTATTCCCATTATCATGATTCATGATCAAATTTCCTTCCATTTGATTGCTAAGTTTTGGAAATATTGTTTTTAAGCTTATCTATGTGAGTATCGATTCTAGAACATCCAATACTAGAATTTGGAAATCAATTATTATTATGATCGATGCTGTTTTATGCGATGTCAATATTTATCGATACTCGATTTTTCCAGAATCATCCATCACTAGTAGGCATAAATCCCCAATTTTGTATTTTTTATTTTCAAATGAAAATTTATTCAAACATACCAAACACTGCTATCGGCAGGCAAAACCCACATCAAAATTAAATTGTATTATTTAGATATATTACATTTAACTACTCTCCCTCAAAGTTTTAAGTAATTACCTTTAATATTAATGGTTTTATTAATTTGCAAGCATAACCTATTCGAAATAACGCCTTCTCCCTTCTTTAAGATTTTATATGTTATAAAAATTATATATCCGAAGAGTATATGAAAAATCAGTGTTAAGATAATGATATTTATTACTGAAAATACTTGCAAGAATCATTCTTTTTTTTTTTTTCATAGACTAGTATCAAATACATTTATTTCCTCGGGGGAGCCTGTGTGTTGTGGCTTATCTTCCAACTGTCTGACGAAGTCAGACAAGATCCAATATTCCGTTAATCCTAAGAAAGTCCAGAACCAGAAGGGGGGAAGCATATAAGTCTTCTCTGGAAAGACCTAAGCAGTCCAGGATGTGTTCAGCAGAGGCATGTTGAGCTTGACATTTAGTGCAGATTTTGAAGATCTTTCTGCCCTCAAAGAACGAGAGACTTTTTGTGCGTCCACTTGCCAATCTTGAAATCGCCGTTCGAGAGGCTCTGTCACAGTTGATAGCGAACAAAGAGCCCGGCTCTTTGCCCGCGTACCAGTGGTGGCTGGGAGGGACCTTCCACTCCTTAGAAATTTCAGATATAACTCTAGATTGATGCTCTGAGTAGGTAAGGTGAAAAGGAAGGTATAGATTGACAACAACCCTCCTTGGCCAAGCGATCAGCTTGCTCATTGCCATAAATGTCAACATGGGATGGAATCCACTGAAAATGAACATCATGGTGTTTTGAAATGATTTTAAGTTTAAGAAGGATGGAAATACTAGTTTTATCTCCAACTGTAAGCCAATAGTGGAGGTGTTGAAGTGAGCTGCGACTGTCTGAAAGAATCCAGAGGTCTCCGAAGTCCCGCTCGCTGAGAATAGCCTCAAGGCCTTATTCAATTGCAATAAGCTCGCTTTTAAAGACTGAAGAAAAATCAGGGTTACGGAGACTGATGGACAAATTTTGCCCTGGTTTCTCAATGTAGGTCCCACTCCCAGCATGGTCGTCCAGTTTACTGCCATCCGTATATAATTTTATGGCGTTATCAGGGATCTCATTAATAACTTCCAATGCCAACTGCCTGAGATGAGCTGGTATAAGGGCGGAGGAGCCTGTAACTCCTAGAGGGTGTGTCCCCAGGTCGCAGATAGAGAAATGCCTTCCAATGATTTATCAGTGGGTGGTAGGAGAGAAATAAAATACTTCCTGCGGACCAACAGGTAGAAGTCCAAACTCTCTGAGGCAATGGCAAACCCCTTTCTATGAATAGTGCAATATTTAGTAATAGCGTTAATGTTACCGTGTCTGGGATAGCCGACACACCAAGAGCTGTAGTCCGGGCCTCTGGCGAGAAATATGTTACGAAGACCTTGAACATTTTGCAATTGAACATAAATGGTACTCAGAAAAAGACTCTTGAACTTGCCGAAATTCTTCGGGAAGACAATGTGCATATCGCATGTCTACAGGAAACTAAGCTCAACTCAAATTTAAAGCTTACAATAAATGGTTATACTACTTTGCGAAGAGACAGGATCGCTCTGGAGGAGGCCTTACTTTCCTTGTTAAATCAAAAGAAATTAAATTCTATGAAATCCCACTGCCAATTACGACAGACATTGACAGTGAGAGTGGAATGGAAGTGCAAGCAATCTGTGTAATATTACCACAACACGAGGTTACGATTGTAAATGCTTACCACCCATACAATTCAAGAATCAATATCGATATCGTAGGCATGTTAGTACGTACGAACTCAAATACCAAAATCATCCTAGGAGATTTCAATGCTAAGAGCTCTACATGGGGATCACGGACTCTAGACTCGAAAGGTTCTCAAATTGAAGACCTTCTCACTGATATTGATTTCTCCCTCCTTAACAACAAAGAAATCACTTATCTCTCAAAAACAAGCAGCACGACATCAGCCCTTGACATCACGGCTATTAATCACCAATCGGCAGATCACACATGGAAGATCTTAAAAAAGGCTATTAGTGATCATTTCCTAATTCTCATCAAGTTAAAACAAAAAGCTGAAGTTACCACCCAGAACAAGAGATCATGGAATTTCTGGAGAGCTGATTGGAGCAGTTTCACTTCAGAGCTTGATAGGCTTTGTACTCTGGATTCACCACACACACTTGATGAAAAACTGCAGGCTTTTGCCTCGCATGTTAATTTAGCAGTGAAAATCTTCATCCCTAGGGTAAAAAGAAGAGATGAGTGGATCCCCTACTGGAGGGATAGCAATATCAAAAATCTGATCAACGAACATGACCAACTAAGTGTAGACCTTAAAAAAAAATACTGAAACAAATAAAGTAAAATTTAATGAGCTTTGCCATAGAGTTGAGGAGGAGATCCTCTTGCAGAAGAAAGAAATGGGCAGAATTCTGTAAAAAACTAGACCCAAGAAAAGAATCACAACATTGGAAAGTTATAAAAACTTTAAATAATCAAACTGTACCTCAAAATTTTATTACTCAGACAAACATTATTTCCTCTGATTGTAGAAGGGCTTGCACAAATAAAGAAACAGCATCGATTCTTGCAAAATACTATGAAAGCAAAAGCAAACTATCCTTCAATGTAAATGACAAAAATATGCTTCGAGTCTATAGAAAATCCATTGAAGACTCAAAGAGATATTGTCACCGTGACATTTTTACAGAATCAATCTCAATGGATGAACTTGAATTTGCCATCAGCAAAATGGACCCTGGCAAAGCACCTGGCCCTGACCTTATTTTTGGCTGCATGGTACAGCACTTTGGTTCAGGTGAGAAAATTTTTTTGCTAGAAATATTTAACCTCTCTTGGGCTTCAGGCAAATTGCCCAAATCATGGAAAACTTCTTTTGTTATTCCAATACTGAAACCAAATAAAAATGCCTTCAGAGTGCAATAGCTACAGGCCAATCTCACTTACTAGCACTCTTTGTAAGCTTATGGAGTGCATCATTCACCGTAGACTTATGGGCTGGCTCGTGGAACACAATAAACCTCATTTCTATCAAACTGCCTATAGAGCCAATCATAGCACTGTTGATCAGCTTTTTTACTTATGCCAGTCTATTGTAGACGGTCTACAGGAGAAGCCTCACAGGAAAACTGTGTCAGCGTTCTGGGATCTTACAGCCGCCTTTGACCGGGTATGGCGTCAAAAATTTATTCATATTATCCACAGCACTGGGATCAAAGGCAACACGCTGATTTGGATTAATGACTTTCTAAGAGAAAGAAAATTCTCTATAAGATTCAATGGTGTGCTTTCCAGGGCACATAGGATGTGAGCAGGAGTACCTCAGGGCTCAGTCTTGAGTCCTCTCCTCTTCTTAATCTATATGAACACTATACATCCCTATATCCATCCTGACACAAAAATAGCATGCCATGCTGACGATATCGCAGTCTGGCACTCTGACAGAGATATTACAGTGTCAGACAATGCCCTGAACAAGATTCTGGAGGGCATTGCTACATGGGCAGACGACTTAAAATTATCCATCAATGCAAGTAAGACTAATTATTGCATCTTTTCTACTGATAGACGTCATAGAGGCACTTTCGGGCTAAACATCAAGATCAAAGACCAACAAATTGAAAAGATTGTTTCTGCTACTTACATAGGTATTATTTTGGACCCAGAACTTCGCTTTATGAAGCACGTTGAACATATCTCAAATAAAGATCTTAAAAAATTAAATATTCTCAGAAAACTATGTGGCACTACGTGGGGTTCAAGATCTCAAACCTTGAAAAGCACATACTGCACTATTATTAGACCAGTGCTCGAGTATGCTGCCCCAGTCTGGGCCCTGGCTTCAACTTCTACTAAAAAACAACTAGATTCTGTGCAGCATAGACCCTCAAAAATTATTATTGGTGCCATCTCATCAACTAACAATGAAAAGGTGGAACAGTAATGTGACCTACCCCCTTTAGAGAATAGACACAACCTTGCCGCCACCAAGTTCACCAATAAACTTCGCTGCAATAGCAATGATCATATCTCTACCAGACTTTTCAATGATTGGAAATGTTCAACCTGGCTTAAAAGATCTTCAACTCTCCAGCTGGACAGAGATATTAGAAGATTGACCCAACTGGAGCATTCATCCCTGGATTTCCTTCTGGAACTTCTCTTTCCAAGAACACCACCAGCAAACACTAAGATTAATCTGAACTTGCTTCAACCCTATTCTGAAAAAGAGGACCCCATAATACTCAGACAAAAGGGTCTTTAAACTATAGAAAAGCTCTCCCAGGAGAACCTGGCAGTTGCTTTCACCAACGGTTCTTCAGATAAATCCCTCAACAGAGGTGGAGCAGGCATCCTCTTACTTCTTCCAAGTGGTGAAAAAGTCAATCTTAAAATTAACACAGGTTTGATTGCCTCCAACTTCACCAGTGAACTTTTGGCAATCAAAGAAGCCCTAACTTATTACCTGACTAATTCTCAAGCTATGGATCTTGCTGAAGGACTGGTTGTTTTCTCAGACTCTAAATCAGCCTTAGAGGCCATCGGAAATGGAGACACAAACATCATGTCTACTATAAATGACTTACTCGATCACCTGTATTGCAAGAGGAAGTCTTGTGTGCTGCAGTGGATACCTGCACATGTAAACACTAAAGGTAATGAGTGTGCGGATGCTTTGACCTAAAAGGCACAAAATCTTGTCCAACCTAGTTCCACCATCACACTTGCAGATATGAACGCTGTGGCCAGATGTAGACTTATTAATCAGCCCTCTAGGAAGCCTTTAATCACTGACTTTGATTTCCCTAAAAATGTAACAACTACACTGGCTAGATTAAGAACAAATCACTATAAGGGAATGAAAATCCTTCCCAATGGGACAAGAACCTATATTAATTGCAGGAAATGCCCGGAAACTCAGCTCATACCGAGACATCTTCTACTGCCCATCCATTACTGCATATATCTTAAAACTCGGCTGGTTACCGCTAATGGATCCACTTCAGGAGATCCTTTACAGTCCTGAAGCACCAAGGCTAGTGGCAGTGGTCCTCCGGACCTTTGACAAAATCTGAGGTTTTCTTTCTTGAACTTTTTGCATATCCATGGGCACGACAACAACAACAAATACATTTAGTGTTAAAAAAAATATATTTCCTTTTAATCAAAATGTTTGATATTTTTATGAGTTAACAATATAATGTTTTCACAGCCTGCATAAAAAAATCATGAAAAAGTATTGATATTTAGTGGTAAAAGCACTTGTAAGATCTTTTTTTCACTTTGGCTCATTTAATAATAGAAAAATAGTTCTTATCGTGAGAACTCTCTGAAATTTTTATTTGTTAAAAATACAATGGTTTTGCAGCCCATGTAAAAAACTGATAGCTTGTTGTAAAAGAATTGTTTTCTTGTAGCTTTTTTTTTTGTTTCTTTGTTTTCACGCCGGGTTCTTTAACATTAAAAAAATAATTCTTATCACCCAAACTATCTGAAAATTTTATCAGTTATAAATAGAACGGTTTCAAAGCCTTTATAAATAATTCATGAAAAATATGCTTATTTAGTTGTGAAATCATGAGCCGAAGCCGTGCCAAAAACCATCTGCATTTTTGCATTCTGATAAAAATTTTTCCAGATTATATATATTTTTAAATACTTCTGCTTACACGAGCATTTCTAAACTTTTATAGGTGATATAAATCCAGTGAGCCAAAGTGTAAAAAGATTCTGTTGAAATACTGATGCTTAGTTACTTTTAGCGTAGAAAAAAAAAAGATTGTCTCCAGAAGGCCTGAAGTGATCTGCAGTTGCGACTTTTTTAAAAGGGTTAACATTTGTATTTTTAAAAACTAATTGCAAAAAGGGGATTTTTTTTTAATGGTATCTCGGAAATTGAGTCCAATGGGAGTGTCGGCATAAGGTAGAAAAATAAAACTACAAAATCAAACCTTTTGGAAATTTCTTTTGAAAGGGTTAATGTTAATATTTTTTTGAATAGATTGCGTAGTTTTAAACATAAAAGTATGAAATTAAAGAATATGTCATACATTTTTCCATATTTTCTACAGTTCAAGCATGGTGCGTTAAGAAACATGGCAAATTAAAGAAAGCCGATCTCGCATTTTCCTGTTTCTCTGCTTGTCTGTTTCAGTAAGTCCCATGTTAGAAAATATGCATTCTCCTGGTTCTTATCCCTGCACATATATTCGTATTTAATTACATTCCTATTGTTATTTAAGTTCTTTCATAATGCTCTCTTATATTAAATCTATTCTTTTATCTTCCTTTTACAATCTGAAATCCTTTTTTTTAAATATTGGTTTATAAAGTCTTTTCCAGCCTGCATATATTTAATTATCTTAAAGCACTTTCTCCTAGATGCGATCTCTTGTTCCATGAGATCTTTTCTCTTGACGTTCTCATAATCACTACTAGATGGTAGTAGCAGTCTGCTACGGGAGATTTCATATGCTATCGTCGTTACTGCTAGAGGTATTTTCATGAAGCCAGAAGAGGCATTTCACGTTGTGTGATAGATTGTTTTTTGTTAGTCTGTGGTGCATATATACAGTAATATTTGAATGTTCTTGGCATTCATACTTTGGTTTTATCAAAAGATTTTTTTGGTGATGTTTTTAATATAAAGTCCATTCTAATCAAAGTTCTTGCAGTGAAGTTTAATTGCTCTTAAGTAAAGTTCTCTTTTGTCATAATGTCTATGAGTAACCTTTTTTGAATCATGTTTAAAACTTTCATTGAAGTTTATTTTCCTATCATTTAATAAATCCCTCACCTTGCTTTGGAGTTTCTTGGACTAGTTGTAAAAGGTGTCCTGAGAGGAGCATTATCCAGTTATAGATGGAGTTTAATCCTTTCATGTGATGTCAGCATTGATAGAAGTGTATGTGCTAAACTTTGTTTTCTATTCAAAGTCATGGGATTCAAGGTTAAAGATGTGTTCATTGAGTGACATTGTTCTTACATAAGTAAATAAGAAAAGGGGGACTTTATCTTTTTGTTTTCAAGTGGTATTTATACAAATGTGTGAGATGCTTTTAACAGTGATTCTCTTCAGTACACATGAAAATGTAATGTACAGCAGTCAAGCTTTGTTTTTAGAATAGATAGTAAAATATATCATGTCATAGAACCTTGACGGTACCGTATTTTCGGGAATATGCGGCGCACACATCGTATAAGCGCCACATCATCAAAAAATTGTTTTTAAAAAAAATTGCAAGCGCCGCATCATTGAAAAATCTGTAAAAGATGAAATAGCCACAGTTAAAAACGATTGGCAAAATTGGATTAAAATTAACAAGAATAGTGATAAAATCTTACAAGATATATGAATTCACAATCAAACACAGGTTATCTTAAAATACAAAAAGAAAAAAAATCGTACAAAAAAATTCAATTTAACAAAATTGTCTACTTACTTTGAAGATCGATGCTTTGAAGAAGTTGAATAATTAAAAATGCGTGAAAATAAGACTGATAAAATATTGTAGTGGCTCAAAACTTTGAAATGAAATAAAATCCCTTTTCACAATAAAACATATCTTTTTTAAAACAATTATCACTGAAATAAAATCATGTTTCATAATAAAACACACTTTTTATTTTATAATTATTATTGAAATTAAAAAGAAAAGAAAATTGGAAAAAAAATAAAAAAGCAATATATCGTTAATCAGTTTCGAAGCCATCAAAACCGGATTCTTTGCTGTCTGAATTAAAAAGTTTCAATAACTTATCTGTTAAAATAGCTTCATTTTCTTCCTCATCAGAAGAAATTTCACTATTAGAAGAAGAAATTATTTCTGCTTGCATAAAGCCTGAAACTATTGTTTGTCCGGTGACCTCTTTCCATGCTTGTGCAACCCATTTCGCCACTTCCTCAAACGTGGCTTTTCTCATTCTTCCACTTTTGGTATACGTGTGAAGTCCTTCAAGCATCCAATTCTTCCATTGCTTTTGCACTTTGGCCTTGAATGATTTGTTTATAGATAGATCTAACTGCTGCAAAATTTTGGTAAGTGTACCTGGAATAATGGCAAGTGAGGCAGATGCTTTTTTAGAGGCCGCTTTTACAGATTCAACTAAATGGGCTTTCATCGAGTCCACTATTAAAAGCCCAGCAGGTTGAAAAAAGGATCCCTTCCTTTTTCGCCATACTTCATTGCACATCCACTCTTTTTTGTTACATTTAATAACAACATCTGGTGGAAAATTACCTTTCGGCATGGTTTTACGCTTAAATATAGGTAATGGCTTTAGCTTGTCGCCATTTGCAGTGCAAGCTAATACACAGGTAAATGAAGTCTTTTCATTTCCTGTTGTGACTATTGACACAGTTTTTTGCCTGGTTGTCTCAACAGTTTTATTAGGAGGAACATCAAAAGTCAATGGGACTTCGTCCATATTTATTATTTGTCCCTCAGTGAACTGCGTATCTTCTATCAATTTTTTAACATATGTTAAGAATGAAGATTTTTTTCTTCCCAATCTGTGGGCAATTTCTGCCCTACTGTAGTGCGAACTCGGACAGACAAATTATTCTGATCCATAAATCTGAAGCACCAGTTCGGACCACCTTTGAAATTTAATAGCTGCATGTGTGAAGCCATTACCCGAGTTTGTAGACGAATCTGCATTGTTGAAATGGCAAAGCTGGATTTTCTTTGCTCATGAATCCACTCCACTAATTTTTCTTCCAGTTTTAGCCAGGTCACAGTTCCACTTCTTCTCACTTTCTTGGATTTTGGCATTTTCGCCAGATCAGCTTTTTCTGATCGCCACCGGTGCACACAATGTTCATCCACTCCAAACTCCCTTCCAGCTGCCCGATATTCAATACTTTCCGCCTTTTCTATCTGCAAGCTTAAATGCCGCCGTATAGCTTTTAAGGCACTTAGACTTAAAGATGGGGGGGTTCAAAGAACCTAGCACTGCGACCGGAGGTCTATTGTACAAACCCCAGAAAATAGTCCTAAAAAAGGCCAGTAGCTGAAGCATAATTCAGCAGACATCTCAAAGAAATGTCATTAAGCTCCCAAGGCTCAATTATATGGCGACCAAGGTGCTCAAACCTATAGGCAGAAAACCCCTCACACTCACATAAAACATGCATGGTCGTTTCCTCCATATAAAGGCAACCCCTACACGTTGGGTCATTTTTTACACCCATAACTGTAAGGTGCCTTTTCAAAGGGCAATGCCCCCTTAAAAGACCAATGGCTTTCCTAATGACATTCCTACCTAAAACTTCCTTATGCCTAACACTAGGACAACCACAGTTAAGTTCCTTTGCTTGCTGCTGTCCTTTAATGTTATGCCAGTCAGAATACTGCTTCTTTCTAAAGATCTTAAAGACAGTAGTCCTAATTAGATTACTCGAAATCCCAATAGCTGGTTCTGGACCAGCAAAAAGGTTAGCAGATCCCTTCCTTGCCAATTCATTAGCCAACTCATTACCAGAAACACCTGAATGTCCAGGTACCCAGTAGAGAGTGACCCTGTTGACAACTGCCAGTTGGCAGAGTAAAATATAACATTCCCAAACTATATGGGAGCAAATAACACTTTTATTTAAAGCAAGTAATGCCACTTGACTATCAGAACAAATGTGAACACATCTATTCCTACAGCCAATGTCTAAGTAAATTCTGTAGCACATCAGAATGGCAAGTAGTAGACAGTAGAAAAATTGCCCAAAGAACATGAATACTTAATGCCATCACCAGGGCAACAGACACCAGCATGTGTTCTTGTTAATCTTTGATCCATATACCAAATAGAGCACTACGTGAGGGCAAAAGAATTTGATAAGGTTTATCAAAGGCATACTTTACAGGCATGCCAAAAAGTGGATACCTAAGAACATCACCATCAAATTTTTTCCAAGACAAATAGTCTGAGTAAGACTTCCAATGACCTAAATACTTAAGCCTCCTCATGCATATGATAGCCTCAGCTTCTATAAAGAGAGGATGCAGCCCAAGCAGAAGCTCAAGAGAAGCTGTAGGAGTGGTTCTGATACAGCCAGTCATAGCAATACAGACCCATCTGCTGGAGCTTGTTTAATTCTTTTTTAGCTGAATCCAGCTTTGTCCTAGACCACCACATAATGGAACCATAAGTAATTATACGACAAATGATCATGCTATAAATCCAGAAGATAGTCTTTGGTCGTAAATCCCAGGATCTGCCAATAGCACTTCTACAGGTCCAAAACACTTTTTTTTGCCTTATTCAGACAAAATTCAAAGGGCTTTTTCCAACTAAGTTTAGAGTCAAAGTAGATGCCAAATTTGACATCCTGAGAGCATGTGAGTGCCTGACCAAAGAAAACAATATTTTGCACATCAAGATCTCTCATACTCGTAAAGGCAACCATTGTGGTTTTATGTGGATTAACTGAAAGCCCTTCAGTATAACACCACTTTTCAATATGTCTAAGTGCATCAGACATAATGGAACAAATAGTTTTTATAAATTTGCCTTTAACAATGACAACATCATCATCAGCATAGCTAATACAAGACAAGCCTGAAGAAGTTATGTCATTCAAAAGAGAATCAACAACTAGGCACCAAAGAACAGGCGAGAGAACACCCCCCTGTGGACACCCAGCATTTGAATGGACAGTGTAACTGTCACCACCAAGAGAAGCATTAATGTACCTAAAAGATAACAGACTTTGATCCAGTTGGCAATAGTAGCATCAACGCCCCTCCTGTTTAGGGCCCGAAGGACGGTGTCAATAAGGACCTTTGTAAAAGCACCCTCAATATCTAAAAAGATTGCCAACACAACTTCTTTGGATTTCAAAGTCTTTTCCAAAATGAATGAAAGGCTATACAGAGTAGTATTGGTAGATCTGCCAGGCTGATAGGCATGCTGAGAGTCAAAGCGGAAAAGCATTCAGCACAGTTTCCCTAATAAACCTATCAATAAGCTTCTCCATTGTTTTTAACAGAAAAGAAGTGAGACTAACAGGTCTAAAAGATTTAGCCTCATAATAGTTATATTTCCCTGCTTTTGGAATAAAGATAACCTTAGTATGCCTCCAGGCACTTGGAATATGTCCATAGGCAATACATGCCTTGAAAATTCTACAAAGTACCGTAGCAAGGAGCTGAACACCTTCCTGAAGAAGGGCAGGAAAAATGCCATCCATGTCAGGGGTTTTGAAAGGCTTGAAGGACTTAATAGCCCAAACAACCCTATCATAGGTAACAACCTTCTTTGCAGTATTCCACTTTCTCTTCCCACAACTGTTTGTTGAGATAGGAGAAAGGGGAGCAGCACCAGTGACAACACGAGAACCTGCAAAATGAACACTCAGCATTTCAGCTAATGTTTCCTTTCCAGTATTAGTAAAGTTGCCATTTGAAAGCTTAATAGTATTTAAGCTACAGTTTCTGTTCTTGGCCATAATCTTTAGAATTTTTGCCGTTGAAACATCATTAATGCCATTACGAAAATTCCTCCAAGAATTTCTCTTGGCATCCCTAATGGCTTTATTATATGTGGTGAGAGAAGCTTTATAGGTTTCCCAATCAGCACTCTTTTTAGCTCTATTAAAGAGCTTTCTGCACTTGCTACATAAAATACTGAGCTCTTTAGACCACCAAGGAACTAACCTTGGTGAGTCAGTAACAGTAGCATTACAATTTTGATAATACGACTGGAGGATGGCATGTTGCAACTGGTCAACAGCCAACTCCAAATTGGCTATCGAGGACAACTTACCAACTAGGTTGTTCAAGGAGCCCTCCCGATCTTCATAATAGGAACCCCAGTTAGTATTTCTGGGGTTCCTACTTTCTGTTACAAATCTTGTAGGTCCTGTAACAGAAAAAATGATTAGCCGGTGATCAGACATAGTTACTTCATCAGACACCTTCCAATCCTTAATATGATTATAGCAAGAGCTATTGCATACAGTAAGATCAATGACCTCCCTTCTATTCTTTGTTACAAAGGTGGGTTCATTGCCCCTATTAATAAGACAAAGGTTAAAACCTAATATGTCTTCAAGAAGATCTTCACCACGCTTGTTGCAGTCAGTACTGTCCCATATGACATGGTGAGCATTAGCATCACAATCAATAACTAATTTCTTTTTATCCTCAATACAGTGCTCAATAAGAGCCTTCATTTTCTCTGAAAGAGGATCCTTTTCTTCAAAAGGAAGATAGGCAGACATTAAGATGATTTCATCTGTATGTCCCTGAAACTCATAAACTCATAACTGATAGCAACATTGTCACCATCCAGATAATTAATAAGATTTAGCACATTAAGCCTAGAGCTAATAAGAATGCAAGACCTAGGCCTCACACAGGTAGCATTTTAAAAGATTTTATACCCTTTAATATTCAAACCCTTGATTCTACCATTAAGGGTCCAAGTTTCCTGAATTAATGCAATGTCATAATCACCTCTAGTCAACCCCCTGCCAAGAATGGCTGATGCAGAGCGACTATGGTGAAGATTGATTTGTGCTACTTTACAGCTGCTATCCATAAACAAGGTATAGAGGCAGCAAGAAAATTAGGAAGAGTCCCATCAACATCAGGTAAGGGTTTAACCTGCTGATCCTGCTCATTCAAAACATGCAATTCCATATTAATCTCACCCATAGATAAGGGTGAGTCTGGTTGAAGGGTTCCTTCAGAACTGGTTTCAATCACCAAATCATTAATTTTAAGCAATTCACTATCTTTATCAGAAAGAATATCTGAATCACTTACCTGAGAAGAGGTCTGTGTTTCAGTCAAACACTCCTTCTCCTTCACCTTGGTGTTGGGATCATTTATAATTTTAAATGTTTCCCTATCCAGGCCTGTGTATGCACCAAAGTTTGCCCACTTGATCGCTTCGGCAGCCTCCCGATCAACCTCAAAGATCCATTATATAGAATGTGGTTCTACCAACTTGTGGAGAACACGCCATTCTTCCGACTTCAACTCCAGGTTTAACCGGTTGATCCGCTTGAGCAACAGATTGGGCTCCTTTGTGTACACATCTCTAGTCTTAAATGCCACCTTCACAGGCTTTGGTAGCTCACTGGCATTCATAACTTTGAGTGTCATGCCACCAATAACCTCCTTGTTATTATCAAATATCTTTTTGAGCCAGTCCCCAGTTTCAACATCATCACAGTAGATGATCAGGGATGCAGCCTGCAATGCAGATCTCTGAATCTTAGGCATAAGATCCCCAGAAGCGATCAGGTCAACCTGTTTCAGGATCTCCATCTGAAGTCTTCAACAGAAAGCTTTTTGGAAGGAAAAAATTCCCTCACGATAGCCATCTTGACTGCCTTCACAGCATGTGCAAATAACCATGGGTGGTTTTCCGTCTGTGGTTTCTTTGACAATGCTGTTTGCGCAGCAGCAGGAGTTGAAACCTCAGACCTAAGTCTTTTGGTTCTTCCTACCTTCTCTTCTTCAGTTGGTTCAACTGCTGAGGCTTTTAGCTCTTTCTTCTTTTGTGTTCTGCACTTACTGCGCTTTTGAGATTTTGTGAGTACTACCTGCCTCCCAGCTGCAGTGTTAGTGTGTTGCAAGCTAGTGCTCGCATTGCCACTTCCACCAGCAGCAGGGTTGCTGGTTTCCTCCTTGGTGCTAGGACCCGGCTTCAACAAAGCCGTTTCACAAGCTGATTGGGTACGTCCCAGGGGAGAACCCAACCCTTTCTGTTTTTCTTCTTTTTGTATTATTTTCATCCATATTTGGACCAGAGAACTGGGAGGAACAAGAAGGTCCACACCTGCTAACCTCCCTATACAGGTGCAAAGCATACAGTCAACGAGGTTCCGCCTAGTTCCTCGAGGGGACCGTTAGTGACATCATATTAAAAGATGCCATTCAATGGCCAGATGCCCAGATGCCATTTATCCTTTAGCATGGTACCACACACCTTGGAATTGGGAGCCTATTTTAGTGGCCTCTTACGACATGCATGGGCTACAGTGGGACTATTCTAACCAGGTCACCACACGGGGTTTAAGGTGCTTAGGAGGCATACTTTAAATTTATAACAAAGACAAAACTTAATTTCAAATTGAGTAGAATCATACATGTGTTAAAATCTCCACAAATGGAATACTGATTGCAATGCGATTGAGATGTGAGCAGAATTGCCAGATTTTAAAATAGAAAAATACTATGTAACGAATTGACTTTGATGCCATCTACTGGTTCATTACAAATATCAGTCAATCGGTAAATTACTAGTTGTGATTAGTTTTCTTAATAACATTAAATCTCTCTATAAATTCTCTAAAAAATAAGAAATTTTTAACAATTAACATATTTAATTTTTTTAATGAGAAACTTTGATTACTGATATTTCTCTTTTCTTCATATCTCCATGGAGGTAAATAAACAGCGAAACTGTTTTGTTATTTTGCTTTTTCAATTTGGCAACAGCTGCATTTTGTTTATTGCAGGGATGAGTCTGAGAAAGGAGCAAAAAAGAGGAAATGATGCGTGAGGTGAAAATTGAACAAAAAAGTTAAACCTGTGCGCGGGGTAAAAATCGTGCAAAAAAAGTGAAATGATACGCGAAATAAAATTTTTCATTATTTGAATTCAAATTGAAACATATATACATGTAATACAAAAATAAGAACACTAATAAATATAACAAATATGGCTAATTCAAAATTTTATTCAATAATTATCTGATATAAATGACAAATATTAATATGAGAATTCCTCAAAATTGTAAAACTATTCTTTAAAATTTTTATAAGAAAATACATTTAAAAACCTACATGCTTACACTCAAAACATCAGTTAATACATATGGCTAATGTTTAACCTGCCACAGCTACAAAAGCATTTGGTGAGAAGATCAATGTTGTAGCAAATTATTTATATGCAGGTCTAGCTATATTTTCCTACATAAAATTAGTTTTTAGGCAATGAAACTGAAAATACTACAAAAAAAAGATTTTAAAAACATAATTTTTACCTTTCTCATTTTTTAAATCGTGCTCTCTAACAATACTAGCAGTCACTAAAAATTTATTTTTAACATAATAGGTAATACAAGAGTAAATAGTCGCTGGATATATCTTCAATGCAGAACTCTATCATGTGCAAATATTTACAATTTATTGGCCATTTCTTTCACAATTGTGGTTCTTTTTGTCCTTGTGCATAACTATTTTTACTACAGCACCATTCAGGAACATCTTTTTAAATAGGAATACTGCATGTTATAAAGCATTTAATGGTAAACTATGATCCACTAAAACTAAAAAAGACGAAAATAAATATTCCGATTTAATGATTCTTTTATCCATTCCATCAACAATTAATTTGATGGGTTGTAGATTATCTATATGATTTCGGGCGTTACTATATCTGGCAAAATTGGAAATCAAAACAACGTGCCGTGCATTCAGTATACGGACTTTTTTTCACCCATAATACTTATTACTATCAAAATCTGTCTTTTGCGGCGCAATAATTAAATATAAATCAAAAAACAAATGACGAGATTAAACACTTAATCCATCATGAGATTTCAAATCTTACTATCTATTTCCGCGCAGCGTCAGTAAAAAGTAAACAAACACGGCACGGCTCATCTACACTACTTATCGAAAGCCATGACACTTCGTGCTCATTGGTCAGTTGAATCATAACTACTCCCACTGACAATGTGACGTCAAACGTACTCACCAATCACAGAGGAGAAAATGTTCAGGAGTTCTTCGACAAATGGGTTGGTTGGTTGGTTGGTTGGTTCCGCTTGATGCATTAAAGAGAAATGCGTCCGTGAAATAAGAAAAAAAAAAGCGGAAATCCGCGGATTTTGAAAATAAGCAAAAAAGCGGAAATCCGCGTTTCCGCGGAAAAGTGGCATCCCTGTTATTGTCTTACTGAGAGATCTAGATTGCCAAAAAAATGCATGACCGGTTTTCGAGACATTACCATTTTTAAAAAGAGGGGAAAGGGGGGTTGGATGGCTAAAAAATAAGGAATGATTTTATTGAGATAGGGGGAAATTAAGTTGCTATGGTTACAGAGTAGATTTGCACGCGGTGAGCATTTGGGTGGGTTGATGAAAAAGGAAAAAATGGTGTCTCATCCAGATATTTCTATGTGGAGGGAAAAAAATCATTGTACCTGCCGCCCTGGTGTATGTGCTACATCGCCGATATTTTAAACTTTAAAATACGTATGTGCCACGGCGCTTATTCTAAAAAATACAGTATGTCTGCATTATTAATCACCAAGTTAATTTTCTTTAATGATAACAATGAGCTTTGAGTATATCCTCATATATATTTTTATTGAAGTAAAATGTGTTTGACTCCAGTGTGACGTTAATAGTGTAATGAAGTTTAAAGATCTATTTTCTAATACCTTGTCATGATAAGTTCTTGTGTTATTTAATGCAGATAAATTAATCTTTGTTATATTGTTAAGAATTATATTTTTCTTAAAAGAGCTTATTTTTTAATGTTATTGTTTTGTCTTAAAACTTTTAATAAATGTCTTTGTTTTTGAATTGTCATCTTTATTTTTCTACCACATTAGTTTATTTTTAAGCTAAGTTATTTTCATCTTTAATTTAATTTGGGGAGTCAGGCTCAATATTTATTTATGGGGGATTTCAAAAACATTTTTAGCATTTCTAACTGATTTAAGCAGCTCTGCTAATTTTCAACCCATTTCGGAAATACATTTGCATTTCCAATCACCGAATTAAAAAAGGCAATCTCGCATTTTCCTTTTTCTCTGCTTGTTGGTTTTAGTAAGCTTCGAACTGAGCATGCGCAGGTGTGCTTGCCAATTTTCAGAAAAAGAATGCATTTCTGATGAGTTTTTAATTAATATGTTGGCTAATTATTAAACAATGAGACTCAGGTGCATCAGAATCTGCCTTGGATTATCTTCATCCAAATTTTCAGTCTTATACAAACAGTAAATTTTGCTAGCCATTGCCAACAGACAAACACACACACATAGAGAGAAACTTTCTTCTATTAGTATAGATGCTTTGTTCCAATTGAATGGTGTCAACAACCACATTCTAATGTATATTTTCACAAATAACAGTTTAGGAATGGAATGTGATTACAAAACAATGATAATAAAAGAATTTTCTGCAATTTTTACAGCTATAAATTACCTTATGAGAGAATATCAGAAATACATTTAGAACTAAAGTTTTGCTAAGGATTTTTTAAAGAAATTGAAAATATATAATAGCCAAATATAAATAGAAAAGAAACACTATTAAAAAGTCATTGATTTGCATTCATAATAACATGCATAAAAGCAAAATGAAAATTAGAAAACATTTTGCATTAAAACATAATTTCACAGAAGAAAACTTATAACAGATATGTTATATTATAAATGATAAATGACAAGTATCAGTTTGATCTGAGAATAATATATAGTTAATTAGATACAGCTGAAAGAAACGATCAAATATCATGCAACAATCTAGTATTATTTTAACAATTTTCTAATTAATATGCTGAAAATGAGAACTTTATTTAGCACATCACTTAATAATATAAATGTGTGCAACTGAAAGTTTTAAGTACACTTTATTATGTTTTTGAGGTACTTTCATATTAGCCACATGTCATTGGAGAACATTAGTGCTCTTTACTATCAATAAATTTTTGTTTCAGGAGGAAAATGTTAGTCTTTATGATGACATCAAACATATTCTTTTCATTTATAGCTCATCTTTAGACAAATTCCAAAAGATAGGATTCGAGAATGCAGCGAGCTGTTTCATGATACGTTCTGTTTTGCCATTGGCTAGATGCACTCTATATTCTGTATGTTTGTGCCAGTTTCAGGATCTATAAGGGAAATTTTAAGCAAATTTAAGCATGGATGAAATAGGATTCGAGAAGGTGGCCAGCTGTTTCACGAAGAGTTTTGTTTTGGCATTTTGTACTTGCCCAGATGCACTCTGTATTCTGAGTGTTTGTGTCAGTTTTAGGATAAATAAAGTGCATCTGTGATTCCCTTTACAGCTAATATAACCAGATTTTACCATTCTTTCATCTTATACCCTTTCCAACAGTCAAAACAAATTATTGATACTTCTTTAGCCAAATGAAATTAAAACTTAAAAATCATAACAAAAACTGAGTTTAACAGATATGTAATTAAACTATGCAGTTAAACACCGAAATAATCAGAATAAAAAAGGTTGCCATTAATTGTGAAACCTTTGGCAATTAAACACTGGCATGAAGTTAATACAAAAGTATCATCTTTTTCTGTGAGATCTATTAAGATAATTTGAAAATGAAAATAAATAATGCAGTAGATAAATTAAAAATAGCAAAATATATAAAAAATTATACCTCATGAGATTCTGGATTCTGAGCAATGAAACCACCTCCATGGCAGTGAAAGATTAAATATGGAGATTTTTTCTCTTTATGAAACGTCTTTTTTGAGCTAAGTACCTAATGAGGAATACATATATATAATACCTGCTATTTTAAAAAAAAAGTCAAATAAACATATATTGAACTAGAATTTTTCTTTGATGAATGAATTCGAATAAGTACCACATTTGAACAAGACACATAATTAAATAATTTTAGTAAAACAATTTTCTGGTTCCACATATGTTTTCGGACTTGAAAGAAATCTTAAAATTGGCATATTTATAAATTCTATAAAAAACAAAATAGCATCAGTGAGAACAATCTAGCATTTTTAATACACTACTGCACAAAATTGACAAAATAAATGTAGTTTTGCAATAATGTTACTTGACCAAAAGAACTTTACATTAGAATGCAAAATTTTTGGATAATGTAAAATTTAAGTATGCAATATTATATGAACTATTTTCATCTGAAAGAGAATTAAAATAAAACAATGATATTTGCAAACATTACAATTTTCAAAATATGTTTTTACAATCACTGTGTTTATTAATTTACTGTAATGTAATGCAATTTTAGAGATTTTTTCTATTCATTTAACCTTTTTATTTTATATGGATATTATAAACATATCTTATAAAACAATAAAATAAAATATCACTAACTATTTATATATCCAAGATTAAGATTTGAAGAAATTTTGAATTAAACTTACTCATTAAAAAATATATAAAAGAATTTTAATCTTTTATTTTACAAAATATGATTTATATACGTTTTGAAAATAGTTTTAACCCCTAGCACACAGCTGTAGGGATATTTTGTATGAGTTTGATACACCAAGAAAAATAAGTAATTTTTATTTTTTAATATATGCATATGAAAAAAGCTTTAAAATATTCTAGCAGGAATTTTAATTTCTTGATTTAGCTCATATTGCACAAGGAGCATATTGTTCAGCACAAGGAGTAGAAATTAACCATACACCTTTGAAAAATACCTTTACCAATATATCATATATTTAACACTATTTAAAGTGTCCATTTATGTCTAATAATCTAAACGTAATAGTTAACAGCCATAAATGTAAAATTTGTCATTTTTTTAAAAATCAATATATTAAAATGTTGAATCTAGTAAAAGCAATGAAAAAACACCAATTCACTTAAAGAAATGAAAAGACTTTAAAAGAACTGAAGTAACAACTAAATTCCACATATATAATGGAAAACAGTCTACTGTGCCTGAAAACCATGTTTTCTATAAAGCACCAGATAGGGTTAGCACTAGATAGGAGGAAACAAGGGGCATCTTTCAAAGGACAGTAGTTGGTATGAATAGAGTAATACAAAGTTAAAACATGAAATTAAAAACAAAAACAAAATATGGACTGACTGAAATTATAAAAATTCTATTACATATTGCAAAAATAAAAAAAAAATAAGCTAAAAGAAACAACAACAAAAACCCTCTGTAATGAAATATATTTGATTTCTAAATACAGTTAAATCACAATATTAAGGATGCCATTATTTACAAAAATGACATACGTCAAGTTCAAACTCAAACAAAACATAACTACAGTAATTGAGGCCTGTAACCAAAAAGATCATCACCAATTGGATATGCAAAACAGTACCAAGTTGGACTACCACCGAATTGTAAAAAGCTAATTTCTCAGATGACTTCCTATTTTTGCTAGACTAAGCAGATATATTATTTATCAAGCATGGAATGTCTATATTGACAAGGACTGAGAGAAAATGAATACAGATTGGTGACTATGATTAAAAGAGTTTACAATATATTCATTCCATCTCCTGATATTTACAGAGGATAATCTGAATTAATCTGAGTATCCATATGGATAATATGAGTATGTACACATGAAGCTGTGTGATTGTTAAGAAAAGTTCTCCATGAATACTCAGATATTAAGATTAACTTAAATTGGCTTATTTATATAATCAAGGTGCTTATGGGCACTGATGAATTCAGTGTGATTAGTACTTATAATCCTAACTAAAGTATCTCTTCAATAAAGCATGACAGAGTTCTCCACCACCCCTCAGACAGTTTCTGAAGGGTGCTGCACATTGCTTGACCTTTGGTTTAAAAAACAGCTTTCTTCTTGATCCTCATCCAAAACATTATGTCTTTACTGCCTTTTATATAAAAAACATTGCTTGCATAGTAAAAATTGACTTATTGTTCTGATCTGAAAAGAGTAACCCAACTTTTAAATATTAAAAGTGCTTTTAGAAATCAAAAGAACAGATCTAAAAAAAATTTGCACCCTTATGAATCTAAAAACTGTCCTATTTCCACCAGCAGCATCCTGCCCTTTTTAACACTTCCCAACATAGTTGAAAAGTGTTTAACTTTTGTTTGTGTGTGCTCTAATTAGTTTAAATATACTCAGATTGCCCCATAACTGATAGCTGTTATTGAGATTTACTAAAAAATTTTGTAAAT
Organism: Maratus michaelseni; assembly: GCA_963931845.1. Taxonomy (NCBI): domain Eukaryota; kingdom Metazoa; phylum Arthropoda; class Arachnida; order Araneae; family Salticidae; genus Maratus; species Maratus michaelseni. The sequence continues at coordinate 131,813,142 of OZ007599.1, forward strand.
AAAGTGTGCAGCATTTAAAGTTTATTTACAGGAACACTCAAAAGAAGTCCATTACATTATGGTCTATGGGAAAAATCATTTGCAATGTATTTTAAGGCAGTTCTCAAAAAATTATTTTTCTCCACTCAACAATGTGAAATTTTTTAGCACATTTTCTAACTCACTTTTAAACATAAAAGCATGATACTTGCAGGCATGATTGTTGAAGTGATTTGTAATAAAACAGTTTTTAATTTTCCAATAAATGAATTACACTTGAATTATAAGCAATTGTTTTTATTAGGATGACAGTTTTTTCCTTTCCTGCACTGTCGCATCTGGAAATTCAGTTGAAAATGCCAACTTTGAGAGCCTTTCCTGAAAAATCTTCTGCCTTAATGAAAAATGGAAAAAACAGTTCAATTACATAGTTTCTGAATAAGGGCACCTGATGATTTGATAAGTTTGCAAACAAAAATGAATAAAAAAATGTGTCAGAAAGTAGCCAGCTTGGATTTGAGAACAGCCTTAATGAAGTTATATTATTTCAAATATATTAAATTGATATATACCATTGAAGTGTCCTATAAGATATTTACTATAAAATATGGTATGTATAGCATTTACTGTTCGTTTACAGGGACACACCTAAAAATTCAATTACAGTATTGTCTACGAGTGGTAAATTGCTGGAAGTGTGTTTTCAGTTATGGTATGCATTTTTAAATTTAACTTTTTTTTGCATATTACTTGGTTTGTATAAATTCTACAGATCATATACAGGGCTGCACAAAGGAATTTGAGTACATTTCTATTTATTGATGAAAGTTTTGTTACAGTATTCTGAATGTGTTGGATAGTGTTTCATAATCTATGCTTGATGCATTTTTCTTTCATGTATATACTTGGAGGGGGGGGGGGACTCTGGACTTAACTACAATTTAATAATTATAACTTTTCTAAACTCTTACCAAATTTAAGTTTATAAATCATTACTTGACACCACTCGGATTAATGCAACACATAGCCTAGTAAAGCACAATACAGGTCCTTCAACCTGTCAAAGTATTCCTACATACACCTTGGTCAATCCCATTACCATCAAATTTGCATGTCAATTCTAAAATCTTTTCTCACTGATTAAGAGAGAAAATGCAATAGGAAAAATCATTCATTTCTGAGTTTTACATTAGCAAAATAACTTTTGCATCTTGTGAACATCCACCTTTACAATATGCTTTCTATTCTTTTATAAGGAGAGGGAATCTTCTAACACAACAATGCACAATGGCGTAGGAACTTTGTACAAATAAGGGGAGCTGGGACATATTGTGGAAAGCTAGTGGTGGGGATCATTTCATTCCTTTTGGAGGATTCCTTCATAGTGTTGCACTTTTCACAAACAGGAGTATAAAACAGAAGCATATCAAAAGATAACCAACTCTTTAACCCAGTTAAAATAATTTTTATTAGATATACTTGATACATAGAAACTTATTTTATGGACGATCCTGATACAATATTCAAATTTAAGGCTTCTCCCACTCCCATTTACCAAAAGTTAAAGTTCTTTCTGTTGTTTTGCTTACAAATTTTTCACAAATCTCTTCCAAATTATTTTTAAAGGCCTCCTCTTTATAAATATGCAGTAGCATCACGTGGTTGAATCCCTGTTGACCCATTGTTGTTCGGAGATGTGTTTGAAGCCGGCGAAGAGCTCTGAAAGATCTCTTAGCTGTCGCTACTGATGTCGGAATATCCACAATAAATTCTGCCAAAAAGCAAACTTCAGAAAATAATTTCTTCACTAATTCCTCCGATGACATAATTTTAATTGTGATCGACAACACATTTTTGTCAATTCCATCCGGGATTAGCGTTGGTAGAAGCGTGAGCTGAGCAGAAAGATTTGTCAAGTTAAAATCATCAGCATGTATCCCAAGCTTTTGTATCAGATCTTCTGAAATGGTTGAAGCTGTGTCCGTGAATATGGATTCGATCTTTATGAAAGAGTCAAAAGTTTCTTGATCAAATCGTTTTTTTTTAATTCATTGGTAATAAGGTCCAGTGCTTCTCTGAAATTTACTCACAATTTTTCTTGTTGTTCAAGTTGTGCTGGAGTGGAGGGATGGCTTGTCTGCTCATATCTTATTGGAACTATCTTTTGTCTGGAGATAATCGTCATTTTCATTTCCCAATTTAATGTGGATGCTTTTCTCTCCCACTTCTTGTGGAGAGTTTCAAAATGGCTATCCTCTCTCATACGTTGTATGGTTTCTTCTAACATTGAAACGGCGTTCTTGACGATTGTGGCAGAAAATTCAGTTGTTTGCAGAAGTTTCGCCAAGATTTTGCAAGGACCAAACAGTTCCTTGACCATGTTCATACCAACAAATGTCTTGATTTTTTTCTTATGAAACCTTTAAATTCAACCTTTTTGGTAGGAGGGAAACACCCTTATCGGTGCAGGTAATTTGTAGTAAACCTATAAGACCCTTTTTTTTCTGGGAATCGAGGGTTGTAAACAATGAGAAAATGGGTGAAGAGTGCTCACCACCCTCTCTCTCTCTTCTCTTAGTTGTTTATTGTGTGTATTTTCTAGAAAGAGTAGACTTTATTTTTTAATTCAACAATGTATCATAAACAGATGTGGTGCGATAATTTCTCCCGGGGGAGCTGAGCCCGTCTGAAATATTCCAGGGGGAGCCACAGCTCCCCCGGTTCCTATGCCTTTGACAATGCATCTAATGGTCATATTATTACAATTATCAAATAGTACTTAGGAGAACAAACTGACACAGGTTTCTCACATTTTTCTGGGCTCCAGTTTTATCATATCCTATCTCATAACTAATTTATCAGATTTCCTTCATCATAGAACTTACAACAGCTCTTATATTCACTGCCAGCTTACTTGATTTCAGAAAAAGGAAAAGACCTATGAAGGATTTTTTTTTTTAATGCCCTACAGGATCCCTATGTTGCAAAAGGAGATCAGTTAGTAAGTTTTAAAAATTTTGTTTAATTGTGAACAAGATTAACATTAATATAATAGATAATGTAAAATATTTCATTTAAAAAAAGTAATGATTTAAACATATACCTTTAAACGTGCCAAAAGAACCTCAAAGTTACGAGCATGTGCAAAATAGCTTCAGTATTTCATTTTACAGCAACACAATTTTCCTGTTTACATGAACAAGAGCAATATAATAAAAAAAAGGAGGACACATTGTGTAAAAATGGTGGATAATCAGTAGAGTAAAAATATATTAATGCCCTTTAAATGATTACATTAGTGATGTAAAACATAATAAATAAATGATGCATTAAACACGCCATAAAAAATATGTATAAGGCAAAATGTTTTCAAAGATAATCCTTCTTCATCAAGTAAAAGTACATAATGCTACTATGAGAGAAGAAGCAAGACTGATAATAAATAAAAGAACATGTCAGATGGATCCAGCCAATAAATAAGAGAAAAAATAAGGGAGAAAACAATTAAAAAAAAGAGAGTTGACATGAAAAATATGATAAGATTTTTACAGGAACAATGTGAAAAGTAAAAATAAAAAAAAAACATAAATGCAAGAATAAATAACAGCAATATAGAAAACAAATATAATTACAATGATAAAAAAAAATAAATTGAATAAAAGAACAGTAAGATATAAGCTAATGTGATTTAATCGAACAGAAAAATCAATAAAGTTAAATTTCTAAAAAAAAATGATATATATTTAATTAAACTAAACAAGATTTTCAAAGTTGCTGAAAGCATAGGAGAATCACACTTTTCACACACAATAATATCACAATTAAGATACATTTTCTGAACAATTTAGCAATCTAAATTAAATTTGCAATTGAAATTAAGGATAGTTTTAGCATTTTAAAAACTTAAATTATGTCTGAATTTTCAAGAATGTTTTAAGTAATATAAAATTTAGAAAATTGATTAGAAACCTATCATGATTATGTCCTAAATATAAGCCAAGATTTTCTTTTGTTAGATTTATATAAGATAAATAATAATCATTAGAAGGAACATCACAAATTTGCCATCTGCAAAGATGAGGAACAGGGGACTTAGTAGTATGAAAATTTAAATTTATCGATGGCTTTAAAAATTGCATAACAGTTGAAACGTTTCAAAAGTTTATCCTGTTTGAAACATAAAAGTGGATAGAAAAGAACCATATTATAATGTTTTGATTTAATCAATTTAGAAAAAGTAGGATCAATAGAAAGCTAGTTGAATTTCGTAAGAGTTTTATCAATAACAGAAAGATTAAAACATCTTTTAACAGTAACAAATTTTAAGAAATTAAGTTTAGCATTAAAATGTGTGTCTGATCAGATTTTGAGGGTGTGATACACATGTGTGGAAAAAAAAGCTACAACTTAATTCAATTCAATAGAAGGTAGGGATATAGATAGTAAGGGGTTATCCATAATTGCAACTTTTGAAAAAGTAAATATATCTAGTAAGCAAAGCCTTGAGAAAACAGTGTTTATCATAATTTTACGATTTAAAAGTAAACTTAATATGTGGGTCAATAGAAAATATAGTTTATACAATAATAGAAAAATTAAAAGGGTTTTCAACTAAGACAAAAGTATTGTCAACATACCACAGCCAACAATTAAATTTTAACTTAAGCAACAATTCTTCTTCTTTGAAGTAGTGCATATAGATAATACAAAGAACTGATGCGTAAGATTTTCTGAAAATTTTAAGAATTCATCTTAAAACTGATGTAACTGTGAATGAAACACCTGATTCCACCTAGTTCTCAGAAGTTTGAAAAAATTTGTTTAGTTTAATCAAATAAATTATTTAACTTTTAGCATTTCAATTTAACTTATTAATTTTCTATTTATTATAATCTATATATCTATTTAAATTAACTGTCATCTTATCATTCTTTTATTTTACCTTATTATATTATTTTTATTTTATCATTGCAATATGTTTTTTTTCCTCTCGTTATCATTTCTCTAGTATTTATTTTTGCTATATATTATCAGATTTATTTTGACTTTTTTCCCGTTTGTTCTACCTTTTCTTTTTTTTCTTTTAAAATCATCCTCTCTTTCTTAGTCATGTCAATTCTTTTTTGACTGATTGTCTCCCACTTTCTCTTGTTTATTTGGTTGTTCTGTTTCATCTGTCACTCCCTTTCCTCTTCTCTTTTATTTTCAATAAATTTTACTCCTGCTTTCCTAATAGTAATATATATTTCTCCTGATGAAGAAATATTCAATCTTTCAAAATGCATTGCCTTTTCCATGGTTTCTTAGTATATATAAGAAATTAAGTTTCATTGCATTAAAAACAAAATTTCAGGCAATAGTATTACAATAATAATTTAATATAATAACTAATAACATACTAACCTGACCATCACGGTATTTTGTTGATAATAAGAGGCATCTAACTGGAGCAACAGGTATATGAGATGATGGGGCTTGGATTAATACTGAATCACTTCCATCCAAAGTATTTAAATAAATATCTTCAGGCTCAATAAATATTGATTCCTTTACTTCTAAATTAGGGCATACCCAGCCAGGTAACTTCTATTAAACAAAACAATATTATTAGAAATCTGTAGTTTCAATACTATTTTTTTTTTAAATATAGATGTAAATTCACAGTAAAGTGTTACATTAGAAAAGCATATTAAGGTACTGGATGTCCAAAAATTAACTGACACATTTTAAACTTCAATATAAAGTTAAATAATTGATGTATTAGTGGGCAGGTTAGACTAAAATGCTTCTATACTGAAAATTTTTGCTTGGCCAAATAACAAATTTAGTTCCAGTTCTGCTGATGGATGTCACAATATCTAACAAAAAAAAAGATTAAAAACTAAAACCATAGTTACAGAGCATTTATGTTGTGTAATTTAATTAATTACAATACTTCAACCAAATCCACAGGTCTTCTATTTCATTCCACATGATTGCTAGCATTGATTGATTAAGAAACTGGATTATATGCATAATAATTGAAATTTGGTTGTGGATTGCACAAAGTAAATATTTGTAACTGCTTTTGGTAAAATAAATGTTTTGTAACTCGTTTTGTATTTTTGATGTATTTTTCTTGCTTTCTTGGGTATAGGACCATCTGAGGAAATGAGGAACAAGTTTTATTTTCTTAAACAAAATTTTTCAGCAGTAGAGTTATTTCAGTCTAAACTGCACACTCTTATGTCAATTACTTGATTTTATATTGAAATTTAAAATGTGGCAATTAATTTTTGAACACCTTGTATATTAAACTAAATATTACATGTTTATAGTAGTCAAATCAGTGATAAAAATTTTGTATGTGCAAAACAAACTTAGTGAGCAAATATGCCAGTAATTTTTTGTTAAGGGAGGGACACACAATTCAATGCTAACATTTTACTTCAGTTTTTAGTAAAAGTGTTAAAATTTTAAGCAAAAGCTATGAATGTAAAAGAAAAGCTGATAATATATCTCAATACACATGTACTAAAAATAATCTGAGCAAAGGCATATTGGTGCTAATACAATGACAGAAATGGATGATCAAAGTCTACATGATCACGATTTTAAGTAAAGTTATAAACATAGAAGATACTATGCAAAGACACTCTGATCAATGCTACACAAACTTAAAAACTGTGAATTTCAATTTTAAACTTCACATTTTACAGGGTAGATGCAATCTTTTCTCTAGGAGAAGTAATTACTTTTTAAATATAAAACTGACTTCAATTACTTTCCCTCCTTCTTTTTCTTTTTACTTAGTTTGCTATCAGAGATTTAAACTCGGAAATTATTATGTTTACAGCATAAAAGTTTGCCATTATGTCATAGTAACACAGCAACAAAATTTGCAAAAGCAATCAGACACACAGATAATAATATCAAAGGGATAGTTAAAACAATAATCAACACAATTTATAATATATTTGAAACACTGATGTGTAAATTAATGAAATTTAATAGAAAGACTATTTTTAAAAGAAGAAATACAGTTAATTCTCGACCCAGTGGCAGAAACATCGCGACGCGGCGACATAGTCGCGGACAATGAAAATCTCTTGCAGACAATTTTTGTCTGCACTAATGAAATTTCGTCAAAGGATCGTGGTAAAAACACACGAACTTCGGGAAATGATCGCGATAAAAACACGCGTTTTTCGACAAAAAATCGCGGTAAAAACACACGAATTTTGGCAAAAAATCGCGGTTAAACCATGTGAATTCCGGCAAAAAAAATCGGTATAAACACGCAATTTTCGTCAAAGGATCGAGGTAAAAACACAAATTTCGGCAATGGATCGCGGTAAAAGCACGCGAATTTCAGTAAAAGATCGCGGTGAAAACGCGCGAATTTCGGCAAAAGATCGCGGTAAAAACACGCAAATTTCGGCAAAAAAAAACTCGGCATAAACACACGATTTTCGTCAAAGGATTGCGGTATAAACACGCGATTTTCGGCAAAGGATCACTGTAAAAACCCGCGAATTTCGGCAAAAGATCGCGGTAAAAACATGCGAACTTCGGCAAAAGATCCCGGTAAAAACACGCGAATTTCGGCAAAAGATCGTGGTAAAAAAACGCGATTTTCATCAAATGATTGTGGAAAAAAATAATCGTGAGTATCGACAAAATTTATTGCATAAAAAGACTGCTAAAATATTGAAATCCAGTTTCTTTGTCTAAAGATCATTGCAAAACAAGAAGAAATGCTAAAAATTGCAAAAAAATTCAAAGACAGATGAACGAATTCCACATTCCTTTTACTAATGTGGAAAACTTGATGCAAAAAGAAAAAAAATACATAAAAATTAAGAAAACTAGTCCTAAAACAGGCTTTGAAATGCATAACTTCAGACTCTTCCTGCTAAATTTTGCACCTCTGCACTTAGCAGTCGCTTCAGAAAACATCACACACAGACAAATATCTATGTTTAATACATAATTTTTTAAATATGAAACAATATACAGAACCAACTTTAAAAAAATTGGGTTAACCCGAACCTAACCTGCAGGAATATAAACTCATAGCTCGAACTGAAAACAGAGTTAACCCGATTTGCAGCTGATGCAGGACTTTAATTAAGACATTTTTCTAAGGAAGGAATTTCTGTAACTGCGTCAGGGGAAGGAAATTCCCCCCCCCCCATCCTGGATCCTTTCACAAAATTCACTGTGAATTTCAGAAAATATTTTTTTACTCAGAATCACCCCTGGTTCCGTGATAAGTTTATACTTCAAATTTTAGAAATCCCACAAAAAGTGAGATGATGAAACGATATGTAACATGCGATATGTAACATCAACAGTTATAAGCAAAATTAATGAGAATGCATCATGCTTACCATATTTTAAATAAAATGATGAAAAATTCCTAGTTTAGTGTATCATTCATTCATTAAAATTACACGCAAAATTTGCAGACAGATTATGAAATTTTAAAAGCTTGTCACAGACAGCTACAAAACTTTCTGCCACTGGGATTCTCGATAGCTCAATACCTCATAGGATGTCAATGTCATGTTAACTGATTTGTCAAGATAAAAAGATACATTTAAAATTGGTGTAAAAAATAATTTTATAAGTTGTAGCATGTGATATTAATTTTTTAAAATCTATTAATGAACAAAATTGAGTTAAAACAAATAAAAAAGACATATCTAATTTCTCTAGTAAAATTGCATCCAGTTTTTAGCTCACAGGCTATAAAAGCCTGAGAGCTAATGTGCCCGCCCGTTCTGTATGTATGTACGTAACGCGATAACTCTTGATAGAAATAACCGTTTTGTTTCAAACTTTGTTTATAGGTTCATTGTGATAAGGTGCTTCCCTGATTAGTTTTGGGGGTTCATTGGTTAAGTATAAAAGGGGGGAATGGGGGGCTAACCCCCCTTAATTTAGATACATGGGTTTTTCATGCAGAATTATCCCATTTTCTTCAAATTTTGTATATAGGTTCATTTTGATAAAGCGCTTCTGCAAATAGTTTTGGGGGTTCATTGGTTAAGTATAAAGGGGGAAATGGGGGGTAAACCCCCTCTTAATTTAGATAAATGAGTTTTTCATGCAGAATTATCTGAATTTCTTCAAATTTTGTATGTAGGTTCATTGTGATAATGCGCTTCTCTGAATAGTTTTGGGGGTTCATTGGTTAAGTATAAAGGGGGAGGGTAATCCCCCCTTAATTTAGATAAATGGGTTTTTCATGTAGAATTATCAGATTTTCTTCAAATTTTGTATATATATTCATTGTAATTAGAGGCTTCCCTGATTAGTTTAAGGGGTTCATTAGTTAACTATGAGGGAAGTAACGGGGGGATGACCACCCCCTTCATGTATTGTCGATTTCTTTATTTTTCGAGGGGATTATTTCAAGTTCTTTGAAATAAGGGTATAATATACAATTAGTGTGAATAGCCTGTGAGCTCAATGCCCCCAGTTTAACTGGACAGTTTTCTTTTTATTTGTTGCTTAATCATTTTTAAAGGAAATAAAAACTCTCCCACATTATTAAAACAACATATTGCATTTTCAGAAATATCTTAGCAGCACAAATATTGACATACTGTTTCTACTACTCACACAGCATCTGAGCCAGATGGTGCATGTACTGGAATATGAGACTCAGTGTCCGATATATGATTGTCAGTAATCGAACCTTCTAATACCATGCACATTTCCTATTACTGTTTCTTACATTTCATCTCCTTGAATGTTGATTCATAAACTCTTCTTTTGCTACCATTCTTTTACAAGAAGGGTTCTTTTATAAACTTTCAGGTTGCAGTAATAGTAAACATGGTAAATAAAACATAAAATAAAGAGAAAGAATAAAATGGATTTTTTTATAAAGATGACAGTTGTGACAAGTTAGCTGATTTCTCACATTTAGCCTGTTGAGTTATCGTGAATTCTTTTATGTTATAACTGCTTTGACAGGAAAAGGAATATTTTATGCCAAGCTATCTGGGATATTGAGTTATCGGAGTGTGGAATTACTAGAATTACACTCTATATTTCCAAGAAATTTGAATTTTGGTGTTGAAATAGATCACAATATTGTGATCTATTTCAACAACAAAATTCAAATTTCTTGGAAATTGAGGCTTTTTAACAAGGATAGGACTTTATTTATAAATTGGAGTATTTTTATGAAAATTACATCATAGACATACAGAAACAAAGCTCAAAATACACAAGCAATTAGGCATATTTAAAATAAGAGAAATTAAATGAAATTTAATATATAATGTAATTTTTACTACGGCAGTTTCATGCAAAAAAAAACAAACAATAGGAACAATATTCTCTTCAGTAAGACAATTTAGATTAAAAATTTTAAAACCTAAATAAAAAGTAATTCATTATTAAAATATAGATAATCTTTAGTTATCATAAAAACTTACTTTCATAAACTGTACATCACTAAGACTCCAAAAAGCTTTTAAGAATTCTACTGATGAATTCTGGGCTACATCTACAATCTGTTGAGCTCTTAATTCAGGATTCAATATATACTTGATACCATTTATAATAGTTAGTGCTGCTCGAGATACAGGACCACCAGTATTCTGGTATAAATCACTAAATGTTGCGACAATAACTCCAACTCCCTGCAATATTCTTCTCATGGACCTACAATACTGAAATTACAAAAGTATACTAATAATAAAAAAGTAATTACACTTTAAAACACAAAAGTTAGTTTAAAATATGGGAGCATTTCCATTATTTTCATCATACAACAATCTTAAATGTTAAAATAATGCTTATTTGAAATATTACTCAAGGCATCTACCATCCCTCTTTTACTTTTATATTACATGCAAAGAATTAAAAATGTTCTTGCAGAATATATTTGACCCTTGTGATTACTCTCGGACACTTAGGATTGCCAGATTTACCTCTAAAAAAACATTTTTATTGACACTAATTTCTTCTGTCATTTTCCACATTCTACTAAGCTACGTTGAATGTGCCACTAATGTTTATTTTAAGGAATTTTGCTTAAAACAGTTCATTATTAATTAATAGTTATAAGCCATTTGGTTAAAAAAAATAGCACCCTTCCTGCCCTTAGTAAAAAAAAAGAAACTCTAGATTACTTTTTTTTTTAAAACACAAGAGAATGTGACATATATAATTAGCCTTAAGAAGAAACACTCAAGCTAATGTTAAGTCTATGAAAAGGTTCATTACAGATTTCTTGCTCGGATTTTAATATTTTTAAAGGATTGTTTTTGCATAGGATAGCTGAGGTCGATCTCCAGTGTTGTTAGTTTTTACTTTTTCGATTTTGGTTACAGTTTTTTTTTATATAAGGGCTACTTTTACTTTCAGAACCGGTTCCAAAATTTAAAATGTCCATTTATAAAAAAACTGCAACAAAAATTGAAAACTTATTGGTTTCTAGGACTATAAAATTAATTACTTTCAAACTTATGATTTTTTACAAATTTTTCTATTTTAAGTTAGCATTTTCTAATTTTTATTTTTATTGAATACCTTTACATCAAATTTTAAATTTTTAAAAGACTACAAGATCAAATTATTTTCAATTTTTTGATTTTTTTAAAATTTTCTGGATTTTTAAATTTTTTCTTATTTTCAGGGCTGCCACTCCAGAATGGCATCAAAGATAGTTGCTTTAGTAGCCTACAGTGAAAAAAGTAGTAGCCAAAATAGTAGCATTTGTACAAAAATAGTAGCCAAAATAGCTGCATGCTGACTTAAGAAAAACGGGGGGGGGGGGGGGGGATCCCTATTTGCAATAAAAATATCATGAAAATCCACATCTTTCTCTGCAGTTTATGCTACCACCCAAATTTGCCACTTTTTGTATTTTTATTATAAAATCACACACAAAAAAAAGAGGAAAGAATGAAAGGAGAAACTTTTTAAATTAACATCTGAAATATAAGATCAAAATGCAGTTTGGTTTTCCCAACAAAACAATTCCCAAAATTGTATATATGCTTGCCTTACACTTGGGTATTACTGTGAGGAAAGAAAACTAAAGAACAAGAAAACTTTTATTGTATGTTATTAGCTGCAATTTTAAGAATATGTGTACTTAACTAATCTATACTTTACAATAAATTTATGCAAAATAAAATAGCAAAACGGCATAAATGAAATGTGATTTTATAGACATGGACCAAATAAAGCCATCTAAATAAGTAAGAAAGGCAATATTCTAAATGTCTTTTGCAACATTGTAAACCTGTTATTAAATTAAAAAATTGAACAGAAAAAAAGATTTTCTCATTTCTAAGTAGCATTTATTTAAGCTCGTTTAATTTAAATTTCTAGTATGAAACATTTATACGAGGTTAAAAACAAATACGATTCACTCAGCACAGTGAACAAATCTACAGTTAATCATTTGTGGTTCATACAGCAGTTAAAGGGTTAAATACCTTTAAAAACAATCAAAAATTGGACATATATACTGTAAAGCATAAGGGTTGTGGTGGGTGGTAGCCAAACCAAAAATCAGTAATTAGTTTCCCACTAAAATTTGAATGATTGGTATCTTTGTACTATATTTAGATAACAAAAATATTTTTTATTTTTATTTTTTTTTCAAATTGGAAGTTTTTACAGATTTTAAAAATTAAATAAAACACTTAAGAATTTGATATGGAAAAATTAGGTCAGGATAGTGGGTTAAAAAAAAAAAAATTGTAATTCTGGGGGACTGATATATATATATATATTTTTTTTTTTACAAAAATAGTAACTGGGATTGGAAAATAGTCTCCTTTTTTCTGGTTTTCCTCCAAAATAGTCGCTTTTGAAGGATTTTGGGCTAAAATAGTAGCCATAGTTGCCTGATGCTGAAAATAGTCGCTTTTAGTAGCATTTTAGTTGCAAATGGCAGCCCTGTATTTTGTATCCTAAACAGTACCTGTATTTCAAGTTTCTAGGGTTACAGGATGTACCTTATCTTTTTGATGATTGGTGAGTATAAAAAAAATGGAAACTTTGAGTTCATATATCTTCTGAAGTAGAAAAGATAGAAACATGAAATTTGAAAATTTGGTCCCATTTGCAACGTACTCTAGATAAACAAAGTTTCAGGTTTTTGGAAAACTCCAGTGGAAAGACATGGAGGGGGGGGGGGGGGTTAAAAGTGCCCTGAGTTGCTTTCAGAAAAGGATGCTTATGACTGTGCTTTCTCAACTTGGCAGAGGCACTGCTGTGCCTCCAGATTTGGCAAATTAGATACATCATCTTGTTTACATATTTCTCTTTTAGTCTGACTAAAAATTAGCAATATTTGTATCAAAACTAAAATTCAAAACAAGAAATGTAATGCAAGAATAACTTAATATTCCTAAACATATTTTAAACAAAATTATATATAATTCTGAGATAAACGCATATGGAATCATCTCTATAGGTACTGAGTACAACAACTTTTCAAATAAATATTGTGGCGAGACTAATTCAGTTATTCTTACAATATATTTTTCAAACCCCAAGTGATTTTACTAGTATATAATTCAAAACTATAACTTATTTTAGCAATTTGCATTTGGTTGTTTCCTTTTCTTTAGCTAAAATCATCTTAGTATGCAATGTATAAAATGCTTCAAAACTTTTAAAACACAATTAAATTTTTAGGAAAATTGATTTTTGATGAAATCACAACTTATATATTGATATCACAATGCCATAATTAGATTTGTGCCATGAGTTTAAATGTTAACTGATTTCCATCATTTACATCCCAAAGTGAATGTCAGATTTCAGAGGCCAACTTTACACTAATAAATTTATAAAGGGTGATTCAAAATAGAAGTAATTGTGACTATTTCTTAAACTGTTAATGATAGAAACATTTCTTCGAATTACAAAAAGCTTGATATGTAAACTTAAATGAAGTTTAACTTTTAAATATGGCATCTGTTTTAAAAAGTACTGTATTAAAAAGTACTTGTAATACAAAATAAATTTTCTTATACAGCCCTTTTCCTGTAACTTACATTTTGAAAAATGCGGTTCTGTGTAGAAAGGTATACATAAAAATCCGGCTGAATCCTATAACAAGCAAGACACTTGGCAAGGCGATAAATCACTTTTTGCAATACCACTTTGTTTCGTACATTGTGGCTACACCTACTTTAAGTTAATTTTTTTTTCAGATTGTAAGGTTTCTTGAAATGGGTGTTTTGTTGAGTTGAGATGTTTTTTTATTTTGCTGTTTGTGATGAAGATTAAAATTGAAGGTACGACAGATTGAATAGTTGTATATTTCGGGATCTTTTTTGTATATTTTGAAATATCCCTTCATAAGCAGTCTATTTTAAGTGTGGATAAAATATGAAAAATAAAAGTAAGTGAATTTTTGTTATTTTATTTGATAAGTATTGTGTTTTGTGCATAAATATAAGTATATTGTTTCATGCATTCTAGAAATTTCTGTGCTGCAAGTTTTGATGAATTTGTGCTTTTTTAAGATTGTGAATAAAACTTTTTTAATGTATTGGGATATAAGATTAAAACTGGAATTATTTTACTGCATAAAAATTGGAGTGAAACGTGAAAAAATGCAAAAAAGTACTATAATTTAAAAAATCGTAGCAGACAAAATTGACTATAGTGGTTTAAAACATTGTAACATAATTTCTGGTGTTTAATCTGCATGTTTCGACCCAGAAATTTTATTTAATAATTGAAGACAAATATTTACAGCGATCTAGGAAGCTACATTTTATAAAATAAAATTTCCGGGTCTAAACATGATTGTTTGAATTATTTTATTCAGAAGTCGAATTATTTTAGAAATGCAAATGAAAAATTTGTAAAAATTCCAAAATCTGGAGGACAAAATTCAGTGTAGAGTAAAAGTTTGAAATTGAATTTCTTTTATGAATGTTAAAAAATTGTTGTGAAATGTGAAAAAAACGCTAAAAATATTGAAAATCGTGAAAGAAAAAATTTATTTGTATTAGGCTAAATGTTCTAAACCAAAATTCTTTTACGAATTTTAAAAATTAGCCACAGAACGGAATAAAATAAACACGATGGAATGATTTTATTAGTAAATTGCTGAAAAATCTAACTTTTTTGCATTCAATGTTTACTTTGTGAATAAAATTCTCATTTGGAACTGTTTTAATAATGAATCATCTGCCAGAACACAAGCAATGTGAGTGGGGAGAATTTCGCTATTCAGTTTGCCATATTTTAGGTTGGCATGCATGGGTATTTAGTATGTGTCATAAAAATCGCCAAGTTGGGTGTGTCGCTTGTTTTAGGATTCTGCCGAAATTCTCATTCTTTTACCCCCCCCCCCCCCCCAAAAAAAAAAAAAAAAAACTGATTTTTTTGCGATTCCAAAATGGAAAAATGCATTTTTAGTGCTGGAAAACTCTGAAAATACATAAAATTAAAAGTATTATAACTCAATAAGAGTTAGTCATAAAATAATGATATTTTGTTGGGTGACCCACCTGCTATATAACAGCCCTAGGCCCTTAAATAGATAAACTGGGCTGTTTTTGTTGATACTTATTGCCAGTTTATAAGCATTTTAACTATTTTTTCTAAATCATAGCAAGGAATGCATAAATAATTGATGCTGAAGATGAAATCAGGGTTGGCAAGTTTTTGACGCATGACGGTTTTTACCGTCATGTCAAAAACCTCCTTGTCAAAAATGTCAAAAACCCATTTTTTAGTAGTTTGTTTGTACTTTTTTTTTTAAATTCTATCTTTAATATTAAGTTGTTTTACATAAAATATTCAGTATCAAAAAGACTCTAAAGTATACTTATCCATCCAAGAAAAACAAAAAAGAATTGCATTAGAATAATATGTGTACATCTCTGTTAGAAGATCTCTACAATATCTTAAACTGTTTAGCAAAGTCTAAAAAAATTCGATTTTTTGAAGAAATCCTGTAACCTATAAGTATTAGCAGAGGTCGATCTAGGAAAAATTTGGGGCCTATTTAGGGCCCCTTCACAAAAATCTATTTAATAAAATGGGCCCCTTCACAAAAATCTATTTGATAAAATGGGCCCCTTCCCAAAAATTCATTTGATAAAATGGGTACCCTTCACAAAAATATCAATTTGATAAAATGGGCTCCTTCACAAAATTTTATTCCATAAAAACTATTTATTATTTATTTATTATTTTGTGATGTTTTAAAATGTGTAATTTGGTTTAAAATGTGTAAGCAAGTTCACCAGAGAGGAAAACTTCAGCAAAAGGATTTTAAAAAGTTTTTGTTTATAAATGCTTGGTTTGAATTTGATTAACTGGATATCAACTTTTGTTACAAAATGTTATTTTTCACAAAAATATAATAAATTTCACAAAAATAACCTTTACTTTTCACAAAATGGGCCCCAAGAAAAAAAACCTACATCGACCCCTGATTAAATTAAACAATGTGTATAATTTCGGTACAATTTATTACATTGTTGAAAACAAAACTTTAAGATTCTACTTATTGAAGTGCAAATGAAAATCACCACAATTGCATTTATGAATACATAAGATATGCATTTTAAAATATTATATCGAAGAATATTCAAATTTATTCACTGCCAGTCTGTGCTTAACATCTATTGTTATACAATGTAACAGCATTTTTGCATCTCTAAAATAATTTTAATGTACTTTATTAAAAATGTATATTGAATGTTATTTAATAATTATAATAACCTTTTATTATTATTTAATATTAATGTTAATTGCAGTTAGTAGAATCTATATTAGTGAAGATTATGACAAATATTGTTCTTTTCTTTTAATCTTGTATTTTTAAATCTTTCCCATATTGGGAAATGATCTATTTTAAATAAATTTAACAAATGTAATTGTAAATAATAATAATAATAACAAGAACAACAAAGTAAAATCAATCTAGAAATGTATTGTATGCTACCTTACACCATAAATTGGAGGACAATCGAAAATGATAGGTTTTTGACGGAATAAACCGGTAAAAACACGGTTTTTACCACTGTCATGTCAAAAACCAGTTTTTGACGTCAAAAACCCAACCCTGGATGAAATATTATTATTATTTAGAAAATATACAAGTGAAGCTAACAAGCTACTTAAAAATAAATTTCATTTAAAACTTCAGATAACTTGTTAAAAGATTTAAAAATAACTTGGTATTTTTTATTAATGAACTGAGTTTTTAAATATTTGGTTATCTAATATCAAACCTGTACAAGGAAGCAAACATAACTACATGGCAACATTTTAGCTTGAGTACCCTGCCAGAATTTTGTTCTAAAAATGACATTATGCCATATAAGGAAATACTCATTTACTGTTCATTTCAAAGATAAGACATAGTCAATCTTTTCATTTCCAGGGGCACGTCTTTTTCAAAATTTCCCATTCAATTATGATATGGAATACTGTGCAACTTAAGGCTGTTCTCAAATCCAAAAAGGCTACTTTCTGACACATTTTTTAATTCAATTTTTTTTGCAAACGCATGAAATTGGCAGGTGTGCTTATTCAGAAACTACATAGTCGAATTACGTTTTCCCATTTCTGGTAAAAGGAGAAGCTTTTTCAGAAAATACTGTCAAAGTGGATGTTTTTAACCTAATTTTCAATGCGGCACTAATAAAATGGGGAAAAACTCGTCAGCACATGACACGAATCTCTTATAACTTTCACGCCATTGCATTTAAAAATGAGTCCGAAAGTTTCACGTTGTTGAGCTGGTCATTTGAGAACCACCTTAAGGGTCCTGAACACAAGGTTAATATGCATAATCCAAAAATTCAATGTTGCCAAGGAAAAGAAAAAATAACAATATTTATATTGGTCACAATAATCAGAAGAACCTTACCTAGATCTTCTGATTTTATTATGAACCTCAATTATTTGTACCAACTCGCATCCCTTTTCTATAAAAAAAATATATGGACATGAAACAAATGCTTTAAAGGGCATATTCTATACTGGAAACAGTATGCCAATGAATTAGAAGTATTCATTTTCATGAGCAAGTTTAACCCTCTGCACGGAACATCTTTTTTTTATTAGTTAAAAGGAACACCAGTGTCTCAGGCCAGGACATCTATTCCTACTAACCTATGAAATTGATTCACATAAGGAGGGTGGACTAATTACAATATGTAATATTTCAAATTCTTTATTTATACAAACACATTAAACTATACATAATGAGAATAATTCACAATTTTAACACAGGTCCGAGAGACCTGTGTTCCGTGCAGAGGGTTAACCAGGGTTGCTACTCATACAAGAGATTAAAATTCCTTCATTTTTTCAGGTGTATTAAAAAAAAAAATTTGGTCTAGCAGTGTAGTGCATACTGGACACACTGCCAGGGGATAAAATAAATATTGCATCATTCAAAAAGTCCTTCCGGCCAGTACCGGGAGGAAAAGGTAGCTTTCCTATATCTTCGTTTTAAAATTTTAGCTAATGTTACATGAAAACAGCAAGTTAAAATGCAAAGAAACGTTTACAAAAGATTCGTTAATACTGAATTTGAATAAGAATTTCGCCAAATTATTGAGCAATAGCCAAATTGGTTTCATTTATAAAGACTTATTTTGGTCGCCAAATTTCACAAATTTCGCCAATTTTGTCGCCAATGTCGGCGCTAACGGATATGAATATATAGTTTTATGCGTATGATTGGGAAAATTATTATAACAATGAAAGAAAATAATTTGCGAGTAATCACGTTAATGTGCTGTTTTGTTTCAAAATGTCAGCCACCCTAGAATTTCAAACTGCTCTATCTCAGCCATTTTTTAAGATAGAGGTAAACCAAAAAAATGCTCTGGAATCCTTGTATCAAGGCCTAACACGTAATTGAAAAATAAATTTGAATTTTTAACTTTTTTGTACATTTATTTTAGTTTTAAATATTTAAATGGCCGCCATCTTGAAACAAAATGGCGGACCAAGCTGGCCAACGAACTCGGTCGAGACATTGGTGATCTTAATACACACAATTAGTATCATCAAAATCGATTTATAAATATGAGCGTTATCGTATGACATATGTCAGATATATATATATATATATATATATATATGGATATATCTATATATATAAATCAACATTTAAACGGAGGGAGGTTTTGGTGTCTGGGGGTCATGATCGGTGAAAATATATCGAAATTTTCCGGAACTGCTTTCCTCCGAACGGCTGCAATAGGTAGCTTTATACTTTTTTGTATTGAAAGCTACCTAAAACACTAAAATTTTCTAAATACAGATGACACTGATCAAAAGCTCTTTTTCTCAAAAACTTGCTCTCAGGACTACAATAAGAACAGCTCAAAGTTTTCTCTAAGCAATTGAGCTCCACAATAGTATGGTATAGTGGTATAGTATAGTATAGTATAGTGCAGTGTAGTATAGTATAGTATAGTATAGTATACCATAATTAGTATTCACAATATATCTTCCTATTCTGATACATTGAATGCAGTGATCTGCCCATGAATACAATACCATAGAATTTCCGAGAAAAATTTTTGGCAAAAAACAGATTTCTTCCCATACAGAAGTATGGGGTAGCTAGATATTTTCAAATCGGATTGTCTTTTAAAATTATGATGAAGTTGCTACAATTTTCACCGATATATATTATTTATTGAAAAAACTACAGATTTCATTTAAATTTATCGCAAATATTTAATTTGATATTAGTTAAAAATGAAATTTTATATAAGCTCAACAGAAAAAAATTGTTAAGTATTACTCATAAAAATATGAAAAAGATATAGAAATAAGCAAAAGTGATAAAATGTATGCAGAAAAGTTTGAAAAAATGTCTGTAATGTATTAAAAAAAATGCAGGATTCATTGCTTGCACGCATTGAAAGTGTGATGCGGTTGCGGTAGAAAGTGGACCAGTGAGTTAGCCCTCCGTTCTATTATGGAGGTCAGTGCTCTAAACTGTAAAACCTGGCTACACAATATTTATTTGTGTACTGAGCCACCACTCACTTTAGCAACTGTATCACAAAATCACTAAAATACAGATAAACTTTATTTGAAACAAGAGTCAAAGGGGTTGCGGCAACAGACATATCAGTGGGGAGATTGAACCTTGAAATGATTTTATTGTTACTTCAAAATAAAAAATAACTGCTGACAATTTTTTTTAAATGTGTCTAATGGGTTTTAAAATTTTTAAACTGTTTGCTGTGGTGGGGAAGGGAGGGAAAATTTTGAAAGGAGGATAATTTAGATGATTTAAATAAAAAAATGTGGAATCAGCGAAAACATGTGAAATTCTCACATTTGGTGGCCCGGAGATCCCACTTACTTGGATATTACAATAAAAATGTACCAAATTCATTCATTTTTACAGATTACGGATAAAATATTGAAATTTTCTGATTTATTTGACCAATTTCCCTGTCTTTTCCAAATTTTCCAAGTAGTGTAGCAACTCTGTGTAACTTGCATATTATCATAATAAATTGTAATATTATCTACTATCGTGAAAATATAGGAAAATCAACATTATCCGATAATAAATTCAAAATCATAAGAAATACCAGTAGTTATCTTACATAGAAACCTTGATGACGCCCATAAAATCCAAGCTGCCGAATAGTTCCACACTCCTTGATCAATTCTTCAGCAGTTAAAAAAGCATCTGCCATTAAATTCTGATTGTCCCTATTTTCATGAAGAATTTTGTTGATATATTTTAAACCAGGTCTTAAACCATCCAGAATACTCAAAAGACTTTCAGTTTCTTTGATGTAAGTACCAGCTCTAAAGAAATATGATTTACGAGCACTACTCAAATCTTTGCAAAAGTTGTAACATTCTGAAAAACAACGTTCAAATATAAAACTAAAGCTTCTAAAACCATTTCCTGGGGAAGTGTTTTTTAAGTCATAAGAATGAGCTTCATTGAGTAAGTCTTTTAAGTTTTGTTCATACCAATGTAACTGCGATAAAAATTCTCGTAA
The DNA here is from genome assembly GCA_963931845.1 of Maratus michaelseni. Taxonomy (NCBI): domain Eukaryota; kingdom Metazoa; phylum Arthropoda; class Arachnida; order Araneae; family Salticidae; genus Maratus; species Maratus michaelseni. Next base: position 131,834,108 of record OZ007599.1, read on the forward strand.
AAGGAAAACAAATTTATTGGCATAACAATACTTTTCGCGAACGAAATAAAAATAATCTAAGTTATCGACTACGCTCATATAAAGCAATTCGAAATCGCAAGAAAATGCATGAGCTTTAGAAACACACATTTTGCTTTAACATTAATAGAGCAATGATTCAATAGATTTGTTTGTAAATACTCATAATGGATATGATAAAATAAGGAAAGAGTTTCGTAGTTGCATATCAATCACTGATTTTGTAATGCGTTCTGCTTTGTTAAAACTGTTGCCATGCAAGTTAAAAATATATTAACGTCTAGTCTAGCCCAAGGAGGTGGAAGTTGAACATATGGAGTGGATGCATTTTCTTTGGGTTCGAGACTATAAAAATGAGTTTGATGAATCTTATTATTCTTCTGAAATATTGAAACTGAATTTTAACGTCGTTTTGCGGGCTTTTTTTTTTACTTATTTATAATATCATGTTAAAAATAATTTGATGATAGCTGATCTCCTTTGAAATAAGTAGTCTTTTTAATTAATTATTTGTTGATAAATTATATAAAATAAACTTATTTCATTTAACCCTTAATTAGGAAGGTGAATCTGAGACTGACCGAACTGTGAAGACTTTTTTTAAGCAGAAAACATCTTTTTCTAGTTCTAGAAATATCTTTTTGTTTTTTTGTTTTCTGTCGCAAGTAGAATGTTTAAAATACGCATCTGTGTAATTTCATACTAACTTTTAAATAAGGAAGATTTAAATGCGGTCTCTGAGACCGACGTTCCCTGTTGGGTTTTACTTTTCCATCTTCCCAGTTACTGTTTATATATGTTTTAATTTCACGATTTCAATGACTTTTTTTAATATTTTTAAGTATATACATGTAGGATGGTGTCTTTCATTCGTCTGAAAGGTGTCTAAGTTTAATAAGTAATAGTTCACTCTTTTTCAAAATTCGATTATATAGAATTTTAATGCTTCTTGATTAAATGTAACAAAATAATATTTACAACGATATTGACAGTTAAGAAAAGTAATAATTTATCATATGAACCGATTCGACTGTCTTTCGATTTTCTAGACTTAAAGAGATTAGCGCGATCTGTCTGATCGGCTTGAAATCTAAAGTATCACTACTTCGCCGTCCAGCTGACCACGGTGAAGTCTAGAACTCATCTGCTATTGGGCTCATCAAAATTTATTTTTCGGAAGTTGAGGTTTCCTCAATTAAAAATTTGCTGCGCCTTGCAATCCAAAGTTCAGATAACGAGCTCTTGGGGCCACAGCTTTGGCCGTCCTGACTGTGCTGCGCCCTCACAGTCATTATCTATCGAGTCCTGTTCTAATAGATATATTAGATGGTTGGTTGATTTATGACGGCCGATTATCTACACGAGGGATATAGGCCCTAGTGGGGAGTGCCATCCATGGGGGTCTTTCTAAGGGATCCGAACTCGTATATACGGCAAGGCTCGAAGAAAACCACGGAAACTCCGAACCGTTAGGTCGACAGTCGCGATAGGGGTTTGAACCACGAAACTCCTGTCTACCAGCTTTGAGAGCAGAACCTCTCAGCCACTGGTGGGGCTTACATCTATTAGAACAGGAATCAATCGACTACATCTAAAAATATTAAATACACAAAAAAACATACAAGTAAAACAATAAACAATAGTAAATATTGGAACACACAGTGTTTTCTAGAATATTAAAATATGAAAATAATACTAACGAAATTGTTTTAAACAACAATGATGGTTGAAGAATGTTCAAAAGTTTAAAATGTTAAAAAAATATGTCAAAGTTCACAGTCTTTAAATTAGTTCATGGTTTCATAAGATCTGCAGCACTCAAAGTTATGTTTGGAAACATAGTGACAAATGCTGTCTTTCAGAGCTGATATAGATTTAAAAATATCAGCAATTTAAGAACGTTGTTAGCATTAAAGGGACATATCGAGCATGTATTCAAGCAAATTAATCATTTATATAATAAAATAATTTTTAACAAAAAGTTTGTTCGAATTCTAAAAATTTATTCTTTGTTTCTATTGTTACAATTTATGAAGTATCTGAGAATATTTACTTTGCAAATACCATTTCCTTTCGGATAGGCTTTCTAGTCTCATAAATATAATGTTGAGATCGGATTTTTTCCCCCCTTTTTGTTAGAACTTTTAAAATTGGAAATTAATAAGAAAACAAGAAATTTTCATACTTTTGTTGAATATTTTTTTATTGCAATTTTTCACGAATTCTTATTTCTGTTAATATCCCTTATCCTGTCTTTAACCCTTTCACAGGCAAAATAACTCAGTTTTTAAAATGTTGGAATTATTGACTGCCACTAGAATTTATGAACAAATTGCTTTTAAAATAAATAGATGCTTTTCTTCACAAGCATTATAAGAGGTAAACGTTTGTCGAAATTTCAGGTACAATTTTGTCAGTTGAGAATGAAAAAAAGTGGGTCGTATATTTGCCACCGCCTAAAAAAGGGATACGTGTTTGGACGATCCCTTGAATTTAAGAAGCGCTATTTCGAACAGAAGTTTTCGCCTTATTTTTCTGCGATTAAATAAGACGAAGAATATCATTAGAAAATAGTGGTACTCATATTAACTGGAATCGTACAAACTTTGATAATAATCCACCTAATATATCCGCCATTTTTTAGACCTAGTGTTCACGGGCCGTGTCCATGTTGAGAAGGAGACATCGCTTTCGATTACTGCATTAGTTTCAACCATTGGAAAGACAACACTTACTTCATAGGTAGCTTTGCAATAAAGCAGATTTTATTGCATTTTAGAACACTCGAAGTTTTGCCAATTTATCGGGTTTTTTATTCAGATTGCTCCATCACTACCACTTTTACGAATTAGTAATATTCTCCTGATTTAATTACAGATCATATATTACTACTACTAAAACAAACATTACTATTTTAAGAAAAATAGTTGCATTCAAGAAATTTAAATAAAGAAAACCCCACCCCTCTGGCAACGGCAACACAAAACACTAAAACAAAAATAATCAACAATTTATCAGTGGAAGCCGAATGACACGCACTTCGAAAGCTCTTGAAAACTTGAAAACTATATAGTTTCAATTTACCACGGTTATCACTACAATCGAAATTAACATTCGTTTATAATTACACATTCGTTCTGGTATTAACCATTTAATTATATTTTTAAATGCATTTAATTGAATTTTAAAATTCATTTAATTTCGTTTCTTTTGAAAGCCAATAGATCAAGTTAACGAAACCGCGCGTTGTATATCACATCTTCTAGATCAGGATGCCAAACTGTTCCCTGCGGAATACTGCTATTTTTAATAGCAATATTTGCCTTATATAATCGCAGAATTTCTGCGATGAAACAAGGAATTTTTTTTATTAAAAGCAAACAAACGGCATTCCTCAAGCCCCAGTTTGACACGAATGTGCTAGAAATATGTTTTATATTTGCGGATTATGCGCAGGCATGTTATATAATCTTCCTCTAATGAAGTATCATAAATTGAAGGAAATTTTTCCATAGTGTCCAAATAATATAGTCCCTTTTTTATCGAAATCAAAACTTTTAACACATATCTACACTACCAACTTTTAGGCTTTTAAACCATCATTCTTTTTGAGTAGACAAAGATTCTGCGATTAGATAAAACGAAGATTTTTATTCGAAGAAGGTGATAACAATAAAGCGTAAAGGTTAGCAGCTATGTACATCATTCGATGTTGCTGATTTCATTCGAAAGATGAGGTGTCGAAATTTTTTTCACGAGAGCCGCTTGTCACAGTTATTTTATAATAGTACTTTTCGCTTTATATAATCGCAAAGTTTATGTCATTAAATAAAGAGAATTAAAATATTGAAAAAATAGGAGTTTCTCTAAGCCCGTGTGACACAGGTTAAAAATCCCTGTTCTAAAGTATGCAGTGATGGAACAGTGGCACACAGATAAATAAATGACACCGCTAAATTTCAATAGTATAGTTTGTGTTATTTAAGGATAGAATTTATGAGATATTTGAAGGCGAAGAATACTATTAAAATTTAGTGGTGAAAATCGCCCAAATGCTGCGCCACACTTCCATCACTGAATTACAGCGCCTAGAATAAATAGTGTGGAAACCGGCTACAAAATAGTACTAAAAAATTGTATCCGATAAATATACAACAATGCTGAACGATAAAAGGTCGATCACAACGACGACATCTGCTAGGACTTTTCAACGTAAACATTGTATAAGAATCAACCCTCTCGGTGGTTCTGACCCCACCCCTTCAGTGGGGGAGGTGACCGGAAGCCGAGCATTGCGCGGAAGCTTCGTTGGGTTTCTCCGAATCGGCCCGTTCAGTCGGGAAGATGACCGGGTGCACGACGCATGGAGCTGAAGTCGACACGAGGGGAGCAGCAGCCGACGATTCCGATATCCTTGTCGGGGTGGGGCGGCTGAAAAGTGGTGTCTGTCTAGGCGGTGAAAATTTCACCCTCCTCCGTATTGGTGCGGTTTTCGTGTTCCAGGAGGAAGGCCGATGCCGTCCCTAGAGGGTCCTCTATGCAGAGCTCCCCGTGTCGTAGTCGCTGAAGGGTGTCAGGTTCACGGGATGTTTGCTCCGCGGGACCTTCGGGATGACAAAGGTGGTGAAAAGACACTGCGTAGACCGATCCCTCGTGCCCGGAGCTCTGAGCTGCCGGGGGGTGACGCGAGGGCAAAAGTTAACTAAATCGGATTGGGCGGCTGCAAGACTTGTCTATGAGGAGACGAAGGCTCGGGCAGGATCTGATGAACACGTCTCACATGGTTCCCAGTGAAGAACTTAGCGACCGTAGCGGTTTGGGACCTGTAGGTCGCCTTGTGAATCCTCTGTGGCTGGATCAGTTGTGAGTCGACCTCGAGGCCTGGATCGAGACTGCCCGTTCGTACCAGACGACGCGATGGCAGGGGAGTACGGCCGTCAGCCTACGATACGTGTCTTGCGTCTGCTCTGGGAGGGGGTTTGTTCTTCTCGAGCGAAGGCCAAGAGGAACCGAACCGATGGCTCGTCGGTAAAACGACGGTGTCCGAGCTTGAAATCAAATCATGGGCCGATACCTAGTCCGGCACGTCTCTCGTGCAGCCAGGACCTTCCACATCTGGCAGGCGGATGAGTAGCTCGTCTTCTGAGTTTCACCCAAATACCAAACTCGATCGGCCCGTCTCTATGACGCGTTTAGAGGAGCTTTCCGCGACCTCTAGAGTCCGATAGCGGCTCCTATGTTTCTTCCGTTGTTGTGTTTATGTTTTGTTTTTATTGTGTTTGTTTTATTTTGTGACATGTGTCTGTGATATATATGTCGCCTTACTCGTCGACGGGGGTCGTTGGCCTACCGCCTAGTTCTGCCTAGGGGGGTTCAGGCTCGTGGGTAATACCGTTCGACGAGGGCAACCTAGCCGAGTCTCGTCTATGAGACAAGACCGAATTTCCTCGTGGTCTTGGGTCGGTCAGAGGCGCCTTCCGGGACACGTAGTGTCGCCCACGGCAGATGAGCCCAGTAGCTTGCCCTTCCATGCATGTCTATGATCGGACGCTGTGGGAAAGCAAGGACCGTAGAGATGTCGGACATATGGTGGAGTTCCCGACTCCCTTATGTGGTTTCGGGGACAAAGCCGTTCGGCAGTCGCTACGGTTCATCGAGTGTCCCGTGGGGAAGTCTCCTCTAAGAGTTGGAACTTCCGCCGAATCGTAACGACCTACGTCGTCAATGCGAGCAATCACTTGGGTAATAGATTGGGAGGCTTCGCTGGATCGCGATCCTCCGAATCGGTCGTAGCGCCGCGGCGAGCCAAAGCCGGTGGCGCGTTAAAAGTTCCTCAGAACTTGGGCACGATGAGACGGAGTGTTCGCTGGGCGCCCACGAGGGCGTCTGCGACGCATCTTAGTTTTATCTCTTAAATATTGATATATTTTTTCATACAGAGATTAAATTATAAATTTAATTAACATGAAAACATTAACTTAATTAAATGCTTCTTCTGTCACAAATTCGTATGCAAAATTATATCAGTTAGGGCAAAGTGTAATATAAGAACTTAATGTAATGTACTGTCTGTCATTTGATAATTACACATTTAATTTATTTTGCCATATATAGCGTTTTTTACAACCACCAATAAAAATCATCAGAGCTATTTTACTATTATTGGAAAATATTAAATATATATTTTTAGTAATGTTCAATTAAAATTATTACGGGTAGTATTTAAATCTGTCTTTGCCTTAAATATACTACACTTATCTAATAATGTTTTTTTAATTAATTATTTGTTATATAAATGCATATTAAAATTCAACCATCAGGAGAAGGCGACTGTGACGTACGAGTCACGTGTGGTCAGAAAAGTTTATTTCAGCAATTTAGCAGACGGAGGAATGGGAAAAGAACTTTTCGACAAAGAGCTTTGATTTAGGATTCCTTATTTGGTTTGTTATCGCCTTTTGATGTAGAATGGAAATAAAATTAGTGTATATGTGTTATGCTTACAATATTTCAATTGAGGGAAACTGTAAATACGTATTTTTAACGATGTTAGCGATAACATTTACCTTGAAAATATTTTTATGTTGCAGGTATTAGAAAAGAAATTTCTTTCAGAAAGGAAAAACTTAGTATAGACGGCTTGCATTGACGTCACGTTGCTATTAGCAACGACTTATACTATTGCATCTGGAGCACACACAGAATGTCAGAACTCCCCGTTTGCCATCAAAAGCACGTGTTATTTTTCTGTTTAATTTAGATCTTTCTTATTTTTATTATTATAGTGCAAATAAGTCTAATAAATCAAATGGAGAGCACCACATTCGCCTTATATTTGGGCGCCATATGAAGCGATGCCAGACATGTGACGTCATGTGCAAGCCGTCTATACACAAACATGGTCTAAAAATTCTGGGATGCCTAATGGCTTTATAATACAGGGTGATTATAAAAAAACTATCCCGACATTTGGGTCCCTAACTATCATGCCATTCACTGAAACTGAATGAAATTTTGGCAAAAGGTATCTTGAGGTATGCGCTCAAGAATGATATGGAAAACAACAGTGTCATTCAAACAGTTGCGGCTACAGTGAGAAAATTTCGAAAAAATCAAATGGCAACACCCAGTTTTTTGTATTGGAATGTGATCTCCATTGTGAAAAACCCTAAATAGCGTTGGAACAGCAACTGTAGCATGAAAATCACCGGAACTAGGCAAGGAAAAAGTAAAAAGGACTTTGCCGTGCACCAGAACATTAATTTTCGTTTCATTTACGTCACATGTCACACCGTTTATTTGGCTGGTATCCCAGCCTGATTAGTTCTCCACAAAACGAGAAGAAGAAACAAAGAAACGCAAATTTCGGGTTCTACGTAAGTCACAGTCATGACTGACGTCGTCACGCTAGGTGAAAGAAAAAGCACTGCGAAATGCGAGCCGCGTATGTTCCTTTCTGCCATTCCGAACAAGATACCGCTTTCAGAGAAAGAACGTGGGGAAATCGTAAAGATTTATTACCTGAATGGACAATATAAAGACAAAATGCCGCAGAGACATTGCGTGTTTACCGCATAAACCATGGATTACGGCGAGGCCCGTGCACTGTCAAAGCTGTACGGGACTTGAATTCATAAATTTGAAGAAACTGGTTGCACATGCGATCGACCTCGGTCTGGACGACCTTCCGTTCCTGTGGAAGCTGTTGCAGAAGTCCATCAGACGATAAGCACAGTTCCTCCCGCAACTGCACGCGGTGTTTCACGTGTTCTGGATCTGCCGAATTCAACTGTACGCAAGATTCTGCGCTCTATTATAAACATGTTTCCGTATCGATTCCAGCGTGTCCAGATGTTGGAAGCGGGAGACTATCAGTTACGGCTGGATTTTGCAAATCAATTCCTTATCCGGTACGATGAAGATAGCAGCTGGCCTTTACGCATTCTGTGGACAGATGAGGCGCATTTATCGTTAACTGGTAACGTGAATTCGAAAAATTGTGTGCACTGGGCAGAGAATAATCCACATGATGTGCATTCACGTCCATTACACGAGGAAAAAGTGACTGTGTGTTGTGGTATAACGAGTACGTTCATCCTCGGCCCTTACTTTTTTGAAGAGGTTACTGCCGGTGATCTGCAAACGTGTACAGTAACGAGTGCTCGCTATCTGGACATGTTAACTCATTACGCGATTCTCGCATTGCAACGGCAAAATGCTCTATCTGAAGTTGTGTGGATGCAAGATGGCGCTCCTCCACATGTCGGGTCTTCAGTCAAACGTGTCTTAACTCAACAGTTTGGTGACAGAGTTATATCTCCCGTCATTTCCCGTTTCCGTGGCCACCAAGGTCTCCTTATCTGACACCAATGGATTTCTGGCTGTGGGGATATCTGAAATCCAAAGTGTATCAGTTTCGTCCTCAAACTGCATCTGATTTGAAAGATGCCATCAGAACTGCGATTCAAGAGATTCCTATTGACATGATACGTGCTGAAGTGCTATCCACCATCAGCTGCATGCAAAGTGTCATCGTGTGTGAAGGAGGTCATGTGGAAAATTTTTGAAACACAATAAAATGCTTTATTTTATGCTGCTTCTCTGTCCTTATTGGTTGTCCTCACTTTTAGCCTATCTACCGCCGGTGATTTTCATGCTACAGTTGCCGTTCCAACGCTATTTAGGGTTTTTCACAATGGAGATCACATTTCAATACAAGAAACTGGGTGTTGCCATTTGATTTTTTCGAAATTTTCTCACTGTAACCGTAACTATTTGAGTGACACTGTTGTTTTCCATATCATTCTTGATCGCATACCTCAAAATACCTTTTGCCAAAATTTCATTCAGTTTTTGTGAATGGTATGATAGTTATGGGCCCAAATGTCGGGATAGTTTTTTTATAATCACCCTGTAGATACATTTCTTAAAAATTAAATATAAAGTTAAGCACCTTTCATACATTAGATTTTCATGCGTTTTTTCATTTAAATGTTTTGAATCTTAAATCGCATTTCATTCCATCGTATATTCTAATGTTAAAATATTTGCTTATAGGATGCAAATAAATTCTTAATTTCATTTATAAGTTTTTTCAAAGAATTCTTCCGAATAGATTGGCTAAAGTATAAAGTAACAAAAAATAATAAAATATTTCTTTTCTTATTTTTTTTCTGCTTCTTCTACATTTAAAAAATATATATATTATTACTTTGTTAATATAAAGATGTTAAAAGTTCTAAAAAGAAAGCTAAAATTTTATGTATAATAACGCAGAATTGGGATTGAAAAAATATGACTCCTACTGAACTTGGGAAAGTCGTTCATTGTAACGCGCTTTATAGGACACTGTAATTTTGACACGCAAAATTTGTAAATTTTTTTCATTTATATTCATTTATAATTATGAACGGTAACATTAAATGACCAAAGCATTGAATATTTTGTTGATTATGAAGAAATTATAATAATTCGGCGCAAAAGGTATTTTTTTTTAAATGTTTCGATCAGTAAAATCTATCATTTAAACAGTTTTATAAAAATTTTGTTTATATAAGTTATTTTATCATAACTTTTAAAACTAGATTTCATTTATATCTATAGTTGTATCTAGATCTAAAAATGCAATACCAAATATTTTTTCAAAAAATATAATTTAAATTTGCTTCACGCAATTCACATATATTAGTATAAAGAAGGGAGGGGGGGGGGGCATTTATTTCAGGAAATACCATTTTTGGAATTACTGGAGAAGGAAGAATGCCTTCAGAAAAGACTTTATAAGAGAAAGTGACTTTGCTTAATTTAAAAAAAATACAGCACCTTATTAACGATGTTACGTTCTTTAAAAACGCATGCACAGAGTTTTCCTTTTAAGGAACATTTTACGTTATTCTGAAAAGAACAGTTTTAATACAAAATAATTATAATAATAATCAAGAGCGCTAAGAATAAGAACCTTCTAGCAGAGTAGAAACGATTTCAATGAGAGGAGAGAGGGAAAGCTATCGTAATCATCGCTAAAGACAGGAACGCTCAAATATGTCACAATCATAAATTTCTTGCTCGTTCCACTGTCCGGGGCCTATATCCCTCGTGTTGATAATCGGCCGTCATAAAGTCAACCTTCCACTGTCCGAACCTGTGAGAAAATTAACTCTGCCAGCATGCGACGATCTGAGCCGCCAACTCGTGGTGGTCGAATATTACTAAACTTTGCAAAAACAGTATTCATTAATTTGCAAATATTCAATCAAGATTTAGCAGTGCCAAAGTAACCAGTTTTAATTAGATAATGATTAACATTGAAAAAAATGCACATAAATACAATATACTATAAATAAGTGCTTACTTTAATTGAAAGCAATTCAGTCTTTAATCGAAATATTATTAATTTTCATGAAAATATGCTAGAACCCAAATATGAACTTTCATTTGCACATTAACCAAAAGAAAAGTGTTAATGAATCCTCTTAAAAATATAGTTTTCATTTTTCAATAAAAATAACTATTTTGTATTTCAAATTTTGTTGTATAAAACAAAACTTTCTTGATACTAAATCCTACAGTTTGTTTTTTTGCGAGTGTAAAAAACAAATTGTGTCTGTTTTGAATTAGTTGATCTTCAATTTTATTATGCAAGTAAAAAAAAAGTCATTTAGAATTTTGTTTTATTGTGGTTGCAGGAATGGTTGGATGTAATCAGTTGAATCATTAGCCGATCTTCTGTGACGTCAAAATTGAGTTTTTAGGCATTATGTATAGGTGGCGTTGACTCCATACTAGTTCGATTTGGGATTACGTAATTTCAACTGCGTCTGCGTGCAACTTAGTTGACAATACAGTGACAATGAAATATAATACATGCTTCTTATACGAAATTGGACGAGAAATCTGTGATATTTCTTTTTATTAAATATATGACTTTGTTAATGAAAAATGCAAATTAATGAAAGCATGTTTTGAAATAATGCCGACATTTGAAATTTTGGCCGTTGTGAATTCGCATTATTGTGGAGTTCACGGGTTAAAGTAACATTATTTTTGCAATAAAAGCAGGCTAACCAAGTCAGTTTTTGTCAAAAATCCTCTAAGACAATCAAATTGTATTGACTAAATGTCGTTTCTGTCATGTAAAAATGATATTCTTAAGGCAATTTTCGCTGGGTATAAGGCCCGACTATGACCTCTGTCGTGATATATTTCAATATCAAAGTGATTATCGTTTCCATGACAACAGTACTAGGATACCTCTCAATAGCCGCGTTTCCAATGCTTTTCCAAGACCCTTATGAACGGTCATTTTATCCCCTATACCATTTCCAATGCACAAACCGGTTTGAAGGTGAAACTAGCCTAGGTCATTTTTTTCCGAAATCAGACCTGCAAGTGGTCAGTAATTCGGCTTTTACCCTGATTCAGTTCGGGTAAACAAAAGCCGCGTTTCCAATGCTTTTTCGAAGACCCCTATGAACGGTCATTTTACTCCCTACACCATTTCCAATGCACAAACCGGTTTGAAGATGAAACTAGCCGGGATTGTTTTTGTGCTTGCGTATGGAAACGGGTGCAAAATGAAAGCAGGTACGATAGCCACTTATCACCCCTCCCTAAAAAGCCAGGTTTATTTTAGAGTGATTGGAAACGATGCTTATGAGAGTAGAGTGGCAAAAAACCGGTTTATTCTCAGGTTTATTTCCGATAGACCGGGTTCATTCCCAGGTTTATTTCCGATAGACCGGGTTCATTCCCAGGTTTATTGCCAAAAGACCTGGTTTATTCCCAAAAAACCAGGTTTATTCCCAGGTTTAAACCGGGTTTTTTCTAGCCTTTGCAACTCTATATAATAGTGACCGCATATTCAAACTGCGCTCAGACACAATTTTTTGTCCAAACAGTGGCAAACCTACATTCCTGAACTTGGCGATACTCGACTGGAACAGTGAAAGAATTTTAAAGCGTTAGCTTGGCGTTAATGACAGTCTCAACCAGGGCTACACTACATACCGGGCTTGCTCATTCATTATGATGACGTCACAAAAGGTGGCTGACTAGGAGGAAAGACATACAGCGATTGGCACAAAACGATGGGCGCGTTGCTTTGGACCAATCGCTGGTCGCGGTCAGCCACCATTTGTGACGTTTTGAGAGTGAATGAGCAAGCCCGGTATCTAGTGTTGCCTTGTCTCAACTAATCACATTTTATATCGCGTACGTCGCTACTCTCATATACAGGCACCCAATCAATAATGTTCTACCTAGTATTTTTCCAACACCAACGGTATCGAAACCTTACCGACAGCGCTCAGAATCGGACCCATATATTCAATTATAGATTTTCTTAAACTATTATCAGATAACTAGGTAGTTTACTGTAATTTTATGAAATTTTTGTAAAGAGAGAATTTTGCAAAAAACAGAATTTGGTTAGTTCACCTTCTTTCTTTAACTTTAAAATATCTGATTTTTTTTTTGTCCTATTATGCTGCGTTTACACTATGGCTTATCAGGCCTATCAGGTCTGCGTGGTCTGTCAGGTCCAGGTATAAGAGGGTTTAAGAAGGTCTATGTGGTCTGCGTGGCGTGGTCTAATGCGAGATCAGCGCACTGTTAGGAAGCAAACCGAATTGATTGGTTGGTTGGCTGGTACTGAGAGCAAACCGAATTGACAGAATTTGACTTTATTCTGAACACATGGTTTTCAAAAAACGAGAAGTTTCATTAATGTAGGATTTATGTTTGTGCTGTATGATATTTTGTTGCAATTAAGAGCATCAATAGGCTTTGCTGAGTGCAACTTTGAATGAACGTGACGTGACGACTCTTTCGAGAAAGCACATTAAATCTGACAATAGTTAAAAAAAGAAATGTAGAGAGATACGACACTAACTCCTATAGTTGGACTATTTCCTCAGTGTCGAATGCAAAAGTGGTTCTCATTTTTGTTGCATCGCAAGATACGTCTAATTTAAACTTTGGAACTGCTGATGAAAGCGTTTGTTTCATTTTACCTTAACTCTCGTAGGTAAGCTTTATAGACATTTTTATTTTTAATGTTCTGTTACCGTGTAACATTATTCTTTAAGTAGAACAAGCTAATTAGACCAGTCTTGTGGTCAAAATTAATACTTTTGCTTTCATAATTGCAGATTATTACAAATTTGTAATAGAAAGCATGTATTTTGTCAGTAATAAGTGTATGCAAGTGTTTTGGGCTACGATGTCATACACTCACGCACAGTTTTTTTTAAATCTGTTATAAAAAAGGAAAAAAGTCGCCAAATTTAGGGGATTTTTTCCTTTAATGGCAACCTAGCTATTTTATTAAGTTATTGGTTTGGCGCGGGCCTGAAACTCGTGCCAACTAAAAAGTCGCCAAACATCGGTGCGTGAGTGTAAAGCATCTGTTCCAGGAAAAGACTGTTTTTCTTTTATGGTAACCCGGCTATTATCCTTTATTTAGTTATTGGTGTTGAAATTTGTTATTGTAACCTTTGTTTGCGTGAATGTTAAGGTAAATGACTGCGCATATATGTATTATGTCATTGATGGTGAAAGTTTGAGAAAGCACGTGATTGGTTGCAAAAGGGCGTTCTATTGCACGTGATTGGTTAGAGACGCGTATTATGGAAACCGTATGTGAGAGAAAGAAAAATTTGCATAATTGTTGAGTTCATGATTGGTTTTTAATCGTCATGTGATTTATTACGTAGTGTAGTGAGGTTTTTTTAGACAAACTTTGAATCTGTCATTCTTACTGTGATTGTTAGGGGTTGTTATTGACGTGTGTTAAAATGTCGTCTGCGCCAATGGATATTATATTTTGAAAGTACCAAGTAAGTTTTTTTTTTAATCCAATAGTTTAAAATTAGAATTTTAACTATCAAATTATTACTCAGATATAGTAGGGTATTTTAAAAGATTGAAATGACGTGATTTTAATCAACAGTTCGTGCGAAATTAGAAATCAATTTATCGAATGATTATTCGGATTGCAGCAATCCTCTTTAAAATAATGAAATGACGTAGGTAACATTGTCCATTAAATTTATGTTGTAAAAAAAAATGTACTTTTGCTTTATTTTAATTGTTATGTAAAAATATGCTTTCTGTGTTTCTAATATGTCGTTATTTATTAATGACGTGTTTGTGTTTGTCATGAAATTAGAATTTTAAAAAATCAAATGTTTACTGATATAGTAGTGCACTTTAAAAGATTGAAATGACGCAATGATTTTAGCTAAAAATTTATGCGAAATTAGAATTTTTATTATCGAATGATCTGATATAGTAGTGCACTTTAAAAGATTGAAATGACGTAGGTAACATTTTTCATTAAATTTGTGTTTTAAAAAAATGTATTTATAGTTTATTTTGATTGTTGTGTAAAAATACGCTGGCTATGTCTTACTCACGTATTTTTTTAAAAAAGCGGTAATAAAAAGGAAAAAAGTCGCCAAATATCGGGGATTTTTTACTTTATACGGCAACCTGGCTATTGTATTTACTGGTTTGGCACGGGCATGGAAATCGCGTCAATCAAAAAGTCGCCAAACGTCAGAGCATGAGTGTAAAGCATCTGTTCCAATACGCTTTGCGGTGTTTTCTAATACGTTATGTATAAATATTATGCTTGCTGCGATTCCAAGCTGGCGACGGAAAATAGTAGCTTGGCGTCGGCCTGAAAAGCGCGCCAATCAAAGTCGCCAAACATCGTTGCGTGAGTGTAACACATCTGTTCCAAAAGGTGAATTTAGGAATTTTTGTGTGTTTAAATACAGGTTTATGTTCTGGTGTGGGGAGGGGGGAGAGTTGCAATAAAATGTTAAGTTTTTTGTATTTTTAGGTGCGTACGTAGTTATGTAAATACGTAGCACCTATAGTCGTCGTCTAGTCCGTCCATCTTTCCGCATATAACAGCGCAAAAACTACCCAACCGAATGGTTTGAAATTTAATGTATATAATCTTTGCAGAATTTTGTCGAGTCATTTCAAATTTTATAAAAATTGAGCCGTCAAAACGTAAAAAGATGTTTTCTTCATTCTATTAAATCCTATCATACGTAATTCAATGATATCCCATGATAGGTAGTGATTCTAGGTTGCCATGGTGACTACATCCTATTTAAGATGGAGTCCTATTATTTCCGTATTACTGAATTTAAAAACCGAATTTGTATACGAAAAATATTTAATAATAGCAATCTTATAATCTACCAACAGTTTTTTGGATAGATATTTCCGGAGAAATATGTATCACATGGAAAAAGAGTTTAAATATGGATTTCAAGTTCTGAAATTTTCAAAGCTAGGCTTAAGTTCCCCATTCAAATTTTCAGTAAATGTCAACAAAAGATAAAATGTTGGCTACTTATTGTACTTATTTTATTATGGAAATTAATCATATCCTAATAACAGACGATATAATTCCTTTTTTCAGTGAAATAATAACGATGATTTTATTTGCATTTTCTTGTATTGGATATTTGCGCATGTTAATAATTTTAATGTAACATAATTGTAATTGTTTGTGAAAGTGTATTAAAACTCAATTTCATATATTTCTAAATAAAATTTATAATATGAAAACCTGCACATAAACTAAATTTTGTTTTCATGCATTTTTGCATAAGAGTGCAACAGCCATAGCACCAAGATCTGAATATTTATAAAACTAGTTATAGCACGAACGCACCTCATTTGTCACGTTTGACGTACAATTTCCAACTTGTTTTCATTAAAGGCTAATTCCATGCGTGAATGCAGTGTCAGTTACACAGCTGCAAAAGTTTATCGTTCTTGGCCACCGGTGTTTAAAAGAAAAAATTCTTTACAGTATTTAATTGTCAATATATGGGATTGAATAAGTCAAATTCTCCTTTACTACAATACTGCTAGTCAAACACTGCAGTCATTTACATCTCTGTGACTGACACTACATCCACCCATGGAATTAGCCTAAAGGAAATTTGGCATTTCATGAGTACAGTGCTGACCTTGTTCGCAGGGCCCGACTTATGCAGGGGCATGCGGGGCCCCCATTTGAGAGGGGCCCCCCTCCTCTGGGCTTAATCAGTATTTTTGTTAAAAGGGTGCAAAATGGTTAAAATTGGCCAAAAGTGACCAAAATTCTTACATTTTCAAAGATTAGGAAGAGAGTATAGCCCTCCACTTCCACAATCTGCTTCCTGTGCCCAATGTCTCCTCCTCCCCAAAAAGCTATATTTTATTTCTCTCCTACCCTCCTCAATGGCCATATTATAACAGCATAAAAAAGAATCAAACTCCCGATCCCACTGCACTAAGCGCAAACGATTGGTTAGATCGTTCAAACGAGAATCGCGTGGTTCAAGAGACAATCTTATTCATTTAAACAAATTTTTGAAATGTTTTGCTAATGATTTAAAAGTACTTCTTGAAAGACTTAAGCCACACCGCTCCTCTCTTTATCCCTACACTGGTAAGGCAATTGTGTATATATATTTTAACTTTTTTTAAACATTAAATATAATTTTTAAAACGCATTAGTTTAAAAGCATGTAGAGTTGAAAGTAACATTCAACACTAGGAATGTGATAATCTCATAAGTTGTTCACATTTACTATAACTCAATTTTCAGCAACTTTGTCATTAATTTTTATTTTAGAACAGATGTTTTAATTTCCAATTATTATATTTATATATAATATTGAATAAACAACTTTTTTAATTACGACAATTAATGAAACATAGCTTACCTTTTTAAACAAATGCTGAAAATTGGTATTCAGTGTAGACTTAATTTTTAAAGAACTAAACTCTCAACATTCACCAAAGAAATATTAACTTCATTAATCAAGAAAGAGGGGGAAGCGTTCGGGGGGCATTCCTGCCCCCAAATCGGGGTCAAAATACAACTATTGCCGTGGAAAGTAACATTTTTTTTCTCCGACGTTCACGCTCATTTTTTTTTCTTTGTAAGTCTGACCAAACTAATTGTTTCGGGTTCGAGTCTGTTGCGGGTTGTTTCAGTTAATCAGATTTTTCAAAATATTTAACTTCCTATATATATTTAATTATCGATGATTATTTACATATTTATTTTTCAACATAAAAGATAAAATTGATATTGGAGATATATATTTTTTCCATAATTTGATTAAATTGTCGATCAATTTTCTCAGATTGCCGGTTTTGGGTTGGCTTGGGTTGAGTATGTCTGTCTGCTTCGGATCGGATTGCGGAGGACTAAAAATCTTACTTTGGGCTCTGGTCTGTTTGCGCGACCCGATGCATGATTACCCGCAAACTGAACCGGACCCATCTCTATTTGGGTCTGATAGAGTGGGCGCTAAACTTTTTTAGTTGGGTGGGGTGTTAATTTGACTTACATTTTTTTTTTTTTTTACTGCGAGTCTGGTTAACTTCGTTTCCAGTTGGGTTTTCCCAATTGCGAGTCGTGTTCGGATTAACCTAATTTCACAAAAGAATCGCCAAAATATATTTTAAGATGAAAAATTATCTTTGAATATTTACGAGTATTAGATGACTACAATGTGAATTGCTCACGCAGTTTTTTTATTAATCTGTTAAAAAAAGCAAAAGTTGCCAAATTTTGGATACTTCAGTTTGTGGTAACCCGGCTATTATGCTTGTATAGACGTCATTGATGATGAAATTTGAGATTGATGTTTTAAACAATAACAAACATGGCCGAACCGGCGCGCGATACTTAACAAAAGATATAGTACAGAAAGAAGACATGCTTGGTTTTGGTTGTAAGTGACCCGCCTGGAAAATTTGCAACTTTTGTCATTAGACAGTCTTAGGGTGTCTCGATCATTGAGCTACGTCGTCATAATTTTATAACATAATCCAATTTAAAGTGTCTATCCCATACTACTCTATGGGAAGAAATTCGTGTTTTGCCAAAAATTTTCTTCGAAAATTTTTTGGCACTATATTAATGGACGGACCGCTGGATTTAAGAGCCTACGTTTGTCACGCGAAGAAACACGCAAGCTAATGTTAAGTCTATGGGAAGGTTCTTGCTCGATTTCTCGCTCGCATTTTAATATTTTTAAATGATTTTTTTTTTGCAAAGGATAGCTGACGTCGATATCTAACGTTGTTAGTTTTTACTTTTTTGATTTTGGTTTGTTTTTTTTATAAGCGGACATATTCAATTTTGGAACCGGTTCTGAAACCTTCGAAAAATTGCTTCTCTGGTCTTAAAGTCTGTATGGGCTTGGAAATGTCAGTGTAAGTCCATTTTAAAGAAAATTATTTTTAAAATTATATTTTAAAGGCAGAAAAATTAATCAAATTTAAATTTGTTTAGTTTCAATTTTTGTTATGTTCTTGTTTTTACTATTTAGTGGGTATGTAAAGTTGATTAATACGTAGTGTGTATCAATCAGCGATAAAAAACTCAGGTCTGTGGACACCATTTCCGTTGTTATTTTTATGAACACAGCATAAGCGTCATGTGAAATTGCAATTTTAATAAAATTTCTCACTATTTTCGAAATTACTTGTATGAAGTTGAATAAGCCCAAGAATTCTAAAAACTTTCATCTTTACGATGTTTATCTACATTCTATTTCTTATATCTAGGCATTTTGGGGGAATTAATATGAACAAAATACATAACTGTAGAGGTTTTATTTTACAATTGCGTGTATTTTCAAACTATCTTTTTAAAAAATATTTGGAACAAAAAAGCCATTTTTTGTTATTAAATGGCAAAGTTGCGTTATGGCGTTGCCCGCATGCCGTTGTAATATCTCATGCTTTCCAGCAGATCATTAAATCAGAAATACAATTTATGAACAGTTTTATATTATATAAGCGTCCAGTTATGGTTGGAAATAACAAACGTAATTTTGTCATTTTTTGTCATGGTATTTATCTACATGGGTAAAAAAAAATTTGGTCTTTTAAGGAGGCGGAGAAAATGTACAGGGTGATTCAATAAGTAAGTCTACAATTTCCAGATGCTGTAAAACAGGAATAGTTTAAGGCACGTTCAACGCCCCCTAGAGATAATGCCTTAGAGCTCAATTTTGACGTCACGGTAGATCGGCTAATGATTCAACTGATTACATCCTACCATTCCTGCAACCACAATAAAACAAAATTCTAAATGACTTTTTTTTTCTTTAACTTGCATAATAAAATTGAAGATCAACTAATTCAAAACAGACACAATGTGCTTACACCCCCCAACCCCCCCCCCCCCCAAAAAAAAAAAAAATGTAGGATTTAGTATCAAGAAAATTTTGTTTTATGTAACAAAATTTGAAATACAAAATAGTAATTTTTATTGAAAAATAAAAGCTACTCTTGAGGTTTCATTAACACATTTTGTTTTTTGTTAATGTACAAATGAAAGCTCATACTTGAATTCTAGCATATTTTCATGAAAATTAATAATATTTCGGTGTTAAAGATTAGATTGCTGTTAATTAAAGTAAGTACTTATTTACAGTATATATGTGCATTTTTATCAATATTAACAATGTTAATCATCATCTATTAAAATATGTTACTTTGTCACTGCTGAATACTTGATTGAATATTTGCAAATTTCATTTATTTTGCCATATATGCAGTTTTTTTTAATAATCCCCAATAAAAATCACCAGTAGTAGTTTACTATTATTATAAATATTAAATATGTATTTTAGTTATGTCCAATTGAAAAGATATAATTTTGTTTTGGTTTATATTTATATATTTTGTTTTTGTTATGCAAAACTTGAGAAGATAAAAACTAACTTTTAATTAGTTGTTAAATATTTTTAACACGAGTAATTACAAATTTTAAATGATATCTCTAAAAAATTTGCTAGATATCTGCATTTTATACACAACACACACGTTTTTTTTTTAATGCAAAGTGTAACCAAAGATGTTTTATTATATAATATAATAATTCTACTTATAGAATAATTATTATAAATACCTAAAAATCCATATAATGTGAATATAATTATGAATTTCATTTATCGTGGTCATCTAAATAATATGATTATTATATTTAGATAAAGTAAATGTAATCCCAAAAATATAATAAATTATATTAGTGGTCGATGCAGGGTTTTTTTTTTCTTGGGGCCGATTTTGTGAAATAAGTTTTCTTCTCTGGTGAACTTGTTTGTTTACAAATTACACATTTTAAAACATCACAAAATAATAAATGGTAAGTTTTTATGGAACAGAATTTTGTGAAAGGACCTATTTTAATAAAAGGAATTTTGTGAAGGAGCCCATTTTATCGAATTGATTTTTGTGAAGTGCCCCATTTTATTGAATTGATTTTTGTGTAAGGGCCCATTTTATTAAATTGATTTTTGTGAAGGGGTCTCAAATAGGCCTCAAATTTTGCCTGGATCGACCCCTGTATATAATAATAAATATAAAAATAAATTGTAATCGGAATTATGATGTTTTAGACCTTATTTGAAGAGGATGTAATCAGTGTGGTATACATGTAACATGCATTTATATATAACAAATAAGTAATTAAAACAACATTTTTTAGCTAAGTGTAGTATATTTAAGGCAAAGGCAGATTTGAATACTAGCCGTAATAATTTCATTTGAACATTAGTAAAAATATATATTTAATATTTTCTAATAATAGTAAAATATCTATGGTGATTTTTATTGGTGATTATAGAAAAACTGCATATATGGCAAAATAAATCAAATATGTAATTATCAAATGATAGTGCATTATATTAAGTTTTATCTTACACTTTTCACTAACTGATATAATTTTGCATATGAATTAGTGACAGGATAAGCATTTAATTAAGTTAATAAATTTATAATTTAATCTCTGTATGAAAAAATATATTAATATTTTAGCGATAAAATACATGAAACATGAGAGGTGAGCATCAGAATGAAACAATCGTGAGTTTCTCAAAATTTATTTTTATAAATAAAATTTACAATTTTTTTTTATGAGAAACAAATGTTTCTTGAATTTTTTTAAAACTTCATAGCAGTATTAAAAATATTTGCATAAATCGTGCGAAGTCTTTAAAAAGAATTGCATTGAAAAATATGAAAGCTATCATAAGCGAACATGAAATTATTTATGCACAATTTTTTATTCATATGCATGAAAAGAATGGCAGTTTTTAACAAAAAAGTATTACATTTAAAAATAATGCAAATTCATATTGAATACAAAAACTGTTACGTGAGATGCTAATTATTTACTAAACAAATAGTGCCAAAAGTAATACGATACTTTTCACACCACCAGCTTCGAAAAAAGCTGTGGAATTAAGCCTACTCGGGGAAAAGGACCAAAGTAAACATATTTTAATAGATAGTGATTAACATTGTTAATATTCATAAAAATGCACATATATACTGTAAATAAGTACTTACCTTAATTGAAAGCAATCCGGTCTTTTATATAATTAAAATTTCCATTTGACGGCAAGAACTTTCTGATTACGAAGCACGTTGCCGCTACAATGCACGGTATATGGGTGCTCCGTCTCCTTACGCTGCACTACGACGAAGGGCGAATGGCCGATCTGAAAATACGTCATTCAATCCAGTGTTGCCAATCCTGAGGCATTATCTCTAGGGGGCGTTGGCACGTTCCCCAAATAAATGCGAGCCGTAAGGTGGGTGTACTCAGTTTTCCCCGCTGTTGTGCGAAATGAAATAGGCAACATTAGCGTGTCACGTGAATACCTGTAGAAATGGCTGCGTCTGTAGTGGATAAGGTATTTTGTGTTCTTAAATTGAGCAAAGCGGAATCTGTCACCATTCTGCAACGGCATTTTCGAATTCGATTTGGAAAAGAACCTCTAACCAGAAAATCCATTGATGATTGGTTTAAAAGATCTATATGTGCATCCTGAGTCACATGACACACATCAAACCGGTAATCGATTCCTGTCCACTTTGCACAAACAGCCCGTAGTTTAAAAAAAATTAAACCAATCTGAAATGGATTTTCTGTTTAGAGGTTCTTTCCAAAAACGTGTTCGAAAATGCCGTTCCACAATGCTGACAGATTTAATTTTACTCAATTTAAGAACACAAAATGCCTTCTCCAGTGCAGACGCAGCCATTTCTAACCGATATTCGCGTGACACGCCTAGCTATCGCCTATGTCACTTCGCACAGCCGCGGGGAAAAACTTTATGAGCACACCTACCTAACGGCTTGCATTTAGGGAGCGTGGCTTAAACTGTTCCTGTGTTACAGCATCTGGAAGTTGTATACTTATGAATCACCCAGTATTATATCGAAAAGTATTGCATATTGTCTGTTCCAACCACAGGCACATGTACAGGGTGGTTATAATATAAGTATCTTTATTTGGAGCTGTCTGTTGCTCAAAGGAATAACCCGAATGGAACCAAAATCGGTACATTTACTATTTAAGAAGGGGAAGAAGAATGGAAGAATAAAAAAATGCAATAATCACCGATAGATGGCGCTACTGAGTGTGAAATGCAATGCGTAATACAAGAACAAAGAATTAAGGCGTCAAACCGGATGACACGCCTAATTTATTGGAAAATGTCAGTGAATGTGGTTACGCTTTTGCATGTCAGAGCCGATCATGTTCAGGTTCCACATGGCCACTGTGCTGGAGGACACAATCCAGGCGGTGCTCAACTGCGGAATGTAACGCATCAGGAGTGATGTTTTGCACATGTTGTGATATGAGGTAAAGTCATTGAGGTTTGCGACACCTCCACGGTACACAATATTACGCATTACATTTCACACTCAAAAGCGCCATCTGTCGGTGATTATTGCAATTATTTTTTTTATTGTTCCATTCTTATTCCCCTTTCTCGAATAGTAAGTGTACCGATTTTGGTTTCATTCCGGTTTTTCCCTTAAGCTACAAATAGAGATACTTGTATTATAACCACCTGGTATCCAGAACGATGTCTAAAAATTTCATTCAGATCGACAGAGTAGTATTTTCTGTAACTGTGGGACAAGGTAAAATGTTTAAAGTAAAACGTATTTAAAGTTTAAAAAAAATAATGTTTTTTAGTGAAAAAATAAACTTTTAATCGGCGATTCCTGGGTCATAAAGGACACCTTCCTTTTCCTTGAACAAGGCGTTTGTAAATGAATTTCCTTCTCGGGAAGCAATTCTGGCCACCTTCGAATCATCCTTCTCATTCATTGTTGTGACCGATGTCTTCTTTGCGATTGCGGCAGTACGTCACGCAGTGGGACAGAGGTGGTAAAAATACGCATTTTCTTTATTTAAGCGCTGCTCTTTTGATAGTCAAAGAATAAAGTCCTAATGGAATTTTTCCGAAAAAATTTTTTGCGCCCATACAGAGTGAAGTACTAAAGTCCGTACTAAAGTGAGCTTTTTTAGACTTTCGGAAATTAGTCAATTTTAGCCGAATTTTGTACCCCCTTCCTGTACTTTTATTGTCAGAGATAAAATTTTAAAAATTTTGAGTTTTACTTCGTATATTAAGAACATGAAACCACAACTAAGCTGCTTAAATATTTCCTTACTATAGGGAGAATTAAGGTATAAAACATTCACATTTTTAAATAGCGAGTAAAAGTTTGTTGGATCTTTAAAAAAAAAATCTGTATTAGCCTTTGACATCAATTGGTAATTTTTTTCATCAACATACATTCAAGAAACAGCTATAATAATTTCAGCTGCATTTTTTACTTTCTTCTATCTTTAAAAGAAGAAAGTATTGGATTCATGAAAATTTTCGACTTTCGGTTTTCGACGGATTTATACGTTTTAGAAGGTCCTGAACACGATTTGACTATTTTTAGAAAATGTCTGTCTGTGACTCTGTCCGTCTGTCTGTATGTGACAAACATTTTGTGGGCGCTGTATCTCAAGAACTAATGCTCGGAATTTAATAAAACTTTAGATTCAGTTAGTCCATAATATAAATTGGTGCTGATCAGTTTTTGGTAAAAATCGCCCAGAAGGTGGCGCTGCTATGCAGCATTTTTCGCGATTTCCGCAATAGCTCTATCTCAAGAACTAATGCTCGGAATTTAATAAAACTTTAGATTCAGTTAGTACCTGATATAAATTGATGCTGATTAGATTTTGGTAAAAATCGCCCGTCAGGTGGCACTGCTATGCAGCATTTTTCGCAATTTCCGCAATAGCTCTATCTCAAGAACTAATGCTCGGAATTAAATAAAATATTATATTCAGTTAGTCTCTGATATAAATTGGTGCTGATTAGTTTTTGGTAAAAATCACCCATCAGGTGGCGCTGCTATGCAGCATTTTGAAGGATTTACACGATTTTGGCGATAGTCATATCTCAAGAAATACTGCACGGAATTTAATAAAACTTGAGCTTCAGTTAGACATTGATATAACTTGGTGCTGATTCTTTTTAGTCTATGCGAAACCTGTGTGAGATAGAAGAAAGTTTTGGGATTGACACATCCGACTATTTTTTTTGCTATTGTAACCTTTTTACTCCATTTAGTCATTCCTCCATTTCATTAAAGGTTTATAATATCTCGAGAATGATTACACGTATCAATTTGGGACTGGTCTTATTAGATTCCTTCAAACGAAAGTACGTAAGAAACAACGAGAATACTTAAGAATATAATTAGTCTTTTTCTTAAACTTTAAATCATTTTCCCATTTATTTGCTTTATTCAACATATTCCTTAATTTGTAATTAAATACTTTTTTAATCGGTTTTAGCAAATTTTTGTAATATAATGGGATTAATATTATGGATTATACAAGTTTTTGAGGCGAAATTCATGTTTTTCGGACAAATATATACGCTTAAAGCCCGAATTCCAGTTTTTCATCTCTTTCAACCTAGTCATAGTTCCCTGAAGTTTTCAAATGCGTGCAAAAAATGATTATAACTCAATAGCCAAGGCTCGTATTGATCTGTGGATCGTTCCATTCGATTCAGTGGAAACAATTACTAAGAATCGACACTGAGATATTTCATAAGGAAGTATATTTTAGTTCACCTAAACCTTAAATAATCAAGAATTTATCAAATATCAACAGAATAGTGGTAGTGGTTATAACTCATAAAATATATGGATGGTGTCGTTCAATATAAACGTGGCAATAAAAGTAGCTATTTTGATAAATTGCTTTGCCGCATTAAATGTTTTAGATCATATGCCCAAATCAATGAATTTAATTTTTTGTTACTTTGTGTATTTACTGTGACTTGTAGTCCCGCAGTGGCACAGACGATTGAGCTCTGTTCCCGTCAAGATCACTGAAAGTGAAGCAGCATCGACCATGGTCAGTGTTTGGGAGGGTGACAACCCCTCTCGACTGCGGCTGCTGTGGGACAGTGTACGTTAGTGGGAGCTGGTATACATGTAAAATCTGTTCGTGGCTTCAATGTCCTCCAGTTTGAAAGCGATACCTCTGGGGATTGCCAATCCAGGTGAAGCTCTCTCATCTGGAATTGGTTCAAAATTAAGAGACCAGCTCTAGCCTCCAACCTCTCTTGAGGCTGTGGCACCCCTTCTTTCAGAGAAAGTGCCATGGAACTTTCTCTGACACACACGACTCTGACATCTTTCGAGGAAATTGTCAGAAGATGAATCCTCGTGGCTATGTTTTATCGCCACCATGGGGTTGAACACTCCGTGCGCTGTCTCACTCTAACGCATTTTTAAGATACAAAGACCTTTTCCCTCAAAAATTTGCTTCGTCCGTATATTCTTGAAACTATAAGGATCAAATTTAAACAAACGTTTTTGAATCTGAGAATGTAGAACACCCCTTTTTCTTTTTTACCCTGTACTAGTCTCGCAAAAAAATAACCGGAAGCTAATAATAAACTTTCGGGGGCGTTCTTTTCAAATTTCTCGTTTGCATTTCGATATTTTTCAATGTTTTTTGTATAGGATATTTGAAATTGATATCTAACGTGATATTTCTGTAGTTAAATTTTGGTTGCAATTTATTTCTTAAGACACTTCTCAATTTCGGAACCTTCAACCAATTTCTCTGTAATTGAAAGTGTCCTCAGAAAAAAAACTGCAACCACAAAGGAAAAAGTAACAAGTTAGATATATTCTATGCTATTTTTGTTATTAAATATTGAAATGTAAAACTCAATGTGTAAAGAACTTCATTGGTTTAACATTAGCTTTCGAATGTTGTGTGACCTACGTAGGTTCTCAAAAGCCTACACGAATCCCGCGAAAACGCTCACAAGGTAAATATTAAACCTATGGGAACGGTGTACTCAAATTTCTCGTTTGCATTTCACTATTTTGAATACTTTTGTGGACTTCTTAGCATAGGACAGTCGATGTCTATCTCTAATGGACCCTTGTACTTTTATTTATTTTGTTTCCAGTTTTTTTTATAAGGAGACTTTCACTTTCGGAACCGGTTCCGAAAGAGAAAGTGACCCCATTTTAAAAAATCTGCAATCAAAATCGAAAAGATTAAAAAAAGCTCGTTTAGAGATAGACCTCGGCTATTCTATGCAAAAAAAATCTACTGTATTTTGTCAAGTTACTAGAAAGGGGTGTTAAATTTTGTTCAAACCCTACATGCTATAAAAAAACATGAAAACCTTTTAATGTTTTTAAAGAAATCATTATCTCCATGAATATACGTGCTATCCTTGCACAAACGAACAAAAGTTAATACAAAATCAGCTTAGACCTGTGCTACAGATCATTTCAAGCATTTTATTTTACAGTATGATCGCAAATATTTTTATTTAATTTGTTTGTTGGTGCAATATAATTGTACTTGTGAACGAACCTTCGTTGAAAAATGAAGTCAAAAATGTCCTTTATATTCCTGAAGTTCCAGAAGTAAGGTCTGTCTCAAAAGTTTAAGCACAAGCATAAAATGTCGATTTTAAAAGAATTATAAAAAGTTAGAATGAATGAATTTTTTTTTATTTGCAGATTTTGCAACATTATTTAAATAAATGATATCAAAAGTAGAAAAAAATAAATTACATAATTGTAAAAATATAATAAAAATGTTAAATAAAACTATCTCAAAAGTTTATGCACAATGTCAAAAACCAGATTTATATTTTTTACAGAACTTTTACTTACAAATTATTTTTCCGTGATTTCGGATTAGTTCAAACAAACGTGCGTCCATCGAAATTATTAGTTTTTGTAGAGTTTCCGGTGTCAAAGAGTACCATGTTTTCTCAGTAGCCTCTTGGAGTTCTTCAATAGTCATACTGCTTTCCATTGCCGTAATCCTGGCGGGTTAAAATACCACAGACTTTCTCAATCGGGTTTAAGTCTGGACTTAAAGCTGGCCAGTCAAGAACTTTAACATTTTTCTGAGAAAGCCAAAGTTTTGTAGAATGGGATACGTGGATTGAGGCATTGTCTTGTTGAAAAGTCCATTCAGGACCCCCCAAAATGTTGCTGAATGGAAGCAAATGTTGGTTTAGCGTCTCTTGATATTTTTTTGAATCTTGTCTTCCTTTTAGAAAAGCCAGAGAGGTCTGGCCATTGAATCCAAATGCCCCCCCTCCCAAACCATAAGCTTTGCTGCCTGCTGAAAAATGCTCTTGGTTCCTTTCATAAATCATGCCAATACGCGTTCCAGCCATCAGGACCATCTAAGTTCCACTTTTTCTCATCGCTGAATAAAAGAGTAAGCCATTTGTCACCGTAGGACATGTTTTTTAGCCCAGTTCATTCTTGCCTGCTTGTGATGTAATTTGAGAGACTGTTTGCGAGCCATTTTCTTTAGTATGATGTAATCGCACTCTTTAATACGTCTATGTACAGTGTCTTTGGACACCTGTACACTGAGATTATTTTTAATTTGCCGCATGGACATATTTTGTCTAGATATCAATCCCCGTATTCTCCGATCAGTCTGAACAGTCGTCATACGTGGTCGTCCACATCTTGGTCGCTTAAAATTATCATTTCTAGAGTACTTGATATACACTATATGGCCAAAGGTGACCGGTCACTTGCGATTTTAGACGTTTTGTTAACTATCTAGAAAAATACATGAGGAATTAACCTGAAACTGCAGGTGTGTAAACAGTATAGTATAGGTTATGTATTTCCGTGAAGATTTTCTCACGAAACCCCATAGGGGACTGTCAACAAATTGAAAAAGAACGAATATCTTTTGGATAACCCTGTAAAAACTAATGTAGCGAAGGCGTTCAAACTCGAGATTATTATTAAGTGGCTTATTGTAATATACTGTGTTTATTTTTATGAGGATAGCATGTATACTCGTAGAGAAATTAAGGTTTTTATAAAAAGTCCTAAATTTCGCCTAGTTTTTTGCTTATATTTTGCAGAGTTCTTAATCTAAAAAAAAAAGTTTTTTACAGAAAATATGACAAACAACATTGTACATAATACTCTGCAATCAGAATAAAAAAATAATCAAAATTGGATGAAAAATAAGCAGGTTTACTAAAAAAGTTTCACTGCGCATGCGCGAATGCAATTAAAATATAATATACATAATGTATTAGCAAAGTACATAGAGCAACTTTTGTGAAAGTCTCAAAATCATAGCTTGAAAATTCTGAAAATTATCGTCGATAGAATAAGCTCAAAATCAGTTGTTCCCAAAAGGAAGCAAAAATATGAGGGGTTGTATCCAAATATAGTAGTACTTGCAATATTGTGTACGCTATCTTGGCACTAATCAACAGATATTTGATACCCCTCATCTTTTTGCTTCTTTTTGGGAACAACGGATTTCGAGCTTATTCTATTGACGATAATTTTCAGATTTTTCAAGCTATGATTTTGAGACTTTCACAAAAGTTGCTCTATATACACTGCTCAAAACAATTAAAGGATATTTGAAGTTTTATATAAAATAAAGATATAAACGAAATTTTTTTTGCCGAAAATAGAAGAAGAGAACCACAAATGCAAATTTTTCTGGTTTTCAAACTGCGGAGTATGCAAATTTTGAGTTCGACGTCAAAAACGTCGCTTCAGCGACAGCGAATGAAATTTGACTTTCAACTGGATAAAAGAGAATGAAGACAAGGATGATCGGCATTCAGTGATTGCTTTGTTTCGATGAGTACGATGTCTCAGCGAAGTCATTTGACAGATTCAGAAGCTTGGAGAATTGTTGGTAGGTTAGAAGGGGGCCAAACTCAAGCCGAAGTAGCGCAAGCCATTGGAGTGTCACAAAGTGTCATTTCTAGGATCTGGAACCGTTTTTTGGAGAGTGGATGTGAAGGCCGAAGACCAGGGGAAGGTCGTAGACGGGCAACAACGCCCAATGAAGATCGGTATTTAGCGTTAACAGCTCGGAGACACAAAAACATGAACGCTACTCTTCTCCAACAACACCTTCGCTCGGCTACAGGCACCACGATTTCAACTCAGACTGTCCGAAACCGGCTCCATGCTGTAGGTCTGTATGCTCGCCGACCGATGGTATGTGTTAGATTAACATCAAGGCATCGTCGCGACCGCAGGGAGTGGGCAACCGAGCATGTCAACTGGAGGAGAAATGAATGGAGCAATATTCTGTTTTCTGACGAGTCCCGTTTTTCTGTGCATCCGGATAATAGGCGTATTTTCATCTGGAGGGGGACAGTGGCAGTAGGAATAATCCTGCGTTCGTGCACGAAAGTGTCAGATTTGGCGGTGGAGGAGTGTTGGTGTATGGTGGCATCTCCATTGACGGGCGCACTGACCTCTACATCATTCGAGATGGAGCTCTGACTGGTCGCCGATATAGGGATGAGATCCTCAGACCTATTGTAGTCCCTTACGCTGTAGCAATCGGAGATAACTTCATTTTAATGGACGATAACTGCAGGCCACATCGTGCAAACCTGGTGGAGGATTTCCTTTTCGAGGAAGGAATCGTTCGAATGGAATGGCCAGCGTGTTCTCCAGACATGAATCCAATCGAGCACGTTTGGGACGCTCTAGGAAGACGAGTTTCTGGCCGCCAACAACCCTCACAAACTCTCCAAGAACTGGAAAGAGCTCTTCTGGAAGAGTGGGGCAGAATACCCCAACTCGTCATTAATAGCCTCATTGAGTCCATGCCTCAAAGGTGTTCAACGTTTCTGGCCGCCCGTGGAAACCATACCCCCTACTGAAAATGATTTTTTTTGAAGAAAACACCTTTTCTTATTCCTTTTCTCATATGCACAAATTGTTTTTTTCCTTTTGTACACAAATGCGCAATAAAATGCATTTTTTTCTGCCAAACATGTGTAATTTATTCTCATATAACCTACTATGTCTGTCGACCATGTATCAATCAGCTAAAAAGTTTCCCAGATACAAAATCCACCTAAAACTGCAATATCCTTTAATTGTTTTGAGCAGTGTACTTAGCTAATACATTATATACATATTATATTTTGATTGCGTTCGCGCATGCGCAGTGGAACATTTTTTAGTGAACATGCTCATTTTTCATCCAATTTTTACTTTTTAATTCTGATTGCAGAGTATTATGTACAATGTCGTTTGTCATATTTTCTGAAAAGAACTTTTTTTTATATTAAGAACTGTGCAAATTATAAGCAAAAAACTAAGCGAAATTTGGGACTGTTTTTATAAAAATCTTAATTTCTCTACGAGTATACATGCTATCCTCATAAAAATGGTCACAGTATATTACAATAAGCCACTTATTAATAATCTCGAGTTTGAACGCCTTTGCTACATTAGTTTTTACAGGGTTATCCAAAAGATATTCGTTCTTTTTCAATTTGTTGACAGTCCCCTATGGGGTTTCGTGAGAAAATCTTCACGGAAATACATAACCTATACTATACTGTTTACACACCTGCAGTTTCAGGTTAATTCCTCATGTATTTTTCTAGACAGTTAACAAAACGTCTAAAATCGCAAGTGACCGGTCACCTTTGGCAATATAGTGTATACCTCGCTTTGATCGATTTAAAACTTGCAATTTCAGAAAGCTTTATTTTGCGATTTCAATTTAAAAACTTACAAAATCTCACATTTTGTGAAATTTTTACCCTTCGGCATTTTTGAAACGAGAGGAAATAATTTTTATACTTTTATAAAAGTGCAATATGATGTGATACAACACAGCCAATCCCGTGTTTCTAAAAAAAATTGCATAAAGTGCTTAAACTTATGAGACCACGTTCCTTCAAGAAAAAAGAAAAATTGAATAAAAATATTTTTTTTTATTTTAACCACCCAAAATAGCTTATTTTATTTTGATTAAATGTAGAGTATTTGTTGTAAATTAGCATAAAATATTTTCTTCTTCAATTATTTTAAACCAGATTTGCAGAGTGCTTAAACTTTTGAGACAGACTATACGTCAAGTGTTTCTGTAGGTATTCGAAAAAAATCGAAAATGTCCGGTGACTTGTCCATACAGTGCATGTAGTGTTTTAGTTTTTGTAAATAAATTATAAATAAATCTCACTACACATTATATATATGAAAGATTTTGCTATGTTCATTACTATCATTCCGTTATAGCAGATAAACCCTACAGTTCCCAAATGCACTCTTTAAGGTGTGGTGCATTTTTTTGCTCCGTAATTCTTGAACAAATTGACCCAGGAAAGTTGAGGCTCGTATGATGGCTTCTTGGGGAATTAAAGAATGTTATTTAATCATTACTTGTTATTATAACTTTTGATTTTATAATTTATCAAATTTTCTTGTGCCTTTTTTTGACTCGAAAAACCTTCTGAGTCCACTGGACTTTCTGACACATAAGAACCTACATCAGTTAAGTCATGCGAAAAAACGCGCAAGCTAATGTTAAGTCTATGGGAAGGTTCTTGCGCGATTTCTCTCTCGCATTTTAATATTTTTAAATGATTTTTTTTGCATAGAATAGCTGAGGTCGATCTCTAACGTTGTTAGTTTTTACTTTTTCGATTTTGGTTCCAGTTTTTTTTTATATAAGGGTACTTTCACTTTCAGAACCTGTTCCAAAATTTAAAATGTCCGCTTATAAAAAAAACTAACCCAAATCTAAAAAACTAACAACGTTAGAGATCGACCTCAGCTATCCTATGCAAAAAAATCATTTAAAAATATTAAAATGCGAGAGTGAAATCGCGCAAAAACCTTCCCATAGACTTAACATTAGCTTGAGCGTTTCTTCGCGTGACTAGCGTAGGCTCTTAATGAAATATACTTGATTCGAACGCTGGACCTCCCATTTTCAAACTGGAGACGTTGCCTCTGTGCTAGTAATCCTTGATTACATCGCCGTCATATTTATGAATTATGCTCTGTCACATTTCTTTGGTGATTTTACCTATAAAATCGGTTGATTAAATGATTTCAACATAAATTTCCTCCTTTTTCTCGTCTTATCACAAATCCATAGTCTGAAATGTCAGATTTAAATATTAACACACTACATTTTGAGCATTAGAATTATGTTTATTTTATATAAACAAAATTAAATGCAATTGAATGACCAAAAAACTGTTTGCGAATTTTATTGATAAAAAATTGTTTAATAGTATTTGAAAGATTTTAAAACTGAAAGTATAAATCTATGTAATTGCAAAAGATCTTATAATTAAGAGAACTTTCAATGATTTGAATACTATTGGGTTGGCAACTAAGTTCCCGCCGTTTTTTAAAATAGTCTTTTTTTTTTCTATCGGAATCTGCATTTGTTTTTTTGATCGAGTTAACTTGTTAAATTTCAGATCATTTTAAAATGGAAAGTCAACTTGGAATGCCAACTGGGTTGGCAACTAAGTTCCGCCATTTATTTCATTATTTTTAAAGTTTATTTTTCATTAAAAATTAACTTATTAATCAATAATATATTCTCCCTTATTGTTTACAACTTCTTTCCAACGTTCAACAAGATTTTCAATACCTCGTTTGTAGAAATCCGCCGGTTTCAACTAGAAAACTTCATCCAACCAAGATCAAAATTCTGCATCATTATTGAACGAAACTCAGCTCAAGGCATTTGAAACAGATCGAAAGAGGTGGAAATCCGTTGGTGCCGAATCGGGAGAGTACGGCGGGTGTGGCAGCACCTCCCAGCCATGCGTTTGAATAGTTTCCTTGGTCATATTGCCGATATGAGGGCAGGCGTTGTCGTTCACCATAACTCCATGCTGCCGATTACGTCTTTTCTGTTGAATAGCCATGTTGAGTCGTTACATCTCTTGAACCACTAGTTCTACATTGACCGTTTGTTACCATTCAAGCAATTCGTAATGTATAATCCCTTCCCAGTCCCACCATACGCACAACATCATTTTAAGCGGTTGAAGATCTTGTTTCACGCACGGTGTCGCTTGTTTACCGGGGCTAAGCCATTCCTTGCACTGCTTCATATTAATGTACAGGCACCATTTTTCTTTTTAGTAACGATTCGGTCAAGAAATTGTTGCTTGTGACCATGAGTTGAGCGGTGATGAGCAAGCAAATCTGTGGAGATTCTGGCTCGTTGATTTTTGTTGTCACTTAAAACCATGCGAAACCCATGCTCCACATTTCTGTACCTTTCACACCGAGTGAAGATACTTCTCTATAGCAGTGTGGAAGAATTCCATTTTCTCTGCCAGTTCCCTTGTCGTTTGACGTGAATTTTCGTGCAAAAGTTGGTTTAATCGCTCTTCACCGAACTCAACTGGACGGCCAGAACGAAGTGCTTCTTTGAGGTTAAAATTTCCATTTTTGAACTTAGCATACCAATCACGAGCTGTTTTTTAAGCTATGGCACTCTCTCAAAACACAGCACAAATGTCGCGAGCAGTTTTTGCGGCCAAATACCCGAAGGTGTTTTTTTTTTTCTTTACAGTTTTTCTACTGGGATTCCGCAGCTAAATTTGACTGATCCCTTATTACGTACATAAATTATTTTAACTTGAAAAACACAAACGACTGACCACTAACAATAATACTAGTGTATTTTATCAATGACAACGTCAAACTAAACACAGAACCATTCAGAACACACAGAACAAAGGCCAAATAAACTGATGAGGGATAGAAACGTTTCCGTTTTTTGACTCCTTAGATAGCCATTTTGAATGTTTTACTGTAAGATATCTCGGTTCACTTTCGATATTTTTGGAATGTTATCATTTTTCCACTCGCCCGTAAAATATATGCCTAGCTCTGAAATAAAATAACAATCATTGATTTTTTTTATAAATATTCAGAGTTGAAATTTTATTATACACATTTTTTAAAGAAAGTCTTCTACACAGAATTATCTTAATCTGAAAATACTGTAAACAACACCAAAAAAAAGTTCTAATTTTATACCCTAATGTAGTTTACGAAAGAGAACAATTGGAGATTAATTTTTAATTTAATGATCACTGATGTATAAAAATCATATAAGTAATACTTTGTATATGAATTGGTTATATTTTTAAATAAGGACAGTTTGAGAAATTTTAGAATATTCTAAGATTATTCACAAATACAGGATACGTTCAGTAATATAGTGCAGAAATTTCATTCAATTAAGTGTGCATAAAACTATTACATGTTTAATTTTGTGCTAAATACAAGATATCGTTTATGAAACTAAAACATTTCAATTGAAATGTTTTTGACATTTAGAACTAAAAATAAATGTATATGAATATTTAATCAGTTAAAATATGATAAATGTATGGTAAAATAAATTTCCTAACGATAGCTCTACCATCAATTATATTTAATGAAAGAAAAATCCGCCACTGTTTTAATTCGTGTAAAGTTCTTCACCTATATGAGGTTTACCTTAAAATAAGGAATAATTTGCATATTAAAGTTGACCTTCAATAGAAACATAAACCTATTATTCCATGTGTAAGTTCCCCATGCCCAAAAGTATGGAAATATACATTTTTATCAATCTTGGAAGATAAGTTAGTGAGACACAAATTATTGAAAGATTAACCAATCAAAGTTAAAGGTAATCGTCCATTATTTAGACCATTATCATTCGAACAGTAATTTATGTAATTAATTAGTTTTAGTTTTATACTTTAAAAAGCCCAAACGTAACGCGTATGCATATTTCTTTATAAATGTTTTTTGTAATTTTAAATAATGCAATTATTTAATTTATAAATAGAAGCTTGATTGCCACCGTTAGAATCCCCATAGTATTCTCCCCTTTCAAATATATTTTCTTTTTAATTCTGAGCATTATTCATTTAATTCCGAGCATAAAATTATCCGTAGTTATGTAATGTTGGTAATTTAAGGCTCCATACTTAACATTAAAGGTGATAATCTCTTTTCTGCTATTTCATGTACGTTAAATATAATTAGAAATTGTCATTTGTATGGATTTTCTGATGCGTTACTATCATTAATATATTATTGTATCTATTATTTTAACACCTATTTAGCCGCAATATCGCACTATTTTCAAAATAAGTTTCTCAATTCTAACATGGTCTCTGAATATAACTGAACTCTTGCTTTACGTGTTTCCGAAAATGGATAATTTTGTGAATTTTTATTGAGGATAAATGAGGTATGACAAATTGAATAAAATAAAGAAATATAGGACGTCGTATTGAAATTTCCAAAGTTTTTATGAATATATGTATACGGGCAATGAAATTTCAAATTACTCAATTGTAAAAAATCATAAACAAGAAACTTAGGTCTAAAACAGCTGTTTCTGAGAATCTGAGTTATAATTGTCGTTCATCTTCTTTCCGTACTGTAAATATATTTATACAATTATTTCCAAACTCATGAATAAACATTTTTAGCTACAGTATATGTTAAGAAAATGTTAGAACTTCCTAGAAAGTTAGATTAATTTGCAAAAAATTTTTTGTACACGATTAAAAATATTTCTAAAAAAAACTTCTCTTTATTGCATTTTACTGTATTGTATAAAGCTGAATCTCCAAATTCTTGACGAACATTGTAAATCAAAGAACTCTATTTTAATTCAGTTAGTAGAAGTACATGCGTATAGTTTTAAATACTTCAAATGCGACATATAGTAACTGTTTCAGCTTTATGAATTATGTTGGAACAAGGCTATATTTTTATACAGCAACTCACAATTTAGTCTAAATAAAAAACCTTTCTGAAACGAAAGTATAGAATACTACTATATTTCAAAATGTGTGCATTTTGAATAAATTTTTTGTAAAAAAAATATTTTTAAGTTACTAAGACGTACTTTAAGTAAAAGTTACTTTTAGTTGTAAACTAATATTTATGAATACAAAATTCTTAAATTAGTATCATAATTACATAGCTTTATTAATCACAATTTTGTATCTGAAAATTTCAAATTAATAATTTATGCACACAGCTTTACTAAGTATATTTTAAATATGTTTTATGCCCCCCAAAACATGCTGTGTTATAAATTAATATTTGTGGATATAATTAGTCTGAAAATCTGAATTCTTCAAGATTACGATTACTCATAAATTGTTGTATATAAATGTAAAATGTATCAATTAATATAATATTGTGTATATATCGGCATAGCATTGAACTGATAGTTGACGTTTGAAAAGTTCGCTTATATTATTACTGGGATATCATGCCTAACAACCTATAATGTAAATGTAGATCCAACATTAAAGACTAAAGAAAGCACTGCTTCACACATTATCCAACCAGTGAAAGTCGTCTGAAGACATCTGGCTTAAATGTCTGTTAATAATTTGTTACAAAACTCTGTAGAAAGAATTTTTTCGTCTTCAAGATTACGATTAATCATAAATTGTTGTATTGTATCAATTCATATAATGTGTATATATCGAAATCCTTTAAAAACAAGTTTTAATAATTTTATACTATACCTTTTCTAGAAATAATATTGATATTTAATGTCCTCAAAGTTATGTGTTTATAAATCAGCCTTTGAGTATTTAATATATTTGATAAACAAATATCAGTACTTATGAAAAGTTCATTTATATAAGTAAAACTTCTTTAAAATCCTTCTTACCTAATGAAATATTCTTTACTGTAATGCAAGATCTTAAACACTAAATGTACAAAAACCTGGTCATTTTACCGGTACTAAATGGAAATATTTAGATTCAAAGCAGAATTTTTTGCATAAAATGAAATATAAATTGCACAGAAATAAGTTAAATAAGAGTTAAATATTTTAAATACAAATTCTGGTGTGAAAGATCTCTTTATAAAACTTCCCAGTATGTTTACTGATAACTATAAAAAGTTCTAAATTATCAAATCAGAATGTATGTATCGACAAAATTTAGATTAAAAACGTATTAAATTCAAGTATATTTGTTAAGTACTAAAATGTAGAAAGATCTTTCTCGTTAATAACATTTTTAATTGTAAATTAAAATTAATAAATGAAAAGTTGCTAAATTTATATTCTAAATCAATTTATGATTGAAATTTAAAAGAAACAAAATTTTTAATGTTTGATGTGCACGGATTTATTAAGCAACAATATTTCAAAATAAGATCTTCCTAATGCACAAAATTATTTAATTATAATACAATTTTCTATATAAATTAATAAAACACTTTATTTAAATAGAAATGTTAATTAACAAGATTATTGGGTGTACGCATCTTTTATTAAGCAACACCTAGAAGAAAGATCTTTCTCGTCCACAATTTTCAAATATTGTTTAAATAAAATTAAGAAAAATTCCAAATTTATGTTGATGATAAAACGGATGCGTGAAAATTTTAAAACACTATTTAAAATATGTGGATATAACGCTAAATGAAGTAACAAAATGTCGAAGGAAGATCTTTATCGCCAACAAAATTAGTTTCCTTAGATTTATGAAGTTTTCTAAATTTGTATTGATAAAAAATATGAAAATTTGAGTAACAGTTATTAATATTTTATGTATAAAACTGTATTAAGAGATGCTTTGAAGAAATATTTCTCATCCACAATAATTTATTAATTATAATTGTAATACTTTCTAAATTTATAACTATGAGATGAAATGTTTAAGAAATGTTTATTTAAATGATTATATAAATATTTATTTAAATGATTATATAAATATTTATTTAAATGATTATATAAATATTTATTTAAATATAAAAATGAATAAAAAAAAATTAATATAATTAAATATATAAAAATTAATTTTTTATAAAAATATTTATTTAAATATACAGCTTTATTAAGCTAATATTTTGAAGAAAGATATTTCTTGTCTACATAATTAGATTTTGTTTAAATTATAATTTATGAAATTATTTAAATAATGAAAAATTATCTAAATAAAAATTTCAAAGAACATCAGTTTACATATTTCATTATAAATATGATCGATGATATACGAAAGGAAGATCCTTTTTCAACCAAAAAATTATCTTGTTTAAATTTACGAAGTTTTCTCAATTTGTAGACTTGCTTTATGTAAATGGGAAATAAAGTTAAATATTTCATGTATGAAGTTTTATTAAACCATGTTTCGAAGAAGGGTCTTTCTCATCCATAAAGTAATTTACTTAAATTGTAATTGTAATTTTTTTCTAACTTTATACCAAGAAAAGTATTTGTAAGTAATTTTAAGAAACAAATTTTCAGTATTTCCATGGAGCGAAGCATAGAAGAACCTTTATTAAGCAGTGTTTTGTAGAAAGTTCTTTCTCGTCCACAAAATACTTTTGTTTAAATTATAGTTCATGATATTTTTTTAATTGATAAAATAAATTATGTAAATGAAATTTGTAAGAATTATTTTTTAAATATTTATTTATTAATCAATAATATTTCGAGAAAAGATCTTTCTGGTCTACAAAATTATTTTTTGTCTAAATTATGATTTATAGAATTTTCTAAATTTATATTGCTAAAATTTTTTGTAGGATGAAAATATAGGAAACAAATTTTACATTATATATATTTATGTATCAGAGCCTTATAAAGAAATATTTTAAGAAAGATCTTTTGTCTTCGATAAAATTGTTTATATTATAATGTAATTTACTAAATTTATTTTAATAAAATAATTTACATAAATTAAAAATAAAAACTATAAATAGTTCATGTACTATATAGTTTTATTAAGAGTTGTTTCGAAGAAAGAGCTTTCTCGTCTACATAATTAGATTTTGTTTAAATTATAATTTATGAAATCTAAATTTTTATTGAAAAATAAATTATCTAAATAAAATTTTTAAGGGATATATGTTTAAAAAAATTCATATACTGCTGTTTAAAATAATAAAATTACGAGAAAAGATCAAAATCGTCCACAGAAGTTATATTTGTTTAGAGATTTATTAAACAATTTGAAAGATATACATTTCGTGTACAAAATTATTTTTCCTTTAAATCAAAATTGATGTAGTTTTCCAAATTTATGTTGATAAAATGATTTATGTAAAAAATGTTTTAAGATGCAAAATTTTAAATACTTCATGTACATCCCTTTATTAAGAAACAATATAACGAAGAAAGATGTTCCCTGTTCACGAAATTGTATATTGTTTACATTTAAGAATTTTTAAATTTATATTGATAAATTACGTAAATAAAAATTTGAAACTAAATTTTAAATATTTGATTATAGAGCTTTATTAAGCAATAACATTTCGAAGGAACATCTTCCTCATCCACAAATTTACATTGTTTAAATATATGAAATTTTCTAAAATGATATCCGTAAAATATTTTTTATAAATAATTTAAGAAAGAAAATGATAAATATTTGATGTGCACAGCTTTATTAAACAAAGATACTTTGAAGAAAGAACTTTCTTGTCCACTAAATTATTTTTTATTTAAAGTATAATTTTTCCAAGATTTGTAATAGTAAAATAATTTATGTATAATTAAATTTGAAGAATTAAAATTATAAATATTTGATGTGCACATCTTTATTAAACAATATTTCCAAGAAATATTTTTCTTATCTACAAAATTTGTATTTTTACTCGTAATAAAATTTCTGTATTTTACAAACTTATGTGAATGAAAATTTTAAGATATCTTGTAAATTAAAATATAAATGTAAATATTTGGTGTATACAACTTTATTAAGCAATATATTCGAAAAAAGTCTCTCTCTCTATTTTTAAATTTATCTAAATTTTCTAAATTTATAGTGATAAAATAAATTCTGCAAAAAAAAAAAAAAAAATATTAATATAATTGACTATAAAATTTTAATAAGCAATAACATTTTGAAGAAAGATTTTTCTCGTCCAGAATTTTTTTTTTCTAAGTTTTTTAAAAATTACATTGATAAAATATTTCATGTAAATTTATAAATATTTCATGTATTAATCCTATTCATTACATTAACCCTTTGATTACTGGTCAGGACATATGTCCCAATGGACTATTTATTTTATTCATATCACTTTTTAAAAGATTCTCTGGCATACACTTATATTAGGATATTTGCAAGAGAAATTTACCACAGATTTTTTTTTTTTTTTTTTTGTCAATTATGGTACGTTTTATTATAAAAAGTCGTTTCACGTGACCCGTAATCAAAGAATTGAGCAATGTTTTGAAAAATGTTTTCTATCAAAAAAAATAATTTACTTAAAATTTAAATTTATATCCATAGAATAATTGAGGGGCCCTCTGCAATAACAAGGCAAGTGGAGTTACCTTGATTGTCAATTTTCAGATTTATGTAATGTATTATTCTGGATATAAGGAAATATAAATGTTATGATCATAAGCAAAGAAAAGATGCTAGAAAACTTTTCTTAATAGAAATATATGCGAATAAGTATTCCAAATTAAAATGTAAGTAAATTTAAAAGCTTTGTAGCTGAAAACTCAACTCCACTTGTCTTGTTATTGCAGAGGGCTCATCAATTATATTAATGAAATATTGCTAATATTTCATTAATAAATATATATAACCTAATTTTAAATATTTGATAATGCAGCTTTATTACGTTATAATATTTTGAAAAAAAAAATCTTCTCACTACATAGTTATATGATGTTAATATTGGAATTTATGAAATTTTTTGAATTCATATTGATAAAATAAATTAGGTATATAAAAAAAAAAATCAGGGACAAAAGTTTTTAATATTTCATTTTAGAGCATTATTAAATATTTCCGAGAATGATCTTTCTTGTCCACAAAACATTTTGTCAATTTATGAAGTTTTCTAAATTATTTATGTAATTGACATTTTTAAGAAGCAAAATTTTAAGTATTTGATACACACAGCTTTATTAAGAAGTGTTTTGAAGAAAGATCTTTCTCCTCCACAAATGTTTATTTAAAATATAATTCATAATTTTTTTTAAGTTGTTACAATAATTTATGTAATTGAAAATTATAAGTTAAAAAAAAAACAACAAAAAAAAAAAAACTGATGTTGCAACTGTATTCAGCAATATATCGGGAAGAGATAATTCTTGTTCAAAAAATTATTTTTTGTTTTAAATCATAATTTTTAAAATTTTCTAAATTATATATTGTTAAAAAAATGTATGCAAGATGAAAATTTTAAACAAAATTTTGATTATTTGATTTGTAGATATTTTATTAAACAATACTTCAACTTGAAGGACTTTCTAGTCTACAAAAGTATAATTTGTTTAAATTTATGAAGTGTTATAAATTTATTTTGATGAAATATTTTATGTAAATGAAATTTTAATTATCAATTTTTCATGTATGCAGCTTTAAGCAATATCTGAAAGCTATGTCTCTGCATAATTTTATTTTGTTTAAATTATAATTAAAGAAATTTTCAAATTTATATTGCTAAAATTTATGTAAATGAGTTTTAAGAAATAAAATTATACGTACTTGATGTATACAGCTTTATAAAGCAATACTAAATCAAAGAAATGTCTTTGAGCGCAACAAAATGGCATTTTGTGTGACATGAAATTCATGAAATGTTTTAAATTGGTAAAATATTTTATGTAAATGAGACTTTTAAGAGATTTATTTTTAAATGTTTCATGAATATATATTAAGCAGTGTAACAAGAAAATGTATTTTTCGTACACACATTTGTTTAAATAATTTAAAATTTAAAAATTGATAAAATATTAAAAATATTAAAAATATTTTATTAAATATAATTTTAAGAAACAACATTTTTAAGAAAGATCTTTCTCGTCCACAAAAATATTTACTAAAGTTAGAATTGTAAAATTTCTAAATTAAGATTGATAAAATATTTATACAAGACCAAAAATTTAAGAAGCAAATTTCAAGTATTGGATTAGACTTTATTACGCTATAATATTTTGAAAAAATATCCTTTCACGTCTACATAATATTTTATTTAAATTTGATTGTTTTAAAATTTATATTAATAAAATTTATGTAAATATTTTAAAGTACAAAATTTATATTATTATTTGTACAGATTTATTAAACATATCGAAGAAAGATCTTTTTTGTCCATAAACTTATACATTCTTTAATTTTTTAAATATTTTTTTTACATTTTATATTGATAAAATAGATTATGTAAATGAAAATTTTTGAGACAAAATTTAACCGTATGAGTATAGAGCTTTTTAACCTCTTCGTGACTGTTGGAACGTATAATACGTGTCGTGACGTATTGGCTGCGAAAAATTTCTTGAATTTGAACACCACTTTTTTAAGCTTTATTATTTATTTATGCAGTTTTATTAATTTATATTGATAAAATTTATATATGATGCATGTACCTTTCATTAAGCCACATTCTTTAAAAAATATATTGCTTGTCCAAATTTAATTTTAATTTATGAGATTTTCTAAATTCATATTGATAAAATAATTTATGTAAATGAAAATATTAAGAAACAAAATTTTTAATTTTTGTATACGCCTGTACCAAGTAATATTTCGAAGAAAGTTCTTTCTTAACCACAAACTTATTTGTTA
Source organism: Maratus michaelseni (assembly GCA_963931845.1). Lineage (NCBI taxonomy): Eukaryota > Metazoa > Arthropoda > Arachnida > Araneae > Salticidae > Maratus > Maratus michaelseni. The sequence goes on from OZ007599.1 coordinate 131,876,881, forward strand.
CTTAAACTATAATTGATGTTTTTAAAATTTGTAAGTTTATATTGTTAATATGTATTTGAAAACATATTAATAATATATACAATATATGATCTCAATATATAAAAATTTAGATCAAAATTTTAAATATTCGATGTACATTGCGAGAATGTTTTGTGAAAAGATCTTTCTCAGCTACTTATTTAAAAAACAAAAACAAAAAAAAAATTAGAAAATAATTACTGTAAAATACACTAGCATCATAATCTATCATAGTTTTGTAGATAGTATTGTACATTTTAGTATTTTATATGAAAAATTTGGTATGCATTTAATCTTTATAGATGGATCTCCTTTACACAATATTATGCTCTATTTCTGAAAAAGGTCTCGTGGTTTCTTTGTTGCCCACAAAAATTACTGTAATGTATACTAATACTGTAAACTAGACTTCTTTTCTTTCTTTTTAGGTAGTAGCTGGTAAAATATACAAATAAAAAAAAATGTATTTCTGAATAAAATTTTTTAATAGTGAAATATATAGTACTAGAAAGCTATTGCTGTATATTTTACTATTTCATATATATAAAACTTAAAGCTTTTGATATTTATAGGGTATCTTTTCAAAATTTGTTTTATTTATAATGTATATCTTATTGTGAAAAGCATTGTTTTGTATCTAGTACTATACATTTAATTTTGTATATAAACTTTGTTAAGCATCAAAACTTTATATGGATATCTTGTCCCCAAATTTATGCCTTATTTCTAATGTACTCATATGAATATAAAACTTTATACCCTAATATATATTTTGTACATTAAGCATTTTACAACTTTTTATGTATTTATAACTTTAAGCATTAAAATTTTGTAGATAGATCTCTCGTCGATAAAATTATCCTTTATTTATTATACTTATCTGTTATTGTAAAGTAGCATTGTTTTGTCTAATACTGTAAATTTTATTTTGTATATATACTTTGATAAGCTTAAAAACTTTATGGATGGATATAGTGTCCACAAATTTATGCTTTATTTCTAATGAATTTGTATCAATATAAAATATTTAACTTGATATGATAATGTATATATATATTATACATTAAACATTTTACTGTTTTTATATATAACATTTTGTTAAGCATTAAAACTTTACTGTAAAGTATACTAATATTGTAAACTAGCATTGTTTTAAGTAGTATTTTGAATTTTACTATTTTGAATATAAAACTACTTAAAGCATCAAAAGTTTGTAGGTGTGTATCTTGTCCACAAATTTATGCTTTATATCTGAAGTATGTATTCATATATATCACTTTTTCTATTTACTTAATAATCATACAATTAACTAATATTGTAAACTAGTATTGTTTTGTAATCGCGTGTTGTACATTATATTCTTTTGTGCATAAAACTCTAGCTGGAAACTTTGTAGCTAGATCTCTTTTCTACGAAATTTATGCTTTATTTATAACATTGTTTTTTATTGTTTACAAAATAATTACTGTAATGTATACTTACTATATTGTAAGCTAGCATTGTTTAATAGTTAGTACTATACAGTATACTATTTCATATATGAAACTGCACTAAGCATTAAACTTTGTAGATATCCTATCCGCAAATTTCTTTATTTCTAAAATATATACAAATTTATGCTTAATACAATATTTATGCTTTATTTACAATGTATACAAATTTATGCTTTATTTATATTGTAAAGTATACTGTCACTGTAAAGTAGCATTGTTGAGTTAACAAGCCAGTACTCGGGGCTATTAACCGAGCGTGGTTCTTTGAACCCTTTTACTTATTTTTTATTTTTTTTTTTGTATGTTTTACATAATGAAGGTAATCAGTTACCCTTGAAACGGCCGTATGTGGTTTTAATGATGGGATACTTGGAATTTGTGTGTTCAAACGTTATTAACCTTTATCTTATATCTCTGTACCCATACACAAAGTGAACATTTTCTGACTAGCATTGTTTTGTATATAGTACTGTTTAATATACTAATTTTGTAAACTAGCATTGTTTAATAGCTAGTACTGTACAGTATAATATTTCATATATGAAACTGCACTAAGCATTAAACTTTGTAGATATCTTATTCACAAATTTCTCCTTTATTTCTAATATTTATACAAATTTATGCTTTAATACAATAATTATGCTTTATTTATTATGTATACAAATTTATGCTTTATTTATTATGTATACAAATTTATGCTTTATTTATTATGTATACAAATTTATGCTTTATTTATTATGTATACAAATTTATGCTTTATTTATTATGTATACAAATTTATGCTTTATTTATTATGTATACAAATTTATGCATTATTTATATTGTAAAGTAGACTGTTACTTACTGTAAAGTAGCAATGTTGAGTTCACAAGCCAGTACTCGGGGCTATAGCCGAGCGTGGTTCTTTGAACCCTTTTTATTTTTTTATTTTTGTGTGTGTGTGTTTTACACTGATGAAAGTAATACTTGAAGGTGGTCCTTGAAACGGCCGTATGTGGTTTTAATGATGGGATATTTTGAATTTGTGTGTTTTAACGTTGTTAACCTTCATCTTATGCCTCTGTACTCGCACAAAATGAAAATTTTCTGGCTAGCATTTGTATACAGTACTGATTTAATATACTAATTTTGTAAGCTAGCATTGTTTAATAGCTAGTACTACTGTACAGTATAATATTTCATATATGAAACTGCACTAAGCATTAAACATTGTAGATATATTATTCAAATAATAGATACAGTACAAATTTATGCCTTAATACTATATTTTATTTATAATGTATACAAAATTATGCTTTATTTATATTGTAAAGTATACTATTACTGTAAAGTAGCATTGTTAAGTTCACAAGCCAGTACTCGGGGCTATAGCCGAGCGTGGTTCTTTGAACCCTTTTATTAATATTTTTTGTGTGTGTTTTGCAAAATGAATGTGATCCGAGATATCCTTGAAAAGGCCGTATGTGGTTTTAATGATGGGATATTTTGAATTTGTGTGTTTTAACGTTGTTAACCTTTCTTATGTCTCTGTACTCGCACAAAACGAAAATTTTCTGGCTAGCATTTGTATATAGTACTGTTTAATATATTTATTTTGTAAGCTAGCATTGTTTAATAGCTAGTACTGTACAGTATATTATTTCATATATGAAACTGCGCTAAGCTTTAAACTTTATAGGTATCTTATTCACAAATTTCTCCTTTATTTATAATATATATATAGTACAAATTTATGCTTTCATACAATATTTATGCTTTATTTATAATGTATACAAATTTATGCTTTATTTATAATGTATACAAATTTATGCTTTATTTATAATGTAGAAATTTATGCTTTATTTACAATGTATACAAATTTGATTTATTTATTGTAAAGTATACTGTTACTGTGAAGTAGCATTGTTGAGTTCACAAGCCATAGTACTCGAGGCTATAGCCAAGCGTGGTTCTTTGAAACCTTTTATTTATTTTAGTGTGTGTGTGTTTTACACTGATGGTGATCCGAGTTATCTTGAAACGGCCGTATGTGGTTTTAATGATGGGATATTTTGAATCTGTGTGTTTTAATGTTGTTAACCTTTTGTCTCTGTACCCACGCAAAGTGAATTTTCTCTAGCATTTGTATATAGTACTGTTTAATATACTAATTTTGTAAGCTATCATTGTTTAATTGCTAGTGCTGTTCAGTAAACTATTTCATATATGAAACTGCACTAAGCATTAAACTTTGTAGATATCTTATTCACAAATTTCTCCTTTACTTATAATAAAAATTATGCTTTCATACAATATTTATGCTTTATTTATAATGTATACAAATTTATGTGTTATTTATACTGTAAGGTATACTGTTACTGTAAAGTAGCATTGTTGAGTTCACAAGCCAGTACTCGGGGCTATAGCCGAGCTTGGTTCTTTTAAACCTTTTTATTTTAGAGTGTGTGTGTGTGTGTGTGTTTTTTACACTGGAGGTGATCTGAGTTATCCTTGAAACGACCGTATGTGGTGTTAATGATGGGATATTTTGAATTTGTGTATTTTTACTCTTCTTAACCTTCTATCTTATGTTTCTGTACCAACACAAAGTGAAAATTTTCTAGCTAGCATTATTTTGTATATAGTACTGTTTAATATCCTAAGTTTGTATATAAAACATTTTTAAGAACTAAACATCTGCTGATGGCTATATTTTTAACAAAAAATATTTGTTTTTAAAAGCATTTATGATTTGTTTCTTCATTGTCCACAAAATAATTACTGTGAAGTATACTAATATTGTAAGCCAACACTGCGTTGCAGTTGTACATTTTACCATTTCATATATAAAATTATTTTAAGCATTGAATCTTTGTAGATATCATGTCTTCAAAATTGTTTTATTTCTAATGTATCTGTATGAATATAACTTTAACTTCTTATTCTATTATACATTTTGTATACGAATTATTTTAATATTTTGCTATTTTACTAATCTTTGATAAGCTTTAAAGATAGGTAGACTTTCATAGATGGACTTTTGATTTTGTCATCTTTTTTTAGTTTTAGAAAAATATTTTAGATGTATAGTCATTGATAATATCAAGTATAGTTTTTATTCACTATTTAAGTGTTGCAAATAATGTTATATGTACACTAAATTATGACTTGTATAATATTGTGGAATTGTTATTGTAATGTAATTGATAAAGCTAAAACAAATGTTTAACATTTGACGTTTTTAATGCTTAATGTATGAGTACAGGTATTTGAATTAACTGAACTTATGCAACTAGTCTTCAATGATTTTGAATATTAAAGTTGAGATCCATAAATTTTACGATATTATTTCAAGATTTAAGTAAACATTTTGAAATAGTTTAATTCAATATTAAAGTTTAAAAACATGCCTTTCAAATAGTATAAATTACGATTTGCTGTATAAAATTGCTGCATTGAAGTTCTAATATAATTTATTGGGTTTTCCGAAAAGTTAGTGCTGGTTGGGAAAATCAATTCTTACTGAAAAATTCTGCCCTTTGATTCCGATATCTAATGTCTAATAATTAAATGATAGAATTTTCCGGTTCGAATTAATTTTCCCAGCCGGCACGAACTTCCCGGACATCCCAATATAAAGCTCAAACAAGTTGTTTAGCAATTAATGAATTTTAACATTAATGTACATCCATTTAAAAATTTGAATTATTAGATTATGAACATCCAGCATCACTGAACACGATAAAGTTTATAGAGATGCAGCTTTATTTAGTACAATAAAATGAAATACAGTAAATAATTTATAGAAATATATTTTTCTCGCACACAAAACTAAATTATTTTTTTAACATATGGTATTTTCGTAGAAATGTCCAAATGTGGTCTTAATTTTTTTTTTTTTTGTTGCTAAAATATTTAAAATGTTAATAGAATTTAGAAATGATTATATAAACATACTTTTGTTAGCTGAATTTATTTTAAAGCAGTTGTTGGTTTAGGATGCTTGTAAAACATTTTTAAATAGAACATTTACACAAAAGCACTATTTTATAGAGAATGTTTACAAAATTTGCGTAATGTAGTGGTTAATTCTGCATCCTAAAATAGTATGCATGCTAATGTATAAAGAATTGAAAGCATTGTCCATGTACTAAAATAAGACAAACTTGTTTTAAAATAAACTGATAAATATTGATTTGGAATGGTCATACAATATTTTTAAATCTACATATTTTTATTTAACATTACAGTTTCAGCGAAAAATGTTACATGTATATAAAAATAGGAATTAATGACATACACTATAGTAGGATTTCGGCTTAACGGTTAGTAACTATTCCCTGAATATCGTCGTTAAATCGGAAACGACACCAGAAGTCAAAACTGCATAAAAAGGTGGTTATTAAAAAATCATTTTGTAATTGGTATTTATTTGGGCTTTATTACATTTGAGTTTTTTATTTCATTAAAGATATATCAATTTATAGACAATTTTTTTGCCTTTTCATTAAACGTATATCCCGTCTGACCTGACAGACTCGTGTGATATCATACCTTTTGAACATACTTATAATCTTGTAAACAGCTTATCAGTTTTTCGTTCGTTCAACAGATAAGTAATAGAGAGGAAAAAGTAATTTTTCTGCTTAATTAAAAGCCATTTAAAATATTTTAAAATTCAAAATGTATCGTTAGAGAGAACTCGTTAAAATGACGATCTAAAATAGAAATGAATATCTATGAATCCGAACGATCCAAATTTTTGGTAAATTGAGAAACTGGCTAAATCTGGTAATGTGAAATCGGGATTATAGTGCTTTTTTTAAATCAAATTTATTGATCTTGTATCCCAATGTGAGGCTGCAAATGTATTCTTTAATTATAAACGGAGATAAAAATGAATGAATAATGTGATATAATTTTATATACTTATTCGAGAAGAATTTATTGAAAATCAATGATTGTTTAAGATTTAAATGCTCACTGAATATTTTGAAATGCAGTTTATTCAGCATTAAATTTGTATACACTGTTTTCCGCCACCTTCCATCTCTAAAAAAACCATTTTTCTACATTCTTAAGCATTAAATATGTAGTACTTAGAGCTGCGTAAATTCTTTTAACAAAATAAACCTGTGCCCCGTTACACCTTTTTAAAAAATAATGTGGTAATAAACGGTGTGCAGTGTGAATTAATTTTTTTAATTTGACAATTTTTTTTCCAAACTTATCTCAATGCAGATTTATTTTATTTTTCGAAAAGTATTTTTTTAACCTTTTGTGGCCAAATTTTAAAACAGTTGAATTTTTTTACTCTGAATTTAAAATGCATTTTCACGTTATTAAAAATATAAAGAACTTTAAAATAATTAATTAAATTATTACGTGTTAAAAATATTAGATATAGAAAATAGAATTTAAAATAGAATACTTCAAAAGAATTAAGTCACATTTAAATTATATAACTTCAATTTTATATCTTTCAAATATTATTAAACAATTATTTTTCAAAAAAATTCGCAAACCTTTTTTGTCATTCTATTGCATTTAATATTGTTTGTATAAAACAATCATAATTCTAATGTTCGAATTTTCTTAACATTTAAATCGAACCATTCAGATTTTGGATTGGACAAAAGACAGGAAGATTGAGCAAATTTATGTTGGAATTTCTAGATAGTGCAGGTCTGAGCAACTGTTTTGCTTGAAAATCTTTTGACACCACAATTTCTAAAATGTGTATTTAATCGGAAAGCTTCTGTCATATTTAATGACAAATCTCAATGATAAAATCTAATGGCAAATCTCAATGATCAAATTTAATGACATTTAAGTATAACTACCTTATTAAAAGGCAAATTAAACTGTCTTAAAATAATGGTAGTTTATTGATCCGTGGGACAGTGGTTGTGTACCCCTAAGAGGCAAAAATCTAAAACCTACGAAAATTACATTGTAATTAAATTTTGTGATAAATGTATTTGTATTGGTTTTAAATGAATCTAGACAAATCGCCGGAAAAGAAATCCAAAATGTTTAAGCATAATTTAGTCATAACTTCTTAACTTTTGTCATTCCACCACACATATACGCATGTTTTTCAATGTAAGTGTGTCAAACAAAGAAAATCTTAGACTATACAGAGATGTAGGCAGTTATTAAAAATATATACCGGGACCATAGCCAAATTCTAAGCTTTTTATTTACCACTAAATGTGAATCGTAAATTTTGCCAAAATTTTAATGGTGAAAATCTGCGATTAAATAAGGCAGAAATATCTGTTAAGCTTTGTGGTAACAAAAAAGCACCAGCTATTCGAGACACACAATTTAGTACCTTTAAACTACTGTGCACTTCAGGAATTTATATTCAGCAATTTGGGATTCATACCAGAAATTCCGAACAGTGATTTTTCAGGTTAACCCATTAACGACAGATGTTTCGTGATTACATAATGTAAAATTTCGTTCGGAATTTCAGATGTGGATTCAAAATTTATGAATAAAAAAGAAGTCCATGAAATGAACGTATATCTGTTAATGCTACAATTAGGATAAGCTGTGCAGCATTGTAAAATGTTCATGAATATGGTCAGATTACAATTAAACTGAATATCAGTATTTCTAAAATGAATGTAGTGAAACCTTGCTCTATATCTTGGAAACACTCCAGTTGATTTCACATGTTTCGTTTCATATTCATAGCATAATCCCAAAAACTTTAATAAAGGGAGTTCTCTATGTGTTATTGTCATTATTAATTAAAATTTCCGATATAAAATATGTTCAACTTGAAAAAACGCGAAGATGAGCAGCTATTCACAATAACATTTCAATTAATTGCTATAAAATCCATCAAAACAATTTTTAATTTTACTTTCCGAACACACAGTGTAAGGAAAGCGCTATTTTCACGATTTGTGTGTGTGTGGATGAACACGATGACTCCCAAATGGTACTTCCGCGATTGAGCTCCCATTTGGCGAATATATTAAACAACACTGTCACAAAAACTGTATAGATTTTCGTAAAAATAGACTGACTGATTAAATATTTAATCCATTTTCAAACCACTTTGCGACAGATTCTGTAGGTAAAATCACCAAAAAAATGTGACAGAGCACAATTAATAGGCGGCCATGCAATTAAGCATTTGTAACTCACAAGTAAAGGTACAATGGCCGGAAACTCTTTGAATTTCCACACTTGCCTGTGGTGGCGAATTTCGATTTTTATAGCTCATTCGATTCGTCTCATCGAGCGTAGTAATTTTATACCTCGCATATCGGCTATTGAGTTTTTATAATGACAGGGGGACGGGTCAAAGTTCAAAATTTCGTTCAGTGAAAAACAGATATTTTTAAAGAAATAATTGCGATTTAAGTTTACTATTTAATTTTACAGTGCCATACATTGCCACTAACTACTATAAGTTCATTCCTATGTTCAAGTATGGATTCGCCAAAGGAGGATACATTGATAAAGACTAAAACTACGTCACCCCTACAGACTACTGTTTTAAAATTCCAGAAAGAAAGCTGAGCTGTTTTGAATGCGTCGTCGAGTCAGCTGAAGCCTTTGCTCGTTGTGCGCACTGTGAGAAATATTTGTTTTACTCTCTTCGGAATGAACAATGTGTCAAAAAATTACTATCATCAATGCATGTCAGTGTAAGAATCATAAATAAATTTAAATTTTACTTATTTCTTTGACGGCAACTGCAACTGGTTTTCAATGAACGAATTTTTAAAGTTTGACCCGGCCCCCTGTCATTATCAAAACTCAATAGCCGATATGCGAGGTAGCAAATTACTTAGATTGATGAGACGAATCGAATGAGCTATAAAAATCTAAATTCGCCGCCACAAACTACCTTTACTTGTCAGAGGCAACGTCTCCAGTTTCAAAACGGAGCTCCAACGATCGAATCAAGCAGATTCCAATGCCTTTTTAGCACTTTCCAACCTAGTTGAAAAGTGCTTATGACTTCGGTTTGTCTGGCCGTCTGTCCGTGCTCTAACCCCCGTAAATATGCTCGGATTGCTCTGCAATTTTTATATGTTATTGTCGTTATCTATAGCATGTTCCCTATTGCAACGGAAGTGTGTAGCACTTAGAGTTTTTTTACAGGGACACTCAAAAGAATTCCGTTACATTGCGGTCTATGGGGAAAAATCATTTGTGGTTTATTTTAATGAGTTTCAAATACATTGTAATTGCTATATACCACTAAGGTACATTACAAGAAGCTTAATATAGAATAGAGTGTGCATAGCACTCATAGTTATTTTACAGGGACAGTCCAAAGAATTCCGTTACATTACGTCTATGGAGAAAAATCATTTGCGGTTTAATTAAATAATGTTTCACTATTTTAAACGCATTGAAATTTATATGTATCACTAAGGTGCATTAGAAGAAGCTTAATATGGAATAGGGTGTGCATACCACTTATAGTTACTATACAGGGACAGTCAAAAGAATTCCGTTACATTACGTCTATGGAGAAAAATCGTCTGCGGTTTATTTAAATAATGTTTCACTATTTTAAACGCATTGAAATTTATATATGTTACTAAGGTGCATTACAAGAGGCTTACTACAGAATAGTGTGTGTATAGCAGTCATCGTTCATTTACAGGGACATACAAAAGAATTCTCTACTGTCTGTTAACAATTCCTGGCGTTTTAAGTTGCTGAACGCGATTTTCAATTGAACTCACTTTTTGTCTATTACTGGGTGTGTATAAATTCTGTATTTCATATACAGGGTAGCACAAAAGTTCGAGAACACATTTCTGTTTATTGACAGAAACTCCAGAAGGAGAATTTTAAACTGTGCTACGCGTTTCCTAACTAAACTAAAATTTATCATCCTATATAGTATATATACAAATCTATAGATCATATACAGGGTTGAATAAAAGTACTCGGATACTTTTCCGAATATTGTATCTGTTCGGAATTCCTGAAATTATGTTTTTAAATATGTTATGCGTTTTCCAAATTGTTTACTTAGATGTTATCTTTTAGCTTATTAAACGGTATGTTTTGTAAAATTATTTTGGAAGCGTTGGAAAGTGCTACATAATCTATGCTTGGCGCATGATTTTTCGTTCTTGTTACTTTTTGGTGTGGATACACATTATTGGCATACGTAAATAATTATCAATTCAGTATAAACTTGTTTGATTTTCATAAATATGGTTTAATGAAGTACTGTTTTATAATAAGTCAGTTGTAACCTGATTTGACTATAAACCTGTTTTATTCTTCAACAAATCGTATATATTTATGCTGTAATGTGAAATTGTAAAATGGTGGTATAAGCATTAAAAGAATCATTTCTAACGCAAGCTGTTAGTGGATTTGGTCTGCCTCTCGGCATTGCATGATCACTCTAAAGTGTAAGCTGAGTTCCCGAGATTGTTCTTTTGGTTCCTTTTGACTTTTTGAACACTTAAATCTGTGTTAGGTAAGTCCAGTGGAGTCACTAGATCTTTTCAATTGCTTTGTTATTTAGCATCCAAATAAAACAAGGAATTTGTTTTGTTTAGTTGTTACAGTACCACACACGGCACCAATAATTTCTTGACAATTTTCATGCATGAGGATTAAAATTAGTATACTAATGATTAATCGTGAAAAAATTTATACTCATCGTTTACATATCATGTTAGACATAAAACTTCAACATCAAACTATTGCAAGTCAAAGAGCACGAGGAAATTTGGTAAATTTTAAAAGCATAGTTATAATAACATGTGATGATTAAACATCTTCCTTAGCTCCCCAAGAAGCCAACAGATGAGCCTAATTTTTTTCAAGAATTAAGGTACAAAAAAGGTGCACTTTGAAGAGTGCACCTTCTTTGCACTCATCAAAGTGTATCCTGAAACAGTAGGGCTAATCTCATATAACTGAATAAGATTAAAGAACATACAAAAATCTTTCATCTATACTATAGTGTAGTAAGATTTCATTTCTAATTTACTTACAAAAACTAAAACTTTGTAGATACAATACAGTGTATGGCTAAACATCACCAGAATTTAGATTTTTCGAATATCTAGCGAAATAACTAACATTTTTCTGGAACTTAAAGAACATGTTTGACCTCGTTTTTCATTGAATTTTTGAACACAAGGGCAATTAACCGTCCAACAACAAATTTAAATAAAAATATTTGCGATCACCCTGTAAAATAAAATGCTTCGAATGATCTGTGCGGATTTTGGTATAACTTTTGATTGTTTTATGAAGGGTTGCACGTATATTCATGGAAATAACGGTTTCTTTAAATTTTTTTTTTCGTATGTTTTTTTAGAACTTTTAGGTTTTGAACCACATTTAATACCCCTTTTCAGGTAACTTGACCAAGTACAGTATAAGTTTTAAGATTTTTAAATTTTCAAGATTAGTTTTGCATAAGATAACCGAGGTCTATCTATAAACGAGCCTTTTTTACTTTTTTGATTTTGGTTGCAGATATATATATTTTTAATGTGATATCTCTTTCTATTTCAGAACTGGTTACGAAAGTGAAAGTATTTTCATAAAAAGAACTTGGAAAAAAAATGCAAATGGGCTTGTTAGAGATCGACCTCGGCTATCCTATTCAAAACAAATCTTAAATCTAGAAATGCAAACGAGAAATATGAAAACAACGCTCCCATAGGTTTAGCATTAGCTTGCGAGCGTTTTCGCAGGATTAGTCTATCTAGACTCTTGAGAACTTGCGTAAGTCACGCGGCACTTTTTACATTTCAATAACAAAACCGAGCATAGAATATCAAATAGCTGTCTAACGTGATATTTTCGTACTTTTTTTCAATTGTGGTTGCAGATTATTTCTGAGGACACTTTCACTTACGGAAAAAATGGTTATATTTTACGAAATTGAAAGTGTCTTAAGAAATAAACTGCAACCAAAATCGAAGTACAAAAATATCACATTAGATATCAACCTCAAATACCCTATACAAAAATCATTCAAAAATGATGAAATGGAAACGAGAAATTCGGAAACGGAATTTGAAAAGATCGCTCCCGTAGATTTAATATTAGTTTTCGAGTGTTTTTCACGTGACTAGTACAGGCTCGTAAAAAAAAAAAAAGGAGGTGCATGTTCTACATTATCCGATTCAAAAAGGTTTAAATTTGTTCCTTACAGACTCAAGAACATGTGAAAGAAGCGAATTTTAGAGGAAAAGAGTCTTTGTCTTAAAAATGCGTTAGAATGCGACAGCATACGGAAACTGCAACCACTTCATGACTCACCACTGGCAAAAAACGTGCAGCTGGCCATAAAACATATGTACGAGTATTTATCTGCTGACAATTTCCTCGAAATGTGTAAGCAAATACGCAAAATAACAAATTTAAACTCATTGATCTACTCAATTGCTCCAAAACATTCATTGCCGCAAAGCTATTATCAAAAGAGACACTTTTATTGCCACGTGTATATTGAACGACGGACTTTTCACAATATTACCTATTATGAATACAATGGGTATTCAGGTACAGGTAGGCTCAACTCAACAGCTATGACGCACAGCGGGATGAAACCCCGACTTTTTCGGCACGAATTCAGCAAATCAATCAATACAGTAGGAAATTTTGTTTCTGAACACTCTTTCCACTGCATTTTTGGGAGAGGAATCAAATGAGACCATCCATGTAGTTTAAGAGTTATAACTACTATTTTTTCGATATTTCATAACTTACAGAGGCGTAGCGTCAAGGGGGGCACGGATCACTTTACTACCAGTATTTTTATACACTATATTTGGCCTTATTTAATTCATACCGTTCAAAGATTAAATAAGGCTAAATGTAGTATATAATTATACTGGTAGTAAAATGATCGTGCCCCCCCTGACGCTACGCCACTGATAACTTAAATCCTTGAATAGTTCAGGGCATTGGATTTTCTTATGAAATATTTTAGTGTCGATTCTTACCTAAAATGTTTTTGCTGAATCGGTTGGAACCATCCGCAGATCAAAACGAGCCTTATCTATGGAGTTATAACCATTTTTCTGCGCAAATTTGAACGTTTTAGTGAACTATGGTTGAAAGTGATGAAAAGCTGGAATTCGAGCTCTAAGCATATTTGTCCTAAAAACATGAATTTCGCCTCAAAACTTGTGTAATCCATATTATTAGTCCATTATATCACAAAATTGGTTTAAATCGATTAAAAAAATTGCTTAATTAAAAATGAAAAAAATTGTTGAATAAAGAAAATAAATGAAATAGATTAAAGGTTTAAGAAAGAAAAAAAAACATATTTTAGCATTGTTTTATGATTCTTATGAATTTTCGTGTGAGAAATCTAATAAGATTAGTCTCAAATTGATACGTCTAAATCATTCTCGAGATACTTATGGGCTTTTATGAAATAGAGGACGAACAAAAGGGAGTAATGTCAGAGTTGCAGAGGGTTGCAGCTGAAATAAGTATAGATGTTTGAATGTATGTAGATGAAAAAAAATGCCAATCCAGATGTTACTGGAACGTTTTAAAATCTCCGACAAAAATTTTACGCGCTATTTTAAAATGTGAATATTGTATACATTAGTTATCCATATAGTAATGCAATATTTGATCACGTTAAGTGTGTTGTAGGCGATTCGAGGAAAGCATGTTTGTAAAGCAATTATCCCCCGAAGTATTCCGACAACACAATGTAATTTCGCATAGATGGTTGGCCAAGAAAATCCAGAGTGGTGTAGGTTAAAATAACATCTTTTATTAACCAAATAACATAAGATGGAGAATCGTAAAAACAAATATTTTGCGCTTTACACTCGAAGCATGTACTCGAAACATATCGTTTTGTTAAAGTTGCAGAGAGCTCTGTCTTCATAACGAGCATCCCAGTTTGAGTACAAGTCCTTTAATCTGCTGTCATTCCCAAAAGAAAGCAAAAGATGTGTCCAGTCCTAAAGATCTTGCATCTTATAAACCATGCTGATTCAGCAATCAAAGTTTTGCATCGAAAACCATGGAAGTGGGGCGTCGAAAACTCGATAGTCCACTGTCATGTGATGGTAGAGTTCGTTTATTCTCAGATCTAGGGTAGGTCGAGCTGGTGGGAATTGTCCACAGCAGCAGCAGCTAGAGTGCTTGGACAAATGGGTTGCCACAGGTACTCTCCCTCCAGTCTGAAGGACGAAAAGAAAAAAGGTTAAACAAGATTTCTAGGACGAATTAAAAATCGCCCCACTTCCATGTCTATAGTTTTCGATGCGAAACTTTCTGATTGATGTCATCCTTTAGATGACATGGGGGGGGGGGGGGGCTCCGTGGCCGAGTGGTTAAGGCACCACGCCGCTAATCGCTTGCGAGTGTAGGAGGTTGTGGGTTCAATTCCCACTGGTTCCATTGCGCACACACACACCTTGTGTGAAACCCCCAGGTTGTGTCTCTTGTGTTGTGATGTTTCCTTGCACTATCTCGTCAAGATGTATGTAATTGTAGAATTCATGTATGTTTTTCTGTGAATAATAAATAAATGTATATGGATCATTCGAGACGACAGCCTTGTAGCTATAGGTCTCAAAGCCCACCTCCCTTCAAAGTTATCAAGTTAGATGACATGCTGCCGAGTTTCAGACGCGTGAGTTTATTGGTTATTGCTTGGCTATAAAGTAAATAAGTTTTGACATTTTCTAAAAATGGAAAAAATTGAAGTTCGAGCTGTCATAAAATACTTTGTTAAAAAAGGTTTAACCCCCACGGGCGTACAAAAAGAGTTGCATTCCGCCTTAAAGAATTCTTGTCCTTCATATTCAGCGATAAAAAAGTGGGCTGCTGAATTTAAACATGGTAGGAAATCCATTCACGATGACGAACGCTCAGGACGTCCAAAAACCACTACGACCGACGAAAATCGTACTAAAAATTCACAATGACGTATTGAATGATCACTGATTGAAGACACGGAAACGCTAACATTACAAACATCTCGATAGAACGTGTCAACTACATTTTACACGATGTTTTGGGTATGAAAAAGCTTTCCGCTTGATGCGTGCCGTGTTTGTTGAACGTCGACCAGGAATGCCAAAGAATGAACATTTCTCAAGAGTTTTCAGAAATGTAATGTGTTGCAAGTTAAAAATTAAATGAAATATTGTCAAAAATCTTGTATTTCTTTGTCAGGCTGAGAACTTTTCGAACCACCCTCGTACAGGGCTGCACTAAAGAATTCGCACACAAGAGAGTGTCTTAAATGTATTAAGTTGCAAGGGGACTACGCTGAAAAACTAGTCGTTGGGGGCCACCGTAATACTTGCCCGTCGTGGATATGCATAATATAAAATATGAAAATGGAACGCGTGTAAAGTATTTATAAAATGAATTGCAATTCGAGGCTTGATGACGTCATAAACTTTAAATGCTCTATTACTGAATTGCGTAAAAGAAACATCCTTTTACCTCCAAAATTGATAATCATATTAACGAACGGCTTTCTGTGTCGTATTAAGCGTCTCATTTCCAATTAAAATATATCTTTGAATTGAAATTTGAATGAAATACAGAGTCATGGAAAATTGAAGAGGGTGGAAAATATAATTACAAATATCTCGGCAACTCATTATCCGATCGACTTTATTCTTTATGCAAAATTTGTTTTTTTCTTTTCTTTTATATTCTCTCCTTAAAATAAGCAATTTCGAAAAATTTTATATACCTTTTTATCAGAACGAATATTTCGAAAGTCCGAAAAAAATAGTTCCGGATAATCGAGGTTATTTAAATTCAATAAGCTTCTTCCCATTATTACATACTAAGTACACACCAAATTTCAAGTCTCCATCTCAATTTGTTCGGGAGATAGAGCGTTTACACACACAGACGGGCGACAATTTTTTTTTTCTAAAAATGTTTTTCGGAATCTCCAGTGTCTGAAACATGTAAATCCGTCAAACATTTTTTTTTATTTTAAAAACTATTACAAGACTTACCCTATACTACGTATGATGGGTAAGTAATAATTTGAAATTATGTCAAAAATCTTGTGCTTTCACTGTCAGGCCGAGAACTTGTCAAACCACCCTCGCAGTGTTGCAATTTTAGCACATTTCTAGAACAGGGCTAAAAAACGTTATAAAGGCCTAAAAAAGAGACAAGTTAGTTCCCTTTTAGCCCTTCTCTTCCTTGATCAATTAGCAACACCGTTGGCAAGGTTAAAATTTTATAGCTCTCAAATAAAGAACATTTTCGGGTTCATGGAGACTGTTAGTTTTTCAAAAAGAAGAGTTGGATATTTATGTGTTTTAGACTTGTAGGAAGTGGTCCCAAAACATTGTGAATTATTCTTTAATTGCTGTAAGTGGTTTCGTAGACCGCTTTTTTTAATTCGATTTTCCGAGAGCCGACCATTTTAACTATATACTATTAAAATTTTGCTTTGTTTGGGGTTATAACACCATTGAAGGAAATGCGAGTGGCGTTGGCAAGGCTCGAACCAGGGACACTAGAACAGCAGACCAGTTCTATACTGCCGAGCAAAAGGCTATGTGAAGTGCATATCTCATTGATGTCGGATGAGCGATGCTAACTCGTGTTGCGTGGCGGTCGCAAGAAGTACTAAAGCACAAGAAAGAAAGAAAGCAAGTAGCACTTCTAGCGTTGTTGTGCGGACGTATGGCCCCGAAGATTTGCGGCGTGATAGGTTTCGTGTGATGGAGAGTTGTTATAGGCGTTTTGCTGTGAACGTTACCGCTCTAAGCGTGTGGAACGTAATATTCCGTTCACTAAGCTCCAGGTTTCACTGCAATATATGCAATGTTTAAGATAATATAATTCTATAGATTTAATGATGAAAAATGATTAATACTCTCAAGGGTTACATTCATATTTGTAATTAAGTTTTATTTATAATGCTGAAAGAATCATATTTTTTTAGCATTTTAAACAAAATGCAGATAAAACAACATTACAATTTTACCCTTTTTCAAAACGCTCAGAGGGTTAAACAGACTTTGCGAGCTGGCGGTGTTTTCAGTGCTAATATCTGTTGGTCCCGAGAGGAGATGATGATGCTGGCGAAAGTGCGTGTTTGTTTTGTCCCAGGTCCCCAATAAATAGGATTCGGGACAGCGTTGGCAAGGTTCGAACCAGGGGACCCGGAACAGCAGACGATTTCTATAGTGTCGAGCAAAAGGCTAACTCAGCAGTTTTCTATTAAAAACTTGTTTCATTGTTCGTGCGAAATGGCGTCGCCAAAGTCTTTTGAATAGGCGAATTGTAATAAACCTATACATAAATATTGGTGCAGAAAGAATATTTTATCAGTTAATCGAACCTTTTAATCCTATTTCGACCAAGCAGTTTGAGAGACCGCTGACAATAGCCACGCGACAATTTCTGTGACTGTAGTTAAAGATTAATAGTGTTTCGAAAATGATTTAAAATAGGACTATTTTTTTTTTTCCGGAAGTTAGATTTTGAAAAGGTTTTGAGATCTTTAAAGTTAATCGCGTCAACATCGCAAAAGAATACTTTAAGTAAATTTAATAAACTTGTAATTGTTGTTAAAACTTTATTCGTCTAAATGCTTATTTGATGGAACGAAAAAAAAATGGTGAAGACGCAGTAATCACAAGTAGAGTTCACAAAATTGGTCAGAATGGTGATATTAATAATAGTAAATATTTCTGTAAACATTGCAGGTTTCGAAAAAAAATTGAAGCAAATATTCGAAAGTTCGCGTTAAGTAAATTAATAAATTAACGCCTGTGTTTAATTGATGCTGCAACTGAATCTTAATTTTTCACATTCAACGAAATTATAGGATAGGTAGAATTCTCAAAACTTTTGTTTGAATAAGATAGCAACTAAAGTAGCTTTTTGTGCTTGTTTATGACTACGAATGGTCTTTTTTTTTTTTCAAAATTATTTTTAAATTATACTTTTTTAAGGAAGTTATAATACGACAAAAATCAAGGTTTGTTTTGCTGAAACAAAAATAAAGTTTTCCCAGAGCAAAGTTCCCTATGAAAGAAGTGTCTAGACTGCATGATAAGTTTTAGTTTTTTATTAAACAACAAAATATGTATAGCATTCATTCGTGTCCATTTTAAACAATTTAAAATTCGCTGTTTGTGATACACCGTTGCATAGAAGATACTTGAAGATAAGGACATAAATTAAATATAATCGTTGCAAGATAATTAAAAATGTACCGTAATCACATTTACACGTAATTTTTCTTTCTTGATAAAATATCCACCCAGATAAATATTGATGAAAAACATTTTATCTTTTTTTGTTTCTAAATTTACCAATTATTCGTGAATTTTTATAGACTATTTTAAATACTGTAAAATATGTTTTAGAGCTAAAAATGGTTATAAACAGATTTGATTTTTTTTCTTGTTTTTTTAAACTTTGATAGCATTTTTTTTTAACGTCAGTCATTTCTATTTTGGGTGTTGAATGATAGATTTCAATAACTTATAGATAGAATCATTAGCTAAAAATAAATTAGATATTGTTTTCGATTTGTTTGCTAGCCTTTGGCAAAATGGAAATAAATGTTGCATTATTTTTCGATAGACTACTCTCTTTGGAACTCTGACAGTGATGACAAATTTTCCAAAGCAATAGAAAACAGTGAGACCGTTAGGTTTTATTTTCACGAATGCTTATCTGTATAAAAGAACAGTATTTTTTTGCACTTTTGACATCTAGAATGAATTTTGAATCCGAAATATTTATAGATCCTAAGAATATTTTTCTATATGGTATGTCAATAGGGAAAAACCGAAGCTCGTGAATTTTAGTTCTGATAATGTAAGAAAAAAAGAAAATGCTCTTTGAATTTGTAAAGTTTCTTTTTTATGAATGTATACATTTATTTATTGTTTCTTGCAGAATTATACGGTAAAACTCAGCTAGTATTTAAAAAAATATAAATAAGTCGATGTTCTTATACACAAATATTTTTTTTTGTCGCGGGAAGGGGGGGGGGGGGATCTTTTGCTGGAATTTTTCAAGAAAGCAGTACTTAAGCATGATTACTATTTAGAATGTACCAGCCTAGATAATTCATGTGTATATGACAACTTTCAAGCTCATTAAACTAAAACAGACATTTAAAATAAATCAGAAATGTTTTAGAAGAAAAATAAACAACTTCTAGGTAATATTTCGTACCTTTATTGCATCGCTGTTTATTTATTGCACACCAGTTGTATTTTAGCGAGAGTGGTTTTGAGGCAATCCTTTATAGTTATCCACATTAACTTTAATTCCCATTGTTGTCAATATCACTCATTTTGACGCGCAGTAGATGATCATATATTAAATTTTTGTTTCCCTGTAAAAGCCTATATACGATACGAGGATTATTTTCAAAGCATAAAGTTTTACTGTATAATTAATTTAATGCTGTACGGACATATAGAAATTTCACGGTGAGTGTCACTTTTACGAAAGTTGCATTCTAGAATGTCAGAAAAAACATATAAAGATGAACAAACAGAAAAAAAATACAATATTTTGATCCTGATGTAATTTATACAATGAAAATTCTCTTGAATATTCTGTCTTGTGGCAACAATTATACCGGGTGCCCCATAAGTTCGTTAAAACTCTAAAAATTCATTAGAAAGAATCAAATGATGCTAACAAATTGCGGTTTGCAGGAATGGGATTAGAGAGATCAGATTTTTTTAAAATAAAAAAATGGTTAAAAAGTAACTATAGATGGCGCTGCATGTATAATAGGAAGCAGATTTATGCAAATCAGTCTGTCAAAACCCCTCAATGCACACAGATTTTTCATTCGATGCCAGCAGTATGCTATTGTTACCGGATCAAGCGCTGTTGGTAAAACTCTTTTACAAGAACAGGGAATCAGCAACTGGCGCATTGCGAAAATTCCGCACGGAAAAATGATTGAAGACGAGAAAAGAGCCTGTTTCATGTGCTGGGATATTGAAGCTTCTCAGGCGCTTCGCAGAAATGGGTATTTTACACTAGCGTCTCCTTATAGCTCATCTCCCTACGGAGATTTTTAGCTACGCCTTGGCTCTGTAATTGGCGCTAGTATTTGAGGTTTCTGCATTTAAAAGACGAAGCACTGGCAAAAGTTTGTTTTGGTGGATGATGGCGGATAATTCAGCGAATATTGTGCTAGCGTATTCACTGAAAAAAGAAATTTATATCGGCACATAAGAAAATTTCATCCGAATGAAAACATTGACCTCCAGACAAAATAACTACAAAACCTAATAATATAAAAATGGATAATTTCCAGGTTCTAAAGATTAAAAAAGGGAGTTTAAATTAATTAGGCTTTTGCTGAATGCAAAACTTACATTTTTTAAATGGGAAAAAATATATAGTTAAAATTTAATTTCAAATAACATTGATCAGTAGTGAAGGTTTAAATAATATATATACCACTGTAACGCTAATAGGGACTATATGTAAGAAGAAATTTTGAAAAAGCAAATAATTTTAGTTTAGCAAATAATTTGGGCAGTCAAAGGCCAATGATACATTTTAAGGATTGTTTACTATATACCCCTATGGAAGAAATAAGCGATTGAATTGATATTATTTATTAAAATACGAAAACATTTCAGTAAACTGTGTTAGATATGGTAACATTTCTTATTCTTTGCCGAACTAGCAATACGGTAATATCTTGATTGGATTACATGCTAGGCAGATATCTTCGTAGGGAGCAGAGCTATACCGAGACGCGAGTGTCTTTTACTATAAGCTAATTTGCATATATCTGTTTCACATTATCATGCCAGCGTCGTCTATTGGTAATTTTTTTTAACACCACTTTTTTGGTTATTAAAAAAATCCGATGTCCCTCTAATCCCATTTCTGCAAACCGCGATTTTTAGTATAATTTCTTTTTAATGAATTTTTAAAGTTTTAACGAACTTATGGCACACCCGGTATTCTTCAGTGTTGTAATTTCCTTGTGTCTATCCAGTTAAGTTATCTTCATCTTGACAAAGATTTATAAGCGGACATTTCTATCAAGCACACAAGTCTGATATATATGTTCAATAAACTAACAAACAAAATCCCAGCTTGTCTTTGCTGCGAACGATAGTTGATTAATCCAATAACACCATTTGAAACAAAGTTATTTTGTCAAAAATTATCGCATACGATAATGTTGTGGTAAGGATACGATATATTGTTTTCTTGCACGTGGTTGAGTTTTTAAAAGGAGAATATTTCATATACTGTCAGACGCGCGATACACAGATGAAATGTACAAGAATTTGAGCTCATTAGATCCAAAGTCTTCATACCGAAATGCCTATATCTCTATAAACTATATCTCTTTTGACTGATTTATTATAGCATTTAAATTAAATTCCAAGCAGGATTTTTTAAAAAGTCTATCTCTTTCGCTTGCAGACGATTACAAAATATTAATCTGTTTGCACTTAAAACAATACAAAAAGTTCAGCATTTGTTTCCAGTTAGTATTCAATAACGAAATTAAAACTTCATTAAGCAATAAATAAAACACAAATTTAACAGACATGTAATCGAAATAAGCGCTTAAAACCGTTGTAATTATCAGAATAAAAAAAAAACTGCTGTAGATAACGTAGTTTTTAGCGATTTCTTCGACTATTAACTTCTGGCACGAGGTCAATACGAAATACGTCGAACCGGTTACCGTTTTTAATACATTTCAAAACTTTATTTGAATACATAATTGATATGTTTCAGATAAAAATGATTTTTGGTGTTGTCAGGGGTTAATCTAAAGAAAAATATATTAAATGTAAAAAAAATAAATAAATGGTTTTCACATATATTCTCTATCCGGGAAAGCCCAGGTTGGATGCTCAAGTATTGTATAATTTCTTAACGAGCAAATAAAATTAAACTCGAATCATCAAACAATTTCTTGCTTCAAAATTTTCAGGATTTATCTCACTGTTACTCATGGGATATTAATGGCAAAACTGGAATTTGATTTTACATCTTTCTGCTCAAAAGTTATTATAATAATCAGTGGTATCATTAATTAACTACGAAACTTTCTACATTAAATCGGAAATTGGAATATGTATTTTTAACTGATGAAAATTTCAAAAGTATTTATGCAGGTATTACGAAAGTAATCAAACTAATGGATAAACGTGCAATCTTTTAGAAATGATCATGATGTAATTGCTTTGAACTCATTTTTAATTTTTTAAATTGCCCGGTGAGTAATCTCGTTGAAATAATTAGCCGTAGTAAAAAAATTGAAACCTCTTAATAATGGTATTTGCTCTTATTCTTTTTAAACAAAAAAAAAAAAAAATAAAAAAAAAAAAACCATTTTTTTCAATAATATTTTTAAAGAAATTTCATAAAATATTATAAATAAAATAAGAACAGTGTTCTTCCCGCGGCTAATGAAACATACAGACTGCCACTGTGGTTGATGCCGTGGTGAACCTGAAATTTTATTTAATAAATAAAATATGTACCACGGAGACAGAAAAGGCATTTTATTAAATACATTTTCTGGTTCAGAACTTGTTTGAAATGGATCAAATAGAATAGATTTACGTGAGGTTGACAAGTATGATACAAATTGAAGGATACAATGTATGGAATTATTAAATGTATAACAAGTAATTTTAAAACAAAAAAAAATTAAGGCGACTTCCAACGACTATTTCTAACGCCCGTATTCACCATTTACTTCAACTGTCGGTTAAGCGCGAAAACCTAGTCTGAAGCTCAAATGCTATGCACTATTAATCTGATTGGATTTATGTTGCGTTCATATCCAATCAGGTTAATGGTATTTGTGTCATACACACATGGCTCATGCTCAGATTAGAAGTTTTTGACCAAACTGTTGCAACCCAGATTCCAGAACTTGGTAATGATCACCTGGACAAGTTTCTATTAAATGAGTTACACAAGTTAACGAACATTGGCTTGACGATAATGGCGGTCTTGCCAAGTTTCTGTACAAAATCTTCTCGACCAATCAAGCTTTATTGCTCGTATGTCGCCACTGTCTGATTTATAAAGGCACTCTAGGTATTCATCACTCCTAATTCAGTCCAGAATCCTCTCGATCAATCAAATTTTATTGTTCGTATGTCGTGTCTTTCTTATTTATAAAGGCACTCTAGTTGCTCATCGCTCAAAATTTTGGACAAAATCCTTTTAACCAGTCAAATTTTATTTTTGGTATGGTATCTCTCTCACATTTATAAAGATAATCTATTGCTCATCGCTTACATTTGAAATGCAGTAGACAATCGTGTCCAACGAAATACACGACCAGTTACGAGACGTACAATCCGAGCTGACTCACGCCGCCATTTAATTGCTCGTAGGATAAAAACGATTGGCCACGCCGCGTGTGCAACAATCGCTGATTGGTCTAAGTGGGCAACAAAACGCTTGATTCAGCCTGTATTATAATAGTTCTACGACCGGTTCATGACTTTTAAAACGTCACACGGTGTGGATCACCTTTACACGGCGATTGGCATAAAACGATGGACGCTTGTACCAATTACCGTGTAAAGATGATCCACTCCGTGTGACGTTTTAAACTTAATGAATCGGCCATGTATTTCGTTGGTCGCGAGCCAATCATGTGTTTAAAATATTTGACATGTCCCTGTAAAAAAAATCGCAGCGTTCAGAGCCGGAAATTGCCCAGACTTCGTGTAACCCCCATTTCCTGAGAAATTTTGTTGGGTAAAGTGATCACATGGTTGGGAAATCTGATTTGTTTGTTTGCTTTATAGCTAACTGTTAACTGTCGTTCTTTATGACTCCTTCTGTACACTTGAGTCCTGACCATTTGATTGGTATACCTTTAACAGGAATATGATATTATTGGCCAACGTCTCTAAAATGATTCCTGCAATGTTCCTACGTTCAAAATGTAATGGTAGATTGGTTGACGGAAGTTTTTGATTGTAAACATGCCCATAACCAGGGCTACACTACATACCGGGCTTGCTCATTCATTAAGATGACGTCACAAAAGGTGGCTGACTAGGAGGAAAGACATACAGCGATTGGCACAAAACGATGGGCGCGTTGATTTGGACCAATCGCTGGTCGCAGTCAGCCACCATTTGTGACGTTTTGAGAGTGAAGAGCAAGCCCGGTATCTAGTGTTGCCTTGCCATAACTTAACCCAAATACGTTCACAGTCGTTTTAACCCAACTTTATCTTGAGAAAATCAGATGACGTCATTCCCCAATTATACGAGTAACCAGTGTTCTGGTCTCTGAACGCGCCCAATTAACCCTTTTAGCTTAAAATATTTCCTGGTGTGCTAGAATTGTAGTATTAAAGTTACATTCAAATACGTTCAGTGGTTGTTGACAAAATAGATCAGTTTCAACTGACGTCACACCCTAGCAACCACATGGACATTTTGATTGCTCCTCATATTATTTTGATTGTGATTGGTTGGCTCATAATACATGCTGCAAATTGTCGATTGTGATTGGTTGGGTAAAAATTAGTGGGCTAGAAATTACGTGGTTGAAACATTGATCTATTGAGGATATACATGCTCCCATAACGACCCAAAACCAAAGCTTCTTTTTTTGAAGTCGCTTAAAAAATGCGAGTCGTGTGCAGCATTAACATACACATGTGTATGTTTATGGGGAAAGATCATATTCAGCAACATGGTTTCTCATGAGTGCATTTACCTTTAGGCTACTTTTGAAATATGAAAACAAAGAAATACATTATTTTGTTATTGTTTATAAGCTAAGGGGTCCTTTCCGATAGCTTCTATGTAGTATTTTAGAGTCTAGAGCTTAATCTTCGGAGAGTGGCCATTCTTACATACGAACATAGGTGTAACTCAAAGTTTTTATTAGTGATGAAGGATTAACGCAAACTTCACAATTGTCATCGTAGACAATCACAATCCAGGAAGTCATCGATTCGTTCCCGAATTCTACAATCGAGATGTTCTACAATCGATTGTTTCATCGAAACATCTAAAAACCCTAATTGCAAAACTTACCGATCATTGCGACAAGAAATGTGATCCTGCTGGACCAGCTGGATTGCTGTGATCCTGCTGGAAATGTGGACATGCTATTGTCCAATAATTTGACAATCCGAACAATTTTCTGCTGATTGAGGTTTGAAGGAAGAATAAGGTTACGGCCATACTTGAGTTTTCAGAAGCTGTTTATTTCTGCACGGGATCCAACCAATAGACGTCGCACAGTGGGGCAAAATCCCGAAAAGCTGGCCAAAAGTCGAAAAATAAAGTTACTATTTCGGGAATTTTGATTAAACAGTTGGCTAAAATAATGTTTAGAGGGTCAAAATCTGTATTTAGAAAAAGGTTTTTGCGTTTCCCTACAACATGCATTATTTCAAAAGTGACGCTTGGGGGAGTATCATCTGAGGTGAGCAAAACAGTGGTTCCTCTAAACACGTGCTATATTTTCCCGTATCATCCAATTTTAATTCTGTAAAATGGATTCACACGATGATGGTGTGTAAATTATTAGCATGTGTTAGAAAAATTATATTAAGCGCATAAAAATTAATAATGTCATGATTATTTTTAATAAAAATATTAATTTTTTTTTGTTTTCAAACATCAGAAAGTTTAAAAGTTCCACAGTGTTCCGCGACAAAATTTAAGGAGATAATGTCTTGAAATATCTAATGCATAATAAAAAAACAGCTGCCAAAAACTGCCATTTTGCATTTCGTGCAGGTTTTAGCAACAAGTAGAAATGTCACTTTTGTAGTCGCTTCTGAAATTGTAAAAGAGTAGTGCATGTGTTAGAAGATAATTTTATTGTCATGCGTTGCTGTGGTCTTCTGCCAAAGCTGAGTGACAGCAGTTCTTTGTGCAAAGTTATTTTTCTGAAAATGGCAGCGTTGTTGATTTATTGACGTGTATAATTATATTCTAAAAAAGAGTTTTGTGAAAAAAGAGGGTTTAATTAAAGTGTGATACAGTTCTCTTTTTTTCTTTTTGTCTGGCTCGGGCTCAAAGTAAAAATTTTATTTATTCACAAATTGAAAACAAAAATTCTATTTGAAAAACAAGGTTGTAGTCAGTTTTTTAATGTTTTACAACACTTTGAAAATCAGTTTGAAACGGAAATGAGTTGTTATTAATAAGAATATAAAGAGAAATATTCTGTGTGGTTCTTAAACCTTTGCGTTGTCGATATTGTTAATATAAAGAAGCCGTGGGCTATCCCTTATCTCTTTTTCTTTTATTTGACGTTATTTTCCAAGATTACAGGGGAAAAGTACTCATGTCTTTCTGCCGCAGTTGTACAATATTTTAAAAGTATAAGAATTGTGAGTTTTGTCAGATTTCTGCCAGTGGTTGGGTATAATTTAAAAAGTTGAAAATTTTAAACCGATTTTCAGGGACAAGAAAATCACGAAACGTTATCATGAGGGAATGTTTACGATTAATACTATTTCTACATAAGAAGAGATTTTTAAATGAGAAATTTATTCTTGAAACAATTTAAAAATGTTATTAAAAATTTTCTACTGCATGCTTTCAGTATCCATACTAATTCGTCATTTTTTTTAAAATTTTAACTTTTGAATCGTAATTAGCATCCTTCATAGCACCTGTATACGAAATTTCCTACAAATTGAATAACTTTCAAAACATTTAAATTTTTAGTCCACCATATTGGATCTCCCATTTTTTTAAAAATATTTTAACTACAGAATCGTAATTAGCATCCTGAAAAACAGCTGTGTACGAAGTTTTGTCCAATTTGAATAACATTTTCATATTTTGGTCAGCTTTTCGGGATTTTGCCCCACTGTGCGTTGTGCATGTGACGTTACGTTTCAGCGGCTGATTTGTCTGGGTGACACTGCGTTTTTGAAGTTTCTTATTTTCTATGATCATTTCTGAGGTTAGAGCTTGGACTGATGAATCATGTAAAATTTTTATTTTTGTTTTCTGCCTTTTCAGAAGAGAAAGAAGATCGCAATATTTATCCAATTGATGGAAGAAATAGAGATCTGCACGGACCCGGACTTAATGTTTTCTGCAGATTCGGGCGTTCCTGGTGCTCATTCCTTCCGGGTCGTGTCGGGCCGACATTTTTTTTTAAATAAGTGATAATGTGCATTTGTTTAACGGAATGTTTAGAAATTTGTTTTAGTTTACTAAATCACAAAGAAATATTTTTAAAAATCTACATTTTTTTTTTCTTTATACAGCTTCAAATTTTTTTTTATTTTTTTATTTTTGTAACTGTCCTTTTTTTTCATTTTGAACACTATTATTTCAGAGGAGTATTATTCACTTTATTTAAACTCAGAATTCTACCATTAAATAAAGCGAGCAATATTATTCGGAAATCGTAAAATTCGAAAGTAAGTTTCGTATATGTACGAACCGTGCATTAATATTTCTAATGAATGTTCATTTGCATACATTGTTCTAAGTAATCAATAATGCTTTTATTCATGGTTTGTAAACATAACGAAAATATTCTTTTATAAAAATTTTTATTGTTAAGTCGGTTAAGAAATATAGTCTGTTTTTTAAAAAATTGAGTCGGCCCGAGCCTTATTTAATCGATTTTTGCCCGGGACGGACCGGGCCATGAAGTGTGAAAAAATAAACGGGCCAGGTTTCGAGCTTGAAAAGTTCTGTCCGTGCAGACTTCTATGAAGAAACTGCTTCGTATACCGCGTGCATAGTTTATATTACTAATGAAGTATGTACATCCCCGGCCTCATTAATTATTGAGATTTTATGCTTAATTATAATATTAACATTTAAACATGCGATTTAGTTTAATCGTTTATCATAAAATTTGTTATTTCTGTTAACTCCTCCTGTAATATTTAGATTCCTGACGTACATGTACACGAACTTAAAACAAAGACAAATCTCTGCTAATCAAGACGTCAAACGTTTGTGGGCTGATGTATTCTTCAAATTTCATGTAACATAAATTTGAGATTGTAAATTTTGTTCCACAAGGTTATAATAGTCTATTTCAAATTAAGAGAGACGGAAAATAAAATAAAACAGTGTTCTTATTGGTAGCTTTTGTATTGCGAAAAATGATAAACGTCAGCCTATAGAAATAGAAAAGTTTTTTTTTTTTCAAGTAAGTTACCTAAGAATATACTGCGTATTATAAAAGTATAAGCATTAATCGAGTTGCAATTATTTTCTGCTCTGTGTATTTTGAAAACTATATTTTTTATAGAGTTTTGAGTTTCATATATAGTTTCTATTTTTTTTTTAATAATAAAAATCAATATTTAGTTCAGATTAAGAGGGGGAGGAGGGGGGGGGGAGAGTAATGTCTGTGGTTTATTTCATAAATAGCTGCATTTCGTAAGTAAACGTTTTATAACCGATTCTTCAACGAATCTATTTTTTTCCTTTACATGCGTTATTTAAAAGAAATTCGATACGAAGTCGTTATTGTCATAAAAAAATAACGGGATACGAATTGAAAATATAGAGTTTAATAATAGTTATAAAAGCAACCAATTAATGTTATTTTAAGAAAATCAAATCCTCCATCTATTATAATAAAGACAGAAGTTTTTGTGTTGTGTTTTGAAGAGACCGCTGCGGGCGGATCTACAAGATTTGGCAGGTAGTTGGGTACGGATATCTTGTGACGGAGGCCGATGTTGAATTTAAAGTGGTAGCGCAAAATTTCAGTAATCCGTTCTCATTAAAATGAAAATAATTTATTATATTGAAAAAGTATTTAACATAACAGGAATCTTGATTAAACGAGGTTGAGAAGAAAAATGGATTCTTAAAACTTATAATCAGAAGAATTATTTATAGGAATTGTCCATTAAGCATGCCACTGATTTTAGGGCAAATCAGAAATAATACAGTTTGATAAAGTTTATCTTTCTAGAGAGTATAGATATCTCCTGACAGTTTTGTGGAAACTCCTTCCGCAACGCACTCGGGATGAGGCGCTCATTCTAGCTTTCGGGGTGTCAACTTTCTTTTTACTACTGACAGTCCTAGGGGACGCTCTTTCATCCTCTGTTACCGGTTAATATTCACAACCTCGGAGCACGAGCCTTGTTAGTCTCGCTAATAACCTTTTATACTGGGATCCTGGCGATCCCTAAAGAAATTAATTTCCACCGAGATTTCTTCAGAGATACGATTCTGAATCTAGGTGATTATCAATATCTATCTAAAAGCTGTTTAAAATATCTGTGCATCAACATATATAACCTACGTTTAGATCGCACAGATCAAAGGGTGCTTCTCTCGCCACTCGGAGCACTGGAAAGTGAGATCATGAACAAGGTCCTTTCGCATGGGATGAGAAGATATTGCACCGATGCACAGCTAAAAGTTATGGTTTCACTTACGGGTTCTCAGCTGACTGACCTTCGGAGAGTTGTAAGGGATGTCATCCGGTCTTGGGTATTGAACCAAGTGTCACTGTAGTGTGAACTGGGATGATTGGTTATGATGGAGCGAAACATTTGAAGTACCGTTGTTGAAAGTTCCACTTAGCAGATATTTCGAGCAGAATTTCTTTTACATGTTTTTTTACTGTTGGATTCTGGGCAGTATACAGGGGCTCTTAGTAAGATAATGGTAAAATTTTCACAACCTGTATGTCTGAAAGTATGCACCTTGAAAGCAGTTGGATTTTTTATAATTAGCTGAGATTTTAATTAACCATAATCAACATCGCAAAAAGACCTTCATTCGTTTCACCGACTGTGTATGTCCATCTACAGATGTTCTTCGGTTCTTCACGCGGACGGAAGCGAAGCGTTTGGTTTTTTATGCATTTTAAAATCAATTCCTATCTTCGGGTCCCCGTAGAGTTACAAAGAAAAAAAAAGTATTTTTTTGCCATATTTTTCCGGTTTGAATGGTATTTTTCGTTTTAAGGAAGTTAATATTTACTATTTCAAAAACATTTTTACTGGATCTCGACTCGCGTCAATTTTCAAGTTTTCCGTTCTTCTGAAATTTGAAACTGTCACATCCGCTTCCAGAACAAAAATACATTATATATATCCATTTATTTGGAGTACATTTTCTTTCCTAATGGTGTTTTGTTTTAAATATTAATATTTACCATTTAAAAAATATGCTTTCCGAAGTTAGATTCCATGTTGGTTTTCGTGTTTTTTTTTTATTCCTTTTCAAGTTATCTGTTTTTTATACATTTTAAAACTGACGCACCTGCTTTCCGACAGAAATATAAAAAGAAAAAATACTCTCTTATTCCGCGTACCTTTCTGGTTCTGGCTGTATCTTTGGTTTTGAAAAAATATACAGTAAAACCTCTAAATAACGGACACCTCGGGAGCGCAGAAATTGTCCGCTATTCGGAGGTGTCCGCTATTGAGAAAACTTCAGAGATTCACAAAATCGCTAATAAATGCTTAACGTTTCATTAATTGGCTTTTATATGTCCAAGAATTTCTATTATATGATTAATCAGAAATTAAAATTACTTTTTTATGCAATAAAACTGAAATGAAATTGTACATACGTTTTTTCACTGTTTATTACATTCTTAAGGAAAAAATCTGTTACAAAAGTTTGCTTTGCTTACGATTACATGTAGTTAGTTTTTCTATGCGACGTTTTAATGCTATCAGTAGTTTTAATCCTTCTGAATCATCTTTTTTTGGAAAAAGAAAAAAATATGTGTAACGGCTCACTGTGTTTTGCCGCTTCTTGGAAATTCTCGATATTGCAGGAAACATCCCCTGGTTTCAGTATCTGATACATATCACTAACAGAGTCAGCTTTTGTCGAAGATTCTGAAGGAATATAATCGCCTACGTCAACTGATTCTTTTTCAGTAGGTCATCATCAATGTTCATGGACATTTTGGCATTTCTTCACTCCTGATCCATTTCATTAACTCACTTATTGCGATAGTTCTTCATTTCTATCGGAAATAAGTGTTTCATTTTCCTTTAAAATAAAGCCTGCTTTTCTGAAACATTGTCGTACGCATCCCGGTTATATGTTTTTTACAGCTGAAGAAATCCGAATTTGAAAGCATCGGGAACATTAACTAATTTCAGGCTGTTCTCAACTGTATTCATAGAATAAAACTTCGAAAGAATATGACTTAATAAAAGTTTCCTCTACCAGGCTTTGCAATTGTGTATAACGCCTTGATTAAGGAGCTGGAATACGGAAGTTGTCTTTGGGGGGGGGGGGGGGGTATACTGTTTTAACATTGTCCAATTTAAAATGTTTTGGATGAGAAGTTGCACTGTCCAAAAACAAGAGAACTTTTCTTTGTTTTTTGATCCTATTATCAAAGGAAGTTAACCATTTAATCACTAAAAAACTGGTTATCCACGCTTTTTTATTCGCCGATACAGCCATCCTTTTTAAAGCACAAAGTCTTAGAAAAAATTCTGAAAAAGAATCCGCTTTCCTCGGCATTATAAATGTTTCTCTCCTCATAACCTTCACAAATTGACTGCAGATATTCATGCCAATCTTCCAATTTTTTCAGAGCTACAGATTTTGGCATTTCCACATATTGTTTTGAAAGAGATGTGCCGAGACAGGAACTTTTCCAGCCATCTACCCAAACCCTTAATCATGTAATCCGAGTTCTTTGGCGACTTTGATAGCCCCACTGACAAGAATTTTTTAACGAAGTGAAGTAAACCAATTCAGAAATATAGAATTAATTTCAATGGAATCAATATACCTCAATTTCACATTTTTGGTGTTCTCGTTAGAGTTAATAATCCACATATTCTTTATTTCGTAAAATCTCTACCACTTGTGTTTTACCTATTTTAAAACATTCGGCAAGTATCCGTAAACTCTATTTCTGTTTTTCAGATTCACTTACATTTACAATTTCAAATTTTTCTTTTAAAGTTAATCGCTTTCGTTTTGAGGTCATTCTCGAATCATTAATCACAAACAAGACACTAAATTCAGAATACGCAGAACTCAATATATTCAGAAAACGATAAAAATGGTTTTAACATATTTTGAAGCTTTGAATATTGTATGTCAATTAAATCTGAAGAATCAAACAGTAATCGAGACAACACATACGATATTGGGGAATTTTCCAGAGACTACCCCCTACATTTATATGTGGTCACAAAATTTGTGACACATTGCCTTGATAAATTTCGAAGCTTTTTACTTTTTTTCCATTTTCTTTCTCGTTAGAAAATAATTTTTCATCCTTGATCCCCAAAACTACTGTCCGCTATTCGGAATGTCCGCTATTGAGAGGTTAAACATACAAAAATTTAGATTTTGGGAGTGGGGATTTGAAAAGTGTCCGTTAAATAGAGGTGTCCGCTATTCAGAAGTGTCCGTTATGGAGGTTTTACTGTATTTCCTATTTGAAAGCTTTTTCGAACGCAGATTCGTGTTCGATTTCATCTTTTCCGTTTTTTATCCAGTTATAAAATACCATCTCCTATGTGTGCCCCCCCCCCCCCCCCCCAAAAAAAAAAAAAAAAGGAATGGAAAAGCAAATAAGAAACCCATTTATTCCCGGTACTTTTTCGGTTCTAACGATGTCTTTGGTTTAAAAAAATATTAATATTTACTGTTTGAGAAAAAAAAAAAATTCTTGAAGACTCTTCACGTCTTTACCAGAGATTTTTTTCTCCGTCAGTGCCTTTGAAGACATTGTTTCCCGTTTAAGGCTATGTTCACAAATCCGAAAGGGTTACTTTCAGACACATTTTTTAATTCATATTTGTTCGGAAACTCATGCAATTGGTAGGTATTCTTATTCAGAAAGTTTGTAATCGAAACACCCATTTGCATTTTTATTAAAGGCAGAAGATTTTTCAGAAAATACTGTCAAAGTCGACGTCTTGAAACGAATTCCCGCTGAGGCGCCGCGAGCAAGGCGAAAAATGTGTTGTCACGTGACACGAATCGATTTTAACTCTAAGTAATTAATTTGTGAAAAAATGGAGACTAAATTCGATTCCAAATCGATTCATTAGTCAGGTCTGTCAATTTTATGACTTTGCGTTTAAAAATGAACTAAAAAATGTGTAAGTTTCGCATTGTTGAGCAGGTCATTTTGAGAACTGTGATTTGTATAATATTTAGCGTTTTAAAAGAGTGAGGGCATGGTGCGCGTATTATATTATTTAGGTTTTCTCACGAAGTTTTAGTCACGATTGAAAGTTTCTCTGAATTCAATATTGATTTTAGATTTATTTAGGGTTATTAATCCTGGGTTCGGGCAACGCCGGGTGGGTCAGCTAGTCTATAATAATAAAGACAGATGTTTGTGCGTGTGTGTTTGTCCAGAGTTTTCTAAAGAGACCTGTGCGCGCAGATCTGAAAGATTTGGGAGGAATGTGACTGTATGTCTGAAATTATACACCTAAATTTTTTTATTTAATTTTTTATGGAATTTTTAGCGTTTTTGCGTTCGTTTTTTCAAAGCTAGTAAAATAAATCCACTTTCAATCTTTTTTGTCCTTTTTTTAATTAAATTTATTCGGAATTCGTGCAGCGAATTTTGAATATTTTGAGACATTTTTTATGCGATTTTTAACGTTTTTCGGTTTTTGCGGATATCGTTTCACATCTATGTAAAAATAATCTGAATTACCTAAATATAGTAAATTTTGGCATTAGCGATTTTGAATTTTTCGTGAATTTTTAACTCGATTCTTAGCGTTTTTTTCGTTTTGCGGCGATGTTTTCATATTAGTAAAATGAATCAAATTTCAATATTTTAGCCCAACATAGTGAATTTTTCCTCTTCAATAAATTTATTAGGAATTCGTACAGCCATTTTTGATTTTTTCGCGAGCTTTTTCACGGTATTTTTAGTGTTTTATCCGCGACGATTTTTGGCATTCGTAAAAGGAATCCGGTTTCAATCTTTCAGCAATATATAATAGTATTTGCTCGCGTCTTTTGTGCTAGTGTCTTTTTCACTATATTTCTTAGGTGTGAACAGTATGGGTGTGAAAAGTACGCAGATTTTAAAAGAAATATTTATTTATGTTAAATTTTCTTGTGGCAAAGAGTAATCAAAGAAATGGCTCTCTATGATATGACAATTTAATACATATTAATGTTACAAAATAAATTTTCTAAAAATATTTCGTTTCTAAATAGTTTCAACATTTCTGATGATACAACGCAACCATCATTTTGAATTTTCTCAAGATATTTCACAAGTTCGTCCTCTTCTGTTTAAGGGAATTTCCTAGATTTGGGACCACAAAATGCTCTGATGCTTTAATTTACTCTGCTAATTTCATTTTTTTGTTCAAGCCAGTATCGAACAATTGATTGATTTACGCTCAATTCTTTTCCAGCGGCTCTTTTGCTATATTTTTCCTCAAAGCATTAATTATCTCTAAACATTATCTGCAAAATCTCATCACTAAACTTTATCTGCAAAATCTCATCTCTAAACTTTATCTGCAAAATCTCATCTCTAAACTTTATCTGCAAAATCTCATCTCTAAACTTTATCTGCAAAATCTCATCTCTAAACTTTATCTGCAAAATCTCATCTCTAAACTTTATCTGCAAAATCTCATCTCTAAACTTTATCTGCAAAATCTCATCTCTAAACTTTATCTGCAAAATCTCATCGCTAAACTTTATCTGCAAAATCTCATCGCTAAACTTTATCTGCAAAATCTCGTATCTAAATTTTACGTCTGGAGTAAAACTGTTTTTTAACACATTCCAGTTCTTGTAAATAAATTCGGATTGCCATGCAAAGTTTATATGTTAATGAGGTTTACTATGCAATGTTCTCTATTGACAAAGTGTTTAGTATTTATAGTTTGTTTACAGGGACACACAAAAGAATTCTCTTACATTATGGTATATGAAATCTTTTGTGGTGCATTTTATTGATGCTACGATCTGTCAGACAAAATGGGATTGATATGCTTTACTTAAGTGGACTAACACATGTGCATTCTCAGGATAGAATAAGTAGCATTTATATTTCGTTTACAAGGATGAAAAAAAAATACGTTATGATCTATATGGGGGAAAAATAATTTTCGGTGTATTTTAATGATATTTTTATCATGTCTGAAGTATCATAATAAGTTGGAAATTGTACGTCAAATGTGACAAATGAGGTGCGTTCGTACTATAGCTAGATATATAAATAATCAGATCTTGATGATTTTTAATTCTGCGAAATGAATTATATCGTCTGCAGATTAATTTCTGTAATAAAATAAGTATCTCGATCGCTTGACCATTAAACTTCGGAAGCTCCTATAACAAGAAAGAACCAATTAAAAAAAAAAAAAATTCAAATTTCTTAATATTTTTATTAATATCTCAAAGTTTTGATTCAATTTTCATAAAATTTGAAATGACTCGACAAAATTCTGCAAAGATAATATATCTTAAATTTCAAACCACTCGGTTGGGTAGTTTTTGTGTTGTTATATGCGGACGGACGGGCAGACAGACGAACGGACCAGACGACGACAATAGGTGCTACGTATTTATATAGATTATTGAGTGCGTAGAATTTATCGTTTTTTTACATAGACTCACAAAAGAATTCGGTTACAGGGCTGACTATATGATCGATAATTGCTGAAAGTTCGTTTTTCACTGTGGTATGCATTTTTAAATTTATCTAATTTTTAGTGTATTACGGGCTGTGTATAAATTCTATAGATCATACATTAGGGCTGCACGAAAGAATTCGCACACACTACAAAATGTATACAGCAATTGCTGGAAATGGATTTTTACCGAGTTATGTGTTCTTTAAATTGCTTATTCAGATACCATAACCTCATTCTATTGTATGAAAAAATTAATATTCTGTTAGTGTTGGGAAATGTTTCATAAGCTACACTGAAAAAAAAAAATGTTAATTTTACTGGCATATACTATATACTACTGGAATCGCAGCTGTGTTAGTATTATATCATAAAATTAACAGTAATAAACAGTAAAATAAGCAGTAATACTCTACTGCGCAGCCAGTATTATACTGTAAAATAAACAATTTTTTTTGCAGTGTATGAATGATTTTTTCCTTTTTTTTGGGAGGGGGGGGGGGCATGACAATTTCACAGTACGAACAATCTGTTCAAATAACTTTTCGACAAGAAGCACTAATATATCACTTTTTTTAAATGGAATATTCAATATTATTTGTTATAAAATCACCTGCACTCTTGCAGCAGGTAAAAATGAAAAGTCAGAGGAAACGAAGGTATAATTGTAAGGTATTCTTTTCTCCTCAGCATGTTTTTTTAATTTAAGACAGCGTTGCGTGATAGACAACTTCCGTTATCTCAGGTTTTACTGCTTTTAAACAGAAAAACTTCATTGTCCCGACGGAAGGAGCACCATGCAATTATGCCTGCTAAGACGATTTCGTGTTACAGGTTTTACTATACTTTTTTTTGTGTATCATTACAAAGTCACATAGTACAGTATAACCTTTGAAAAGAGAAACTGTCTATAATTTGGTCCTGCTTTAAGTGGAAAAATTTCATGAAGAAATAACATAAAATTATACCTGATAAGACGTGAAACTATCTAAAACGGATATTTTCTCTGGTCCCTAGTAATTCCGCCTTAACAGGTATAATTGTATTTGTTTTATCTCAATTTAGGAATCGGCAATGAACTACAAAGTAGAATAAGAACCGGAGAAAAATTAGTTTTTAGACAGGTTTCAGTTTCAAATAGTGGATATGTATGGTATTCTTTCCATCGGTCGGGAGCATCAAGTTTTTACATTTAAGATATGATTCCGTTTTAGACAGTTCAGTTTTCAAAAATTTTATTGTATAAATTAACCACCCAAAATTGTGACTTATCGTAAACAATAACTCACAATATCCTTTTACATTACGCTAAAACCTGTGACAAGGGAATCGCTTGTACCAGAAAAAAAAAAATTCGTTTTAGGCAGGTTTTGTCTTAGCAGGTATAATTGTAACGTTTTCTTCGTCGAGGCCATGCAAATTTTTCGTTTGACAGGATTCCTTTATAAAGAGGTTAGGTTTTAACAGTTTTTACTTTGCAATATTATGTTGATTATATGTAACCCTTTATCACCCCCCCCCCCCAAAAAAAAAAAATAAAATAAAAATAAAATAAATAAAATAAACTAGTCGGATGTGCCAATCCCAAAACTTTCTTCTATCTCACACAGGTTTCGCATACACTAAAGAATCAGCACCAATTTATGTCAAGGTCTAACTGAATCTAAAGTTTTATTAAATTTCATGCATTAGTTCTTGAGATACGACTATTACTAAAATCGTGTAAATCCTACAAAATGTAGCATAGCAGCGCCACCTGTTGGGAGATTTAGACCAAAACTTAATCAACAACAACTTATGTCAAATCTGAAGTTTGATGAAAATCCGTACATTAGTTCTTGAAATTTAGTTATCGTGATAATAATGAAAAAAGTAGCATGGCAGTGCCATCTGTTGGGCTATTTACACCAAAACATAAGCAGCATATCTTTATGTCAAGGTCTAATGCAGAATTTGAAGTTTGATGAAATTCCGAGCATTAGTTCTTGAGAGATAGCAAAAATATGTAAAGAAAAGTGGTATAGCAGCGACACCTGTTGGGATATCTACACCAAAAGATAATCAACGTCTATTTATGTCAAGGTCTAACTGAATCTGAAGTTTGAAAGTACATGCATTAGTTCTTGAGATAGAGCTATTGCGGAAATTGTTAAAAATGCCACATAGCAGCGCCACCTATTGGGCAATTTTCACCAAAACCTAATCAGCACCGATTTATATTAGGGACTAATTGAATATAAAGTTTTATTAAATTTCGTGCACTAGTTCTTGAGATAGAGTGCCCACAAAATTTGTCGCATACAGACACACAGACAGACATTTTCTAAAAATGGTCAAATCGTGTTCAGGACCTTCTAAAACGTATAAATCCGTCGAAAACCGGAAGTCGAAAATTTTCATGAATCCAATACTTTTTTCTTGTAAAGATAGAAGAAAGTAATAAATGACCCTCTGGATTGGCCCCTGCTGCACATGCGCCTTTGGATACAGAGGACCAAACTGAAAGTTTAATATTTTTTAAATATTCATGAAACCAAAATTGCTAGAATATTTTTGGTTAGAGTAATAAAAAAATCCTAATTCATTATTTCAGACTAGCGCAAGAATGCTTCATCTGAAAATTATACTCTATTTCTTAATTACATTTTTTTAGACATTTTCTTTCAAAAGAAGGGGTGTGTGAAAATTACGCAAATTATACGAGTAAATAGGGTAGTAAATTTTACCCTCTGCACTTTTTAAATTTTTTGCGAAATTTTTGAGATTTTTATCGTTTATCGCATTATGCAGCAAATTTTCGCATTTGTAAAAGGAATCTGGATTCAATATTTTAATACAATATAGTAAATTTTGTTTTCTTTCAATAGTTATTCGGAATTCGTACAGCGATATTTGAATTTTTCGTGAACTTTGTTTACAATTTTTAGCGTTTATTCGCGCTGCGCGGCGATTTTTTCACACTAACTAAAATTAATCAGGTTTTGAATGTTTTAGCCCAATATAGAGAATTTTGTTCTTTGAGATTTTTGAATTTTTCCCGAATTTGTTATGCGATTTTTAGCGGTTTTTCGGGTTTCGTAGTGACTTTTTGACAACTTTTTTTCTAAAAGTGGAAGAATTCTCTGGTAAACTCTGCTACTCCCGTTATTAAATTCAAATTCGAAGAAAGCCAAATTGTTTCCTATAAAAAGGCAGAAACCAGCTTTGTTTTCAAGGGGGGAAACATGGATTTTGGCGCCCCCCTCTTCCTCCCCCGCAATGTAAATTTACAAAGATTATTTTACTAAGTTTCTAATAGCCGACTTATTTTAAAATTAAAATTTGTAATCATACAATACATAATATTGAACTATGCAATCAGCTTTGTAACATATTTAATAAAACTTGTGAAACCGGAATAGAAAGGAACAGGAAAAAATCCCTCTTTATACTGATTTCCATCTTAGCATGATTAATTGCTGATATCCTTTCTGTTGGGGCCATGTCATTTTTTACTTCAGACAAGATTCCGTTATAGACAATTTCATTTTAACATTTTTTACTGTAGTTGTAATATTACATTACATTGGAGTAGTCATTTAAAGTCATAGTAATACGAGTTACAATGTCTTAAGAACTCAAAACCAGGATGTACTGTAGGCATAACAATGTATTCCAGTACCATAAAATATTTTTATGTGTTATCTACAGCCAGTTTAATGGAACTAGCATTTATACCGCTCTTTTTATTAAGACTGATGTGTCTAGACGTTTTCCTGAAACTAATGCCAATTTAAAAAATATAGTGACTTAACCCCCCCCCCCAAAAAAAAAAAAAAACTTTTTTACTATGTATTTCATTTTATGAATTTTCCATTCCCTTAGTGTTTAGTGTCGTTTAGTGTCCCGGACAGTGGCCCCAACTCGCCCCCTCAAAGGCCGGATCTGAATGTAAAAATATTAACTGTAGTAAAAAAAAAATTTTTTAACTGCGTATTTTCCACCCCTTAGATTTTAGTGTCCCAAACACTCGCCTGACCTCACCAATATTTTTATCTATTTAATGCACTTGGTTCAGTTTTTCTTTTGGCTTTTCCTGCTGCAAAATATTTTTACTCAAGTTTCATATGTATATCAAACGCCGAACCAAATCTTCATTTGGCACCCCCTCTACCATCCGTTCTGGCGCCCATGGCACATGCCCCTTCTGCCGCACCCCCTCCCCTTAGTTTCAGCCCTGTCCTATAACATGAACGGCGATGCTGAAAATTTGAATTTAATCCGGGTCGATCGCCGCGTTCCTTTTGAGATAAGAGAATTATGCCTTTTTAAAGATGAAAAATGATTTCTCTAAACTGTGGAAGGCGTACTCCCCCCCCCCCTTCCCCAAAGCACATGTTCGTTTAACCCTTTCCGGCACAGTGGTCCCACTCTGGGCACACCTAATTTTAATTCTAAACTTGCCTTCGGCACCTAGAATATTTTAATAAAATTTTGTTTCTATAAGGAAAGCTTAAAATAAGGAGTTCATATTTTCTAAAAAAAATCTGTTGTAAATTCCGGTGTCAGTCAGCAATTTCTCGTTTTACGAACAGACTTTGTCTGTGCCGGAAAGGGTTAATTTGAGATTGAGGTTCGTTTGGGAAAAACGATCAGCAAACCTCCTGCCCTACATGCATATATTCTTAATTCTATTTATATATTCTATATTCTTAATTTTGAAGCTAGAAAAAAAGGGAAAGAAAAAGAAAATGTGCAAGGAAAAAAAAATCTTGCAGTCCCAATGCCCCGACTGTACTGTGTGCCTCTGTCTTTACTTCTTACTTCTATGCTGTGCCGCTTCATCTTCACGAGCAGCACAAATATATTTTCCTTGAAGAACGGAATCGAAATTCTCTTCATATCACGGATATGCGCTACGTCAATGTGCCGAAATAGCTCAGTTGGGAGAGCGTTAGACTGAAGATCTAAAGGTCCCTGGTTCGATCCCGGGTTTCGGCAACCGCTGTATCCTCGGTAGTATAGTGGTCAGTATCCCCGCCTGTCACGCGGGAGACCGGGGTTCGATTCCCCGCCGGGGAGGCGTTTTTTTTTTCTTTAAAACAAATATTGAAATCCCATTCAACAAAAATGATGTTTCTGTTATTTTTAAACACGAGTATCCACAAAAAGTTAAATATATTAGACATTTTTTACATTATTTTACATTCTTGTCAGCGCGCTTGCACTAAAAGTAGAACCCCATGATAAATATCTGTTGATTCAACAGACATACATAGACAATAATGATGATAATAAATATATAATATTTTCCAATGTGCTTGGAAAATTATTTAAAGCATATTACGAAAACGCTAGTTCATGTAAGTCTCATAATCATAAAAAGAATAAAAATAAATTAAATATTGTCAGTTTAAATATTGGAGTACGCGACGTAGGTTTCACATTTTTGTCAAATCTTTGCAAAACGTAACGCGTTCCGTAGAAATTTAAGAGATTTTAGTAAAAAAAAAAATATTTTCATGTTCTTATGTAACATTTTATTTAAAATGTAAACATTTCATCAATACGTTACTTGTTTTTAAAAGCTCCGAAAAATTTACACTACGTTGAACAGTGTTGAATTCATGGGGGGGGGGGGGGGATCCCTTCCCCCGAGCATTGAAATGTCCCCCCTGGAAGATTTAAGATTTTGTTTTTAATTTTCAAAAAGTGCAATCTCCCCCCCCCCGGAACTCTATAATGTACCCCCTCCCCCCGAAGCCACTGAAATCCCTCCCGGAGAACGATGTCTGAATTCAGCACTGATGTTGAATTGTTGAATTCAGACATTTTTCTCCGGAAGGGATAATAGGGATCAGTTCGGGGTGGGTAGGGGGGATTATGGAGTTCCGAAAAGTGAGATTTTTTTCTTTGTATACTATTAATATGCATAAAATCCCTAATCTTCCTGGGGAGACATTTTGATGCTCCGCGGGGGAATTCTTCCACTTTTACATCACTGTCAGTACTTGACTATATTTCAGTAGGTTAATTTTATAAAAATAAATAAATAAAAATAAAATATTTTATGACACAAACTCTGAGGTGTCTCTTGATTTTTGTTTGCTTTCTCATAATTTCCCGATCGCGAAATCCCCTGTTAACCTATGGTAAAATTCCAAAGCGCGATTATTCATTACTTATTACAATACGGTTTTCACCATTAGAAAATAGACGTCAGATGCAGGCGATGTGAGGTTTTAAAAATTGTCTCCTTAAAATTTTAAGTATTTTAAGAAAATCCATATAAATTTTGCAATTTTTACTTGATGAAATTTTATCATTTTCTTAAAAATACTTAAAATTTACGGAAACAATTTTTAAAAACTCGTATCGTTGGCATCTGACGTTTATTTATTTTCACCGTATTTTAATAATTATATTAGTTAATGAGTAATCGCGCTTCGAAGTTTTTCCCATAGGTTAACACGGGATTTCGCGATCGGGGAGTTTCATTGAAGCGGCCCCTTAATCGTTTACATTTAAATCAGTAAATTTATAAATCAGTACATCAAAAGTTTCCGTACAGGAAAAATTTTTGAGTTAATGAATTTATCATTTCGAGACTATATTGTATAATCTATTCTCTGTTCGATATGTTTTGGAAACAACCGAGAATTTTTTTTAAATATAAAATTACAATAAATAGAGTTGTGCAAGGTGACGTCACAAACAGGTTTTTGCTGCTGCTGTAGGACAGCTATCGCTATCTTTTATCAATGCTTTTTCTATTTGTGTGTCCTACAGCTTTTATCATTGTTCTCCGGTAAAAGTCACGGGAGGTGAACTGCTCTATATACTGACAGTTTATTTTCCCATGTGGTTTTTATCAACATTTCTTCCCATAATTTGAATTAATTTTTCTATTAATTTACAGCAGTGAAATTACGCCATTATTGAATATTAAACACGTGAAACATGTGAAGTGTCCCGGTCCCGGACTGGACAATTTTTCACTCTGTCGGTTTTACGTTTTGTGAGCAATTTGAAAAATTACTTCACATGTTTCATGTGTTTAATATTAACATTTCTTCCCTTTTTAAGAAAAGAAAAATGAATAAATGAAAATATATTTCTATTACTTGGATTGTAAAATACACCTGAAACTGTTTCCGTTGAAAAGAAAAATCTTTTGAAAATACATCTATGTTTGAATAAAAGATTACTAAATTATAGATAGACGTCGATTGCAATTCTTAATGTTTAAAATGATAAAACGAAAACATGTCCCCCCTCCCCCTCCCCAAATATGATATCACTTTAGATTTATTTATACTCTATATGCAAAATAATAAATTATTTTTAAATATACATCTATTCCTGAATTTTATGTAGTGGCGTCATC
Source organism: Maratus michaelseni (assembly GCA_963931845.1). NCBI lineage: Eukaryota > Metazoa > Arthropoda > Arachnida > Araneae > Salticidae > Maratus > Maratus michaelseni. The sequence goes on from OZ007599.1 coordinate 131,920,286, forward strand.
TGTTGGCGCATTTGGAAACAAGACCTAATCTCCAATTTTAACCTTTTTACCAAACTTACCGTTCTTATTTCAGATATAGTAAAAGTTACTTATTACTTACAAATTATATGCAAATAAATATCTTCAGATATTTATTCATTCAAAATGAATTCGAAACTTATAATAGTTATATAACATGATTTGAAATTTTATATTTTATTTTGAAAGTTGAAATTTTGCTTTTTGATAAAATATACTATTTTCTTTCTTTTTTTTTTTTCTTTCTGAAATACTTATATAAAAGTGGATTTCTTGCAGAATGAATTTCATGTACGGAAATAAAAATAAAAAACAAGATATAATTCTTACTATGTTTTGAGTTTTGTTTTTACAGCAAGTCTGTTTTTTTCCAAGCGTTAAAGAATAAGTTTTGGCGGCCAGCAAAGTTTATATCGATTATTCTGATTGCTCTTATATTTTCAAGGGCGTACAGAACATAAATTTTCCTTGTCGTATTGAAGTGTTAGAAAGTTTTTAAATATTCAGGCTGAATATCTTCTTAAGTTTGTTTGTTGGTTTTCAAAATTGTTTTCAAGTAGCTCCATCGATACGAATGATTCTGAAATCCCAATAGTAATACACCAGAATATTGTATAAACGAGTAATTTTTAAGAAAATATAAATAAAACTGACTTCAAGGGACCTTACCATTTTTTTTGGGGGGGGGGGGGGCAAACCTTTATTGTTATCCATACTTGAGTCCTGTACGGCTCGGATTATAGCTGATCCGAGCCCGAAAATTCTATTTGAAGTCCACCCGAAACGCTACCCATTACAAGTCTTTAATCTTGCATCTTAATTTAAGCCCCATTGTTGCCAATATAGCTCATTTTGATGCACAGCAGACGATGATATATTACAATTTTTGACGTGTGTCTGTAAAAAAAAAAAAAAAAAAAAAAAAAAAAATGTAGACACGATACGATAACCATTTTAAAAATTGTAATATTACAAAATTGTACTAATGTGTACCTTTTTACACCATACTCGAAATTCGTGACGGTTGGTCAATTTTTATGAAAATCAAAGACTATAATATAAAGTAAAGAAAAAAAAATACAGACATAGACAAATATATCATTTTTAGATCCTAATGAAATTGAAATGGGACCACTAGCAGAATGTGACCTCCCCCCCCCCCCCCCCCAAAAAAAAAAAAAAAAAAAAAAAAAAAAGAGCATTTTCGTTTTGGAAATACGCGTGCAAAAACATACAAAGGAATTGTATAACCTTATTCGTTGGAAGTCTGTTGAAAATATTGTGAATGTAAAAATTATAAATGATTAATTAGTGTTAAAGGTTCGTGATATAAATAAATTAGGAATATCTTCAAAAGGCACTATTTTGTTGAGATTTTTCCTTAAAAGCGTTTAAAGGAAAACTTTCAAAAATCAGCATAAGTGAAACAATCAAAAGTAATAAACCTAAATTTCTAGTCCACAAAAATAGTAAAAGAAATGGGAAAAATCTAAATTACCCGAATGTTCATATTCTTCAACTTTGAGTTAAAAAAAAAAAACTGATTTAGGCTGCAAAATATATTTAACCGTACTGACCTTGATATTTTTCCACTTTCTGTGTATATGAATTTCTGCACTTTGCATTCATTCTTGTACACTAGTATACACATGCAAACATTCGTGACGTATAGGTGCCAAGAAGTGCAGATTTCGAATATCATTATTTCCGAATACTAATATTCTCCATATTTAATCGCAGATAGATGAGATTAAATAAGATTGCTATTCGGAAATAGTGGCAATACAAAATCCATAATTTTCGGCACCTATGGTGACATAGAATTATGAATAAAGAGTTAATGAAATATGTTATATTAGCCACAAGAGACAAGCACTCAAATTTTCGAGACTTCAGAAATCAGGAATACGCAGCAGGCTGTATAAATAATAACAGTTCGTAAAATTGTTGGTACTAAAGGCGCAGATCTAAAAAGGTGTAAACCAAGAAGCGATTAACACGAGAACGGCAAGAAATTTTACTCTAGTTTTATAAAAATATTTTACACCAAAATTTTTTTAAATCTATTTAACTTATTGGCGTGTGGTACATGTATATTTTATAATGAAATTTTAGGTTTGAATCTAAATATTTTTATTTGGTAACGGTCAAAATTGCCGTAATTTCCGGCCTATAATACGCGGATCAGACAATCGTGTTTCGACCCAGAAATTTTATTTCATAAAATGTAACTTACTAGATCGCTGTAAATATTTGACTTCAATTATAAATGTATGTGTCGAAACAGGATCCGCGTTATCCGCGTATTATAGGCTGGAAATTACGGCACCGCTAGGGCACAGAGACCCTGATTATCTAAAAGGCATATGGAGCACAAGCTTCCCCTATAAAATTTAAGAGTGGTCCCCAATTGATTGTAAACGGGGGTCTCTAATTCCCATTTTAGGTAGATTTCGTAAGAAATACTATACCTATTACATTTTCCCCTATGTTGGAATTTCTGGAAAATTTTTGCAGGTCTACACCGATCATGAGTCCCAGAACCCAAAACCACCCCCAGTTCAAAACTTTATCTCTCACTTTTTTTTTATGGACACGATAACTTCAATAATTTTGCATAAATCTCTTCCAAACTGATACATAATATCAAGGGACATAAAATCTCGGTCAAGTTCGTGAATGGGCAAAATTGAACCAGGGAGTGGGATGGGGTTCAGGCACTCCAACAGTCGTTCCCAAGCTCTGAGGAGCTTTTAACGAGCACGACCAGGAGAGTCCTGTGTGCTCTACGGTCGGTGTGGGCGCCACCACCTGCTGACCACTTCCCATTCTCCCAAGAGATTGACGACATAGGTCGTTGCGATTCACGATGGAGCCCACCCTCTTGGGACATCACCACTTCACACTTCGTGATGAGCAGGAGTCCCCCAGCAGCTTCGGGAACCGGGCCTTAAGCCAGGTTTCCCCAGCCCGTACTTGCTGTACCATAGCTAAAAAAAGATATTTAATGAAATATATGTGAACTCGCTCAGGTCCTGTGAATAATATTTGTTACATTGAGTTTCCCTGAATTTAGAAAAAAATTCCAGAACAAAAGCTCCCCCCCCCCCCCAAAAAAAATAAATAAATAAATAAAATAAAAATAAAATAAATGATATTGTGCTTTCTCTAGTTTCAGAGGTTGATCGGGCCCTTCCGATGCTGCATACCCTTTGGTGATATGCTGTGTATATAATATCAGTGCGAAAATGTTTCTTGAGAAAAGAGAGAGATTGTTAAGCAATAATCAGTATTCTATTTCTATCACCGAGGCAAGGATGTCCATATGGGGGATTTACTTGGAAATATAATCCGAAATAGTTTTACAAGTGAAAAACTCCTAAGTTAACACAGAACGAGTGTAAACCAGAAACTGCTTCTTTTTGCCTGAAAGCTCCTTATCTTTCGCAGAAAGAAAACAGGATAACAGCAGATCTGAATATTTATTTTTCAAAAAAAAAAAAAAAAAAGCGTTCATTTCAAAATGCTCTTGGAAGAAATGCTTGAATCGCAGCATAAGTAGAGTATAGGTTTTTTTTTTTTTTTTTTTTTTTTTTTTAAATGACACTTCAATGGGATTGCAGATTACGTATTAACATAGTTCATTATAAGAATCCAATTTTCATTTCAACCTTTACTTATGAAAATTAAGGGGTAACACCACTTTGACCGGTTCAAAATTTCGAATTTTTTTTTATCGATTAAAGTTACTATCTATACACAATAAAATTTCATTAGTTAGAAATCGATATCAAAAGTTAAAGGGCAATTTTAGAGCTATAGGATGTAGAACACACCATAGCAAATAACAAACAATAATAAAAACTTAAAGCTTCCCCCCCCCCCCACCAAGAGCAGCATTTTCAAAATTGCTCTTTGAAATGCTGCAATTTTATAGCATTTCAAAATTGGCGGAGTGACCATCTCCCTCCGCCAATTTTCAATCAATCAACTTGAACTTTTTGGAAATTAATCGTCCACATATTTTGCTAGTGAAATAGGTAGAATTTTTTCGAAATATTTATCTAACTGTTCGGTATAACTTTAAATAACGAAATTTGTGGTTGAAAACCTACATTTTACTTTGAATCGATGCCATTTAACTAAAAATGCATATTTTTTTAAACATAGCTACGTATTTTACTTAGCTTTTGGACTAAGAAAACTAATTCTTTTGTTACATTGTTGTTCTAAGTCAAGTCTACGATGAGTTTTCTTCAGCTTGATCATCTTTTTTCGAAGCGTTTCAGCCCATCAGCTGCCAAGTCCCCCCCCCCCTTTTCTAATGTATCCCTTAAAAAAAAAGATTTTTTACTTTAATATATGTATAAGAAATTTCGGTTTTCGGTTTTTTGCTGCGACACTCGAGATACTACCGTCTCTCATGATTAGTTTAAAATAATTTTTATGAACACTTCGCATTTCTATTAAAAAAAAAAAAAAACCCGGAAAAGTCTAATTTCAGGGTTTCAAAGTGTTATTTCTTTACTAAGCCATTAATTTGGATAAATTGAGAATCCATTGATTTACTAAAGTTTAGTTCTGTCGTACTGCTATTCTCGACTACAAGTTGGAAAACTCTAAAATGTACACAGGGTGATTCAAAACTGGAGAAACAAAGTTCTAGGAGGGGTGGGGTACACCTAAGACGACTCGGAATCTCATAGCAATGCAGAGTCTGAAATGATATCCTAACGAGACAGGGGCTTGAATCATCGTGATCGAAAACTGACATTTAAAGAATATAAGCTTAAAATAAGTTATGCCTTTCCTGATATTGAAGTTCCAAGAAGTTTTCTGTTTACGTTCCTGGTTCTTATTTACAGTTTTGCACGTTTGAGGGCGCTGGTTATCTGTGTGAGGGCGCTTTTCGCCAGAGCTGTAGTTGGACCTCTCAAACTTGCAAAACTGTAGATGGTAAGTGACTGCAGAACAGTAGAACTGTAAAACAGTAGACTGTTAGCTACAGTAAACTGTAGATGGTACTCTGCGAAAGAACTGTGAAAGTAAGAGATTCCAAAACTAGAATGATTCAAATAAATATAAGATTTAAGAGCCTAAACTAGTCACGCGGAGACACTCGCCAGCTATAATGCTAAAGCAATGGCAACGTTCATTTTCAAATTTCTCGTTTGCATTTCAATATTTTAAATGATTTTTTGCATAGGATAGCTGAGGTCGATCTGTAAGTGGGTACTTTTTTACTTTTTCGATTTTGGGTTTGTTTTTATGTTTTGCTTTTATGAGGATACTTTAACTTTTGATTCCGAAAAAGAAAGATAAACCTCCAACTAAAATCGAAAAAATAAAGAGTCATCTATTTATTTTAACAATTTATGCTTAATATATAATCGAAAAAAAAAGTACCCGGTTAAAGATCGACCTCAGATATCCTATCTCCCCCCCCCCCAAAAAAAAAGCGTTTAAAATATTGAAATGCAAACAAGAAAATTGAAAAGAAGGCTGCCATTGGTTTAACGTTAGCTTGCGAGTGTCTTCGCGTGACGTAGGCTCTTAAATCTGGGACAAAAGATGATGCCAATACAATAGATTTAATGTTTAGAATGATACGTAAACGAAAACTATAATATTCAGAACGTTAAGTTGAATTAAAAAAAATTAATTACTGAAAGCCAGACTACTACTTCTGGGGAGGGGAAATAATGTAAGCATGTGATATACAATGTGATTGTAAATTGTTTTAACAAAATAAGAGAGGAGTGAGAGTACTCATCAGGGCATTATGATGCGCTAGGGGGAGGGGTAACCCTCCAGGTCACCAGTGCCGCATCTAGAAAAATATTTCAGAAGGGGGGGGGGGGGTGTTACAATTTTCAGTTTTAATATAGTGTATTTAATATAGTGAATACAGTGTTAATTATAATACACGCTATTCACTATACTATAACAAATTCAGTATAATGTATTTAATGCAGTGAAAATTTCTTTAAAAAGGTAATTCAAAAATTTTGATAATAAGCATAGGTTTGTAAAATTTTTTAGGAGAGGAGGGGATGGTCAACATCATAATTTCCCCTCTGGCTACGGCCCTGCGGTCCGCCCCTTAAATTCATCACTGGTTTCAAATGCAAGTCGAACTCTGAATTTTGTTTATAACTTTACCAAAGTATTTTAACGAAATTATCAGCACACTAACTTTGCCTTGTGTGAAATATGATATCTCAGAAAGTGCTGAAAGAGCAATGTCAGTGGCATCATATGTACTTTCCAGCATTCCTTGTGATGCCTTCACATTTCTCACAAAGCAAAATAAATTTGTTGAAAATATTGCAATAATATTTTCATTATTGATACATTTATGAATGGGAATCCCGTTTTGGATGGAGTGAGACATCCTGTATTTTTTATTGTAATATGTAGTGGATTGCGACCCTAAGCTTCATTATAAATAGGGTTACGCTTCTTATTTTGTTGAAATAATTTTCGATCCCCCAGTGTAGTCTAGAAAATGTCTGATGGAGCGATATTGATGGTGAATTGGTAATGTGTCATAATACACTAAACTCGATCACATTGTTAATGTTCATTAAAAAACTTTCTAATAATTAGAAATTATATTTTTTTTGTTATTTTGGAAAAGTTGACTTCGAACCGATACCATGGTCCATCATGTTAAATATGTCAATTAATTGAAAAACGCTGTCCATTTATCATTAATATTTTAAAACTTTTTCAACTCGGAAGCCCCAACTGTTCGGCAGACCTCAATACATGCGATTTTTGGTTTTAGAAGACGACAATTTGTTGTTTTTTCTATGATTATTAAGAATGCGTCAATACTTATGGCACAGCCGCAGCTAACGAGTCAGACAGACTATGATATTTTGAATGTCACATAAACAAGGTAGGCTGAAAATCAGTTAGACTAGAATATTGGTGGCAGCCAACCTATATTGATAATGGACAGCCAGCCTATACGGATCATGTGACAGCCGAGAGATGTCTGTAAGTGCCACGGCCTGCCTCTTTCGTTGGCTGCGAACACCTTGCACAGTGATAACTCACCAAACATCGTGCCCTTGTAACAATGAATGTCACCAGAAGAGAAAATAGATATTATGGATGCTTACTAAATTATTAAAGCATTCTGAAAAAAAAATTTTGGAATGCGAAATTGGTTTAGAAGATGTTTTGAGATGTTCTAAAGATTATTCTATTTTTTAAAATAGATTGTATATGCAATAAATTATGTATCTAAAATTAGAAATAATGTAGCAATGATTAACAAATTCACGATGTTTTGTTATGTTTTAAAAACCTTTTGTGGCCATACTTTGAATTATATCAGTATATAATTCCTTTATTATTACGTACAGTATTGTAATTATCTTTAACAATTTAGCAACAGTATATTAAAAAAATGTGTATTTTTGTTATGTATACCTCCATCTATGGTCATTGTTACTTAATATATTTTACATAATGTAACATGCAAGAGTAACACCCATGTGTAAAGCATAGCGTAAAATTCGAAATCACGTGTAGGTAATGTATTAGGATAAATATTGTAGGCTATTTGATTTATATCATGATTGTGTTTGATCATATGAAAAGGATGTGTTATACGCAATATTGTATGTATTTCTATAGATTTTTGTGCAATTATTAGAAACATTGACACAAAAAATGAAAAGAGTATATACAGCATTCAGAAGTTTAATTCACAAATTAATCATTGAAAGGAATGGAAAAGTACTGATACGATGCAATATACAAATGAATGAAAAAAAAACACACACACACTGAATAATAGATTAATACTGTGCTACATATACAAAAACAAATGATAATTCACAATCCTATCTTACTTCTTTGTTCTAGATCTCTACCATCCAAATTTGATACATAAATAGATCATAAATAATATTTCAGCAATAAAAATATTTCATCTTTTTCAAGCAGCGCCAAAGTGAAAAATATTCAAATTATTTCAGTGTATATTTTTATATAAAGCACAGAGAAACGCAGTGTGAGACACCATTACTTAACATTGCACTGAAAATTTTCAGTAGTTATACATCTTTGAATACTTATAGAGTATAGTAGAAGATTTTTGGGAAGACAAGTAGTTCAACTGAGGATAAAATAAAGATGAAGAAACTAATTTAGAAATTTGTTCGTTTCTTGTCAAGAGGAACCATTCTTTCATATCCCAACATTCGTTATCACTCACTACATTGTGCTAAAGTTAATACTACATCTAACACTAAGAGAAGAAGGTAAATATATAGGAAACACATAATCCACTGACAATTGTATTCTTGTTTTCACACATTACTACATTTAAGGGAAAGGAAGGAAAAAATTCATATTCCACACAAATCTTCATCTTAGCGAGGCTTATTTCAAAGAGCTGCAGAAATCACACATTCACGAAATCTCAAAACACTTTTCGGAAACATTTAGATGGTTTCAAAGGACTTCGCTGACACTCACTGCCCATGATCTTAGTTAAAACGTAAAAACGGTCGACTTTACATAAGCTCTATCATAGACAGCTAAGTCTTCATGAAATGGCATAAGACGCCAGAAAAAGGAAAAAAGAGGCGTTCATTTAGAACGCTGTTTTAAAAATGTCAAAAGGCATTCCCAAAACACAAATTAGAAGGGGGCAGACATAGGAGGGCGTTTCTTTTCATTTGCGACGTCCACTGGTGGGACGGACAGAGACACAGCATCACCACATGCCATTTCTCTGTTATCGTCTTTATCATCCTCTACAGTCTCACAAATGATCATTGGTTGAGGTGGTTGAAGTGTGATGTCTTGCACACGTAAGGATAATTCTGAAGTATCCATGGTTTCTTTCCCAGTAGTCTCATTATTAGCACTTTCAGCTGCCTGAGGATTGGCGTTGGACAACTCTTCTTTAAAAGTGTCATCCCACATAACTTTTGGAGGACCAGCTGGTGGTGGAGAGCCAATAACATGTCCATTGGTATCATCCTCCAGATGAATCCTGTTTCTTTTGGATTCAAGGAAGTTTGGACACAAGGTGTTCCAGTTTGATGAGCGGGGATTGATATCCATTGCTGAAGATGTAGTTGAGCTTGTAAGCGTTTGGATTCTTCCCATGTGCTGGGTAAGATTAAAAAATTGATGAATGAATCCTGAAAGAAAAAATAAAGAAATATATAATTTTTGCTTTATAGTTTATTTATAAAATAATTAATAATATAAAAAAATATTTGATAAATCTATTATTCACCTCAGCTAGGACATGTTACATGAATAAATTCAGAAGTTACTGAAAGGTAAATATAAAAGATTTTCTATTTTCGACCCTGATGATGAGTATGATTGTACTTGAAAGTACTAGGTTTTAGACATACAATTTTGTATTTTATTTTGTATTTTACCTTATATATTTAACAATGTCTTAAACACCTTTTTAGTAATTTCGACTGAATTTATTTTGAATTTATTCATGTAACATATAGCTTATTTAACAATACATTTGTCTAAAAATGTCATAAAAATGTTTAAACACTATAACTACTACAGTACCTTACAAAATGATGGGCTCCTACTAAAATTTTAAGATTTCTATTGAATTACTACATTAGAATATGAAACAATATATTTTGTAAAAACTATAAAACTGTTATAACAGCAAATTATCATAAACAAAAGTTATAAGAATATATTTTCAAAAATGAAAACAACATATCAAAAATGGGTATTGCAAAATTATAGGTCCACCAAATTTATAAAAGGGTCTAGCCGGATAAGCATAGCAAAATGGCCCCCACGGCCGATGTTTGAAATAACATGTGTAGTAATAAAGCATACCATGAGAATATAATATAGTGTTTTTAGACCCCGAACTTGAAATGTCCTTGAGACAATCCGAGAAGTATGCGCTTGCGCCACTATTTTTCAAATTCGTTTTTCTCAAAGTATAAAAGTTAAACAAATTAAACCAACACCAATTATTGAAAATATATTAGTTTATATTATACTAGCTGACCCGCCCGGCGTTGCCCGAGCCCGTGTAATAAACTCAAATCTTTTAAAAAACTAAACTCTGGCCAAGGTGTCCGATGGCTTCGACACCGTATACCGCACGCAGCGGAAAATCTTTTATTTCCTACTTCCACCGCCAGGGGAGGAACCTCTTTCGGAAAGAACCTCTGAGACATGTCAACGTTGCCTACGGTACTGTATAGTAGGCGTACGACAATATTGAGTTGTTTCGAGAAGATGGGAATATTATAAGCCGAGTTATTGAAATAAGACACAGTTAGAGAAAATGAACATGAGTGAGGTGCCGGGTGAAGGGGATGTTCAAGTGACCTTCAGAAAATGACTAATTAGGAGGACTACGATGCATCTTTAAAAATTCGTTCGTTTGCTTAAGCTAGGAACTTAATTACAAATTTGCCTTAAACTATTATTCAGAAATAGTGGTAACCGCTATTCATAAATTTACTTTAATGTTATAGAAGGTGACTATTAAGTTAATTATAATGTTTGGAATCAGTTGCATTGAAATCGGAAAGATAGTTGCGCAGATACGGAAACAGGGCATAGTTAGAGGAAAAAACTTTGAAGGAGGGGCCGGGGGGGGGAGGGGTTGTTCAAGTGCCCTTCAGCAAATGACTAATTAGGAGGACCACTATGCATCTTTAAAAATTCGTTCGTTTGGTTAAACTAGGAACTTATGTACAAATTTGGCTTAAACTATTATTCGGAAATAGTGGCAGTCTCTACTCATAAATTTAGTTTAATGTTATAAAGGGTGTCTATTAAGTTAATTATAATGTTTGGAATCACTTGCGTTCAAATCGGAAAGATAGTTGGTGAGATGTGGAAACGGGGCATAGTTAGGTAAAAAACCTTGAAGGAGGGGTCGGGGGGAGGAGATGTTCAAGTGCCCTTCAGCAAATGACTAATTAGGACAATCACTATGCATCTTTAAAAATTCGTTTGTTTGGTTAAGCTAGGAACTTAATTAGAAATTTGGCTTAAACTATTATTCAGAAATAGTGGTAACCGCTACTCATGAATTTAGTTTAATGTTATAAAGGGTGACTATTAAGTTAATTATAATGTTTGGAATCACTTGCGTTGAAATCGGAAAGATAGTTGCTGAGATATGGAAACGGGGAATAGTTAGAGAAAACTTTGAAGGAGGGCCCCGGAGGGGTGGGGGGGGGGGTGGGGGTGTTCAAGTGACCTTCAGCATATAACTAATTAGGAGGATCACTATACATCTTTAAAGATTGATTCATTTGGTTAAGCTAGGAACTTAATTTGAAATTTGGCTTAGGCTATTATTCGAAAATACTCGTAATTGCTTTTTAGAAATACACCTTGAAGCAATGAATGCTGATTTTTATGATAATTTAGTAAAAATGGAACTAAATGGAGAAGTTTGGAACATTATTATTGATATATTACTGAGAAACTGAGATTTAAAATAGCGGTATTCTGTATATAAAACAACTGAATATGAAGTTAAAATTGTTAAATGTAATTAGACCCTTACCCCTCGCCATTCCTGCAAACATAACAAATAATCTGTTAAATAAAGTTTTCTGTATTAATAGTCTCTATCATAATAATATATGTCCTGTTTAAAAAAAAACCTTAAACCCAGATAATTATAATGAAGAAAACTGTGCCTGGAAATGTCTTAAACAGGTGGCGTTTGTGTAATTTGCCGTATATAGATGGCGCTACATTAGCTTGGCTGCACGCAGATAACTCCAATCCATGTTGGCGCTATTTCGTTATAAGTCCTTATCTATGCATCGTTACTCTGATTTATTTAATGTCTTCTGAGAAGATATTCTATACAACAAACCAACCGAAAAAAAAGCGTATTTTTAATGAGAGTTCTTTCTGCATTTTAATTAATTAATATTTCAGAAAGTAATTAAAATATTTAAAATTCTGACGTTCAGGTACACCAGGAGAGGGTTTGGACTACCTAAATCTAAATTTCCAGCCTTCTAGGTGGGCTAGATTTTGCTAGCCATCGCCCACGGACACACACACACACACATACACAGAGCGAAACTTTATTTTATTAGTATAGATATTTTTTTCTTATTTTTAACATAGAAAAGTAAACAAAAATATTTAAAAAAAAATTATTAATATAGTAATATTATATTTAAACCAACCAAAAAATTACAGAATAATGCTCAAGGTATGCACTTTAAGCACAAAAAATTTCGTTGAATTCGAAGATGCGCTTTTTGAGTTATAACAAAAATAATGCTAACAGCTTGTTAGAACAGAACGTTCCTATCTTTTCCTGTTTGAATTTGAACAATTACGCGCGTATTATTGTTACTGCATAACAAATACAATAAGTGGGTTGTAATTGAATGCGCAATAGTCTGTAAATAATTATATATCTCGCTCGTTTAATAGAAAATGACGTAACTCAAATTTAACAAATTTTTAGTAGAGCTGTTTTAAAAAAAAATTAATTGAACAATGTTTTGTTCATTAGTAAAAGATTCTTAAGTATACTTTTTACTTACCCATCATACGTAGTATAGGGTAAGTCTTGTAATCGTTTTGAAAATCGAAATTTTTTTTTTGACGGATTTACACGTTTCAGACACTGGAGATTCCGAAAAACATATTTTTAGAAAAAAAATTTTGCCGTCCGTCTGTGTGTGTGTCTGTGTGTCTGTAAACGCTCTATCTCCCGAAAAAATTGAGATAGAGACTTGCAATTTTGTAGGTACTTAGTATGTAATAATGGGAAGAAGCCTATTTCATTTCAATAACCTCGATTAACCGGAATAATTTTTTTCGGACTCTCGAAATATTCGTTCTGATGAAAGGTATATAAAAATTTTCGAAATTGTTTATTTTAAGAAATGAATATAAAAGACAATAAAAAAACATAAATTTTGAATAAAGCATGAAGTCGATCGGATAATTAGTTGCCGAGATATTTGGAATCCTATTTTCCACACTCTTCGATTTTTCATGACCCTGTATTTCATCCAAATTTCACTTCAAAGATATATTTTAATTGGAAATTTGACGCTTAATCAGATGCAATAAACCGCTAGTTAATAGGATTATTTTTGGAGTTATAAGGAAAAACCTCTTTCAAGCAATTCAGTAATCGAGCCTTTAAAGTTTGTGACGTCATCAAGCCACGATTTTATTTGAATTGCAATGCATTTTATAAGTAGTTTACACATTTTTATTTTAATATTTTACATTATGCATATCCATGATGGGTAAGTATTACGGTGGCCCCCAACGACTAGTTTCTTGTGATTTTTTTTTTTTTTTTTAAGGTTAATAGATTTATTTAGGTTATTCCAGTAGCAATAACAAATCAAAAGTGTCACTTTATCACAAATAATAATGTAAATACGTTGGGAAAGCATAGTTACACTTTTACCCTCTGACGGCATAATAGAGCAACTGCCACTGTGCCATTTTTCCAGATAAAAATATCTGCTTAGGACTTAAAAACTGTCTTTATCTCAAAAATGACGATTTTTAAGTTGTCTCTTTTCTATTAAAGGAGCGATGCTTAGAAGCCCTTTTTTAGCACTTTCCAACCTAGTTGAAAAGTGCTTATGACTTCGGTTTGTCTGGCCGTCTGCCGTCTGTCCGTGCTCTAACTCCCGTAAATATGCTCGGATTGCTCTGCAATTTTTATATGTTATTGTCGTTATCTATAGCATGTTCCCTATTTCAACGGAAGTGTGTAGCACTTATAGTTTTTTTACAGGGACACTCAAAGGAATTCCGTTACATTGCGGTCTATGGGGAAAAATCATTTGCGGTTTATTTAAATAATGTTTCACTACTTTAAACGCATTGAAATTTATATATATCACTAAGGTGCATTAGAAGATGCTTAATATGGAACAGGGTGTGCATAGCACTTATAGTTACTTTACAGGGACAGTCAAAAGAATTCCGTTACATTACGTCTATGGAGAAAAATCGTCTGCGGTTTATTTAAATAATGTTACACTATTTTAAACGCATTGAAATTTATATAGATCACTAAGGTGCATTACAAGAGACTTACTACGGAATATTGTGTGTATATCAGTCATCGTTCATTTACAGGGACACGCAAAAGAATTATGTACTGTCTGTTAACAATAATTCCTGGAAGTGCGTTTTAAGTTATTGAACGCGATTTTAATTTTAACTTGCTTTTTGTCTATTACGTGGTGTGTATAAATTCTGTAGATCCTATACAGGGCAGCACAAAAGTTCGCGAACACATTTCTGTTTATTGACAAAATCCAGACGGAGAATTTTAAACTGTGCTACGCGTTTCATAACTGAACTAAAATTATCATCCTATGTAGTATATATACAAATCTATAGATCCTATACAGGGCTGAATAAAAGTATTCGGATATTTTTCCGAATATTGTATATGTTGGAAATTCCTGAAATTATGTTTTTAAATATGTTATGCGTTTTCTAAATTGTTTACTTAGATGTTAGCTTTTAGCTTATTAAACGGTATGATTTGTAAAATTATTTTGGAAGCGTTGGAAAGTGCTATATAATCTATGCTTGACGCATGATTTTTCGTTCTTGTTTAACATTGGATTAAACATTACAATATTAACTAACATTGTTTCATATAACAGTGTATTTTTAATCAGTTATGATTAAGAGTTCACTTTTTACTATAAAAGAGGTCATTATAGAACATTTCAGAAAAAGAGCCTTTTCGAAAATATTTCAATCGTCATCACTATTTTCATTTATAACAACATTAATATTATCAATCGAAAATGTGTTTAATATTTCAGCAGGGCGTATTATTCGTGACATATCGTCCATGAGATTGGTAATATTGCACACTTGCCACATGGGCGGAACACCCAACAGTCCTGTTACCATTGGGACAATCACAGCAGTACCTTTGAATGCCTTCGATGTTATAACTGTTAGGGATATAGTCAACGTACACGCGATAGGTTTTTTTTTTGTTGTTGTTTATATGGCGTGATCTCAAATCCATTTTAATAATATTCCGGGTTTGCTTAACGTAGTGCACAAATACATTATTTTTTTCATCAAGAATTTCTGCTAGGTACGAAATAGCCAATGAAAGCTGGTATGATCCGGTGAAGAAAACTTTCAATTGATCTTCGCTTAATTTTGGAAAATCAAGAAGATCTGATGCAACTAGTTTCTGGAAAGCTGTTCTCCATAGATTCCAATTGTGATGGCCCCACCAGTGGCTGAGAGATTCTGCTCTCAAAGCTGGTAGACGAGAGGTGCTGGGTTCAAACCCCTGTCGCACTCGTCGACCTAACCGTTCGGAGTTTTCAGTGATTTTCTTCGAACCTTGCCGTAAATACGGGTTAGGATCCCGTAGAAAGACCCCCACGGAGGGCACTCTCACCAGGGCCTATATCCCTCGTGTTGATAATCGGCCGTCATAAAATCAACCAACCAACCAACCAACCAACTAATTGTGATGATCCACG
This sequence comes from Maratus michaelseni, assembly GCA_963931845.1. NCBI lineage: Eukaryota > Metazoa > Arthropoda > Arachnida > Araneae > Salticidae > Maratus > Maratus michaelseni. Next base: position 131,935,816 of record OZ007599.1, read on the forward strand.
TCTTCTCGTAATGAATTTAATTCATTTAATTTTCTTTTCATGTACTCTGAAATTGTATCACTTAAATGCTTAATCACTTTATATCACTTAAATCACTTAAATGTACGCGAAAATAACAGAATGTTTACAAATACGATAACAAGCATATAAAGAAGTGGTATGTATGGAAACATTCTTTTATTTTGGCGTACTGCGCCTCCTGCCCGAGTAGAAATATCTTGAATTGACCATTCAATAGAAAGCAGTGTATTTCTGAAAATACAAACAGGAAAAGTTTGGAATATTTTAACAAGTTGTTAGCATTATTTTTATTAACTCCAAAAGCGCATCTTCGATTTTAACGAAAATTGTTTTGGTTAAAGTACATACTTTGAGCATTATTGTGTAATTTTTTGGTTGATGTAAATATAATATTACTATATTGATAAAAATTTTTAAAATACTTTTTGTCTACTTTTCTATGTTAAAAATTGTGTAAAAATGTGAAAAAATATAATGAACTGATATATATTCTTCAATAATTGGCGTTGGTTTTATTTTTTTTAACTTTTATAGTTTTTTAGAAAAACGTAATACGGAAATATTTTAGCAGTACGGAAATAATGACTCCATCTTAAATATGACGTAATTATCATGCCAACCTAGAATCATTACCTATCATGGGATATCATTGAACCAATTACGTATGATAGGATTTAATAGAATGAAGAAAACTTATATTAATATCTGTAAGTTTTGATTCGATTTTCATAAAATTTGAAATGACTCTACAAAATTCTGCAACGATTATATATATATTAAATTTCGAGCCATTCGGTTGGGTATAGTTTTTGCGCTGTTATATGCGGTCAGACGGACGGACCAGACGACTATAATAGGTGCTACGTATTTATATAATTGCGAACGCACATAAAAATCGGATGTGGATCTATCTTTTTGCAACACCTAACACGTTTCTTAAATTTTAAAATAATTTGTAAAAGTTTTTTTCATTCTTATTCTCACAGTTTTAGATAACCAAACGTCTAAAATTTGTCCACAAAAAAAATTTGTACAAGTCTTCAGAAGTTAAACACATTTATAAGGGTGGACCTATCATTATGCAACCCACTATTACAATTACATAAAAAGCTAATTCTCATGAAAAATCATCATAATATTTTTGAACAAATTGTAAGGCAACTTTTGCAGTTTTGTCATTTTTGCTTAAAATGGGATGAGCATTAGGATTTCAACCGTATGCTGAAAAGTTTATTATATGAGAAAATATAAATATAACCGCAAACAAAAATAATACAATAAAATCTTCCGAGTTACCAATGATTCCGAAAAGCATTCATTATCTTTGAAAACCTCAGAAACTCATATTTTCGAGATTTAAAGAAGCATTTATAAAAACAGTTTATTTTGCTGCCACTGATTTTCGGAAACATTTCGGAGTAGTTTTTACAGTATATTAATCGGTTTTCTCAACCCGGATTACAGCTTTTTCGGATGCTAAAATTCTCAAGTAAACGTTTTCATGTTCCATAAGCATGTTTTACAGACAAACATGATAAAATAACAGCATTAACATTGTAATATTAAAATTAATCTTACTTTGTTACTCTTGCGTGTATATATTCAGTTACGCAGCTGAAAATGTTTAATCGAAAATAAATAGCCTACTAAAAACCGATATTCCGGTTTGAGGAAACTGATTAATACACTATGAAAACTATTCGGAAACGTTTCCTAAAATCAGTGGCAGCAAAAGAAACTTTGTTTCTATAAATCTTAAAAATATATTGGTTTCTGACCTCTAATAGTAAAGAACGCTTTTCGGAATTTTGGGTAACTCGGAAGAGGTTATTGTATATTTTCGTTCGTGGTTATAATATATTTTCGTAGATTAAGAAATATTTGTCTTTTTCACAATGTACTGAGAAAATGGCTTTGGAAGTTTGACACTTTACCTATTATTCACGAGAATATAAATTAAATGCCTGACCAAAATCTTACTCGGTAGAAATGCTATATTAACTTCACGATTCAAAATCATTAAAAGTTTAAAATTGAACATAAATTTTAAAGCCCGACTTCCGTTTATTTCAATTTTAATCAGATTCAAAGGATACATACGCCAAGAATAACGTTTAAGCATTTACGCTTTAAATTATATCTATAAATCGGGCGTTTTGAAATTATATTCGCTGAAATGTAAACGGATATCAAGGTTTAAGAATTTGTGTAAGGAATTTTTGTAATAATCTCTGTGCCTACAGCTGGACACATCTTGCTGCCAGGTCAAGAGTGACGCATTTTCAACCGCTGTTTTCCTCTTTATCCTACGAATGAAATGACTATTCCACGAGATAGATAGCTGAAGTTTAAAAAGTTGTTGTTTTAATTAAATGTTGACTTCATTTATTATAATAAATATTTTAAACTTTAAATTTTGCATTTGAACAGTCATCAATGGAAGTTTTGTTTGGAATTTTAGCGTCCGTTGCTACTTAAAGTGCAGTGAAAAATAAAGCTTTGTGTATAATTAATCGGGCATACAACCGGGACGGAAGACATTCTGCGGCCCACGATAGCGATTCGAATGTGGGTCCTTAAGTATTTCACTAGAAAATAATCTTCTTTAATAACTAGTTTTAAAAATGTAATACATATATATCTAAATTTTCAGCAGAGCGCTGGATGCTACGCTGGATATTAATGATTATAACATAAAATGTGAATTTTCACTACAACGCAGCTTAATCACAAAGAGTGAACACAAGCCCCAGAGTGGAAAATGTCCAGACCGGAAATCGAACCCAGACCTTTGGTATAACGCACCAATGCTCTACCATTTGAGCTACCAGGACGACATCCAGTCCGGCATTTCTCACTCCTATATGTTGGCAATGCTGCATCTTTGCAGCACAAGATGGAAAGTCATACATCAGCACACATCTTTAGTGGCATACATGCGACTAACTAAATGCTAGTATCGGAGAATATATATACAGGGGGTATCTGAAATGCTTCAACAAACTTAGAGGGATGATAGTACTCATGAAGACGAACAAAAAAATGCAATGGAACATAGGGTCGCAAATGACGTTTAACCCTTTCAGGGGCAGTGGTATGTTTATGAAACCATACTTAATTTTAATTCCAAAACGCCACAATGGCACCAGAATTTTGCTAAAATCGTTTTCCATTTAATATGTATGTGAAATATAGCCTTTTTTTAATTTACAATTTTTTTTGTAAATTCCGGTGCCAGTCATATGTTTCAACATTTTAGTACTAAAAGTACTTTGCCCCTGAAAGGCTTAAAGGATGAAAATCGAGAAAATGCGTCTGGAAATGGACAAACTGAGACAAGAAAGAAACAATCCAGAAAATTATTTATTGCACAGAATAGGTACAACACAGCTCGTGATGTCCAGAGAAAGCAAATATTTTACAACAATTGTTCAAAGTGCCGACCGCGGACATTATTACACAGAGTACATCTACGGAGCAACGACTGGCGGACACGCTATGTGTAACAATGTCCGCGGTCGGCACTTTTAACAATTGTTGTAAAATATTTGTTTTCTCTGTACATCCCGATCTGTGTTGTACCTATTCGGTGCAATAAATAATTTTCTGCAGTATTTCTTTCTTGTCTAGGTTTGTCCATTTCCAGACGCATTTTCTCGATTTTCATCCTTTAAACGTCATTTGCGACCCCATATTCCATTGCATCTTTTGTTTGTGTTTATGAGTACTATCATCTCTCTAAGTTTGTTGAAGCATTTCAGATACACCCTGATATAATTAAATTTTCAGCGTAGCAGAAATTACGCTGGAAATTAATGTATATAGCAAAGGATGTGAATTTTCACTTACTGCTGGTTTTACGCTACGTAGTAAGTGAAAATTCACATGCTTTGTTACATTCAAGTAATACAAATTTGCTTAAAATTTAAGCATCACTATAATAACAAATATAACAACAACAACAACAAAATAGCATCTGTGGTCCAAAATCCCTAGGTTGTGCACGTTTTCAGCTGCCGCGGAAACAGTGATAGGTATAATGAATGATTTTGTCATTCGAATTTAATCGTTCACGCATGCGTAAAAGCATTGTTGCCAACCTTCGTATTTTTAAAAAATCGATTACCACAATAAATTGTGTAACAAAAAAGAAGCAAAACATAGTTGCCAACCATCGTATTTTTTAAACCAATCACCCCCAAAAATTTTGTAAAAAAAAAAAAAAATCTATTTTTTATGTGGTTTTTAATTTAATTCAAATTAAATTTAATTAAAGTCCCCCCCCTTTTTTTTTTTACAAAATTTCTAGTAAGTAATTGATTAAAAAAAAATACGAAGGTTGGCAGCGATGCTTTTGCGCTTGCCCGACGGATTCATTTGAATATCAAAATAATTCATTCTGCCCATCACCAGCGGGGAGGGGACCCTGTGACGCCTGGTCCAGGTATCCTTGTCACTCCGCCAGATTAGATTATCTGTTTTTGACTATTTTTGATAATTTTCAAATAGAAGGAAATTTTTATGTTAATTGCTCTTTCTTAACGCTGAGTGATAACATTAACGTGTACAACTTATACACTCAAGTTCAGGCTTTTTAATTTGTTAATTTTTAGGTGCGTTCGTAATTATATAAGTACGTAGCACATATTGTCGTCGCTTGGTCCGTCCGTCTGTCTGTCCGTCCGTCCGCATATAACAACGCAAAAACTACCAAACCGAATGGTTTGGAATTTAAGATATATTATCTTTGCAGAATTTTGTCGAGACATTTCAATTTTTTTAAAAATCTAATCAAAAGTTTAGGAGATATTAATAAAAATATTTATTAAGAAATCGGATTAAGAAATATTTATTAAGAAATTAAAAAAAAGAATCGGCGCTTTCTTGTTAGAGGAGCTTCCGAGGTTTAATCGTCAAGCGACCGAGATACTTATTTTATTACAGAAATTAATCTGCAGACGATATAATTCATTTCACAGAATTAAAAATCAAGATCTGAATATTTATATAACTAGCTATAGTACGAACGCACCTCATTTGTCACGTTTGACGTACAATTTCCAACTTGTTTTAACTTGATAAAACAAAAAGATGCTCAAGTGTGTTTGTAATTTCATTTGAAAAACAGGATTTGTAACGGGCCTTTCAAGAGAGCTTGGTCCTGGTAATTTGTACCGGCTGTACCCCATTCTCAGCGGCTCTGCATAAAAGTAGCAATCTTTTCTTAGGTGCGTTCGTAATTATATAAATACGTAGCACCTATAGTCGTCGTCTGGTCCGTATGTCTATCCGCATATAACAGCGCCAAAACTACCAAACCAAATGGTTGGAAATTTAATATATATAATCGTTTCAAAATTTTGTCGAACCATTTCAAATTTTATAAAAATGGAATCAAAACTTAAAAAGGCATTAATAAAAGTTTTCTTCATTCTATTAAATTCTATCATACGCAATCAATTCCATGACATCCCATGATAGGTAATGATTCTAGGTTGTCATGGTGATTACGTACTATTTAAGAGAGTCATTATTTTCGTATTGCTGAATTTAAAAACCGAATTTGTATACTAAAATTGTTTAATTATAGCAATCCTATAATCTACCGACAGTTTTTAGATAGATTTTTCTGGAGAAATAGATATTGCATGGAAAAAATGTCTAAATAAGCATTTCAAGTTCTTATATTTTTAAAGCTAGGTTTAAGTTTCCCATTGGAATGTCCAGTCAATGTCAACAAAATATAAAATGTTTCCAACTTAAAATATACTTATTTTATTACGGAAATTAATCGTATCATAATAACAGACGATATAATTCATTTTTTCAGTGAAATAATAACGATGATTTTTTTACATCGTCTTGTATTGTATATTTGCGCATAGTTTAATTTTAATGTAACAAATTGTAATTGTTTGTAAAAGTGTCTTGAAACTTAATTTCATAAAATAAAATTAATATCTACAATATGAAAATCTGCGCATAAAATAAATTTTGTATCCATGCATTTTTGCATAAGAGTCCAACCGCTATTGCACCAAGATCTGAAATATTTATAAAACTAGTTATAGTACCTAACACCCCATTTCTCACGTTTGACGTACAATTTCCAACTTGTTTTAACATCTCAGGAAAAACAATAAAGAACACAAAAGACTTAGTTTAAGAAGCAAGTAATAGTTAATAGCTGCTTAACACGCAAAACTGTTTTCGAGATAGAAGTGACTACTCGTTATGTTTAACGTGACAAACTAGTGATACAAAACAATTATCTTTTGAACTACAGTATTTTTTGTATTTTGCAAGTGTTATAAATGTTTATGTTCTCAATGACCCCTACACTGCACGAATTTTTCTGTTGGAAGTATGTTTTATTATACTCATATTTAGGGTTAGATACCACATATTTTCAAGAGTAATTCTTTACCTAATTCAATTGCAGACTTCTATGATTATATAAGGCGAACATTCTTATTTAAATATAGTGGTAGTCTGGACCTGAATTTATTTATTAAAGGTTACATTTTTAATTGATTCATATATGCATCACTGTGTAGTGTATAGAATTAAATTAAATAAGGTGAACATTTTTATTTAAATATAGTGGTAGCCTGGACCTGAATTTATTTATTAAATGTTATATTTTTAATTAATTCATATATCCATCACTGCGTAGTGTAGGGTTTAATTAAATAAGGCGAACATTTTTAAATATAGTAATAGCCTGGACTAGAATTTCTTTATTAAAGGTTATATTTTTAATTGATTCATATATGCATCACTGCGTAGTGTAGGGTTAAATTAAATATTTTTGAAGATAACCTTTTAAACTTAATAAAATTAAAACACAAAGAATTTTAACGATATTGTTGAATTACTAACCAACTTTTGCATAGTTTATTGCCAAGGACAGATGAAATTTTGAAAGATATATTTTGCCAATTGATCATTTTATAAATTAATTTAAAGCCTAATTTTAACATTTCTTTCCAAATTAGACGATTCTAAGCAGCAGTATGTGCTACATTTTATGTATTTCATATTTTTTCAATTCAGAATTTTTAATACTTAAAATATGCTAAAAATTTACGAAGATATCTCGTTTAATAACCTCTCAGCTTTACCCTAAACCTCCCAGCTTAAGAGCAAGTTTTAAAATTAAGTTATTTTTCTTCAAACTTTTTTACAAACTCTTTCACAAATTATGTTTTAATTCTAAATTGAATTAGCCAAAAAAATTTGAAAATACTTTCTTTTTTTTATTAAAAAAAAAAAAACCCTGCAAAGCTAATTAAGGATGCTCTCAAAAATATTTTCCCCTAATCAACAGCGTGAATTTTTTTGACACATTCATGAACTCATTCTCTCTTCTTATTTGTCTGAAACTTCCAGGTATTCACATTTAGGTACCCAAAGACTGAATAGCGTTCTGTTTTCTAATAAATACGATAACGTCTTGAGTTATAGCCAATTTCTAGCCGACGACCACCATTCTGTCATATCCTGAAAATTGGCTCAAAACGCCAACTATTTAAAAATCGAATAGCGTTCTGTTTTCCAATAAATACGATAACATCTTGAGTTATAGCCAATTTCTAGCCGACGACCACCATTCTGTCTTATTTCGAAAATCGGCTCAAAACGTAAACTTTAATGTCATTTTATAAAATATTCGTTACTTTTATAGGAAAACGAAAAACTCTATTCAATTTCTTAGACCCTGAATAGCAATGTCTACAAATTTTATGCCTCACTAATAAAAATTATTTTAGAAAGAAGAGAATTTCGAATTGTCAGAAACATTAAACTAGCATGACTCGAGATAGGATTTTAGAATTTTAGAATAAGCGTAGAATACATACGAAATTACACGCTTTGCTTGAACAAAGTAAGAAAAAGCGGAAAAAAGTTTTAACTTCGGAAAATGTTTGCTTGTTATGTTAGTATTTATCTCATTACACAACAGAGTTTTTAAATTCATTTTTAAACTGAACAACCATTTCCCCTTTTTAGCTCGTTAAAATCGAATTACCGTTATACAGCAACACGCTATAAAGGAATTTTCTTGTTTAAACATTTCGCTTTTCATATATAGTTAAAAATAACATTTTTAATATTCAATATTAAAGATATCGTATTCATTCTTTGTATTGTTTATTAATTAATATAAAATTTCGCTGAAATATCGTTAAAATTTTTTTTCGAGAGTTCAACCATTTTTCGTAAATTTAACTTTCAGAAAGAATCACGGTATATAAACATTTTCTTTAAAGTTAATTAAAGCAAAATATGATATCATCAGTTAAATTAAATATCGCTCAGAGTTATTGAGTAATAGAAGCATTTTCAAAGAATAGAAGAGGGAAAAATGATGTCGCAACATAATTTTTAGTTCGATGGCGAAAATCTTTTAAACTAATTACAAATATTCATTAATCAAAGTTGCTATGATATTTTCTTATTCTTTTTACTTCACTGGTTCTACGTTTAAGAAATGACTTTGTTTAATTGTGTAAAATGTTGAACATAATAATTTAAAGAAATTTCAACACATAAAACATTTTTTTAAGGTTTTGCACATACAATTAATAAATTAAGTTTCATTTTTGTATTAAAATAAATTCATGCAATGAATTTACGTTATGTATTTTTGATTCAGTTATCGGTAAAATACATCAATTTATTAAAAGGAAATTCTAAACCCTGTCAGTTTACTTTCTTCTTGGTGTAATGGAAACAGAAATTTATTATCTGCGTATACTTTGCATTAAGATATTAAATTTTTTTTCTTTTTTTACTGACTGAGGATAACAATACATAAACTTTGAACGAAACCTATGTCTTATTAAAAACATTATTTAAAACAATGAAATAAAACTAACCATTCTTGATAATGTTTGTTATTTTTTACATTCGCCTTAAAGTATAAAAAATTGTATCCAGAAAAGTTTCACCTTCACACTATGTCCTGCATTCGGTTTATTACGAAAACTTTTTATTAGCTTTCTTCACTTTACTTAAGGGTGTATTCAAATCCAAACTGCTTATTTTGAGACACATTTTAAAATTCATTTTTGCTCTAAAATGCATCCAATTGGCAGGTTCTCTTATTCAAAAACTTTATAATGTCCGTATTGTCTCGATTTTTTGATAAACGCAGAATATATTTCAAAAAATGCTGTCAAAGTGGACATTTTGAACCGAATTTCCCGAAGCGATAGCGCTGGAAACAACAACAACAAAAAAAATGATCGTACTGTGAAAATAATTGTTTGTAAATCAATTTCTAATTAATTGAACGAAAAATAAAAACATTGGTCCCTTATAAATCTCTTCATAAATCATGCCGCCAAGTTTCATGTTTTTATTTTTAAAAATGAGTCTGAAAATGTGTCTCACAATTTTGAGTTGTTGAGCGTGGAAAATTTTTTTTTTGAATACCGCCTTAATCTCTCTCTCTTTTTTTTTTTTTTTTTTTTTAAACTGTATCGTTCGTAAACGTTCGTGTATTGCATAATTTTATACTTCTCAGACGGGCGAACCCAAATTTTGTAAAACATATGCTACAGCACGAAGCACATCCCCCCCCCCCCCCCCTCAAAGTAGTTAAAACATTGTTATATCGACTTTTCCTTGGAAGGTATTAAGCTGTATTTTAACGTATGTTTCTGACTAATTCGAAGGCAGCAGAAATTTTTCAGTTGTTTGAAATTAATTGAAAAAAAAAAAAGACAAGTTTTTTCTACTGACTGATACACAATACATAAACTTTGAAAGAAACCTATGTCTTACTAAAAAAACATTATTTAAAACAATGCAAAAAAAAAAGAAGAAATAAAACTAACCGTTCCTGACAATGTTTGTTACTTTTTATATTCGCCTTAAAGTATAAAAAATTGTATCCAGAAAAGTTTTACCTTCACACTATGTCCTGCATTCGGTTTATTACGAAAACATTTTATTAGCTTTCTTCACTTTCCTTAATTTTTTTTTTTAACTTCATCTGTATTGCATAATTTTATATTTCTCAGACAGACGAACCCAAACTTTGTAAAATATGCTACGGCTTGAAACACTTTTCCAACAAAAAGTAGTTAAAACATTATTTCGACATTTCAGTAGACTTTTCTTTGGAAAGTATTAAACTGCATTTTAACGCATGTTTGACTAATTTGAAGATAGCAGAAATTTTTCAGTTTTTTTTTAAATCCATTGAATAAAATGTTTTGTGCAGCTTAGTTTACAAAGTATACTGCTTTGTAAAAAAAAAAAAAGAATACTGCTGTTCCTTCGATAAATACAACAACAAATCAAATTTGATATTTTCTGATACATTTAAATTCCCTTCCTCCTCCCCCCCCCCTTCCCCGAAAGAAAAAAACCCCTGCTAAACCAGAATGTTTCACTTAACAGTAAAGAAAAAGTGCCATCAAACGTATGAGACCAAAATAATACCAATTTCAGATATTTCTTAAAATACTACACGTTTCTTGTCGTTGTTGAATTCATATTTTATTTGCACAGAAGCGCAAGATTGCTATCAGACCTAACAACATTTTGCAAGAATTTTGAGCCAATTTTCTGGAAGAAATTGTCTTAACGTCAAATGTGATATACCAAACAAGAAATTGCCGAAAATCCCCCTATAGCTCTGAAAAGATATTTGTATAAGTAACTTCTCCTTCAATTTATCCGATCAGAGAGAAGCATTTCGAAACTTTTTTATTTCCAAGAGATATACATTTGTAACTGATAACCGTGTTTTCATGCAGCCTTCTGCCCGTCACTTAAGATTGGCTGGAATATAGTTTTTTTTTTCCTTAAATTTTTTAGACGAATAATACTTTTAGGGATTAAAGACAGCAGACGCTTCTTACCAGTTTACCTTTTAAATACAAATATAAAGAAAATCAGTAGTGAATAAAATTAATATTTTGGATGGAAAAAAATGAGATAAGAGGGGGGGGGGAAAAGTAAATCTATTCAGTGTTATTTAATGTTTTTATAAGAAAATTAGTAGCAAAACAATTCAGCCAATAAGATCTAAGCTTTCTTGTGAACTGAATACTGGGGGTGCCGCGTAGAGGTCTGCATGGGCCCGGATCTAGCCCGGCCTGCAATTTTCTTTCATTAAGCTCGGGCCGGGCCTGATCTTCGTGCTTTCTGGGACGGTCCAATGATTTACTTTTTTCTGCTAACTCGGGGCTTGGCCAGGCCAGACTTTTATATATTTTTTCTGTGTCGAGCCGGGCCTGGACTTCCTTTTTCCCCTCGAGCCCGTGTGGAACTGGAATTATAAAGATTAATAGTGATGTTGCACATTTATTTAACGAAATCTTTAGTAATTTTGTTTGGTTTAATAAGTTACAGAGAAATATCTTAAAAATCTTTTTTTGTGCAGTATTAAAATTATGATTTTCTTTAACCACAGTTTTCTTTCCTTCAAAACTGCATTGATTTTCCTATTGAATTTTCATTTGAATGTAATTGTCTAAGTCAAATTTTTTGTGATGTATGTTTATGTACGTTATTGTCTAAGTGGTTCTTAATAGTTTTGTTATTCGGTATTCCACGAATTGCGGACGTATAGCCTGAAAATAAAATCTATACATTAAGTAAGTGGGCTTTTTGATGAATTTTAACTGTAGGATAATTTTGCGTCAGAAAATACCGGCATGTATTCTAAAAATTGAGTCGAACAGGGCCTGACCTGGGCCAATTTTTCATATTTCGTAAAATGCGGGCCGGGCTCGAGCCAAAGCTTTAGTTTTTATGCAGTGCCGGGAACGGGTCAATTAAGTTTTCGTACGTGCCGGCCGGCTGAGATCGAACTTTTAGCTTTTATTACCGGACCAATACAGTTTTTGTACGGGCATCCCCGGGCTTGGTAATTTCGACCCGTGCAGACTTCTAGTTCCACGTTATCTTAGTCAACGGGCCGGGACATATGCTATGTAGCACATCAGGGCCCATGGTTCAGAAAACGGCCATGATCCTTAAAGCCGCAGAATTTTGTTTTGCTTTAGAGCTAACGTGATTAAATAAAAATTCCCCGTGTGCCGTAATTTCCGGCGTATAATCCGCGAATCAAAGACTCATGTTTCAACCTAGAAATTTTATTTTATAAAATGTAACTTACTAGATCGCTGTAAATATTTGACTACAATTATTAATTAAAATTTCTGGGTCGAAACATGATTCTTTGTTCCGTGGGTTTTAGACCAAAAATTACGGTACGTAAAATCGGTTAAATTCCTGTAATTATCTTATTCTCTATATGTATCTCATATTTATTACTTATTTATTTAACAGTCAACATTCTAATTAAATCTAATAATAACAAATAATATTTTTAAATGATTAGTAAGACTGAATTCTTAAAATCTTATGCGCAGCTAATTTAGATAGCTTGCACGATTCTGACTTATGATTGACTGATTATGGGCTTTTTGCAGCTGTCGGGAAAGATTCGTGAATCGTGCATAATGAGTTAAAAAATTACGATTTATATACAAACAAGAAAGAAAAGCATGCGTGAAACATAGATTATGAAACATTTTCCAACACTTTCAGAATACTGTAACAAAACTTCACAGTATAATATGGTGAAAGAGTTAAATAATTTGGTAAATACATAACGCATTCGAAAACCCAATTTCAGCAATGACCATCTATAGTCGGAGAAATATCCGAATTATTTTGTGTAGCCCTGTATCTGACCTATAGTTTTGTACATATACTACATAGAAAATGGAAATGGGCTGGGCACATTGCAAGAACACAATACAATAGATGGAGAACAAACACCCTGCAGTGGTATCCCAGAGATGTAAAATGACCAAGAAGACGACCTCAAGTAAGATGGAGTGACGAAATCAGAAAAGTGGCCGGTGTTAATTGGATGACTAAAGCACTAGACAGGAAACAATGGAAAAATCTGGGGAAGATCTACATCCACCAGTGGATTGAAAACAGTTGATTATGATGATGATGATATGAAAAATAAGTTTAGTTAGGAAACGTTTAACAGTTGTAAATTCCTCTTCATTCATTTCCGTCAATATGCGGAAAAGTACTCAATTTTTTTTGTGTAGCCCTGTATAGGATCTATAGAATTCATAGATACCAAATAATATACAAAAAATAGTTTAAATTTAAAACTAATACCACAATTGAAAACGCACTTCGATCAATTATCACTCAGGCAGTGCTTTTAACCAAATTCTTTTGTGTACCCCTGTAAATGAACGATAAATGCTATGCGTATCATATTCTATACTGAGCATCTTGTAGTGCGCATTAGCGATGTATATAAATTTCAATACGTTTTAATCCGTGTAATATCATTAAAATTCACTGCAAACGATTTTTTCCCATAGACTATAATGTAACGATTTTCTTTTGAGTGCCACTGTGAATGAACTATAAATGCTACACACTTCATTTTCAATACCAACCATGCCATGGTAAAACATATATTAATTATATAGCAATTCAACTATATTTACGCGAGTTAGAAGACGGACAGACAAACAAAGACAAACAGAATTCATAAACATTTTCCAATGATGTCGAAAAATGTTAAAAAGTTCGTCAATTTATTTATTTTTGCTATTATAATTATTTGTAACATTTATCGATGAGAAACAAATAAATCATCCCATACAAGGCATAAAAGTTTACCGGAACATTTACCATTATATTTAGCTTACGGATATTTTTTATGCAATAAAGTGTGCCTAAAAGTGTTTGGAAATTTGAGCAATATATTCTTCTTTGTAACAAAATCTGCGTTAATTATTTATATCTTATAAATCTCTACATTTGTTCTTCTACACACCACATTTTGCTTAAAATGCTAAGATCGATGAATTTTTACGAATATTTAATTTCAAGTAATAAATTTTTAAAATGATGTGAACTAAGTCAGACTTTTCTCTTTTAAACAAAGTACTTAAAAGTCTCAAATAAACGTGAGAGTTAAACATTCTAATAAAAACATGAAAGCGCCTATACCAGTTTTGTTTGTGATCATTATAATAATTATTATCGAGAACTGCAATTATGATTAACTTGCGGTATTTTTAACGTTAACGGAAATTTTATAGAAATTTGATAATTATCTAAAGATAACAAATTTATAGGTTTATACTTCTCTAAACAATCAATTTTTCTTAAGATGTTTTATAATAGCGATGGATATGTATTTAACGAAATTTTAATTTCAAGTATTTAGTCGTAAAATGATACTATTGAAATAAAATTTTCCTTTTTAAACAAAGTACTTTATTTATCAGGTAATCTTGAGAGATTGTTATTCCAATAAAAACAATGAAAGCGTCAAAACTAGTTTTGTTCATGATTATTATTAAAGCTATTATCGTAAAATAAATAAATAAATAAGCAACTACAATTAACTTGAACGAAAGAAAAAATAGCAATTGCAATTAACTTGGTGATATTTTTAATGTTAGAAAATGTCGCGAAAATTTTGAGAAATAAGAAATATTATTCTTTTTAAAAATTCATTTTAAAAAGCTATGATTATTATCTAACAATAGCAATATCTAGATTAGGTTTGCTTTCTTAATGACATAATTTGCTTAAAATTGTAAATTATAATAGCGATTAATAAATATATTCATAAAAAAATAATTTCAAACAAACAATCGTAAAACGACGCTAGTGAAAAATGTTTTTTCTCTTTAAACAAAGTACTTAAAGTATAAGATCTCCTGAAGTAAACTTCAGAGATGAATATTCTAATAAAAACAAGAAAGCGTCAAGACCAGTTTTGTTCCAGATCGATATACTAGCCATTATCGGATTTTGAAAGTCTGCGCGGATTGCAGCTGACGTCACAGCACTTCATAAAATTCAAATGAAAAATCATTCAAGTTATCATTTTTGCAAGACCTATTTGAAAATCTAATTTTCTGCATATCGAACACGAGTGGAAATGAACCAGTGAATTGAATAAGTGAGGCGTAAATAACACGTTTCAAAAAACAACGTCAAATGTCCATTGTGAATGTCATGAAGTAACTGACACGAGATATGAATTTTTTAAGGAATAATTAATAGTAAGAAAAGACAGCAGCGTAGAAGACCTTAACAGTCTGCTACGGTTCCTGTAAAAGAGAATATTTGAAGATAGTACTTACAACATTAACGGCAGGTGGCCAGCGCCGTTCCGTTCATGATTTAGTTCTTTCAATAAAATGAGGGGAGTGAAATTGCTTAAGACATTGTATGCGGCAATTTTTTGAAATTTATGTGTGCAAAAGTCACTGTAAAATTGAAATCGTTCCGCTCATGTTTTTCAGTTCTTCCAATAAAACGAGGGAAATGAAATTGCTTAACACAAGGTATGCGGCAATTTTTTGAAAATGAGCGCGGAATGTATGTGTACAAAAGTCACCGTAAATCGAAACTTTTTATACAACCAATCAGATGCTTGAATTACGCCTTATACACAAAACGCCTTTCACAAAATTCCTCTTAATGAAATATGTCCCGTAACAAAGTTCCTCTTAATAAAGCAGGCCTTTTCACAAAATTCCTCTTAATAAAATAGCCCCCTTTATAAAAACGTACTCTTCATTAATTATTTATATTTTGTTATAAATGCTTAGTCCGAATTTGAGTAACTGGATTTCATATTTTGTTATACAAGGTTATTTTTCACAAATATATAATAAATTTCACAAAAATAACTTTTATCCCAAAATGGGCCCCAAGAAAACACCCTGCACCCTATACATTATATCAGGAATGTGATAATCGTTAAAGTCATCACACATTGTCAAAAGCTCCTAAGATAAAGTGCCTAATTTGTTTTTCGCATAAGGAAACTTGGAAAATTTTACAGTGCATATTGAATCGCGCAAAGAAAAAAAAACCACCTTATTAAACAATCATATTATGTATTTCGACCGGAGTTACTGGTTCGGCTGTACCTGACACGAACCCAAAGAAGTCAATCCGAAACTTAATCTGAATTCGAAGAAAAAATAATTCGTTGACATGAAACCGGACTTGAACCTGAAAAGATAATTTAATCATAAATCCGAAAGGAAAAGCAAATGAATCCCTTTTTAATTCAATTTTATGGAAAATACAATTTTATCTCTAATATGAATTTATCTTTTTATATTGGAAAATAAGTATATATATATATTGAAATCCGCACGTGTTTTACTCTCTAATATTACATGTAATTTTCTTTTTAATTTGGAATTAATTAATCTTATGTATATATTTTGTTTAATTTTTGCAGTATCCTTTCTATTGATTTTTATATCTCCTCTGATTTTCACACAAGTGATTAAATTTTAAATATATATATATATAATTGTAATATCTTTTGAATTTCAAAATTGATAACTTATATACGAGCCCTAAAGAATTAGTCATTCCGACGATAACCCAACCCGCAACGAGGGGAAAAAAAAAACCCGCCAACCCGACCATTATTGAAACACGAGTTAGATCGGGTTGGGATAAAATCGAGTTACCCGACCCAATGCAGGGTTCTAATATAGACGTATGAGCCTTTTAAAAAACAAACTTGCACGAAGTACTTTCTTAGTTAATAAGGTATGTGCTTTAATTAACTTTTTACTTTAATACAACTTGTACATACCTTCCAGTACTGAGCAGTTCAGCGTTCGTTTTTGTTAAAAATATGTTTTAGAAATTTCCCTCTACATGTATACGTTTTTTCTATTTGTACACTGAATGAATTAAAAATTTTAATGTTATGAATAAAATAAGTTTGAAAGATGAAACTGCTTTCGGAAAAGTAATATAAAATCTGATCTAAAAATGAAACATAAATCATTAAAAAATATAAAGAAAAAATTAATTGTCAATTTTGAAGAAATAACATCTTTTTGTTTTGGGTTTGGGTCATGAGACTTCAGATTTCAGCTTAATTATAATTTTTATTTTCTTTTAAAACATTATCTAATTTATATATTTTTTTAAAAAGGTTTTCTAACACATTTCAAGAGAATGCAATCAATGTATTGTAACAAATAATACTTAACTTCAATTATTTTTTTTTAAAATCGTGAAATAATAAAGCTTGTTTAGTGCTGAATATTCGGCTTGAATTTTTCATTAGGAGAGAAAAAACTGATAAGGGATTCCCTATGAAGACGATTGAGGCAGATCAGTTATGAACTATTCGTCTTTGAGTATCTCGTATAAATAATGCCTCTTTAAAAGATAAATCTCGTTCTATCTTCAGAAATAAAGCATTCATCAGTGGACTCGTCTGAGGATTTCGCACTGCAGGCTAATATTTTTTTTAGAAATATCTAATATTTTTTAGATACAAGTTTAAACTTCTACAGAAAAATTCAGGATAAAAATATCTCCAAACAACATTAGTCAAGCCAGAATATCATCTAATTTATGCATACCTGCCAACATGTCCATTCAGAAAACCTTACAATTTTCCCGACGTACTTCATTGTGCATCTTTAAAAATATATACATAGTGTTTACGAAGGCATCGGGTAAGGTAATATATGGTTTGATACAAAATTTACTGATAAATACAAAAATATTAAACAAGTAATTGTTTAAGTTTAAAAAAAAGTAAAAGACACAACCCAAATAATATTAGCACTGATAATTATCTTTAATATACTTTAAATAGGCTGGCTTTACCCAATAATTTTTTGTCAAATATTTCTTCATAGCAATCTTTTCACATGCTTTTAAGTATTAAAATATTTTAATACTCAAAAAAGCATGTATATTAAAATATTTTATAAGTAAAAAAAAAAAAAAAAAAATCTAATAAATTTCTAATCAAAAAAGTCTCAAAACTACAATTTTAATTTTGCATTCAGCTTTGCTGCGAGAAAACTTTAAAATACAAAGCATGACTAAAAATTCTCTGGCATAGAATAACGTGTTGTGAATTACTACTTGGTTGCTGTGACGTACCATATTGCTAATCTCTCTCATCTTTGTAACATAAACACAATGTGTGCATCAGTTTAATTCTTTTACTAAATGAGTAACATATTTGAATAATCATTTCAAGTTTTACCAAAAAACCTTACAATCTTACCTATCATCCTTACAACCTTACAATTTGACCTAAATCCTTACATTGTAAGGCTAAACCTTACAAGTTGGCAGGTATGTTTATGGCATCAAAGTTACAGTAAAAACTGTTCAAAGATAAGAAAAAGCACGCGCGAAAAAAAAAAATTAACAATCGTATTTTAACTGCATTTTACAGTAAAGGATAATATATTACTGGATTGTAGGAGTCTTACGTTAGGGGATGACGTCATTCGCTTCGGGAAAAACACGGGATAAAGAAAATAAATTGAATATATATGAAATACAATATAATTTAATATAACAAAGCATACATTTTAGGCTACACGTGGAATACTATTGCTTCGATCGATCGATGGTGTCTTTTTCCCTCTAAACATTTGAATTTGAATTTAGCTTTTTAATCATAAATATAAACTAAACCCGCGCGCACTTTGTGTTGTACTATTTGTTTTTTTATAATAATTGTTGAGCGCGATATAATTCAGCATTTTCTTTTTGTGGCAACATTTATTTGAGAAAAACGCTTCATTTCATTTATGAAAGCAGTGCCAATTTAATTTGTAATTAAGTGTAATTTTTAATAAAAAAAAATGTTTTAACGAAATGCGAGCATAATATGTCAGAAGCTGGTGCAAAAGCCTACAGAATAATACCTCGTTCATTGTTCTGCGTTTTGTAGACGTATAGAAAAAGGGATGTTGACAACAAAAATAATATATGATATTAACGTAGTGCCGGCCAGTAGTTTTATTGATAACTTTATCTAATGGCCAGGTATGTTAATACTAGAAAAACAGCAAGGGTAAAATTGACGCAAGTCAGATGATTACTTTCTTTTAAATTGGAGATTTCATTTAATAAAATAAATACAACCCCACAGAAATAAACTGTATGTTATTAATTCTTTCGCTTAGTTTGACGAACAGGACTCCTCACGCGATTCAGAAATAAAATAACTGAAATTGGATTAAAACAGACGCGGTGTTAATGTAAGTTGTCCGCGACAATATTTTTGGAAATTTTCAATCTATCTGGGAGATTTCTGTTAACTTGATTTTTACCTTTAAACAGCTATCTTTAATTAATCAACCCATATAATACTACTTTTCCACCACCGGCTGGTACAGGGGGTGATTATTTATCTACTATTTTGTTTATCACTATTTCCAAATAATCTTCGTGATACATTTCACAAAAATCTACCACGAAGATTATTGTTCGGAAATAGTTGTAGAAAATGAGTAAAATATAGTCTTCTTGGCAAACATATTGATACACATGTGTATGTCATCGGTAGTCAATAGGTTAAACCAGAAATAATATCTACCTCCCTCAAAAAATCTTATTGGGAAAGGTTAAATGTAAAATTTATAGTTGAAAATAGGATTACATAACTTAAGTCAAATTGATCTATGCGACTTTTCCTGTGCTAAAAATAATAAAAAAAATGATATAAAAATCACGTAATTTTTATGAATAAGGCGAAGAGACTAATCACATTTTACTCCGTTTAGAAGTTACAATTTCAGCCAAAGCGTTTTACATTACACCGGTATCTAAATGACAACAACGAAAAGTCAAGAATTCTCGTGATTGGTTAACCCACAGAATACTTTTTTCCTCTACCGGGTGATACAAGGGGAGATTTATTTATTATTTTGACTATCGCTATTCCCAAATAAAAATCTTCATGATAAATTTCAGCAAAAATCTAGGTTATTGTTCGGAAATAGTAATAGAAAAAGAATAAAACATAGTCTTCTTGGGAACCATATTGATACACGTGTGTACTATAGGTTGTTACTAGGTTAAGCCAGAAATAAAATCCAACTCCCTCAAAAAAATCGGGGTTAAATGTAACATTTAGAGTTGGGAATATGATTGCATGACTTGAGTCATATTGATCTATGCGACTGCTTCAGTGTTAAAAATAAAACAAGAACGAAAAATCATGCATCAGGCATAGATTATGAAACTTTCCAAAACTGTCAGAATAGTATTATGAAATCCCTTTTTTTTTTTTTTTCATATAATGTAATAAGACATATAAATAAACCATATAAAACGCACATAATTAACTAAAAATAGATTTTTAACAATTACTGCCCATATCCGGAAATGAGTGCAAATTCTTTCGTGTAGCCCTAAATGGAAACTATATATCTCTTCCCATAGATCATAATGTAATGGAATTCTTTTGTGCGTGACTGTAAACGAATTATAACTGGTACTTATTCTATACTCTAGAGGAAGCATGTAGTCCATCTCAGTGATGCATATCAATCCAATTATGTTTGAAATGTGGTAATATCAATAAAATGCACTGCAAATGATTTTCTCCCATACACCATATTGCAAAGGAATTCTTTTGTGTGTCCCTGTAAAACAACTATAACTGCTACATACTTCATTTTCAATACAGAACATTTTATAGTAAGCTGCAATAACATATCAAAATGTCATGGAAATCCGGGTACATTTATGAGAGTTAGAGTACGGAGAGACAGGCAGCAAACAGACAAACCGAATTCATAAACACTTTTCAACTATGTTGGAAATTGTTAAAAATGTTATAAAAATCAAGTAATTTTTATTAATAAGGTGAAGAGACTCATCACTATTAATTCCGTTTGGAAGTCACAATTTCAGCAAAAGCGTTTTACATTACACAGGTATCTAGATGACAACAATGAAAAGCCGAGAATTCCCATGATTGGCCACTACCAGTATAAAAGGAAATGCGAGAATTTTCATAATCCATCCGCAATGCGCTAAACCCATAATAATTAAATAAAAAAGTCACCAATCATCAAATTAAACAAACTAAAAATTATTTTCAATGCAAAGTAATATAAATTTAACAACAAACTATAGCTTCTATTATTTCATAGATTTTTCTATTGTTCTAAATTCGAAAAAAAAATCAAAATTAATGCAATTTTTAAATGATAAAAAACAGACATTATTAGCAGATTAAACGCAAACAAAACTTGTTAAGAAATTTTCATTGCAGTAATGTTGAATTTAAAGTAATCGAATTACACAAAAGAAAATAAATTTGTAATTCCATAGGTTTAATTTAAAATTTACTTCGTCCTACGCTGTTTGATAAATTCCAGAGATCGAATTAAAGGAAATGTTATATAAGGTGCAGAAATAGGAATTTTCACAAAATATTTATTAGGCAATACAGGAAATAAATCCTTTTTCGCAATAAATTTGTCTTGAAGCAAAAAATAGGTATGTTTAAATGGAAATAGGCTTAGAAATAAAGTAAAGCATGTTAACATCTTGTTAATATTATAAAAATCAAAGCATATGGATGCAATAAAATCTTACATTGAAGATTTAATAAGAGAAAAATCAGATTGAAAACTGATATGGTAAGTTTAGAAAAATCATAAAGCAGAAATACAATAAAAAATTAAATTGCTGTCTATAGCGGAAGTAATTTAGTTTAAATGCCATTAAAATGAGAGATTAGATATTTTATAGTACGTGGAGGAATATCTTGTTAGAATTTTTTTTTTATCAATTTTATTGCGATTGATATTTATAATTACATAACTTTTGTGCATTTTGATATTTTTTTTATTTTTATAATTTTTTTTAAGAAAAGGAATTAGACGCGAAATCGAACTATAATTGTTTGGTATTAAAAGCTTTAACTTTCATTTTATTTACAGAATAAAAGTTAATTACATGCTAACTAATACGACGTGCACTACATTTTTAAATTTTATATCGAGTATCCGTAGAGACAGTTTTTAACCTTTTTTTTTAATTTGCTGTATATTATTATTGCTGTTGTTGTAGTTATTACCATATTTGAAAATCAAGAATAAGATAAGGAAGGATTTAAAGGAAAATGCTTCCTTTTTCATAAAAGAATTAGAAGAAAAAAAAATCAAATTTTGATAGAGAGAATTTGGGTCTTGGGATTAGAAATGTTTTACATAAAAACTCGAGATTTGGTTGTGACTTGATTAAGAATGAATAAAAAAAGTACGTTATTTTTTACATCTTCTATACTTACTAAAATTAAAAGCGTGCAAATGAAATAAGCATGAAGAATATTAACAATTATTTGACTGATTGTGCATATCTTGCACAATCAGCCAAAAGTCAAATCAATCGAAAATCATCAAATTCAGAAATGTTTAATTTCAAATTATTTCCAAATAAAAATGTTAATATTTTATAAAATACAAGAGATAAAATAAGAGAGGGATCCTGCAAGCTGTTAAAATAAAAAATGACATAAAAATTTCGGAAAATTACATAACTTACCGTATAACGACATGGAATGAATTACAACAGTGGAGATAAGATCTTCGAAAGTTGTCCATCAAGTTAAGATGAAAAAGAATCATAAATAGTCAGTTTTGCCAGTCTGCTAACACCTATTTTATATTCAGATAGCTTGATTGCCACTTCATTTTTGAGGTGGTAAAATTCGCCTTATTTAATGAGCAAAAATAAGGCGAATTATACTATTTCAAGAAAGTGATGACAATCAAGCAAACTGATAAATAAAAAAAAAAAAAATAGCAGACTGACAACACTGTAAATAGCCCACATAAATTCAAAAAACCGTTCGTATATTGATTTAACCGTTAAGCAAGGAATTACCGTGTCGTCCTCATTTTCACGTAGAGCCAGAAAAAAGATGTATTTCTGATTACTATGATTACAATGTAATTCTGATTCACTATTAAAGAAAATAATCTTGGATATGAATTTACTTGAAATAAATAACATTAACTTAAGCCAAACTCAACGAAACTTTTAAATTGGAATTTATATATACCTCCAATCCATCGGGAAGGAGGTCATTTATCCATGATAATTTTTTTTTTTTTTATCACATTCGGATTTGCCAAAATATCATTCTTTAAATATACACAAAAGAAATTGTTAGACATTATGTGCATAGCCATGATTCCACCCTTTTTCGAGTATACAAGAAAAAAGACTCTCTTTGTCAAAATGAAAGCAAAAATATATTCACAGTATTTTTCATCAGTAGCTTCAGGGCGATTCCACCGTTACGTGTGATTTTTAGAGTTTTTTGCAAATTGAGACAAATTTGGAAGTGAAATTATTTAGATAACGTTTTACTTTTTTTATTGCTATTACAGGACACATACAGAATCATTTTTGTAGTGGCGACACCTTTAGTCTAAAGTAGTAACAATTAAAAAAAAAATAGTAATGCGTTGTTACGTGTGATTTTTTTCTGAGTCACACACGTAACGATTTCACTATATATATTTTTTTATTTTATTGTTATTACTTTAGATAGACTAAAGGTGTCACTACAAAAATGACTGTAATAGCACTAAAAAAGTAAAACGTTATCTAAATAATTTCACTTCCAAATTTGTCTGACAATCTCTAAAAGTCACACTCGTAACGGTGGCCCTTCAATATTCGCCCATCTGCCCGGTAACAAGTAAATTTTGCTATGCAAGAAGTCTGTTTTGTTTAGAAAGAAGAACCCCCATCAAGACAATTTTGGATTTCTGAATTAGAACTGAATCTCTTTGAGAAAGGATGCTCCTACATGGGTAATAAACAAATGTTAATCTGAAGAAGCAACATCTGGAGAATACAGCGCGGGGTGGACATGAACATATAGAAGATAGGATTTCTAATGAAATAGCCTTTCGAAGAAGAAAATAGCTTCTCGAAAATTTTCAAATAGGTAGCGCCTGTGTAGGACAGTTGTATCAATTCATCTGCTTGACAGCCATCGTGTCGTAGGTATCCGATATACGAATTTTATTGTCAAATACTATATATTATTTCTTTTGTCAACGTCCCTTTTTCTAAACAAATAAAAAAAACTCGATAAATGAGGTGAAGTTTGAACAGAATATGAAGTTTGATGAAATTCCGTGCATTAGTTCTTGAGATATAGATGTGACGAAAATCGTGAAAAATGCAGCATAGCAGTGCCACCTGTTGGGTGATTTACACCACATCGTAACCAGCGTCTATTTAGGCCAAGGTCTAACTTAATCTGAAGTTTGATGAAATTTTGTGCATTAGTTCTTGAGATATAGATATGACGGAAGATGTGCAAAATGCAGCATTAGAAGTGCCATCTTTTGGGCGATTTACACCAAAAACTAATCAGCACCAATTTATATCAAGGTCTAACTGCATCTAAAGTTTTCTTAAATTCTGTACAGTAATTCTTGAGATAGAGCGCCCACAAAATTTTAAAGGGATTTATAGGGAACCTAAACAAGCCTTTTTCGTTATAGAATGTGTATCCGGAAGTGGCGTGTTCAAGCGCTAGTGACGACAAAAAATGTGTGAAAGTTGAAATGAAAGACAGCGTATAAGCGTCATTTCCGGACACACATTCTATGACAAAAAAAAAAAATAATTCTTTGGTCCCCTCTACCACCCTTTCAAATTTTGCCAGGTAGTTTCCGATCACCCTGTATGTATGTATGTATATATATATATATATATATATATATATATATATATATGATACATTTTTAAACATTCAACTGCATACTTTACCAATTTTAGACAGTAAGCATATTTTGCGTTGCTGTATATAAATTATATTTTATCTGAACTACAAATATTACTAACGTCTTATGCACAGATAGTTTTTTTTTTAAAACTACATATTCTTCATATTTCCTATGCGGTATGAATAACATACAAGTCAAACAAAATTTTCTAAGGGAGATATCAATAACATTAACATAGCTTCGTGCTGTATTTTTTATAAAAGAAAGAACGATTACAATTCTTAAGATATCAAGTTAGTTTTTTATCTGTTGAAATTTAATAAATGATTATTAGAGGTAAAAGTATAAAAATACTTTAAATACTTCATTTTTCTCGCCTCTAACAGCAGTTACAAATGAAAATTTCGAAATTGTATGATAACTGGAAATACTTTTTTATTTATTTTAACATTTATATTTCGTACAATTGCACGTGTAAACTCGAAAACGTTTCAAATGTTTATTTTGATAAAGTGCATGTTTTGACTTAAAGTAAAATATAAAGCAACAAGATTTTGAGATACTGAAAAATATTGAGTTTTAACTGTAATTTTGATGAAGAAAATAGCTCTTTTTTTATCTGAATAAAAATAACCAAAATTTGAATAGGTGGACAAAATATAGATATTGCATTTCTAAAGGAGAAATAGAAGCAAAATTTTTATCGGAATGTAAATTTAAAGAAACTATTTTGGATTAAAAACGGATATGCGGAAAATGTCGGACATATAAAAATGGTATTGTAAAGGAATCTTAAAAATGTTTAATTCAAACAAAAATTGAAACCACTGAGAAAGATAGGTTTAATTTAAAATAGATTTTATAATGGATCTGACTATTACTTCAGAAAACTAGAAAATAAAAGATATCTTTCATTGCCTATTAGAGTAGACTAGGTGCTACGGATCTACTCTAGGGCTCAATGGATTTAACCTACGAGTGGCAACAGCCATGCCTCTGCGGGTATATATATGCCCTCCGAAAAAGACTATTAGACGAAGGGGAAGCTGTGTTAAAATGTTCTTCACGCCTATTGATGTTTTTCTTCTATATACCCGCAGATGACGTGACATGGGTAAATGGAGATCTTTCCATATATATATATATAGAGGCCGTAGCGTCTTATATTTTTTATACACTTGCTGCCACTATATGGAGCGTTCAGAGCTAAAGTGGATAAAGTCCTAAAGTATAAAAAAATTTGTCTGTTGCGGATTAATACTTGTTAATGGTGTATATTTTCAGAGCCATGGTAAAAGAAGTCCCATTTTCACTGTGTCGGACTCACTTAATGGATCTACTGTAAAAAACATTTCAGAGCCAAAGTGGATCAAGTCCAGTAAATTCTGATTTAAAATGGAATTGCCACCTTAATTATTGTTTTTGAATTTTGAAATTGTAACCCATATTTAAGTTTGTCTTCATACTACAACAATTAAAATAAAATTACCCTCTAAATCACATTAGCATTCAACTAGTGTTAATAATAAACTTTAACCTTGATTATCTCTAAACTATAATTTATGGACTTGATCCACTTTAGCTCTGAACGCCTCATACATAAACTATTATTTTCGTAGAATGTTTATTACATATGCAACGACAAGCTACCACGAAAATTTTATTTTGTAAATAGTGGTGGTGAACATTTAAAAATTGTAGGACGCTGCGACCCTTGTATCACCCTTGTTCAATAACCTACCAAAGAAACAAAATTTTCTAAGGGTTATACAGATAACAATAACATTATTAAAAATTTTGTGGCGGATTGAACCATCTTTGGTTATGGAAGCAACTGAAACCATAAGTTGGCGAAGCCTCGTTCCATCATTTGGTTGCCAGGGCCTGATTAATGCACGTGCCTCTGGGGCCTCGGCCCTGGGCCCACCAATTTCAGGGACCACAAATTATGTGGCTGATTTTTTTCCTTAATCAAATACTTTTCAAATAATATTGTTTTATAAAATATGAAACGTAAAATTTAAATATTCTGAATGACTCAATGAAATTTTTAGAAGCTTTTAACCTAGGCACTTTTACTTGAAAAAGTGAATGACAAAGGACCGAACATTGACCACGATAACTCACGCTTGATAACCCCCGAAGGGTATACTGTGTCTATTGGTTTCAATATAAACGAGGATTTTACAATGTCAGAATTATATTTTTAAATGATTACTAGACTGTTAGGGAAAACACAATTTTTGTGATTTTGGATAAGGCTAGTTTTGAAAAAGACGTCCTCATTTATTCTGCAATATAAACTGTGGATCATAGATGTTTGTGAATTACACAAATGCTTATTTGAGAAAGTGGACGGTAATTCATTTTCTTGATTATTCTTGTAAGTTAAATTTGTTTTGTAAATTTGAAACTTTCACCCAAACAACTTTGTCAACTCATCAAATAACCCCCCCTTTTTTTTCCTGAAAGTGTCACCGAGAATGGGGAGGTAGGGGGGGGGGCAACTTTTTAACAGGCCCTGGGCCCAACTTCAGCTTGATCGGGCTCTGTTTGGCGCGATATGGTAGCTGCAACCATAACATGGTGAAACCTCGTTCCATCCTTTGGAACTATGGTTCAATCCGAGCTTCAAATGTTGGAACGAGATTCCATCACCTTATGATTATTTACTGAAACACAAAGAGTTGGTTCAACCCACAAGAAATTTAACAGTGAAAGTAGGTGATTATCCGAGGAATTTAATAAATGATTAGAGATAAATTTAAAAGAATAAAAATAATTTAAATATTTGATTTTCTCTCATCTCTAAAAGTTAAAAATGAAAATTTTGAAAGTGTGCGATAACCGGAAATATCTTTTACTTATTGTCACATTTATATTTCGTACATACAAATATACACATACAAGAGAAAAAAAAAATCGAATATTTATTTAAAAAAAAAACATTTTGACAGTAAATAAGATCGCGAGGCATTGAAATATATTGAATTTTAGTTGTAATTCTGGTAAAGAAAAACGTCCATTCCTCATGTCAGTAAAAAAACTGAAACCCTCTGAATAGGTCGCAAAAATACTTTGTAGATATTGAATATCTAAAAGAGAAATAGAAGAAATATTTTATCGGAATGTAAATTTATAGAAAAGAGTTTGGATTAAAAGTGGACATGAGAAAACGCCAAAAAAAAAAAAAAAAAAAAAAAAAACCTTGAAAAGGAATTATTGAATTCAAATAAAAATTGAAACCATTGAGAAAGAGAGGTTTAAGTTAAAATATATTTCATATGGGTCTAATCAGACTGAATACGTGCAACATGTACAAATTTTCACCAATATTTCAGAATAGTAATTTTCATATTTAATTACTAGAAAATAAAAAGTGTATATAATAGCCTTACATAAGGGGATTTTATTACGGGAAACATCGATAACATTGACATAGCTTCATAATGTAGTTTTATAAATGAGAGGAAGATTCTTAACTTAATCAGTAGTAAGTTTTTATCCGTAGATTTTAATAAATTATTCGAGGAAAAATTTTAAAGTGAAAAATAATTTAAATATTTAATTCTTTTCTCATCTCAAACAGGTAGGGGGAGAGGAGGCAGCAGTGGGACGGCAGAAAGAGTGGGACAACACTAATTTTACTTAAACTAACGCATTAATAAGCACTATTATTTATTTTCAGTTCTGCGCTAGAAATAGTACATAGGAACTCATTTATGTACGCTACAATTTTTACAGTTGCAAAATTGAAAACATTTGTAGTTACAAAGCCTCATTTTTACAGATAAAAAAACATTGAATTCCATTTTGAAATTGTTTTTGACGCTTATTAAATTTGTTAAACAAAGGTACGCGCTGACTTTACGGGGACGAAATGGCCAATCAGGTATACTTCTACCACTAATTTTAAAAAGGGCTTTTTTTGGTTCTATTTAACAGCTGTCATTAAGAAAGACAAAAAAAAAGAGGTTGGAGTTTGCCTGATTTGCCCCCGTCACCCCCGTAAGTCGGCGCTTGTGAAAACAAAAATAGTAAATTGTTATCTTAATTCCCTATATCTTGTGTTTGCAAACCACTAAATTATTTAAGCTTAAAAAGCAGAATGATTAACGTGATAAGTCATATACTAAATAGACTACCTGAAGTGAAAAGAGAGTGAGAAAGAGGTAGGGACATATTAAATTTCTTTCTTCTCTTGTTCTCAAATAGCTACACATATTTAATTTTATAATTTCAATTTGTTTTGTAGTATTGAACAATTTTTGTAATATTTATTTTGTAATGAAGTAAAATCTAGTTCAAAACTAAAATTACTACTTATTTTTTATTTCAAATATTTTTAAATCTTGTAGCTGTAAATTTTTCAGAACAAATAATAATAAAGCCAAATCATGATTTTCATTTAACTTAGAGCTATGAAATTCGTAAAATGTAAACTCCTCAGACTTTTACTACATATTATACATGTTTACCACTCTTCAAGCAAATGAGGAAGGAGGACAAATTTTTCAATTTTCAAATGGTCTGGAAATTAATTTTTTTTTGAACGTATCTCTTTTTCTTTCTTTTTTCAGGTAACACTAAACATTACAACCCGATTGTTTCCGAAATTGTTTTGTTTCAGGTAAAACTAAACATTATTATATCACAATTGCTTCGAAAACACGGTAAAATATATTGAGCAAGAAATGTTTTTCAGAAAATTGTCCCATTCCTGCATCCACTCCCTTACAAAGGAAAATTTTGAGAAAGTGAGTTAATGGGAATTTCCTTTTATTCATTTTCACATTTATACTTTGAACAGTTACACAAAATACAGCGAACATTACACATTTATCTTGAAGCATATACATGGTGATTGTTGTTGTGCATAAAATGAACCCATATAATATTATCTAATGAATTAGTATTTATCAATATTAATATACTTGTTATACTCTAATTTTTACATATCAGCAACTTTACTTCGTGATACGTATTATAGTGGCTGCCGAAATCGGCAAACGTTTGAGAAATTGCGTCGTGCAATAAACTGTTAAAGTTTTGTGTTGGTCTGAACCAACTTTTGGTGCTGCAGTAGTTGCAACCATAAGATGGTAAAAGCTCGTTGCAACATATGGTTTAACAGAATCTCCAAATGATGGAACGGAGTTTCACCATCTTATGGTTGCGGCTACTGCAGCACCAAAAGTTGGTTCAAACAAACACAAAAATTTCAATAGTGTACTATAAAGCATTAAACCCTTTCAAACAGGTGAAGTTTAATTAAAATGTAAGATAATAATTAGTAATTTCAAAGTATGACTCCATTCTAGGAATTAAGTTAAATAACAGAATTTATATATATTATAATACAACATTAAAGAAAAGAAGTAAAAGTATATTTTAAACATTCTTATTTTCCCATAAACAATTAATTCTAGAATATTATAAATAGCTCTAATTTCCCAAATCCTTAATTAATGAAATTATAATTAAATGAGATCTTATCAATTTAATTATTGACATAACATACTAAAACTGTGTAAGCAGAAAACCACGGTTACACTGTAAAAAAAAATCATGAGGTTACTAAGATTTTTTTTTAGTAAATTTGTATTCCACAAAATTTTTTAGTAACCGGTATTATAAACTGGAATCGTTGCTAGCTGTTTTCTAGTAATTCTTAAAAATTTTTAGTAGTTGCAAAGATCAATGAGAAAAACTATTTTTTTTTAAGTAGATCGACCCCCTTCTTTTAACAGTAGTGCTCGCATCAATTATATGCGGAGGTGCCCAGAGAATACCTCGAAAATAGTAAATTTCATATGCCATATAATCATATAAATAAAAATGTTATCAGAATTTCTGTGAGTACCTTATCTGTCCTCTGGGAGACTGGAAACGAAGGAGTCTACCTTTGTGATCTCGCATACACAACTAGTATGTCGTGGCCGTCACAAAACTGTCTTTTATATCGTTTTAATACATTAATTTAAACAGCATATTCCCGCAGCAACAATTATGGAGATGAAATATAATGCCCTTCTTTGAATTTAGCATATAATTAGAGCGATGCAGTGAATAATAATAGAAAAAACTCTCGCTAAATTCCATCAACTGATTGTAGACAAGATTAGGAATATTTCCCCAAGCACAGAATACAAGCGCCGCATCCCCTGTTGATTGATCAAAGTCAAAAATTGAATCAGCACTTATTTATGTCAAGGTCTACCATAATATGAAGTTTGATGCAATGCGGTACATTAGTTCCTGAGATATAGCTATTTTGGAATCTTATAGCAGCGAACCCTGCACAGAAAAAAATAAAACCCGTTTTGGGTTTTATTTTTTTCTGTGTGTTGGCTGATATACATCCAAATCTAATCGGCACCAACTTATGTCAAAGTCTAAATGAATCTGAAGTTTTATTATATTCCATGCGGTAGTTCGTGAGTTAGAGCGCCCACAAAATGTGTCTCATACAGACAGACAGATTTACAGAAAGACATAGTCTAAAAACTGCTAATGTTGTCCATAATCTCCCGCATGTGATGTGTCATCATCTGTGACCGTAAACACGTAAAATTTCTGCAATAGGAGTAAAAAAAAAAGATTTTGTCGCCGTGTGGACGCATTTATTCTTCTCGTTGTTTTTCTTTGCGTTTGTTTTATGTCGCCAGAACACGGCTAAACTTAGTTTTTAATGCCATTTATGTTTTTTTTTTAAATGAAAAAAAATGGATGTTGTCATTTGAAATTTTCGATATTTTTGTCACTATAACCATAACTGTGAGAGCTTGATTGTTGTTCTTTTACCTCATTTTCGAGTATATGTCATAAAATAAAAACCTCCCAAATGACACCCCATTTCCTTGAATGGTATGGTCGCTAGGGCGTCATAAATCGTCAAATTTCTATTTGTAATCAGCCCGTATTTTGACAATAAATAAGATCTTGAGATATCAAAACGTATGGAATTTTACCTGTAATTCAGATAAAGAAAAAGACCTTTCTTCAATCCAGTAAATATAACCATATCTGAATACGTTGCAAAAGTACATTGTACATATTGAATTTTTAAAGGAGAAATAGGAGCAAAATTTTTATCGGAATGTAAATTTAAAGAAAGGATTTAGCATTAAAAGAGGATATTCGGAAAATGTCAGAAATAAAAGAAATAATCTTGAAAAGGAATCTTAACATTATTGAATTCAAACAAAAGCTGAAACCATTGAAAAAGAGAGGTTTAAGTTTAAATACATTTTATATGGGTCTGAGTATTATTCCAGAAAACTATATTCCAAGTAAAC
This sequence comes from Maratus michaelseni, assembly GCA_963931845.1. NCBI lineage: Eukaryota > Metazoa > Arthropoda > Arachnida > Araneae > Salticidae > Maratus > Maratus michaelseni. The sequence goes on from OZ007599.1 coordinate 131,967,719, forward strand.
TAGGAAAGAAAAAAAAGACAGTCCCATATCTGTATTAATAGCATACAAGGCAAACAAAATTTTCTAAAGAAAATATCGATAACATTGACATAGATATGTTAATGCTTTATGACGTATTTTTTTTTTTATGAGAGAATTATTCTTAGGATATTTAGTAGTCTGTTTTTGTCTGCAGAATTTAATAAATTATTCGAGGTAAATTTAAAAGTATAAAAATATTTATTTTTCCTCACCTCTAACAGTTACAAACGAACATTTTGTGCAGTAACTGGGAATATTTTTTAGTTTAGTTTACACATGCAAAATAAAGTGAACATTTTAAATATTTATTTGAAGCACAAAATTAAAATATTTCATAGCACTCTGATTCACGATTTGTTTATAAATAATCTTTAAAATTAACTTGTTATTTATAAAGATGTGACATGCCATTTAAAATCTAATACACATTTGAGAGTAATATATCTTAACTGAAATTAAAACAGCATTTAGTAGAACATAGATGAGTAATATCGTTGACTTATAAATAATTTTTAAAAATAAATTTTCCTGTTATTTATAAAAAATATGGCGTAGTATTTAAAATCTAATATGCTTTCGAGAGTGACTGATTTTAATTCGAAATTAAAACACTTCATAGAACCACGGTCCATCATTCACTTATAAATAATCTTGCATGTTATTTAAATATTTAAAAAACAACTGACATGCTATTTAAAATCTAATTACGTATTAGCGAGTAATCGATTTCAATTCAAAATTTAGTAGAACCTCGATTCATCATTCCAGGATTTTCATTTTTATTCAAATTTCAGAAAAAGTTACAGATTTTATAGTTAAACAAGAACGAAACATCATGCGTCAAGCATAGATTAAAAAACACTTTCCAACACTTTCAAAAGACTTTAACAAAACTTTACCGATTAATAAGGTGAAAATTGATGTCTAAGTAAACAATTTGGAAAACGCATGACGCATTTGAAAACCCAATTTCACCAATTACCATCAATAGTCTGAAAAGTATCCGAATTCTTTTGTGCATGCCTGTATATGATGTATAAATGTGTATATATACTACATAGTATGCTAAAATTTAGTTCAGTTAGGAAACGTGCAGCACAGTTAAAAATTCCTACTCAACAGTTTCCGCCAATAAACCGAAATATATTCGATATCTTTGTGCTGCTCTGTATATGATCTATGGCATTTATACACACCAAGCAATATGTAAAACAATGAGTTAAATATAAAAACACGTGTCACAACTGTAAACGCACTTCCAGCCATTAATGTTCATGGACAGTACTGTAACCGAATTCTTTTATGTGTGTCCCTGTAAATGAACGATGAATGCTATGTCCACCCTATTCTATAGTAAGCCTCTTGTAGTGAAACTCGGTGATATATATCAATTTTAATGTTTGAAGTAATGTAATATCATAAGACACCGCAAATAATTTTTCACCATAGACCGTAATGACATTCTTTTGAGCGTCCCTGTAAATGAACTATAATTGCTACATACTTTATTTTCAATACCAAACATTCAATTGCATGGCAATCCGAGTATTTACGCGAGTTAGAGCACGGACAGATGGCAGACAGACAGACAAACTGAAATCAAACAGTTTTCAACTATGTTGGAAAGTGTTAAAAAACAGAATTGTTTAACGAAAAGATTTTGCTCTGTTCGTTTTTTAATCGCTCAAGACTAGTGTTGCGCGGAGCGCATCAGTCACAAAAAGCGGGACAAGGACTTCTTAATCGAGACATAAAAACACGGTAAATCCTATGAAAACTGAACCTGTCTATAACGGAATCCTGACAGATGTAACAAAATCATGGTCCGTATGGACGGAATATCATACAATTATCCTTCTATGAAGGAAACATGTCTAAAACGGAATCTTTCTTCGGTCATTTGAAATTCAGTCTTAGTAGGTTTTACTGCGCTAAATAAATACAATAATTAATCATATTATACAGTATCTGTGAAACCAGAATTGCTAAGAACCGAAACAAATTCCGTTTTGGAGAGGTTTCTGATTGCACAGTGAAAGTTGTGTGGTATTTCTTCAGTAAGGACTATGGATATTTTTACGATTAAGATTCCTTTATAAACAAGTTCTGTTTTGACAAGTTTTACTATACAAAATGCAATAAAACCAGTAAAAGTAAAATCCATAGTGACAAGACAAATATTCCGTCTTAGACAGGTTTCCGTCTTAGCAGGTAAAACATTTAATTCAACAATGATGAAACACAATGATGTAAATGCAGAATATTCCTTTCAGAGGAATCATAAAAAGAATTCGTTATGGACAGGTTCAGTTCTTACAGGTTTTAATTCTATTAAGTTCCACTCGATATAGGCTAACGAATAGCTTGGTACTAAAAGAATTTGTGCATGCTGAAAAATCGGGATTATTTGCGTCCCGCGCAGTGGTTACACGGAACGGGTCCTAGAATTCCTAAAAATCGGGACACTTGGCTACACTATACTCAATACTCTTCAAAGGATTGGATAAAATAGCAGCAGTTATAAATGCAGGGGTTGTCGAAAACTGCAGATTTGATTTTTTTTAAATTTAGTTTGCCCATATATAAAAATGGACAGATGTGCCAATCCCAAAACTTTCTTTTATCTGATACATGTTAATAAAATAACAGAATATGAATTTGGATGAAATTTCGTGCATTAATTCTTGAGATATGACTATCGCTAAAATCGTGTAAATCCTGAACAATTCAGTATAGCCACGCCACCTGTTGGGTGGTATACACCAAGAACTATTCAGCAGCAATTTATATTAAGGTATAATGAAATCCAAAGTTTTAAAATCCGTGCATTAGTTCCTGAGAGAGCGCCCACAAAATTTTTGTCACATACAGAGACACAGACAGACAAGACGGACATTTTCTGACAGCATTCAAATCGTGTTCATTACCTTCCAAAACCCATAAATTCCAAGAAAACCTGAAGTAAAAAATGTTCATGAATCCAATACTTCTTGTAAAGATAGAATAAAGTAAAAGTCATATTCAAATACCGTTCTCTTTAATCTTACGTAATTTAATAATGGAACTCAAGAATTCAGTTTTTGAGAGTGACATAAGAAAGCGAGTACGCTAACTGTTAGTAGGATAAATACATGCAGGATGTTTTCTCTAATCGCTTTTCAATAGTTAATTCATAAACAGTTAGCTTTAGAAGCATAGTTTTAATTTAAAAAATTTATTAAATTTTGTTCTTCATTATATGAAAAGCCATTTGCGTCAGAAAAGTTATTTTTTAAAAGTTACGAAATTCAAAATTTCATGCGGTGAATGGGCCTCATAAGTTATAATTCAAAATTAACAAAGAAGGAGTAGTGACAGGATTCTTGCACGCCAGCAAACACTATTTTGTGTATAGGAAAGAAAAGTTTTACTACCTTTTTAAACTCTATGTTGTATAGTTTCTATAGGTACTTTGCATTTTTAATATTTAAAAATATATTGTAGAAATTTATCGCTGAACTGGACTTCTTTCTTTTCTAAAAAAGTTCACTTTTGTAAAATTATTTAACATAAAGTTTAAGAAAACACTAAATAGAATTTTATATACACACACCGGACAAAAAAATTAGAACCCCCGTGGATAAATGATTATAGTTAAGTTTTACAGCGACAAATGACATAAGCAGCAATCCAAGAAATTTATAAACTGATCAAGAAGGATGTATCATAAATTATTCGTGATAGTCAAGGTGTTTGATGTTTGTTGATTTTGCATGTTGTAAAATGCGTCGAAATAAAGACGTAACCGAGTGGCAGAAAGGAGAAATAGCTTTTGGGCTTACAAAATGTTATAATGTAGAAGAAGTGGCATGAATTTGCTGGTGTATCACAAAGTACAGTGAAACGTATATTTTATGCAGTGGAAAGAAACACTGTCGAGATCAGCTCATGAACTGCTGCCGTAGGAAAATATATTTGATCGAGACAGCCGAACGTTGTTGTATCAAATGCTGACAAATCTATTCGAAAAGAAGAGTCAATTGTTGGAAAACATAAATGTGGGCCACACAATTAAATTTCTGAGCGAACATTTTGAGAAAATTCTATAAGAATATATGGTGCAGAGTACCACAGAAAGCACCCATGCTAACAGGTGCCCACAAAAAGGCATGTAGGCAGTGGGCTAAATTCTATAAATACTGGACTGTATGGAAAACCAGTAATATCGTCTGACAAGTCACGTTTTTGCCTCTACAGTAATGATGCCAGACATTAGAATACATTGCAGGCCAAATGAAGCTTTTCATGAAGACCGTGCTCAAGGTATGGTACAAGCACAAGGTGGTCTGCGATATTTCGGCGATGTTTCACTTACTCTGAATTGGATCCCCTTGTCGAAGTTAATAAGACATTAAATTAGCATGACTAGATTCAAATTTTGGATGAGCAGGTATTGCCTTTCTCTTACCATCTTTGTGAGAATCCGCTAATGGACAAACCATTGTTCCATGATAATTGTTGCCTGCGATAATTATTACCGACTGGTTTGCCGAGCATTCCCAGGGGCTCTGTCATATCCCCTGGCCAGCAAAAATTGAAAATCCATGGGACTATCTAGAACAGCATGTAAAATGAAATGATTACCAATTTAGCAATCTCAGAGATCTCTGGGAATAATTGATGACAGCGGCTCTTCAAATTGATGTAAACATCGCCCACAGGCTTACGGATTCAATGCCATGAAGCACTTCAGCTGTTATTCGTGCAAAAGACGTGTCATTAGTTTATACCTACTGTATGGGTTTAATTTTTTTAAATTTTTAAAATATAGTTTGTTTTGAATGCATGGCTGTTTTATGAAATTTAACCCAATACCGACGAAGTCAAACCCTGTTTTTGGTTGATTTTCATTTGTTTTTATTGTTGAAGTTTTTTTCTTATATTTTAGGTTGTAAATTTTTAGTTTTTCCTGTTTGGTAGTGGTGGGGGAGGGGGGGGGTGACAGCTCAGACCAAATGCTTTCTTTTGCTAGATAATTTTCAGTTTGTGTGTTTCACTGCAGTATTTTAGCACTATTCACATGAATGTGTTATTATTGTTTTTGTTAGTAATTACGATTGTTTATATATATATATATATATATATATATATATATATATATATATATATATATATATATATATATATATTACCATTAAATGAACGTTTCAACCACTAACAAAACTGTTAAATTATGAATAAATTTAAAATAACTAATTGACAACAAAACAGGCCCCAACAAACTGAACATAGATACCAAAATCATAGTATTAAAAAAAAAAGTTGAAATTGAATAACGGAAATTGAATAATGGAAATTTGTGGAATTTAGACAGAATCTTCAGGTCCCAAATGCCTAAATTTCCACAAATATGTGTGTGTGTGTATATATATAATAGATGTAACAATAACGCGTAATTGGTGCTGAAATATTTCTTATAGAAGAACAAAAATTTTCTAATAAAAATTCCAAAATGTTTAAATTAAATGGAAGGAATCTCATTATGGAATATATTCGACGCTAAAGAAATAATGAAAAAGCTGAAGAATTTTTACAGTTACGTTGTACAGTATAGACGCATAAAAAAATGTAAAAAAAAAGAAAATTCTTTAGAAATGATTAATTAAATGTGCGCCGTATTTTTATATTATTTTTAATAAAATAAATTATAAAAGTATGCAATTATAATTTCTAAAATATTTAATTCAGCAGTGAAGAAAAAAAATGAGTCTTTAATATCAAGTCTGTTATTAGTTGCGCTTTTGTTTTTGTCTTTTTAAATCGTAGGAAATCCAAAATAAGTGCGAATTTTCCCTGCGCTAAAAATAACCGTGAGCATTTTCCCCCTTAGTCACAGTGTTAAACTCAGCAAAATGCAAATTGTGAGTCGTGTTACTGTCATGTTTTGTAAGCTGACCGCTGACAGCCAAATGGAAATGAAATCATTCAAATATATTGCGAAACGAAAACTAAACGAAATTGCAAAATGATAAGATAGACCGCTGGCGTTTTCTTTAAGGCGTTGAAGTGACCAGAAAGTTGGAAATGACGAAGAAATTTATTTTTACATTGTGTGGACCTTTAAAAATGTCGTACAGTTGGTCCGATAGGAAAGTTTCTAAAATTACGTCGTGCAAGAAGTAAACGTTGAACCAAGCTGGCCGGAGATTACCTGCAAAGGCAAAATTTTAAACTATTTTCCCCGATACACTGATTTTCAGAGGATTTCCCACAATAAGTTTTGAACAAGTTAACGGATTTACGTGTTTTTTGTTTCTTTTTACTTTCTTCTATCTATAATAGAACAAAGTATTGTGATCGAAATTTTTTTCGACTTCCGGTTTTCAACGGATTTACACGTTTTATTGGTCAGAGATACCGAAAAACATATTTATACAAAATGTCTGTCTGTACGTCTGTGTGTGTCCGTGAGTCTGACCTCATTGTATCATCGAAAAGTGTATGACGTTATGCATAAAGCTGAAACAATATTTTTTTATGAAGGTTTATGCCTATGGCCAGCAGGTTCTTCTTGAATTTGGAGATATTCCGCCGGAAAAGAAGCTGCAATAGCGATTTTTGTCAAATTTTCATTTTTGTACCAACGAAAAAGTGTATGAAGTTATGCACAGAATTGAACCAAATTTCATTTATTGGTTTTTGGCTATGGGCAGCGGGGTCTTCTTGAATTTGAAGATATTCCGCGAGAAAGGGGAGCTGTAATAGCGGTTTTGTGCCATTTTCATTATAGTATAATCGGGAAGTGTATAAAGTTATGCATAGAATTGAACCAAACTTTACGTGTATGTTTTTGATTATTGTATTGATTGATTGTAGAAGGTACTAATTGAATTTGGGTCTATTCCGACACAAGGGGCCGTTATTATAACGATATTTGTGCGATTGTCTCGATTTTCCGTAGTGCTGTTGTAAATCGGCTGCTCGTGTAGCGAAGGTAACACGGCTCTTTGCAAGTAGCTGACGTACAACAGAATAACGAAAAATATTGATTTTATTGGCTCTGTGACAGCTAATTTTGAAGTATTACAATGGATGAGATAGAAGAAAGTTTTGTGACTGGCACATCCAACTAGTTTTAAATAAGGGAAATTAACTTCTCTATAAATTATGCACAAAAAAATAAACGAATCAATTTTTTTTTTCAAGTTATGACAAAAATATGATTTTTTTATCGATTTTGAATTTATTATATTTTTGAATTTTTTACATTTTCTTTTGTTTTTGGTATAACCAAAAGACAAGTTTACTACGAGAGGGAACTGTGACTACCTTTGTAGGTTTTCATATCCCTCAAGTTCTGGTAAAGCAAGTACGGGTCGGAAAAACCCGACTTAAGGCCTAGGGCCTGGTTCCCTTCTGGGTGTCCAGCTCCGAAGGTGTTGGGGGACGCCGACCCGTCCCCAAGTGTCTCGTGGTGACTCCCCTACTGCGTTTCACCGCGTATCGCAACGACTTACGTCGTGGACACGTGGGTTTAAGGTTTGGAGGGTCCGTAGGTGGTAGTCCTCTGGCCGGCCGAAGCGCCGTGGGAGGTAGATCCTACTGGTGCGATAAAAGTCCCTCAGGACTTTGGTTCGGTGGTCGCCTACGCGCCGGGCGCCACTCGGGCTCCTGGCGGCGCAGCTTACTTATGCTGATTATTATGTTGTCTTTCGGTTATAAGAAGAAACGACTACTTAAAAATGTGAACCTTGGACTTCAAAAGTTTGGCAAAACTGATTTCGCAAGATTTAGTTTTGTCATACAATATTAAAACTTTTGCTATTGCTTAATTACACAATTTAATAATCAAAAAATTGCACAATTTAAGGAAAATCATAAGGACGTTTAAACCTTCAAAACATCCAACCTTTGAAAAAAAAAATTATATTTATCAAAGAGTAATCATTTCTGAACACTTAAACAAAATGAATGACACTCTTAATAGTTGTTAAATATGGAATATTTTTAAAGAGAAAACTTTATAGTCATTTTTCTAAAATTGTGATTCTGGGCCATTGCGCGCAAGATAGTTAAAAAACTTTTCTATATTTTTTTCATGAAATTTTCAGGATATACAACATATGGTAAGTTCTATAATGTGAACCTAAATTTTCATCTTTTAATTTTGTTGAAAATAAAATGACAAAAAAAAAGTTTTGTTGATATTTTTTCTTGGTGTCATATTGCTAAACTTTTGAAAATATTATTTATGAAATATACAGTTTTGCTTTTAAAACATAAAAATGCTGTAAATAAACACTTTTTTTTAAAGGTTTCTCAAGTATAATTATATACCCAAAATTTTGTTTTACATGCAGAAATTCTTTTGTAATAATACGCGCAACTTGTGATTTAAATGTTTCGCTCGACAGTTTCAAAATCCCTATAACTATTAAATTTCCACATTATGATCTGAAATATATATCAATTGAAAGAGGAAACATGTATCTATTACCACCTTTAAAAATTATGTTTTAGTAATGTATACTTTTTAAGATATAAAATGACGAAAATGTTCATTTTTTTTTTCAATTTTCGAAATTTTTAAAAGTTCTATGACCCCTTAACAAATAAATAAATAGATGCAAAAGAAGTATTAGTTTAAATTAATTACAAGTTTCTTAATCCACGACCGAACTTCAGTAAAGTTTCGTCAATTTAAACTTTTCTGGTCTCCGAAAAATGTTCATGTATTTGCACGGAGTTTCATAAGTTTGTTTCTTCATCTGTAGATTATTTGCACCAGGTAGCTTCATTGCCGGCGAAGATTCGAAAACTATTACTAACGACATCGAAGATTACTTTTCAGTCGATTCGTCTGGTATTCCAAAATGCTTGTTCAAATATTTATCCAATATTGATTCTAATAAGTTTAATGTGACAGAAGGAGAAAAGAAGATTGCAAACTTCAGTCGATTTCCGTCATCTCAAACCTTTTCTGGTTCCATTAAGGTTCATAAAATGAAATAGTAAACTTAAAGATACATATACAATTTTCAACTTCAAGTCTCGGTGTTAAATCAACTCTCTCAGGCATGAATTATATTTAAATGGATGAAAACATGTTTTGCAATTAAAATCTATTTAAAATGGATTATTACGAACAAATAATGTTGATTTCTTAATATACCGGTGAAGTGCGAGTATAACTCGCGATCAAAGGGTTCCGTGAATTAAATTTATTAATTATTTATTAATTAACAAACTCCTACTAACCCTATTTTTTCATAATTTAAGTTTCAATAGATTCGGACATAGGAGAGGAGGTACATATTTTTGCAGTACACGTTCGACGATACCTCCTGAAAATATAACACTTAAAATTGAAAGAAGTATATTTTTGAGTTCGGTGTTACGAAATCTTTCGAACGATACCCTACATGATATATATATATAAAGTTTTCTTTCAAGTAACTTAATATCTCGGCTAATTACCGATAAATCTCTGCAAAAATCATTATCAACTATCCTTGGATGATTCTGTGTCGATAAGCACCTTGAGCGGCATTAAAATCTCCTGCTGACTCCCCGAAAAAGGAAAGTTTGTGTGTAACGGAAAAATGAGTTTTTCTCATAAGCGATTTTCCTAGAACACATAGCTTTAGTTTTCCTGCAAGGTTTAAATAAACTCCTACTACACCTATTCTTTTTATAATTTTAGTTTCAGTAAATTTGGAAATAGAAGGTGAGGGGAGGGGGACATATTTTTGAGGTGTCTTTTCGGCGACATCTCTGAAAATATAATACCTAAAATTGAAAAAAAAATTTTTTTTTAGTTCGGTATTACGAGATTTTTCATACGATACCTCTCACGATATGCAAAAGGAAAAAAAAATTTCAAGTAGCTTATTTAGCCCCCTTAAATTTTTCCTAAACATATTTGCGAATGGCTAATAATCAGAAAATATGTGGGTCAATAGGACAACCGGCCGACACAATTCACCCAGGCAACATTATTTGGCAATAGCACATGGTTTGTTATCTGAAACAACTCAACAGAATATACACAGGTAATGGAATTTCATTAAGCGAGGGATACGTAGATACACTTTATTATTTTTAACTCAATCATACTGATTGGTAAATGTATCACATGAATTGACATTTTTCCAACTGAGTGAAAAAGCGTCCATGCCAGGAGTCGAACCCAAGATCTCTGACTTAAATTGCCAACGCTCTGGCTATTGAGCAACCAACTATCACAGGCAAAGCGTTGACAATTTTAAGTCAGGGGGGTGGGGAATTAGGTTCGATACACGGCTTGGACACTTTTTCATTCTGTGGGGAAAATGTCAATTCGTATATCTTCAACAATCAGTGCGATTGTGTTAAAAATAATAAAGTGTATCCACGTATCCACTGTTTAATGGAGTTCCATTACCTGCGGTATATACTATTGAGCTGTTTCAGATAACAGGCCAGATGATATTGTCAAAAAGGTTGTCTGAGTGAATAGTGTCGGTTGGATGTTGGTTCAAGTAGCTCTAATAGGCAGAGCGTTGGAATTTTAAATCGGAGGTCTTGGATTCAAATCCCGGCCTGGACTCAATATGTCAAATCGATGTTTAATAATATGCTGTTTAATAATATGCGTAGCAGTAGTTTTTTTTAAATGTGCAAGTTATTTTTTCAAACATTGCTATACAAATTTTCAATATGAAATATCAAAAATTAACAATTTGAAGTAAATAGAAGAATTAAAAAATTTTAAGAATGATTACTAAAATGATGAATGAAAGATTTACTACACTTATCTTATGGCAGACGCGCAATTTGAAAATTTCTATGATTGGAAGTTAGACACGGTTCTGTGTATTGCACGTATTAAATGAAAATCTCTTGAAACCAATAAATATTTCACGCGAAATATTACGAAAGGAAAAATGCTTCAAAGTAAACAGAAACGGAGGTCTACAAAGAGAGATGAATTATGTTCCTTAAAAATTTATTTTAGAGATTGGTCTAAATCTGAAATTTCTATATATGTATCAATACCTAAACATACGGAAGCAATCTACAAATGCTCCACAAACTTCGCACACATCTATAATTTTTTGTATTTTCTGTTGTAAAACCAACACATACGTCGAAGGTAGCTGAGGATAAAGAAGTTTATTTGGCTTGGAAGATTAAGATAGCAAAAATAAATTTTGCTTTTGCTGCACTTATAGAAGATGTATATGACAGTTTAATAATATGCGTAAGTAATTTTTAAACAGTTTTTTTTTTTTAACAATGATATATAAATTTTCAAAATAAAGTATCAAAAATAAACAGTTTGAAGCAAATACAAGATTAAAAAAATAATTTTTAAGAACGATTTCTGAAATTTTATTAATTATTCATTATATTTTTTCCAAAAGAGAAATTGATATGAAACAAAATTATCTTTTAAAAAATAAATAGAAAAATGATAGAAAAAAAATAAATGTCGCTGTGAAAGAAAGATTTACTTCATTTATCTTATGATAGATGGACAGTTAAAAAAATTCTGGTGATTGCATGTTGGACAGGGTTTTCTGTATTGCATAATATATAGCTTGTCTTAAATGAAAATCTCTTGAAACCAATAAATACTTCACGCGAAATATTACGGGGAAAAATGTTTCAAAAGAAACAGAAACGGTACGAGAAAGTCCACAAAGAGAGATGAATTATGTTCTTCTTTAAAAATTTATTTGAGAGCTGGTTCTAAATCGGAAATTTCTATATGTATCCTACCTAAATATACGGGGGCAATCCACAAATTCTCCGCATTCGTATATATCTACAATTTTTTTGTATTTTGTGTTGTAAAACCAACACAAATACGTTGAAGGTAAGCTGAGGATAAACAAGTTTTATTTGGCTTGGAAGATTAAGATAGCAAAAATAAATTTCGTTTATGCTGCACTTCAAGGAGATGTATATGACAGTTTAATAATATGCGTACTAATTTTTTAACAAACTGCAAGTTTTTTTTCGAACAATGATATATAAATTTTCAAAAGGAAGTATGAAAAATAAACAATTTGAAGAAAGTAAAAGATTCAGAAATCATTCTTAAAAATTATTTATTTTTTAATTTTATTATTATTAATTATTCATTATAATTTTTTTTTCAAAAAATAAATTTATATGAAACAAAACTTATGTTTTATAAACATAAATAGAAAATGATAGCAAAAATTAATTTCGCTGTGAAAGAAAAGATTTGCTTCGTTTATCTAATGATAGACGGGCAATTAAAAAAATTCTGCGATTGCATGTTGGACATGGTTTCTTGTATTGCATAATATATAGCATGTCTTAAATGAAAATCTCTTGAAACCAATAAATACTTCACGCGAAATATTACGGGAAAAAATGCTTCAAAAGAAACAGAAACGGAGCGAGAAAATATACAAGGAGGGAGGAATTATGTTCTTTTAAAAATTTATTTTAGAGCTGGTTCTAAATCAGAAATTTACACACGTATCTTACCTAAATATACGGGGGCAATCCACAAATGCTCCGCAAACTTCGTATATATCTATGTTTTTTGTATTCTGTGTTGTAAAATGATCACAAATACGTCGAAGGTAGCTGGGGATAAACAAGTTTATTTGGTTTGAAGATTAACATAGTAAAAATAAATTTCGCTTGTGCTGCACTTTAGGGAGATTTATATGATAGTTTAATAATATACGTACTAGTAATTGTTTAACAATCTAAGTTTTTTTTCAAACATTGACATATAAATTTTCAATATAAAATATCAAAAATAAATAATTGGATGTAAATTGAAGATCAAAAAATAATATTTAAAAATGATTTCTGAAATTTTATTATTATTATTAAATATTTTTTTTTCCAAAAAATAAATCCATATGAGAAAAAAAAATTGTTTAAAACATAAATAGAAAATGATCGCAAAAATTAATTTCGCTGTGAAACAAGGATTTAGTTCATTTACCTTATGATAGACGGGCAATCAAAAAAAAAAAAAAAAAAAATCTGTGATTGCATGTTGGACACGGTTTTCTGTATTGCATAATATGTAGCGTGTCTTAAATGAAAATCTCTTGAAACCAATAAATACTTCACGCGAAATATTACGGAAGGAAAAAAATACTTCAAAACAAACAGAAACGGAGCGAGAAAAAGTACACAAAGAGAGAAGAATTATGTTTTTCTTTAAAAATTTATTTTAGAGCTGATTCTAAATCAGAAATTTCTATATGTATCCTACCTAAATATACGGAGGCAATCCAGAAATGCAACTCCGCAAACTTCGTACACATCTACAATTTTTTGTGTTTTGTGTTGTAAAATCAACACAAATACGTCGAAGGTAGCTGAGGGTAAACAAGTTTATTTGGCTGGGAAGATTAAGATAGCAAAAATAAATTTCGCTTTTGCTGCACTTCAAGGAAGATGTATATGACAGTTTAATAATATGCGTAGTAGTAATTTTTTAACAATCTGTAAGTTTGTTTTCGAACAACGATATATAAATTTTCAAAATGAAGTATCAAAAATAAACAATTTGAAGGATATAGAAGATTAAGAAATCATTCTTAAAATTATTTTAATTATTGTTAATAATTAGTATTAATTGTAATTTTTTTTCAAAGAAATTCATATGCTGCAACAAAACTTACGCTTTAAAAACATGTGGAAAGAAAGATTTACTTCATTTATCTTATCATAGAGGGGTAATTAAATATAATTCTGTGAGCTAATTGTATAAATATTCAGATCTTCATGATTTTTAATTCTGTGAAATGAATTATATCGTCTGCAGATTCATTTCTGTAATAAAATAAATATCTCGGTCGCTGGACGGTTAAACCTCGGAAGCTCCTAAAACAAAAAAAGCACCGATTAAAAAAAAAAAAAAAAATCAAATTTCTTAAATGTTTTTATTAATATCTTCTAAAGTTTTGTTATATGCGGCCTGACAGACAGACGGACGGACGGACCAGACGACGACTATAGGTGCAAGTATTTATATAATTACGAACGCACCTAAAAATGCTTCAAAATAAACAAAAACGGAGAGAGAAAGTTTACAAAGAGAGATAGTATGTTTTTCTTTAACATTTTCCAACCTAGTTGAAAAATGTTTATGAATTCGGTTTGTCTGTCTGTCCGTACTCTAACTCACGTAAATGTACTCGGATTGCCATGCAATTGATATATGTTACTGAGGTTTACTATAGTATGTTTGGTATTGAAAATGAAGAGTGTTGCATTTATAGTTTATTTAATGGGATACTCAAAATAAATCCATTAAATTACGGTCAATGTATCGAAATACAGTTTTCGCTGTATTTTAATGATGTTATACTATTCCAAACATATTGAAATTGATATACATCACGGAGGTACATTACAGGAGGCTTACTATAGAATAGGGTGGGTATAGCTTTCATCGTTCATTTACAGGGACACACAAAATAATTCGGCTATAGTACTGTATATGAACAATAATTGCAGTAAGTGCGTTTTTAGTTGTGGTACGCGTTTTTTAACACTTTCCAACCTAGTTGAAAAGTGTTTGACTTCGGTTTGTCTGGCCGTCTGCCGTCTATCCGTGCTCTAACTCCCGTAAATATGCTCGAATTGCCTTGCAATTTTTATATGTTATTGTCGTTATCTATAGCACGTTCCCTATTTCAACTGAAGTGTGTAGCACTTATAGTTTTTTTACAGGGACACCCAAAAGAATTCCGTTACATGACGCTTTATGGGGAAAAATCATTTGCGGTTTATTTTAATGATGTTACACAATTGCAAACACATTGTAATTAATATATATCACTAAGGTGTATTACAAGAAGCTTAATATGGAATAGGGTGTGCATAGCACTTATAGTTAATTTACAGGCACAGTCAAAAGAATTCAGTTACATTACGTCTATGGAGAAAAATCGTCTGCGGTTTATTTAAATAATGTTTTACTATTTTAAACGCATTGCAATTTATATATATCACTAAGGTGCATTACAAGAGGCTTACTACAGAATATTGTGTGTATAGCAGTCATCGTTCATTTACAGGGACACAGAAAAGAATTCTCTACTGTCTGTTAACAATAATTCCTAGAAGTGCGTTTTAAGTTACTGAACGCGATTTTAAATTTAACTCACTTTTTGTTTAGTACGTGGTGTGTATAAATTCTGTAGATCCTATACAGGGAAGCACAAAAGTTTGCGAACACATTTCCGCTTATTGACAGAAACTCCAGAAGGAGAATTTTAAACTGTGCTACGCGTTTCTTAACTGAACTAAAATTTAGCATCCTATGTAGTATATATACAAATCTATAGATCCTATACAGGGCTGAATAAAAGTATTCGGATATTTTTCCGAATATTGTATACGTTGGAAATTCCTGAAATTATGTTCTTAAATATGTTATGCGTTTTCCAAATTGTTTACTTAGATGTTAGCTTTCAGCTTATTAAACGGTATGATTTGTAAAATTATTTTGGAAGCGTTGGAAAGTGTTACATAATCTATGCTTGACGCATGATTTTTCGTTCTTGTTTACATATTAAGTGGTGTGTATAAATACAATGGATGATATCAGCACAAAATATATCGAATACATTTCGGTTTATTTACGGAAATTGGTGAATAGGAATTTTTAACTGCGCTTCTTAATTGGACTACATTTTTGCATACTATGTAGTATATATATACAAATCTGTAGATCATATACAGGGATGCACAAAAGTATACAGATATTTTTCCGACTGTTGATGGTAATTGGTGAAATTGGGTTTTCAAATGTGTTATGCGTTTTCCAAATTGTTTACTTGGACATCAACTGTGACTTTATTAATCGATAAAGTTTTGTTAAACTAAAAACAGTTTGACTAACTAACTTGAAAAGTGATTCCCAGGCCAATAAATATTTAGTATTTGTTTGTAACTTTTCATTATTGTTACAATCACTTTTCGATGAATCAGTTATGATATTTTTGCAATAATATGAAAAATAGTATTTTAATAAATGTTAAATTTTGTATGTTTGTGTTTTAATAAATTTAAATAAACCATTTTAAAATTTAATACAGCGAGAACTCTGTCTGTAGCATCTTTTAAAAGTGATTTCCAGCCGAAGGAAAATTTAAGATTTGTTTGTATTGAAACTTTTATTTAATATTACAATCAACTTTCATATTTTTAAAATAATAAAAGTATTTTAATAATTAAGTTAAATTTTTTATGTTTGCGTTGTAATAAGTTTAATTAAACCATTTTAAAGTTTAATGCAGGGTTCTTATGGTCCCAGGGAATTCGGGAGATTTAAAGGGTAAGAATACCAGAATTGTCATAAAGTAATGGTCCTCAAATTTAAACACAGATTTTTTTTTCATTAAATAAGGCAAAGTATTCTGGAAGTGTTGGGAAGTGTTTCATTATTTATGCTTGACGCAATGATTTTTCGTTCTTGTTAAAATTTACTTTAGAACTTATTCTGAATCAGAAATTTCTATAGGTATACTACCTACATATACGGAGGCAATCCACGAGTACACGGGAAACTTCGTACACATGTACAATTTTTTGTGTTTTGTTTTGTAAAATGAACACAAATACGTCGAACCCATGCTGAGGATTAACAAGTTTATTTGGCTTGGAGGATTAAGATAGCAAGAATAAATTTCGCTGCTGCTGCACTTCAAGGATATCTTTCAAGAGATGTATATAGACATGAGGAACGAAAAGAAAGGAATTTAACAATCTGCGAGCTTTAATTGAATATCGATGAAAAATATGTGATGTTCCGGCATCTTTATTACTTGCCTGTGAGCTTATTTTCATTAAGGAAACGCGCTATCCTTCGAAATATTTATTTTATTTGAGTATTTCATAATATCTTTTTGACATATATTATGAAACTGTTTTATGAAGGAAAATGATTTAATCAAGAAAAAGAAAATGCAATTCTTGGTGTAAGATTTGAAATAATAAATAAAAAAAAAAAAAATGAATATTTTTAAACCACACTCGTACAATTTTTAAATTTTGAAACAGTTTTCTTGCATTACTTTCTTACCAATATGCTCTGTTTCTGTAAAGGACCAAACTTCCAAAAAGTGTGTTAGTTTAAGTAGTTAAGTACCCTTTAAAGTGTCAAAAACTTGATTTTTTTAATTAGCTTATGATTAAATATGATTCTTTAGGAATATTTTAAAATAAACCCATGCAAAAATTAGCTTTAGAAGAGGAGTTATGTCTAAAACAGTCTGAGCTCTTTTTGTATGATCAAGAGGTAGTTTCTTTTAAAGTCAATTTTCTGAAAACTGATATTTTGGTCATTTTTCGCACAATTTCTGAAAAATGGTTGGTTAGAATTTCATGAAATTTGACCATTATGGTTAACCATACACATGCACAAAATGACCTTTTATTATGTTTCTCAAGTAACAAGTTTAGAATTCATGACTACTTTTCTTTTGCATTAAAAAAAAACTCGATATTTCGAATTTCTCTAAAAAAATTTTTTTTCTCGGGATCTTTTATTTTTTTATCGTAGGTCATTTTCAGAACACATTACATTTGTACTCATTAAAAAAGTTTTGACTAGTTTTAGCCTATCAAATGTGAAAAATCATGCACGCAGTGCATGCAAGAATAATTCTTGAGTAAAAATTGTATTATATTTTAAAATAAATTAAAACGCTTTATGTGAGTGTATGCATTTTTTGAGAATTTTAATTGATACAATAAACCTTTATTAATGTTTTTAAATTTTATAATTCACAGTCAATTAGGTAAGGAGCTATTGTAATTCTTATAGAGGTCCCTTTTTCAATGTATTTTGTGAGTTCAAAGGGTACCTGACCCCTTAAGATAAAATAAATAAAATATCATGACAAATATAAAAAGAGTAAAAAATTACAAATTTCTTAACATATTTATTTTTAAATAATAAAATTTTCATATTATGAAAATATCAACGGATCGTCCGTAAAAAATAGCTAATTATTTGAAAAGTATATGTTGAAGTTTTAGCATTTTGATCAATCTGATGTATTGAAACAACGCAAACGGAGAAAAATGAATTTAACCTCTTAAGACCCGAAGTTAAAATAATAGTACAAATACTCAATCTTTGCTTTTAAACAAACAAAATGACATCGTAGATGACAAAAAATATATATTTTTGAAATCTATTGTTTAAGGGGGCTTGTAATTTAGGTTCACAAATCTGAACATAAAATTACTAGCTCCCCCCCAAAATATCAATTTAACTATCAATAACCTAAAATTACACAATAAAAAAATAACAGCTTTAAATAAGTGAAGAATCTGCAAATTCTTAAATTTTTTTATTATAAGGTTTTTAGGTTAAAGAATTGTGAAAATTACCTACTTTCTTGGATGCACTGTTTCGAAAGCATTTTGCAAACTCTGGTTAAAATAACATTTATTTTATAAGGAAATCGACATCGGTGCTGCCATTTATTGGTTTCATTTTAAAGCAAAAGCATTCAACTTTATAGAAGTCAGTAAAAATATCAATCATTTTAGTTTTTATGAGCAAAAGAATCTAGGTACCCATTTGGGTACCTAGGACTCAAGATGATAAAGCTCTTAATGAGAATATACTACACTCTAAAAAAGACATTTGTATCTTAATCTACATAAATATAATATAACCACAAATGAAAATGTACACAATATTCTTCCGAGTTACTCACGATTCAGAAAAGCGTTCTTTATCTTTTGAAACCTCAGAAACCAATATATTTTCGAGATTTAAAGAAGCACTTTTAAAAGCAAAGTTTCTTTTGCTACCACTGATTTTCGGATACGTTTCTGAGTAGTTTTTTTATAGCGTATTAATGAGTTTTCAAAAATCGGAATGTCGATTATTAAAGATGCATTCAATTCTCAAACATTTTCAGCTGCGTAACTGAATTCATACATGCAAGAGTAACAAAATAATATTAATTTTAATGTCAATGCAATTAAGTTATCCTGTTTGTCTGTAAAAGATGATTTTTGAACATGAAAATGTTTACTTGGGAATTGATAGCATTCGAGAAACTTATCTTCCTGGTTGAGAAAACGGATTAATACACTATAAAAATTTCTCGGAAACTTTACCAAAAATCAGTAGCAGCAAGGGAAACTTTGTTTTTATAAATGCTTCTTCAAATCTCGAAAATATATTGGTTTGAGAGGTTTCTAAAGATAAAAAACGCTTTTCGGAATCGTGGTGAAATCTAAAGAGGTTATTGTATATATTTTCGTTTGTGGTTATATTATATTTTCTAACTTTAATGCTGTTCTCAAACACAAATTGGTTACTTTCTGACTCACTTTTAAATTCATTTTTGTTCTTAAAAGCATAAGGTTAGCAGGTGCTTTTATTCAGAAACTATGTTATCGAACGTTTTTTTTTAAATTTTTCGGTAAAGACAGACGATATTTCAGAAAATGCTATCAAAGTTGGCGTTTTGAACCGAGTATCCAGGCGCGAAAGCACTGGAAAGGGAAAAAACTGCCTTTTATAAAGCAAAAATCGCCTGCAACTCCAGATGTAATTAATTTATTGAAAAATGAAAAAAAACTGTTCGATGACAAATCACTTCAATAATCATACCTGAAAGTGTCATGCTTTCATTACGTTTAAAAATGAGTCAGAAAGTTTCACATTGTTGAGCGGGGAAGTATGTCTTTTTCATAGTGTATGGATATCTGAATTCATTTTAGGCAAAAAAATTGGACAATGGGTATTAGCGTCATTTTTAACAAAATCAAGGGTACCGAGTAGAATACTCTTATTCTCGCGAAAGTGAAAATTTTTATTCAAAGAGAAGGGATTCGCAAATGCTACGTTCTAATTAAAGAGGAGGTGACTTTAGATGTCACACTGACCATTAATCGATAGTGAAGAATGAATGGTGATTTGTCAGGCGGATGAAAAACTATAGGCTCATTTTTCTTTTACCTGGACTCTAATCCTTTGGCGTTTGTAGAGATAAATCATTTTAAAGTTTAATAGAGCGAGAACTCTCTCTGTATAGCATCTTTCAAAAGTGATTTTCAGCCGAAGAAAAATTTAGTATTTGTTTGTACTGAAACTTTTATTTTGTATTACCACAGTCTTTCGATTAATCAGTTACAATATTTTTTCAATAATAAAAAAAAAAAAATAGTGTTTCAACAAATGACTTAAGTTTTAATGCTCATATTCTAATGGTTAAGTAAACCCTTTTAAAGTTTAACACAGGGTTCGTATTCCTCGGGGGATTTAAGGGGGTTTGAACCAGAATTTTCGTTAATTAATGGTATCGATATCTAAACAAAGATATCTATTTTCTCATTAAATAAAGCAAATATTAATTAACGACAATTCTGGTATTCTTCCCCTGAGGCGAATGAATCCTATAATAGAGCGAGAACTGTCTTTGTAGCATCTTTCAAAAGTGATTTCCAACCGAAGAAAAAAATTAATATTTGTTTGTAGTGAAAGTTTTCTTTAGTAATTAGAATCATCTTTCGATTGATCTTTCGCAAAAGTAATAAAATGAGTATTTTAACAAATGTTAAATCTTGTATTTTTGTATTTTAATAAGTTTAAATAAATCATTTTAAAGTTTAATAGAGTGAAGACTCTGTCTGTAGCATCTTTTTAAAGTGATTTTCAGCAGAAGAAAAATTTAGTATTTGTTGGTATGGAAACTTTTCATTAGCATTACAATCATTTCTCGATTAATAAATTATAATATTTTTTAATAATAATAAAAACAGTATTTTGATAAATAAGTTAATTTATTTATGTTTGTATTTGAATAAGTTTGAATAAATTATTTTAAAGTTTAATACATGGTCTGTATTCTTCAGGGGATTTAAGGGGTTTTAACCAGAATATTCGTAAAGTAATGGTACCAATATATCAACAAAGAATTTTCTCAATAAATAAGGAAAATATTACTTAACGAAAATTCTGGTATTCTTCCCCTGATGAGTATGAGTCCTGTAATATAGTGAGAACTATCTTTGTAGCATCTTTCAAAAGTGATTTCCAACCGGAGAAAAAATTTGTATTTGTTTGCATTGAAACTTTTCTTTAGTATTACAATCATCTTTCGATTAATCAATTATCATATTTTTACAAAAGTAATAAAATTAGTATTTCGAGAAATATGTTAAATGTTGTATGTTTGGATTTTAATAAGTTTAAATAAATCATTTTAAAGTGTAATAGAGCGAGGACTCTCTCTGTAGCATCTTTTAAAAGCGATTTTCAGCAGAAGAAAAATTTAGTATTTGCTCGTATTGAAACTTTTCATTAGTATTACAATCAGCTTTCAATTAATAAATTATATGTTTTCAATAATAATAAAAACAGTATTTTAATAAATAAGTTAATTTATTTATGTTTGTATTTTTATAAGTTTAAATAAATCATTTTAAAGTTTAATGCATGGTTCGTATTCCTCAGGGAATTAAGGGGATTTAAGGGATTTGAAACAGAATTTTCTTAAAGTAATGATCGCCATATCTTAACACAGAAATGTTCTCATTAAATAAGGCAAATATTACTTTACGAAAATTCTGGTATTCTTCCCCTCAGGCGTGCAAACCCTATAGTATAGTGAAAACTATCTGTGTAGCCGATTTCAAAAGTGATTTTCAGCCAAAGAAAAATTTAGCATTTGTTTGTATTTAAACTTTTCATTAGAATTACAATCATCTTTCGGTTAATCAATTATCACATTTTTACAATAATAAAAATATTATTTTAATAAATAAGTTAATTTTTTGTGTTTGTATTTTAATAAATTTTAACCCCTTCGGCCCTGATTTTTTTTTTTCAATTTTGGGAAAAAATTACTGTTCTGCTAACAAAATTAAAAATAGCTATCGGAATCACAGAAGTTAGGGTTTAATGAAAGTTAACGAATGCTTTCTTTACCAAAACCTCACAAATGTAATTATTTTGCGTGTTTTTCATATAACAATAGTCTAAGGAAGAATTTTTGAAGACGTTTGGAAAATGCCGTATTACAACTAAATTAAACAAGCATAAAAATTTAGTAATATTTATTATCTTTTATCACAAATTACCAATTCGGAAAAGGATTCCCAAATTTCAATTTAAAGAGTGAAACGTATGTTTTAATTAAAAGAAATGCCAACGGTTTGCTAATAATTATGAAAATTATTATTACTAAATGCTAAACCTAAGTGAAGTCATAATAGGAAATGTAGAGATTCATACTATCACTATTAGGTGCTGGAATTAATAAAAATAATGTTTAAGACAAAGTAATACTCAATAAAAGATATGTCCTATTAGTAGGACGTCAGAGCCGAAGGGGTTAAATAAATCATTGTAAAGTTTAGTAAAGCGAGAACTCTCTCTGTAGCAGCTTCCAATAGTGATTTCCAGTCGAAAAAAAAATATAGAATTTGTTTCTATCGAAATTTTTTTTTGGTATTACAGTCATCTTTCGATTAATCAATTATCACATTATTGCAATAATAATAAAAATAGTATTTTAATAATAAGTTACATTTCTATTTAATAGTTGAAATGATTTTCACCCCCTCCTTAACCCCCCCCCCCCCCAAAAAAAAGTGTTTGTATTGAAACTTTTATGTATTATAGTCATCATTCGATTAATAAATTATTATAATTTTGTAATAATAATAATAATAATAGCATTTTAATAAATAAGTTAAATGTTTTATGTTTGTATTTTAAAAAATAATTTGAGATAAATCATTTTAAAGTTGAAATAGAGCGAGAACTCTCTCTGTATAGCATTTTTCAAAAATATTTTCCAGCCACAGAAAAATGTTTCTATTGAAGCATTTCCTTATTACAGGCGTTATTCAATTAATCGATTATTATAATTTTGTTGGTATAATAAAAATAGTATTTTAAGAAATAAATTATTATAAATAAACAAAAGTACTTAATAAGGAAAGTGTTACATTTGCAATAAATTACATTGCATATGATTATAATAAATGTCTAAGACTCAAAGTGGTTCAATTTCAATATTTAGAGTGAAAAAAAATGTTTTTATTACTTTTTTGTACTTAGTATTTAGGGGTTTTCCCCCAAAAAGAAGCATAAAAAATCATAATATATAAACTTTTCCTCAAAACAATGTATGCAAACAAACTTTGCTTAATAGTATCAGACGTGTAGTCATTTAAAAATGTACTGTTGTTTCATTGTGTTGCCTTTACGAACTAAATAATAAAAAATAATTTTGTTCTGGTAAATTATTTATTAATTAACAAAACAATTAAAAAATATTTTTTAAAGTGTGTAGTTTTAGTAATTTGCTGTTGTTCATTGTGTTGCTTTTCCGAAATTAGTATGAAAAAATATAATTTGTTCTGGTGAATTTTTTATTGAAATAAGTTTAAAAAAAATATTTTATTATTAAATTGGTAAGTAATTTTTTTATACTTAATTGTGTTCGACTATCTTTGGAATTCGAAATTTGTATGTTTATATTGACGGACAAAAAATTGCATTTATTGCCATATATTAATATTTATTTACGATATTATTTAGTATATAGAGATAACTTTAGTGCGTGGTATTGCTAACTGAAGAATAAATGAATTAACACGATAAGCAATTACTGCTAGAGATTTTGGTTTATTTGATGAATCTTCAATGTATTTTACAAACTAAATCAATGATGACTCATCAGAAGAATATTAGATTAATTTATTTAAAATAGAAAATAATAGTAAAAAGTAAAAGTATTAAATTTAAATAAATATTTTTCTGATTTATTTATATGACGTCATGAAATAGCACGGAATAAAATATAATTAAAAAATATATATTAGTAAATTTTAAATATTTTCGAAAAATTTACTAATTTTTGCAATTTTTCCACTTTACGAACGCAGTTCTAAACCAATGTGTGACGGCTTTTTAAGACCTAAATTTCACATTGGTACCAGAATTGTGGAATGAAAAATTTATTTTTATTAAGTGTGTGAAGAAAAGCTTTTGTTTATATTCGAATAAATTTGTTTCTAAATTCTGGTGTCAATCAATCATTTCAGCATTTTACGAATACAATTATTTTGCCTCTGAAAGGGTTAAATGTATTTTTTGAATCTAGATGTCTTTTGGACTACAGAGAATAACAAATTAAATCAATGCAATAGCACTTAATCGAAAAAAAAAAATAATGTATGCGCTAGCAATTTAAAGCAGGGTATCAAGATACTTTTATAAATAAATATGAAACGTGCGGAAGAATCATTTGGTAGGTCCAAAAAAAAAAAGAGACGGAAAGAAAAACCTGAGCGTTTCAAATAAGTATTAAGGATTCAAACTGTAACATTAAACTAGTGCTTATATAAGTCCGTTAAAAGAGCGTTTTTGAAACATATTACGACTACGCAGTAATAGATGACTTTACCTAATGAAAAATAAGCAACTTGTGAATAAATTTATCTAGTCTTTAGCACACGGCTTTCACTTTATGGCAAAGTTAAAAATAAAATGATTTAGAGAACAGTTAGAAATTATTTTGTTTAATTTTTCAGTATCAAAAAGGGATTGAAACAGAGTTGGGCAAACTTGTAATTGCAATTATCTGCAATTTAATTGTATGTATATTTACATACATTAAAGCACAGAAATATCGTCAAATAATGGAATGAGGGCTGTTCCGGTTACAGTGCTGCAAGAATTTTTAAGGTGTGTAATTGTAACTGCATTTAATTACATACAATTAAATTGTAATTACAATGCAGACAATTGTAATTACAAATTAGTCCAATTCTGGATTGAAATAAGACATTAAAGTGATTGTAAGATACATAAATAATTTTAAGAATAAAGTATTTACGTAATTACAGCGGTTATCTTACATATGCTGAAAAATAAGCAACGAATGAATAAATTTATGTAGTCTTTTACATATCAATTTCCATCGTCTGGAAAATTTAAAAATAGAATGATCTACAAGACAACAAAAACTGTTATTTGTTTAAACTTCTAAGATTAAAAAGAGATTGAAATAAACGTTCAAGTGACTGGAAGAAATATAAAGTAATTTTGAGAAAAGGGGTTTACGCAGTTGCGGTTGGGACTTTATAAGTATTTAAAAATAAATAACAGGTGGCTAGATTAAATAAATCTTTTACACACAAATTTTCACCACCAGGCAAATTTAGACTTAGTGATTTGTTTGGCAGTTAGAAATATTATTTTGTAGTTTCAAGAATTATAAAATAAAATAAAATAAAACCTGAAGAAATATAAATACATTTTAAAAACACATCTTTTGTGTAAGGCTTAAAAAAAAAAAAATTCTAAGATGCATCCACAAAGCTAAATATGTTTTATAAATATGAAATATAAAAGTGAAGTGCTTTCATATGCACATAAGATTAAACACAAGGGGATTTTGAAAGCATAAAGAGATTAGAGAATTTTTAGCCTTATTTACATGATAAAAAGTTACAGCCTGTTAAAAAAAAAAAGAGTCGCTACCTGAAATATTAAAAAAAAAAAATTCTGTGTTTTATAACGCCTTTTTAACACATTATTAAATGATTTTATAAAGGAAAATGATTGAATCAAGAAAAAATGCAATTTTGTGGTAAAATTGGATTTTTTTTTTTTTTTTTGAAAAATGTAAGTAAATTTTAAAACTTTACTTCTCTTACAATTTTATCTTTTGCAACTGTTTTTTTTTTTTTTTTTTTTTGGCATGATTTACTTACAATTGTGTTCTATAACACTAGATTGGATTTCCAAAAAGTTAATTAGTTTAAGAAAAAAAAAAAAAATGTCATGACGTATGCCATACAGTAAAAATGACTATTAACTTAACATTTATTTTTATTTTTAAAAAATAAAGTATTTATATTACTGAAAATCTTCCTAACTTTATGAAATGCACCAAAAAAAAAAAAAAAAAAAAAAAAAGGAAAAGTTACAATGCTAAAAAAAAATTATTCGTAATTATTCGTAAAAAAAAAAAAAAGTTAATTGAAAAGTATATGTTGAAGTTTTAGCATTTTGATCATACCGATATATTGAAATAGAATAAAAGGAGAAAAATGAATTTAAAGATTATAACTCTGACATATTTATAAGGAAATGGATGCAGAAAAAAGCCTTTTTCACGTATTTATAATAATCTGATCTTTACGTAACCTCGCCAGAATATACTGGGGATGTCTTTTGTCTTGATATTATAATTTTATTGATATAATAATTCTCCTACAATTTTAATCTTTTTTGAAGATGTTTTTTGGCATGATTTACTTACAATTGTGATCTATTACTTTAGGGATTGGATTTATCAAAGAGTTAATTAGTTTAAGAAAAAAATAAATGTCATGACATATGTCAAGATATTTAAATTTAATATATCTATTATATTATGTTTATTGGTTTATTATATTATATATTTTGTTATATATAATATATTAAATTTAAATAAT
Organism: Maratus michaelseni; assembly: GCA_963931845.1. Taxonomy (NCBI): domain Eukaryota; kingdom Metazoa; phylum Arthropoda; class Arachnida; order Araneae; family Salticidae; genus Maratus; species Maratus michaelseni. The sequence goes on from OZ007599.1 coordinate 131,994,194, forward strand.
AAATTTAATATATCAATATAAAATTACTCATATTTTTTACTTATATTATATGTCTAGAAAATGGAAAATTGATATTTTCGCCATTCTTCGCAAAGCAAAGGATAGCGGGTACCCATAATTTTAAAGATGTAACATGTAAGAAAATGTAGAAAATAAAAAAATTTAAACATAACATATATACAAAAGTTTACATAAAATACATAAATATACACAAATATATACAAAAGGTGAGTTTTCTTTTGCAAAAAAATTAATAAAGAAAAGAGTTATATATATACACATATATACATTATACACAAATATATACAAAAGTTGAGTTTTCTTTTCTTTTGCAAAACAATTAATATAGAAAATAGTTAAAATGGTAAAGACAATATAATTGAATGGATAATTAACACAATCAAAAAATTAGTATTACTACTTTCAGACTTAAGCGATAATAGAAAATGTAGATAGGGGTCATTCCACGGAACTTACGTTGCATTTAGAATAATTGACTTCAGTAATTTTAGTAATATAACACTAAAAAAAATTTAAAATGTAATGTTTGTATGATTTGTTAATTAAATCTAACAAAGCTAAATTTGGATAAAAATTACTTAAATTTAGTACTATTTCTTGAACGCTAAAAATGATATTTACTATGGTAACTTACGTTTCTGACAAAAAGAGCGTAAGTTACCATAATAAATATAATGGCCAGTGTTAAAAAAAATAGCACTAAAGGTAGGTAATTTTCATCCAAATTTTGCTTTGGATAGGTTTAATTAACAAATGATATGAACATTACATTTTCAATATTTTTTGGTGTTATATTATGAAAATTACTAAAGAAAATTATTCTAAATGTAACGTAAGTTACCCATGGAATGACCCATAGTACAATATGTTATTTAGTCAGCAGCGGTTGCTATACGAGTTAGATGGAGAGAAAAACAGAAAATATATTTCTAAATATGTATCAGAATATTTCGCGCACCATTAAATGGAAAAGGAAGTATGACTGCTTTTATTTATTTCCAATTACTGAAATTTTTTATCGGAATTCTAAAAATTAAGCTAATTCAATCTATAAAGACGCTTTTCCTGAAATTATCAAGATCAATTATGAATTAAATGACTCACTTGCAGCCGATTTTGAAAAAGTTGTTGTTCGATGTGAAGTAGATAGAGAAAAAAAGAAAATCTTAATTCTAAATGTGTCAAAATATTTCGTCCACCGTTATATGGAAAGGGAAGTAGGAGTACTTTTATTTATTTCCAATTACAGAATTTAAAAAAAAAATCTAAATTCTAAAAAATAAGCTAATTCAATCTATAAAGACGCTTTTCCTGAAATTATCAAGATTGATTATGAATTAAATGACTCGCTTGAAGACGAGTTTGAAAAAGTTGTTAGATGTGAAGTAGTTGAACACATTATCCCTTTTAGATAAAATTTGAAAGGTTTATAAAAAGAAAAAATATTTATTGATTTCTTGTAATTCAACTAAAATATTCTGTTGAAAGAGCTGTTTATTGATAAGGGATGATAAAAGAAATTCTTCCAATTTTTAAGGTTTTAAGAATTTTTTTTAGAAATTTTCAAACGGTACACATACAGTAAATTTGTTTTAGGTTAGATTATCTTTAAAAAAAAAAGAGAATAAACCAAACACCATCAATTAACAGATATCTATTACAACAAATTAAAAATGTATAAGAATAATGTTTATGTTAATGCAAATATACTTAATTTTTGTTGAATATATAATTAATTAATGTTTAAAAAAATATAGTAAAAAATCATTAGAAGTTGCATATCATAGAATAATTAGTATAAAATCTCCTTCATGAACATATTAAGACTAGTAAATCTACAGATCAGAAGCCTCAACGTCAGCTCTGAAGGTCATTGTTTTTTAATCTCATTTTTCATAATATTTAACATCTTACAAACCCGCAAATTAAAATTTTTAAATTACTACATATATATTTATACACATAAAATAATTCGAAGGTTTCAGAAATTAGAAACGTTGAATTAAACACTGTTTATGCAATAATATTCTGACAGTCTTATGAACTTCATATTCTTGTAATATTTTAGATAGAAAAACACATTTCTTCAGGGGGGGGGGCTTTGTCTCCCTGAACCCCCGTAATCTTATTAAATTTATATTCGTGATTTCCTATTGATTGTGTGAATGATACTAGCATATTTTGGATTTCGTTCTACACAGTGGTTTTATTAGGATAAGCAACAGTTTCGAAAATAATTTCAATGTTATCCTAATACCCAAATAGTAATATTTATTTACTTGCCAACCACGAAACACCTGAATCTGATGGATAAGTTGAATATTATCTCATGTACAAAATCAACTTATGGAAATGTAAATGAATTAGAGGTCTGCACGGGCCGGAATTTCCAGGCCCGAGTCCGGCCCGGCCCATGCAAAAATCAGTGAAAACAGGCCCGGCCCACCCCTGTCCGACATGTGCAAAAATCAATAAAATTCAGGTTCAACTCAATTTCCACATAAAATTCAGATTTTTCTTAACATACAATTAAGATTCTTTACTAGAATACTTAATACATATTTATGGAAAGATTTAACAGTATGTTTTATATTGCTATATGTTCAGAGGCCAAATCATACAGAATAATAAATATAATAATTGCTTAGACTCATTAGACTCTTACATTCAAATAAAAATTCATGGAAAAGAATAATAGCATTCAAAATTAAAGTAAAAAGATATTAAAATCCTAGCTTTTGAAGCTTTAGACACACACACACACAAAAAAAAAAAAAAAAAAAGATTTTTGAAAATATTTCTCTGTAATTTATTAAGTTATATTTCCAAAGATTCCATTACCAAAAGTACATTATCACTGTCATTATTTTTACAAAACAGATTGCTTTACCCGATACGTCCCTGTGAACAATTAAGTCCGGTACTGGTCGTCATGTCTTCTGGAATGTAGAAAAAAAATATAAACCCGATCCTGACCCAGCCCGAGTCTACTGAAAAGAAATTAAAACCTTGTCCAGAAAAAAAAAAATCCGATGTCGATTTGTACGCTAGACTTTTTATATTGATGTTGTCAATGTAACATCAGCTTATACAGCACATTTATACTTATCTTCGTCTCAGTCGTGTACATTGAAACTCGTTCATATTTTATTGACGTAATTTGAATTTTTGTTTTAATTTTATATTGGACCGGTTAGCCCACTTAATTTTTTTTATCGGTCCGGCCTGGTAATGGAATGGCGTTTTCCATTTCTTTAAAAATGCAAAAGATCTTTCAGAAAATACTGTCAAAATTGGCGTTTGAATCAAAAGGATATTACGAAAAATCACAAAAACCTGTTGTTAAACCGCTTAAATGTAAAATTAATTTTGAAATTGGTATGTGATAATGACAGCGATGAATTGATTTTGTTTCAAAGACGGAAAAAAATGCTAAACTTCCAAGTATTCTGATTCTGACGATGCAATGAAAAACTTTGAACAAGTCAAAATCTAGATGTTTGTACGGGCCGGAGGAACGTACCTGGCTCGTAGGCCCATTAAATTTTTTTGTCGACCCGGCCCGTTTGTTTTGTCCATCGGCTCAATCCGTTAAAAAATTTCACCTAATTCTGCCGGCCCGGCCCGGGTACGGGCTTCCGGCCAAGCCTGGGCCCGTGCAGATCTCTAAACTGAATCTACTATAGCTTATATCCATTTTAGAAATCTAGTGTTATTACATTTTGTGTTTCGGAAAAACAGATTTGATGGTCATTCTATAATATTTATTTTATCTAAGTACATTCTTATCTAACTCGATGGCAATAACATACTAAAATCTCCCCAAAATAGGCTTATTTGGAAACTTTTAAACCTATTGGGTAATCATTCATAATCGTTTCCACTGCCAATTCACTAAATACCTGTCGTGATTTGGTGCTATAAAGTATTTTTGCGATATATTTTATGTTTTCAATTTCCTGTAATTGTAACATTTCAGGATCGTTTTACCACCCTAATTTCATTAGATAAACCGCCTCGTGTGTTCCTGTGATTTTATCCTATTTTTAAAATTATATTAACTCTTCAACTACGAAACATCCACATCTGTTCCAGAAAATGAATAATATCTCTTGGAAGGAATAGACACAAATGTAAGCACACAATACGACACTTTAATCCAAATTACACGTTCAATGTTTTTGTAATTTTTGTTTGAAAAAAATATTTCGGTAATCATTCTATAGTAATTAAACTGTAACTTGTATCCAAATAAATTCTCATTTATGTCAATAGAATACTAAAATCGCTCGAAAATAATTTATCTTCGAAAAAAAAATTAAAAAAAAAATACAGCAAAATATTGCGAGTTACTTGAATTTTATTATTTTGATATTCTTTAAAATATGGTTGCTAAGCAACTATTTAATTAAAGAGCGAAGTAAAAAGAAATGCTTTTTAGAATTTGTAAAAAAATATGAAAGCAAAATGTTTTATTTCCCGAACAGATGCAAAAAATATTCCAATAATTTAAACAATTTCTAAATTCTAATAAATGAATCGGCAAATTTTCAAAGCTATTGGATATATTTAAAACCTCCATATCAGAAATTTAGCATCAAAAATTTTATGTTTAAATCCAGTATTCAAATATGTGATTTTCATTTCAGTTAAAAATGAAATTTTATAATCGTCTGCATTCCTATAAGAAAGCATTATGTCCTAAAAAGAAATATTTTATATTTTTCAAACGAGTGAAACAAATGTAACTCAAAACTATACCGGTAATTCCGGGTACCTCACCAAAAATCAACCTGATAGGACGATTTTTACGGCAGTTATCGCGGAACAGACAGACAAACAGACGGAAACCAAAAACTTTTCGCGTCTCCACAGTGAGCCTTCGCTGACGTTTCGGCAATTAAATACGATATTAAAAAAAAAAAAAAAAAACTTTTTAAAATGTTGAATTTTCCACATTTAATAATAATTTAGGAAATTTCAATAACAAATATATAACAGTTAAACACTACAAACTAGGGAGTTTTTATGTAATGAAGAGAAATAAAAATTTTCTATTCTGAAAAAAGTAAAACTTCTTTAAAGTCTGAAACAGTAAGCTCTGGTCGCGTTCGAAATGTAGGAAAAAAAATAATGTAGAAAAAATAAATTTTGGCTCGAAATGATATTTTAGAAGTTTTTCACAGGATAAATTACTAATTTATTTTTGCAAAACAATTTTATAAAACAGTAAGCAAACACTAATAAACCCTAAACAAGTTGGAAATTGTACGTCAAACGTGACAAATGAGGTGCGTTCGAACTGTAGGTAGTTATATAAATATTCAGATCTTGATGATTTTTAATTCAGTGAAATGAATCCTATCTTCTGAAGATTACTTTCTGTAATAAAATAAGTATCTCGGTCACTTGACAATTAAACCTCGGAAGCTCCTATAACAAGAAAGCACTGATTTTTTTTACTCAAATTTTTTAATAAATAATTTTTTATATTTTCTAAAGCTTTGATTAGATTTTCATAAAATTTAAAATGTTTCGACAACATTCTGCAAAGATAACATATCTTAAATTTCAAACCATTTGGTTTGGTAGTTTTTGCGTTGTTATATGCGGACAGACGGACGGACCAGCCGACGACAATAGGTGCTACGTATTTATATAACTACGAACGCACCTAAAAACACTAAATAAAGCAAACACTAAAAAAAAAAAAAAAAAAAAAAAGCCAAACTGAAATTAATGAAAAATAAGCATACTTGCAGGAATAATATTTAAAAATTTAAACATAGCTGAAAAGATAAAATTTTGGCCCAAAATAACATTTTAAAAAGTTTTTCACAAGATAAATTACTACTTTATTTTTACCAAACAATTTTATTTTAATGTCTGCGCTAAATATAAAATGATATACAATTAGACAGTGCCTGTCAAAATTGACGGTAAACAACTTAAAGGTTCTACAGAAAAAAAAGTTCATAATATCTTTAGAATGTCAGCAATTTTTGCAGAATAGTTGTTCGGAATGGTTAAAAGAAATAAACTTCTTCTCTAACTGGATTGGGGACCAGCCTCAGAGAGGGACCGGCGGTATGTCACCTCTCTTTACACGAATACAGGCAACAGGACATTTCCGAAAAAATTCAGTTTTCAGAATAAAAGAAGAAAAACTCTTAAGTTTTTTTTTCTTTTAATTTTACAAATAAAGAAATTTTTGAAATTAAATTGAAGTTAAAATTTTATCAGTTTTCTCAAATATAAACATTTTACAGTATTAAATACTAATAGATAGCACCATCGTTTTTTTTTTTTTTTTTAAATCAATATTTTTCCTTCTTTCTGTTATATATATTTTTTAACTTAATTAATCGATAATCATGCCAAATCTTTTAATTTAAAATATAAATTCATTAATAAAAAAAAATGGGGATGGTAAATTTTCCTTAATAATAATAATAAAGATTCTATAACTTTACCTCCTGAAATAAAATATACTTTAGATTATTGAACTGAGTTACAAGACAACTAAAAATATCTGAAAACATCTCGTACCAGGAGCTGGATTCGAAGAGACACCGGCTTCAAAGAACTTTAGAGAACTAGCTTTCTAGCACACGACCACCTTCCTTTAAAACTTCCTATGAAATGACACCCACTGAAATCTGGTTTCATACTTCGTTTAGAGACAGAAAAACTCTTATTGCGCATGCTCAGTACAGCCGAAATCGCTCATTGGAGGAATAGCTTTTTTTTTCTTTCCTTTAAATCAGGGTTGGCAAGTTTTTGACGCATGACTGTTTTTACCGGTTTTAACCATGGTTTTTACCGTCATGTCAAAAACCTCCGTGTCAAAAATGTCAAAAACTGTCAAAAACCCATTTTTTAGTAGTTTGTTTTTACATTTTTTTTTTCATTCTATCTTTAATATTAAGTTGTTTTACATAAAATATTCAGAATCAAAAAGACTCTAAAGTATATTTATCCATCCAAGAAAAAAAAAAAAATAAAGAATTTCATTGGAATAATACATATACATCTCTGTTAGAAGATCTCTACAATAATCTTAAGCTATTTGTCAAAGTCTAAAAAAATTAGATTTTTTGAAGAAATCCTGTAACCTATAAGTATTAGATTAAACAATGTGTATAATTTCGGTACAACTTATTACATTGTTGAAAACAAAACTTTAAGATTCTACTTATTGAAGTGCAAATGAAAATCACCATAGTTGCATTTATGATAATGCATAAGATATGCATTTTAAAATATTATATCTAAGAATATTCAAATTTATTCACTACCCAGTCTATGCTTAACTACAGTCTCCCACAGGTTTTATAAAGGGCAGGGTGCTGCTGGTGAGAAAAGGGCACTTTTTTATTCGTAAGGGAAGTTTTTTGATTGTTGAAGGCACTTTTCTTATCCTTAAGGGCACTTTTTTAATTGTTAAAGGTATTCTTTTGGTTTTTAAAGCCACTTTTGATATTTAAAAGTCAGGGCACTCTTTTTAAGACAACATTGGGTCAATTTTTACTATGAAAGCAAATTTTTTAATGCAAAAAGGAGAAAGGGCACTTTTTTACTGAGGGGCAAGAAGGGTGCTAATTATTTCACTGGGAGGGGCAAGAAGGGAGATAATTATTTTATGAGGGTCAAGAAGGTTGCTATTTTGTAAAGCAAAGGGCAGGCAGGGTGCAGCACTCTTCTGAAACTGTCTGGGGGAAACTCTGCGTTAACATCTATCGTCATACAATGTAACATCATTTTTGCATATCTAAAATAATTTTAATGTACTTCATTAAAAATGTATATTGAATGTTATTTTATAATTATAACCTTTTTATTATCATTTAATATTATCAAAACCGGTTATATTAGTGGGATTTATATTAGTGAAGATTATGATAAATATTGTTCTTATATTTTACTCTTGTATTTTTAAATCTTTCCCTATTAGGAAATGATCTTCTTTTAAATAAATTTAACAAATGTAATTGTAAATAATAATAATAACAAGAACAACAAGGTAAAATCAATCTAGAAATGTACTGTATGCTGCTACACTTACACCATAAATTGGAGGACAATCGAAAATGATAGGTTTTTTACGGAATAAACCGGTAAAAACACGGTTTTTACCACTGTCATGTCAAAAACCCAACCCTGCTTTAAATATATAGATATACAATAATTTGTTTCAAAACAGATTTTTGTTCTTGATTGGCTATTAAAAGGGAGAATTCAAAATATTTTCATTAGAACTTCTATGCAATTTTGTATGTTTTGTATATATTTATAAACGACAGAATGTAAGAAAAGATTATCTATCGTGTAAACATCCTTCAAATTTATGCTACATTATTTCAATAATACAGTGCAATATTATTTCAATAATAGTAATATTGAAAGATTTTCTAAAAAGGCATAACGAATCTTCGTTTAACTTTACAAATTCTATTATCAAAAATCCCCCCCAAAAGTTAGTACGCACTTTAGATAAAAAAAAAAGTATATATACATATATATGTATATATATGTATTTAATTTACCATTATTTTATTTGAATATATTTAATAATTTTTCATGCAGCATTTTTAAAAATATTCAAATACTCACTTAAAATTGCCTTTATAATCAGCGTTTACAAAAGAATAGCAACGTATACAAAATTTCGGTAGTCCATCGTTACTGCTTATTTTAAATTAAAATAAAGGAAAATATTTTTAATATCTGTATTATGTTTATGATGCAGAATAACATCTGAATCTGCTGGAATAAATTAACTGCACTTTTTTTCTTTCATTTTAAGAGTTTTGAATACAAAATAAATTTATGAATAAATAAAAAAAAATAATTACAATAAAAATTACATCAAATACTGATGCTTCACCATTTTTTATTATTGAAAAATAGTTAAAACACATGTATATTATAGAGATAAATGTGTTGTAAGCGTTTTCGGATAATTTATGTGCGCTTTTTTCCTTTTGTACAAAAATTTGAGAGTAAGATATTTTTAACGATCACGCAATGTAAGGACTTTTCTTGATACTTAGCATACATATATTTCTATAAAATACATATGAATATTTAAGGGTGAGAAGAGTTAAAAATATTGTTCATCAAATATATTTTATTACTGTTTCGAAGAAAATGTATACACAGAACATATTTGGATGAATCCAGTGCACTTTCTTTTACTAAGTTTTGAAAGTAAAACAGTTTTAAGAGCAAATAAACGTTTCAACTATAACACCGTATAAAGAAGTTTTTATGTTAAACATATAATGTATATAATAAATTAAGGAAAACAAGTTAAACTGGAAAGTATGATTCATAAAACATGTTTTGCTGCTTCTTTGGAAAAAGGTACTCTGAATGTTTTCGGAAGGATACTTTAATAGTAACTTTCACAAAGTTTCGTAATAAGCAAATAACTTTTAACAGTAACACTATGTAGGGAATTTTTTATGTAAAACGTATAATGCGTATAAATAAATAAGAAAAGTAGAAATAAATAATAAAGACGTTGAACTGAAAAGCATGGTTTGCAGAACATGTTTTGTTGCTCTTTTGGAAAAAGTATTACTTCGAACTGATACCTTAAAGATAATTTTTTTTTTAAACAAATTTTTCAAAATAAAACCATTTTGAGAATAAAACGATAGCATGAAATAAGGAATTTGTTTTTAATATTAAGCATATAACACATATAATTAATTAAAAGAAATACGTTAAAGTGAAAATTATGATTCAAAACCCATATTTTGCCACTGTTGTGGTAAAAATGTTCCGGACGTATTCACCAATTTCAATAGACTTTTTTTTCCCCCACAATCTTGAAAATAAAATATTCTTAAGCGCAAACATCCTTAAAGATATGTGTTAAACATTTAATATATAGGAGTACTTAAGGGAAACAAACAAATAAGTATGGTTCATAAAATATGTTTTGTTCTTCTCTTGGGGAAAAAAAACATTCCAAACATTTTTGGATGAACAACTTAAGTACACTTATTTTACTAAATTATGAAAGTAAAACAATTTTAAAAGTAATTATTTTTTAAAAGAAAAGAACGTATATAAGGATATTTTTAAGTTAAATATTTAATACATATAACTAATTCAGAAAAATAAATAAGGAATTCGTTTTTAATATTAAGCATCTAATGCATATAACTAATTAAAATAAATACATTAAACTGAAAATTAGGATTCAAAACTTATATTTTGCCACTGTTGTGGTAAAAATGTACCGGACGTATTAGCCAATTTCAATACTATTTTTTTTTCATAGAAAATAAAAATTCTTAATTGCAAAAATCTTTAAAGATATGTGATAAACATTTAATATATATGAGTAACTAAGAGAAACAAACAAAAGTGTATGATTCGTAAAATATGTTTTTTGCTGCTCTCTTGGGGGAAAAGCATTCCAAACATTTTTGGACTTATGTACACTTATTTTAAAAAAAATTATGAAAGTAAAATTATTTTAAAAGTAATTTTTTTAAACGAAAACAAAATATGATTTTTTTTAAGTTAAATATTTAATACGTTTAAGTAAATAAGAGAAGTAAATTAAAGTCAAATATATGCTTTATACGTATTTTTCCACTGTTTTGAGAAAAGAAAATTTCGGATACGTTCAGAAATTTTAATGACCTTTTTTATTTTGTTGTATTTATTTATTCTACAAAGTTTTGAAAATAAAATATGCTTAAGTTCAAAATTGTTGAAGATGGATCCGTCAGAGGCAATCAGAGGAAAGGAAAAGGAAATTTTAATCTGAAATATTTAATACATCAGCAACAAGACAAATCATTTAAATGGAAAAGTATACTTCGTTGTTTTCCATAGGGTAATGTTAATAATATATAGCTTTTAAATACTGAAAATTTAACTAAATTGTTTTTATAAATATGTTTTATCACTCTTTTGGAAAAATTTACTTGCAATGCATTCGAATGGATGCCAAGTAACTTTTTTTTCGCAACATTTGAATTTTTTTTTTTTTTAAACAAATCGTATTAATGAAAACAACAGATAACAAATTATTTTAGGTTAAAATTTTAACATACATACAACTTATTAAGTGAAGTCAGTTAAACTAAAAAGCATAAATGAAAGAATATATTTTGCCACTGTTTTAGAAAAAAAATGTTGAAAATCTGTTCGAATATTTTAATGCACATTTTTACAAAGTTAAAAAAAATAATCTAAGTGCAAATATTTTTACAAATGAATTCGTATAAGGAAACTTTTTCCTGTTAACTACAAGACAAATAAGCAAAAGAGAAAACTTAAGACTGTTGAGAAAATCAAAATTGATTTCAAGTTTTGAAATTAAACTAATTTTAAAAGCAAAAAATTTTAATAAAAACACTATATAAATAAGTTTTTATGTTAAAAATTTAATACATAAATCTCATTAAGAGAAGCCAGTTAAACTCAAAAGCAGTATTCAAAAAATATATTTTCCACAGTTTTGAGGAAAAAATGTTTCTGAAGTTCATATATTTTAATAAGTTTTTTTTTTAAATCTTAAGTGAAAATATTTTTACAAATAAGTATAAAAAAAAGTTTTTACTATTAAACATATAATAGGTAAGAGTAGTTAAGATAAATAAGTTAAACAGAAAATAATGTGTCATACAACATGTTTTGTCACTGATGAGGAAAATCTACGGTCGCTTCTTTGCCGATGTAAAATCAACTTATCTATAGAAAATACGGAATTGCGGTAACCAAAATTTACACTGATTTTACTTTTTAAATATTTGACTCATTCCTATTTAACTCCAAGATTGTCAAAGAAAAGTGGTTTTCGAAAGTATAATATTAATAGTACATATAGTGTTCAAGGAATTTTTTTTAAAGCCTAAAATTTTATTTACTGAAAAATTATTTTTTTTTTCACATTATATTTATTTTACAAAATGTGCATAAAAAAATTTCGTATGCGATCAGAAATTATAATGCCCTTTTTATTTTGTTGTATTTATTTTCTTTGCAAATTTTTGGAAATAAAATATTCTTTACTTTTCTTAGTATATATATATGCCTTACCGCTGACGTTTCGGCAATTAAATACGATATTTAAAAAAAAAAAAAAAAAAAAAAAAAAAAAAAAACTTTTTAAAATGTTGAATTTTCCACATTTAATAATAATTTAGGAAATTTCAATAACAAATATATAACAGTTAAACACTACAAACTAGGGAGTTTTTATGTAATGAAGAGAAATAAAAATTTTCTATTCTGAAAAAAGTAAAACTTCTTTAAAGTCTGAAACAGTAAGCTCTGGGCGCGTTCGAAATGTAGGAAAAAAAAAATAATGTAGAAAAAATAAATTTTGGCTCGAAATGACATTTTAGAAGTTTTTCACAGGATAAATTACTAATTTATTTTTGAAAAACAATTTTATAAAACAGTAAGCAAACACTAATAAACCCTAAACAAGTTGGAAATTGCACGTCAAACGTGACAAATGAGGTGCGTTCGTACTATAGCTAGTTATATAAATATTCAGATCTTGATGATTTTTAATTCAGTGAAATGAATCATATCGTCTGAAGATTACTTTCTGTAATAAAATAAGTATCTCGGTCACTTGACGATTAAACCTCGGAAGCTCCTATAACAAGAAAGCACCGTTTTTTTTAATTCAAATTTTTTAATAAATAATTTTTTATATTTTCTAAAGCTTTGATTCGATTTTCATAAAATTTAAAATGCTTCGACAAAATTCTGCAAAGATAACATATCTTAAATTTCAAACCATTCGGTTGGGTAGTTTTTGCGTTGTTATATGCGGACAGACGGACGGACCAGCCGACGACAATATGTGCTACGTATTTATATAATTACGAACGCACCTAAAAACACTAAATAAAGCAAACATTAAAAAAAAAAGCCAAACTGAAATTAATGAAAAATAAGCATACTTGCAGGAATAATATTTAAAAATTTAAACATAGCTGAAAAGATAAAATTTTGGCCCAAAATAACATTTTAAAAAGATTTTCACAAGATAAATTACTACTTTATTTTTACCAAACAATTTTATTTTAATGTCTGCGCTAAATATAAAATGATATACAATTAGACAGTGCCTGTCAAAATTGACGGTAAACAACTTAAAGGTTCTACAGAAAAAAAAGTTCATAATATCTTTAGAATGTCAGCAATTTTTGCAGAATAATTGTTCGGAATGGTTAAAAGAAATAAACTTCTTCTCTAACTGGATTGGGGACCAGCCTCGGAGAGTGGCGGTATGTCACCTCTCTTTACACGAATACAGGCAACAGGACATTTCCGAAAAAATTCAGTTTTCAGAATAAAAGAAGAAAAACTCTTAAGTTTTTTTTTCTTTTAATTTTACAAATAAATAAATTTTTGAAATTAAATTGAAGTTAAAATTTTATCAGTTTTCTCAAATATAAACATTTCACAGTATTAAATACTAATAGATAGCACCATCGTTTTTTTTTTTTTAAATCGATATTTTTCCTTCTTTCTGTTATATATTTTTTTAACTTAATTAATCGATAATCATGCCAAAACTTTTAATTTAAAATATAAATTCATTAATAAAAAAAAAATGGGGATGGTAAATTTTCTTTAATAATAATAAAGATTCTATAACTTTTCCTACTGAAATAAAATATATTTTAGATTATTGAACTGAGTTACAAGACAACTAAAAATATCTGAAAACATCTCGTACCAGGAGCTGGATTCGAAGAGACACCGGCTTCAAAGAACTTTAGAGAACTAGCTTTCTAGCACACGACCACCTTCCTTTAAAACTTCCTATGAAATGACACCCACTGAAAACAGGTTTCATACTTCGTTTAGAGACAGAAAAACTCTTATTGCGCATGCTCAGTACAGCCGAAATCGCTCATTGGGGGAATGGCTTTTTTTTTCTTTCCTTTAAATATATAGATATACAATAATTTGTTTCAAAACAGATTTTTGTTCTTGATTGGCTATTAAAAGGGAGAATTCAAAATATTTTCATTAGAACTTCTATGCAATTTTGTATGTTTTGTATATATTTATAAACGACAGAATGTAAGAAAAGATTATCTATCGTGTAAACATCCTTCAAATTTATGCTACATTATTTCAATAATACAGTGCAATATTATTTCAATAATAATAATATTGAAAGATTTTCTAAAAAGGCATAACGAATCTTCGTTTAACTTTACAAATTCTATTATCAAAAATCCCCCCCCCAAAAGTTAGTACGCACTTTAGATAAAAAAAAAAGTATATATACATATATATGTATATATATGTATTTAATTTACCATTATTTTATTTGAATATATTTAATAATTTTTCATGCAGCATTTTTAAAAATATTCAAATACTCACTTAAAATTGCCTTTATAATCAGCGTTTACAAAAGAATAGCAACGTATACAAAATTTCGGTAGTCCATCGTTACTGCTTATTTTAAATTAAAATAAAGGAAAATATTTTTAATATCTGTATTATGTTTATGATGCAAAATAACATCTGAATCTTCTGGAATAAATTAACTGCACTTTTTTTCTTTCATTTTAAGAGTTTTGAAAACAAAATAAATTTATGAATAAATAAAAAAAATAATTACAATAAAAATTACATCAAATACTGATGCTTCACCATTTTTTATTATTGAAAATTAGTTAAAACACATGTATATTATAGAGATAAATGTGTTGTAAGCGTTTTCGGATACTTTATGTGCGCTGTTTTCCTTTTGCACAAAAATTTGAGAGTAAGATATTTTTAACGATCACGCAATGTAAAGACTTTTCTTGATACTTAGCATACATATATTTCTATAAAATACATATGAATATTTAAGGGGGAGAAGAGTTAAAAATATTGTTCATCAAATATATTTTATTACTGTTTCGAAGAAAATGTATACACAGAACATATTTGGATGTATCCAGTGCACTTTCTTTTACTAAGTTTTGAAAGTAAAACAGTTTTAAGAGCAAATAAACGTTTCAACTATAACACCGTATAAAGAAGTTTTTATGTTAAACATATAATGTATATAATAAATTAAGGAAAACAAGTTAAACTGGAAAGTATGATTCATAAAACATGTTTTGCTGCTTCTTTGGAAAAATGTACTCTGAATGTTTTAGAAGGATACTTTAATAGTAACTTTCACAAAGTTTTGTAATAAGCAAATAACTTTTAACTGTAACACTATGTAGGGAATTTTTTATGTAAAACGTATAATGCGTATACATAAATAAGAAAAGTAGAAATAAATAATAAAGACGTTGAACTGAAAAGTATGGTTTACAGAACATGTTTTGTTGCTCTTTTGGAAAAAGTATTACTTCGAACTGATACCTTAAAGATAATTTTTTTTTAAACAAATTTTTGAAAATAAAACCATTTTGAGAATAAAAGTATAGCATGAAATAAGGAATTTGTTTTTAATACTAAGCATATAACACATATAATTAATTAAAAGAAATACGTTAAAGTGAAAATTATGATTCAAAACCCATATTTTGCCACTGTTGTGGTAAAAATGTTCCGGACGTATTCACCAATTTCAATAGACTTTTTTTTCCCCCACAATCTTGAAAATAAAATATTCTTAAGCGCAAACATCCTTAAAGGTATGTGTTAAACATTTAATATATAGGAGTACTTAAGGGAAACAAACACATAAGTATGGTTCATAAAATATGTTTTTTTCTTCTCTTTCGAAAAAAACAAAAACATTCCAAACATTTTTGGATGAACAACTTAAGTACACTTATTTTACTAAATTATGAAAGTAAAACAATTTTAAAAGTAATTTTTTTTAAACGAAAAGAAAGTATATAAGGATATTTTTAAGTTAAATATTTAATACATATAACTAATTCAGAAAAATAAATAAGGAATTCGTTTTTAATATTAAGCATCTAATACATATAACTAATTAAAATAAATACATTAAACTGAAAATTAGGATTCAAAACTTATATTTTGCCACTGTTGTGGTAAAAATGTACCGGACGTATTAGCCAATTTCAATACTATTTTTTTTTTAATAATCTTGAAAATAAAAATTCTTAATTGCAAAAATCTTTAAAGATATGTGATAAACATTTAATATATATGAGTAACTAAGAGAAACAAAAGTGTATGATTCGTAAAATATGTTTTTTGCTGCTCTCTTGGGGGAAAAGCATTCCAAACATTTTTGGACTTATGTACACTTATTTTAAAAAAATTATGAAATTAAAGTATTTTAAAAGTAATTTTTTTTTAAACGAAAACAAAATATAATTTTTTTAAGTTAAATATTTAATACGTTTAAGTAAATAAGAGAAGTAAATTAAAGTCAAATATATGCTTTATACGTATTTTTCCACTGTTTTGAGAAAAGAAAATTTCGGATACGTTCAGAAATTTTAATGACCTTTTTTCTTTTGTTGTATTTATTTATTCTACAAAGTTTTGAAAATAAAATATGCTTAAGTTCAAAATTGTTGAAGATAGATCCGCCAGAGGCAATCAGAGGAAAGGAAAAGGAAATTTTAATCTGAAATATTTAATACATCAGCAACAAGACAAATCATTTAAATGGAAAAGTATACTTCGTTGTTTTCCATAGGGTGATGTTAATAATATATAGCTTTTAAATACTGAAAATTTAACTGAATTGTTTTTATAAATGTTTTATTACTCTTTTGGAAAAATTTACTTGCAATGCATTCGAATGGATGCCAAGTAACTTTTTTTTCGCAACATTTGAAAAAAATTTTTTTTTTTTTTAAACAAATCGTATTAATGGAAACAACAGATAATAAATTATTTTAAGTTAAAATTTTAACATACATACAACTTATTAAGTGAAGTCAGTTAAACTAAAAAGCATAAATGAAAGAATATATTTTGCCACTGTTTTGGAAAAAATATGTTGAAAATCTGTTCGAATATTTTAATGCGCATTTTTACAAAGTTAAAAAAAAATAATCTAAGTGCAAATATTTTTACAAATGAATTCGTATAAGGAAACTTTTTCTTGTTAACTACAAGACAAATAAGCAAAAGAGAAAACTTATGACTGTTTAGAAAATCAAAATTGATTTGAAGTTTTGAAATTAAACTAATTTTAAAAGCAAAAAATTTTAATAAAAACACTATATAAATAAGTTTTTATGTTAAAAATTTAATACATAAATCTCATTAAGAGAAGCCAGTTAAACTCAAAAGCAATATTCAAAAAATATATTTTCCACAGTTTTGAGGAAAAAATGTTTCTGAAGTTCATATATTTTAATTAAGTTTTTGTTAAAATCTTAAGTGAAAATATTTTTACAAATAAGTATAAAAAAAAGTTTTTACTATTAAACATATAATAGGTAAGAGTAGTTAAGAGAAATAAGTTAAACAGAAAATAATGGGCCATACAACATGTTTTGTCACTGATGAGGAAAATCTACGGTCGCTTCTTTGCCGATGTAAAATCAACTTATTTATAGAAAATACGGAATTGCGGTAACCAAAATTTACACTGATTTTACTTTTTAAATATTTGACTCATTCCTATTTAACTCCAAAATTGTCAAAGAAAAGTGGTTTTCGAAAGTATAATATTAATAGTACATATAGTGTTCAAGAAATTTTTTTTAAAGCCTAAAATTTTATTTACTGAAAAAAATTTTTTTTTTTCACATTATATTTATTTTACAAAATGTGCATAAAAAAATTTCGTATGCGATCAGAAATTATAATGCTCTTTTTATTTTGTTGTATTTATTTTCTTTGCAAATTTTTGGAAATAAAATATTCTTTACTTTTCTTAGTATATATGCCTTACCAATCAATTTTAATAAAAAATATACCAAAATTATCATTTAAATTTATTTAATCGATAATTAAATGCCAATATTTTAATTTCAAATTTCAAATAAAAAATCATTAATAAAAAAAATATTGGATGGTAAATTTTCCTTCATAATAATGAATAAAATAAAACAATTTAACTTTTCTTTCTGAATTAAAATATAATTTACATTGTTGAACTGAATTATATAATTCAGTTGAATAATGTAAATTATAAAACGACAGCATTAAATCTGAAAAAACATCTCATACCAGGAGCCTGGATTCGAAGCGACGTCTAACCAGGACAGTCTTCTTATGAATTAACAGCCACTGAAAACTGGTTTATACTTCGTTTAGAGACAGAAAAACTCTTATTGCGCATGCTCAGTACAGCCAAAATCGCTCATTGGGGAATAGTTTTTTCTTTTTTCAAATATATAGATAAACAACAATATGCTTCAAAACAGATTTTTGCTCTTGATTGGCCATCAAAAGGCAGAATTAAAAATATTTTCATCAGAGCTTCTATGTAGTTTCTATTCAGTTTTGTATATACATAAACGACAAAATGTAAGAATAAGATTGTGTAAACACTCTTCAAATTATGGGCTATATTATTTCAATTATTATTTCAATAATAATATTAAAAAATTTCCCAAAAAGCCATAATGAATCTTCGTTTAGCTTTACAAATTCTATTATCAAAAATCCCTCAAAAACTTGTACGTACTTTAGATTTTTTTTTTTAAAATTATATAATATATATATATATACTTTAGCAATATTTTATTGGAATATTTAATTTTTCATGCAGCATTTTTAAAGATATTGAAATATTTACTTAAAATTTCTCTTATAATCAGCGTTTACAAAATAATAGCAACATATATGAAATATAGATATTCCATCGTTAATGTTTTTTAAAAATTAAAATAAAGGAAAATACTTTTAATATATCTGTGCTATGGTTTATGATACAAAATGACTTCTGAACGAGCTGGAATAACTAAACAGTACTTTTTTCTTTCATTTTAACAGAGTTTTGAAAAAAAAATGAATAGTTAAAAATAATTACAATAAAAATTAGATAAAATAGTGATGTTTCACCATTTTCTATAATTAAAAAATAGTATCTGTATAGTATCAGATGTATATGATAGTGAAAAATTTGTTCTAAGCGTTTTCGGATACTTTAAATGTGCGTTTTTTTCTTTTGTACAAAAATTTGAGAGCAAGATTTTTTTTTTACGATCACGCAGTGTAAGGGCTTTTCTTGATATTTAGCATGCATCTATTTCTATAATATACATATGAATATTTAAGTGGAAAAATTAAAAGTATTGTAAATCAAATATGTTTTATTACTGTTTTGGAGAAGGAGCACAGCAAACGAGTTCGGAGAAATCCAGTGCACTTTCTCTTACTAAGTTTCGAATGTAAAATAGTTTTAAGAACAAAACGTTTCAACGATAACACTGTATAAAGAAGTTTTTATGTTATATATATAATGCATATAAGTAAGAAAAATCAGTAAAACTGGAAAGTATAATTCATAAAACATGATTTTTTGCTCTTTTGAAAAAAAAAAGTACTCTGAATGTGTTCGGAAGAATACTTTAAGTGTACCCTTTACAAAGTTTTGTAAGTAAAGAACTTTCAACAGTAACACCATATAGGAAAATTTTATGTAAAGCGTATAAATAAATAAGACATGTACAAATAAGTAATACGGAAGTTGAGCTGAAAAAAAAGATTTATAAAAAATATTTTGTTGCTTTTTTGGAAAAAGTATTAATCCGAACTGATACCTTAAAGATACATTTTTTAAAGAATTTTTTGAAAGTAAAACAATTTTGAGAACAAAACGGTGGCACGAAATAAAGAATTTGTTTTTAATATTAAATATATAATACATATAACTAATTAAAAGAAATACGTTAAACTGAAAATAATGATTCAAAACACATATTTTGTCACTGTCATGGTAAAAATGTTCCGGACGTATTCGCCAATTTCAATAGGCCTTTTGCACAATTTTGAAAATAAAATATTCTTAAGTGCAATTTTAAAGATATGTGTTAAACATTTAATACACATGAGTATGTAAGAGAAACAAACAAAAGTATATGATTCATAAAATATGTTTTGTTATTCTGTTAGGAAAAAACATTCAAAACATTTTTGGATGAATAACTTAAGTACACTTATTTAACAAAAATATGAAAGTAAGATAATTTTAAAAGGAATTTTTTTTTTAACGAAAATAAAGTATAAGGAAAATTTTGAAGTTAAATATTTAATACATATAAGAAAATAAGTGAAGTAAATTAAAATCAAATATATGCTTTAGACATATTTTGCCACTGTTTTGAGAAAAGAAAATTACGGATGCGTTCAGAAATTTTAATGAACTTTTAATTTTGTTGTATTTATTTTACAAAGTTTTGAAAATAAAATACGCTTAAGTTAAACAGTTGTTGAAGATGAATCCGTATAAGAAATATATAAATTTGAGCTATTTAATACCTGAGCAGGAAGAGAAATAATTCAAAAGGAAAAGTATACTTCATAGTTTTCGAAAGAGTATAATGTTAATAATATATTTTGTTTTAAATCCTGAAAATTTAACTAAATTGTTTTTAAAATTTGTTTTATCACTCTTTTGGAAAAATTTACATGAAATGCATTCGAATGAATGTCGAGTAACTTTTTTCCCCAACATTTGAAATCAAAATAATTTTAAAAACATAACATTTTAATGAAAACAACGTATAAGAAATTATATTGCGTCAAAATTTTAACATACATACAACTAATTAAGTGAAGTCAGTGACACTTAAAAGCATGAATGAAATAATATATTTTTGCCACAGTATTGGGAAAAATGTTCCAAATCTGTTCGTATATTTTAATGCACATTTTTACAAAGTTGAAAGAAATAATCTTAAGTGCAAATGTTTTTACAATTGAATTCGTGTAGGGAAACTTTATACTGTTAAACATTTAATACACAAGAGTAGTTAAGACAAATAAGCTAAAGAGAAAACTTGTCACTGTTGAGAAAATCAAAATTGATTTCAAGTTTTAAAATCGAACGAATTTTGAAAGCAAAATTTTTTAATGAAAAGACTATATAAAATATTTTATGTTAAAAATTTAATACATACATCCGATTAAGAGAAGCCAGTTAAACGCAAAGGCAATATTCAAAAAATATAATTTCCACAGTTTTGGAAAAAAGTTTGACTTGTTCATATATTTTTATGAGCAATTTTAGATTTTTTTTTTTTTATCTTAAGTGAAAATATTTATACAAATGAGTTCGTTAAAGGAAAGTTTTTACTATTAAACGTATAGTAGATATGAATAGTTAATTGAAATAAGTCAAACAGAAAAGGATGAATCCATACAACGTGTTGTCACTGATGAGAAATCTACGGTCGCTTCTCTGACGATGTAAAAGCAACATGTTTAGAAAATACCAAATTGCGGTAATGAAAGTCATTCCTATTTAACGCAAAATTGTCAAAGAAAAGTGGTTTTCGAAAGTGTAATGTTAAAAATATGTATAGTTTGTCAAGAATTTTTTTTAAAGCTTGGAATTTTATTTACGTAAAAATTAAATTTTTTACACTATAGTTGTTTTGCACAAAATGTTTATAAAACATTGCGTATGCGATCAGAAATTATAATGTACTTTTTATTTTGTTGTATTTATTTGTTTTGCAAATTTTTGGAAATAAAATATGCTTTACATTTCTTAGTATATATGCCTCACCAATCAATTTTAATAAAAAATATACCAAAATTATCATTTAAATTTATTTAATCGATAATTACAAGCTAAAACTTTTAATTAAAAATTTTAAATACAAAATCAATAATTAAAAACAAGTATTGGGGATTGTAAATTTTTCTTAATAATAATGAAGAAAATAAAACACAGAGCACTGACAATAATGAAAAACATTTCATACCAGGAGCAGGATTCGAAGCGACGTTTGGCTTAGAGTACAAGAATCCCTGTTTCTCTACCGTCTTCGAAACTTCCTATGAAATGACACCCACTGAAAACTGGTTTTTTACTTCGTTTAGAGACAGAAAAACACTCTTATTGCGCATGCTGCGTACTGTCGTAATCGCTTTAAGGGGAATCTGTTTTCTTTTCAAATATATATAGAGATATACACTAATTTGTGTCAAAACAGATTTGTGCTCTTGATTGGCCATCAACAGGCAGAATTCAAAATATTTTCATTAGCACTTCTATGAAATTTTATGTTTTGTATATACATAAACGAAAGTATGTAAGAAAAGATTATCTATTGTGTAAACACTCTTCAAATTATGGGCTATATTATTTCAATAATATATCGCCATATTATTATTTTAATAATAATAATATTGAAAAAATTCCCAAAAAGGCATAATGAATCTTCGTTTAGCTTTACAAATTATATTATCAAAAATTCTCCAAAAAGTTAGTACGTAATTTAGATTTTTAAAAAAGTATTATATATATTTAGCATTATTAGATTTGAATATAGTTAATAGCTCTTCATGCAGTAGTTTTAAAGATATTGAAATATTTACTTAAAATTTCCCTTATAATCAGCGTTTACATAATAATAGCAACGTATATGAAATGTCGGTAGTCCATCGTTATTGCTTTTTTTAAATTAAAATAAAGGGAAATATTGTTATTATATCTGTGCTATGTTTATGATACAAAATGACCTCTGAACATACTGGGGTAACTTAACTGTGATTTTTTTTTTTTTCTTTCATGTTAACAGAGTTTTGAAATAAAATAAATGATTGAATAATAACAAAAAAAATTACAATAAAAATTAGATAAAATATTGATCCTTCACAATTTTCTATAGTTAAAAATAGGGAAAGCACATGTACATTATGGAGATAAATGTCTTCTAAACGTTTTCGGATACTTTAAATGCATTTTTTTCTTTTCTCTTGTACAAAAATTTGAGAGTAAGATTTTTTTTAAACGATCACGCAGTGTAAGGACTTTTCTTGATACTTAGCAAACATGTATTTCTATAATATACATATGAATATTTAAGTGGTAAAAATTTAAAAGTATTGCTCATCAAAAAATTTTTTATTACTGTTTTGGAGAAAAAGCAAACAGAACATGTTCTGATAAATCCAGTGCAATTTCTCTTACTACGTTTCGAAAGTAAAAACTGTGTTAAGGCGGTATAAAAAATATATATATTTTTTTTTTTTCCAATTCAACAACTCAAAATTTTCTTCACATTTTCAGACTCATTTTTAAAAGTAAAAACATGAAACTTGGCGGCGTGATTTATGACGAGATTTATAAGTGACATGTGTTTTTATTTTTTTTTCAATTGATTAGACATTGATTTACAAACAATTATTTTCACAGTACGATAATTTTCTTTTGTTTCCAGCGCTATCGCTTTGGGAAATTCGGTTCAAAATGTCCACTTTGACAGCATTTTTTAAAAATATAATCTGCCTTTATCAAAAAATCGACCAATTCGGACATTATAAAGTTTATGAAAAAGAGAGCCTGCCAATTGGATGCATTTTAGTGAATTTAAAAATAAGTCACAAAATAAGCAGTTTGGATTTGAGTACACCCTTTAAGTCAAAACGATTCAATGATAACACCGTATAAATAAGTTTTTAAAGTTAAATATGTAATGCATATAATTAAGAAAAATAAGTAAAACTGGAAACTGATTCATAAAGCATGTTTTGTTGCTCGTTTGAAAAAAAAAAGTACTCTGAATGTGTTCGAAAGGATATATTAAGTGCACATTTTACAAAGTTTTGTAAGCAAAGAACTTTTAACAGTAACAACATATAAGAATTTTTTTATGTAAAACGTACGGTGCGTATAAATAAATAAGAAATGTAGAAATAAATAATTAAGAATTTGAATTGAAAAGCATGATTTATAGAAAATGATTTGTTGCTCTTTTGGTAAAAGTATTACTCCGAACTGATACCTTTTAAAAAATAATTTTTTTAAACGAATTTTTGAAAATGAAGCAATTTTGGGAACCAAGCGATAGCACGAAACAAGGAATTTGTTTGTTTTTAATATAAAGCATCTAATACTTATAATTAATTAAAAGAAATACGTTAAACTGAAAATTATGATTCAAAACATATATTTTGCCACTGTTGTGTTAAAAATGTTCCGGACTTATTCGCCAATTTCAATACTTTTTTTTTCTACAATCTTGAAAATAAAATATTCTTAGGTGCAATTATCTTTAAAGATAAGTGATAAACTTTTAATATATATGAGTAGCTAAGTGAAACAAACAAAAGTGTATGATTCATAAAATATGTTTTGCTGTTCTCTTAGGGGAAAAACATTCCAAACATTTTTGGATGAATAACTTATGTACACTTATTTTACAAAATTATGAAAGTAAAATTATTTTAAAAGTATTTTTTTTTTAACTAAAACAAAGTATAAGAAATATTAAGTTAAATATTTAATACATTTAAGTAAATAAGAGAAATAAATTAAAGTCAGATATATGCTTTATACATATTTTGCCACTGTTTTGAGAAAAGAAAATTACGGATTCAGAAATTTTAATGAACTTTTAATTTTGTTGTATTTATTCTACAAAGTTTTGAAAATAAAATATGCTTAAGTTCAAAAGTTGTTGAAGATGGATCTGTATAAGGAAAAGAAAATGTTAATTTCAAATATTTATTATTTAAGCAGCAAGAGAAATAATTTAAATGGAAAAGTATACTTCGTAATTTTCAAAAAGGTACTGTTAATAATATATATATATTTTAAATACTGAAAATTTAACTAAATTGTTTTTACTAATAACTTTTATCACTCTTTAGGAAGAATTTACTTGAAATGCATCCGAATGAATGACAAGTAACTTTTTTTCCCAACCTTTGAAATCAAAATAATTTTAAAAACAAATAATTTTAATGAAAACAACATATAAGAAATTATTTTACGTTAAAATTTTAACGTACATACAACTTATTAAGTGAAGTACGTTAAACGTGAAAGCATGAAAGAAATAATACATTTTGCCACAGTATTGATAAAAAAATGTTCCAAATCCTGTTCGTACATTTTAATGCACATTTTTATAAAGTAAACAAAAAAAAAACTCATCTTAATTGCAAATGTTTTTACAAATGATTTCGTATAAGGAAACTTTTTACTGTTAAACATTTTATACACATGAGTGGTTAAGAGAAATAAGCTAAAGAGAGAACTTGTGACTGTTGAGGAAATCAAAACTGATTTCGAGTTTTGAAATGAAACTAATTTTTAAAACAAAATTTTTTAATGAAAATACTATATGAAGAGGTATTTTATGTTAAAAATGTAATACATACATCTGATTAAAGGAAGCTAGTTAAACTCGAAAGCAGTATTCAAAAAAATATATTTTCCACAGTTTTTGGGGGAAAAAAAAGTTTCCGACATGTTCGTATATTTTAATGAGCAACATTACAATGTTATAAAAAAAAATCTTAAGTGAAAATATTTATATAAATGAGTTCGTATAAGGAAAGTTTTTACTCTTAAACATATAATAGATACGAGTAGGTAAGAGAAAAAAGTTAAACAGAAAAGGAAGAGTCATACATGTTTTGTCACTGATGAGGAAAATCTACGGTCGCTTCTCTGACGATGTAAAAGCAACGTGTTTAGAAAATACCGAATTGCGGTAATGAAAGTTTACACTGATTTTACTTTTTAAATATTTGACTCATTCCTATTTAACGCAAAATTGTCAAAGAAAAGTGGTTTTCGAAAATGTAATATTAATAATAGTATATATAGTTTTTAAAGAATTTTTTTTTTAAAGCCTGAAATTATATTTACTGAAAAATGAATTTTTTTCACATTATATATATATTTTTTTCAAAAAATGTTAATAAAAAATTTCGTATGCGATAGGAAATTATAATGCACTTTTTATTTATTTTGCTGTGTTTATTTATTTTTCAAAGTTTTGGGAATAAAATATGCTTAAGTTTAAAAGTTCTTAAAGATGAGTCCGTATAAGGAAGCTTTTTAATTTTAGCTATTTAATACATGAGTAGTTAGAAATAATTTAAATGGGATAGTATACTTCTTAAAACGTGTTTTATAAATTTTTTTGGAAAAATTTATTTCGAATGAATTAGAATGTGTGCTTTAAATAACTTTTCCCCCAAGATTTAAAAACAAAACAGTTTTTTTTTTTAAATATGTAAGCAACATAAAGTATTTTACATTGAAATTTTAATATACAAATTAAATAAATATATTTTTTAATACAAGAATTTCGTTTGCGTTGAGAAATTTTCATGCAATTTTTATTTTGTTGCATTTATTTAATAAGTTAAAGAGAACTTGTCAGTGACGAGGGAATTTTTCAAGTTTTGAAATGAAACTAATTTTAAAAGCAAAAATTTTAAATGAAAACACTATATAAAGAAGTATTTTACGTTACAAATTTATTATATACTACTAATTAAGTGAGGTCATTTAACCTCAAAGGCATTAATCAAAACATATTTTCCCACAGTTTTGGGAAAAAATGTTTTTTTCGGTACAATGTTTTGAAGAAAAAAAAAACCCGTAAGTGAAAATGTTTTTACAAATGAGTTCGTATAAAGAAATGTTTACTGTTAAACATATTATTGATATGATTAGTTAAGAAAAATAAGTTAAACAGAAAAGGATGATTCATAAAACATGTTTCTCACGGATGAGGAAATCTACGGCCGCTTCCCTGCCGATGTAAAAGCAATTTATTCAGAAAATACCGAATGGCGGTAATCCAAGTTTTCAAGTTTACACTGCTTTTACTTTTTAAATATTTGACTCATTCCTATTTAACGCCAAAATTTTTAACGAAAAGTGTTTTTCGAAAGTGTGATGTTTATAATATCTATAGTTTTAAAATAAATTTTTATCAAGAAATTTCTATTTATCAAGAAATTCCTAGACTCATTCCTATTTAACGCCAATATTGTCAAGTAAAAGCGTTTTTCGAAAGTGTAATGTTAGTAATATCTATAGTTAAAAAAAAAAAAAAAAAAGTGTCAAAAAATTTGACTCATTCCCATTTAACACTAAAATTGTCAAAAAGTGGTTTTCAAAAGTGTAATGTTAATAATACGTATAGTTTTTCTAATTTTTTTTTATTTTAAAGCCGGAAATTTTAAATACTGAAAATTTAAATCTTTTCGCGTCATAAATTTAAACAATAAAAGAAAATGTAGTAAATTTAATAATCACCAAATCTTTAGTTTTAGGCAACCAATTGTCAAAGGTTTAAAAAGTTTTCATGCAAAAAAGTTGCGTTTTACCCTTCCAAAAATATGACAACAACAATATGAAAGAAAACTTTATGAATAAAATGAAGTAAAATTATAGTCACAAAATAATCAGAGAAATTTTTCATTTATAAAATATATATAAAAGTAAATTTTAGCCAATGTTTTGCGTATCAAATAGTTTATAATAATAATAATAAAGTTTTCGAATGAAGAAATGAATATAAGACAAATTTTCTAATTGGATCATTTAATTTTCAGCGTTACTGTTATCATAAACAATCGTCAAGAAACTATAAATATGAAAGCAGGAATGCTACTTATGTGCATTTATTAATTATATGCTTATAAACTATTTTGACCAACATGCCGGAAAGACTTCTATTTAAAGACAAATACAAAAATGAAATTCAACATTCAATATATTTTCAAAAATAAATATATCTCTAAAAGTAAATTATAGCGAATTTTTCGCGCATCGAATAGTTTATAATAATAATAATAATAATAATAATAATAATAATAATAAAAAAGTTTCCGAATGAACAAATGAATATGACACATTTTCTAATAGGATCATTCAGTTTTTAACGTTACTATTATCATAAACAATCGGAAAGTAAACTTTAAATATTAAAGCAGGAATGCTACTTATGTGTATTTATTAATTATATGCTTTTAAGCTATTTTGACCAATATACCGAAAAGTCAAGTATTTAAAGACACATACAAAACTGAAATTCAACATTCAGTATTTTTTTTCACAATAATTTTAAATTTAATATTAATATCTAACATATGCATGTCATAACTAAAGAAAAACTATTGCTTTAATTAAGTCTCATAATTTTCAAAATGATATAACAGTTTAGGAAGTTGTGTATATTGCATACAAACATTATTTACGATGGTATAAAATTTTCGTGTCGTATATAGTTTAATTCATATTTTATTATACATAAGTATTCTCATGCTAACTACTTATTTCATCAAGTTAAAATAACATAATAGGAATGAATATTTAATGAAAATAACTTTTGATTTTATAAAAGAGAGATTCTATAAAATATATATATATATATTTGATATGCTCAAATTCACAAAGTTCATGAGAAAATAAAACATTCATAAAAAGGGCAGGAAAATAAATATTTTACCATATTAATAATCGGAAAGTTCAATAATAATATTGATTTAAAAACATTCTAACTACATTTATTATTTACCGCACACATAGTTAACACATGCACATACATAATCTGTATTAAGTTTATAAACTTAATAACGAAAAAAAAAATGCATATATAAATGAAGTTTACACAATAATTGCATGCAAAACAACATTAAATCCAAATACGGATAACCGAATAAAATAAAAATCACTTTAAGAAAAGATTGACTGAAAGTCAATATTTAGAAATATTACTGTACTTGAAAACGAAACTAAGATACTTTTCTAATAATAATCTTTTTTTTACTCACAAAACGAAAGTCTTTAAAACTCTTCCAAAGAAAAAAAATACGAACGTAACAAATAATTACTTTTTTCACAGTTCCCAGAGTTTGGCAAAGTTGAAAAATTTATCGAACTTGGAGAAACTCACTACTCCAAACAACCACTCACATCACGTACGGACCAAACACTAGCGCTAAATCTGAGAACTCATGAAGCCGATCGGTCTCGTGACCTCATCGTAGTGACGTCAGATTAGCCACTATAGTGGCGCACAAACTTTTACCGCGGAGCGCGAAAACTCGCACTATAGTTCGGAGACACACATGCAAAAGTAGAAGTGTCGGAACTGACGTCTTTCCCCATTTTGTTGCTGACAGGTTACACAGTTTCGCGCATGTCATAGAAGCAGGGGTGGATCCAGGGCTGTCTCATGGGGTGGTAGAGAGGTTGTAAAGTTCTGCAACAATTTTCTGCCTGAGATTTATCGAGATCATTGAAGCGATATGGCGCTGACAAATTGTTTTCATGAGATGTTTATGAAAAAAATTATTTTCAATATCATGCATAGCGTATTTTATAAATCAAAAATAAATTTAAGTGATATTTAAATTGTCTATGGTATTTAAAAAAAAGTTTTACAGTAGTATTATTTGAAAAGGAACTGCATTGCAGTTACCAAAAATGCATTCTAAAATGTTAGTGAAGCCTTAAAGAGGTGCTCAAGATCCCTTGAACTTTTCGTGCACGGCACCATCATTATACCAGAAATGCAAAATAAAATACTCAAATATACAGGGGTGGTTCCAGGGCTGTCTCATGGGTGGTAGAGAGGTTGTAAAGTTCTGCAACAATTTTCTGCCTGAGATTTATCGAGATCATTGAAGCGATATGGCGCTGACAAATTGTTTTCATGAGAAAAATTATCATGAAAAAAATTATTTTCAATATCATGCATAGCGTATTTTATAAATCAAAAATAAATTTAAGTGATATTTAAATCGTCTATGGTATTTAAAAAAAGAGTTTTACAGTAGTATTATTTGAAAAGGAACTGCATTGCAGTTACCAAAAAATGCACTCTAAAATGTTAGTGAAGCCTCAAAGAGGTGCTCAAGATCCCTTGAACTTTTCCTGCACGGCACCATCATTATACCAGAAATGCAAAATAAAATATTCAAATATACATACCCGGTGGAAGAGTGATATAAATTGCTATATGAATCCCCTTTTTGGTATGTTAGTGTTATCAAATCTTGCTTAGTAGATGACTTAACTATCCTTAGACTGATCATAACTTAATTCAGTTTTCTATATTTTGAATTTTAAGCATCTCAACGTTAAATTTAAATAGAGTTGCAAAAAAAAAAAAAAAAAAAAAAAAAGGTTTATTCCAAATAGACCCTGTTTATTCCCAAAAAAAACAAGTTTATTTCCAGAAAACACGGTTTATTCCCAGGTTTAAACCGGGTTTTTTTCTAGTCTTTGCAACTCTAAACTTAAAACATGTAAGTATTTACACATTTTAGGAATTTTATGCAATTAAACTATTGGTTAAAGACGAAATTTAATAATCTTCCTGTAAATAGGGAGATAAAGCATCACAATAACACAGAAAAAACACTGCAAATGCACAGTATACATATTACATAAATAGAGTAATGAGGAATGGGAAAAATATGTATTTAAAAAAAAAAAAATTAAAGCAATTTTCGAATAAAGTAAAATAAAGGGTTATTCCCATATATTAAAAGTATTTTCGCGCGCTTTTCAGGGCACTCAGAATTTGTAAATGTATATATATTTTTAATTTCGATGCGTGTTAAATATAGTTTTATGTTGAAAAATCGAAAGAAACTATCAATTTGACCAATAATGAATTAATTTGTCAATATTCATAAATTTTAAGTTAATATTCATTCTTCTGTTTATCCTTATATTTGAGTTTTAACGAGAAATAATGAATATTTCTCAGTGATTATTTTCTGTAGAAATTTGTAAATATTTATTCTCAATATCAGTAGCGAAATCGAGAAGTACGGAATAACCTTCAATATATCTATAAAAGCTAAAGGAAATTATGTTATAAAACGGTAGAGAAGAAACCAATACAAACAAAAATAAAGACAGCAGTAAAAAAGTAAAAAAAAAAAGACAGTAAAAAAAAAAAAGGTCATGTTAAAGTAAAAATTTACCGGTTTATTTTTTCGTTTTTTCGAATATCTAAGCGCCCGCTGTTATATTCTGTCTTAATAATCTCTCATGCGGACTAAATGCGATATTTAAAAAAAATAATTTCAGAATTAAACATGTTGTACAGCTTCAAAATATTAAAATATGCGAATATTTCCATAATCGGATTTTTATCACGATTCAATATGTTTCTCAAACTCATATATTTACTATTCTTTATTACTCATATTCATACTCACATTGTATTATTCTCAAATATTTGAAAAATTCGTTAAACTTCCAATATGACGTCAGATTCTCTTTTTAATTCTCTATGACATGATATTAACCTGCTTTGTGCACATAAACATACTCATACTCCTTGTATTATTGATAAATCTTAGAAATTTTCCGCTTTATTACTACTATGACGTCAATCAATTTTATTTCATATTTATCTTTTTTTCAATTGGTGAAACTTTTATTTCATTTTCACTTTTCACGTGAAAATCGTCTGATTGAAAATTATTGTAGAAAGAATTTCATGTGGATTTTTAATTTTTGGCATCTGCTATAACAAAAATTTTTTAATTTAATAAGAAAAGGCTGTTAGAATTTCGGTTTTTTGTCTATATTTATTAAAATAATACGAATTTTTCAAATTTTAATATTTTCAGCTCTTCACAGCTGATATTCTGATTTATACACAAAGTTTCAACTCTGTAAGTTACATATTTTCTGAGAATGGCTCTGTGACAGACAGACAACGGAGCGGGAGCAATAGGGTTTCGTGAGATGAACGAAACCCTAAAAAAGATACGCGAAACGTAAATAAATAAAACCTTTGACTGATTAAAAATCAGTTCATTGAAAATGAGCAAAGTGTTACAGATATATAACAATGATGACCACTAAGATACGATGCTATCGCAGTTTCGCAAGAAACAGAAAGTGCTTTTTTTTCATTTAAAAAAAAACTACTTCCACTATCACTTTTAAGATACGTTGACTCCTTTCAAACACATGGTGAACATTCGCGATAATTATTTCCAGCAAAAATGAAAGAATCGTATTATTGTTTTACAAATTTTGAAACACGCAGAAGAGCATACATGCATAAACCAAAAGAAGAAAAATACATATAAATATTGCCATTAGAATTGAGTTTTTAATGATTCGTTTTCAAAAAATTAATTACATGAAGAATTTATTTAAAGACTTATACGAAATAGAATGCATTAAATTAATTTTATATGCTTTAGAAAATAATAGAAGTATTATGAAAAACATACAGTAATGATTACTAACCCTTTCAGGGGCAAAGTATTTCTATTTGTAAAATGCTGAAATGATTGACTGACACCAGATTTTACAAACAAATTTACTTGAAATTAAGTAAAAGCTTTCCTTCACGTACTTAATAAAAGAAAAATTTTTATTCCAAAATTCTGGTACCAATGTGGTATTAATGGATTAAATTAAGTGTTCTAAAAATGAACCACCGCCCTTGAAAGGGTTAAAATGGGGAAGAGCGATTTTTGATCACCGGAGAATGTTCCGTTTACATTCTCCTAAAAAAATTTGCCAATTAAAGGGGTTTTTTCCGTTAAAATACGAAAATTTCCACATACCCCCCCACCCTCCCCCTAAAAAAAAAAAATCACCAATCTAACGTAAAAATTACCCGAAATCCTCCAGTCTAGAGCTGCATTTTCATGAAATCGCAGGGGTTGTTCCCTGAACCGTGTTGTCTGTTACTTTTCCGTATTAGTAACGGGATTTTTTCTGTATGTCCATTTGACTCGAAACACGAAAAATTGTCGAACCATAGCGCAAAAATTTCCTCGCCATTTTACTGAAATTCTTCAATCGTAAATCTTCCAATCTCAGCGTTATTCCGACAACTTGCTACCTTTTTTGACGAAATTGTTTTTGAGAATGTATGTAAAAAAAAAAAAAAAAAAAAAAAAAAAAAAAACACCTTATATCTTATATTAGTATAAAAGACATCCCGCATTAGTATTAATTGTGGAGAGTAATATACTGGTATAGATTTATCTTTTCATATTACTTCTATCTTAAAAATATATATCCATATATTTCCTATTAAAAATTCTTTTATATTGTCAGTAAAAAACATACATTATCAGTAATTATTAAAAACGTATTTAGTTCTTTCTTTTAAAAACACATATACATAATATAATTTTTTTTTTTAAAAGATAAAAGCAATAATTAAAGATAAATCTATACTAGTATTGCCCTTCACAATTAATACTAATGCCTGATGTCTGGTATAAGGAAACGGCATGTTTAGAAACAGTTCCACCAACAAAGCTACCACTTCATTTTTGTCGTACTATCTTTGCAGGAATCGTCATGGCGACGTAGGCCAATCATATTATAAACCAGTTTAACGTACACCAATCAAATTTCCCCATATCATGTGTACAGTAGGAGTCATAAAGAACAAACAGGTTTTTCTTGCTAACCAACCGTAATTTAACCAACAGTGACGTCAGTTGCCCTTTCCTTATACTAATATAAGATATAAATATAATACGAACATTATGTAAACAGGATGTTCTGTGTTTAGACTATGTAAAATCTATTAATCTTTCTCTGGAATAATGGCAGCTGGTTCTACCAAGGCAATTCTCTGAAAAATTCTGGTTTTCTATTCTGAAATGTTTCTGACGATTGATAACAGCAATATGTGAATAGGCCTCCCTAGAAGTTAATTATATTATATTTTATAGAAAGATACTTGAAAATATTAAGGTAACTAACTGCCCATTATTTCCCAGGAAAGTTTTACTTTTTAAAGTAAATAATTAAGTTATTAAGCTTTTTATAGATTTAAATACTTAATTTAAAAATCTTTTTTTTATTTAGTTTAAAACATATCAGTCTATTTTATTTAATCTACGGCCGGCTTGAATTTGAATTTCATATTACTTAGATTATTAAGTCATAATACATTTTAATTCATACATATCTGTACTATAACAATGTATTACAGATGTATTATTTTACTAAGATAATCTTATTATTTTTAATGCAAGGTATCATAACTAATAAGCAAAATATATTGTTATGCGATATAAATGGCGATAATAATGGAATATAACTATTATTATTAAATCCAAATCTATATTATAAAGCAAAAAGATCTCCATGAGTAACGCTGACGTCATATAGACGGTGGCAACTCCCGACCGAAAATTTTCGCTTATACTGCAATTTTTTTCACTTCCAAACATCGCACAATTTTCAATTTTGACAAAATCGGATAGGAAAAAAATCCCTGACGGCTCCGCCTACAGGCACAGGCAGATTTCAAAGACGTAGACCGTGGGCGTGGGGTTGCCTGTTTATTGGGAATTGCAGAAGAAAGACCTATTTATCATGATGCGGCAGTTGGGACCGCCCACTTCGAAATATACCTCTGCCTGTAGGGGGAGTCAGCAAGATTTTTTTGTTTTTAATGTTTTTTAGCCTTTTTTAGAGTTGGTCCTGTAAAAATCTTGTTAATATGAAAATTGTAGATAATATTAAGAGAATTTATAATAAATTTAAGCGGATTTGATATCTTGTGAATTGACCGAAATTATGAATTTTTTTCTTCCGAAACCTCTATTTCCCCCCCCCCCCTTCCCTTGGGGGCATTTTTAATGAAATAAAAAAATCTGTCATGCATATATTTTTGGCCCTCTTCCTAGAAGTAATAATAACTTTAAACGGATTCGATATGTATACAAATTAAGAAGTCATGTTTTTTTTCTGTTTTCACAAAAAGCCCCCCAATTTGCCCCCCCCCCCCATTGGTTCGATTATGCCCATTAACGAACTTACCGAGATTTTATGCCGCCTGATTTTATGTATCAGCTTGGAGGAGATTTGTGCAGAATTATGGAAGTTTTCGTGTCCTTAAAAAAGTGATATAGATACTGAATATCGAACTGGGTGTGGTTTTGGGCTCTAGGCATCATGATCGATGTATAGATCTGCAAAAATTTTTCAGGAATTCCAACTTAGGGGAGAATGTAATAGGTAGTATTTCTTACGAAATCTACCTAAAAAGTTCCTGTAAATGCACTTTCTTTGAAAACTGTATCTCAATGTACTGATTTTTTTATGCTTTTAAAAATAATTTTCAAGCATGAATTTTTAAAATCTGTCTCTGTCGCGAGCAGATCGATTGCAAAAATTCAACCCATTTGCACTTAAAACAATATAAATAGGCTCAGCATTTGTTTCCGGCTAATATTCCCTAACAAAATGAAAACTTCATCAATAAATAAATAAAATAATATAATTAAAACATAAATGTAACAGACATACAATCGAACAACTGAAATCATAAGAATAAAAAAAGCTGCTGTAAACAGCGAATTTTTTTGGCGCTTTCCTCGGCTATTAATTCATGGCATGATGCGGGGGGAGGGGGGTTACGAAAGTATCGCTTTTAATAAATTTGAAAATTTGATTTGAATAGATAATTTATATTTTTCATATAAAAATGGCGTCTGGTGTTTTTAGTGGGCAATATAAAAAATATATTAAATGTAAAAATTTATTAGCTTTCATTTAAAAAGAAAACAGTTTTCATCTATATTCTGTAACTGGAGAAGCCCGGGTTAGATCCCTTAGTAATTATAAATAGTAAGCAGTGATATTATTTGTGTACAAAACAATTCAAAATAGCTCGTTGTTAATCAAATAGCTATTTTTTTTCTTCGAATTTAAATATTGGAATTTTTATTTACCGCAACAGTATAATTTATACACTATTTCCGTAAAAATTAATTTAATCAATCATTTAGCAAATAAAATATTTTAAGCAGTTTATGCTACATTAATGCGATCATATTATTTTGTGCAATTAAAGTCAGATTTATTATTTTTTTGTAATCGATGTAAATAAATTTAAAAATACTATCATAATATAAAAATATTAGTTTGAAAATTATTAAATACTTATTTATAAATACTACAGTTTAATCAAAATTCATAAAATAATGGGGCTTTAAACTTATGCAGCTAAGCAAAACATAATTTTCAAGCAACCATCTTAAATATTATTGATAAAATCAAAATGAAAAAATAATAGTTCCATTCTCTCTTCAGTTAGTGTAACTGATTTTAACAGATTCTCGCTTTTCTACCAACAGAGGGCACTAGTGCTGCACATTTACTGTAATCTGTCTGGCATCAGGGGCATAGACAAATAAAATGCCCCGCAGACAAATTTAGTGAAATGAAGTTTTTCCGTATTAAGTTTATTTCAACACTTTTTAAACATAAATATCACACATTTTTTCAGTGTGGCAGTTTCAGTTCAAAATTTTAATTGTGCTTTGATTTTATTGTCCTTTTTTAATTCAGAATTTCGCATCTGCGATAATTTTTCATTTATGAGCTTTTATTTATGAGTTTACAAGACACTCGAAAGCTAATTTTAAACGAATGCACCCTTTTTTTTTTTTTTTTTTCAAATTTCTCGTTTGCATTTATATAATTTTAAATGATTTTCCTTTTTTTCTTTTCGTTTCTTTTTTTTTTTTCTTTTTTGCATAGGATAGCTGAGGTTGATCCTATGCGATATCTGACTGGGTACATTTTAATTTTCGACTTTGACTGTAGTTTTATTTTATTTTATTTTTTTTTATGGCGATATTTTCGTTTTCGGAGTCGGTTCCAAAATAGAAAAAAAACACATTAAAAAAAAAAGTAAATAAAAATCGAAAATGTAAAAAAGGACCCGGTTACAGATAAACTTTAATTACCATATGAAAAAAAAAATTGAAATGCAATCGAGAAATTGGAAAAGAATGTTGCCATTGGTTTAATATTAGCTTCAGAGTGTCTTCGCATGTCTATAGTGTAAGTGTTTTTATTCAGGTAGTATTATTCCCCCTCTCTTTGCAAAACTCCCTCGCAAATGTCAAACCCATGGGCATGTGATGCATTTGTACTTTTAAAATATCTCCTTAGGAAATTAATATTTTGAACTTCTTTTTTCTTTCTTTCTTAGTTGTCAAAATATTTCTAAAAAAATATATATACTAAATTTATGCGTTAAAATCTAGCGAAACTGAGTAAGATTTTAACACTTCACATAAAATTAAATATATATTTTAGAAACATTTTGACAACTGCAAAACAAAAAAGCAGACATCTTTCAAGAAGAGTACACAGAAAATAAAAAATATATATTAATTTACTGAGGAGATATTTTATAAATCCGAATACATCACGCGGATCAACATTAGCGAGGGGAATTTGAAATCTCACTGATGAAGAGTCTTAAAAAAGTCATACAACGATTTTGTAGTATTTATATCGGTAGTTAATAACATATTGCATATAACTTTTTTGCATAAAGTTCTAAATTATTAGCTCTCCCCTTTCACAACAGGGGGGAACGTATAAATCCAGTGTAACAACTTTTGACATTAGGGAAAAGAGGGATAAAACACACACACACACGCGAAATTTGCGTGACGTAATTTTTGGAAGACCCCTTAAGGGGAGTCTTCACTCACTTGAAAACACCCGCTCACTAATGTTAAACCTATGGGCAAGTTGTTTTCGAATTTCTCGTTTAAATTTGAATATTTTTAAACGATTTTTTTTTTTTTTTTTTTTTTTTTTTTGCATAAGATAACTGAGGTCGATCCCTAATATGACTATTTTTTACTTTTTCGATTTCAGTTGCAGATTTTTTTTTAATAAAGGTCCTTTCACTTTCGGAACCGGTTTTGAAAGTGACAAGACCTTTATTATTAAAAAAATAGCCATATTAGGGATCGTCCTCAGTTATCTTATGCCAAAAAAAGAAAATTTTTTTAAAAATATTCAAATTTAAATGAGAAATTCGAAAACATCCTGCCCATATGTTTAACATTAGCCAGCGGGTGTTTTCAAGTGAGTGGAAGACTCCCCTTAAATAGTTTTTGTGATAATTTAAAGTTTGGGCACGTTATCACAAAATTAAAATTAAAAAGGTAATGTTTTCGTCTAGATTCAAGGAAAAAAATAAGGTTGTTAGTCAGTATACTTCCGAATTCCCCTTGGTAATGTTAAACCTATGTGTGCAAAATGCATTCGTATATTTAAAATATATCTTCAGGAAATTAATATTTTTAATTTCTTGCTTCTGTGTATACTTCTTAAAGGATGTCTCTTTTTTTCTTAGTTCTGAAAACATTTCTAAAATCTATGCTTAATTTAATATTTTATGTATTAAAAGCTAACGAACTGTGAGTAAGATTTTAACACTTCACATAAAATTAAATATATATTTTAGAAATATTTTGACAACTAAAAAAAAAGAGACATCCTTTAAGAAGAGTACACAGAAAACAGAAGTTAAAAATATTAATTTCCTGAGGAGATATTTTAAATATACGAATGCATCCTACACCCGTAGGTTTAACATTAGCTAGGGGAATTCAGAAATTTACTGACTTTCGGGAGTATTTTCGAACTGAGTATTCGAAAAAAAAATGGCTTTGCTATCTATTGCTGTATTTCACAAGTATTATTGAACATATGAGGTTTATATGTGATACAGTTATAAAAATAATTCATAGTTCGCTAAGGGGGGGGGGGGGGGGGTTGTTTTTAAATACAACTCAAGCAGATATATATTACATGCATGAGCAGAGCCCGATTACTGCAGAGACAAACTTCTTAATAACCACTTTTACTGTAAAGGAATCATTATTTAAACGCAGAATTTCTGTCATAAATAAGGCTAAAATGACCTCTGAAGATGTGGTGGAAGTTTGTCCCTGCGGTAACCAGGTTCTGGGCATGTGATGTTTAAGATCAAAGCAAAATGAAAAAAAAAAATGAAAATAAAGAAAGGATTTTTTTCTTTTAAAGAATTTTAATCAAGCTTCTATTTAATCTAAAGCACTGGGGCAGAGAAGGGAGGGGGGAATTTCGGGGTGAAAACCCTTCGAAGAGCATTTAAAAACTGATAAGATGCATACAAAACCACTTGTGTTAAGATAAAAATATGATGTGTAAAAACCAAAATAAAGAAAATCATAAACAGCATAAAATTTTCACCGTTCAACTGTTTCAAGGCTTCATAATAGAGGAGCCGCTATTTCAACACAAAATTAATAACAAAAAATTAGGAGAAATAGCAGTAAGTAGTATATATGCTAATGCTACTGCTTTTTCTTCCTCTATTCTTTTTTCCCCCTCTGACGATTGAGAGGAATGCTCTTTTATGAAACCTTTTAAACACATTAATGCTAAATTTATTATGGTTGTTTGGGCTTTTCATTACGTCGATTTTTATATGTTACGTACTAAACACTACCTTATGGATATGTAACACAACGAAGCTGTTCATTTTGTGAGTAACAATGGTCTAAACCCCCTCTCAGATGAGGTTCCGGGCTGCGCCACTGATCTAAAGTTTTAAGAGGCTATTTCACTTAATATTTAATTTTTTGCATTGGATAACTGAGGTCGATCTCTATGTAGACCCTTTTTTACTTTTTCGATTTTGATTGCAGTTTTTTAAGGGAGATACTTTTACTTTCGAAACTGGTTCCGAAAGTAAAAGTATCTTAATAAAAAAAACTTGTAATCAAAATCGAAAAAGTACAAAAGGGCCTGCATAGAGATTAACATCAGCTACCCAATGCACGAAAAAAAAAAAAAGCGAACTATATATCGCAAAATATTTCCCCCAATAGGATTAACATTAGCGAGGGAGTGTTTTCGCGTGAGTGAAGTAGCCTCTTAAGGCTCTTCTACAGTGAGATTTCAAATTCCCCTCGCTGATGTTGAACCTATGGGCGTTGATGCATCCGTATATTTAAAATATCTCCTTACGAAATTAATATTTTTAACTTCTTTTTTCTGTGTACTATTCTTAAAGGATCCTCTTTATTTCTTAATTGTCGAAATATTTCTAAAATGTATACTAAATTTATAATTTTAAGTGTTAAAATCTTTGCGAAACTGTGTAAGATTTTAACGCTTCACATACAGTTAAGTATATGTTTTAGAAATATTTTGGCAACTTAAAAAAGCCATCCTTCTAGAAAGAGTACGCAGAAAAAGTATTAAAAATATTAATTTACTTAGGAGATATTTTATAAATACGATTGCATCCCACGGCTATATTAGTTTTAAGAATAGCCAGGGGAATTTGCTATATCACTGATGAAGAGCCTTAACGAGAAAGAGTGGCGCGAGATCCCGAATTAAAATACTACAGCGAATCAATCAATCTAAATTAATGATTTCTCTGTATCTATCAATGGCTGGAATATGATTCATAGTTTGAAAAATTCCGGAGAAGTGTTACGCAAACAGATACTCCTACAGATATCAGATTCTGGGAAATTCTCTCTCTGAAGCAGACAAGGTTTTTCTACTGCAAATATCGGTTAAGTTCCCTTATGAAGCCCCCCCCCCCTCTGCCCCGAATATGGCGTTCTCCTCTCTCCCTATCCCCCCTTTCCCTACGCCCCTTGCGTAGGCTTGCCGTAAACAAATCAATCCAATGCAATCCGAAGTCTACAAAGGAGCATTTTAATTTGAAAAACAATTAAAATAAAGAAAATATTGACAATAGCTAAATATAAATATATAAATTATACTAGTTGATGCGTGGCAACCCGATATGTTAAATTTAAATTTCATGAGATCTTTCAATAGTTTCGGGTGAAAAGAAGTTTAATTTTATTGAATTTATAGAAAATATTTATAATATTTTTTATTAAATGGTGAATTTCAAGAAAGAAATCCTATTTCCAATGTAGGTTAAAAGTTTTCCCAGTGAAAGAGCACGTTGTTAAGGACGACATTTGTCAAAAGCATTTCTTTCTTTGAAAGTTTGGCTTCTAATTTCAGAGCTATTGGAATGAAAATGACGTCATTTCTATGAACATACAAAAATATTTCAGTTTTAGGAATTGAAACAAATGCCTAAAAAATGTCATTTTCTTTTGGAGTTCCAGTAAATAGTTTTAACCGCTATCTCTCAGAAATAATAAGTTGAAAATCTGTGTTTTTACTTTAAATTCAATTCGTGTGAATAAGGCAATAATTGTCCAGTTGAATGCAAAATGTTTAAAACAGGTTAAAACAGCCTTAAATGTTTAAAACATTGTTTAACCTTTTTGGTTGCATGTGAAGTAACAAAGCTATTACGATGAAATGATGTCTAGATGTCAATTTACCGTCAGATGATTTTTTTCTTCTCTGGAATAAACAGATTCATGAAGCTTGAATATGTGAAAATGTTTTTGTTTCTCGGAATTTTCTTGAAAAATGTAATTTAATCACGTCACTTTTTCCCACCATCTATTCCAATTAAAAATTAGTTTTTTTTTTGCAATGTAGTGAGAAAATTGCGTTAACTCCTGAACTCCACACTGGGTGCGAATCCGCACCGACCAAAAATTCAAATATCGGCGTTTTTTGAAAACACGCTTTCATTAATTTGCATTTCTCATTAAAAAAACAATGAAGTTTTTGATAAATATTACAGTGCGATTTCTTCTAAAATTTCGTAATGGAATAATATGTTATATTTCATTATTATTGCCAACAAAGTTAAACGCAGTTGAAATTACGGAATCCGAAATCGCCCTATATAGTGAGGAGTGCGCGGGTGCTGAACCGAAGTGTGGAGTCCCCGGTAATAAAAAGAGAATAATCACTATTACTTCCCCTTTTCTCCCTTTTAATTGCATAAATGCAGTAATTTCCTTAAAAAAAATATTTGGAATACTAATTTAAATTTCTGAATTTCGAGAGTTATTATGGAATTTTTGTACCTTTTCGAATGAAGTTTTGTTCAACTCTTAATTCATCCTATTCTCATAGGAGTAGATGTGAAATACAAACACATTGTTATATTTAAATATAATAGTTAAAAGAAAGAAATGCTTTATTTACAGATTTTACTTACTCGCTGGAGTGTAGGCTAAAGTAAATAAATACGTTTTAATTTTTGTTTTAAAAGATACATTTTCTCATGGATTTGTTTGTATTGTAAACAAGAAAGAAAAATCATGCCTCAAGCATAGATTATGGAACACTCTCCAAAACATTCATTGTAGTGAAGCAAAACTTAACCGTTCTATAATGTGAAAGATGATATATGTGTAAACAATTTGGGAAACGCATAACACAATTGAAAATCCATTTTCAGAAATTACCATCAATAGGCTTTTGTAAAGTCCTGTATAGGATCTACAGATTTATATATGTACTAGATAATACGCTAAAATTTTGCTCAGTTAGGAAATGCATAATACAGTTGAAAATTCCCCTTCAGCAATTTCCATCAATAAAAGGAAAAGGACTCGAGTTCTTTTGAGCAGCCCTGGATAGGATCCATAAATTTTATCCACACCAATTAATATGCAAAAAATTTGTTAAATTTAAAAACGCATACCACGACTGTAAACACACTTGTAGCAATTATCGCTCATAGACAGACCGAATTCTTTTGTGTGTCCCTGTAAATGAAATATAAATGCTATGCACACCATATTCTACAGTAAGCATCTTGTAGTGCACCTGAGTGCTGTATATTATTTTCAATGTGTTTCAAAATAATGTAATATCATTAAAATACATTGCAAACAATTTTCTCCCATAGACCATAATGTAATGGAATTCTTTTGAGTGTTCCTGCACACTATTTATAAATGTTATTACACACTTCATTTCCAATACCCGAGTATGCCATAGTAAACCTCAATAACATATGTATATTACATGGAAATCTGAGTATATTTACGTGATTTAGAGCACGAGCAGACAGCCAGAAAATGCGAAGTCATAATAAGTCAACTATGCTGGAAAAAAGCTCTCTTGCAATTTTTTAAAGGGCGAAAATGTAAATTCTTTACTTTTAACATCACTATCAAAATCTGGTGCAGAAATAGATGCTCTAGTGACAATCTTGATGTTTTCCAAGAACTCTATTAATTTTTGTCATTCAATACTATAACTGTTATTCAAAAATTAATGAGCCATTCACTTACTGAATAATGGTTTCCTTGAAAGATTTGAATGACTTTCAAGATTAAAAGAGCTTCAAAAATAGCATTAGAAAACTTTCTTAATCATCCGTTTTGACGAACTTTATTATTGTCTACTGATTTATTTTTGGTACTTAATGAATCAGGCTATCTAAAAACTTAATTTTCAAAAGCCAGCTTTTTCGTGTAGTGAGTTCATGACCATTCAAAGAGAGCTTAATTTTTAACCGACAATACAAAATTTTACAATGAACGGATTATTGAACGCTGAGGACGAAATTGAATATATTTCTTATATGTCTAACCAAATCTGTGTTCTATATTGAAATGTTAGTATAATTTCATTAGTATGAATGTATAAATTATTGAAAACGCAAATTAAAGCATTTGCTAAGGTAATTGAAGCGTAATTCTTCTAGTAAGGAAACATTTTTAGAATCCAGAAACCCCGTTAAAACTTTTGACAATAACTGAGACTCTTTTTTGGGGGGCTCATTCCCCCCCCCCCCAAAAAAAATCGATAAATAAGTTATATTAAAGTTTTTGGTTCATGTATAAGTAAATGGAAATTATTACAGGTAA
Organism: Maratus michaelseni; assembly: GCA_963931845.1. Classification (NCBI taxonomy): domain Eukaryota; kingdom Metazoa; phylum Arthropoda; class Arachnida; order Araneae; family Salticidae; genus Maratus; species Maratus michaelseni. Next base: position 132,037,619 of record OZ007599.1, read on the forward strand.
TAAAATACCTTAATTTTTTAATAAATCAATATATTTTTTGAATGAATTAAAATATTTAACAATATTAAAATTCCTTCTTCTTTTCCAATTTTGGTATTTCAAACTAAATTTTGTTTATCGTATACACCAGGGTACTTTGTTCTACAAACCTAAGCATCGGATTTATGATATAAAGAATAAATCGGAAGAAAAAAAATATTGGAAACCTACAATAATAGCAAATTATTTAAGTTCAGATTTTTCTTAAAACAAAAATTTCACAGATGCTTAGTTACTCATCGATACTTAGTTATCGCTCAGAGAATCTAAAGATAAAGTTTTAAAAAAAATCAGAAAATTTGCTCAATTACTGCGGAAAACTTAGCATTTTGATTATATAGGGAATATCAAAAAATGCGAACTGAGAAAAATAAGTTTAATCATTTCCATTAAAAAAAAAGAGATATTAAGAGAGATACTAACATAAGTATATACCGTTAACCATTTATTAGATCGTTAATAAATTTGGGAACAATGTTCTGCAAATGTTAAGGTTAATTTTAGGATAAAAATTTGAAATTCGACATTTTTGTAATTACTTAACCATCATACGTAGTATAGAGTAAGTCTTCTAATCGTTTTGAGAATCGAAAATTTTTTTTGACTGATTTACGTTTCAGACACTGGAGATTCCGAAAAACATATTTTTAGAAAAAAAAAATTGCCGTCCGTCTGTGTGTCTGTAAATGCTCTATCTCCTGAAAAAAATTAGATAGAGACTTGGAATTTGGTATGTACTTAGTATGTAATAATGGAAAAAAACTTCTTGAATTTCAGTAACCTCGATTATTCGGAACTATTTTTTTCGGACTCTCGAAATATTCGTTCTAATAAAAGGTAGATAAAAATTTTCGAAATTGTTTATTTTAAGGAGTGAATATAAAAGACAATAAAAAACATAAATTTTGCATAAAGCATGAAGTCGATCGGATAATGAGTTGCCGAGATATTTGTAATCCTATTTGCCACACTCTTCGATTTTTCGTGACCTTGTAATTTCATCCAAATTTCAATTCAAAGATATATTTTAATTGGAAATGAGACGCTTAATCGGGTGCAATAAACCGCTAGTTAATAGGATTATTGTTTTTGGAGTTATAGGGATGTTTCTTTTACGCAATTCAGTAATAGAGCATTTAAAGTTTATGACGTCATCAAGACACGATTTTATTCGAATTGCAATTCATTTTATAAATAGTTTACACATGTTTTATTTTTATATTTTTTATTATGCATATCCATGATGGGTAAGTATTACGGTGGCCCCCAACGACTAGTTTTTTTTTTTGTCAAAATGAGAGGTGCTGAGCTACGTTTAAGATATTTATGCCACTAACCAATATGTTCTTGTAAAATACGTTAGCCAATACAAGTAAATTCCAATTAATTTTTCAGGAGTGAAATTCGCCCGAAACTAATGAGTAACAAACAAGTGGGTTTTTCATTGCTAAACTGAGCGTTAAGTTGACAGAGTGAAAAATGGCCCAAATCTGGGATCCCGGGTTTGAATCCCGGCTTGGGACATTTTTCACTCTGTCGGCTTAACGCTCAGTTTAACAATGAAAAATCCACTTGTTTGTTACGTAGCTAATATTTACCTTCCATATTTTTATCAAAGAAGATGCGCCTTAATCATAAATCAAAATTTGTCAAATATTGGGACAGAATTTTATTGATTGGCTTTTAGAGAGGATATACAATCGTCAAAAAAAAAAAAAAAAAAAAACGAAAAATCATGCGTCAAGCATAGATTATGTAACACTTTCCAACGCTTCCAAAATAATTTTACAAATCATTACCGTTTAATAAGCTGAAAGATAACATCTAAGTAAACAATTTGGAAAGCGCATAACATATTTAAAAACGTAATTTCAGGAATTTCCAACATATACAATATTCGGAAAATTATGTGAATACTTTTATTCAGCCCTGTATAGGATCTGTATATTTGTATAAATACTACATAGGATGCTAAATTTTAGTTTAGTTACGAAACGCGTAGCACAGTTTAAAATTTTGCTTCTGGAGTTTGTCAATAAACGGAAATGTGTTCGCGAACTTTTGTGCTGCCCTGTATATGACATACAGAATTTATATACACCAAGTAGTAGATAAAAAGTGAATTAAATTTAAAATCGCGTTCAGCAACTTAAAACGCACTTCCAGGAATTATTTTTAACAGACATTAGAGAATTCTTTTGTGTGTCCCTGTAAATGAACGATGACTGCTATACACACAATATTCTGTAGTAAGCCTCTTGTAATGCACCTTAGTGATATATATAAATTTCAATGCGTTTAAAATAGTGAAACGTTACTTAATTAAACCGCAAACGATTTTTCTCCATAGACTTAATGTAACGGAATTCTTTTGACTTTCCCTGTAAAGTAACTATAAGTGCTATGCACACCCTATTCCATATTAAGCTTCTTGTAATGCACCTTAGTGATATATATCAATTACAATGTGTTTGAAATTGTGTAACATCGTTAAAATAAACCGCAAATGATTTTTCAACATACACCGTAATGTAACGGAATTCTTTTGAGTGACCCTGTAAAAAGAACTAAGTGCTACACACATCAGTTGAAATAGGGAACATGCTATAGATAACGACAATAACATATAAAAATTGCAGGGCAATCCGAACATATTTACGGGAGTTAGAGCACGGACAGACGGCCATACGGCAGACGGCCAGACAAACCGAAGTCATAAACACTTTTCAACTAGGTTGGAAAGTGTTAAAAAGAGTAGCCTAAAACATTTTGCGTTCTTTTCCGTTTCCAACGCCGTCTTACACAGCGTTCAATTAAATAAAATCCCACTTTAGTTCTAAAAAATACCCCTTCTAAAACTTTTAAATGTTTTTTTTTTCTCAAAGTAGCTTTTTTTTTTTTTTTTTTTTTAAACGATGGGTATTCTAGAAACTTTCGTTATTGTTAAAGTAATTATAAAACTACCGACTTCTTATCTGGAGTGAAGCTACGTAAGACATGTTACTTATCTGGAGAAAGGATAAGTTTATCTTCAACCCAGAAAAGTCTCAAAAACAGAAAGGTGCTATTTTAGCAGTGGGAAGCTCCAAAATTTCACAAAAATAAAAGTATCATAACCCGGTAAATTTTTTTTCAAATTCTTGTTTCAAAATGGCGGCCAGTTAAAATTTAAAAATGTTTTTAAAAATTCAAAAATATGTATAAAAAATTATAAATTGTAAAAGTTGTTTCCGTTATGTGTTAGATCGTGATACAAGGTTTCCGGGGCATTTTTTGTTTTGACTTTATCTTACTAAATGGCTGAGATATAGCTGTTTGAAATTAGAGGTTGGCTGATATTTTGAAATAATCAAATTTTTGTTGTGATATAACTCTCATGCTGAAATTCGCATTCAAATTCAGTATTAACGAAAACCGGGGTTGAATCTTCTATAATCAAATCGGGTTTCAATCATTTTAACTTCGGGTGTTTGAGTAAAATTATTTGAATTTTTAAAAACACGGAATATGGAAGCTACCTTTTCCTCCCGGTTCAGGCCGAAAGGACTTTTTAAATTGAAAATTCTAATAAGTTTTTTTTATATTTAATATATATATATATTAGACTATAACAACACCAAAAAGTATTTTTATACTAAAAATATCATTTATGTATTCAAGTGAAGTGTTGACATTTATTAAACAGCGATATTTTCGTATAAGCCGCAGGCCAGGAGTTAATAGCCGAAGATATCGCGAAAGATTTTGGTACTTACAGTAGCGACTTTGATTTTAATATTTTCAGTGATTTAAGCACGTAGTTCGATTACATGTCTGATACATTTGTTTTATTTATCTTTTGATGAAGTTTTAATTTCGTTATGGAGTATTAACTGGAATTGTTTTAAGTGCAGTTTAGTAATAGGGATGCATGCGATATTGAAAGATTTAAAAAAATCATGATAGAAAAGTATATTAGAAACCATAAAAAAAATCAGTAAACTGAGTTAGTTTTCAAACAAATTGCGTTTGAAAGAACATTTTTTCCCCTTATTCTAGTGTGTAAAAATTGAAATTGTGCGGTGTTTACCGGGGTTAATGCAGATTTTTTTTTTTTCTTGGGGGCCCATTTTGGGAAAAGTAAAGGTTATTTTTGTGAAATTTATTATATTTTTTGTGAAAAATAACATTTTGTAACGAAAGTTGAAATCCAGTTAATAAAGTTCGAACCAAGCATTTATAAACAAAAACTTTTTAAAATCCTTTTGCTGAAGTTTTCCTCTCTGGTGAACTTGTTTGTTTACAAATTACACATTTTAAAACATCACTAAATAATAAATAAATAATAAATAGTAAGTTTTTATGGAATAGAATTTCGTGAAGGGTCCCATTTTATAAAATTGATTTTTGTGAAGGGTTCCATTTTATAAAATTGATTTTGTGAAGGGTTCCATTTTATAAAATTGATTTTTGTGAAGGGACCCATTTGATCAAATTGATTTTTGTGAAGGGAAAAATTTGATCAAATTGATTTTTGTGAAGGGATCCATTTGATCAAATTGATTTTTGTGAAGGGGACCATTTTATCAAATAGATTTTTATGAAGGGGCCCTAAATAGGCCCCAAAATTTTCCTGGATCGACCCCTGGTTTAGAAGTTAAAAAATTGCAGTAAAAGCAAAATTTATTTGTGAGATGTTGCCGCAGTCAATAGGACGTCAGCGTTATTCATGGACGTGTATTTTCTTTATAATATAGATATTTCACAAACTTTGGTTGATAATTATTTTCCAGACATGTCTGTCTTAGTCTCATTTACGTAAAAGGTTTTCTACTAGAAGAAATCCATTTAAGACAATCTCCACCTACAGTATCTGCAAAATACGTCAGTTGAATTCGTATTTTAGATACTGCAGGCTATTCATGACGTACGACATGTTCGTTGATTCACCGGGCTCTTTATCAGTCAAATGCTGTCATACAACTAGTGAGTATAAAGATGTGCATATGAGATTAAACTTATCTAACTGAAAATTTATTATCGTGTAAGTAATGCTGTGGGTGTATCATTTTCTCCATGTCTCATTCTATATATCATTCTACTTACTTGTAACTAAGCAAGAAACAACAACGCACGTAATATTGACGTATATCAATTGTCTGAGTCATTCTATTAATGATGAACGTCAATCGCTCCGTTACAACTTGTTTTTTTTTTTTTTTTTTTTTTTTTTTTTTTTTTTTTGCCCTAAATTATACAATTGGAGAATATTTTATTATTGTTTAACATAGTTTTGAGTTCTTTTCTATTCCTTTTTTTTTTCTTTTCAATTCAAATGAAACTAGCAAGTGAGGTCATTTCTGATTTAGAAATAGTAGATAATATTGATTTTAAAAATGAGAGTTTCGCCATCTGTTATGTAAAATCTACGAAAACTATTAAATTAGATGTTTCATAAAATATTTACAGACTGTTCATTTCTATTTGTCATGCAATAATCATTCCTGTATTTTGTTACCACTATATATTTTGCATGCATTTTTGTTACAACTAAAATTTAATATTTTTTAGTTATATAATCTCGATATCGGTGATTTAAATAGGTAAAACGTACTATTAAAATAATATATAATCAATTAATATACTATTAAATTGATATTCGTCAATATTAAGTACGCTTTTTCTTACTTATATACAAGTAATTAGAATGATATATACAATGAAGCTGGAGAAAATAATACACCCACAGCATTACTTACCCGATAATAAATTTTCAGTTAGGGTCTGTACATATATAACTTTATCACTTTAGTGGAGAGGGAGGGGGGCTTCTGGCACTTGATATCGTAAGATATCTCTAGGGTGAAGAGTTTTTTGTCTTTTAATATCATTTTTGATCCAACCAAAATTTATTTATTTATTTATTTTTTTTAAACTTTTCATCAAAATAGTATGTTATTTTTTTTTTTTTGGGGGGGGGGGGGGGTTATCTATTTTTATGAAAATGCAAAGTTATTAATAAAGGCCATTAAATGATTATAAAATCATTTCATTCCAAAATATGGAGTACCCCACCGTTCGGCTTTCCAGTTCTGCCATATGCCTATATAATTCGCTGTTAGAGAAAACAGGTGCGAAATATGTTTGAAATGATACTTGTTGTGTTTACTAGTAAAAAAAATAATAATAATGTCTACTTGTTTTGTTGATAAGAAGTTCTGCTTTCATCCTCGCCGTGCAGGGGAGAAGTGTCATTTCTCCGGGAGGGATTTCTGTAACTCCGGGTGGGGTGACTATAGAGTTCCGGAGAGAAATTGCACTTCTAGACTTTTAATAAGAAAAAAATTTCGTTGGCGACATTTCGATTCTCCGGGGGGGGGGGGGATGCGCCCTCGGGCCACTTTCTGAATTTAACACTGTTCGAATAATCTTCCCTTTATTTAATGTCAGATATTCTGCCGTTAAATAAAGCTATTAGGAAATAGTGGTGACAAAAAATCGGAGCATTTGTTAGCCAGGGATATTATATTACTTTCTTTGATTTTAATAACTAGTTTATTTATGTGTTTTACATTAAAGCAATAGTATATTTTTAAAAAGTAGAGAACGTGCGATCCTTTCACCTGTATCATGCAAGAAAATATTTTTATAAACGGTAGTATCTTAATACATCAATACTTAAAATCTAAATTTAATGTTATAATTTATGCTAACTTATTTATAAAAAGATTATTTTATATAATATTCAAACGAAAAGGATTAAATTATTTCGATCTAATCATTCTCTAAATTTTGAAAATAAAATTTTTTATGTTAATCTGAGAATTATGAAATAAGAAAATACTAATAGTTAATCCATTTGAAGCAACAGTTCCATTTTCGTAATCTATAATAATAAAAGAAAATTTCGCTCTGTGTGTGTGCGTGTGTCTGCCTGATGGCGAAAGTTAGGAAAATCTACCGCGCGCAGATGTCTGAAAATTTGTATGAGGATACTCCATGACAGGTCCTGATGCACATGAGGCTCAGATTTTTATTTTTTTGATAATTAGCCGAAATATTAATTTAAAAACTCATCAAAAAGCAATCTTTTTTTGGCATTCGGTGGAGGCATGCCTGCGCATGGTTAGTCCCTGCTTTCGAAAGCGTGTAGAAGAGAAAAACCAAATGCTGTTTTATTTTGGCCGTTTGCCTCAAGTCCATCGGCGGAACCGTTCATGATACAGTAAAAAGGAAAATATATTCTTAAATTTCGTACTTTTTAAGTTTTGAATGCCGCAATCAGTTGGAAAGAATATTGTTGTTAACCCTTTTGAAAAAAAATCAAAGGGTCATTTTCGCGATTGATTTTTTCTCTCTTTTGGGGATGCTCTCCTAGGATTCCATTTAAGTGTTGACAAAACATACAGTTGACAGATGACAAAACAGTTGTTTACAGTTGACAAAACATACCTTCTTTTCGATGGTGCAATCAGTTTTCAAAAATAAGAGTTTTTACCCTTTCAAAAAATTCGCGACCGCGTAAGCCTTTCGGAGACGATATTTTTCTCCGCTAAAAGTAACTAAACGTCCGTACTTCAACAGAATCGCTTTAGAGCATTTCGGCAGACCAGATTTACATCACCTATTTACAAAAATTTCGAAAATTTTCGATGAGTAAAAGTATTTAAAAAAAAACAAATCTGAGAAATTTTCGATAAAAACTGCAAAACGTGGGCTGCTTCGGCTTATGTTTTCACTACTTAATATGCATATATTTCCACGAAATTTTAAAGAGAGCTTGAAAACAGTTATATTGATAATCGATTAAAATTTCATCGAGTTTGGACAATGGAAAAAAAATATTTTTTTATTATGTTAAAGACCCGATCAGAAAACAAATAAAGCGAGAAGAAAACAAACTATTTATTTTACTAGATTTTCATATTTTTCACGACATTTTTACACGAGCTGCTAAACCATTATATTTATAACCGATAAAAATTTCAAAGAGTTTGGACAACAAGAATTATTATATTTTTTTAAACTGTGAAACGACCCTACATGAGAAAACAAGAAAATGTCTTCTTACGAGAGCCTTTACCATGAAATATCAATATTTTTTTTACGACATTTTTATTAAAAAATATAAATTCATACAAAATTGTGTTAAATATGTACAATTATGAAAATTTGAGGTTTATTTAAGGTTTTTATCACGGGCCCGGGCAACGCCGGGTGGGTCGGGTAGTATACAATAAAAATTACGTCTTATATTTAATTTAAAAATTTCTAATTACTGTTACGAGTGATATTAATCTATGTTACTCATTGTTTCTGATTATTGTTGGGGATGATGATGCAGAATAACTTTTTAATGTATTTATAATTTATTTATAATTTATCTTCTTTGTTTTTTTTTCAATGAAAAAAATATAAATTTTATGAGGAAAAAAAATTGATTAAATAGATGAAAATAATTACGTGCAAAAGATACATTTAGAAAGTTCCATTTTATATTACCTCCAATAAAACGTCTACTCTATTAATACGTGTCATAAAAGTTCGGCTGCCCGAAAAGTTCTGAACATGCTATATAAAATTTTATATTTTCCTGTGTCAAGCTCATTTTCATGCCTGAACGCTTCTTTATGAATCAAGTACGTTCAATCTGGATAACTTTAACTATGCGATTTAATCAAGAAGAACCAAGAACGTGTTAAAATGTGTTGCATCAGAAAATTTCATATCAATATTCAAACGAGAATTCTTGTGAAATGTTTGCCAAGTGTAGAGACATCAAATTAATAAGCGTATTATGGGTCATCTATTAATTATGTCACTTTCGAAGAGAGATTGGGGGGTAGGGGTGGTCCATATAATGTGACAGTGTTAGAGAATAGGTTGACCACAGCCCTCTAAATACTAGGCCTACGCACTGTCCCGAAAATGGCGGCTGTCGTATGCGGAATTTTCTTCAGTTTGTACGGTCCCTTCTATTTGAATGCCAGTATTTTCTAAAAGAAGTCTTCGCCTTATTTAATCGCAGAAAAATAAGACGAAGAATGGTCTGAAAAATTATTGGTATTTAAATTTAAGGAACCGTGCAAGCGCGGAAAAAGATCCACCTACGACCGACGCCATTTTTGTGGCAACGCGTAGGTCTAGCATTGAGAGGATTGTAGGTTAACAGCGAGGCTAACAAAAAGACAGGCTGCCACACAGCGTAACACGTTCGTCTATTTTCGGACCGCTTGAATCACGTGATGGTCTTTTTGTGGCACACGTGCAGGAAAAGCACGAATGCAGGTGCATGAAAACAGCATCACTTGACTCTAGTGGTCCGAAGGGAGACGAAAGCGAAACGTAGTGAGGCAGTCTGTCTTTTACGTTAGCCTCTCGGTTCGGTTAACACGTTGTGACATCACATTTTAAATGTGAAAGAAATCTATACACAAGCACCATAATGTTAATAAAAATTATGTATTTTTACTCGGGTAGTACTATGGGTATAATTTTCATTTTCTGTTGAATTGCAACAGCTTGAGGTAAAATCACAGAAGATCTTGGCGGTTTTACGGTATTTATTTCAGTAGGTAATGGATAGCATTCCATTTTTATACATAAAATGAAAAACGGCTTAATCAAAATCACCTGCAAATTAACAGTTGTGAAAATTTGACAGTAAGGGCACCTGATCCACTCTATGGAGACTCGGGTCACACAGGCCATGTCGGGTCCCCCTTTCACAAGAAAATTGCTTTATCAACATGAAAAACAGCTTTATGGGCAGTTTAAAATTTAAACCGCAGCTTTATGGAAAAAAAAAAAACACTATAGACACATGTAAAAATACATTATTTATGTAACGTATGAAAACATGTAAAAATTTTCTGCACGATATGCAACAAGGTAGACACTTAGAGATTCAGCTTACAGCTTAGAGATTTAGCTTACAGCATTTTCACATTTTGGTCACATTTGAGTTACGGTTGAAATTAGGGCGGATTCATTCAGCTGGCCCACTCAAATAAAAACGGTGCTATCCAAATGACCTATGAATAACACGGCAGGATGCCACTAACTGTTCTTTACATTATCATACTAACATTTAAATGGAACATCAGCCATATGTATTCTTTAAGGGGTCAAGTAACCTTTGAACTCGCAAAAAACATGAAAAAGGGACCTCTATACGAATTACAGTAACTCCTTAGCTAATTGACTTTGAATTATAAAATTTAAATCGCATATTAATAAAGGTTTACTTTATAAATTAAAGTTCTCTGAAAATGTATACACTTATATAAAGCTTTTAAATTTATTTAAAAATATACAATTTTTATGAAAATATTTTCTTGCATGCATTGTGCGCATGATTTTACACATTTGAATGGCTAAAACCAGCCAATTTTTTTTTTATTGGGTACAGATATGTTTTCTCAAAATGACCTACGGTAAAAAAAATAAAATGTGTAGATCCCGAGAAAAAAAAATTAAAGAAATTCGAAATATCGAGTTTTTTTTTTTTTAAATGCAAAAGTAGTAATGAATTCTAAACTTGTTACTTGAGAATAATAATAGGTCATTTTGTGCATCTGTATGGTTAAGACATTCAATCAAAATTTCATGAAATTATAACCAGCCATTTTTCAGAAATCGTGCACGCAATGCCCAAAATCGTCGTTTTGAGAAAACTGACTTTAAAGATCAAACCACAACTGGTTCATATAAAAAGAGCTCAGATTGTTTTAGACATAACTCCTCTTCTAAAGTGAATTTTTGCAAGGGGTTTATTTAAAAATGTTCCTAAATAATCATATTTAATGATAAGCTAATAATTAAAAAAAATCGAATTTTTGACACTTTAAAAGGTACTTGACTACTTAAACTAATACACTTTTTGGTCCTTACTGTAAGTTACAGAGCATATTTGTCAGAAAGTAATGCAAGAAAACTGTTTCAAAATTTAAAAATTGTACGAGTGTGGTTTAAAAATATTCTTTTTTTTTTTTTAATTTATTATTTCAAATCTTACACCAAGAATTGAATTTTCTTTTTCTTGATTAAATCATTTTCCTTCATAAAACAGTTTCATAATACATGTCAAAAAGATATTATGAAATACTCAAATAAAATATTTCGAAGGATAGCGCGTTTCCTTAATGAAAATAAGCTCACAGTCAAGTAATAAAGATGCCAGAAAGATCACCTGACCCCTTAACATACAATAAAAAATTATGCATTACAGTATTAATACTAATTTAATTCACCTCGGCTTTTATTGCTAAATTCGGCATCTATTTAATCCATACAAATGTGCACATGAGGTATCGTGAGTCATAGCTGCCGTGTTAACTGATACATCTTCAATTTCTATAGCACCGTTTATCAAATAAAATATGAAATAATATAAACAAAACGCGCAGTAAATATAGCGTTATCATAGTCTGTGACTAAATAAAGAAACAAAATATTAGAATAAGATAGTCAGAGGATGTGCAGCTTTTCTCATGCGTATCTTAACTGACGTCAAAGAAAACAAAAAAATACGTAAAAGTGCAGATGAAAGACAGATATTAATCTAAGAAAACAAATAAAAAAAGTTACATTTGACAGCTAAAGCGGAGATGTATTTCAGCAGTTTGACGGTTTAACTCTCAGCAATGTGATAATAAAGTATAAAAATATGATATTTATACTTCAATACCTGCATTATCAAATGCACCACACAAATATAAGCCAGAAGTTTTAAATGAGAGAATTCTATTTGAAATATTTGATTTAATCTCAAATGTGATTAGAATTAAACAAGAACGAAAAATCATGCGTCAAGCATAGATTATGTAACACTTTCCAACACTTCCAAAATATTTTTGAAAATCTTTAGTTAGATATCACCTTACACCTTACGGTAAACAATTTTGAAAAACGCATAACTCATTTTAAAAATCTAATTTCAGGAATTACCAACAATATTCGGAAAAATATCCGAACACTTTTATTCAGCCCTGTATATGATCTACAGATTTGTATATATAATACATAGGATGCTAAATTTTAGTTTAGTTAGAAAACGCGTAGCACAATTTAAAATTCTCCTTCTGGAGTTTCTGTCAATAAACGGAAATGTGTTTGCGAATTTTTGTGCTGCCCTGTATATGATCTACAGAATTTACACACACCAAATAATAGACAAAAAGTGAGTTAAATTTAAAATCGCGTTCAGCAACTTAAAACGCAATTCCAGGAATTATTGTTAACAGACAGTAGATAATTCTTTTGTGTGTCCCTGTAAATGAACAATGACTGCTATACACACAATATTCTGTAGTAAGCCTCTTGTAATGCACCTTAGTGATATATATAAATTTCAATGCGTTTAAAATAGTGAAATATTATTTAATTAAACCGCAAACGATTTTTCTCCATAGACGTAATGTAACGGAATTCTTTTGACTGTCCCTGTAAAGTGAACTATAAGTGCTATGCACACCCTATTCCATATTAAGCTTCTTGTAATGCACCTTAGTGATATATATCAATTATAATGTATTTGAAATTGTGTGAAATCATTATAAATAAACCGCAAATGATTTTTCCCCATAGACCGTAATGTAACGGAATTTTTTAGAGTGTCCCTGTAAAAAAACTATAAGTGCTACACACTTCAGTTGAAGTAGGGAACATGCTATAGATAACGGCAATAACATATAAAAATTGCAGGGCAATCCGAGCATATTTACAGGCGTTAGAGCACGGACAGACGGCCATACGGCAGACAAACCGAAGTCATAAACACTTTTCAACTAGGTTGGAAAGTGTTAAAAAGACGAGATGAACTCAATAAGATTTGCTGTTAAAATATTATAGCATATAAAACAATAAATAAAATAGACAAAATGCCTGAAAAGTGAAAATAATATTTTTAATAATAAAAAGTATTGCCTTTTTTTAAAAAAATATTTCGAAATAGCACGTTCAATTTATTGCGGGATGCAAAATGATAGAAACGACACTAAAACATTTAAATGAGTTTGAGTTTGCTATGCAAATACGGAAATCTTTGTGCTAAAATTAAATACACGATATTCCATTTGATATTAAGGCAATCTTTTACAAAAATTGTAAATATATTTGGAAATCTATTTTAAAATATATATTTTGTAAAATTTAAGCTGGATCAAGAACGTCACAATTATTTCAAAACTACGTCTTGTGATTGGTGGATATTTTCATACATCATTTAACAAAGCATTTAAAAGATATTCTGATTGGATTCGTTCAGTTCGCAAAAATGTTTAAAGTGGGGGAGGCAAAATGCTTTCTGACTTCGAAAAAGATCAATTTCTTGTTTATAATGACATCGAATGGTCCCTTCAAAAAATTGCTGATACAATTAAACGTTCAAAGACTGTCATTTTTAATCTCCTAGATAACTTTATTACTTATGGTATTGCAAATTCTACAGGAAGGCTGAGAATATTTTTGAAACGGTCCGAGCGTTTGATTATTCGCACACTCGCAATAAATAAGAGTGGCAGCAAAGGAAATTGGAGAAGTAGCGTTTGACGATGACGAGATATTTTAATCGATTCAATCAATTTTATGGACATCTCTATTATTTTCGATTGTGCCAATTGTTTGTCAATGACTCCAGTCGACCAATTGCGATTCATATCCAATACGATTATACGATTTTATCAAGAATCGTCTGCGATGGACGAATCCAGACAATCTATGAAGCCGTCAGAATAATGTCACAATCGGTTTGTCATATTTTCCCCACAATTTTTTGTTAGTCCCCCCCCCCCCCCCTCCACTTCCTGAAACGCAGCTCATAAAGTTGCGTCGAGCATACAGATTCGCATTCAGTTTTGGCAGTAGGATTTCAGACTTACCGCGCTTTTGGTTTAAGTTATAATTTCTCAATGAAGTGTATTGACTTTTCCAATCCTTTTTGTTAGCAACTGATATTAGTTGGGAGGCGTAGTGGTTTATGTTATTCACTTTTATAGGGCTTTCGAGACACAGTTCCGGCTTTGAGGTCTTTTATTTATTTTCTTTTTATCTAGCTTATTCTGGTTTTATTACCTTAGGTCGCTGCCCACAGTGGATTTATGAATCAATTGCATGCATACGCATTTTCTATAAGGGCCTTTTTCTTTTTTCGGCACTTTTTCGGCGCTTACCTCGTTTCTTCCAGCTGTTTTTTAGCTGTGCTGTGACATGCGTGTTCATGGCAGCCCCGGACTAGCTCAGTAGCCACTCAAGTATGAGATAAAACAACTGTTTATTTAAAACTAAACAGACAGGGTCGATGGTTGAGTCTCAATCAGAAACTTTAGCCTGGACTAATAAATACTTTCAAAATAAGCCCCCTAAGAGAATGTGCTCTTCACTAGCGCTCACAAAAGTACTTGAATAAAAAGAATAATTAAAGTTTTCACTTACGCGCAGACGATCACTGCAACATTTGGAGCTTAACTTCACTACTCGTTGAAATTTCCTTCCCTGAAACGCACAACCTCCAGCAATTTTTAAACCTCAGTTAAATTTCTAAAAAGGTAGCAGTCCGTGGCCGCTGAAATAATATTTATTGAAACTAATAAATTCAATCTCTCTTACCCACTGCTTTCTTTATTCTATATCGGCTCCACTTCAGAATACTAGAATAGATTTGCTGGCTAAAGCAGGTCTCAATGTTCACGAAGGCTAGATACGACCAAATCCAACGCTACACACACACACTTGCACCTGCTTAAATACATTGCTGATCAACCAGGAAAGCCAAAATTTGCATAAAATCGCTGCGAAACGCAGAAAACCTACAAATTCTGAGGGCTACATGCATTCGTCGAAAATTAGAGTAAAATAGCATATAAATATCTCTGCACGCACACAAATGTTAGCTTGACGATACGTTCACAATCAAAACAATCGAGTGCCTTTGAGGCAGTCGCTAGTCCACTACAGTTCCTCCCCATCATCCTATGGCTGTTCTTTTTCTCATCACTCACTCTTTTTTCCCCCTTAACCCGTCATTTTTCTCCGTTATCGCGGCCTGGACAGTTTTGTTCTACTTTATTCCCTCTTGGCCCCTTTCTACCCTCATATATATTTTAACACTATCTTTACCCTTCACTCCACTCTGCTTGTGGGGTATCTCAAACTAGTACCATTTGGTCGTCGTCCTTAAATCTGCCTTTATTTTTGCGGTAGGGGCCTTAGTTTTCGATATATTAAGGGCTTTCACCCCTTATTTTCAATTTCAGATTGGCAGATTTTTGCCCCCACCACTATGTGGCGCTTTTATTACTATACACGTAGCATTTCTTAGTTTTCTTGTCTTCTAATTCTCCAATTTTCCTGAAACTTTCACCTTTTTACGTGTAATCATTTCCTCCTCACTTCGTTTTAGTTCCCATCTCCTTCGCTAGAGGGCTCTCTTCCTTCCACTTTTCATTATCTAACTAGTATCTGGCCATCTTTTGCTAGTTCTACTTGCATCTTACATCATTGACCATGCATATTTTATCCACATCTTTATTTTATGTCTCTTCTTCCCCATTAGAGGGCGCTGTGTTTTTCTTACGCTTTTTCTTATTTTTTCGTTTTCTGACATTTGACATCACAATTGGTTCTTAGAACATAAAGTAAACATTATCTCAATATTAAATTATGAACAATTGAATACTAAACAGTGATTAATAAACAAAAAAATAATAAATAATAAAAACTTATTAAAATTTCAATTTCTGACATAAACAAATGATTTATTTATGTACAAGTTATATAATTATATTTTTTATTCAGTTACGGAAATTAAATGGTCGTTCCCATCATTTTGCACCCCGGTATATTTATGAAAAACCTGCATTTTGAAATCAAGTATATCCAAATATTCATTTACTTTTTTGCAGACAGTGTCTAGAAATCCTAATCGCTTGAGAGCTTTGCCTTCAAACTATAATTGATTATTTAATACAGTATCTTTCACACGACCATTTCCGCAATATCGTATTTTACCGTTTCGCAACATTTATAGTCACTATTAAATAGACTATGGTGTAATATCGCTGCTTCAAATATCAACGTAAATGGACCGAGAGGAAAAGGTTTGATCTTTAAAGTTATTTTCAGTTTATCTGAACAGATGAATAATTCAATATTTACACGACATAAAGTGCATGCATAAAAGAATATTAGCAAAAATGGGTCTTGATAGCACAAGCAGATGCATCACGCTCCACATTATATATATAAAATGATACATTTTAAAAGATCATAGGTAAGACGGGCCTAGAAATACCAATTGCAATATTTGCAAATGTTTGACGCCCGTGGCGTAATTTTTCGTAAAATAAAGTGTAAACAATTGTTCTCTAAATATTCCGATACCATAAATCTATCATAACAAAAAAGAAAAATCATACGTCAAGCATTGTTTATGAAACACTTTCCAAAAAATCCAGAATACTGTAACAAAACTGCACCATTTAATAAGGTTAAAAGTGATGCCTAAGCAAAAAATGTCAAGTTCAAACCGGTCGCGGAGGCCTACCTTTTGGCTTAAGCTCGACTAGCCCTGCCCAGTGCCTAAGTAAACAATTTAGAAAACGCAAAACATATTTGAAAACCCAATTTCAGCCCTCTATAGTCGGAAAAATACCCGAATTCTTTTCTGAAAGCCTGTATATGATCTATAGATTTATATATATGTTACACAGTATGCCAAAATTTAGTTCAATTAGAAAACACATAACAATTAAAAATTCCACTTCAGCAATTTCCGCCAATAAACGGAAATGTACCCGAATTCTTTCGTGTAGCCCTGCATATGATCTACAGAATTTATACACACCAAGTAGTGTACAAAAAATTAATTTAATTTCACCTACCACAATTGAAAAAACTCTTCCAGAAACTATCGCTCATAGACAGTACTGTAACCGAATTCTTTTGTGTGTCCCTGTTAAATGAACCATAAACACTTTGCACACCATTTTCTACAGTAAGCATCTTGTAGTGCACCTCAACGATATATATCAATTTCAACATATGTGAAATAGTTTCACATCATTAAAATATATTGTAAACGATTTTTCCATATGGACCATAATGTATGGAAATTCTTTCGAGTGTCCCTGTAAACGAAGTATAAATGCTATACACTTTATTTTCAGTAACGAACATGCCATTGTAAATTTCACTAACATATCAATTACATAGCAATCGGAGTATACACTCACTGCCAAACGTTAAGCACGCAGAAGAAAATGTTTTATTTCCGGAAGCCAATGTTAATTGGAGACGCTGAAATTCGCTGTGGCGTTAGATAGAAGTATGCAAATATGTTATGTAACAGCCAATCGTGGTTTCGTGTCGAGAAATACGCAAAAAAGGCAGTCGTGTAAGAAGCCAGCATTGTGAAGGGTTACAGGAGTTGCATGTAAGTGCTAATAAAAAGTGTTTAGAACTTTCGTACGTTTTGTTTTCAAGACAGTCGTGTTTCTATGGCTTTCAGAAGACAAATGGAAGATTCTGAGCGTTTGCGTGCCATCGAACGCATTGAAGCGGGACAATCAATGACAGATGTTGACCTTTTCTTCGGCACTCATCATTTCGTCATTTCAAGATTATGGAAACCATTCCTAACCAGCCAAATAGTTGTTCGAAGACCTGTGGCCGGTCATCAAAGGGTTACGAACCCCGCGGATGATCGATATATTGTTATTGTAGCAAGCGGAATCGAAAAGCGACCTCCACACGTGTGACTCTATGGTTGCAGCGTCCATTGACAGGACGATATCTGCCACTACTGTGCGTCGAAGGCTACTTATGAATGGACTGTACGCCCGGTTACCCGGAGTTTGTGTACCTCTTCCGTCCAATTCAGAGGGGCACGATTAAAGTGGTATCGGCAACATATCAATTGGGCTGTGTCTGATTGGAGCAACGTTATGTCCACGGATGAGTCGAGATTTGCTCTGAAATCTGATGACAATCATGTACGAATGTGGACAGAAGTAGGCACACGCAGTTGGCCACCGAACATAGCGCAATCCGAGGTGGAAGAATCAGTGCCGAAACTAGCCTTTATTGCGCCCGGGGCAAACATGGATTTTGGCGCCCCCCCCCCCCCTCAAGTAAATTTTACCAAGAATTTTACCAAGTTTCTAATAGCGGACTTATTCTAAATTTAAAATATGTAATCACAAAATACGTAATACTGAACTACGTAATCAGCTTTGTCAAATATTGATCAATTACTTTCTTAAGTGCTAACCAATAGATTATTTACTACTATTGTTACTAAATTGGAAATTATGTATACTATTTCTCGTGTTAAAATTAAATATTGCATGCAAATATAAATAGTTTTTTTGTGAATCAAGAAGAAAGTAAGAATTCTTAGTTCCGCAGTGCCTATATACAACCTGGCCCTGGTTTTGAAATCTAGGCATGTATACATTTCTTACCTAAGCTATTTAATTGAATAATGACTCGGGGAAATTTAAGAATTTATAAATGTGTCTCTCGAGCATGAAAGATTGAATTGTCAGGATTAGGATTTGTTATAGTGTTAAAATAAAATTTGGATGCTTCTAAATTATGGTAGAGATGAAAATAGCCTATTTTTAGAAAGACAATTAACCAAAGTTAATATGTCTAAAAATTCAATAAATTAAAATTATGAAATTTTTTATATTTTAAGTTCCGACACCCTTTAACTTAAAACTATTCTCGAAATCATAAATGATTACTTTCTGATACATCGAAGATGTAATTTTCATTCAAAAATGTGACATTCTATTTTAAATACCAAAAAATTTAATAGTGTTTTTCATTTTAGAAAATGTTGTTAAAAGACAATAATAAAGACGTAGAACGCGACAGATCGTGAATAATCAATCAACAATCTATTACAATTCAAAATGGATGGCCGTTTCTACCATTAGGCAAAACTACGCAGACATCTAGGGCTGAAAATGACATATTTTAGAGGCAGATAGGCTTCTTTACTAGCCATAGCGCCCCGGGAGAGATTTTTTTCTGAACTCCTAGAAATGATTCTTAAAAAAAGAAAAAAAAAAGCTTTTACTATTTTATCTTACATATAATTCACCCCTTAGTTTTTAGTATCGTTGGCTCCCATTAAGGCCAGATCTGTCTGTAAAAAAATAATTGTAGTAAAAAGCATGAGGGGATTTTTCAGTTGTCGCCTACCTATACCTACAAATGGCAAAAGGACGGAAAAATAATTTGACAGATTAAAGGTAGGGGCGACTTTACTAGCCATGGCACCCTGGGTGAGATTTTTTTTCTGCACCCCTACAAATGATGTATCCGAAAAAATTTTAAATGTTTTACTAAGTATTATGTATTGCGTATATTTTTCACCTTTTTATTTTTAGTATCCCGAATAGTCGTCCGACTTCTTCCTGTCTAAACCTGGATCTGGTTACAAAAAATAATAGCAGCACAAGGAATGGGGTGGCATTTTTTAGTTGTCGCCTAGTACGGCAAAACACAGAAATGACAAAAAAGACGAGGAAAAATAATTTTGGGAGATAAAGGCAGGGGCGACTTTACTAGCCATGGCGCCCTCTCCGAGCTTCTTTTCTGCACCTCTACAAATGGTATATTTTTTAAAAAAAGGTTTTATTATTTAGTTTACATTTATTTCACCTCTTAGTTTTTAGTGTCGCACTCTTTCAGGCCGGATCTGTATGTAAAAAGTAATTGTAGTAAAAGACATGGGCGGCATTTTTTAGTTGTCACCTGCTAGAAATGGCAAACGGATTTTTAAAAAATGGGAGGATAAAGGCAAGGGCGGATTACTAGCCATGGCACCCTGGGCGGGATTTTTTGCGTACCACCACAAATGATATATTAAAAAAATAAAATAAATAAAAGGTTTTACTAAGTATTTTATTTTGTGTATATTTTCCACAACTTTGTTTTTAGTTTCCGAGAAGTTGCCTGATCTCCCCCTTCTAAGCTCCAAGGCTGGATCTGGATACAAAAAAATATTTCCAGCAAAAGTAATGGGGGTGGAATTTTCCATTTGTCACCTAGGGCGGTAAAACACATAGAAATGGTAAAAAGAGGAGAAAAAATAATTTTGGAGGATAAAGGCTTTAAGCCATGGCGCCCTGTGTGGGATTGTATACTGTACCTCTAACAAATGCTATACTCTTTACATAATGATTTTACTAAGTATTTTACTTTATGCGTTCCCTTTTATTTTTATTGTCCTGGGCAGTCGCTCTACCTCACCCATAGCAAGACGGGGAAAAGATAGCTCCACGCTGCTCAGCGAGAAAGAAAGAAAGAAAAAATAGAACACCCTTCTTAGAACTTTTTCGCAGGGAATCGCTGGGCAATTATCTTTGTTGGACACTGGACAGTGACACAGAGACATGAGACTGACCTCGAAAAATGTTAGGGATTCTTACTACACGGAAAGTGATTTCCCCGATAAATAGAAGACATAGGACACGGTGTATTTGAAATGGGATAAAAATAAACTAAGCGAACAGTTCTTTCTTCTTATTTATTTGCTATCTAGTACTTTAGACAAATCTTTTTATCTATTTGTCAAATTTAATGCATTTGGTTCATTTTTTTCCGGCTACGAAACATTTGTATCCAAATTTCACATATATATCCATTTTTATATTAAACGACAAACGAAATCCTCATTTTGGCGCCCCCTTCGGGTGGCGCCCAGGGCACATGCCCCCTCTGCCCCCCCTTAGTTTCGGCCCTGGGAAGAATCATAGTGTGGACGGGTACTTTGTTAGAATATCGCACCAACCTGCACATCTTTAGACGGGGTTCGATGACTGATGTCCGGTATCGAGATTAAGTCCTAGACCCCATTGTGAGATCGTACACTGCAGCAGTTGGTTCTGATTTCGTTTTAATGATAATAATGCGGGTCCCCGTAGAGCTGTCTTCGTCGAAGTCCACCTGGAGTGTGAGGGGATTGCGCGTTTGGAGTGGCCGGCGTACTCGCCCGACCTTAATCCCATTGAATATCTTTGAGATGCCCTCGGTCGTGTTGTCTGTATACGTTTCTCAACCCCAGCCACTCTCACAGAGTTGCAAACTGCTTTAGAGGAGGAATGGCGATTAGTTCACTTTATGTTGGTAGATCACCTCATGTAATGCATGCTCATACGCTGTAAACTTTGTATGCAGGTGAGGAGTACTCACATACCTGTTAATGTTGGTTTTGTTTGTTTGTTTTGGCTTTAAATATGTGTTTGTTAATTACTCCAATGTAACTTTATCTCATAACTTATGAAAATTCAATATTGTTTCCATCTTTGTATACAATTCTTTGTTGTGTTTCATGCATAAACACATTTGCTACTTTCCTGCCGCATTTCGTATCAATCCAAGCAGTACTTGTTGATTTTTCCGTATTTTACCACTGCGTGCTTAACTGTTGGCAGCGAGTGTATTTACGCGACTTAGAGCGCGGACAAACAGACCGCCAGATAAACCAAATTCATAAACACTTTTTAAGTGGAAAGTGTTAAAAATGCTAATCTAAGACAATTCTTTCTCAGATTTTTTTTTTACATAAAGTTAAACATTAAATAATGCTGTATCCACACGACTTTCAAATAAAATCCAGAAAATAAGAAAAAATTGGAGTGACTCCCATTCGACTTTCCGAACACTTTATAGAATAATATGCGTTGAAATAAATTTCAAAATAAAATAAAAACTTATATCCTAATTTTATAAAGGTGAAATATTTCTACTGTGGACAATGACCTCGTGTTTTAAAGAAAACCTGCGTCATTCATAAAAGAGAAACATTTTTCTAATATTACGACAAAAAATTTCAATTAATTTTCATCTCAATCGTGCCTTTCATAGGCACGAATCACCAGGATCAATCATGAATCATAAGCATCAGTCTGGTGAGAGCAGAAATTTTGGAGGGTGGGGGCACATATAATTTAAGTGTTAAAACTTTTAGCACTTTCCAACATAGTTGAAAGTATTTATGACTTCAGTTCACCTGTCTGTCTTTATGTCCGCACTCTAACTTCATAACTACTCTTGGATTGCCATGAAATTGATAAAGTTATTAATGTGATATATAGCAAGGTTGTCCAACACGGCGCTTTTTCGAAGGTTCCTAGTCCTAACATTAAAAAAAAAAAAAATAGAAATCCACTTTAATGTATGGTTTCTTTAAAATCAATAATATTTTCATTTTTTTTTTATTATAGGCGCGCCCTAATTAAGACTTTTGACCCATTTTCCCAGACCCTCCCCCTTCCGACGCTACGCCTATTGAGCATTTTGCTACCTTTGATCAGTTTTGATGGTAACTTTGATATGGAATAAATAAGATGATATTCTGGCTTGAATAATGTTGTTTGCAGCATGCAGTTACTTTTACCGGTGTCGTCTAGTTTCAAAACCGGCCATCTCCAAAAAGTAAAATTTTGGGGAAAAGCTGATTTTGTGCCACACTTAGCCAAAATAAGATTAGAACCAAAACTCTTTAATTTTATAGTCATTCAGACAGTATATTTGAAAACACAAAATAATGTCGCAGGGGCACATGAAATGAGGGGGTTATTTAAGTCTTTGTTTTGGATTTGGCCATCTTTGCAACTTACTTTGAAGTTGGCCGGTTTTGCAACAAACCAGAAATTAATTTTTGCTAAATCTTATGTGACATTGGGTTTTTAGGGGGTAGCAAACTCACAAAAATTTTCGAGGAAGCGTTGAGCAGCATTGGTAAGCTTTTGAGGAGTGCCCACAGCTTGGATTTCTTGGATTACCAGTAGGGCAGTACCTGAAAAAAATGCCAAAAATTATGAAAATGTAATCACAAATGCATTCTCGCAGATTTTAACTGTAGCAAAAGCCCAATCATTCCGCATCTACAATCCTCAAAATACTACAATTTATTAAAAATAAATAAATAAAATAAAATAAAATAAAATAAATGGAAGAATATTTTATTAAAAAATTAAATAGATTAAAAAATTATTTTTATCAGAGAAAATTTGCTTACAGTTTTATGAAAGCGAAGGGAGAGGGCGTAAAAATATTTGGCCTAGAGCATAAAAACATGTTAATCCGCCCCTGGTTATCACAAGGTGAATTTTGGCCTTTTTTCCTTTTCCACGTCGTAGGGTCACTTTTCTTCTTCCTTGATTGATTAGGAGATACTTCTTCCACAAACTTTTCCATAGTCAGAGAAAACACGAAACTAAATTATTAGAAACTTTGTATGTACCAAAGAGGAGCAGTCACAGGCGAGAGAAAACACTATAACATTAATCTAATCAACAAGTGAATTGTTACTGTGGGGAGAAGCAGAAGTGCCATCTAGCGGATATGGAGATGCCGCTTTTGAACCTCACTAGTTTATGGATTTGGCCGGTTTTGCAGCACATCGTGATTTTCAAACGCATATAACACAGGTATTTGACCAGCTTAGGCTTGTATATTGTTTTCAGATGGTAGAAACGTTTACTTAGAACTTAAAAAGCTGAAAAAACATATTTTCAAATTTTGAGGAGTGTGCCGGTTTTGCAACTAGACGACAAATCTGTATTTTTTCTTTAACAGTTTTAACCTGCGTCTAAAAAATATTAGATTGCTGTGCGAAATCTCTACATGGGTCCGATGGTAAATGTAAAATGGAATGTGTTAAATTCCAGCTTCTAAATAAGTATTTTTAAGTTACAGAAAAGCTATCCCGAAATGTATTTCAGTTAATCCTTTGTATCATCGCGTTTCATATCTGCAACATATACAAAAGTCAATGATACTTGTACATCGTACATTAAAAGGCAATTTTATTTATTACTACTATCTTCCAACACAACAGTTAATATAAATTGTTCATCCAATTCTCAACAGACAAAGATATTGAGTTAATTTTTCTTGACAAAATTTTATTTATCATTTGAACAGTTTCACATCGTTATTGCTAAAATGAACTTCGTAAATTTTGCCAAATTAAAATGGCAAGAGACGTCCAAAAACAGATTTTTTAGAAAGGTATGTTCGTATACTATACAATTTTGTATTAGAAAATGGACAATATTTTTGTGAAGTATGTAATTTTCTGTGTATTGCTTATTTATCTTGTTTATTCTGTTTATTGTTTATTTCTGTTTATTGTAAAAAAGTACCTTTTAGTCGATATTTTTTTTTATGTGCTAAATTTTAAAATTATTTTTTACATGCTTAAAATGTATTCTAACATCTGAGTAAATAATTTTCAAATCTGAGTTCTTGAGACACAAAGGGTTAATATTTGATAATAATGTTCGATAATAAACAAAACGCTAGAAATAAATCTTCATATAGTGGGAAAAAAAGAGCTACGATTATTACAGTACATTAGGATGTGCAGGTATTCAATTTTTTATTTAAAAATAAATAAATAAATAAATATATATATATATATATATAACTTAATATTAAATGTTTAGTATTGTATTAAATTTCGTCTATAATATATTTAGCTTTCTTTTACCATTGGCAATTTGCCATTGTCTGTAATAATTATTCAGTAGAGAGTTTATAAACAACTGCTCAATAAGTAAATCGGGCTTTACAAAAAAATTTGAAATAAATGTAGCAGAATGTGACATCAAAACAGACTAGATAAAGAACATAATATATTCTTCTGTATAATTTTGTTTACGGATTTTCAGAATGCAGTTGCATGAAACATTGGTATAATCATCCGAAAGTGCGTTGTTTCATCAGAAGATTAACGAATTCTATTACTAACAAAAACATATAAAAATTATTAAGCTCGATGAAGAGTTAAAATACAAATAAACAACGTGATAAAAAGCAAAAAATAATTTTAAATGTTGATAGCAGGCAGCTGTTTCGAAGTTTCTAAAACTCTATCTTCAGTTTTAGGTTCTTCAACATGCAAGGTTAAACAAGAATAAAAAAATAATGCGTTAAACATAGATTATGAAACACTTTTCGAATACTTTCACAAAACTGAAGCCCTGTATATGGTCTATAGATTTGTATGCCACATTTGTATACTACATAGTATGTTAAAACTGAGTTCAGGGAGGAAACGCATAGCACATTTGAAAATTTCCCTCCGACAATTTCCGCTAATAACCGGAAATGAACTCGATTTTTTTTTTTTTTTTTTTTTTTTTTTTTTTTTTTTTTTTTTGCTTAGAATTTTTTAGAATTTATACACACCAAGTAATAGTAAAAAAATTAGTTAGATTTAAAAGCGCGTATCACAACCGAAAACGCGCTTCCAGCAATTATTGTTAATGAACAGGCAGTACTGTAACCGAATTCTTTTGTGTGTCTCTGTAAATGAACGATGAATGCTAGGCACAGTATAATTTATAGTAAGCCCCTTGTAGTGCACTTCAGTAATATATACCAAGTTCAACATGTTTGAAATAGTGTAACATCATTAAAATACACAGCAAACTATTTTTTCGCATAGATCGTAATGTAACGGAATTCTTTTGAATGTCGCTGTAAACGAACTATAAATGCTACACACCTCATTTTCAATACTGAACATGCCATAGTAAACCACAACAACATATATCAATTAATGTCTCTCGAAGTATATTTACGCAAGTTAGAGCATGGATAGGCAGACAAACAGACAAACCGAATTCATAAACACTTTTCAACTATGTTGAAAAGTGTTAAAAACATTAAAAACAAATCCATGGGAATGTGAGAGAGGGAGTAAGCAATGTAGTTTACGGCTAACGGAAAAATGGCGAAGAGCAATGAAGCAGCGGAGCTAAGTACCCTCAATATGTGTCACGTATTTATAAGAGGCCAAGGAGAAGGCAATGCCCAACCCATTGTGAATGAGGTAGAAAAATGTATGAATGCAAATTAGAGTGTGTGTGTGTGTGTGGGGGGGGGGGGGGGGGTTGAGTTAAAGAAATGACATGCAAACTTGTGAAAATCTGGGAGTACATATTAAGTCATTCACTAAATAGTTTGAATTTTTCCAAAGGTGGTAGCCAAAGTTGTGCACTAAAGACATTTTTTTAAACTGTGGAACCTTTGGTAAGGTTGAAAACGTGATTGCTAGACCAACAATCGTTAGCAACAGCAAAACGTTTAATATCTCAATTTTTAACACAGTTTTTATGTTCCCCCAAGCGGACAAAAATTTCTAATTTCTATGAAAATCAGGGTTTGCTTTTGATACGAAATAAGCTAAATAATTATGAGTTCAAGTTGCCAGTTCAACAGGAAGTTTATTAGAAATGTAAGAACACATTGCGTTTTTTTTTTTTTTTTTTTTTTTGAAATAACTCATTACTTTAAAAAAAGAAAATGATTAAGTATAAATATCTTGCACTAAATCACGAGGAAACGAAAGTGTTTTTCGTCACGCTTGTTAAAATAGAAACCGAATTCGTCAAGTGTTAGTGACGCAAATGAGCCGAAAGTTTATGAGTGGAAGTAATCGTAAGATCATCAGTCGATTCATGTCGGGTCACTTATCATCAAAAATTTTATATTTTGATATTTGTTTCATGAAAGATTGTAAAGGTGATTAGCAGAAAATGAGAGAAGCAAGAATCTAATTATAGAAATCTATAAATGTGAAGGATTATTAAACAATGTACAAATATACTCGCACTAACGTAAAAAAAAAAAAACGCCAGCTAACTTTTTCAGTCGCAATATATATATATATATATATATACAAGATGGTTTAAGGATGTTGAGCAGTCAGGACTCAAATACCCCTTGCTAATGTTAAACCTATGGGGGGGGGGGGGGTGGAATGCATTCTTATATTTTAAATATCTCATCAGGAAATTAATATTTTCAAATTCTTTTTTTTTTTCTTTGTTTATTGTTCATAAAGGATGTTTCTTCCTTTTTTATTTGGCAAATATTTATAAAATCTGTGCTTAATTTAAAATTTTATTTGCTAAAAGCTGATGGTCTGCGAGTAAGATTTTAACACTTCAAATAAAATTAAGTATATATTTTAGAAATATTTTGACAACTAAAAAAACAAAGAGACGTCCTTTAAGAAGAGTAAAAATAGTAATTTCCTGTTGAGATATTAAAAAAAAAAGAATGTACTCCACGCCCATGGGTTTAACGTTAGCAAGAAGAATTTGAGATCTCTCTGACCAAATATCCTTAAGAAGGGATGCCATGTAACAACCGTTCGATTAAGTTCATTTTTGTAGGTTTTTAGAAAATAAAAATTGGCAACTTATTTGTGAACGGAAATCCTCGTAAGATTAAATGAAATTTAAGCAACAGATTCCATAAAAATAAAATTAATCGTTAATAAAATCTTAATAAAATAAAGATTCGTAAGTCGCTTACCACAGTACGCTTTTGACTCATGGGTACTGCTGTGTGATAACGGTGGTTTTGAAACAAACAAACAAGAGATTACATTTTTTAAATTAAATTTAGAAATTTGGAAAATCTTTAACTTTTACACAGAAATTTTATTATTATCTTTTTAATTTTCAAGTGAAATTTTGGAAAAGTTTTCTTAGAAGCCATGTTTACCAAAAAATACGAATTATATATTCAAATTTATTGTTTCATCAGATAAATACATGTTTCGCGTAAGCTTCAATCCATGTTTGAAGTCGATAGCTTAATTACTACCTTTCTCACATTGCCCAGCAGTTCAAAAAACATTATTTTGAGAAAAACCTATTTAAAATTTTTGGAAGAGATAGTGACGCTTTGGCACGCGACGCACATAAAAGCCTGTCGAAAGCGCTTGATTTTTAATTGAGCGCCGAGAAGATGAAACAGATGAAACAGAATTTTTAGGCTAAAAATATTGATTTTAGGTTTCACACTGGCTTCTTCCCTTAATGCAGTAAACAAGAAGTATTATGAAGTTAATTTTAATTTAAGTCCCAAATGGAAAATTTTATAAACGTCTCCAGAGAGTTTTAAAAGCCTAAATGTGAAGAGAATTTTACTTAAGATTATTGTATTTTGAAAATATTACACTACTATATATTTTTTTTGTATTAAAAATATTTTTAGTACTTATTAGGAAGACATTGGTCACATTCGTTATTATCTGTGAGAGGTTAATTTAAAAAAACTTCAACGATGTTGTTATACAACTTTCTTTAATCCTTTCTGGTCTATTATACTAATGATAGGACATGTATTTTTATTTACTATTATTTTGTATTTATAATTAATTTTGTTATTATATGCATGTAGAAATGATAGTATATGTCTTTACATTTACTATTTTCTCTTCAATTACGTTTCAGCATTTAGTAATTAAAAAGAAATAAGTTCACTTAACCCCTTAATCGTCGTGCCCGAGACATTCACGGGCAGCGTTGGTTACGCCTGTTTAATTCAGATTGTTTGATTCCCACCAGTTTTTTTAAAATAGTGTAATTGGCTTTATTCTCGCATTATTTTATCTGCCTATAAAATAAAGCGAATATTTCTAAAAAAAAAAAAAAAAAAAAAAAAACTGGTGGTAATCAAGCAATCTGATTTTTTTAAAAGTAGCCTACACTTATCGGGTGCGACGATTAAGGGGTTAAAGCTCTATTCAAGTTGCCCAGACTTTAATTTTAAACGCGTTTCATTCTTTTATTTCTTTTTCGACAAACGTCCTTTAATTCTTCTGCACCATTTTTTTCATGTTGTAATTTTTGCCTTATTAAATCTCTGAATATCTGAGAGCAGGTATAGCGAAAATTTCTGAACTAAAACACTGTTTTGAGATTCAGAGATTTCGTGCGTCTTCACCGGCACGTATACGTGCCGCTCATCGCAAAGGGTTTAAATTTAAATATAGGGTCTATTTGTCCGAACCAATAATTTATGACAGAAAAAGAAAAAATTCTGAAAAGTTGTTACGTCAGTTTAATCCTGTTGTAATACGACATTTTCCAAACGTTTTCAATATTTTCTTCCACGCACTAATGCCATATTTAATAGAACGCAAAATTTATTATTATATTAGCTAGATTTCAATAAATGACATATTCATTAAATTTCAGTAAATATTATTTTTTGTCATTTGGATAGCTACATTAAAAATTTTAAACCTAAAACCAAAAAAAAAAAAAAAAAAATCGGACCCGAAAATTGTTAAATGTATATTTAGTGCGCTGCTTTAGGAGAATGAGAAATTCGTGTGAGAGGAAACAAAGGATGTGGTTAGAAATACATTTCTTTGCGGGTAAATTGTATTTAAATGTCGTAATTAACTGCAAATAAGATAAGCAGCACTGTAAAAATAAATGTATATTTAGAAAGTCTGTCTTTTCTTTTTATATTTTAGAAATCTAAATTATGCACAAAATCATATTTTAGTGCTAGTCATTTAACGTACTCTAAACAAAAATATTTTATTACCTTACTCATTACCATTTTGTATGAAAAAACACGTATTAAAAGTTTAACACTTTAAACAGGCGAAAGTTGTGCAAATTCTCGTGTTTGATATATCGTATACAAAAATATTTTATTGGGCTACTTCCATTATCAGGATGCGTACAGTTTTATCATAATTTTTAATAGAATTTTTCGCTTTATTTAATTTCAGAGAAATAATATTACAAATGTTGAAATAAAATGAGACTGCTACAAATTCTGCTTTCTAAATATTAAATAGAAATTTTCTAGTAAAAAATAGTGATCTCAGATTTCTTGGAAATGAACATAAAATGTATATTTGGATGACAGAAATTAGATACCGAGATCATTTGATAAAGTACAATGTGACTTTTAAAAACATTGTGTAAAATTTAAAAAAATCGATAATAAAATTTATTGAAAAGAAGATCAAGTTTACTATAATGTGATTAAATATTGAAAACGTATTTGTTTTTACTAGTGTGAAAAAATCGTCTCTAAAAGCGAGAAAACTCTGAAAACGTATAAAAATTTAATAACAAAAGGTATAAAAAAATCTGAACTTCAGATACATTTGTATCCGTCTTCATCTATCCGGAACCAATTTTGCAGACCTCTACATACGACGAATTTGCCTACCTTTCGACGACAAACACACACACACAAAGAGAGAGAGAGCATGTGATAAAGTAAAATGTGGCCTTTTAAAAACATTTTGTAAAAAAAAAGATAAAATTTGTTGAAAAGAGTATCAAATTTACTATTTTGGGATTAAATATTGAAACCGGATTTATTTTTTTACTAATGTGAAAACTCTCAAAACGTATAAAAATTTAATAACAAAAATATAATAAAAGATCCAAAATCTGAACTTCAGGTTCTTTTGTACCTGTCTTCGTCTATACGGAACCAAATTTCTAAATACGATAGGTTTTCATAGCTTTCGACGACACACACACAGACAGACAGACACACACACACACACACACACACACAGAGAGAGAGAGAGAGAGAGAGAGAGAGAGAGAGAGAGAGAGAGAGCTTTGTTTTATTAATATAGAAAATTCATGTAGAGATCTCCTCTTTTATCACTATATTAATGAGTAGAAATCTTTCTAATATTTAAGTAAAAATTTTATGCATTGAAAGTATCATTTTTTTTTAAACAATATTTTATTTTTATTTGTAAAAAATGATTCATATAGAAGTTATTATTCCAAAGACTAGTTATGTTTAGCAAATTTCGCACTTTAAAAATTGGGACGTGACTACCCTATTAATGCACTTAAATTTAATATATAATGAAAAAAAAACCGTAACTGAGAAACGGTCTTCCCGCGTAGTCATTTTATTTCTCTATTCCACAATTTGCCACGCTGGACCTGTCAAGCTTAATTCTAACACTAGTAGTAAAACGCTATCAAAAGCTCTGTTTTTCTTATCTGCTGTTACTGCGAAGGACAAGTGCTTTCGTTTTTATGATATCGTACAATAGCCTCTTACTGACAAAGCATTATTTTGGTGTTTCTTCTTTGCTTCTTTCTCGCCAAACTGGAACATTTGTCATTCGAAACGAAACAAAGAAAAGCGGAAGAGAAAGGCTTCTTTTACTCGGGATAATTATAGATACTAGAAAAAAGGAAAAAGAAAAACAGAGAAAAAGGCACGCGTTTGGGACTCTTTGACGTCACCGATACAGTTCACGATATTACACGAGTCTGAATGTATAAGCGTCATACGTCTTGACTCATAACTCTGACGGGAATCTCATTTAAACGCAAACTACGTGGCGCCTTTTAATTGACTATGAAAAAAAAATGTACTATGCACGTAGCAATCATTTATTGTTTGTCATAATGATGGACTTGTAAATTACAGAAAAATGAGAAAGAAATTTCATCAGATATTGTTTTTTTTGTTGTTTGGCCTGTATGAAACCTCTTAACTGATCAATCGTACCACTGATTATCTTTTCATTGCAATTCGCATTTATTTTAAGCTGTTAATGATATTACACGGTCAGTGACTCATTTATGAAGTACAATCAGATTCAGAGATGCTTTGATTTTGTCTTTCTTCGAGTATCAAACGGTTGTCATTTTGCTGAACATTGTCATTTATCTATCTTCTGCCTATCAATTATGCCCATTGAGATATGTACAGAACTACAACAGACAGAATCTCTAGGAACCGAAAAATAATGCACTTAGCACATATGCTAATCCTTATGTGATATGATACAAAAAATTACTAAAAATGTCAATACAATCCGAAATGTTTTAAAAATATTATCTGTAAGAGTCGCCCAAATGTGAAAGTGTGACTGTTGTCGGTTTGAAAAATGGTTTACTGGTGTCAGTATACTATGTATGTGGGTCGGTCGTGTCTAGGGGTGCTAAGTAATCCATTCATTAACATTATTAAAACAGTTGATAACGAAAAACACAAACAAAAAAAAACATAATGATTCCTTAATCGCACAACCGCAGCATACAGCTGCTCAAACCCGACTCCCTCCTATATCAAGATTACGTCATATGACGTCTTTCTGTTTTCAAGTCGTTGCAAATAGCATTATGATAATAACAATAGGACAACAGAAAGGAAAGTGTAATATAACACATAAAGGAAAGTACCTTATTTCCTACAAGTTCGGCCTACGAGTCATTGGCGTCATCAACATTTTATAATGCAAAACTTTACAATTACAAAAGGGTGATAATTTTCATTATATAAAAGACATTGTACGCAAATTGCAATTGCAACTAAAAATAAGTAAAAATTAAATGTCTATATATAAAGTTATGAAAATAATAATTTGTACAGTTTGTGCATCAACCAAAATATTAAGCACCAAAAAATTACTTTAATATTATGCAAAGCTATTGTAATTTTGAGAAAAACTTCATCATATCAGCAGATGTAGCAGTGTTATTGGGTTCTGGATGGTCACCAACTTTTTCAACCTCATACCTGTCTCTTGGATTAATTTCGGTTATTTTGTACGGGCCAAAAAAATTAAGTCGTAATTTTAACCCTGTACCAAACTGAGTTCTTTAATAGCCACCAGATCGCCAATTTTGTATTTATATCTCTTTTTTTCTTTTCCTCTCATAGGTTCTTTTTCGACCTGAACTTTTTAAATGTTTTTCTTTTCCTCTTGTCTTAGGAAATTTCTCTGCTCCTGAAACCCTTCGATCATTTCTTCAACTAGTAGATCTCGGATAGCGAAGTCTTCTTTGTTCCTCATTTTCACACCAGCTAAAATTTTGAATTGTGTTTATTTTGTACTTCGACTAGTCGTACTGTTAAGGATTTTCTGCAAGTTGTCTACATGTTTAAACCATTTAGTAACATCATCAAGAGTCAATTTCGCAAGTACTGGTATGCTAACACGTTGAATCTTCTCGACTTGTCCATTTCCTCGAGGAACTCCCGTGGCAATCTGTAGATGCCGGATACCTTCCTCAATAAAATATTCATTAAATGCTTTAGATGTAAATGCTGAGCCCCTGTCCTTTATTATCCTAATAGGATTTCCAAAAGTTTTTTTGTTGCAGCTTTAATTTGGCCAGCGCCTCTTTAGCAGACACATACTTAAAAGGGTATTATAACCAAGTAAATTTCGTAAAAACATCAACTACAGTAAAAATACTTTTGTATTTTTTGTTTGTGAAAGGTAATGATCCAATGAAGTCAGCATGGGAAGTACTCAAGGGAATATCTTCTTTTGGGATGGGATTCAAATATCCCTCCTTTTTACAAATTTGTCTAGTATACAAGGAACACAGTTAATAATAACACTTTCGATCAGTTTATTCAAAGAAGGTATAAAAATCCTTGTTTAATGATGTCCTCTGTCTTGGCAGCTGAAAAATGACCTTTTTCATGAACCTGTTTAATTAACTCTGTTTGCATATATCTAAACACAAATAAATAAGCTCACGACCGTTTACAATTTTTTAAAGAATATCATACCTCACAAATTATTCTTCAGAGTCATTGTCAGATATAAGTGACTATGTGCATATGTATTCGTTTTTTAATTGCGCATTCTTCAACCTGGTGGCTAGCGTATCATTTCCTATAAATCATGACATGGTATCTACTCAATGAGGCAACATGTTGCAGTCTCTGACCTGACCTAGTCTATGTTCAATCTCATAGTCAAATTCTTCCAACAACAAAGCCCATCTAGCAATGCGTGTGACAAGGTTTTTTGTATACATAGTCTTATGGAAAGTTGAACAATCGGTAACTATTTTAAACTTGTTGCCCAATTGATAAACACGAAAAATTTTAAAGGCTTCAAAGGTGGCACAAACTTTTAGTTCGCCACTGCTGTATTTTTCTTCTGCTGGACTCGTTTTATTCTACATATAATACACAGGATGTAATTTTACACCTTCAGTTTCTTGCAACAGCGCGGAACCATAGCCATGTTAGGGAGAATTTACTTTTGTCTATTCCTATGTGTTGCTCTAGCAATCCCTTTGTACATACTTTAGATGATCCTATTCCCGATAATACCTTAGTAAGTAGTTGTTGGACAATTTTGGAAGGTCAACAATTTTTCGTTATGTGTCTTTGTGTAGAAGGCACACTGAACAGCGTCAACAAGTGCAGTAATATTTATATTTAAATTGTTAAAAGTAACCTCTTTCGTCTGAACTTTCTTAAATGTAATGTCATTACAATTCCTTGCGACATGCGGGTCGGAGACCTATCTTTTCGTTGTTTTGTTCAATGAACTGCTATTTTTCTAAAGAATCTGGGACAATGTGATCTGAAGTTCCCCTTTTCTCTACATGTGTAGCATTTCAATAAACCTTGCCTTTCGTACTTTTCAGTTTCTCAATTAACGGTTATTCCCCGGCCAACATACCTTTGTTCTCGCTGAGGTCTCAGAAACATCTTTCTATCTTCTTTGTCATTATTTCCAAAGTTTGGCTTTCTAAACAGTGAATTTCTATTTTCTGGGTAAGAAGTTTCTTTCAGTTTGTTATTTAAAAGTAATTTTGATGCTCTTATAATCATCTAGCTTTTCGAAAATAACGTCTTATGATTTAAACATTGACCATTCATCGAAGAAATGTTCTTTTATTTCGGTAGGTACTTTACTTTTTATTTGGTCGGTAATGATCAAATAACATAATTCATAAAAGGTCTGAACTTCCAATCCTCAAATCCTATTTCTTGTTTACGCAATAAAACTTTACGTAATTCGTCCTCTCTTTTTTCCTAACTTCGATAACGGAATTTAAGTATCTCTTGACAAATTCTTCCTCATACCCATCAACTGCTATGGCAGCGTTTAATTCAATTACCCTCAAATTTTCCGCGTCTTGAATCCCGAAATCAGCTGCAAATCTTGTTTAATACATTAATAAGAAATATTACTTTCAACAAGAGTTAGTTCTGGTTTTCTGTTTTTCAAAAAAAAAAAAAAAAAAAAAAAATGTAATCGAATTTGTGACAATGATCACTTTTCCCCTAAACTCCAGAATTAAAACCTTAAATTCAGCCATAAACCAAAGTTTTCCTATTTAAATATATAATGAATATTCAAAAAGCCCAAAATCAAAAAGACAGAAAGAACAATTTTTCGAAACGAACCTTTCCGTTCAATATTGAGAACAATTACACACAATACTACCCAAAACAAAATTTCACCCAAAAGGAACACTTTGCATAAATACTATTTTCATACACATAAATGCACACTACATTGACACTTTGCAATTATAAACACACTATACGCTATACCAAATTTTAATAAAAATCATAAAAATAACTTTTAATTCAAAAATTCTTTACCCCTATTTAAAACAATATTCAATTTAAATTGCACAGTAAAAAAAAAATCACAAGTCAAATCACGTGATCAAAAAATAAAATATAAAACTTTTGAGTGCACTCAACGCTAATTAATACAGCAAAATGAGAAACAATTTTTTTTTCAAATATACTCAATTACGTAATATTTTATACTCTGAAATTATACTTCTAAACGTAATCAATCGAAAAGTCATGATATACTGAAATAAACAATCGATAAAATCCACCATAACTTACTCTGTACGCATTTCACATTTTTAATTCAATGCAATGAACCAAAACTTCCCAAGGTCAAAACTATTTCTGAAACTCAAACACATTAGCAAAATGAAACAAATAAACATTTAGAATTGAACTCTTATTTATATTAAGTATACAACGCATATTCGTGCAGGTTAGCAAAAATAAATAAAACGATACTCTTATTTTAAATATTCAAATAAAATTTATATTTTACTAACAAACTCTTTATTTTTTAAACAAAGTAAATTATTTCGATTTCTTTTTTGTATAGCTAATCACTTATAAAAATAAACAATAAAAAAAACATAATCAAATTCTGCTTATCTTTTTTTTCTGTTAAAAGCTAGAATCCGGATAAAATTATGTTTCTCGTTGATGACGCACATACACGCTTGGCTTCTTTCTTTTTTGCCTTCGCGAGGGAAAAAAAAAAACACTTGATTTCTTGGACAGGATTGCCCCATTATGCTTTTTACAGAACAAAAAACACAAGGCAGGGGATTGCCGCAATAAATTATACTCTATAGAAACACTTTTAATGCTGGGCAGGATTGCCTTGCTAATTTTTTACAAAAATAAAACACCGAGCCGGTATCCCCACTCCTATTCAATTATAACTTCGAAAAACACAAAGCAATGGGCAGGATTGCCCCACTAAATTATCGTTCTAACACAATGAAGTTGCTTGATAATACCAAGAAGAATTCCAATATAACAACATAGAAAGAAATTAGAACCGAGGAAGTTCTTGCCAACACTGCTGCGTTGAATAATATCACGTTGATGCACAATTTTAATCGGACAATCAAACTATATTTTTTATCACACATCGAAACAGCAAACCAGGACGGTTTTCCGACATTTCCCGGGTTGCTCGAAACGAAACTGAAGTGCGCGGGAAAATTGTTCCATTGGCGAGAAATGCCATTTTTGTTCCGTTATTTGAACCGATACTTCAATTTTACTGTGAGTCTGATGTGTTTAGGGGTACTAATTAATACATTTATGAACATTAACAAAAGCATTTAATAACGAAAAACACAAACGAAAAAAACCCATAATGATGATCACTTAATCCCACAACCACAGCATGCCGCTTTTCAAACCCGACTCCTCCCTACATCAATATTACGTCACATGACGTTTTGCTAGTCGTTGCCAATAGCATTATGATAATAACAATAGGACTACAGAAAGGAAAGAATATTTCTTACATGCATGCAGAATAAAGAGTGATACATACGGAACATAATCGATAGATATAGTAGTCGCGAAGGTTGAAACAGGTGTCCCAGCTGGCCACGAAATTGTGAATAACTTGAGAGAAGAACCTCCAAAATTGGTGCATTAACATTCTTCAGCGGCTGCTTGGACCCCTTTATTGTT
The DNA here is from genome assembly GCA_963931845.1 of Maratus michaelseni. NCBI lineage: Eukaryota > Metazoa > Arthropoda > Arachnida > Araneae > Salticidae > Maratus > Maratus michaelseni. The sequence goes on from OZ007599.1 coordinate 132,074,483, forward strand.
TTAGAATAGTCTGAGCTTACTTGAGTGGTCCAAAAGATGGTAATCACACGGTGAGAGGTCAAGATATACGATGTTCCAATCGAAATCGCTGCAACAAATCTTTGCATACGGTAGCCACATGAGGGCGGGCGTTATCATGCAACAGAAGAATCCCTTTGGACAGCATGCCACGTCGGCGATTCTTGATTGTTGTTTTCAGTTTCTGTAAGGTAGTGCGGGTGGTGCTGAGAATCGTCGGATGCATTCATGATACAAACCGTTTCAGTCATCTTGCTACCATGCTGGCTCACACTTAACTACCACTTTCTGCCTACCTTTGTCACACTCAGAATCCCCAATTGCCGCATCCGCAGCTTAAAACGTTTCTGCTTCTTCAAACGCGGATGCACTATCGATAGTCTCATTTTCATTTAGGCGGTCTTTATATTGCACACAAAAATAATAGGAATAATATTAATAATTCAAGCGAAAGCTAGTTTAATTTGTTCTGACAGTGACGAGACGTTTAAAATAAAAGTGCTTGTAAATAATAATATAAAGATATATTACTATGTAATTGATATTTACAAAGTATGTAAAAAAAAAAAGTATGAAACATGATTTTTCTAAAACAAATATATAACACGATATTATAGTTGATAGATTATATTCAGTAAAACCTGCCACGTTCACCACCCTTGTATGTTGTCCACCTGTCTAAGTTGACCTGTTTAAGAAAAATGGTTGTACCGGTGGTAGTCAACTTAGTTTTCTCCGTAGTAGAAAAAAGTCTGATGAAGGAGTATTACTGACATCTGTAGACACGAGCATTTTTTTAACCCTACATACAACAACACTCCACCTTTTTAAAAATAATTCACTTAAATATGAAAAATGTTTCCGAAGCCTCGTCTGAGGGGGAGATTCGCCAGCAATTTATTTATTTATTTCAATCATGGAGATAAATCTAGTGAACATTTTCTGCCGTCTATGAGTTAAAAAGTTAAAATCCCTTAATCGACTGAGATTCCTTCTTCAGTGTCAACGACAGCTTATCATTACTAAGTTCATAGGTTAAAATAAAATATAATTTCTGGTTCCTTCTTAGTCAAAAAGGCTGTATACAGATACTACTTCCCCATCATTCTTCGTGCCATCATTAAAGAAATTCGTCTTGCCATATCAAAAAATGAAATGGAATTATATGAGCTAAATTTTAAAATAGCAGTTAATCTTCATAATTGCACATCTATTGATTTAAATTCCTGGGATTATGCTGAAAACATTTCCAGAAAGCATTCTTACAAAAACTCCATGCTAAATTTACCCGTCTTTTTAAATAAGATTCCATGCCACCTAATGACCTTCCTATCGTCAATCAAAATTTTGTCCTCAATCTTTCTAGTATACAAATATATCGGAATTACATATACAATACTCAATTCTAAAACTCAAAACTAATTTTGAAATTTCTAAAAATCTTTTTTTCTCTCAGTTAATTACTCCAATTGAAAAAGCCTTTAAAAATAGTCGCTTAACTGAAATACAAAATAAACTCTGTATCATCTAATTCTTGCTAATGTTAATTACAATTCTAACAAAACTAATCTAACCTCACTTCTCTCGAAAAAACAGCCTTGAATGGTCTTAAATGAAATGACAATATTGTCATAACGAAAGCAGACAAGGACAGCCTGATTGTCATCCGTGATTAAAAACATTATGTTGACTGCGTGAAAATAAACGATCTACTTAATGACGGTCTATACAGACTTCTATTTCGTGACCCATCCTCACAAGAATGATCACGAATTTAATCTATTATTGTCTTGTACTCTAATTTCGAAGTTTGCTAAATTTTATATTTATCTTTCAGTTGCTAACTTTGCAATATTTTATTCCCTTCCAAAATTACATAAACCTAATACACTTTTTTATCCCGTAGTTTCCTACATTGACACCACCTCTTATCGCTTAGCTACGATAAATTAGCAGATCGCTTATCTGACCACAATATTTGCTTCTCTACTTTCCGGCAATATGCATACTATAAAGAATTCCATCAACTTTCCCAAAGTAATTCAGAATTTACCCCCTAATATTCTTACTATGGTGTCCTTTGATTTAAAATCTCTACTCATGAATTTTGCACGTGTGGTCTTTCCCATATTGGACAAGCCAAACGTGGTATAAAATGTCGAATTAAATAACACATATAAATAATACATTAAATAACACATATTCATAAGCAAGAATCTATCGGCCACTGCGGAATCTTGCTGGGAGATGAACCACACCTTTGACAGCTAAGCTAAAATTTTATCTAAACCCATTTTATATTAGATCTTAACTTTCTTAAAGCATTCCATATCTATAAAAATCATAAATATATTGTTAATTGTGACTTCGCTATTCCTCCATTGTTAGATTGTTGGAAATATACGCCTCCTTTTCTTAATTTTTACTGACATTTTCCCACATTACCAGTTCCTTTCCCTATACAATTTTCTATTGGCTGTTCTCTGTAATTTTATTAGTCAATAAACCTATCTCTCGAATCCGCTTCTCCACCATATATATGGGCAAAATTCCATCATTCTTTGCACTGATGACGGTACGCTGGATGCTACGAAACTAGTCTGCAGTTAGTTAAAAAGTTCTGTTGCTTAAAATGCTGTTTTCTCTGTCTGTTGTACTGTGCCAAGTATTAATTGACAATGAAAAATATGCTGAAACTCTTTGCATAAAAAAGCCCCCATTTTATACCTTTCCCTATGCAATTTTCTATTGGCTGTTTCCTGTAATTTTATTGGTCAATAAACCTATCCTTCGAATCCGCTTCTCCTCCATATATATGGGCAAAATTCCATCATTCTTTGCACTGATGATGGCACTCTGGATGCTACGAAACTAGTCTGCATTTAGTTAAAAAGTTCTGTTGCTTAAAATGCTGTTTTCTCTGTCTGTTGTACTGCGCCAAATATCATCTTAATTGACAATGAAAAAAATGCTGAAACTCTTTGCATAAGAAAAGCTCCCCATTTTATACAAAGTTTTTCGGTATTAAGCAGAATTTTGCCGTGTTACATACAAGAAGTCTTGTTTTGTTAAATCAGACATCTTTTCACGAGATCACATTCATGTAAATTATTATTGATCTCGTATTTCTTTGTACGAGATCATTCTTCTTATACAGTATTTCAGTTATTTTCGGATTTGTTTGCTCGTCAAAAGTAGAGTATCTTATGACTGTACAATTTTCTGCTAGAAAGCGAAAACAATGCCTATGCTGGGTAACCTGGAAAATATGTAATTTATATGAAATGGAGATATTCTGTTAAACAAGTGGTAAGTGTGATCGAAGATCGCACAAATAGTTACGTTTGATACTTTCAAAACACTTATCTAAACTAATAAAAGAAAGTTTCGCTCTGTGTGTCTGTGTGTGTGTCTGTTGGCGATGGCTAGGAAAATCTGGCCCACCTAGAAGGCTGGAAATTTAGATTTAGGTAGTCCAAACCCTCTCCTGTTGCACCATTACTTCAGAATTTTAATATTTTAATTACTTTCTGAAATATTAATTAAAATGCACAAAGAACTCCCATTAAAAATACGCTTTTATTCTCTTGAGTTGGTTGGTTCACTGGTTGGTTGCATCGATTCTTCACAGAAGTAATTAAATAAACCAGAGTAGCGATGCATAAATAAGGATTTCTAACTAAATAGTGTCAACATGGATTGAAGTTATGAGCGTAGAGGAGCCATGCGAATGTCACGCCACCTGTACATGACAAATTACACATACGTCCCACTGATTGAAATATTTTGCAGGCATATTTTTCTTCATGACAATTAGTCAGGTTTAAGTTTTTTTTACATGACATTTATTATTATGATGGAGATTGTTAATACAGAAAACTTTATTTAACAGATTCTTTTTTATATTTGCGGGAATTAAGAGGGACAAGGGTCTAATTACATTTAAGCTTCAAGGTTTATTTCTAGAAAGAAGTTACCAGAATTTCCGAATAGTAGTGTAAAAGTAGTAAGCCAAATTTCAAATTAAGTTCCTAGCTTAACCAAATGAATCAATCATTAAAGATGTATTCTGATCCTACTAATTAGTTATTTGCTGAAGGCCACTTGAACACCCCCCCACCCCCCACCCCTCCCGGACCGTCCTTCAAGGTTTTTTCTCTAACTATGCTCCGTTTCCATATCTCAGCAACTATTTTTCCGATTTCAACGCAGTGGTTCCAAACATTATAATTAACTTAATTGTCACTCTTTATAACATTAAACTAAAATTATGAGTAGCGGTTACCACTATTTACGAATAATAGTTTAAGCCAAATTTGCAATTAAGTTCAAAGCTTAAGCAAACGAACGATTTTTGAAAGATGCATAGTGGTCCTCCTAATTAGTCATTTGCTGAAGGACACTTGAACAATCCCTCCCCCCCGGCACTCCTTTCAAGGTTTTTTTCTCTAACTATGCTCCGTTTTCATATCTCAGCAACTATCTTTCCGATTTCAACACAAGTGATTCCAAACATTATAATTAACTTAAATGTCACTCTTTATAACATTAAACTAAATTTATGAGTAGCGATTACCACTATTTCCGAATAATTGGGTAAGCCAAATTTGTAATTAAGTTCTTAGCTTAAGCAAACGAACGAATTTCGAAAGATGCATAGAGCTCCTCTTAATTAGTCATTTGCTGAAGGGTACTTGAACAACCGTCCCCCTCCCCGGCCCCTCATTCAAGGTTTTTCTCTAACTATGCCCCGTTTCTATATATCAGCAACTATCTTTCCGATTTCAACGCAAGTGATTCCAAACATTATATTTAACTTAATAGTCACCCTTTATAACATTAAATTAAATTTATGAGTAGCGGTTACCACTATTTACAAATAAGAGTTTAAGCCAACTTTGTAATTATGTTCCTAGCTTAACAAAACGAACGAATATTTATGCATGCATAGTGGGCCTCCTAATTAGTCATTTTCTGAAGGACACTCGAACATCTCCTCCCTTCGGCACCTCACTCAAGGTTATTTTCTCTAACTGTGCCTTATTGCAATAACTGGGCTAATAATGTTCCAATCTTCTCGAAACCAGCTCAATTTTGTAGTGCGCCTACTATACAGTAACGTAGGCAGCGGGGACCTGTCTCAGAAGTTCGTTCGGAAAGAGGTTTGTTTAGAACAGAATGCTCCCCTGGCGGTGGTAGGGGGAAATAAAGGATTTTCTAGAGCGTACGAGCATGCCTGGTATACGGTTCCGAAGCCATCGTAGACCGTGGCCAGAGTTCCGTTTTTTAAGAGATTTAGTTTATTACAAGGGCTCTGGCAACGCCGGGCGGGTCAGCTAGTCTTTTAATAAATCCAATTTATTAATTTATAATTATCAAATCCTTATCTTTTATTTGCATTACTATTCGAATTGCAAAAATATTCAAATAAAAAATTTACTCAACATCAGACAGTGATACTATAGCGTCTAGAATTTCTAGTGTGGAAATGGGCATGCGAAAACGCATCTAAAACATTACATTATATTATTTAAATTTTGAATGATAAAATAAAAATTACTTCAGGAGAAGGCAGTTTAATAAATTAAAAGTGAGATGGCAGCACTAGTCATTAACGAGAATTAATGATTCAAAGAGAACTCAATATTTAAAAATAAGAGCTGTTTTAAAAAAATATATATATATTTAAATGGAATTAAAAAAATAGTGGCGGTTTAAATAAAGTTCAAAATTTCTAAAACACAAAAATTGTTTAAACGAAATTTAAAATGCTGAAATGTCTAAAGAATTTAGTGAATGTTCAAGGAAAATTTAAAATTTCGTTTTTATTCTCAAAAGAAAAGAAATTGTTTAAATGAAATTTAAAATTCCGAAGTTTCTGAAATTCAGCGGAAGTTTAAACAAAATTTAAAATTTCGCCATTTCTCAAAAAAGAATTTTTGAATTAAAAAAAGACAAATGCGTTACCACTGAGCTATCTAGCCTACGCAACAAAGACTGAAATTAAGGTTCTGTTTTAAAATATAAATCGCAGAAATGGTTGGATGTCATTAAATTAATTGATTTAATTAAAATAATATAAGACTTTTCCAAAATTTTATGATTCGTCGTGTGACAGGAGGTATTCAGCTATAAGTATGCAGTTTCCGAGAACGAAATCTGTAACAGACACACAGAGGAGAGAGGTGTTTGCCAGATGAACGTTAGTTTCGATAGATGAAGATATTTTCGTCAGATGAACGAAACCCTAAAAAACAGAATAATTATGTTAAAAGAACAGATTTTTTTTTATACGGTGCATTTGTTTCTTGAAAATTTTATTTTATTGCTACAAAATCCATAAATTTTAGTAGTAATAAAGTTAGCATCTACTTAAATTTGTATTTTTGAATTTTTTCTATAGTAATTCCAAGAATTTTTTAATTTGAGGTAAGGTGGTTGTTTTATTAAGGTGTTAAGATATATTTTTAATTTTTTCAAGCTTTTAATCGCGATAATAATCCAAAATTTCTTTTCTACAATGACAGGGTTGCCATAGATTACTTAAAAAAAAAATTGAGTACCTTTATTTTGGAATAGATATCTTCAACTTGTTTAATCGCAGAGTTTCTAAATTGTGACATGTTACTTTTTGGAAATTGTGTTTCCCGGTTCTTCTAATTTTTTGGTAAACATGAATTGAATAATTGCATCATCACCGTTTGATTTAACTGTAATTTGACTTTTTACATGATAGATTATTTCAAATGAATAAATTATCAGTTTGCTAAGAGTAAATTATCAATATGAAAATATTTTTCCCAAGCAGATTTCTCTTTGTGGTATACTTTAAGTGTAAAACTTCATTATGTGCGGTAATGAGATTTTGCCGATTCTTTAAAGGTGGATTATAAAACAAGAAAAAATGTGTTTTGCAGAGAAATTAAAAAAAGTTCGTTTTATTTTTTTCTTTGATATAACCTGGGTTGTATTATACGTATTTGTAAAGCTTTCGAATTTCTAATTTTCCTGCATTAACTGATAGAATTCTATTTCCTGAATAGAATTTTGTGAAATGTTACACAACAAAACAATTCTCATCATGAAGAACATACAAAACTAAAAAAGAAACATTCTGCTCAAATTTTTCTACACTTCCTTTTATTTTATCACTAGGTGACCCGCCTGGCGTTGACCGGATCCGTAATAATTGCATTAAATATGCCTAAAATCTGTGGTGAATGCTTTGATGATGATGAAATGTTTAATATATTTAAACGAAAATCTTTCCAAACGATACTAATGTTGGGGGTCCGAATGTCTTCGGCAGCATACACCCTGTAATTTGTATGACTGTCTATTTTCAAATGAAAATATATCCAAAAGAACTAAGAGGCCTTCGTTATAGTGATTGCCTATTTAATATATCTGACGAAGTTCCTGAGAAAACCTAAATAATATGAAACTCCACCTCATGCTTTAAATCTCAAAAAAATATCTTTCTCTGATGAAAATGTGGGCTTCGCAGTGCATGTTCTAAAGAAGAATTAAAACGGGAAACTTGCCTTCCAAGGCATTGTGAGAGAGAAAAAGTGAGTTTCAGAACATAATTTATTTGAAAGGGTTAATATTAATATATTTTTTAAACCAAAGGTGTAGTTGTAAAGGTATTGTTGTAAAGGTGTAGTTGTAAGGATTTGTCCGCTGGTTAAGTAGATATTTTGTTTTCGTATTTCCAACAAGAAAATGGATGCCGATTTTTAAAAATTCAGAAAAAACGAAATGTGTGAACATGGGTTTTGGAAAGGAATTTTTGTGAAAAGGTTAATATTCATATTTTTTAAAACCAAAGACTTCGTTTTGAGGGAAAATGTAAATAGATAGGACTTGGTATTTTTGTTTTTTCTTATTTTAATTTTCAAAGCCGATGCAGATTTTTAAACATCATAGAATAAAAGAAAGTCGCTAAAGTGAGTAACGCAAACAAATTTTTTTGAAAGGGTTAATTTTAATATTTTAAAAAAGGACCACCTTTTGAAAGAAGGGAACGTAGATATGGTCTACTATTTTTCCTTTTTCATATTTTCATCATAAACGTGGATGGAAATTTTTAAATGTTGCAGAAAAAAGTGAAAAATCCCAAAACTGATTAGGAAAAGATTTTTTTGAAAGGGTTAATATTTTTTTAAACCAGAAATGTCGTTTTAAAGAAAGGAAACGCTTGTCAAGTGGATATTTATCGTTTTTCCGTATTTTAATTAGTTCAGCAGATACGGGCTTCGAAAGCGGCAAAAGAAAAAAAAGAATTCGAAGTTTCTAAATTATTTTTTTTGAAAAGGTTAACATGCGTATTCTTTTAACGGATTGCGTCGTTAGTGCGTAGTAAAGTACAGTCGTGAAAAACAAAGTGAACCTTCCCCACTAAATCTGAACAAATTATCGTAAAAGAAAGTTAGTGGTACCAAACGATGGGAAATAAAGTGTACTTTTAAATGATATATATAAAATTTTCTTAGGGTTGCACCTACACATCATAACCAGCGCAAACTTTTTTCTTTCAATAGCAACACCCAATTTTGACACGATATTTTAAATTTTCGGTTCAAAATATGCCTAGATATCAAATTTCAAACCATTTGGATGATAAGTTTTTTAATTACGTTTCTAAATTCCATTTTTTTTTACAATAAACAGTCCTACCTTAGACTAAAGACTTACTCATAATAATTCAAAATTTAGAGTCTCTAATGTTGAATTACATTTTCATATTTTTATTAATATCTCCTGAAATTATAAACCTAATGAGCTATTTTTTTTTTGTTTGGTTATAATACTAAAAAACCCAAACATAAATACGTTGAATTTGTAATTTTTATAATTTTATAATATGAAATATGAAATTAATATTTGAAAAAATTAGGAATTGCAAACTACAATTTTTTTGTGATGCTTTATATTTATTATGTCCTGCTTCATGCGCATTTAAAAAAAAAAAAAAAAATGTCTTCCAAGTAGTTTTCAAATTATACTTAAAAACGTCCACATGCTGGTTTAAGGGGCCGTCTATGATCTACAGAAAAGCATAATTAAAAAATATATATTTACACGTTTTATTATTGATTAGAATAAGAATTTTTTTTTTTTTTTACTTTTTCTGTGTCTGCTTTTAAATTTTGTAAAATTTACTCAAATCGGATTTGCATGAGATATAATTTTGCTTCAGTTATGTAAATTGGTTTTGCTTTTATTTTTAAATTAACGAAGTTCATTTTTTAAAAACGAACAGTCCTTCCTATCTTAGAAAAAAAAATTTTGCCCCTTATTTTTGTTACCTTTTTAATTGAATTGCTAGCTTCTTCTCCAGTCTAATAAACCTATTTTATTTTTATGTTTGAAGTATAAAGTTTCTTATAAATGCATATGTGTTGTGTATTTGTTGAAAAAGTTTTTTAAGAATATGCCATTAGCAATTGAGATAAGATTTATGTTCAGACTGAAAAGCAATTTGTCTGTTTTTTTTATATATAGTTTCCTTATATTGCTACATCCTATTTTTTATTCAAAACTTTGTATTCGCCGGTATTCTTCACATATAAATTTAGAAAAGAGCGAGTAAAATAAATGCAAAATCTGAGAAAAAGCTTTATAAAAAAAAAAAAAAAAAAAAAAAAAAAATTCCAATCACATTCAGAAATTCGAAAACTATTTTAATCACAGATAATCTTATATATTTTTTAATCGGATCATTCAATTCTTATAAACATTATAAAATGAATATTGAAAAGGATTTTACTGTATATAACAATAGCCGAAACATATTAACCCCTTGGGGACGAGCGACACGTATACGTGACGCATAAGACGTTCCGAATCTTCGATTATTCCCACCAGTTATTTTTTATTGTAAGCTTTGTCTTATTTAATCTTAGCATTTCTGCGATTTGATTAGGCGAAATTTTCCGTTTTGGAAAACTGGTGGTAAAAGATTAAAAATTCTGTAAAAGACGCTCGTCGCGAAGGGATTAAGTGAGGAAAATGGTCATATTGGCAAGAAATAATACATTAATAGAAGTGACTTATTCATTCTGTAGCATTTCAACAATCGAGTACCTAAGCTCAATTTGGATACAGCCCCTAAAATATGCTCATTTTAAGATAATTAATTTCTCTGAAACTAATCGTAGGAATTTCATGAAATTTGTTATCTAGGCATAGTTTGAACTGAAGATTTAATATATCTTGTCAAAATTGGGTCTTGCCATAGAAAAGAAAAAACAAAGTTTGAGTTGGTTTTGATACGTAGATGGCCCCCTAAGACAATTTTATATGCATCATTTAAAAAGTAGTCTTTATTTCCAATCGTTTTATACCAGTAACTTTCTTCTACAATTTGTTGCACAGTTAGTAGGGGGGGGGGGGGGTTCACTTTTTTTCCACGACTGTACTGTACATGGTCTGTTCATTATGGTATTTAATTAATATCTCGGTTAATTAACAAAAAATGAAAAATCTGACCCTCAAGTGTATTCAGACCCTGCCTTCGACTATCCTCATCCAAATTTCCAGACATATACATGAGGTAGATTTTCCTAAACATCGGCGACAGACACACACACGCGGCAAAATATCTTTCTTTTATTAGTATATATAATTGCTATTATATAATATATTATATACTATTACATAACAAAATTTGTCTCAAAGATCTGTGTGCTCGCATTAATTAGATTTTCGAAATTATCTTGACACTGAGTTTCTAAATATTCTAATGCTGAATGAAAAAATCACGAACTTAAATTAACGTATTACAATTAGATACATGTATGGAAATTGTTCTCAAACTAGTTTGCACAAACTGTTGTGTAAAACGTCTGAGAGCTTAAAGAACAGCGTATATATTATATGAAAATGTGGCCTCGGTGGAATTGGCTGAAATTTTGATATATTGTAGTTCATGCAATGTTTATCAAATGTCTCAATCGGCACAATGCTGAAAAATGACTCGTTTTGATGCTATGGCTATTGAAAGATCCTAATTCATATTACGTTAATACCTATTTTCCACTGTTTGTTTTTCTAACTCAAATAAACCTTATTTCAACCAGAAAAAATCTTTAATGAAATATTTTCTTTTTCCATGCGATTCTTAATTAACTTTTAGTATTCAATAAAAATTCTGGTTTTGCAGCTACGACATTATGATGCAAATGTAACATTTTTTTAAAAATCAAATGAAGCCAGAAATTTTAATAAATAACAAAATCTAATTAAAAACCACGTGGGAACAAAAAAATTTTTTGTTAAATAATTTGGTTCAAATTATGTCTTTTATTTAAAAAAAAAAAAAAAAGACGAAAGGTTGGCAGCTACGTAATAAAGATCTTTCGACGATTATAGCGTCGGAACGAACTAGCCATTTTTCAGGACTGTGCGATTGAGACATTTGATCAACATCGCACGAATTACAACATATCAAAATTTTAGCCAATCCCACCGGGGTCACATTTCCATATAATTTGTGCCTAGTCATTTCACAAAATAATGTCATACATCATGTCAAGATATGTATTCTATGTTTATTTGTATGGAGGAAAGTTTGATATTCTTATGTGATAAATTTGAACGTTTTGATTAGCGTTGATTGAAAATAATTTTACCAAATTCACTCAATTTTGAATATAAAAAAAATTGTTCAAGAAAAAAAAAATAATATAGTACAATCTTTCTTCATTTCTGTTTAATATAAATATAACATCGTACAAAACTATTCCAAAAATTTAATTAAAAATACTATAAATTTACTTTAGATTAAAACAGTTTTAAGTAAGCGAAACAGTATTATCGCAATGTTGTTTTGGTATCATTTATATTGATAAAAATGAATTAAGTAAATATGTTTATCACCAGTCTATTTTCTGTCTTTCAAGTTTGTATTCTTCAACTACGTTGCGTCAGCTATACTTCTACCACTATATTTACACACAAACGTATCAACTCTTGCTCATGATATTATCACAGGTGTCTTGAAAGCTTAAAAGATTATATACATATACATACTTATCACAAAAGTACATAAAACTAAAAAAAAAAAAAAAATCAATGACATATTTTATTAGAAGTGATTATAAGATCAGAAATATTTTATTTATAATCAAACTTTCTGAAGTATCTGTTGTGATATGCAACGCATTACAAAGCCTTCATAAATTTCATACTTAGAATTTTAAGTTTAACACTCGATTACTGTCATTGCATCTATAAAGATACAAGGTTTGGGCTTAATGTTACAATAAGTTTATTTTAAGTTTTGTTAGTGATAATTTTTCATAATTATGTTCATAATTTTTTTTTTCAACATTTTGTGATTAAAGGGAAAAGAACTAGGAGTCTGCATGGGCCCGGCAAAATGAAGAAAAATTTTCAAACGGGCCAGGCCGGGTCGGCAGAATAAAGACAACTTTTTTAACGGGCCGGGCCGATAAAAAATAATAAACGCACCGATAAGAAAAGTTAAATGGGCCAGCCAGGCTGATAATAAAAATAAAGTGGGCCGACCGGCCCGATATAACAAATTAAAAAGGTTCAAACTAAACTGATAAAATATGAACGATTTTCAATAGACGTGGCTGGGACGTGTTGCATGAGCTGATGCTAGCTTGACAACATCAATACAGAAATACAGGGTGGTTAAAAATAAACTGACGGTACTCAAAGGCTCATAGCTCTGGTTCTACTGATCGGATCCGAATGAAACTTGAAATATATGTTAAGTAGATCATGCGACCAAGGTTTTCGTAAAAAAAAAAATAGTTTGAAATATCGCTAGATGATGACGCTGTATTGCTGAAACCATATGCAAATGAGTAGCTAAAGTAATTTCGCTATAAAAGCGATACGTATGGTTCAAAGAAATCATTCGTCCACAGTGAACATGCCGATGAACAAGAAGAAACGCGCATTGATCGAAAACTTTTTATCAGAATGATAGCAATGCTTCGGCTCTGAATGCAATTTCCTTCACAATCGCCGACTCAGTTGCTCGTCGTCCGCTTCCGGTTCAACACCCAGAGGACCGGTTTCTTCAGACTTCAGACTTACGAATTGTGCCTCTAACTTCATTTACGGACATTTTTCATCCGCCGATAAGCATGTGGAGTGCTGCCGAAGCATTGCTCTCATTCTGATAAAGTTTTCGATCAATTTGCGTTCCTCCTTGTTCATCGGCATGTTCACTGCGGACGTATGATTTCTTTGAACCATACGTATCGCTTTTATAGCGAAATTACATAAGCTACTCAATTGCATATGGTTTTAGCCATACAGCGCCATCTGGTAGAGAAATTTCAAACTTTTTTTTTCTTTTTACGAAAACCTTGACCGCATGATTTACATAACATATATTTCAAGTTTCATTCGGATCCGATCAGTAGAACCGGAGCTATGAGCCTCTGAGTACCGTCAGTTTAATTTTAACCACCCTGTATAACATTTACTGCGTAGAAATCGCCACCGGACAGTTACATTGCGTCTAAGCCCGGGATCAATTTTTTTCAGCAGACTCGGGCATTCCTGGATCATTCTTACTTTACTTTACATACTGGGACCAGTCGGAACTGGACTTAATTGTTCCTAGTACGTGTCGAGCAAGTAATTTGTTTTGTAAAAATAGTAATTGCGATAATGAACTTCTGTTTGGAATCTTTGGAAATATGCTTTAATAAATTATAGTGAAACATTTTCAAAAATCTACTTTTTTTATTACACAGCAACAGAAGTTATGATGCATAATCATCTTTTTTCTTTTATCCTAAACTACATTAATTTCTTTAATGTCTTTATTTAAATGTAATAGACTTTTAAGAGTTTAAGTGAACATTAATGTTTCTATACATTATTCTGTGGCTTGTGAGCATATAGTAATCGAAAATACACAGTAACATTTTCCCATAAATATGAATGCTGTATTTATTAAAAGAATCTTTATTGGACGTTAAGAAACATCGGAATTTTTGTAGAAATTGAGTCTGGTCGGGCCGGCCCTGGTCTGTTTTAACAAATTTTTCAATAGGCTAGGCCGGGTCGTAAACTGCGAAATCATAAACGGGCCTTTCCGGGCCGGGCCAAGTTAGTCTTCGTTCGGGCCAGGCCCCAGACTGGAAATTCAGTCCCGTGCAGACCTTCAAAAAGAACATGCATTTCTAGTTAATTACTAATTTCCCCCGCAATTTCGCTGTATAAACATGGGAATTACGTCATGTATCTCAGATACATGTTTTTTGAGGCTAGTAATCGAGTGATGAAGAGTCCATACACTAGATACGCGAAGACACTCGTAAGCTAATGTTACACCAAATGCAGTGTTCTTTTCAAATTTCTCGTTTGCATTTCCATGTCAAACGATTTCTTTGAAAAATACATCTACAGTCGATGTTTAACTGGGTACATTGGATACTTTTGCTTTCGGAACTGGTTAAAAAAAAAAACCCTGAAGGCTCGGCCTACAGGCACAGGTAGATTTCGAAGACGCAGACCGTGGGGTGCCGGTTTGTTGAGAATTGCGGAAGAAATGACTTTTTGCAATTATGCGGCATTTGGATACACAAACTTCGAAACCTAAGTTGTTTGCAGGCGGAGCCAGCAGGGATTTTTTTTTGTTTTTAATTTTTTTTTGCACTAAGGGTTGGTCCTATAAAAAAACTTGTCAATATAAAAGCTTTAGATAATATTAAGAGGATTTATAATAAATTTTTGCGGATTTGATATCTTCTGAATTGACGAAGTTATGAATTTTTTTCTTCTAAACCCTCCCCTCTTTCCCCCACCCCTTGGGGCCATTTTTATTGATATCAAAAATCTGTCATACATAAATTTTCGGCTATTTTCCTAGAAGTAATAACTTTAAACGGATTCGATACGTATCATAATTAAGAAATTATGGGGGTTTTCTGTTTTCACAAAATGCCCCCCATTCCCCCCCCCCCTTGGTTCGATTTTGCCCATTAACGAACTTGACCGAGATTTTATACCCCTTGATTTTATGTATCAGTTTGGAAGAGATTTGTGAAGAATTATTCGAGTTACCGTGTCCATAAAAATGTGATATAGATAGATAGATAGATAGAGAGATATAAAGTTTTGGGTTCTGGGAGTCATGATCGGCGTAGATCTGCAAAATTTTTTCAAAAATTCCAACTTAGGTGAGAATGTAATAGGTAGTATTTCTTACGAAATCTACCTAAAAGCCCGCAAAAGAAAGGAACCAAAATTGAAAAAGTAAAAGAGCACACGGTAAAACAGACCTCAGATATCGCAGCCCCCCCCCCCTCCCCCCCAAAAAAAATCATTTAAAATATTGAAAGGAAAACGTGTTGGTTTGAAAAGAATGCCTTGATACGTTTAACCCTTTCAGGGACAAAGTACTTATAATCATAAATTCCTTGTTTAAAGTTTGGAATTTCTAATGTTAAATTTCTCTTGAATCGTTATAAAACACAATTTAATGTGGGTCATTTTTAAAGCATAATTCGAAATTGAGGTGTAATTTTGGATCCGCATATTTGAAGCTTGTCGCATCCAGAAATCGAATTCTGTTAAGAAATTCAGAGAATACTGTTTTCAAAAATTAGCTTAAAAATATTTTTTTTTCCAAAAAATATAAATTGTTACCTATGATTTAAAAAAAAATGAATAGCTTGTTAGAAGATTTAACTATGCTAATTTAAAATTATAGCTCATTCTACCTAGTAGATCCTTAGTTATGCTTAAAAAGCTGCCCGCATTGCAATGGACTTTGCAATGATTTAACCCTTTCAGGGGCAAAGTTCTTGTATTCGTAAACTGCTGAAATGATTGAATGACACCATTATTTTCAAAGAAATTTATTTGAAAATATGTAAAAGCTTTTCTTCACGTACTTAATAAAAGGAAAATTTTCTTTACAAAATTCCTGTACCAATGTGGCATTTAAAAATTAAAATTAAGTGTTCCCGAAAACGAACCACCGCCCTTCAAGGAGTTAACATTATCTTGAGAGTTTTGTGGCGTGATAGCGTAGGTTCATAAGAGGCTATTTTAGTCGCACGAAGAAACTCGCAAGCTAACGTTAAACTTATGGCAGTGTTCTTTTAAAATATCGCGTTTGCAATTTCGATATTTTTAAATATATTGATTTTGCATTGAATAGCTGAAGTCTATCTCTACAAAGGCCCCTTTATATTTTTTTGAGTTTGGTTGCAGATTTTTTTTTCTTTTAAGTGGGCATTTTCACTTTCGAAACCGGTTCCGAAAATGAAAGTATCCCAAGGAAAAAACAAAAAAAAACAAGAACGAAAAATCATGCAGCATGCTTAGATTATTAAACACTTTCCAACACTAACAGAATATTATTAAGAAATCTCATTTTTTCATGCAACAAAATCTATTATAGTTGGTCTTGTAACCGAATACTTTTGTGCGTCTGTCTAAATAAAGATAAATGCTACGCACTCCTTAATCTAGAGAAAGCATACTTTAATCCAACTCAGTGATGGATATTCATTTAATTATGTTTGAAGTATTTTAACATCATTAAAATGCATCGGAAACGATTTTTGCCTATAGGCCATAATGCAATGGAATTATTTTGTGTGTCCCTGTAAACAAGCTACAAACGCTACACACTTCCTTTTCAATACCGAACATTCTATAGTAAACATCAATAACATATCCAATTTTTATTGTAATCAGAGTAATATTTACGAGAGTTAGAGTACAGACAGACGGCAGACTGCCAGAAAAACGGACAAATGGAATACACTTCTCAACAATGTTTGAAAAAGTTAAAAAGAGACGATCCCAAAGTTTTTAAACTCAAAATTCTCTCAGAGAAAAACGAAAACAGCCATTCGACTGGGAACTATAGTTTCTTTCCGTTAATGTTTAAAAAATTGCATAGGAGGCGGTCTCCATATTGAAATTGCAACAAACTGTGAAATTTTTAATAGGAACACCAAATTTTTATATAATATTTTGGTATTTCGAGTTTTTGAAGCATAACTCAAAAACTATACTCGACGAAATATGCTGTAATATTTAATTCGCATATTTGAAGCTTATAGATTTCTATTAAAAATTCGTAGATTAAAATTCTGTTTTATTTATTTATTTTTCCTAATACTATGTATTTAAATTATCTTTATTTCCAAAAAAAAAAAAAAAAAAAAAAAAAAAAAGTCAAAGTTTTTTTGTGGTAATGTTCATGTTGAGTGGATTAATTCCGTGCAGAATTGCATACTTTGACGTCGGAAATTCATTGTTGCACAGCGTAATTATACTGAGCATATTAACTGTTGAAGAAACTTTTTTCCGATTTAACACAATTAATTTGTCAATTGTATTCACAAATATTGTTAAAAGCATTTATTTCGTTTAAATGAAAATGGTGATTGAAGTTGGGTATCAATTTCTCAAATTAAAGAAAGGGTTTTTTTTTTTTTTTTTTTTTTTTTTTTTTTTTAATTAACAGTTTTCGCATGTTATAAGATTTTTAACTTCTTATTCACAATCTGCTAATACAGCAAAACCTGCAAAAACAAAATCTGTGCGTAACTGAGTTTTGCCTTAAACGAAAAAACTTTATGGGAAAAAAATTGTTATAAGAAGACCTGTTAAGACGGAAAACTGCCCAAAACTGATTATTTTTTATGGTCCCGACCGTTCCCGTTTTCAAAAGTTTTACTGTTTTTTAGAATTTTTAGCCTGTGCATGTTGGTAAAATTAATTTATATTTTCCTATTAAAAAAATACATATGTTTAATTTGCCATTCGAATAACATTAAGTATGCTAATGTAATCTAATTTCTATCTTATTTCATGCACCACTGAAAGGCTAGCCTATGGAACTTCCAATAAAGCTTTGATCTTTTTTTCCGCGGAAATAAGCTTTATTTCTTTCATGATTGCAATGTTTACAGGTAATAATTTTATATATCTGCTGGAAAATAACTAGAAAAATTATTTTCAAACATTGTATAGTTCCATTTGGTAATATTCCATTTTTTTTACGGATCAGAAACAAATACCAGATTATTAATCACACAAATAGCATACATATGTCTTACTTTCATGGCTAAGAACTTTTATAAACGTTTTATATTTCACTTTAGTTTATGTAGTGTGAGAAAAATGTTTTTAATGTATGATTTTGTCAATAGGTTTAAGGTCATTGGCCTAAATGAGATGCTATTCCTTTATAGTTTTGTCCCATTTAGGGTATATTTGGCATTTTATTAAATAAAGATATATTTTATTAAAGGTAAAAGATTGGAGACTGTGATTTAATACCAAAGGAGCTTTTTTTTGTGAAAATTGAATCATTATCGGTAATCTAAAAGCGCAATATTATGATTGTTGCATGTAGGTCATTTTGTCACATTTACAGTAGTTAAAACCTAAATCAGACGCCAAAATACCTAAATGTGACAATGCATTTTATGCCATCTTAAACTATTCATTTAATTGCTATTAATTTTTGAAATACTTATTAACAGTTGAAATACACAAAATTGAAAGTTGAAACACTTATTCATAACTTAATCTAATAAAAAATTAAATAATAAAATAAAATAATTTTGAGATACAAATTAATGAATGTATTGTAATTAATAATGAATACTTTCACACTCGCATTTTAAACATTTTTAACTTTGGTCATGTAAAAACAAGAAGTAACTAATGACCAATAAAATATAAATTGTACCAAAGCAATGTTTATTACTGAAAATTTGTAATTTTTTATAGCGCTGAAGAGCATTGGGATCGACAGATGATTCTGGAACAGCGCACCAATTAAATGGGAAAGAACAGATTTTTTAAAATTCATTTTAAATTTATGTATTTACAAATTACTCAAGAATTTTCAGAGCTTGAATCATTATAAGAGTATTGAATAATCTTGTGATCATATGCTTTTATTATTATCTTAAATATACGCCGCTATTACTACATCAGATTTCTGATTAAAAAAAATTAAGAGATGTATTTTTGTATTTTGATCATATGAAACACGTATTTAACTACCCAGACAAAGAGAAACACTAATGTATGATCATGTGGAAATTCCTAATTTATTAATTCAACGAAACTTAATCACAATTTCTGCTTTTAACATTTTTAAATACAATATATGAAAATATCACAAACTAATTTCAGTAAATCTCCCAAAAGCCTCTCCGCATTTAACGAATCTAGTTCGTCGCTAATAGATCTCTTTAAAAAAATCAGTCACCAAAATGCGTAGAATATTCTAGAAGATCTCTGATTTGAAAACGTGTTGCCTTTTCCCTGTTTCTGTTTAAGAAGATAAAACAGAAGTTTGAAACATTGACGTTAATGGGATTATTTGATTTCTAGAATTAAAAAAAGCGACACAGAGATCACTCTTTCGGTATTATTCGCCCCATTTAAGGAGTTATGGGGGAGATTGATATTGAACGATGGGAATTTCTTTTAACGAAATCGTTTTAAATGCAGTGAAATGTTACGCGTTCTGTTCCGGAAGTTTGGATGTTTCATTATATAGTATTTATATACAGGACAAAAAATTAACAAAAGATTAACAGCAACAGTAGTTACAACTGTTTAAATCTTTTTTTTCAATTCCACGAGACTGTTCACTTGAAACAAAAGAACCAAACAGTTGTAACTACTGTTGGTGTTAGCATGCTGAAACGCACATGGATGGAATTGGAATATAGACTTGATATTCTTCGTGCAACGAAAGGATCTCATATACAAGTATAATAAGGTAGTAGAAAAAAACTTTTTAAGTTACTCTATGTACTGTTGTAATTATTTTTGCTGTAGGCCTATTATTTTTTTGTAATTAATTTTTGAAGTTGTGCAGAGACTTTTGGGACACCCTGTACTATTCTTGCGTTAAGATTTTAGGTGCAAGAGCATTGTCATATTTATGGGTCGTGACATTGAGGCACAATAACCATATATTTCTAATGACGTATATAATTTTAATACATATTATATTTTTTCCGATTATTGAGAGTTATAATTTGTAATTGTTACGTACGGATGGTTCAGAGGATGGTTCAATAAGTTTAATTGAACAAATATTGAAACTGAGATATTAAAGATTTTAAAAAGTCAGTAAAAGACTATTTTACTGAAATATTAGTGTTATTGTTTGTATTCAAATGTTACTATTTTACTGTTATTTTACTGAAAAAAATGTTAATATTAAGATTGCAAAAAACTTTAATCGTAACTTTACATAAAAAAAAGATGATTTAAAGAAAAGTAAAATTATTTACAAAAAGTGTTCAATGAAACTTGTCTTTACTATCTCATGTGGCAAATGAAAGTTCTCTTTTTATGTACAAGCTTAGAATGCATAACTTATTTTTTGAAAAAACGTGACTTGCACTGACTAGCTTCTGAATATGAACCATTCCTATATCATTGCTTTAAAAAATAGTTTATCGATTTAAAGTTTGGCATGATTGATTGCTAAATTATAATAATTCGATGATTAGAATCGATTAATAATAATTGATCGAATTTAAAATTTATCAAGTGCATTTTCAATATTTTTGTGTCTGAGCTGATTGTGGAACTTAACTACTATGCTGTGTTTATTTATATTTTTAACAACCGAACATTTTATGAAGAACTTTATAAGTTTTAAAGTTAAATAACGTGCAATTTTGAAAAGTCGAAAACTTTTACTATACCCTTAAAAAGCTAGACATACATGAGACATTTTCAGCTCATAACTTTTACCTTGGTAAGAGTTTTCCAATAGTCTTTTTTCTTTAGTATTTTCCTGTTAGTATAGGCTATTAGCCATCAATCAAGTAATTTTATATCTAAATCAATTTATTTCTGGAGAAGTTCTTAAAGTAAAAACCAATAAATCAATATAAATAAGTAATCATAAAACTTTATTCGTAGAACTTTATCATGTTTCTTAAAAATTAGGATTTGGATAAACGTATTGATTGTAATGCTTATGAAAAGGCATATTTATGATTATGGATTATGACATGTTTATGATTAACTTTTAAAATAATCTATGTGGAACTTAACACTTTTTTTTAAATCAGAAACCATCCTTCGAGGATTTGTAATTGGTAAATGCATCCATAAATCAATGACATTTCCCTCCTTATTATTTTAAGTTGAAATACTTTAAATTAACAGAACCGTGATTATAAAGATCAGAATGGTGTTATTGATTTTTTTTAAATAGTTAGACGTTTATATGAGATTTTCAATTAAAACTTTCCCTCCAGAAAATTAAATATCCTTTTCTTCAACAGATGCCAATCAATATAAATTTTCGTCATATATCTATTTAACTGTTAAGAATATAGATGGCTATTGTGTGCGTCAGTGGTGGCAAACACGCGTGCACGCAGGCCAATTGCCATCACTTTTTTCAAATTGTAATTTTCGATTTGATTATTCTCGGAGTTTTTGTTATTAAAATAGTTGAAGAAATTCGGAATTAATAATAAATAAATAATAATATTATTTATATTATATATAAATAATATATAATAATAATAATTATAATAATAATAATAATAAATAATTCGGAAATAGTAGAAACATTTTACTTAGTTAACTTTAGCCACGCAGGTTTGCCACCCCTGACTTGCATAATACTCCGCCCGTGTTCTTAAATGTTAATAAACATATAAAATATTGTTTTTCTATAACTTTTTTTTAAAACAAATAAATTATAGCATTGCTGCCAAAACGTACGATTTTTGAGTACCACTGTTTCTAAATAGTGATCTTCGTCTTATTAAATTCGCAAATTTCTGTCATAACATAAAGCAAAAATTTCTATTCGGAAATAGTGATACTCACAAATCGGAAAGTTTGGCAGCTATGTTGTAGGTATTTGACTAAAACCTGAGTCGTTTTTAGCATTTATAAGCCTCCATAAAGTTTGGATAAATCTACAGGTAATAATGTATTATGAAAAAATACAGCACATTACTTATTACTTATCCATCATACGTAGTACAGGGTGAGTCTTGTAATCGTTTTGGAAAATAGAAAAAAAAAACCAAGAACGAAAAATCATGCATTACGCATAGATTATGAAACACTTTCCAACACAGCCAGAAAACTGTAACGAAACTTCAACGTTAAATAAGGTGAAAGAAGTTATGTAACTTACAGTTATAAAACAGTTTAGAAAACATATAACACATTGAAAAATACAGTTTTCGAAATTGCCTTCCAGTGTCAAAAAAGTAGTCGAATTATTTTGTGCAGCTCTGTACATGATCAATGGATGTGGATAAATAGTATGATAAAATTTAGTTCAGTTAGAATATTCACATTTAGCAATTTTCGGCAATCGATGGACATGCACTCGAAATCTTTTGTACACCCCTGTATGTCGTCTGAAGACTTTTGTACACACCACCTATTAAGGTAAAAGGCAACTTAAAACTCACTTGCAGCAATTACCAAACGTAAACGACAATGTATCTTTTTCGGGTAGCCCTGTATATGAATTTATTTATATTCCACAAACTTCTATTGGTCTACTAAATATAGTTCAGCAGGAAAATGCGTAAACACAATTAAAAACTACCCTTAAGTAATTCACTCCCATAGTCTGTAATACTTATGAATTCCCTTGTGTAGCCCTGTATATGATAAACCGAGTTTATAAACACACACGTACTGTGAAAAAAAAATTGTTAAACTTAAAAACGCAAACCAAAGTTGAAAATGCACATATCACACATAGACTGTAAATATCGCACATGTACTGTAACCATTATCTTTTGTGTGTCCCTGTAAATAAATGCAATGCACACAAGAGAGCAATTTATAGTGCACTTCAGTAATGCATATAATTTTCATTATGTTTGAAATAGTGAAATATCAATATATTACATTGCAGACGATTTTCCCCCATGTAGCGATGTGTAAAAGAATTCTTTTGTTTGACTCTGTAAATGAATAATAAATGCTTTGCAGCCCATATTCTAAAAAAAAAGCATGTTTCAATGCGCTTCATAATTATATATAAATTTCATTGTGTTTTAAATGACGTAGCGTCATCAAAATGAACTTGAAACAATTATTTACCATTGACCGTAATGTAACGGAAAACTTTTGACTGACCCTGTAAAAAAACTATAAGTGCTACACACTTCAGTTGAAATAGGGAACATTCTATAGATAACGACAATAACATATACAAATTTCAAAGCAATCCGAGCGTATTTACGTAAGTAGAGCACGCAGACAAAGCGAAGTCATAAACACTTTTCAACTAGGTTGGAAAGTGTTAATAAAAAAAGAAAACTGCCCAGTTAAACTGAGGGCATTGAGCTCACAGGCTATTCACATTAATTGTATATTATACTCTTATTTCAAAGAATTTGAAATAAGAGAAAAATAAAGAAATCAACAATATATTAAGGGGGGTTCATCCCCCGTTACCCCCCCCTCATAGTTAACTAATGAACCCCTTAAACTAATCAGGGAAGTCTCTAATTACAATGAATATATATACAAAATTTGAAGAAAATCGGATAATTCTGCATGAAAAACCCATTTATCTAAATTAAGGGGGGATTAGCCCCCCCCATCCCCCCACCCTTTATACTTAACCAATCAATCCCGAAAACTAATCAGGGAAGCGTCTTAGCCCAATGAACTTATAAACAAATTTTGAAGCAAATGGGATAATTCTGCATGAAAAACCCATTTATATAAATTAAGGGGGGATCAGCCCCCCCGTTCCCCCCTTTATACTTAACCAATCAATCCCGAAAACTAATCAGGGAAGCGCCTTAACACAGTGAACCTATAAACAAAATTTGAAGGAAAACGGAATAATTCTGCATGAAAAACCCATTTATATAAATTAACGGGGGATTAGCCCCCCCGTTCCTCCCCCCTTTATACTTAACCAATCAATCCCGAAAACTAATCAGGGAAGCGCCTTAACACAGTGAACCTATAAACAAAATTTGAAGGAAAACGGAATAATTCTGCATGAAAAACCCATTTATATAAATTAAGGGGGATTACCCCCCCCCCATCCCCCCCCCTTTATACTTAGCCAATCAATCCCGAAAACTAATCAGGGAAGCGTCTTAACCCAATGAACCTATAAACAAAATTTGAAGAAAATCGGATAATTCTGCATGAAAAACCCATTTATCTAAATTAAGGGGGGATTAGCCCCCCTCGTCCCCCCCCCTTTATACTTAACCAATCAATCCCGAAAACTAATCAGGGAAACGTCTTAACCCAATGAACCTATAAACAAATTTTGAAGCAAATGGGATAATTCTGCATGAAAAACCCATTTATATAAATTAAGGGGGGGGGGGATTATCCCCCCCGTTTCCCCCCTTTATACTTAACCAATCAATCCCGAAAACTAGTCAGGGAAGCGCCTTAACACAGTGAACCTATAAACAAATATTGAAGGAAAACGGAATAATTCTGCATGAAAAACCCATTTATAAATATTAAGGGGGGATCAGCCCCCCCCCGTTCCTCCCCCCTTTATACTTAACCAATCAATCCCGAAAACTAGTCAGGGAAGCGCCTTAACACAGTGAACCTATAAACAAATTTTGAAGGAAAACGGAATAATTCTGCATGAAAAACCCATTTATAAATATTAAGGGGGGGATTAGCCCCCCCCGTTCCCCCCCTTTATACTTAACCAATCAATCCCGAAAACTAATCAGGTAAGCGCCTTAACACAGTGAACCTATAAACAAAATGTGAAGGAAAACTGAATAATTCTGCATGCAAAACCCATTTATATAAATTAAGGGGGGATTAGCCCCCCCCCGTTCCCCCCCTTTATACTTAACCAATCAATCCCGAAGACTAATCAGGGAAGCGCCTTAACACAGTGAACCTATAAACAAAATTTGAAGGAAAACGGATATTTCTATGAAGAGTTATCGCGTTACGTACATACATACATACATACGTACGTACATACAGAACCGGCGGGCACATAAGCTCTCAGGCTTTGATAGCCTGTGAGCTAAAAAGCAATGCGAACCTAATTAAAAATAATAATAATAACCTATTGTTTTCATCGCAACTTGTTTTTGTGAAGTAATTTCTGGGATGTTAAATTTTCATTAAAACAAACAAGCCTTTAACCCAGCCATACTCAACCTTTTTTTCTCGCGGGCCGCAAACATATGTTTGCGAAGTTGGGCGGGCCGCAATATACTTTGTATAATAATATAAAAAAAAGGATGATTAAAATAATAAGATAACAAAAGCAGTCTAACAAAACAAAATAAAAAGTTAATATAATTAGTAGTTTTGAACGTTTGTCGTGGAAGGAATGTTACCAAAAAAATTTAACGCCACTATTTCAAAAAAAAAAAAAAAAATACTTCGGGGTAGGTTTCTATTGAAAATGATGTAGAAAAATACCGCGATGATTGTTGCTTAGAAATGGCAATGTAAAATTTTTTTTCTGCCATTTTTTTCCACGACAATCCGAATAAGCATTATTAGCGATATGATAAGTATAAAAACATAATAATATAACAATGCAGCATCGCCAAATTCTACAGAAAAAAAAAATATATACATTTTTTTTTTTTTTAAATAAATGATTCATTTTTGAATGCAAATACTTTTTATTTATTTTATAATGTAGAAATATATAGTGCAAATTTAATTAATTTGGTATTATGTCTCATTAGCGTTCACCACTATAGCACGATTAGAACTACATGGAAAAAAAAAAAAGAATTTTTGACTAAAGAAATGACATTTAAGATGTTTTAACATGATTTTAAAGTAGTAATTACAAATAACTGGCGGATTTTGTCTTCCCATGAAAATATATAAAGTAACAGCGAAGGAGCTAAAAAACTATTAAAGAGCATCTTAATTAATTTTATGATTAGGGATTGATGATTATGTGTCTCGGGCCGGACATGAAAGGTCGCCGGGCCACATGCGGCCCGCGGGCCGCAGGTTGAGTATGGCTGCTTAACCCATTTGCATCATTAGCGCATACAAGGGCATCCAACCCGGGCTTCCCAGGATTAGAAAGTAGGTGAAAACAATTATTTTTTCTATTGGAAACTCTAATAGATTTTTTACATTTAATTTTTTTTTTTTTTTTTTTAGATTGAACCCTAACAACACCAAAAAGCATTTTTATATGAAATATGTCGATTATATATTCAAATAAATTTTTGAAATTTATTAAAAGCGGTAATTTCGTATTGGCCTCGTGCCAGAAGTTAATAGCTGAAGAAATCGCTAAAAATTTCGTAATCCATAGCAGTTTTTTTTTAATACCAGCAGTTTTAAGCGCTTATTTCGATTACATGTCCGTTAAATTTGTGTTTTATTTATACTATTTTATTGATTGCTTAATGAAGTTTTAATTTTGTTATGGAATATTAGCTGGAAACACATGCTGAACTTTTCATAATGTTTAAAGTGCAAACGGATTAATGTTTTGTAATCGTCTGCAAGCGATAGAGATAATTAAAAAAAATCATGCTTGAAATTTAATTTAAATGCTATAATAAATGAGTAAATTACGATACAGTTTTCAAATAAATTTCATTTGAAAGTAGATTTTTTTTTTATATATAACGGTGTAAAAATTAAAAATGCGCGATGTTTAGAAATTAAAAAAATTGCAGTAGAAAAAATCGCAAAAGGGTCATTCCATGGTAACTTATGTTACATTTAGAAAAAATTTCTTTAATTTTCATAATATAACAGCAAACAATATTGAAAATGTAATGTTGATATGGTTTGTTAATTAAACCTATCCAAAGCGAAATTTGGATGAAAATTAACTACCTTTAGTGCTATTTTTTGAACACTGGCCATTATATTATGGTAACTTACGTTCTTTTTGTCAGAAACGTAAGTTACCATAGTAAATATAATTTTTAGCGTTCAAGAAATAGTACTAAATTTAAGTAATTTTTATCCAAATTTAGCTTTGTTAGGTTTAATTAACAAATCATATAAACATTACATTTTGAATATTTTTTAGTGTTATATTACTAAAATTACTGAAGTCAATTTTTCTAAATGTAACGTAAGTTACCATGGAATGACCCAATAGCTTTTTTAAAAGATTTAACTATGCTAATCTAGTAGACTATGCTAACCTAGTAGATTTTTAGTTATGCTTAAAAAACTTCCCGCATTGCAATTGACTTTGCAACGATTTAACATTATCTTGAGAGTTTTGTTGCGCGATAGTGTAGGCTCATACGATGCTATTTTAGTCGCACGAAGAAACCCGCAAGCTAACGTTAAACCTACGGAAGTGTTCTTTTAAAATATCTCGTTTGCATTTCGATAATTTTAAATTAAAAAAAAAATTGCATTGAATATCTGAGATCGATCTCTAGAAAGGCCCATTTATATATTTTTTATTTTGGTTGCAGATTTTTTTATGCGGCTACTTTTACTTTCGAAACCGGTTCCAAAAATGAAAGTATCCTAAGGAAAAAAAAAAAGAGAAAGAAAAAAAAAACTGCAACGAAAATAAAAAAGGAATGCGCATCTTTCACCTAATAAAGAAAAAAAATAATATTGTTTTCATCGCAACTTGCTTTTATGAAGTAATTTTTTTTAGCGGGCATTTTATATTTCGATACCGGTTCCGAAAATGAAAGTATCCTAAGGAGAAAAAAAAAACACTGCAACAAAAATAAAAAGAAGTAATGCGCATTTTTCACTTAATAAAGAAAAAAAATTAACCTAATTCTTTTCATCGCAACTTGCTTTTATGAAGTAATTTCCTGGGATGTTAAATTTTCATTAAAACAAACAAGCCTTTAACCTATTTGCATCATTAGCGTATATATGCGAGCTATTCAAGAATTTCTTTTATATTCAGAAATTCTGAAAGAATTGCGTTTACTTATTTTCAAATAATTTTTTTTTTTTTTGGATAATTCTGACGTGAATTGAACATTAAATAAACCCAATTACTTAGCCCTGAGAGGTTTAAAAAAACAAAAAAACAAAAAATGAACTAATATTTGAAACCAGGATAATTGTTATTTCTTAGAAATTTAAAATTAATTTCATATGGACAGTGAAAAAAATTTCAGTTCTGAAATGATTTTACCACGAAATCAAATTTGTTTTGCAATAATAATAATGAAAAAAAAAAACTGTACTGAAGTGCTTCCATATCTTTTCAGATCCCTTAAAATTAAGATAACATAGTTTGCGTCACAACTCTCCTGTAGGTTCTAACTTTTTCCACGAAATAATAGCTGAAGGTCATGATTTCAAAATATCAAGATATTGAAACCTAAGTGGTACTTTTCTTTTTTTTTTTCCTTTCTTTCTTTTATGAATGGCTGTACTTGAAAGGTCTCCTATTATAGATACTGGAAACGCATTACCCAAATAAATCATAAGTATTATTTGACTGAATACAGCTGCTTATTTCATTACATTGATAATGTTTTTTTTTTTTTTTTTTTTTTTTTTTTTTTTTTTAAATCTAGAACAGCAACAGTTTATGGAAATGCAATAGTACGGATTCAATAATATTGGGGCTCTAAACAAATGATGCATAAAAATTGCACAGCCATACTCTTGTAATATATAAGTAATAAATATGACTTTTTCAGTTTGTGAAATTAAAAAAAAAAAAAAGAAAGAAAACATTTCTTTACAAAACTTCATCTACATAATAGAGCTGGACCAAAGTTTTTCGTGGAATAAAGTGAAGTCTTTTTCATAAAATCTATTGAAATTAGCATTTAAAAGGCTTGTGGAAGTATTATTTTCCCTCCGGTGACGTGGAAAATGAGTCACTGTGACGTCACTATGAAGTTAATCACAGCTCTCTGAATGCTAGGTCTACGCGCTGACACTAAAATGGCGGCTGTCATAGGCGTATATATATATATATATATATATATATATATATATAATTTTTTTTTTGGTTGCTTTTGTACGGTCTCTTGCATTTCAATACCAGTATTTCTTGAAAGCATTGTTTGCCTTATTTAATCTCAGAAAAATATTTTAAGAAATTACTGGCAATAAGGTTTAAGGGATCGTAAACAAACGCTGAGAAAAACAAATCCGCCTAAGTCAGCCGCCATTTTTCTGTCAGTGCGTAGACGTAGTATTCAGAGGGCTGTCGCTGTCTATATATATCATTTTGTGATGAGGTGGCAGTGACTAAGAAATTGACATGCCAAGGCACAAGAACGTCCTATCCCGAGCTGCTGAGAAATGGCGAAATGACCTGAAACGTTCGACTCCCGTTTAACACCCTTGGGAGTTGAATATCTAAAATCGCTGAAATACCCATTTAAATATTTTTTAGTACATTTGTTATCGTTAATTTCACGCTCCTACCTACTACCTCTACTGAGAAATGGCAAAATGACTAAAACATTCGACTCCCATTTATCCCCCCCCCCCCTAACTGGTTGAATTTCTAGCTGAAATACGTGTTTAACTATTTTCTTAGTAGATCTTTTATCCTGAATTTCACGCATTTACTTAAAACTGCTGCTATGATTCGTCATAGGCCGAAATGACCTAAAACTTTCGACATCCAAATTAAACACCCTTATTGGTTGAATTTCTAAAATCGCTGAGAACTCTTCTAATAGGGGCTTTCTCTGCCAGATATAAATCGGCGTCTGGCAGTAATTTAGCAACGGAATTTTGTTCTGGCAAATTAATTATGGCTTATGTGATAGCCAAAGTATAACATAATAAAATTTCAGCTTTGCTAAAATGACGTGAATTTGACATTTCATTTTACCTATAAATCAGGGTCTGGCACCGTTTTAGCAACGTTGAAACGGTCTGGCAATAATAGCTTAGTATAACGAATAGTTAGCAGAAACAAGTGCTATAAACAAAATTCATGCTAAAATGACGTAATTTTGTCACTTTTTTCACCTGCATTGCCCCTCCCCCCACAGGTAAATGCAACGTCTCCCGCCAGCCAGACCGGCCGCATGCGTATTACACAATAAAAAGGGAGAATATATAGAAAAATGAGCCTTGCTAAAATCAGGTGACAACGTTGCTAGCTTTTAGAGTAAAAGATCAAATACACTGTTGTGTGTCTTTTATTATTCTGTGGTCGATCGCTAGACGATGGTTTCGCGGCCTTTAAAACATCTGTCTTGCCTTAACCTGTTAACCGGCGAATAAACTTTTGTTCAACTCCTTTCACAATGGGGACTTTTTTTCTTCATAGTGATAAGTAATATCATCAGGGCCTGATTACCAACGGGGCATATTTCCACCAGTAAAAAAAAAAAAAAATTTTTTTTCTTTATTCATGGCAGTAATTTTGCATGAATAGGGCATTTTAATAAGACGAAAATTTCTATTAAATTTTATTGGTGGAAGTGTGCCCCGTCGGTAATTAGGCCGTAATGCGTTCAAAATATTACGGCAAATTTCCATGACTAAAAATGTCGTAATTCCCATTGTATTAGTAGCTCATGTATGACGAAATATTTCGTCATACCCAGTTGAACAGGTTAAGGGCACCATTTTCCCGATCAGTTTACAATAATTTAAGTTTAAATAAATTGTACAGTTTCTTTTTTGTATATTGTAACAATAATATTATTGATATTTAGAGTATATCAAATAAATCATTGTTTAAATTTTTAGAGTATATAAAAATCATTTTAAAGGGCAATAAATAATGCAAGACCTTGAGAAAAAAAGTAAAATTTGTATCACATGTAATAAATGAAAAAAGGTTACCGAGATGGAAAGAAAATATTTTCTTTGTCAATCTTTCATTTTTTTATATTAATTTAATGTAGAATAAAACAGCTTGTAAAATAACAATATTTTTAAAAAGGAAATTTTTGGTTAACTAAAAACGAAGACATGAATAATTATTTATGTCATGCGTTTTGCATATATTTTGTATATTTCACTTTATATTCGGAAAATGTTAAATACATTTAAAAAGTACAGAACAAATATAGCAAAATTTATATTTAAATTTATATAGCAAAATTTATATTTGAAGAGGTTCTTAAACTACTTTTTTTTTATACCGCTAACCAGGCCCCTACCTGCCCGGCATGAATGCCTAGCTTAACGGGTTAGTACCTGGGTGCGGGGCGGAAATCGCCTGATCACAGCATGGCTGTGATCCACCTGACTATTGATTTGTTTACATCGCTGCTGTGCTTGCTCTCTTGTGATTTGCTACCGTTATCTTTGTTTGCCGGTTCAAGGTTTCTGTTTAACTTTGTTGAATTGACAGATTTAATAGGTCTCGTAATTTAGAACCTTGATCAGGTGACGAGACCCTCACCTGACCAGGCACCCCCAGAGGTATTATTCACAGGTAACTTGGAGGGCTTTGCACCCACGACGGATTTTACATGCACCAGGTGCCATTAGCGTACATAGATTTACATATTTACCATGTCTGTTGGCTTGTCACGATCATGGTGGGTTGTCGCTGTAGTGTTTATCGCCTCTTTTATGGGCTGATTTCACTTCTTGTTGTATTTGTCTCTGTCAAGGCTTTTTGGCGTTTTTATATGCTCACCCCTGTTGTGGTGAGTGTTGTGGGTTGTTTTTTGTCTCTTTCTTGATATATTTTTACCTCTAGCTTGTGCTAGAGCTGGTTTTCACATTTTGAATCTTGTTCTTGTTTCGAGAGTTTCACTGGTTATTATGTCAGTATCATGGGTTTTTTCACGTTGTAACTTTTGTTACTGGTGGTTGTCACATTGTAACTTTTGTTACTGGTGGTTGTCACATTGTAACTTTTGTTACTGGTGGTTGTCACGTTCTTAAACTACTTAAACACTAATAGAAAAAGTCTTCACAAAGAGACAGCGTCTCTTTGTGACACCCCTCCTCCACACACACACACACAAATCTTTGCTCACCCCCATCTGTATATTATTTTCTACTGTTTCCAGTGTTAAGGGTAATTTACAATTAATAAAACTAGGGGATCCATCTCGGGCTCCTCGGGTTATAGATTATAGATAATATTTTTTTAACTCTAGTAGATTTTATATATTTAATACATTTTTTTTAGATCGTCCACTAACAACACTAAAAAGCATTTTCATATGAAAAATATCAGTCATACATTCAAATGAAGTTTTGAAATTCGATAGCGATACTTTCGTATTAGTCGCATGTTAGAAGTTAATAGTCGAAGATATCCCCAAAGATTTCGCTACCTACATTATTATTTTTTATTCTAATAGTTTTAGTGGTTTAAGCGCGTAGTTTGATTACATGTCTGTTAAATTTATGTTTAAAAAAATATGAATTTCTATTTTTTGGATGAAATTTTCATTTTCGTTGCTGAATATTAGTCGGAAACAAACACTAAATTATGAGCGGGCGATTATTATAACAATTTTTAAAACAATTAGTATATATATTGTTTGAAATGGAAACGTTTTAATCTGTTGTAATCGGCCGGCCTGCAGGCAATTGATAGATTTAAAAAAAATCATGCTTGAAAATTATTTCTAAAACCATAAAGAACAATAAATTGAGGCACAGTTTTGAAACAAATTGCGTATGAAAGAACATTTTGTTTCTTACTCGAAGGTTAAAAATTGAAATTGTGCAATGTTTAAGTAAAAAAAAAAAAATCTCAGTAAAAGCGAAATGTATTATTCAGGTGTTGCCACCGTCAATATCACATCATTGTTATTCTTGGATATATTTTCGTTGGATAATATAGATTGTTGCTCTGTTTAACAAAAGTTGTTAATTTCAAATATGTAAATAAAAACACATGAAAATCTTCCGTTAAAAAAAAAATGTTCATGGAGTACATGCAGAATTATGTTTTGTATTATAATTTGTAATTGCATATTGATCGAAATTTATCTATTTATAAAGAGTTTTCCTGTAAGTCGATAAATACATTAATGAATATAGGTTAATTTTCAAGGGACCCAAAACATCAGTCAGAATCATACCCTCGAAGTGCATTAAGACAGTTTTGATTAATATATTTCTCATCATTTTCAAATATTTTTAAAATTTGCAATTTATTCAAAATGTGACGTCAAAACGTGGTGTTATTTTTATCACACATGTGACGTGACGTACGTGACTTTCAGTAACGTCACTGTGACATAAAAAAATTAAAAAAATGGCAGAAACATATTTTTCACTTTGAATAACATATTTTGTAGTGTTCTTGTAATTTTTTTTTAGGTTTCTGTGCAATTCACATGTTAGTCACAATGTGATGTCAGTGAGTGGTGGTATTTTGTTCACAGATGTGACGTGAAGTACGTGACTAACAGTGACGTCATTGTGACAATGTTTTCTATACGTGTAATTTAGTACATTTATTAATATTAGATAAACGGGGAAAATAGAGAATATATAATGAATTCTTTTATGACCAAAAAGTATATTTTTTACTTGTAACAGTAACTTTATTGTAATTTGGTGTTGCACATACTTCTGAAAACATTTTATGAAATATTACATCTGTAATTTTACAATTACATATTCAGATGCTTTAAAACTGGTATCTTGCAATTTACTTTTCGAGTAATACATTTAAAGTTTACATCAAGTTTATTATAATTTTAAATTACTGATGTGAGACATGAAAAAATTATATCATATATATTATAATACGAGCAAATGTTGTGTGTGTGAGTATGCGGTTATGCAAATTTTATCTAAAAAACGGCTCTAACGATTTTGAATAAATTTTGTATCCTACCGTTTTGGGGTACGAGAAGATGATTGGACTGGATCACATGTTCGAGAAAATTTGAATAGTGGGTCATTTTGGGTCACTACGGTCAGGATCAAGCTAATTTTATCTTAGAATGGCTCAAACGATTTTGACTAAATTTGGTAATCTACCATTTTAGATTACGAGAAGATTATTGGGTTAAGCCAAGTGTTCGAGAAAATCCAATTAGGGGTCATTTTTGGGTCTCTACGGGTCAAGCTAATTTTATCTAAAAAAGGGGGTTCTAACGATTTTGACTAAATTTTGTATCCCACCATTTTGGGGTACGAGAAGAACCCCAAGTCTGCGTCACATGTTACAGAAAATTCAATTAGGGGGTCATTTTTGGTCACTACGGGTCAGGGTCAAACTAAGTTTATTTAAAAAACGGCTCAAATGATTTTGACAAAATTTTGTATTCTACCATTTTGTATTACGAGAAGACCACTGGGATAAGACATTTTTGAGAAAATTAGAATAGTGGGTCATTTTTGGGTCACTACGGGTCAAGCTAATTATCTAAAACACGGATCTAACGATTTTGACTATTTTTTGTATCCTACCATTTTGGATTACGAGAAAACCATTGTGCTAAATCACATGTTCGAGAAAATTCGATTAGTGGGCCATTTTTGGGTCACTACTGGTCAAGCTAATTTTCTAAAAACCGGCTCTAATGATTTTGACTAAATTTTGTATCCTACCATTTTGACAAAGAAAATTCCTTTTGGTTAAGTCACATGTTCGAGAAAATTCAATTAGTGGGCCATTTTGGGTCATTACGGGTCAGGGTCAAGCAGGGTCGGACTGGGCCAGAGGAAAGGGCGCAGACCTTGGATTTTCAGAGGGCGCAAAAATTTTAACGAACTTAAAATGAATTTTACTTACTTGCGTTGTGTCTGACTTGACAAAGTTTAACACATTCGCATAGCACCAAGTAAGAAAAGGACTTAATATTATATTCCTGAGTTTAGACAGACACTTCGCTATATTCTCCGTGCATGTTTGAAGTTTCATTAAATCTACACAATGCTACACAATTTTTCAAACTATCTATATTATAAAGGACAAACGTGTCCGTGCATAACGCTAATGTCATTTTGCGAATGGAAACACTTCACGATGAAATTTCGGTTTTGCGATTTTTGTACTTCAATTGTTTATATTTCTAAATATCTCACATTTTCAATTTTTACACCATTTATATAGAGACAAAATCTACTCCCAAATACAATTTGTTTGAAAACTGTATCGCAATTTACTCATTCATTATGGCATTTAAGTTAAATTTCAAGCATAATTTAAAAAAAATCTAATATCTACCGCTTGCAGACGATTACAAAATATTAATCCGTTTACACTTTAAACAAAGTAAAAAGTTTAGTATTTGTTTCTAGCTAATATTCAAAACGAAATTAAAACTTCATTAATCAATAAATAAAATAGTATATAAATAAAAAACAAATTTAACAGACATGGGATTGAAATAAGCACTTAAAAGCGTTGAAATCATCAGAATAATAATAAAAAAACTCCAGTAGATAACAAAATTTTTAGCGATTTCTTCGGCTATTAGCTTCTCTCACGAAGCCAATATGACACTTCCGCTTGAACATATAATTGATATATTTCATATAAAAATGCTCTTTGGTGCTGTTAGAGGGCAATCTAAAAAAAATTATTAAATGTAAAAAAAAACTATTAGAGTTTTTAATTAAAAAGAAATAAATGATTTTCATCCATATTCTCTATCCCGGGAAGCCCGGGTTGGATGACCTAGTATCATGTAATATTAAAAAACTCTAGAAAGTTAAATACAGATTACCTTGTATGCTACTTTATTCTTTTGCCAATAGATACCTTAGAACAGTCATGGTATAAAAGTGATCACTCCTTACTAATTATCGGCAAATAAGGTATAAAAAAATACATAGGTACCAATTTATGGGAAAAATGTCTACTATCAAATTATATTTGAAAATTTTGTTTCGGAGATTGTCTACATATTAAACAAGTGGGTAAGTGTGATCGAAGATCGCACAAAGGGTTTCGTTTAATATTCCTTTCAAAACACTCTATCCTTTCTTTAATAAATACAAATAAATATAATTTAGCAACAACAACAACAAAAAAAAGTCATGTTTTTTATAAAGTAAAAATTTACAGGTCTATTTTTCCGTTTCTTCGAAAATCTAAACCAACCGGATAGCGGGCGAAACCCGCTAGTATATTCTGTCATAATATTATCCGTCTTACGGACTAAATGCGATATTTAAAAAATATATAATTTAAAAATTAAACATGTTGGACGCTTTCAAAATGTTAAAATATGCGAATATTTCTATAATCGGGTTTTTATCATGATTCAATACATTCCTCAAACTCATATATTTACTATTCTCTATTATTATTCACTAGGTAATCGAACCCGGGTTTCCCGGGTTACAGAACATACGCGAAAACCATTTTTTCTAATTCTAATAGATTTTTTCATATTGAATATATATATATATATATATATATTTAAATTGATTCATTAATAACGTAAAAAAGAATTTTTATAAGAAAAATATCAATAATATATTCAAATAAAATTTCGAAATTGAATAAAGCGATACTTTTGTATTAACAGCATGCCAGGACTTAACGGCCAAAGGAATCGTCCGAGATTTCGCTGCTTACTGCAGATTTTTTATTCTGAAAATTTCAACTGCTTAAGCGCGTAGTTCGAAAACATGTCTGTTAAATTTGCATTTTATTTATATTATATTATTACATTTATATTTTGGATAAAGTTTTAAATTCATTCTGTAATTTTAGTCGGGATTAAATGCGGAACTATTTATATTGTTTTAAATGCAAACGAATTAATCTTTCACAATCGGACTGCAAGTGATAGAGATAGATTTAAAATTAATTCATACTTGGAAATTATTCTAAAAATCATAAAATAGCAAATTCAAATACACTTTTCAAAGAAATTGCATTTTTTTCCTCTATTCGGCGGTGTAGAAATTGAAATTGTGCGATGTTTAGAAGTTTAAAAAGATACAGTGAAAGCGAAATTTATTAGTCAGTTCGTTACTACCATAAAAATGACTTCAGCAATAATCAGACATGTGTTGGTTTATAATATAAATTATTATTATCACTAAACCCTTTTCTTGACAACATCATTTATGTGTAACTCTCCCTTGACATGGACCCGATTAAGTAAGATTATCCTCAAAATTTAATAAAAATATTTTATTCTATATGTTTGAATCAAGACAAAATTTGTCTAAAGTCGCCAGCAAATGCAACTGCTATTCCAACAAATAGCGAATCATTGGTTTTTTTTATGTCTTTAAGTGTACGGTCTACACATTCAAATCCTAATTTACTCGTCAAGGTTGCTTCATCCCAGACTATTAACTTTGTTTCTCTTATTAATTCAGTAATTATTTTTAAAACTGCATTAAGTAAAAATGTTTTGCCAGTCTTGGCGCGTTAATAAAATAAACTTTAACATTTTCATTTAAAACAGCAAGTGAAACTTCATCATAAATTAATTTTTGAACGTGATAATCCTGGCGCAAACGATAAATAGCCAAATTTTGTTTTGAGCCACAATTTTTACACTGAAAAATATTTTATGCATCACAAACATTCCTTTGATTTTTAAATTAAATTAGTTTGATTTATAAAATTATCACTCATCAAAACGTTTATTATTATTATTATTATTATTTTGTATTTTATATAAAATCAGTAAAAGTTTTTCCTTTTTACTTTTCAAGGTGTATGTATTAATTTCTGACTAATAATAGTCATTTCAATTCTTTAATCAACGATAATATGTGGTCGCCAAGAGGGAAAAAAATTACCAATGGCAACCATTAAACTCGAAAAAAAGTGAAAAATACCATTTTTTTTTATTTTAAAAGCCATAATAAATCAACCAATTAATATACAGTTTGCAAACAAATTGCATTTCAAAATAGATTTTTTTTCCTATATAACGGTGTTAAAATTAAAAATGAGAGATGTTTAGAAATTAAAAAAATTGCAATAGTAAAAATCGCAAAACCGAAATTCCATCGTCAGCGTTACACACGGACACGTTTGTCCTTTATAATATAGATATTGATACTCGCTTTGTATTATTTTCAAACATTTGAAAAATTCGTTAAACTTCCAATAGGACGTCAGATTTTCTTTTTAATTTTCTAATGACGTGATATTAATCTGCTTTGTGTACATCCACATACTCATACTTCTTGTATTATCGAGAAATCTTAGACATTTTCTGTTTTATTTACCACTATGACGTCAATCAATTTTATTTCATATTTATCTTTTTTTCAATTGGTGAAACTTTTTATTTCATTTTATTTTTCACGTGAAAATCGTCTGATAGAAAATTAATTATTGTAGAAAGAATTTCATTGTGGATTTTAAATTTTTGGCATCTGCTATAACGAAAAATTATTAAATTTAACAGAAAAAGGCTATTAGAATTTTGGTTTTTTATCTCTATTTATTAAAATAATACGAATTTTTCAAATTTTAATATTTTCAGCTCTTTACAGCTGATATTCTGATTTATACACAAAGTTTCAACTCTGTAAGTTACATAGTTTTCGAGAATGGCGCTGTGACAGACAGACAACGCAGCGGGAGTAATAGGGTTTCGTGAGATGAACGAAACCCTAAAAATGCACAAACGTTGATTTTTCAAATTGTAACACCTATGTTTGAATTCCCTGGATCAAGATAGCCTGGGAATACACTTATCTTAATTCTTCATAGAGTTATAAAAGAAAATGTGTTAGAGATTTATCTAAAAATTTCACAAAATAAAATTTAAATCTTTCAAGAAAAAGTAGTGAACATTCATTTAGTCAGCAGTAAAATTATACAGGAACTTTAAATTTATAATAAACTTTCTTTATATAAAAGTAAATACACTGCAAAATGTTTCTGGTAAGTGTCTACGTGTTATTTTCTGTAGATTCTTTGAAAACAAAAAGCGATCCCCATAGACTGTAGGAAGGTTCTCTGCATCTCGAAAACTAATTCTTCAAATGAGCTGTACACTTACACACAGTTCTTTTATACAAAAATTAATGAAGGTGATAATTCATAATTTTTTAATATGCATTTATTAATAATTTTCATA
Source organism: Maratus michaelseni (assembly GCA_963931845.1). Classification (NCBI taxonomy): domain Eukaryota; kingdom Metazoa; phylum Arthropoda; class Arachnida; order Araneae; family Salticidae; genus Maratus; species Maratus michaelseni. The sequence goes on from OZ007599.1 coordinate 132,113,392, forward strand.
ATTAAAAATATGTCTTTGGATACATAAGAAAACCTGGAATATGTTTGGTCTATTAAGTGTATTTCATTAAAAAAATTAATAAAAATTCAATCGGATGATTTTTATAAGTTTGTCAAATGGATTTAACATTAGCATCCCCAAACTTTAAACTCTTCTAGCTCTATGAAAATTTAACATAAAGTATTTAAACTATACCTTTTCGCGGGCTGTCTTGATCCAAGGAACTCAAATAGGGTCTCAAAAATAGGTGTTATTATTTGAAAATTTAAAGTTGGTGTAATTTTTAATATGTAGACGACGACTCCTGTAAGATACTTAATCCATAGCTTCAATCAGTAGACATTATTTCCAATTGTATTAGTACCCATAGATTTTTTACAATTAAACTCTCCTTTTTATACAATTCTTTTTTCACTCAAGCAACACAGAATTTTTGGATACCATTAGTCCATTATTTTCTAGCTTCCTTTGCCAACGATTGAGTTTGGCTGCTTCCAAAAGCTGAGCAAACGATTAGCTGATCGCCGGTCTAAAGATATGAGTTCCCCTTTGACCAACAGTTATGTTTGCTGGCAAAACTGCTCTAATAATAATATTAAAATATGCAAATAATTGATCCTATTTTAATTAGAAACTTGAACTAATTTGTTGATTTAGGCAAAAATTAATTATGCTTCTAGAAATACCTATTAATATTGTTTCTAATTTGGTGTCAGAAATGTTTCTTCCTTTTGCATTTGTATTTAAACAAATATCTCTAAAACTATTATGCAAATAAATTTTACTTTATGACTACTAAAATGCAAGAATATCAGTGCTAAGAGCTCCAACCTCTATTTAAAAAATATATATTTATTTGACATAATATAAATTAGTTATCAAGTCAGTTATAAACATGGTATATATTCAATTTCTGATATAATGTGACAGCAAATGCTGTTTATTTACTACAGCTTTTTTTTTTTTACTAAAGTAGCATTTTTAAATGTGGTCTCTGACGGTGTCTGCCTCATTACACATGCAAAATAAAGATTCAGTATGCAAAATTCGTTCAAAAAATATTTATATCGAGAACAAAAATGTACTTTCAATATAGAAATAGAAATTTCGAAATTAAAATTCATGCTTGATTTTTCTTTTGAAAAAGTACCACATATTATAGCAGTATTTGAATGTCCAAATATATATTTGAATGGGGAAATAACACTTGCTTGTGAAAATATTACTCTTATAGCATTTGGGATAAGGAGAGGCAGGAAGAGGTAGAAGCATTTTGTATGCTTAAAAATTACTTTATGCATCCTAAAAATGCTGAATTGATATCGCACTATAAAAAGGCTTCTATTGAAAAATGACATAAAAAAAGTAACGATTAGTAGCCTTAAATCGCTAAAATAATTGAGTAAATTTACTTTTCTCAGCACATTCTTCCCAAGATTTGCAAATTTCTTATCATACTTAGAAATCAAGGGAAATTAAGTTTCCATAATTGAAAGAAATCCTCCGGGGATTGTAATCTTGCAAGCGACAGGATTTTGCTACCAGCGTTTTATAATTCAAAAAACTTACAAAAGTTTCTGAATAGTAATCATCGCTTTATTTAATGATCGATTTTTCCGTGATTAAATAAAACAATTTTTTTTAATTTAAAATACATACCAGAATTTCCGATAGTTATTTAATTGTGGAAAGGCTGTCATTAAATAAAGCTAACCGAAAATTTTGGTAGGTATTTTGAATGAAAAAAAGCTGACCGCACGATAAAGTTATGTTTTCCAGTCAACAACAAAATCCACACAAAACATTTTTGCGTTCTAATATTTATCTCTTTCTTTTATAAAGTTGTTTTTCGAAAAGCATGGTTTCAATTATAGGTCCATTCAGGGACGGCTTTAAAAGGGCGCAAGGACACTTGGCTGCTACAATGGAGCGTACACAAAATATTTTATCTGAGATTAAGACCTAAAAAATACCATCCTAAGAACCGATGAAAAAAATCTCTCTCAGGGCGCGGGAGTAGCACATGGGCACGAGCTTTAGTAGCCACGGTACGCCAGGGCTATTAAAACTTTCACTAGGTGCCCGTTTTCTATCCTCAATTGTATGCAAACACGTCCGCTTTGGTTTCTGATTCTGAAAATTCCTTCAATGTTCAATTTCTTTATGATAATAAAAATCCCTCTCTTTTACTATCTGTCTATTAGTTGATGACTATCCCTAGGTAAATTTTCGAAATTTATTACACTAATAAGAATATATGTGTGTGGAAAAATATTGGGGCAGCTTAGGGGCGCGAAATTTTCCCTGGCTGAGGGCGCACCGGCCCTCAGGCCGATGGGCCGGTGAGCCAGTCCGAGCCTGGGGTCAAGTAAGTTTGATCTAAAATAGGGCTTTAATGATTTTGAAAAAAAAATTGTATACTACCGTTTTGGATTGCGAGAATAACATTGTGTTAAGTTGAACATTCGATTAGTGTGTCATTTTTGGTCACTAGAGGTCAATGCATTTCAATGTGAATAAAGATTGAAACAGTTATTAAGTTTTTGAACAGTTGGCAGTAAACGAAGTCGCAAAGTTGGCAACATTTCGCCAATTATCACCAAATTTAGCGAAATGGTTGCAACAATGGCGAGAAAATAGACTTTGAAGATTACCAATGCCAAAACACATGCTTGGCACCAAATGAAAGAATGTCGCCAAGTTTGCGACTTTTCGCCAAATGTCGCCAACATTTCAAGATTACTTGATTCAACCAATCAGTCCATTGCCATTTTTGCAAGGAATGCTGTACTTTGCTTTCTGACATATAAAAAGACGTTCAGTCTGAAAAGTCCTGCTATCAAAAGAAAGTGTGCAGCGAACTAAAAATGTAGTTTGGAAGGATGCTCCTTCGTTGTAAATATGTAAGTAATGTAAAATTTAAAAATATGTACATAGTTTTAAGATTGATTGTTTCTGTAAATAATACGGTTATAAAATGAAATGCTTTATTAGCAATAATACAGCGAGAATTTATTGTTATATCGAGTTGAACACAAAGCTGATTTTAACCGAGCGTAGTCCGGTCTTCCCCGCTGGTATAAATAAAAACAGAAAAATGTTCGAAGATCAAGGAAAACATTAAAACATAAGCATCGCTGACATTTATAATAGACTATTTAAAATCATTCGATTATAAGATTATTATTATTCGAATGCAAATTATTCAATTATCAGAATAACTCGGTTTTGTTCATCACTAGATTCACGATAATATGAGGTCGGATAAGAATAGACATAGGTTGACTGGAATCATCGAGAAACAATTGACTTACTCGAAGATAATTCGAGATACTCAAGCAATTGAGAAAATCGATTAAAACATCTCGGCAGCGCCCAACACTAATGTAAGAAGTTATGTTCATTTTATTACTATAGATTTAATTGCATCTCTTTTTTTTAATAACATAAGAGTGCAGTAAAAGATCGGAAAATTAAAGGGTTAAACTATTTTTTTTTCTTATTTGAATAAGATCTCCGATCGAACCCGGGATGAAATGTGCTAATGTTGATGCATACGACTACAAGGTGTCCTTAAATGGCGAAACTATTTTAAAAAAATGGGACAATAAGTAAAGACAGTGACAGCTTTTACAGCTGTTCTATCAGGAGATTAATCTGTGAAGTCGTCAGGCATTTATTTCGTGAGTAAATGTTGATCCATCTTTTAAATTAGAGAGTTTAAATGAGACAGAATTACCAGTCGGAGACTTTTCGTACTAAAACAAGGAAGCATAGTAAAAAAATTCTGGACTTCATTCACACTTATCTCCTGCAAGAATTACTTTAAGATTTAACTATAACAATATCTGTCTTCGTTCCCGGATTCCTTAGAGAGCGGTTACCCTTTATTATACACTATTTCTATTTATACTCTGCAGTGAATAAACTTTCGTATTCATTGTATTCTCAGTATATTGCGATTGTTTAAAATCCAGCAGCTTACTACCAATATAAAATGTTTTCCAAATCGTAGGTATAGACATTTTTTTTACTTAGTTTTCGTAACAACATAGAAATTTCGCAGATGCCAAACATTTTACGACCAAGAAACTTACTTTAAATAAACAAAAAAAATTTTAGATGAATATCAAATCTCCCAAAGAAACATTTATCCCATCCAAATCACTCCCCATACAACAACATTACATATTTGAGACATCAACTGGCATCATTCAAATTTATTCTTAATTTTAAAAGTCCCCATTTACCTTATGCGAAACTGAGATAATCCTGCTGGCTTATCTAAGGAACATACCATACCTTAAACGTGAAAATTTACTTAGTTACAATATCGTGACCGTGACATATCAAACCCGAAACGCAAATGATAATGTTGGACGAGATCGTTAACCTTTCAAACAATATCTGTCTTCGTTCCCGGATTCCTTAGAGAGCGGTTACCCTTTATTATACACTATTTCTATTTCTATTTATACTCTGCAGTGAATAAACTTTTCGTATTCATTGTATTCTCAGAGTATTTTCATACGATATGCTTTCGCTGTGAATGATTCTTTGACAGTTTTGAAAGCTTCTAATGATTCTTGACGTTATTAATCCAGATGCCAAATATTTAAAACGGGTACTCAATATGCGAAATTATTTAAAGAAAAATGGATGGAAGTGGTATTTTCAGAAAGAAAAAAATATTATTTTATCGAAAATAGAATATACTGTAGCAGACTTGGCAAAGTTTTTTGGAAGAAACATACAGGGTATTCTAAAATGGATTTAACGTTTTTAGAATTCAATACGAAGTAAACGATGACAATTATTGAAGATATTCTTGCTGTAGATCAGAGTTGGGCAAATTTGTAATTGCAATTTTCTGCAATATAATTACGATTTAATTTTTATGCAATTAATTATAGTTACAATTACATGCCGTAAAATTTTTTTGCAGTACGGTAGCCGGAACCAACCCCCAGCCCATTATTTGACGAAATTTCTGTGATTGAATGAGCAAAACTATAATAAATTACATACAATTAAATTGTAGTTACATTTCAGATAGTTGAAATTATGAATTTCCCCAACTCTGCTGTAGATTAAGCATGAATTCGGGGTTTTCAACTACGCTTTCTTGTTTTAGTTCAAAATATCACCAATAGATGCTAATGCTTCTTCATTCCTCTCCATTTTTAATTTTTGCATTTCGAAGTCTTGAAATACCCATTTGCTATATCAATATTTTGGTTAATTCGATTTGCTTTAAATTCATTTTTTTCATGCCACAGATTTAAATATCTTTATATTTTAAAATAATGACAATTTTAGAATTTTTTTTAAACATATTATATTATGAGTTAGAGTTCGGCTTGGAAAAAAAAAATTACAACCGCTTTTATACACAGACCATTTACACACACACACAAAAATCACAACAAAGTTGTCAAACTCGAATAGGAATATTGTTTTCTTTCCGAATGTGAGTGCAATTTTTCAAATAGGAGTTGTCAACATATTAAAAATTGTACCAACTTTCATTTTTCAAATGGTAACACCCACTTTTGACACTCTATTTGTGTTCCTTGGATAAAAGTAGCACTGGAATGTGTATAGTTTATGCATATTTTCTTAATTTTCATAGAGTTATAAATGATCCTCTCATACTTTTTATAAGTTTAGAAAAATAAAATTAAGATCTTGCAGAGAAAAGTACCGAGGACATTCATTTAGAAACCAGAAAAATTCTATAGATATTCTTAATATAAAATAAACTAAATTTTTATAAAAGATAATTTCTATTTGTTGATGAAACTTATAAAAGGTGGTATACTTTTTTTTTAAACGGGCTGTACGTATAAATACAGTTTCCTTTTAATTCTGGAATAAGAATTAAAATTTTAAAGCTACATATTCAGTAAATAAGAAGTAAACTAAATTTTCATTTTTCCTCCAATGTCACTCAATCAAGCATTTCAACGTTCTTTCACACTTTAATTACGAAATTAATCCGAGTTAAATACAGATTCCTCTTAATTCTGGAATAAGAATTAAAATTTTAAAGCTACATATTCTGTAAATAAGAAAAAAACTAAAATTTCATTTTCCCTCCAATGTCACTCAATCAAGCCTTTTAAATATATATGCAACATTCTTTCACACTTTAGTTACGAAATTAATCCGAATTAAACACAGTTTACTCCTAATTCTGGAATAAGAATTAAAATTTTAAAGCTACATATTCAGTAAATAAGAAGAAAACTAAATTTTCATTTTTCCTCCAATGTCACTCAATCAAACCTTTTAAACATATGTAACATTCTTACACACTTTAATTACGAAATTAATCCGAATTAAATACAGCTTTCTCTTAAAATTTTAAAGCTACATATTCAGTAAATAAGAATATTAAAAAAAAATTCATTTTTCCTCCAATGTCACTCAATCAAGCATTTTAAATATATGCAACATTCTTTCACACTTTAATTACGAAATTAATCCGAATTAAATACAGTTTTCTCTTAATTCTGTAATAAGAATTAAAACTTTACAGCTACATATTCAGTAAATAAGAAGAAAACTAAATTTTCATTTTCCCTCCAGTGTCAATCAATCAAGCCTTTTAAATATATGTGCAGCATTCTTTAACACTTTAATTACGAAATTTCCATCAACCTCAGTATATAAGAAAATCATTTAAAAACAGCTCAAAACCCATAAAAACGCGATTACATCAATGGCGGATCCAAGGGAGGAGCGATGGAGAGATCTTCTCTCTGTTGGGCGATGATAAAGAGCGTGCAAGTCGATATATCTAAGCCAGTTTTAAGGCTTTTTAATATATTTTGTCCTGAAACATTTGTTACAGTTGTCTTTCTTATTCTTTATTCTATAATAATTCGGTATTTACGTATTATTCGGTCCAGGAGATTGATCGCCAAAAATGGTTGCCAATTGCCAATCTTGTTTATCGTTGCCAAATATGTTCAAAACAGTAATTAACATTATTAAATACATAACATTGTTCAAATGGTAAATAATATATAATAAATAAATAAATAAAATACGATAAATGAACAATAATAAATAAAGAACAAAAAACTATAAACTGTAATAAAAAATAAACTATAAATTATAATAAAAAATAATCTATAAATTATAATAAAAAATAAAGTATGAATTATAATAAATAAATAAATAAACTATATGTTATCAAAATATGAGGGTTACTATAATTTCTACTTGGCGCAGTTGTTTCTGACCTGGCCCGGATAATACGTAAGTATCAGAAATTCTAAGAACAGAAAAGTTATTTAATATATGAAAATTTAAAATTACGTATAAAATATTCTGTTACAACTTTTCCTATTACACAATGAATGAAAAGAAACTTTGAATGAGTCCGATGGCCAGCAATTAGCTCTTAACCCTCTCAGTGGCAAAGTACTTCTATTCGTAAAATACTTTAATGATTGATTGACACCAGAATTTACAGACAAATTTATTTGTTGACATATCGACCATCTACTGTATATGTACTAGAGTCCTGCATGGGTCGAGTTGTATCTGAACCGAACTCGAAAATTTTCAGTCAACCTGGAGCCCGACCGGAACTCGACAAAAAATTTAATAGACTCGCAACTTAACCCGACAAAATAATTTTCGTCATGTCGCAACTCGTACCGAACACAACATATTTCAACCCGAACACAAAATGAAAGCAAATAAGTTAACGTTTTAAGGGAATTATGAAAAGTAATCTCACAATTATATGTCTAATACCATTTTTTTTCTTTTATATAGAAAAATGGACGTATCTATATATTTAAAACGCTAAGCTTTTCCTTTCGACAATCCGTGAGAACAAACTACTGCATCAAATTATATCATTCTTTTTTTAAATGAAAGATATTTGGACACAGATTTGTTATCGTACAATCGTTTGTTCGAAAATTTCATTAATTAGCCGTAATTTTAAATTAAACTTTTACATCTGCTTATGACGTCATAAAGTCGGCAATTGGAATACGCCCATTGTTGCGAGGCACATAGTTTATTCTCTAAACTCCATTGGTTGCGAGGTTGCGACGATAAAAGAGAAATAATAAATATTAAAAGCACGTGGCTTTTAGGCCGAATTTTTTAATTTGCAAGTTAAATTTCGGTAAAATTATTTATCCGCATGTTTTATAAGAGAATAAAAATTCATATTTATTGTGACGTCAGTTTATGTTTAACGTAAAATTGATATTTTGAATTCGTTGATGTATATGTTGCATCAGAATATGCTAGGAATTGTATTTTTTTAAAGACCCATTGGGTATTTAATTGTATAAGAGGGGAGATATCCCCGACTGTGATGGATAATCATCCTGATTATGTAAAGAGACCGAAGAAACCATACAAATGAATTACACTTGAAAACATTAAAAATCTCCCTCATCTGCGAATTGATTTATTATTGTAAAAATAATTCTGCATCTTTACATAAGAATTGATTAGCTTAAAACAGTGGATGCGTTTTAGAAGATATGGATTTGAAACAAACAATGATTAAAGAGGACATTTTAAAACCTTTTTTTTTAACGTCGAATTTCGTCAATGCTTTTGGGCATTTGAGCTCATTCGGTTGCATTATCGCAGGGGTGGGGGGGGGGATGTGTGCTTTATTTACTATGTTCTTTTATTTACTGAATATGAGATGAACGTAGGAATATATTATTTGTATGATACTTCATAGGTCCATGAAATTTTCTTTGTCGTGGGGAATATGGCGGTAATGTCAAACTGATTTGCATTACACAGTTGTTTACTTATTATTTGTTCGGAGTTTGCATCGGAAATAGTACTATATTTAACTGGGAGGAAAAAACTATTAAAATAAAATGTTTGAAAGATTGTGTCATACGCACCCCTTCTTAAATAATAAAGTAGCTTATTTTACTGATATTGTTATAGTATTTTTTCCGTCAAGTTTTGACGGGTTCCATCTAGTTATTCTTTAATATTCAAATAATGTAAAACCTCTGAATAGCGGACACCTCGGGATCGTTTACTAGAGTCCTGCACAGGGTCCGGTTGTCCCTAGTTTTCTTTTTTCGGGACGGGGTGACTCTATTTTTCTGTCTGCGGATCGGGTTCACTCTAAAATGTCTCTTGCGGGTCAAATTTAGTTTTTGCATGTCGGGTTGTTGGGATTTTCACAAAATGTTTGTGCAGAACTATGTTTCAGATGAAAATAAATGTGTATTTGAATATGAATGAGTATATATTCAATTCACTGAATGAGATATAAAATGTATATAACAAATGTGATCGCAGATTATTCTTTCTTTATGGTATAGTTAAGAACCCTATATTTTCATTTTTTCAGAAAATGTAAATTTTTACTAGTGCTCCCTATTAAACGTTTATACGAGTATACGTATTATACGGGGTGCAGATTTTGGATACGTATGATACGACCAAGTCGGTTATACGTATTATACGAAACAGCATATACGGTACATCGTATATACGGATATTACACCAGCGGTTAAACGTATAACCGTTTAAACGGTTTTCGTTCATTGCTTAAAAAATTATCCCTTTCACCTGCCGGTCTGCGGATCAGAGACTTTGAAAAAGAGCCGCTGTGTCCTGTGCAGTCGGTACTTCAAAAAAAAAAAAAAATCGGAATATTTTTTTCTTAGTTAAGATTTTGTCCCCCCCCCCCCCTCAAATCTAAACTAATAATTATGAAATTATTTACCTTTCCCATATCTGTAACACACGCACATAGCTTTGATTTATAGCGTGGACATTTCGTCCGAAACATTAGTATTGCAGAACACAAACTTACATTGACTTCATATTTTATACTGACATTGATCAATCAAAACTCCTGGGAAGTTTCATAATCTTATTTTTATTTTAAAGCACCCCACGGAGAGCATTCCCCCCCCCCCCCCTTACCGGCCTATATCCCTAGTACAGATAATCGGCCGTAACAAACAACTAACTAAAAATACTTTTATTTTATTTATGAATACTTTTTTCTATATTAAAAATATTGTGAAAATACGTTGTACAGCAAAAAAGAAAAGAGAAGGCAAGTCATTTTAAGCTTGTGTGATTGCATTCTGAAACCTGTAGTGACGGTTATTTGTCAGGCAATAAGTAATCGAAATTTTTAGGTACTAACACAAAAAAATAAAAGCAATAACTTGTAAAAAGCAATATCTTGTAATGCACATACACTTTGTATAAAAAATACCACGAGTGTTAAAAAATGAAATTGCGTTATACATTAACACAGAGTAGAAAACATTAGCACCGTGGAAATAACATTTGACCTCCCGGGCGCAATTTGAGTATACGCACAAAAAATAAATATATTTTTTTAAATTACGAAGGAATATACATAATAAGGATTAACAATAAATATGAAACGTGTATATTCTCCTTATTTGCACAAAAAGTCTTTTTACTTTCGTTATATATTTATAATAATCGTTTATAGGGACAAATAACAAGATTATATGTATGAAACATATTATACAGATTGCTAACGTAATGCCACCGATTTCCAACTTGTTCTCCGTTCAGTGACGTAACACTGATGAGAACCATTGGCATTAACCCTCTGACTGCTCATTTTTTTTTCAAAATCCTTTTGACCAATATGTAATCGACCTTTATCTCCTATACTATCACATATTTCAAATCATCCTGTATATGAAAAATGTAATAAATTTATCATTTTCATTATCAACCTTTGACTGTGGAATTTTTAATACAAAATTGCTTCAAAAATTGTAAATTACATAACTTTTTCTAAAATCGCGGAATAAGCAGTCAGAGGATTAAAAGTAAATACTATGCTTGAAATATACATATACTTGAATTAGACGTATACTTGAATTATACGTTTAACCGATATACGCCTATACATATCCGGATACGTTTAAACGTATATTTTAAGGTATACGTATTTCTTAAATACGTATTATACGTATATACGTATATCGGTAAAACGTATAACTGAAATACGTATCGCATCGAGAGCACTAATTATTACCAACATTTCGTTTTTGATACACACAAAAACACATGTATTTCAATTGTGAAAGTTTATGCACACACACCCATGTTATGTGTGTTTAGATTCCTAGGTGTCCTTTATTCAGAGGAACAAAGAGGCTTAGAGAGAGGTTTCAGAGGCTTACAAATATATAAGTGTTAGGAATTGAAAAAAGTTTTCGTTAAATAGAGGTGTTCGCTATTTGGGAGTGTCCATTATGGAGGTTTTATTGAATATAGATTTTTCATTTGAAAAAATTATTTGGACACTCTTTTGAAAAATCCGGTCAACCCGAAACAATGAAAGTCAACACGACCTGAACTCAACCTGCAGCAAAAAAGTGAAGTCAACTCGACCTGATGCATGTCTCTAATACGTAGGGAAATTTCGGGTATTATGGAATAGTCGGGTAACATAGAATACCAAGGTTTCTGTTTCCAGAATGCCCCCCAAGACGAACAGTTCGTCGGTCGACATCAGGGCGCGTTGTGTGAATAAATATTTGTTTTTCGTCTCTGGAAAGTTTCAGGAGCTAATTTTTTCAATATTTTTTATCCATTATTAGAAGTAATATTTTTACATTAAAATTAGCATAATGTACACCGAAATACTAACAGATAATGACGTAATACATGTCCGCATATAACAGCCCCAAAACTACCCAACCGAATGGTTTGAAATTTAACATATATAATCGTTGCAGAATTTTGTCGAGTCAATTCAAATTTTATGAAAATCGAATCAAAACTTAAAAAGATAGTAATAAAAGCTTTCATCATTCTATTAAATCCTATCATTCGTAATTAATCCAATGATATACCACGATAGGTAATGATTCTAAGTTGCCATGGTGATAACGTCCTATTTAAGTTAGTCATATTTCCGTATTACTGAATTTAAAAACCGAATTTGTATACTAAAATTGTTTAATTATAGCAATCCTATAATTTACCAAGTTTTTTTTTTATAGATGTTTCCGGAGAAATAGATATTAAATGGAAAAAGAGTCTAAATATGGATTTCAAGTTCTGAAATTCTCAAAGCTAGGCTTAAGTTTCCCATAGGAATTTTCAATAAATGTCAACAAAAGATAAAATGTTGCCAATTGCGATTTGTAGGCATGAAATTAGAGGAAGATCGATTTTTTTTAATAACAAGAAAAGCTGTGGTTCAAATAATTACCGATAGATGGCGCTGACATGTATAATATGAAGTAGATGTAAGGAAATTAGTTTACAATGGAAAACCCGTTTCTTCGAAGCGTCTAACAAACTTTGGTATCTCATCACTTGAAACGGGCTTTTTTCTCGTTTTGAGTAATTTTTCCGGGTGGAATTTCCTCAATGCGCCGGTTCTATGTGCATCAAATTATTTTATTGATAGCCTGATTTGTACAAATTCGCTTCATATTATGACCGCCAGCGCCATCTATCGGTAATTTTTTGCACCAAATTTTTTTTTTCATTTATTTTATTTTATTTTTATTTTTTTTTAATTACACAAAATCCGATCTCTCTCTAACCCCATTCGTGCAAACCGCAGTTTTTTAGCATCATTTGTTCCCGTTTGAATAAATTTTGAAAGTTTTAATGAATTTGTTGCACACCCGGTATATTTTAGTTTTAATTCTAAAAAAAGAATTAAAATTTTACGCATTCTGTCAAGAAGAAATTTTCATTTTTCCTCCGATGTCATTCAATTTAAGCCTTTAAAATATCTAACATTCCTTCACACTTTAATTACGAATTTTCTGCCAACCACAAACTAAATATAAACCACAATATAAGTTAACAAGAACGAAAAAACATGCATCAAGCATAGATTATGAAGCGCTTTCCAACACTAACAGAATATTATTAAAAAATTTCATTTTTTCTTACAATGAAATGAGAAATCTAAAGAAGCAATTTAAAAAACACTCAGTTAAAATACATTTACAGCAGTTGGTGTCCATATCGGTAATGTGTGCGAATACTTTCATGCAGCCCTGTAGGATGATCTAGGGAATTTATACACACTACATAATACACTCAAACTGAGATAAGTTTAAAAATGCAGACCACCGCAGAAAACGCACTTCCAGCAATTATCGATCATAATCAGTCCTGTAACCCAATTATTTTGTGCATCTCTATAAATGAACTATCCAGTCAGCAAACTATCGAGTCATTTGACCGTTTTTCTAGAAAACTATTACATAACCGTAATTGCCGAAACGTCAGTGAAGGCTCACTGTGGAGACGCGAAGTCAAAAATTTTGGTTTCTGTCTGTCTGTTCCGCGATAACTGGATTCGATTAGGTTGATTTTTGGTGAGTATGTTGGTGGGGTACCCGGAATTAGCTGTATAGTTTTTAGTTACATTTGGTTCTTCCGTTCGGAAAATATAGAACATTTCTTTTTAGGTCATAATGCTTTCCTATGGGAATGCAGACAATTTTTCTAATTTCATTTTTATCTGAAATGAAAATGGAATATTTGCATAATGGATTTAGACGTAAAATTATGAATGCTAAATTTTCGATATGGATTTCCAATAGTTTTAAAATTTTGCCGATAAATTAAATAGAATTTAGAAATTTGATTGCTTAAAATATTTGAAAATGATTTTGCATCTGTTCGAGAAAGATAAACATCTTATTTTCATATTTTTTACAATTTTTAAAAGCATTTATTTTTACTTACCACTTTAATTTATTCGTTGCTTAGCAACCTTATTTCAAAGAGTATAAAATAATAAAATTCAAAGAACTCGCACTATTTTAGTGAAATATCTTTTTTTTTTTTTTTTTTTTTTTAATCAAAACGAATGTAAATTTAATAAGAACTTTATATGCTTTAAATTATGCATGCAATTGAAAAAAAATAATTGTGGATTGTACGATGTTAAATGATATCAAAAATAAGATTTAAAAAATGACTTCCAGAGCTGACGTTGATGCTGCTGATCTGCAGATTTACTAGTTTAACTCTATTTTGATCATGATATGGGCAATAATAGGGTCAGAATAGAGTTAAATTATGGTTAGCTAACCCGTTTTCAATAAAAACTGTCAAATGACTGGACAGATTGCTGCAAATTTTTAACAGTAGAGGCTGCATACTCCATAACTATAGAAAATATGTTGTAGTGCACCTTAGTGATTCTTTTTAATTTAATTACTAGCTGTTTAACACGTTCTACGCACGGGAGTTCATGAATTTACTTCTAAAACCAGAATTAAAAATCAGTACAACCAAATGTATCTATGTAATATGTAGAAAAATATTTTGCTACTACTGTGCATTTTTAAAATGAAATTTAATTTATCATTTTGCTATGGCAGCAGATGATAAAACGGTATCTTTGGAATAAGGGAATAAATAGAATAAAATTTTTTGTTGATGTTTGTGATAAAATGTTTTTCTTTATTTTTTTAAAAAAAGGTAATAATTAAGTGCAATTAAATAATGTCTAATTATTTGCATGCCCGTTAAAAGAATTATCGTAATACCCGATACAGCTTCTTAGTATTGCAGTGTGGCGTACCTAATATGTATATCTTACATTGCAGTAAACATTTAGAACTGGTTAGAACTCGCGCGATTATGGGTTGAACATAAAAAAAGGGCAAAAGTTTATCAAAAACATGAAATTAAAAAAAAGTCTATTTCAAAATTTCGAATTTTTTGCTCCAACCATTCATGGGCCCCTTACCAGCAACCCATGTGTCAAATTTCGTAGCCCTGCGCTCTGTGGTTTCTGAGTTTTTGAGGTTACATAGATAGATACGCGCACGGATTTTAATAGGGTAGATGTTTGAAGTATCCTAAAATCATCAAAATGCACCGTAAACATTTTGTAACAAATTTAGTAAAACATCGTAAAATTGTAGGCAGGCACATTTATTCACAGTACACAGGAATAAGACAAAGTTGAAAAACACTTATAACATGAAGTAAACTCGTGAAAAGCCGATAATCGTCGAAATAACATGACAAAGCTACTTGCTTTACATCTGAAACATTACTCGGGAAAAACGCATCAAACCACAATATAAATTAACGGGACTAACATATCAACACTTTCGGTTTTGTCAAAAAGTTACGGTACGTCGTTAGCAGCGGAATGTTATCTTTCATTCACCCTTGCTCACTTCACCGCTTCTAATGACCTCGTAGCAGGTAGTCGTCGTCAGTGAGTGCGCTTGCTGCGCCGCCTCTTGGCAGCATCAGATCCGACCCCATATGCATCATAATGTAATAGAATACTACTACACACTTTATTTTCAATACCAAGCATTCTATTAATAAACCTCAATAACATAAAAATTGCATGGCAGTCAGTATATTTAGGAGAGTTACAGCACGGCCAAACAGACAGACAAACCAAATTCTTAAAAACTTTTCAACTATGTCGAAAAGAGTTAAAGAGAAACTGAATAACAGCTCTAAACAAATAAAAATGTAATTAAATAAACTATAAAACTGTGACAATTTTAAAAACACAGAAATTAGGATCCCCCCCCCCCCTTTTCTGAGTCACGTCAGAAGCTAGAAGGGTAATTTAATGTCTTTTTTAATCGCAAATTTTCAGAAAGCATTTAATAAAATATTTTTTGAACGAATTTTAAGGAATTTTTTTAACACTTTTTCTAACATAGTTGAAAAATTTATATATATATATACTATAAGCATTTATAGTTCATTTACAGGGACATATAAAATAATTTCGTTTTTTTAGTCTATGGGGGGAAAAATCATTTGCTGTGTATTTTAATGAAGTTGTGCTATATTAAACATAATGAAATTGCTATACACTAATGAGGCGCAATACAACAGGCTTCTTGTAGAACATGGCGTGCATAGCATTTATCATTAATTTACATAGACACAAAATAATTCGTTATATTACGGCTTACGTTAATAAATCTTTTGTAGTGTATTTTTAAGTTGTTAAACTATTTCAAACGTAATGAAATTGATGTGCATTGCTGAGGTGCACTACAAGTATCTGTATTTACTGTAGAATATGGAGTGCGTAAGCATTTATTTGTTTAATTACAGGGACACAAAAAATAGTCAGATTTACCGTATTGTCTATGAGCGATAATAGCTGGAAGTGCATTTTCAGATGCTGCATGCTTTAAGTCTAATCAAATTTTAATATATTATGTGGTGTGTATCCTATAACTAATATATAGGATGGGCTACACAAAAAAAAAAAAAAATTAGTACGCTATGATGGGCGGGAACTGTGCTTAAAGAAGTTTTATAATTGTGTTATGCACTTTTTAGCTTAACTATATTTAGAATGCTAATATATGTTTGAAGAACATAAATAAACTCATATACAGGGTACGCCAAAGACTGGATGTATTGCCTATGAAGGAGATTTAGCTTCATATATTAGAATGTAATTCATATGTTAAATCGCCCCCCCCCCCACACACACACTTTAAAGTATAAGGTTCCTGTTTAACGTGAAATTTAATTGTCTGGTCACAAATTATTTATTCTCAGTTCCGTTGCCTAAAATGTAAGCTCTCATTTTATTTCGCTCGTTAATATCCTCTGACCACATTTTCACCTACTTAAAAAAAAAGAAAAGAAAAAGCTTTGTGCCTAGCAACAGTTAGATATCTTTGTTCACAGATGCATTCTACATCTATATCTTATCGGATCATTATCTGATGTCATTTCTCACGGCATATAAAAGTTATTTCTTATTATTCACATGGCCTTTTACTTGCCATATATGGTATACCGGTGCCTGTTTGGGATAATTTTAGCTCACATCTTCCCTATTTATATAGTAATCTTTTAGGGCGATTTCTCTCAAAAATTTACCTGGTTCCATTATGCGGTTTTAATCGGACTGGCGTTAAAAATTCATAATTCCTCTCTGACGTAATCCCATTTCGCTTGATACTAACCGATAAAAACCACATGTGTCTCCTCGTTATACTGTATCGCCAGAATATATTTTTGGCTAATTTTTATTGCTTTGATTTCGCCAATGCTTCATACGAGCTGAGAAAGTTGTAACAGTTTGAAAAAAAAAACATTCAGCTCTTGCCCTGTGTAGAAAAAGGATGTAATTGCTCTTGCCTCCTCTCTAGACACCGGCGATTGCAGCCGGCCTTGTATTGCGATATCTAAGGAACCTGGATGTAATAAAAGAAGTATCTATATGCAACTCTGGACTCCTTTCATCTGGTAGTATATAGTAAAATCACGGCTCTGATTTGTCTTATTTCCTAATTAAAAAATTCCCATCGAAGTATAATCCCTGGGAGAACAATAAATCTTCACATTGCCGTCTAAGCATGGTAATTGCTGGAAATATGTTTTTAGTTGTGTTATGCGTTTCTCAGCTGGATTAAAGTTTAGCTTTAATATGTGATGTGTTTTTAAAAATCTGTATATCGTATACAGATTTTTTGTAGATATCGTATACGAGGACTGCACAAAAAATGTCAAGTAGCCTTCTGTAGGTGGTAATTATTGAAAGTAAATTTTAAACTGTTATGCGTTTTTTTTTTAAATTAAATTTTAGTAAACCATGTGTTGTGTATACAAATCTATTGATCATATACAGGGATACTCAAAATAATTCGAGTACCTTGCCAGCTATGGACGCTAATTTCTGAATTTAGGTGCTCAACTGTGTTTATGCGTTTTCTAAATTGTTTACTTAGATATCTTCTTTTACTTTATAAATGAGTGTTTCGTTATAGTATTCTGGTTGATTTAGTTGGTTGATTTATGACGGCCGATTATCTACTCGAGGGATATAGGCTCTAGGGGGGGAGGAGTGCCCTTCGTGGGGGTCTTTCTAAGGGATCCTAACCGGTATTTGCGGCAAGGTTAGAAGGAAACCACGGAAAACTCCGAACAGTTAGGACGACGAGCGTGACAGCGGTTTGAACCCAGCACCTCTCGTCTACCAGCTTTGAGAGCAGAACCTCTCAGTCACTGGTGGGGCTTAGTTATTCTGGAAGTGTTGGAAAGTGTTTTATAATCTATGCGTGACACATGATTTTTCTTCCTTGTTTTATTCATTTTTGAAGCAAAATATACTGTTTAAGGATAACCATTTATTACAAAATAAAACACATAACAATTATAAAGAACTTTATTCGAAATAAAACTTATCTCTTTTTCTAGCATTTAGGGAACAAACACTACTGCGAAATTCCATGAAAAACAGCTGATATTGTTGTGGGACTTCTTCGAGAAAACTACGACAAAGATTTCAATATTTTTTATGGTATTATAAGCTGTATTTCAATAGTTTTCTCTGGAAAAATAATATTTCTTATTCAATCGTTAGTTAAAAAAAAGAAACTTGTTTGCGAACTCTTGTAACTACTGTTTTTTTTTTTTTTTTTTTTTTTTTTACTTTTTTCTATCTATATACTAGAGGGAGGTATATTGTATTCGTGAAAAATTTCGACTTATACACTGTTAAATATTTGCAGCAAACTGTCAAGTCAGTTCAGAGAAAATGGTTACATAACCGTAATTTAACTCTACTCTGGCCATATTATTGCCATATTTTCATATTTTCTATTGTTCTATATTTTCTATTTTATATACTATTGCCATTATTTTCTATAAAAACGGTCAAATGACTGGACAGTTTGCTGAAGATTTTTAACAGTGTACGTTTTAGAAAGTCCTGAACACGACTCTTTTTAGAAAATGCCTGTCCGTGAGTCTGTCTGTCTCCATGTGACAAAAAATCCGTCTGCTCTCTAACTCACGAACTATTACGTTGAATAGGATGAAATTTCAAGCGAAGTTCTATCCTTATGTGATTTGGTGCTGATAAGTTTTGGGGCAAAATCCCCCAAGTGGGGGTACCACAAAATCGATGATTTGTTCAATTTATGTAGTGCTTACAGTGACTCACAAAAGTGTTCGTACACTTTAAAATTTTGCAGTAAAAAGGATTTTCCCTGGAATTGATTTAGAATATGAAGTCCAATATTTTTTCACACCATCTCTATGTTATTCCCAATAACACCCAGCATTTTTTTTAAATATTGACTGTTTTCTTTTTTATTTAAAAATAAAAATAGAAGGAGGGAGAGGAAAATACGCCACAAAAGTCTTCGTGCACTGAAACATTTTCGGATAAATTCATAATTAAAATTATCGTCTGTCATTCTATTTTTATTTTTGCATTTTGGTGACATTAAAAAATAGCTTGGCTTTATATTTTGCTTGATTGGTCCGTAATATTCTATTTATTATTAAAAATGGCTCGTAATCGTAAAGAAACAACTAACAGCATTCGAAAATTAATTATCTTTCATCACAATAGTGGTAAATCAGTTAGAAATATTGCTAAATTAGTTAATTTATCAAATTCTACAGTGCAGTATGTGATAAAACGTTTTAAAGAAGAAAATCGGATCGAAAACAAAGTAAGAAACGGTCGTCCGTCAAAGTTAATGCAACGAGATCAAAGAATTATAATTAGAAAAATTGTAAAAAATCCACGTTTAAGTGCTGTAAAAGTTCCTACAGAATTTAATGAAAAATATTCTACTTCAATTTCACCTGAAACTGTTCGACGCGTTCTGAGATCAGCTGAATTAAATGGGCGTTCTGCCCGTAAAAAATTTTTTGTTAGTGCGAAAAACAGAAAGCTCAGGCTTTCCTTCGCAAAATTAATGATAAATAAACCCGAATCGTATTGGAATAATGCCTTATTTGCAAATGAAAGCAAATTTAACATTTTTGGCTCCGATGGGCGTATAATTGTATGGAGAAGGAAAAATGAAGAACTTAATCCCAAGAACTTAGTTGGAACAGTTAAGCATGGTGGTGGAGGTGTCCTTGTGTGGGGGTGCATGGCAGCATCAGGACTAGGTAATTTAGTATTTATTGATGGCATAATGGATCATGCTCTTTGTTTAAATATTTTAAAAGACAATTTAAGATTATCAGCCCAAAATTTGGGTATTAGAAACAACTTTGTTTTTTATCAGGATAACGATCCTAAGCACATGGCTCTCAACGTTTGCCTCTGGTGTCTTTATAATTGTCCACAAGTTCTGAAAACACCACCTCAGTCGCCGGATTTGAACCCAATCGATATTTGGAGAAAACTGGAGGTTAGATTACGAAAACACGATATTAAAACGAAAAACGAACTAAAAACTGTAATGATCGATGAATGGATGAACATTGATGCAGAAATTACAAAAAAAACTTGTGAAATCTATTCCCTGGCGTTTAAAAGCTGTTGTGGAGGCTAAAGGATACCCTACTGAGTACTAAATTAACAAAATGTTAAAATAGTTATTAATATGTAGCGATTTACTTAAAGTGTACGAATACTTTTGTGAAGTAACATTTTTGTTATTTTTTTATTATTGATTTCTACAAAATAAAGTTTTATTGTGTATTTAAAATATTTTATGTAGTTTTGATAAGAATAAGTTATAGATCTTATTCTTAAATACCCATTCTGGAATATTAATTTTAATTAATGGATAGAGCACTATTTTATTGAAATATGTAAGTGTACGAACACTTTTGTGAGCCACTGTATATCCCCACTTTATGTGCGCAGAATTCATCTAAACGTCAAATTGATACGAATGGATTGTCATTCAATTTTTGTTGTGGTCATCTAAGAGGGGTGCCGCAATTCGATGATTTGTTTGAAATATAGAAGAAAGTTTTGTGATGACTTACAACAGTTAAATTATTTGTCGAATGATCAATTTATAGTTTAGATACTGCCAGACTATTAGAAAGATAATAGGAATCGCTTCAGTTGTTCCTAAGAAATAAATACTCAGCTGTTTTCCGCAGGATTTCGAAAGTGTTGTTGGACACTTAACCCTTTCAGGGACAAGTCATTGTGCTTCTATGATGTTGAATTTTCACCAGACCTTTCTGAAAAAATTATTTGAAAATAAGGAAATATAATGTTACAACTTTTTTTTTTTACCAAAGTTATACAGGATGTCCCAAAAGTCCTTGATACATTTTAACCCTCTAAGCGTGTAGAACGTAATATTCCGTTCACTAAGCTCCAGGTTTCACTGCAATATATGCAATGTTTAAGATAATGTAATTCTATAGATTTAATGAATTTTCAAAACATTGAAGAATGATTAACACTCTCAAGGGTTACATTCATATTTGTAATTAAGTTTTATTTATAATGCTGAAAGAATCATATTTTTTTAACATTTAAAACAAAATGCAGAGAAAACAACATTACAATTTTACCCTTTTTCAAAACGCTCAGATGGTTAAAATTCAATATACGATCAAGCAATTGGCGTATGAGAGTGCGGTTTGGACGTAAATGCTTCTTATGATCTAACATTTTGTTTAAGCAAATAAAAATATTATTTCCAAAAATTTCTCATAGATGGCGCTGATTTTAGAAAGATATCGAATAGGTTGAAAGCCTTTATACATAACAATGGCGAAAGATGCACAATGCGTATGCACAATTTTTGTCCAAACTATTGCAACCCACATTCCAGAACGTAACAATACTCGCCCTCCTGAGTTCGATTAGACGAGTGAGGATGTATAAACGAGTGAAATGAGATGTGGGAGAAGGTAAGATCTGGAATGTGGGTTGCCCTAGTTTAGACAAAAACTGTGCATACGCATTGTGAGTCTTTCGCCATTGTTATGTATAAATGCATTCTACCTATTCGGTAACTTTCCAGAAGCTGCGCCATCTATAATTTTTTGGAACTATTCTTTTATTTGCTTAATCATAATTTCAGATTATAAGAAGCATTTTCGCCCAAACCGCACTCTCGTATGCCAATTGTTTGATCTTTTATTAAATTTTAAAATGTGTCAAGGACTTTTGGGACACCCTGTATAAATAAAATTTTTAAAATTAAAAAGACATTTTAAAAATCAGACACTTAATAAAACTAAAAAACCAAAAAATAATATCCCATAATAAATTAATTACAGTAGACGTTTCAAGCTTTATACACTCTTTATCAGTACTTCATCAGTACAAATAAAAATCGAAAACCAAAGCTGATGCGTGCACTTGTTCACGTTCTTGTATAACATGTGTAAACATCAGCTTTGGTTTTCGATTTTCATTCGTACAGATGAGGAATATCTATAAAGCTTGAAACGTCTACTCTAATTGATTTATTATGTGATATTATTTTTTGTTTTTAGTTTTATTAAATGTCTGATTTTAAGATGTCTTTTTAATTTTAATAATTTGATTCACACATCTGTTACAGGGGCGTAGCTTGAAATTTTTATTGGGGGGGGGGGAGAGGACCTGAATTTGGCGCCCTTTATATAATTTTCATTTTTCACTCCCCCCCCCCCCCCACACACACACACTCTCTCTCGCCACATTGTCATCAGCCGCGCTAGAGGTCTGCAAGTGCTGAAATTTTCAGGCCTAGGCTCAGCCCGGCATAAAAGCAAACACTTCGGTAAGACCCGTTCAAAATTATTTTGGCCCGGCCTGGTATAAAAGCAAAAAGTTCGGCCCGAGCGCAGACCAGCCTGTCCCTACAAAGCATGCAATATTTCTGAAGCAACATTAACCTAAAATTTCACTTACTTATTCAAAAAGTACACTTATGCATAGATTTTATTTTCAGATTATGCTCAAAATGCATGGAATGCAAAATATCAACAATATTTATGATCACTTAGACAATTACGTACATAAACACTGATTAAAATATTGACTTAGACTATTACATTCAAATGAAGATTCAGTAAGAGAAGAAAAATCCGTTATAGGCAGGTTCCATTCTTAGCAGGTACATCGTCTGTTGTATGTATTATATTCTTTTTGTACAAATCAAGACATTTTTCCGTGTAAGAAAGGTTCACGTCATAGATTGTTTCTATTTCACAAGTTTTACTGTATTTTAATTATTATTATATTTTTTTTTTGCTTAGAATAGTATGTACTATTCTTTAAAACGAATTTTAATTGTAGAATAATGGCGATTTAAAAAATATATTAATTTTTCGCAAAAATTGTTGTGCCAGGCCTAATTTTCTGAATTTTACGCTGGCCTGCAAATTTCGGTCCATGCATATTTCTAGGAAGAATGACGTCCAAGCACAGCTTGGCCCAGAAAAGAGAAGTCTGGCCCGTCCCGGCCCAAGTCTGCACAGAAAAGTTAAGCCCGGACCGTGCAGATCTCTAACTCTAAAGCCTGTTTAAAATATGAGTTTTAATTTTTACAGAAAAATTACAATACTATTTGATTCTTAGAGACCTGATTAAAAATATAGGAAATTTTATATGCAAACAGGTGATAATGATTTTATGAATGTGTCAAACGTGCTATTTTGAAATGGATTTAAACCTTAACCAAAGCAAACAATTGTACATGCTCTTACATTCTGCTCCGTCATCAACAATTTGAAGCCACTCGTTTATAAATGAAATTACATAATCTGCTTTCTTCTTAAATTCATTTATTGTTTTGATTTTTGTTAAAAAGTACCTAGTTTATTACTTTTATTTAGTTACTCTAGAAAAATTTGTGCCTGGGATATAAGTTTTCAAAAAAATATACAGTACACTCATTTCAAGAAACACATGCCTCTAATCCTTCAAATGAACGGAATATCAATATCTGTTGTCTCGTTTTGCACAAGAAGGGATTTCAAAGAGTTCAAATGTCAGGGTGGAGGAATTTTTTTATTCAGAGGCTTCTTTCAGGAAAATTGCCATATGACCACCTTAGAGTAGAGGTCTGCACGGGATCGTACCCGGCCCAGCAAAATGAAGGTAAGTTTTCAAACGGACCGGTCTGGCAGAATGAAAACAGTTTAAAAATATTAAGTGAGCCGACCGGCCTGATATAAGAAATTTAAAAGGATCGAACTAAGCTAATAAAATATGAACAATTTTTAATGTATTTGTCTGGGACGAGAATAAGTATATGTACTGCATGAGCCGATGCTAGCTTCACAGCATCAATACAGAAATATGTCAAGCGTAGAAATCGGCATTGGACAGTTGCATCATACCTGAACCTGGGCTTAATTTTTTCAGCATACTCGGGCAGGCTGGGATCAGGCTTACATTATTTTCTATGTACTCAGACCGGCTGGAAACTGGGGTTAATTGTTCCCAGGATGTGTCGAGTTGTTTTGTAACATAACAATAGTAATAGCGATAATAAACTTCTGTTAACGGAATCTTTGGAAGTGTACTTTAATAAATTGCAGAGAAACATTTTTTTTTATTATACAGCAACAAAAGTTAGGATGCTTTTAACCATTTTTTTCTTTTATTCAAAACTACATTAATTTGTTTAATGTCTTTATTTGAATGTAATTCTCTAAGAGTCTAAGTGATCATTAATAATACTATTCTGTATTCTATGGCATGTATAATGTATTATTAAATATATTGTAAAATTTTCCCATAAATATGCATTCATTAAAAGAATCTTAATCGTATGTTAATAAAATTGGAATTTTTTGTAAAATCGAGTTGGTCGGGCCGGGCCTGATTTCATTGATTTTTCAACGAGTTGAGACTGTTTCCACTGAATTTTCAACAGGCCGGTCAGAGCCCGTGCCAAACTTTAAGCTTTTAGACGGACTGGGCTTGCCCAAGATAGTTTTCTTTCGGGTTGGGCCTGTAAATTCTGGCCCGTGCAGACCTCTACTCTAGAGATCACGATCTGCACGGCCAGATTCCTGCACCAAGCCAAATGAAGTCAAACGCTCAAACGGGCTGGGTTGATAAAAAAAAATAAATGGGCTAGGCGGCTGGTTAAAAAAATTAAGAGGGGCTACCGGTACCAATATACCAAATTTAAAAGGATCGGACTAAGCCGATGAAATATGAACAATTTTCAATGGACCGGCTATGCCAGAATAGATTATAAATGTGTTGCACAATCCGATACTAGTTTGACAACATCAATACAGAAATTTAATATGCCTAACGTAAATTTTCATCGGACAGTTACATTGTGTCTGAGCCTCTGCCTAATTTTTCCTGTCGACTCCGGCCGTGTTCAGACGTACATTTTTTCTACTTACGCAAGCCGGGCTGGACCTGAACTTAATTATTCCTAAGACATGTCGGGCAGACATTTTTTTTTTTTTAACTAAAATTGATAATGGATTTTTGGTAACAAAATCTTTCGAAATAAACTTTAATGAATTCCGAAGAAATATTTTTTTAATCTAATTTTTTAATTATAAAACTTCAACATTTATGATGTTTTTAAACATATTTTTTTTATCTTTAAAGTACATTATTTTTTAATGAGTCTTTACTTGAATGTGAAAGTCTAGAAGTTTAAGTATTCATTAATGTTGATATTCTGTATTCTATGGATTGACCACATATAGTCTGAATTATACTTTAAAATGTTCGCAAAAAAAAAAAAAAATATATATATATATGGAGTATTTTTTAAGAGAATCTTAATTATATGTTATGAAAAATCGGATTTTCTTTTGTAGAAATTGAACCGTTCCGGGCCGGGCCGAACTTTTGGTTTTTAAAACGGACTGGGCAGACCAAGATAGCTTTCATTTGTACCCAGGTGGGTCCGATCCTAGAAATTTCAACCCGTGAAGACCTCTAGACCCCCCCCCCCCCACACACACACACACCCTCTCTGATTCGTTCTGTAACCTCTGTCCAGTCCTTTCAACTCCATTTCTTTGCATTTTCTTTCGATTACCAAATGTGACCAAGAACTACTGAGATAAGGAAAGAATTGTACTTTTGTACTTTCAAGGATTGAATTACATTACTGCCCTGCAATTGATTGAATTTCCTGTTTTCAGAATTTTCTCTTCTGCAGGGCATAAATTGTTTTTCTTAGGGAATAGAGATAGTAACAGTTCTAAAATTAAATGTCTTATACAAATGTTGTACGTTAAAAGTAACTTACAATGTAATTTAACATTTAAAATAATGTTCTTGTATAATTACTTGCAACTACTATTTAAACCCTTTCTTTATAAGTGCCTGACGGCACCCTTAGATCTTCTTTAATCCCTTACATGAACGTATTGGAGAACCGTTCTAACCCCTACAAGTCAGTTCCACATCTTCACACTTTCTTTCTACTACAAAGGGCGGCCAACAAGCAACAACTACTAAGATAAGAAGGGAATAATTGTATTTCTAAGGATCGAATTACACTTACCATTTCGCAATTGATTACAATTCCTATTTTCAGAATTTTCAGAAATATATATATTTTTTTTGGCGGGGCGTGGAGGGGGGGGGGGGGTAGAAGTAGTTACAAATCTAAAATGAATCCCCTTATGCAAATTTTGTATGCTAAAAGTAACTTACTTTCTAATTTAAGATTTAAAATAAAGTGTTTGTGTAATCACTTATTACTAGTAATATACCCTTTCTTTATGGGCGCCTGACGGCGCCCTTAAACCTTCTGTGGCGCCCTACTACTTGAACTTATTGGAGGGGGAGGCTCCCCCCCCTCCCCCCCTAAAGCTACGTCCCTGATCTGTTATTTGAGAAAGTAAAATGTTGTTCAAAAATTCTGGTACAAAAATTTGATTAAATATAATATGCAACGATGCAGCTTCATTTAACTTACCAAAATTATGTCTCGTGTTACTCCATGGTTACAAATATAGAAATAAACATCCAAGTAAAAATAAAAAAATAAAAAATAACGTTCTTAATTTTTAAAAGTATGTGAAAAATTAAATGATAGCGTTTCAAATAATTCCATAGACCGTGCAATTATGGAATATTCTTATTTGTTTTGATAATGGCTCAGATTGAGCTGAAACATGTCAACAGTCTAATAAAACTTATTTTAGTGTTTGTAATCTTTTTATTTTGCGCCTTTCAGCAATTAAGTATATAATTACAAGGTGTTAAAATTTGTTATATTTTTTAAATTAAGTGGTATAAAAACATCCTCTTTTTCAAGGTGTTAATTAGAACTGAAGTTATAATCAATTGTTTTTATTAATTATTATTGATGTACAGTACATATAATTATATTCCTCTCTTAATTCTGAAAAACAAATTAAAATTTTAAGTATTGTGACAGAAGAAAATAAATTTCCGTTTTCTTACCGATGTCGTTCCATCGGGCCCTTTAAATATATGTAACATTCCTTCACACTTTAATTACGAATTTTCCGTCAACCGATATATAAATTAATAAAAAAAAATCACTTAATGACAGCTTAAATCCCATAAAAACCTGATTACATAAGCAATAAAATAGCGAGAATTTATAAAACACGTAGAAAATAAGAATCTTATTTTTCCCATTCCCGAGACACATCAAAAGCTTGTAAGGGTAATTTAATATGTCTTTCAGCCATAAAATAGCGAGAATTTATAAAATACGTAGAAAATAAGATTTTTTTTTTCCATTTCCGAGACACATCAAAAGCTGTAAGGGTAATTTAATATGTCTTTCTTAGTCTCAAATTTTCAGAAAAGTTTTAATAAAATCTTTATTGGAACAAATTTTAGAATAAATTAAATTTCCATTTTCTTTCCGATGTCATTCAATGTGGCCTTTTAAATATATGTAACATTATTTCACACTTTAATTACGAATTTTCCGTCAACCGCAATGTAAATGAATTAAAAAAATCACTTAACAGCTTAAATCCCATAAAAACCTGATTACATAAGCCATTAAAATAGCGAGAATTTATAAAACACGTAGAAAATAAGAATTTTTTTTTTTCCATTTCAGAGACCCATCAAAAGCTGTAAGGGTAATTTAATATGTCTTTCTTTGTCACATTTTTTCAGAAAAAGGTTAATAACTCTTTATTAGAACAAATTTTAGAAGAAAATAAATTTTCATTTTCTTTCCGATGGCATTCAATCTGGCCCTTTTAAATTTGTATAACATCCCTTCACACTTTAATTACGAATTTTCCGTCAACCGCAATTTAAATTAATAAAAAATAAATCACTTAATAACAGCTTAAATCCCATTAAAACCTGATTACATAAGCCGTAAAATAGCGAAAATTTATAAAACAAGTAGAAAATTAGATTTTTTTTTTTTTTTGTCATTCCCGAAACGCATCAAAAGCTGTAAGGGTAATTTAATGTCTTTCAGCCATAAAATAGCGAGAATTTATAAAATACGTAGAAAATAAGAATTTTTTTTTTCCATTTCCGAGATACATCAAAAGCTGTAAGGGTAATTTAATGTGTCTTTCTTTGTCACAAATTTCCAGAAAAGTTTTAATAAAATCTTTATTAGAAAATTTTTTAGAAGAAATTAAATTTCCATTTTCTTTCCGATGTCATTTCATCTGGCCTTTTAAATATGTATAACATTCTTTTCACACTTTAATTACGAATTTTTCTTCAACCACAATATAAATTAATAAAAAAATCACTTAATAACATTTTAAATCTCATAAAAAAACTGATTACAGAAGCCATAAAATAGCGAGAATTTATGAAATACGTAGAAAATAAGATTTTTTTTTCCAATTCCCGCAACACATCAAAAGCTGTAAGAGTAATTTAATAAGTCTTTCTAGTCACAAAATTTCAGAGAAGTTTTAATAAAATCTTTTTTAGAACAAATTTTAAAGAATTTTTTGGAGCCTGTCCCTTTTTTTTTTTTTTATTGTTTTATGAAGCAAAATATGCTGTTTAATGTTATATTTGTGGCATACGGATTGATTTTTCTTGAAATTCTCTTTCTATTTATAGATTTCTAAGTATCGCTAGTTCTATTAAAATACATCTTTTTGAGTTTGGATAAGAATAGAAATGCAGAATGAATCAGATTTTATCTCAAAAGGGTGAATAAAGAATGAATTAATCTTTTGTTCTATTTATATCATGTAAGAAGTCAATATTTACATTAGGTATAGAAATTTTATTTTAAAATATTATTAATAAGTATAATGGCCTTAAAAAAAGGGTCTTATTTTATTTTATGGCACTGTATAGAAAATGTAAGGCTATGCCAATGGAAGAAAAGTATGGAAGATTAATGGATTTATCTGTGAATTTCACCAAATTAGCCAGATATCACCAAGTTGGCTTCATAAATGACAACTTATTTTTATTGCCAAGTTTGGCGACATTTCACCAAGTAGGACATTTGGCGCTATTGTGGTAACCCTGTCATTAGTACTTTTCAACAATTACTCATTGTATTCATATGTATACATCAATACATACTCATTCATATATATTTCATACTAGCTTACCCGTTCGGCGTTGCCCGTGCCAACAACCTTAAATGTACCTGAAATCAGTGTTGAACATTTTTTTTAAACAAATCTAATGTTGGGGGCCCCACTACCTTAGACAGCAAACACTGGGCGTGCCATACACACTCCCATATATTACCGTAAGTCGAGTCGAAAGAGCCATACCCCTTCATGATCCAGCCCATAGAACCAGAGATAGAAACGCCCCTGGTGGTGAAAATCGAAAAGCTCTATCTATGTAGAGTCGAATGAGCCATACCCCGTCGTGATTCAGCCCATAGAACCAGATATAGGAAAGCACCCCCTGGTGGTGAAAATCCGAACTAAAATCAGTCCGCTGTATCGATGTCAAGTGGAAAGAGCCATACCCCATTGTGATCCAGCCCATAGAAACAGATAGGAAAGCACCCCTTGGTGGTGAAATTCAGAACTAAAATAGGTAAACTCTATTGATGTTGTGTCGAATGAGCCAAACCGTGTCGTGATGTAACCCATAGAACCCAAGTTAGCTGCAAAATCTTTTAGTTACACCTTCTACCGCCAGGGGGCACAATATGTTCTACACGAACATAACTGAAATCATTAAGGTTATCGATTTCGAGTCGAATGAGGCATACCCCGTCATGATCCAGCCCATAGAACCAAAGATACGAAAGCGCCCCCTGTGGTGAAAATCCGAACTAAAATCAGTAAGCTCTATTGATGTCGAGTGGAAAGAGCCATACCCCGTCGTGATCCAGTCCATAGAAACAGAGATAGCAAAGCACCCCCCTTACCATCACATGGTAATGATGTGCAAAGTCAAGGTTCTGCAGAAAATTTCGCTAAGTAGAAAACTTCGTTAAATAGAGACTTCGTTAAAGGGAAGTTCCACTGTATATGAGTTTGTTAATTTACAGTATTTCTGTTACAGATTTTGACTACATTTTTAGTTCCCGAGAACGTTATAACATGCGATAAATTGTAGAACTGTACATTTTATAGTAAAGTGTAAGATTAATTTGATTCATTAAGATTTGTTATTGAAAACAGTTTATTTCATTCAGAACATGAGCAGATATGTGAACGTTTTGAAAACATTCAGTAAAATGCAAGTTATATTCTTACCAAACACATAATATATGGGGGCAACTAAACATACAAAGAATAAATACAATCAAAACTAACTTATTTTAACCTCAATTAGCCAAAAATATATTCCTTTTCTTTAAAATAAATCTAAAAAATAAACAAAACAATGAAATTTGTAGCTAAACAGCCGCGTAAGCTACGAACTAAACTGTCGTCTCGTCGCTAGATCCTGGATCATGACATAATCACACCTGCTCTCATTGGCTGGCTGCTTCGTTGCCACGGATGGAGTTGCCCAGGCCACGGCCAAACTCGATCTTTCTCTCTCCCCTCATACGGCCTTCACAATCACCCCTTAGTTTCGGAATCGTTAAAGGGCTACTTTCGCCGGTAGGTGGCGCGCTATACTTACCATAAATAATGCTTACTAAAGGTTACTTCTATACATAAAAATACAAAAATCTTTGCAATATATTCATTATAAAAGGTATGTATAACATATGTATCTTTTGTTTCGGCGTTTTCTTTACTACAAACAGGAAAAACTAAAAGATTTAGAGATAAAATAAATAAATACAATGCTTTTAGCAATTAAAAATAGTTTAAATAACTCGCTACTATAAAGTGCAAAACAAACATTATAAGTAAATTTTATATATTTATATACATTTAAATTCTTGATTACTTGAAACATTGATAATTCTAAGCGTAAAATACACAGTAAAAAATTTAAAAAATAATTACTAGTTTCATAATAGTAGTAAGAAAATTAAGCAAGTTCGCCAATATCCGGCAATGAACTCATATCGTTTTTTTTTCTCAAAACATGGATTATTTTTACACTATTCTTAATTATTTAAAATATGTATATATATGTATATTAAAAACAATTTTCAATAAATTTAATCATTATAGGTACTGATCTGAAATATATAAGCATTATATATAACATATCTATCTTTTGTTTCGGCGTTTGCTTTGCTACAAACAGGAAAAACTAAAAGATTTAAAGATAAAATAAATAAATTCAATGCTTTAAGCAATTAAAAATAGTGTAAATAACACCCTACTATAAAATGTAAAACAAACATTATAAATAATTTTTTATATTTATATACATTTCAATTCTGGATTACTTGAAACATTGATAATTCTGAGCGTAAAATACACTGTAAAAATTTTTAAAAAGATTTACTAGTTTCACAATATTAAGAAAATCAAGCAACTTCGCCAATATCCGGCAATGAACTCATACCGAATTTTTTTTTTTCTCAAAACATGGATTATTTTTACGCAATTCCTAATTATTTAAAATATAGGTATATATGTGTACATTCAAAACAATTTTTAATAAATTTAACCATTATAGGTGCTGATCAGAAATATATAAGCATATAGAAATATGATAGAATTACATATCAAATTTAATATTATATTCTAATTCTGGAAAGTCATGGTATAAAAGTATGTATATGATAAAAATAAAAATATACTTTCATGTTTCATAATATCAACAGAATAAGACAACCTATTTCGCCAATATCCGGCAATCACCTCATATCGCTTTTTTTTTTCTCAAAATACGGATTATTTAACAAATTCATAATAATTTTTAATTTAATATATAAAATTTAATAAAATAGTTTCGACGATTCCGTTTGAATTTAGGATTGGTATAATCCTAAAATTCTAGTAAAATTCAGTCTAAAATTGTGGAAATTAGACTGATGAATTGTAGTTTAGGATAAGACAACCCACCTCTATCCTGATTGGCAATTAACTGAAGTATGGTTGCATCACATTGATCTGTTTCTATGCTTGATAAGCAGGATTCTCATTCAAAATTTCCTTGAATTACTCTTACAAGATTACTTATCCGCTAACAATGCCAATACTTGCAAACTTCAGCTTAACTCTTGGTGGTGCTAGCAGTTAAAAAGAAATTAATTAAGTGGTTTATAATTTCGATCATTAAAATTCAGTTTAAATCTACAAATAAATTGAGAGCCGCAGCAATTTTATAAGGCACATATTTCGAAAATTTTGCTCTGTACTACTACTGATTGCTGGTGTATCGGTAATAAAAGCGCCTATTCATGAAAAGAAATTCCAGGTATTTTTTTTTCTCTGAATTTGAAGCACAATGTGGAACACAGCAATGAACCATTTTCAACAAAAGAAAAATAAGAACACGCAATTTCATTTACGTTATATCTAAGAAAATACAAGAGTGAAAGGCGAGAATAAGGAAATTCTCCATTAGCCATGGTAAGTAATAGCGCCCCCTACTTTCTCCGGGGAGAAAATGTTATTCCTTTTGAACAAAGGGAAAATGACTTTTTGTTACGGCCGTATAAGAGGAAGGAGAACGATCGAGTTAGGCCGTGCCCAGGCTAATTCATGCGGAGAGCTTGAAATAGCCTCGAACCCAAAATTCCATACACACGTTTTAATTAAAAAAAAATCTAAATTAAAATTTAAAAATATGGCGGCGAGGTATACTTTCCGGTGATAATATCTACACATGACAAAAATTTTAGAATCCTAGGTGTTATAATTACGGTGAAATCCTCGGGCAGGCAGACAGACACTTACTCTTTTATAGAGATAGAGATAAATGCTGATATCGTAATAATGAGGGCAACAATGTGATTAAAATAGATTAATGTTTCCACAATGGAGCTATTTTGTTTAAATTAATGTTAAACAATCGCAACTTTTATTTCTATGGTGAAAATACAATTTTTTGGCCGACGTTGCCCCCACCCCTTTTAGGGATCGAATAAAAAAAAAAAAAAAAACAACTCAATGTCCAATTCACATATTGCCCTCAGGAATACATAAGGTAAAGCTAGGAGAGTCTGCGCACAATTCAAAAGAATAACAATAAAAAATCTAAGTATTAATTTTTTGCTAAATTATCCATGAATAATTTTGACTTCATTTGTTTTTTTATGCATTTCCATTGCTATTTTGTTATGTTGTAATTTAATACAACAGTTGTAATAAAACCAAGAAAGTTATTTTGCGCAATCTGTCCTTACAGGGTTGGTGTGATTGCGCACATGGGTAGGAGAGATTGTTACTAATAATAAATACAATTAAAATGGTTAACAATAATAATTACACTTAAATGACATTGTTGTAAGGTTTTTGTGAACAAATATTATTGTATTAGGAGTGAATATTTCAACCTAATTATTAAAGAATTAGAAAAAGGAAGTAATTTTAAAAACTATTAAAAATTTTTAATTAAAGGGAAAAAAATAAAGAATCCGAAAAAGCAAGTCCAGATAAGATTATTAAGTTACTTGATAGCACGTTTAACTTAAAATTAGTCCATTTTAATTTTTCATTTTTTAGGCAAATTTACCAATAAGCTGCGTAATCTCTCCTAACATGGAAACTAATGGAAACAATGCGCCATCTCTCCTAAGTAGCAGATGCGCAAACTCTCCAATTTCGGTGGGAGAGATTGCGCCGCCTTTTATATAAACATGGCCGCTACTAAAACGAACCGTTGATGTTCACATTGTTAGTCTAGATTAGTAGCTTATGAAAAATCGTTTAAGTTTAAAATATTTTGTACTACTGACATTGTATAGAAATTCTGATGAATAGCTATGAAAATTCAAGCAGTTACTTTGGGAAAACAAAACAAAATAGCAATACTTTATCTTAGGCATACAAAACAATCAACGTACACTTTCAAGTAGACAGTCCACTACTGCTGTTGTACAACTACCTAAAGTCCCTGCACGCTCACTCCACTCCTTCCCCCCGAACCTCTATTTGCGCAATCTCTCCTACCGCGCAATCTCTCTTGGCTTTACCTTATACCAAATTTCAAAGCTCTATGTCAACAGGAAGTGGGTGAAAAAGGAGTGACAATATTTGACTGCCACATATATACACAATTGTAAGCTAAAAGAAAGCATGTAAAAAGCAAATAATTAAATTGGGAATGAAAAAAATGATGTGAAAAATATAAAAGATAGTTCTATTTTTTAATCGGACAATATTTGCTACAAAAACAGATAACAATAGAAAAATGCTGAAAAAAAAACATGGATTCTGTTACATTTTAAATTTAATTTTTGGAACAAATCTGTTATACTCTGGCACGGATGTTTGGCGACTTTTTGATTGGCACGATTGCCTTGCCCGTGCCAAACCATTAACTTAATACAATAGCTAGGTTACCATTAAAGGAAAAATCCTTAAAATTTGGCGACTTTATTCCTTTTTATAACCGATTAAAAAAAAAAAAAAAAAAAAAAGAAAAGAAAAAATCGCTGCGTGAGTGTAAGATATCATAGCCTAACTTTTTTCTTTCATTACATTGCAAAATTCTTCTCATATTTTATGAAGTATAGATCATACTGAATATATTTATCAAGACATTTGAAAAATCAAAAATTATTTTTAGATTTTAGCATTTTAAATACAGCAAGTTTTCAAAAAAGATAAAACTCCGAAAAATCAATTTTAAGATTATATACTTAGAAAAAAACATTAAAAATTGTTCCATTTTTTTTTAGTACTAATTGAATATTTTTGCTGCTCAAATACTTCTAATTGTACTTACTGAATGGCAAATTAAAAGTAACTCATTTGTTACTATTATAAGTAGTATAACATTGATCACTTAAGACAAGCATTAACTCTAACGCCCAGAATGAAAGTTATTTCTTTAACCCCTTGAAGGCCGGTGGAATAGTTTTTGTAAAGGAACTTCGGGTATTATGGAATACCATTTACGTATGAGGCAATATGTCAGTTCGATATTGTTTATAACCCGAAAACTGAATACAATCACAAACTTCAACTATCTGTGATTAGTTATTTGTAGACAAAAATTACTTTACGAAATTTCATCACATGCAAACAAATCATAATAATGAAATTTGTTTTGGAGGGTATTATGAGATAGTTGAGAAATAGGAAATAGAGGGTTAAATATGAAGAAAACGAACAAAATTTTTGCAAAAATCAGATGTAATGGTATCAGAGCATGATCCAAATATAGTGTCTAGGTGGTCAGCCAATATACTTCACTTCATACTTCAGATTTAAACAAATCACATAGACCGGGAGGCGGCAGCACAGACAATCACCTCATCGAGTTCACGGCTGAAATTCCAGAATTAGTTAAAACTCGATTCGCATATTAAAACGCAATCGGTCTGCCAAGTCATATCTTGGTGGAAAACACCTTAAAACCCGATTTTAGCGATTGACTCGTAGGTTTACCATTGTGTTTTCCTGCACCCAAAAGTATGAAAACATGGAGAACTGGGTGCAGGAAAACACAATGGTAAACCTACGAGTCAACCACTAAAATCGGGTTTTCACGTGTTTTCCACCAAGATATGACTTGGCAGACCGATTGCGTTTTAATATGCGAATCG
This sequence comes from Maratus michaelseni, assembly GCA_963931845.1. Classification (NCBI taxonomy): domain Eukaryota; kingdom Metazoa; phylum Arthropoda; class Arachnida; order Araneae; family Salticidae; genus Maratus; species Maratus michaelseni. The sequence continues at coordinate 132,149,112 of OZ007599.1, forward strand.
AGTTTTAACTAATTTTGGAATTTTAGCCGTGAACTTGATGAGGCGATTGTCTGTGCTGCCGCCTCCCGGTCTAACAAATATAAGGATCTGCCTTTGCGCCACCATAATCATGGAGTATTGTGAGATATTGGTATTCCATATAACCCAACGCCGCCGGTTTTGGAAAAAATTACTCTATGTTTTTTGGTGTGAATTGCGAGATAAAAAACGAGTATTACATCATAAACTGTTAGTATTTCGGTGTACATTATGCTTAATTTCAATGCAAAAATATTACTTCTAATAATGAATAAATAATATTGAAAAATTATCTGCTGAAAATTTTCAAAGACGAACAACAAAAAAAAATATTCACACAACACGCCCTGATGTCGAGCAACGAACTGTGCGTTCTGGGGGGCATGCTGGAAACGTTTTATTAGTATTTATTCTTCCTATTACCAATTTTTACACTCGGATATTACCTATAAAACATGGTTGAAAGTTCCATAAAAACAGTCCTTCATTATTAAAAATGTAAAAAAGTTTTACATAAAACTCTCACCATTACACAAAAACGCTTTCACTCCGGCTCACAGTGGTCAAAAATCGAAAAAAGCTGGCCGAAAATCAAACAAGAACGAAAAATCATGCGTCAAGCATAGATTATGTAACACTTTCCAACGCTTCCAAAATAATTTTACGAATCATACTCTTCAATAAGCTAAAAGATAACATCTAAGTAATCCAAATACTTTTATTCAGCCCTGTATAGGATCTATAGATTTGTATATATACTACATAGGATGCTAAATTTAAGTTCAGTTAGTAAACACGTAGCACAGTTTAAAATTCTCCGTCTGTAGTTAAATAATACGGAAATGTTTTCCCGAACTTTTGTGCTTCCCTGTATAGGATCTACAGAATTTATACACACCACGTAATAGACAAAAAGCGATTTAAAATTAAAATCGCGTTTAGTAACTTAAAACGCACTTCCAGGAATTATTGTTAACATACAGTAGAGAATTCTTTTGTGTGTCCCTGTAAATGAACGATGACTGCTATACACACAATATTCTGTAGTAAGTCTCTTGTAATGAACCTTATATAAATTTCAATGCGTTTAAAATAGGGAAACATTGTTTAAATAAAGCGCAGACGATTTTTCTCCATAGACGTAATGTAACGGAATTCTTTTGACTGTCCCTGTAAAGTAAGTATAAGTGCTATGCACACCCTATTCCATATTAAGCTTCTTCTAATGCACCTTAGTGATATATATAAATTTCAATGCGTTTAAAATAGTGAAACATTATTTAAATAAACCGCAAATGATTTTTCCCCATAGACCGCCATGTAACGGAATTCTTTTGAGTGTCCCTGTAAAAAAAACTATAAGTGCTACATACTTCCGTTGAAATAGGGAACATGCTTTAGATAATGATTATAACATATAAAAATTGCAGGGCAATCCGAGCATATTTACGGGAGTTAGAGCAGGGACAGACGGCAGACGGCAGACGGCCAGACGGCAGACGGCCAGACGGCAGACGGCCAGACGGCCAGACAAACCGAAGTCATAAACACTTTTCAACTAGGTTGGAAAGTGTTAAAAAGGTTGTAGATCCTTCTAAAAATTTTTACATATAGGTTTTTGAGGTCGCTGATTACGAATTTGATATCGAAATTCAAAAATTCAAAATGGCGGATCCAATATGGCGGACTTTTTTTAAAAATTGTTTTTTTTTCTGTAAAAGTTTCTTTAAGGGGGTTTTTGAGGTCGCTGATTACGTATTTGATATTAAAATTCAAAAATTCAAAATAGCAAATCCAATATGGCGGACATTTTTATAATTTTTTTTTCTGTAAAAGTTTGTTTAAGGGGATTCTGGATGTTACTTTGTACTAATTTGATATTATAATGAAAACAAAATACATTAGCGCATTCAATATGGTAAGCAAATAAATGAAAAGAGTTTATATTTTGTGAAATATAAATGTTTTGTATTATTAATAATAAAAATACAGTGCATTATTTCATATAAGCAGTTTGAAACATGTTAAACTTAAAAACAAATATACTTCCAAGAATGCAAACCAATGCAGCTGGTTTTCTGATATTTCATAAAAAACATCATCAGGAATTACGTAAATATAGTGAGAACTCTGGATAACGCAAGATAAAAAGTATTTCGTTAATTAACTTTGTGCATCAGTACGTGATTTTTTCATGTGTCTTTTCTTTTCACTTTTAAGACATAATTTATAATGAATTACATAAACTAAATATGTGCAAATATTCTTCTTACCTTTCGGAAGATCACACATTTTGCAGAATATAATTTGCACACGTACAACAAAAGTTATTCACTGTAGAACACGCGCAACATTTACCGCGTAAGAGCACGTGCGTGCGAGCGTTACAGAGCAGCTGACTTAGACCTTCGATACATAAGCAGGTATAAAAGATACCTCTTAGCTCTTACTCTATGCGGGATAAGGCGCAGATGCTCCCTCTGAACGTAAAAAAGAGGTACTGAAATGAATTAAGAAACATTCATTTTTCGACTTTCGGCCAGCTTTTTTCGATTTTTGACCAGTGTGCGGCTGGAGCATCCTTAGTTGTAACCCTGAAGCATCTGACTCTTCGCTATGTATATGACTGGGGGTTACTCGCATCGTATTCCCCCCCCCCCCCCACACTTCTTTCAACTTTTTTTTCCAGCGGCAATTTAGCATTGCATGTACCGTATCATTGCAAACATCTACTTTGGATATATTAATATATATTGCTTCCCTTATTGCAGTATTATGCAGATTTTCATAGTTCGCTGTTTTTTGTATTTGTAGACTTTCAAGTTTAATGGTTTTTTGTTTAATCTTGCAAGCGCTGTTGACTGTTTATTTAGTTTTATAATCCTTATGTTTTCCTTAATTCTTTCCTCAATTTTTCTTTTTGCCATTATTATGTATTGCCATTATTAGGTATTGCCATTATTCATTTCTGCATATTTAAACAATTGATTTTATATATTCCTGCTGTCTGTGTTTTTTTTTCTGTTTTGTTTCTTATTAATTTGAAGAGGGATCGATTGGGGGTTATTGGGACTTCTTTTCCTGATTTTTCTAATTCAAGTATTTTAATAAAAACTTTATGGAACCGTGGTTACTAACAAAACAGATGTTGTAAAGATTACAAACAACACAACGAAGTATGGGAAGATGTATACTAGGCATAACTATAGAAGAAACCTGAAAAAACTTGTATCAGAAGTCAGACGAAATTTTTTATTTGTATCATCGAGAGGGGAGGGTCATATGGGGGAATTCAGATGGATCTTGCAATACTTACAAGGAGACCGCCAAACATGGTGCGCACAGATTTTGATGATTTTAAGGTATGTTATAGACGTCAAACCCCTAACTGTCCTGGTCAAAGGTTTCCTTCAAATGGCCCTTAGTTTTTGAGAAATTCTGGGTTAAAGTTCAGCATACGTTTATAATACCCAATAGATTGCTACTTCGAGCGAGGTCTCTGTGGTGCAGCGCTAGCATGCGGGATTTCTGAACGCAATGCAAGGGTTCTGTCCCCTCCTATGCCTTTTTTTTTTTAATTTTTGGCGCATTGTACGTTTCAAACAGAAGTGGGAATTCTACGTTGAACTTTTTTATATATATTATATATTTTTTTATATATTTTTTATATTTTTCCTAATAAATTATAGAATGTTTCATAAAATCTTATAGCTTTTCTGCAATTATTAAACTAATATTCTATTTACGAAACTCCAAGCTAATTAATGTATAGATTTATTTATTTATTTATTATTTACTTTTTTATATTTTAAGCACAGTTCTGAAAAAATACTTTTTTTTTCTTTTTTTTTCTTTTTTTTTTTTTTTAATGTTATACTATTTTATTTTGTATAACTTATACAAAATAATTTTCACTTCGAATCTCCCAAACGTATGTGAGATTAGATATTTTCAAAGAAATAATAAAATTTTAAAGCAGTAACACTTATATTTAAGTTTTTTCCAGTTGTATAAATATTTAGTGCACTCTAAATACATTTATCATTAAAGTTCAAACTCAATATCATTTTTCAATCGCACAAAAAAATGACAGATTACATTTCAGATTTGTTTTCAATCTAACAAGTAAAAACACTGCCAATATCACGCATAAAAATTTAACTGGAAAAGCAAAAATAGTCTGTAAATAAGAGATAAAATTTGCAATACATACAAAAAAATATATTTTTTTTTAAATCGTCTGCTGCGACTTTCATGGAAATATCAGGATGAAATTATTTTCCTTGGCATAAGCTTTTTTTGCAGCCAGTTGCAATGTTTGGAGTAATGCTGTATATAGGAAAATTCTCTAGATTGTAATATAATGGAAGGAACAAGCACTGATATGGACAATTCTGGCTTGGAAGAAAAACTAAAATATGAAGTAACGAATGCTCTAAAATATTGCGAGACATTGTTAGAAAATGATAATCTCTTTACACATTCGCCATCTGTTAATATTTCTAGTGCTTCTATAGCAATGGCTGAAGAATGCCATAGCTCAATTTTAGACATATTGGACAGTCGGCAAATTATTTATTCAGATGAATTGATAATGATGAATGAAGAAGATGAACATAACGAATTTACAGAGGTATGTTTTGTTACTTTACCAAAAATATTCATTATATTTATTGTTCAATAAAAAAAATCGAAATCAAATAATTTAATTTTAATTATTTATTTATGTAGTGTCCGGGATTTCACGAAGATGAAGCGAATTTTGTGGCTGAGGAATTTTCACCCGAAACACGTGACTATATCCCATTGTGGTACAAAAAGAATGCGGTTGCTTTAGCTGAAGCCCATCCAAAATGGAGTTTAAAATCATTGCAAGCTAATGGAGCAAGTCGCTTAAAACAAAAGCATCTCTTACGTAGATGGAAAGATGATGTAAATCGTGGAGGTACTTATTTTGACAAATGGAAAAGCATCGATTATGAAACGTATGAAAGATTTGTTGAAGCTCGAAATAATATGGAACAGGTAAAACAAAACGAAATTTTTCAATTACTGATGTAACTGCAAAAAAAATTGAAAACTATTATATTAATTTATTAACTCATTTTTTATTACTAATATACAGGTCAGGACACGGACTTTACAACACTGGGCAATGAGTGCAGCTGCTTGTTTTCAGTCGGATGATTTCCATTTCCTTGCAAGTCCCAGATGGGTAGAAAGATTTAAAAAGAACCATCGGATAAGACAACGTAAAGTGACGAAATTTGTCAGTCACAAAGAAATTACAACGATTGAAGAAATAATGGAAGCGGCTGAAAGATTCCGTGTACAAACAAAAGTGCTAATTAGTAAATTTGACTTGGATTACGTAATTAATACGGATAAAATTGGATGCCAGTACCAAACAACCTACAACAGATCACTTGCTGAGCGAGGAGCTAAATCAGTGTTTGTCAAAAAAAATTTGAATAAATTAACGCATTCTTACACAGCACAGTACTCTCTTACAGCATCTGGAATTGTTTTACCATTCGTGTTCATTTGCTTACGTGAACAATCTGGAACATTTGGTCCAATTGTTCAAAAGAAGGTAAGTGAATTGAGCGCCACATTTAAGAACGTAATCGTTACAAAGTTGTTCAAAATCCGGTAAGTTGACAAAGCAAACCTATGCAGAATATTTAAAAACTTGTCTTCTTCCCTACGTTAAGAAAAATACTTTTCTTTTGATAATTGATTCGTGGGGAGGTCAGACAGATTCGACAATCTATGATGAGATTTTCGAAAATGAAAATGGGGAGGTATCATGCATAAAAAAAGTAATTCCACCAAAATGTACCCCTGTTTGCCAGCCATGTGATGTCTATTTTTTTCGTCAAGTAAAAAATTTCATGAAAAGGTTACAAAATGCAACAAGTTTGCTAGAAAACCAGAGGGAAATATCTTCACGAGAAGATATTATAAAAATACATTCAATTATATTACATCAATTTAGCTCCCCTCACTTCCGCCCTATGATAAGATACGCATGGTCTGCATCAAAATTAATAGATAGCAGAGAAATTTTCATAAATCTAAACGATTTATGCTTTCCAACAACATTGTTAAAAAAATCATGTCCGTGTAAAAAAGTTGCTTTTATAAATTGTGCTGTTTGTAATGTAATTTTATGTTTTGAATGTTTTTACGATAAGTATCATCCAACTAACTGTGTATTTACTAGTGATGATTAAGCATTTTTGTTTCTCATCTTTTAACGTATTTTTGACGTATTTACCGCAAATTAAGTTTTAAAAAGCATACATACTATATTCATTTACCCTTTTTTAATGTATTTATCGTAAATCAAGTACTAATATATACATATATATTAAATTTATTTATGCTTTTCTCCAACAATGTTAAAAACATTCATGATCATGCAAAAAAGTCGCTTTTTATAAACTGTGCTGTTTTTAAAGTCATTTTATGTTTTAAAGGTTTTTACAATAAGTATCCTTTATTAAATGTGTATTTATTTGGACTTATACGGGTGATAATTAGCATTTCTTTTCCAACTTTTAATGCATTTTTTAATATGTATAAAAGTAGAGTATTTAAAAAATATATATTATGTTAATTAAGGCATTCTTCCAACATTGTTAAAAAAATTTCATCTTAAGAAATTCTTTTTATGGCGATTTTTAATGCCATTTTATGTTTTGAATACTTTTGCGATATGTATCACCCAATTAATTCTATATTTATTTAATTAAAAATGTCAATGACGGTAATGATAAACATTTTTGTATCTTATCAGTTAAGATGTTGCAAGATGTTTAGAACGAATCAAATAATATTAAAAGGATATATTATTTTGTAAATGTTTTCCTCATCAATTACTTTTTAAAAAAAATAGAAAATGCAAGTAAAAAAAGTATGTATTATTTTATAACTATGATAAATAAATAAATAAATAAATAAACATAAATGCCAACAATAATAGTAAGTTAAAAAAAAGACGATACTTCTAGACTTTAATTATCTTGGATTTTCGTCGACACAAATATTAGTTTAATAATTGCAGAAAAACTATAAATTTTTATGAAACATTCGAAAATGTAAATATAATTTATTATGAAATTATAATAAAGTTCAAAGATGAAGAATTCCCACTTCTGTTTAAAACGTACAATGCGCCAAAAATTAAAAAAAAAAAAAAAAAAAAAAGGCATAGGATGGGACAGAACCCTTGCATTGCGTTCAGGAATCCCGCATGCTAGCGCTGCACCACAGAAACCTCGTTTGAAGTAGCAATCTATTGGGTATTTCAAACGTATGCTGAACTTTAACCCCGAATTTCTCAAAAACTAAGGGCCATTTGAAGGAAACCTTTGACCAGGATAGTTAGGGGTTTGACCCTTATAACATACCTTAAAATCATCAAAATCTGTGCGCACCATGTTTGGCGGTCTCCTTGTTAGAGGTTACGATAGATTGCCATCTTAGTTGGATGCCTCATTTGGATGTTGTTCAAGAAAAGGCGTTCAACGTACTTCACAAGATAAACCGGCTCACGGCAGCTAACTGGGCGAACAGGTCGAGTCTGCGCAAAATGCTCTACGACTTAGGTTGCTGAGCGAATTATTTTGTATGCGGTCCCCGTCTGGTACAACAGAAAAGTGGGTCTGGCGAATAGGTTGCAGAGCATTCAGAGGGGACTCCTCTTGTGTGTAACTAAGTGTTATAAAACAATTTTGACGGACGCTATTAACCTCTTGTCTGGGGTATTGTCCCTAGATTTACGGACGGAGCTGGATCGGGATTTTACGTCCCTGATCCCTTGGTATGAGAGCGATGACGGTACCAGGTTTGATCCCGTGTCCATCAACCTCTGGAGGCCATCTTTCAATCGAAACGATCTCTGGCGGATCCCATGGACATTGGATCTTACACCGAAGTCGACGTGTTCATACTACATGGACGGATCCAAGCAACAGAACAACACCCAGGTGCGCGTTCTCAGCAGTTGCAGGGATCAGATCGTACGAGAGAGCCAGCTTCGTCTCACGGATGGAGCAGAAGTATTTTTGGCGGAAGTCCATACTATCAAAGAAGCCATTATAGACGCCCATCAGTGGAGTCTGGGTGAGCTCGACGTCTACTCTGACTCGAAATAGGCGCTCCAAGTGCTCAATAGCCTCGTGCCAAAACACAGGGCGATTGCCGAGATTAAGGATTTGGTGAAACGATTAAAGGTCAAGACTCATCTTCACTGAGTCCTTGCTCACGTGGAGCACATCTTTAATGAATGTGCAGATGGGTTGGCTAAGGCAGCCACGGCCCGACACTCAGTCGACGTGGAGGTCAAGACGACGCGCCGCCAGACTAAGAAACACATGTTTAGCCATGCCTTGTCTAAATGGCAAGAGCGATTGAGCAACTCGGAGGACGGTCGGGTGATGTATGAGATCTTCTCACTTGTCTGCACTCGCAGACTGCTGAGTGACTTTTAAGTAAATAAAGTCCAAACGGAACATGGCGCCTTCGGCGACCACCAAGAACGTCATTTTTAAAAGAACCCCACATGTCTCTGTGGGGCAGGCAAAAGTACGATCAGACACTGTCTGTACGACTGTGCCCTCTGGCGGTCCTCGCGGAAGGAATACTTTCCGTGGGGCCACCAGAATCGAACACCACGGGACTTATGTCTAGATGGCTACGGCCGCAAGGGAGTGAGACTCAGTCAGTGACCTACTCATCCGGACACTAGACCGCAACCAGAGTCGCAGAAGAGCAGGTCAAAGTACTCGAGCTCTTTGCGGTCGCCGACAGCGATTGAACGCAATACTGCCAGCCCGCGGTCCCCGAGGAGCCGGAGGGAGTAGTGCATAATCTGTGGGCCCAGGTTACGTCCTGGGTGCCCACAGTCTAAGGTTAAGGTAACATAAACAGGTGGGTAAACTTTTCTTTAATCATTTGTTGTGTTTTTGTTTGTTGTTTAGTTTATTTTATGTGGTATGGTAACGTTCGCAGGCAGGGGATCGTTTGTCTGGCCTCATCTGACTGGAAATCCATCGCTGACGAACTAGTGATTATATTTGTAAATTTTCACGTTCGAAGGCGTAGGTAAATCAAGTGCGTGTTGGGAGAACCCAGTCTAAGGCCTAGGGCCCAGTTCCCTTTTAGGTTTCAGGCTCCGAAGCTTCTGAGTGACTCCGGTCTGACCCCAAGTGTTATGCGGCATTTCCTCCAGTACGTAGGTTCTGCGATTGTAACGACATTCCTGAAAGTCTTTGGTGCAGAGGAGTGATGCGCAGGTGGCGGTGTTCCTCTTGGCGGTAGGGCACGCCTGTGAGGTGACCGCCTGTGAGGTAAACCGGGTTCCTCCTGAAGGATCACCCGCAAGGGTTCTGAGAACCTAGAACCGGCGATGAAGTACGTCCGCCTATCGGCGGCGTAACTTTATTTATATCATCGAGAAGGTTAAAATGGAAGTGAGCTTCCACATTCCAAGAAGACAAGACAATAGATTGAACACACACACTACAGTGGTATCTCAGAGATGTCAAGCGATCGAGAAGATCTTTGAAGATGGAACGATGAAATCAGAAAAGAGGCTGAAATTTACAGGATAAGTAAAGCACTAGACAGAAAACAATAGAAGATACTGGAGAAACCTAGATCGAGCAGTGGGTTGAAAACTGTTGACAACAACAATGATGATGATATGATTATGGTTACTTGGCATTCATTTCATCCCGGATAAGAGAGGATTCATCTGTTCAAATGTTTAGCATTTCTTAATTTTTTACTGTTTTTTAAAATAGCTCTGTACTCTAATATCCAGTCTGTTTTAGAAAAGACCGAAACATTGTCATTAATAACTTTTGTTACATTTATTCTTTTTAATGTATAGTTTTTGATTGACTTGAAAGGATAGGATAATTTACAAATTCCAAAAATTATCTAGTACAAAATGTACTGAAAATAAAATTACTAAAATATTTTTAACACATCATACGTACAAAATACGGATCTCATTTCAATCTTTGGTACTATTCTACAACTATAAGAGAAAAAGCGTGTGTTGAACTTGAGGAAGAAGGCATCTATCTATTGAAACGGTATCGAGTACTCTCTACTTTTTTATGCAATTTTATTGTATTGTCCACTAAATTTTCCATCCTCCCAATTAGTTTTGCTGCAATGTAAGAAATTTTATTTTTCTAGTGTTATGTTTACTGAACATTTGTGAACGCAGTTTTCTCATAGTTTCTTAAACTTACTTGTTTACGAGCGGGGAAGACCGAGCTATGCTCGGTCAAAATTAGCTTAGATTTTAAATATCATGAACCATGACCAAAATGACCCACTAATCAAATTTTCTTGAACATGTGACCAAGCCCAATTGTCTTCTCGTGCCGAAACCTGGAGAATATAAAATTTAGTCAGAATAGTCTGAGCAGTTTTTTAGATAAAATTATCTTGATCCGTAGTGACCCAAAAATGACCCAATAATCAAATTTTCTCGAGCAAGTGACCTAGCCCAATAATTTTCTCGTGCCCCAAAACCGTTGGCTACAAAATTTAGTTCAAATCGTCTGAGAAGTTTTTAAGATAAAAATAGCTTGACCCATAATGAGCCATGACCAAAATGACCCACTAATCGAATTTTATCGAAAAAGTGACCTAGCCCAACAGTCTTTTCGTGCTCGAAAACCATAGGATGCAAAATTTAGTCTGAATAGTCTGAGCCGTTTTTTAGATAAAATTAGCTTGAAGACAGTGACCCAAAAATGACGCACTAATCGAATTTTCTTGGACATGTGACCTAGCCCAATGATTTTCTCGTGCCTGAAACTCGTAGGATACAAAATTTAATCAAAATCGTTAGAGCCGTTTTTTAGATAAAATTAACTTGACCCGCGTTGACCCAAAAATGACCCACTAATCAAAAGTTTTCAAACATTTGACCCAGCCCAATAGTCTTCTCGTGCACGAAAATGGTAGGATAGAAAATTTAGTCAAAATCGTTTGAACCGTTTTTTAGGTACAATTAGCTTGACCCTGACACATGGTGACCTAAAATGATCCACTAATCGAATTTTCCCGAACATGTTACCTAGCGCAATGGTTTTCTGGTGCCCCTAAATGGTAGGATACAAAATTTCCTCAAAATCATTAGATCCGTTTTTAAGATAAAATGTGCATATATATGTATGTATAATATATATATATATATATATCTTCTATCTAAACTAATAAAAGAAAGTTTTGCTCTGTGTGTCTGTGTGTGTGTCTGTTGGCGATGGCTAGGAAAATCTGGCCCACCTAGAAGGCTGGAAAGTTAGATTTAGGTAGTCCAAACCCACTCCTGGTGCAACATTACTTCAGAATTTTAATATTTTAATTACTTTCTGAAATATTAATTAAAATGCACAAAGAACTCTCATTAAAAATGCGCTTTTATTCTCTTGGGTTGGTTGGTTCACTGGTTGGTTGCATCGATTCTTCATAGAAGTAATTAAATAAACCAGAGTAGCGATGCACAAATAAGGATTTCTAACTAAATAGTGTCAACATGGATTGAAGTTATTAGCGTAGAGGAGCCATGCGAATGTCACGCCACCTGTACATGACAAATTACACATACGTCCCACTGATTGAAATATTTTGCAGGCATATTTTTCTTCATGACAATTAGTCGGGTTTAAGTTTTTTTTTACATGACATTTATTATTATGATGGAGATTGTTAATACAGAAAATTTTATTTAACAGATTTTTTTTTATATTTGCGGGAATTAGGAAGGACAAGGGTCTAATTACATTTAAGCTTCAAGGTGTATTTCTAGAAAGCAGTTACCAGAATTTCCGATTAGTAGTGTAAAAGTAGTAAGCCAAATTTCAAATTAAGTTCCTAGCTTAACCAAATGAATCAATCATTAAACATGTATTGTGATCCTCCTAATTAGTTATTTGCTGAAGGCCACTTGATCAAACCCCCCCCCCCCCCAACCCCTCCCGGACCGTCCTTCAAGGTTTTTTCCCTAACTCTGCTCCGTTTCCATATCTCAGCAACTATCTTTCCGATTTCAACGCAAGTGATTTCAAACATTATAATTAATTTAATAGTCACCATTTATAACATTAAACTAAATTTATGAGTAGCGGTTACCACTATTTACGAATAACAGTTTAAGCCAAATTTGTAATTAAATTCAAAGCTTAAGGAAACGAACGAATTTTGAAAGATGCATAGTGGTCCTCCTAATTAGTTATTTGCTGAAGGCCACTTGAACAACCCCCCCCGCCCCTCCCCTCCCGGCCCGTCCTTCAAGGTTTTTTCCCTAACTATGCTCCGTTTCCATATCTCAGCAACTATCTTTCCGATTTCAACACAAGTGATTCCAAACAGTATAATTAACTTAATTGTCACTCTTTATAACATTAAACTAAAATTATGAGTAGCGGTTACCACTATTTACGAATAATAGTTTAAGCCAAATTTGCAATTAAGTTCAAAGCTTAAGCAAACGAACGATTTTTGAAAGATGCATAGTGGTCCTCTTAATTAGTCATTTGCTGAAGGACACTTGAACAACCCCTCCCCCCCCGGCACTCCTTTCAAGGTTTTTTTCTCTAACTATGCTCCGTTTTCATATCTCAGCAACTATCTTTCCGATTTCAACACAAGTGATTCCAAACATTATAATTAACTTAAATGTCACTCTTTATAACATTAAACTAAATTTGTGAGTAGCGGTTACCACTATTTCCGAATAATTGGGTAAGCCAAATTTGTAATTAAGTTCCCAGCTTAAGCAAACGAACGAATTTCGAAAGATGCATAGTGCTCCTCTTAATTAGTCATTTGCTGAAGGGTACTTGAACAACCCTCCCCCCCCCGGCCCCTCATTCAAGGTTTTTCTCTAACTATGCTCCGTTTCTATATATCAGCAACTATCTTTCCGATTTCAACGCAAGTGATTCCAAACATTATATTTAACTTAATAGTCACCCTTTATAACATTAAATTAAATTTATGAGTAGCGGTTACCACTATTTACAAATAAGAGTTTAAGCCAACTTTGTAATTAAGTTCCTAGCTTAACAAAACGAACGAATATTTATGCATGCATAGTGGGCCTCCTAATTAGTCATTTTCTGAAGGACACTCGAACATCTCCTCCCTTCGGCACATCACTCAAGGTTATTTTCTCTAACTGTGCCTCATTGCAATAACTGGGCTAATAATGTTCCAATCTTCTCGAAACCAGCTCAATTTTGTAGTGCGCCTACTATACAGTAACGTAGGCAGCGGGGACCTGTCTCAGACGTTCGCTCGGAAAGAGGTTTGTTTAGAACAGAATGCTCCCCTGGCGGTGGTAGGGGGAAATAAAAGATTTTCTAGAGCGTACGAGCATGCCTGGTGTACGGTTCCGAAGCCATCGTAGACCGTGGCCAGAGTTCCGTTTTTTAAGAGATTTAAGTTTATTACAAGGGCTCGGGCAACGCCGGGCGGGTCAGCTAGTATATATATATATATACACGAGCAGGGAAGACCGAGCTATGCCAGGTCAAAATTAGCTTTGAGATCAAATATCATGACCCATGACCAAAATAACTCACTAATAAAATTTTCTCGAACATGTGACCAAGCCCAATTGTCTTCTCGTGCCCGAAATCCGTAGGATGTAAAATTTAGTCAAAATAGTCTGAGCCGTTTTTTAGATAAAATTAGTTTGATCCACTAATCGAATTTTCTCGAACATGTGACCTAGCCATTTTAGTGTTTCTCGTGCCCGAAAACCATAGGATGCAAAATTTAGTCTAAATAGTCTGAGCCGTTTCTTAGATAAAATTAGCTTGACCCACAGTGACCCAAAAATGACCCACTAATCGAATTTTCTCGGATATATGACCTAGCCCAATGATTTTCTCGTGACCGAAACGCGTAGGATACAAAATTTAATCAAAATCGTTAGAGCCGTTTTCTAGATAAAATAAACTTGACCCGCGTTGCCCCAAAAATGATCCACTAATCGAACGTTCTCGAACATGTGACCAGCTCAATGGTCTTCTCGTGCTTGAAAACGGTAGGATACAAAATTTAGTCAATCGTTTGAACCGTTCTTTAGATACAATTAGGTTGACCCTGACCCATGATGACCCAAAATCACCCATTAATCAAATTTTCTCGAACTAAGCCAATGGTTTTCTGGTGTCCCAAAATGGTAGGATACAAAATTTCGTCAAAATCGTTAGAGCCGTTTTTAAGATAAAATTTGCGTATATATATATATATACACACATGTATAACCACACCCACACAAGATTTGCTCGTATTAGAATATATATATATATATATATATATATATATATATATATATATATATATATATATATATATATATATATATATAACCACACACAGAATATTTGCTCGTATTAGAATATGATTTGACAGCTAAACAGAATTTCAAGTACTTAATGAACTATATTTAATTTTCTGAAAATTCTAAAACTTTCACATTCATGAAAACAAAGACACAAATTTTCGTTATAATATTTCAAGTGAAAGGGGAAAAATGTATTATTTTTTCTAAATCTACTACTATTTTTTTACATCTACTTTTTCATATTTATGATGCAATATCTCATGTGTGATATATTTATCACGTTCATCTTCCAAACAAAGGGTAATGTCTGCATTCAATAAGTTATTTTAGAAGCGATCCTGGGGTATTAGAATTCCCTAGTTCAATGCCATGACGTGGGCGCGAATTCGAATTAAATAGGAAGTGATTTTTTTTAACCAATTCAAATTTGCCTAAAACTCCCGATTTGTAGATGAATTTATTTTAAAATTTTTCTTTTCCTTTCATGACAAAATTCTTTATAAATTTTGACATTTCAATTCGATTAAAGCTTTTCCCAAGACGATGAGATTAACTATTTAGGATTAGTGAAAAGTATAAGCACCACAGAAGTTGCAAGTTAAGGGGTCAAGGAAGGTTTGAAATGACAAATTGATAAAAAATTGATCGTGGTTTAGGAATTCTGTAATTCATTTAGACTATTCAAGATGCGTACGCGCCTTAGAATTTAAAAGGAGTCTGCCACCACTATTTTTGAATAGAAAATTTCTATTTAATACTTACATTGCAGCAGCATCAGCAACCACCATGTTGAATTGCGGAATTTGTAATATTTTTCTGCGGTTAAATAAGGCAAATTTTATTCCAAATTTACGGTAATAGTATACGTAGCCTATTTCTTATTTTTTAATTAAGAATTCCTTGTTTTAATGCCATGACGTGGACACGAGTTCGAGTTAAATAGGAAGTGATTTTTTTAACCAATGCAAATTTGAGCGAAACTCGCGATTTATAGATGAATTTACTTAACATTTTGCATTTTCCTTTCAAGACAAAATTCTTTATAAATTTTTACATTTCAATTCGATTAAAGCTTTTCCCAAGACTATGAGATTAACTACTTAGGATTAATGAAAATTATAAGATCCACATAAGTTGCTAGTTAAGGGGATCAAAAAGGTTTGAAATGACGAAACTTGACAGAAAATTCATCGTGGTTTAGGAAGGCTGTAATTAATTTAGACTATTCATGGTGGCCATAGAATTTAAAAAGAGTCTTCCATCACTATTTTCGAATAGAAAGTTTCTATTTCATATTTACATTGCAGCATCAGCAACCACCATGTTGAATTGCGGAATTTGTAATATTTTCTACGGTTAAAAAAGGCAAAAAGTGTTATTCAAAATTTACTGTAATAGTATACGCAGCCTATTTCTTATTTTTGATTTTATAATTCCCTGTTTTAATGCCATAACGTGGGCGCGAGTTAAACAGGAAATGATTTTTTTTTACAAATGCAAATTTGCCCGAAACTCCCGATTTATAGATGAATTTATTTTAATTTTTTTCTTTTACTTTCAAGACATTCTTTATAAATTTTGACATTTCAATTCAATTAAAGCTTCCCCCAAGACGATGAGATTAACTATTTAAGATTGATGAAAATTATAATCTTCATGGAAGTTGTTAGTTAAAGGGTCCAGAAAGGTTTGAAATAACGAAAATTGACTGAAGTTTGATCGTGGATTAGGAAGCCTATAATTCACTTAGATTATTACTTCTTTTTGAATTTATTAATGTAAATTTTATAAAAAAAAGAAAAATATTTATTAAATTGTAGAAAACAATAACAAAGGTTTAAGCAGAGTTTCAGCTCTCTCTATATACAGAGAGAGTAACTTTGGGTATTAATGGAATAGTCGGATAATATGGAATATCAAAACCTGCAGCCAAACCTGATAAATTAACAGCATTAACATTAATAATAAAATTCATATTATTTTGTTGCTCTTGCATGTGTATAAATTCAGTTACGCAGCTGAAAATGTTTAATTGAGAATTGATAGTATCATCCTAAAAACTGATACTCCGGTTTAAGAAAACGGATTAATACTAATCTCACTGCAAAAAATATTCGGAAAATGTAATGTATCACCGTCTGCGCGTCAAAATGAGCGAAATTGCCAAAACTGTAATTTAAATGAATGTGGTGTCTTGCATTGATTCGGGATTACCAAATTTTACCCAAACACTACCCTATACACGGTTTTGTTTGGGTTCGTGTTAGGTCCTCTAGGTTATAAATATAGACCCGAAAAGAATTTACGGGTTGGGGTCGGGTCGGGTCGGGTCGAGTTTAGAGTCAAAGAAACTAAATATACACTTGAAGTTGGCTTTATTTTTTTTTTAGAAATCACTCGCAAACTCTCTACACATTTACTTCTGCGATAAACAAATGTTTGAATGTGTTTTTGTGAAACTTAAATTACTTTACTGATAAAAAATATTTACAAATTAAAAACAAATTTTCGATTTATTTTGATTTTCATTATCCCTTTCTCCATTAAGAAAATTCCCATTAGAAGTATATTATTTAAAAGTACAGAAACTTCATATGCTAGAGGCTTCATTTTTTTTTTCTTGTTGGCTTTCTCATTGAAGAAATCAATACATCGGATGTTGCTGGAAGTCTTAGAAATACATCTTCGATGGTCTTTGTCTATGAGTGTTCCCGTGGAAAAACTCTTTCGGTATTTTTTTTATCTTTATTTCGGATTCTAATGTCACCTCAGAAAACTGCCCAGTACGTAGGAGGGTGTTTTCTATCATTTGAGCCCTATGTTTTATTAAAGGCTTTTGTCAATCGGTTTTATCATGCATAAGTATTTGTATGCTGCAAAGTTCCGTTTCAGACAGGTTTCCGTCTTTGCAGGTATATTTGTATGGTTTTGTCGTAAACATGAAAATTTTCCGTTCAAGACAGGATTTCGTGTCATATGGTTCTATTTTCAAAGGTTTTACTATACTATATTATGCCGAATATATGTAGCTATATATCGCCCCCCCCCCCCCCCTCTGAAAAAAGGACTCCCTGGATACTCCCCTGATTTTAGAGTACTTAGGAATTTTAGATCGATATTTGTGAACCTAAATTACCAGTTCTCTAAAGTATCAATTTCAGAAAAAGGGTTTTTAGCTGTCATGTATGATGTCACTTTGTTTGTGTCAAAAGCAATGAATGAGTATTTGTAGTATTATTTTAGCTTCAGGTCTCAAGAGGTTAATTAAGCGCATTATGATTTTTTGTCGCTTTTGAATATGCGCGCTCTTCAGATGTTTTTATAACTGAACTTTTTCTGTTATTTGCTTCTTTATTGATGATATAAATCGATTCGAATAACTTGTTTTTTCTGTTCATTAATGTGAAACACATTTGCTCGGTATAACTAATGTGGCTGATTTAATGCTCATAGTCTGTTCCTTTCTGTGCGCTCTCACTTTCGTAAATATACTTCGATTGTTACGAAATTGATAGACATTTCTGAGATTTATTATCGAATGGTCCCTATTGAAAATAAAGTGTTCAGAATTTATAAGTTGTCTACAGGGATACTCAAAAATTCGTATGCATGATCTACAAACGTTGATTGTTTCAAGTATATTTTAGTGATCCGTATCAAACGCTACGAAATTGATATGCACTGCAACATGTTTACTATAGAAAACTATCTGCGTAGCATTTATTGTTCATTTTCAGAGACACACAAAATAACTTGATTGCATTGATGTTTCTGTCTATAGGAAGAAATTGTTGAAGCAGGGTTGTAAAAAATCCCGGGTTAAAAAAAAACAGCCCGGGAGAGTAGCTGGGCGGGTACCCTGGTTTAAAGAGCAAGATAGCATCTTCGAGATGTGAATGAAGTCGATTGAGATGAGAACAGCTTCCGTATAGAAAATTGACCTTTATGTATAACAGACATTGAATAATAATTTTATAATATATAAAATAGACCTTGATATATATGGTGTTCTTTTACATAGCTGCATAAAAAAAAAATCAGATATTATCATCGACGAGTGATAACTGCAGGAAGTGCGGTTTCATTTGTGTTACACATTTTCAAATTAATAATTAAATTTTAATATATTATGTAGTGTATATAAATAATTCAGATCATTAAGTGGCGCCCAATAGAATTTGAATTAACTTCTATTGACTGAATTTACTGAAAGTGTGGTTTCAAATGTTTTACGCGTTTTTCAGTTGGAGTAAATTTTTCTACATTATGTGGTGTGAGTAAAATATAAATAAATTCATATACAGGACTTGATCAAAGAATATGGATATATTGCCGTTTATGGATGGTAATTCCTGAAAAATCTTTTTAATAGTGTTATGTGTTTTTCAGATGAATTAAATTTTACTACACTAAAAGGTTTTATGAGAATCAATAGATCATATACAGGGTTCTATGAAGGAATTAAAATTCATTACCGTCTATAGATGGTAACTGCTGAAAGTGAGTTTTCAACTGTTATGTGTTTTCTAAATTGTATAGATAGCTCTTTTCTGCATATGAAAAATGTTTCGGGGAAATATTCTGTTAGTGTTGGAAAGTGTTTCGTAATGTACGCGTGATGCATGATATTTCTTCCATTTTCCTCTTAGTACTAATTTTATTTCAGTAATTCAAATTAGGAACATTTTCCCTAATCACGTCCTGATTGTCAATTTCATGCGTATATATATATATATATGTATGTATAAATGCTTTGAATCTGGAGCCACGGCAGTGCCTCCGCCAAGTCGAGAAAGCACAGCTGTAAGCATGTTTGACCTCCATCCCCCAGATCTTTGCGCTGTAGTTTCCCAAAAACCTGAAACTCCGTTTATACGTTGCAAACGGCACTAAATTTTCAAATTTCACGTTTCTATCTTTCTAGTTCAGAAGATAGAACTCAATTTCCATTTTTGACATTCACTCATTCCCTCACCGACCGATCATCTAAAAGATAAGGTACATACTGTAGCTCTAGAAACTTGAAATTTGGAATAAAGGTAGTGTTTAGGATACAAAATAAGGAAATATTAAAAATATCCGGAAAATTCTTAAAATTCTAAAACAATCGAAAAATTGAAAATAATTCGATCTCGTAGTCTTAGAAACTTAAAATTTGGGGTAAAGGTAGTGTTTAAGATTTTTAAAAAAAGGAAAAATTAGAAAATAAAATCGAAAAATTTGTAAAAAATCGAAAGTTTGAAAATAATTAGATTTTGTAGTCCTAGAAACTTGAAGTTTGGCATAAAGGTTAGAGTTTAAGATACAAAGAAAGGAAAAATTAAAAAAAATCTGTAAATAAAAAAAAAATATCGAAAAATCGACAATAGTTCGATTTGTTGGAATTTTCCGGAATTTTTAATTTTGTCTTTCTTTGAACCTGAAACTTTTTTTTTATCAAGAAGAATTTGCAAATGGAACTAAAGCTCCAAATATTTGGTACCTTCAAATTATAGGAGCAGGATGTGGGCTTGGTGAAAACCAATGGATGATGTCCAAAAAGAGCCCAAAGTCAAGAAAAGAGGATTACTTACAAAAATAAGTGAAATCCCATCAAAAATATCACATGTAAAAAATGTTGCCACGTCTCGTGACTCTTTTACCGTAAATAGTTCTGAGATCATGTAGAACCAAGTTTAGATACCTTATTAACTCTGAAATTTTCATTCACAAATCTCTCCTAGTCTCTTCATATTTAGTTAGATTATTTTGTGACCTTGGCAATTACGCAGCACAGGGAAGTTATTGCACCGAACTGTGTTAGGGAATGCGATGGGATTATTTGATTAAGACTAATTATAAAGCCGTCCCATTCTGCGTAATTGCCAAGTCACAAAATCATCATTAACTACACTGAAAAAAAAATAAAGTTGTTTTTACGGTATTATACTGGCATTATACTTATACATTACTAGCGGCCCTCCCTCGCTTTGCTTCGGGTTTACCTTGAAAACCTTCATCTCTTTGTGTTTTCTGTAGACCTTTTTAATGTGTACAATAATTAGTACATTATTTTGATAAATCTTGTAGGGTTCAGCCTGCGTTTGCAATGTATAAGCGGAAAAAATGAAATTATTTACGACATCACATTAAAAACCTCAAAAATAACAGTATTTCTCCACTATTTAATGGATATACATATAAACCTTCCTCTTGAATCACTCTATCTATTAAAAAAAACCGCATCAAAATCCGTTGCGTAGTTTTAAAGATTTAAGCGTACATAGGGATATAGGGACAGAAAAAGCGATTTGTTTTATACTATGTAGTGATACTGCGGTATTAAACTGGCATCATACTATACATTATACTGGCATCATACTATATACTACCGCGCATGCGTGGCAGTGTATTACTGCTTATTTTACTGTTTATTACTGTTAATTTTACGGTATAATACTGGCAGATGAAATGCCAGTAATATACCGTAAAATCAACATTTTTTTTTTTTTTTTGCAGCGTAAAGATGAAGAGACAAGGAGTGATTTGTGAATGAAATTTTCAAAGTTAATAAGATGATCTCAGAACTTTTTACAGTAAAAGAGTCACGAGACTTGGCTACATTTTTTACATGCGATGTTTTTGATGGGGTAGTTCTTACGTAATCACATCTTCAGGAAAACACCATTTTTTAAAATTTCCATCCTGTTATAAAGCGATGATTTTGAGAAAATTTTCAAATACAGCATATATGTATTTAGTGCCGGCTTTTTCCTTAAAGAGACCCGGGAGCCAGAAACACTTTTGTGGGTCTGGACTTTTCAAAGATTAAAAAAAATGCTTGCATCTTGTTGTGGGCCTCCTATAACGCTGCGAAAAAAAGAGATACTCATAACGCTGTGTCATCAACTTGAGTGGGTTTTTCAAATTCGTTATCTTTTAGAGCGTTAAAATTGTAAAGAATCAGGAAGGCAATCACTTCATTCGAAGCGTGATTGATCATTAATTTGAACAAAAAGACAATGATTTCATAGTAATTTGGGAAAGTTGATGATAAAGCACCATGATTTTCTCTTTCATGGGTAAATCTCCACGTAACGCACCGACAACCTAAAAGACAGGCGGGTATCATATAAAGGATAACCAATATCTTATTGATGCTAGAAAGTATCCTGTAGACAGTCGCAGGATATCTTCTGGATGCCAAGATGTCACACCTATAGTCATTCCATAGACAACGTTTTTTGGACAATTATAGGATGAAGGAAGACCAAAGAAGGAAGAGCTTTCATGCGCATATACGTCCGATAACAGAATCCACAGTCTTTCCTAAAAATAATGTAATTCGAGGATTCTATCTCCGTATCCTCTGGATATACCTAGCGAATATTTCTAATAGGATATGACAATTACAGGATATCTAGGGTTACTATAGGATGTCCGAAGGACGATTGCGGTTGCATAGAGCCTATAAGCGCTGTGTTAAATTCGAGGCCGGGTGCAACCCATTTTCGGACCCTATTTTATTCAAAAAATAAAAAGTATTTTATTCTTTTTGAGTGTTCCTAAAGTGCAGGTGCCGGGTTCATTGAAATCACCATACACCTGTTATTGTTCTGTGTGTACGTAAATTTCTCATTATTGACGAAAATTGTTTTCATGTGATTTTGATCATATGTAAGTTTTAAATGCTATAATTACTTTACAAATTTTCTACATTAGTAACTTTATAAAATAAACGAAAGAAGATTTATTTCAAACAAAACGTAATTTATTTGCTCTAGCGCACAATAAATTGCACATACTGTTGCTGAAATTTTAAGATTTTCTTAGTTATAGTTTGTCAAAGAAAAAAAAATAGGAAGGCAGGAAATAAAAATAATATTTGAAGATCCTTGAAGATTATATGAAGCAATTACTCTTAAGAAAATATTTTCATTTGGACAGAAAACGGAAATTTTTTGCATGATGCAAGATATCTATTATTAAATTTATCTTCAAAAATTTTTACGGCATATTTTCTAATAACATGCTCTCAAAATATGGAACTGAGAATAGTTTAAAAATGAAGGAAAAAGAAAAAGGTTAGAGTATAGATGAAATGAAATACCGAGAACAACGCAGCGTTTTATCATAATAATATCACGATATGCTCAAGAATCGATTTCAAAATGTGCTTTAGTATCGGAGAAAATATGCTAGAAAGTGCTACGCTTAAGTGCTTTTTAATATAAGAGATTTTTATTCATTCTTTTTAAGTCAAAAAGTTAAAACGGGATAATAACAATTGTGTGTAATTTCTTGATTTTATACTGTTTTCTCAATAACATAAGAAACGTATTTTAAATAATTTGTTTAAAATGCTTTATTTTTAAATTTTGTTACGATTTTCTTTTGAAAGCATAAAAATGATTAAATGGTATATAAAACATATGTTAAACATTTTTTTAATGAATATAAAACACAAAGTTAATTTTTTTTTATAATTTCGACGGCTGTTCAATAAAGAATCATCATAATTTTTTTAAATAACAATATATCCTCATCGTCTAAATTTTGATGGTTCTTTTCAAACTACTTCCCATTCAATGCAATGCACCTGTTCCACATTTTTCCATTCTTCAAAGACATGCTAGAAACCACTTTCTTTTAAGGTGCCAGCATCCAATTACAGTCCCTGGCCAAATTATTAGACGCAGTTGTTTTTATTATAATTTATTAAATATCTGGAAAGATACATGAGGAATTATCCTGAAACTTCAGGAGTGCAAACAACATGATAAACGTCATATATTTCCGCGAAGATTTTTTCCCGAAACCCTATAAGGGGCCGTCAACATATTGAAGAAAAACGAATATCTTTTGGATAACCCTGTAAAAACTAATATTGCAAAAAGCATTCAAACTGTAGATTATGATTAAGTGGCTTATTGTAATAATTTGGGTTCATTTTTATGAAAATAGCATGTATACTCGAAGAGAAATTCACGTTTTTATAAAAACAGTCCCAAATTTTACCAAGTTTTTTGCTTATAATTTGCAGAGTTTTTAATATAAAAACAAGTTATTTTCAGAAAATATGACAAACAAAATTATACACAATACCCTGCAATCAGAATTAAAAAATAATAAAAATTGTATGAAAAATGAGCAGGTTTACTAAATATTGTTACACTGCGCATGCGCGAATTCAATCAAAATATACTGTGCATAATATATTAGCTAAATGTATAGACCAACTTTTATGAAAGTCTCAAAAACATAGCTTGAAAATTCTGATAGTAATCGCCGATGGAATAAGCTCTAATTTCGCTGTTCCCAAAAGGAAGCAAAAAGATGAGGGGTTGTATCCAAATATACTAGCTTATGAAAGTTGACATAATAAGAGTGAAGTGTCTCTCATTTTATATTTGATACAACCCCTCATCTTTTTGCTTCCTTTTGGGAACAACGAAATTCGAGCTTATTCTATCGACGATTACTATCAGAATTTTCAAGCTATGTTTTTGAGACTTTCAAAAAAGTTGGTCTATACATTTAGCTAATATATTATGCACAGTATATTTTAATTGAATTCGCGCATGCGCAGTGAAACAATATTTAGTAAACTTGCTCATTTTCATACAATTTTTATTATTTTTTAATTCTGATTGCAGGGTATTGTGTATAATTTTGTTTGTCATATTGTCTGAAAATAACTTGTTTTTATATTAAACACTCTGCAAATTATAAGCAAAAAACTTGGTAAAATTTGGGACTGTTTTTATAAAAACGTGAATTTCTCTTCGAGTATACATGCTATCTTCATAAAAATGAACCCAAATTATTACAATAAGCCACTTAATCATAATCTACAGTTTGAATGCTTTTTGCAATATTAGTTTTTACAGGGTTATCCAAAAGATATTCGTTTTTCTTCAATATGTTGACGGCCCCTTATGGGGTTTCGGGAAAAAATCTTCGCGGAAATATATGACGTTTATCATGTTGTTTACACTCCTGAAGTTTCAGGATAATTCCTCATGTATCTTTCCAGATATTTAATAAATTATAATAAAAACAACTGCGTCTAATAATTTGGCCAGGGACTGTATATCTGCAATACTTTTTATAGTGCTCCTACTCAACGATCTTCCCTGACAATAGTAGCGGCGATGTTAATTTTGCCTTCTGTAAGCACAGTTACAGGAGCTCCGGGGCCACCTTCTTTTAAAGCTGATTCTCCCTCTTGTCCTTAACCATCTTCTAACCAGACTTGACAGTAGGCTACTTTTTTTTTTCATTCATATTGTTTGATTACGACCACTTTTATCAAATAGTGTAATTGACCTTATTCTCGCATTATTTAATTTGTCATTAAATAAGGCGAATATTTCTACTTAAAAAAAGTGGTGGCAATCAAGTATTCTGAATTAAAAAAAGGTGGCGAACGGGCAAAACTGCATCTAGCTGTGTTACGGAAAAGAACAGACTCTCCATAATTCTCCTAGAGCATTTCATAGGCTTCGGATGAAGATTTCTTCAAGCGAAAATAAAACTTTCAGCAGTCGAGAAAAGCATGAAAGAGCATAGCTCATAGCGTGTTGCCTCCATCGTTCCTGTAGATGATACAGAAAGTATATGAACTTTCATGGCTGCTGGAAATAAATACATGAAAAAATTACCATATATCGTAATCATATATACCGTATCATAAATTCGTTAAAATTTAAAAATTCATTAAAAAGAAACAAATGATGCTAAAAATTGCGGTTTGCAGGAATGGGATTAGAGGGAGATCGGATTTGTTTAATAACAAAAAAAAAAAAATGGTTCAAAAATTACCGATAGATGACGCTGAATGCATAATATGAAGCAGATTTATGCAAATCAGGCTGTCAATAATTTCACACAATGCACACAGATTCATCATTCGATGCCAGCAGTATGCAGTTGTTACCAGATCAAGCACTGTTGGTTAAACGCTTTTACAAAAACGGGGAATCAGCAACTGACGCGTTGCAACAAGTCTGAAAAGACGAGAAAAGACCCTGTTTCGCGTGCTGGGACCTGAAGCTTGTCAGACGCTTCGCAGAAATGGGTCTTTCACTATAAGCTTAATTTGTATAAGTCTGCTTCTTATTATCCCTGTCAGCGCCATCTATCAGTAATATTTTTAGCAACAATTTTTTTTTTATTAAAAAAAGCTGAACTCTCTCTAATCTTATTCCTGCAAACCGCAATTTTTTAGTATCATTTGTTTCTTTTTAATACATTTTTAAAATTTTAACGAGCTTATGACGCACTTGGTGTTCATTACACATTAAGCTAACAATGTAATTAAAATTAAATTTGTGTATAATAAAGTATGCCAATAAAAAAATATAATTTTTTATTGAACAGTTCTCGTATTCAATACACTGGGTTAAACTACTTTTGGCGTAGCAGTAGTAGCAACCATAAGATGGTGAAACGAAATATAGTTCCAATAATTGGTGCACTGTTTGGAGTTGAACCATGAACTTGTGTAGATTCATCAGGTATATAATTGAACAGTGAACTGGTAAATTGTTCGATCAAAAACTTGTAAAAAGTGGAACATTAAACAGGTAAAATGCTGAGTCATGAAGTCACTCCGTTTACCCTTCGCAAACAGGGGTTAATTCGTCTTTGACGTCTATTTAAAGTGGAATTTAACACCTAAGCCTGAATCGGAAATCTGTAGTGTACAGGATAATGGATAATTGTCCCTTTTAACAAATGCTAAATTGACATTGAAATCATTCATTATTGCTAATCGCTTGAGAGCGTAGGGGTAGGTTCGACTCCCGCTGACTCCGTTGCACACTCTTTGTGGAGTTCCTGGCTGTGTATGTCTACAGTGCTCTTTGATTTATGTAATTTGTTGAAATCCTGTATGTGTTTCCGTGAATAAAAATATATCTAGACAACAGCCTTGTAGCTATGGGTCTCAAAGACTTCAAAAACTTCAAACTTGAAAGTCATTTTCAAGATTGAACCACAATGATTTTTCTGAAAGTTAAAATAAACAACACAGTTTGGTTCTTTTAATTACTTTGCACCATAGAATGTTTCATCTTTGAAGTAAGATTTTTAACAGAGTAGATTGATTAATTATTTTCAATTATATTTCAAAGAATCTACTTTTGTTGTAATTCATTTAAAAGTCTTGTAATGAATGTGTAGAAGAAGAAAATACCTCAGAAATATAAATATTTAAATTAATTCCATTGTTTTGAAAGAATTAAAATTTTAATTTCCTCTCTATAAATCGGAATAATTTAAAAGCTGTCGCCCAATCCATGCGATGGGTGTGGGCGTGTATGACACTTTTATAGATTAATTAGCCCAAACTTTAAAATTAAATACTTTTATGTTTATCTAAAATTTATCTGTCTTAATATAGTGGCATCAATTTTCTGAAACATCGCCTTCACATTAAATGAAATACTTTTTATTTGTTGCGAGTGTGACATGGGTTTCACACTTGCAACCAGAAATGTCAAGGAAGGGAAACGCCACAATTAAATTTTGAATACCACTATTTTCGTATAGTAATATTTGCACTTTCTATTACAGAAATTCTGTGATTAAATAAGACGAATATTACTATACCTAAATAGTATTCAAAATTTTATTGTAGTATTTCCCTGACAACCTTACTTGCAACACATAAAAACTATTTCTTTAAATATGAAAATGATGTTGTGGGAAATCAATGCTACTAAAATGTTGGTTAACCCTCGGTCGGGTCTGCCAAGCCATAGTGAAAGCTGTCTTGGAAATTGCTTAGTGTTTTACTTGGTTTGAGGTTAATACAAGAAGTTTTTTTAATCAGATTTCGAATATTCTCTCTTTGTACTTTCTAATGAAGGCTGCCTTGAAAATTGTTTAGTATTTTACTTGGCTTGCGGTTAATATAAGAAGTTTTTTAATCAGATTTCGAATATTCTCTCTTTGTACTTCCTAATGAAGGCTGCCTTGGAAATTGCTTAGTGATTTACTAGGTTTCAGGTTAATACAAGAGGTTTTTTAATCAGATTTCGAAAATTCTCTCTTTGTATATCCTAATGAAGGCTGAGTTGGCAATTGCTTAGTGTTTTACTTGGTTTGAGGTTAATTACAAGAGGTTTTTTAATCAGATTTCGAATATTCTCTCTTTGTACTTCCTAATGTAGGCTGCCTTGGAAATTGTGCTTAGTGTTTTACTTGTCTTGAAGTTATTAAAAGAGGTTTTTAATCAGATTTCGAATATTCTCTCTTTGCACTTCCTAATGAAGGCTAACTTGGAAATTGCTTAGTGTTTTACTTGTTTTGAAGTTTACAAGATATATTTTAATCAGATTTTGAATATTCTCTCTTTCTACTTCCTAATAAAGTCTGCCTTGGAAATTGCTTAGTGTTTTACTTGGTTTGTGGTTAATACAAGAGGTTTTAATAATCAGATTTTGAATATTCTCTCTTGGTACTTCCTAATGAAGGCTGCCTTGAAAATTGCTTCAGCATTTTACTTGTTTTGAGGTACAAGAGGTTTTTTTTAAATCAGAATTTGAATATTCTCTTTTTGTACATGCTAATGAAAGGTCACTAATCACTTTAAAAGCGTTACAATTGAGTTACTCGTAATTAGGTGCAAATTACTATTTTAAAAACCAGGGGTGTAGAGTTGTGCCGGACGGAGAATTAAACATAAAAATATTTAATTTAAAACTTGGATATATTTCCTTCAAGCACAAAGGTAATTTAGGTGTAAAAGTGTCACACTCCACAATTGGAATTTGCGCTGTACGTTTTTAATTAGGCAGGATGCTTTGTTTTTTAATTAAAGGAATATCTCGGTATGCTTAGGATTTTAACATGCACGATTTTATTGTCATAAAGTATTTTTTGCTTTTTTGTAAAGCTATTTTATGTATGTATGTTTACCTTTTGTAAAAGAAAGGAGCACACGAAGAATACACATACATTTTATATGTTTAAATTTCGTGTGCAACTGTGCTTCTCATAGACACATGTGGTAAAAAGTGTTTTTGTTTTAATGATTAATGGAAACGTACAATAAAAAACGCTTTCATTTTCTTTCTAGAAAATCTCAACGAATAATTTAACTTTGTTAAAAGTTTAAATTAATAAATCAATGTTAAATATTTCATAATTATTTTATGCATTGATTCATTCTTTTCAATTATATTTCAGAAACAATATTTTTGTTGTAGTTCATTTTAAACCTATGTAACGGATGTGTAGAAAAGGAAAATACCTCAGAAATATAATGTTCTAATTTCTGAATTCCATTGTTTTGAAAGAATTTAATTTCCTCCTTAGAACATCTCAATGAATAATTGAATTATGCTATGCAGTTTTAATTAGGCATGATCTTTTTTAATTAAATGAATATCTGAGAAGTTTTACAATTTTAACATATACAATTTTCTTGTCATAATGTAATTTTCGCCTTTTCTTTGAGAGTGATTTTATTTTTACTTTTCGTAAAAGAAAGAAGCACAAAATTAATATATATATCATTTATGTTTTTGAAATTTGTGTGCAAAGGTACTTCTCAGTATGAACATGTGGGGAAAAAAACTTTTGTTTTATTAACCCTTCTTTGCATGAGTTTTTCTTTTACAATTGTGTTTTTTTATACACATATTAAATATTAGACACCAGAAATTTTAAGATAGATTTTTAACTTTGTTCAGCAACATAGTTCACGGGAAATTTACTGGATTAATATTTCTATATAAATATAGTGGTGGCGAAGAAGTTGAGTTATTTATTAAAAGTTAAATAAAAAGTAATGGAAATTTACATCACTATGCAATTAAGGGTTAATTTATGAAAATATACTCTAAAAACTTTCATTACCTCTCTACAATATCACAATAAATAATTCAATTATGATACTACACAGTTTTAATCAGGCACTTTAACACTTTAGTTGTAAAATGATCGCTAGAGGCCAAATGTATTGTAATAGCTTCACTGATAGGCTGACAAACCAGAGTAATAACTTGTACGCCTAACTAGTAAATCTGCAGATCAGTAGTCTCAACGTCAGACCTGAAAGTCATTGTTTTTAATCTCACTTTTCATAATATTTAACATCTCACAATCCGCAAATTATTTTTTTTAAATTACATATATATTTATAGGCATATAAAATGATTCGAAGGTTTCAGAAATTAGAAATGGTAAATTAAACACGGTTTGTGCATTAATATTCTGACATTCTTATGAACTTCTTATTCTTGTAATTTTTTAGATACAAAAATACATAAATATTGCAGCAAAATAGTGCGAGTTACTTGAATTTTATTATTTTGATATTCTTTGAAATGGGGTTGCTAAGCAACCAATAAATTAAAGACCGAAGTAAAAAAAAAAAAAAATGCATTTTAAAATTTGTAAAAAAAATATGAAAGTAAAATGTTTTATATTTCCCGAACAGATGTAAAACATTTTCCAATAATTTAAATAATTAATTTCTAAATTCTAATAAATGTATCGGCAAATTTTCAAAGCTATTGGATATATTTAAAACATCCATATAAAAAATTTAGCGTCTATAATTTTCGTGACTGGTATATAACGCAACTAAGAGGGAGATATAAATGAGAAAATGCATGCGATATCGTCACATCCCAACAGATGCGTGTGTGATAGCGTGGGAGCACGCTAAAATGCATGGTTCGCATCATGGATGCCTCCAAACGGTGTCACCGTGGTTGTGCAATATTTAACAGCAGAAAATGTGAGTGCTAGTGAAATCTCTCGTTAAATCTAAAATGTCTATGGCACGGAGTGTATGTCACGCAGATCGGTATTCCGATGGTGTAGGTATTTTCGTAGTGGAAGAAGCAGTACTGACGACAGGACACAACCTGGTCAAGCGCATGTGGTTGTCAACAAGGACCTACAAGGTGACTTTGTCTAGCCAATCTGTTACGTCTGTATTACTTCTTTCTTTTGTATACTAATTTATATTAATAACATTAAACCATTTCTCAAACCGACTGTAGTGCCACTTTCATTTGGGCGACCCATATAAATTAACTGTTTCTGTACACGACTGTGCTGCAAAAATTTCTGCCTTAACCTTTTGTGACTCAAGAACCAAGATTTGAAAAATATTTACTCGGATATAATATGTCATTTTAAGCATGTAAAAAATAATTAAAAAATTTAAGAACATAAAAATAAAAAATGATTGACTAAAAGGTACTTTTTTCACATCTGCAATAAACAGAAAATTGCACACTTCTCATAATATTGTCAATTTTCTAATACAAAATCGTAAAATATACGAACTTACCTTTTCTAAAAAAATCTATGTTTGGATGTCTCCACACTGTAAAAAAATGGGTACTCAAAATTGAGTAAAAAGTACTCAATTTTGAATACGTCACATACTCAAAATAGCTCCGATCCAAATGTACTCAAAATTGAGAAACACATGTACTCATTTTTGATCCCATGGATGTATTCAAATATGAACTGCTATGTACTCATTTTTGATCCCATGGATGTATTCAAATTTAAAAAATTTTATGTCGTTAAAATAAAATTTATAGGATAAAAAAAAAGTTACTTCGCGAGGATAACCTTATAAGGGATATATACATTTCTGCTCATTTTTTTCATTCCTGCGTGAGTTTATAGTACTTAACCAATCCTTGCCCATGAGAGGAATCGAACCCTTGATGTCCTGCGTACTAACCTGACGACTCAGACCAACGCACCATGAGTGGTCGCGCCTCCTTCTCAAATGTTGTTAGTTACTTTGCAAAACTTGCAAAAACTTGAGGTTTCATCGGTAGATGGATTTTTTCAGTTCCAATGTTTTTAATATTTTCTTTTTATAATTTTCAATATTTTGCTGTATGATTTGGTGCCTTATAACAGATAAATTTCAATTTATTATGTATTATATGCGTAAAACATTGCATTAAGAATACTGATTGCTTCTTTTTGGAACAGTACCAATACCAACAATTTCTTTATTCGAACATATACTTTTTTAAAATTATTTGCCTGATTATCTATTTATCAATTCTAATAAAAACAACAATTATCTTAATCAGACGTGTTTATTACATGCTATTAAAATATTTTTTTAATGTCTTATTTAAAAATATTATGTAAAATTTTTTTTTTATAATAAATTATTATATTTCAGCTATGCTGAAAGCTTTTGCGTACGGTTCGGTTAAACTAAATAGTTTAAAAAAATGATTTTTAGAGGCAAATTTAAAATTAATGACCTTGGGATAGGTAGGTTTAAATCTGGACTTATTGATTTTATTTAAATTAAATTAGTTTAATTTATAAAAATAAGAAATAAAAAGAAATAAATTAAAAACGTTATAAAGTTAAAAACTTTATTTTTATAAAAGTAAAGAAAAAATATTAACTAATTTTATAAATTTAAGGAAAAAATAATAAACTTTGTAAAATTATAATTTATAAAATAATAAATTTTAGCGTAATTCATAAATTTGTAAGCCAAATCAGCTTAGTTTAATACCAATTTGCATAGCTATAATTTGCAAAGATAATATGTTATGAAACTTTTAAATAACACAATATTGCCTCACGTTAAAAAAGTTACAATAAATTTTTAAAAAATTAGTGGGAAAAAAAATCATAATTTTGAAGTACTATCAAGAAAAAAAAAAGTAGATGTGTAAAATGTGAGGAAAATAAAAAGAGTAAATGTGTTGTAGTGGTTCCACTTTGATGAAAATCCAGAACAACCAGATCCACTTTTCATTTCTCTTATTCTTCGTGTTTTCTTCAAATAATAGCTTTTTAGGCTCCGAAATTTCGTCATTACACATTCTGAAATATACAAGTATGTTGGGTTTGATCATATGTTCATTTTTGATACAAAAATACTCATTTCGAAATGAGTACATGAACTTACTCATTTTTGAAAATACATATGTTTATTTTTGATCCAAAAATACTCATTTCGATATGAGTACATGAACTTACTCATTTTTGAGAATGCACATGTTCATTTTTGATCCAAAAATACTCATTTCGATATGAAAACATGGACTTACTCATTTTTGAGAATGCACATGTTCATTTTTGATCCAAAAATACTCATTTCGAAATGAGTACATGGACTTACTCATTTTTGAGTACTTCGTTTTTTACAGTGCAGCCTTTTTAACTTGACAAAATTTACGAAGTTCATTTTAGCAATAATGATGTGAAACTGCTCAAATTATAAATAAAACTTTGACATGAAAAAAAACTCAGTATCATCGTCTGTTGAGATTTTTATAAACAATTTATATTAACTGCTGTGTTGGAAGATAACAGCAATAAATAAAATAGGCTTTTAAACCCCAGTGTATAAGTAACATTAACTTTTGGGTATGTTGCAGATATGCAACGCGGTGATACAAAGGGTTAACACTCGATTACTATCCTTGTATCCGTAACATGTAAGATAAAAGGTTTAAGCTTAATGTTACGATGAGTTTTTTTTTAAATTTTGTTAATCATAATTTTTCATAATTATCTTAAATAATATATCACATTTAATCAGACATAAAATTTACATAAAATACACTAAAAACATTGAAAATACTGCAAACGTTTCAGGTTATAATCTAGCCCCTCATCAGTGCAATTACGTACGCTGACCGGAGAATTTTCAACCATGTTTTCAGTTAATAAAGTTAACCAGTTAAAACTTGGAAATTTTTTTTTATGAACTTCCATTAGAGCAAGATCGTGTACTCGGGTGGAACAGTACAAGACTCATTAATTGGCGAAGTCAGTTTACGAGTGAACCAACCCTCAAGAAATACTCTACTCTTAACATTATTGCAGCTGGATCTGATTACTGCGATACTTGCGAAATCCGGAATATAATCTGTATCCAAAGAATGCTGTACTAGTTTTGATTGAAGGCTACCAGATTTATAGGCACGTTTATGTTCGGCAAGACGAATGGCGCAAGTACGGCCCGTTTCACCAATATAGACAGAGTCACAGACCCCACAAGGGATACTATAGACCACGCCGGTTTTAAGTAGGGGAGGGATTCTAGGTTTAAACGTACAAAGCAATTCTTTTAAAACATTCTGTGGCCTGAAGGCTGTACTGATATTATTAGACCTGAGTAGACTAGAAATTTTTTCAGAAAGATCTTTGTAATAAGGAATAGACACATATCCAGTGGGGCTTCTACGAACTAAAGAGGTTGACAAGCTATGCTCAGAAAGTAACCTTTTCAGCCACTGCAAAGGGTAACCATTTTTTCTTAAGTCAGAAATTATTTTCTTTTTCTCCAATAGGAGGGCTGCATCAGTAGAACAATAACGATTAGCACGATGGGCCAACGTTCTTACAACTGCGATTCGATGAGAAATTGGATTTATGGATTCAAAATTTAGATATTGTCCAGAATTCGTAGCCTTACGATACAGAGATGTTAACACTTCTTGAAACTCAGTATTTTCAACTCTTTCAACCATAACGTCGAGAAAAGGCAATCTGCGGTCATTCTCCCTCTCGATAGTAAATTGGATCGCTGGACAGATAGAATTCGAACCTCCAAAATTTCATTCAAATCCTCGAACCTTACAACAAGAAACACGTCATCGACATAACATTTCCAAAAGCAGATCAATGGGCCCTTAAGGGACATTATTTCAGACTCTAAGAATTGCATCACTATTTCAGCAATCCGACCAGATATTGGAGATCCCATTGCCGTACTATGGACTTGTCTATAAAATCTCTCTTCAAAAACAAAGCAATTCGATTTAAGGCAAAATCTCACAAGATCACTGATGTCCGAAACGTCCAGACTAGAATCAGTGGCAAACTCAGGCCATACCCTCTTAACGACTTAATAATTAATCGGCATAATTAATCGGTATAGACGTAAAAAGAGACACGACGTCCAACGAAGCCATAACGCAGTTACGTGGAAACTGAAAACTTTTCAGACTTTCTAAAAGTTCGTAAGATGACGTAAGACTATGAGTAGAATTCACCACAAGTTGTTTCAATAATGCTGATAAAAATCTTGATAACTTATAAACAGGTGAACGAGTATAGTCTATTATCGGGCGCAAAGGGATACTTGCTTTGTGGACTTTAGGCAACCCATAAAAGGCTGGAACACTACCAGTATAGCATTTTAATTTTTTAGTCAATTCCGGGGGGAGTTTTGGTCATGGGTCATGATATTTGAACTCGAATCTAATTTTGACCGTGCATAGCTCGGTCTTCTCTGCTCGTTAATAAAATACACTGAGAAAAATGAAACTTTCAAATATGAGTAAATCAATGTTCCGGGGGAGAAACTCCCCCCGGAATTGGCTTTAAAAAAAACTAAAATGCTATACTGGTAGTGTTCCAGCCTTTTATGGGTTGCCTAAAGTCCACAAAGCAAGTATCCCTTTGCGCCCGACAATAGACTATACTCGTTCACCTGTTTATAAGTTATCAAGATTTTTATCAGCATTATTGAAACCAGGGCCCGCTTAAGATTTAAAAGTAGGGGAAGCCCGACACCACTCAGGGGGGCCCCCACCTTTTACTCCCATTATGCTTCAACAATTTAAACTTTTACTATCAAAATTTCGAGTAAACAACACTTTTAATATTAAACTAAAAGTAACTACCTATATACATATGAAAAAGTATTTATTATATACATAATTATACATAACAAATTAATTTTGTAAATAAATTTACAAATATGGAACTACAGGTTACAATATTTGAACTTCAAAATATATTTTATGCTTTACAACTTGCAGGATTTGCCAGTGTTAAGAACAGTTCGGGGACAACAAATATTTGACATAAATTTATGTTTAGTGGCAGTACAATTTTGCTTCTATTTTATAGACAAAAATTTGATATGACCTGAATGCAGGGTTGGCAAGTTTTTGACAGTGTGACGGTTTTAACCATGGTTATAACTGTCATGTGAAAAAACCCTTTTTGACATAGTTTTTGACAACAACTGTCAAAAACCTAAAATTGAGTCCAAAAACAGTTTAAAATTATTTTTACAACAACATTAAATTAACAATTTTGCGTAATTTTTAGTGTTAGACACATGGGTAAACTTTTTGACAGTAAAACCAGTATAAAAATCCTATATAAAACCAGGGGTCGATCCAGGAAAAAGTTAGGACCTATCTAGGTTCTCTTTACAAAAATCGATTTAATAAATCACGACCCTTCACAAAATTCTATTCCATAAAAACATAATATTAATGGATTATTTTTATTTTGTTAGGTTTTAAAATGTATAATTTACAAAGAAAACAAGTTCACAAGAAAGGAAAACTTTAGTAGGACTTAAAGTTATTGTTAGATGCTTGGTTTGAATTTGAGCAGCTTCCATCTTTCACAACAAAATGTTAATTTTCACAAAAATATGATAAATTTCACAAAAACATTTTTTTATTTTTCACAAAATGGGCCCCAAGAAAAAAAATCCCTATCGACCCCTGAAAACTCAAAACATTATTTTGGTTTAACAAGTTTCTTAGACAATAGAAAACAATTGTAAGCTATAAATATAGAATAAAAAATAATTAAAAGTATTGTTACATTAAAAATATAAACTAATCAAACTATTAAATACTTATATAATTTAATGTATAAAATTTCAAATAATTTGTATATTGTTTTAATGTTTGTTCCAGGTTACTAGAATCCAAATAAAGAAAAAATGTTACACCTGCTCTTTGCTTGTAAATTCATATTCCACAAACAAATGATTACGGAGAGACTTACAGCTACAAACTTGAAAGAATATGCTCCAATAAATAAATAAAAGGAAACTATTTTATAATGTATAAAAATTAAATTTAACGTAAACAAATTGTTCTAAATAATTAGCTGAAACTTACATAATAAAATCAAAATGAAGATATATTACACATGTATATATA
Source organism: Maratus michaelseni (assembly GCA_963931845.1). Lineage (NCBI taxonomy): Eukaryota > Metazoa > Arthropoda > Arachnida > Araneae > Salticidae > Maratus > Maratus michaelseni. Next base: position 132,185,436 of record OZ007599.1, read on the forward strand.
CCAATTAATTTTTCAGCAGAGCTGAAATTACTCTGTAAATGAATGAATGAAATACAAAGCATATGAATTATCAATTTACTAAACAGCGTAGAACTTTATCTATAAATATTGAAAATAACAAACCATCGTCTTTTAAGTTATTGATTTAAAGAATGTTTAATTATACTGATTTCATATTATAATTCATTTAATAACTCAGAGAACATTCGTGTTGCAATTGTGTTTTTTATCTAATGTTTATGTACAAAAACAAACATTTAGAATCATTAAAAATCTAGGTAACTTATAATCAGTCATTGAATAGTGGCCACTTTAGCTTTACACAAGATTTTTAAGCATAAATTAGATTGCTAACATTTTTTTTTTTTATAATAAACTGAACACTTAATAGTAATAAAGATATAAATAGTACTTTGAAAAATGCCTTTAATAGTAGTTTCATTATTTTTAGCTATTTTTCTTAGCATGACAATTGAGAAATAATTTGAATTATGATATAAATTTTTATTATAACTTATAGCATAACTAAATAAAAATTATTTATATAACATATAATTTATTATTTAATCAGTTTTTAGATTGATTTAATATAAAATATCACAAAAGTGAAATAATCAGAAACCTTTTATAATAAATATTAAGAACGATTAATTCACAAAATTTATTTGCTATTGTCATCAAAATCGCCTCATTTCTAAAAAAAAAAAAAGAAAAAAAATTACTTACTGTACATGAAGATTTTTTAAGGTAAAATTTTCAAATAGTATAATATAAACATCTGTGTACTGATGAAAATTGTACTTTCTAAAACATCACATTGGCTTTTTTCTGCTTTTTACTAAAGCGAACTGTTCAATCACATCATCAAAAGAAATTTTTAATGTCAAATCACTCTCAATTGTAAGAAGAGATAATCCAGAAAGATTTTTTTCGGAAATGCTGGATCTTAAACGATTTTTAATACGTTTTAGCACTGAAAAAGAACGTTCACTGGAGCAATTTGTAATCGGAATAGAAAATACAATTCTTAAACCTGTTTCAACATTAGGAAAAGTATGTTCAATTCCTAATGACTTTATCATTTTTAATTTTTCAACAGTTTTTAAATCTTTTGATAGAAAATCGTTGAACTGTAAAAATTCTTCGGAAAATTCTTCATCAATATCATTAGAATATATTTCTAGAAAGTGTTTTGCTGCATTTTTAATTTCATCATTTGTCATATTTTTTGAAGACAAAAAGCCAAATCTTGACTCTAAAAGAGAATAAGCATTTTTTCTTTTATTTAGTTCTGTGATGATCGAGTCATATATTACATAATGGGTTTGATACAGAAATCTCTCCCTAGCAGACAACTCAACTTCGACACTTGCACTATCGTCAAGCATTTTACTTTTTGCTGTAATTCTTTTTCTCTTACTCTCATAATATTTTTCACCAGCTAAGATTTCCGCTTCATTTTCATAATTTTCAAAATTATTCCTTACAGATTTTATAAAATTCTCCAAGGATTCATAGAGGGGTACAATAGCTGCCATTTCACAGTTTACTGATTGAACCGTCTTGTTCACACTGTTCATACTCTGCAGTATAGTATCCCATATAACAACCATAAGAGCAAATTCAAATAAGTGCATTTTTGAAAATAAATTTCTTGCTTCATTTCTAGTAGTTGCAGATTCATTAACATCTTTAGAGATGGTTGATAAAACACTCAATACATCATTGTAATATTTCTTTAAAACTTTCACAGCATCTGCACTGGCAGACCACCTTGTTGTTGACAGAGATTTTAACGTTAATTTGTTATCTATCTTCTCACTTAACAATTCCCATCTGTGTGTTGATGCAGAAAAAAAGTTATATACACTTTTAATTAAACCAAAGAAAGAAACGGCTGAAGAACAACATTCAACGGCATTTGTACCGACAAGATTTAAAGAATGGGCTGCACATGGCACATAATCTATAAGAGGAAAATCTTTTTTTAACCTAGCTTGTAAGCCTGAATATTTTCCTGACATATTACTAGCGTTGTCGTAAGACTGACCACGACAATACTGTAAATCAATGCCGAGATCTGCAAGAATATTAACTACAACCTCTTGAAGATGTTGAGAACTATGGCCATGGATGGGTATGAATTTCAAAAATCGCTCAACTGGATTCCCTTGTGAATCAACATATCTCAATACCAGAGAGAGTTGGTCAGTATGTGTAATATCAGGAGTAGAGTCCACTATAATTCCAAAATACTTAGCTTTCTTAATTTCCATTAATATTTCATTCAACACTTTTTTTGAGATTAGTTCGATAAACTCTCCGACAATCGTTGAAGAAAAATAACTCACTGTACCTTTTCCTTTATTGCCGTGAGTAATAATATGCTCAGCCAGAAATAAGTCAAAAGTGCTTAACAATTCTATAATTCCAAGGAAATTGCCATTATGCACAGAACCGAATGTTTCATTACTTCCAAAGAAAGGAAGCCCTCTTTGTGAAATGTATTTTATCACAGCTACTACTCTGTACAATACTTTTTTCCAATAATTTCCTTCTGCCTTATGCTGTTCAACAAGGCTACAATCGATACGACCTATTACTGTTGAACGCTGTGAGAATGAATAAACAGATTCCCTATGAAAAGAAGAATTTTCATGCGATGACAGTCTTTTACTAATATTTCTCCAATCAGAAAAACCATTCTTACAAAGAGCTTGATCACTTGAGCTGTACAGTTTACAAATGTAGCAAAACACAGAATTATTACTTGGCGAATATAATAACCAGTCTCTTTGAATTTTTTCTCCATTTCTTTTTACACGGAAGAAATTATTTGAGGAACACATTCTTTCCTTCCCACCAAGTGTTCGCTTAGAACTTTCTAAATAATCAATATTTTGAGGTGGTTTGTTGAGAATAAAAAATTCTCTTAATGTATCAGTGACTGGAGGCCATAATGCTGGATCATTAATTTCATATACAGGACCAGTATTTAATGCTGATGGCTCAGAAACAACTTCAGGTGAGACTGAAACGCCAGATTCAGATTCATTATTATAATCTGAAATATTAGTGCATGCCTCAAATTCTTCACTAATATTACACAATGGAGTTTCCACTGTTAGCTGATTGCTCTCTGCTGTAGTAATTTTATCGTTATTGTATACTTCAGACAATGATGTAGAAGATTGATCACGTGGCACACCTATATCCTTATTCTCCCTTGTATCTATTTCAGTACCACTGAAATTACTATTTTCATTTAATTGCACACAATTATTTTCATTTAATTGATCGTCTGGTACCGGCACAGATTGTTTGTTTTCGGAGAAAGAGTCTGCTGTTTGCCCAAGTAGATAATTTTGCATTGAATCCTTAAGTTTTTATCTACACTTTTCATTTTCAGCTTGTAGTTTGCGCTTGCATCAGCCCGATTTATACTGTCGTTTTTTTCCATTATTATTTCACCACACGATTTATATTTATAATGCAAACAATGTACTAAATGGTAATTAACATAGCAAACGAACACGAGATATGATCATAACTTTGAGCTTTGAACTTTGAAGGGGGATGGGCTTTGAGACCTATAGCTACTAGGCTGTCGTCTCGAATGATCCATATACATTTTTTTTATTCACAGAAACACAGACATGTCTTCAACAATTACATAAATCTTGACGAGACAGTACAAGAAAATTTACAACACCAAGAGTTACATCCGGGAGCTCCACAAAGTGTGTGCAATGGAGCTGGCGGGAGTCGAACACCGCTGGCCTTGCTTCCTACGCTATGAAGCGATTAGCGGAGTGGTGCCTTAACCACTCGGCCACGGAGGCCCCATGATCATAACTAATCGAAAAATTCGAACGTGGAATAAACAAACACTATGAATCACGAATACGGTTTCAGTTAATTTTACCCAAAGAAATGTGCGAAGTCCATAAAGAAAGGAATACAAGCTATCTCATAATTGGCGAATCGCGTTTGCTCCGCCTTCTTGCTTGGTGACGTCACGACGGGTGATCGCAAGGCTAGATTGTAGAAAGAGCGAGTTTCGTAATTTAGATAAAAGTTTCGTAAGAAAAAAAAAATACACTTTTAACCCCGACTGATTTTTTTCCCCATAAAAATTATTTTCGAAAAGCAAATTTGGGGGCCCATTTGTATTTCAGAGGGTAAGCCCGGGCTTCACGGGTCTATTCGGTAAACAGGCCCTGATTGAAACCACTTGTGGTGAATTCTACTCATAGTCTTACGTCATCTTACGAATTTTTAGAAAGTCTGAAAAGTTTTCAGTTTCCACGTAACTGCGTTATGGCTTCGTTGGACGTGGTGTCTCTTTTTACGTCTATACCGATTAATTATGCATGTGAAGTCGTTGAGAGGGTATGGCCTGAGTTTGCCACTGATTCTAGTCTGGACGTTTCGGACATCAGTGATCTTGTGAGATTTTGCCTTAAATCGAATTGCTTTGTTTTTGAAAAGAGATTTTATAGACAAGTCCATGATACGGCAATGGGATCTCCAATATCTGGTCGGATTGCTGAAATAGGGATGCAATTCTTAGAGTCTGAATTAATGTCCTTTAAGGGGTCATTGATCTGCTTTTGGAAACGTTATGTCGATGACGTGTTTCTTGTTGCAAGGTTCGAGGATTTGAATGAAATTTTGGAGGTTGCGAATTCTATCTGTCCAGCGATCCAATTTACTATCGAGAGGGAGAATGACCGCAGATTGCCTTTTCTCGACGTTATGGTTGGAAGAGTGGAAAATACTGAGTTTCAAGAAGTGTTAACATCTGTGTATCGTAAGTTTACGAATTCTTGACAATATCTAAATTTTGAATCCATAAATCCAATTTCTCATCGAATCGCAGTTGCAAGAACGTTGGCCCATCGTGCTAATCGTTATTGTTCTACTGATGCAGCCCTCCTATTGGAGAAAAAGAAAATAATTTCTGACTTAAGAAAAAATGGTTACCCTTTGCAGTGGCTGAAAAGGTTACTTTCTGAGCATAGCTTGTCAACCTCTTTAGTTCGTAGAAGCCCCACTGGATATGTGTATATTCCTTATTACAAAGATCTTTCTGAAAAAATTTCTAGTCTACTCAGGTCTAATAATATCAGTACAGCCTTCAGGCCACAGAATGTTTTAAAAGAATTGCTTTGTAAGTTTAAACCTAGAATCAATCCCCTACTTAAAACCGGCGTGGTCTACAGTATCCCTTGTGGGGTCTGTGACTCTGTCTATATTGGTGAAACGGGCCGTACTTGCGCCATTCGTCTTGCCGAACATAAACGTGCCTATAAATCTGGTAGCCTTCAATCAAAACTAGTACAGCATTCTTTGAATACAGATTATATTCCGGATTTCGCAAGTATCGCAGTAATCGGATCCAGCTGCAATAATGTTAAGAGTAGAGTATTTCTTGAGGGTTGGTTCACTCGTAAACTGACTTCGCCAATTAATGAGTCTTGTGCTGTTCCACCTGAGTACACGATCTTGCTCTAATGGAAGTTCATAAAAATTTTTTTCCAAGTTTTAACTGGTTAACTTTACTAACTGAAAACATGGTTGAAAATTCTCCGGTCAGCGTACGTAATTGCACTGATGAGGGGCTAGATTATAGCCTGAAACGTTTGCAGTATTTTTAATGTTTTTAGTGTATTTTATGTAAATTTTATGTCTGATTAAATGTGATATTTTATTTAAGACTTTTATTCATCAGACGGTAAAAAATGTTTAGTTATTTTTTCATAATTGTGTTCATAATTTTTGTTTTTGTTTTTGTGATTAAAGAGATAAAAATATACATTTCTAATTAATTACAAATTCCCCCCCCCCCCTTTCTCCCCGAAAAATCGGTGTATAAATTGTATAAAACGTCATGTATCTCACAGATACAATGAAAGCAATAATGTTAGTATTCAAGGGTAGTAATCGAGTGTTAGGCATTTTCCACACAGAACTAATTTTATTTCGGAATGCTTAAAATTTGCCAGCAGTGCATACCTATCTTTTTCAGTAATGTACATTTTAGAATTCTTGCACAAAACGTCAAGTTAAATACGAAACATCCGGAAATATATACTCTAAAAACAATATTTTCAAAACTGAGCAAAAAATACTCATCTGAGTATGTCGCATAGTCAAAATGGCTCCGAATCAAAATTACTCAAGTTTGAAAAATGTATATACTCGTTTCTGAAACCATGCACACCCGCAAGCACACACCATGCACTGCATCGTGTGCTCATTTTTGAGTATGTCCATGTTACAAAAATGAGTATGAACTAGTCCAAGAGTCTTCTCGTGCCCGAAAACCATAGGATGCAAAATTTAGTTTACATGGTCTGACCTGTCTTTTAGATAAAATTAGCTTGACCCACTGTGACCCAAAAATGACCCACTAATCGAATTTTCTAGGGCATGTGCCCCAATGATTTTCTCGTGACCGAAACTCGTAGGATACAAAATTTAATCAAAATCGTTAGAGCCGTTTTTTAGATAAAATTAACTTGACCCGCGTTGACCCAAAAATGACCCACTAATGGAAAGTTCTCAAACATGTGACCCAGCCGAATAGTCTTCTCTTGCCCTAAAATGGTAGGATGCAAATTTTAGTCAAAATTGTTTGAACCGTTTTTTAGATACAATTAGCTTGAGCCTGACCCACGGTGATCCAAAATGACCCACTAATCGAATTTTCTTGAACATGTGACATAGCCCCATGGATTTCTGGTGTCCGAAAACGGTAGGATACAAAATCGTTAGAGCTTCCTCCGCCCCCCCCCCCCTGCACACTGGATCGATTTGCTCGTATTAGAATATATGATAAAATAGTATTTGTTTTTACGTTAATGATAGTTAATACTGTGCAAAAAATAACAAACTGGTATACAAAGCTGAAAAGTCTTTAAAAACTTTAGCAATTTTATAGCACGACACCTTTTAATAACAGAATTTTATTAGAATTAAGTATTATCGCGTAAATGGAATTTTAATTGCAGCATTCTGTTGTTAACGTAAAAGGCCTAGTCTCCTAGACTACAGTACCTGAATACTATGCCTACGCGCTGACTCAAAAAAGGCGGCCGTCTTTTTTGAAGTAGCGAAATTTTCCCGGCAATCAAACGGTCCTTTGAAGTTAGCTACCACTATTTCTGAATAGCAATAATCGCCTTATTTTTATGCGGTTAAATAAGTCGAACAATACAGTAAACTTCAGTAAACGGTTTTGACACTTTTAAAGAAGGAACTTTAGGATTTAGCAAAATGCTTTCTTATTGGCGTAAAACACTCTGCTTGTATCTTCAAATATCGAGTGAAGGTCCTTTTCTGATAGTATATATGGAGTGCCTCGAACCCTTTCAACAACTTTTCTTCCTTGATACAGCTCTTGGTGGTGTTATATTCTGGGCTATTTGAGAAGAAATTGCTTAATTCCTCCGCAAAAATGCATTAAACCGTTTGTGTTCTGGTCAGTTACAAAAAAAATTGTCCAAACGTAGGCCAAAAAAAAAATTGGCTTATCTTATTCCAAACTACAAGAAATCCCCAGAAATTGACTCGTTGAACGGTCTTGTTTGAATTGAAGTTACCTCGTTCCGAAACTGATGGCTTGAAATGTCTCTAGTTAAGAGGCGTTAACGCAAGAGGATGATTCATGAAGGACGCGATTCTCTACGCGACTTTTAAAGCCTACTTTTTAAAGTTAAGATTTTAAAGTGTCATTACTGGTATAATACCCATCAGTACCATTAAAGTAATAAGATGCAGAAAAAAACATTTTTTACGACTCAGATAATACTATAAGAATGATAACATTAACAGTCATGACATTCAGTGGCGAACATCGGCGCACTCCATGCGAGTACTGAGACTATAAAATGCTTTTTTTTTTAAATGTAATTAGCATTTTTTTTGTATAGCATTAACTTCAGGATTCGAACTCGGTTGAATAAAATTTTATGCCAAAATATCTATTCAAACACAAGTTGTTTCATATAAGAGAAAAATAAACACTAACTAAAGAGAAGAAGAATAATTACAATAGTACTACACAATATTAACCATGTGCTGGCATTAGAGTCCTCCAAAAATTCTGATTAAAGGCAACCCGAAATCACACCCGAACCCGAAGTGAAAGTAAATTAATCTATATTTTAATGCAATTACATGGAAAAGTAATTTACATCTCTTTTATCAATTTTAACTTTTTTGTATAAAAATGAACATATAGTGTTAAAGCACTAGTTAATTTAATTTCCACTTAATTAAATTAATACTTAATTACCACTTAATTTTCGTAATCAGAAAAAAAGGCTTACTACCAATGAAAAAAAATTTGCACAATTCTTTGCTGATGGCTGATGACTTACAAAGAATGTCTGCACATAGAGATAAATTGTAATTGCAAATTGTAATATTTCATTTTGAACCAAAACTAAACTACCTATAAAACATTTTATCCCATTGTGGCCTAGTACTTAAAAGGTGGAGGTGGCCGACTATTGGAGCAGTTACCCTATACACTCATGAACATTGAAAAATATACTTTTATTATTAAAATATTATGCAATTTTTCGAAAATTCGGTTCAACCTGCCCCGAAAGAGTCAAAACCCAATCCGAACCCAAAACATTTAAAGTTTATCTGACCCGCAACAAAAAAAATTAGGGTCAACCCTACCCCGTCGGGTCGGGTCGGTTTTGGACAAAATTGGGATAACCGCTCCGGTGCAGGATTCTAGCTTGCATCAATAAACAAATAAATAAATAAATGTGCATATCACATTGTGATCAATATTTATGGAAACTGGGTGGGGTTTTCTATTCAAATGTAGGATCTGAATTCGATACTGCTGGGATTAAAACCAAAATTGCTACTGTCGCGATTCCGAAACTGAATTCCCAATTTTTCTACGCATTTGTCATTTTGGATTTTCTTTTACCTTTTCCCTTTCAGTTCCAGTCTTTTTTAATTCCGTGACGTTACATTTTCTGACGTGCTACCGTTATGTGACAGATAGTTTTATTTTAAACAAAAATAACTTCAATAATTATAAAAAATGTAATAAATCACTAAAACTTCAAAACAAAACCAAGTAGTTGGTATTTCAGTCTGTATAAAAATGTTTGAACCATCTCTGTGATGTTCAAAGTTATTGTTAAAAAATCTCATCGAATAAAGGAAATTATTTTTTTTAATACTAAATATTTAATTTTGGAAGATATGACGAAAGTTTTTCCATATAATGTATTAACGCGAAGCAAGTTTTAATGTTAAATGTTACAATGGCTCAACCAGGATCTCTACCTGAGAGGAGTTTTGAAACGTTATTACTTATAAAATAAATAATTTCGGTGTTTTACATTTTTACAAAGCTATTGTTAAAAATCTCCTCATCGAATAATGAAATTGTTTTTTAATACTAAATCATTACTTTTGGAAGATATAACGAAAGTTTTTCCATAATGTATTAACGCGAAGCAAGTTTTAATGTTAAATGTTACGATGGCTCAACCAGGATCTCTACCTGAGAGGAGTTTTGAAACGTTATTACTTATAAAATAAATAATTTCGGTGTTTTACATTTTTACAAAGCTATTGTTAAAAATCTCCTCATCGAATAATGAAATTGTTTTTTAATACTAAATAATTACTTTTGGAAGATATAACGAAAGTTTTTCCATAATGTATTAGCACGAGGCGAGTTTTAACGTTAAATGTTACGATGACACCAACACAACCAGTATTTTTACCTCTGAGAGGAGTTTAGAAAAATTATTACTTATAAAATAAATAATTTCGGTGTTTTACATTTTTACAAAGCTATTGCTAAAAAATCTCATGGAATAATGAAACTGATTTTTTTAATGCTGAATAATTACTTTTAGAGCGAGTTTTAACGTTAAATATTACAATGGCACAACCAGGATGTTTACCTAGGAGTTTTGAAACATTATTATTTATAAAATAAATAATTTCGGTGTTCTACATTTCTATAAAGTAATTTTCAGTAAAGACGTGATGAAATACACGAGCAAAATTAATTTAGCATTCAGATGTTTCAAGGCTTCATAAAAGGAGCCTTATCTTCAATATTTATATCGCAGTTAAAGAAAGGGGTTACAAAACACCGGAAGCTGTAGGACACGTAGTTTGTGACTTATTTATTTTCCTTCTTTCATTTATTTTACACCGATGAAGGGTCTTCAATTATGCAGCCTTGAAACAGTTGTATGCTACAATATTTTTGCTTATGTAATGCTTTTCCTTTCATTTGATTTTACACATCATGCTTTCATCTCAACACGATGGATTTTGTATACATCTCATCAGTTTTTAAGGGTTCTCGGAGAGGTTTTAACCCTAAAGTTGTTAGATACGTTCTCAAATTGCAAAAAATCTATTTTTTTACGGAAATTAATTTCTTATACTGTGTAGAATTATGGTCAAAAATATTTAAAGTGATGTCTCAATTAATAAGAAAGATATGAGCAAAAATGTGAGCACACGCACGATCGATCTAACCGACCTCTCTGAAAAGAATCTACTAAAGATTCTACTCCCTTATAGAAGCTGCATATGGCGGAGCCAACAGCGGATTCTGCACTTCATTGTGTTTTATTATATTGTTATTATTATATCTTATTATTATCTCAACTTTAAACGCGATTTTCTGGAAACAACATTTTTCAACAGAAGCAGCATGATAACTTGAACAATTTTTAACATTTTTAGATAAAATTTGTCTTTATCTACGCATAAGTAAATTGTGTAAGGGCCATCGAGCCATTTTTAGAAAATTTAATTTTTTTTTTTATATTTTTCCAATAAGTTTTTAACCCATTCGGGACCATGGGTGCATATATGCACCCTCAAAAACAGCATACAGAATTTGTTTTAGGCACCAGTAAAAATAAATGTAATATTTGCTTTCTCTAATTAGAGCATTTTTGTGATGGTTTAAGTAAACTTAGCTTTTTTAAGAAAAGTGGTGCCAACCGAATAAAATTTGTGTAAAATCTGTCGGTCCTGAAGGGGTTAAAGATCAAAATGTTAGACGAAAAATGATTTTTTTTTTTTCGAAATAGCACAATTTTCTTATTTTTTAATTTTTTTTTAATTTGAACCGATGGCTCTTAGCTGCAACCTTCTTTTACAGGAAGAAACTGAGATTTTAACATTTTTTTTTGTTTCTGCAGGAAGTTAAGATGCTGCCCATCGAGCCCGGATATTTTGGTACTGGTCAACGCGCTGCAGGTTTCTGACGTAATTATGACAAAATTAACAACAAAAAATATTTTTAAATACTTGCAGCAATAAAAAAAACGTGGAATTATTAGTTTTTCAATTAATTTCACCCCTTTCCTAAAATCAAATTCCAAAATTAATCCGCCGTTCATTGCGCCAACGAATTATAATTTATCTTATTCTTAGAAATTTCGTTGCTTCATTGCGTTTTGTTTTTTGTATTGCTATACGAAGCCCTTTTCTTTGAAAAGAAAGATAAACGATTTTTCCCATAAACTACACCTAACATACAAGAAAGGTTAATAGAAAAACGAAGGAAAAAGAGTAGCTTGATATTGAAAATAATCTTTAAGCACTTTATTAGCGGAAATTCCCGTTGCACTATCCTCGGTAAATCCCGGAAAAAGTATTATGCATTCTGTTTTCACAAGATTTATATTTAAATATAGGAAATACACTTGGGAAATACGTGCCGAGTGTGTCAGTGACATATGCGTTCACATGTCTGAAACAGGATAGAAAAAAAAAAATCATGAGCGGAGTAAAAACGGAGGGAATTGTTCAACACAAAGAGAATGAATAATAATGCTCTATCACAAAAAATATTTTTTCAGACAGTAGTCTTCTTTTATTTCAGTAGTTATATCGATGTTATCATAAATGGATTTTACAAAATAAGTAATTTTTTTTTAATGAAAAAATAAAACTCACTTCAAGGGATTGTTCCTATACTATAGCAACTCTGTATAGTTATCCACAGGGCCGGCGTAATCATCGGGTAAACGGGGTCCCGCGACAATGCAAGTCTTATTAAGGGCCCCGAGCCTCTCTATACAATTCGGAATAACGTTACATTTGTGTAAAATAATGATATTAGTGTTCCAAATTTGTTTTTTAAAGTTTTTCCGTGAAAAAAAAAAAGTGAGTATTATCAAGGGATTCTTGCTTTATTTTCGTATTTTAGTAGCAACTCTGTAGTAATCCAGAGGCCCGGCGTAATCATCGGGTAAACGGGGCCTCGCGACAATGCGAGTCTTGTTAGGGGCCCCGAGCCTCTCTATACAATTCGGAATAACGTTACATTTATGTAAAATAATGTTATTCTTCCAAATTTGTTTTTTGTTTTTCCGTGAAAAAAAAAGTGAGTGTTATCAAGGAATTGTTCTTTTGCTTTCGTATTTTAGTAGCAAGGCTGTATATTTATCCACAGGGACGGCTCAATCATCGGGTAAACGGGACACCGCGACAATGTGAGTCTTGTTAGGGGTCCCGAGCCTCTCTATACAATTCGGAATAACATTACATTTGTGTAAAATAATGTTATTATTGATCCAAATTTCTTTTTAATGTTTTTCCGTGAAAAAAAGTGAGTATTATCAAGGGATTGTTCCTTTACTTTCGTATTTTAGTAGCAGCTCTGTATAGTTATCCACAGGGCTAGCAAATCATCGGGTTAACGGCACCCTGCTAACAATGTGAGTCTTGTTAGGGGCCCCGAGCCTCTCTATACAATTCGGAATAACGTTGCATTAGCGTAAGATAATATCATTGTTCCAAATTTGTTTTTAAATGCTTTTCCGTGAAAATAAAAAAGGGTGTATTAACTTTATTTCTTACAGCCAAAGATGATGTAATTCACGGGGAATGTAAGGATTTCAGGAACCTGAAAATAATCGTGAACGCAAAAAATAAATATTTAAAATATTGTACAGGACAGAAGATTTTTAGAAAATAGAAATAATTATGCACATTACATGTCAAAGAAGTTGCAAGGCGTTTTTCATACATTTTATGTCCTATATTATAAAATATTCTATAAAATATTCTATACAGGGTGATTATCATTAAAGTTCCATTTTCAAAATGCTGTAAAAAAGGAACCAATGGTCAGAATGACTTCAAATTTGAAACGGCATGGCATAAGAAAAAAAAGGTTGCAAAGTGTATCAATAGATGGCACCGTAAGCGGCATAACGAAAGTGGATTTGGCTACAAGTGACATTTTTAATCGAAATACGGCGGCTTTGACATGAGTTGCACAGTAAACCAATCGTACTGTTCAATGTGCATGAGCGTTTCGGTTGTTTGACTGAAAAAATGACTTCCAAATCAGTCAACAGTTGTGGTACTGTTAATGGAAAGCACATCCACCACGGCAAGGTCGTATGACATTGGGAAAAATCTGTTTTTAATTGTCCTTGGGCCAAAAAGCACATAATGATTCGGTTTTTAATTGCGCATGAGTATCTTTTAATTTGCATAGTATGCCGCTTACAGCGCCATCTATTGATAGACTTTGGAACTTTTTTTCTTATGCCATACCGTTTCCCCCTTCTTCCAGTATATTCAGTTCATATTTGAAGTCATTCTGGCCAGTGGTTCCTTTTTTGCAGCATTTTGAAAGTGGGACTTCAATTATAATCACCCTGTAATGTATAGATATATTCATTTTTGACAAATTTATGTACGAAAATCCTGGTTCAGCTTCGAGTGTATTTTACTACGCTGTATTTTGACTGAATAAGCGGATTGTGACCGTGGTTTCCTAAAAGGACATTCTTTATCTTGATTTGCACTTTTGCCTCTCTTATTTTGTAAAAACAATTTACGAACACTCTGTATAATTTTATGGCATAGTCGTGGAAAAGAATTATCATCACTGCTAACTCTGCCGCAAAATCATCGTAGAAAAATGCGATTGGTATTAATTGATTAGTAACAACGTCCACTAGCGCCATAGTTACATTTTGCTTCGCAGGTCGTCTTTATATAGAAATTATACCAAACTCTGAAATTTTCAAAACGAAAACGTAATTTTGACGTCCTATTTGGATTCTTTGGTAAAGTTTACTTTCAGACGCCAAGCAGGAAGTCATTCGGTCAAGTAGTTTTGGAATTATGCTGGTTTAAAGTGTGGAACTCTTAATGTTAAAATAATGTTTCTTTGTTGAAAAACAGATTGGAATGCAGGTCGTTTTTTAGCATAACTCAAAAACTACTTTTGCGCAACTAGCCTTAACTTTGGATTCGCATTTCGAAATTTTTTTCAAAAATATAATATGTATATTTTGAAATTAATTAAGAAAAAATGTAACTTATGCATTTTTTGACAGATATCAATTTCTAAAAGCTTCAAATATGCGAATAAAAAATTACAGCTCATTCTTCCAAGTACTTTTTGAGTTATGCTTGAAGAACTACCCGCATTGCAATCCGATTTTGCGACAGTTAAAAATGAATTTAACATTACGAATTCCAAACTTTAAACATGAAGAATTCCTAAACTACTTGACCGAATGGCTTCCCGTTTACTATCCGAAGGTAAAACTTACTGAAGAGTGCAAAATATTGTGTCAAAATTAAGTGTTTGTATTGAAAATTTCAAAATTTGGAATGATTTCTATATGAAGACGACCCTTTAAACAAAATGTAATTATAGCAATATTTAGTATACATTACTACTAATCGATTGGAGCTAAACACATTTTTATATGCTGAGTTTCGGTTGCGTCAGTACTTTTTCGCAGTGCTGTACAAGTATATTCATACTAGGCACAAATTCATGCTACTTAGGGAACATACCGCAAACGTAACCCAAATCTTGAACATTGTCCTATATTCGGTTCTCCTTTTGTATTTTTTCATTATTGTGGTGGAAAATGAATCGTAATTAAGGCATAATAAATGATTTTCCTTCGTTTATCTTATAATTTTACACTTTGAAATAAAATTAAGCAGTATGCGACACACTTCTCTCGTCCTTAATAATGAAAATTAAAATTTATCATATTTATAGTCCCAAAAAATTAGGCTGAATATTTTTAACAATTTTGATATTTGTAAACACTGAAAACAGTGGCATTCGGGAATTAAATACAGATGCTAAGTTATTTTAATATAAATAAAAACAGTTATAAATGGACTCTTTTAATGGAATAGGGTAGATGGCCTGAATAATTATTTTAATTGTATTATTAAACTTCATTTGTTTCGAAAGAAGAAATCGTACCAAACTTTGAAATTTTCAATGCAAACACTTAATTTTGACCCAATTTTTTGCACGCAGCTTTGCACGTAATTTTAGTAATTTTTACCTTCGGATACTAGACGGGAAGTCATTCGGTCAAGTAGTTTAGGAATTATTTATGTTTAAAGTTTGGAAATCGTAATGATAGATCCCTTTTTAAATGTTGCAAAAATAAATTGCAATGCAGGTAGTTCTTCAAGCATAACTTAAAAAGTATTTGGCAGAATATTTATTCGCATATTTGAAGATTCTAAAAATTGATTTATGTCAAAAAATGTGTAAGTTACAATTCATTTTTTCTTAATTAATATCAAAATATACATATATTTTCGAAATATATTTTCTAAAAAAAAATTGAATTGCAACTTATCATTTTTTAAAAACATAAATCTATTTCTAGAAGCTTCAGATATACGAATCCAAAGTTGCAGCTAATTCAGCAAAAGTAGTTTTTGAGTTAAGCTAAAAAACTACCCGCATTATATGCTTTAAACAAATTCTTTAATATGCTAGATATATTGCAAAATTTCACGACAGCATCTTTTAATGGGGAAATAAAACTACATGAATGAGGACCAAATCAGCCATATTTTTTATTCTTTGGATAATTTTTGTTCTTTTTTGCTTTGGCTTTTTGTGCTTGAAAATTAAATAGATGTGTTATAAATGTCCTATTTTTTACACAGGTTTAATTGTGCACACTTCTAATACACATACATCTTACTTCTTCTTCTACTTTTTTAGGTAATTATGTACGCAAAAATGGAATAAAAATATGGAAAAGTGTTACACATACTCATTTCTCACTTATTTTATTTTTGTTTTACATTATCTATATTATAAAGGACAAACGTGTCCGTGCGTAACGCTGACGTCATTTTGCGAATGGCAACAGTCATCGATGAAATTTCGGTTTTGCGAGTTTTAATATTGCAATTTTTTTAATTTCTAATCATCTCACATTTTTAATTTTTACACTTATTTAGGGAAAAAAATTTACTTTCAAATGCAATTTCTCTGAAAACTGTATCGCAATTTACTTATTTATAGCTTTTAATTAAAATTCAAGTTTTTTTGCTGCTGTTGTTGTTGTTTTTATCTATATCTCTATCGCTTGCAGACGATTACAAAATATTTTGCACTTTAAACAATATAAAAAGTTCAGCATTTGTTTCCGGCTAATATTCAATAAAGAAATTAAACCTTCATTAAGCAATAAATAAAATAGTCTAAATAAAACACAAATGTAATAGATATGCAATTGAAAGAAGCGCTTAAAATCGCCGAAATTATCACAATAATAATAATAAACTGCTGTAGATAACGAAATTTTTAGCGATTTCTTCGGCTATTAACTTCTGGCACGAGGCCAATACGAAATTGCTGCTTTTAATAAATTTCAAAATTAAATTTGTATATGTAATTGACATAGTTCATATAAAAATGCTCTTTTGGTGTTGTTTGGGTACAATCTAAAAAAAAAAAAATTATTAAATGTAAAAAATCTCAGTTTTCAATAAAAAAAAATTAATAAATGGTTTTCACCTATATTCTCTATTCCGGGAAGCCCGGGTTGGATGCCCTAGTATACTTTAAAAGGAAATAAATATATTGATAACGTTTTTTTTCCACGCATACATATATATGAGAGTACAACTGAAAATGAAACAAACGTGTGAGTAAATGTCGTATATCTATACTCATGAATTTTAGATTACCAGTGTTCAGAAAATGCATATGCTTTTAACTGCTTTTTACTTCTTTATCTGGCGTTATGCATCTGAAAGTGAAATAATTGTTTGAAAAATGTATAAATAAATATTGAATTTGCACGCACACATATATCCCTATGATACTACTCAAACACTTTTAACTCACCTCCTTCTTTTTTTCATTTTTTTTTTTTAAATTCTGTATCAGAAAATAAAATGTATGCTTAAAAAATGCATGAATTTTTTCACACACATATGAGGGGGTTAGAATGACGGTGAAGTAAGTCAAAAATTTGAAAAATCTAGATAACCATACTTTTATTGAACGTATAATAATTTCTGTTCAGTGCGACAGTCAAATAAGTCATAGTTCACTTAGGGAGTCGCTAACGAGCAAAACAAGTTGGACCACTTAATGCAACGGCAATACGACAAGTTTCACAAAACACTTCATTTCTCAAATTACTCAATATTGACTTACTCCACTGTCATTCTAACCCCCTCATATATTTGTGTGTACCCTGTGTCAATCCAAATATACATACGTCATTAATTGTCTTTTCTTCTAATTTCTGGCCTTAAGCATTTGAAAATGAAATAAAAGTTTGAAAAATTATGAATAAAAATTGTATTTTCTCACAGGTATATTTCCGTGTACCTATAACAATGTACTCATACACATTTAACTCTTATTTCCTTTTCTTCCTATGAAATAAATTTTTGAAAAATGCATGAACTTTTTGTTTCCACACACATGTGTGTACCCTATGTCACTCCAAATATACATACGTCTTTGTCTTTTCTTATTTTTCTGGTCTTATGCATCAGAAAATTAAATAAAAGTTTGAAAAATATAGGAACAAATATTGAATTTTCTCAAAGGTATTCTCTGTGTACCTATATCCATATACTCGCACACATTTAACTGTCAATTTTCTTTTCTTCCTTTTTTTTCTTTTCCACAATGCTTCTGAAAATGAAACAAAGGTTTGAAAAATGCATGCACTTTTTTTTTTTTTTTTTCCATGCACATATATTTGTGTGTACGCTGTGTCAATCCAAATATACATACGTCATTAATTGTCTTTTCTTCTTTTTCTGGCCTTATGTATTTGAAAATGAAATAAAAGTTTGAAAAATTATGAATAAAAACTGCATTTTCTTACAGGTATATTTCTGTGTACATATATGAATATACACATACACATTTAACTCTCATCTTTCTTTACTTCCTTTCTGTTTTTTTTTTTTTTTTCATTATGCATCTGAAAATAAAACAAATGTTTGAAAAATGCATGAACTTCTTTTTTTTGTTTTCATTTACATGTATTTATGCGTACCTGTGTGACAATACATATACACTTTAAACTCTCTTTTTTGTACCTCGATCTAATAAAGAATCGATGTAAATGAATCGAACGAGAAAATCGGATTTCATAGCTTTAGCTTCACCTACATCTTTAAAATACTTGAAATAAAATAAACACACGAAAGCATAAATCAATAAGATAAAGAATAATCCTAAAAGCAATTACCTTAACAATTTATGAAAGATCGTTCCCTAAGCACAGATTACGAAAAGAACAAATTGCGAGTAAATCAGTTTTTAAGTGCTTCTTTTTCTCCCACCCAATTTTTCTTTTCATTTTTAGCTAATTATGAGCTATTTCTGCTGTGGATTCGTTCAGATTTTATAACTGCGTTATGAAACAGCAAATGGAGTTGTTTTTGGTGTATGAAATAACAGAGGAATTTTTTTTATAACTAATCTGTTTTCGTAAAATTAAAGATTTGATGAAGCAATTAACATGCAAATGCGTCTGAAAGATAACCCGTCGTTATTCATTTATTTGCAAAAACTATTTTTACTATTACTTTTGTTACCACTTTTTTTCACATTTTTGAAAGAAAAGATAATTTCTAAAACAACAAACATTAATTAAAAAATAAACATTTCAAAATAGGCATTAAGTACGATATATGCACACTAAGTTGATTTGCGTTTTATTTTGTTCTCCTGTTTTTTAGAGTATGTGTGTTTAACGTGTATGGTCTGTTAATATTCTGAAGAGAGTAGTCTACATATCAACATCCTAGTAGTTCAATAGTTGGAGCTATTCTCTTGAGAGAAGAGACCGCAACGCTGACGTTCAATACCGGATCTACGAACTTTGAAATTTCTGAGCAGCTGGGTCTAAGACTGCAGGAGAAAATTTGGGTTGAATAATTTTTACTATACATTTTAGAATGAAAAGTTAATTTCTAAAACACCAAACATTAATTTAAAAATAAACATTACGAAATTTACATTAAGTACGATATATGCACACTAAGTTGATTTGGGGCACTTTATTTCGTACTGCTGTTTTTTAAAAAAAAGAGTACTTATGTATAACTTATAAGCTCTGTTAATATTCTGAAAGGAATAAAATCTACATATCAATATTCCCCTAGTAGTTAAATAGTTGGGGCTATTCTTTTCAGAGAAGAGACCGCCACATTGTGTTCGATTCCAGATGAGTGCAAAACTTTGAACTTGAACGCAATGCCCGAAATTTCAAATTTCTGAGCAGTTGGGTGTACAGCTGTAGGAAAAAGCATGTGGTGAACTGTTTTTCTATACATTTTGGAATTAAAAGGTAATTTCTGAAACAACAAACATTAATTAAAAAACACATATTACAAAATATACATTAAGTATGATACATGCACAATAAGTTGATTTGGGGCACATTATTTCGTATCTGCTGGTTTTTTTAAAAAAGAGTATGTGTGTATAACGTGTAAGGCCTGTTAATATTTAGAAAGGAATAAAGACATTACTTGCGCGCATTAAGAGGGTGATCCGGTCGCCGCAGAAAATGTACCGCTGAGTTAGCGTTCCATTCTATTATGCAGTTCAGTGGGTGAGAGTAAGGACCTGCCAATATTTTGAAGGAAAAAGTCTACAGCTGTACGTCCCGGTAGCTCAAGGACAAGAAGTAATTATTTCGAAAGAATCGGTCCTTGTTCCGTACGCTGCGAACAGACTACACCCTGACACACCGGTCCCTTTCATGTGGTTCACGTTCTGTCGCTTGGCGACAGGTCAGAAGTCAGCGATCCCTGATATGTCCTCTTTTCTTTTGGTAATGACCACACAGCCTTTTTAAAAGAAATCACAGAAAAATAATTTGAATTTTTGAAGCAAGCGTCGTCTGAACGCAGCCTCGGACGGAAAAATATGTCACGGGTTATTTTTTAGGTATACTGTCATCGATTGAATGCTTTAGTCATACCGACCAATGATAAGGCAATTGCTTACTACAATAATGCACAAGAAACATCTATACTGGGCTAAAACCTACAAAGGTTATACAAAAGAACAATGGAAACGAGTTTTCTTTTCTAATGAATCCCATTTTGAAGTCCACGGACAAAAAGTAATGTTTGTACGCAAAAGTCCAAATGAGGTCACACATCTTCTCATATCATGACAACACCAAAACACCCCCAAAAATGTTTCCGGGCTATATGAACTTTCAGGTACCAGGACCATTGGTTCCAGTAGAAGGAATGATGAATTCTGATAAGTGCATATATCTTTACTCCTGAGAATATTGGTTCCACTCTTACAAAAATCGTTTCCAGCCAGCAACAGGATTTTATAGCAAGATCTTGCACCTTTTCACAGATCTAAAAAATGTCAAAACTTCTTCGCTCAAAGCGGTATAAATGTTCTTCAAACACTGGCCTGGTAACTCACAAACTTAAACCAGATCGAAAATATCTGATCAATTTGCAAGCAAAAATTTTCCAAAACGGACTGTGCAACAAAAACGTCTATGATTTCTTCACTAATCAAGATATGGTTTTGTTGACGACGGACTGAAAAAAACGAATGAAAAACTAGTTGAATCAATGCCTAAAAGTTGTCAGGAGGTAATAAAAAACAAGGAAGGACATATCAACTATTAAAATAAACTAAATCTGTACACTTTATAATAAATTGTGTTGTATTAAGAGAAATTTGCTGTTTTTGATTGAGTTTTCCGATTAATTTGAGCAGTAATGTACTTTAGAATGAATACCTTACTCCAGATAATTGCATGAAATTAACGGCTGGCTCTTAAGGAATATTGAGTATAGTTCTCTCACAACAGTTTAACAGATGACTAATGCAAATTAGATTAATTTATTCGTTAATTAAGGTGACAATCGCTACTCGCAGCAAGAAAAATCTAGTGTTTAATTAAATATTGTGTTTTCTACACTATTTCTGTCTGACAACAATTTTCTTTCCCATAACTCTTTCAAGGTCATCGATCAAGTTATTATGGGAGGACTATAGTAAGTAAAATCTGAAAGAACTTGTAACGTTTATGCCCCTTCTGGGAAACGAACATCAGGTCTCATATGTTTGACGGTACTTACACCTGTTCACTTTCTTTCATACTGCCTCTTTCCTCGTTCTTACATCTCCATCGTACATTTTTCTTCATAGTTCTTACATCCTTCAGACACAGCTTTTGAAGTTTGGATACTCTCACATTTCTTCTTCAGCGGGTTTAATGGGCTCAGAGCACTTCTTTTGAGAAAAAAGACCCAGTGTTCGATTCCCGCCTGAGAAAAAAAAACGTTACAAGCACCTAAATTTATGCATGTTACTTGAAGGGTACACTCAATAATGAATGAAGGCTTATTCCATTAAAGAAATATGATATTCATGGCAGTGCGAGCCTATGTCCTTTTTTAACTCTTAACTGCTGTGACAAAAATTGTCGCATATTGCTGAGCCAAGCTTTAAGACTGGTCACTGAGTAAGAGGTCTGGGTAAGGCGAGTCTATTCTTGATAATAGGGAAGTAGATAATGAAAGGGAAGTCTTCCATAGTTTTCCTTTTGTGGGAGATGAATAGGAGAATTCCGCTAGCTTCGTATTTACTAGTACAAGAACAGCCAGTGAAGAAATGACATGCGCGTCAAACGAGTTAAGCAAAACCTGAACTTTTCTCCTCCTAATCTAATGCTTCCCTCCCTTTGGAATTGTCTATTTTTTGGAAGTACATAGCAAGTGCCGTCTTATAAGGCTCGTTAAGCAGTAGATACTGTGAACGGTCTCTGAGACTGCTTGACAGAAATAGTAATAAAAGGCTATAGATTAACTCATAGGATACTGTTTCTGTGCCAAACATTATGTACAGCACTATTATAAGTAAATGTACCTATTCAGAAGTCTCTACCGATAGTATTTGGGCTCCAAACAAAACAAAATTTCACTAATATCTATAGTTAAACTAAAATTACAAGTTAAACAGGGGGGAAAACGGCGGTCTGTGAGACCACTAACAGCCGTTAAGAGTTAAGAAACGCAATTACAATAGCAAAATTTTGGTACAATGTAATCTAATACGGTATTTATTAAAAAATAGATTTTTTGGGACACATTAATTTTATGTCAAGCCTAAAAGAAATTACATTTGCACTGCAACAAAACATTTAACTATATTTGATGTAAGTATTGAAAAACTCAATTGCAAATATCATTTTCTTAACGTCAGGTTAAACAAACTCATCCACATTTAAACCACTATTTGCCTCCATAAAGATCGATTTCGATGTCAATAACCTATAAAATAGACTCCATGTCAAACGACTTCATCATCTACCGCAGAAAATCCGACAACTATAAGGAAACATAAATCAATACATACTAAGAATAATCTTTTACCTCTCCCTGAAAACAATTATCTTTATCATTACGGAACGATTTTTTCTCCTCAGCTGTGCGCTTTTAGAATTAAAAAAATGAGATTAAATATTATTTTTAAGGAAAATAACATTTACACAGTCTGAGAGGAAACAAATATAATCTGTTAGACATTTTGAAGTATATATTTTACGTTTTTCAGGCCTACCCAACTTTACAGAAATATTTTAAGAAAATATAATGATTTTGTCAAGATACTTATTAAAGTACACTACTGAAGTAGATATTATTTACGTCTTCACATATTAACTAGGAATTTTTATTTTAAAGGATTAACATTTTAATCAGCAGCTCAGAATAAGATTTTGACTCGTTTCTATTTTTAAGCGTATTTATTAACAATCATTTTTTTTTTTTTGTCTGATGCTTTGATTTTATCTGCTGCTTTATTTTTTATTTGCAATTTACGAGGATCTGTGTGCTGAATTATTTTAACATTATAGGTAGGGTGAGCTTTGCAACACGATGTTTTGTGTTTTTCAGTTTTCGTTCTAAGAATTTCATTTTTTTTATAATCTAAAATTCTAAAATCGAAAATACTATCTCAACCATGCAGGACCGTGTTTAGCAGAAATGAAATATATGACTGAACAAAAGAATTTGAATACATTGCCATATACAGGGTGAATCTAAACTCTTGGGCAAAACTTTAAGGGGTGATAGTACGCATCAAGACAAACAATATTAAATAGGAAACTAAGGGTCCCAAACGTCTTCCGAAGGAGATAGGCGACATTAAAGTTTAAGGTCCAAAATTTCAAATGATTATAAAAAACGGAAAACTCGGTCGATTCGTTTTCGGTTTTCGCTAAAACTATTCTTTATGTCAGTATTTTCTTAAAATTAAATTTTAGAGACAAAGTTTTAAAAATGCCGATAGAGGGCGCTTTAGACATTGAAGTAACGAACAACTATTTTAAACTATTATTTTTTGTTTCTGATTAAATGCTTTCAAAAACTTAAACTTAAATTTTGAGCTCAAAATCTGAATCGTTGGGAGTGGTTAAGTAGCGCAGACTGAACTGTGTTCAGGAGTTGAAATTTGAACTCCCCCCCCCCTGAACACAGTTCAGTAATTCCCGATCTTGGTGTCGTAGACCAGGCAGAAACTACTACCCCCTACACGTAAAATAAACGATAGAGGGATGACAAAATTAAATAAAAAATTTATTTGAAAAATAAATTTGAAAGATAAAGTTCAAAAATGCCGATAGAGGGTGCTTTAGACTTTGGAGTAATGAACAGCTACTTTTTACCGTCGACTCCAACGAGGACCTGGTTGCGCGGATTGCCGTCGTAGCAGGCGATGCCCGGGGTATTCACTAATGTTTGCAACTCCCTGCGCCGGCGGTGTGAGGGCTGCTTCGTTGTTGGTGGGCACTCTTTCGAGCAGTTTTTGTGATTCCTCACGAACATCATTCATGTACCATTTTCTACGTGTCAACCTTCATTCATATCGCGCACTACATGCATACATCAAATTGTTTATTTTTATTTTGCGCAGAGAAATTGCTGATGTCTGTTATGAATAAATTTTCTATTTAATGTTGTCATTACTCTATTGTTTATTTTACGTGTAGGGGATAGTAGTTTCTGCCTGGATTCATTTTAACACAATTATTCAAATTGGTACAGAAATCATGAGTTGTAATTTTCCAACTGGACGAAAAATATCCGGGCCAGGATTCGAACCTGGGATCTTTTGGCTGAAGTTGCCATGCTCTACCAACTAAGCTATCCCGGTTGAATCTGGAGGACATGAACTGTATGAATTATGCCCTCCAGATTCAATCGGGAAAGCTCAGTTGATAGAGCATGGCAGCTTCAGCCAAAAGATCCCAGGTTCGAATCCTGGCTCGGACATTTTTCGTCCAGTTAGAAAATTACAACTCATACTGTTTCTTTCTGCCTTGTCTACGACATCAAGATCGGGAATAACTGAACTGTGTTCAGGAGTATGGGGGGGAGGTATTTCAAATTTCAACTCCTGAACGCAGTTCAGTTTGCGCTACTTAACCACTCCCAACGATTCAGATTTTGAGCTCAAAATTTAAGTTTAAGTTTAAGCTTTTGAAAGCATTTAATGAGATACAAAAAATAACGGTAAAAAATAGTTTTTCGTTACTTCAAAGTCTAAAGCGCCCTCTATCGGTATTTTTTTTAGCTTTATCTTTAAAATTTATTTTTAAGAAAATACTCACATAAAGAATAGTTTTAGCGAAACCCGCAAACGAATGGAAAAATTTTTCCGTTTTTTATAACCATTTGAAATTTTGGACCGTAAACTTTAATGGCGCCTATCTCTTTCGGAAGACGTTTGGGGCCCTTAGTTTCCTATTTAATATTGTTTGTCTTGATCACCCCTTAAAGTTTTGCCCAAGAGTTTAGATTCACAATGTATGGATGGTAATTACTGGAAGTGTGTTTTTATGCTGCTTTAGTATACTATTTGGTGTGTATAGATAACACAGGGTGACAAGAAATATCTTGGATAAATTTCAAGATGAAATGAAAAAAAAAACACTTAACTCCACCACTAAATTCTTATAATCCCTACATGAAAAATACGCCTCAGATGCTACCGAAACAAATTGTTTAAGCTTTGTGATAATGGTCTACCAGCAAGAATGCTATTCTCGCATTACATGCATTAGGCATGAATAAATGAGAGTTCGAAATCCACGCATACTCCCTAAAACATTTTCGTGGAACCCAATTTGATAAACACTGACTTAGATCAATTCAAAATTATTTTATAAATGAAATCACTTAATTATGATACTCATATAACTCTAAATAACTTAAAAGTTTTTTCCTGGTTGCAAAATTTAAACATTCATATCTGCTATATAAAAGATAGCCGTGTTAAACTGGTGCCAAAATGTTGGAAAACTAACCAAGTTTTTGTTACAGGTTTTCGTAACATGGCTGTAGTGTAGCAGTGTCAGTGTCCGGGAAATCAGACCACGTACCGAGAACTGGCCGGTTGTCATCCTCAGCTGAAAGGGTGGAAGAAGTGAGACAGTCTTTTGTGTGAAGTACCAAGAAATCAGTGCGTACGACCTCACGTGAAATATATATGCCAAAAGGGTCTCTTGATAGCAAAGGACACACTGAGCTTTTTCCTGATTTGTGAACATTTCCTGTTTCCTGGACACTGACGCTGTAACACTACAGCCACGTTACGGAAACCTGCAACAAAAAAAATTGGCTGGTTTTCTAACATTTTGGTAGCAGTTTCAAATGTTTATTTTATATACAGGCTGCAATATGTTACCTATCGCCGACCTTTAATTTCTGAACCGTTGGCCGTAGACATATAGTTCCAATTACAAAAACGTTTCAAATGAGGTAAAGATTCATGTTATGACATTGTTTAAAGTAAAAAATAAATTTTCTAAAAATTACGAAATCTAACTTTTTATACGGTACCCCAATCCCTATAGTTATATTTAGTAAAATATTACCCATATCCTAACAGATATAACACAAAAAGTTTGACTTCTGTACTACAAAAATTGACACAGTTATTAAATTTCAAAGTTTGATATTTTTGCACATGATTTTGTCTTTCATTGAGGGATCAGTTAAAAAAGGAATTAGGTTATTCGAGATTGAAATCAGGGTGCAATGTCCTTTTCACGTCGAAACCACCTTTAGCCGTAATCGCCAAATCGATGTATCACAAAAGAGGGTTAATTCATCTAAAAATTTGAATTAACTTTTACTGGTCGAACAACATTTAAAAGCCAAAGTTTGTGGAATATACAGCCGGAAAATAAAACATACTCGCTAAGAACTAGGTAAATGGAAGCGGAATGCAGACGAGCTATTACGAGCATGAAAGTCAGGATTATGCAAATTACAATAGTACCGCATCGCGACACGTTCTTGATAAAACACGAGCCATCTAGCAGTGGACATGCTAGTCAGTGCTGAGATCGTGATGACAGGCTACACATTCACGCAATATGCCGAAATGAACTTATTTATAGTGAATGTCAAAGGAATGCCAGAGCAGCTGCGAGGGCTTATTCAGAACGTTTCCATAGGGATCGACATTAACGGGCGATCGTTACCTGCACCTGCCACAAAACACGGTACATGACTGGTATGAAGACTTTCGTCTCCGACATGCATGCCGGGTGTGGTTTAAACATGATGGGGCCCCTTCGCATAAAGCATCAAACATCCGTGCGTATCTGGCCGCCGAATTCGGTTAACAAATCATTGGATATGGTGGTCCGGAAGAAAGGTCACCACGTTTGCCGGACTTGACTCCCACCTCTTGACTTCTACCTCTGGAGTTAAATCAAGGCGGAGGTCTATTTGACTGCGCCTACTTCTCTGGTTGATCTGAAGCAGCGCATCATCCTTGCTTGTCGCACAGTTACACCTGCTATGCTCCAACGTGTCCAGGACTCAGTTCTGTCATGCATTCATTTGTACATTGCCACCAATGGAGAACACTTTGAGCAGTATCTCTAGTAGATACCGGCGTTTGATGTATTTGTTTTTATAGTAGACCGTTTTCTGATATGATAATAAATTGTTATTTATTTTTCTGTTTAATTTAAATATTTCATTCTTCGCTTTGTATACGACCCCTAAAAGTTAGCTCAAATTTTTAGATGAAATAACCCTCTTTGGTGATACCCCGATCTGACGATACCGGCTAAAGGTGGTTTCGCTGTAAAAAGGACATTGCACCCTGATTTCAATCTCGAATTACTTTAATTCATTTTTTAACTTGATCCCTCAATAAAAGACAAAATCATGTGCAAAAATCTCAAATTTGAAATTTAATAACTGTGTCAATTTTTGTTGTACAGAAATCAAACTTTTTGTGTTATATCTCTTAGGAAATGTGTAAACTTTTACTAAATATAATTATAGGGATTGGGTGAACGTATAAAAAGTTAGCTTTCGTAATTTTTATAAAATTGATTTTTTACATTAAACAATGCCACAACAGGAATATTTACTTCATTTGAAACGTTTTTGTAATTGGAACTATATGTCTACGACCAACGGTTGAGAAATTAAAGGTTGACGATAGATAACATATTGCACCCTGTACAGCGGAAAAAAATTAATTTTGTAATAAGGAAAAGACTTTTCGGACAACCGGTATTATTATAATATGCTTATTTCTTTTTACGAGAAAAATGTTTCTATATTAAATCGATTGAAATTTTATTCGAAATAAAACTTCCTGAATCAAAGCATACACTGAAAAAAAAAAGCTGAAATTTTCCATTGCATAGCAGAAAGGTTTCCGAAAATTTAGCGTAAAATATGGGTACTTTTCAGTTACTGCTTAATCCGGAAACGTAACACGTATGAATCACATATTTGTAAATAGATATCATTGAAAAATTGATTTAGAAGATCTATAAATAATTATTTTTTTAAAATGCAGCCTCGTGAGTTCCCTCCTGTATAGATGCATTATGAAAATGTTTAATTTTTCCTACTTATAAGTAGATGGAATTTTACATTACCTTTAAATATTTTTTTTGTCATGTAAGTAGATATACTATTCCAAAATACTTACATCTGTGATCATTATTTTATTTTCATGAATTGTATACTTATAAATAAATATATTTTTGAAAATGTTTTGTCTACTTGTAAATACTTTTTAATATAGTGTTTTACAATTATCATGCTTCTAAATATATTCCTTTAAAAGTATTTATTTTAATTTTATAACTTGAGAAGCGCTAAGATAACCTGATAAAATATATATCTTTTTATAAGTATACAGTTCATGAAATTAAATAATTATTCACAGATGTGAAATCTTTTGAAATAGTATTTCTCCTTACAAGATTTAAAAAAAAATATTTATTTAAAGGTATTAAAAAATCCATCTATTTGGGGGAAATAAAGCATTTTTATAATGTATATGTATCTAATTACAGGATGGAATTCACGAGACCGCATTTTCAAAAATATTTATTTATAGATCTATAAATCTTCAATAATATTTATTTACAAATATATAATTCATAAAAAATGAGGAAAAAGCATAGTATAAGTGAAATTAGAAATTTCTTCTATCATATAAACGATACATTTCACCATTACAAAAGTTATGAATCGGAACCTAATCTTAAAAGGAAAAGATGATAAAAACGTATAAACGGTGCTATCTGTACTTCGATAATATTAGTACGTACTACATTATTATTCATCAATCAAATATCTAATATTTATTATAGATTCATGGAACAAGAGTTATAAGGAAACTATCCAACGAGTTATTTAACTTTGTAAGTGCAACAAATTATTAACAGCAACTCGAATAGTACAATGCAATAAAATTCAATCTGATAATATTAATTCTATTAAAGAAGTGTATCGTTTTCTTAAAAAAAAAAAAAAAAAAAAAAAAAAAGATACAGAAATACACAGAAACATTTCCGAAAAATAACGTTTCCGAAACAGGCAGAAATATTTCCGAATACCTTCCCGATATGAGTTACCATATACGGTAACTTTACTAAACACTTTTCTAAAATATACGGAAACATAACTGACCAGGTGGGCCACATTGCTGCCCCATTAGATAGAGTAACGTTTCCGGAATTTTTTTTTACAGTGTATTTAATATCTGAAGCAATTTATTTATTTATTTTTCGATTTATTTATTTATTACTTAACATTTCACGAAAGAGTTAAAATTATAGCTGATAAGAGACAAAATTGATTTATATTGTTGATACAGACTTATTCGAATAAATAATTTTAATTTAATAAATAAACTATAGTAATGAATAATCTCGGAGCATTCGGTGGATTTAATGAATAATTTCGGTGCAGAACAAAATGAATTTCCTTTTCAAATCGGATATCATTACTCTTCCTTATTTTTCTATCGTCTAATCAAATGACGAAGTGGCTTTATTCCAGTGGAAGACTTTTTCGCAGTCAAAATAATTTAATATTGGACATTTCCGTTTTTTCATTTTAATAATTACTTACTTTTGTGCATTTGAACTAAGTAATAGCAATTCATAAATTTAAGAAAATACATTTTTATATATTTATTCGATTAATGATATAAAAATTACCATCTTAACTAAAGTTTTGGCAGTAATCAACTTAACATTCAATGTATTACACAAATTTATTTATTATATAACTTTATATTTTATTAATTTAATTTAGACTTCTGTAAAATATTCATTTTATTAAAAATCAACTGGAAATTCGCTAAGGACAAATTGGTTACTTTCTAAAACATTTTAAAATTCTTTTATTTTTAAAAGCTTGAGATTAGTCGGTGCTCTTATTCAGAAACAATATTATCTAACAGCTCTTTCCAATTTTCGGTAAAGGTAGAAGTCATGTCAGAAAATGCTGTCAAACTTTTCGTTTTGAACCAAATATCCGGACGCGACAGCGTAGAGAGGGGGGGGGGGGACTGTATTTATAAAACAAGAATCGCTTATAACCCAAGATGTAATTCGATTATCGAAAAATGAAAAAAATCTTGATGACAAATCACTTCAATAATCATGCTTGAAAGTGTCATGCTTTTACGTTTAAAAATGAGTCAGAAAGTTTCGGGATGTTGAGCGGGGAAATACAGGGTGTAATTGAATTGAGGGTCATAAATGTAAGGGGTGGTAGTACATGTCAAGACAAGCAAGTTTTGTATAGGAAACCAAGGTCAGAATCCACTTATTAAATCAATAATCCAGGGGGGGGGGGGGGTCGTCTCACACCAAGCCCAATCCACATTTTCGTTCGTAACTGTAACAATAATAAAAATATTTTAGCGATATCTTCAACATAACACATGGGCTGATAAGTTCCCGGTCTAATAAAGAAAACACAACTTTTTAACATAACTTTATAACTTTAATAAATAACACAACTTTAATGATAAATAATAATCTAATAATAATAAATTTAATAATAATAATAATTTAATAATTTTAATAATAATAATTTAATATTTTAATAAATAATAATAATTTAATATTTTAATAAATAATAATAATTTAATATTTTAATAAATAAATAATAATAATAATTTAATAATAAATAACATAATTTTATAACGAAAAAGCTCCAAACAGTGCTCAGAATCATCGACTCGTTGTTTTTGGCCAAAAGTCAACACGCGCGGCACCCACTTTGACAACAGCTTTTTCATAGACAAATGTTCATTCAAAATAAAACCTACACGTTCCTTGGCTATCTTCAGAGTCTGAGCTATCTCCTGCAACTTCACTTTATGGTTCCCCAAAACGATTTTGTGGACTTTTTTTTATGTTTTCCGGAGTAACCACCTCTTTTGAGTGCTGCATCACTGGTATCCGTACGACCACGTTTAAATTCAACAAACCAGTCAATAATGGTTGATTTACCTGGTGCAGTGTCTGGATAATGCTTATCAAGCCAAGCTTTTGTTTGAACGGTGTTTTTTCCATCAAATAACAATTCTTAAAACTCTTGTTTATCCATTTTTTTTATTTATCAACAAAGTCGTTCAAGTAAAACCACTCTAACGTTTTATCCACACGGCGAATCGTCATGACATTTTTTCTGCTACCTTTTAAAGGTTAGTATTTACTAAAAAAAAGCATCGGTTCGGCGATTGCAACGCCATCTGTGTGCCAGATCGGGAACTTATCAGCTCATGTGTTAGTTACTTTGCTTGCTATGAAACATGATAAAAACATATAAACTAATAGAAATAACAATCCTCCATGTCCAAGTAATACTAAGATAGACGCTTCAAAACTCGGAAGGTGACTGACAATGCATTACGATGTCATTGATCGAATCGCAGAGAAATTCCAACAATTTCCTGGATGTCGGGTCATTTCACAGAAGACAGAGTTATTGTGTTGAAAATTTCGCTAAAATATTTTCATTATTGTTACAGTTATGAACGAAAATGTGGATTGGGCTTGGTGTGAGGCACCCTGTATTATTGATTAAATAAGTGGATTGCGACCCTGGTTTCCTATACATTTGCTTTTCTTGGCATGTATTATCACCCTTTGCATTTCTGACCATCAATTCAGTTACACCCTGTATATTTCTTTGAGAACCGCCTTTAAATACAAAAAAACCTGGCTACTAAAGGGTACTCGTATAACACGAAATACTATTAGAATAAGCTTGCGTCTTTTTCGAAGAAAAAAAATATGCATATTGAAAAATAACCAATTGAAATTTGATTCGAAATAAAACTTTCTGAATCAAAACACGGTTTATTCAACTGAAAAGAAATATTTTTTCTCCATTTATTTATTACTAGTCAACATTTCATGAAAGAGATAAAATTAAAGCTGATTAAAAACAAAATTGATTTATTACTATCAAGAAAGACTTTTATTTGAAATTTAATAAATAATTTCAGCGCAGAGTAAAAGGAATTTCCTCTTCAAAACATATATTATTAACTTTCCCTACTTTTCAATCAAATAATAAAATGACGAAATGGTTTTTGCCCTTAAGACTTTAAATAAATATATTGCATTTAACAGGACATTTCCCTTTTCCACTCTAATAATTACTAACTTTTGTGGATTTGTATTAAAGTAAGAGAGCAATTGAGAAATGTAAAAAAAAAAAAAAAAAAAAAAAAAAAAAAAAAAAAAAAAATGCTTGTTCATTTTTATTCTATTAACGTTATAAAAATTAGCATTTTGACTAAAACTTTGACAGTATTCATTTTATCATTCAATTCATCACTCTAACCAATTTATTCTATAAACTTTATATTTTATTAGCTCACAGGCTATCAAAGCCTGAGAGTTAATGTGCCCGCCGGTTCTGTATGTATGTACTTATGTATGTATGTACGTAAAGCGATAATTCTTGATAAAAATAGCCGTTTTGCTTCACATTTTGTTTATAGGTTCATTGTGATAAGGCGCTTCCCTGATTAGTTTTGGGTGTTCATTGGTTAAGTGTAAAGGGGGGAACGGGGGCCTAACCCCACCCCCCTTAATTTATATAAACAGGTTTTTCATGCAGAATTATCCGATTGTCTTTAAATTTTGTATATAGGTTCATTGTGGTAAGGCGCTTTCCTGATTAGTTTTGGGGGTCCATTGGTTAAGTATAAAGGGGAAAAAGGGGCTAATTCCCATTCCCCCTTAATTTAGATAAATAGGTTTTTCATGTAGAATTGTCCTATTTGCTTCAAATTTTGTATATATGTTCATTGTAATAAGACGCTTCCCTGATTAGTTTTGGGGGTTCATTGGTTAATTTTAAGGGGGTTACGAGGGGATGATCCCCCTTAATATATTATCGATTTCTTAATTTTTCGAGGGCTTATTTCAAATTCTTTGAAATAAGAGTATAATATACAATTAGTGTGAATAGCCTGTGAGCTCAATGCCCTCAGTTTAACTGGACAGTATTATTTTTATTACTTTTATGATGAGTACAATAAAATTAAACCGAAAGAAGAGTGAATTTCCTATACAATTTATCTCATATCCATTCTAGAGGTTATAGAAGATGTTTTAACATGTGAATAAACCGGGAATTTTACTGAAGTTAAAAAAAAAAAAAAAAAAAAAAAAAAAAACATTTCACATCCAAATTTTTATTTAAAACTATTTAACTTTTTATTTAACATATTTCTGTGTGATTAAAACAACCCTACTCCGACCTCTCTGTTTATTGAACTAAGTGTATAAGCTTCAGATTTTGAACACATACTATTCAAGACATGGGGAAACTGATTATGCGATAAAAGTTCTAGAAATCACCTATAAATGGCATTGTACCACTGGGCATATTTTGAAGAGACACAAAAACACATTTGATGTGAACGTACCAAACATTCATGTGACAAGGACCTTATCGAAGCAGGGAATGCTGCTCAATATGGTACTCTTCTTAAAGATTTATAATCTTTAGTCTGTGGTCAGCTTGTTCAACTGCGGATCGTAACTGGTCGACTGAGATGCTTCTCACATGTAGAGTGATACCTTCTTTCAAAGTTACCTGCCAAGGTTACCTGACACTCTCGATCAACAAGGTTTTTTAAGTGTCCCCACAGTCAAAAGTTACACGGATTAAGATCCGGAGAACGAGACGGCCAGGTTGTTGGAAACGCACGACAGATTACTCTGCCATTAGTGAAACGTCACCGAAAAAACTGCTGTACACAGAGTTCAATGTGTGGAGACTCTTCAACTTGCATAAATGTAATTGAGTCACGATATTGCCGCTCTTGCAAATGGGGTACAACAAAAGTTTCGAATATCATTTTGAACCTTTTGGGCCGTCACAATGCATGTCACAGGGTCATTGCCTTTTCGAAAAAGAAAAGTCGAAGAATGAATGTGTCTGTGAATCCACACCAGACTATAACTTTCGGTGAGTGGAGTGGAATCTCTTGGAAGGTACCGGGGTTTTCAGTTTCCCAAATGCTGCAATTATGGGTGCTCACTGTTTTATTGAGGTGTAAATGGGTCTCATCGCTCCACAGAATCTGCCATGGCCATGATGCATCTATTTTAACTCTTCAACTTCTCTGTTATTTTTCCTATTTTTGTTGTAAAGCTCCATCTATCGGTATTTCTGGAACAATTTTTTTTCGCCTAATCCGTTCCCCCAATGCCTTAAATAGTGTGTTCAGAAAATTTTAAGCTTTATACTGAGTAGTTCGATATAAAGGGAGGTCAGAGTAGGGGTGTTTTAATTCTGGCTACCCGGTATTTTATGAAGAAATTTCTGGTTCGTATCAAAATATTTTCATTTGGTACCGGTCAAATGACCGGTTGTTGGTATATTTAGTGTTAAACTAAAAATAATTTTTCAGTTTACGTAGTAAGTTTAATGTTTATATATTAAATATTATTGGATGGAAATTTGATTAAAAATAAAACATCTTGAATCAAAGTATAATTGAGGCTCCAAAACTAAATTATTTTCTTCATTTGTTTATTATTAATCCATGGTTCATGAAAGGGTTAAAAATAAATCTTATAAAAGACAAAATTGATTTATATTGTCGAGAAAGGCTTTTATTAATAAATATTTTTTTTTCCTTTTCAGAGCAAAATGAATTTTGTTTTAAATATACATAGTATTAATTTTCCCTACTTTTCAACCATCTAGTCAAATGACGAATGACTTTTTCCCAGTGCAAGGCTTTAACAAAAATTCTGACCATTTTTCTGTCAAAATAATTTAATATTGGGAATTTCCTTTTTTCCACTCTAATTACTTACTTTTGTGGATGTGTACTAAAATAAAGCAATTCAGAAATGAAAAAAAAGTTGCGTGTCTACGTATTTATTCGATTAACGATTATAAAAATACAAACAAAAACTTCGGCAGCAATCAATTTATCATCTAATTCGTTACTCAAATCTATGTATCATATCATATTTTATTAATCTAATTTAGATATTCCATAACATATCCATTTGCTTAGATTAACTACAAATCCATTAACACGGGAGAAATCGGGCATACCGAGGATATGAATGGTTTTTATTTTGTCACCAATAATTAAAAATAATAATCATAACCTTATTTTGTCGGAGACAATTGTCCCAAATTCTGCGATAATGTAAATTGAAAATTACTTTTTGAATTATAGTTGTGACAATTCTAAAAACTGTATACACCCGGCGCGACTACTCCTGGGTTAATAAAGGAAAGCACTTGGCTACGGAAGAGTACTCAAATATACTCGAAATGCCATTTGCTTCGAATGTCATTAATACTCGAAATGCCATTGCTTACTTTTTTTTTCTTTAGTTTTATATTAAATCATTCGCATTGGGAAACGAGAATTCTCGTTTTTAAAAAATAAGCGTTGTCGTTGGGAAACGAGAATTCTCGTTTAAAAAAAAATAAGCGTTGCCGTGGGGAAAAGAGAATTCTCGTTTTTATTTTTAAAAAACATCACTGAGTAAGGGCGTAGCTTCTACCTCATAGGAAATGCATTTATATCATGTTGTCCATATTTATTGAGATTGTAAAACATTGTACAATAAATCCGTACATTGAATGATATTTACTGATGCATAAACTGGAGAAAATTATCTAGGAAATAATTTAAGAAAGACTTTCAGAAGAGGGGGGGGGGGCTTCTATTGTCGCGAATGTGTGAATATCATTAAAGTACCCCGTTTTATCGGAAAGTTTAAGGGAAAATTACCCGATGCGAATGTGTTAAATATTGATTTTTGTAAATTGAATTTGAATTTGATTGAAATTTGATTCGAAATAAAACTTCTTAAATAAAGCGTAATTAATTTAGAAAAACGAAACATTTTTTTTAAAAAATTCCATATTTTTTTTCTATATTTCACCAAAGAGTTAAAATTAAAGCTGATAAGAGAGAAAATTGATTTATATTGTTGAGAAAGATTATTATTCAAAAATTAATAAATAATTTCTGTGTAAATCAAAATGAATCTCCTTTTCAAAACGCATATTATTACTTTTCCCTATTTTTCAATCGTCTAATCAAATGACGAAATGACCTTTACCCTGTGAAAGACTTTATAAAAAGAAATATACTGCATTTCGCAGTCAAGGTAATTTAATATTGGACTTTTCCGTTTTTCCATTCTAATAATTACTTACTCTTATGGATTTGTGCTACAGTAAAAGCAATTCAGAAAAAAAAAAAAAAAAATCCATACTTATGTAATTTATTCGATTAACGATACAAAAATTACCATCTTAACTAAAACTTCGACAGTAATCAATTTATCATTCAGTTAGTCACTCAAACCAACTTATCATAAAACTTTATATTTTATTTATTTAATTAATACATTCCATAAACTATCCGTTTGCTTAGATCAACTGGAAATTCCTAATGAAAACCTTTGGCTAGAGAAGAATACGCACATAACTTAAAATTCTACTAAAATATGCTTATTCACCCCCCCCCCCCTTCTCTCTCTCTCTTTTTTTAAAACTTTATATACTAAAACATTAATCGATTGAAATTTGATTCGAAATAAAACTTCCCGATTAAAATATAATTGATTCAACAAAATGAAATATTTTTTCCCCGTGTGTTTATTATTAGTCCATATTTCATGAAAGAGTTAAAATTAAATCTGATAAGTGACAAAATTGATTGATTTGATCTAGAAAAACTTTTTATTTGAAATTCAATAAATATCTCCTGTGTAGAGCAAAATGACTTTGCTTTCAAAATACATATCATTACCCTTCCCTATTTTTCTATCATCTAATTTATTGGTTCTAAACCGGTGTGCCGCAACTCAATGGTGTGCCGTGAGAGGACCAGAGGTCTGTTGCAAAAACTTTAAGTCAAATTGTATCAAGATTTTAATAACTAACAGAAATATAGATACTTTAATATTGAACATTTCATGTTATACTACTTATTAATAGTCCATATTTCATGAAAGAGTTAAAATTAAACCTGATAAGTGACAAAATTGATAGATTTTGTCTAGAAAAATGTGGTTAATTTTACTACACATAAATGTTTAATTATTTATAAAAACCAATTAACATAATATATATATTACTTGCATTTAGTATTTACCAAAGTTGAGTCTCTATAGTACAGAGATGCTGATTTTTGAGTGTCTTTAATAGGTTTGTAGCCCTCCCAAAAAACATTGATATCTAAAAATGGCAACAATATGCGGAACATTTTATTTATTTTTTTAATTTGCCTTCAAAACTATAACCAATACGATTATAATTCAAAAATGGTCCGACAAACCCCAACACAGCTTTAAAAAACTTAGAATTTATTAGATAATATATTTTAATAAATATATTTCGATAAATTATATATAAAATAGTTTAATATTAACCCATTTTCAATTTAAATAATTTTTATTATATGAAAAGTAAAATTATTTAAATGCACATGTCAAAATATACATTTAAACACAATAACAAAGCTGAAACATAACAAAAAAGCACGTCTTCTCACAAAGAAACTTTCACTTCAACTGAGGCTAGGAGCCGCTGGATATGATTCCTACTCCTGAAATACACATAGATCGATGTACCAGTTAGTCAGCTATTATAAAATATGCTTTTTACAAGTGTTGAGCCAATTTTAATTTCTGCCTTTTTGACCAGGATTTTGCATCAAATACTCCACTGTGCGCCGTGAGATGACCTGCGATGTGTCGCGAAAATTTTAAGTCTAATTGTATCAAGATTTTAATAACTAACAGAAATATCGATACTTTAACATTCAGCGTTTCATATTATACGATTTACTTCGAAATGAGATTTAGTGTGCTAAATTTGCATTATTTGGAATTTTATTTCTCTGTTTGCATACTCTTTATAAGAATATGCAAGGTAATCATGAAAATTGTCTAACATCATCAGATAAATTTCTTTCTTTCAGAGAAAATTATGGTTCTGGAATGAAAAGTATTACAATATAAAATGCGGTTGAAATGATCATTTGAAAATGATTTAAGAGTAGTGACTATACAAAATTTCAATATCGTCAAAAAAAAGGGGGGGGGGGGGCGGAAGCTGAGATATTTATTTATAAATTAATATAAGTTATAAGAATTTTAATATTCTTTTAAACATAAAAGTTAATATAAAATAAGTTTCTAAAACTTTAGCATTCTCTTTGTTACAAACTATACTAAATTATTTTGGCCTCTTTTGGCTCTTATTAGGCATTTTGTTTGTGTTTCTAAATAAACTAGAAATGACACATTATTTTTATAATATTTATTCATCATCATAACTTTAGTGTGCCCTGGAGGTTTGACCATGGATTTAAGCGTGTCGTGAGATAAAAAGGTTGAGAAATATCTATCTATCAAATGATGAACTGACTTTATTCCCGTGGAAGACAGGAAAATTCTACATTTCGCAGTCAAAATAATTTAATATTGGCAATTTCCGTTTTTTCATTCTAACAATTACTGTAGTGGATTTGTACTGGATTAAAAGGAATTCAGATTAATTAAAAAATTGCATATTTATGTATTTATTCGATTAACCATATAAAATTACCACCTTAATTAAAACTCTGACAGCAATTAATTTATCATTTAATTCATCACTCAAAATCCAATTTATCATTAAAGTTTACATTTTATTAATTTTGATGAGTACTATAAAGTTAAATTGATAGAAGAATTTATTTCTTACAATTCTTACATTGAAGTGATGAATTTACAAACCTTTAAAAGAAAGTTTAAAGTAAAAATAATTTTAAAACTTTTAACAATAAACTAAAAGCAACTGTTTTATGAACTTAATCCTCGACTTGCTCTTGCAGCTCTTTGTTTCTGCATTTTATTTGGCCGTACAATTTTACACGCTGAAGGAATCTGGCCTAAAATGATTTTAATCAACATATAGGGAATCTTATCACAGAATTTAGGCTATGGACAATTTCTCTTTCCTTTTCTTTCATCTGAAATTGTTTTTTTATTAATATAGAGGTGCCACGGGCTACTATTTTGGCTACCACTATTTCCATTTAGTAGTAGTTCCACGAGTAATTTTTCTGGTAGAATTCTCTTGCATATGTTGTATAAATCTACCACAAAGATTATAGTTTGGAAATAGCAGGAGCGAAAGTAGTCGCCAACAGCAGCTCTACTAATACGATGCCATAATTCTTTCACTCCCAGCATATCCTATGCGCAACGCTCGAGATGTTTCTGCTCTCTGCTGTGATCAGTGAAGCTTCTTTGGAACGGGCTGAGAGTACTGTTTTCTGACTTACGTTTAGTTTTTTGGCATTTATAAAGTATAATAAAAGATATCATACACCAAAATCAAAATATATTAATGAAAACTCGATTTTATACATTTTGTTTCACGGATTAAACTTTATACTTGACATAGAACATTCCATCACACTCAGCTGCGCTCGGCCATTGCCCTCTGGACCTCAATGCCTTTTCGCTGAGATTCGTGACATCATGAAATGGAGATGGTTTCCCTGGCAACGTGACATCTCGAACTCTAGAAAAAGGCATTAAAGCCTAACAGCCTGCTTGGCTTCTCTTTATATTTTCTCTAATTTCACAAAAGGGTTACACATGTGGTCCTTGCTATGTTGGATGATGCCACTGAATGACTGAAAGGGTAATTACTCGTGATTTTGTGGCATCGATCTGTATGCAGGGCCTGATTACCGACGGGGCACACTGCCACCAGTAAAAAAGAATAGATTTTTTTAAATTTATTTTTGCCGTAATTTTGCATGAATAGCGCGTGTTAATAAGACTAAAATTTCTATTAAATTTTACTGGTGGAAGTGTGCCGCATCGGTAATTAGGCCCTGTCTGTATGACTCAACCTTTGCAACTATCCGTTGTTCCAAACCTGTTGTTGCTCTTCTCTTTCTTATGGATGCCCTGTTGGAATCACTGGCGATAACGTCTCACAGTGTCATCGCTTCAATTTTCACATATGGGGTGATCCCGCATTAATATCCGCTTCTAAGAACGTATATCTGCTTCTCCGAAGACAATTATACGTCCTCTGTCTGATCCGATCGAAAAATTGTAGCATCCTTCGAGAATATCTATAATATTCATCTCCTATCACAACTTCTGTTCCAGAATTGATAAAAAAGAATACAGTGTACAAGCAATGGGCTTTATCTCATAAGTGGGCTAGATTCCACGTTTCAGATGCGCTCAGAAGATGTGAATTTTTTAACATGTTTAAGTATTTGTTGTTTACAATTACATGCTTCGAGACGATCAGATTAATTTTTTAAGTGCACGGATTATTATGTTTGTTGTTGGTTTTTGTTGTTACAAGGTGTATTTTCACAATAATGTAACAATTACTTTTATCAATTAATTTGTTAATAGCACAACACAAGAGATTTAACAAAGAAGAAATTTTTTAAACTGAACTTGCAAACTGCGAACAATCGTTTCTAAAATAGCAAGTAAACTTTAAAAAAAAATTCCAAAAATTTGTACATAAATTATGCTAAAGGAAATGTCATAAAGAATTTTCATTAAAAATTTTAAAAACAAGTTTCTGGCAAATTAATGTTTATATTCATATAAGAGTTTTGCCAAAATAAAAAATAACGAAGAGGAAAAAAAATCCTTTCTAACCAACTTTGATATCGCCGCTAAATTAATTCAGCAATTAGATACAGGTGTCATATATTTAATGGCATGAGTAAATTTACTATCTACTATCGATATTTAAACATCATTGCCTCCAGTATTGCTAACCGAAATATGCATTATATTTCTAACTTCTTTCTATCCACGTGTCCACTATTTCTGTTGTCACAAAAACTTGTATACATCCATTACTCCCGCCCATCTGTTTTAAGAGCAGGCTTATGATCGCATTTTACTCCGAAGTAACAGTTTCATCGAATTGCTATTGCATTAAAGTAATTTTTTATAGTCTGTTTACATCAATATCATTGATTTTTGTCTTTTGAAATTGAATAAGTGTTTTTCATTTGACGGCGATTTAAAATTCTCTTAGTAGACAGGGATTCTCTTTATAGAAAGTGCTATATTGCAAAGAGCTAAGACGTATAAATGGGTATAAATTTTTTAAGACTGAATTCATGAATAAATTTGTTTTACTAAATAATTTATATATAAGGCGTAAAATATTTTAGGAAAAATGCTTGAAAGTAAGAATTGCGGAATGAACTGATGTTATTTACATTTTAACAAACCTTTTTTTGAAACATCGGAT
Source organism: Maratus michaelseni (assembly GCA_963931845.1). Classification (NCBI taxonomy): domain Eukaryota; kingdom Metazoa; phylum Arthropoda; class Arachnida; order Araneae; family Salticidae; genus Maratus; species Maratus michaelseni. The sequence goes on from OZ007599.1 coordinate 132,226,863, forward strand.
AAAGTACGTTACTCAAATAAAATATATTTGAGAAAGTTTACTCAGTCTAAGAGAAATTTTATCACAAATGTTACTAAGAAGATATGCCAATGCGCTAACAAACTTTGATTATATTTTTCTGCAATATACAACTTATTTCTGTTTTCCAAGATTATCTTATATCTGTATGAGGATATTTTTAAATAACTTGACGGTAAAACAGTACTCTTCAATTGCTAACTTATTTCGGATAACATGTCAAGTCGATGAGAGTTAAATCTAAGAAATGCGGTTGGTGAAAGCCAAACACCACAGACAAGCCATTGTGATTTTTTATAACATATACTTGAACACTTGAACAACCTTACACATAACATTTACTTGAACACAAAACGTGAAGGTCGGTAGCAAAAACAAATAAGTTTAAAAAATCTATTTGGAGCCGGTGTCCCTAATACGGATGATTATCACAGTAGATCTCATACATACTAAAAAAATCTATATTTAAAGCCTATTACAATTATCAAAATACCGAAATACCTATTGAATAAATGTAAGTAATCTAAATATATGTGTCCTTCCAAGTTAAAAATTAAACTGATCAATAATTAATATATTTTTTTAAAGCACAAATACATCTCCTGAATTTTATTGAATTATTGCACAATATATTATCACGAAATACGTTATTTTAAATAGCAAAAATTTGAAACACAATAATAAAGAAAAGCAACCAATACCTGCAATCGAATATGTTTTATTATCATAAAGATAAGTTCATTCGTGACTTATATTAATATAAAAGGTGCCCTTAAAATATATAAACAACTTAAAAAAAAAAGGTTAACTACAAATATTGCAAATATATAGGTCATTCTCCTAGTAACATACAAAATGTCACAGAATATTTATTAAAAAAATAATTACAATTGAAGAAACATTATATTGGAAATATTATGTAATGTAATAAAACAATGTATGAAAATAATTAAATAACAAAAAAAATATTAATTTTTCTCATAAATAATGTGTCCACACACACACAGACAGAGAGCGAGAGGGGGGGAGAGAGAGAGAGAGAGAGAGAAAGAGATTGATTGATTTTAATCTCCAAATTGTCACAGAAAAAAAAAAAAACGGAAACAGCAATTCAACTGGAAATTGTCTTCCTTCAGTTTATGTAATAAAAATAAGCTTAGAGAGTCACCTTCAAAGTGAAATTTTACCAATATCTGAAATTTCCAATACAAACAGGCAATTTTGACATCATATTTAGCTTTTTTAGTGAACTTTGCCGTACGATATCAAACCGGAAGTCATTCGATTAAGTAGTTTAGGAATTGTGAAAATTTGAAACTCTCAATGGTAAATTCGTCGTAGTTGTTGCAAAACTTATTGATGCGGGTAGTGTTTTAAACATAACTCAAAAACTACTTGGCGGAATAAGCTGTAACTTTTGATTCACATATTAAAAGCTTCTATAAATTGATCTTTGTTACAACATTCATGAGTTACAATTCATATTTTTTTCGAAAATTAAGTAATATATATATATATATATATATATATATATATATATATATATATATATATATATATATATATATTCAAAATTATTTTTCGAGAAAAATATTAATTTTCTATAATTACAATTACCTATAATTTTTTTGACATAAATTGGTTTCCAGAAGCTTCTATTTGAATCTAAAATTACAGCTCATTCAGATATATAGTTTTGCTATGCTTAAAAATCTACCCCCATTGCAATCTGTTTTGCAACGAATACAAGTGAATTAATATAAAGAATTTCAAACTTTAAAATTTCATAATTCCGAACTACTTGAACAAATGACTTCCCGTTTGGTATCTTACACAAACTTTACCGAAAAAGCCAAATATGATGTCATAGTTAGGTGTTCTTATTGAAAATATTGGAATAAATTCAATATGAAGACGAACCCCTACGCAATTTTTCTTTAAACATAAATTGAAAGAATATATGAATTTCAGTAAAATGACTATTTCCGTTTTTTCTGGGACAATTTGGTGATTAAAATGTGTGGAGTTGTGTTTTTTTCTTCTTTTTGGCTGTAGACAAAAAAATAATAGCTGCCAAATAGCTCAACAGATGGCAGCAAATTAACTGCGTAAAATATTGATTTAAAAATAATAATAATTGTGAAAATATCATTAACGTAACGATCACACCATCAGTTCTCTGCACAAGATGTAAACAGGTAAGGATTATAAATAGTAAAATAAAATAGAATAAAATGAAATATTAGTTACATAAAACTTATTTCAGCAGCATAATTCAATTCAGTCTAATATTTAGTGTATTACAAATGATTTACGAGGGGAAAAAAAGGTCAGGTCTGTGGACATGATGGTTACGGAAATCAACATAATATAAAATTGCTTCTTTAATAAAATATTTTTCATGATCTGGGGAAGTGATTTGACGCAATTGCGGTAAAATGTTGCAGCATTCTCGATGAAATACACGTCCTTTCTATGACGCCATTTTCAAAAGTGATTTCGTTTGTAAAAAGAATGCCGTCCTTCGGAACGTCATTTTGACGCATTTATACAAAATTATTTGAGTTTAATGAAATAAAATACATGTTTTCTTTAAAAAATTATGTCATTTTGACTTGCAACGTATTTTACATTTAAGATTTTCCTAAAAAGCCTTAAACACGTTCTATGGCATGAATAAATGTATAATAATCCCCATTATTTCCGATTTCCTCCATGTTTTTCATAACAATGAAATATTATTTTCCCCATTGCAGAAATTCAGTTAAAAATTAGAGCTCATGATATCTCCAATATTAATTTATATTTCAAACTTTCAAGAGTTTATTTTTTTTGGTATTATTTATTTATTTATTTATTTTTTACATCCTCGTATCCCTAGGATTAATTGCTGTTCGTTTCATCTGTTAATTCAACTTATTCTTAGAGCAGTAGATGTGAAATACATATGTACAAACAGATTTTTAAATATAAGATTCACTTTTTTTTCCAGTTTTGTTTTTTCACAACAATGGAATAACTTTATTGCCACCATTAGCGAAATATTATTAAAAAAAATAATGTATCTGAAATTAATTTAAATTCAGATATCATGGAAGCTATTATAACATTCTTTGATCATTACAAATAATTGATGTTCTTTTCAACTGGTCGTTCATCATATTTTCGGAGGTGTAGATGTGAAATATACAGGGTGATTCATAAAAGATGGGCAGAACTTTAAGGGGTTATAGTACACTTAAAGACAAATAATATTAAATAGGAGACTAAGGGTCCCAGACGTATTCCCAAGGAGATAGGGGGCATTAAAGTTTAGGGTCCGAAATTTCAAATGATTATAAAACATGGAAAAATTGGTCGATTCGTTTGCGGTTTTTGCAAAAAATTTTCTTTATGCCAGTATTTTCTTGAAATAAAATTTTAAAGTTCAATTTCAAAAAATGCCGATAGGGGGCGCTTTAGACTTTGGAGTAACAAACAACTATTTTTTAACGTTATTTTTTGTATTTCTTTAAATGATTTCGAAAGCTTAGACTTAAACTTAAATTTTGATCTAAAAATCTGAGTCCTAACGAGTAGTTAAGTAGCGTAAACTGAAATTTGAAATTTGAAACCCTTCTCCCCCCAGAACAAAAATCAGTTATTCCCGATCTTTGTGTCGTAGATTAGGCTCTAACTACTGCCGCGTTTTGCTAAAATTATTCTTTATGTCAGTATTTTCTTGAAAATAAATTTTAAAGAAAATTTTCAAAAAATTCCGATAGAGGGCGCTTTAGACTTTGGAGTAACGAACAACTATTTTATACCGTTATTTTTTGTGTCTCATTAAATGCTTTCTAAAGCTTAGACTTAAATTTTCAGCCCAAAATCTGAATCGTTAGACGTGGTTAAGTTTCTGGGGAGAGGGGTTTGAAATTTCTACTCCTGAGCACAGTTCAGTTTACCATGTCCACACATTGTGTGCTGTGATACGAGGTAAAAAGACACAAATTAGGATTATGTTACCAAAGCATATTTATTAACATGTAATCACAATAAATGTTCAAAATTGTGACCACCAGAGGTTATGCACGCAGAACAACGGCGACGAATGGAACGGCGAACATTCGCGAAAACATCAGGCTTTTCGAGCACTTCCCCTACAGCGGCGGAAAGTCTGGCGACCAGTTCCTCGGGGGATTCAATGGGTGTCTCATACATAAGAGCCTTCAATCGTCCCCAAAAAAAGAAATCGAGGGGTGAAAGATCTGGCGAGCGAGCAGGCCAAGCAACAGGACCACCTCGACCAATCCATCTGTTCGGAAATGTGATGTCCAGATAGTTGCGGACGTCTCGTACGTAATGGGCTGGCGCTCCATCGTGCTGGAACCACATGACCCGCCGGATGCGTGGAGGAACAACGTTTAACAGGTCTGGCAGCACATGTTGCAGAAATGTGAGGTATGTTTTACCGTTGAGGCGTTCAGGAAGAAGGTACGGTCCGATTAGGTGGTCTCCGAGGATTCCTGCCCAAACATTGATGGAAAAGCGTCTCTGATGAGCATGTGGATACGTAGCATGTGGATTGACATCCGCCCATACATGTGCATTGTGTGTGTTAAATGTACCTTCACGTGTGAAGGTATATTCATCGGTGAAAAGCACAGTTCGTCCAAAATGTGGATTTAGCGCGTTCTGCTGCAGAAACCAGCGGGCGAATTCAATACGATTTGGATAATCCCCTGGAGACAGTTTCTGGACTCGTTGCACATGAAACGGGAGCAAATGTTCATCCTTCAGTACCCTCCAAGTCGTGGACTGTGAGGTATCCACCTGGCTAGCCACTGTTCGTGTACTTGTACTTGGCTGCGCCGCTACTACATCCAGAATGGCTTCTGCAACAACTACTGATTCGTCCTTTTTTGCACGACCTGCATTCGACCGGGAAGCGAGAAATGATCCCGTCTCACACAACTGTCTGTGCAAGCGCTCGAAAGTTTTGCGGTTAGGCAACCGCCTGTTAGGAAATCGCTCTCCGTACATTCGTTGTGCCTCTGCACCATTTCCATCTGCCGCTCCGTAAATTAAATGCATCTCAGCCTTTTCCTTATTCGTGAAGGGCACCATCTTCCGATTCATTACTACAGCGACTTACACTTGACTCACCGTTCAGTGGTTTTTATGCCTGAATCGTGTCGAAATTTTGCATACGTGTTCTTCTTCTTCCCCATTTGACATTTGCATACTTTCTGTTTCCTTCTTCACCCGGTGACTAGCGTCAGGAATGGAGCTTTAACGTTTGCATGAGCGACGTTTCCAACTGTGCCAGTGCCTTTATGAGTGAATTCCGACTATGCAGTCCTTGACGAAAGTTGTATTTTTGCCTCGTATCACAGCACAGAATCGTTGGGCATGGTTAAGTAGTGCAAACTGAACTATGTTCAGAAGTTGAAATTTGAACCCCCTCCCCTCGCTACTGAACCACGCTCAGCGATTCAGATTTTGAGCTGAAAATTTAAGTTTAAGTCTAAGCTTTAGAAAGCATTTAATGAGACACAAAAAATAACGGTATAAAATAGTTGTTCGTTACTCCAAAGTCTAAAGCGCCCTCTATCGGAATTTTTTGAAAATTTTCTTTAAAATTTATTTTCAAGAAAATACTGACATAAAGAATAATTTTAGCAAAACGCGGCAGTAGTTAGAGCCTAATCTACGACACAAAGATCGGGAATAACTGATTTTTGTTCTGGGGGGAGAAGGGTTTCAAATTTCACATTTCAGTTTACGCTACTTAACTACTCGTTAGGACTCAGATTTTTAGATCAAAATTTAAGTTTAAGTCTAAGCTTTCGAAATCATTTAAAGAAATACAAAAAATAACGTTAAAAAATAGTTGTTTGTTACTCCAAAGTCTAAAGCGCCCCCTATCGGCATTTTTTGAAATTGAACTTTAAAATTTTATTTCAAGAAAATACTGGCATAAAGAAAATTTTTTGCAAAAACCGCAAACGAATCGACCAATTTTTCCATGTTTTATAATCATTTGAAATTTCGGACCCTAAACTTTAATGCCCCCTATCTCCTTGGGAATACGTCTGGGACCCTTAGTCTCCTATTTAATATTATTTGTCTTTAAGTGTACTATAACCCCTTAAAGTTCTGCCCATCTTTTATGAATCACCCTGTATACATACAGTGAGATTTTAATGTATGTGAGATTTCTGCTTTTCTCTCTCTTTATTTTTTTATTTTTTTTTTTTTTACACAAATGGAATAACCTAATTGCCACCATTGCAGACGCTTCATTAAAAGTTAAAACAATAACAGAAATATCTCCAAAATTGCTACCATTACAGGAATTTCATTAAAAAATAATATCTCCAAAATTAATTTAATTTTCAAAATTTCGAGGACTATTAAACATTCTCGGATCCTTACAAATAATTCATGTTCGTTTCAACTGGCAATTCGTCATATTTTCGGAGGATTATATTTGAAATACATATATATGTATGCAGGGTATGATTACAAAAATGTATACACAGTTTGAATGATTATAGCTTCCAGTTTTTATTCACCTATAATTAATATTTAAATTGCAAAATAATCTACATAAAATGTATACACCAAAACCAATTACAACGTTGTAACGCACAAATATAAAAATTGAGACAAAAAACCACATACGGCCGTTTCAAGGATGCATCAATCTCCTTCCTCAGTGAGAAAAAAAAAGGGATAAAAATGGATTCAGAGAACCCCTCGGTTATAGCCCCGAGTACTGGCTTGAATAAAATGCTAAAGCAAGAGTTTATATATACCAAAGAAGTGACGTAATTGACCGGAATTAACTGAAGAAAGGAGTCACTGCGCAGGATCCTTCCACACGTGCGAGAGAAAAGGGGTGCTGGTCATATCATTCACCAAGGATGAACTGTGTTTGTGAATAAGGTAAGCTTCGTGAAAGTCGAGATCTATAACTGAATTACATTTTTGGATAATTTTAGCTTCTGAATAATTAAACCTATGGTTGAAATCCCAACAATGTTCAGCTATTGTAGATTTCTCACACTCCTGCTTTTTAACATAATTTTGGTGTTCTTTCAGCCTAATTCTAAGAGCACGCTTCGTCTGCCCAATGTAAGAGAGGCCGCATTCACAAAAAATTCTGTAAATGCCCCAGGTATTATGTTCATCAATTGGATCTTTAAGGTTGGAAAAATAAACTTTATTGGTTGGAGAGAAAACAACTTTGAAACTAAACCTATTTAGAATACGAGAAATTTGTGCACTGATTTTATGAAAATAAGGTAAGACAATAACATTTTTAAATTCTTTTTAATTCATTTTAATTCGTAATGATAGTGAATTTTTGACAACAGTTTACCGTAAACCTTTTGCAGTAAGTTTACCCCCTCATTATAGATCCAATCATCCCCCCCCCCCCCATCAAAAATTAGCAGCTTTCAATACACTTGTTTTCAGTGCACGTAAAATTTGTTCAAATTCCGAGTTGTTTAATAATGAAATTAACTATATTAAAGCAGTAGCCATCGATCGTGGATTTAATTTGAATATAATTAACCGTATTTTATCTAAACCTCCGACAAACACTGATTCTGTTCCAGCTAATAAAGAATTTTAAAATGTTATTGTCTTACCTTATTTTCATAAAATCAGTGCACAAATTTCTCGTATTCTAAATAGGTTTAATTTCAAAGTTGTTTTCTCCCCAACCAATAAATTTTATTTTTCCAACCTTAAAGATCCAATTGATGAACATAATACCTGGGGCATTTACAGAATTTTGTGTGAATGCGCATTGGGCAGACGAAGCGTGCTCTTAGAATTAGGCTGAAAGAACACCAAAATTATGTTAAAAAGCAGGAGTGTGAGAAATCTACAATAGCATAAACATTGTTGGGATTCCAACCATACGTTTAATTATTCAGAAGCTAAAATTATCCAAAAATGTAATTCAGTTATAGATCTCGACTTTCACGAAGCTTACCTTATTCACAAACACAGTTCATCCTTGGTGAATGATATGACCAGCACCCCTTTTTTCTCGCACGTGTGGAGGGATCCTGCGCAGTGACCCCTTTCTTCAGTTAATTCCGGTCAATTACGTCACTTCTTTGGTATATATAAACTCTTGCTTTAGCATTTTAATTAAGCCAGTACTCGGGGCTATAACCGAGGGGTTCTTTGAATCCATTTTTATCCTTTTTTTTCGCACTGAGGAAGGGGATCGATGCATCCTTGAAACGGCCGTATGTGGTTTTTTGTCTCAATTTTTATATTCGTGCGTTACAACGTTGTAATTGGTTTTGGTGTATGAATTAAAATTTGCACAAAGTATTCGATTTATACATAAAATGTATAACTTTTATTCCTAAGGCAGATGTTCAAAATTATTATCATTCTGGTCAATACACTGCTGATAACGGTGGGCTGTTGATTCACAAACTTCAACAAACATTTCATTTGGTGTTGTGGAGCATTTTTGCTCAATTGCTGTTCCGGAACGTTGTCTATGAACATCCAAACGTTTCAAACTTATCTTTTATCCGATTGATTGTAAGTCGCTTAGGTGGATCTGCCTGAAACCTCTGCGATATTGTTTATGTACTTCTGCTACATTTTCGTACTTACAATAGAATTTTAAAATAGATTTTCTTTTTTCAAAAGTTAATGTTGGTCTACTCATTATTTACAATTCATTACACTTTGAAAAGAAAGAAAAATTAGAAAGTTATGGCCCGTTAAACAGTGTATGTATGCATTTTTCTGACTCACCCAGTGTGTGAAATATATATATAATCATATTTTAATATGTAAGGTAAGCCCCATGATCGAAAGTATAAATGACGAAATATATAATATCATGTAATAAAACAAGTAAAAATCCCAACGCATCTATCATAGATTCAAGTTCATTCTTTATCCAATATGATAAAAGCCTGTTATGTAATACAGACTATTAAAGTAACCATTGAATCACAATTTGCGTATGAAAAGGGCAATAACATAATAACGATCTGAATTATTTTCCATTTCCTTATTCAGAGAGAGTAAGTAAAGGTACTTTACCGGAAAAACATGGGAATTTTTCGAAACCAATACTAGCAGTGAAAATACAGCTACATACAAAGAAAAAATCATCCCGAACAATACATCTGATATTACATGAACTTAAAATGACTATTATTGGTCACGTATAGCAGATAAAAGGTCACAAACACAATTCTTTTTTTGTTTGATAGATAGGGGGAAAATATAGCGAGTTGTATTACCTTTTTTACCTTTTTTCTTTTTGCGAAATATGTATTTGTTTCACTTTGAGCCGCTCAAACTTTTATCGGACATTACTGATATAATCGAAACTGAAATTGGAAAAGAATACACAGAAAATTCGTGAAGAATTATTTCACCATTATTTGTGACTTAAAATGTATTATATGATTAGGTATACATTTGTCTGCCTAAACTAATAAAATTATTTATATTTCTATTTTGTTTTATGGCTTAAAGGAAACAATAGTAAAACTATATATAAATAAATATATATATATATTTATTTATTTTAATGAAAAATATGTTTATCAACAAAGCAAACAAACAATATTAAGACCGCATAAAAAAATTTGAATTTTTTTCTGATATTATTATTTTGATTTCTGTTTCGTTACATGACGCAAGAAAAACATTAGTAACAATGAATAATTAAAATAATAATTTTAAAAAATGTTTATTAAACGTATGCAAATAAATAAAAAAAAAATATACAAAATGTAAAAAATCTTGAAATAATGATTTACTTTATTATTTTGTTTTATGGTGAAAAAAAAATACTAACATGGAATCATTGAATATATACTTTAATGAAAAAATGTGCATCAAATATACAAAAAGAAACAATATATATATAACTTTTGTGTATAATAACCATTAAATCGCATAAAAAATCAACAATATATGAACCGATAATTATAATACAATAAATACAAAGACATATATCCAAAAATGTAACATTCTCAAACTGTAATAAGAGGAAAAAATAGAGATATGTAGAGAGAAAAAATCCAATGTGCAGAATGCGAAAATATTACAAGAAGCAAATGGAAACTTATATTGTGAAACACGTTATCAAGGGCATGCCAAATGATGCCCAGCGGAAAAGAATGCGCATATGCTCATGGATTAAAAATTATGCAAATTAAATATATTTTTTTTTCTTAAAAAGAAAACAATGAAAAGAGTAAGACTGATTAATATTCATTTAACATTTTGCACGCGTGTATCAAATAATTTTAAAATAACAACCGTTAAAACTTTCATAACTTTTGACATCGTCCCTTAAACGGAAAAGTTTATGAAAGGCCCACAAACAATATAGAAAATTATGCATATCTAAGTATAACTTATACAACCAAATGCTAATTTTTTGCACTTAACATATACATTTTTGAGGATTTCCTTTTATTCGTTGGTAAATAATCATATGAATATTATTTTTAGTAAATAATCATATGCAAATTCATACTTTTGCATACAACGTTGCATTCTGTTTGCATAAATTTAGGTGGAGGTCAAAGTCGAACAAATTTTTCCAACATAGTGAAAAGTATTTAGGTCAGGATTTGAACCTGGGACTTTGACTATAAGCGTCAATGTTTTACCACTGAGTTACCCAGATTATATCTAGCCTGACCACTTCTTGGTATCATCAGATCTTCAAACCCGCAGTTTTATCGATGGAAACATGTTGCACAAGGAAACTCCATTACTCCATGGATAATAATTATGTATATGAGATTTCGCTTCGAAATACTACATTCTATGTTGGTGGAGACCAAAGTTGAACCAATTTTCCTGACACAGTGAAACGTATCTACACCAGGATTCGAACCTGGGACCTTGGCTATTTATAACAGTCAAGGTCCCAGGATAGAGTCCTGTTCAGATACTTTTTTACTCTTTTAGAAAAATTAGTTCAACTTTGATCTCCAACTACAAAGAGCGGGTTGAAATCTCATTAACATATATAAAAGGTTTTGCATTTTTTTTTTCAAAATGCATTTTTTGATTGAAAAACCTTCTGGAACAAATTATTATCATACCCAACAGCTTAAACATTTATGTAACTATAATTATATCAAAGTGACTAACGATTCAGAAAATAGGTATTTTATAAGATAACAGTGACCACCCTGTATATATATATATATTTGAATTCAAAATACAAATAAAAATAATAATGATAAAAATAAAAACAAGTTCTAGCAACAAAACTGACCAATTCTCCTATTTTTTAAAGAGAGGTAAGTATAAAGTGTATACAGAATACTCTATATTTCCAATGATGACCGGTCACTTGCGATTTTAGACGTTTTGTTAAATATCTGGAAAGATACATGAGGAATTATCCAGAAACTTCAAGAGTGCAAACAACATCATAAACGTCATATATTTTCGTGAAGATTTTTTCCCGAAACCCCATAAGGGGCCGTCAACAAATTGAAGAAAAACGAATATATTTTGGATAATCCTGTAAAAACTAATATTGCAAAAGCATTCAAACTGTAGATTATGATTAAGTGGATTATTGTAATAATTTGGGTTCATTTGTATGAAGATAGCATGTATACTCCAAGAGAAATTCAGGTTTTTATAAAAACAGTCCCAAATTTTACCAAGTTTTTTGCTTATAATTTGCAGAGTTTTTAATATAAAAACAAGTTTTTTTCAGAAAATATGACAAACAAAATTATACATAATACCCTGCAATCAGAATTAAAAAATAATAAAAAATGTATGAAAAATGAGCAGGTTTACTAAATATTGTTTCACTGCGCATGCGCGAATTCAATCAAAATATACTGTGCATAATATATTAGCTAAATATATAGACAACTTTTATGAAAGTCTCAAAAACATAGCTTGAAAATTCCGATAGTAATCGTCGATAGAATAAGCTCGAAATTCGCTGTTTCCAAAAGGAAGCAAAAAGATGAGGGGTTGTATCAAATATAGAATGAGAGACACTTCATTCATATCATGTTAACTTTGATAAGCTAGTACATTTGGATACAACCCCTCATCTTTTTGCTTCCTTTTGGGAACAGCGAATTTCGAGCTTATTCTATCGACGATTACTATCAGAAATTTCAAGCTATGTTTTTGAGACTTTCATAAAAGTTGGTCTATACATTTAACTAATATATTATGCACAGTATATTTTGATTGAATTCGCGCATGCGCAGTGAAACAATATTTAGTAAACCTGCTCATTTTTCATACAATTTTTATTATTTTTTAATTCTGATTACAGGGTATTGTGTATAATTTTGTTTGTGATATTTTCTGAAAAAAACTTGTTTTTATATTAAGAACTCTGCAAATTATAAGCAAAAAACTTGGTAAAATTTGGGACTGTTTTTATAAAAACCTGAATTTCTCTTGGAGTATACATGCTATCTTCATACAAATGAACCCAAATTATTACAATAATCCACTTAATCATAATCTACAGTTTGAATGCTTTTGCAATATTAGTTTTTACAGGGTTATCCAAAATATATTCGTTTTTCTTCAATTTGTTGACGGCCCCTTATGGGGTTTCGGGAAAAAAATCTTCGCGGAAATATATGACGCTTATTATGTTGTTTACACTCCTGAAGTGTCAGGATAATTCCTCATGTATCTTTCCAGATATTTAACAAAACGTCTAAAATCGCAAGTGACCGGTTATCATTGGAAATATAGTGTACTATAAAGTTAATAAATAACTAACCAATTCAAACATCAAATTACGGAAGCTCCAATTCAGAGACGGCCCGCAGCCAAACATACATAATAGTTTTAAAGAAAAATTGGAAAATAAATATTTGAAATGATAAAAAATGTCAGAAAAACAAAAATGAAACTTAGATATCAACTTATAGTAAAATGGAGTTGGGAAAAATAAAAAGGAAGACATGTGCAAAGCATCATATATAATACCATTGGAAGCAAAATATATCAAAACAAGTTCTATCCTTGAATTCTGACCCCAAACACCAATTTAACCCTTTCACGGGCGCTGTTTGCAAGGCGCGAACACTTAATTTTAATTCCAAACTGCCCAATTGCAACCAGAAAATTTTAGTAAAATTTTTTATTTCATAATATACATAAATAAAAGCTCTTAATTATTTTTTAAAAAAAATTGTTTATAAATTGTGGTATCAGTCAATTATTTTAATATTTTAGCAGCACAAGTACTTCGCCCCTGAAAGGGTTAAAGATGGCATGTAGTAAGTGAATAAAGAATATTTTAAGTTAATAAATAATTAATAAATTCGAGAAATAAATTACCGAAACACCAAATTAGAGAAGACATAGTAATACATACATAATGGGTTTAGAGAAAAGCAGAAAAATAAATAATTAAAATGATAAAAGATGCAAGAAAAGTAAAACAAAAAATCCAATCACAATTTGAATAGGAAATGGAATTTAGATATCAAATGAAATTAAAATAGAATTCGGAAAAAGACATGTGGCTATTTGTAATCATCAGTTGGCAGCACATGTCACATGAAAGTGTAATATTTCATAGAATATACTGGCATATTTGCTAAGAATAGTGTATCACTGCCAAAATATTGCACTAATAGAAGGAAACAAAAGGAAAAACCGAAGAAAAATAGTTAATAATAAAACAAAATTACTCACAAACCATGCGTTGTATGTCACACGGTACAAAAACAGCATCTTATCAGCATTTGAATTGAGCACATGAGATCGCAAAAAAGTTGTATGACCACGGTTACAGTAATTTAAAATGAAACATTTATAGATGAAAGAAAATCCATAAGTATTGGAAAAAAATTATTAAAAACACAGAAAACTATAATAATTTTTTTTTAAATTTTTTGAAAAAAAAAACAATATTTGAAAGAATTGTATAATTAATATCTAGCAAAAAATACAACAGAACATGAGCGTTCTGTGTAGCCCAATGAAATATTAATAGCTAAAATGATTTGGTAATGCATAGTGCTGTCATCTGTATATTTAAAATAAAATATAAATATACACTCACAGTAACAGTTTTCACGTTTCTAAGACACCTTTTACAGATGAGAGCACAAAAGAATTCCGTTCACTAATTTTGTTTGATTGTTTTCAAAGGAAGACGACTATAATATAAAGCCGTCTTCAAATTGTGTATGAAAAGGGAGTATATGTAGAGTAAGGAGCAAAAATTGGCAAAAATTCTTTTCATAAAAATTTTAATTTTTTAAAATAAATATTGCAGTTACCTGTTTAGTTTGGTTTTGATATTCAAACAGGCAACATATGCAAAGTTAATGACCGCGCACAGTAATTTGAGTTTCGTAAAGATAGAAATTTTGTAAGGTATAGTTACACTCAAATTGTTATGAAAATAGAAATCTGAAACATATTACAATTTCTAAACAAACGTGGTACAAGGCTGTTCTGAGAGTAGAAAAAACTATTATTCTGAGAACTAATTTACATGTTATTTGAAAAGTTTTGAACAGGATGAACGCATTTATCAAAGGCTAGATTGCGAGGGAAAAACATTTTGCATTCTAAAGATCGATGTCATCTGGTACAGTTTGCAGATTTTCATTCAATATACAGACTGAAATGAAATTGGAAAGTGTGCAAATGCAAAAATAGTCCACCCGTCTTCCGATGGATTATTGTTAGAATATTGATCGATGCTGATTATTTTATATGGGTTCCCAAAAATGTACCAAACAGTAAAATTTCTTAAGTATTATGGAATTCAACTTTTTAATGGTCCCCAATCTTCTCAGAGTTCAGTTCCATTGAAAAGTAGTCGATCATCAGTAAAACTTTTTTAAACAGGATAGAACCAGTATTAAAGGATGGAAACTCATTGTTGTACATGTATGGGTCAGTATCTTTTGGAGTATTTTTTTCATATCTGTGAAAAGATTACATGAGTGTATTTTACTAAATTGTGAAAAAATAAAAAAATAAAAGATTAGACATTTTGTAAATAAGAGTTTCTTGAAGAAAATAATATAATCTTTGTTGCAATGAATGTTTTTCTAACAAATTATTGTATATTTATACGTTTATCTTTTTTCTCCCTAATATATATGTATATACAGATACATACACATCACGCACAATATTTTGTTGGCATCCCCTATTCCCATCCTGACCATGTGAATACACCCTTGATTAAGATTTTCTTGCTTTAATATTTTTACCGTTTATTCTCAACATAATGTGACCATCATTGTTTGAATTGAAAAAAAAAAATTACCATTGAAAATGCGTCACTTTGGTTCTAAAATATTTTTCACTTTGCATGAAAAACGATTGCACGTGAATGTTTGAAATGAAAGAAATTTATTTATTTTTTATTCTTGGAAATTATTATCTGTACCCATAATGACTTATTCTAAAAAAAGTTTAAATCATACTCACACACTCTTTCAAGGATATATCAGTATTCAGAATTAACGGCTATTCATTAGATCAGACATTTTACGTCATTGGTGATTCATGTGACGTGAATGACGTAGAAAGTTTTCACGTTTCTAAGAAACTTTTACAGATGAGAGAACAAAAGAATTCCGTTCACTAGTTTTATTTGATTGATTGTTTCTAAAGAAAAACGACTATAATATAAAGCCGCCTTTAAATTGTGTATGAAAAGGCTGCCCCCCCCCCCTTATTTTTATTTATTTTTGTGCAATAGACACAGACAAAACTTCCATACATTTCTGGGCTGAATGTTAGATAAATCTAAGTTTTTTTTTTTTCGCTATAATTATTCAAATGTTTTATCTCATAATTAATATACTAATTTTTGAAACGTTTAATTAGATAAAAGTTGATTTGTAAATAATATTTTTGAAAGCATATAATTCTTCTTCTGTCTCGACCAAATTGTACCAGTGGCATACTGGCATAGAGCTAAAGCTAAGACGCTAGAAACTGAGTAATTTTGCAATGTGTTAGATTCTCTGTTAGATAGTTTGTTTCGCTAGAAATTTTGGTCAATTTTCTTCGAAGTAAACTGTAAAAGGGCGAGATTTTCATGAAAGCTCTAAGCAGTGCAGAATTTGGTCATTTTTCTCCGTGAAGTATTTCTAAAGCTCCGTGGGCGGGGGAGTGGGGGGGGGGGGGTGGCATTATGGAATTCTCTTCCGGAATTCCATAATATGTTCTAAATGATTCTATTCTTCTAGATGACCATCCTGCTGGGTTTTTGCCCAGCTTAACGGGTTGATGCCTGGCAGGAAGGGTCCTGGTCAGCGGTCTAATAAAAAAGCATAAAATTTAAAACCTCCCAGAGAGGGGGAAGTCGATGCTCCAGGTTGAATGCCCCACGTGCCACCCTCTGAATTCATTACTGACCTTAAACCATTTTTCTGCTGATACCTTTGCGAGTAGGTTGTCTATTAATCAAACAAATAAAAGGCAAATAATCTTGACTTAGTGGAATTCTGTTAATACTTAACGTGATACAAAACTACTTGTTAGTTATTTTTGAACGCGCGTTCTCCACAAATGAGGAGTTGGAATGAAATCAAAGTTTGATGCCATTGAGATCTGAGACAGAGCATTTCAAATACGAAAACAAAAATTCGTATGAAAGTACTTCTGAAAATAATCCTATTGTAAACCAAGTATCTCGCTCTACTGCAAACCTTGCATTTCTAAAGTAAATCGAGACAAAATGTTGGAGTTGCGAAAAAATCATATTTCTACTCTCAAGAAATCTGAAATGAAATATTACTTACTAAAAAAAGTAATAATTTCTGCATTTTGGGGAATGATATCTGTAAATTTCTCATTTCAAAACACTGCTATGTCAAGCATTTAAATGAAACTGTTTTTGTGTGAGGCTGTTCGTCTACAAAAGAATTGGGACATTAATTTTTTTCAAAAAAGTTTCATGGATAAAATAAAATTTTTGGTTATGTTGAAGAATAAATTCAAACGAATTGCCAAAAATCTAGTTTTAGTGGGAAAGTTTGTGTTTCAACGACCAAAAGCATCAGGGGATGAAGCTAATATTCTCACGTTACAGTTGTATATTTATTAGGAGAAAAGAAGTAATTGTACACAACACCTTAACCCTTAATTGCATAGTGATGTAAATTTCCATCACTGTTTATTTAACTTTTAATAAATAAATCAACTTCTTCGCCACCACTATATTTATATAGAAATATTAATCCAGTAAATTTCCCGTGAACTATGTTGCTGAACAAAGTTAAAAATCTATCTTAAAATTTCTGGTGTTTAATATTTAATATATGTATAAAAAAACACAATTGTAAAAGAAAAACTCATGCAAAGAAGGGTTAAGGCTGTTGGTCATCAGATCTGCAATTCCCATCTCCAATGTTTATCCTATAGACTTTAATTATATTCGTATTTTTAAAATTTCTCATAAGAAAATGAATATTTTTAACTTCCTTTTGCTGTCTCTTCTTAAAGAATGTCTCTTTTTTAGCTCATAAAATAGTCCTAAAATAATGTGCTTAATTTTATTTGAAATTTTAAAATCTTATTCGCAATTGGGCAACTTCGCTATGATTTTAACACTTAAAATATAAAATTAAGCATATATTTTAGAAATATTTTGTCAACTGAAAATAAAGAGGCATCCTTCAAGAAGAGTATACAGAAAGAAGAAATTAGAAGTTTTCACTTTCTACTTTTGCTTTCAAATTTCATATATATGGTTTCAATCACGTAAGTTGATTCCAAATTCGATATGTGGAGAAACAAATGCTTAAAATATTTACAATAAAAATGGGGAAAACAGTTCCAGAGAAACAACACAAACTCTTATTAATACACTGCCATGCTGTCTGGAAGCCGATCGAAATCTAAAAGAATATTGAACAAGATGGGAATTTATTGATTTTTTGATTTGTGACTTGTAACTTCAACGAAAAGAATACATTAATATAAATATTATTGATTCCTAAGATGTCCAAATTAAAAAAAAAAACAATGTTTCAACTTTCAAAACTTTAAAATTCATAACTTTTAAGCTTTGAATTCGTTTTTAACATAATAAATTTATCAATATTTAAAACTCAACAAGTTTCTTAAATAAAAAAAATCCTTGACGGCTCGGCCTACAGGCACAGGTAGATTTCGAAGACGCATACTGTGGGGCGCCTTTTTATTGGGAATTGCAGAAGAAAGACCTATTTGCCATGATGCGGCAGTTCGGACCGCCTACTTCAAAATATAACTCTGCCTATAGGCGGAAACAGCAGGGATTTTTTTTTTTTTTTTTTTTTTTTTTTGCTGTAAGAGTTGGTCCTATAAAAAACTTGTCAATATAAAAGTGGTAGATAATATTAAGAAGATTTATAATAAATCTAAGCGGATTTGATATCTTCTGAATTGAAGAAGTTATGAATTTTTTTCTTCTGAAACCCCTATTTTTTCCCCTCCTTGGGGGCATTTTTAATGAAATCAAAAATCTGTCATACATAAATTTTTGGTCCTTTTCCTAGAAGTAATAATAACTTTAAACGGATTCGATATGTATCAAAATTAAGAAGTTATGGGATTTTTTCTGTTTTCACAAAAAGCCCCCCGCCCTTGGTTCGATTTTTCCCATTAACGAACTTGACCGAGATTTTATGCCCCTTGATTTTATGTATCAGTTTGGAAAAGATTTGTGCGGAATTATTGAAGCTATATATATGAAGTGATATATATGAAGTTTTGAACTGGGGGTGGTTTTTGGTTCTGAGAGTCATGATCTGCGTAGATCTGCTAAAAAATGTTCAGAAATTCCAACTTAGGGGAGAATGTAATAGGTAGTATTTCTTACAAAATATACCTAAAATCTGCCGTTAAACCTCTAAATATGAACAGCTTCACCGAAATTCGGAACGTTTGACCATATTTTCCCCCATTTTTTTCGTTTTTATACCGTTCCTGTAAACCAGTGGTACTTACTACGCGGGCCGTGAGCCACATGGAGCCATCGAGTTCATTTCATGCGGCCCCGCAAGTTGGGCCACTTAATTAAAAAATATACAGGGTGTCCCAAAAGTCCTTGACACATTTTAAAATTCAATAAATGATCAAGCAATTGGTGTATGAGAGTGCGGTTTGGGCGGAAAGGCTTCTTATGATCTGAAATTTTGTTTAAGCAAATAAAAATATTAGTTCCAAAAATTTCTCATAGATGGCGTTGCTTTTGTAAAATTATGGAATAGGTAGAATGCCTTTGTACATAACAATGGCGAAAGACGCACAATGCGTATGCTCAGTTTTTGTCTAAACTATGGCAACCCACATTTCAGAAGTTATCAATACTCGTCTAATCGAACTGAAAAGGGCGAGTATTGTGAAGTTCAGGAATGTGGGTTGCCATAGTTTGGACAAAAACTGTGCATACGCATTGTGCGTCTTTCGACATTGTTATATATAAAGGCAGTCTACCTATTCTATAGCCTTCCAGAAGCAGCGTCATTTATGAGAAATTTTTGGAACTATTTTTTTATTAACACTTTCCAACCTAGTTGAAAAGTGTTTATGACTTCGGTTTGTCTGGCCGTCTTGCCGTCTGCCGTCTGCCGTCTGTCCGTGCTCTAACTCCCGTAAATATGCTCGGATTGCCCTGCAAATTTTATATGTTATAATCGTTATCTATAGCATGTTCCCTATTTCAACGGAAGTGTGTAGCACTTATAGTTTTTTTACAGGGACACTCAAAAGAATTCCGTTACATTGCGGTCTATGGGGAAAAATCATTTGCGGTTTATTTAAATAATGTTTCAATACTTTAAACGCATTGAAATTTATATATATCACTAAGGTGCATTAGAAGAAGCTTAATATGGAATAGGGTGTGCATAGCACTTATACTTACTTTACAGGGACAGTCAAAAGAATTCCGTTACATTACGTCTATGGAGAAAAATCGTCTGCGGTTTATTTAAATAATGTTTCACTATTTTAAACGCATTGAAATTTATATAAGGTTCATTACAAGAGACTTACTACAGAATATTGTGTGTATAGCACTCATCGTTCATTTACAGGGACACACAAAAGAATTCTCTACTGTATGTTAACAATAATTCCTGGAAGTGCGTTTTAAGTTACTGAATGCGATTTTAATTTTAAATCGCTTTTTGTATATTACGTGGTGTGTATAAATTCTGTAGATCCTATACAGGGAAGTACAAAAGTTTGGGAACACATTTCCGTATTATTTAACTCCAGACGGAGAATTTTAAACTGTGCTACGTGTTTCCTAACTGAACTAAAATTTAGCATCCTATGTAGTATATATACAAATCTATAGATCCTATACAGGGCTGAATAAAGTATTCGGATTACTTAGATGTTATCTTTTAGCTTATAAAAGAGTATGATTCGTAAAATTATTTTGGAAGCGTTGGAAAGTGTTACATAATCTATGCTTGACGCATGATTTTTCGTTCTTGTTTGCTTAAACAAGATTATGATAAGAAGCATTTTCGGCCAAACCGCACTTTCGTACGCCAATTGCTTGATCTTTATTGAGTTTTAAAATGTGTCAAGAACTTTTGGGACACTTTGTAGGGCGATTCCACTGTTACGTGTTGACTTTTAGAGAGTGTCTTTTTTGCAAATTGAGACAAATTAGGAAGTGAAATTATTTAGATAACGTTTTATTTTTTATTGCTATTACATTTTTATTGCTATTACTTTTTTTTTATTGCTATACGCGTGTCTCTTCTGAGTCACACACGTGACAATGACTTTACTGTTTTTTTAAAGAATAATTTAGAAAATGGGTAGATTCAGGTTTTTACTTTTGAATAAGTTTTTTGTTAATAGTGTACATTAGCGGTCTTGTCTTTGTTTCAACATTTGAATTATTAATGCTAAATTATTCTAAAATTCTGATTCCTTATTTGAAAATTTTTCTGCAAAATAATGCTTTTTGAATTATTTTCAGCACCGTTTTAGATGCTTCTAAAGGTTTTCGATATACTGATTAGAGGAGACTACGAGGTTGGAAAAAGATGAATGCGGCGACTCTTTGTTTATCAATAGAGTATATTCAATAGATAAACATATGAAAGGCATAAAGTGAAATGGCCAGGGGTCTTGTAAAAACAAGCCCTAAGATTCGCACATCATTTATGCTTACGCATATAATTAGGCAAATTGCTGTCTTTTCTGACCGGTTGTGTTGCTCGGTTGGTATTACGTCGCCGTGAGTTCAACTTCTCATCTAAATGAATTAAACTACGGTGCTCAAAATAAAAGTATGCTGTTTTAATTTTTTTCATTAATTTGATAATTTAAAAGTGCTATAATTTTTAAATAATTGCTTTTAAATTTTGAATGTATGATATTTTATTGAATCTCGGAATCTTATGTTTACAATTAACACAGAAATTTAGTTTTAAATTGTGAATGTATGACCTTTTATTATCTTATTTTTCTTACCTACTATTTTATTTATTTATTTTTCTTATCTTTTCTTACCTTATTTTATCTCGGAATCTTATGTTCATAATTAGAATAAATATTGTTAAATTTTTTTTATTCTAACAGGAATGGAAGAAGTTAAATTGAAATAGTATCTTAAATTTTATGTACCTTTTTTAAACTTATTTCGCTGAGGGGTTTAAAAAAAGTTTATTCGCGAAAAAAATTGTAAACAAAAGGGAAATTTTATCGACGGAACAAACTGAGTGCATCTTTGTTTTTTGTTTTTTAATTTTTTTTATCAAATCTATAAAATTCAAAATTTTATAATTAAAACTTTCTCTCTTTAAATAAATAAATAAATATGCATATGCGCAACAACATGCTTTTGTTTATATTTGTCTGAAATTAAAATAATTATGTATATGTTTTTAATTGTGGTTCGAAAATAATTGATCATTATTTTGTGTAGAAGCAATATTTGGTCGGTAATCGAACTCATACAGAAAAAGCGCCTTGAGTTCTAAAGTCTGGCGTACTACCAACCGAGTACTATAACTTGTCAGACAACAGAGTAATTTATCCGATTATATATATATATATATATATATATATATATATATATATATAAAGTGTAAATGATGTGTAAACTGTTGAGGCTTATTTTTCTAAGATCCCCGACTGTTGCATTTTATGGCTTCCATATGTTTTTCTCTTGACTATACTCTATCGATGCATGAAGAGTCACCGAATTCCCAGTTTCCGACATCGGAACCTCCCCTTGTGAGTTCATAAATGCAGATCCTTTACCCTCTATCCAGTTGTGGTATAGTGGCCACATACATATAATTAAAAAATATCAGTTCGTATTAAACGAAAATGTTTTATTTAATAAATAACAATTGTAAAAACATGATAATCAAATATTAAATAGTATTACAAGACATTCCTCGTACATCCAAGGAACCCTTGCTTTTCTATCCTCAAAACCAAGATCCATCTCCTAATAACACAAAAACATGTCTGCCTCCCAATGTAGAAAAAATCTATCTCCTTCCCGTCTGCATAATACCTCAGATTCTACCTGATTGACTCACCCTTCTTCCTTTCTCCCCCATGTTCTTATCTCAGGGTTCTTCAAAATCCATTTCTTTTGTCATCCTATTCATACGAATAACTTTCTGGCACATTTTAAACCCATTCAGTTAATCTTGTTTTAGAAAATCCAAACACACTTTGAAAGGCTATACAAATCATGAAAAGTTTTTAAATCTTCCTTGTGATGAACAAAAGAGATCTTTCAACTAGGAAAATCCTCTTACAATAGGTGCCACTCATGACCCACCACTTCCTTCATTCTGGGATTACTTTAATCATATCATAGTGAATTATGATGATGGTCCCAAACCATCACACAGTGTTGCCAGTGGAATACTTTTTTAAAATTCAGATTGCTTGATTGGCACCACTTTTTTTGAAATTGTATAATTCGCCTTGTTTTTGTCTTATTTCATCTGTCATTAAATGAGACGAATTTTAATTTATCAAAAAACTGGGGGCAATCAAGAAAACTGAATTTAAAAAAATGTAGCCCACTAGCAACACTGCCTTTAACAAGTAAGTTTATCCCACAAAGCGAAGATGGATGTCCAGTAATGTCACAGAAGTTGCAGTGTCGAAATATTGTATTTTTAAAGCAGTAAATAATAAGTTGCATCTTACATTTTATGAATTCGTTACGTTTGACATATCTACCTTAATGTCAGAAACTATTATATTTTTTATTTCCTTACAAGAAAGATCACTCCCCCCACTCCCTTCGAATTTTTTTTCTTCTACAGTGCATGCACTGCTTCCTATGCACAAACTAGGAGCCAGCAGCAGCCTGCCATCATATTGATTACCGTCTGGTGTCTTTATGATTAATTTATAACACCCCAATTGTAATTTCCGGTGTATTTATGATTAATTTAAAAATCTACTAGCCAGGCACTAAATCTCGATTTGTGGCGAAATTGTACGTGGTAGAATATTTTATGTATTTATTCTGAATTCAACATTGAAAATAAATGCATGAGAAACGCAGTTAACTTTGAAGAAAAGTAATTTTATCGCATGCCAGTATATTTTAATTGAATTTAAAAAAGCATGTGAAAATAAATGCCTCCAGCATTGTCGTAAAAGAAGCGTGAAATTGTCATTCTTCTTCCCATTCAATTATAAAATGTTATACAAAATATCCCTATTCTAGTACTTAAATTTCCGTAGCCTTGAGATCTGCCAACTATTGGACATTTCTATTAAAATTTCAGCGTTATGCAATTGCTAAAAGTATCACAAAACACGCATTTGATTTTTTTTTTAAAGACGCATTTCTTATGTATAATGAAGGTCATCCTTTGAAGAAACTTTAGAGTGCTGCAACTGTATAAAACTATTGGGGGAAAAAAAACAAGATTTTTAAAACGAAAATTGTGGATATGATTTATATATTTCGGTATCACTTTCATTTTAGCATATATCAGCTTGTAAACTTGAATAAACTAAAAATAAGCTGTTAATAAGTGCTTTTATCATATTGCGCTGTGTTTGAATATATGAATTAGTATTAGATTATTTATTATCATATAGATTATTATTACAGATTATTTATTATATATATTATTATTATAGATTATTAATTTTTCTTTACTCAATTAATATACAACGTTAAAAGGTTTGTTTAAATTTACTTAAATTTTTAAATTGGGAAAATTTTGCAAATAATAAGATTTGTTACTTGTAGTAGCTTTGCAGCTATAAGAATGGTAATGAGGAATAATTAAATCTACATTATAAAGCAAAAACATATCCGTGAGTAATACTGACGTCATATCGACGGTGGTAACGACCTGAGTATTCTATTTCGCAATTATTTTTTTTTTTGTAAATTTTTAACTTCCAACTATCGAGCAATTTCAATTTTTATACCGTTGAATAGGGGAAGAAATATATTTTGTCATGTAATATGTCTGAAAACTTAATCTCAATTTACTGATTTGTTTTAATGATTTTTAATAATAATTTTAAGCATGAATTTCTTAATCTAGCTGTATTGTGGGCAGCGCGATTACGGAAGATTAACCCGTTTGCACTTAAACCTTTGTGTCCATGCTGTGCCCTATTTTTTACGATTTCCGTGATAACTATATCTCAAGAACGACGGTTGTCCTTGGTTGCAAACGATTTGATTTAAATAGAAGAAAGTTTTGTGATGGTTACAATGGTATTAGTTCTTTTTATTATCTTAACACAACCATTCTGAGAAATCATGCGACTAAATTTTCCCAACTGAGTGAAATAGTGCCCATGCAAGGAGTCGAAACCAGGATCTCTGGCTTAAAATGTCTATGTTCTATACACTCTCAGAAATAATTTATTCAAATCACGGAAATTTTACTGGCAGCAGTGCTGCCAGTATATTTCCGTTTCTTTTTTCTCCGTTACAGGAGGTAAATTATACGTCAATTGGAGAA
This sequence comes from Maratus michaelseni, assembly GCA_963931845.1. Taxonomy (NCBI): domain Eukaryota; kingdom Metazoa; phylum Arthropoda; class Arachnida; order Araneae; family Salticidae; genus Maratus; species Maratus michaelseni. The sequence goes on from OZ007599.1 coordinate 132,251,840, forward strand.
ATAAAGCAGAGATTAAAAGAAACGTATCTTTTTCGGTGCTGCCATCTATGAACCCACAAGGAAGTACTTATTATTCGATATAATTTCAGAACACGTCGCCGACGTTGGATTTCAACCAGAAACTTGACTGATATAAGTCTGATATGAGATTAATCATTGCGCCACCAGTTGTTCGGTAAAGGTAGATTTTGAAATTAATATATGGTGTTTTCTTCAAAAGGATATGGCTTGATTAGCTTGTTGTTTAGAAAGCTGGGAATTTTTAAGTTTTTTTCGGGAAGATTTCGTCATTATAAGATTGTAATTGGGATTTTAACACTTTAGCATTGATAGAGGTTAAAAATAAGAATTGAGCATATTTTTAAATATTTAAATTCGAGGAGAAATGTTTGCTTTTTTGAGTAAAATCTTTTTTTTTTTCATTTAATATTTTCATCTTAACTAATATATATTTTTTTAAAGTGTTCGTTTCGAATATATTTTTAATGCGAATAACTTTTTTATAACTTTAAACAATAAATTGTGAATACTTCTAAAAAATGTGAAAATTAATTGTTACTTTTTTATAAATTCGTTAAACATATTTTGTGTGCTTTTTCATTTGTAAATAAATATAGACCCCAGCAATAGACCCCAGAATAGACCCCAGATAAAGTAACTCTAATAAACGATGGGCACGTAATTGCACTTTATTGTTTTAACTCACTGATACTGATTGGTAAAGAAATCCTCTTAATTCTGTTTCTCTATAAAATATTTTTTTTTCTTGTCATACTTGACGTGTTTTCACCTCGTATTTATAAAATAATTCCACTATTATGCATCTTCACCCGTTATGTCACAAATTATGAATTAATATAAATTTCACCTTCGAGAATAATTTCCTAAATTTTTAAAAATAAGTTAGAAGATTTGTGCAACCAATAATTAAATTTTAGAAAAATTTCGTTTATTAAAAATAACCTGAATAGGTATTTATATAGGTTTTGAAGAAAATTTGCAACACTACTCAAGTTATTTTTTTTAAATATTTTTTTAGTATTTTATAGAATTATAAAATTCACAAATATAATGGTTATATACAGGGTGTCCCAAAAACATTGATCCCAGCTTTTATTTCTTAAATATTAACCATAGACATACATTATAAATTACAAAGTTACGTAAAAAAAGGTACAGAATTTTATGAAATCGATTAAAATTTTCAGGGAATTAAATTTGGAGAAATACAAAATTTAAATTTATATACGTCGCCCGTATTTTTTTTTCAGTGAGTGAAAAGTACCCCATACTGTAATAAGGTCGTGTACAAAATTTCAGCATTTTATCATAAAAAGTCTCAGAGATATAAAAATACATAAATTCTGACTTAAACCACTTTTCGTTGCCTGAATATGAGTTCGCAAAGTGGAAAAATCTTGTCAGATGATCGCGTATCAGGAGTCGTACGCAAATTACGAAAATAAACAATGATTGCATAAATAAATAATAATTGTGCTATTTATTTGTACAAAAGTATCTACACTGTGTCTACACAGTTTAGTCAACTTTAATAACTTTATACAATGGTTATAAGGCTTGTTCAAAATGTTTTCCATCAGAGGCAGATATTTGCATATCCAAACATTTCGAGGCTGTTTGGATAGTTTTGTAAATTTCTAAATAAAAATATATGTAACAGGCCATATTTTCTTTTCTTATGATGCATTTCTGCGTCGCATCATTTGCATTCGAGCTGTAAACATTTACATTTTAATTTATGATTAACCCCTCACCAACTTTGCTTAAACATATATCTGCTACTTTTTATGATAAACTGCTGAAATTTTGTACATGACATTATTAGTGTATGGGGAACATTTTACTCATTGGGGATTTTTTTTTCTTTAAATTTAATCCCCTGAAAATTTTAATCGATTTCATAAAATTCCGTACCTTTTTTTACATAACTTTGTAATTTATAATATATTTATAATCAATATTTAGGGAATAAAAGCCTAAGTCAATGTTTTCGGGACACCCTATTTATAAAATATTAGTATTCATGAAAACAACTTAATTCGTTAATATATTTTTATCTTATAAAAGTATATTATGAAGCAGAAAGCGAACAAAGTTGCAAAATATTTAAAAATAAGCTGAGGAGTTTTAGTATAGAGAGAGACCTTTACCCTCTTCAAAAACTGTGTAAACAAAACTCTTAGTCGCTATCATAAATTCAAGTTGACAAACATCAGCAGTTTAAAAGCTATATTGACCTTGGTGTGATTTGGCATCAATCCATAAAAACTGACAAGGAAGACTGTAGATATTAACCATTAACCTACGATCTTGCCATAAAGATTTGTATTTCATTTTTTTTAAGGTGACAGATATAAATGAAATGCTCTTTACTAATAATTTGTGGATTCTAAATATAGTTCGTAGAAATAGCTTAACATTAATTTAGGTTTTTACAAAATGAGTTGTTTTGTACTAAGCGAAGGCTGGGTAGTAAAAGACTGGCACAAAATGCAGCCTATATATATGTTAAAAATACATAAAAAGTATAATATAGTTTGTACCTTTAAATTATTATTACCTATGTAATAAAAAAGTTATCATGATTTATATATGTAATGCTACATATGTACTTAGTGTCAATCGGGTAATATGAGACGCACAAAAAATTGGGGCTAATGTGAGACATCCAAAAATTGGGGCTAATGTGAGACACACAAAAAGGTACCAATTTTTATAGTAATAAAATTGTCTTTGTGATTATTTTGCAATAAATATATCATTTTACTTACATCCATTAAAAATCCACTAAAAATTTAAGAAGTAAATATATATATATATATATATATATATTACATAATTTAATGTTTTTGATAAGAAAAACTTTTCTGCCAGACTTCAAAACTTTTAATGCTTCACTATTCCTTCCGACATGTGAAAGTTGAACCTGTCTTTTATGGAACCCAACGGAAATATTTCACGGTCCCGACAGAAGAAATACCATAATCTATCTGCTAAGACGGAAACCTGTCAAAAACGGACTGTTTTCCGGTTTCTAGCAATTTTGTTTTCACTGATTTAGTGTATTGCTATTTGTAAATCCGTAAAACTACACAGTAAAGTATTAGTTTTTTATTAATCAAACAATGTATACTAATAAAAGGACGTTGTTTGTCTGTTTGTGTGTGTGTGTGTGTGTGTGTGGGTTCGTGTTTCAGGGGAAGCGCGGACGAAAACGGGTTTACACACCCGCTGACTGAGGACGCACGGGGATCCGAGGACGTCCTCGGATAGAAAAAAGTCATTTTCCTTCGTTTTTAAGCATTTTTATGATTTGTACAAATTTTTATTGGCTTATAAAATTTGTCCTCAGTTGGAGGGTTTTGCTGTTTTCTGGTTGTGTATCAGTGTATAATTGTGTATTAGGGAAAAAAGATGGTCCACTGAACCATGGTAATAAAACTTACTAAATGTGTGTCCTCAGATTACCTTAAAATTAAGTGTTTTGAGTATAAGTCCTCTGAATCCATTAACATTATATGTTGTGTGTATGGGTCCTCAGAATACTTTAAACTTAAGTGCTGTGTGTATGAGTCCTCTGAATCCTTTAAAATTTAGTGCTCTGTGTATGGGTCCTCAGAATACTTTAAAATTAAGTGCTGTGTGTATGAGTCCTCTGAATCCTTTAAAATTTAGTGCTCTGTGTATGGGTCCTCAGAATACTGTAAAATTAAGTGCTGTGTGTATGAGTCCTCTGAAACCTTTAAAATTTAGTGCTCAGTGTATGGGTCCTCAGAATACTTTAAAATAACGTTTTATGTGTATGAGTCCTCAGAATACATAAAAATTAAGTATTATGTGTATTAGTCCTCTGTCACCTTTAAAATAAGGTGTTTTGCATTTCCCCCCCTCTAAATACTTTAAAATAAAGTGTTCTACGTTTAGGGTCTTTGTTCTCATTAAAAAATGCCATTTATAAGTATTTCTCTATTTTTTAGCAAAACTTCTTATTTTTTTATAAGGGATACTAAATATTAAATTTTCAGCAGGACTGAAATTGCGCGTAAATTTAATAACATTGACAAAGGGTGGGAATTAATTTTCAGTTTGCTCAACAATGCATAACCTTCCAGTCTGGCATTTTTCACTTATATGTTGGCAAGGCTGCAACCTCGTTATCCAGATGGCTTAAATGGTAAAACACTTTGTGCGCTATACCAAGGTATCTGGGTTCGATCCCCGGTCTGGACACATTTTTCAATCTGCTGGTTATGCGTTGTTTAGCAAAGTGAAAATTAATTCACATCCTTTGTTAGTGTTATTAAATTTACGCGCAGTTTAAGTCCTGCTGAAAATGTAATTGGAAATTTAGATATTATTCGAAGCTGTTAATTTATTCGTCTTATGGACACCACTCGGTAGTGTGCTCATGTATGACATTCCATCTTGCGCTGCGAAGTTGCAGCCTTTCCTACGTATAAGTGAAAAATGCTAGACTAGATGTTGTCCAGATGGCTTAAATGGTAAAGCTCTTGGTGAGCTATACCAGGGTATCTGGGTTCGATAACCAGTCTAGGCACATTTTTCACTCTGTTGGTTATGCATTGTTTAGCAAAGTTAAAATTAATTCACATCCTTTTTCAGTATTAAAACAATCTATTTTAAATGTCTTCCAGCAATAAGCTATAAATATAAAAATTTTGATATATGTTTATGCTTAAAACGCGTAAACCTGCAAACATTCTTAAATTTGTGAACATACAAATAAAATTTTGAAATTTGGAATTGCTTTACAATTTAAATAATTTCACTATATCGGAAATTGGGCGCCTTTTAATTGAGAGTCACGATGTTTTCTATATGCCATCTTGTTAAGGTGTAGCTATTTTTAAATTTTAAAAAATGGTTCCTTAAAAAAATATGCAGTTTTAGAGATAACCAAATACATTTTAAACCTTTTGTCCATTTCTAATTAAGATAGAGAAATGATCAGAGCCGGATTAAGCATTTGTGGGGCACGGGGCTTCTTGAAATTTTGGGGCCCCCCTAACCCGCTATTTGAAATTTTGGCCCCCTCCCTCACACACACACCTTTGTCTTTTTAACATTAAAATGCAGATATTAAAAATTGAATATGTATATTCTTAATCAACTTTTTATTTTGTTGTTAATATCTTCATTGGTTCTCTTAATTTGTTTAAACACGCACAATTAAAAAATACTTTGCAAACATAAAAAAAAGAAAAAAAAACAGGAATACCCCAGTTGTATAAAAAATTGACTACATTTAAAATAATTATAATACATCTTTTTATTAATACGAATAAATCAAATTACAATTTTATAGCTTTTTGTTATTATAAAACAAACCCATTTAAAAAAAAATTGCCGTTGGTTTAATGTAAAATGATGGCAGGACATCATCAAATGCAATGCGTTCTGTGACGTCATGTTCTAGAGATCGAGGCTAACGAAAAAGAAAGGCTACCGCGGTGCTTTACGCAAATCTTTTTTTACAGACCGCGGAAGTCACGTGATGCTCGAATGCACCAATACAGATGTACGAAAAGAGCAATACGTCACTCTAGCGGTCTGTAAAAAAAGATAAGTGGAATGCACCGCGGTAGCCTGTCTTTATCGTTAGCCTCGCTAGAGATATTAATCTTGAACCACCGAGTCCTTATCTGCTTGCATAGATGATCATAGTTTGTTTTTTATTAATTTGAGTTTGGAAAACTGTCGTTCTGCTTCACAATTTGTAATTGGCATTAATAAATATAATTTCAATACAGTGTACACATTTGGGAAAATAGATATTATTTATTGACATTAATATATTTCGCAGTGTTTTCACAGCATTGTATGTCTACATTACTAATAAGTTCTGAGAAATGTTTCATTTCTGTTCTTAAACTTTCATCAAGAACCTCATTATAAAATTTAAAGCAATTTTATACAGAAATGTCATTTATGGTGTTTGAGAATATGTTTTCAATTTGAAAAAGAAAAAAAAGAGAAAGGAAGAAACTAAAAAAATGCATAGCTTGTTAAAAATATCATTAAATGTTTCTGTTTGAAAAAAATTTTTGACACTGCAATATAATTCCATTGTGCTTTTCACCATCAGCATATTTCTTTTTGAAGTCGACCTTGCTGAAATTTCACGAAGCTTAATGGTTGCAACCCTGAAGTAGATCAAGTGTTGGTTTTTGAAGGGAAGAATTTACTTTGTCGAACTGTTGAAAAATATGCCAAAGTGTACACATGAATATGAATTAAAATTTTGAAATCAAATTATTACTGCTGAATTAACACACGATATAAGATAATTAACACACACAATTAAAAAATACTTTACAAACATAAAAAAAAGAACAAAAAAATACCCTTCTTGCTTCACGTTTTTCTTCAGTGTGCTCTTATACTTTCTAAAACACACAAAATATTGTCGTAATTTAAATACAATGATTTTACAGATTCGTAGTGACAGCACCATCTTGTTCAACACATATTTTTAAGATATATAATTTTTTCGCCGCTGGTGCCTATTTTTAATTATTTTTATACATTTTTATTTTATCTTTTCGTTAATGCAAAACAAGCTAATCGAAAAAATTGCCCTTGCCAGATTAGCAAATGATTGCAGGACATCAAATACAATTATTAGTAGTGCCCGCTAGATGAACTAAAAAAAGAAGGGAAAAAATGAAATTTCTTTAAATAAGAAAAGAAATTTATTGCTTCAAGGTAAGACTGCACATAACTTACACCAACTAAATTTAGGGAATGGACTGCTCAAGGTACGAATTGTGCAACTTTATTTTTTTTTCTTTATTTGGTCTTGAAATTCTTGGACATATTCGGCACATTATCTGTGGATACCACCACATTGAATCAAAGGAATATCATTTCTAGATCTAGGAAAGTTTTCACTTCTACAAATAAATATTTTCTTTTATGCCCTTATTCGTAACGGCCAAAACTTACTGAGTTATGATACTTTGAATTTTAATAATTTTCGGTATTTACTGGCACTAAAAACGGAAAAATGCGTTTTTAGTACTATATGGTTTTACTAAATGTCACAAGATTTTAGAGAAATTGTCTTATTTTTACCTACAGCAAAAAAAAAAAAAGTATGTAATTACAGAATTTGTTTCTTAAATTTGTCTTATTTTTATTTATATTGTATCTTTTATAACAGTTGTAACATCTTTTTATTTTTAGAATTAGTTTTAATGGTAGATTTAAATGAAAAAAAATGCAATTGAAATCTTTGTTTTAACGATTTAATGGAATGTTTTTAACAATAATGTTAAACCAATTAGCGAAAAATACTATGAAAAGTTAAGTATGCTGAAAAGTTAAATTGATACTACTAGAAATCATTAATTTATTTAAATAATATATTCATTTGAAGTAAAAAAAAAAAAAAAATTCTATTGTGTATCAATTTTTATCTCTCTCTATTCTTAAAAAAAGAAAAGAAAGAAAGAGTAACTGACGCTGCTGTTGCCGTAATTGTGGCCGAAACTCTTTCTTTGCTTTAAAAAAAAAAAAAAAAAAAAAAAAAAAAAAACTATTAACTATAAAAACATGAAAAATAGTAGTTTTATAGAGAAATATGTGATAAACAGTATGTAGCAGACAGTTTTTAAGCCTAGAAATTATTTAAAGTGCTATTTAATGTTGAAATCGGTCAAAATTCAAATGATAGTTAAATAAGTTTTATAGGATCAAAAATTATGCATAGCAAATTAACCATATTTTGTAGGAATATACGTGATTAGATTGTGATGTGCAATGTTCAATCATTTTTTAAAAATCATCTATTGTTTGGAGATTTTTTTTTCAGTTTTTTTTTTTTTTTTTTTTTTTTTTTCTGAATGGAGATTTATTTCTCATACTAGAAGCTACGCTGGTCAATTTCTCTTAACGAACCTTTAATCAAACAAAATATTGACATTTCATAATTCACTTTTATATTTTAACAGAAAAATAAGGCTACCATAATTTGTAACTCGTGCTATAGCCAATATACACATCAGGACACGTCACCCTTATCATTATCTTTTTACGCGTGAAGGTTTCGCTATGGTACTCCATTGTGAAATTTGGTAATTTTTGAAATTCAGTATTTGAAAAATGGCATAATCATTAGATTTGAAATTTATATCAGGAAAAATACAATTTTTTACCTTTCAAACGCAGATTGTCTAACAATTTTGACAAATATTTTCGAGCTATTATTTTTTTCACTAACTTCAAATGTTTCATTTTCCGAGATTATTCTGTGGCAACGATTAGCGAAAAACCCAGTCGTCAGCAATGTATAGCTTTTTATTAAAGAGGATGTTGGAGCAGGGATTGTCACCATCAATTTGCCACCATCACTTTTGAAATCGGTTCTGTAGTTCCAGAGATTCCATAGAAATTGTAATTTAGAATGATTTTAGAACGCTTTTTGCTCATTTCACCCTTTTAAATTTCCAATTTTTTTTTTTTTTAATTCTTAGAGAGCATTTACATCTTATAAGTAACTACAATGCCAAATTTCAAATTTTTAGCTCCTTCAGTATAAAAAAGTCACAATTTTCGAAAATTTTTCGCTCCTGCACCCCATTGGGGTTAGTGGCACCGACATAAAATATTGCCTATGTTGGAGTAGGGATTGTCACCATCAATTTTCCCCTATTACTTTTGAAATCGGTTCTGTAGTTCCAGAGATTCCATAGAAATTGTAATTTAGAATGTTTTTAGAACGCTTTTCACTCATTTCACCCTTTTAAATTTCGATTTTTTTTTAATTTGTTCTTAGAGAGCATTACATCTTATAAGTAACTCCAATGCCAAATTTCAAATTTCTAGCTCCTTCAGTATAAAAAAATTGCAATTTTAGAACGTTTTTCGCTTCTGCACCCCCGTGGGGTCAGTGGCACCGACATAAAATATAGCCTATGTTGGAGCAAGGATTGTCACCATCAATTTGCCACCATCACTTTTGAAATAGGTTAGGTAGTTCCAGAGATTACCCCCTACAAACAAACAAACAAAAAAACAATCTTTACTTCTTTATAATATTAGTATAGATTTCGAAAAAGCCATTTCTTATCTACTGTTGTCAAAATAGCTCAAATAATAATATTTCCAAACACTTTTCAATTGAAAAATACACTTTAACGTGAATATTAAAAGAGAAAGAAAACTTTAAATTAATTAAATTATTACGTGGGAAAATCACGTCATATTTAAAACAATATATTTAAAACATCATATTTAAAAATATTTTCTTATAGCATATAAAAAAAAAAGTTTCTTCTAGCCGTTTTTATAACTAAGGGATTCAACCTAGACTTCCCTGGTTACAGAATATAGGTGAAAACCTTTTATTATTATTGTTATTATTATTATTATTATTGAAAACACTTATAGATTTTTTACATTTAGTATATTTTTTTTATATTGCCCACTAACAACACCAGAAATCATTTTTACATGAAAAATACGATTATGTATTCAAATAAAGTTTTGAAATTTATTAAAAGCAATACTTTCACGGTATATAAGCCGGAAACAATTGCTGAACAACTCATATTATTTTAAGTGCAAACGGATTTATTTTTCGTAATCGTCTCTGCATGCGATAGAAATAGATTTTTTTTTTTTTTTTTTTAAATCCTGCTTGAAAATTAATTTTAAAAAATGAGTAAATTGCGATACAGTTTTCACACAAATTGCGTTTGAAAGTACATTTTTTTTTTTTTTTTTTTTTTTTGCCTATTCGACGGTGTAAAAATTGAAAATGTGCAATGTTTAGAAGTTTAAATAATTGCAGTAAATGAGAAATTTAATAGTCTAGTGTTGCCAACAACAAAATGACGTCAGCGTTATGCATCGCATGGACATGTTTGTTTGTTCTTTATAATATAGAAGTTCTCAGAGGCAGCGACATTTTTACTTACCCATTTTATACAAGATGATTCAAAAAAAAAAAAAAAAAAAAGCTGATTTATTCATACTCAAGGTCAAGTATAAGCAAATTAGATACACACTTTTCTTTATTAGAAACTAGCTGGTCCACCCGTCGTTGCCCGGGCCCGTGATAATAACCTTAAACAGAACTCAAGTTTGTATGTTTTTTTTTTTAAAGAAGCTGCACCAAGGGCCCAAGAAGGAGATTAACATTCACAATTGGTGGTAGCTGAGGTACGAGAAATTTTTTTGTTGTAGTTTCAAGTTGTAGCTGGAAGTCCTAAAAGAAGTTCTTAGAAAAAAATCTAGTGATTTGGACGATTTTTAAGGGAGGTATAGTCGAGTGCCCAAAAGGGGCTAACTGATAGTTTTGAACAGGGCCCTAAGAGAAAAACATCTTAAAATGCCCTAGTACTTAGCGCTTTAGATCTTCAATTAGTCGAAATTAAGCAAAGGGTATAAATTAATCATTAGAATAAAATTTTAAAGAAATGTTTTAAAAAGGCCCCTAGGGCCCCAATAAAATTATGAGGGTGATTGGCCCGGGGAGTGGAGTCCAAGAGTCAACTTTAAAGTTATGCATTGAGAGGGTGACACAATTAGGAGGTGAAAAATGCATGGTGCACAAAATGTTCAAGGGGCCCTGGGGGCCGGGTCCTAGCTGAAATGTAAGAATGGGGAAATAACTGAATGGAGAAAAGGCCCCAGAAACGAAGGCGATCGGATTAAAAGGGGCAAGTTACTAATAATTTAGGAAACAAAAACTTCAAGGGGCTCCGTACTGAGCCCAAGGGGGGGACAGGGTCTTAACTGAAACGTAGAATAGAGGGAACAGCCAAATGGAGAAAGATTGCCAAAAACGAATAATATCGGATAAAAATAGGGCAAGTTATTAACAATTTAGAGCAAAAAAAAAAAAAAAAAAACTAAAGAGGCCATAGGGAGGCCAGGTACAAAAAACTTAAAAATCTGAGCATCAGGACCTGCCTTGGACTAGCCACACCGAAATTTTCAAACTTCTACGTGCGGTAGATTTCGCTAGCCATCGCACAGACACTCAAACAACTTTCTTTTATTCGTATAAATTAAGCAAAAATATTTATAAAGATTAAAAAAAAGTAAAGCAATCGCACTTCCTAAAATCTTACAATATTAAATTAAAAGTTTGTAAAAAAAGGGCAACCTTCAATTTTTTGTTTGTCTTACATACACTTTATTCAAGAGACAGAGGCACAAAAACGATTCACAATTGCCAATGCTTCTTAGTTCTTATGCAAAGTACGGTTGAAAGGTACTGTCCATAGCATTCGGAAGTATCCGACGTCGGAGAGTTGGGGGGGGGGGGTCCTCTTTACTAATTTCTTAGAAAACATATGCAGTGAACATGTTTGTTGAGATTGCAAGGGAAAGGTTAGAAGTAGAATAAAGAGGTTTTCTCATTTTCGGTTCTCCGGCAAAACAGGGTAAAAATAATGAAAGAACAGCTTAGCAACAGAGTGTTATATCAGACTTACAACGTTTTAAGACTGCAAAATGAAAAAATGATGCATGTTGACACTTGAACCATGACTTTTTTCTCATCATTTCAGAGTATTGTTATCATTTTAGAAGCAAAATTATTTATTTTAAAAAAAATATAGAAATTAAGTATTTTTAAACGAAATTTTGATACAACTTGAGCCATTGCAGAGGGCCCCTCAATCAATGATGGGCCCGGGGCTGCAGCCCCCGTAGCCCCCCCCCCCTTAATCTGGCTATGGAAATGATTCTTCTTCTTCCCGAAAACAAAGAATGGAATAAAATGTCTATACCTCCTAAAACGGAAACCTACTCAAATAAAGTAACTTTTTTTGGTCTTTTGTGATTCTGTCTTAACGAATTTAGGTTAAAAGATCATCGGTATAAAAAAGGCAGCTGTGTAAATAATAATTATTATTATAAATACTTTGAGATATATTAGTTACTAAGGAACAGATATGCTCAATTATAGAAAATCAATTCTATGCTTCAAGTGCAGCACGTGCTAAACACATGTATTTGTACCCTTATTATTGAAAGCAATCATGACAGACGATAGTATGTCCGGTGACGCAGCATAAGACCAAAATTGTAGAACACCGCGGCACTCATACATACAGCTAATTTCACATCAAAAGAAACGCAAAAAACTGCTTTTTAATAGCTCAGCAAATGCATGAAATATTGTTCTGATTTTTTCAAAGCAGTTTTATATTTGCTGTCTAATCCTATTCTGAAATTTATGCATTTCTACTTGCAGTATATTTTTAGATATGAAAATGCATTTTAACTTGAAAATGGCTTTGTAATGTTGTGGTGGTGTTAAAGTGCAAATCTATATCCCCAAAATGACCCAAACGATTTAAAAAAAAATTAATATATGATGTTAATTGGTTTTAGATGAACCGTGTGACAGACTTGCGTTTATTCAGGAAAACTCGTTTCTAGGGTTTCGTGTTTCGTTCATCTCACGAAACCCTATTAGTCCCGCTTGGTTGTCTGTCTGTCACAGAGCCAGTTCTCAGAAACTATATAACTTACAGTCATTGAATTTTCCGTACTTGCGTACCTACTATAAAGCTTAAAATCATAAAATTTGAAAAAAGCGTATTATTTTAATATATAGAGGTAAAAAACCAAAAATCTAACAGCCTTTTCCTATTAAATTTAAACATTTTTCGTTAAAGCAATTGCCAACAATTAAACATCCACAATAAAATTCTTTCTATAATAATTAATTTTCTTTTGAAAGATTTCCACGTGGAAAATGAAAATGAAATAAAAAGTTTCACCAATTGAAAAAAAAAAGATTAATATGACAACATACTGGTAAAAAAACGAAAATTTTCAAACATTTTTCAATACAAGGAATATGAGTATGTGTAAATACTGAAAGCAGCTTAATATTACGTCATTAGAGAATTAAAAAGAAAATTAATCTGACGTCTAACATTTTGAAGGTCTGTATACAACGACTCACCTGATATCTGTACCCTGTATATCTGCCCCCATACGTCATTTTGACGTCACAGCAGAAGGGGACACGTATCCAGTACTAGAACATTTCACTTTTGTCGAGAGTTGGATATCCGACCCCTGTATATCTGCCCCATACCAGAAGGCGGCACATATCCAATGCCAGATATTGTTACTTTCGTCGAGATCTGGATATCCGTCCCCTGTATATATGTGCCCCCATACGTCATTTTGATGTCACAATTGAAAGGGTCATATTTCCAGTGCTAGAACATTTTACTTTAGTCGAGAGTTGGATATCCTACTACCCCTGTATATGTATCCCCATACGTCTTTTTGACGTCACAGTAGATAAAGGCACATATCAAGGGGGAACCTATCCAATGCTATCACATTTTACTTTTGAGGAGAGCGTTGGATATCCGTCCCCTGTATATCTGTCCCCATACGTTATTTTGACGTTATAGCAGAAGGGGACACATATCCAGTACTAGAATATTTTTACGCTCGTCGGGAGTTGAATATCCGACCCCTGTATATATGTCCCCTTTTACGTACAGTTTTATTGTTGCCGTGAACGTCCTTATTTATCTAGAAATCTGTAGACGACATTCAGAATATCTGATACACGGACCATTGAAATGAGATAAAACGAAGAAACATTTTTGCTCATTAGACATCTGTATCACATCTCTCCCCTGATTTTTTATTATTTAATATCATGGTCTGTTCCTCTTTGTACAGAAATTCGACATCCTGTACTGTTTTCACAGAACAGGTCAGTAAAAAAAATTATTCTGCATATAAAATTTTCAACTGAAATATAACTAAACAATGCAGCTTTTTGTAAAGCTTTTTGCAGTGTTAGCAAAAACCACAATAAATTTCATGTGGACTAAAAAGATATTTGAAATATATTATGTATGAAATTATAATTGTACAAACATTTTTAGAACATTTGTTTATTTATTTCGTAATCAATGATATCCCACAAATGACATGTTCAACAACGCGAAAGTTTTCTGACACAATTTTAAACGGAAAGGCATAAAATTGGCAGGCCTGACTATTGAAGCGATTTGGAACCGAAATGAATTTCTAATTTTATTATTATTATTTTATAATTTAAATAATTATCGAGTTATAAGCGATTCGTGTCACGTGACGACACGTTTTCCCTCTTTCTTGTGCTGTGGCGTCAGAAATTTGGTTCAAAGTGCCGACTTTGACTGTATTTTCTGAAAGATTTTCTGTCTTTACCAAAAAATTTGTGGCCTTGCGATTACAAAATTTCTGAATTAAGAACACTTGCAAATTTCATGCGTTTCCGAAAAAAAAAATATATATATATATATATGTGTTAAAGTAACCAGTTTGGATTTGAAAACAGCCTGAAGGGGGTTGCTCAATCAGCTCACTAATGCCTCTCGCTAATATTAAATACATGGGCGTAGAAGAATGCATCGTACATTTAAAAAATCTCTTCCAGGAAATCAAAATTTATAACTTCTTTTTTCTTTGTGCTCTTCTTAAAAGATGTTTTTTCTTCTTAGTTGTCAAAATATTTCTGAAATATCGGCTTAATTTAATAATTTATGTGTTAAAAGCGGACGAGCTGTGAGTTAAATTTTAACACTTCAAGATAAATTCTGTCAAAAAATTTAGCAAGTATGAATTTCAATTACCACAAACGTTTAAAATTGGACTGTATTCCCGATCTTCAGTGAAATCTTGCGGCCTGATATATTTATAGCTATTTTTATTAGTATTTATGTATTAATATTTCGATTATTTTTAATGTGTTACTTAAATAGCTGTCGTTAAGGATTATTTTTTTTAAGTTAAGCTCATAATTTGTTGAGTAATGTATCCTTTTTGGAAAACGGGGAATTTAGTTCAAAACTATAAGCACAATATAAAACAAGAACGAAAAATCATGCGTCAAGCATAGATTATATAACACTTTCCAACTCTTCCAAAATAATTTTACAAATCATACCGTTTAATAAGCTAAAAGATAACATCTAGGTAAGTAAACAATTTGGAAAACGCAAAACATATTTAAAAACATAATTTCAGGAATTTCCAACATATACAATATTCGGAAAAATATCCGAATACTTTTATTCAGCCCTGTATAGGATCTATAGATTTTTATATATACTACATAGGATGCTAAATTTTAGTTCAGTTAGGAAACGCGTAGCACAGTTTAAAATTTTCCGTCTGGAGTTTCTGTCAATAAACGGAAATATGTTCGCGAACTTTTGTGCTTCCCTGTATAGGATCTACAGAATTTATACACCACGTAATAGACAAAAAGCGAGTTAAAATTAAAATCGCGTTCAGTAACTTAAAATGCACGTCCAGGAATTATTGTTAACAGACAGTAGAGAATTCTTTTGTGTGTCCCTGTAAATGTGCGATGACTGCTATACACACAATATTCTGTAGTAAGCCTCTTGTAATGCACCTTAGTGATATATATATAAATTTCAATGCGTTTAAAATAGTGAAACATTATTTAAATAAACCGCAGACGATTTTTCTCTATAGACGTAATGTAAGGGAATTGTTTTGACTGTCCCTGTAAAGTAACTATAAGTGCTATGCACACCCTATTCCATATTAAGCTTCTTCTAATGCACCTTAGTGATATATATAAATTTCAATGCGTTTAAAATAGTGAAACATTATTTAAATAAACCGCAAATGATTATTTCCCATACACCGCAATGTAACGGAATTCTTTTGAGAGTCCCTGTAAAAAAACTATAAGTGCTACACACTTCCGTTGAAATAGGGAACATGCTATAGATAACGGCAATAACATATAAAAATTGCAGAGCAATCCGAACATATTTACAGGAGTTAGAGCACGGACAGACGGCCATACGGCAGACGGCCAGACAAATCGAAGTCATAAACACTTTTCAACTAGGTTGGAAAGTGTTAAAAATGTAAGTTTGCAAAATGTAACGATTTATGTTCAACGTGTTATTTTATTCTCTCTTTATTTTATTTTGTTTGAACTTTTCATTTTCAAAAAACCAATAAATTACTTTTTATATATTATGTCAATTGATTTAATTGTGTAATAATAATAAAACAATGCGCGTAACTGATTTAAAGCAATAATAAGTACTATATATTTTTTATCATAAGCAAAAAAAAAAATTATACTCTATCATGTCATTAAAAATTAGGAAAATCGTTAAGGAAACTAATAAAAAAAAAAAAAAAAAAAAAAAAAAAACTAACAAAAATCCTGATGTAAATATATTTTATCATAATCAGAAATATAAAAATACAAAACTAACAATAAACAAAAAAAAAATATTTTTCTAATTGCTTCTATTATTTGGAAACTATAGCTAAAATTGAAACAAGGTCAATTCACTATGTAAATACCTGAACTGTTAACTCTTTCAGCAGTAAGTAATTCTGTTGCTGTAATGTTGAATTCACACCAGAAATTTCAAAAAAATTCATTTGAAAAAAAAAATGAAGTAAAAGTAAAATTTTATTAAAAAATTCTGGAAAAAATTGATTAATACTAAGTGGTGTAAATAGTATACCTCCGATATATCAATATACTTAATTTACAATAGCATTTGTTCCCTTTAATTTTTCACGTAAGTGACTGAGAGGATCAGAGCCATGTAACTTAATGAAAAAAAAAAAAAAAAATGCACGACTGACTTTTTCTCCCAAATTTCCTAATATGACCTAGTAATTTTTCTTTTGGTTTTCTCATCTCGGGTCTTTGTCTCGATTTTTGCGAAAAAACAATCATATATGTTTGTGTTTTCACATTTTGACATAGGAAAAATGCTTGAATAACAGTGAATTTTGAATATTACATGCGAGTAAACTACAGCATGTACCCCCCGCCCCCCTTGGAAAAAAAAAGAAAACATAAATGGTGACAAGTTGTTTCGCGGAGTCAATAATATTTTGTAAAAAAGTGCAACATGTATATGTTAGGATACTTCACTCAATTGAAAAATAGAAAGAATATTGGTGCTGTATCCCAGCGACAAAGTTTAACACTTTGTAAGTCCAACGATATTTAGATATTTAGACAACATAATGGTCATCCCACAACATAAAACAAGTACCTCTTTGCCTCCAGGCGAATGGTGGGGGGAATTGATACCACGCAGGGAAACAAGTGATTAGCGAGCCAGAGATAAGCTACCAACTGCACCTTCTCAGAAAGATGTTCTCAAGTCCAAACTGTTTATTTTCTGACACATTCTCAAAACATATATATTTTTAAATGCACGAAATTTACAGATATTCTTATTCAAATACTAAAAAAAATATTTATATCTTTTTCCTATGAAGACAAAAGATCATTCGGAAAAAAGATGTCAAAGTTGCTGTTTTGTTTTGATTTTACTCGTATACAGAACAATCAGGAAAAAGTTGTAATCGAGTTTTTATTCTTAATAAAAATGTAAAAAAAAAAAAAAAAAAAAAAAATGGGATTTCAAAGTGATTGAATAGTTATGTCAGCAAATTTAAAGTTCCTTTGCCAGAATGTATCGGAAAGATTCCAGCTGTTGAGCGGAGTTTTATTCTCTATTTTTTATTTATATTTTTTAACAGCTTTAAATAATGTAATGAAACAATAAAATTAGAAATTTGCTTTTTCAATTAGAGTGAAGTAAGGGAAATTAGAGTCTCAAATTTTTATTTATTTATTTATTTATATCCTGTTATAAACATTACATCACTCATATGAAAAATAATTGTTCAAACATTCTTTTTTATATATTAACGGCGCCGTATTTTCATCCACTATAATTCGATAATTACTAAGCTTTTAGTGCACATGTGTTTGTCACATTTTTAAGGACATTTGTTACATATGTTTGAGCGAGCTTTTATAATGTTTGTTTGAAATGCGTAAATTTTCACTAACTTTAAGACGAATCTCAAATTCCCTGCTAAACAAACGTGAAACTTTCCGAGATATTTTCTCACTCATTTTTACACGTAAAGGCATAAAATTGGCAGTCTTGACTATAAGCGATTTGAAGTGAAATGATGCTCTCAATTTTTTGATAAATAAATTACTTATCAAATTAAAAACGATTTTTGTCACGTGACAACTTATTTTTAACCTTTCGCGTGCTGTCGCGTCCTGAAATTTGGTTCAAAACATCAACTTTGATAGTATTTTCTGAAAAATCTTTTGTTTTTACCCAAAAATGGAAAACGCAGTTCGATTACAAAGTTTCTTATTAAATACTCTTGCCAATTTCATGCTTCTCCGTACAACAATGAATTCTGAAATGTGTCAGGAAGTAATTGCTTTGGATTTGAGAACAGCCTTAAACAAATTATATGCCTGTCAAAAAATTGATTATTGACACACTTATATAAAAGGGCTTGCATACTAAAAAAAATAATAATAAATTTATAATAACTACTAATCTTAAAAATTACACTGGAATATGTAAATATTAACCTCTGGAAAAATTGTAAAGAGAAGCAAATCCTATCACTACCTTTCAATTTCGAAAACTACCAATGTAACTCTTTTTCTTTATTTATCAATTTACTCCGAAATTGAAATTTTGAGAGAGATATTTTAAACAATAATTCATAAGGTAACTAGAATTTTGCACAATTCAAATTTTAAATGTAAATAGTGATAACTCAGTTTTTAATAACACTATTGTTTAAAGTATTTTGATTACGAAACTAAAAGACAGCATTAAATCTGACATCAGCCAGAAATAAAAGTATGCAATATGTAGTTTTGCACAAGAACAAATCATATAAAAAAATTTATTAGTGGGTTGGCAGAACACAATAAAAAATAATATAGAAGTAGTTTCTTCAACAAGCTTTAAAACTGCACCATTAAGTTATTATTTGATTCAAGCAAACATATAACTTGATTTTAAAAAATCCGATATTGAAGTATATTTCACACTATTAAATGGTAGTTTACACTATAATACAAAATTCATCTTGTCATGCAAATATTGCATGCTGTTTCAGTAATAATTTGAGCTACTCAATCAAATATTCAGTACTTTCGTTTTCTATGAATATAGGCATTCGAAAAATTTACTGTCTTTCAGAAAGTCCTTCCTAGAGATATCACTATCTTTGTGCCCTATGACCAAGTAGTAATATGCTAATACATCCTCTTTCAAAATAGTTAATTTAAAATAATTTGTCAGCTATGCAGACGTACGCAAATAAGAAAAAAATCTTTATGAGCATAATAAACTGTAATGTATTCGAAACGTATTCAAATTTAATATTGAAGTTCCACATTTCACATTATCTTAATTTTATTTTAAATATATCTTCTAAATTTGTTTGTCAGTAATGTAAATAAAATCAGTGCATACACCAAATAACAATTGATTTTTTTTCTTTGTAATTTGTTTTTATTTTTTTATTGTTACTGTTCTTCTATACGTATCTTTCTGATACACAAATAAATTTCCATTCCTACATATGAAAATTTCACATACTAATATATAAATAAATAAAATACGATAAGTAAAATAGTACTTATTCGATATTATCTGAAACAGAAATAAGGGCTAAGCAAAGCTTTACTTGGAGAGCTTTTGCTTAGCGAATATTCCTGTTGGAGAAATTACTACTTCATTCTCTCTTAATTCTCTTCCAAATACCCTATTACTCCCTGCAAAACCATAGATGTAAAAATCCTTGGTGAAATTGCTGTTTTTCTTAAACGTAATGGAATAAACAAAATAAGCAATCATCTATCGCAGAACTGATGGTATCGCATCAATTATAATAACCCTTACACCACATTCAAACTAAAGCTGAAGGGCGAGGAGGGGGGAGGGAAGGGAGAACTTGTTTCTACGAGCTAAACTGTGCTGTAATGTTGGAATATGAAATTCAGAAGGACAGATGCAGTTGCACAAATATGAAATCTCATTTATGAATTCAATCTATTTCATATTCTTCATGCACAAATTACACAAATCTTTTTCCTTTATATATCGAATTTTTTTTTTCAAAAGTAGGGGAGGCTAAAACAATATGGGAACGAAAATTACACGAGTAATACTCAACAATTGCGCAGTAATACTTTCAAAAGTCTTATATGAACTCAAGAAAGAATTTATATATACATTTCATAAAAATAGTTTTATTCTGTTTAATAGTATTTAATGCAAAATTACGAAAGATGGAAAATATTTTGTTTGCCTGTCATTTTTGTCTCTCTGAATTCAGTTAAACTTTCTAAATTCCCTTAGTTATTCATTTTTATTATGATAAAAATATAAACCTTTTCCAAAAGTGACAAAAAGAAACAAAAAATCAAGTTTTAATACATATATTCTACACGAATGAAGTTTTTTTCAGAAAATCTAATTTACATTCATGCCATAAACCTTGAAATTTACGACAAACCGCGATGACAACTGTACATTCCTCACAGGGCTAAAATTAGCTTTTTTTCACCCGGGGCAAACATGGATTTCGACATCCCCCCCTTCTCCCTTCCTCCGAAAAGTAAATTTACATAGAGAATTTTTCTAAGTTTCTAATTTTTTATTTTGAAATATGTAATCACAAAATACTTCATCAGGGAGGACGTTTAGGAAGAAACTGGGTCTTTTAAGGAATCCTTCACAAAAATTTTCATCTCAAAACAGGATCCTTCACAAAACTTTTCATCTCAAAACAGGATCCTTCAAAAAACTTTTCTCCTTAAAACAGGACCCTTCACAAAATTCTTTGTCTAAAAAATAGACCTTTCATAAATTTAATCATTTAAAAGTATAATCTGCCTGTCACTTTTAAATAATATAAAGAATTATATATAAAGTAATCTTTATATACTTCTAAAGATAATTTGTATATTTTACATACATATATCTTCTCAAAAATGTATAACGATCTTTTCAAATTCAAAACATTACGACTATATTTTTCACCAATATAAAGCGTTGTTCACAATTTAACAAAAACAGGACGCAATGACACTGGTAATATTGAAATACGTAATCAGCTTTGTCAAATATTTATTTATTAAAACACCGAATAAAATTTCGCTTTCGACAGTGTTTCATCTTAGCAGGTCAGGTATACTATTATCTATATTCTTTTTGCCGAGACAATGAAATTTTCCGTTTAAAAATGTTTTCGCTATACGTTTTCCCTAGTTTTAGTCTTTAATCTATCTTAATTAATTTAATTGTAAAATACATAACCTCTTTAAAATGTACGTGAAACATAATAGAATTAATGTGTTCACAGTATTTCTACGTGTTCATAGAAATTACGTATGCTATTCTTTTAATTGAACCCAATTAAAACAAATTCATACCACTTTTAAGGCGATTCTGAAAAAAAAAAGGCTCAATAATGAAAAACTGTAGCACATGTGCTATAGTTTTCAAATCACTTGGTGCATTCAAGTGATTTGGAATGTAATATTCTTTTAAATTTTCGATAAAGGAATTACATCTTTAGTTATAAGCGATTGTTGTCTCACAACGACCTTTTTCGGGGTGTGGCGTTCAAAAATTCTATACAAAACGCTATTTCTGACAAGATTTTCTGAAAGACTTGTTTTTTACGAAGAATGGAAAAACTATTCGATTTCATGGTTTCTGCATAAGTGAACCTGTCAATCTCATGCGTTCACAAGCAAAAATGAATTCATAAATATGTCAGCTTACCTGAGCATCACAACACATCAAAATTCATTATTACACAAGTTTTTTACTGAAATTCAGACATTCAAAGTATAAACGAATATTCAATCTGAAAAGCAGAAGTTCAAAAACTATTCATTATAATTCGAAGTGTATATAGTAGTATTTTTGTGGTACGTTCGAAGCGATATTGCTTGTCTAAAGATATTACTATAATTTATAATAACTACTATATTAAGGTGGGGTGAACCAAAGGTGGCCAGTATTCCTAAGGTATCCCACCCCTCAAAAGTAGAATTAATTTAATTTTTAATCACAAAATGGTGCTACTGCATTGTCAATCATGTATCTGCAGTGCACGTGGCTGAATTTAAAAAGATCACCTTAGATCCTCTGACATTTTACGCAGTGATTTCACTTTTGAGGAGTAAATCGTTCTAATTTCCAGGTAAGATGATATTTTAATTTACACGTGTTTAAATTCTTAGAAATTTGAATTATGATGCATTTTCTGAAAGCCTATTTCTTTCTCTTTAACCCCATTTACTTCAATTCTAAGAAATTTATAAGATTAATACTTTTACGTCGTACAAATGGCGAACATACGCATGTGCCCAAGGTGGTCACCTTAGGAAACAAATGAGGAAATCAGTGTAGTAAGGCTGATTTTCAAAATTTCTACATAAATATCGGAAAAAAACTTATTAACATTTATTATTAACACCAGAGATCACCCTAAAGAAGTCAGTAACTCCCAGAAGAAAATTCATGAACTACCGGGCACAAAAAGTGCTTCAATGTATTTTCGTGTCATAGAGATAAGAAGATTAAGAAGAAAAACTTGAAAGATATGAAAAGAATGAAAGGATCATCAGAACAAAATAGTTTGCAGAGTATTTTTTTTCTCACATTTTAAAAGTGATTTCAATAAATAGGCCACACCTTTGGAACACTATGCGCCAAAGGTCGACAACAAGCTATAATTTTGAGATTGTATTATAAAAGTAGTTACATTTTATTTTATAAAGAAAAGAATACTTGATATGTCTTAGAGATAAGTGAAAAATTTTATAAACAAAACTTCAGCCACACACACCCAACCAGAAAATAATAAACAATTCTCAAAGCTTAACTATGGCCACCTTTAGGTCACCTACCTTATACTATAATTTACCGAAAATCAAAGAAAATTTTTAAAGAATTTCTGAAGAATATCTAATGTAGTCAATTGCTTTTATTTCGGTTTTAACAATCGATTTTCGTAGTATCATAACTTGTTTTGTCTTTTTTTTTTTCAACTTAAAATTTTACAATGTGATAAAGTAACAGCCCATGTTTATACAGTTTAACGCTTTCTAAGTTTTAATTTTTAATTATTATTAGATTTTTATTTTTTACCAAATATTATGCAAGTCTTACATATAAATATTGTGAAATTGAAATATGTGTTTGTTTGTTTTTTGCACTTAATCATTAAAAGTCTTTGTCCGAAATATTTAATGAAATAATACGAGTATATTGAAATTGACTTTGTGCACTATTAATAGGTCAATGTTCCATTTATTAGCACAATAGGTTTAAATCGATAGAAAAATTTTCCCGATTCATGTGTATCCCTTGACTTTTCTCCCTCAAAGAAATGTTTTAGGACAAAAGCGTCTGTTTATAAAATTAAATAAATGTTTGAAAAAAAAATCTAAATAAGTTTCTCAACGTTTTAAGTGCATTTTTAATATTTTCTTGTTACATTCTCTAATAAATTAAGACATGTTTAATTACTTAGACACCAGACTCAAAAAAAGCTAAAACATTTTTACAAAACGAACTTTATTACAATCCATAATGATTCATTGATGCATATTCAGTCTTCATAAACCCATTCTAGGTTAGCATAAAATGTGTTCTTAAATTATTTAAGAAAAAAAGTGTTTTTATTATTTTCCTAATAAATCTTCAATAATGGTGTGGGAAATACATTCTACATTATTTTAAAACGATAAAAGTAAATAATAATAATAGAAAAAAAACTAGGCACAATTATGTAATAATTTCTAAATTGATACATTTGTGATGTTTGTTCTCACGCTGAGTTATCAGTGTAAAATATAGTATTGCCAAATTAAGTATTCCACATAAATAATTCATTCATTTTTAATCAGATTATTTTACTCAAAAACATTAAAAGTTGTCAAACTATAGGTACAATAACTCTAGTGAAAGTTTAAGATGAGATAAATAATACGATATGTAAAAACTGTCTGAAATCTTAAAAGCATCTAAGCTTTAGTTGAAATTTTATCAGCTATTGCAAGTGTAAATGTGTTTTCAAGAAACAAGATTCGATATTCAAGCTTAATAATAAATCCTAATTTCATTCACTTTTAATAATAATATATATGAAAAAATTATAACATGTACTACATTAATGTAATACTTTAAAAATTGTCAATTTAGTCTCAAATAGAATTTGTTCCAAGTCCAATGCTCGTGTTTAAAAGAGAACGTTTGAGAAGCTTTCTATAAAAAGCAAATATTGCAACGGAACAGAGAAAAAGAACAGGTGCATTTCTACGGAAGTTAAAAGAATCATTTTTAGTTGCGAAAGCAAGGCGAACATGTGGTAATTATTATCACCATCGTATGGATGTGAAGGAACCATCACTGGCACAAAATTTGTGTAAAAGCAAAGCGTTTTTAATCTGTTTACTGTTTCCAACAACCATGTGTTTTAAATAGTTAGTTGACGCACCCCTTCACACTCCTGATTGATGTACCCGTAACAGCGTCACATTCTTTTGGTAGTAGTTATTAAAAAGGGCTAGTTTTAAACACATTTTGGGTAAATAGTAGGGACATCAAACCAGGTCGACCACACCTATGCAAGAATCCTGCTAAAGTCATTATCCCCCCCCCCCTTACCCTTACTTAATTTCTTCGTTATTATTCACATTGATAAATATTTCCTGATTAATTCCGAGGATTACATCTTTTAGACAGGAAAAATCTACAAGCATTGTCTGTCTGTTTTCGCGTCTTTTTTTTTTTTTTTTTTGACTAGCTAGACTTTTATTTTAGTAAAAATTGACCAATCGTCACGAAATTTTAATATGATGTTAAGGCAGTTCTCAAAAAAATATTTCTAGCTCAACAATGCAAATATTTTGGCATATTCATGGAGTCATTAACAGAAAAGTATGGCACTTATAGGCATGATTATTAAGGAGATTTGTAATCGAAAAGTTTTCTTTTTTTTTTATTTTCCGATATATAAATTTTATCCTGAGTTTTAAGCGATTGTTCTGTCGTGACGGCAGTTTTTTCCTTTTCCTGCGCTGCCGCAACCGGAAATTCGGTACAAAACGCCAACTTTGACAGCATTTTCTGAAAGATCTGAAAAGTTTCTACCTTGAAAGAAAAACGGAGAAATGTTCGATTACATAGTTTTTATACGAGTACCTGTCAATTTCATGCGTTTGAGGACAAAAATGAATAATAATTTAAAAAAAATCAGAAATCAGTCAGTCCCCTCTCTGGTTTTAACCTTTCAGCTTTTTAATTCATTTTTGTTCGGAAACGCAGGTGTCCTTATTCAGAAACTATGTAATTGAAAGACGTTTTCCATTTTTTGGTAAAGGCAGAAGATCTTTCAGAAAATACTGTCAAAATCGGCTTTTGAACCGAATTTCCGAGGCAGCTGAGCGAGAATGAGAAAAAACGTGTTGTCACGTGATACGAATTGCTTATAACTCGCTAAGTAATTCATTAATAAAAAAATGGAAAACTCAGTTCGATTCCATATCACTTCCATAGTCAGGCCTGCCAGTTTTATGCCAATATGTTTAAAACTACAATTGCGATAAGAATCACGTAAAATAAATTAAATGTTGAGTTATAATCGAACTCTGGATGATAATATTATTTCCCTGACAACTGTGTCTCGAAAATGTGTTTCAAACGCCATTTCCGAGAATATTTTCTGAAAAATTCTTTGTTTTTACTTAAATAATAATAATAAAAAAGTAAACATTCTTCCATTTTTGTTGTATTTGAATAAGAATATCTAAAATTTTCGTGCATTTACAAATATAGGTGGCTTCTGAATTTGTCAGAGAATTACGATTTCGATTTTAATACAAAACTCCTATTTTCAGACTCAATCACAAAATTTTTTCATTTGCTCATGACTGAACATTTTAGAAATAGAATAAAACCCCTAGAGTTGATTCTTTACATTGTAGTACCACAAATATCACTAAATATAAACAGATAAAAAGCCGTAAGTAAGTATCCTAATAATTATAAAGAGATAATTGATTATTCAGAGTAGCATATTTTGAGAAAGATTTTAAAAGAACAATAACCCATTCCCCTCTTTCAATGGAAAAGATGAATTCCTTACGGAAAAAAAACATTGAATGTGTTAACTCATTTTCAGATAACGAATAGAGTAATAATTTATTAACTATTATAAAACATAAATGTATCATATTTAAAAAAAAATAATACTAATGGAGGATATGGAGGATATAAACGCATTTTTTCTTATACATTTCTTTCAGTATAATACCAAAATCTGATGTTCGTGTGTAAAATCTGAAAATTTTACCTCATAACTTTTCTGTGATCACTTTACCTCTGTCCCTTCCGTATCCTGAAAAGTCCAGAAAATGAAAAATCTTCATAATATACTAAATCACTTCATCTCTTCTTAGAAAATACCCACAATTACTCTTAATAATGTGGTTTATTATTACTATTATTATTTTAGTATGTTTTTCAAATCACTGTTAATAGATGCATTTTTAAGGCCCTATTTTTTCCCTGGTACCTTTCCCCACTCTTCCGCTTATACGATTCATTTATTTTTTACTCTTTGCGTTTGGGAGGAGGTGGGGGGGGGGGGATATGAGAAATTATTGTTATTAATTGTAAAGGTGGATTCTGACAACAAGGAGAATATATTTTAGAAGTGGTAGGAGCAACTGATAATAGCACGAAATTTGAAATCGCCTTTTATTTGACTTATAGTACTGTAGCATAGGAATATTTTGGCCCAAACTTTATAAATTTATTGCTGCCAAATTAGCAATCAGAATAAAGATTGAAAGTTTTTAAGCCGAAGAAAAATTGATTGGCTTTATGTTATATTGGCTTACTATTATCAATAAATAATAGAATGCATACCTCGTGTCCCAAAAAAGTAGAAATTTCTTTAATTTTTTATCTGTTAAATATAAATAAAGAATGTAAATTGCAAAATTGTTAAAAATGAGATTGCCCTGCCAATATTTTTCAAAAAGTTAACCATTTTTTTTTTTTTTTTTAATGATTCCATTAGATAAAATTTATCAACTAGATTTTTTCCACCTTTTGCTACAAGATCATTACAGATAAGTTATTTAAAGCCCTCACATGACATCACTAGCTGTTCCTTAACCTGTTGTAATAACATTTTTATTTGTTCTTCTAAAAAAAAAATCTTGCTAGACTTCAGCACTAAAAGTTTCCAGCTTGTGTTGAAAAAATATGTTAATAAAGTGGGCATTTCTAAATAATTCACAAACAATTGTTGTTAAACGTATGCGTATCATCCCGTTATTTCCTAAAAATCGATTACAGATGCTGGCGTGATTACGACCATGTCTGGTTAACAAAATTTTCCAGGATGCTTTCCAAATTTAAATAAAAGTAGCTAGCTACGGTTGTTCTGTGATTGAAATATCTTTTTCGGGAAGATTATACAGGTGGGCGCCACTCTTCGAAAAACTATGATATTTTGTCTTAAATAATTAAAAATCGAACAATTTTATGAAGGTATCGTGTAAAAATATATTGATCTTGTTATAAAAAAATTAAAATATAACAACGAACAAATTATTTTGGCAATATGAAACAAGGAAATAATGCTCATATGTAGATAATATCCATATTTTCACATTCCATTCCCCAGCGAACAATTCTAAATTATACTTTATGGAATTTTGTTAAGTGTTTCGTTGACAGAACATTATGTTTAAAAAGATTTTTTTTTAATTATGTCCCTTTATCAGCTATTAATTTGTATGACATTACGTCGAAGTTTTATAGGAGTATAAAAATTTGTAAATTTGCAAATGCTCAAGATAAACTCGAAAATTAATAGCCTGTTGGAGAAATTTTTATAAGAGTTCGCTCTTAAGAATTATATCATTAAAATTACTATAACTGAATTATAGCATTAAAAATACTAATAACGGCAAAACATTAATAGAAATTTTTTTAAATAATCATTATTCTCTTGAAAAAATGACAATTATTTAACTGACAAAATAGAAAAACACACTTGCTATATTAAAAAACACGATTTTCTCATAAAATACTTTTATGTATTATAATCGAAGATTTCATGGCAATGTATTTAATTGTAAAATTATAAATAAATTAAAAAAAAAAAAAAAGAATCACGATTCACTCAAAATCCTTTTTTATGAATTTTAAAATTGCTTTTTTTTTTTTTTTGAGGAGGGGCAGACTATGATCATGATAGCAGGCACCTTGGACAAAAATGGGCTTCGAGACCCCGTAAAAAATGATAAACGATACAATGGTTATTTTTTATATATACTACCAGATACCGTAATAATATATCGAAATTTCAGTGCGGTTATATGCATTTTATGGAAGCAATACCTAATACTGTATTCAAAATTTTATGTGTTCTTGTAAAGTCACAATGACTGTATGCAATAAATGTAAAAATATGTAAAAGTAGTACATCAACATAACCCCATTTTTTGGTAATTAGAGCCATTTTAAAGGAAGAAGTACATGACGGTACGGTGTTTATTTAATTTTTGTATGTGTCCTGTAAAAGTTTATACAATGAGTATTTTTATACTCATTATTATTTAATGTCTATTTCGTGGTAATTCGCCTATTAAAAAAAAAAAAAAAAAAAAAAAAAAAAAAAAGCTTAAATAAGCAAATAGACAGATAAAAAATACAATTCTTGTTGTTTATTATTTTAATAAAAGTTTACAATTGGATCACCTTTCGAACAACAACAACAAATAAAAAACTATTAAAATCGGAGAATCTGTTAAAAAATTAGCGCGAACATACATCAAATTTGCTACTTTGTGATACTTTCATAAACTTATTATTTGTGAACTTTTTAGCTATTCTTAGTTAGATTTTTTTTTTTTTTTTTTTTTTTTTTAATCAAATAGCGTTTTCTCTCCCCTCTTTTTTTTTTTTTTTTTTTTTTTTTTTTTTTTTTTTTCAGAATACTCTGCACGATAATAATTCAAGAGCACACAATATTTTTCGCTGATTTTAGATATTTATTTATTTGGTGAGATTAAACTTGAGAATGTAGATAAACTTTAACTAATGTTTTAATTTCTAATATTTTTCAAAACTCTTTCTTTCAAATATAAATTGCGATCTTGTGCCATTACGGAAACTACAAATTTCATATTCAAAATTGTATTCCAGTAAATTGTGAAAGATATTACCAAATACTTTGGAGTATAATGTAACTGTATGTTTAAATATAAAATTTAATGAAGTAACTTTAATATTTTGTCCAAACGCATTGTTAACTATTTCAAATGTTTTACTTTCCATATATTTGTTCGTATACTTTCCATACAAAACCCGTTCCTTGCCCTCCCCTTTGCTTAATGGTCTTATTGACAAATTGATCGATCACTTGGGGACCGGCGTAGAGGCGGCATCTTTGATCCTTTCTTCAATGTTCAACCTCACTTTTTCCGAGAATTTTTGCTCTTTGCTGCTTATCCTCTTACGGAATGCGAATGCTTTTATTTAGACAGGGGTGTTTTTGCTATAATATTGCAAACACTAAAATGTAAATATTGCATATTTCTGCATTAAATTATATTTAAGAGATTCCATTAGAATATCTTTTACAGAAAACTTTTAGAAATTACTACTATAAATAAGGGTTTTTCATTTTTTTTCCCTTACTGTATTCTTTTTTGTTCCTTTTTTTCAATAGTATTTTATAAGGAAAATCATTTTGATAAAAGGAATTTAGTTCTGTAAGAAATGGAAAAGAATAGATATTGTATTTATGTATACATGCAATTAAAAATAACTAAATGCTGTTAGCAAGAAAAAAAAAGAATTAAATGGAAGAAACATAGAAAATACGTCTGGTAAAAAAAACTTTATGAGCTTTAATTTAAAAAAGAATTTTTTTTTTTAAATTTAAATACGATTTTCTATAAAGTAAGGTAAATTGGCACAATTGTTTTTAAAATGCTAATACGACTCTATTTAAAGTAATTTAAAATTTCTACAACATTGAAAAATTATATTTAAATATTACAATTAAAGAAACCTTGGTTTTATAGATAAAACCAAATTTCGGTGTTTAGGAGTGGGTTTTTTTAACGAAAATTTGTATCGAAAAAGTAAAAACATATTTTGTAGTTAAAAACATTTTGAGTAGTGTAAATTCTATGGTAAATTATTAATGGAATTCGACAAAAATTGATACGATAGATACACGAGATACATTTCTCCTACAAATAAATAAATAAATAAATAAAATAGTAAAAGATTTTTTTTTAAATATTTATAATGCATATTTTAAAATTCATTTTTTTAAACATAAAAATATTTTTTAAAAATCTTAATCAGATATCATATATATATTTTAAAGTATCGAGTATAAATGCATGTTCATGCTTTTCAAAGAAGCTAATGATACATTTTATAGCTGCAGAAACATTAGTTGATTAAGTGAGCATTTTCTAATGATGTTGATGCTTGAAAAAGTTTAAAAGTTTTAATAGCTAAAGAAGTAGTTTTTTAAAGTAAGTAGTTAGATGACTTTGAAGGAGGAGGTCGAGCTAGCGCGGATGGTGTCTCAAGAAGATTAAAAAGGATAAGATAAAATTCTCTTACCTTTTCTGAAGGTGCATCTCATGGCTTAATCAAATTAAAGAATAATAAGAAGAAGTATACATACTTCAATCTGAACTCTAAAGGAACCAATCCGACCCGAAATCCGCAGTCAGAGAAAACAGATCTACAATTTAGTGCAATTATGTAAAAAAAAAAAGTCTATAATCATATTCCCTATATTAATTTGATATTTAATAATATTGTAATAAAAACATGTAAGGTGGCTTTCATGTTCAAATATATAGTTTTTTTTTTTTAAATCCGAAATAGTGTCTGCCGGAACGGTTTGTACCCAAACCTGGCAAAAATTGTTTTGAAGACCCAAACTCGAAATACTCAAACCCGCGACCTGAAACGTGTAATTAAAAAAAGGTCTATAATTTAAAAAAATTAAAAAGAAATAGTCTATGATATTATCTCCAAAATCAATTCCTTGGATTATGTAGAAAATTAAACATGTAAAGACTCATTCATATTTAAATTTATAGTTTTTCATATGAACACGATAGTCTAGACTTTCTTTTGTAAAATAGACTGAACCCGACCGTAAATAATTAAACTCAACCTGACAGCGATACGAACACGAAACAGAGTCACCCCGACCGAACCCAAAAGTAAAGAAAAACATCAGCTACATCCCAAAAGTAAAGAAAAACATCAGCTACATCCCAAACCACGGTTCGGATCGGTTTCAGGTAAAATTAGGTTTCCTCACTCGATGCAGGGCAAACCTAAAACAATATTCTGAACATCTAAAAAAAAAAAAAAAAAACTAGATAAACCCAAACTCTAATTTGACGCTGAAGAATAAAAACTGAACCCGAAACACTTACATCATACCCGACTTGCAAAGAAAAAGTCACCGGCAGCCTGGCCTGACCACGGCATTTTTTTATAAACTAACATCGGGTCATTTTTTAAAGCAAATCTGCACCCCACAACGGGGAAAAGTGGGTTACCCAACCCGATGCAGGACTCCGCTCTCAAGTTCAAATATTGTCACCGACGAAAATTAAATTTTGAAGTCAGGTGTGCCACAAGCGGAGTAATTTGACCCCCCCCCCCCCCCTCTGGATCTCCATTGGCGCCATCCTTGGATAAATATGATTAAAACAATACTTTTATTACATATTACTTTTAAATTCAGTTGTTAAAAATTAGATAATAACTCTCAACACAGAGTTTCTAAAAATGATGAATTAAAGCATCAAAATTTTAGTTTTGCAATTTATTTTTCTAGTTTCAATACACAACATTATGATTAAGACAAATTTAGCAATAGAAATGGGAATGATTTTTAAATTTTTAATGTTTTTCGAATAAAGCAGAAAAAAGAAAAAGTAGCACTACTAAAACTGCAACTACTGGAACCTCCATACCATGAGGGCTCTGGGGCGATGCCTCACTTGTCCATGTAGAAATCTCATATTTTTTCCAACTATGTTGGAAAATGCCAAAAAAAAAAACAAAAAAAAAAAACAAACAAAAAAAAAACAAAACAAAAAAAAAACAATGCATACTGAATTCAATTTTGTCCGTAAACACATGGAATTTGCAAATGTTCTTATAGAGAAATTATAAAATCGAACAGTTTTTCCCTTTTTCGGTAAACGTTACGTCTTTTACGATAAAACGTCTTTTAGAAAATGCTGTCAAAATTGATGTTTTCAATCGAATTTATGTACATGATAGACCGAAAGATCATCATGAAGAAACGATAGCTCAAGAAATGGATCATTTGGTGGAAAAAGAAAATCTATTTAATTCTAAAGTATTTTAATAGTCACACCTGCATAAAGCTTATAAATTAGTCCCGGACTGATTTCTGTCAGAAAGTTTCTGGTTTTTGAGCGGACATTTTTTTTCTTTCTTTTTTTATAAGAACCACTATAACTAATATAAATTTAGATCCTAAATTTTACATCAAATTATCTTTAGAAAAATATTTTTATTTTTGCTGTATGTTGCCTAAATGCCTAAATTGTGTTTTCTTAGACCAAATTTCAAAATTTTGACTGATATTTGCTGTTGCACTGCCCCCCCCCCCCCCCTACCACGTAAAGAAAATAAATCAGATATTGAGAAATCTTCACTTTTCCAAATTTTTACATTGTTTCTCTTTATATAGATCCCATTAAAATCCCTGTATGTTATTTTTATTATTTTAATTTCGTGTCCCCCCTCACCCACCCCACAAAAAAAAGGTTTATTCTTTCTCAAATTTTCCAAATAAGTACATAAACTGCTGTTCTTATACATAAGCACCTCATGTATCGAGTTGAAAGAATCTATCATTGCATTTTCTTTTTAAAACAACCCCCCCCCCCCTCCCTTACGAGGACCCTCACACCCAACGAATACCTGACGTTTCCGTTCAGCGAATACTTTTTCAATACACAACACTTTTGTATTTGTATGCTTTAGTATAATGATATGTATAATATATATTATGTCTTCAATGTTAGGGTTAGAGATACACGGTCTTCACTTGTAAAATAGAATCGGTAATAACTGAATATCTAATACGTACCTCAGTAACTAGTATATCTCAATATTATGTTTAATGCCCTTTTTACCGTTGTCTTTTTTAACAGTGGACCTTTTTTACCTAAATTCCACTATTACTACAATATCAAAAGCATGATAACGTATTCTCACTTTTAATCCTCCTACTGCAATTGGCGTAGTTATAAATCCCATTCAATTTTTCTTATTAAAATTTTGAACCAGATAAAATAAGAAATTAAACTTAATCAATCACTAATTAATGTGTAATTGATTACTAACTAATTACAATAAAGTCTGTAAAAGCGGTATTCATCATGTCTTACAGAATCCTGTCTTTAAAGAAAAATTTTCTGGACCCAATGCTAGAAATATCACACAATTACACTTGATAAACTAAAACCTGTCAAAAACGGAAAATTTTTCGGTACCTAGTGTTCACGTTTTGACCGGTTTTACTGTGATACTGTAGTACCATATAGTGTTACTGATCAATTACTACCGTAATATTAAAGTAATATTATAATACCACCATCTCTAAACGTAATATATGTATAAGAAATGGTATTACTTGATAGGAAAGAAAACTCTATAAGCAGAATTTTTAAATGATTCATTGTTCGTTGAGAATCCATCTTAGCAGATTTGTTTTTAATGTCCTAAAAAAAATTGGCCATAGTTATACAGTAAAACCTTCTGTAAAGTAAAACTTTCAGCAAGGTTAAAATAACTGCCAATTTTGTTACTGCCAATTTTTGATTTCACCGACAAATGTTTTTTCAATGCTTTAAAATCAGTAGAAAATTAAGTAATAAACATACAAATTATTTCTTAGGCAGCTAAGTTACAGTATCCTATGTGTGTATGTATGAAAAAAAAATCGAATTTATGTTTTTCTTTGCCTTTTTTTAAAAGCAATATGCATATTCTGAATATTTTATTAAAGTTTATTTTAATTCCTTTAGTGCTCACAAAAATAAGTTTCAAGAATGATCATTCTAAATAATTCCATTTATTTTACATGAATATTTCAATATACTTCATATATATATATATATATATATATATTTGAACCCATGAATATATATTCAATTAGTGTATTTTTCAGGTAATTATAAAATATATCAACTATCTCAGGTTTAAATTACAGGAAAACAAAGAAAGCAAATTGGTAACTAATTTGTCTCAAGACATATTATTATTATAGATTTAAAAAATAAAAAAAGAAATATAGCATTAATTGATATAGAGATACGATGAAAAATATTATCTAAAAGCGAGCACCATGATACTCTGTGTAAAATATTCAATTAAGATTAATTTTATAGTGAAATTTAGCGCTATATGTGTGTTTTATAAAACGTAAATTCATAAATTTAAAAGAAAATTGACACTTCCACTTTAATTTTATTTTAAAACATTACAAATACGTAAATTTATAAGTGTACGTAGTGGAAACTTACTAAAAATGCATTTAAAAAATAGTTAAAACTTGCTTATTATTAGAAAGTTGTAAATTCATTTCAAATATAATAGCTGAAAATTATAGATGCAAACGTTATTTGAGACTTTAGACTGCAAACCCAAGTCTGTGCTCGAAAATACTTCTATTTACTATAGACATTATTATTATGGTTTTCAATTGTTCATCAACATGTAGCCGAAGAACTTAAATTCTTTGCATGTAGGCAAAGAAGCGTTTTCAAAAGCGATTAGTAAACTATTTTTAACGCCATTTAACGTCTCCTATAGATAACGGGATAGCATTCTCAATCGCCTGGAGCCACAAAGAAGGGGAAGAACTAATTCCATTGTGCTTTTGAAGGACAAAGTCCAAACTCATCTAATGCATTTTACATGTTTAGAACAGCTACGTCTTCAAGGCATTTTTACCGTATTATTTTACAAACCACTGAAACACTTACCGGTCAATTCACCACCAACCTTCAACTTCCCGTACAACTCTCAGTTGAGTAACCCGAGGTTCGCGAATCTAACTGCCGGTTGATATTTCCGAATTCTTCGTTAACTTCAGGGACATGGTTATTCGACTCTGGGTTACTCGACGGCAGGTTGAAATGTGTATATCTCATTGGCCAAAGGGATCACATGACGTAGCAATAGTCTTTATGGGTTCTGTCCTCCCTTGATTCAGTTTTCAATAACGAAACAAAACAGAGTATTGAAAGAGCATAATTGGAGTGTTTACTTTTTGATAAATAAATTTACAAATAAATTTTGAATTAACATTTTGATTTGGTGGTTTAGAAATATTGTCACAGTCATAAAATGCTCATTTTTACAAAATTTTATAGTATTTTTTTTTTTTTAAGTTTTTTGATTAAAGAAAAAAAAAATATATATTATCTACGTTTAATAAACAATTTTATGACCAGGCTAACACTAATAAGTGGAATAAAAGCAAATAGGGAGCTAGATTTATTTATTTTGCAAAAATATTATATAAAAAGATATTTTAATATATTTCTAATGTATGTTTTTTATTTAACTAAAATAATTGATTACAGATTCAATTAAATTATCTTGGATGAAATTGCATGCTTGGTAGCATTTATCCCTTATACGAGACCCAAAAAAGTGTTTTTTTATGTGTAAATTATTATAATTAATATATATATATATATATATATTTCATTTCATATATAATAATTTTAGAAGCTGTTTGAAAAAATTCTTGTGAACTGCGAATTTTTTCAAATAATCCTCTTAAAAATGTTTCTTTCAAACAAAAATAATTATTTTTAACTAACAAGTTTTTTAGTTATTTGATTAAAGGGAAATTGGAGTGTTTA
The DNA here is from genome assembly GCA_963931845.1 of Maratus michaelseni. Lineage (NCBI taxonomy): Eukaryota > Metazoa > Arthropoda > Arachnida > Araneae > Salticidae > Maratus > Maratus michaelseni. Next base: position 132,287,712 of record OZ007599.1, read on the forward strand.
CTTTTTGATAAATAAATTTACAAATAAATTTTGAATTAACATTTTGATTTGGTGGTTTAAAAATATTGTCACAGTCATAAAATGCTCATTTTTACAAAATTTTATAGGATTTTTTTTTTTAAGTTTTTTGATTAAAGAATATATATATATATATATATATATATATATATTATCTACGTTTAATAAACAATTTTATGACCATGCTAACACTAATAAGTGGAATAAAAGCAAATAGCGAGCTAGATTTATTTATTTTGCAAGAATATTATATAAAAAGATATTTTCATATATTTATTTCTAATGTATGTGTTTTATTTAACTAAAATAATTGATTACAGATTCAATTAAATTATCTTGGATGAAATTGCATGCTTGGTAGCATTTATCCCTTATACGAGACCCAAAAAGGTGGGGGTTTTTTATGTGTAAATTATTATAATTAATATATATATATTTTTTTAAATTTCATATATAATAATTTAAAGAGCTGTTTGAAAAAATTCTCGTGAACTGCGAAAAGTTTCAAATAATCCTCTTAAAAATGTTTCTTTCAAACAAAAATAATTATTTTTAACTAACAAGTACATATTAGTTCAAATTATTTATCTATTACAAACGGATATACATTTTAATATATTATAACGATATTTTAACGCAAAATTCCATCTTCTATAATTTTATTTTTTAAACAAACATGAAGTGTAGGAATAAATCTGAAATTTAAGAAAAACTGCTGTTTTTTATTCTTAAAAAAAAAAAGATTTGAATCGTATATTATACAATATTTGAGTGTAAGAACATTTGATTTTAAATTCGTTAGATGGCGCTACCAAATATTCTCAGTAGATATTTTACGTCTTGAAAACTTTCTTAATAATCACTATAATCTTGATTTACAGAGTTAAAATATCCTAAAAGGGCTAATAATTAAAAGTAACACATTCTTTCACATTATTATTATTTTTTAAATCAACATTTCGTTTGCTTTCTGCATCACAAATAGCATTGAAAACGAAATAAACGTCAAAACACTTGTCAACGCAACCGCCATCTTTGTTTCAATTGCACATGCGCGTGTCGAATAACTGTAGACGAATAGGTTAGTTCAGTTACTGAACTTATGTTTCGTTTTCTCCTCCATTTTCGGCTAGTTGAGTTAGCGGAGAATTTGATTTCAGGGTCAACCGAGAGTTACAGCGTAACTCGCCAGTTGAGGTTGACGGTGAGTTAGGGGGTTAAGGCTGCTCGTCAGTCAACTTCCCGATTTCCCTCGCTAATGTTATTCCCAAGGGCGTAGGATGCATTCGTATTTTTAAAATATCTCCTCGGGAAATTAATATTTTTAACTTCTGTTTCCTGTGTACTGTTCGTAAAGAATGTCTCTTTTTTTCTTAGTTATCAAAATATTTCTAAACTATGTGCTTAAATTATATTTTTATGTGTTAAAATCTTAGCGAAACTGAATACGATTTTAACATTTCATATTAAATTAAGTATATATATTTTAGAAAAGAATTGACAACTAAGAAAAAAAAGAGACATTCTTTAAGAACAATACAAAGAAAACAGAAGTTAAAAATATTAATTTTCCGAGGAGATATATTTAATACGAATGCATTCTACGCCCATAGGAATAACATTAGCGAGGGGAATCGGGAAGTTTACTGACGAGCAGCCTTAAGCTTAAAACTGAGGATTAGATTTGTGTAATTATCTAAGAAAAAATTAATACTTTGAAATATATTCATACTTAGAAGTAAGACAACGGTTAGAGTGTTGATTTTAAACTTAACTGTAACTACAAAAAAAATTGACCAGCCGAGAAGGCGAAATGCAAGTGTTTGCATAAGTTTTTTGTTTTCAATTCTGAGACTTTTAATCACAGTAACATGATTCCTGAAACCCAAAAATTTTTGGATCAATTTATTGTACGGATAATTTTTTTACTCCTCAAGACTTTGTTTATTTAAACTTTTCTTAAACTTTTCGTGTTATTGTACGTTGATAAGTTTCTTCCATCTATAACGACAGAAATTGAAGGATGTGAACGAAATATTAAAAATAAATAAATGATTAAGTATAATATTACGGAAAACAGATTTTTTTAAGATATGATTTGAAATAAGTAAATGAATTTACCTTAAAATTGAAATCATTCCATTTAACATAAATATCAATAATTAATTTATTATCAGATAAAATAATCATTAAATCGAGAAAATTAATGGAATTTTTTAGTGCGTTTTTTTTGTTATTTCAAGAGAAGATAGATAATATAAACCACGGTCTCCGCAATCTGTAGATTTTCAAAATCTACTCAATGTGGAAAATAAAAGAAGGGGACAGTTTTCTTTTTCAAAATCTGTTTTTCGAATAACTCATGACATGTGCTCCTAAAGTGAAAATTTAACATATTTTTTAAATGTTCTCTTACATAGAAATCCAAAGATATATTACTCGAGAACTGCTCGAAATGTTTTCAATGATTAACTCCTATAGCATAAAATCGAATTTATATCACCCCTCCCCACCCCCCCCCCCCCCACACACACACTCCTGCAAAAATCGTTTGCGTTAAATTCTTCGTGCACAGTATTTTTTCTAGTGTTCTATTTGCAAAAATTATTTCAGACTTTTCAAAACAAAAATCTGTCGAATAAGGAAGACAGCTTTTTATTTTCTTCAAAATTTGTTTTTAAAATTGTTGCGACATTTACGCCTTAAGAAAAAGATTTTCATAATTTTAAAAGCGCTCTGATATTCGAATTACCATATATTACTTGAATGCCACAGAAAATCCTTTCAGTGCTTTACACATATAGCGTGAAGTCAAATTTTCAATTTTCTCCACCGCAACAATTGTCTGTACGAAAGAAATCCTTAGTTCGCAGTATGTTTTCTATTTGTCAAAAACATTTCAGATATTTCACTACATTATTGTGGAAAATAGAAGGATGCGGGACAGCTTTTTAATTGAAAATTTGTTCTTCGAATTTTTGAGACATGTGAATCTTGAGAAAAAAAACTTTAATATATTTTTGAAATCTACTATTAAATACGAATCTAACGATATATTACTCGAGTGCACTTAAAATATTTTCAGCGTAAAAACGAATTTTCGATTTTTTCTCCCACAAAAGTTGCTTGCACAACTCCTTAACAGTATTTTTCTTGAACCGCGTTTAAAGTGTTCTGTTTATGAGCATTATTTCAGATATTTCAAGTTATAAATTAGAAAAAAAAGGACGTTTGTGATTTAAGAAAAAAGTTTAGCACAATTTTGAAATCTATTTTGCGATACGAATCTAACAATATATTCTAAAAATCCCTTGTTGGTGTTGTTTATTGCGTCCGATTATCTACGCGAGTGATATAGCCGGTAGGGGAGGGGTGCCCTTCGTGGAGGTCTTTCTATAGGAACCTAATCCGCATTTACAAAAGGTTAGAAGAAAACCACGAAAATCTCCGAACGATTAGGCAGCCGGGCGGATAGGATTTGAACCCGCAGCAACTCTCGTCTGCTAGCTTTGAGAGCAGAGTCTCTCATCCGCAGGTGCGGCAGTTAAAAGATTGAAAGCTGATTTATTTTACGAAGATTCTTTTTACGAATGTGGAAAAATCAGTACGAAACGCGAAAAAAAAATAATAAAATAAATTTTAAAAAAAATTAAAAACCCCATAAAAATCCAATAAAAAAAATATAATAACTAACTAATCTAATCTAATCCATAAATTGGCTATGAGGTACATAACTTCAGACATACAGATAACTTTTTGTGAAATCTTGTTGTTCTGCGCGCAGCCATCTCTTCAGAAAACTCTGGGCGTGGACAGACAAAAATGTCTTAGGACCACAGAAATTGGTCACGCACACACGTCTATCCGTGGGTATTCTGTTTTTTTTTTTTTTTTTTTTTTTCATCCAAGCAACTTGGATGACAATTTAAAAGTGTAGAAAAACCGGAAAATACGAATGTGACCTCTAAAAGAATACTTTTTAAAATAGTAAGACTGTATATAAAGTTTTTAATGAAAGGCACCGATGAGAGCAGAAAAAAAATTCCTCTAAGTGGGTATTTTTGGCTCTTTCTCTGGTTTTAATTTCCATCCGGGCCTCACAGATGGCAATTTCAAACTGAAGAAAAAACGAAAAAATACGAAAACAACTTCCAGATTTTTTTTAATAGTAAATATTCATACTTTTATATTTTTTTCAATGAAAGGTACCGTTGACAGCAGAAAATAATTTCGTATAAGTGGGTATATTTATCTGTTTATTTTATTATTAATGTATTTTATTTGTATTTTCATCCATGTCAAAAAGGATGGCAATTTTAATATAGATAATACTATGGATAATAAAGACAGATGTTTGTGTGTCTGTCTGTCCATACAAAGTTTTCTGAAGTGACTGCGGCGAGCAGAGCTACAAGATTTCAGAGAAAGGTACCTGTATGTCTTAAGTTATGCACCTAAAAGCCAATTTTAGGAAAGGGGGGGGTAAAAATATTATGCAATTTTTAGCGTTTTTCCCCCGTTTCAAGGCAATTTTTTAACATACGTGAAAGGAATCAGGTTTCAATCCTTTACCATAATATATATGTTATATAAAAAAATTATTTCCTTCGCTAATCCTTCACACTTATTTCGCATTAGTCCTTTAAATTAATCTAACTTCTGACATAGTCTGTATTTCCTTAATTCTTAGTAATATTTATTCCTATTTAATGTCCTTTTAAAAGTAATAACCCGTATATTAATAATTATCTTATTCTAAATATTAATCTAAAATTTTAAGTTCATTCGTAACTTTTATCAGCTCCCCAATCTATAAAATTTCGAGAGACGCTTTCTCATTTCGAATGTTTTTAAAAGCCATTTTTTTAAATTATTTTTCCATGCTCTGATTTCGCAAGCTGGGGGTTTTTCCACTTCAAAATTAATGCGCGGCTACGAGAGGAATTCTTTTGCGTTAGAGCTTCTCCCTCGCGCCTCATTCGCTGGGCTGGAGCTCGCCTCTCACTCATTGGTTTGTGCGCACGTGACGTCGTATTTCTGTATCTCTACGCTCTGTGAACAAAACTCGCTTGCATGCTTCTTGAGAGCAGATTTTTGACGTGTTTGGAAGTGTAACCAAATGGGTATCTGGTGTTATTGTCTCGTAGAATTTTTCATACATATCTTTAACATCTATTAAACAATGTAGTGAGCCATCGTGAAGCCTGAGGGCTATAAGTTTATACCTGTGGGAACTGTTACTGCATCGCTCTTATTCATAAATAAGCTATTTGTCTGGAAATTGTCTGGTCTTACTTGAGAAACTGTTCTGGTGTCTTTTCATTGCCTCACCTCTTCGCCATGATTATTGATATCGACTGCAACCTTCTATATATTTAACAAACTGCCATTTTCTCGTGGAATATTACATCTAGTGGTATCTCATCTTCGTAAAAACGCCACATATATATAAAACGCTAAGGTACGTGGTGGCGAAAAAGTGATATTTTTCTCTTTTGCTGATGGCAACGAGTGGTTTGTTTTCACTAATTTGTGAATATTATGAAAAGTATGAAAAATTTTCTGAATCCGAAAATCTAATTTTTGTAAAAATAGGCCCTTAATTTTTCATATTTTTTTGCAAAAAATCTGACCCAGACGTTTGAAAACGGAAATAAACTACAAAGTTAAACAAACAACATAAAAAAAACGCACCATTTTGTTTCTGTTTCAAAAGTTACAGATATTTGTTAATGTTAAAAGTCATTGGTTAAATTTTGAGGGGGGAGGGAGTTCAATTGTAATTTAAATATCAGGTTAATGTAAAAGGTATGTAAATCTGCTCTCCCCCTGTCGGCGGAAAGTGGACCTAAATGATTTTGTGTTCAGGCCTATACGGTGCCGTATAGACAATGGGGACCTCTGCCGGAGATTTGTTTGGAAAGAGGTTTGTTTAGAACAGAATGAGCCCCCTGACCGTGAAATGTGGAACAAAAAGATGTCTTAAACGATCGAGGTTCATTTGGAAAAATCGACCAGGGAAGCGGATGTAGTCTACTAGTAATATATTAATTTTTTTTTCCATTTTTTTAAATTTCCGTGATTTTTTATGCGATTTTTAACTTTTTTTGGCGTTTTGAGGCGATTTTTTAATATGTTAAAAGAATCCGCTTTCAATCTTGTTGCTCTTTATAATAAATTTTGTTCACTCTTATTTTTGAATTTTTCGCCAATTTTTTATGAAATTTTTAACATTGTTTCGCTTTTTACGGAAATTTTATGACATTTAAAAAAAAAAAATCCGGTTTAAATTTTTTAGCCAAATATAGTAAATTTGTTCTCAATGATATTTCAATGTTTGCGATTTTTTTTTAGAATTTTAGAATTTTGCGGCGATTTTTTGACATTTTTTACTGAAACAGGAAATTTTTGATAAATTTTGATAGTGCTATGATTAAATTCAAGTTAAAATAATACCAATTCTGTTCCTATAGCAATGTGAACCAGATGTTGAAATTTTGAATTTAATCTGGGTAGAAATAAAAAACCAGAATACCTCAAGGTTCATTTGATTCGAGATCGCAGCGAGCGTAGCCCTCCCGAGTGTACGTTGCCGTAGACACCGAAGCCTCCCAACCCTAGGTTTATTTAGGAAACAAAGACCAGTAAAACGGGCGAAACCCCGTTGGCATTGTTACAAATGAAACTGATATGCAAAATTAAATATAAATATTCCTCCAAAATCTGAAAGGGAATCCCCAAAAAAATGTTTGCTTTTTTTTGGGGGGGGGAGGGGGGGTGCTCGGAATGCCTTGCTGTGGCCCTGCAAAGTAGTAACACTGCGCGTAAAAGGGTTAAACAGATTTAACTTTTTTTTTCCTACTCAATATCTACTCATTATCGGGATATCTAAAATAGCAGAAATTAATTTTTTGGTACTTTTGTCTAAAAGTTCGGACCTAAAAATTTCAATGAAATCTAGACTCATAAATGTGTCGGCTATGTTTTCTGTAGGTCTTACTTTTTCTGTTAATATTATCGAATTTTAAATTCGAACAAGCGAACTGGAAATCCTTAAAATTGAAAAAATCATCTTCCACATGTATGCGTATGTCCATAGTCATATATTCATGTACACGAATAGTTGTATGTATAGGTGTGTCCACGAATATATGTATGTATACATATGTCCATGGATACATGTATGTATGCATATGTCCACGGATAGATGTATGTATCGGTATGTCCACGGATAGATGTATGTATGGGTATGTCCACGGATAGATGTATGTATCGGTATGTCCACAGATAGATGTATTTATGGGTATGTCCACGGATAGATGTATGTATGGGTATGTCCACGGATAGATGTATGTATGGGTATGTCCACGGATAGATGCATGTATGGATATGTCCACGGTCAGATGCATGTATGGGTATGTCCACGAATAGATGTTTGTATGGGTATGTCCACCGTTAGATGTATGTATGGGTATGTCCCCAGATGGATGCATGTATGGGTATGTCCTCAGATACATTGTAAAAAAAAGCATATTAAAAATAATTAAAATTTCAAAATTTCAAAAACTAATACGTATTGTTAAACATATATTTATTTAAAAAATATAAAAATCTTAGCTAAATACACATTTCGTGTGATGTCCTCAGTGAACCGGATTCTGACCGTGTCCGCACTCACCATGTTACACGAGACTGTGTGTGTGTGTGTGTGTGTGTGTGTGTGTGTGTGTGTGTGTGTGTGCGATGGCTAGCGAAATCTGCCGCACATAGAAGTCGGGAAATTTGATGCGGATAGTCCTGATGTACCTGAGGCCCAAATGTTTAATTTTCTTAGACCTGGAGCCTCTTTAAGCTTTTTGGCTTAAATTGTTAATAACTTGCATCATTTAATTGTTCGTTTTTGGGGCCCTTTCTCTATTTAGCTTTCCCCCCACTTATACGTTTCAGTTAAGACCCTGGGGCCCGGTACGGGGCCTCTTGAAGTTTTTGTGCACTAAATTGTTAATAACTTGCCACCTTTTAATCCGATTTTCTTCGTTTGGAGGCCTTTTCTCCATGTAGTTATTCCTCCATTTCTACAGTCCACTTAAGACTCTGGCGCCCCTTTTAAGTTTTTGTGCCCTAGATAGTTAATAACTTGTCCACTTTTTACCCGTTCTTCTTTGTTTTAAGGCAATTTCTTTATGTAGTTATTTCCGCATTTCTGCATTCCAGTTAAGACCCTGGCCATCCTGGGGCCCGGTGCGGGGCCTGTTTAAGTTTTTGTTCTCTAAATTGTTAATAACTTGTCCCTTTTTATTTGATCTCCTTCGCTTTTTGGGGCCTTTCCCAATTTAGTTATTCCCCCATTTCTACATTCTAGTTAAGACCCTGGCTCCCTTTGGCACGGTTAGGACCTATTTAAGTTTTTGTGTTATAAATTATTAATAACTGGCCTTATTTTTATCCGATCTTTTTTTTGGGGGGGGCCTTTTCTCTATTTAGCTTTCCCCCCATTTCTAGGTTCTAGTTAAGACCCTGGCCCCTGGGTCTGGTACGGGGCCCATTGAAGTTTTTATTTCCTGCCCTTTTAATCCGATTGTCTTAGTTTTAGGGGCCTTTTCTCTATTTAGTTATTACTCCATTTCTATATTCCAATTAAGACCCTGGGTTTCGGTGTAGGGCCTCTTGAACTTTTTGTGCACCATGCATTTTTCACCCCTTTAATTGTGTCACCCTCCCAATGCATAAATTTAAATTTGAGACTTAGACTCCTCTCCCCGGATCACCACCTTCATATTTTTATTGGTGCCTTAGGGCTCTTTTTATATATTTCTTTAAAATATTATTCTAATGATTAATTCATATCTTATTGCTAGATTTCGACTAATTTGAGATCTAAAACGCTAAGTGCTAGGATCTCTTAAGATATTTTCATCTTTGGGCCCATCGGACTTCTTTTGGGACCTCTACTATAGTTTCCTTAAAAGTCGTCCGATTCACTAGCTTTTTATTCTAACAACTTCTTAGGTCATCCAACTACTATATGAACGACAAAAAAAAAAAAAAAAAAAAAAAAAAAAAAAAAAAAAAAATTCTTGGACCTCAGCTACCACTAATTTTGGACCTTTGTCTGCCCCCTACTATAGCTCCCTTAAAAATCGTCCGATTTACTAGCTTTTTTTTTCTAGCAACTTCTTAGGTCCACCAGCTGCTACATGAACGACAAAAAAAAATTCTTGGACCTCATAAAACATGGTAGCTGCAGCTACCACCAATTTTGAATATTAATCTTCTTGGGGCCCTTGGCTCAGCCTCTTTAAAAATGATCCGATTATCTTTCAATTTTCTTAAACACAGCTCTAGGGTCCTCCAGCTACTTTATAAACAACTCAAAATTTCCTTAAAGTACAATATCGGATTAAGGATATAAAATCATACGAACTTGAGGTTTGTTTTAATTTATTATCACGGGCCCGGGAAACGCCGGGCGGGTGAACTAATTAATAATAAACAACAAACTATAGTAAAAATTCAGCTATGAGCTAAAAATAAATTATTTTATACAGGTTTCCGTTTTAGAAGATAGATTTGTATAGCATTCCTTCCACCAAGACGATAAAGTTTTTTCATTTAAAATAGAATTCCGGTATAGACAGGCTCCGTTCTTAGAGGTTTTACTGCATGAATTAACCAACAGGAATGATGATTAATAAATAATTGTAAATATTAAATCAATGTATTCTTTTACATACAGTAAATCCTGTAAAAACGGATCCGCTAGGGATCAGACAATAATTAATTCTGTTATAGAAGGTTTTTGTTTTGAGCATATTTGTATGGTGTTTCTTCCTTTGGAACAATGAAATTTTTCGGTTACAGACAAGTTCCACTTTAAAAGGTTTTTCTATACTATACTATGCCCATTATATGTAACAATGTATCACCCCCCCCCCCCCAAAAAAAAAGGACGCTTTGGATCCACCCCTGCAGTAGACTGAGACAGTGCTTGAGGCTGTAATAATACTATTCTATCATATAGCATGAAACATCCACCACAAATGTTGATATGCATTATGCAATATTTATGATATGCAATATTCTTTTTATCTCTAAACCGATAAAAGAAGCAAAAACACAAATTACAGTTTTTTTTGGACTAATGTCTAATAGATCGAAAGTGACTATGAAAAGTTTACAAATATGTCTCATAATAGCCCTAATTGTCCTTATATAAGAATATGATAAGCGTGGTATTCTGAAATTTTGTTATGATGTATTTTAGCTAGAGTATCCTTGTTCATTCTACAAGTCTTACTACAAAAACATCCGGATTGTTATTTCCGTTAATTATTAAAAAAATATATGTTCCCCTTTAAAACACCACAAAAATACTTAAAAAGCAATGTGTTTGATGGAATGAACCACTCTTTTTCAAATAATTGCAAGCACAATAATTCCAACAGCAATTGTTGAAGCAAGACTGTAAACTTGCTGCTGCAGTTTTTATGTACAATGCCTTTTGGAAATTAAAATTAATTTCTTTAATAGTTTCATTATTTATTTAAGAAGTTATATTTTCAGCTTGCAGAAATGTGTTGAGAAATTGAGATATATTATAGTTCTGATAAAATTGCTTCGAGTTCATGTTTTTATCAGCCAAGTAATATGTGCAGGTCTTCCTTCATTAGGTTCACGCTCAGATTCGTACTTGGAATGGACCTTATGCACGTTATATCACACGCCAGAGCTAGCGGTATCATGATCCGATATTCTAGCTTCTAGCAACTGTACCACCCAGAATGCCAATATGCGCAATCGCAAACACCGCTAGCAGACGACTTTTAGCCTCCACCCAAGTTGCGTGCATAAAGTTTAACCAAAATTTTGTAAATTTAACGAATATTATTGGATACAGAACAAGATTTTGAATTCATATTACAATATAATGTAAAGCTAGGAGAGTCTGCGCACAATTCAAAAGAATAACAATAAAAAATCTAAATAGTAATTTTTTTACTAAACTATCCATGAATAATTTTTACTTCATTTGTTTTTATGCATTTCCATTGCTATTTTGTTGTTATGTTGTAATTTAATATAACAGTTGATATAAAACCAAGAAAGTTATTTTGCGCAATCTGTTCTTATAGGGTTGGTGTGATTGCGCACGTGGGTAGGAGAGATTGTTACTAATAATAACTACAATTAAATTGTTAACAATAATAATTACATTTAAATGACATTGTTGTAAGGTTTTTGAGAAAAAATATTACTGTATTAGGAGTGAATATTTCAACCCAATGATTAATGAATCAGAAAAAGGAAATAATTTTAAAAACGATTAAAAAATTTTAATTAAAGGGAAAAAAAATTAAAGAATCAGAAAAAGCAAGTCCAGATAAGATTACAAAATAACATTAAGTTACTTTACGTTTAACACGTTTAACTTAAAATTAGTCCATTTTCATTTTTCATTTTTTATGCAAATTTACCAATAAGCTGCGTAATCTCTCCTAGCATGGAAACTAATGGAAGCAATGCGCCATCTCTCCTAAGTAGCAGATGCGCAAACTTTCCAATTTCATTAGGATAGATTGCGCGGCCTTTTATATAAACATGACCGCTACTAAAACGAATGTTGATGTTCACATTGTTAGTCTAGATTAGTAGCTTATGAGAAATCGTTTAAGTTTAAAATATTTTGTACTACTGACATGGTATAGAAATTCTGATGAATAGCTATGAAAATTCAAGCGCTTACTTTGGGAAAACAAAACAAAATAGCAATGTTTTATCTTAGACATTCAAAACAATCAACGTGCACTTTCAAGTAGACACTCCACTACTGCTGTTGTACAACTACCTGGAGTGGCTGTGCGCTCACTCCACTCCTTCCTCCAAACCTCTATGTGCGCAATCTCTCCCACCGCGCCATCTCTCCTGGTTTTACATTAAATATCTACTGCCACAATAATGAATTGTTTTGCAGTATTCTTAACAAAAGAACATTAATAATACATACTCCATAGAACGGTATGCTAATAAGGAAAGGGCAACTGACGTCACTGTTGGTTAAATTACTGTTGGTTTGGGAGAAAAACCTGTTCGTTCTTTACGACTCCTACAGTACACATGAGATGGAGCGATTTGATTGGTCTACGTTAAACTGGTCTGTGATATGATTGGCTTACGTCGCCATGCGATTCCTGCAATGAAAGCTGCGACAAAAATGCAGTGGTAGATTGGTTGATGGAACTGTTTGTTTGTAAACATGCCCTTTCCTTATATTCAAAAGTAAATACCGCCAACAGACGAATTTTAGTCTCGAACACAGGACGCGTGCTTAAGATCTGTTGGACGGTCGCAAACTTGCAGCCGTCACAGTAATGGAATACCAGAAACGGTTCCAGAACACTTGCTCTGTGTCGTATTCGGAACTTCACTTCCTATTTTGGAGGTCACTTTTTAATTCAGAATCTGCTTCAAAAGTGAAAATAGCCTAAAAAAACTGCAATCAAAATTAAAAAAGTATAAAAGTACCCGGTTAGATATTGATCACAGATATCCTGGACACACACACACAAATATATATAATAGGGTTAAATGTACCAATAGTCGGCCACATTGAGATAAAATGCCTTACGCATAGCTTATTTTTGGTTCTAAATGAAATATTACAATTTGGTTGCATGCAGCCATCTTTCATAAGTCATAAACCATCACCAAAGAATTGTGGGTATTTTTATTGAATTTGTAATCAGCCATTTATTTTCAAGATAGAGGTCAAATCGCCATTTTCCCTATTTTTTTGTTAACATAAGGCAATTTTTTTAAAAGGCAAGTATTAATTAATTTTTTATTTTTTTCTAAAATTATAAGACTAGAATATTAGCAGGGTAAATAAACTAATGTTTTCGAAAATAAAAAGTAAATTAATTTGTTGCTTTTAATTAATTTTAATGTGGCCGACCATTGGGTATTAATTTTGGTTACATGTCGAATAGTCGGCCACCAGGAGCTGAATACTGTATACTCAATTTATTATACTTTTTTGAGTTTATTGAAGTGAAAACTTCTTTAGGGGCGTTGGGCATTTTTTGAGATGGGAAAAAACCATTGAATTCGCGACATTGTTACTGTAACCGACACTGTTACCGTCACTGTTACCGACACCTCTGAAAATTTGAAATGATTGAAGTAAAAACTTCTTTAGGCGCGTTGGGCATTTTTTGAGATGAGAAAAAAACATTGAACTCGCGACACTGTTATTGTAACCGACACTGTTACCGTCACTGTTACCTACACCTCCGTATATTTATATATAGAGGTGTATAGCGCATGCGGTATAGCGCCGCATGCTTGTCTGTGCGCTATTGCACCGCGGTATAGTAAGCACAGAAAAAATGTAAGCGGTATAGTAAGCGGTATAGTAAACGCAGAAAAATGTAAGCGGTATAGTAACACAGAAAAAATGTAAGCGGTATAGTAAGCGGTTTAGTAAACGCAGAAAAATGTACGTGGTATAGTAAGTGGTATAGTAAGTGGTATAGTAAACGCAGAAAAATGTAAACTGTATAGTAAGCGCAGAAAAATGTAAGCGGTATAGTAAGCAGTACAGTAATGCAGAAAAATGTCTTGAGATGAATTTTGAGATGAATGTCTTGAGCAGAAAATTTTTTGACATGAGAAAAAAACCATTGAACTCGCGACACTGTTACTGTAACCGACACTGTTACCGACACTGTTACCGTCACTGTTACCGACACCTCTGTATATTTATATACTGAGGTGTATAGCGCATGCGGTAGCGCCGCATGCTTGTCTGTGCGCTATTGCACCACGGTATAGTAAGCGGTATAGTAAGCACAGAAAAATGTAAGCGGCATAGTAAGCGCAGAAGAATGTAAGCGGTATAGTAAGCGGTATAGTGAGCTGTATAGTAAGCGGTATAGTAAACGCAGAAAAATGTAAGTGGTAGAGTAAGCGGTATAGTAAACGCAGAAAAATGTAAGCGGTATAGTAAGCGCAGAAAAATGCAAGCGGTATAGTAAGCGCAGAAAAATGTAAGCGGTATAGTATCGCAGAAAAATGTAAGCGGTATAGTAAGCTGTATAGTAAGCGGTATAGAAGCGGTATAGGAAGCGGGGAAAAATGAAAGTGGTATAGTAAGTGGTATAGTAACACAGAAAAAATGTAAGCGGTATAGTAAACGCAGAAAAATGTAAACGGTATAGTAAGCGCAGAAAAATGTAAGCGGTATAGTAAGCACAGAAAAATGTAAGCGATATAGTATGCGGTATAGTAAGCGGTATAGTAATTCAGAAAAATGTAAGCGGTATAGTTAGCTCTATAGTAAGCGGTATAGAAGCGGTATAGTAAGCGGAGAAAAATGAAAGTGGTATAGTAAGTGGTATAGTAACACAGAAAAAATGTAAGCGGTATAGTAAACGCAGAAAAATGTAAGCGGTATAGTAAGCGATATAGTTAGCGTATAGTAAGCGCAGAAAAAAGTAAGCGGTATAGTAAGTGGTATAGTAAGCGCAGAAAAATGTAAGCGGTATAGTACGCGGTATAGTAATCGGTATAGTAATGCAGAAATATGTAAGCGGTATAGTAATGCAGAAATATGTAAGCGGTATAGTAATGCAGAAAAATGTAAGCAGTATAGTAAGCGCAGAAAAATGTAAACGGTATAGTAAGCGATATAACAAACGCAGAAAAATGTAAGCGGTATAGTAAGCGCAGAAAAATGTAAGCGGTGTAGTAACGCAGAAAATGTAAGCGGTATAGTAAACGCAGAAAAATGTAAGTGGTATAGTAAGTGGTATAGTAAACGCAGAAATATGTAAGTGGTATAGAAAGCGTTATAGTAACGCAAAAAATGTAAGCGGTGTAGTAATCTGTATAGTAAGCGGTATAGAAGCGGTATAGTAAATTAATATTGTAAATAGTATTAATATTGTAAAAAGAAAAGCTTGATTTTTATAGAAAATAAATTCTGAAACTACTGAACTGATTTTAAAAATTTTTCCACTAAACGAAAGCTTATAAACGGAGTTTCCAAATAGACTGCATTGTATCTGTTTCCTTGGAAGAATGTGGATTAAAATGCGTTGCAATGACGATTTTCGCATTATTTCAAGTCTCACATTCACCTAATGCGGTACAAAAATGACGTTTATTCAAATTGTGACTTAATTCGGTAATATTTAAATTATTTGAAAAAGTATAATTTCTCCTAATGTTAATTGGTACACAAATACCACTTTCCATATTTCAATCATGTGTGCAAAGCCGTTGGTTTTGATAAAAGAAAAACTTGTTACCTGATTGTGTTATCCAATAGTTAGCCGCTCTATTGATAAGAGGCTAAGTACTCGGAATTAGAATCCTTCTCGCAAAGGGTGATCATCACTTATATTTTCCTTATACTGCTAATGCTATATTTTTAACATCAGAATTGCGCATTTACTATTGAACCGATTTATTTAAAAAATTTTTTGGTGATAAATATGACTTATTTCTTTGAAACGACGCAAATTTCATATGTGAGATGTAATTACCCTTTTTTTAATTTAAATTAAAAAAATTTTAATTTGTTTCCAATAGATTTCACCAGAGGGCACTACGGGTACTGCAGATTTTCGGCATAGGTTACAAAACGATTGTTTCAGGCAGTTTTTATATATTTTCTTGTTAATTGTTGTCATTATCTTGTTATAAATTTAATAAGGGGTATTTTTTACACGATATTATATAAAAAATATCGTTCAACAAGCATTTTTGCCTTTGCTGCAGTAATTTCATTCCCAGCTGCCATGTCAGAAAGACAAATTTTTCCAAATTTTCAGCAACCCTAAAACACTTCCGTTGAGATTTCCGATATCACCTTTTTCTCTACGCTTGCCTTTGAAAGGGAAGAGAACGGGAGGAGGGGGGGGGGTTACATTTGTGGTCATTTGCTTTTCTCTCTGTAAAAGGAAATTTGTCTGCTTTGTAGAAAGCATTTATTGAATCTGGGAAAGGGAACTGTTGGTTGACCCCTGACCTCCTGACCCACTCTCTATGTTCCGAAGGTTTCAAATTTTCAGTATCACTAGGTTTGCGAAGGGATATCTTCAAAATGGGTAACTTTCTGTTAGCGAAAGTTTTACTTTCTAAAAATAAAGTGAAGCAGGCGATTTTTGTTTCTTTGATTTTTCCCTTCAAATACATTCGTTGTATAACTTTTCCCTTTAAAAAAATAGTTTTCATTCCTTGTTACCTTTAGTTGACATTGCATTAGATGTACACAATTTTTAATTGAAAGAAATTAATGTACATTTTTGTGTGAAAGAGAATTTAACGTCTAAACAATGTAAATTGCGCCCAATGTAAATTCGACACACACAAGTAAGCCGAATACGGAATATTCGGTCGGCTGAATACTCCAACGTTCCAGGGTTAAAATATTAAAAGGTTAAATATTAAAATCGCTTTATCTCATATTTAATACAAATGCTGCCTCAATTTTAATTTTTTCTCTAACTTTTAACTTTATTCCTATTTTTATGAACATTACTTTCTCACAAGTAAACTTCACACTAAAAAGAGAAGGGAAAAAAATCTGTTTCGAATTATTAAATAAGATTATAATTTTAATACTTGTAAATAACGCTCTTAACTTTGGCTTTCTATGTGAATTAAAATAAATTAATACAAATTTCGTTTCTACCACTTTTCGTAATATCATATTTCAGATAAAGCAGTGTAAGTCCGATAAAAAATATCGTAACAATATCTTTACTATAATTAAAGTTGGGAAAAAAATTCAAGTTCGGCTTGAAGTGAAATACTCTGTATTTGAATAAATGGATTAGAACCTGGTTTCCTATACAAAAACTGTCTGAATGAAACTGTAAAGTAAAACCTATATTATAAATTCTTTGTAGATTTTTCAATTGCGTAAAATGTGTAAACTGTATCACGTCTTATTTATTTATAATCGGCTGCACTCTTGAATCCTCGAACACTTTTTTTTTTTTAATTTCTGAAGGAAACGGATATGTATTTCGAAGGAAACTGTAAAGTATAACCTACATTATGAATTCTTTGTATAGTATAGATTATTCAATTGCGTGAAATGTGTAAAATGTATTATGTCTTATTTATTTATAAGCAGCTCTATTATTGTTATTATTATTATTTTGCTGTAAGGGTTGATCCTATAAAAAACTTGCCAGTATAAAAGTTGTAGATAATATTAAGAGGATTAATAATACATTTAAGCGGATTTGATATCTTGTGAATTGACAAAGTTATGAATTTTTTTCTTCTGAAACCCCTCTTTTTCCCCTCCTCGGGGCCATTTTTAATGATATCAAAAATCTGTCATACATAAATTTTTGGCCGTTTTCCTAGAAGTAATAATAACTTTAAACGGATTCGATACGTATCATAATTAAGATTTATGGGGATTTTCTGTTTTCACAAAAAGGCCTCCCCCCCACACCCCCCCTGGTTCGATTTTGCCCATTAACAAACTTGACAGAGATTTTATGCCCCTTGATTCTATGTATCAGTTTGGAAGACATTTATGTAGAATTTTTCAAGTTATCGTGTCCATAAAAAAGTTGCATAGATAGATTGATAGATAGATAGGTAGATAGATAAAGTTTTGAACTGGGGGTGGTTTTGGGTTCTGGGAGTCATGATCGGTGTAGATCTGCAAAAATTTTCCAGAAATTCCAGCAGAATGGAGAATGTAATAGGTAGTATTTCTTACGAAATCTTAAAAAAAAATGATCAAACACTAAACACGTTGTCCGATAAAAATGAGTACAGTTCTTACGACAGTTGATATATCATATGCGCCAAATGGGAGCTCAATCAAAAGCAAGGTTTAGACGCTATTGTGTTCACTCACATATATACAAATACATATATAGGCATCATCATAAAAGTACCATAAAAAGACACACATGGTCTGAAAACGAAAAAATACCAACATTCACGTATACATTACGGAATAATTGTAAAAAATATCAAACCTTCAACATTTAAAGACATCCTCAAAATGTAAAGATATATAAATATTTCCATAGTAAGGTTTTTATAATGATTACAACCATTTTCCCAGCACTAGATGTGATCGAAAAGTAAAAATGTAAATGAAAAACTAAGAATCACTGGCCACATCAGTTATGTCCTTAGTAACATTAAGATTTCTTTATAAAAAAATTAATTTGGCAGATTTAAATATGATATAATATACACATGAATTGATGCCACACAATCCTAAAATGTACGTGTACCAAAGAAAATATAAATTCTACAGATAAGGTAATTATAAATTTACCAGTACACCCGTGCGATGATTTCGCACTGCAGTCTAATATTTTTTAGATGCAAGTTTAAATTTCTAAAGAAAAATTAAGGATGAAAATATCTGCAAACAACATTAGTCAAGCCAGAATATCATGTCATTCATCCCATCAAAATTGAAGTAAAAACTAATCAAAGATATCAAGAGGCACGCACGAGAAAAAAAAATAACAATCGTAATTTAACTTCATTGGAAGATGACGTCATCCACTTCGGGAAAAACACGGGACAAAAAAAATAAATTGAGCACATATAAAATAGAATTTAATATAATATAACATAACATACATTTTAGACTACATACGTAAAATACCACTGCTTCGATCGATCGATGGTGTCTTTTTCTCCAAACATTTGAATTTGAATTTTGCTTTTTAATCATAAATATAAAATAAACCCGTGCGTCCCGCTTTATCTTTTATTGTGCTATTTATTTATTTATCTTTAATTATTGTTAAGCACAATATAATGTAGTATATATATTTTTTTATGGCAACAATAATTTGAGAAAAAAAAATCATTTCATTGAAAAAAAAAAAAATGCTGATATAATTTTTAATTAACTGTAATTTTTAATCAAAAAACGTGTTTTAAAGAAATGTGAGTATACTATCTCAGAAGCCTGTTCAAAAACCTTTCGAATGATAGCTCATTCATTTTTGTGCATTTTGTAAATGCATAGAAAAAGGGATGTTGGCAACAGAAATAATACATATGATTAACTCATTGTAAAATTTTAAAGCATATGTAAGTACAAGGAAGTCAGAAATGATAACTCATTGTATGATAAATCTAAAACTTCTAATATGAAAAATTACATAAATTTTTATTCTTAAAATGAAAGCCTATATAAAATATTAAAATACATACAATTAGGTATAATTGCAACTCAAGTAATTTATATATGAAAAATCCCTGACTGCTCGGCCTACAGGCACTGGTAGATTTCGAAGACGCAGATCGTGGGGCGCCTGTATGTTGGGAATTGCAGAAGAAATTACCTTTTTGCCATGATGCGACAGTTGGAACCGCCTACTTCAAAACCTAACTTGTTTGCAGGCGGAGCCAACAGGGATTTTTTTTCTGCTATAAGAGTTGGTCCTATAAAAAACTTGTCAATATAAAAGTTTTAGATAATATTAAGAGGATTTATAATAAATTTAAGCGGATTTGAAATCTTGGGAATTGACGAAGTTATGATTTTTTTTCTTCTAAAACACCCCTTTTTCCCGCCCTCGGGGCCATTTTTAATTATATCAAAAATCTGTCATACATACATTTTCGGCCCTTCTCCTAAAAGTAATAATAACTTCAAACGGATTCGATACGTATCATAATTAAGATATAATGGGGTTTTTTCTGTTTTAAAAAAAAGCCCCCACCCCCTAGTTCGATTTTGCCCATTAACGAACTTGACCGAGATTTTATGCCCCTTGATTTTATGTATCAGTTTCGAAAAGATGCGGGAGTTGGAACCGTCTACTTCGAAAAATAACGTGTTTGCAGGCGGAGCCGGCAGGGATTTTTTTTTTTTTTTTTTTTTTTTTTTTTTGCTATAAGGGTTGGTCCTATAAAAAACTTGTCAATATAAAAGTTTTAGATAATATTAAGAGGGTTACTAATACATTTAAGCGGATTTGATATCTTGTGAATTGACGCAGTTATGATTTTTTTTCTTCTAAAACCCCCCTTTTTCCCGCCCTCGGGGCCATTTTTAATTATATCAAAAATCTGTCATACATACATTTTCGGCCCTTCTCCTAGAAGTAATAATAACTTTAAACGGATTCGATACGTATCATAATTAAGACATTATGGGATTTTTTCTGTTTTCACAAAAAGCCCTCCCCCCCCCCTCCCCCTTGGTTCGATTTTGCCCATTAACGAACTTGACCGAGATTTTATGCCCCTTGATTTTATGTATCAATTTGGAAGAGATTTGTGTAGAATTATTGCAGTTATCGTGTCCATAAAAAAGTGACATAGATAGATAGATAGATAGATAGATAGATAAAGTTTTGAACTGGGGGTGGTTTTGGGTTCTGGGAGTCATGATCGGCGTAGATCTGCAAAAAATTTTCAAAAATTCCAACTTAGGTGAGAATGTAATAGGTAGTATTTCTTACGAAATCTACCTAAAAAATAAATCGGTCTCTTATCACAGTTATTTTGTAATTTATTTTTAGTTTATATAATTCCTGTAATAAATCAAACTGTGTTTTAAATTTTTTATTACTTTAAGGGGATTTTGATGTTAAAAAATAGTAGAAGGAAAACAGCGTAAAAGTTGGCAGCTATGCAAACATCGTAGAATAGCTTTCACGTGTATCAAATGGTACTGTTAGTAAATGTATTGTTGCTAGCGATTTTCTGATTCATTTTTAAGCATAAAAGCATAATACTACTTGCAAGCATGATTATTGAAATGATTGAACAGTTCTTTATTTTCAAATAAAGGAATTACATCTTGAGCTATAGGCTATTATTGTCTAAGGACGGCAATTTGTTCCTTTCCTGCGCTGTCACGTCCTAAAATTCAGTTTAAAATGACAATTTTGACAGCATTATTTGAAAATCTTTTGCCTTTACAGGAAAATGAAAAAAATATATATTACATAGTTTCTTAATAAGTTTGTGAATAACAAGTAATATAATAAAAAAAAAAAAAGTCAATTCCTACTTTTTAATCATAAATATATAAAATAAACCCGTGCAGCATTAATGTCCCACGTTATCTTTATTGAACATTATTTTATAATCATCGTTGCGGTATTTTATTTCTGTGGCATCACTCATTTGAGATAAATCTTTCATTTCATTTATGAAAACAATGGGAGGAATTTTTTTCTCCCATTTAAAACTAAAATTAATTAATTTAATTTAATGAATAAATTAATATTTGAAAAAACTGTATTAACATAAAGTGTCATCCACTACAAGTTTAAAAAAAATTATTTGAACTTGAGTGGATGAATAGAAAATATTTTATTAACGATTGAAAATTTGAACAAGATATATATAGAGAGAGTGTGAGCTAATAGTAGGAATTTAAAAAAATCAATTAAAAAATGTGTCAGAAAGTGCACAGTTTGGACTTCAGAACAGCCTTAAGTAAATAAAACGTATATGCAAAAAAATTAAGTCAGAAAATAAAACAAATGCATTATGTAATAATATTTAATAAAATATATTTACTGATAATCATCATATATTTAAAATTCTAAATATTTTTTGTGTTTAATTAAATTTATATTTACAAAGCTCCGCTTAATCTTGATTACTTTTTTTTTCAATTTCGGTTCGGATTACTGGGTTTCTATTGATATGGGTAAGCAGAAATATTGATGTACAATGCTCCCCCCCACCCCCCCCCAAAAAAAAAAAAACAAAAAAAAAAAAAAAAAAAAAAAAACATTGAACCATTAATTTGGATAGCTAAATACATTAGCAATTTAACTCCAAATTTGAGGAAATATAATTAAAACATATCAATATTTCGGAAATTCTGAATCTAGATCCTTTAACTTAAAAACGTTATTGTTATTTAGCGCAGCTATTTTTCTCCTGTTACATTACAAAATCCCTTTTTAATTATAGCTAAACCCTGTGTTTCTCTCAATAACATGAGATTACAATTGACCAGTCGATATCTATTAAATTAAAAAACTGGCTTAAACCGCGTTGAGATTTGCATGGGCTGAAATATTCACAACTGGGCCCGGCCCGAATTAAGCCATCTTGTTCCGGAGTCCCCAGAAAGTAAAGTCCAAAACCAAAACCCATCCTCTATACAGATCTATAACCAAAAGCTAATCTCTAATCTTCTAACTTACATTTACTTGGCACAGAGCCTCTGTGTTTACTACTCAGAATCGGTTTCAAACGGGAAGTGACGTTTCTAGAAAATAGGGCTACCAAGAACAGAAGTTATTCGCCTATGCGAAAGTCAGCGCCATCTATTGAGTAAAGGTGATTTTCATAATATCTGACGCTCCTTTTTAAACTTAAATCTATACTAATAAAAGAAAGTTTCGCTCTGTGTGTGTGTGTGTGTCTGTTGGCGATGGCTAGCAAAATCTAGCCCACCTAGAAGTCTGGAAAATTTGGTGTGGATAGTCCAAGGTCTGGCCATGTGCACCTGAGCCTCAGAATTTTAATATTTTGATAATTAGCCTAGATATTAATTAGATTCTCATTAACAATCGCTTCTAAAATGTCATCTTTTAAAACAAAATGGCGAAAGAAACGAACTGGCGCGTTGGATTTGCGAGCGGAAATGAACAAATTCGAAATTATTTTACTAATTAGCGAATTTTAAGAAAACTAATTGAGATATCAATTTGAAAACTTCTGAGCATATGTAAAAAAATATTCCGCATCTGACCATGTGATTTTTGAAAAATTCGGTCGGTAATTTTTTTTTAATTTATGCAAAAATCTGCCGGCGCCATTGAAAAAGATCCGAGAAATATTTCAGACAGGGATATGCTTTCATTAAAAACTGAACTACAAAGAGATCTGTTTCTCGGGCCGATCCCTCTCATTTAGTTTGCGAAAATGAAAGGAAATAATAGCCAAATTTTACTAATGAACAAAAATTTAGGTAACTAATTAAGATATAGATTTGAAATTGAGGTTGGGAAGGGGGTGTCATCTGCCAGCTATTTTAGTGTAGCGTCTTCGTTATGTTGTAATTATCAGAAAAATGTAATTCTTTTTTTAATGATCGCGTTAATGTAGGTGACGGTGGTTCTCTTGAACAAATTATTCATTATATTTACGGGTATGGGAAAGAGGGGGTTAACGCCTTTCTCTGAGATTGTAATTATCTCGGGCCCGGACAACGCCGGGCAGGTTAGCTAGTAATAAAATAAAATAAAATAATGAAGTTTTCTACATGTGTCACTGTTAATTGAAATGCCACATTAAGATTTACATTACACAGCAAATTAATTTGGTTGAAATGTAAAGAGGTATTGTGTTATTAATTTCTCGTAGTTTAACACTCATAAAGTAATCATTTATGAGATAATATCAAAAATTTAAAGGAAAATGTTTATGATTGATGATTTTGATTGACATTACTTTGAAAAATAACACTAATGAGAAATAATTTGAGATTCCCAGAAGAATTTCCAAAAGTATGCATTTATACATGGCACTGTTAAAAAAGTTTTCCTGTTTTTTACAACCATCTGGGAAGACCGAGCTATGCTCGTTAAATTTATTTTTGTTTTCAATACGATATAACAATAAATTCTCCGTACAACATATAACAATCAGTTCTATGTACCCTGATTGGTTAAATTCTGTTTTTGAGAACGTTCTATGGACCCTGATTGGTTGAATAATTTATCCTCGCTGTTAGTGGGAATTTCTAGAAAATTCCTTCAGATTCTGAAAACCAATCTGTTCGCCAAATGTCGCCATAATTTTGCGAAAATTCGAAATTTGACACATTCTTACATTTGACGGTAAGCATGTGCTTTGGCATTAGTAATCTTGGTAGTCGATTTTATGCTAAATCTCGCCAATGTCACAAAACTTTCACCAAACTTAGCGAAGTTGGCGAAACATTGCCAAAATTGCAACTTCGTTAACTGTCAACTGTTCAACAACTATCTCAACCTTCATTCACAATGAAATGCATTCACCAGTAGTGACCCCGAAATGACCCACTAATCGAATTTTATCAAACCTGTGACCCAGCCCATTGGTCTTTTCGTACCCCAAAACGTTAGGATACAAAATTTGGTCAAAATCGTTAGAGCCGTCTCTTTGATAAAATTATCTTGACACGTAGTGAATCCAAAATGACCCACTAATCAAATTTTCTCAAACCTGTGACCCAGCCCAATGGTCTTTTCGTACCCCAAAACGGTAGATACAAAATTTAGTCAAAATCGTTAGAGCCGTTTTTAAGATAAAATTAACAGGACCCATAGTGACCCCCAAATGACCCTGTTAATCAAATTTTCTCAAACATGTGATCCAGCCAAATAGTCTTCTCGTGTCCGAAAATGGTAGCATACAAAATTTAGTCAAAATCGCTTAAACCGTTTTTAAATACAATTTGTTTGACCCATAGTGACCCCCAAATGACCCACTAATCAAATTTTCTCGAACATGTGACCCAGCCAAATGGTCTTCTTGTATCCCAAAAAGATAGGACACAAAACTTAGTCAAAATCGTTAAAGACATTTATTAAATAAGATAAAATTACCTTGGACCTTAACATGTGACCCAGCCCAATAGTCTTTTCGTACACCATATCGGTAGGATACAAAATTTAGTCAAAATCATTTTAGTCGTTTTTTGATAAAATTTGTTTGACCCACTAATCAAATTTTCTCAAACATGTGACCCAGCCCAAGGGTATTTTCGTACCACAAAATGGTAGGATACAAAATTTAGTCAAAATCGTTAAAGCCGTTTTTTAGATAAAATTTATTTGACCCATAGTGACCCCCATATGACCCAATAATGAAATTTTCTCGAACATGCGACCCAGTCCAATGGTCTTCTTGTATCCCAAAAATGTAGGATACATAACTTAGTCAAAATCGTTAAAGCCATTTAGCAGATAAAATAAAATTAGCTTTACCCGCAGTGACCCTAAATAACCCATTAATTGAATTTTCTCGAACATGTGAGATAGCTCAATCATCTTCTTATAACCGATAATGGTAGAATGCAAAATTTAGTCAAATTTGTTAGAGTCATTTTCCAGGTACAAAAA
The DNA here is from genome assembly GCA_963931845.1 of Maratus michaelseni. NCBI lineage: Eukaryota > Metazoa > Arthropoda > Arachnida > Araneae > Salticidae > Maratus > Maratus michaelseni. The sequence goes on from OZ007599.1 coordinate 132,312,815, forward strand.
AAACAAAAAAAATGGCACTCCGGGAGTGCCGACAGAAGTGAACACTTGAACAATTACGTGTGTATTTTTTGAATCGTCAGGAAATGTTTTATTGTGCAGGAAATACTTTTAAATGAAGTGTTTTTTTAATCATTATTATAAACTACTACTACAAAAATTATTACAATTTTCATTTAATGAGCAATTGCACATGAAAAATAATGCATATTATTTTACATACAAAAATTTCGGGAACTAGACTTCAGTCGCTCTATACCGCTTATTATACCACTTACATTTTTCTGCGTTAGTATACCGCTTACTATACTGCTTACATTTTTCTGCGTTACTATACCGCTTACATTTTTCTGCGTTACTACACCGCTTACATTTTTCTGCGTTTACTATACCCGTTACTATACCGCTTACATTTTCTGCGTTACTATACCGCTTATTATATCGCTTCCATTTTCTGCGTTACTACACCGCTTACTATATCGCTTATTATATCGCTTACATTTTTCTGCGCTTACTATACCGCTTACATTTTTCTGCGTTTACTATATCGGTTACTATACCGTTTACATTTTTCTGCGTTATTATACCGCTTACATTTTTCTGCGCTTAATATACCGCTTACATTTTTCTGCGTTACTATACCGCTTACCATACCGCGTACTATACCGCTTACATTTTTCTGCGCTTACTATACCACTTACTATACCGCTTACATTTTTCTGTGCTTACTATACCGCTTACTATATCGCTTACTATACCGCTTACTATATCGCTTACTATACCGCTTACTATATCGCTTACTACACCGCTTACATTTTTCTGCGTTTACTATACCGCTTACTATACCACTTACATTTTTCTGCGTTTACTATACCGCTTACATTTTTTCTGTGTTACTATACCGCTTACTATACCGCTTACATTTTTCTGCGCTTACTATACCGCTTACATTTTTCTGCGTTTACTATACCGCTTACATTTTTCTGCATTTACTATACCGCTTACATTTTTTCTGTGTTGCTATACCGCTTACATTTTCTGCGCTTACTATACCGCTTCTATACCGCTTACTATACAGCTTACTGCTTACTATACCGCTTACATTTTTCTACGTTACTATACCGCTTACTATACCACTTACATTTTTCTGTGCTTACTATACCGCTTACATTTTTCTGCGCTTACTATACCGCTTACATTTTACTGCGTTTACTATACCGCTTACTATACAGCTTACTATACCGCTTACTATACCGCTTACTATACCGCTTACATTTTTCTGCGCTTACTATACAGGTTACATTTTTCTGGTCTTACTATACCGCTTACTATACCGTGGTGCAATAGCGCACAGATAAGCATGCGGTGTTATACCGCATGCGCTATACACCTCTGTATATAAATATACATAGGTGTCGGTAACAGTGACGGTAATAGTGTCGGTTACAGTAACAGTGTCGCGAGTTCAATGGTTTTTTCCCATCTCAAAAAATGCCCAAAGCGCCTAAAGAAGTTTTTACTTCAATCATTTCAAATATACAGAGGTGTCGGTAACAGTAAGAGTGTCGCGAGTTCAATGGTTTTGTCCCATCTCAAAAAATGCCCAACGCGCCTAAAGAAGTTTTCACTTTAAAAAAAATTTCTCAAGTGGCCGACTATTGGTGCAGTGATGGCCGAACATTAGATTTAAAGTGGCCGACTATTGGAGAACTTGCCTTTTTTGCACTTAACCTTGTCTAAAAAAAACTATTACCGTGTTTTTTTAAAATAATTTCTGAAACATAATAAGAAACGTATGTTTTAACATATATCACTGTTAAAAATGTTGTGTCGTTTTTTAAAATTTCTACGTTAAGATTTATATATAGCAGTTAAGTGGCCGACTATTGGAACATTTACCCTATATTTTTGTCAGAAAAGTATGGTCATCTTGCATATTGAACCATTTAGTTTGTTTATATTAGGACTACATTTTTAATTTGTAATTTGACACGGCTCTTTGGTATAGTCATTTCAATGTATATGGTCATTTTCTTATGTTTCAATGGTTAAAGTTTTATATATATATATATATTAAAAAATATTAAAATGCAAACGAGAATATTGAAAAGAACGAAGCCATTGGTTGAACATTAGCTTGCGAGTGTCTTCACGAAACTAATATAGCCTCTTATAATATTTAATGTTATAATGTTTTGAGAGACAACAATCTAATTTTAGAACAAATATGAATTAGAAAAAAACAATTTTAAAATCATCAGAACATTATATTATTTATATACATTACAACAAACACATAACATGCGGAGGTAGAAACATCTTCTCGTGCTACATACAAGAAAGTTAGACTACCTACAAAAAAGTTCGGAAGTTATGAGAAACTGTGAATTATACTGTTCTCTCTATTAATAGTTTGATGTGTCTAAATACCGCCCCCCCCCCTTCATGCGCATAGCGCAAATTTTCATATTTAATGACGTACACCACTGTGATTTTAACAGACTGAATTAAGAGCCTACACAGTCACGCGAAGAAACTCGAACGCTAATGTTAAACCTATGGGAGAAATATTTACAGATTTCTCGCTTGTATTTAAATATTTGTAAATATATATATATATATATATTTGCATAGGATACTTGAGGTTGATATCCAATGTTGTACGTTTTTATTTTTTCGATTTTGGTAAGTTTTTTTAATATGCGGACCTCTTACTTTTGGAACCAGTTAGAACCGGTTTTGAAAGTGAAATTATCTTCATATAAAAAAACTAACCAAAATCGAAAAAGTACAAACATACATACACATATTTTATACAGCATTAGATATTGATCTCAGGTATCTTATAAAAAAAAAACATTTAAAAATATTAAAATACAAGCGAGAAATCTGTAGAGATTTCCCCCAGAGATTTAACATTAGCGTTCGAGTTTCTTCACGTGACGAGGGGTGTACGTCATTAAATATGAAAATTTGAGCTATGTGCATGAGGAGGGGTGGTATTTAGACACATCAAACTATTAATAGGCAGAACAGTATAATTCCCAGTTTCTTATAACTTCCTGTAGGTATAGCACCAGAAGATATTGCTACATCCGCATGTTATATGTTTGTAGCAATGTATATAACTAATATAAAGTTACGATGATTTTTTTTTTTTTTCTAATTCATATTTGTTCCTAAAAATAAAATGTTTGTCTATCAAAACATTATTAGGAGTACAAAAGATAATAAGCATTTTGAAGAAATAAAAACGAAAATGCCACCAGTTTAATCTTTTGGGTGATAATAGAAAATAATTTGAATTTGTTTTCATGATTAGTAAATATTTTTTCTTATTTCAAAATTTTTGCAGTTACATAATAATAAAAATAATTATTTCTGTCTTTTTAGGTGTCTAACTAGTTTTCTGAAAATGCAGTCGGAATTTGAAGTTTTCAGCTTCCGTCTTCAGTACAAAGTTTACAATATCTTACTTATTGACATGATGCAATGCAAGAAGAGCAAATGTAAAATGAGTGAAATATAAGAAGAGACAATACCTTAATAGCAAACTTTTTGGCATTTATTTACATGATGCAATGCAAGAAGAGCAAAACTAAAAAGAGTGAAATATAAGAAGAGAAAATACCTTAATAACAAAATTTTTGGCATTTATTGACACGATGCAATGCAAGAAGAGCAAACGGAAAAAGAGTGAAATATAAGAAGATAAAATACTTTAATAGCAAAATTTTTGAAATTTATTGACATGATGCAATGAAAGAGCAAATGTAAAATGAGTGAAATATAAGAAGAGACAATACCTTAATAAACTTTTTGGCATTTATTGACATGATGCAATGCAAGAAGAGCAAAAGTAAAAAGAGTGAAATATAAAAAGAGAAAATACCTTAATACCAAAATTTTTGGCATTTATTGACATGATGCAATGCAAGAAGAGCAAATGTAAAAAGAGTGAAATATAAGAAGCGAAAATACCTTAATAGCAAAATTTCTGGCATTTAAGTAAACCATTAGTTATTATGTATCATCTCAGCTAATGATACACTTATATATATTTGTTTTATTCTTCAACCCATTTGAAACTTTTAATCCCATGCATGATTCTGTGCTACAGTCGCGCGCGGGTCGGGTTATACCCGACCCGAACCCACACACTTCAACCAAAAAACGTAAATAACTTAAACCAGATCCCGAAACGAACAAGAAACGGGAGAAAATAAATCCATATTTTAATAAAATTTTGGAAGAATAGTCTATAATTATATCTCTAATATCAATTTTATCTTTCACGTTCAAAAATGAACATATATATATACTCATGAAATGATGGTTAAAATATGTAGTTCTTTTATAATTGAAAAAATATTGTAGACTTTTTTTTGAAAAAATCGGATTAATCCAAACACGACCCGCAAGAATCCAATCTCAATCCGAAGCAATTAAAGTCGACCCGATCCGCAACGACAGAAATTAGCGTTAACCCGATCCGACCGGAACTGCGACTTCGGTCGGGTTCGGTTAAAATCGGGTTACTTGACCCGATACAGGACTACTGTGTGCTAGTGAATCCTTAATGCTGCCATGCACGATAATCTCATATGAGGTTGTATTGAAAAATAAACCTCAGATTACATAATTTATTTAACTGTACATAATTAATTTTACTCCTATTGTCACATATAAACTCCATATGAAATTTAATAATGCTTGTTAAATACAGCAGTAGATAATACAAACATTTCCTTTTCAAACATTCAGTTGGAAAATCCGCGTTTGACATTTTTTTTCTTTTCTTCGCGAGAGAAATTTTCCTCAAAGAATTTTTGGTTTGAAATAGGAACCTGGCTAAAATTGTTTTTTTACTTTCTAATTTGCACTAATGTATCCAAAGTTTAATTTGCCATAAAATTTATTTAATAACAATAAATAATATTTTTTATTGGATGTAAGTCTCATATGAAGTTCGTTTTTTAGCATTCTAATAAATGTAATATTTTTTTAATTCAACATTATTTGATTTTAAATCTATTTTAACACTAGAATGACGGACGGGGCCAATTTGGCCCCTATTGATGATTGCGAATATGTATTTGAAGTATATATTTCGATATTTCATGACTTTTGCTTATATGGCTTCCAGTCCATATATCTGAAATAAGCTTTTCCAAACTTACATAGAATCCCGTATTTCTAACAGTATACCTAAAAAGACGGGAAGGGCCAAACTGGCCCTCACTAATCACTCCCTGCATTCGCGTCGCACCGTTTCATTCTTAGTATGACCTTGGAAATAGCATTCCCAGTAATTTGAGTTCATTTTCTCCCTTTACATTCTGTTTGCTTCCCCCCCCCCCTCGTAAAATGGCTTTTACCGATAGAGTGGCGCGACTGAGTTACGCGCCTAACGCTTTACCCACGTGACCAACAGAATGATAACATATTGTCAGTTGCTTTAGTAGTAAAGAACAGAAGAGATGTCTCGTAAACGCGGTCTCACTCATGAAGAGATTTTGAAAGAATTGCAACGATTAGATGAAATGGAGTCAGGCGATAGTGATAACAGCAGTTTAGATGAAGATAAAGAATATATTCCTTCAAAAGAAGACACGGAATGTAGCAGCTCCAGTGATGATAAAATTGAAATGATTTCTCAAAATAGTGTGTCCGTACAAAAATCACAAGAATGTAGAAATGAGATTAAAATAGAAGAATCGAAGAAAAAATACAGGAAAAAAATTCGCATTTCTGATAATTCTGTATCACCTAAATTGCAGTTGGTAGAAAACGAAGTTATCCATGAAAGTGATTCAGATTGTGATTTTTCCAGAAATTATTCCCAGCCTTCTACATCTAAGGCAGGAGGACGAAGGTTTTCTCGTAGGCGTGGTCGAAAACTTTGTCAGAAAGCATTTGTTGGTCTTCTTGATACACCTTCTGTTGGTCATGAAGAAACTGCAGTCGACGGGACAATTTGGATAGTGATTGGACATTCTGCGACTAAAGGACATCGTGCAACACAGAACGTATTACGGGAATCTTAAGGGCCGACCTCGTATGCAAAAAGGAATATAAATGCAGATAATGTGATTAGTACGTGGCGTCTAATGTTCAGTCATAAAATGGTGCGCCATATAAAATAATGTACAGAAGCTGAAGCTCACCGTCAACTTGAAGATGACACATGGACAGTATCATTAGATGAATTGGACGCTGTGTTCTGCATTTTTTATCACAAACTATGCTAAGATATCGTTTATCGACTTCCTTACAACGGACCAAGCTTGCCAGATAAGCCTCCTTTTTCATCCAGAAATTCTTAATTCATACCAGAAATTCAGAATGGTATTTTTTTATTTTATTTAATGACATACATTTCGTGATTATGTAAAGTAAAAATTCTTATTTTGGAATTTCCGGTATTAACTCGGAATTTTTGGTATGAACTAGGAATTTCTGAATAAAAGAAGGAGGTCAAACTGCTAATCCGGAACTATGTCATTTTGCAGGCTTTTCACTACTTCGATGGTGCTGGAACTTTTGAACTACATGAAAATTATACTTTTAAAATTTTCCATATTTCCTAATATTTAATTGCAGTAGTATAAGATTAAAATAAAATTGAATGTCTGAAAGATGCTTCATATTAATTTTAAAATGTGTTTGTGTGTTCTTTATTTCTAAACCTTTATTTCAATACTTCATATTTACTTCCACATGTCTATCTACATCATATATATCTACAGAGAGAGAGATTAAAACTTCGTTTATGCTTTGATAAATGGAATAAAACATAAAAAAAAATTAGAAAGTTAGAATGTGAAAAAATAAAAATGCGTTGAAATTTAATGTACAGGGTGGTTGAAATTAAACAGGATTGTTTAGTACATCGCGTAATAAAAACTATTGTCTGAACCCAATTACTTCTCTAATATTCAGTTTCAGAAAGGAAACAGTTTTTGCGTTACAGCCAGGGTTGCCAAATAAATACTAAAATTTTATTTTGAATACCACTATTTTCGAAATGGTATTTTCTGCGCTTGCTTCAATCGCAATATTTCTATAATTAAATAAGGCGACTATTTCTCTACAAAAAGAATTAAAAAAAAATTGTTTCAAAATGAATTTTAGTATATTCTTGGCAACCGTGGCTACAGCTTAAAGCATTTACATTACACCGAACGTTACGTTGGTGAAATGCCTATGTCTCTATGAGAAGTCACGAAGCAGTTCTCCTTCAAACGACGATTCTGGTAATCATGAAACTTGCCATACCGGATCACATCCCGCATAGCATGCACAGTCACAGTGACGTCATTGTGACGTCACGCACGTCACGTCACATCTGTGACCAAAATGCCACCACTTTGTAACGTCACACTGTGGCCAAAATGTGAACGTCTTGGAGATCTAAAGAAAATTTAAAATAAACTTTAGAACATCTTATGGCATCGAGAAAATTACTTTTTGACAGCTTAAAAAAAATTTGTGACGTTGCAATGACGTCACTGCAAGTCACATAAGTCACGTAAAACCTATGACCAAAATGCCAACACTCTGTAACTTCACGGTACGATCATAGAGTGAATTTGAAAAAAAAAAAACTCATAAAATATAGAATTGAATTAATGTCATGTACCTAAATCATTAATAAAAAACATTGTCACACACTATTTAAATATATTGAGTATTTCCAAAATAAAATAATAAATAAATATCTGTCTACATATATATGAGGCACATAATTTTTTACAATTTTCATTACCATTTTCATGAAATGTAACAAAATATGCTATATTTTGTTTTGCACAGGTAAAAATCCTTAAATATAAATTTAGTAACGTAGGAAAGTTTTGGCGGAAAGTAATTCAGAAATAGATCTCCCATTCTAATAAAACTGTTAGCAATTTAGAGATTTGTTAGCATTTGAAATACAAACATTTAATTTTTTTTTTCTACTACTGCATGGAACTCATTTGCTAATTTTGTGATACTAAAAATATTTCTTTAAAAATCTCCAATCTTTAACTTTTTTGAGTGGCCACTCAACCCAACCATCAGCTTTCTGTTTAAAAAGTGAGGACACCATTTTTGCGAGTTCGATACCAACACGGTCTGGTCGGGGTGGCCGTCGAATTCGTTCAAGATTTTTCTTGTACTGTATAATTAAGGTGGTTCTCAACTGACCTGCTCAACAACCCGAAGCTTTCTGACATAATTTCTGACTCATTTTTAAACGAAAAGGCATAAAATGGGCAGGACTGACTATGGAAGCAATTTGGAATCGAAATGAGTTTTCCATTTTTTGATAAATAAATTACTTATCGAGTTATAAGCAATCCGTGTCACGTGACGACTGGTTTTTCTCTTTTCTTTCACTGTTACGTCGGGTATTTTGTTAGGAACGCCGACTTTGGCATTCTTTTCTGAAAGATCTTCTACTTTTACCAAAAAAATGGAAAACGTCTTTCAATTACATAGTTTCTGAATAAAAACACTGGCCAATTTCAAGCGTTTCCGAAAAAAAACGAATTAAAAATATGTCATAAAGTATATGTCATTCCTATAGCAATTTATCCCAAAACTGGTCAGTGCTTAGTAAGATATCACCTCTATTAAATATATTGCTTTTTTCAATAGAGTGTAAAAAATGAAAAATTTGTATTTAGGAAATTTGAATGCAGAATAGTATTTATATTTATGTCATAATTATTTTATAAAGCCTATTAAATCAATTTTTATTTAAAATTTATGTTTACTTTGGACGTCTAAAGCAAATGCAACTGATTAAAAAATATATAAAAATATAAATTTTCACAGCTTATTTCTAAGAATACTAAACTCTCTCATATAAAAATAGAATATTATAGCTTCATTAGAAGTTATTTGTCAGCCATATAAACTATTAAGCATTTTGAAATGTCTTTATTTAAATAATTTTTTTCTTTCTATTCTTCTTCTGGAAATACCTGCTAGATGTTAACTTTGTGGTAAACAACACTGCGCAGATCATAATCGCTCATATTGAGGGCAGACGATTATTTTCATTCAAAGTTCGGTGGATTAGAGTGTGTTGTGATCCTGTAAGTTTGTGGAATTATATAGTGGAATTTATACCGTGTAAGTAAATTAACGTTTTAAAGTGAATCATCCATTTTAACCTCTCCGTGTCTATCTGGGTCCATTCATAAGGTCTGCGTGATATTTGATATCTCAGATCTATGAACACACCTCTGCTGGAACACCTTGAAAATTAAAGAAGTGGATTTTAGTTTCATTTTTCAATAAAAAGGAAGCAGTCAAGGACCATTAAAACGTAACCTCTAGAACGGGTGGTTTTACTTATAGATTAGCAGGTAACTTTTAATGTCTTCGCAGTTTTGTTAATAGTGCATGTTTAGTCATGGTACATTTAATAGTGCATTATTTAAAAGTTAAGATGTTTAAATCTTTTTTTAAAAAAATCACTTGTATTAAGTTTTGTCTTTAATGTTTTAAATCGTTTTAAATAGATGTATCCAAAGTTTAATTTGCCATAAAATTTATTTAATAACAATAAATAATATTTTTTATTGCATGTAAGTCTCATATGAAGTTCGTTTTTTAGCATTCTAATAAATGTAATATTTTTTTAATTCAACATTATTTGATTTTAAATCTATTTTAACACTAGAATGACGGAAAGGAAAAAAAGTTTGTAAAAAAAGCTTAAAGTATTTACTAACAATATGTATTCTAAATGTAAAGTGCTATTTATAATGAGGAATTTATTTATATTTTAGCATTTCTCAGTTCAATTTTCCCAGTTATTCATTATAATTAAAAACATTGCAATTTTTAAAACTATTAATATTTGATTTACAATTTGAAAATTTCTTTGCTAGTAGGAGATTTTGAGAAATAATTTTCTGGTACATTTGAAATAATTGTGACAATTTAACGCATTATAAATTTATTTGTCAAGATATGCCAATATTAGGTGCACAAAAATAATGAATATTGATGAAACAATAAAATAGCTGTTCAGTTAAGGTAATTTTTCCAGTTGTGTTATCGAATTTTTTATAGTAAAAATTGATATTTAAGTTCTGCATTTAGTATTCTATCAAAAACTATAAATGAAATAATTTGTAAAGAAATTTTTTTTTTTTTTTTTTTGCGTTTATGATCTTAAGTTTTAAATTTCATTTGCTTCGAAATATGTTTTACTGCTTGATACAATGTTTATTATTTAATAATATCACACATTAAGAAGATCTATTATTTAAATGGATTCCTAATAGAATTTTTCACAATACTTATTTTAAAATCTACACTTATATTTTCATTAAAGTTGTTCTCAAATCCAAAATAACTAATTTCTGAATTCATTTTTATTCAGAAACACATGAAATTGACAGGCGTTCTTATTCGGAATATATGTAATAGAATGGCGTTTTCCATTTTTTGGTAACGGCAGAAGATGTTTCAGAAAACACTATCAAAGTCGGTGTTTGAACCGAATTTCCGACGCGCAGCGTCAGAAACGGGAAAAACGTGACCAAAATTGGTCTTAAGTATTTCATTTATCTAAAAATGGAAAACGCTATTCATTCCAAATCGCTTTAATAATCAGGCATGCAAGTGCCATGCGTTTAAAATTTTTTTCATAAATGTGTCAGAAAGTTTTGTGATACTGAGCGAGGGGAAATATGGCAAAGTATACACATTTAAAGACACTTACTTACTTAAAGACACTTACAAAGACTTAACAGCAAAATAGCATAGTTTTAATTATTGCCAATATTTTTTGTGGTTACATAAAACAAATGGAAGTAGAAGTTAATTTAAAAAGTTGTTATTTGCACAATAGAATTTCATATTATTTAAATATTTACTTTTATTATAATTTTTAATGGATTCATCTATTATTTTTATATTGTATGCGTTTTTTACATATATAATTTTCTTGCTTAACGGCTACATTAGCCGGTTTCCCAATCAGATGCAAAATTTTAATTTGAATATGAGTTGCATCAATAAAAATTATTGCCGATCCAATCCTTATCGTCGATCTTATCCGGATTTGGTAAAATCTTGTTATCCGAATCTATGCGAAATCATTTATCAGGTTCGGTAGGGTTGTGGGCCTACAGATTTTGTTGTTGTTGTTGGGTTACGATAAGAATGCGGGTTGAATCGAAATATATTTTCAGTCAACCATCATTCATGTTCAAGTAGACATTCAATCATGTTCAAGATGTATATCCCCGGATTCGTGCATGACTCTAGATCCGAGCCGCCATCAGAAATTTTGTCGTAATACAATTTCTGATAAAATCTGGTTATTCGGTCGTATGCAAGATTCTATTCCGAACAAGACTTACAGTAAAAACATTATACCCGACTCGGGTCGGATCAATTTCACGAAAATCAGGTCACCCGACCACTAATCCAAATCTATTCTCTAGCCAAACAAATCCAAAAAGATTGATTCGAACTTTCTGGATTGGATTCGGGTAAAATCTGGCCACCCGACCTGGTGCAGTGTCGTCACAAACATCACAAACTTGTAGCATAAAAAAATGTCGATCCGAACAGTCCGGATAGGATTCGGGTAAAATCTGGTCACCCTATCCGATGCAGATTCGTCACATTTTTGACATTGAAGTCGCACGGTGACTTCTCAAAGTAGTCACATTGTGAGGTCACAGAAAGCCATGAAAACTGTCATAACGACTTCACATTTAGGTCACAGTGACTTCACATTGATGTCACTTGACGTCACGACGACGGTCACAAAGTCACAGTGACGTCGCCGTGAGGTCACCGTGCCTTACGGGATCTTACATGTTAAACTCTCTTACCAACGAAACAACAATGCTTCTGCTGTATTCAAAGCATTTCAACAGCTGAAAGGCTTCTATAATGTTCGTCTAAAAATCACAAATCTTCAAAGAATGATCCTGCGCTTCAAGAAACAGACCATAATTGTTTGAACACGTAGACCCCCCCCCCTCCCCACACACACAAACCAAATAGAATGCAGGGAACAGAAGAAATGCAACTGCAGTAAGTCGCAACTCGCAACAACAAATATATATGATAATTGAAAACAGTAGTGCGCCCCCATATTTAACAACATACGTATTGAATGTGTATAAGATATTAAACAGTGTGGAGACTTCACCAAAATGTCTTGAGAACCTATTTTTAAATACATGTTGCTTGATTCATAATATGGTTCCAAATGTCAGTCCAAAATATTGGCATCTTGAGGTTCCAAAACTCAAGTATGTATATTAGAATATCCTAGTTGCCAAGTCTTTTCTTTTTTTTTTCAAATAAATGAAAAACATATAAATGTTACTAAATAAAAAAAGTTAACTAATAACTACATGGAAACAAGAAAAATTTCATTAAATAATTTTTCTGGAGCAAATTATGTTTAATTGGCTTTAAAAAACAGAAGGTTGACAGCTAATGCATTAAGTACTTGTTTACTTCCACGTGATTTTTCCATCTAATAACCTGAAAATGCAGTTTTGATTTGAAATTCCAGTTTAGAAGCTCAAAATGGCGTATTTTTCGTTAGTTTTCTTGCTTTGTGCTTTCTTCTCGGGGCAGATTCTGGAATATGTGGTCGTTCATCTTCTCGTATCGTCAACAGAATGTTTTCAGAGGAAGCAAAATAAGAATTCCTCTGAAAAACTAATGCATAAGAAAAATTCGTACACAGTTATGTATGTCCAAATTCACCGGACTCAATCGGTTTTAGATGTTTTGAATATCTTGAGAAATTCTTGACGAATTCTTCCGGAACTTTAGGAATGTAAAGAACACGTTCGACCTTATATTTCTCCGCGAAGGTTTGATCACGAGGGTAATTACGGGACTGGGACCAATAACAATTTTAATAAAATAAATAATATTTGCCCTCACCCTGAAAACTAAAATGCTTAAAATGATCTATATTTGTAGGGCGTGCTTATGTGAATCTTGCGCAACATCTGTGCTCATTTGTGTAAGAAAAGCATGTATAGTCAAGGTGAAATAAAAAATACTTTAACAAATTCAAGAAATTTCCGTATGCTTTTTGATTATAGTATGCAGGTTTTTCGACCAAAGTTAACGCTACTTTAAGGTATCTATATGTACAGCAAAAACAATATACTGCAATTCGAATATAAATATATATATTAAATATTTGATGAAATATAAGCATTTGTACGAAATACTTTTTAACTGCGCATGATCGGACGATAACAATTGTTTCTTTTGCATAATTTAGCAGCTATCTATACAAAGGCAACTCATAGAAAAAGGTCAGTCAAATATCGTGAAAATTCAGAAAGATGTCGGTGGTATAGTGAATTGAATTTCCTTCACTTTCTAAATGTAGCTGGATGATAAGGGATTTTTCACTAATTGTCATTTTTTATTAACTGATTTTTCCAACAAAGTAATTAGTATTTAACGCGTGTCTACGCTTAGCTTAGGAACGGATGCTTCGATTTTCATATTTGTTTTATTGCTGGAATGAGCTAGTTCTGATTATTTTTCCAAGGACAACTAAAGCCTCAATAAATGAGAAAGAAAAATTCTATCAATCAAATATATTACGAAACACTTTCAAGCACATTCAGAATACTGTAACAAAACTTCACCGATTAATAAGGTGAAAGATAATGTCTAAATAAACAAGGTCAAGGTCAAAACGGGTGGGGAAGCCTATCTTTCGGCTTAATCTCAACTAGCCCCGCCCATGTCTAAATACACTGCAGTTAGAGGCGTCTTAAATTCGGACACTTAAGTGTCTGAATGTGAAATTTTGGACATCATAGATGTCTGAATATAAGACGCATAAGTGTCTTACTATGATCAGGGTATAAAAGAACTGAGAAAAATGGTGATATGTCTGAAATTAAGACATTTAGAAATTCAGACATTTAACCCTTCTTTGCATGAGTTTTTCTTTTACAATTGTTTTTTTATACATATATTAAATATTAGACACCAGAAATTTTAAGATACATTTTTAACTTTGTTCAGCAACATAGTTCACGGGAAATTTACTAGATTAATATTTCTATATAAATATGGTGGCGAAGAAGTTGATTTATTTATTAAAAGTTAAATAAACAGTGATGGAAATTTCCATCACAATGCAAAGAAGGGTTAAGTGTCTGAATTTAATATAATTGTGTGGTATGCGCGGTGACTTATGATACAGTCGCATTCCATTGTATATGTCATCAATATCAGAGGATGTTTCCAAACAGATGAATATTGTTTAAAATACTTTTGCATCCACTAAATTTTGATTAGACCCAGTGCCGCATTAATTCGCGCGGGGCACTGGCAAATCAGTTAGCGGATCCCAACGTCTCTGACTGCAATATTCGACTTATAAAAATCCTCTTTAAAATTTGTATTTATAATTTATTATATTTTCCAACATAGTTGAAAAGTGTTTATAACTTCGGTTTGTTTGTCCGTCTGTGCTCTAACTCTCGTAAATATACTCGGATTGCCTGAAATTTTTGCATGTTATTGATGATTACTATAGCATGATCCTTATTGAAAACGAAGCGTGAAGCATTTATAGTTAAGTTACAGGGACAGTCAAAAGTATTCCATTACGTTACAGTCAATGGGAAAAATTCGTTTCAAGTGAATTTTGATGATGTTACGCCAATTGAAACATGATGAAATTGATATACAATTAGGAAGCGAACTAAAATATGCTTTATGTAAAATATGGGGTGCAAAACATTATTCATTTACAGGGTCACACATAAGAAATCCGTTACAAAATGTTCTTACGGGGGAATATCGTTTGCAGTGAAACTTAACGATGTTTCACTACTTCAAATATAAAGAAATTTATAAGTATTACTTAGGTGCACTATAAATTACTCCCTGAAAAATATGGTGTGCGTTGCGTTTATCGTTCATTTACAGGGGCACACAAAATAATTCGGTTATAGTCTTAGTGCGATAATTACAGTCTATGTGTGATAAGTGCGTTTTTAAGGTTAACTAAATTTTTGCATAGTACGCAGTGTGTATAAATTCTACTGATCATATACAGGGCTACACAAAGGAATTCGTAAGTATTACTTACTATGGGAGTAAAATGTGATGCTGTTTTTAATTGCGTTAAATATTTTCCTGCTGAACTATATTTAGTAGACTAATAGAAATTTGTGGAATATAAATAAATTCATATGCAGGAATATGCAAAGAACAAGATACAATGCCGTTTATGGTTGGTAATTGCTAGAAGTGAGTTTTAAGTTTTCCTTATGCGTGTTTTACGTGAATTAAATTTTAGCTTAATATTTGGTATATACATAATTTTTCACATCGTAAACACTACGTCTGATCACTTTTTTACATATACACAATATCACATTTTATCAGACAATTAAATACATTAAACCAACATGAGTGAAAAATTGACCTGGGCCAGTACTCGAACCTGGGACCTCAGCGTACCGTGCTGACGCTCTACCACTAAGCTACCCAGATCGACATCCTAGCCAGGCAACCTCTCACTTTATTCATGTTGGGAACAGTCATCGGCCACAGTTTTGCAGCAAAACTGTGCAAAACTGTGGCCGATGACTGTTCCCAACATGAATAAAGTGAGAGGTTGCCTGGCTAGGATGTCGATCTGGGTAGCTTAGTGGTAGAGCGTCAGCACGGTACGCTGAGGTCCCAGGTTCGAGTCCTGGCCCAGGTCAATTTTTCACTCATGTTGGTTTAATGTAGTTAATTGTCTGATAAAATGTGATATTGTGTATTAATATTTGGTGTGTATTTCGATAATATACAGCGCTGTACAAAAGATTTCGAGTGCATTTCCATCGATTGGCGAAAATTGCTAAATGTAAATTTTCTAACTGAACTAAATTTATCATGCTATGTAGTATGTATCTAAATCTATAGATCATATACAGGGCTGCACAAAACAAAATCAACTACATTTTTTACTATGGAAGGTAATAACTAAAACTGGATTTTTGAATGTGTTATATGTTTCCGAAACTGTTTACTACATATCTCATTTCACCTTATTTAACGGTGAAGTTTCGTTACAGTTTTCTGGATGTGTTGGAAACTATTTCATAATCTATGCTTGAATCATGATTTTTCGTTCTTGTTTGTAAATTCCTATACGATATCAATATTTTACGAGTAATTTCTTACTTTAGTTTTAAGAATTCGGTAAACCGGACCCACACAAGCACAGTATTCAAAAATAAAATTTGACAATTTTATTATTTTTTGGATCCTTTGTCATGCGTCTCAGTTTTTCAAAAGTATGTGTGTTTCTTTCAATAGAGCTTGTGAAAATATATTCGTAATATATCTTTAAACTTCTTGATGAAACAGTCTGCGTGTTTGGAAAACTTATAATTCTTTACATTTTTTTTAAACAGAAAACTTCTTAACAAGAATGCATCATCGACTTTTTGATAAAATTATTCGAAAACCTTTTACTATGGAACATTCTATTTTTCAAATTCTTGTAATAAACTTCTGACTAAAATCGTTTAAAAACTTTGAAAACTTATGATGAAAATTTTCTTAACTACTACACTATTTCCAGGAAAGTAATTAAAACCGATAAATTTCAATTATATAATTTCGCTCAAGTAGTTTAATTTTTTCCTCGTTTACTTTATTAATTAAAACTTGATGAATTAGTGTGTCATTTCTCATTGCTTTCATACACTTAAGGTGGCCCTTTTTCAAAAAAATAGTTTAAAATATCTTCAACTGTTATACAGGTATGTTGTAAAAGACAATAAACTAAAACAATCAGAACTAACTTTAAAATGAATGCGAATGCCAGTTTAATTTAAACTTTGATCCAATATCAATCATTGCGTAATGAATTATCTTAATATCAGAAATTAAATAATGGAAAACATGCTTTGTTAAGAAATTCTTTTTAAAGGTGTGCTTTGTTTACTAATGTTAGTGTAGTGTGTGTATCGTGTATTTAAATTTTCAATAACAGCAGCTTCTTAATAATCTGATAATAAAAGGGATATAATTTTGATTAGGTAATATCTACATTAGATAAATTTTTAACATTAAAATGCAAATCCTATAAAATCCCTTTTTTTTATTTCAAAAATAAAAGTTTAAAACAACGATATTCTTTAAATTAATAAACGGGGATATAAATAAATCGCAGAATTTTCCATCATAGTTTTTTTTTCGGTAAAACAAATATGTGAATTGATGCATAGATATTTTTGTAAAAAATATTATATTTTGGGCATAATAGAAGATATAAGTATATCATATGTATTGCTGACAAATTTTAAAGAAAAAAAAAAACTTTTAGTATGTCATCCACTTGCAAGAAGATTAAATGTGAAAAACTAGAATTTTAAAAAGATGCGTAACTATAAAATCTTAAGGTACATCAGATTATATGTCCACAATTTATGGAATACGGAATAACAATACTAATAATCACTTAGAGACAATTAAATAAACACTCATTGAAAAATCTGTGTAATTTAGATTGAAAAAAAAAAATGGTTAAAGAAAATCATAATTTTAAGACTCTATAAAGAAGAAAAAGATATATTTTGAAAAATATTTCTCTGTAATTTATTAAAGATTTAGTTATGGCGGTTATCAAAATTCCTGCTAAGCAACGCAAAACTTTCTGACTCATGTTTCAACGAAAGGAATAAAGATGACAGTCCAGACCACTGAAGCGATTTGGAATTGATTGTTGTCTTCCATTCTTTAATAAATAAATTACCTATCGAGTTATAAGCAATTGTTGTCACGGGACGATAGGTTTTTCTCCTTTCCTGCGCTGTCATCCCATTACATAATTTCTTAATAAGAACACCTGCCCATTTCATGCGTTTCCGGACAAAACGGAATTCAGAAATGTGTGATAAAGTAATTCCCTTGGACAGCCTTAAACAAATCTTTAATTACTGTTATGCTCATTTTACATAGATCAACATTTTGTTTTGTTTTGTTTTGTTAAACAAGGTGTAAAGAATCCACGATGTTGTGTGTTTTTGAAATGGGGTAGCGTGGAACCGTTTCACAATGGATCACCTTCATTAAATATTTCAGAACAAATTTTATTAAAAAGCGTTCTTGAAATTTCTAGAGGTAAAAATTATTTACAACAATTTTTTTTAGCTGAGTTCGCTCGACTTGTAATTTATAGCAAATCACCAAATAGTCCAGTCTTTTACAGTAGTTTTAGAATCTTAAAGTCTTAACTAGTGCTACTTTTCACTCTCCCCGAAAGGTCAAATCCAAGGCTTTTGCGTTGACTTCAGAGAGATCGCACTCTCTCATTCAAAAATCTGTCAGCAAAGCCCTTCCTTCCCCACTTGGTCGGGAATCCATCCAGAGATCAGTGTCTTTTCACCAACACTCCTCTGCTCTCCAAAAATCTTACTCTCTTCCCCCGATTCTCTTCTCCGGTCCGCTTGCTCGAACAAAAGATTCTCCGATCGCCAATCAAAAAAGTTTTAGTTTACATCATTGGCTAAAGCTTTCTTTAGGGAGGTCTTACTGAACTTTTAAATGTTCTCGCAGGAAATTTTCCCACGATCCGAGACCCCCCATATCGACGGTCAGATCAGAGAAATATTTGCTGTCTAGCAATTTCAGTTTCACAAGATTGATCGAAGATTATCTTTTCCTATTGTAGTAAACGACATTCTTGTCACACCACAGCGAAGCGTGAGAAAAGTTTTCCAACTCTTGGGAACTTCTATCTTTGATTACTCTTCCTAATTAGCAGACTGTGAGAGATTTAATGAAATCGTTACAAAGGGATTCCGTGATAGGCAGGTTCTTTTTCTCAAGTTTTACCGTATTTTAATTTTATTGCCAAGACATACATCTACCCATCTTAAAAATAAATAAATAAATAACTAATTATATATATATATATATATATATATATATATATATATATATATATATATATATATATATATATATATCAATTTTAATTGTGGAATAATAGCAATTTAAAAATACGTGCATTTTTTGAAAAAAAAATTGGGCCAGGCCAATTTTACTGATATATTTACTGGACAGGTCATAGCCATCCAATGATTTTCATATGATCTGGGACTGAACATTTCTTGCTGTTTAGCTCTCAAGAAAAATGCAGTACAGCCCCGATGTGGGCCGGTAATAAATCTGGGTCCGAACCTCCAGAAAAAATGTAATCTTCAAAGCCAGCTCGGACCGAGTGTCGTTAAAGAAAATTGAGCCCGGCCCATGAAGACCCTTACATCGAATAACCAAAAGATTAGTTCACAAAATTTTGTAAATTTGGACAATAAAGTTCTAATATACTTAAAAAAAAAAAAAAAAAAAAAAAAAAAAAAAAAAAAAGTTTTTAATGAACTTTGTTCACTTTCAAAGATGAGTTTGAGTTGAACGAGTTCGTTTGAGAAAATTTGAATTTGAAAGTGAACTTGACTCATTTTTGATTGACACTTGAGTTTGAATTAGTTCGTTTTTTTGTGAGCGTGCCCAACACTGATATCATAGAATAATTTTTAATATAGAGAGTAAAGTGTGTGAAAAAATAATGCAATTTCTATCACATGTAATGTGTATAATTATTTTTAATTTCTAAAAATCTTCTATCCTTTAGAGTATTTTAAATATTTATTTTTAGCGTTTAAGGTCACCTTCAGAATCATCACATCTATACATTCCCTTACTATTTTATCAACTTTGGCTGTAAGAAATAATTTTTTTTTTCGCTAAAACACATTTAAAGACAAATTGATATTATTTTACACAGGGTAACGTTATTTTGAATTGTATAGAGAGGCTGAGCTGAGGGCCCTCTAAAAAGATTCAACTGGCGCGTGGCCCTGGGCAGCCATCCCGTTTGCCCAATGGTTGCGACGGCCCTGATTAGATCATGGATTGAGTGTCAAAATAGCGCATTAAAGTTGTTCTCAAATTACCTGCTCAATAACGCGAAACTTACTGACACATTTTCTCACTCATTTTTTAACGCAAAGCCATAAAATTGACTTTAAATACATCAATTTATACCTTACTTAAGTAAAAGAAATTTTTTATGTGTTTATATATTAAAATGATAATTTGTTGAAAATCTCTTATCACCCAGCTATTTTTTAAAAGCAACTGAAATTCAGCTAACTATAGCGCCGGTACTTTTCTGAATTTTCCGACATTTAAGTGCCTTTTTATATGATTTGTCCTGTATAGTTGATTGTTAAATTATTTAAAATAATTATAGTTTTCGTTAGGACATGCGCAGTTAAATGTTATTTATACAAATGCTCATATTTCATCATATATTTAATATATTCATATTCCATTTGCAATACATTATTTCTACTGCACTTTGTGAAGTTTCTAGAAAGTTAGAAAGTGACGCTAAATTTGGTTGGAAGTCCTACATGCTATAATGAAAAACTTTCACAAATTTCTTGATTTTTTTTAAAGAAACTTTTATATCTCCATCACTATACATGCTTTCATACACACATACACGCAAATGTTATACAGTATCCACATAGATATGTGCTACTGCTATAGATCATTTTAAACATTTTATTTTACAGGGTGATTCACAAATATTATGTTTTTTTTTTTTTTTAATTAAATTTGTTGTTGGTCCTCTGATTGCCCTCATGACCAAAAATATGATGTCGAAACATGTTTTTTATGTTCGTGAAGTTCAAGAAGAACTGTTTAAATATTTCTCTAGGTATTCAACAAAACGTCTAATATCGATAGTGCCCGGTGACTTTTGACCATATAGTTTATACATACATGATCATCGAAAAAGGTGTCCTTGATTTGGAATTAAAATAACTAAGGCCTTAATAAAGACAAACCATTCATTTTTACACTGTTAAATTGGAATAATCTGAGTTTTTTTCTTTTGCATTATATAGAAAACTTCAACATGAGCCCCCCTCCCCCCCCCCCCCGCGCTCAAACATGTCAGAAGTTACAGTCGTTATTGTTGCGTAAATTCTCTGCCTTAATTCCTGCAGATCCCAAAATATTTTCATCATAAACATTGTTTTGAGATGATTTGACCATGATTGCTGTGAACTAACTGATGAGTGAAATTGCATCACGTCGCCAAGTGGCGTCGGCGCATGCGCGCAGTCACGTCAAGGTCAACGCAATCACCACTAGAGGTCTGCACGGGCCGAAATTTCCAGGCCCGGGCCCGGCCCGACCCATACAAAAAATAATTTGGCCCGGCCCGGCCCGATACAAAAATTAAAAGTTCGGCCCGAGCCCGGCCCGGCCCGAACAAAAAAATATTGGCCCGGCCCGGCCCGATTTAAAAGTTAAAAGTTCGGCCCGAGCCCGGCCCGGCCCGGAAAAAAGTTAAAATCTCGGCCCGAGCCCGGCCCGGCCCGAGTGAATTTCTACAAAACATAATTTTTACGTCGATTTGGTTAAAAATTTGCCCCATAGGAGGAGATCTAACCAAAAATTCCTATCTCAGCCTTTTTTTTTTATGTTTATAATCTTCATTTTTATAGAGGTGCCGCGAGCTGGAATATTTATTTTTTTAATAAATCTCTATTTGTTGTATGTATGTGTTTAAGTTATCATCGATATTGTTAATCCATATTCCATTTATTGAAGTGTTAAAAATCAGAAAAATGCTATACAGTAAAATCTAAGATGGAATTGCATAGGGAAGAAAAAAAATGAGTTATAGACAATTTGCCTTCTTAGCAGGTGTAAATGTATTATATATTCTTTTCTTACATATTAGTATATTCATTTTTAATGGATCAACACATTTTTCAATTTAAGACAGGATTCCATCATAAGCAGGTTATTTTTCACACGTTTTACTATATTTTAATTTAGCTATATTTTAATAAGTGTATAAATCTACTATTCTTTAAAAAGAATAAATTTTAATGTTTAATTATAAAATAATGGCGATTTAAAAATGTATGCATGTTTTGAAAAGATTTTTATGCCAGATCTTATTTTACTGACCTTCGAACGGACCAGGTACGCCGAGACAATGATTTTCATACGAGTCAAAACCAGGACTAAAAATTTTAAGGCATAAAGACTAGGAAGAATGAAACCAGTCCCGTCTCTGTACGGAAAAAATAATTTAAGGCACGGCCTTATCCTTCAGGAAAAAAGTAGGGCCCGGCCCGGCCCGTAAAGAGTAATCACTAGGCCCGGCCCGGCCCGAGCCTTCAGAAAAAAAATATGGCCCGGGACCGGCCCAGCCCGAGTGCCGTGAAGAAAAATAGGCCCGAGCCCGGCCCGCGGGCCGGGCCGAGTACGGGCTTCGGGCCTTGGCCCGGCCCGTGCAGATCTCTAATCACCACTACCAAAACTCCTTCAGATGTTCTAAAATTTCACGTTTGTTTCGTACCGATTGATTGCATAGTTCTCGTGTAATTTATTTTTAAAATCGGATCCACCTTTTTCGATGACCCTGTATATTATTTCTTATACACATTTTTTTTTTGCTTCTGACATTAATAATATATATAGTAATACATTAATAATATAATAGTTCAAATGGAAATAACAAATGCATTGATACAAGATACATTTTTTTCCGTTGAATGTTTACATTTTGTAACTTATCTGAAATTTAATCAGCATGGAATTTCTTGATATTATGAGCATAATGCAGGAGGAAGTACCTCAATATTAATTATAAGCTGACTTTCATTTAGCTTAATTTTGAATAGCCGAGTGTACAGAATGTTTTCTGGAGCACAAAAGAGCTTCATTAAAAGTTTCAGAAAGCTTTTCTGTGTTTAATGAGTTCCATTTATTTATCTAAATGATACCCACACGGTCTCTCCTCTAGCAAAATTTAATTACAACCCTTTTACAGCGTCTCGAAAAAGCTGAGGAAATTCTTTTCTGTAAATATTAGAAATTCAAACCATTTAGTAAGAGCTCTATTTACTAGTCTTAAACTGAATAAATTCAAAAGAAAATAACATTTTAAAGATAATTCTCAAAAAAAAAAAAAATTTCTACGATCGAAAATGTTTCTGAATGATTCATAATAAAAATAATATATTTGTCTAAAAATGTTTTTCTCAAACTTTAATTAAAACATTCAGAATAATTTTATATAAGGTTTTATATGAAATGCATTTAACACATATTCATTTATTGATGAAATCTGTTTTAACAGAATTCGCAAAGGAAATAAGTAAAATATTTAAATGTCGGAGATATTTCATATTAAATATAAAATGTTATACAACTTCACAAAATAGAAAACAAAAAGAAATCTTGATGGGACTAGACAATTTGAAATGCCGAAAATGGGCTGAAGTTTCATGGTGGATTACGAAGTTTGTAATTAATTTAGACTATTACTTCGTCTCGCATTTAACAATTTATTAGCTGACCTACCCGGTGTTGCCCATGTAGGTGGTGGAAAGTTTTAATTGGATTAACGATTGAAAACTAACGATTAGATTTTTAATCAGCATTAAAGATTGACCGATTGAATTTCGTTTCAATCCTAACTATCATAGACCAGGGCCGGCGCAAGGGGCGTGCGAAGTGTTCGACCGCACGGGGCGCCAAGTCGCGAAACGACTTAAGGGGCGCTCAAAAGTCAAAAGATCACCGATAAAAAATAACTTTAGATTCCGCGTTTTTTTTTTTTTTCCCTTTCTTTTGTTTTTCATTTTTTCCAGGCTGCGGTCTGTGGGAGTGGGTCTACCGATTCCTTCCGATCTGACCCAATAACGATCACTCAAACTAGTGTGAGAAAATAGAAGATAAATGAGATTTCCGTTAAAAAACTTGGATAAACCAAGCCATAAAACGCGCCATTTTTGGACAAACATCTGTGATTTGCGAACTTACGGAGAAAGGTTTTCCAATTCATCCCCTGCCGCGAAAACTCATTAAGACTTCAGATAATTGAGACTTCCGGTGCAACGGAAAATAACTTGATATACGCCCCCTTACCACGGACATACTTCTTCCTGTTTTTAAAGATTGATCAGTAGCAGGTTTTAGTTATTAGAACAACTTAAAAGGGACAGGTGAATCTTTTTTTCAGTTTGTTATCGTTTAAAATTCGGTGCCTTCGGTGCATACATGTGTCAAGGAACTTCAATGTATTATTATGAACTTCTCTGGATGTGTGGCATAATAGTAAAGAATGTAATACGGTTATTTTGTTGTAAAAATGCAGGATTCAGAATTTAGTGTATTTCAGCTAGTTTCATTAAGGTGGTTCTCAAATGACTTGCTAAACAACGCCAAACTTTCTGACACATTTTCTAACTCATTTTTAAACCCAGGGGCATAAAATTGGTAGGCCTGACTATTGAAGCGATTTGGAATAGAAATGAGTTTTCAATTTTTTTATATAAATAAATTACTTATCGATTTATAAGTGATTCCTGTCACATGACACGTTTTTTCTCCCTTTTCCGTGCTGCGGTGTCAGAAATTCGGCTCAAAACGCCGACTTTGACAGTATTTTCTGAAAAATCTTCTGTCTTTATCAAAAAATGGTAAACGTATTTCGATTATAAAGTTTCTGAATAAGAGTACCTATCAATTTAATGCATTTGCGAATAAAAATGAATTTAAAAATGTGTCAGAAAGTAGCCAGTCTGGATTTGAGAACAGCCTAACACTAATTATATGTAATCATATACATTTCCATTGGTTTTATAATGTTGAGTTCAATATTTTGAACAACTAATTATTATATCTAAAGAAACACAGAAATATAAAATAAAAAGGTGATAAATAAATTATACCTTATTATTTAATCTCTTGCTTTATAAGTGCAAGAAAACATTCTTAAATTTAGTATGTAGAATTTATTGTAGTAATCTTTTTTTTTTTTTCTTTTCGTTACATGAATCTTTTTGTGTTTCAAACAATTGAGAATTATCTAATGCATCAGTAGTTAAAATTATTATATCATCTTTTATTTATTTCTTATTTATACTTTGTAAATTTAATTCAGATTTCGAGAACTCTTCAAATTATTTTTACTCGTAAACCCGTAAAATTTGCTGGTATTGCTCAGATACCAATTAATCATATTAGACCTTTTTTAACACTTTCCATCCTAGTTGAAAAGTGTTTATGACTTCGGTTTGTTTGGCCATCTGTCCGTGCTCTAACTCCCGTAAATATGCTCGGATTGCCCTGAAATTTTTATGTTTTTGTCGTTATCTATAGCATGTTCCCTATTTCAACTGAAGTGTGTAGCACTTCTAGTTTTTTTACTGGGACAGTCAAAAGTAATCCGTTACATGACACACAATGGGGAATAATCGTTTCAAGTACATTTTGATGACGCTACTTCATTTAAAACATAATGAAATTAATATATAATTATGAAGCGCATTAAAACATGCTTTTTATAGAATATGGGGTGCAAAGCATTTATTATTCATTTACAGGGTCAAACAAAAGAATTTTGTTATGCATCGTTCTATGGGGAAAAATCGTTTGCAGTGTAATTTAGTGATATTTCACTATTTCAAACATAATGAAAATTATATGCATTACTGAAGTGCACTATAAATTGCTCTCTTGTGCGCATTGCGTTTATTTACAGGGACACGCAAAAGATATTGGTTACAGTACATGTGCAATATTTACAGTCTATGTGTGATAAGTGCGTTTTCAACTTTGGTTTGCGTTTTGAAGTTTAACTATTTTTTTCATAGTCCGTGTGTGTTTATAAACTCAGTTGATCATATACATCCTACACAAGGGAATACGTAAGTATTACAGACTATGGCGTGAATTGCTTAAGGATAGTTTTTAATTGTGGTTACGCATTTTCCTTTTGAACTATATTAAGTAGACTAATTAGATGTTTGTGGAATATAAATAAATTCATATACAGGGCTACGCAAAAAAAAAAGATACATTGTCGTTTACATTTGGTAATTTCTGCAAGTGAGTTTTAAGTTGCCTTTTAGATTAATAGGTGGTGTGTACAAAAATCTTCAGATAATAGACAGGGCTGTACAAAAGATTTCGAGTGAATTTCCATCGATTAGCGAAAATTGCTAAATGTGAATATTCTAACTGAACTAAATTTTATCATACTGTACATCCGTGTCCGGTATCAGTCTAACACCGGTGGTGGCAGCAAATACCATAAGACTAAGGTCTCAAGGCTAGGAGAAGTACTACGGTGACCGCATAAGGCGACAAGACTATAACAGATGTCAAACAAAAATATACTATGATTCCAATGTTAATCAATTATTTAAAAGAAAGTAATAAAAAATAAAATATTTTTTAAACAATTTTAATTATATCTATTAATTTTATTTCCCTTTTCGCAGATTTTAAAAATGCATAGATCTGATGAAATCTTATTGTGTATCACTTCTTTCATATTCTATAAGAGTAAATAACGTCAAGAATTAGTCTTTTTCAATAAAAGGAAATTTTCATAAATAGGAAAGCTATAACATCTTCACCAAATAAGACTTCAATCGGAAACACAGTTTAGTCACTATCGTGTTTATTCACACACGCACACCCATAATTGTAATCGCAAACCAACATAAATGATAGCTGGGGACATGAAAATGTTACAAAGTACCTACGTACATGCATTCTCACATATACACATATGGAAACATTGTAAAATAAACATTTCCAATTCAGAAACACATGTAATGATAAACCAAAATTTCCATAATCGGGGTTTTATTTTTATTACAATACTTTCTTTACACTATATGTGTCCGGAAACTAAAAAAGGCTCAATTTTATTTTAAATGGAAAACAATATTTAATTATAAGTAATGTGAATAATATATGTATTTGTAATTAATATTAGAAATATGATTACAGAATATTTTTTCATTAATTCTTTAAAAATTGGATTGTATTTCAAGAAGAAAATCAAATTTGATTGCCTGTCAGAAAGTTGAAAACATCTTGATTTAAAAATATGTATTATTTTAAATATTTTATCGTTCCTTTTTCGAAAGTCTGGTAAGATATTTTTTAATATTTATTAAATAGTATATTAGCCATCTTAAGATAGACTCAAGATACTTTCTAAATAGTATTATTTCTCATATTTTTGAATAGCTGAAATAATAAAAAAATATATTTAAAAAGTAAATAAATTACAACAATAATAAAACATTAAATGTTTCCCCTTTTGTAAGTAAAATTTTTCATGTTTTCATGTTGTCAAGTAACGATGAATTTCATATAGTATATGAATTTCATTCAGCATAGAATTTTTAAAAAAAAACTATTTTTATATCTATTATATGAAAATCTGCCTGTCTGTTTCCATTTCATAACTCCTACATAATATGGAATGCAGTGCGATGAAATTAGCAGCAGTTTTTTGCATTAATCCGGGGATGTCATAATAACTCACAGAACTTTAAAATTTTAACTAGTTTCCGAGATATTAGCTTTCTTGTAACTTTTAAAATTTAAATAACATGTAGAACAATATGTATCATGACCATGTAATTCACCTGGAATTTTAAGAATGGATTGAACATGCATATATATTAAACGACAGAGCATTTTACAGAGCATATATATTAAACGTTTATGTCGAAACCAAAGCAATTGGTGGGCCACCTTCAGAACTTAACTAGCATGGTCGAATTCATACTTAAGGCGGTTCTCAAAAAAATATTTTTTCCCGCTCAACTATACGCAGTTTTATAACACATTTGCTGACTCATTTGCATGATACTTGCAGGCACGATCATTGAACTTATTTGTAATCGAACAGTTTTTTTCTTTTTCCGATAAATGTATAAAATCTTGAGATATAAGTTACTATTGTCGAAGGACGGTGGTTTTCTCTTTCCTTCGCTGTCGCGTCCGAAAGAATGGTTCAAAACGCCAAATTTGACTATATATCTCGAAAAATCCGCTTCTTTTTTCCGATAAATGGAAAAAAAGTTCGCTTTCATAGTTTCTGAATAAGTGCACCTGCCAATTTAATACGTTTACGAACAAAAAAGGAATTAAAAAAATCCCTGACGGCTCGGCCTACAGGCACAGGTAGATTTCGAAGACGCAGACCGTTGGGCGCCTGTTTGTTGGGAATTGCGGAAGAAATGACCTTTCTGCCATGATGCGGCAGATGGAACCGCCTACTTCGAAACCTAACTTGTTTGCAAGTGGAACCGGCAGGGTTTTTTTTTTTTTTTTTTTTTTTTTTTTGCTATAAGGGTTAGTCCTATAAAAAACTTGTCAATATAAACGTTTTAGATAATATTAAGAGGATTTATAATAAATTTAAACGGATTTGATATCTTCTGAATTGACGAAGTTATGGATTTTTTTCTTCTAAAACCCCCCCTCCCCACCTCCTTTTGGGGCCATTTTTAATGATATCAAAAATCTGTCATACATCAATTTCTGTTCTTTTCCTAGAAGTAATAATAACTTCAAACGGATTCGATACGTATCATAATTAAGAAATTATGGGTTTTTTCTGTTTTCACAAAAAGCCCCCCCCCCCATCCCCCCTTGGTTCGATTTTGCCCATTAACGAACTTGACCGAGATTTTATGCCCCTTGATTTTATGTATCAGTTTCGAAAAGATGCGGGAGTTGGAACCGCCTACTTCGAAAAATAACTTGTTTGCAGGCGGAGCCGGCAGGGATTTTTTTGTTTTTAATTTTTTTTTTTTTTTTTTTTTTTTTTTTTTTTTTTTTTTTTTTGCTATAACGGTTGGTCCTATAAAAAACTTGTCAATATAAAAGTTTTAGATAATATTAAGAGGATTAATAATAAACCAGAGGGCCCGTTCGAAGATTTCGCACTGAAATCTAATATTTTTAGGTACTTCTCTATTAACCTGTCGACCGCTTTTCATAACTAAAAACTACCGACAAACTGTAAGATTAAACGCCAAAAATGCAGTCCCATTTACTTGATGTCAGAATCATTATGCGTGTTTGTTACGTCATCTAGTGGTATTACATTCGACATTTGCGTGTATTTTTCATTATGTTTTACTGATTTAGTAGTTATTTTATTAATTAAAATAACAATTGTGTCCTTAAATTCTTATATTTTATTTATTTTTTGATATTCCAATGGCAACGTTCTCCCGTTTATTTGGCGATAGTTTTTTGTTATGAAAAGTGGTCGACGGGATAATAGAGAAGTATAATTTTTTATCAATATGTAATATTTATTAGATGCAGGTTTAAACTTCTAAAGAAAAAGCAAGGATAAAAATATCTGCAAACAACATTTAGTTGTTAGTCAAGCCAGAATATCATCTAATTTATTCCATCAAAGTTAGACTAAAAACTGATCCAAGATTGCTAAAGGCACGCGCGAGAAAAAAAAATTAACAATCGTATTTTGACTGCATTAGAGGATGACGTCATCCGCTTCGGGAAAACCATGGGACTTAGAAATATCAATCTAAACATTTCAATTTCAATTTCGCTTTTTAATCATAAGTATAAAATAAACCCGTGCGGTGTTTTTTATAATAATTGCTATGAGCATCCTATAATGTGGTATTTTTTTTTTTTTGGCAACAATAATTTCAGGAAAACCTTTCATTTCTTTCATGAAAACAATGCCGATTTAATTTTTCAATTTCAGCAAATTTTAATCAAAAACATGTTTTACCGATTTGTTAAGTGGGCTATGTCAGAAGCCTGTTCTAAAACCTTTCATATGGTATCTCATTCGTTGTTCTGCGTTTCATATTTTCTGAGTAAAAGGGATGTTGACAGGAGAAATAATATATAAGGATTTACGCGGATTTGATATCTTGTGAATTGACGAAGCTGTGATTTTTTTTCTTCTAAAACCCCCCTTTTTCCCCCCTTGGAGCCATTTTTAATTATATCAAAAATCTGTCATACATAAATTTTCGGCCCTTTTCCTAGAAGTAATAATAACTTTAAACGGATTCGATACGTACAATAATTAAGAAATTATGGGTTTTTTTCTGTTTTCACAAAAAGCCCCCCATTCCCCCCCCCTCCCTTTGTTCGATTTTGCCCATTAACAAACTTGACCGAGATTTTATGCCCCTTGATTTTATGTATGAGTTTGGAAGAGATTTATGCAGAATTTTTCCAGTTATCGTGTCCATAAAAAAGTGACATAGACAGATAGATAGATAGATATAAAGTTTTGAACTGGGGGTGGTTTTGGGTTCTGGGAGTCATGATCGGCGTAGATCTGCAAAAGTTTTTCAAAATTTCCAACTTGAGAATGTAATAGGTAGTATTTCTTACGAAATCTACCTAAAATGTGCCAGAAATTAGTCAGTTTGCATCTGAGAAAAGCCTGAAAACGAGTTAGGCAAATGAAGAAACATTAGATGGCAATCAAGCTCTCCAAATTTTTATCCCAAATCATCTAGTTCAATGGAATTTTATTGCCCGTATGTCGCCATTTTCCTACAAATGCATCCTACTCTAATTTCAACAGAATCACGTAACTTGCAAGATGTAATTTTCTTTCATTCATATTGAAGATTGTAAGCATGATTACTTTTATAATATGAAATTTAATAAAATTAATGTTTTGAATGTTTTCTAAATGTTGAATTTAATTAGATCCCCCTTCCCCCACCCCCTTAAAAAAAGATATCATGCCACGCAAATGCAACATATTGGGGGGCCACGCCCGATAGTATAATTTTAAAACATAAACAAATATTTATTTTTTTTACGTATAGTACAAGCATGTGTTATATTTTTAGTGTAATAGGTATTTATTTACATAGCTTAAAATTTAGAATGTTTCCAGCTCACATAAATAAACAATACCCTATACTAAAAACCACATAAATAGTAATAAGTTATTATTATTATTGAAGAGCCGAGCTAACTCAATAACATTTCAGAAAAAAAGCAAAAATTTATATTGCTTGCGATTTTGATTTGCCAACAAGAGACATCTGTATCTCATTAATAATACATTTGCAATTCATGGTTATTTTCACATGTTTCGAAAATCCCTTAAAAGTTCAAATTTTATAAAAGGCGCTATATTTTTAGATAAGAATGAAAAATTACTACAATTTTAGAATCTTAATACAAATATCTGAAAGCCAGTAGGTTTTTCCTCACTTCAAAGTTTGATATTTTTTGTCGATGCGTTTTTTGCACTCATTTTTTATTAACTTAAATTTTTGATTAAACAACATGTTTTAAATAAATGTGAATGTACTCATTAAAGCCTGTTCAATAACCTTTCCAATAATATCTTAACCATCGTGTATGTTTTGTATATGCGTAGAAAAAGGGATATTGACATCTGAAATAATATACATAATTGTATTCATGTACAGTTTACAAATCACGAATGCGTCAGAAAGTAGCAAGATGAGATGAGCCTGTTTTCAAATCTAAAGTAGCTAATTTCTGAGATATTCCTAAATCCATTTTTTCCTATAAACGCCTGAGACTAGTAGGTGTTCTTATTCAGAAGCTATGAAATCGAATAGTTTTTCCATAAAGGCCGGAGGTCTTTAATAAACGCTGACAAAGCTAACGTTTGGTGCGACAGTCTGATTAAGATCTTTATAAGACAAAATTTGCTTATCACTCAAAATATAAGTTATTTATCGAAAAATGAAAAATCTATTTGATTCGAAATCACTCCAATATTCTTGCCTGCCAGAGCCAAATAGTTTCGCGGCGCGATTTTTTTTTATAACGTTTAGAAAGCATTTATCCTTTACTCAACATTTTGAAACATTATTAAACGCAAGTTGGAACACGTCGAAACGCGAAGAAATAAAATAGTTTAAAAATGTCCTATTCAATAAACTTTCGTTTCAAACTCATATCGTCTGTAACGGAGCCATTCTTTTCAGCTAATGAATGTTTATGTAAAACTGTATTTTTGTTAAACAATAATAATAATAATAAACCAGTCCGTGCGAAGATTTCGCACTGCAGTCTGATATATTTTAGCAATATCTAATATTTTTTAGATGCAGGTTCAAATTTCTAAAGAAAAATTAAAGATAAAAATATCTGCAAACAACATTTGTGAAGCCAGAATATCATACCATTTATTCCACCAAAGTTACAGTTAAAACTGATCGAAGATAACAAAAAACATGCGCGAGAAAAAAAATAACAATCGTATTTTAATTGCATTAGAGGATGACATCATCCGCGTTGGGAAAAACATGGGGAAAAAAATAAATTGAATACATATTATATACAATGTAATCTAATATAACAAAGCATACCTTTTAGACTACACGTGAAATACCACTGCCTCGATCAATCAATAGTGTATTTTTCTTCTAAACATCTCCATTTCAATTTTGCTTTTCAATCATAGATAATAAATAAACGTGTGCGGATATATCACATTTTACCTTTTTTGTGCTTTTTTTTTTAAATCTTTGATGGGCATGATATAATGCGGTATTTTATTATCACAACTGATTTGAGAAACCTATCATTTCCTTTATGAAAACAATGCCAATTTCATTTTTAATGAACTACAATTTTTAACCAACAAACATATTTTAACGAAATGTGAGTGTAAGTATGTCAGAAGCCGGTTCAAAAACCTTTCGAATGTTACCTCATTCATTGTTGTGCGTTTTGTAAATGCATAGAAAAAGGGATGTTGACAACAGAAATAATATATATGATCTGCAGATGAGGATGATTTTTAATGTTTTTATTCTTTGTATGGGTTCTTCATTCCATTTCTATAATCGGGATAGTTGTCCGTTTTTCCGATCTGGAATCATTTTCCTCTTATAACTTGACATACACAATGGAACTTTCTTCCTTTCTTTTTTTTTTTTTTTTTTTTTTTTTTTTTTAAATAAACGTGCAATTCCGAGCATATTCTGATGCAACATATATTTCAATCAATTCAATTTAATTTAGTAATCATTTTATGTTCAACATAAAATGAAAATTTGCATTTTCGTGACAAATTTCAGTTTAGCGCCAAAGTGCTGTATCAAAAAAGTAATCTGATCTTATGATTTTTTTTTTTCGTCTGAGCAATCAATTGTCAACTGTGGTAACTTTGACAGTAGCTACTTAACATTATTGAAGCATACCGATGCTCAGTGTTGAGTTAAAATTAAAAAATATTCCATGCTTGGAAACTATTAAAATCACTAAATTGACCTGCAATTTTCAAATGAATTTAATTCAAAAGCACATTATATTTTCCTTTTTCGATGATGATGTTGAAATTGAAATTGTGCTATATTTAAAAGTTGTGTCTAACTTTGCTGCTACATTTAGAAGTTGTGCGATAAAATGTGTCTAACAATAACAACTGAGTATTTTCGGGTGAGAAAAAGTGGGCTACGATTTTCGTCGACAGAAAAGTCCATAGTGAAAAATTCCTGATAAATTATCCTAATCTCAATATAGGATGAATTAAGAGCCGATTCAAATTGCTTCATCTAGACATAAATGTAGAAAAACATGTCAGTTTCCTTAATTAAAATATATGTTTTCAATTGAATGCCTATTTAAAATGATGGCATTTATACAGGTGAAGGCGTTGTCTTCTTGAAAATTTACCCTCTAATTTCAGATCTGGTGGATTGAAAAATCTTTGAAAAATATGTATAATTTTGACGCAGTTATGGGAAATATAGCAGTTTCGTGTTTTTTAGTAATGAATTCTTTCTTTTGAAAATGATATCAGTTAATTATTAGGTACCTGGAGACTCTTTGATGGTCTTAAACACAACCTATTATATTAGAACATTTTTTTCTTTATAATGAAACTAGTCGGATGTGCCAATCCCAAAACTTTCTTCTATCTCACAAACATTTCGCACACACTAAAAAGAATCAGCACCCATTTATATCAAGGTCTAACTGAATCTAAAGTTTTATTAAATTCCGTGCATTAGTTCTTGAGATATGACTATTGCTAAAATCGTGTAAATCCTGCAAAATGCAGCATAGCAGCGCCACCTGTTGGGAGATTTATACCAAAACCTAATCATCAACAACTTATGTTAACGTCTAACTGAATCTGAAGTTTGGTGAAAATCTGTGCATTAGTTCTTGAGATATAGTTATCGTGATAATAATGAAAAAAGTAGCATAGCAGCGCCACCTGTCGGGCAATTTATACCAAAACGTTAGCAGCATCTATTTATGTTAAGGTCTAATAGAATCTAAAGTTTGATGAAATTCCGTGTATTAGTTGTTGAGCTATAGCTATCGTAAAAATCGAGAAAAAAGTGGTATAGCAGCGCCACATGTTGGGATATCTACACCAAAACGTAATCAGCGTCTATTTATGTCAAGATCTAACTAAACCTGAAGTTTGATGAAAATAAGTGCATTAAGTCTTGAGATACAGCTATTGCAGAAATCGTAAAAAATGCTGCATAGCAGCGCCACCTGCTGGGTGATTTTCACCAAAAACTAATCAGCACCAATTTATATCAGGAACTCACTGAATATAAAGTTTTATTAAATTTAATGCATTAGTTCTTGAGATAGAGCGCCCACAAAAGTTTTGTCACATACAGACAGACAGACAAACAGACTCACAGACAGACAGACAAACAGACTCACAGACAGACATTATCTAAAAATGGTCAAATCGTGTTCAGGAGCTTCTAAAACGTATAAATTCGTCGAAAACCGGTAGTCGAAAATTTTCACGAATCCAATACTTTCTTCTTGTAAAGATAGAAGAAAGTAAAAAAGGAATGATAAAGATAAAATAATGATGTAAAACAATATTCTCGCGACATAACAGTAAATACAAACATATTTTTTTTATCCGCTTATAAAAATAAAGTACACGTGTTTAAATATTTTTACCGAAACTTTACGTGTAAATTTAAAAAAAAACATCCAAAAAGCCATGTGTCTGAATATTTTCCATTATTTCTTTTGTCTCTGAAAAATGAAAGTAAAAGGATTTCCACCATTTTGAAGAAATTGCCTTATAAACATTTAAAATTAAAATATAAAAATAGAAGTAGTATCAAAAATAACTAGCGGGGGCTTTTGTGTGATTTACATAAATAATATTATATTGAGAAAGTCAATAGTAAGTCACACGTATTATTATATTCTTTTTGCATGAATCAACACATTTTTCGTTTAAGAACGGATTCCGTCATAGACAGGTTCTTTTTCAATGGCTTATAGGTTTTCCTAGAAATATTATTTTTTAAGTATATGTTATCTTATGTTTTAAATTTGTTCTTTAAAATGAATTAATTTTAATTGTAGAATAATGGCGATTTTAAATGTATGCATTTTTCGCAAAAATTG
Source organism: Maratus michaelseni (assembly GCA_963931845.1). NCBI lineage: Eukaryota > Metazoa > Arthropoda > Arachnida > Araneae > Salticidae > Maratus > Maratus michaelseni. The sequence goes on from OZ007599.1 coordinate 132,348,086, forward strand.
TTGGGCCGGGCCAAATTTTACCGATTTGTGGATGCCTCTAGGTCCACACATTTATGCATAAAGTTGTGAGTGTAACATCTTGAAAAAGTAGAAAATTTCTTTGTTCACTCTCACTCCGATTCTACATTATAAGTAATGCACGTGTATCTCTATTCCCTACCCTTATATTGAAAGATAATGAGAAATACCTCCATAACATAACGGACATTTCTAATGTAGTGGTGAATAATTTCTATATATATATATATATATATATTATATGTAATATAATATATGTATTAAATCATGTTTTTCTCAAATCTAAACTTTATATTTCCTGACACATTCATTCATTCAGTCATTTTGATACTTCTTATTTATATACTAAAAAATCGAATAGCATTTCTCTGTTTTCGTTAAAGGCTAAGAAAGTTTTAGAAAATGGTGTCAAAGTTGGAGATTAAGAAAGGTGTTATAAACACATCTATTAGAATCAATTGATTATAGATAAAAATATATTTATAGTCAAATAAAAAATAACATTAAATTCTAAAGCATTTGGATATCAATTTCTGCAAATTTCATAAACTAAATGACTTTGTTAAAGTACCAAGAAGATTTGCAATGTTCAGTAGTATTATTATTTCTTTCAAGAACATGCTTAAATACATTAAATTCAAAATATTGCCGAATAATAATACAACATTAAAAAAAAAAACCTCATAATACTATTTTTCAGTTTTAAATTGTTCAAAAATCTTATTGTTTGTTTGTTTAAGTTTAAAATAAGTGCAAGCAATGACGTGATATAAATAAAAATATTTTCTTGCTGCAGTTTTGCATTCTTTATTTAAAGAAGCATTGTAACTAAGAACTTTTTTTAATACAAGTGCGAAGAAGTATGTGAACATCTGTCTCACAGGTGTGACAGTGAAAACAGAATGGAAGAGTCCTAGAAGGGGCTGTACATTTAATAAAAAAGGTAAAAACCAAGAGAAATTTCCTGCTTTTCGAAAGGAGATCAATCATTCGCTAATGACCAGCAACACCGGAAGTTATAGAGAAAGTAATTACGCATTAAAATGGCGTCGTTTCTGCTTTTTTCAATTTCTGAAAGGGATACCTGTCACTTGACACTAATGGTCATTTAACGGTCTTCCTTTTGGATCAAACCGGAATACTTGGGGTCGACCTTGGGTTTAAATAACAGTTCAAGGACACTGAAATCTTCCCATACAGACCATATGTCCGTTTCCTTTATCTAAGAAAACGAGGCTATTAACGCTCAAATTACATTCTGGAAAGACATAAGCAAACATCTATTCAACACCAGGACTGCGGGAGGTTAATTAATTACTACTGACATTTTTACGATTTGAACTCTTCCTTCTCCCGCTGGTCGGTTGACTCTCGACTGCCCCTTTGATGCAGCCGATAGTGGCAAGTGTCCTTTGGCAGGTAACATTTTGTAATTGCAGAGAGTCGTACAAATTACTTATTCTCGTTTTTTTTTTTTTTTTTTTTTTGTATTAAACAATATTATAATTTAAAGATTATACTCAAAATGTCGTGCATGAAAAAAATCGGGAAATTATTACAGGATCCAAAGGGCGCCGAAAAAAAAAGGAAAGAAAAAGTAAAAACCATGATGAAAAAAGGATATAATCGGAGCGCCAAATCTTTTGTCGAAGACGCAAATGAAAGGTTAATAGAGGTAAATTTCTCTAACTAAAAATTATATATGTAATTAATCTTATTAAAAAATTAACTTCAGCACATCGTTTTATTTAGTTATTCTTAATTTAATCTGTATTAAATCAATAATAGTGCAATAGTATTTCAATACATGGCCGAAACTAGGAATTTTTCAGTAGCAACCATTTTGGCGCCCTCTCCAATCCTTTTCCAAAATAAATGTGTACAGAGAAGTTTTCAATCCATTCCCCTAATTTTTATTTTAAATATGAAATAATTGTTAGGAAGCATATTTATCTTAATATTTTTATATTGCTTTCTTTAGAAATGGACCTCTGTAATCGCTTCGTTTTTATCTATCTATATATAATCCAGATCTTGTTAACACGATAAATTTCGAAATCACGAAAAATCTCGATGTTCGAAAATTTAATCATTTCGAACCTAATTGGAACAGTGTATTGATATTACAAGTACCTTGGATCTGGGTGTGTTCATTAATCAAGTAATGTAAATCTTATAGTTTGTTTACAGAGACACACAAAAGCAAATTTTGTCATCACGATGTCCGAAATATTGAAACAATTCAAATATAATTGGGACAGTGTATAAATCTTGCAGGTATCTTAGATGAATTCGTTAATCAAATATTATTCTCTGGCGCCCTAAGCAGTCCTTAATGGGAAAATCATGCCCTGTTCAAAACAAAGAGTATAAAATTAACGAATATATCTTTATTTTGGGTCGTCCGATTCCATGATATTTTTTCCTAAATTTCGTTATTTGTTTTTTGTACCGAAGGACGAACCAAATCTTCTTTTGGCGCCTCCTTCTACTCTTGTTCCCAGGACATCCCCCCCCCCCCTCAGCCTTGCTTCAACAATGTGAAATGCACCACAAATAAGTTTAAAGTCAAAACATTTATTGATATGAAATTAGGACTATGTAACTATTTTTTCCTGGACCGTACTTTCTTTCTTTCTTTTTTTTTTTTTTTTTTCTCAGGAAATAAAGGAGATAAATTTAGTTCATTTTAGAAAAAAACATTATTCTAGTTAAAATTTTAGAAAAAAAATCAGGCAACGTCGATGGAAACTTATTCTTAAAGAGTGATGTTATTCTTGACATTGAAGAAAACAATGCATTGTAAAATTTTTGTGAGGTCAGTTCATCTTATTAATTTCAATATTTATATATTTTTAAGAAACATATCAATGATTTAATTTTTTTTTTCAATCTATTCTGAACAGCTTTTTCCGATGAGAGAGAGAAGGTTTATTTTAAAACTCGTTGTGTAAGGCCAAAATCCAAACTTGCTGCTTTTTAGCACATTTTTTATCAAAAACGTATCAAGTTGGCAGATGTTCTTATTAAAAAACTAATGTAATCGAACCATTTTTCATTTTTTCGGTAAAAGCAGAATAATTTTCAAAAAATGCCGTCAAAGTTGGCGTTTTGAAGCGAATTTCCGGACACGACAGCGCAAGAAAGGAAAAAAACTGCTGTCCTGAGACAAAAATCCCTTATAACTCAAGATGCAATTCTTTTAACAGAAAATGAAAAAAAAATCTTTTCGATTTCATATCACATCAAAAAACATACCTGCAAGTCTCGTGCTTTTATACTTAAAAACGAGTCAGAAAAGGTGTCAGATAGTTTTGTGTTGTTGAACGGGGAAATATATTTTTAATCTTTTTATATTTAAATTTATATGAAAGATAAAACCATGAAACTTTGTACATTGTTTTTCAGCTATAGTTTTGTATTGTTGAGCGGGGAAATATTTTTTTATCAAGACTTTTCATATTTAACTTTATATGAAAGGTAAAACTATGAAACTTTGTACAAAGTTTTTCAGCTATGTAATCTTTAAATTGGTTTCGGAATTTTTTATTAAAAGTGAAATTTTTTTAAATTTGTTCCTCGTAGTAAAAAGTACTCTTAAAAAAAAGAAAAACGTATGTTCTTTTAAAAATTTGTAATTTTTTTTTAAATAAATATTTCTGTAAATCCCTTAGTCAAATCAATATTTATAATTTCCATATCTATCAAATGTGAAAATGTATGCAAAAAAAAAAAAAAAAAAAAAAAAAAAAAAAATAGAAGATAGAATAATTTAGAAAAGTTTTAAAAAGATAATTCTCTTTAAAGAATATACATTTAAAAAGGAATAGATATATAAATTTGTATTTCAAGAAAATAAAATTAGAAAAATATGATTATGAATATAAAGTAAAATCATATTTATAAATATTTTGTTTCCCGGCCATCACACTTTTTTTTTTTTTCAAAATATAGCTGAAGAATTTTGTGAAAGTTTAAAAGAAGAATGGGATAAAATCATAGACGAAACTAGACGGGAGGGGGGGGGGGGCATGGCTCACCCCAGAATTTTAAATTCAAGTGAAAATGTTATAAGACCGATTACTCAAAATTTTAATTTACAAATATTTAAAAGATTACACAAACAAATAAAATTATTTCTGATTTGAGAACTAATGTAATCAAAACGAGTACACACACATAAGTGAGGGAGGATGGGGGGGGGGGGGGGGAGTCAAAGGAAAAACAGTTATGTGGTTTGGAGCAATAGGGAGCCAGAAGAAATAAAGTTAAATAATTACTGAAGGCTCCGAATCTGAGCGAGAGTTATCTTTTTTGTCACGAGGGTGATGGTAAAAAATCAGTTTTAAGAATTCCAGTTTAGTAGTCTTTCAACAAAGCGGTAAAATATTATGTGCTGTAGTCAGAGCCGGTGACAGAGGGGACACTTCGGGTAGGGAAATGACCAATATAAGTATTTCTAAGAAGTGATAATTAATCTCTTTCGGGGAAACCAGGATACAGTTGTCAGTTGTTGGTCCATTAATTGTCCAGGAGTAGGTAATAAGAACATCTTGGCAGGGGCATCCTTTGAGGGCCACCCGACAATTTCACGTATATTATCAATCAGTAGTGTGAAAGGGTGCGTCAACTACCTCTTTAACAAGAAGGTTGCCAGAGACTCTAATAAGCGGACTGAACTATTTACATTTACGCAAATTTCTTGGTTTGAGATAGTCCCTTCAGAGCCGCAGATCGATGATAATAAATACCACATGTTCTCCATCTTTGGAAACTAAAAATGATTATTTTAACTTCCGTAAAAAGGCACCTGCACACCTGCACTCTTTCTCTGCTTTGTTAAAATATTTGCTTTTTAGAGAAAGCTTCGAAAACGTTATCTTTTAAACATGAGTACTGATATAGGAACAAATTCTATTTGAGGCGAAATTGTTAAATTTTAAACTATTATATTAAGATTATTTTTTAAACATTATTATTAAAAGTGAATGAACTTTGGATTTATCATTAAGCTTGAATGTTGGATATTGCTTCTTGAAAACACTTACACCCGAAATAGCTGATAAAATTTCAACTAAAGCGTAAATGCCTTTAAGATTTAACACGGTTTTCACACATCTAATTATTTATATCATCTTTATCTTTTACTAGAGTTATTGTACCTATAATTTGACAACTTTTAATGTGTTGAGTAAAATAATTGGATTTCGCAATAGTATGTATATTTTGCAATGATAATTCAGCGGGGGACAACACGAATATATCAATTTAGAAATTATTACATAATTTATGCCCAGTTTTTTTATTCTTTTTTTTTTAACTTTCATTTTATTTGCCCTTATATTTTGTTTTTAAATAATGTAGAATGTATTTCTCACGCCATCATTGAAGATTTATTAGGATAATAATAAAAACATTTTTCTTTTATTATTAATTAACGAACATGTTTTATGCTAATACTAACCTAGAATGGATTTATGAAGACTGAATATCACTGCATCAATGATTCATTACGGATTGCATCAAAGCTCTTTTTGTAAAACTTTTTGTCAACTTTTTTTTAGTCTGGTGTTCAAGTAATTCCACATGTTTTAACATTCAGAGAATTTATCAAGAAAATAAGAAAAATAGACTTAAAGCGTTGATTTACATTATTTAGACTTTTATTTCAAACATGTATTTCATTTTATAAACAGGCACTTTTACCCCAAAACATTTGTTTGAGGGAGAAGAGTCAAGGGATAATACACTACATATGAATCTGGAAAGGTGTGATATCAATTTAAACCTAATATGCTAATAAATGGAACATTGACATAGGAATATTGTACAAAGTCACTTCTAATATACTCGTATGATTTCATTACATATATTTTGGAAAAATACTTTGAATGATTTAAAGAAACAACAGCAACAAAAATACAGACTTCGGTTATATTTCAGACATGCAAGATATTTGATAAAAAATAAAAATCTAATAATAATTAAAAACTAAAACTTAGCAAGCATTAAACTGTATAAACATGCGTAGTTACTTTATCAAATTGTGAAATTTTAAGTTGAATAAAAAAGGGTAAAGATAAAATAATTTATGACACTATGAAAATTGATTGATGAAAGTGAAATATAATCAGTTGACTGCATGGATATTCTTCAAAAATTCTCTCAACGAAGTCATCGTTAAAATTTTTCTCAGACTTTCTGTAAATTAGAGTAATATAATTATTGTAAATTATAGCAATGTCTTTATGAAAAGCAATTTCGTCTCGAAGTACCAGAAAAATAGCACTATTTACACTTCGAATGAAAATGAAAAATTGTTTCACTTTTGTTTGTCAGATTTATGTTTGTTCGCACTCTGAATGTCTCAATTTCAGTAAAAATACTTGTGTAAGAATGAAATTTGATTGTGTTGTAATGCTCAGGTGAGTCGACATATATATGAATCCATTTTTGATCGCAAACGCATGAGATTGGCAAGTACTGCTATTCAGAAACCGAATAGCTTTTCCATTATTCGTTAAAAATAGAAGGTCTTTCAGAAAAACCTGTGAAAAATGACGTTTTTAACAGAATTTCTGGATGCGACAGCCCGATAAAGGTCGTTGTGAGACAACAATTGCTTATAACTCAAGATATTACTTTCTCGAAAAATGAAAAAATATATATTCGATTTCAAATCACTGAAATGTGCTAGAGTTTTGCATTATTGAGTCGGGAATTTTTTTTTTTCCCTCCAGAAGCGCCTTAAAAGCAAGATTCATGATTTTTTATTTCATTTCTTCATTTTTATTTACCCCCAATAAAGTTCATACATACCAAATCCACTTTGACACGTAAATTAGATTAGTACTTAATTTGTCGACAAACTTTTGAAATGAATATTAGGTCGATTTCGTAAGAAATGCTACTATTACATTCTCCCCTAAGTTGGAATTCCTGAAACATTTTTTAAGATCTACGCCGATCATGACTCCCACAACCCAACCAACCTAGTTCAAAACTTTATATATATATATGTCTATATCACTTTTTTATGGACGCAATAACTTCCATAATTCTGCACAAATCTCTTCCAAAGTGATACATAAAATCAACCGGCTTAAAATCTTGGTCAAGTTCGTCATGTTCGTTAATCATTATTTTTTTGTGAAAACAGAAAAACCATCATAACTTCTTAATTATCATACGTATCGAATCCGTTTAAAATTATTATTACTTCTAGGAAAAGGGCCAAAAATTTATTTATATGACAGATGTTTCATATCATTAAAAAAGGCCTCAAGGTGTGCGTGGAAGGGGGGGGGGGAGGGCGGGGGTATAGGGGTTTAAGAAGAAAAAAATTCATAACTTCGTCCATTCGCAAGATATCAAATACGCTTAAATTTATTATAAATCTTCTTAATATTATCTACAAGTTTTATATTAATAAGTTTTTTATAGGACCAACGCTTACAGCAAAATAAATAAATAAATAAATAAATCCTTGCTGGCTCCACTTTACCGGCGCAGGTATATTTCGAAGTATTAAAAGTATTAAAAAATAAATAAATAAAAAAATCGTTTTTTTTTTTTTTTTAAATCAGATTTAATTTTTTTAATTATACTTTTTAAAGTAAAATAACCTTTTTACAAAATCATTAAAATTAACAACTAAAAAAGCTCATTTAAATTTATTTGAAATAAAAAAAATACTCAGTCACTTGGTTAATTTGAAATATTTTAATCATATGAATAATTAAATATTACAGTTACAAAAAATGGAGCAATAGAAACAGATTTAATTTGAAAAGGTGAATTATCTTTTGCTTTTGAAAACATGAAATAAATAAAACGAATTATTTTGTGTTATATGATCACTTGCTTAAACTGCAATTTAACAAATATATACTATTCTATATAAAAAATATATACCACTTTAAATTATCCATTTAATAAATTAAAAAGCATATGCACCCTTCATTACTAAAATCTAAAAATTTTTAATACCAATTTTTTTTAAATTAAAAATCTTAAAATACAAAAGATAATTATATTTATAATAACAAGAAAACTGTTATGAATGAAATTTTAAACATTCTATTCCAGATTGGTACAGAATTCTTTTAAAAACATCTATTCCGGATTATATACAATATTCTGGAGTACATACAATATTCATTTAATGAATTTTGAGAATGTATTATACATACATAAAGATGATCATGATTATATGTTACAAATTGCAATGGATCTGAAAAAAAAAAAAGTTATTTTTTGTTATTAAAATATTTGAAAAGAAACCAATTTTCCAGCTGAGTTCCTAAGCAATTACGGAGTTTAGACCAAATGAAAGTTGGATTTATTTAATTTAAATAAAAAAAAAAAAAAATCTTTTTTTTTTCTAAGACTTTAAAAAGTTTAGTTGTTAATTAGCTTACATTTGTAAGTAATTAAAATTGAAATTATATTTAACAAGAATGAAAAATCATGCGTTAAGCATAGATTATGAAATACATACCAGCACAATCAGAATACTGTAACAAAACTTCTTAGATTCATAAGGTGAAATGCGATATCTAAGAAAACAATTCTCGAAAACGTATATCATATTTGAAATCCCAGTTTCAGTAATTAAAATGAATAATTAAAAAAATATCTGAATTTTTTATTTATTTATTTATTTATTTTTGTGTATCCCTTGTACATGATCAATGGATTTGTATACATGTCACATAATATGCTAAAATTTAATTCAGTTAGGAAACGCACAGTAAAGTTCAAAAATTCCATTCTTCAATTTCGGTCAATGAAAGATAATGTACTCGGCATCTTTTGCGCAACCCTGTATATGATCTATAGAATTTATATACACTAAGCAATATGTAGAAAATTAGTTACATTTAAAAACGTGTGGCACAACGGAAAACAAGCTTCCAGAAATTAATGTTCACAGACAGTACTGTACCGAATTATTTTGTATATCTCTGTAAATGAGTGATAAATGCTATGCTCTCTGTAATCTATGATAAGCATTTTGTAATGCAACTCAGTGATATATATCAATTTCAATATGTTTGAGATATATTAACATCATTAAAATACACCGCAAACGATTTTGCCCCATAGACCGTAATGTAAAAGAATTCTTTTGAGTGTGCTTGTAAATGAACTGTAAGTGCTACATACTTCATTCTCAATACCGAACATGCCATAGTTGACCTCAATGACATATGAATTGCATGGAAATCCGAGTACATTTACGAAAGTTAGAGCTCAGACGGACAGACAAACAGAATTAATAAACATTTTTCAACTTTGTTGAAAATATATTATAAAATATTGTATAAAAATATATAAAAACATATCAGACTATTACAAGCCATGGAATCATTTTATTTTCCAAATATTTCCATAAATAAACTTACATCAGAATATTGAACCACTTGTTATTTACATGTGGAAGTAATGAGATGTCTATATAAATTCAATTAAAAAAACTTTTGAATGGCCTATATTTATTTATTCTAACGTTTTCCATATCCTCGCAGAAAGTCCCCATGATTTTGTATTAAAAAATTTACATAAGATTTAGATGTTTTTTAATAGATAAATATTCCTTAATCTTTTAACGTTTTTCAGCTAAGATTCTCTATTTTTAAATTGGGATTTTTATTTTAAAGTGTGATATTTGATTTAAATAAAATTAAAAATCATGCATTTTGAGTTCTCAGTCTCTCCGACTCCTTAAATTTACAAAGTTTATTATTATTATTATTATTATTATTACTATTATTATTATTATTTTCAAAACATAATATTTATTACAAAATTTCTTGACCTGAATTTGAAATAAAATTTTTACGAAAGTTGTTTTAAATCAGAGATAAAAAAAAAAAAAAAATCAGTTTAATCTTAATCATGATTAAAATCAAGCTGATTTAAATCAACGAACTCTGCTTAAAAGTGGTATGAATTTGTTTCCCAGATTCAGTTTAAAAAAATCGCACACATTATTTTTTATGAAATGTTATATTTTACGTGCATTTTGAAGAGGTTATGTATATCACAATTAAATTAAGTAAGCTAGATTAAATACTAAAACCAGTGAAATAGAACGTATGTAAAGCGGAAAACATTTGTCAACGGAAAATTTCATGGTCTCGGTGAAAATAATATAAACTATAAGGAATAGTGTACCTGCTAAGATGAAAACCTGTCTATATAGTCAAATGAAATTTCTCGAAATTCCTGCTGTGAATTCAACATTACAGTAACACAATTACTTGTACTTGAAAGGGTTAACAGTTCTTGTTGTGACAATTTACGTAGCGAATCCTTATTTCAATTTTAGCAATAATTTCCTAATTTCACATTTTTTTTTAATGTTAATTTTGTATTTCTATATTTCCGATTACGATAGAAGTATATTAACAGCACATGCATCTTTTTTACTGATTTGTTTTAATTATTATTTTTTTTAATGATTTATATGAAAGATTATAGTTGTTTTTGCTTATGAGATATATATATATATATAGTACATTATAATTAATTTTATTATCTAAAATCTCCACCCCGCTTTTTTTAACACTTTCCAACCTAGTTGAAAAGTGTTTATGACTTCGGTTTGTCTGTCCGTTTGTCCGTGCTCTAACTCCCGTAAATATGCTCGGAATGCTCTGAAATTTTTGTATGTTATTGTCGTTATCTATAGCATGTTCCCTATTTCTACTGAAGCGTGTAGCACTTATAGTGTTTTTTTACAGGGACACTCAAAAGAATTCGGTTACATTACGGTCTATGGGAGGAAATCATTTGCGGTTTATTTTAATAATGTTACACAATTTCAAACAAATTGTAATTGATATATATATCACTAAAGGTACATTACAAGAAGCTTACTATGGTATAGGGTGTGCATAGCACTTATAGTTACTTTACAGGGACAGGCAAAAGAATTCCGTTACATTACGTCTATGGTGAAAAATCGTTTGCGGTTTATTTAAATAATGTTTCACTATTTTAAACGCATTGAAACTCATATAGATCACTAAGGTGCATTACAAAAGGCTTACTACAGAATATTGCGTGTGTAGCAGTCATCGCTCATTTACAGGGAATAACAAAATAATTATAATCTTTCTGTTAACAATAATTCCCGGAAGTGCGTTTAAGTTGCTGACCGCGATTTTAAATTTAACTCACTTTTTGTCTATTACTTGGTGTGTGTAAATTCTGTAGATCATATACAGGGCAGCACAAAAATTCGCTAACACATTTCCGTTTATTGACAGAAACTCCAGAAGGAGAATTTTAAACTGTGCTACGCGTTTTCTAACTGTACTCAAATTTAGCAACCTATGTAGTATATATACAAATCTATAGATCCTATACAGGGTTGAATAAAAGTATTCGGATATTTTTCCGAATATTGTTGGTATTTCCTGAAATTACGTTTTTAAATATGTTATGCGTTTTCCAAATTGTTTACTTAGATGTTATCTTTCAGCTTATTAAACGGTAATGATTTGTAAAATTATTTGAAAAATTTGAACAAAATAAAATAAAGAGAGTAAAACAAAACATTGGACACTGCATTTTGCAAACATAAACTTTCGAAATTTTGCTTATAGTTTTTGCACTAAATTGACCATGTTCCAAAAAATGTATATCCTCAACAAATTATACACTAAACTTAATAATCCTTAACGACAGCTATTTAATTAACACATTAAAAATAATCAAACTGTAAACACACAAATAGTATTAAAATAGCTATAAATATCAGACCGCAAGATTTCACCAAAGATAGTGAATACAGACCCTTTTAAACGTTGGTTGAAATGAAATTCATAGTTGCTAATGTTTTTATCAGAATTTATCTTGAAGTGTTAAAATATTACTCACAACTCGTCAGCTTTTAACACATAAAATAAAGCAGATATTTCAGAAATATTTTAACAACTAAGGCGGAAAAAACATATTTTAAGAAGAGTACGAAGAAAAAAGAAAAAAAAAAGAATTTAATTTTCTAAGGAGATATTTTAAATGTACGGTGCATTCTTCTACGCTCATATCTTTAATATTAGCGAGGGAAATTAGAGAGCTGATTGAGCAACCCCCTTACCCCCTAACTCACCGTCAACCTCAACTGGCGAGTTACGCTGTAACTCTCGGTTGACCCTGAAATCAAATTCTCCGCTAACTCAACTAGCCGAAAATGGAGGAGAAAACGAAACATAAGTTCAGTAACTGAACTAACCTATTCGTCTACAGTTATTCGACACGCGCATGTGCAATTGAAGCAAAGATGGCGGTTGCGTTGACAAGTGTTTTGACGTTTATTTCGTTTCAATGCTATTTGTGATGCAGAAAGCAAACGAAATGTTAATTTAAAAAATAATAATAATGTGAAAGAATGTGTTACTTTTAATTATTAGCCCTTTTAGGATATTTTAACTCTGTAAAGTCAAGATTAGAGTGATTATTAAGAAAGTTTTCAAGACGTAAAATATCTACTGAGAATATTTGGTAGCGCCATCTAACGAATTTAAAATCAAATGTTCTTACACTCAAATATTGTATATACGATTCAAATCTTTTTTTTTTTTTTTTTTTTTTTTTTTTTAAGAATAAAAAACAGCAGTTTTTCTTAAATTTCAGATTTATTCCTACACTTCACGTTTGTTTAAAAAATAAAATTATAGAAGATGGAATTTTGCGTTAAAATATCGTTATAATACATAAAAATGTATATCCGTTTGTAATAGATAAATAATTTGAACTAATATGTACTTGTTAGTTAAAAATAATTATTTTTGTTTGAAAGAACATGATATTTTTAAGAGGATTATTTGAAAATTTTCGCAGTTCACGAGAATTTTTTCAAACAGCTCTTTAAATTATTATATATGAAATTTAAAAAAATATATATATATTAATTATAATAATTTACACATAAAAAAAACCCCACCTTTTTGGGTCTCATATAAGGGATAAATGCTACCAAGCATGCAATTTCATCCAAGATAATTTAATTGAATCTGTAATCAATTATTTTAGTTAAATAAAAAACATACATTAGAAATATATGAAAATATCTTTTTATATAACATTTTTGCAAAATAAATTAATCCAGCTCCCTATTTGCTTTTATTCCACTTATTAGTGTTAGCCTGGTCATAAAATTGTTTATTAAACGTAGATAATATATATATATTTTTCTTTAATCAAAAAACTTAAAAAAAAAAAAAAAAAAAAAAATACTATAAAATTTTGTAAAAATGAGCATTTTATGACTGTGACAATATTTCTAAACCACCAAATCAAAATGTTAATTCAAAATTTATTTGTAAATTTATTTATCAAAAAGTAAACACTCCAATTATGCTCTTTCAATACTCTGTTTTGTTTCGTTATTGAAAACTGAATCAAGGGAGGACAGAACCCATAAAGACTATTGCTACGTCATGTGATCCTTTTGGCCAATGAGATATACACATTTCAACCTGCCGTCGAGTAACCCAGAGTCGAATAACCATGTCCCTGAAGTTAACGAAGAATTCGGAAATATCAACCGGCAGTTAGATTCGCGAACCTCGGGTTACTCAACTGAGAGTTGTACGGGAAGTTGAAGGTTGGTGGTGAATTGACCGGTTAAAGCTATTCTCAAATCCAAACTAGCTACTTTACGACATATTTTTAAATTTACTTTTGTTCAGAAACTTGGGAAGTTCGGAAATTGGCAAGTGTTCTTAATTCAGAAACTTTGTAAACGAAAGGCTCTTTGGTGAAGGCTCCATTTTTTGGTAAAGGCAGAAGATCTTTCAGAAAATTCAGGTCAAAGTCAGCGTTTTGAATCGAATTTCCGACGCCGCAGCAAAGAAAGGGGAAAAACGTGTTGTCACGTGACAAGAATAGCTCATAACTCAATAAGTAATTTATTTATCAAAAAATGGAAAACTTATTTGGATTCCAAATTGTTTCAATAGTCAGGCCTACTAATTTTATGCCTTCACGTTTAAAAATGAGTCACAAAATGCGTCAGAAAGTTTCGTGCTGTTGAGCATATCATTTGAGAACCACCTTAACAGAATCTTGGGATATCTTTGTTGAGGAAATAAATAAATAAATATTCTAAAAATGTTTGTACAATTATATTTTTTACATAATACATTTCTTGTTATTTTTTAGGCCACACGAAATTTGTTATGGTTTTTGTTAATGATACAAAAAGGTGAATTATATAGTTATAATTTTTATGAAACTTTTATATGCAGAATAATTTTTTTTTTCTGTAATTTTTACTTTGAAAACAGTACAACAGTACAGTGTAGAATTTATCTACAAGACGAACTGACATTGAAGAATGAATAATAATGGATGGGAGGGGGAATGTCTTACAGATGTCTTTTAATGAGCAAAAATGTTTCTTCGTTTTATCTCCATTCGGGGCCTGTATATCAATGATTGTTTAGCGAGTAAGGGTTGAATATGGCTACTTTTCTTATTTACAAGTCGCCAGGCTGTTAATTGCTTTTTCTTCTCCCTCATTCTCCCCTCTCCCGTGATAAAGACATGGACCCAAAGGAGGGGCAGGGGGGGGGAGGAGGAAGGCAATTGGTTGTCTGTTGGGGATCAGTCTCTTTGTCTCGTTTTTGTCCGCGTCCCCAGATTATTATATCGTATTTCTATCTGAGATCGTAATATTACATAGTAAAACTATTATTTATTGTAAAATTAAAATTTTCCTTTTGAGACATTTTATAATACAAAAAGGGATTGAATTTTAATGCCTTTATGTATTCTTTAAATAATATCATAAGTAATTAGTAATAGTATGTTTAAAAGTAACGAATATATAAAAAGTTAAGAATAATCCAATTTTTTTCCTTTTTTTCGGGGTTGGCGGGAGGGGGGGGGGGGGGGGGGGGGGCGCCCGACGGATACTCGCACGGGCGCCAAAATACCGTTGGGCCGGCCCTGTCATAGACTAATGATTAATGATTAATTTAATTTCAACCGTTGTCTTTGATTAATGATTAAATCAATTCTCAGTTAATCTAACTAATGATTAATGATTAAAAACGTCATGTGTTGTTCTTGCTTTGGGGCCTTTTATTTCCTTTATTTTCTCTGAAGCTGCTTCTGATTTTATCTAATTGATTCGTGTAACGAAATTTTACCGGCAGGGTAAATTGGGACCTGTAAATCAATTTTTAAAAACGATTAGTATTAAAATCAAACCGTTTTGGTTGACTTTGAATGTTCCATGTTTGGTTCGGACTGGTCAAGACATACACCATGTTAAAAATTCATGCCGAAGCTCGATGATGTGATAGAACCCGGAACTAAAGAATTCGCGCCCCGTTCTGCTCATATCGTACCAAGACATGTTGACCAATCCTTTTTTTTTCATCAATTGTTAAATATATTTTCCTACATCATAAGTTCATTTTGTAACAGCCTTTTTTTACCCTCTAGCGGGGTAGATGACAATTAAACTGAAGGTGTGAGGAAACTATGCATGGTCAAAGATGCAAGATACAAGTAATACTTACGAAACGGCTAGCAAGAAGTAGCTAAATATATTGTAGTTTTTTGAGTTTGCTTGTTTGTAATTTTGTTTCTTTGTATGTTTGTGTATTTTCTTGTGTTTCTTTGTTATTTTGCATGTTTTTTATTTCTGTGTTTGTACGTTTGCTTGTTTGTACATTTGTTTTTAACTTTTCCTCCTTTGTTTGCTTTTTGTACGTTTGTTTCTTAATTTGTTTGTTTGTGCGTTTGATTGTCTGTTTGCTTTTGTGTACGTACGCTTGTTTTTACGTTTTTTTGTACGCTTGTTTGCTTGTGCAATTGTGCATTTTTGTTTATTTGTGCATTTGTTTGTTTGTACGTCGGTTTGTATGTTTGTTTGTTTGTACACTTATTTCTATTAGACGGTGTAAAAATTGAAAATGTGCTATGTTTAAAAGTTTACAAAATTGCAGAAAAAGCGAAATTTAATCGTCGGATGTTGCGAATGTCAAAATGACGTCAGCGTTACTCACGGACACATTTGTCCTTTATAATACAGATTAAATGAATTGAAATTTAATTTTAATTCAATTATTTAGCTTACTGAAAACTAAATTGATTGATAATTTTGCTCCAGTTTGCCAATAATAATTAAAAAATAATAATAATATCAGTTTTATAAAAAGGTGTTCAACTGTCTCTTCTCCCCCTACATAATTTATGCATTTTGACCTCGGTGTAAGTGAATAATTTTGTGTGATCCTGTATAATTTTCAATAGATAAAACCGTATAGTGACCCGTAATAACACTCTCGTAGCAATGAATTTAAAAAAGTAAAGTGGCGGCCATATTTAATTTTCATCTGTGTAATTAGATTAATGATTAAAGTAATCACTATATTGAATTAGTTCAGATGGAATTAACCATGAAAATTTTTTAAAGGGTAATTACTTTTTTCAATTTTAATTATGATTACATTCATCTTGATTAAATTTCGTAGGATTAAACGTTTAATCGACTAATCCAAGACTAAAAAAGTAATCAATTAATGCCATCTCTGTACATGGGCACATGATAATAACCTTAAATATACCTAAAATCAGTGTTGAACGATTTTATAATTTTAAACGCAAATCTTTCCAAACGAGCTTAATATTCGGGGCCCCATTACTTTCGGCAGCGTACACCCTCAAATTTGTATGTTTTTATATTTTTAAATAAAAATCTATCCAGGTACAGGTAAAACGCTTGGAAGTTTTTTAATAGTATGCGCAACGTTAACCCGTATGAGGATTTTTTGTTTTCAAACCAGGGGCGTAGCTACCATGGAGCAGTTGGAGCCAACTACTCCAGGCGCACGAATCATGAGGGCGCTAAACATGAAAGGGCGGAATAAAGATTTTCAAAAATATCTGTATAATTTTTTAATTATGATTAACAAGTTATTATGGATAAATCATACTTGTTTTAAACAGTATATTCCTGTGCTATTTTACTTTGTTTTGGATCTCAATTGCTTTGATTTAGAACGAAATTACTTCTATTCAGAAGTTTTAATTCACTTCTCCGTAAGAAACTTATCTAAACGTTATTTCAAAATGCCTGACTTTTTTATTACCGTTGGCGACAACGACAGCAGAACGACGCGACGGTTTCAAAACTTACTTAAGAGTCTACTCTAGTAACGCGAAGACACTCGCAAGTTAATGTTAAACCAATGGCAGCATTCTCTTCAAATTGCTCGTTTGCATATTAATATTTTTAAATGATTTTTTGAATAAGATATCTGAGGATATCTATCTATACTTATATAAAGGAGTAGCTTGATTTTTTCATAATCAACTCCGAGCCTCAACCGTTTGTCCTAGAACAATGAAATTTGTAAGACATGTTCTTTACACAATGTAGGCGCGTACTAAGAATGGATTTCTGAAAATTCACAGCAAAAGGGGGTCAAATGGGGGGTCGAAAGTTTTAGATAATTTCGTCTTTCCGGCATATCTCAACAGGAGTTTTAAGTAGGAGCCTGAAATTTGGGATAGCAATTCTACTAAAGAATAGTTAAACATGTATTTCAGGCGGTTGTAGAAATTCAACCACTAAGTGGGTTAAATAGGGGGTCGAAAATTTTGGTGATGTCACATTTTCACCATATCTCATCAGCAGTTTTAGGTAAGAGCGTGAGCTTCAAGATAACAAATCTACTAAAAAAATAATTAAACACGTATTTCAGCGATTTTAGAAATTCAACCACTAAGGGGGCTAAATGGGGGGGTCTAAAGTTTTAGGTCATTTTGCCTTTTCACCATATCTCAACAACAGTTTTAGTTAAAAGCGCGAAATTCAAGACAACAAATGTACTAAAAGTTAGTTAAACACATATTTCAGCGATTTTAAAAATTCAACCACTAAGGGGGTTATATGGGGGTCGAAAGTTTCAATCATTTCGCGTTTTCGCCATATCTCAGCAGCAGTTTTAGATAGAAACGTGAAATTCAGGATAACAAATCTACTAAAAAAATAATTAAACACATATTTCAGCGATTTTAGAAATTTATAAATTAAGGGGGTTAAATGGGGGGTCGAACGTTTTAGGTCATTTGCCTGTTCGCTATATCTCAGCAGCAGTTTTAGTTAGGAGCTCGGAATTCGAGATAACAAATCTACAAAAAATAAACATATATTTCAGCAATTTTAGAAATTCAGCAACTAAGGGGGGTTAAATAGAAGGTCAAATATTTTAGGTCATTTTGCCATATCTTAGTAGAAATTATAGGTAGAATCATGAAAGTCAGGATAACAAATCTACTGAAAAAATAGTTAAACACGTATTTCAGCGATTTTAGAAATTCAGACACTAAGGGGGGTTAAATGGGGGTCGAATGTTTTACGCCATTTTGCCATATCTCAGTGGAAGTTATAGTTAGGAGCGTGAGTTTCGGGATAACAAATCTACTAAAGAATAGTTAAAAATGCATTTTAGGCGATTTTAGAAATTCAACTACTAAGGGAGTTATATGGGAGGGGGTCGATAATTTTCGATGATTTCACCTTTTCACCATATCTCATCAGTAGTTTTGGATAAGAGCGTGAAATTCAGGATAGCAAATTTGCTATAAAAATAATTAAACACATATTTCAGCGATTTTAGAAATTCACTCGTTAAGGGGGGGGGCTAAATAGGGGTCGAAAATTTTAGGTCATTTCGAATGTTCGCAGCATTTTTAGTTATTAGCTTGAAATCACAGATTCAGGATAACAAATCGACTAAAAAATAGTTAAATATGTATTTCCGCGATTTTAGAAATTCAGCCACTAAAGAGGGTTAAATGGGGGTCTGATTTCCTATGTTGTTTCGCTATGTATCTGGTCCCCACTCAGAAACAACCGGCTAGTAATAGGATAAATCAGTTGCGGAAAGAAAAGTGTCCTCAGGGAAAAAAAAAAAAAAAAAAAAAAAAAAAAAATTCAATCAAAATCGAAAAAGTACGAAAATGTTTAAATATCTGTTTAGATATCTATCTCATAAAAAAAACCATTTAAAAATATTATAATGTAACCTCTTGGATGCATTTCACAATTGAAACATGTCATGCACTTACTTCGCCCATATGCAAGATAATGAATGTCAGTCATAATTTTGGTTAACATTAGCCCCTTCATATGGATCCATTAGACTAGAAATCTTGAACTTGTGACCTGTGAGCCTCCAAGTTACCACTGTTATATGGGGGAATACGTACGTCCCACGAACAAATAGCAGCGCTGCTACTGGCGACAATTTTTTTAATATTCTATTCGTACCACTATTTACAAAAACTTTTTTGTTGTTGTTCTCTCTTAAAATTGTCAAAGAAGCCTATGAAAAAGATTGTGTTTTTGAAAAAGCGGTACGAATAATAAATAGTCGTCATTTGCCATCAATTTCTAATAAAAGACGAATTCGTAATCATAGGGTTAAGATTCAGCACGTCACAACATCGATTTATCTCTTTTGTGATTATATTAATTGAAAAATTAGTTGCTTGTTAATCTTATTTGGAGAAAGTTGTTGGTCGTCTTAAAACAAGAAAGAAAAAAAAAATGTTAGTTATTATTTTTTTTTTTTTTTAATGAGGAAATTAATTATGAATTTGTCAATCAATACAATTTATAAAATACGTATTCAGAGTCGGATTTAGACATGTCACATTGGCTCCGTTTTAAGGCGGCAGCTGAAATTATGAGAGCTGTTTTAACTTTGGAGGTATGGCAATTTTTAAATGAAGACTTCAGAACCACTTTATATCATAAACAGAGAAAAGGTTCTCCTTACAAAATACTGATTGTAACTAAGCAATTATCGTCACATTATTACACGAAAATGAAATGTTCAACTTTTCAATCGTTGGAAACTTCATGATATTGTTTGGAATCTTAGAATGTTGTGTAGAATTTGACCCTTTTTAATGAAATATAAACCATGGCTATGTTAAAAAGACTAAGTCTCTTAAAATGACCCGATTACTACGATAGCTAAAAAGTATTTGATGACTGTACATATACTGCACTTATACTATGATTTTATTTTCATAAGCAACTTGTTATGCACAAGATTTGATTTGGGATTTACTCAATCTATGCAACAAATGTCATGTAAAATCTCGTTAATCATATAAAAACTGAAGAAGTGAGTTCTATGGTGCAAAATTGAATTTATTCAGAACCAAAAATTTTTAAATAAAGTATTTTTTTCTTCGAAAAACATTTTTTTTTTAAATTGAGATGTAAAAGAATATTTCATATTTTTTTAGATTGATAATTTATAATAAAAGTTAGTGTCTTGTGATGAGACAACGATTTCTCGAAATATTGTTTTATGTATTAATAGCATGCTGCTTTATATATATAGTTTTTGAAAGAATCGTTAAAAAATTTGCGAGAAATACTTCGAGTCACAAGTCAACGCGATGCTTAGCAGCATTGTCGAACCTACGGGGAGGGGGGGGGGGGGGCAAAGGGGGGCTGAAGTCCCCCCCCCAGACCCCGAAACTAGACTATTGATTTAAATTTTCCTAAAATTATGAAAGGTTATTTCCATTATCCTAATAATATTATAAATCCGATTGTGTACAAATGTTAGGCTGAAGTCAGCGTCAAAATGGAGAAAATAATGGCCCTGTATCTTTGCATATAGGTGGATTATAACCCGGAAATGAACATAGACTGGTTTTTGTTTATTTTATGCAAATACTTTTCTTAATAATTCAAAATTTGATTATTTTCATAGAGAATCAATGGACATTTTTAGATAAAATTTAACCATTTTACTTTATCGTTGCCAGGGCTTTGATCGTTGCCAATAAATAGAAATGCGGGAGAATAATTTTTCCTCAACAATTAAGTTTCAGTTGAGCGATTTTCACGTGAAAAATGAAAATAATTCAAAAGAAAATGAATTTCTGTGATATTTGAAACAACAATATGAAGTATTTGTTATCATACATGAAGTATGAATATCGGTTACATTAAAAAGATCTTTTTCTGTCAAAAACTGCGTTATAATTAGAAAAAAGAATTAACAATAATGATATTACTAAGAAAAAGATTTCGCTTGAACCATGGAACTATTAAAAGGATCCTCCTTGGCTTGAACAAATATGACGTCATAAATAAAACATGTATTTTCAAATATTCGTAATATTACAAAGAGCATGACTATCAGTGTATAATAAAAGTATATACATAATGGATGTCATATTTAAGATGAATAACTGAAATATTTTTTGATACTGATTAATAATAAGCTTGAATATCAGTTACAAACAGATGTGAGTTTTCTGCTAAAATTCACGTCATTATTGCCAGGAAAAGAAAATTAAGAAGAATTATATAATTGAAAAGAGATTTCTCTGGGATCAAAGTGACGTCATAATAAAACGGGATTTTTTAAATATGTTTCAAATGGAGCGTGTATCAATTTCATACATTAATAATCACTGAGTACAGTGAAAGAATAGAGAGGTAATGAACCGTAAAATCGGCTTGCAATATGAAGCCGGTTATCGCTTAAATCATTAGGCCCAAGGGATGACTTCATTGGATGGAGAGAGGCTGCACGTGGAACAAGGACTGGATTCATTGGACGGGGAGAGGTTTTCAAAGCAAGCCGCCAGTTGTTTGGGCCGACTGTAGGGTTGCATTTTCAGCATCACGCCAAACATGAACATTTCATCTCTATTTATTCTCTGAACTCTGTGATTAATAATACAAGCATCAGTAAGATTATTAGGAAAAGAAAATTGAACACAAGTCTATTAAGTTAAAATCTGACTGTGTGTATTTCGCAACTACTCTTCTTAATGCAACGCGATTTACTTAATACCGGTTATCATTGATTCGAGGATGTCATATAAACTCTGAGAATTTAAAATTTTGAATTAGATTTCGAGATTTTAATATTTCTTTTGTAAATTTTAACGAAATTTCTCTAAAAACGGTACTTAAATTACTCCATTTTTGTGGTTTTATCCACAAGGAGAAATAAAACGGATTAATATATTTTTATGCCATTTTCTCATTAAAATTGAAAAAAATTATTTTATTTTAAATTTGAATAGTTGGTGAAAAAAAAATCTTGATTACAGTAAAATTTCCGAAAAATAAAAACATATTTCCACATATTCGAACTTTCTGAATCAATTTATTCTGCAGAGCAAAAATCGCCTGTCAGCATATTGTCAAGAAATCAGTATTTGTTTCAGCTATAGATTAAACCAAGGATACAAATTTGCTGTCACATGCAAACGTAACACTTGCAATTGCAAAGCTTTTTGCAACCCCAAATTACATGCAAACGTAACATTTACATGTAATTTGCACCAAATTAATTTTAATTTGAACCGTAATAAATGTTAATTTGCAATGAAAATTACATGCAAAAGTAACGTTTACATATAATTTTGGGTTGCAAAAAGCTTTGCAATTTAAGTGTTACGTTTGCATGTAATTTTGGGCTGCAAAAAGCTTTGCAATTGAAGCTCCTTGCATTTAGGTGTAAAATTATTCCTCCCTATTCACAAGAATTGAATTTAAAGAAAAAGCATATACTATTTCCAATGAATTATTTTTAAATGATGGCTGTTAAAACGTTTCTCAAAGTCGTTAAAAGTAAAATGGTTTATCAGGTAAAATTGACATTTCTTTTTACCCAATTCGCCGATTTACACGATTTTATTTGGCCGTCTTTTTTCCACTGGTTGCAGTTTCCTTCTCGCGGTTATTTGGCTCAAAATTTTACTTTTTTTAAACTGATTTATGTCAAGGCCCCTATAACAAAGAAATATCGTATTTTCTTCTATGAAATGTGATAAAGAGTTAGTTAATTATTTACGTTTTTAATTATCGGGAGTGAAATATTTTCCTTGATTAGTACATTTATTTTTCTTTTAATGTTACGTGAACGAAGTCACGGGTAACAGCTAGTAATATTATAAATCCGATTGTGTGCAAATGTTAGGCTGAAGCTAGCGTCAAAATGGAGAATTTAATTATCCTGTATCTTTGCATATAGGTTAATTATAACCCGGAAATGAACATAGGCTGCTTTTTGTTTATTTTATTCAAATATTTTTCTTAATAATTCAAAATTTCGTTATTTTCATAGAGAATAAATGGACATTTTTTTCTTTAAAATTTAATTAATCATTTTACGTTGCTAAACATTACCGTTGCCAATAAATACAAAACCTGGAATAATAATTTTTCCTCAACAATTATTTTTCAATTGAACGATTTCCACGTAAAAAATGAAAATTCAAAAGAATTCAAAAGATGATGAATTGCCATGATATTTGAAAGCAAATATGGAGTATTTGTTGTTATACATGAAGTATGAATATCAGTTACGTTTAGAAGACATTTTCTGTCAAAGACTGCGATATAATTAGATAGAAAAATGAATAATAATTATATTTTTAAGAAAAGATTTCGCTTGGACCATGGAACTATGAAAAGGATCCTCCTTGGCTTGCACAAATGTGACGACATAAATAAAACTATGTATTTTCAAATATTCCTAATAATACAAGGAGCATGAATATCAGTATATAGTAGTATGAAAGTAGATAGATAATGGACGTAATATTTAAGATGAAAAACTGAAATTTTTTTTATCGATACTGAGATCGATTGAGCTTGAATATCAGTTACATACAGATGTGAGTTTTCTATTAAAACTTACGTCATGATTGCCAGGAAAAGAAAATTAAAAAGAATTATATAAATACAAAGGATATGAATTATCACTTTACTGCACAGCGTACAACCACAAATTTAAGAACTATATAATTAAAAAGATATTTCTCTGGGGAAAAAGTGGCGTCATCATATTGTAAATAAAACGTGAATTTTCAATATATGTTTTAAAAGGAGCGTGAATCAATTTCATACATTAATAATACAAATATCAGTAATAGAAAGTACATGAGTTTCACGCCATATTTAAAACGAAATATAGAAATGTTTTTTTAGCTATACTAATTATTAAGCATGATTATCAGTTATATACAGATGAGATTTTTCTGTTAAAATCACATAATTTTAAGAAAAGAAAAATGCTCACGAATCTATTATATTAAAATATGACCGTCTGTTTGTATTTCGCAACTACTCCTCTTAGACTATCGGACGCAACGCGATTTACTTAACATCGGTTATCATTGATCGGGGGATGTCACACAAACTCTCAGAATTAAAAAAAAAATAATTAGATTCCGATATATTATTATTATTATTATTATTATTATTATTATTATTATTATTGTAAATTTTTAACGAAGTTTCTCTAAAAACGGCAAGTAAATTACTCCATATTTGTGGATAGAAAAGGAAAAATAAAACGGATCAATATATTTTTTACGCCATTTTCTCATTAAAACTGAAAACAGAATTTATTTTCAATTTGAATAGATTGTGAAAACAAAATCTTGATTTCAGTAAATTATCCGAAAAATAGAAACATATTTTCACATATTCAACCTTCATGAATCAATTTTTTTCTTCAGAACAAAAATCGTCTGTCAACATATTGTCTTTTAGAAAACAAGATTTGTTTCAGCTATACATTAAATCAAGGAGGCAGAATTGAATTTAAAGAAAAAGCATATAATATTTCCATTTAATTATTTTTGAAGAACGGTTGTTAAAACGTTTCACAAAAGCGTTAAAAATAAAGTGGTTTATCAGGTAAAATTGACATTTATTTTTACCCAATTCGTCGATTTCCATGATTTTATTTGGTCCTCCATTTTGAATTGGTTGTATTTTCATTTTCGCGATTATTTGGTACAAATTTACTTTTTAAAGACTGAGTTATGTCAAGGTTCCTATAACAAAGAAATACCGTATTGTTTCCTATGAAATGTGATAAAGTATTAGTTAATTATTTACGTTTTTAATTATCGGCAGTGAAATATTTTGCTTAATTAATGCATTTATTCTTTAATTTTTGCGTGAACGAAGTCACGGGTAACAGCTAGTTTTTAATAAGTCTTTAGAAAAGTGGAAATTTTGGAAAATATTGATTTTGTCCTAGAATTTTTCTGATTTTTAATTTTTCCTATTAAATTTAAAATATTAGCATGTTTAATGTTTGATAACTAAAAAAAATTTTTTTTATATATGCTATGATTAGAGAAAGAATGGACTTTTTATATTTCTCCGTTGAAATTACATATAATGGTAAGGAAAGGGGGAAGGGGAAACATATAAGTCTAAAAAAAAGCTGTCTGGACAATGCGATTTTCCATTGACTATACAAATACATTTATAGAATATTGCTGGAAGAAGTAGTACTAGTAAAATATTCTCCATATAGCAACTTTAGGAATCCTACATTTAATTTTAAGAATATATATATATATGTATACATAATATATATATGTCTCACTGATTATAATCAATTTGCATTCATCACTTTCTCTTTAATTCTGATTTACTTCGAGATGATCTCTGGACCCTTTAGAAGCACAACAGTAATTTATATATGTATGTGTATACTACTTTACTTATTACAAAAATAATTTATACATATATTTGTATAAACAGTGGGAACTCGCATGTACGGGCAATTTTTTGGGATAAGAAAATTCCTTTGTATCTCAATCTCGGTTCTTTGCCATTTTCAACACATGCGGTACTCTCCAATTCTCCAAATGTCCAAGTTCTCAGTAAATCAATCATTCATGTGCTTAGGCATGGGCGTACCCAAGGGGGGTGGGCTGATGGGGCTACAGCCCCTCCCCCCAAAATGATCGCAGTGAAATGAAAAAAAAGGATAACTTTGATTCTTTCTTTTTGAGATTTTTTTTTGTGATTATTATTAGTTTTTTTCATTCGACTCATATTAATGTATAATGAGACCACCTCATATTTAAAGAAGGAGGGGTAAATAGCGATACAGCCCCCCCCCCCAAAAAAAAAAAAAAAAAAAATGTTCGCTGTGAAAGGAAAAAAATGCTGTTTCTGATTACTTTTTTTGAGATTTTTTTTTTTGTCATTCAACGGATTTTCCTTTCTTGATAGTGCTATAGTAGTGCTCTTGGAGAATTCGCTAAATTGATAATCAGGCGCTGTTTAAACACGGAAGAGTTGACTGTGAAACTGTGATAGATATTAATTAACTTTCGTTTTTCAAGGATGTTTTCATGCCATTACCATGGGGCATGGGTATGCTATACCGACGGGTGGAGGCTGATGAGTGTACAGCCCCTTGTCCCATCCCAAATGGTCGCAGTGAAAGGAAAAAAAAAGACTAATTTTGTTTTCGTTTTGAAAATTTATATATATATATATATATATATATATGGTCATGCAACGGATTTGCTTTTCTGGTTAGTCCCATATTAGTGTGTATAGACTCCACAGCTAATCTCTTTGTGATTTCAGCTAAATCAGAAATCAGGCGCTGTATAGGCGCGGTAGAGCTGAATATGAATTGCGTTGATTAATTTCCATTTTCAAGGCTATCTCCGTGCATATTAATCTAATTGCTTGAAAAGTATCACATCTTTAATAATTAAAAAAAAAAAAAAAAAAAAAAAATCAAAGGTTAGAATATTTATTAAATAAATTGTACCCAATCGTGCAGCCAATATTTTCCATTTTGAAGTTTTTCAATCTCTATTATTTACTCGTATAAAGTACAAATAACGTAGAAATTCGTTTTTTTACATGTATATAAAAATATTTGTTTCTAAAGGCGTGACAAGTAAAAATCAACATAAAGAAGAGGACAAACAGAAACAGCTAAAATAAATGTAGCCTAATTCTTCATAACGGAAGCTTTATAATTCAAGGCTTTGTTAAAAAAGAACTCCTAGCTGTTTCTCTTTTCATTTTACACTGGGAAACTGGACTCGTTTTATGATGCTGCTTATACCTTTTATTCTGGTTGTATGTGTTTCCTTTACTAACGCTGCTATTTACACATTACATATTCATGGTAGCAAAAGAAAATTCGTACTTATTTGATTAGATTTTTAGTGCTTTGGAGGAAATTTTAACGTTTAATTCCTTTCCTCAAACTTTAGCTATCCCAATGCTTGTCTGATATATTTTTATTCAAAGTCTTTTAATAATAATTTTTTGATTTAAGGGTGTACTCAAATCCAAACTGCTTATTTTGTGACTTATTTTTAAATTCATTTTTGCTCTAAAATGCATCCAATTGGCAGGTTATCTTATTCAGAAACTTTATAATATCCGTATTGGTCAATTTTTTGATAAAGGCAGAATATATTTCGAAAAATGCTGTCAAAGTGGACATTTTGAACTGAATTTCCCAAAGTGATAGCGCTGGAAACAAAAAAAAATTATCATACTGTGAAAATAATTGTTTGTAAATCAATTTCTAATTAATTGAAAAAAATAATAAAAACACAGGTCACTTACAAATCTTTTCATAAATCACGCTGCCAAGTTTCATGTTTTTACTTTTAAAAATGAGTCTGAAAATGTCAGAAAATTTTGAGTTGTTGAGCGTGGAAAAAAATATATTTTTTTTAATACCGCCTTAAAGAAAAAAAAAAAAAAAGAGAGAGAAGGAAATAGCTCATACATATCTGCCCGCTGTACAATTTGAGTGAAAATATAATGTATGTATCCATGTTGTTATTAATTGAGGGAGGCAAAAAATTTGGGAACGTAAAATCAAGGTCTAACAGAAGATTAGGAAATCATTGAAAGAGAAGTAAAAAATTTTAGAGCTTTCTGAGAAAATTGTAGATGTAATGTAGCACAAACACATTCAGGAGAATGCATTCATATGTCCACCATATGTGTGGGGTGTGATATGCCGGCAAACATCTTCTGGATAACGGCTAACTGGTATTGTTCGTTTCCCCTTTCAAGAAAAGAGATAATTTTTCTCAATCTTAAACAGGATTTAGTTTGGCGAATCTATTTCTTTCGCTGGGCTACCTAACAATTCCTAACACTTATTGTCAAATTGATCGTTTTAAAAACATTATCGCCAATCACCATATGTAGGCATTAAAAATGTTTTGCCTATGGCTATGTCAAGCATGATTTGGCGCTCACAATTTCATTTTCGATTTTGAGGTTCATGGCAACCCTTTAAAGACCTCACTGGACACCAGGACAAAATATTATTTTTACTTGTTGAGTTTTTCCTGCTCGTTTTACTAGCTTTTATTACGTTGCGTAGCTGCGCCTTTTTTCTAGTTTTAAGTGAAGAATTCTTTTTTTTTTAATAACTCAGTGTTTTTTAAAGTCTTCTCTACGATGGATTCTAGTTCAAGTGAAAGGTAAATATTCTTAATTATTCTTCTATAAGGGTACAATATTATAAAAAATGTTTTTTTTTTCCTTCTCTTTTCTTTTCTTTTTGCACAATACATCTGAAATTATAGTGTTGACTCTAGACCAATTTGGCAAGTAGCACCACCCGCGACCGTGGGCTTTTTCTGACTGTGTATGCGCCCGGAGGTCCTTTTAAAACTACTTTATGAGTGTCAAACATGATTTCTGCTTAACCACAATCCAAGGCTTGTTGCAAGGCTGTGAAAATTATTAGAACTTAGGAAATCTGCTAAAAGTGGCAAAAATCAATTTTCTTTCTTTTTCGTTTTTTTTTTTAGCTTAAAATGTATTTACACATGCCAATTGTATTCTGATGGAGTTGCGTAAAAATCCTATGATTAAAAATATGCAGAAAAGGCTTTTTACTGCATCTATTTCACTGAGAATGTATGAGAATTGCAATCTTCAAACATTTTTCTGCATGTTTAAACTTCAATATGTATTTTTCAATTGACACGATATTTTTTCGTTAGACGATCCTTAAGCTGCATTTCATAAAATTAGGGAATGGATTTTGAGTAATATAAATAGTTTATTTAAAAAAATAAATAAAAATGTTAAATAATCATTTTTACTGGATTTACGTATGCCATGCCATTTTATTTATTTTTATTTAGTTCTCAAATGACCTGCTCAACACTGCGAGACTTTCAGACACATTTTCTGACTCATTTTTAAACGCAAAGACATAAAATTGGCAGACCTGACTATGGAAGCGATTTGGAATCGAAATGAGTTCTCCATTTTTTGATAAATAAATTACTTCGTGAGATATAAGCGATTCGTGTCACGTGACGACACGTTTTTCCCCTTTCTCGTGCTGAAGTATCGGCAATTCGGTTCAAAGCGCCGACATTGACAGTATTTTCTAAGAGTTCTTCTGACTTTACCAAAAATAGAAAACGTCTTTCGATTACGAAGTTTCTGAATAAGAAAACCTGCCAATTTCGTTCGTTTCCGAGAAAAAATGAATTTAGAAATGTGTCAGAAAATAGCTCTGTGAGATTTAAGAACAGCTTTAAACTTATGAACTTTTTGGAATATTGATCATCCTTAGCGAAATGACAAAAAAAAAAAAAAAAAAGTTGAAGTTGAAAATTGTACGGGAAGAATGATTTTAAAATGTTCTTAAATAATAATAAAAAATACCACCAGAATATCATTTTTTTCTTAATTAAATCATTTTCCTTCTTAAAACCATTTAATAATATGTCAAAAAAAACAAAAAAAAAACAACAAAAAAAAAAACCACTGAAATTAAAAAAAGTTCAAATGGTACCGAGTCCCCTTAAGTCAGCCGTCACCCCCCCCCCCCCCCGAAATTAAATCCTGGAATCCTGGGTACGCCACTGCATTGCAGTGTTTTGGGATACTTTTATAGTAGGGGGAAACCTCCAGTAACTGATTCTTTAAAGATTTTTTTATTGTTCAAATCACTATTACAAAGTTTTAAATATATTTTATACTATTATCTTTGTTTTTGAAAGTATAGTAAAGATACATTAACAAATTATTGTTGACAAACTTTTGAAAAATTATACTTTTTATTACTAAAAATTAATTTTTGTCATAAATATTGTCATAAATATTGTCATAAATATCTCCAGTAACTGACACCATCCCTTTTTTGATAAAAAAAAAAAAAAAAAAAAAAGCTGAAAAATAAGTTATAACAGTTATGACAAATAAGTTACAACTAGATGACATTACTTTGCAGAATTATACAAGAAAATGCTTATTTGAGTTAGATTTCTGTTGCGGTGTCAGTTACTGGTTAAGTGTCAATAATTGGAGGTTTCACCCTATATAAATTTATTATTAAAAATAATTTAGATTATACGATCGTTCCACTGAGTGTATTAGTGGATGCTGTAAAGGTGATGACCGAGACTGACTAAAGTTTCTTCAAACGCAAATAACGTGCGTACTTGGACTGTCTACTTTAGCCTACTCTAAAGAAAAAAAAATGAATAATAAAATTGAATAAAAACTGCAGCAAGCAGTAAATATGACAGGCCACACATCTAACATTTTTTATTTTAATCTTTTGATATAATGAAGATGGAAACAGGCTGAATTTAGGCCTTACCAGAGACACAGAGTTTGTTTACACTCTCCGATTGTTCCTATCGGCAAAAGAGAAATTATTCGGCGTTTTCCGACCCGTAAACGTAGTGTTTTATATTGTATATATAGCTTATTGTGATCTCAGTAACTTAAAAAAAATATATTTTGTAAATCACTTGAATCCATTTTTAACACTTTCCAACATAGTTGAAAAGGGTTTATGAATTCGGTTTGTCTGTCTGTCTGTCCGTGTTCTAACTCGTGTAAATATACTCGGATTGTCCTGCAATTGATATAAGTTAATAAGGTTTATCGTGCCATGTTCGGTATTGAAAATGAAGTAGCGTTTATAGTTTATTTACACTGACACTTAAAAGAATTCCGTTACATTACGGTCTATTGGGAAAATCGTTTGCAGTGAATTCAAAAATTTTGGGAGAGGCCCAAAAATCGCTTTTAAACATTTCAAATAAATAAACAAATAGGATTATTAGAATTATTAAATATTTAAAGGATAATTAATCATCCAAATTAACTATTAACATTGATAATGTAAAATCACTTAAATTAGTTTCAAAGCAATAAATTAACAATTTTATAGATAAAAACAGAAAACAGGCGGCATCATCTCTAATAATCGAGGAAAGCTTCATACAGCTGTCCAGAAAAAAAAAAGAAAGAAAGAAAAAAAAAAAAAACTCTTAGAGCTGCGAGAGGCAGCATTCGACTCTGAATCGCGTCTACTTTTAAGACTAAATATCGTTTACGTGTAGGGAAAAACTGAATATGAAAGCTTAGCCTGTTATTTAAAATAATAATTTGTAAAATTTTGGAAAGTCTAGGAAAATAAGAATTTGATAATTTGGTGTGATGATATTTTGTATTCTTAAGAACCTACACTAATCAGGGGAAGAAACGCTCAAGCTAATGTTAAGTCTATGGGAAGGTTCTTTTCAAATTTCTTGATCGCATTTTAATATTTTTAATTTTTCTTTTTGCGTACGATAGCTGAGGTTGTAATCGTTGCTAAACAGATTGCAATTCGTGAAGTTTTTAAGCATTACTCAAGAACTACTTGACCGAATGTTCTGTAACTTGAATCATTTCTGTAAAAAAATACATACAATTATTATTTATTATTATTATTTATTATATATTATTTATTATATATTATTTATTATTATTTAATTTTAATCCATTCATTTTTTAAGCATTGTAGATTATGTATTTGTTTCTAACCAAATTATTAATAATCACACTTATATATTTCAATAAGATATTATGTTTCTGTATATACAAATAAAAATAACAGCCCAGCTTTTTTAAAATTATTATTGATTCAAAGTTTAAGAGATCTGAAGTAGTTAATTAAGTGTCCTTCAAAAATAAATCTAAAAAGTTGCTTTAAAAACAAAAAAATAACTACACAGGTGGTAATATTTTTAGAAAATGTTCAATAGTTATAAAAAGAATGGTGTCTCCAATAAATGGCAACATTTATTAATATTTCAAGTGAAAACAGTACAGAACATTAGAAACATATATATATATATATTCTATATTTTTTCCTAAATGATATTAAATAAAATGTAACTTATTTTATCGGGAACAAAATATTCCCTTTACTATTATTAATTAATGTTTTTCCAAGTATACTTTAAGTTATTTTGTTCAAGAGTATGAAGCATATAAATTTTAAAAATAAATATTCTTAAAGATAATTTTTAGTTTTATTTTGATGTCTTTTCTTTGTAGAGGGTTGGTTTTTTTATTTTCTCTTTAAACATTTTAACAGTAAATTTGTACTTCATTTCTAATAAATTATACCATCTCGTTACATTTTTATGGCAGTAAGATTTTTAACTAGTTTTTTTTCCAAAGTACAGTTATGGTTCTTAACTAATACTATTAACGTAATGATATGTTTACACACTTATATATAGAGGTGAAAAAAAAATATATTGCGACATGTTGTAAATTTCTAAAACAGAAGAACTACAGCATTTGGTGTAGTTTATTCTAAGTTTACGAAAGGATATACACTAAAATATTCCTTATTCTTTCAAAAGTTTTGTAACAATTACAGTTTATGGTTTTTATTTTATTTATTTATTTATTTATTTATTTTATTATTATTATTATTTTTTTTTTTTGGGGGGGGGGGGGGGGGGTAATTACATTTGTTCAGGAAATAATTTGGGTAGAGACAGAGTAGAATTCAGTCAAAATAGAGGCAGTACAGTTGAATCAGTTAATACGAGAAGCAAGGGAATTATTAGAGTCTTCGTATTCGATACACGTAATAGCTGTGAAGATAATAATAAAAATCTTATAAACATACACATAATTAAACTAATTACTACAATTAATTGCTATAATTGTCTCACCGCTAACATATGATAAAGTTATACTTACCTTTGTGAGTGTCACTTTCTTTAGACGGATCTTTTCTTTAGACAAAATCACAGTACAGAAGTCAAAGCCTTTAAAAAAACTATTAAATCTAAAGAACTTAACGAAGTAAACAACAAAACTTACGAACAAAACTTATTATTATTATTTTTAACACTTTCCAACCTAGTTGAAAAGTGTTTATGACTTGGGTTTGTCTGGCCGTCAGTCGTCTGCCGTCTGTCCGTGCTCTAACTCTCGTAAATATGCTCGGATTGCCTTGCAATTTTTATATGTTATTGTCGTTATCTATAGCACGTTCTCTATTTCAACTGAAGTGTGTAGCACTTATAGTTTTTTTACAGGGACACTCAAAAGAATTCCATTACATTACGGTCTATGGGGAAAAATCATTTGTGGTTTATTTTAATGTTGTTACACAATTGCAAACACATTGTAATTGATATATATTACTAAGGTGTATTACAAGAAGCTTAATATGGAATAGGGTGTGCATAGCACTTATAGTTAATTTACAGGGACAGTCAAAAGAATTTCGTTACATTACGTCTATGGAGAAAAATCGTCTGCGGTTTATTTAAACGATGTTTCACTATTTAAAACGCATTGGAATTTATATATATCGCTAAGGTGCATTACAAGAGGCTTACTACAGAATATTGTGTGTATAGCAGTCATCGTTCATTTACAGGGACACACAAAAGAATTTTCTACTGCCTGTTAACAATAATTCCTGGCAGTGCGTTTTAAGTTACTGAACGCGATTTTAAATTTTACTCACTTTTTGTTTATTACGTGGTGTGTATAAATTCTGTAGATCCTATACAGGGAAGTACAAAAGTTCGCGAACATATTTCCGTTTATTGACAGAAATTCCAGAACGAGAATTTTAAACTGTGCCACGCGTTTCTTAACTGAACTAAAATGTAACATCCTATGTAGCATATATACAAATCTATAGATCATATACAGGGCTGAATAAAAGTATTCGGATATTTTTCCGAATCTTTCAGCTTATTAAACGGTATGATTTGTAAAATTATTTTGGAAGCGTTGGAAAGTGTTTCATAATCTATGCTTGACGCATGATTTTTCGTTCTTGTTTACCTTTGAAAATAAATGTAGAGTTCCAAAATGTGTCTTGCACTCCGGTCCTTTTATGTAGAAGGCCGTGCCTGCATAAATATATAAGTATTTTTACATGCGTCTGTAAGTGCACTCAAAAACTTAGTTGTGATTTTAAAAATGCTTCTAGACTGCATTCCAAATTTATTTCGATTACAGTTTACTATGGGATTCATTACGGGCTTCCCGGGTTACAGAACATATTGCCCCGTGTACAAAACACAGGTAAAAATATTCTTTATTAAAAAATTCAATAGTTTTTTTTTTTTTTTTTTTTTTTTTTTTTTTACATTTCATATATTTTTTAAATTGCCCCCTAACACCGCCAGAAAATAGGTTTATATAAAAAAATATCAATTATGTGTATTCAAATAAAGTTTTGAAACTTATTAAAAATTGCACTTTCGCATTAGTCGAATGTCAGAGGTTGATGGCCAAAGAAGTTGCCCAAGATTTTATTACTTATAGTAATCTTTTTAACACGCCTATTTTCCAAGGGAAAAAAGAAGTGATCAGTTGCATTACAATCCCAAAAAACATGTTTATACAAAATGTCTGTCTGTCCTCATGGATCATCAAAAAGTGTATCATGAATAGAATTGAACCAAATATTTTTATAGGTTTGTGACTGGCCAGCAGGTCCTCTTTGAATTTGAAGATATTCCGCCGGAAGAGGGCGTTGTAATAGCGATTTTTGTGCCCTTTTCATTATTGTACCATCGAAAAGTGAATTAAGTTATGCATAGAATTGAGCCAAATATTTTTTATACGTTTGTGACTATGGCCAGCATACAAGATGTACTAATGTACAAGATGTACTAATCAAGGTGTGTAATGAAAATGAAACATGTTCAATTATTTGTCACTTAGAGTCTGCAATTTTAATGTTTCACAACCTGAAAGTTCCAAATTCATTCAGGTAAAAATGATTTCATGAATTTTTGAGAAAGATACGCATTTTTGAGCGATGAAAATAAAAATGAGAGACCTTTAACATAAAAGCTATGGTATGCGCAAAATTATTAAACTCTTTAAAAAACACTATTTAGAAAAAATACACTTTTTTGGGCCTTTGTCAGTTACATCATCCTGACACCCTATAGCGTCTCCTTCATAGTTTCATTGTGCAGGAGTTTAGATTTTCCAGGTGCCGACTCTTCCATGCAGTAGGCCTTGAATTCCTCCGCAGTTTATGTTTTCGTACGATCAACAGGAAACGGATTAATTGCTTTTTAGGACTTGAAAGAGAAATACTCAATATTTTACTAACACGAATGTATGATTTTCTTTTTATATTTTATAAAATGTTCAGTACACTTTAAAAAAGTAATAAATTGCAATTCTCAAAAGAAAAAAAGAATTTTAAATGGGAATTGTTGAAGTTTTCTTATTTTTTACCTTTTATTTCACTGTAAAAAAATCTGTGTAATGTTCCTGACGTTTGCTGAGAAATGATCCTGGGTTTTCTCGGATTATTTCTGCTGATCCGAGAATACCGAGAAATCTTGTGTAACATCTTCCACAATGTTGTGTAACTTTTCGGAATACTTGAGAAAGTGTAATTTACTGATCAACTGTGAAACGTTCCATATGTTTTGTGTGTAACATTCCTTAGTTTTCTCAGGTATATTTTTGAACTTTTGAGTAAACTTTCGGAATTATTATAAAAGAGAAATTATCGGTGATCTGTGTACACTGAATGTGAGGATATATTGTGTTATTTAAAGGTTTCATAACATAATATCTCTGCAAATTATCGCTATGCCAATTTGTATTAAACTAAACTGATTTGGCTTCTAAATTTATGAATTACACTAAAATTTATTATTTTATAAATTATAATTTTACAAAGTTTATAATTTTTCCCTTAAATTTACAAAATTAGTTAATATTTTTTCTTTACTTTAAAAATTAAGTTTATAATTTTATAAAGTTTTTAATTTATTTCGTTAGTTAATTTTATTTAAATTAATTTATAAAAATATAAAGTACCGGTTTAATCTTGCCTATCCCAAGGTCATTAAATTCAAAATGTTCTCTAAAAATCTGTTTTTTTTTAAATATATATTTTAAAAACTATTCAGTTTAACAGAACCGTACGCAAAAGTTCTTAGCGTAGCTGAAATACAAAAATTTAATTTATTATAAAATTGTTTATTTACATAAGTTTTTTAAAATAAGAGATACAAAAATATTTTAATAGCATGTAACAAACACGTCTGCTTAAGATAATTGTTGTTTTTATTGGAATTGATAAATAGATAATCAGGCAAATAATTTAAAAAAAAAGTATGTATTCGAAAAAAGAAAATGTTGGTACTATTGCAAAAAGAAGCAATCATTACTCTTAATACAATGTTTTACGCATATAATACATAAAAAAAATTAAATTTATCTGTTATAAGGCATCAAATAATACAGAAAAATATTGAAAATTATGAAAAGAAAATATTAAAAACATTTGAACTCTGAAAAAATCCATCTACCGATGAAACCTCAAGTTTTTGCACCATACAAAGCGACTGAAATAATTCACAACATTTGAGAAAGTGGCGTGACCAGTCATAGTGCAGTGGTCCAGACCGCCAGTTTAGTAAACGGAAAATTCCGGGTTCGATTCCGCTCGTGGGAAGGGTTGGTTATTTATTGTACACTCACTCAGGAATGAAAAAAAAAAAGAAAGCAGAAATGCATCTATCCCTTGGTTACGACATAAAAATTTCTAAAAAATACGGAAGATATCTGTTATAAAACGGAAATTTCCCTGGAATTTGCGGATTTTTTTTCCGTTAAGAACGGAAATAGTACTGGCGTCTTGATTGCCAGTGCAATTTCCGTTTTTTTTCAGGAATTTTTGTTTTACAGTGTAAAGTTCCATATAATTTGTGTATTACTGACTTGTGTAAGTTTCCTGGAATTTCTTTGGTGAAATTCCTGGGAAAACCTGTGGCAGAATAGCTGCCACAGGTTTTCTCAGGAACTTTACACCAAATATTTTACAGTGTTGTCAAAGCTACTGCACCGTAAAAAATAAGACAAATGTTTCATAGTACAGGAAAATATAATAGAACCACGAATGAAAATATAATCTATCCTCTTCCGAGTTACCCACGATTTTGAAAACCATTCCTTTATCTTTAGAAACCTCAGAAACCATAGATTTTCAAGATTTAAAGAAGCATACTAAAGCGGAAAAATGGTTAATATTTTAAATAGTTAAATAAATTAGTGTAAAATATCCTGGGTTTCGTCATAATTTAAATGCATGAAACATAATAAATAATGTTAATTTGATAAGATTAAAGTAAAATATGAGATTCGCAAAGAAAATTGCATTTGTTTCTGTTATTTAGCTACAAACTATATCACATTACAGAACCGATAAAAACAAAGTAATAGAATTCATTTGTTAATAGCTGCACATCAACTTGCATTTGGTTAAGGTACACTGTAAAAAATTTTCCGGAAGGTTCCGGAAAAAAATGGTGGCATTAAGATGCCACGGCATTTTGCTGTTACGTTTCACAACAAAGTAGTGAAACATTCCAATTTTTCAGAAACATTCCGTAACATATACTCCGAAATCTTTCATATTAAAATACTGAAATATTTCAGCGGCACGATACGCTTTTTTCCGAAACCTTTCATGTCAAAATGCTGAAACATTCCAACTTTACGGGACGTCTTTTTTCGGAACCTTTCATATCAAAATACTGAAATGCTCCAGTTTCACAGAGCGTCTTTTTTCGGAACTTTTTTTTTATTCTGAAAATATTATTTTTTATTTATCAGGTAACAAAATCGAAGCTGTACAACAAAAATATATTAATCGAAATTCATGACTAAATATATAAAAAATATTTGCTAATACTGAATTCCGAGCTCGGATTTGCGCGAGTAAATAAAGTGTAAAACTATTAATTGTATTTTAAGAAATGCAAACATTATTTTTATTCCTTTATTAAAATCATATGTTTTTAGAAAATATAAAATTTCCTTTTAATAAATTTTTTTCGGATTTAATAATTTACATCCTTACTAGAACATTCGATAAGCAATGCAAAAGATAAGTATAAAACATGCAAAAACTTTTTTTATGTGTTAATTTTTTTTCTTCCAAATTTTACATAATAAAATGAGAGAAATAGTACATTACAATTATTTTACATGTACAACAGCAAAATGTCGTGGCATCTTAATGCCACCATTTTTTTCCGGAATCTTCCGGAAATTTTTTTACAGTGAACGGTTGGAGTATCATTTTATAAATAGAAAATGCGGGATATTAAAAATTCTAAAATTAGTTCAACTGCCCTTAAGACAAAAATTTATTAAAATCGTTGTTTATAATTAATTAAAGGAAAAAAAAAGACACTATATGGCTCTATCAACGGATAAGATTTTTGAAAAAAATTTACATATGACATAGACTTAATGGTGTATTTAAAAGACATTTTAATTAATTTATAAATTTTTGAAAGTACCAAAACTGATAATAAAATATGTAAATTTTTGAAAGATAACAAAAGGTGAACATGGAATTCATTTTATTACTCATTTAAAAAATACATAAATAAATAAAGAGGAGAAAAACGCTTGTAGCACTAACATTTCTTCTATGATTCCAAATGTATTAATCCTTTGAAGGGCACCGATATATGTCAAAAGTACGATGTTTTACAACCAGTATTTTTCTGTAATAATTTTTACGTGTAAAATCTCCAAAATATAAAAGCAAAAATTTCTATTCGAAAATACTTGTTGGCAAATTTGTGAATTTTTGCCATTTGCGCCATGCAAACAGCATCCGTTAAAGGGTTAAACAAGAACGGAAAATCATGCGTCAAGCATAGATTATGAAACACTTTCCATCACATCTAGAAAACTGTAACGAAACTTCACCGTTAAATGAGGTGAAAGAAGATATTAAATAGTTTAGGAAACATCTAACACATTTAAAAATCTAATTTTAGTATTTACCTTCCATAGTCAAAAGAGTAGTCAAATTATATAGTCCAACCCAGTATATGACCTATAGACTTGATATATACTACATATAGCATGATAAAATTTAGCTAATTTAGAAAAATCACATATAGCAATTTTTGCCAATCGATGGAAATGCACTCGAAATCTTTTGTACAAACCTGTATATTATCTAAAGACTTCTGCACGCACCCCATATTAAGTTAAAATTTAATTTAGGTAAAAAGCGCATAAGGCAACTTAAAACTCACTTCCAGCAGTTACCAACCATAAACGACAACGTATCTTGTTCTTTGCGTAGCCCTGTATATGAATTTATTTATATTCCACAAACTTCTATTAGTATACTAAATATAGCTGAGCAGGAAAATGCGTAACACAATTAAAAATACTCATAAGCAATTTGCTCTCATAGTTAGTAATACTTACCGAACTCCTTTGTTTAGCCCTGTATATAATTAACAGAATATATACACACCACGTACTTATGCAAACATTTAGTCAAACCTAAAAATCCAAACCAAAATAGAAAACGCATTTATCACTCATAGACTGTAATTATCGAACAAAGACTGTTAACGAATGCTTTTGTGTGTCCGTGTAAATGAACAATAAACGCAATGCACACCATGCTATTCAGTGAACAATTTATAATGCATCTGAGTAATACATATAAATTTCATTATGTTTTAAATATTGAAACTAAATTACATTGCAAACGATTTCTCCCTTAGAACCTTGTGTGACAGAATTATTTTGTGTGACCCTGTAAATGAATAACAAATGCTTTGTACATCCTATTTTAGAAAAAGCATGTTTTAGTGCGCTACATAATTGTATATCAATTTCATCATGTTTCGAATGGCTTAACATTATCAAAACGCACTTTAAATGCTTTTTTCCCATTGACCGTAATGAAACTGAATACTTTTGGTTGCCCCCTGTACATAAACTATAAATGCTACACACTTATGCTATAGTAAATGACAGTCACATACAAAAATTTCAGGCCAATCCCAGTATATTTACGAGAGTTAGAGCACAGACAGACTGCCAGACGGCTGACTAACCGAAGTCATAAATATTTTTCAACTAGGTTGGAAAGTGTTAAAAGGCTAAATTTCATGAAACAACCCAAAAATTATAAACACCGTTTGTGGAATATTTAAATATGCTTTATTTCATAAATTATTAAAAATATTAATTTTTAACAGCATCATTGAATTTGATTGTACTGCAATTCTATGAAATTTTTATAATTAAATATTATGTTTACCTTAAAAAATGAATTTCATAATGTTTTAAACTTATTAATGCATTACTCGTATTAAATAGTAGGAAGCTTATTTCAAAAGAAAATTGAAAAATATTACTTATCAATACATTTTAATAAAAAGCATTTTCTCAATTGGCAGATACATTCAGTTTTTATTACAAAGAATAATTATTTCGTAATTAGACATTATAAAAAATAATCAATATACTTTTTTTATTCAGTGTCTTATTTAAGCAATTAAATTTTAAAGTTTCGTATTATTGATAAAATTCAAATTCAAATAATAAAGCATAAAAAGATTTAAATTAGCTACTTACTTTATCGGTTGATATCCAATCAAAGAATGGCATTTGTTTAGATTGAATTTGTCTCTACTTACCTAGGCAGCTGTTTTTTATTCTTCTTTAGTTATCAAAATGGCTAATGGAACATAAAACATGAAGTACGCATGCTCAGAATGTAGTTTACGGAAAAGTTGAAACCTCCAAAAATATTACACGAATTATTGCCGTAATTGATGTGGGACAAAAAGAAATTCGAAATTCCGGTAAAATATGCGAAATGTTTCAGAATAATTTCCTGAAACGTTCCGAAAATTTTTTACAGTGTAGGTCACGTGACTTTCAACTAGAGTTCTGCACGGGTC
Organism: Maratus michaelseni; assembly: GCA_963931845.1. Lineage (NCBI taxonomy): Eukaryota > Metazoa > Arthropoda > Arachnida > Araneae > Salticidae > Maratus > Maratus michaelseni. Next base: position 132,388,976 of record OZ007599.1, read on the forward strand.
AGGTTGTACCCTACACGAACCCGACATATTCAACCCGCACCCGAACCGAACCTGCAATGAAAGGACAATAAATCATGTTTTAATCCTATTATGAAAAGTAATGTATATTTATATCTCTAATACCAATTTTATGTAGAAAAATGAACAAATCTATCTTCTTCAATATATTAAGATATAGTGAAAACTGAATAGCGGACACTTCGAGATCGTTAAATAAAGTCAGGTCTGGTTGTTGCTTTTCTTTTTTTCTTTTTCGGGTCGAGATGACTAATTTTCTTTATGCGTGCCGCGTTCACCCTAAGAATAATACTTCCGGTTCATATTTAGGTTTCTTGCAAGTCGGGTTATTGGGATTTTCACAAAAAGTTTGAACAGAACTATGTTTCAAATGAAAAAAAATACGTATTTGAATATAAATGAGAATATATATTCAATTTACTGCATGAGAAATAATAAAATGTATATATGAAATATAATCATAGATTATTCTTTCTTTACACCAATTACAATTAAGCCCCCATTACAATTATGCACCCATTACAATTATGCACCCATTACAATTAAGCACCAAATTTATTTTTCTCAGAATATGAAAATCATTACCAACATTTCGTGTTATGATACACAAAAAAACACATATATCGTATTTGTGATAGTTCATGCACACATATGCACATGCTAAGTGTGCGTAGATTTGAAGGTGTCCCACGATTACAAGGTTAAGCGTACTAATATATAATTGAAAAAGCGTTCGCTAAATAGAGGTGTCCACTTTTCGGGAGTGTCCATTATTTAGGTCTTATTGTATATATATTTTTTACCTGAAAATATAGTGTAGACATTCTTTTGAAAAAGCAGGTCAACCCGAACTCGACCCAGAAGTGTCAAAACCCAGCCCGAAACCGAAACAGAGAAAGTCAACCTGACCCGAACCGCAGCGCAAAATATAGCGCTAACCCGACTCGACCCGTCTAGTTTTTCGTTACTTTCAATATCTTTTGGCATTTAAATTAATTTTATTATGCATAATTTCCTATTTAATTTTTGACATACTTTATAAAAAGTTAAAACCAGAAGTAAATGATGTCGATGGCTTGTACTTTATCTTTTAAGGCTATGCTTCATTCCAAAATGACTACTTTCTGACACATTTTTTTAAATTCATTCGTCCCCCTCCCCCCCCCCCACAAACGTATCAAATTGATAGGTTCTCTTATTCAGAATCTTATGGAATCGAAAATTTTGTTTTTCTTTTTTTTTTCAGCGAAAAAAATAATTTTCAGAAAATACTGTTAAAGTGGACGATTTGAAACAAGTTTCCGGACGCCACGGAACAGGAAAGGAAAAAAAATGCCTTCCTGAGACAAAAATCGTTTATATCTCAAGATGTAATTGATTTATCGTTAAGGGGAAAAAATGTTTGATTACAAATCACTTCAATAATCATGCCCGCAAGTATCATGCTTTTAAGTTTAACTAGTCGGCTGTGCCAATCCCAGAACTTTCTTCTATCTCACACAGGTTTCGCATACACTAAAAAGAATCAACAATCGATTTATATGAAGGTCTAACTGAATCTAAAGTTTTATTAAATTCCGTGCATTAGTTTTTGAGATAAGACTTTTGCTAAAATCGTGTAAATCCTGCAAAATGCAGCATAGCAGCACCACCTGTTGAGAGATTTATACCAAAACCTAATCAACAATAACTTATGACAACGTCTAAACGAATCTGAAGTTTGATGAAATGCCGTGCATTAGTTCTTGAGATATAGCTATCGTAATAATAATGAGAAACGTGGTATAGCAGCGTCACCTGTTGGGATAGCTACACCAAAACGTAATCAGCAGCTATTTATACCACGGTCTAACAGAATCTGAAATTTGATCAAATTCCGCGCATTGGTTCTTAAGTTATAGCTATCGTAAAAATCGAGAAAAAAAAGTGGTATAGCAGCGCCACCTGTTGGGATATCTACACCAAAACTTAATCAGCGTCTATTTTTGTCAAGGTCTAAACTGAACCTGAAGTTTGATGAAAATAAGTGTATTAGTTCTTGAGATACACACAGAGAAAAATTGCTGTAAAATTACGGGCAGAGGCCGGCAGCAGAGATTCCAGTCATACCCCGTAAAAAAAAAAAAAAAATATATATATATCCATGCCCATCATTTTGTGCAGCCCGTAATTTTACGGGGCAAAGTAATGTAGGATATAATGCACAGGATATAATGCACTTTAAAACACAATAACACTTTGCTTACTGTTCCGTGGCACGTATCACGTTAGATAATCATCACAGAATCGCTGTTTTGGCGGGTTAAAATTTTCGGAACACGAGTAAAATGAAGTGTTACACCCTAGCGGAGGACAATGTATGGGGTCGTACCGTATTTTTGCTAACATATGGGCTAGAACTGTAAGAATATGTGGATTGCTCTTAATTTTCTAAGTATCTAAGGGATAAGGCCGCTTATTTAGTGGATCAGACCGTTTTTCATCAAATAAGGCTGTTGCCCGTGAAAATTGAAGGGCAAACGCTTATAAATTTACAGTTTTTTTCTGAGAGTGTAGAGCTATTGCGGAAATTGTGAAAAATGCAGCATAGCAGCGCCACCTGTCGGGTGATTGTCACCAAAAACTAATCAGCACCAATTTATATCGGGGACTAACTGGATATAAAGTTTTATTAAATTTATTGCATTAGTTCTTGAGATAGAGCGCTCACAAAATTTTTGTCTCATACAGACAGACAGACAGAGTCACAGACAGACATTTTCTAAAAATGGTCAAATCGTGTTCAGGACCTTCTAAAACGTATAAATCCGTTGAAAACGGGAAGTCGAAAATTTTCATGAATCCTTTACTTTCTTCTTGTAAAGATAGAAGAGAGTCAGAAAGTTTCGCATTTTTGAGCGCGTAAAATGTTTTTGAGAACCGCCTTAAAGAAACGAAATTTTATAAAATTATTATTATGTTTTGAAATAAAAATATTATTTACGGTTTGGTTCTGGAGCATAAAAATTTCTGATTCCACGATGTAATTCATTAATCGTTAAGGGGGGGGGGGGGGAATGTTTGATTATAAATCACTTCAATAATCTTTAAGTTTTAAGTTTTAAAAAAATGAGTCAGAAAGTTTCGCATTTTTGATCGTGGGAAAATATTTTTTTGAGAACCAGCTTTAATGAAATGAAATTTTATAACGTTATTATAATTTTTTTAAATAAAAATATTCTGGAGCATAAAAATTTCTGTTTAATTCTGGTTTTCGGTTTGAAGATCCAAGAGGCTTATATATTTAAAAGTGCTTGTTTTACTGTTAATTATGCATTCATTTGACACGGACAGATTGTGCCGCCAAATTTTCCGATTTTGGGGGATTCTGAGATCGAGCTTACCTATACCGGAACATTTTTATGATTCCGCCGAAAGTAATACGTGCAAATCTACCTGCTAAGACGAGATATTTCCCGGTCCCTAGGTATTCTGTTTTTTTAATATTCTTTTCTCAGTAAAACTTGTTAAAACGAAACTTGTTTAAAACGGAACCTTGTCTTAAACGTCAAATTTTCATGTCCCTACGGAAGGAATACTATATAATTATAATTGCCCAATTGGAAACCTCTTTTGTTTCTGTCCTCATATTCGGTTTAAACAGCTTTTTACTGTTATTAATTATTCTGCTTATTTAGTTGCAGTAAAACCCACTAAGACGGAAAGTCACGTAGCAAGAAATCGATTCTGTTATTGGCAGGTTCCGTTTACATAGGTTTTATTGTATTTTTATGTCCCGATTTAGAAACCACTGTCTGGATTTATTTTATTTTATTTTATCTGTTTTATTTATTTATTTATTTATTTTGATTGGGGGGGGGGGGGGGTGTATTCCTGTCCCGCTTTTTGTGCGCGTGGACCTGCAACCACTGAGCTCCATACATAACAGGAATTCTGAGTCGGCGGTCAAAAACTTGTAAGGCAAAGGTAAAAAAAAAAAAGTTAGCATTGTCAATGTAAGATATTAAAGTTCTTATTTACTATTATCCTAAATTTATGCTTCTCTAATTAAGCTATGCTTATCTAATTAATAAATTATTCTCTAATCATCTAAGGGGATGAGATAAATAGCATGTTTTGTCACGAATGAGAATTAAAATTATCGTCACTGTATCCTTCCGCGCTGACCGTTGGAAATCATGTTGGGGAATAAAAAGAGAGATGTCCTGCAGGGGCAAAACTAAGGGGGTCAGAGGGGGCATGTGCCCCGACCGTCAGAAAGAAAGGTGAGGGGGCGACAAATGAACATTTGGTTTGTTATACAGTATAAATGTAAGAAGATGATATGTAAATAGTCGCTTTACTGGAATTATATGAACCAATAATCGATGAACAACAAAATACGAACTTTAATTTCAACTAATACACTTTTGGTCAAAACTATACAATAAATTTACCTTACAATAATTCAACTAGGCCTAATAGCGCCATTCATTTTATATATAGCTTCATAACAAAAATTAGAAAACTGGCTCTTTGCCAGAACTCGCGATCCAAAGTATTTACAGCTCACGCATTTAAATCATGGATAATAGCATTAGAGTGTCAGTTCACTTGATGAAGTGAAGTGTTCAAACTGAAATCATATATATATATATATATATATGAAATTTGGGTAAAAATATTTTTCAGCTGGAGAATCCAAAATGTGAACTGAGATTGACCGGGACACTAAACACTACGGATTGGAAAATTCATAAAAATATAATACTTAGTTAAAACTTAAAAGTTTTGTTTTTGTTCTAGGTCAGTATTATAATTTTGATAATTAGCGTTAGGTTCAGGAAAGAATCTAGCCATATCAGTCTATTAATAGGAAGAGATAGTTCCATGAAATTGGCTTTGTACACATATATTTTACGGTATTGGAATTCCTTGTTATATCTACAGAAAATCCTGGTTTATCAATTCTTAAGACATTGTGACTCATATCACTATGAATTTAAACATCTGCTCAATTGCAATGTAATATTACAACTATAATAAAATCTGTGTACAACAGAATCCTGTCCTAAATGAAAAATTTACATCACCCCAACAGAAAAAATACCAGAAACTCTATTTTCAGAGATGAAAACCTGTATAAAGCGGAATTTTTTCCAGTTCATTTTGATTCCGGTTTAGCATGTTTTGTAAATATTTGACAAAATTGATTACATAATTCCCTATTATGTATTTTAAGATTACATATTTTTAATTTTAAAATAAGTCGGTTGTTAGAAACATAGTAACATTTTTTTTGTAAATTTCTTTTGCGGAGGAGAGAGGAAGGGCGCCAAAATCCATGTTTGTCTCCTGTGAAAAAAAGCTAGTTTCAGCTCTGCTCTCCTGTTACATATGCCTGCAACACTACGGACAAATGCATTTTTTTTTCTTGTTTCGTAAAATCACAGTTTTCATATTCATTAAAATGCTTTTCATTTTTAAGTGCGTTCGTAATTATATAAATACGTAGCACCTATTGTCGTCGTCTGGTCCGTCCGTCTGCCTGTCCGCCCGTCCGTCCATCAGCACATAACAGCGCAAAATTTACCCAACCGAATGGTTTGAAATTTAAGATATTTTATCTATGCAGAATTTTGTCAAGACATTTCAAATTTTATGAAAATCGAATCAAAACTTTAGAAAATATTAATAAAAATATTTTTATAAAGAAATTTGAATTAAAAAAAAATCAGTGCTTTCTTGTTATAGGAGCTTCCGAGGTTTAAACGTCAAGCGAACGAGATGCTTATTTTATAACAGAAATTAATCTGCAGACGATATAATTCATTTCACAGAATTAAAAATCATCAAGATCTGAATATTTATATAACTAGCTATAGTACGAACGCACTTCATTTGTCACGTTTGACATACAATTTCCAACTTGTTCTTTTAACCAACTTATATTCTCCACGCATTTGTAAAAGCCCCTTTTTTACTCCACGTGATTGCAAATCTAAACGAAATATATCGTCAAATTCGTAAGAGTTTGGCACCAGGCAGCTCGCTCCCTGTTGATTAAGAATTGCAAAAGAAAATAAGGCTGTTCAATTTCTATAACGAGGTTGAATAATTTTAATGAATTAAGTGCTTTAGATTTTGGAACATTTTGAAATAAGCAAAATTTATTTATCTTCTTCCAACACTGTTCGAATTTATTAAAATAGTTTATAAAGAAAGTAACTAAATTCTAAATATATTAATTTTAGCATAATATATTATTTATTTTCCAATGAATGTTGCAGAAAATAAGATTTCAAATTTAATGCTAAAATATAGATAAACACATTCAACCCCCCACCTACATACAGTTAATATTTCTGCTGGTTTTCTAAATACGATACTTCATATTCCGAACACTTAACTTTATACCCCGTTTTAAAAGGCCTTAAAAATGGAACGAGAATATTAAAATAAACCGGTTAACTTCGTATGCGTAACTGTATTTGTACCGTTAATGTTATACCGGCGAAAGCTTTGTTCAATTCATTGTTTACTTCGTAAGCTGGCGTCATTGTGGTTTTGACCTTTTTTTTTATTACTTTAGTAATAGAGTTCGTTATTATAAAATAGATTTACTATCTGGTAAGTATTATTATCGTTATTAACATCATTATCTGTATTTATTTCGAACTTAAAACAGCCTAACAATCACTTTAAACTTATGGGTACGTCCACTAAAATTGAAATTTTAGCTGATTTCTTCTAAAATCAATTTTGAATATTGCACTTTCGAGCAGTTACAAGAGTAAAAAAAAATGTTTTATTGTAATTACAATATTAGACAAGTAAAATTCTTTTTGTTACAGGTGAGTACAACATACGTGTTTTGTAAGTGGTTATATCAATTTTATTGTAAACATATTTTGTAATAAAAGAATTCGAATGCTTTGATGGTCACAAGAGTAACAATGAACGTACCCTTATATACAATTTAAAATTCTATTTATGTTAAGGGATTTTTTAATATACTGTATTTTTAATTAAATATATTTAAGGTTTTTCTTGAAAAAAAAAAAAAAAAAAAAAAAAAAAAAAACACTGCCTAACAATGTGAATTTTCTTGGCAGATTAACAAAGTCATTTTTATATGTTCATGAAATTTCCAGACATTAATATTCAAGTGGTTTAGAATTGAATAGTATATTTCATTTTACTACAAATGCACTATATCTATAATAATTTTTTCCCAATAGTTGTTTTTTAAAAATCTGCCTAAATTTCAAAATTTGATATTTTTTTGTATTCTTAAAGAAATCACAAACATGTTATTCGATTTCTTAGTATATAAATAAAAATACCTGCAAATGCTGTGCATTTAAACTTCAAAATGACTGCATGAATATGTAAGAAAGTATTAAGTTTATATTTGACAATAAGAATTAATTTTTTCTTTATACTTTGGTCACAACAGTATAAGATTTAAAGAAGCACATAACTGAAAGCAGACCTTTCTGTTATTTATTTAAGCTAGCAAACCTGTTGAAATTTGCCTAGAATTGAAAATTAGCAACCACTGTTACTGGACAAAAATATGCACTTATCATATTTATAAAAACTAGCCACCAAATAATTCTTAATTTTTTCATGAAAAAAAAAATGTATAATTTGAGACAAAGGTTCATTCAAAGTGTGAACCTTTGCTACACATAGCTACACATTTTCCCCCATCTCTCTGGCAAGTTGTGGATGCCCTCCCAGAAAAACCATACAATTTTTTGAGGGGGTCCAGTCATCAAGCTATTTTTTGATATCTCCATATTTGTTCAAGTGTTTCATGGAAAGTGGATGAGACATTCAGGAAAACAAGTGGTAGTCGAAAGTGCCCAAGTCTGGAGAGTATGGCGGGTGCAGATATACAGTAATATCTTTATAATGCAAACCTAAAAATATGAGGTTGTGCATTATATAAAATTTTGAATTATGTAGACCATATTTCACACATCATTAAACTTACTTTAGAAACATGGCCACATATGTCTGAAACATATCAAAATACATCAGAATATCTTTATATTACATTCCTTGTTACTAGGAGTTGTGCAGGTTATACTTTTTTGCATATGATAGATCATTCCGCACATTGTTAAATTTACTTTATAACAAATATTCTTGAACAAAATCATTCAATATATTACTCAATTTTTTTTTGTTTAAATATTGTAATAGCAATTTTTCATAAAAAATGCACTGAATAAAGGAGATAAAGTTGAACGATAAAGCATCACAAAGTTAGTCTTCTAGAGAGTAGTAATTTTTTACAATGTGAGAATGCAGGTGCATCTTAACTGCAAAATTCATTGTTTATTTCTGAGAAGTTATGCTTTATATAGATAGTTGCATTATATAGAATTTCATTATAAAGATCTTCTATAGATACATGAGAGAGCATATATATAAACCATCATATGCTATTATTAGCATGAAATGGTAATGTCTGTCTCGCAAGGTTCCAATTTTCTATGGATTAAAAGGAGCAAATTCATGTAGTTGATGTGAAGAAAAATAACATATACGTATAATGAGTAACTGTTCCCTTGCTTTCTTAGTCACTTTTTATGTAAAGAATGAATTTGCCCTAATAAAATGCTTCAAAAGTATCTATCGATGTCGTAGAAAACTTTTGTTTCTTAATATTTGAAATGACATGTCGGGCAATCCATGGGCCTGAGGGACATGAGTTGAAAACTTCTTGAAGGAAGAATAAGGTGTCTAAAGAAATAAATATCTAGAAAAAAGAATGTGAATGATGTTTCGAAGTTAAGGCTATAGTTAATATATTAAGAATTATATTTTTAATATGTACATAATGTTAATATGAAAATTGAATTTTCATTTTATAAATGATAGTATTCACTTTTGACACGGAGTTTCTTGAAAGAAAGAAAGAAAAAAAGCCCCGTTTGGTATCCTAAGGTCACATTTACCAAAACCACCAAATATGATGTCAAAATTAGATATTCATATTGAAACGTTCTGAGTTTAGTCAAATATCAATTTTCCTTGTTTTATTCAATGAAAATTCACTATAAAGGAAAGTATATTTTTTATTACTTTTTTTACAAACTTCATTCATTTCTTTACATTATATTTTGTGAACATGGACAAAATTGTTGTCTGCTTAAGTTTTTTGTTTCTTTATGTCATACACCGTTCTAGGGTTTATTCCATTACGATTGTGCCAAAAACGAGTAGATGAACCAGAATCTAGCTTTTATGATGTCTACTTTTGAATTATTTCCAAACTTACGTGTTTTCTTTTCCTAATTTTTTTTTTCATCAGAAAGTTTGGAATCAGACATATTACTTACGAAATTACGAAAAAATAAAATTAATTACATATTAAAAACGAAAATTGAATATCAAAGAATCGAAAGCAAAAACGTAAATATAAACAATACGGCTTCAACAGTTACAGTTGCTGGTATTGTGGGGAAGCTACTGTTGAGTCATATTTTTATCTTAGATAGAAAATGATTTACACCAGCATTGTAAAATAACTAAATGTTATTTCAAGTTTATGTAGATTTAATAAACGAAAAAGCTTGATTAATTGAAAAATGTCTTGGAAAAAGTTCGCGATCGCCTCTGATATTAGTATCATCTTGAATATGTTCGGAAATAAATTACTATTTTCTTCATGAGAAAGAATTAAGTTCGGTAAATGTTAACCAGTATTACATATTACAATGTATAGAAATAATGAAAAAAAAACTAAATATTGCAACATGTGGAAATTAACACAAGAAAAATAAACAAACAGTTCGGTTATAGTTTACTGTTGGGAATAATATGCAGGACCTAACAATATAGTGAATTTTCACTAGAGATACACTAATTTACATCAAAATCAAAAGTAATGTAATTTCATTTAGTAATTAATTAGCTGTAATAGCCAAAAGAGCAGGATTAACAAACAATTTAGTAAAAAAAAAAAATGTGATTGCTGCTGATGTCAGCGCCATCTTGAATTTTGTTACGCGGGTTTTAGGCATCCGTGGATTTTAGGGTTGCGGATTTAAGCGAGTATACTGTATTAACATATTTGGGCTACTTAATTTTAGATTAATACAAATAAAAAGTTTAAGAAAATTTGTTATTTAGCACTTTTAATTAAAAAAAAATGGCCACTAATAAAATTTCCCCGTTTTACTCTATAATCTCCATCATTGAGTACCAGGGCTATTTTGCCTTTATTTTACAATAGACACTAACATCATGATTAAATTTACGGTTTAAGAATGTGCAATTTCTTGCTAAATATTATAAACAACTATAAAGAGGAACTGGCAACAAATGAACAAATTTCGGTACTTGCGTATTATCTGCGACAGATACATAGATCGCCAAAAAGAGTTGAAAAGGGGCAATTACATTTACCTGTGGGCATCAGTTTCTGATTCGAAATCACTTTAACACTGCTAAGAATTATTAAGCCCATTACAAGATGTACATAAATAAATTTATATGAAAGAGTATCATATTATATAAATCTTGAAAAAAAAAAAAAGTTGAACACTGTGTTTTTTACGTTAAATTGTAGTAAGTACTTAAATTTATGTCTGTGGTTCATTTAATAATAAAGTTTTAAGGATTCATAAGTATGGTAAAATTGAAATGTGACTGAAGAAAAGCATCTGAACAATTAAACAAATACCCCCTTTATAAATATTGCTTTCATAAATTAGCTAAGTTCTGTGGCAAAGTTTAAGCAAATTTGGATTTAAAGTGGCTGCTGTTTTGGACTTGCCGTGGTAGATATCAAATTTTATTTAAAGTAAGTTTTTGCTCCAGAAATATATAAACTATAATATGCATTAATGGATAAGGATCTACTTCTCTCATACGAACTGTCTTTTCTTACTTAATATACTGTCTGCATTTATCTACTGTAAAATCCTGATTGTAAGCCCCCCCCCCCCCCTCACATTTAAGAAATTTTGATTTTCTTTTCCATTCACAACTAAAAGCCCCATTTCCCACCTCCACCTTTTTTTTTTTTTTGCACAAAAAGAAATTTGAAAAATCCAAGGGAAAAAGTTTGACACCTTTTTAAATTTTGGCAATTTTTCCACCTTTATATAAGTCAAATGAAATCAGTCAACTGCCGATAATGGGGAAGGGAAAGACTGCTAGCAGAGGATTCTGTCCTCTTTCGCCGAACAAATTCCCCAGATACCCTGTTGTTTCCTCTGACAGCCCCTACGAGCGAATGGAGATGACAGGGAAGGAAGTTAAAACGTGTTTGAAGAAACACGAAAAACTAAACTTCAAAAATGGGACATTTCCGAACCCTTTTCAGAAAAAATATCTTCCCCTCAAAAACGATTAGGCCACTAATTATAAGATTTCGTCCAAAGATGTTCGAGGTGACTATTAATTTCAAGATGACACTTCTCAAACCATTAAGTAAGAAAAGCAATAAACTAAACCATTAAGATAAATCCTTTCTTGTTGATTATCTTTCTTATCAGTTCAACTTGGAAAATTACATGAAACTGTATTTCTTCAGCAAAGACGAAAGTGGTCTTTTTACGTTCAAAACATACTTATTTTATATAAGTACAAAATTTTTTAATTTTAATGCTTGTATTTTATATGCGTCTGAAAGAGAAGTCAAAAATTGGCATAGTTTTCTGACAATTAATGATGAATTTGCAACAATCTTCTTTGCTAAAATAATTAAGAAATGTTTTATCTCGCATATTTAATGCATTGATGATAATAATAATAATAATAATAACTATAATAATAATTATACTACTACCAATAATAATAATTATACTAACAATAATTATATAGCATTATTATAGAGAAATCTTTGATAAACACGCTGAAATAGACAGTTTTTAAATCGAAGAATTATTTAAAGAGATTTTTAATATTAAAGACGGCCAGAATCGTTCCATTAAAAAAGTTTTTTAAGAACAAAACAATGCATAATTTTTTTTTTTTTTTTTTTTTTTTTTTTTTTGTAGGGATATACTTCTCAAGCTACACTGAGAAAAATGACACTTTCAAATCTGAGCAAATCGATGTTTTCATTTTGTTATGAAACTTTTTGTTTCAAATAGGACGACCCAATGATTTCAATTCTGAAATTACCAGAAATTCTCAGAATATTTAAACATGGACATATTCAAAACGGAAAACATAGAGGTCAGCTTATACTCATAATCATTTTTTAAACATGGACATACTCAAAAATGATTAGAATCAGTTCAAACACATTTTTGAAACATGGAAATATTAAAAACTAAAGACATAGATGTCAATTTATATATTCATTTTTGAAACATGGACATACTCAAATATGAGTACATTATGTTTATTATTAAGTGTGTGCATGTTTACAGAAATGAGTATATACATGTTTCAAACTTGAGTCATTTTGATTCAAAGCTATTTTGACTATGTAACATACTCAGATGAGTACTTTTTGATTAGTTTTGAAAATGTCGTTTTTAGAGTGTAGCTGTGTGCAAACTGCGCTTATTTTTTAAATTTAATTCTTTAGAGCTCTTTTTTTTTCAATTTTTCATTCAAATTTTCATTATTTCAAGATTTTTTTTTTTTCATATTTAGAAAAGGTCATTTTTTTTATGTTGTTGCCAATTTGTAATACTGCGCAAAGAATTATATTTCCTCTCAAATAAAAAATGTATTTACACGTAATTATTAAAAAAAATCCCTGACGGCTCGGCCTACAGGCACAGGTAGATTTCAAAGACGCAGACCGTGGGGCGCCTGTTTGTTGGGAATTGCTGAGCAAATGACCTTTTTGCCATGATGCGGCAGTTGGAACCGCCTACTTCAAAACCTAACTTGTTTGCAGGCGAAGCCAGCAGAGATTTTTTTAAAAATTATTATTATTATTATTATTATTATTATTATTATTATTATTATTATTATTTATTTATTTATTTATTTATTTTTATTTTTTGCTATAAGAGTTGGTCCTATAAAAAACTTGTCAATATAAAAGTTTTAGATAATATTAAGAGGATTTATAATAAATTTAAGCGGATTTGAAATCTTGGGAATTGACGAAGTTATCAATTTTTTTCTTCTAAAACACCCCCTTTCCCCCCCCTTGGGGCCATTTTTAATTATATCAAAAATCCGTCATACATAAATTTTCGGCCCTTCTCCTAGAAGTAGTAATAACTTCAAACGGATTCCATACATATCATAATTAAGAAATTATTTAATAAAGGATGTGCAAGAAGAAAACGAGGCAACTTATGCAAATGCTCAGAGTAGGGAGCTCAAGAGCACCAGCATCGAAAACTAAATACAGAGAATAAATGAAAAGATTGCAAGTTTAAAACGTAGTTTGATAAATGGCACCATTGATTTGCATAATTATATTAATTCAATATCCTATTTAATACATTTGGATGACTAGTCCTGTTTTGTTTTTCGAAATAAATACATTCTGTCTGATTTTCTGTCTATTTGATATGTACTATATTTATGAAATGATTATTTTGAAGCTAAGTGAAGATTTTATACATAACTAATAAGATAATTAACGATATATATATATTTTTTAAATAGCAGTTTTTATTATGAGTGTCTACCTTGTGAGAAGTTTAAATTAGTGCTTGTTTTCAACTAAACATTTTAGTAAAATTTATCATTTATATTATATCACATAACAATAAGACACGGCATAAAATAAATAAGTACACAATTTCGAAGCAAATCGTGATGTTCTATCTAAATGATATCTATCATCTACCTACGTATAGGGGGGTTCGTCAGAAATTGACCGGTGGCCAATGATTTTTTAATTCTACAATGGAAAATAAATGCGCAGTTTCTGACGAAATTCCATTTTGCAACAATTACCGTAAATATAAATAATGTAGAAAATGAATAAGGAAAAAGTTTCCGACTTACTAAACTCATACCTATTATATATATATATATATATATATATATATATATATATATATATATATATATATATAGGAAATTTACAGAAAAATGTTTAACAATTTTATTGGAAAAAAGTAATTGGATAAAAGTCTAATAAACTGTTAATAGCAGTGAAAATATTGTACTAAAAATATGAAATTAGCCTCGCATTATTTGAAACACAACATCCAGAAAAATGCACGAAAAGTACAGTAATTAAACTAGTGGTACCACATAATACTAGCCATATCCAATATCCAGTGCCCGTTTTGGCACGAAAAATGGCAATTTCTAGAACTTGTTTTGTATCTTCTATATAACTTGTCTGTATTTAATTTCTCATGAAGCTAGATAAGTCTCTTCAATATTTTATTGCAATATTTTCACTTTTCTAAGGTTATTAAAAGCGAGGAAAGAGAGAAAACATATTTTATAGGAAACAAATTATTTAAAAAAAATTTAAAAATTACTGAAGCATTGAAATCCAAACTGGCATCTTTCTGACATATTCACAAAGTTATTGTTCATGCACAAAATAAGCAGTTATTCTTCTTCATGGACTGAGGAATCGGAAAGCATTTTTCATATTTTTATAAAGACAAAATACCATTCAGAATATGCCGTCCAAGTTGGCGTTTTAAGCCGATTTTCTGGATTCTACAACTCGGGAAATGTTGTTTTGCGACAGCAATTAATTAGAACTCAATATGATATACAATTATAGAAAATGTAAAATACTGTTCGATTTCAAATTACCCCAATAGTCATGCCTGAAAATTCCTTAAATTTATGCATAAAATGAGTCGGTGAATATATCAGTTTTGAGTTACTGAGTGAGGTAAAATATTTAAAAAACCACCTTAAGTGTTATAGAAACTTTCTAATTCATTTCAGAGAAAGAAAAATATCAAGTGAATGAAAATTAGAATTGTCTAATAGTAAATTGGTACAGTGCACTCAGAAAATGGCACGAAACAGTTTTATACTAATTACGTCTAAATAAAACTCAAACTGTAATTCCTCATATTATGCGAGCACTTTTTAATCAATTTAATATTTAGAAATACACACAAATTGTGATGTGAAGATATTTGTTTTAAATGGAACATTTTAATTTTAATCACATGTTTTATTTCAAGGAATCATCGGGTATGATAAGTTTAAAATCTTGAAATTTTATTACTTTACTAATTCGATTCATTCAGACTTATAAATTATCATCAAAATAAAGAGAAATTTTCATCTTTTAATAACATATCATTGATATATCACTGCATAAATATGGTATTATCAAAATTGTTTCGCCCATACTAATAGTATTGCAAAGAGTAATTTTTTAATATAATCATAATCCAGCATATAACATTTGTGGTTTAATTCATATGCTGCTAATTATTATGCTCGATACAAGTTTTGTGTTAAATCAACCGTGGTTTAAATCAACTGGTTTCTCCCCCCCCTTTTTTTTTAAAGAACAATTCTAATACAATGTTTCTCCCCTTTTTTGTAATTTAATTTTCCATTTTTAGGGTTAAAATAATCTTTTTTCTACAACCAACATGATATATACTAAGTCTAAGGTCATGCTTGTATGTATATTAGTATGAAATTTAGCATGCATTAATGAACCTATCGGGTTCCCTAAATAGTTATCTTAAAACATTGTCAACGCGTATAAACATATGCACAACTAACAGAAAATAATATAGATAAAAATTATTCAACATTTAGCATAAAATGTTTTCTCTCTCTTTTTTTCCCCCTTTTTTAATGGGATTATTTACAGCAATTAGTAACATAAGATGCTCTTAAAGTATTTGGTCATATTAAAAGAAAATTTTCTCGATTGGGAAGATTATCCTTTAACAATTCGAAAAAGAATACGCAAGATATGAAATTGAATAAAATGATATTCAAAAATTGGGTGCCAGTTACAGCATTTTAGTAACACCAGTGTATCTTTTTTGTTACTTACTGAATTTAAAAGCCAAAAATGTTTACTTACAGTTGTCTTTGAAAAAAAATAAAAATAAAAAAAAATCGCATTTTTTTTAATATGAATTTTTTTTTAAATTAAGCTCAGATAATGAGATTTATACAAAATAGTTAGCCAATCGGGTGATACTGTCTTGAAAAATAATTAGTTTATAATTTTAAAGTATTGTTTAGGTCAAGAAGAAAATATTAACATGTTCAGTGAACTGATTTTCGCTTTAAAAAGTTACTGCGTGGTCAATGTATCCAAAATCTATTATTGGTGGGAGTTTGTATAAATAAAATCGCAACAAGAGATTGCTTAATAAAAAAACGTTTATATCTTTTTCTTAAATTTTAAATAAAAATTCTGTTGAATGTAAATATTTGCTTCTAAGTAAAATACATAATAAGATATATTTAAAGGCTCTTTAACACAACGAATCCCATTATCTTGAACGAAAGAGGAAAATAAGAGAAAATCAGGCTTGCTTGAGACATCAAGGTTTCCTAAAAAATAATGACTAAAAATATATAATTGTATTAATGCTTAATTTTGTCATGTAAAATAAATGTGTATTACAAGAAAGCACAATGTAGAAAGCATTAGTATGAAATAAGTTTAAATTTCAGCATATTTAGGTGCATATGACTTATTTGATAGAATATTAAAGTCATAAAAATGTAATCAGAAGATCGTGAAGATTCCTATGCTCAATAATTCGCAAAATTTGGGGGGTGGGGGGGGGGGGGAGATTCGGGTCGTACTCGACCCAAACACGAAATAATTCAACCTGCAATCCGACCCGAACCCGACATAAAATGAAAGTAAATCATGTTTTAATGCAATGAAAAGTAATCTACAATTACATCTCTAATACCAATTTTATATTTTATACAATAAAATGGACTAATCTATATTTTTAATATTCAATTATAGTAAAACCTCTGAATAGAAACTTCGGCATCGTTGAATAAAGTTCTGCATCGTGTCGGGTTATCCCTAACTTTCTTTTTCGGGTCAGGATGACTTTAATTTTCTTTCTGTGGGTAGATTTCACCCAAGAATAATTCTTGCGTGTCATAGTAAGTTTTTTTGCAAGTTGGATTGTTGGGCTTTTTACAAAAAGTTTCAGCAGAATTATGTTTCAGATGAAAATAAATACCTATTTCAATCTGAATAAACATATATTTAATTTACTGCATTAGAGTACTTTATAAAAAAAATGTGATCGCAAATTATTCCTTCTTTAAGAACCATTTATTCTTCTCGGAATAGGAAAATTATTACCAACAATTCGTCTATCAAACAAACAAAAATACATGTATCGTATTTGTGATAATTTATGCACACATACACTCGCACATGTGTGTGTAGATTAGGAAGTGCCCACTAATCAGAGATATATTTAAGCGTACGAGTGTTTAGGAATTGAAAAAGTATTCGTTGAATAAAGGTGTCCGCTTTTCGGGAGTTTCCATTATGGAGGTCTTATTGTATATAGATTTTTAACCTGATAAAATATCGTGAAAATTACTTTGAAAAATCTCGTCAACCCGAACCCAACTCGCAAGAGTCAAAATCCGAAAAAGGCCCGAACTCGAAACAATGAAAGTCAACCCAAACCCGGACCCAACCCGCGACGAAAATATGTAGCGACAACCCGACCCGAACCGCGAGTTCGGTCAGGTGCAGTTGAGAATTCTAATCCAAACCGCTGAATTTTATTTACTGTTTCTTTTCATTTGAGGGGGGGGGGAGAAAATGTTTGAAGAAGTTTCCTTTTTTTTTATCCAGTTTTACGATTCTCCAAAAATAATAAATTATTTGTAAAACACCTTAATACAATAAAAGAAGTTATATTTATTCGTAAATTTACGAAATTAGTAGAAATTCTTATTTGGATATCAAGAAATCCAGTATATATTTTTTCTCTATAAAGACAAGAAATTACCTTCGATAAAATAGTGTCACAGTCTATTTTCAATCGATTATAACTCAATATGTAATAAATTTATCAATAACTTAAAATCGCTGTTTGATTCCAAATCATTCGCATATAGTTATGGCTGCAATTTAAGCATTTAATAATAAAAAAATACATAAATAAATGAATAAATAAAAGACTACGGTACGGATATGTATTCACATATGTCCATACGTATATACGTGATAAATATTTTTATGTATATGTAATAAAAAATGTTTAAAAATCTGAATTGTATTTTATTTCAAAAACAATAAAAACGTAAAAGATGCTTCCGAAAAATTTTCAACAGGAAAAAAGGTAATGTGAGAATATAGATTGAATATATACGCGGAGAAAGATAGATTGGTACTTCGGTGATTTGAAACATCATACGTATCAAGTAAAGTTACCCCCTATTGACAATTATTCAACTAATCGATTACAGTTTTGGAGGAAGTTTGGAGCGTCCTGACGGAATCAGTTTAGAGGAGAATCAAAATGGCCAGGCTTGGTTTTTTTTAGGATAAAAAAAAGAGTCTCTTTCAAGAACTTTCGTCAGGTATTTTCCTACCGGAAGTATTTGATTGATAGAGACAAATTACTGCTTCGGCGAGTCCGGACTTTACCCTAGCAGAGAAGTGTCTTATTTTGGTGTGAAGAAAAATGGCTACAAAAATGGACATACTAGTCATAAGTGTTTAAAATTTTGATTTTTTGAGGCAAATTTCGGATAGATACGTGTTTAAAAGTTAAATTTTACCTTTTATGGCTTATATACCGGTGCGCGTATATGAAGCATTTGCGATGTTTTACATAAAAAAAAAAAAAAAAAAAAAAAAAAGGAAAAAATGTGTTACACTCACGCACCGATGTTTTGTGACTTTTTGATTATCACTTGGCACATTTTCCACGCCTTTGCCAAACCAATAACTTAATTACAAGCCTAATAGCCAGGCTACCATTAAAGCAAAAAATCCCCAAAGTTCGACAACTTTTTCCTTTTATAACCAATTAAAAAAAAAAAAAACTGTGCATGAATGAGTTTACGGCATCATAGCTAAAAAAATCAGATCATTTAAATATTGTCGGGGAACAACATAAAACAATATTAACAAGAACGAACAAGTTGGGAAATTGTACGTTAAACGTGACACATGAGGTGCCTTCGTTTCGTGCTATAACTAGTTTAACAATTTAAAAAAGCATAGTTATTATTTCAGTGAAATAAATTATATCGTCTGCTATGAACGAAATGAGGATGCCTTTTTTTTTTCTTATTACGTGTGCCATGGTTACAGATGCGATTTTTTTTCGACACCAGACAGCGCTGTAAATTCACCATGGAGATCTTGATTTGCGAATGATTACCTCCATGGTCAATATTTCTATGACTCACGATGGATGAATATTTTGTTTATTTACTTTAATGGATTGAGATATTCGGCTGTAAACCTAGTTTTCCCTGAAGTTATCTCAGAGTCTATATATTTTTTAATGTAACTCATCTCTCAAGCAAACAATTTCTTTGAACGATCTTTCTAAAAATGTAACTTTTATACAATTTTATTCGAAAAAATAATTTTTAATAAAAATGGCCGCTTGGCATATGGAAAAAAAAATGTGGTTAGCCCGTATTTGTTTTCCTCAGTCACATGACTTGCGCTTTTATTATATAGATTACGTAATGATAGGATTTAATAGAAAAAAGAAAACTTTTATGAATATCCTTTTAAGTTTTGATTCTATTTTCATAAAATTTGAAATAACTCCACAAAATTCTGCAACGATTATACGTATATATTAAATTTCCAACCATTCAGTTGGGTAGTTTTTGCGCTGTTATATGCGGACAGACGGACAAACAGACAGACGGACAAACAGACAGACGGACGGACCAGACGACGACTATTGGTGCTACGTATTTATATAATTATGAACGCACCTAAAAATCTTGCATCCGGCATATCTTATGAAACACTTTCCAACACTAATAGAGTATTATTAAGAAATTTCATTTTTTTTTTCATAAGATGAAATGAGATATCTAAATGAGGAAATAAAGAAAAATACATAACTCAGTAAAAATTCACTTTCAGCAATGGCAGCCCATATTCGAAGTCTTTCGTGTAGCCCTGTATATAATCTGCAGAGTTTGTAAACAACACTTAATACACTAAAAATTACATAACATTGCATACCGCAGTGGGAAGAGCACTTCTAGCAATTAACGATTATAGTCGGTCCTTTAACAGAATTCTCTAGTTCGTCTCTGTACATGAACGATAAAAATCCTACGAACTCAATAATCTATATAGAAAATAAGTTGTATTGAACTTTAGTGGTCCTTTTAAATTTCATTATGTTTCAAGTAACAGGTTCAAAATGCACCATAAACAATTTTCCCCCATAATCATAATGTAAAGCAATTATTCTGTACGTCCCTATAATTGAACTATAAATGCTACGAATTATATACTCCGGTAAAAGCATGTTGCAGTCCATCTTAGTAACGCATATTAATTTCATTATGTTTGAAATATCGTAACATGTTCAAAATGCAGCGTAAACGATTTTTCCCCATCGACCATAATGTGATGAAATTCTTTTGTGTGTCCCTGTAAATGAACTATTAATGCTACATACTTTATTTTCAATACCGAACATTTTATAATAAAATTCAATAATGTATCAAAATTTTCATTACAGACATTACATTACATTAAATTACATTGAATGTAATTATTATTTATTATTACTTATTATTCAATTATTTATTTATTATTAATCATTGAATGTAATTACATTGACATTACATTAAAAATTCAATACAGACAGACAGACAGACCAACAAACCGAATTCATAAACACTTTTCAAGCATGTTGGAAAGTGCGAAAAATGCTTCGTGGGTCGGAAATAATAATTATTCAAAATATGTCGGGGATTTGGTAATGAAAGTGTTACAATCCTAGAAACAAAAACCATATGCAAAACACCATTGGATCATGAGCGATGACGTCAACCTTACGAGCGACTGCCATGAACAATGACTAACAGGTGATTCGGCAATCACAGTTCTAGAATGTTGCTGGATCACGTATTTACCGAAAACCGACACGAAGCAATGGCGTCTTGACGTACTTTGTTACAATATGTTGTAGTCATGAACATAGAACTAGAGAAGGACTTCTAACGAAATAGTGTTAATATCGTGTCACGACTTTGGAACTAAATGGCAGCTGCACAGCTACGCGCACGGTTCTGCTCAGCCGGCGAGAATTCCTGCTAAGGCAGCATGTGAGGCAGCATACCTATACAATATCAAACCGAAACTGTATATCAGATACCCACCAGACGACAGACGATTTGAAGAAGCAGAAGAACTGGTGTCGTATGGAGAAGCTGTCCTACACATGCGCCACCTATTTGAGACATTTTTCGAGGAACAATTTTTTTCTTGGAAAGGCTATTTCGTCCTGATCTAGTTTTATGTTCATGGTTGTAGTCATGTAAAAAAACAAAAAACAAATTCAATTTAGTTTAACTTGAAACTTTAATAAACAGACATGACATAACAGTACTAAATTTAAACTGCTAATTTTTAAAGTATTTAAAATAAAAGCGGGAAAATATTCAATATAGTGTCTACAGTAGTACTATACCACTTTCAATAAGTGCGGCTTATCCAATGGAATTTCAGTTTTTTTTTTCATTTTCGGACATAGCAGCTTATGTACTCAAAATTAAAGTACTTTTATTTGAAAGAGCAACATTTTATGTTCATTTAATAAAAAATCTCTTATAATTATACTACTTATGACTTATAGCGTGATCCCTTTGCAAGAAAAACTTAAAAGAATACAGAATAAAAATTTATTCTATAAAACAGTACTGCTCTTTTTTTTATGTTGTATAGTTTATTAATGTTTTGTAATTTTTTCAATCTTTTAATCTTATTATTTTTAAATCGGTGCATGGAATTTTCATGCTAGTTCAATACAATTTTATGTGGCAAAACTCATGATGTTGTTTGTCTCTTTGTTCTAGTTTTCAACTATCGTCTGCTGATATTATAACAATGAGCGCCATGAAGGTAAAGTGTAAGGATGGTGAAATTATCGATATCGATAATGACATTGTAAAACTATCCAGCACAATTTATCGTAAAGCCTTGGATATAATTTTTGAAATGAAGCCAGAGGAAGAAATTGTACCTCACATTCCTGTGAGTGCAAATATTCTGAAAAAGGTAAACGAGTGGATCATACATCATAAAAACACACCCCCATCAAATGAAGGTATAAGTGCATTTAAAGAAGAATTTTTTAAAATTGACATATCAATGCATTTAGACATTATTTCAGCAGCAAAGTACTTGGGAATGAAAGACCTACTCTTTATGGCCCGCCAAGCATTTGCCAATAAAGGCAATGAATAATTGTTTGTATACTAGTGCACAATACATGGTGTCAACAATACATGGGTCCATAACACTTTATCTTTATTTAAGTCCTGTTTTTAATTTCTAACTTATAAAGACAACTAATTTTCAATAAATATTTTGTTTTAATTTTTTGGAGTATGCTTGGAATTTTATATTTTTCTTATTATTTAGAATTTAGGAAGCTCACAGAACTAGGTTTCTATTTTATCAAACTACCGTCATATTCCAAATCCTACAGAACTATGTGGAATGTGCAAATAATATATTCCTTACAGAATTTTTCTTAAAATAAATCATTAATTAATTGTTCTAATTGTTATTTTCCAACTGTATTTATATTACATTATTCTAACATTGTTTCATTAATTTTGCAATCACATTTTTGTGGTGAAAAGTGCTT
This sequence comes from Maratus michaelseni, assembly GCA_963931845.1. Taxonomy (NCBI): domain Eukaryota; kingdom Metazoa; phylum Arthropoda; class Arachnida; order Araneae; family Salticidae; genus Maratus; species Maratus michaelseni. The sequence continues at coordinate 132,411,727 of OZ007599.1, forward strand.
CAAAAGGGAAATTTTGGAATAAAAGTAGAAAGATAAACTGATAAAAAGTCAGACATGTTAAAAAAAAAAATAAAGAAATCGTCGTACAGGACAGGTTTAATTGTACACAGTACAATAAGCATGAAAAACGTAACGTACAGAGAAAATGTAAAAAGTGGCAACCCTACTTTTGTGTGCGTACCATAAAGTACCGAAAGTAAGCCCCCCTTTAGCAGACAGGAAATTTGAATAATTTTAAGGGGGGGGGGTTATAATTGGAGCTTTTGCGAAAAAGACAGGAAAATTGGGTGGGTGGGAGCTATATTTGGAATTTATGAAATTTCATAGGATTTGTACAATTTGCAAAATAAAATCAGATCAAATTAACGTATTTTGGTTTTAAAATTCCCTTCCATAGAAGCTAAGTAGTTTCCTGAAGTAGCTGAGTAGTTTAAGGAATTTCCTGAAAAAAAAAAAAAAAAAAAAAAACAGAAGGATTGAAAACGTCAGAAAATAAAACTTGAAGGATAGGGTTTATAAATGGCACTTTTTCAAAAAAGGAAAATTTCACATATAGGAGGGGGGGGGGGAGGGGGGTATTTTCTGAGGGGCTTACTTTCGGTACTTTACGGTGTTTTCTACCATTGCTCTTAATGGTCTTAAGATACTTTATAATTGTGGAAAAAAAAAACCTTCAAAATGTTCCTTTAGCTGTCTATTTTCTCATTAGATAAAATTAGCCTTATGCACATTTGAGCATCCACTAAATTTTTACATCGTGCAAACAAATGGGGATTTTAAAAGCAAATGTTTTAAATACACTCTAACTCATTTAATATGAGCATGGGTGGAATGAAAATATGGTTAAAACAAGCAAGTTTCAGACTAAGAACAGTTTGTTACTTAATCTATATTAAGATTTTTGGGTTTTTTATGAGCTACAAAAGCAAGATCACAGCAATACTAGCAAAATATCTATTAATTTTATTTGATATTCAGCAAAAAGTATAGTGTAGAATTAAGAAGAAAATCCCTTTCTTATATCAAACACTATTCTTTATCAGTGATATTTCTACAACTGCCAGTGCAGGGTTTGGTGATGTATATCAATGGAGATACAGTAGAAGATCTTTATAAAGCAAACCTAAATACATAAGGTTGTCAGATGTGTTATAGAATTTACAGGCGTTATATAGAATTGTGCATTATATAGATCACATTTTACACATTATTAAACTTACTTTGTAAACTTAGTCAAATATGTCTGAAACATATTAAAATACAGTAGAGTATCTTTACATTGTACACTGCAAATCTTTATACACTTTTCAGAAAACTTTTTAGAACACTTTTTTGTGACCTTTTTTAGAACACTTTGAAGCGCACTTTTGGAACAGTTTTTAGAACACTCCTGAAAACACTTCTTTTGTTCAAGCACACTTCCTAGCGCACTTTTTGATAACGACCATTTCGCAAGTGTGCCCAAATATTCTCCCAATCTGTTCTCAAATGTGTTCACAAGTTTAGATTTAACAAATATCCTGATCAGAACACTTTCGGTACACTTTCAGAACACTTTCGTTGTAGCGGAGCATATTCGGAACACATTTCAGTACACATTAAGATGACTGGAACACTTTTTTTTTAATCAAAGTGTTTCATATGTGTTCCCAATGTATGCTGGGAATTTGCATTTTATTCTTTGGGACTAGGAGTTGTGCAGATTATTTTTGTATAATATTAATTTTTGATACAATTTTTTATAATAATTTTTTGATAATAATTTTTGATAATTTTTTGATAATTTTTGATAATAATTTTTTGATAATAATTTTTTGTAAGATTAATTGTTGTTTAATATAGGTCATTTTAAGCATTATTAAATTTACTTTATAAATTTGGTACAAATAGGCCTATATATCATTATTTTATACTACACATTTTAAAAGTTACTGTAATAACACAATTTTGTCATTAAAAAGCTCTGAATTTAGGAGATAAGGATGAAATAATGTATCTAATTTAGTCCTCTAGAGAGTAGCAAATTTTTTATAATGTGGAATGCAGGTGCTTCTTAAGTACAAAATTCATTGTTCATATCTGAGAAGTTGTGCATATAGAGAATTCCCGTAAAAGATCTTCTAACGTAGGGTGAAACCCCCAACAGCATTTCCCAGTAATTGACACTTTAAGAATTTTTTCTTGTTCAAATCCCTATTACAAAGTTTTAAATTTATTTTATACTTACCTTTGTTTTTGAAAGTATAGTAAAGATACATTAAAAAATTACTGTTGACAATTTTTAAAAAAATTATACATTTTATTAATAAAACTTAATTTTTGTCATAAAGATGGTCAATATCTCCAGTAACTGACACAATACCGTTTTTGAAAAACCAGTAGCTGAAAAATAAGTTATAACAGTTAAGACAAATAAGTTACCACTAGATGACATTACTTTGCAGAATTTTACAAGAAGGTGTTTATTTGAGTTAGATTTCTGCTGCAGTGTCTGTTACTGGTTAGGTGTCAATAACTGGGGGTTTCACCCTACGTCTGATATTTTCAAAATAAATACGATGTTTGATATTTTCATATATTTAATATTTATTTTTAAAATATTGCTTGACTGAAAATATCAAAATATCATACACAAGTGTAAATGAATTTTTCAACTGTTATTGGCCGTGTCATTATTATGTAGATGAACTTTTCTTCTGACAATGACCTTTTTTCTGGAAAATGAAAAAAAAAAATCCAAACTCTGTATTTGAAGTTGAATTTTTAAATGTAGAACTAATATTTACTTAGAGCCATTGTGGGACAATATTTACTTAGAGCCATTGAAAGATAAAATGCCTAATTTAGGCAATAAGTGATTTACAGCTTCATTAGAAAATATCTTTTTTGGATTTGGTTTAGTTTGGTTTAAACTGAACAACAGGTTAGGGAATGAAAAATCAGACAAGCTTATATTTATGTTCGAGTTCTTCAATAAAAACAATTCATCTTGTATTTAAAATTTTATTGTATAAAACATAAAAAATTCTTGACACTAAATCCGGTAATTTTGTTTCTTGTGAGTGTAAAAAACAAATTGTATAGGTTTTCACTTTTAATTTATCTGAAATTTTATTATGTAATTAAAAAAGGGACATTTAGAATATTATATTATTGTAGATTTTATTAAGTGTTCTTCATAAGTACGATAACTTTCAGTATTAAATTTATAGTAAGTCTGAAAATATTTATCATCCATAAGTTGGCTGTATTAAAAATATTGGATATACACTATGGAACTATTTATCCGGAAACCACTTAACGATAATGATATATTTCCAAATAACCAATTTCAGAATCAATCCATGAGAAAAAGCCATGCAGTGCTGACATGTGCATTGCTTGACATGCACAGTGCTTGAAACAATACAACATGCATGGTGCCAAAATCTAGGATATTTAAATGGCAGCATATTTAGTTAGATATTGGACACTTTGATTTTTATGCACATGAAACAAAGCTATTTTTTTTTCCAAAGTAGTCCCCCGTAAAGCCTTCTTTCAAATTATGATTAATCTGATCAATTTGTTTGGATCTTATTCTTAATCTGAGTAATCTAATAACTAAATTGCAATCAGAAACAATCCCACCACCACATATATACTACAAATCTGATCAAATTGATGTTGCTTCAATGCCCAACCAGTTATCTAGAATACATCTGACATTCTGGATAAATGATTGTGTACTGTATATCAAAATATCGATTTTTTTTTTTTTTTTAAACATGATATTTACGAATCCTATGCTTGTCAAAATGTAGTATTATTTAACAGTTTTACCAGACAGAATTTCAACATTCAAAGAGACCTACCACCTAAGAAAATGCAAAACAATGGAGGAACTCTTGGGATGAAATTTAAAGGTTGTTTGAAATTTATGAATCCACATTCCTAAAGTGTTGTTTAATTATCTTTTGATAAAATCGCTTTATATTCAAAACAACACTGAGAACATCCAAATAGGTAAAAAGAGGAATTTTTTTGCTTTGTCTCCTTAACCCCTATCCAACTTATATAGAAATCTGCCACTTTTGCAGGAAGATAAAAGGTAAGCGGAAAATTTGCGGATGGTAGGTGAATTCTGAGGCTTGAGTATTATTTTTTCATTGTAACTGCAATGTAAAAACAAGAACAAAAAAATCACGCGTCAAGCATAGGTTATGTAACACTTTGCAACACTTACAAAATATTTTTACAAATCTTTACCTTTGAATAAGGTGAGATGATATCTAAGTAAACTATTTGAAAAACACATAACATATTTAAAAACCCAATTTCAAGAATTACCAGCAATATTCGGAAAAATATCCGAACTTTTTTGTGTATTCCTGTATATGATCTATAGATTTGTATATATACTACATATAATGCAAAATTTTAGTTCAGTTGGGAAACGCGTAGGGTAACTCACCAACATGCCTACCAAAAATCAAGTAGGATCTTCAAACCACCAAAATATGAAAACTAGTCGTTGGGGGCCACCGTAATACTTACCCATCATGGATATGCATAATGTAAAACATTAAAATAAAAATGTGTAAACTACTTATAAAATGCATTGCAATTCAAATAAAATCGTGGCTTCATGACGTCATAAACTTTAAAGGCTCGATTACTGAATTGCTTGAAAGAGGTTTTTCCTTATAACTCCAAAAATAATAATCCTATTAACTAGCGGTTTATTGCATCTGATTAAGCGTCAAATTTCCAATTAAAATATATCTTTAAAGTGAAATTTGGATGAAATACAGGGTCATGAAAAATCGAAGAGTGTGGAAAATAGGATTCCAAATATCTCGGCAACTAATTATCCGATCGACTCCATGCTTTATGCAAAATTTATGTTTTTTATTGTCTTTTATGTTTATTTCTTAAAATAAACAATTAACATACATTTTATCTTTATGCTGTTTGTATTTTAGCGATTAATGTCTTAAATTTCAAAAATTAATTTGGGACACCCATATTATATGAATAAGAAAAATTAAAATAAAAAACATTACTATCGTATTATTTTAGAATTTCTTTCTTCCAAAACCAATACCGTCCCAATTGCTTTAAAAAAAAACATTGCTATGATTTCTTCTGTCAGTAAGTTCTATAAATAGCAACAAAATTAATATTTATAAGAAAAAAAATCTTTGACGGATTTCACTTCTGGTTACGTAAACACATTTGACGAAATCCGCAAATAATTTAGCATTTATCCAAATGCAAAAGTATTCAGCTATTATTATTCTTTCACATTATCAGATTTCCCTATTCTATTCTGTTTAGAGCCTAATTATGTAAACACAATGACAGCAGTTTGGAGATTTCACTTACATAATCCGAGACGTCGAAAGAAACCTTAGCACAGGAAGCCATTAACAGATTGAGCAGATTCGTATTTGTTGTTGTTTAGGAGACGAAAGAAGTATGTTTTGTAAGAGCGTACAGCACCTTTTATTTTCGCTCAAGTATGAAAAATAATATCGGTTATAATATTGTGCTTTTTGTTAGTATTCGGCTATATGTATCTGAACATACTCAGCAATCTAACGAGAAATCGTGCAGCGTAAGATAAGAAATCTTGCTAGTAGATTTTTTTTTTTTTTATGATGCTACACAAAAAAGAATATACGAGATTAAGTTTGAAATACAAATGTTAACATATGTATTAGAAGCCATTCGTAAACTGCAACTGTATTTCTTGATGAAGAAAGATTGTCTTACTGATGTATAAATTGTATATACATTGGAACTACATCTCCATAATAGATGGCAATCCGGACCCAATTTGTTACATACTTTCTTTTTACTTACATTTCTGTATGTATGTGGCAGTCAAATCTTGCGACTCATTTTTCACCCACTTCCTGTTGACATATAGCTTTGAAATTTGGAATATATATGTATTACTGAGGACAATACATGAATTGAACATTATTATTTTTTTAATTCGATCCCTAAGGAGGGAGGGGGGTCAACGTCGGTCCAAAACTTGCATTTTTCCCATAGAAATAACGTTACGATTGTTTAATTGAAAATAAGAGCTCCATTGTTGCAATATTCATCCATTTTCACCACATTGTTTTCCGCATCATTATGACGTCAGCATTGAGCGACGCACACATTTGCGCTTTATAATATAAGTTGACTTTTTGTGAATTTTAATGAAAGTATGTTTTTTTTTTAAATATTTTACATTTAATTATATATTAATCATGTTTGTCTTTACTCGTTTTCATATTTTTCCAAAGAACACTTGACCTTAGTAGTTATAGCTAAGTTGCGATCTCTGTATAGAATTTTATCATGCGTGATTTATACAAGATTAGTGTAGAAATATTTTCAGATTGTTTCTTATCGAAAACAAATATTTCCTCATTAACCCTAGAACTACCGGAAATTTTACTCAATCTTGATTAAAAACATTTCACACCAGAATTTTTATTTAAAACTATTTCAGATTTATTTACTTTAGATCGCTGTGGTTTTTATGTAACTTATTTTATGAAACAAATTCTGGTTCGAATAGTTATTTTGAATGTACCTGTTGGGTCTATTGGACCCGTCTGGTAGGCGGAGGGTTAAAACAAAATCATGAAGGCGACCTTCTAGTGGAGCCATAGTTGTCACTTGTACCTTTTTTATTTTTTTTTGCTGTTGTTTGTTTGCCTATTGCCATGTTTACCTAAATTTATGCTACTGCAACAGAAAAAAATATATTAATGCAATAATTTCTGGAAAAACAACAACAACGCAACAATGTACAACTGTTAAGGTTTTAATTTTTCAATTTTTAAGTTATAATGAAAGAACCAAACATAATCATGATATCAGGATCACATATATCGTAATATTTTACAAATGTAATTTTCATTTAGGAAAATTATGGGATTAAAAAGAATGAACAGAGAAAGAGCGCCATTTATTCTTAAAAGCTGTGTAATTGAAAATATTTGTTATAGTTCAGCTGTCTTTATCGAATGCTTTGAGAAATTTGTTAGAATAAATATGTTTGTTACATTTTTATTCAGGACACTGAGGAGCATTCAACGTAATTTGTTTCCCTTTGAGGGACTCTAAAACAACTAAAAACAATCAAAGTTGCATTTACGAGAAATGCGGTGATAAACATTGTCTAAATGAAAAGGAGATTTTATCTACTAAGTAGTAGAAATACTTCAAAGTTTTGAAAGACGAATACGTTAAGTGAAACACTTAAAAGACATCAGATTACAGTTACTGTAAAATGCATCATATCATATGCTGTAAAACTTCTGAAAACAACTTCGCTAGGGACCGGGGAAAATTCCATTTTAGCCATATTTCAGTCTTAGGTATAATCGCCAGTTATTTCTTCACTCGGAATCATGGAAGTTTTCCGTTTAAGAGAGGTTCATTTTTCACAGGTTTTACTGTATTTTTAATTATCTATACATCGTGAAAGCAGAACGATTCTCGAAAATCACACAAAATTGTAAGAAAATATTATCGTGGATTCGATTATAATACTAGTAAATCTGCAGATCAGGAGCCTCAACGTCAGCTCTGAAAGTCATTGTTTTTTAATCTCACTTTTCATATTATTTAACATCCTACAATTCGCAATTTAATTTTTTCTAATGTTACATACATATTTATAGGCATATAATATACTTCGGAGGTTTCAGAAATTAAAAGCGTTAAATTAAACACATTTATGCAATTATATTCTGAAATTCTTATGAACTTCTTATTCTTGTAATTTTTTAGTTAAAAAAATGCATTTCTCATTTTAATATTCTTTGAAATATGGTTGCTAACTAATAAAATAAAGAGGAAAGAAAAATAAATGCATTTTCAAATTTGTAAAAATAGGAAAATGGAATCTTTTATATTTCCCGAACAGTTGCAAAAAAATTTCCAATAGTTTAAACAATTAATTTCTAAATTCTAATAGATGTATACGCAAATTTTCAAAGCTATTGCATATATTTAAGACTTTCATATCGAAAATTTAGTATCCGTAATTTTACGTTGAAATCCATTATTCAAATATGCAATTTTCATTTCAGTTAAAAATGAAATTTGAAAATCGTCTGCAATCCCATAGGAAAGCATAATGACCTAAAAAGAAATGTTCTATATTTTTCGAACGAATGAACCAAACGTAACTAAAAACTATACAGCTGATTCCGGGTACCTCACAAACATACCCACCAAAAATCAACTTAATCGGACGATTTTTACGGCAGTTATCGTGGAACAGACAGACGGAAACCAAAAACTTTTTGCGTCTCCACAGTGAGCCTTCACTGACGTTTCGGCAACTAGTAAATCTACAGATCAGGAGCCTCAACGTCAGCTCTGAAAGTCAATGTTTTTTAAACTCACTTTTCATAATATTAAATATCTTACAATCCGCAAATTAAATTATTTAAATTACTACATATATATTTATATGCATATAAAATAATTCGAAGGTTTTAGAACTTAAACGTTAAATTAAACACGGTTTATGCAATAATATTCTGACATTCTTATGAATTTCTTATTCTATTTTTTAGATTAAAAAAAAATACATTTCTTCAGGGGGTGGGGGGGGGGGGGGCTCAACCCCACTGAACCCTCCGTAATCTTATTAAATTTTTATTCGTGATTTCCTATTATTTGTGTGAATGATTCTAGTATATCTTCCATTTCGTTCTGCACAGTGGTTTTATTACGATAAGCAAAAATTTTGAAAATAATTTCATGTTATCCTAATATCTAAATAGCAATATTTATTAATCACGAAACACTCGTATCCGATTGATACGTTGAATAATATCTCGTGTACAAAAGTAACTTATGGAAATGTAAACTGAATCTACTATATATTTCACTTATCTATTTCAGAAATCTAGTATTATTACAATTTTTGTTTCGGAAAAACAGTTTTGATGGTCATTGTACAATATTTATTTGACCTAAGTACATCCTGATCTAATTCGATGGCAATAGCATACTAAAATCTCCCCAAAATAGGCTTATTTGGAAACTTTTAAACCTATTGTGTAATCATTCATAATCGTGCCCACTGCCAATTCACTAAATAGCAACCTTGATTTGGCGCTATAATGTATTTTTTGTGATAGCATTTTATGATCTCAGTTTCCAGTAATTGTGCTATTTCAGGCTGTATGGATGCGTTTTACTACGCTAATTTATTTAGATTAACTATCTCGTTGTACGAGATATTGCATTCTATTTTTAAAATAATACTAATTTTCAACCACGAAAAATCTACATCTCTTCCAGAAAATTAATATCTCATATAAAAATGTTTCGGCTATCATTCTATAGTAGTTAAAAGGTAACTTGTACAAAATAAATTCTCATTAATTTCAATAAAATATTAAAATCCTCCAATAATATTTTATTTTGCGAATAAAATATTGTAGCAAAATCGTCTGAGTTACTTGAATTTTATCATTTTGATATTCTTTGAAATATGGTTGCTAGGTTACTGTTAAATTGAAAATAAAAATAAAAATGAATGCATTTTAATATTTGCAAAAAGTGATAAAATAAATGTATTATATTATTAGAACAGATGTATAAAATTGCACCACAAATTATACACCTAATTTAAAAAATCTGACGAATGTATAAACAAAATTTCAAATTAATTTAAATAATTTAACACCTGACTTGATAAATTTTAGCCTTCATAACTTACCGTTTAAATACATTAATCAAATGTGACATTTTATTTTCAACGACTGAAAAATTTCAAAATCGTCTGAATTACCATAGGAAAGCATTATGATCAAAAAAGAAATGTTCTATATTTTCCGAACGAATGAACCAAATCTAACTAAAAACTATACAGCTAATTCCGGGTATCTCACCAACATACCTACCAAAAATCAAACTAATCGGATCATTTTTACAGACAGACAGACAGACAGAAACCAAAAACTTTTCGGGTCTCCACAGTAAGCCTTCACTGACGTTTCGGCAATTATAGTAACATACTATGTTACTACATTACGCTACTAGTAAATCTGCAGATCAGGAGCCTCAACGTCAGTTCAAGTCACTGTTTTTTAATCTCACTTTTCATATTATTTAGCATCTTACAATCCGCAATTTAATTTTTTTCTATTGCATACATATTTACAGGCATATACAATTCTTCGGAGGTTTCAGAAATTACAAACGTTAAATTAAACACGGTTTATGCAATGATATTCTGAAATTCTTATGAACTTCTTATTCTTGTAACTTTTTAGATTAAAAAAAAAACTTGTATTAAAATAAATTCTTCATTTATGTCAATAGAATACAAAAATAATTTATTTTGATAATAAATTATTGGAACAAAATAGTGCGTGTTGCTTTTATTATTTTTATCTTCTTTGAAATATCGTTGCTAGGCAACTGATAAATTAAAGAGAAAAGTAAAAAAAAAATGCATTTTAAAATTTGTAAAAAACATGAAAATAAAAGTTTTATATTTCCGGAACAGATGCAAAAAAATTTCCAATCATTTAAACAATTAATATCTCAATTCTAATAAATGTATCGTCAATTTTTCAAAATTATTGGATATATTTAAAACCTCCATATCAAAAATCAACATCCATAATTTTACGTTGAAATCCATTATTCAAATATGCGATTTCCATTTCAGTTAAAAATGAAATTTGAAAATCGTCTCTATTTTTCGAACGAATGAACCAAATTTAACCAAAAACTATACAGCTAATTCCGGGTATCTCACCAACATACCCACCAAAAATCAACCTAATCGGATCATTTTTACGGCAGTTATCGCGGAACAGACAGACAAACACACAGACAGAAACCAAAAACTTTTCGGGTCTCAACAGTAAGCCTTCACTGACGTTTCGGCAATTATAGTTTCATCCATAAGGCTCTTGAAAGTAAATGCATGGGCTTTTCACAGATTTTTCTGTGTACAAAATTTTTGTTTTCATTTGTGCTTTATAAAAGGTTTGTAAAGTCAGTCACACAATTTTTTTTTAAATTAATAGGTTTTTTTTCTTGTTACTAAGATTAAATAAATTCTCAGGAATGAATTTCTGTTTAAAGATAACTAAAATTTGCATTGTTTTATTTTTTATAAAATATTTAGTAGTGTGGGGTAAATTGGTACAGTTTTAGGCTTTACTTACAATGATGCAAATATTACCTTCTCAAAATTAAAAGTAATCAGTCAAATACGAGTATAACTCGCGCTCAAAGGGTTCCGTACATTAAATTTATTAATTACTATTTATTAATTAATTAACTTCTACTACCCCTAATTTTTTCATAATTTTAGTTTTAGTAGATTCGGAAATAGGAAGGGGGGGGGGACATATTTTTCCAATATACTTTCGACGATATCTCTGAAAATATAATACCTAAAATTAAAACAATATACTTTCGATGTTACGAGATCTTTCGAACGATGCCCTAAACGATACATAAAAAGAACATTTATTTTTCAAATAACTTAATTAATATCTCGGCTAATTACCGACAATTTTTTACGAAAATCATTATCAAATATTCTTAGATGATTCTGCGTCGACAGATACCTCGAGCGCCCGTCAACTTCTCCGCTAAGAGCACGAAAAGTAAAGTATGTGTGTAACTAAAAATGCGTTTTTCTCAAAAACTATCTTACCTAGGAAAAGTTCTATAGTTTTCTTAAGAGATTTAAGTAAACTTTTACTATCCCTAATTTTTGCATATTTTAATTTCAGTAGATTCAGAAATATAGGGGGGGGGGGGGGGTACATTTTTGCAGTGCATTTTCGACGATATCGCTGAAAATATAATACCTAAAACTAAAACAAATTTTTGAGTTTGGAATTACAAGGTCTTTCACACGATAGCCAAAAATCTATATATATATTACGCTATCGTACGTGGCACAGAAATCGCTATTATTTGTTAATTGTTTAATGGCAACGCCCGAATGAAACGTATCTCATTGGTTATTGTGTAAAAGTTCTTTAGCAGGATTTAGGCCTGGATTTTTTACATTTAACTGTTTGGTGCTGCTACAGGAATAAAAGCGAAACAAACAATGATTTCTTGATTATAGTGCAAATAAATTGTAATTATAATTTGTCAACATTAACAATTAAATAGATATAGTTTTATACATTTTTGTAAGCATTTAATATTGATAATTTAAAAAATACAATTAGCAATTTAAAATGTAAACAAAGCATTGACTTTTAAAAAAGGATTTTCGATAAAAAGTGAAAAGTAAGTGTAATAATTTTCCCTGACCGTTTCATTTTTTAAACGTAACTGTTATACTTTTGAAATTTTAGCTCTTATTTAATTTTTTTTACAAGTTTTTAGTATAAATAAATATTATTCAGTCTTTTTTTTTATGAAGTCCACTCCACTGTTATATTTTTCAGTGACAGTCTTCCCGGGCAACGCCGGGCGGGTCAGCTAGTAAAACTTTATTATTTTTTCAAGTAACTTAATTAGTCCCCTAAATTTTTCCTAAACATATTTGTGAATGGCTAATAATCTAAAAATATGTGGGTAAAAAGGCTTTATAACTTTCCCAAGTTTAAACTTTCCACTTCCTATAGTTTACGAGTAAAATGGTTCTGACAGACGGACAGACAAACACAGGAGTGATCTTATAATGGTTCTGTTTTTACTTTTTAAGTACGGAACTTTAAAAATTGTTAATATTTTCTGCACTCTTAATTTTTCCCCCTCAAAAAACGCATAAAATGTTGGAGTACAGTTGCTAGAACACCCCTGTTATATGAAAAAGAAATTGTGTCATAGAAAACGTCGTGTTTAAAATGAATATTTCTACATTTTCTTCCCGGAATCTCCGTAATGGAATTTTTGTTTTTATCTCGGGTCTTTTCCGTTTTCACAAGGAATCTCCATAATGGAACTTTTCGTTTTTAAGATGGGTCTTTTCGGTTTCTTTACGAAATTTCCGTAATTGAATTTCCGTTTTTATTACGAATCTTTTCTGTTTTTTTACGGATTTTCCGTATTTGGGTTTTCCGTTTTTATTATGATTATTTTTCTACTACTTTTTTTTATTTTTTTTTCTATGAAATTTAAGTAATTCAATTTTCTGTTACCACCACGGATGCGTGTATTTTCTTTTCTTTTCTTTCTACGGACTTTGCCGTTTTCCTAACGGTGCACCCAGAAAAAAGTTTTGTTGAATCAACAAAAATTTGGTTGACCCAACAAAACTTTTTGGTTAAATGGAAATGGCTTGGTTAAATGGCATTGGTCAATGGAAATTTTGTTTGAATCAACAAAAAAAAAAATTTTTTTTTGCAATTCAAAAAAAAAAAAAAAAAAAAAAAAAAATGTATCGTCAGCAAAAAATGTTTTGTTAATTCAAGTAAAATGGTTCAATTTTACTTGAATTTTGCTAAAACAACCAAAATGTACTCAACAAAACATGTTTTGTAGTTTTAATCAATTCCTTTTTCTGGGTGATGTTTTTTTTTTCTTTTTCTTTTTCTTTTTAGGAATCCTTCATATGTAGGGTGTCTTCTCTTATTATTGTCCAATAGCCAATTCCTCAACCGTTAGTTTTAGAATTATGTTTTTCCAATTCCAAAATTGTTTCAAAGTGTTGTTGTTCACCATATTTGAACATGACAGTCATTCATATCAAAATAGTTAAGTTTGTGAAAGTCGCAAAATTTTAAATTCCTTGTTCCCTCTAAGTTATATTTAGAACGACTTTGTTATAACAAGTAAAACAACACAAATTTCATTTTTGTAAAAACAAAACTTACCATTTTTTTAAATTTATGAACAGTCAGAGTTTTTTGGCACTAATAGTAAAACGCCTTTTTAGTGGCAGAAAGCGCTGAAAATTCAAAGTATCATAACTCGGTAAGTTTTAGTCGTACAAAAATGATTTTTTTATTGTTTTACTTTTTAGATCAGGGAGAACGTTTTTTTCTGACGGTGACTTAGGGATCGCATGCAATTTTAAATTTTGTAACTTTTACAAAAATAACTACAGTAATATCCTGCGTATAAGCCGCGGCTCAAATAAATCTGTTTCCGACCAGAAATCTTATATAAAAAATTTAACTTTTCCTTACTTAGTACTTAATTGACTATTTTTATATAAGGAAATTTCTGGTTTGAGACAGATGTATTTTAGCCGCGGCTTATACGCTGGAAATTACAGTATTTTTAACTGACATAAAAAAAAGAGGAATTTCTCAGTTCGACTCGTATGCATTTTCTTTTTATGTATGTTCATGTTCAACGATTGCTCCAAAACTACGTGACCGATTCATGTGATTTTTTTTAATTGAAAGAGGACAATAAAAATGTTATTTTTGTAAAAACAAAACTTACCATTTTGTTATTTATGACCTGTTAGCGTTTTCTAGCGTTTAATGGTAAAACGCATTTTTAGTGCCAGAAAACGCTGAAAATTAATGAAATTCAAAGTATCGTAACTCGGTAAGTTTTAGTTGTACAAAAATGATTTTTTTATTGTTTCAGTTTTTAGATAGGGGAGAACGTTTTTCTGATCGTGACTTAGAGGGCCATGGGATCGTATGTAATTTTAAAATTTTGTAACTTTTACAAAAATAACTACCGTAATTTCCTGCGTATAAGCCGCGTCTCAAATAAATTTGTTTCCGACCAGAAATCTTATATAATAAAATGTAACTTTTTCCTACTTAGTACTTAATTGACTATTTTTATTAAATGAAATTTCTGGTTTGAGACAGATTTATTTTAGCCGCGGCTTATACGCCCGAAACTAACCGACAACCAAAAAAGGAGGAGGTTCTAAGTTCAACTCGTATCCATTTTTTAATGTATGTTAGTGTTCACCGATTACACCGAAACTACGCGACTGATTCATGTAATTTTTTTTAAGTGAAAGAGGATGCTATCGAATGGGTCCCATTTAAATTTTATCAACATTAGTCCAGTACTTTTTTAAAAAATTCAACAGAAAACAAAAACAAAACAACCGTCTTTAATATATATTATTTTTAACGATTTTCATCAAGTGAAGTAGCACTATCTGGCGAGAAAGTCACTACCCAGCGACTTTCCTCACTCTTTATACGGTTTTGTTTCTAGGATTGCTGTAGGGAAAAGCAAAAAGAAATGCTTCAATCGTTAAAATCTTTTACAACGCAAACAATCAGTTAAAAAAATCAAAATTGTAAATCGTTCAAATTCACCCAAGATTTCTGCGGTACACTCGCTTCATTTGAGGAATTTGAAGAGATTGGCGTCGGCGAGAGTTGAACAAGGGATCTCATGAACAGTAGGCGTGAACATTAGCGTCAAGCAAAAGGCCTATCCAGTTATACTACGTTCAGATCGGATAGTTAAGATATCTTAGACCGCCGAACTCACTGAGGGAGTTCCAGAAACTCACTAAATGAGTTCGAACTTTCTATTGCTAGATACAGCCAGTATCACTCACTCACTCTGATTGGCTCTGGAGGCCGATTGGCTGTTGAGGTTACCTTTAACATATGCGCATGCGCAAATCTCGGACACGGTGATGCTCAGTGAGTTATTTTAGATGAGTTTTGCGGTGTGGACAGGTATTCAATTCCAGGAGGGTACCACCTCAAAAATGGTGGTCTAAGATATCTTAAATGTCTGATGTGAACAGGGTATTACTCCCAGCTAGTAACTCGCTTTATATTGTTCAAGTGAGATGAAATCGCTACACACTCCATCCTGAGTGAGGAAGACGTCTTGTTGAAGTCAGACGAGCGATATTCACTTGTGATTGATGCTGTCGTACGCATATATGTGAAGCGCGGGATGACAGGCTTTGTGCTGTGAGCATTTCGCAGACTTTGCTGATTTATTTAGTGCTGCCATCTGTTGGTTATGAGATGAGTTGGTTGTTGTTGAAGGCTGTTGGATGTTTGTCCGGGTTCACCACTGGGGAAATTGAAGCAGGCAGGAGTTGAACCAAGGATCTCATGAACAGTAGGCGAGAACGTTAGCGT
Source organism: Maratus michaelseni (assembly GCA_963931845.1). Lineage (NCBI taxonomy): Eukaryota > Metazoa > Arthropoda > Arachnida > Araneae > Salticidae > Maratus > Maratus michaelseni. The sequence continues at coordinate 132,427,752 of OZ007599.1, forward strand.
CAAACAAAAGGCCAAGGCAGTTACTCTTAGCTAGTAACTAGCTTTATGCTGTTCAAGTGAGATGAGATCGTTACAAACTATATATATTTCTTCAATTGGTATATATTTTTTCACAGTGGAGGGATGACATAAGTGGCTTATAATATGATGAAGAGCAACATTTTGAAACAGTTTAGGAATTGTAACTATACCTCTAAACTAATGGTTTAATAATTAGCTATTGGACAACGATAAGAAGAAACACCCTGTATATCAAGTATTCCTAAAAGAAAAATCATGAAAAATGAGTAAATACTACTATAGAAAGGGAAAAGTTTGTTTACAGATGTTTCGTAAAAAAATCAGAGAATATCCGTGATTTGGAATTATCTATCGGAAAACGATAAGAAGGGACACTCTGTACATTTCAATATTTTACTAATCAAATAGCATTTTGTCACTATTTTAAGCTTCCCACTAATTGTTTATGAACACATCAGGCTTAATGAATACAACATTTTTGAAAAGAAAACAAAATTGTATATAAGAAACACATTTTATTTTATTTTTTAATTAAGACAGTTTTAAGGCAAATTCCTAGTTTTTATTCAGACTAAATAAATAAAACACAATCTTCTAAACCTAAGAGTTGTGAAAACGTGCTATATGCACCCCACAAAGAATCAATATTCATTTTAAAAGGTGCAATTCAAAAATAATTAATAGGTACGACCGTTTTTAAAGAAATGGTTACAGAACCGTAATTTAACTTTATTCTGACCATAAAAGAGTCAATAATGTGATCATAATACAGTTAAATTACGGTTACGTAAATGTTTTCTACAAAAACGGTCGAAAGACTGGACAGTTTGCTGGAAATTTTTAACAGTGTAGTTCTGATTCAGAGCTTCACACACAGTATATAAAAAGTAGCTTATGACATTACGCATTTTTCAAATTAGAAGTAGAACTAAAGTATGCATAGCTGCCAAACCTTCCGATTTTTGAATACCGCAATTTCCAAATAGGAATCTTAGATTTATTTAGTGGCAAATTTTTTTATAAAATAAAGTGAGTACCGCTTTTTGGAAATAGTGGTACTCAAAATATATTAAGAATTTGAAGATATGAATATAGCAATCACTTGCTTAGTCAATGGTTAGAACAACCTTCCCTTAAAATCCAGACCATATAAGACTTATTTCGAATTGCGGTAAGGTGCAAGGAACAAGCAAGATAGATATTTAACGGTGTTTTCATCTTAAGTGGAAGTTCTACTTTCTCTAGGTCAAACTTTTATTATTATTTTTTTTCTTTTCTCATTTTTTGTATCCCTCTCGAGTGTAGATTGTTGTGCTAAAGCGGCTTTGTGATATTCCAATTTATATTTTTTGCTCATTGAATGTAACACCGCTCGTTGAACGTAATGCTATTGTACAGTTTTAAACTTGTTTTTCTCGAAACCACGTTTTTCAAACTACACTGTAAAAAATGACCAATGTTTCTTATTTTATGAAAATATACTATAACCACGAACGCAAACATAATATAATCATCTGAGTTATCCGAAATTCTGAATAGCGTGTTCCATTGTCTTTAGATTCCCTACAAACCAATACATTTCCAAAATTTAAAGAATTATTTATAAAAACAAAGTATTTTTCGCTGCCCGTATTCTTCAGAAACGTTTCCGAAGGGTTTTTATAGTGTATTAAATAGTGTCCTCAGCCTGGAATACCTGTTTTTCGAATGTCATCAATTCTCAAATAAACGTTTTCAGCCGCATAAGTTAATTTATACATGAAAGAGTAAAGAAATAATCTTAATTTTAATGTTATTGTTAACGCTGTTAATTTTGCATGTTTGTCTGTTAAACCTATTTTTTGAGCATGAAAATGTTTACTTGAGTTATAGTATATTTTCATAAAATAAGAAACATTGGTCATTTTTTACGGTGTAGGTGACCATTTTCCTCGAGAACTATTTGTTTGATTTCCTTCATTTTTAAAGCTAATAATTTTTTGTGAATTTTCAGTAAGTAATTAGTTTTTCAAGCTCACAAAAGATTTAAAAAAAAAAAAAAAAGGCAAAAAGAGTTTGCTTTTTTGATCAAATCACCGCCATTTTGTCAAAAATCAACTTTTAAAACTAAATATTGGTATAAGCTCCAGAGAATTTAATGTCTTTTTCTAATTTAGCGGCAAATTTGTTTCAATTGCTTGTCATCGGAGAAAAACGGTCGCCCGATTGGAAGTTCACAGCACGCATCTGCAGGTACGCACAAGGCGTATTAGTCATTTTTTACTTAAAAAAAATTAAATATATAAGTTAAATGTCAATAAATAAAATACAAAATGTCTAAAACTGATATATCTTTTCTTTATGACTTAAAAAAATCGTATAAATCACGTGAATGTTAGTCCAAAGAAGTAGAACTCTCACTATAAAAAGGGGTTACATACGCTCTCAACTTTCAAAAAATCGATTTTTTTCGACGGAAATTAAATCCTTATAGTGTGCATAATTATGGGCAAATATCTCAATTATTAAGACAGCTATGAGCAAAAATGTGAGCACGCGCACGATTGATAAAACCGACCTTGCCGAAAAGATTATATCAAAGATTCTACTTCCATACTGAAGCTGCAGATGGCACAGGAGGGTACACAGTATGGCGCAGGAACAACAAATTAAGTTATTTAACAGTATATTTTTCTCTACTAAAACTTTAAACGCGATTTTCTGGAAACTTCAGTTTTCAAAATGGGCAGCATCATAACTTGAACAATTTTTTTTAATTTTTGGATAAAATTTGGGCTTATATCACATAATTAAATTGTCTAAGGGCCATCGAGCCATTTTTTGAAAATTTTATTTTTTTATATTTTTCCAATAAATGTAAAAATCAATATTTTAGACGAAAAATGAAAAAAAAAAAATTCAAATTAACGCAAGTTTCTTATTTTTCAAAAATTAAAAATTTGAGCTTATGGTCCTTTCCTACAACCTTATTTTACAAGAAGAAACTGAGATTTTAATATTTTTTTGTCTTTACAGTAAGATAGGATGTTGTCTACCGAACCCGGATATTTTGGTTCAGGCCAACGTGGCTGCAGGTTTCTGACATAATATGTGACCAAATTTAACAAAAAAATATTTTTAAATATTGGAAGCAATACACTGAGAAAAATGACACTTTCAAATCTGAGTAAATAGATGTTTTCATTTTGTTATGAAACTTTTTGTTTCAAATATGGCGACCCAATGCTTTCAATTTTTAAATACCAGAAATACTCAGAACATTGAAACATGGACATACTCAAAACTGAGAACATAGAGGTCAGTTCATACTGAATTTTGAAACATGGACATACTCAAATATGGTTAGAATCAGTTCAAACTCATTTTTGAAACATGGACATACTCAAATATGAGCATACTCAAATTATGTTTTATTCTTGAGTGAGTGCATGTTTTCAGAAATGAGTACATACATGTTTCAAACTTGAGTAATTTTGATTCGGAGCCATTTTGACTATGCGACATACTCAGATTTGAGTACTTTTTGCTAGGTTTTGGGAATGTCGTTTTCAGAGTGTAAAAAAACCGTGGAATTATCAGTTTTTCAATTACATTTAAATTCATAAAAAAAAAAAAGAAAATTAAAATATGTCAAATTTTTGCCGCCGAGAACATATGCAATACATTAAGGAGACAGGGACTGATGCTCCTGTATTCTGGGGATTCATTATAATCCTTTTAAATTTTAAATTTTAACTTTTGATGAATTCAATAAAAAAATCTTTTTACCCCTGTTTAACTATGAAAACTCATGAATACCCCTGCTTAACCACGAAAAAAAAATTCTTTTATAAAGTCGTAATTGACAAAATTAGATTTGGCATACCAACAGAACGGAATTGAGCCAATCTTCAATAAAACTTAAATTCATGAATTAAAGAATGCTATTTTTAGGTGCGTTCGTAATTATATAAATACGTAGCACCTATTGTCGTCGTCTGGTCCGTCCGTCCGTCCGCATATAACAAGGCAAAAACTACCCAACCGAATTGTTTGAAATTTAAGATATATTATCTTTGCAGAATTTTGTCGAGACATTTCAATTTTTATAAAAATCGAATCAAAACTTTAGAAAATATTAATAAAATCATTTATTAAGAAATTTGAATTTTTTTTTTCTAAATCGGTGCTTTCTTGTTATAGGAGCTTCCGAAGTTTAATCGTCAAGCGATCGAGATATTTATTTTATTACAGAAATTAATTCGCAACGATATAATTCATTTCACAGAATTAAAAATCATCAAGATATGAATATTTATATAATTCGTATAATAGTATGAACGCACCTCATTTGTCACGTTTGACGTACAATTTCCAACTTGTTTAAGATATGTAATATGTTATAGCCCCTTTTGGGTATTCTTCTTTTAGTATGTTAGCCGGTACAGAACAAAGAAGGCTTTCATTTTACGTTGTCTTTTAAGTTCAGTTGCATGCCATAAACAAAAACAAAAAATCATGCGTCAAGCATAGATTATGTAACACTTTCCAACACTTGGAAAATACTTTTAGAAATTTTTACCGTTTAAAAAAGGAGAAAATTACGTCCAAGTAAACAATTTGGAAAACGCATAACATATTTAAAACCCAATTTCAGGAATTACCAAAAATATTCAGAAAAAATATCCGAATTCTTTTGTGAAGCCCGATATATAATGTACATATTTTTATATATCCAGCATAGAATGCTGAAATTTAGTTCAGTTAGGAAACGCATAGCACAGTTGAAAACTACCCTTCAGCAATACCCATCAATAAACGGAAATGTACTCGAGATGTTTTGTGCTGCTCTGTATATGATCTATAGTATTTATACATACCAAGTAATAGGCAAAATATTATTTAAATTTAAAAACGCGTACCGCAACTGAAAACACATTTCCAGCAATTATAATTAACGTACAGTTGTACTTTAACCGAATTCTTTTGTGCGTCCCTGTAAATGAACAAGGAATGCTATACCCACAATTATCTATAGTAAGATAGAATGCAACACATAAATATAAAAACGAGTACCACAAATGAAAACGCACTTCCAGCAATTACTATTAACGTACAGTACATTAACCGAATTATTTTGTGTGTCCCTGTAAATGAACGATGAATGCTACACACACAATTCTCCATAGTAAGCCTCTTGTAATGCATCTGAGTGATATATAACAATTTCCATATGTTTGAAAAAGTGAAACATTATTAAAAGAAACCGCGATCGATTTTTCTCCAAAGACCTTAATGTAACCGAATTCTTTTGAGTGCCCATGTAAAGGAACTATAAGTGCTATGCACACCCTATTCTATTGTAAGCCTCTTGCAGTGCACCTTAGTGATATATTTCAATTTTAATATGTTTGAAATAGTCTAACATCATTAAAATAACCGCAAATGATTTTCCCCCCGCAGACTGTAATGTAACGGAATTCTTTTGTAACGAAATTCCTTGTAAAGAAACTATAAGTGCTACGCACTTCATTTTCAATACCGAACATGGCATAGTAAACTTCAATAACATATATCAATTGCATGACAATCCCAGTATATTTACGCGAGGTAGAGCACGGACGGACAGACAGACAGACGGCAGACAGTTAGACAAATCGAATTCATAAACACTTTGAGCTATGTTGGAAAGTATTAAAAAACTTTTCAGACCATAATTAGTTAAAATAAGATTTTAAGTACATTTCCTATCAATCTAATAAAGTAAATGTCAACCTAAAGAAAAACATTTTGAATTCAAAATTCAAAATCAATTTTTTTCATCCCTTTATTTTATTTGCCTAAGCCTTCTTTCTTTTGGCCGTGAAAAATTTTTCAGTGACCTTTTAATTTTAAGATCCTTAATAAAAACTTAGAAAAATAGAAATTCACAAAATTGATCCTATAATTTTGGTGAAAATAATCAATAAAGAGATATGAAAAATTTAAACACTTAATCTATTTGACTGCATTTTTAGCACGTATTTTTATCTCCTAGGTCTCAACTTTTACAGAAAATTTTAAATGTGCAATAAAATGTGCGTGATATGATAAAGAGAATAGGTATCATGACGAAATAAAATGGATTCAGTAAAACCTGATAAAATGGAATCGGAAGAAAACAGAAAATATTCTTACTTTAGACAGATTTCTGCATTAGCAAGGTTAATTTATATGATATTTATTACGTCGGGATAATGAAAGTTTTCCATTTAAAAAGGATTACGTTTCACAGATTCTGAGGCTGGGGACTTTTGATTTTGATTCTCAGACGAGTAATGTTTTCTGTATTTCTAAGAGTTTACTTATTTAGCTGTTATTTTTTGTTTATGAAGTTTGTTTTAAAGAAGAACATCTGCGATTTGTATATTTAATCTTTTTTATCCGTTCAGTATGCCCATACATTAGTATTGTAAATGTCATACCATTGTCAACATTTTCGGAATTGTTTTGAAAAATGCAATGTAATTGTAATCCATCAAATTCAACTTTCAAACAAAAGTTTTTTTTTAAATTTAATATATATATACACAGGTTCTGCTGTATTTTGATTTTGAGGAAGATAATTTTTTCTGTACTTGTAAGAGTCTTCTTATTTAAACGTTATTTCTTGTTTATGAAGTTTTTTTAAAGAAGGAAATCTGGGATTTGTGTATTTAATCTTTTTTTATCAGTCCAGTATGTCTATACATTAGTATTTTAAATGTCATATCATTGTCAAAATTTTCGAAATTATTTCGAAAGATGCAATGGAATTGTGATCCATCAAATTCAACATTCAAACGATTTTTTTTTATTTAATATAATAGAGCAATAACTTACAATGATACTCCTATATCTATTGAAATATATTTCTCACTAATTTACCTCTAAAAATATCTGAAAAGAATACACAGGTTCTGCTGTATTTTGATTTTGAAGCAGGTTTTTTTTTTCTGTATTTTAAGAGTCGCCTTATTTAATTGTTATTTTTTGTTTATGAAGTTTTTTAACCCTTTTTATCCTGACGGTACTTATAAGTACCACTTAAACCCCTTCGCGACGAGCGTCTTTTACAGAATTTTTAATCTGTTACAACCGGTTTTTCAAATGAGAAATTTTCACCTAATTGAATCGCAAAAATGCTATGATTAGATAAGGAAAACTTTACAAAAAGAAAAATAACTGGTGGGAATAATCGAGGATTCTCAGCATCTAAAAAGTAGCTGGAAAATTAATTCAGGATATAAAGGGTTAAAGAAGAAAATCAGCGGTTTAGATTTAATCTTTTTTTTAAGTCCAGTATGTCTATACACTAGTATAGTGAATGTCATATCATTATCAAAATTTTCGAACTTATCTTGAAAGATGCAATGAAATTATGATCCATCAAATTCAACATTCAAACAAAAGTTTTTTTATTTAATATAATAGAGCAATAACTTACAATCATATTCCTATATCTATTGAAATATATTTCTCACTAATTTACCTCTAAAAATATCTGAAAATAACACACAAGTTCTGATGTATTTGGATTTTGAGGCAGGTAATTTTTTCTGTATTTTAAATCTCCTTATTTAAACGTTATTTCTTGTTTATGAAGTTTTTTCAAAGAAGGAAATCTGCGATTTGTGTTTATTTAATCTTTTTTATCAGTCCAGTATGTCTATACACTAGTATTGTAAATGTCATATCACTGTCAAAATTTTCGGAATTATTTTGACAAATGCAATGTAATTGTGATCCATCAAATTCAACATTCAAACAAAAGTTTTTCTATTTATTATTAATACAGCAATAACTTACAATCATATTCCTATATCTATTGAAGTATATTTTTCACTAATTTAACTTTAAAATATCAAAAATATATACGCAGGTTCTGCTGTATTTTGATTTTGAGGCAGGTAAATTTTTCTGTATTTCTAAGAGACTCTTATTTAAGCGTTATTTTTTGTTTATGAAGTTTTTTTAAAGAAAGAAATCTGCGATTTGAATTTAATATTTTTTATCAGTCCTGTATGTTCATACACTAGTATTGTAAATGTCATATCATTGTCAAAACTTTCGAAATTATTTTAAAAGTTGCAATGAATTTCAAAGCCATCAAATTCGTTCAAATAAAAAAAAATTTAAAGGCAGAAAACCAATGTTAAAAATGCATAAATAATGCACAAAAAAAGAAGCAAACAGCTGTTTTGAATCCACAAGCGAGATTATTCTTCAGTGCGACAAAGAGAAAAGCACAGCGTGCTAGAAAAAACAAGACTGGGCCCAAATTTATTTTTAGCAATCTGGATCAAGTCTTCAAAACACTTCTGAAAGTCTGCATTTGTAATGTCCGTCCAATAGTCGGTCGCAGCAGTTTGAGGTTGTCACCTTTAGGTTCAATTTCGACTTGGGGAACAAAATAGTCGCAGGGGTATAATTCTAGGGAGTAAGGAGGAGGGTTGAGCACGACGACCCTTTTAGAAGCCAGAAACGCTCGCACAATAATCGAAGTGTGTGCTGGTGCGTTGTCGTGCAAGAACGACCAACTGCCTTGCTGTCGGTACCGAGGACGAACTCTCCCTACTCGGGCCATGAAACGCTTCAACACCTCCAAATAGCAACATCCACTAACTACCTTCAATTTTATGCTCGCTCGTTGTTCGACCTTCGCGAGCTCCGATATTATCACGTTACACAGTTACAACAAACCGGATGCACTTAGCATCACGTAATAGATAGCAACATGGCATTGTACCGCTTTACAAGTGTGGTCGTGCTTTTGACATCACCAACGGACACGCAGCGTCATCTATTGGCCGGTAATTTAACCAGTCCGGGAAATTTTGGGACGGACTGTGCATATGTTCTATAGAATTGTATATACACTACATAGTAAAAATAATTTGCATCGGACACGTTGCCTGTCTGTTGAACTGTTTTGAAAAGCTCACGAATTGTTTTCTCATCTAGGCTTTTTGCGACTTGAAATCGCGTTTGAAAACTTCTCCTTGTGGCAGTAGGACTCTGATTTAATCAGTGGTACTCCAACACAATAAACACACGTTCCACCACGGTATACATCACTTTCGGAATTATTTTCACTATACGCTAATAGCGGTCAGATTTCAATGGCGAAATTTTCGACGGCTAGTCTTTCTATGCTTCTAAACGCTCTTTAGAAGGATTCTTAACGCTCTCAGCGCCATCTATCGGTGCTATTTTAAACTAAATTTTGAGATTTATGTATAAGATTCTTACGATTTTTTTTAATAAACATACCACTGGTTTCAGGCTTCTATCTATCACCGTTTCCGGGTTATTGATTTTTAAAGTTAGGGGTCCTTTGTGAAACACCCTGTATCAATTGCATGGCAATAGAAGTATATTTACATGAGTTAAAGCACTGACAGACAGACAGACAAATCGAATTGACAAACACTTTTAACTATGTTGGAAAGTGTTAAAAAGATTGTATAAATCTGGTACTTTCTTAATAGATTGTGTAGTTATGCTGGCAATTTAAAGTTTGTGAAAAACTAGATTTATGTATATTTTGGCATTATTTTTTAAGTTAGTTAAAACTACACTATATGAGCTTTTCAGGTTTTAATGGGTGCTTAAATTTAATAAATTATTTTTAAGGAAAAAGATTAAACATTTTTCTAATTGTTTCTCTCCCACCCAACGAACAAACTGTAATTTACTGTTTAAAAAAAAAAACTCAGATATTTGATAATAAGCGTTTTATATAAGTATTTAGTCAAACAATATAATGAACATAATTCTTTTCACTGAAAAATATATTTCAAAATTTTTTTCTCCGATCACAAAAGAGAGCTACTTAGTTCTATAAACAACATTTGATTTGGAAGCAATTTAGATAGATCCAGGAAAAAAAATATTTATATTGTTATTATTTTTTTTAATGACATTTCTTGTAATATCTCTTATTAGGAAAACGGAGAAATACAGGTGCTCGAAAAGATTTTGCAGCAAATATAGAGTGATGTTTTGTCAATCACAGCTGTTTCATACGATTTTTTTTCTCAATGGCGTATGTGTGTCATATCGGATCATTCAGATAGATTATGTCAGTCATACTTTTATATACACTTTTTTATTCTTTTCTCTGAATATTAAACTCTGTTGTGTAGTAATATAAACACGAATTCTATGATCGCTTGGCAGTATTTTCCTTTAAAAAAAAAAAAAAAAAACTATTTTACATTGACGGATTACATGCTAAGGTTGTCCTGAACACATTTTTTTAAGGAAATATTTTTCACAAGTTTTTTCTTGAAATATATATATATATATATATATATATAACCGTTAAAAGACAAAACAACACCATACAACAATCGGGGAATAAAAATAAATATGAAAAATGAAAACATACTTGTTTGAAAAATAACTTGGAAAAAAACCCGAAGAAAAATAAAAATCAAATATATATCCAAGATAAAACAGATTGGAGGGAAGAAAAGAAAAATATAAAAAACGAATTAATGAAACATTTGTGGCACTGCAGCAGAAACTTCATGTGCTGAATTATTACAGATACCACAAAAATGTACGATTTCATCCATGTATAAGCTTTAGTCAGAGTCGATGACTTGTTCATGCTCGACGCGTTTCGACTTCAATCTTTTCTGCCTCTCAGAGTGGAATGCGACCCTATGTTCCGTGGTAATTACTGCTCGTCTGGATGGGTACTATCACCCCTCTTATTTTGCAAACAAATTTATATTCTCTCTGTAACTACACCTTGTGGGTTAATTAAAAAGATTCAAAATGGTTGAGATAGAAGGATGCTTTTTAAATGATTTTATTGCATCTGTAGGATTTTTTGAGTCTGTGCAAATGCTGAAGGAAGTGCAATGATGATGTGCAGTCCAGAACACAAAATTTTTCATTTGTGAAACTCACTTTAATCAACGTTAAGTTACTTCAACGATTTTAATTTTAATTCAACAATTTAATTTTTCTTGCAATTTAATTCGTGAATTGAATAGATTTCATCACTACTACCAATTTACGTGTTCACCAATTGAACATTATTACTTTCCGATTTACACAAAAACTACTATCAATAATGCTGTCAAATAGCAACAAAAAATATAATTTGGAATTATTAACCCAAAACACGATGTCATCTGCGATTTGTAGCAAGAAACTCGCGGCATTTGCGGTAATGGGAGCTAAAACTGGATTTGAACGCACATAAAATGTCAAGGAAACGCAATGATAATGTACAACCTCCAACAAACATTTTTTACTGAGTAAAACTTACTTTAATCAATTTTAAGTTCTTGTGAACGGTTTTAATTTTTGCTCAATAATTTAATTATTTTGCAGTTCAAATCGTGAATGAATAGATTTCATCCCACCCCTACGTGCTCATCATTTGAACATCACTCATTTCTGATTCACACAAAATCTACAATCAATAATGCTGTCAAATAGCAACAAAAAATATAATTTGGAATTATTAACCCAAAACACGATGCCTTCTGCGATTTGTAGCAAGACAAGTACTCGCGGCATTTGCGGTAATTGGAGCTAAAACTGGATTTGAACGCACATAAAATGTCAAGGAAACGCAATGATAATGTACAACCTCCAACAAACATTTTTCACTGAGTAAAACTTACTTTAATCAATTTTCAGTTCTTGTGAATGGTTTTAATTTTTGTTCAATAATTTAATTTTTTTGCAGTTTAAATTGTGAATGAATAGATTTCATCACACCCCTACGTGCTCATCATTTGAACATCATTCATTTCTGATTCACACAAAATCTACTATCAATAATGCTGTCAAATAGCAACAAAAAACATAATTTGGAATTATTAACGGAAAACACGATGTGTTCCACGATTTGTACCAAGACAAGTATTCGCGGCATTTGCGGAAATTGAAGCTAAAACTGGATTTGAACGCAAATAAAATGTCAAGGGTTTATTTTCCGGCTTTTTATATTCCGAGATTTATTGACTCTGAAATGAGGCGGGTGACAAGGAGATATTCTAATATGCAAATGAAGTCATAAAAATGCAATTCTGCAAGAGTAAAGGAAAGAAAGTAATGGGATTTAAAGGAGAAAACAAAATATATTCGGACAGTAAGCATTTATCTTATTTTGTGACACAATTCTGAAAGTATCTTTTTTTTTTTTCATTAAGAAAGATAATAGCTGTTTATACTTTTAATAAAATATTGTTTTCAAACTTTTTTAATAGAAATATTTCAATGATTTTATTAATTTATCCCCAGTTTTTATTTCTCGCTTATTACAATATAATAATTACACTATGTCAAATATTATTTAAATTTAGCTGCATTAAGTAGCTAAATGTCTAAGATAGATGTACCCAACCTGTGGCCTGCAGACCACCGAGCTATACTACGTATACGTAAACTTTTAACACCTTTTTAGTAAAATAAAGTCATTTATTTTGATTTCGTATAGTTTAATGTTTATATAGTTTCAAGGTAAATGTGACGTTCAGAAAATGTAGTTAATATTTTTATTTTATTTATATAAAAGAGAAAATTCTGTCATTGCGTTTTTTTAAGTCGAAATAAGGTAATTTCAAGGGAAAAAAACATGTATGCATTTTTGTTGTCTTTTTAATTGTGATTTATTCGAAATAAGATTTCGGATCGTTAGATGTTAGCCAAAGTGAATTAGAATATACAGGGTGTTTGCTGGTGAGAATTCGTCCAGATTTCCGAAATTTTTTCTATCCATTTTAAATGATAATTGACAAAATTCAGTATTATTTAATAGAATTTACATTGCATTGAAATAATTTATCAATATTTTAATCATTAGTTACCATTCCGTATTTAAATATTTATAGTAGGGGGTCTTCAACCTGTGGCGAAAGACATAGCACTATTTTACAATAGAATATTTTGCCTTATTTAAAGACAGAAACTTTGCGATTAAATAAGATGAAAATTACATTTCGCAAATTGTGCTGAAAAAAAATTTCAGGAAAAAAGACCGAAGATTTTTTTTTTATAGAATTAATTACATTAAAAAAAATAGTACATTACTTTTAAATACAGTTACAAACATCTTTATGATAAAAGGTGTGAAGGGCAACGGTTAACCGAGTGTATCTTGTAATCAAATGTCAGTATACTAAGGCATTTATTGCATATAGTAACTAAATAAAATTAGAAAAATAAATGCAAATTTTATTTATAGCATTCTTTTATTTTAAAAGTATAAGCCACTGTGGTGGAATAGATTATATAATGCAAATATCGCGGTGATTGCTGTCAGAATATTTGCATGGCTTCTCAAAGAGCTAAAATAATAAAGCAACTTTAGGCTGTAGACACCAAATTGCATATTACTAATCATACTACAGCGTCGATCATCAATCAACATATTTCATTCAAGAATCATCAAGCCGTCCATCAGTGAATGAAATATGTAGCAGCATATTCTACTAAATGTAATAAGATAGTTTTGGACGGAGTCATTTTGTCATTTGTCTACATAATTAGAGTAATAAGATTATGAATCGGAACATTAAGTTTGTGTTATTTTTAGCTGTAATTCTTGACCTTGATTAGCTATATAAATCACAAGCTATATATTAGACTGCAGGTGAAAGGAAAATTATGTGCCTATATGTATTACACATAATTTATACTCTTGTATATGGGACGATATCAGATAAGTGGGATTTCTCAGTCCCAAGTATATCTCTCGGCATTTCTTTGCAACAGAAAATCCCAGTTAATGTTAATGTTTTTCTGTGATTTTTCTACGATATTATGTTACTTCTGCTGTGAAAATCTGTTTTTATTTTTTTAATGGGATTTATATATCTCAAAATTCACTACTGTCCCTTGTCCCCAACCCATAACTTGATCATTAAAATCATAAACGAAGAATAATTATTAAAAACTTGGAAAAACCAATGCAATTATTATAAATATGAATCTCATGGATCATAATAATATAATTTTTATGTGACTGAAATGCTAATATTTGTTTTTCTTCGATTTAAAGTTGTGTCCTTCAATTTTTTGGTCACTACTGTTACGGTGTATTAATATCCTCACATTTCCACCATATGGCAGTATGCAGTCATTTTCAGTATTATTTCCAGTAGGGGAGCACATGTTGTTCTTAAAAAATCGCCATTGCTAGCTGTCTGTTCGTAAAGAAGATTTTCTGGATTGAAAAGAATGGGAAAAAGTTAAGAGTACCTTAATTAACCCCTTAACAGTCTTGCCCGAATGCCGTAAAATGTCTGTAAAAGAACTTTTTTATAATATTTGTATTTACTCAAATAATAAGTCATTTTTGTGTATAAGCAATTTGATATATATTATTTAATTTTACAATTGATTAAATTTAAATTTTAGATTAAGTTTTGTTAAGTTACAGAAAGATATGTATATTTTAGAAATTACAAGAGCCATTAGCTCCTTTTAAATGTGTTGACAGGATGAGTTTTTTAAGTCAGATTAACTTAAAAGTTTTTGAGTCAAAAATAAAGATAATATTTATTGTTTTTGTTCTTGAATTATTTATAGTCATGAGAATCTCTTTTATTGGAGTTTTCTGGCATATTTCACTAGTAAACGAGCACATTTCACAAACATATGGAATGCATCACAATTAGCTGGGATTTCCTACTTGTTGCAGCAATCATACAAATTATTTATTTGGTGTTTGCACTTTGTTCATTATTTGATGATATAAAATAAAATAGTTTTTGAATGATTTCACTATCGCTTTTAATGATGATAAGCTGGGTACTGTATTTGAAGATAATTTTATATAACAGTCAACAAGATATTTATGGCGATGGATCTGTTCATGAGATATTTTATTAAGTGAAAGAAAAACTTCCCGCAGTATTTTCTTTTTTGAAGAGCTGTATTTTCGAGTGGTTGCAGAGATTGTAGTTTAATTCAATATGAGGAATTATTGCTAACAAATTTTGTGGGCGCTCTAACTCACGAATTACTGTGTAGAATAGGATGATATTTCATATGAAGTTCTATTCTTATTTGAACTGGTGCTAATAAGTTTTTGGATAAAATTTCCTAAGGGGGAGGGTGAATCGATGATATTTTCGATTTGCGTGATGCTTATATCTCCAGTTTGTGTTCACAGAATTCAACGAAATATCAAACTTAGAACTTTCATGATAGGAATAGATTGTCATTCAATTTTGGTTGCGGTTATCTAAGAGCAGGCGCCGAAATACAATGTTTGAAATATGTGATGCTTATATCACCTGTTTAAATTCACAGAATTCAACGAAACTTCCCGCCTGGTATCTTGAATATGGGAATACATTGCCATTCATTTTTTGTTGCAAACATCTAAGAGGGGATGCTTCAATAATTTATAGAAGAACGTTTTGTGATAGCTACAACCTACTAGTTACTTTTGTAAAGTCTCAAAAGAAAACACTTTTGACATATCTTTAAATTCTAAAAGTAGCTAAAACATGCTTCATGTCAAATAGTAAAGATCTGGTAAGACTCATAATTTGGTGAACTTTTAACAGACATGTCACTGTTGTTCATGATGATCAATGCTAGCTAAGTCGAAATGAGCGCAAGTTTAAGTAAAATCAAACAATTTTTATTTAAAAACGGAAGGGATTTGAGAAAGCACTTCTTAAAATTGCTTTATGCCGAAATAAAGTCACTCCCCAAAATACTTCACTCGGAAAATAAAACTTTAATTAGCAATATCAATGAATATATAACTTCAAAATATGACCTACGACTTGGACGAACGTCAAACGTCGGTTAAGATGCTTTCAGCGAGATTTAACTTCCACGGTGCAAGCTAGCCCCATTCCAACTTCTAAAACGTTTGCCTTCGACAGTTCTGAAATCGGCCCTCCGTGAGCGCCGTTATCTCTTTTCATTCAAATAGCAGAAAAATAAGGTAAAATCTACTCTTACCAAATGACGACACTCTTTCTCGACTTCGGATAGTTGAGTCAACTAAATAGATCTCCAAAAGCCACAGTGGGAAAGAACTCCATCCAAAGTTCCACTTCACCAGCGCGTGTCAGTGCTTAAATACTGTTATATCAATTGACCAGACGCAGAAATTTGCATAAATATTAAAACAAAGATAAAATTCACAAATTCCGAGGTTTCAACACTCATTCATCGAAAGTTAAGGAAAGATAGCCTTGATATCACTTTTACGCTCTGCTACTAACGTTTCCAATCGAAATTTCGACTACTTAAGTCAGAGTAGTCGACACATCATAAACTCTACAGCTATTCAACCTAATGTCACAATGATCAACATGCTACACCTAGAGCAATCTCTCCGACATTTCAAGCATTAGGGCAGTGTTTTTCTCAACCTATTTTACCCCATGGAACACTCTGATTCTAAAAAAACCTAACATAAATATAAAAAAAATTAAATTTTAAAAGTGGTTCAATAAGAATATTTTCTACATTACACCATATCACTATTTCAAACATTTCTACTGCATTCTATATTGCAATGCTTTCCTTGTAGGGCAATTATTTGGTAACCGAATTACGGTTCAGACCAAATTTGTAAACATTTATTGGAATTATTACACAAAGTTAATTATTTTTTACAAGTTTTATTTTCCGCAAGGATAATTAGTGCACACTGAAAAATTAAAATAAACGTTAACAACAATTAAAAAATATATAAAAATACTATTTAGAGACTTTTAAATATTTGGTAACGGAATTACAAGAAATAGATTTCATGTACTCCGTTACAGAGCATTTAAAAATTTCCAAATAATATCCTTATAATATTTTTTAATTGTTGTAAGTGTTTATTTTGATTTTTCAGTGTGTAACTAACAGTGCTTTCAGAAAACAAAACTTGAAAAAATAATTAACTTTATGTAATTCCAATAAAATTTTACAATTTTTTTCTGAACCGTAATTCCATTAAAAAAATTGCTTACTAGTAAAAATTAATCATGATTAAATGAACTTTTGTACTGCATTTATTATGATTTAGATTACAATAATCATCTCACTATATTTTCTGAATATAAAATTTGCAATGCATTTTTTCTTTACAATATAAGTCTTTATTATATTAACCAATACTTTTAAGAAGTTGTACATCAGATTTGTACCCTTTATATTAAATATGAAAATATTCTAAATTATAATTTCGAAGTTTCATCAAATTTTAACACTTTGAATAGCGGTGGGATATTTTTTATACCGCTGAATTTTAATCAAGATTTGTACCAGAATTTTAGAAAAAAATTTTACTTTCATAACTTAGTTGAAAAAGCTAGAAAAATGCATCTCCTTATTGTCAAATAAAATTATTCGAAAATTCTGATGTGAATTCAACATTACAGAAATACATTTATGCCCTCCTGAAAGGGTTCAGCATAAATATGGCAACAAACGTATATCACCCCGCTTCTGAACTACAAGATAGAATTGAAGACAGGAGTGGAAAGTAATTTTATGCTACATTTTTCTTAATAATTGTTGTATTTTATGTATTGAACAGAATGACAGGTGAGTCCTACCTGCTGCCTGCGGGCCGCAGAGTTTCCACAACTTCAGAATAGTATGCCACAACTTCCGAATAATATACCATAACTTCCTAATAGTATTGCATACCACATATGCCATATACAGGGTCATTCATAATTCCCTCCGGGGTTTCGAAACGTTATAGTAAAAAAACGAAGACGAATACGAAAAAAAGAAACATATGAAATTATTCCAAAACTATTCAAGTTTACTTACATACATTACAGGTGTTCTATGTGTGAACCCTTGGTCACACGGCATACATCCATGTGATAGTCCAGTTCCTGCCATACTCCGTTTCTTTAAATCTGAATCAGTGGTGTCAGTTCAACGGGCCTTTCGTAATAAATATCGAAAACAGGGACCAACTGACAAAACAATTCATGTGTGGTACCGGAAATTTAAAGAAACGGAGTATGGCAGGAACTGGACTATCGCATGGATGTATGCCGTGTGACCAAGGGTTCACACATAGAACACCTGTAATGTATGTAAGTAAAACTTGAATAGTTTCGGAATAATTTCATATGTTTCTTTTTTTCATATTCGTCTTCGTTTTTTTACTATAACGTTTCGAAACCCCGGAGGGAATTATGAAAAACCCTGTATTTTGAACAGTACAAGGTGTACCAAAAGTCTCCGTACAAATTTAAAAAAAATTACAAAAAAAAAACTAATAGGCCTACAGCAAAAATAAATACAACAGTACATAGAGTAACTTAAAAAGTTTTTTTTCTACTACCTTAGTATACTTGTACATGAGATCCTTTCGTTGCACGAAGAATATCAAGTCGATATTCCAATTCCATCCACGTGCGTTTCAGCAGCATACATCAACAGTAACATCATCTAACATCTAACATCATCTAACATCAACAGTAGTTACAACTGTTTGATGAAATCTGAACAAAAGTTAATAGTCTCATGGAATTGAAACAAAAGATCCAAACAGCAGTAGGTACTGTTGATGTTAGCATGAAAAACGTTCGTGGATTGAATTGGAATATCGTCTTGATATTCTTCGTGCAACGAAAGGATCTCATGTGGAAGTTTACTAAGGCAGTAGAAAAAAACTTTTTCAGTTACTGTACCATGAAGTTCTTGGTCGTGGTAAAGTGGATTTGATACGCTGAATATTTCGATGATTAAAATAATCATTACCTTCTAAGAAATCTATAAAATTCAGAAGAAATGAGAATAGGCAAATTTGGAAGAACAGGCAGACATGAGTAGATGAAGGTATTTTAATAATATACCATGTTCTATAGATAATGCACATGTACAGGAAAACGTTGGCTACCCACGGCAGCGCAGGGCACCCGGGCCCGCAACACAATTCGTGAAAAAAAGTTACATGTTGAAAGCAAGATGATTAACGAGAGAAAATGAATGTTTCTTGTATCATGACATGAAGTCGAATGAAAATTACATTTCGCCAAAAGGTTACAATATGGCGATTGTTTCTCCAAACAGAGCATAAAGACAATTAAAAATTTAGAGAACAGAGCCATTTTTGGCATAAATCATCCTAACGACTATTCCGGCGGTAGCCAACATGTGTGGGAATGCAAAACCACACAAATGGGGCTCGAAAGAGTTTTCGCATTCTTGAACCCGCGAACCTTAGAATTTGTTATGACTTTGATAAGTACGTTAGATATTTTTGGACCGGAGTTATTCAGATGCGCTTGGGAATCATTGTAATTAAAAAGGGTGTGTATGAAGAAATCAGTTAGCAACAGAACTTTGTGACCAAATAAGGAGATGGCAGATGGTAAGTCTTATGCTAGCTATTTGAAAGGGTAAATGTAGCGGTTTTCCTTTACATAGCACAGAATAGAAATATTTTTAGTGTAACTGAATTAAAAGGATATTAGAATAAACGGAATGAAATTTGTTACATTGAATTTAACAAAATGGTGGGAAAGGAAAATGAAAAGGTATTTTTGTAGAACAGTGAGCGTTAAAATAATGAAAAAGGGAACACATTTGGAAAAGGGAATTAAATGAGAGGGGAATAATTACTAAAATTGAATAATTATGATGCGACATCATATATTTCTCCTCCTTGTGTAGAATTGAAAAAAAAATTTGGTCACATGTTATGTATGCTCTGTTCAGAGATTACATAATATTTTCACATTTAGAATAATACCAACATGTACTTTATAAGCAATGAAAATGCGTGCAAACCTGGTATAAAATACAAAAAAGAAAAGCATATAATTGAATAATATGACATGAAACATAAATGTGAACGTTCTTCTTTTGATGAGGTACCTCAATATGTACACCGGTGAAATATTTCAATAATAATATATGTCTCATACAAAAATCAGCTGCAGCATTATTATAAGAATATAGATATAACAGTGCACATTTATATTTAATATAGTCCTTTTGGACTATTTTTGACCTATACTGCATGTACTATATGCAATTGAGACTTTGTTCATAGGTCATTTGGCCAAGCATGAAAAACTGTTTAATTAGTTAAAAAGGCCATAAAACATGAGACTTTTTTTTACATTAGCACCTGCTGTTCTGTATAAACAATAACTGAAAATACAAGTTACATATAATGAAAATAGTGGGTATATCTTTTATATTAAGTGTATTGAAGAAAAATGTAGAATAATGTAGCATGTTCAAAAATTCGGTATCACTTTGTAGATCACTGCATATCTGCATATCTTATTTATTTATTTATTTATTTTATTTAATATTGGGAAAGAGTGAAATGTGTAAAGTGGAAAAATTGTCCCATAACGGGTGATATCTAGGAATGCTCATCACAACCTACCATCTACAAACATGTTGTCAACATGACACATGAGAATAACAACATAAGTTGTTCTCCACTAATGGTAAGATACGGGATAAATTTAAATAACTCGATATTTGATAATAATGTTAGAAAAAAAAACTCTGATATTTTGAAACAGAAAGAAAAGTTGGCCTCTGTTGTTTTAAGAAAATTAATCTAAATTTAAATTAAAAAAGAAAACTACGTGATATTATGATTGTTTATGTAGAGAAAAGTGGTATGTAAAGTATGAGCAACGTTGAAAACTATGCAATGTTTGTTTACATCTCTTAAATAATGAAAAGAAAAAAAAAATAAATTTTGAATAAAAATGTCGATTAAAGTGGGGAAACACAACATTTATGTAAACATTTTTTGAAAAATGTGAACACAATAAATTGAGGATTGATATGTATGAAAGTGTGATTGTATGAAATAGCAGCTATCAAATTAAAAGAAATAGAAACATATTAATTATAACAGAGAAAAAAAAGAAAATATAACTGAGAAGTGCATTAGAAAGTATGTATGTACTGTTCGATTGCAACCATTAATGTATCTTCGACAGAAGATTTAACTGGTTTAATACCAACAAAGTTGCAATTACATTAGAACTGAATAAATACCTCTAAACACTAAAAGAAAAATGAATTAAAAATTTTGAAAGAATTTGTCATGTTAAAAATTAAATACGAAAAAAAAGCTGATGAAATGATGAAATGCAGTGTTATACATGTAGAATAGAAATGTGTAAAAAAATTGTGTACGTCCACAGACTGAAAAATAATGCCTCCATTTCAATAATTTTATGAAAGCGACGTGCACTACAAGAAAAGGAAGTAAATTCCTATAAAATCCTATTATTATGAAAATAATAATATTGCCATACTGGCGTGATTCAGTAGTGTACATTTTTTTTTCAACTGTAGACAAAATTTGGCAAGAAAATGGTTATTTAACTTATTTTTATTAAAAAGAATATGTGATAATGTAAATATATGACTGAAAATGTTTAAGTAAAGTAAGTGATGAAATGAATAATGAAAAAAAAGTATGTTACCATGATAACTAAAATTACCAAATTTGTTTACGATTGCAGTAGGTAACTAAGTACTGTGTTGTTTACCATAATTGGTGCATATAGCGAATTCTATGAACTCCTCCAATAAATATATGGTATAACTGGTACCTAATTTAAAGTTACATGGAAAACATGATGAGATGATATATGTGCAAAGATTGTGTTAACGAATGATGTTGAATATTACGAGTAGTGTAATTAGAACCTACAAGTAATGTATGTAATGTCATAGAAACGGGTGTTAATTTAAAAAAAAAATGTGAAAAGCACAGTTGTACATTGAATAGTGGAGCAAATACTTTGACTGGTACCATATATATTTATGTATTCTTGATTGGTAAAATGTACGTTGGTTTACTGGCAATACTTAAAACATTTATTGTTAGTGTAACCTTGACTTATAAAAAAAACTTTGAATGATAAAACAGAATACATTAAGTATAGATGATAGAATTATGTGTAAGATGTTTGTGTAAATTTACAGGATGAAATACTTGATGCATTAGTCATGAAAGTTTCCTGAACTGAGTGCATTGTACAGAAATCTGAGTAGATTTCTAAGAATCGTAATATTAAATATAATATAATTAACATTAAGGCCTGATTCAGTAATACACCATTTATTTTGCATCAGTAAACATATTTAATTAAATGAAAGTTATGTTTGTTTATGTAATTGGAGTTAGAAGTAAAAATGTATGTAAAAAAATGAAGAAGAATATTGATTGTTGTATGCATTTTATATATTAAAAAAAAACTATCACCATTAACCTACAATGAAAATATCAGCATTATTGAGAATGCAACAGGTAAATAAGTCTAGTTGTTTACCAACAATGGTATGTATAACAAATGTTATGTACCTAATTGATATAGTTTGGTGTAACTAACTTATATATAAACCATGAAATTATCAAATGCAGGATATGTGACATGGAAAAAGAATATGAAAATGAGCAGAATTTTTTTTTATATAAAAATGAATGGTAAAAGTATAACAATGATTAGTACTAACCGGTACTGAATAGTGACTGGTAACTTTGACACGGAGAGTGAATGACGTGTAATTAATTAAAAGAGGAACCATTGCAGATTATAAAACTGGTTATTGGATATAGAAAAGTAGCGTAAAATAACGCAAGATTGCAGAAGATCTCAAAGTCTACTTAGGTTGTATAAAAAGTTCTTCAATAATGCTACTAAAACAATACACGTGAATCAAAATATATCAACTTAATAAAAATACACGAAAACATTTGCCATCATACAAATAAAATTTATCTAAATATAAAAGAAAATATGGCATGTATAAATAAAATATTGAAAATGTCTTTAATTAATCAGTTGCTATATCGGTCAACAATGCCATATATTTATAAACGAAGAAAAATATTACTTTAATGATTCCTTAAAATTTTTTTTAACATGGCTGTATCTAATAATGAAAAACACATCTTAAAATATATCCTATCTTCTTTTGAAACAGAAAAAAAATATATATTTGAGGGTTAATGCTCAAAACATTAATAAACAACAAAAATGTCAATTATGTATTAAACTACTAAATACATACAAACCTGAAATATTTAAACTTCTTAGAAATTATGGCAATAAATATGGCATAAATAAATATGTGTAAAGAAATTGAGAAGGAAAAGTCACCTTTAATATAAGTATATATATGTGCAAAAATGTGTACACAAAACTTTATATATTTATTAAAACATGGATCAGCACTGGGAAAAAAAACTTTAAAAAGTAATTTTTATACATGGCCAGAAATATCTGACACATAAGTACTGCAATTTGTTTTAACATGACAAAAGTGACCTTAAAGTGTAAAGAACATGTTAATTTAAGCAAAGTTATCATGACTCATGTGTATAGATCAAAACTTCGATCAATAATACAAATAAATGTATCATATCAAGTGTTATCTATTTACCAAATAAAGTTTAAAGAAGCAATTTTGGAAAAAAAAATAAAGTGTATAAATTTTATAATAATCAGAGTGTATATATGTCTAGAATGTGTAATAATTAGGTTTTCTTACCAAAATATACCCGCAATATTATAATAATATTTAAATTTAACAGCAAAAAGAATCAATGAATTAAAAACTAAAAAGTGTATTGTGAAGAAGTGACACCAAGTTTATCATCAAAGATTGATCCGAATGAATTGATGAAAAATTAGCGCTAAAAATTCAAATCAATACAAAATGACAAAAATCTGCACCATTTTCTGGGTCCTTGAAAAGATGCAAGGAAATATCACCTCAACACAATATAAATTTAGAATAAAGTTAAGATAAAAATTAAATAGTGTCCTACGAATATGGAATTCCTATCAAGAAACTGTAAGTGTGTAATATGTTTGTATGCAAACATTGCCATTTCTCATTACCTGTTTATTTTGTGCGAGCACCCCTAATGTCAACACTCAATTTTGAATCACTGTAACTGTGCGTCCAAAACATATATTAAAAAGAAAGGACAATTCGTTATAAATAAAAATATATATATGGCAACATGTATCCTATTGCAAAATCAAAAATTTGTGCACTAACTGATCCAATACATAAACACAAGATTATTATACTTTATACTGTTATTAAAGACAATTAATATTTTGATGATGTAATTACCTCATGAATATATGATGCTTAGTCGAATAAAATAAAAACACTGATATAGTATAACATATAATGGCAAAAAAAAAAAAAAAAATCAGATATATAAATGCAAGTATAAAATGTTAAAAAATACAGGTTCACATGTGTATAAAAAGCATAAAAATATGAAAAGGTGATGTAAAATTACTGAAGTTTTAATTGCATATAATTAAAAATTTGTGCATTCGCACAGGACAGGAAAGGAAAGTGACCCACGATCCAAAAAAAATATCTGCCCTAATTCTTGTCAAAGGACAAGTGTACTGGCGCAAGTTTAAGACAATTGCCTTTTTTGAGTATGAAATATTTAGGGAGAGATCCATATTGTTGCCTTTAGACACAATATAAGCCTCCTTGCTCCCGCAGCAGTGATGCGACAAACTGAGGAGCAGTCTCGTATATTCATTTCTACAGGGAATTTGAAAATGAATTTTATTTCCAATTCGAAGATGTCTCCCATTACAATGAAGTGGAAGATCCTAAGGGCTGTAATTTTGAACAGATCACCACTCCGAAAGGGAATACTTATAAAATATATATATATATACATTGTATATATGTTAAATAAAAAGTCAGTCCTAGAGTAATGAGAGACGGCTTGTCAAAATCGGTAAGTGTAACAAGTCATGAGATGCGGACATATATCTATAAAAATACTCTACTGCTGTTAATTAATAAAGATAATATATAATTTAGAATTAAATTAATGTGACAATTATTATTATCAGTTATTGTAAATATTTGCGTGAAAGAAGAATAACATAAATGAAAAATTAAGACGATTTAGGTTTTATTCTTATTCTTATCATTTTTTTTAATGTGAGGAGAGAAACATTGTATATATATATGCAAATACCCCATAAAATATAAAAGATAATGTTCACAACAAGATTGCTATATTTGAAATTCCCTTGATGAAATAACTTGGACCAGCCGAGAGCATTCACAAGGAAACATCAAACATAACATCAGTACATTGTATGCATCCAATATACACAAGTGTGAACAAAACCAAAAATTTGCACAAAATAATACACCTATACTTTTTCTTATAATGATAAAAATTCAAAAATTTCATTTAAAAAAATCCTTTAGATAAAACTTGCATGAGCGGCAGCATATTTAAAAAATGTTGAAATACTGCGTAGCAAACTGATACTTAAAATAAAGGATTATAGAAGAACAATACACATCATAAACAAAAAGTTAAATATCTATTAAGAAATACTTAAGAATGAATATTATGCCTTTTCTTTATTGTTATTTAGATTGTTAAAATATTATTATCAAATTAAGTCATGACACTGTTGAAACACTACTAACTACGTGATCTCTATTAAATTATTCTGAGCAGTATTTAAATACACCTTTATAATTTATAAGAATCTATTTATATTACCATTAATGAATTTGACTACGAACTGAAGTTATCAAAACCATAATGTAATGGTGGCATGACGTAACTGTTCCATTGAGTAAAGTCTGAAGTTACTAATAATCGTCCTTATGACTTGATAAATATGTCATCTAATAGTAAAAAAATCTGACTTACCATTTGAGGTCCAAATCATGGGGGAAAAATATAAATAAAACACACACAATTTAACCTACTAAGGAGAACTCGCGATGCTAAATTCAAGTCACATGTTAATAACACAATTCTAATGTTTTCGCAAAGGTTCTGTGTTTGTTCATATGTTTTCATAGCGTTCCACAAGTCCAGAAAAAGTTTAATTATTTTTAACAACTAAAGAGAGAACTGCAGATTAGCAGAAACAGTTTTCTTTCAAAAGTTTAACTCAGTGGGCCACTTCATTAACCGCGAGCGACGAAAGTGTAGATTGCATCACCGTGGAGTCTCCGAAAGAAGAAAATTAATTTATGGAAAATATCCTTTGGAAACAAAAAGCATCAGATTTGAAGGATTCTGACCTCAGTTAGTGATCCACACATCACAGAGAGAGAATATTTTATCTTTCTTTCCTTTTTTCTTTTCTTTCGAATGTCGATGCAACTTGGATACACAGTCTATTTTAAATTGCATGTTTTGTTTCGTGAATTCTGAATACCACTATAATGAATTTGGAAATCGACGACTTCCGCGAAACCTTGAACTTATATATTACGAGTCACAGATGATAAATACGAAAAAAAGGTTTCTGGATTTGACAAATTCTTGATTTCTATTTTCCTATATATCGCGCATATGAAGCTGAACTTCCGATATTATTAGAATGTTTCGACACACAGGCTGGGGTAGATTTGGAAGAAATATATTCATATATTATGAGCGCAGACGTCACGATAAAGAGATGAACAGTTTCTCCTTGAGTATTATTTACTAAAAAGTTTTTGTCTGCCGTGCCTTTAATTTATTCTTATTGTTATCCTTTTAATACAAAGTTTGAACATTCCCGGGTACCATGTCGGAAAATTCCTGTACAAGTGCTCTGGTGATTGGCACCATAATTTATGTACCATGAAGTTCTTGATCGTGGTAAAGTGCATTTGATACGATGAATATTTCGATGACTAAAATCATCATTACCTTCTAAGAAATCTATAAAATTCAGAAGAAATGAGAATAGGCAAATTTGGAAGAACAGGCAGACATGAGTAGATGAAGGTATTTTAATAATATACCAGGTTCTATAGATAATGCACATGTACAGGAAAACGTTGGCTGCCCACGGCAGCGCAGGGCACCCGGGCCCGCAACACAATTCGTGAAAAAAAGTTACATGTTGAAAGCAAGATGATTAACGAGAGAAAATGAATGTTTCTTGTATCATGACATGAAGTCGAATGAAAATTACATTTCGCCAAAAGGTTACAATATGGCGATTGTTTCTCCAAACAGAGCATAAAGACCATTCAAAATTTAGAGAACAGAGCCATTTTTGGCATAAATCATCCTAACGACTATTCCGGCGGTAGCCAACATGTGTGGGAATGCAAAACCACACAAATGGGGCTCGAAAGAGTTTTCGCATTCTTGAACCCGCGAACCTTAGAATTTGTTATGACTTTGATAAGTACGTTAGATATTTTTGGACCGGAGTTATTCAGATGCGCTTGGGAATCATTGTAATTAAAAAGGGTGTGTATGAAGAAATCAGTTAGCAACAGAACTTTGTGACCAAATAAGGAGATGGCAGATGGTAAATCTTATGCTAGCTATTTGAAAGGGTAAATGTAGCGGTTTTCCTTTACATAGCACAGAATAGAAATATTTTTAGTGTAACTGAATTAAAAGGATATTAGAATAAACGGAATGAAATTTGTTACATTGAATTTAACAAAATGGTGGGAAAGGAAAATGAAAAAGTATTTTTGTAGAACAGTGAGCGTTAAAATAATGAAAAAGGGAACACATTTGGAAAAGGGACTTAAATGAGAGGGGAATAATTACTAAAATTGAATAATATATGATGCGACATCATAGTTACTCTATGCACTGTTGTAATTATTTTTGCTGTAGGCCTATTATTTTTTTTTGTAATAAATTTTTGAAGTTGTACGGAGACTTTTGGGACACCCTGTATACCCTACCGCAAATTCCGAATAGTATTGCAATGACAGGCGACGCCAACCAGCTGCACGTGGGCCGCAGAGCTACCACAACTTCAGAATAGTATGCCACAACTTCCGAATAATATACCATAACTTTCGAATAGTATTGCATACCAAATATGCCATATATTTCGAATAGTATTTCCTACCTCGAATTCTGAATACTATTGCAATGACAAGAGAGGCGAACTTGGTGCACGTGGGCCGCAGTGCTACCACAACTTCAGAATAGTATGCCACAACTTCCGAATAATATACCATAATTTTCAAATAGCATTGCATACCACATATGCCACATATTCCGAATAGTATTTCCTACCACGATTTCTGAATGGTATTTCCTACCACGAATTCTGAATAGTGTTGCATACCACATATGCCACATATTCCGAATAGTTCCTACCACGAATTATGAATGGCATTTCCTACCACGAATTCTGAACAGTATTGCATACCACATATACCACATATTCCGAATAGTGTTTCCTACAACGAATTCCAAATACTATTGCAATGACAGGCGAGGCCAACCTGCTGCCCGCTGGTCGCATAGCTATAACTTTCAAATAGTATGACTAGCCTTATTTAATTGCAGAATCTCTGACATTATATAAGGGGAAGGTAACTCGGAATAGAGGTAACAAGCAGTCCGCAGGCAAACTGGTTGGACACCCCTGTATCATGAGGAAAACTATCACACAGTAAAGTTAAAATATTAAGAATTTAATTATTCTTGAAGATATGAGACGTTACTTGTTACAATTAATATTTCATTTTTAATTTTTAATAAGTATGTCAAAAAGTTTTTCTGATAGAGTTTAGAACCATCTGCATTAATATTATAAACATGTTACCAAGAGTAAAACTAGTCGTTGGGGGACGCCGTAATACTCACCCATCATGGATATGCAGAATATAAAATATGAAAACAAAACATGTGTAAACTATTTATAAAATGCATTGCAATTCGAATAAAATCGTGGCTTGGTGACGTCATAAACTTTAAATGCTCTATTACTGAATTGAGTAAAAGAAACATCCTTATACAAAATTGATATTCATATTAACTAACGGTTTACTGCGTCGGATTAAGCGTCTCATTTCCAATTAAAATATATCTTTGAATTGAAATTTGAACAAAATACAGGGTCATGAAAAATCGAAGAGTGTGGTAAATAGTATTACAAATATCTCTGCAACTCATTATCCGATCGACTTCATTCTTTATGCAAAATTTATGTTATTTTTTTTACTGTCTTTTATATTCACTCCTTAAAATAAAAAATTTCGAAAATTTTTATATACCTTTTATCAGAACGAATA
This sequence comes from Maratus michaelseni, assembly GCA_963931845.1. NCBI lineage: Eukaryota > Metazoa > Arthropoda > Arachnida > Araneae > Salticidae > Maratus > Maratus michaelseni. The sequence continues at coordinate 132,456,780 of OZ007599.1, forward strand.
TTTCGAAAATAATAGTTCCGAAAAAAAATAGTTCTGGATAATCAAGGTTACTGAAATTCAATAAGCTTCTTCTCATTATTACATACTAAGTACATACCAAATTTCAAGTCTCTATCTCAATTTGTTCGGGAGATAGAGTGTTTACAGACACACCCACAGACAGACGGACGGCAAAATTTTTTTTTCGATTTTCAAAACGATTACAAGTTTTACCCTATACTACGTATGATAGGTAAGTAATAAATACAAAAACTTGACAAAAACATTTCACTTCAATTTCTCAAATTAAAATTTTTTTTACATAACACATTCTTCCAGTTCTGTTTTCAATTATACCTCATTAAACAGCTGGAATTCACTTCTAAGGATGCATTTTCAATTCAAACTGTTCGTAATGTCTTAAAGGGCATTGAGAATTAATATACATGGTCTGCAGTCACATATGGAAGCCATTTCCAGGTTATTAAAATGAAGCTTCGAAGAGTTCCATACTATTTACCTAAAGAGTATTTTATGTATAACGCTTTTAAAGTAACATTTATTTAAATGTTTACTATTCCATTATACAATGTTAAGCAATCAGCTTTACATGAAAATGGATATACAGAAATCATTTTAGAAATCAGATAGATATTCTATTCTAATTTTATTAGCAATAAAAGAACATGTTCCTTGGAAATGCGATAAAATAAAATTTTGATGCGTTTCTTAAAAGAGAGATGATTATGTACAGTCTTTTTTATACATGTAACATTTAAACATAGTATATGCATTGAATAGTCAATAATAAAATTTTAGTATCGTAAAAACAGTTATGGATGGATAACTATCCACTTGGTTCATTCAACCGAAAATATATTTCCAGTGTTTATTGCAAGATGTTCACGTTACGGTTTTGTTTTGTCTTAAAAATTAAGACAAAACGTTTAAAATCGAAAGTGTCCGTTGACTTTTGGCGATATCAAAAACATTGACCTCGGCTTTTATGCCTTAAATATTGATCATAGACATATATTATAAATTACAAAGTTACGTAAAATATGGTACAGAATTTTATGAAATCGATTAAAAATTTCAGGGGATTAAATATGAAGAAATACAAAATTTAAATTTTTGTACAGCTGCCGTACAAAAATTGTCCTAATGAGTAAAATGTGTCCCATACACTAATAAGATCATGTACAAAATTTCAGCATTTTATCAGAAAAAGTCAAAGAGATATACCACCCTTCATACATATGTGGTGACTTAAACCCCTTTTCGATGCCTGGCTATGAGTTCGCAAAGGGGAAAAATCATGTCGGATGATCGCGTTTCAATGGTCGTTCACAAATTATAAAAAAACAAAACAAACAATGATTGCTTAAATAAATAATAATTGTGCTATTTATTGGTACGAAAGTATCTGAACTGTGTAGAAATAATAACTTCACGCAAATATTACAAATCTTGTTCAAAATGTTTTTCCTCCATGCGATTATGTGACGCACCGATCAAAGGCAGATATTTGCACATGCAAACATTTCTAAGCTGTTTTAATGTTCATTAACTGTGCCATTTCTAAGTTTTATTCTCTAATTCATCATGTAAAACTTTAAGGTATTTTTCAGGAAACAAAGTTTTGTAAATTTCCAAATGAAACTAACGTTAAGAGCCATAGTTTATTTGACGCATTTCTGCGTCGCATCATCTACACTCTAGCTGTAAACATTTAGAGTTTAATTTATGATTAACCCCTCACCAACAAACAACTGTTTAAACATATCTCTGCTAATTTTTATGATAAAATGCTGAAAATTTGTACACGACCTTATTAGTGTATGGGGCACATTTTACTCATTGGGGAAATTTTTTGTACGGGAGTCATATAAAAATTTTAATTTTGTATTTCTTCAAATTTAATCCTCTGAAAATTTTAATCAATTTCATAATTTTTTTTTTTTTTTTTTTTTTTTTTTTTTTTTTTGCGTAATTTCGTAATTTATAATATATGTCTATGGTCAATATTTAAGGAATAACAGCTGAGGTCAATATTTTTGAGACACAATTTATATTTTTTACTCAGACCATGCGTATAAAGAAAAATATATGTTGTGTACTTCGTGTAGAAGTCTCGGTTTAACATAGTTAAATGCCATGTTTTTACAGGATTATTTAAATTAAGACACTTCTTGGAATTTCCAAGGCGTCTGTTACCACTATTTCAGTTTAGAAAGTTTCTGTTTAATATTTCAATAGTACAGTTCGCAATCACCTCGTTTAATCATATAATTTGTTAATTTTTTCTGCGATTAAATAAGGCGAAAAATTGTTAAAAAATTGTGATATGCAACCGTATGAGTGCACCAGTAATTAGCAAAGTGAGATAGAAAACTATAAAACGAACATTAATGCACTGATATTTTAACCCTACATTACACGATTTTTTCTTTCAGAAGTTTTTTATACTCATATTTAGGGTTAGGTACCACAAATTTTAAAGAGTATTTCTTCGCCTTAATTAATAGCAGACTTCTGCGATTAAATTACACGAAGGCAAATATTTTCATTTAAACATAGTGGTAGCATGAAAGTGAATTTATTTATTACAGGTTAAATTTAAATTGATTCACATATGCATCAACCGACCAGTGCAGTGTAAAATTAATTTAGATTTGCATTGCACATATATGTAAATTTTGGTTGGTATACTATCCAAAATTAACGTAACCGTGCATTTTTTTTTGTTTTATTACAGTTTTGTGTCTCACTGGTCAATTACTGGTGAACTAGCAGTTATTATAACAAGTTTATGATTTTTTTAAATTGAAGTAATCAAATGCAAAGCATGCAAGTATTCTTAAATAATCAAATACAAAGCATGCTTTCAGAAGACTAACTTTGCTTTGTGTGAAAAGTGATGACATCACGAAAAGTGCTATAAATTCATTGATCAACATTCGCATATGCATTGATTGTGATCACGTTGCAACAGCCATGTCGCTGTTATTGACAGTGAGCAATGCTAGCTAGTCGAAAATGAGCACAAGTTGTATAAAACCAAAATCACTTTTATTAAAATCTTAAAAAGGGCAGGGTTTTGAGAAAAGCTCTGCTATTCCAATTTTTGAGAAATTATTCTATTGTTATTCTATTTTTGAGAAAAGCTCTGCTCAGACCGGAAAAAAATCAGTTCCCAACAAAAGTTCACTCAGAAACTTAAAGCTTCAAAATAGCTTTTCAAAATAGCTTAGAAAAAAAAAGCTTTTCAAATATCAATAAAAGATAACTTCAAAATGTCACTTACAACTTGGACGAGGCGTCAAAACGAGATACTTTCAGCAAGATTGAATATTCACTATGCAAACTAGTCCAACTTTCGACTTCCAGATGTCCGTCTACGATAATACTGAAAGTGGCACTCCATGAGCACCAAACGCTTTTATTCAATTAGCACAAAATAACGTAATTTTACTCTTACCAACAGATAATATTCATTCTCAGCTGCGGAAAGTTGATTTAACTAGTCAGATCTAAAAGAACCACACTGGGGAAAGAACTCGATTGAAAGCCCATCGCTTGCCAGTGCTTAAATACTGCTATATCGATTGACCAGATGCAGAAATTTACATAAATATCGATACGAAGAGAAAAATCACAAGTTCCGAGGTTTTAACACTGATTCATCAAACTTAGAGAAATATAGCCTTGATAACTTTTACGCACATTGACTTATTGGACAAAAAGTACGTTTGCAATCAAAACTTCGCCTATTCTTATAAATCAGAGTAGTCGACACATGATAACGTAATCATGTAATCATGTAATCATTGTAATCATGTAATAGTCTTAAACACGTATTTACATTATTCCAATATGTGTGGAATTTTTTCTATAGGGGGTGTTCTTAAACTGCTTTGCAAAATAAGAGAGGTGATAGTACGCATGCTAATGAAAAAAAAATTATATAGGAGGGTCGCAATCCGCTTCTTCAGTCAAACGCAGAGCAATTCCAACTCCAAGCTGAAACTGGATTTTCACACATACCTTTAGTAAAAGTGAAGATATATTGGCGAATTTTTCTAAAGGCTAACTTTGCTTTGTGTGAAATATGATGATATCACAAGAAGTAGAAAAAGAGCATTGTAATTCGGTCAGTGATACAGTATGTATTTTCAACTACATCTTGAATAATGGAGCGCCTAGTTCAATGCTGTTTATATGTAAATGTTGATCATTTATAGCACTTTTCGTGATGTCATCAATTTTCTCACCGAGGCTAACGAAAAAGAAAGGCTACCGCGGTGCTTTACGCATATCTTTTTTTACAGACCGCCGGAGTCACGTGATGCTCGAATCCACCAATGCAGGTGTACGAAAAGAGTATCACGTCACTCTAGCGGTCTGTAAAAAAAGATAAGTGGAATGCACCGCGGTAGCCTGTCTTTTTCGTTAGCCTCGTTTCTCACAAAGCAAAGTTAGTCTTTTGAAAATTTCTCTTAAGGGTACTTCACTGAAACTCCCTAATCTCTAAATCCCATGTTAACCTATGAGAAAAAGAAGCGCGGTTACTCATTACCTAATATGATTATTAAAATGCGGTTTTCGCCATCAGAAAGTAGACGTCAGATGCCGACGATGTGCGTTTTTAAAAAAAAATTCCGTAATTTTTAAGTATTTTTAAGAAGATGATAAAATTTCATCAAGTGGAAATTTCAAAGTTTGTAGGAATTTTTTAAATACTTACAGTTTAAGGAGACAGTTTTTTAAAAAAGCACATCTTCGGCATCTGACCCCTACTTTCGACGGTGAAAACCGCATTTTACTAATTATATTAGGTAATGAGTAGTTGTGCTTCTAATGTTTTCCCATATGTTAACATGAGATTTCGCGATCGAGGAGTTTCAGATAAGCGCTCCCTTACGGGAGTCTGTCAGTCAGATCTCAAATTCCCTTCGCTAAAGTTAAAAATATATGGGTGTGGTCTGCATTCGTATTTGTAAAATGTCTCATCGGAAAATTAATATTTTAAACTTCTTTTTTCTGTCTACTCTTCTTAAAAGATGTCTCTTTCCTTTTCAGTTGACAAAATATTCCTAAAATATATACTAATTTTGTTTGAAGTGTTAAAAATCTTACCCAGAGCTCAACAGCTTTGCTAAGATTTTAACGCATAAAGTATAAAAGTCCTTCCGGTCTGTACCGCAAGGAAAAGGTAGCTTTCATAGTCCATGTTTTTAGAAATTCAACTCATTTTACTCAAACACCCGAAGCTAAAATGCTCGGAACCCGATTATAGAAGATTCAATCCCGGTTCTCGTTAATACTTAATTTGAATACGAATTTCAGCATAGCAAAAAACAGATTGTTTCAATTTGTCAGCCATCCTAGAATTTCAAACTGCCATATCTCAGCTATTTTTTTTAGATAAAGCCAAAACAAAAAATGGTCCGGAATCCTTGTATCACGATCTAACAATTAACGAAACAATTTTTTCAATTTATAATTTTATACATCTTTTCAAATTTTTAAAAAAGTTAGACGTAGTGGCGTCACCGCCCCTATGCACTGGATCAAAGCCCACGTTGGTTACGCCTATAATGAGCGTGCAGACGCATTGGCTAAGGGGGCTGCAAATCGTTCCTCTGTTGATAAGCAGATTCTTCTCTCTGGCCATGAGATCAAGAGGAAGTTCTTCAGTCATGCGCTGACTGCATGGCAGTGCAGGTGGAATCAGTCGGGTGATGGCCGGGTGACATATGAGATCTTTCCGAGGTTTCAGCACTCGTGGGCTTCAGGGAGATTTATATGTCAACCAGGTTCTGACGCGACACGGTGCCTTCGGCGATCACCAAGCCAGTTTCTTTAGAAGCAATCGTGCTTTCTTCTGCGAGAGAGGGAATAGCACGATTAGACATTGTGTCTATGAGTGTCCCTCGTGGAGGTCAGTGAGGGAAAATCACTTTCCCCGCGACTTTCATTCTCGAACGCTTGCCGATCTTTACCTTGATCACAATAGCAGGAAAGGGATCGCTGTTATCGTTAGCGATATTCTCAAAAGGACCTTAGATCGTGTTGGTAGTCGTGCGGGAACCAAGGCTCTTGCACGTTGTTTCTTGAAGTTTTGAACACAGATCTTGTAATCATATGAACGCAGTTTTCTGAATGCAGATACTCATTATGCAGTCGGTCGGGGTTGTGCTCGTCCTTTTCTGTGCTCCTGACTCGATTGACAGGGAGCAGAGGTTTAGAGGACATGGCTATGCCCCCCGTCTTTTTGACAGCTACACGAGTAGTTTCAAGTCATCGGTCGCAATGAGCTTTTGACACAGTGATTGCACATGGTTTCCACGTGTGTCACGATAATTCGGGGTCACACACTCATAGTCCTCCTTGAAGGCAGTCTCTGTTTTTTGCGGAATGGGTGTTGGTTGCGGCCTTTGTCATTTCTTGGTGCCTGTGCGGGCGCTTCCTTGTGGTGGTTTGCCTTCTAGACTTTCTTGGACAGGGGCGGGCTCCCCGCCTTGGAGGTGGTGCCTTGTGGAATCTAGCGTGTGAAGCTAGCTTTCCTCTCGTCTGGTCGGGTTTGCTGTCGCTTTCGCTGGGCCTCGCTCAGGTTTTAGTGCTGATTTGGGATCACTCTGATCCTGGTACGGTTTTCACATAACTTTATCTTTATTTGTATTCTTTTTTTAAAAATAAGTTGTAATAATACATGTTTTTCAACTTTTACGCTTTTTTTAAGTCCAATAAATATACCTGAACCAGCAATTTTATTTTGTGATTAAAATAAAATATGAACTACATTTCGTATGCACATATTTCATAAAATAAATTTTCTGGTTCAAAATATATTTCTTTGATTTAAAACAGTGTATAAGTTGGCAGTTATGATAATATGGAGCATTCTGTTACCACTCTTGCATAGTGCATAAAAAAACGAGAGATACCAGTTTTTATATGCAGTTTTCAATAATACAAATACCAAGGTACCATTAGACAAGAAATAATGTCTTCTTTCAAAATATGAATGCACTTCTTGAAATAGGGACAGTATAGATGTTAGAAAATATAATAATGTTTATTTTTTAAATGGTAACACCCACTTTTTACACAATATGTATGTTCCTTGAATCAAAGCACATCGAATATACTTTTTCTTAAATTTTCGTAGCGTTATGAAAGAAAATGTATTAGGGGCTGATCCATAAATTCAGAAAAATAATCAAGAAATAAATTAGGGGTGCACAGCCACTGGCCCGCGGGACACCAAGATACCATTATTTTAAAACTGAATAGTTTGCCTTATTCAATGACAGAAACCTTGCTATTAAATATGTCGAAGTATATTCTGATGGCAAAAATCTTTCAGGCAAAAGTGTTCCTCAACACTACCATAAATAAAAATTGCCCTGGAAAAACTTCCAGAATAATAACACAAAAATTGTAAAAAATAAATTAAATATCAAATAAAATTTTTATTTAACAAAAAAAATCGTATAAATTTTCAAGTTGCTGGTTACGAATTTCTTTTATGTAGTTGAACGATAACAGCATACAATAACTTTACACCAGTGGTAGTCACTAATTTTTGCTAATACCACTTATTGGCGAAAAGTAATATTCGCCATATTTAATGACAGAAATTCTACGATTTAAAAAGGTGAAGAACTTCATTAAAAGAAAGGGGTTAACTCTACGGCCCGCGGTCCGCATAGTGAGTAGTGTCTAATAGTGTCTAGTTGTGTCTAGTAGCGTAAGTAGTGTCTAGTGAGTGTTACTGCATTTGCTCGTCGAGAATTAAAATTTTTCTATATCTCGAAAAATAATTATTTGAATGAAATGTAAACTTACACATCCATGTTTTTGACGATGCTCATTCTTTTTATGTAAAAAAATATTTAGATCACGATTCATACTTTTAAAATATAGATTTATTAATAGTTTTCTTAATTAAAAATACGCTTCTAGGTAGGAAAAAAAATATTGCCCAGATTATGTCTGGGTCCATTAAATGTATCCCAATGAAAATGAAAACAAAAAATATGAAAATCGTATGATTTCTTGGGGAGATATAAACTAATGTTTGTCTCGTTGATTTAACATTAGAATCCTAAAACTTTGTCCTCTTCCAATTACAGAAAGAATTAACAAAATACATAAACTATATACCTTTCCGGGCTGATTTGATCTAAAAAATTCAAATAAAGTGTCAAAAGTGGGCGATTAGATTTGAAAAATGTGCACGTTGAAAGAATACATTATTCCGAGTCTAATGAAAATGTTTGTGTGATTTTATTGTAAACGATTTGCGAATAAAGGTAAGTGTATCTTTTATTTATTTATTTATTTTTACACGGACTGCTACAAGATTAAATATAGAGAACATGCAGGTAATAATTCCCAAAGTACCAGAGTTGAACAAAATACATAAAATAAAAAAAAATACAAATACAAAGTAAATTTAATTTCAAAAGGCATTCGAAATTCAAAATACATTTAACAATAAAAAAATATATATATTCTATATTAGATTGCACTACGCAAATACAAAGTGCTTTTGTAAAACTGATTGAATTCTTTAAGTCTGTGAACTCTTTGAACTCTTTGATGTCTTTGAAGTCTTTGAAATTGTAAATTTCGAAAGTAAAGAAACAAAACTGATAAAGAAAATAAATTCGTCTATGGGAGGACATATTTTATGGAGTAAACAAAAAATCTTAACTATAATAAAGAAGGAAGTTTGTGTGTCTGTGTGTGTTTCTCGGTTGTGTTCTGAAGAGACCGCTGCGCGCAGATCTAGAGGTCTCCACGGGCCGAAATTTCCAGGCCCGGGCCCAGCCCGATACAAAAACCGGGTGTTCGGCCCGAGCTCGACCCGGCCCGGTATAAAAGCTGAATGTTCGGCCCGAGCCCGGCCAGGAAAAAAAGTTAAAATCTCGGCCCGAGCCCGGCCCGACCTTTGTGAATTTCTACAAAACGTTGATTTTTACGTCGGTTTTGTTAAAAATTTGCCTCGTAGGAGGAGATCTAACCAAAAATTCCTATCTTAGCCTTTTTTTCATGTTTATAATCTTCATTTTTATAGAAGTGCCGCAGCCTGCGATATTTATTTTTTTAATAAATCTCTATTTGTTGTATGTATCTGTTTAAGATAACATTAATATTGTTAATCCATATTCCATGTATTGATGTGTTAAAAATCAGAAAAATGCTATACAGTAAAATCTTCTAAGACGGAATTGCATAGGGAAGAAAAAAAAATGAGTTATAGACAATTTGACTTCTCAGCAGGTGTAAATGTATTATATATTCTTTTCTTACGTATTAGTATATTCATTTTGCATGGATCAACACATTTTTCAGTTTAAGACAGGATTCCGTCATAAGCAGGTTCTTTTCACACGTTTCACTATATTTTAATTTAACCATATTTTAATAAGCGTACAAATCTACTATTCTTTAAAAAGAATAAATTTTAATGTTTAATTGTAGAATAATGGCGATTTAAAAATGTATGCATTTTTTGCAAAGATTTTTGTGCCAGATCTTATTTTACTGACCTTCGAACGGACCAGGCCACGCCGAGACCATGATTTTCATACAGGTCAAAACAGGACTGAAAATTTTGGGGCGTGAAGACTAGGAAGAATGAAACCAGTCTCGGCTCTGTACGGAAAAAATAACTTAAGGCACAGCCTGATCCTTCAGGAAAGAAGTAAGGCCCGAACCCGGCCGGCCCGTAAAGAGTAATCATTAGGCCCGGCCCCAGCCTTCAGAAAAAAGTATGGCCCGGGCCGGCCCGAGTGCCGTGAAGGAAAATAGGCCCGAGCCGATCTCTACACAGAGCTACAAAATTTGGTGGGAAGGTACCTCTATGCATGTAGTTTGGTACCTCGAAGCCCGATTTTAGAATTTTAGAATAGATTTTTTTAAATGAAAATTTTTATGCGATTTTTAGTATTTTTTCACGTTTTGCTGAAATTTTTCCTCATTAGATCCCGGAATCCGGTTCCAATCTTTTGGCCTGTTATAGAAATTTTTGTACTCTTTTCAATAAAGTCCATGAATATCCACCTTTTATGAATATCCAGGGGGGTGATTTATTTTCTCGGGTTCTATGGGCCCGATTTCAACAGGAATCGCTTCATTCAACTTAACATGAACTAGTTAAGATATAGCTAATTAATTAAGACAGACATTTGGTACCCCCTGGCGGTGGAAAGTGGAACTAAGAGATTTTTCGTGGGTGCGCGACACGTCTCCTACACGGCGCCGTAAGCAGCGGGAATGAGTGCCGGAGTTTCGTTCGGAAAGATGTTTATTTAGAACAGAATGCTCCACCTGGTGATGGAAACTGGAACTAAAAGATTTTGCAGCGCGTGGTTAGCACGTCTGCTATACACGGTATCGCATGCACTTGCGACACGTGTCGGAAAATTTGTTTAGAACAGAATGCATCTCCTGGTGGTGGAACTAAAAGACTTTCCTGCGCGTGCACCAAAAATGGCTATTTTTATTGAAACCACAAAAGAAAGCTACCGATTTGATAATCCCAAAAACGACATAGTTTCATTTTCACTCATCCTCGAGTATTAAGAAAAGTATTGGAGGTATTGAATCGAAACTCACAGTCTTTATGTAGTTTATTTTTCTGATTCCGAAAATACAATCTATATATATATTTGTCTTACGTGGCGCGAAAAAAGGGCTTAATTTGTAACTTATGATTTGGCAACAATTGTAGTTTCCAGAGCTCAGACCAATGAACAGACTAGATTGTGTTAGATCAGCTCCGCCTCCGTCCAATATGGCGGTCAGTGTGAGAGAAGTGAAACCATAGAATGAAACTCAAACTTGCAATTATTAAAAATAAAATAACATGTACGTAATCCAAAGCGTCTGAGATGATTCCTCATTTTAATTATGAGCAATATCGTTAATTTCAAATTAATTCTCAACTCTGATTTAGAATTCATTTACGAATTTCAATCACTCAAAAGACGCAGAAAAAAAAATCAACTGTCTAGATATCACCTGCCGCCCTCTGTTGGTGTATTGATGAAATAAAACAAACTATCTTCCTATAACGTAGTTTTTTTTCTAATGAATTTAAGTCGTGCTGTACAAAAAATCCTTTTTTCATAGTATTTAAATGATTTATATGCCCATTGGTAGCGCCAAATAAATGCATTTTCAGTTGTGTTTTCAATGGAGAATTACTTTTTTACATTAAAATAAATTGTCAATTTCATATGTTCAAATGTTTTATCGTAGAACTTATTCCGGCTAGAATTGCTGAAAAAAAGGGGCGAGCGAGCGAAGCGAGCTGTGACCGCGAAGCGGTCTCAATGTGAATTGCTTCGCAATTCACGGGGGGTTGGCGAGCGTTAGCGAGTAGGGGGCTGAGCCCCCTAGTTTTTGTGAAAATCCGACGGTAACCTTTTTTTAGTTTTGACCAAAAACTGACCTATTTGAATCAAATAATTCAGACATTTGAGGAAGTGGTATTAAATTTACTTCCGCTGCGGGGTCGATCTTTCTATTTAATTTCCGAAAGACAAAGAGTTATCAGAGGAACGGTTTCGTGCAGCGATTGTTAGAGTGATTTCGCGTTTCGTATTATTTTCTGACGGGATCGTGCTACGCCGGGCGGATCACCTAGTTCTTAATAATTAAATTAAATTTTAAACTATTATTAGATAAATAATTACATATGTTAATAAAGCCTGTGATTATTGCTTTTAAAGCACACAGTATAATAGTTTAATAATATTTGTTATTTTAAACGAACATATGAACATACCCGTTTATGCATAATCGTAATTGTTTTTGAAAGGTTAAATGTGTGTCTGATTAGCTAAATTAATAATATTTTTGTATGCCCGTATATATTAAATTTTTTTTGGGCGAGAGTTTCATTTTCATTTTCGGCCTAAACTCGACCGAAATTCGGCTTTGGTCTGCAAAATTTGTGTCAGTCGGACGGTAGTTTATATCTTAACTGTGTTAATTATTTGATAAACAATATAAAATGAAATATTATATGAGTTAAAATGATTTATTTGCAAACTCAAGATACAATCGTTTACTTCTAGTAAAAACTTATGCGTAACCAAAAGTTTAAACTTTAATATACACTTAATCTTAAATACAATTAATAGAAATTTTTATTCTATATCAGTAAACATAACTGCATATAATAATAAAGTTCACTACCAATTTAACTAATATCACAGCTATGGCATATCGCACTGGAATTTCGCTTCAGTAAATACCAAGGGACTACAATCAATAATGATTAAATCGATGTTTAACTGTATAAACTAACAAGTAAATTTTAAACAAAAAAGAAAGCAAATTCAAGTGTCCGTTTTTTAATTCGAGACTTGATTACAGTTAGGCACCAGAGGATGCTTTTTTGGGAAAATCCATTACCCGTATGTGCCTCTCGGCAACGTCACAGTGACGTCAAATTGGGACTTTGTGACCTTTGATGTGAGTCACGTGACACCAGTTAGAAGTCATAATGACGTGAATGTGAAGTCGTTCTGGCCGTGTTTAAACCCCTCTGTGACGTCACAGTGCAACCAATTAGTGAAAAGTGTGACATTTGTGGCGATTCTGTATTGGAGTCGAGTGACTAGACTATACCCGAACCCGACATGATTTTATTGGGTCGGCTGTTTTTTTTTCTGCAGGCAGGATTCGGATTAGAATCCTGTATCAGGTGAGGTGACCAGATTTTATTAGAATCTTATTGTGTTGGTTGGTTTCTTTTTCTTTTTTGCTGTCTTTTTCGGATTAGAATCTTGTATCGGGTCGGGTATCCAGGTTTTACACAAACCCGACCCAGGTACGGATTTGATAAAATTGGTTGCTCGACTCGATGCAATATTCTAAGGTGAATCCGGCCTGCAGAAAAAAAAGTAGCAACCGACTCAATGAGGTCGTGTCGGGTTCTGATGAAATCTAGTCATACGATCCAGGGCAGAATTGTCACAAAAGTCCCTTTTTTCTGAAAAAAGGGACAGTGGACTTTAAAAGTTATTTTTCCTTATTTATCTTATTCTAACAAGAAATTTTTCAAAGAAGGGTTTTGTACCATAAATTCAATACATATTTGAAAAAAAATATATATATATCACTTTACTGAAAATTTTGAAATTTATAAATATATTAATTAGTTAAAAAAATATGTTTTAAAATACTCCAAGTGTTCCAATTTTTAAAATATTTTCACCATTTTTATTTTCATTCCATTACTTCAAATACCTTTGTTAAAAAAGTCTGAGCATCCATCTTTTAATCCCAAAGAAAGTTGTTTAATTTTTTTTTAATGGAACTAAACTTAATTTTATTATAAAATTACATATTAACAGAATTTATTACTAATTTGAGGACCTTAATATAGCAGCATTCTAAAGCAAATGTAGTGATTTATTGTAGTTACTTATCAAAATCATACCTTGCAGATGCACAAAGAGTATTTTTAAAATGAATAAACTACTAAAAATTTGTTTTCAGAAAAATTCTTTTGGAATATATTTTATATGTTATTTTCATTTTTATCTTTCATATTTACTTTTAAGAAATATGCAAACATACTTTCAAATAGATGGCAATATATCGATATTTTTAACTATGTAAATATTAAAAACACAAAAATAAGCATTTGGATTTATAAGATGTTTGCTCATTTAAAATTTTCATCGCCGCCTTAACAAAACAGCAATTATATGAAAGAAAATATTTAATACTAAGCAGAAGGTAAAAGGTAACACATGCTTATTTGTTTTCATCAAATACACATTAAATTAATCAAACATTATTTAATTTAATAAACGTTAAATTATTAAAAATAATTATAATTTTTACGACAATATTTTGATACTAAATAGAATATTTTCTCTCAATTTTTGATAACTCAGTGAAGACATACACTAAAAAAATATATATATTTGTGCTTACAAAAAAAAGTGGACAATATTAACAAAATATTTAACACTCAGCATTTTATCTTAATCTTAATAATAAATAATTTTGTACGTATAAAGTTTCCTAACTTTAAACTGCAGAAATTTACAGAATTAATGAAAGCTAAAAGAAAAGAAAAAAGCTGAATGGCTAACAAAATATCCTTTCACGTCAGGGTTCGTACGCTTTTACCACAATTTTTAATAGAATTGTTTGCCTTATTTAAATGCAGATAAGTATTACAAATCCTGCAATTAAACGAGGTGTCTGCAATTTCTGCTATTTAAATATTAAATAGGGAAATTCTATTAAAAAATTGTGGTAAAAGCGAACGATTTCTGCACGTACTGGTATACAATTAAATGCTTAACAAAATACATACCTCTTTTGTGAGTATTCATTTTTTTTACCCCTGGAAAACAGGTCTAATCTACTTGTTTTATTAAATTTGGTGCTGGTAGCCAAAAAGTTACTCGATAACAATGAAATATAGCAGATTGGTTGGTTGGTTGATTTTATGACGGTCGATGGATATAGACCCTAGGGGGAGTGCCCTCCGTGCAGGGTCTTTCTAAGGGATCCTAACCCGTATTTACGGCAGTGTTCGAAGAAAATCACAGTAAACTCCGAGCGGTTAGGTCGACGAGCGCGACAGGGGATTGATCCCAGCACAACTCGTATACCAGCTTTGACAGCAGAACCTCTCAGCCACTGGTGGGGTAAGGGAGATAGCAGGGCCACTTCAAAAGTGTTATCGAGCCCCAACTTATGAATAAATTGTTTACTAAAAAAATAAAATATTAAAGCTGCGCAAAGCATTTTCGGAGGACAACCTTGTATGAATTATGAGTAACGGCTACTTCTGTATATTTTTTCTAGACTCGGCAAAATGCATCTGATCTGTCATCGTATTTTCATGAAAGCAGGCATTCGTATTTACTTATTTTATTGTTCATGAGTTGCATGTAGTCATAAATGGCGTTTTATAATCAATCTTGTATATAGTAGTTTATAGTAATTGGGTTTCTAATTAAACTTTCATGCCTGAACTTTTTATGATTTTCAATCTTTTTTACCATTTAACTCTTTGTTTAATTTTTAATTAGCTATATACCAAAGTTCCATTACATATAATATTTTAACACGCATGTGTAATAAAACTTTATATGACAGAGAAAAGAGTCTGTATTTTGTCCAACATAAGTGCTTTCAATCAGGGCCAGCCAAAATGGGGAGAGGCGGGACTTATAGGAGGTACCAGCGTTTGTTAATTCCCTTTTCTTTTCTTTTTTTTAATGAAAAGTTACGGTCTGAAAAAGTTTTACATCTGGCACCTAAAAATTAAAAGGGCACCTAGAAACATTGAAGATATTTTGTGTTATCTGTTATATTTTGTGTAGAGCAAAATAATTTAGAACCCCTAAAATTTTCTTGAACCCGGACCCGTTTAAAGAGGTGCCCGACCTATATTTAAACAAAGGAAAATGCGTCCAATTTCGAAATTATTTTCGTAGCAGTCATGGCCGGTGATGTAGAGGGTTTGGAGCATACCGATCCCTAGATTTTGGCATTTTAACTTTGTTTACTTTATCTTTGTGATTTTTTAAAAAAAGGATTAAGATAAAATGTTATTTTTACTAAGTTATTTATTCTTACGAAACACTAAGAATAAAAAACATAATTAAGTGGATAAAAATGTTATTTATTATAACACGGTATCAGTTTGTCAACCCCACCCCCCTAAATATGTATATATATATATAACGCCCACCCTGTCCCACTTTGAATCCGTTCTGTTGACATCGATAGCAGCTAAAATTTATATTAATAAAATTGTTACAATTACTTTATCTCGCTATTAATTTTCCATATCGGATAAAACGCAATTGAAAAAAAACTCTGGTTATTTTTTCGCGAAGTACATTGTAGGCCAGCGAGTTTTTTGTCCAAAAACCGTCTTGTGAATGATATTTTATTGCCCGCATGTCGTCATTTGAGCAATTCTCCCAGATGTTTTTCTGCTGATGACGTTAAGCTCAATTCTACCGAGATCAGTCTGCAATTTTACTAGTTTTTATGGTGCTCCAAACGTTGTTTCATTACTGCTGTACATTCAGCACTAAGAGTTCAGATCATTTCCATACAGTATTTTAGTTTTAAGTATAGTATTTGAAGAAGGATTTTTTAAATTATTTTTATTATTAATATTTCTGGTTAATAAATAAGTAAATATACGTTAATTTGCAAGAGGTCCATAAAATTAATCGGTTCTAGGCCCTCAAGTGCATTAAGACGGCACTGTTTAAAATATTTTTTCTCATTTTTAAAGGAATTTAAAAATCACATTACGGTCGCAAAGTAATGTAACATCCTGGTAGTTTTGTGGTCTTATTTGTGACATGACCTACATAACTGGCAGTGACGTCACGAAAATTAAAAAAAAAATCTGAAATCTATTTTTTATAATAAATATTATGTTTTAAAGTGTTCTTGTTCCTTTCTTTCATTTTTGAAGAAATTCACATTTTAGTCATAGTGTGACACCACTGAGTGGTGTCATTTTTATCATTAGGTTAACGTGACCACTCTGGCTTGCAGTGATATCACTGCCTCGATGCTTTCTATATGGGTATTGTTATCCACATTCAATTTAATTTATTCTGTTGTTAGCACAGTGCCTTTATATATAAGAGAAAGGCGATAAACACACAGGGCACATGCTCAGATAAGAAAGATTAAAAAAAAAAAAAAAAATATGGCAAACCACATTCCAGAACTTGGCAATATTCGCCCGGACAAGTTCGATTAGAAAAGTGAGACAAGTCAATAAACATTATCGTAGCGATGATGGCAGGCTCTCCCATAGGCCTTTTAAAATCAGACTGAGTATGGCAATCTTTTTGCCCATATGAGCACTAGTAAAAAATTAGTAGTGTTTAGCAACTACGCGAGACTTGATTAGACAAATATTCTGAGCACGATAATGAGAGGAAAGATTGGAAAAATTCCTTTCAACTAATCGAACACATTTAACCCTTTGTATCACTGCGTTGTATATCTACAACATTCCCAAAAGCCAATGTTACTTATACATTCGGCTTTAAAAATTATTTTATTTTTTGCTGCTATCTCCCAACAAAGCAGTTAATATAAATTGTTCATATAATTCTCAACAGACGGCGAGACTGAGTTATTTTTTCATGCCAAAGTTTCATTTATCATTTGGGCAGTTTCGCATCGTTATTGCTAAAATGAATTTCGTAAATTTTGTAAAATTAAAAAAGCTGAGACGGACAAATATAGATTTTTTAGAAAAGTAATTTCGTATACTTTACAATTTTGTATTAGATAATTGACAGTATTTATGAGAAGTATACAATTTTCCGTTTATTGCAGATGTAAAAAAAAAATACCTTTTAGTCAATAATTCTTTCCTTTTTATGTTCTAAATTTATTAAATTATGTTTTATATGCTTAAAATGATGTTTTCTAACATTTGAGTAAATATTTTTGAAATCGGAGTTGTTGAGTCACAAAGGGATAATACGATTAGATGCGGTTGAAAAACAACGTTCATTTTGAGAAAAAAGAATCACGCCCACATACACTTTCTAAATATGAAAGGTCTATGGACTCGCTAAGCTTCTGTCGATACCTTGGCTTTGTCCACTGAATCAATATATTAAAACGCATAGTCTTTTTAGAATTAGACTGAGAATGGCAACACTTTTGTCTATATAATTTAGAATAAATAAAAGGTGTAACATACAGAAAGTAAACTTTAATTGTTGAAACGATTATTCTAGACAAACACTTGGCAAGCCAATTAGTATCTGTATCTTCGATTTGGCGAGCCTACCATTTTCAAAATCTAATATTCACTCATCTCACGCATTTAAGCGAACTCGTCCAAGCGAGTATAGACGGATTGCACATAACGTTACATCTTCTGCAAAATCTGGCATCCCTTCATCTGGCTCCCAATATAAAGCGATTGTGGAGATTGCCTAATTCTATAGACATAGTGATTTGCTCTGTTTTAGGTTGTTCAAATCGGACAGATATATACTGAGAAAAATGACACTTTCATATCTGAGTAAATCAATGTTTTCATTTTGTTTCAAACAGGACAACCCGATGCTTTCAATTCTGAAATACCAGAAATACTCAGAATATTGAAACACGGACATACTCAAAACTGAGCACATAGAGTTCAGTTCATACTGATTTTGGAAACATGGACATAATCAAAAATAATTAGAATCAGTTCAAACTCATTTTTGAAACATGGAAATACTCAAAAATGAGCATATAGAAGTCAGTTCATAGTTATTTTTGAAACATGGACATACTCAAATAGGAGCACATGATATTTTATTCTTGAGTGTGTGCATGTTTTCAGAAATGAATATATACATGTTTCAAACTTGAGTAATTTTGAATCGGAGCCATTTTGACTATGCGACATACTCAGATTTCAGTATTTTTTGCTCAGTTTTCAAAATGTCGTTTTTATGGTGTAGACAAACGAAAACTAAAGGTTGATAAAATAATAATTAAAAAAAGAAATTCTCAAAGAGAACACGTGCGTAATGGTAAACGTGAGCTGCGTGAGCGCCAAATGCAATACCGGATACTGCATTGTTTTAATATTACCAATAGATGTTAGGCTTCCTAAATATGAAGACAGGGCCCTGGGCCAGTGTTCCATATACGCATGTCGTAATCTGACTCTGCGAAAGACACTTTCGCACACTCTAAGTCCACGCACAAAAAGTCAAGGATATCTGATTTTTCAAGTATCAGAATTCAAAACAAAATTAATATTTTTAACCCTTTCCAACAAAGTTGAAAAGTGTTTATGAATTCGGTTTGTCTGTCTGTCTGACTGTCCGTGCTCTAACTCACGTAAATATACTCGGATTGTCATGCAATTGATATATGTTATGGAGGTTTAATATGTAAATAAGTGTAATAAGTGTGTAGCATTTATAGTTCATTTACAAGGCCACCCAAAAGAATTATTTTACATTACGGCGTATGGGGGAAAATCGTTTGCGGTGTATTTTAATGATGTTACTCTATTTCAAACATATTGAATTTCATATACATCACTGAGGTGCATTACAAGATTCTTACTATAGATTATGGAATACATAGTATTCATCGTTCATTTACAGGGACACACAAAAGAATTCGGTTAACTACTGACTCTGAACAATAATTGCTGGAAGTCTGTTTTCCGTTGTTGCACAGGTTTTTCAATTTAACTAATTTTTTGCATATTGCATGGTGTGTATAAATTCTATAGATCATACACAGGGCTACACTAAAGATCTAGAGTACATTGCTGTTCTTTGACGGAAATTGACGAATGGGAATTTTCAACTGTTTTATGCGTTTCCTAACTGAACTAAAATCTTAACATACTATGTAATATACATACAAATCCATTGATCATTTACAGGGCTGCACACAAAAATTGGGATATTTTTCCGATTATTACCGAAATTGGGTTTTCAAATATGTTAAACGTTTTGCAACTTGTTTACTTAGGTATCATCTTTCACCGTATTAATCTATGAAGTTTTGTTATAATATTCTGAATGTGCTCCATAATCTATGCTTAACGCGTGATTTTTCATTCTTGTTCATAACAAACATTCGTTGTGGATATGAGTGAAACATTATTTTACAAGGAACTTACAAAGAAAGATTTACTTGGAAGTTTAATCTATGTTTAAAAGCAATTTCTAGAAATTAATTATGTTGGGAAAAAAAAAGTCCGTGAGTTAAGTGTGTCAATAATAGTCTATAATAAATATTCTATAATTAATAGTAATAGAATAAAGTCACAGGAGCCAGCGAGATACGGACTAGATGTCTGTTAATGTATTATTTTTGTTAAATGAGAAGTAACTTGAAAATGATTGAAAAAGTAAACTGATGGTAATAACTAAACTCTGCAGCACTACAATCCGTTAATGATTCTGGCTGGCAGTGCCCAAATACGCTTTCTTGACCTTGGGCCTTAAGGTGCTGTACAGCACATGACTAAAGTCCTGCATTGGGTCGGGTATTCCAATTTTACACGAACCCGACACAACCAAACCCATGGTGCAGTTCGGTTCGGGTTGAAGCTAATTTTTTTCGTTGCAGGTCTGGTTCAGTTTGGGTTGACATTAAATATTTCAGATTCGGGTAGATTTCGGGTAGGGATTTGACTCTTGCGGGTCGGGTTCGAGTTAACCGATTTTTCGAAAAAGCTTAGAAAATTTTTGTGATGAAAAAAATATTTGAACATCAATATATATGTTTATTATATATATATAACATTATATATATTTAATGTATATATATATATATATATATAATATATATATAATTTATACATTATATTATGTATATATAACATTATATATATTTAATGTATATATATATATATAATATATACATTATATTATATATATATAACATTAATATACATGTTTATTATATATATGTTTAACATTAATATATATGTTTATTTTTTTTTAACGTAAACGATAAAATTGATGTTAGCGATAGCATTGATGTTAGTGATAAAATTGTAGGCTATTTTGCCGTAATTGTATTAAAATATGGATTAACTTTCTTCCATTTTGGGTTCGGTATATTTGTATAACCCAAACCCGACCCGTACAAGACTCTACTCTGGACCTGCAGCGTGACAGTGCGACGCACTGACCACTGAACTACCAGGCTTCCGAACTGACTTAAATACAAAGTATTTTTTTCTTACGCAAAAAATTAAAAAATAAATCCTGTAAAATTTCTGTAATAATTAAAACCCCAAAGAAATGCCATATATTTCCTTTATTTAGGTGTTTTGAGTTCTGGAATCATTGAGAAGATATAAAATATGTCATCCTGATTCTTAATTAGTTTAGACCAGAAAAACTAGTAAAAAGTGTCTAATGTATTTTGTATAAACATGTGATAAATTTGCTTTTATTTTAATTTATACATATAATTTAAGCTTTCATTCTTTAAATAACTTTACTCATTCTTTCAAACTTTTTTGAAATCATAAATATATATATTGTTTCTATTTTAGTGTAAATGCATTCTGGAAATATCCTGACTACATCCAGAATCATATTAAATAATGAATAACCCAAAACGACCAAAGTGAAATGCATTTCTCTTTCAATAATTTATCTTCACAGATTTATATAACTCTTCTAGGAAAATGCCGTATATCTTTGTTAAAGAATAATGCTGAGACAGGAAAAAGTAAAAATCTCCATACACATTAATTTCACACAGATTAAGTTTTGATTGTCAGGGTCAAAGACACCAAATATTTTAATTTGATGTCGTAAATTTTATGCAAAATAAATTTTCTGAAATCTTAAATACAAACATCTTTTTTTAAGAGTAAATGAAATAAGTAATGACTGCATCCCGAACCATAATAAGTAATGAATAACTCAAAATGGCCAAAGTGAAATGCATTTCTCTTTCAATAATTTATCTTCACAGATTTATATAACTCTTCTAGGAAAATGCCGTATATCTTTGTTAAAGAAGAATGCTGAGACAGTAAAAAGAAAATCTATATAATTTAATACACATTAAGTTTTGATTGTCAGGGTCAAAGACACCAAATATTTCAATTTAATGTCGTAAATTTTATGCTAAATAATTTTTTCCGAAATCTTACATACATACATTTTTTTTTCTGTTTTTTTAAGGGTTAATGAAATAAGTAAGGTCTGCATCCCGAACTACAATACGTAATGAATAACCAAAAACTAACAGTTAGTGAAATACAATTATCTTTCAATAATAATATCTTCACCAATTTTTATAACTATGCGATGAACTGGCAATATATGTTTGTTAAAGAAGAGTGCTTAGACAGTTAAAAGTAAAATTCACTATACTTACATTGATATACGCAGTTTGTTATTGAAGAAAATAAACTCTAATAATGTATAATTGAATATCGCAAATTTTATACGAAATAAATGTAAACCATTCAATCGTAATGTTAATTTCTTTTTTCTGCTTCACGAAATATACTTTTATATAAAAAAAAAGTGAGGGAATGAAATACAATTGTATGCCACTAATTATGTTGGTGAATAAAATTTTTGCTTAAAATATCGAATTGTTATCGTTATTCTATGTACGGTTCTGGAAAAATATGTGATCGCCTCTACTAACACTGCCGCAAATAATCGTGTGAATATGTAACTGATACCAATAGATTAGATTCATCGCTGACGAACTAGTGATCATCTTTGTAGATTTTCACATTCGAAACGTAGGTAAACCAAGTGCGTGTCGGGAAAAACAGGTCTAATGCCTAGGGCCCGGTTTCCGGCTCCAAAGCTTCGAAGGGACTCCGGCACCATTCCAAGTGTTATGCCGCAATACCTTCAGTACATAGGATCTGCTGTTGTAACGACCTTCGTCGAAGTCTCGGGTGCAGGGGAGTGATGCGCATTGCGCAGGTGACGGTGCTCCTCCTGGCCGAAGGGCCCGTCTGTGAGGTGCCCCAGGTAAACCGGGTCCCTCGTGGCGGATCACCCGCAAGTGTTCTCAGGACAATGAATACATTTTTTAGAGCACTCTCCCGTATGTGGCCCAGAGTAGCTGGGCCTTACCTGAACTATAAAAATTTTTACATCCAATTTATGTACAATATTCAAGAAAGAGAAAATGTATTACTATGTAAAAACCTAATGGCCTAGGCCTCATCTGTATTTTTTTTTTGTTAATAAACTTGTCGAGCTCAAGCCATATGGTAGGTTCGTAACCTACGTTATACACGGCCGGTGCATGACGTTTAAAACGTCACATGGAGTGGATCATTTTAACACGGCGATTGGTGCAAAGCGACGCGCCCCCCGTTTTGCACCAATCGCCATGAAAAAATTATCAACTACATGTGACGTTTTAAACGTCATGCATAGGCCGTGTATAACGTAGGTCGCGGTAAGCTCCCCTGCTTGGTTGAATCTGAATCTGAATCTGAAGAACCTACAATCGGTGGTGAAGTACGCCCACCTACGGCGTCATTGCTTAGTTTTATAGCAATAGATTAGTAATAACATTAACTAGTTACAGGCATACATAAAATTTTGCTAAGAAGATCGTCCACATACAGAAATTGTCACAAACTTTAAAATTTTCATTACTAACAATTAATTTTTACATCATATTTGGATTTTTTGGTAAATTTTACCTTCAGATAATAAACGGAAATTCATTCGGTCAAATAATTCAGGAACACCTAATGTTGGAACTCTTAATGTTGAACTCATTTTTAACCGTTGCAAAACAAATTGTAATGCGAGTAGTTTTTTAAGGATAACTCAAATACTACTTTACGGAATAACTCATCATTTAAAAATAATTCACCGGTTACAATTCATATACTTTCAAAAAATAGTTTCCAAATATATATATATATATTTTCGAAATTAATTTACGAATTTTTTTTTAAACTGTAATCTAGGATTTTTTAAAAATAGAAATCAATTTTTAGAAGCTTCAAACATGCGAACCTAAAATTACAGCTCATTCCGTTAAGTAGTTCTTGGGTTTTGCTTTTAAAAAACTACCCTCATTGCAATCTGTTTTCAACGATTAAAAATGAATTTAACAATAACAGTTCCAAATTTAAAACATGCAAAATACCTAAACTACTTGACAGAATAACTTCCCGTTTGGTATTGTGATATCAAAATTAGTTGTTAGTACTGAAAATTTTAAAATTTCTTACAATTTCTATATGTAGACGACCCCAAAGAAACTTAAATATAGTAGAGTAAGCAAAATGTAGGTATAGCATTAATTAGTACACTGCAAATAGAAGCGTATTAAATTCACACACATGTCTGAAAAAGTAATTAAGACACTTAAGTGTCTGAGTGTAAAATTTCAGACATCATAGATGTCTGAATTTAGGACACACGAGCAGGGAAGACCGAGCTATGCTCGGTCAAAATTATATCTGAGTTCAAATATCATGACCCATGACCAAAATGACCCACTAATTGAATTTTCTCGAACATGTGACTTAGCCCAACAGTCTTCTCGTGCCCGAAAACCATAGGATGCAAAATTTAGTGTAAATTGAACCGATTTTTAGATCTTGAACCACAATGACCCAGAAATGACCCACTAATCGAATTTTCTCGAACATGTGACTTAGCCTAATGATTTTCGCGTGCCCGAAACTCGTAGGATACAAAATTTAATCAAAATCGTAAAAGCCGTTTTTTAGATAAAATTAATTTGACCCGCTTTAACCCAAAAATGACCCACTAATCGAAAGTTCTCGAACATGTGACCCAGCCCAATAGTCTTCTCGTGCCCGAAAATAGTCGGACACAAAATTTCGTCAAAATCGTTTGAACCGTTTTTTAGATACAATTAGCTTGACCATGACCCAAAATGACCCAAAATGCCCCACTAATTGAATTTTCTCGAACATGTGACCTAGCCCGACAGTCTTTTCGTGCCCGAAAACCATTGGATGCAAAATTTAGTGCAAATTGAGCCGCTTTCTAGATCTTGACCCACAATGACCCAGAAATGACCCACTAATCGAATTTTCTCGGACATGCGACCTAGTCCATGTGGTCGACCTTCTATCGTGCTCGAAACTCGTAGGACACAAAATTTAATCAAAATCGTTACAGCCGTTTTTTAGATAAAATTAATTTGACCCGCTTTGACCCAAAAATGACCCACTAATCGAAAGTTCTCGAACATGTGACCCAGCTCTCGTGCCTGAAAATAGTCGGACACAAAATTTCGTCAAAATCGTTTGAACCGTTTTTTAGATACAATTAGCTTGACCATGACCCAAAATGACCCAAAATGACTCACTAATTGAATTTTCTCGAACATGTGACATAGCCCAACAGTCTTCTCGTGCCCGAAAACCATTGGATGCAAAATTTAGTGTAAATTGAGCCGCTTTTTAGATCTTGACCCACAATGACCCAGAAATGACCCACTAATCGTATTTTCTCGGACATGCGACCTAGCCCAATGCTTTTATCGTGCTCGAAACTCGTTGGACACAAAATTTAATCAAAATCGTTAGAGCCGTTTTTTAGATAAAATTAATTTGACCGGCGTTGACCCAAAAATGACCCACTAATCGAAAGTTCTCGAACATGTGACCCAGCCCAATAGACTTCTCGTGCCCGAAAATGATCGGATACAAAATTTCGTCAAAATCGTTTGAACCGTTTTTTAGATACAATTAGCTAGACCATGACCCAAAATGACCCAAAATGACCCACTAATCTAATTTTCTCGAACATGTGACCTAGCCCAATGGTTTTCTGGTGTCCCAAAACAGTAGGATACGAAATTTCGTAAAAATCGTTAGAGCCGTTTTTAAGATAATTTTTGCATATATATATATATATATATATATATATATATATATATATAACCACCCACAAGATTTGCTCGTATTAGAATATATGATAATCGTCTTACTATGATCATGGTATAAACGAACTGAGAAAAATATCTGAATAATGATAATATGTTTAAAATTAAGACATTTAGAAATTCAGACACTTAAGTGTCTGAATTATACAATTGTATCCCATTTGTGATGACTGTGATACACTCATAGTATCGTCCACTCTCAACCGTGTTCAATAGCTAACTGATAAACCGTTTGTCATAGACATATAGTTCCCATAACAAAAAATGTTTTGAATTAGGTAAAGAATTATTTTAAAAGTCTTTTGTATCCATAAAAATATTTCTTAACCCTCTCATTCCCCTGAATCTCATATAAGGCTCCTATTTTAAACTTCGATCAAACAGATTTAAAATGTTCAAATAAAAAACAAAAACATTTTGAATTAGGTAAAGAATTATTTTAAAAGTCTTTTGGATCCATAAAAATATTTCTTAACCCTCTCATTCCCCTGAACCTCATATAAGGCTCCTATTTTAAACTTCGATCAAACAGATTTAAAATGTTCAAATAAAAAACAAAAACATTCTTTGTACTGTTAATACTCATTTAAATCTCATGTGAGGCATTAGAGTGTCCTAGATTCTGTTATGAGATTGCAGTACTGTAATTTATGATTCCTTTAGTGCCATTTTAGTTTCACGCTGACTTTTCCTTTTAGAATCACCCACTTCTAAAATACTCTTTGTTTAGCAAATGTAAAAAAATTACTTTTATCATTCTAAGACATGTATTTATGATAATAATATGTTTAATATGTTTCTAAATAAAAAAGTACCTGCCATAGCTGAGAAAGAACATGAAGCCTCATATGAGGCTTAGTGCTTATAATGAGAACCCAGGGTAATGGTATGCATTCTGTTCAGTAAATTTCACTGCAAAAAGTAATTTTTCTTATTGTTTAAAGATAATGTGGAATGATGAAATGTATCTAAAAGTAATAAATTAATAATAGAAAATTTGTTAAAAATATAATTTGTAATGCTAGTAAATGTTGTAGTTTTAAATGTACTGTTCTTTAAAGTTATAAATAGTTTTACTAATAATGATTCCCTTCAAGGAACGATCGAAGATAAAGCAATATATAGGGAACAAACTTCATCGACGAGGGCTAAAACTTGGGTACTGGCAGGAGTATCTGGGTATGTGTAGTGCATGCTTTTGAAATCTAGGAGCAACTGATATTACAAAAGATGAGTTTTCTGAATCTGGATCTTCAGTAAATGCTAAGTTGAGACTTTCTGAACAGATTAAAAATATGAACCACAAATTGCTTTTCCATAATCTTTTCACAACCATACCACTCCTGATTAAACTGGTTGTGTGTAAAATATTTGCAATAGGAACAATATGAAACAATCGAATAAAACAAGCTTCAACAAATCTAATGCCCGTGAAAGTAAAAAACAACCTCTGGGTACATTCTGCATCACAACAAGTGATAAGAACGTTACAATTATTACAAAATGGTTGGAAAATTCTGCTGTGCATCTGGAATCACCGTTTCTAGAAGCGTTCACTTTGTAGGTCGTTGGAGTAAAAGAGATCAATCCTTCATATAAATTCCGATACCAGCATCAATAGTGATGTATAAAACAATTATGAATAGAGTTGATCTAATGGACTCTCTATTAGAATTGGACCTATACAGACATACTCACTACAGACACAAGATATGGTAGTTTAGAATTTTTCACCATCTGTTAAAACGTTACGCTTATAAATTGCTGGCTGCTTTGTAAGATAGATTAGCACAATGAATGCTTAGATTTACTCGAATTTAAAACTGATACATATCATGCATCTGGAATCACCGTTTCTAGCAGCGTTCATTTTGTAGGTCGTTGGAGTAAAAGAGATCAATCCTTCATATAAATTCCGATACCAGCATTGATCCTTATTTATCAAGAGTTTTAAAGAGAAGAAAGAAAGGTAGACCATCACAGTATTTTAAAGAGCCACCAAGGAAGAATGGTGTGAAAGTTCAAGCAGCAACTGACTTCGAAGAGATGCAGGAAATCATTATCCTGAAAAAACTGATGATAAATATGCAGCTAAATGTCATTTATTTAAATGCTCCAGAAAACACTATATATATGTGATCGATGCAAAAAGGCTTTATGTTTTGGACGCTTTCAGGCTTTACGTTCAAGATAAATATGTGTGAATAAAAAGTACAATATGTATATTATTGATAGCAACTACTCTTATGTGCCAAATTGAACTCGATTGTTAGATAATGTATTAAAATAAATGTTAGATTTTGCTTTAAAAAATGTATAATATTTATAGTATATTAGTATAATAGTATAGTATAATAATATATAGTATATAGTATATTAGTATAGTATATTAGTATAATATTTTTACTTTTATTGGTCCCATTCTACATCACTATATAACCCTTTATTCCTTCAAGCCTCATTTGAGGCTCCTCCAAATTCTATAGAAAGAGACATGGTAACAAGAACAAAAATTTCTATGTAATTTATAGCAACATTTTATATGCAAAAAGTGGCATCAATAATTTATTATTCAATTTTAAAATAATTCGGGAATGAGAGGGTTAAAAAGTTACAAAATTTAACTTTTCATACGCTCCCTCGGTCCTATAAGGGATATTTAGTAAAAATTTCCTATTACACTAACATGTAAGACAAAAAAAAAGTCCCATTCATCTAACACTAAAATTGACCATAATTGTCCATTTATGAAACTTTAAATTACATGACTTATACCAATTTTCTGCCTCCGAATACATATCAAAGAGGTTCAAGGAAGGGCCGTTCCCGCAAAGTACTAAGAGACATAAATGCCGACAAAAGAGATGTAGGGAGGGGCTAGATTTTGCAATAGATGTTCCTGGGGTCCATAGCTTAGTCTACTATTCTAAAATGTAGAACATAAACATGAAATAATCTAAACTAAGAATCTTTTGTCATAATTGCTGTTCCAAAACAAATTTTAAACTTATTAACATAAAAAGCAATATAAAAATTTAACAATTAACAAAAAAAGCTTCTATCAATATTTTTGAAAATGAAAAACTGGAATCTTTTTTTCTTTTTTTTTTGGTCGGGGTGCTTTGAGCTCTTGAATACGCCGTTTAGGATAAATTTGAAATGCATAAACGTCAAAAGAAAAGAGTAATTAAACATTTTCTTCTGCGAGGTGTTCTGGGAAGCTTCTCTGAAGAAAAAATTGTAGTTTATTTTTCTCTTAGTGTTTAATTATTCTATAGTCATTTGGAAGAATATATTTTATAATTTTTGTTTAATAATCAGAGATAAAGCCAATTTAATTGATGAAATTTTAAAATCTAGATGAATCGGTGGCCCTCCACTAACCTCCCCCGGTTATGCTTAGAGAAGGTACCATCTAGGCATCATTCCCTCTCCACCTTCCTCTAACAGTGACGTAGCTTAGATTTTTTTCGTCCGCAAAATTCAAAATATCCCACCACTTTTTTAGTGACTGTTATAATTTTTATGCTGACAATTTTTAAGCAACAATTTTCTGGTGTGCCTAAAGATTTGTACCCGGTGTATATGCCACCTCCTCCCTCCTCTATAGCTACTCTACTAGCCCTTAACGAAAATCATGCGTACGCCTATGATTGCGCAGTTTTCTTTTACGATGGAAAAATTGCACGTTTTTCAATTTCACTTGCATTTTATAGAAAGTAAAAAAAAAAAAAAAATACATCTATATGTTTTTTCGTATATTTGGAAATCGGATAATTTATTAGATTAATTTTAAAATCTCAGTTCTCATTTTGTAGGGTAAATAACGCATCACGTGGAGGGGGCAGTGCGGGACAAAAGCGCACACGTAAACCACAGATGGGAAGCGAGACGAGAAAATCTACACTTTGATGCTGTGAAGATGCTTTTTCAGTAAGTTTTATATATTTTTTTAGATGCGTTCGTAATTATATAAATACATAGCACCTATAGTCGTCGTCTGGTCCGTTCATCTGTCTGTCTGTCTGTCCGTCCGTCCGTCTGTCCGCATATAACAGCGCAAAAACTACCCAACCAAATGGTTTGAAATTTAATATATATTATCTCTGCAAAATTTTGTCGAGACATTTCAAATTTTATGAAAATCGAATCAAAACTTTAGAAGCTATTAATAAAAATATTTATTAAGAAATTTGAATTATTCTAAAAAATCGGTGCTTGCTTGTTATAGTAGCTCCCGAGGTTTAATTGTCAAGCGATCGAGATACTTATTTTATTACAGAAATTAATCTGCAGACGATATAATTCAGTTCACAGAATTTAAAATCATCAAGATCTGAATATTTATATAACTAACTATAATACGAACGCACCTCATTCGTCACGTTTGACATACAATTTCCAACTTTTTTAATTTCTCTTTGTCTTGTTTATATCCAGGGATCTTGACGCGACTCGTAGTATTTTTTAAATGATGAGATTAGGAAAGAGATATATGAATTGATTAGAGAAGTAAATATAATAACTGGACGCCTTTTCTCCAAATGAGGAAGATAATGTAAGTAATTTTCTGCGTAAAACTGAGTTTTGTCTGGGGGGTTCGGGGAAAATTTTGATATATTTTCTTCAGTTACTTTACAAATTAGAATAAAAATATTGCTTGTTATTTGGCAATTCCATAGTTACATATCAAATACCAGTAGTATAATAAAAAGAAAGAAACGTCAACGTTCACATTTGACTGGGAAAAAGGTAAAATATGCATTACCCATTAAAGGTAACGTTCACGCTTATTATATCTAAAGTAGCATCTCATATTTAAAAAAAATCCATACCTCCAAAGAACTATCGCAAAATCACATCTGTATAGGATCTGTTAATAAAATTATAAGATCTGATTTCAAGCTAATAAAAAAAAATAATAATAATAAATGATGTTTACCGCCTAATGTGAAAACATGTTTCTCAGCATAACATTATATGCAGATGGTTCTATGAAAATTATTTGGCGGGTGAGAAATGGAAATGTGTAGTTATAGTTGATGAGGATTTGATATAATTATCTGATTGCAATAGAAAATGATCGATTTACTACGGAAAACAAGGAAAATTTTGCTAAAGGTTTTCTAGTTATTGCTGGATTCTCTTAAAAAAAGGAAAGTGGGAAAACTTGTTAAACTGAAATATCAGAAATATGTTTTAACGTCTTCAAAGAAGACATTCCACCAATTTACTCAAAATTTTTTCTTTGTATTAAGTATAATCAGGATGAGGCTACCAGCCATGCTTCTAAATCTACTGATATATTTTTAGAGAAAATAAAAAATGTAACCGGAATTGAGTCTATTCCATTTAAATGCACCCCATCCAAGTCCCCCGACATGTTTTCTATGGATTACTGTGCATTTGGAATTTGGACTTTTAAAACAAGCTCTTTATAAGCGGCATCCTAAAACATTGGATGGACTCTGGAAGATTGTGGCCGGGGAGTGGAACAAAATCAACCTTGATATTTTAAGGAAAGCTCTTTTATGTTGGAAATCAAGATCTAATATGATAGCTCAACAAAAAGACTACCATATTGCACATATTAAAACATAAAATTCTTATCTTTGTTTATATATTTCTTTTTCCAAAATCATTACAAAAATGTATGAACACCCGATGTAGCTTTTCATCTGTCCACTAAACATTTATCTACTATATTTATGTACCTGCCATAAAAGAATCTTTGTCCTTTGAGTTTTTCGATTCATGATTTTATCTAACAAAAGAAAAAAAAAACGAGTACTTGAAATACACAGACCTACATCATCATACAGGGTGTCCCAAAAAGATTGAAACGCGCTTTAATTTTATACCTGTTGATGATACGATAGCAAAGGTAATTGCAAAAAGTTGAAAATACGGTAGGAGTTATGATTATGTTGATAAAACAGTCTTGCCATTAATTTTCAAAAAGTTACACTTTTTAAATATCTATGCGGTCCCTTCGTCTTATATTTAGAAAATTATTCTCCGATCTCTTACAAGTAAAACAGTAAAAATTCCATTCTACGACAAAAACTCACCGAGTTATTATACGTTGAATTTTATGTAATTTCGGAGCTTTCCGGCACAAAAATGTTCTCTTAGCTTACAAGTTTGAAAATGATTCACGGCAATAATTCTCAATCTTACGTCAAAAATAAATAAATAAATAAATAGAAACAAACTGAAATTAAAATATAAAAAAATGCATATAATTTATTTACAAATATAATAAAATTTTAAAATTTTAAATATTTTACACATTTTATTCCTGAACTCAATTAACGCAGTTTAAATTCAATTAGCACAAAACTTTACACTATATTGTTCCTCAGGCTTTTTGTTGCCGAAGACCGCCATAATGAATTAAATATGATTACTTTTAAAATTTCGCAACTCAGCTATCAGCAGTTTTTCATTCTGAGCTTAACAAATGAAATCTGATTATGATTTAACACAAATTTTAATATAATTTAGCTGAAATACTTAAAAGAGGCTTGCATTGGAAGAAAGTAACAAGATTAAAAAACACTTTTATTCTATATTTATTCATCTATCTAAAAATGAATAGTTCAAGATTAATTTCACATTTTAAAATTGCAAATGTCAATTTTTTGGATCGGTTTTGGGATTTTATGTCAGTCAAGGCAGCCAGCTAAGCTTGTATGGACCTTCAGTCTAATGACTACCGCTCAATTTCACTCTATATCCCTACAGAGTGCATCATTCCATGTATTTTGCAGGTGAAGAAAGAAGAATGCGTTGGATTTTTGTTAAGTTTTTGTTCTAAGCTATATCTGTGCGCGGCGGGTTTGTGGTATACCGTTTATTTCCAGTTCTTAGACCCGGGATCGAATCCAGGCAGCAGTAAATTTGAAAAAAAAAAGGATTTTTTTTAGTTTTAAGTATATTTAATTAAGTTATAAAAAATTTGAAACAATATTAGCAATTTATATATTATTTTTTTAGTATTCGTTATAATGATTGAGGTTTTAACAAATTTTCTATATTTAGAATTCCCAATTCAATGATTTAGCCGAATCCAGTGATGTCTTTTGTTGTTTTCAAAGGCGCGAAGTGCTCATACACGCGTTTTAGTGATACCGGCTATAAAGAATTTCGGATTCTTGTCGGCTTCCGATTAACGAAATTTTTTTGTCGGGTTGCGGGTAAGAGAAAATACTTTTTGTCGGGTTGCGGGTTGACTTTAAATTTTCTGATTCGTGTTGGGTATCATCCGACACTCACAGGACCCTAACACGCTCACCAAGAATTCCACACTCTCCTAGCTTGCATAAAGATTTTAAGTATTGTTACTTCCTTATTCTATTACCTGAGGGGAAAAAATTCCCGTTGTAAATTAATCATACCAGAAATTTCAACATTACTAATTTTAAATTACTAATGTTCGTCATGCCAATTTCAACTTCATGTTTCAAATATGTCATTTTATTTTCGTTTCTAGTAGCTGATATAATTGTTCAAATGTTTAATATTTAAATTGGTGCAAGGTTCATAATCTAAAGATGTAAAAACTAACAACAAACCATAATTAACTTTAAGAGATTAAGTCAAATTATAAAACCTAAATTAATATAAAAAATTAAAATTTCCATGCATAAACTAGTTAGAATATTACAATTCAAATATCAAATACCTACGGCAGGAAATTCCAATACATTCGTAAGCGACTGATGCTTTATTATTATTTTGACCAATTAAAAGTTATGCCATAGTTCGCGCCAATCTCTCCAATCTGAAATCTCTACATTGAACATATGCAAGTTCTAGTTTTTTTTCTTTTTCTATAGATTATTTATTTAAAAACTTAGAAGTAGAATTTAAAAAAAAGAGAGAAGAGATTGAGAAGAGATAAGTTGTTAAGTGATTATAAGTACACTTGTTTCAAGTAAATCTACAAAACACAACTAAGATGTCAAGAAAATGTAATATATTTTAGTATAATTAAATTAAGGATTCTTGTTTTCCTTTTTGAAATAATGTTCCTCAAATGAAATCTTTGGCTCCTTTACTACTTTGGCGCTTGTGTGCACAGTACACATTGATCACTAGGTCGGCGCGCTCCTGTTTAAGGTGTTACATACGTTCTCAACTTTCAAAAAATAGCTTTTTTTGACGGAAATTAAATACTTATAGTGTGTAGAAATGTGGGCAAAAAGATTTAAAGTGATATTTCAATTATTAAGAAAGATATGAGCAAAAATATGAGCACACGATCGATAAAACTGACCTCGCCGAAAAGATTCTACAAAAGACTCTACTCCCTTATTGAAGCTGCAGATGGCACAGGATGGTCTACAGTATGGCACAGGAATAGCAAATTAAGTGTAAGAAATAAAAAAATATCATCAGTATATTTTTTCTTCTAAACTTTTAAACGTGTTTTTCAGGAAACTACATTTTTCAACATGGATAGCATGATAACTTCAAGAATTTTTAACATTTTTGGATAAAATTTGAACTCATCTATGCATAATTAAATTGTCTAAGGACCATCGAGCCATTTTTTGAAAATTTTAATTTCTTATATTTTTTCAATAAGTTTAAAAGTCAAAATTTTACTTCTTATTTATTTAAAATTCAAAAATTTGAGTCGATGGACCTTAGAGAAAATCTTATTTTACAAGTAGAAACTGAGATTTTAATATATATTTTTTTTTCTAGAGGAAGTTAGGATGCTGCCTATCGAGCCCGCATATTTTGGAACAGGTCAACGCGACTGAAAATTTCCAACATAATATGTGAGCAAATTTAACAAAAAATTATATTAAAATACTTGAAGCAATAAAAAACAGCGTGGAATTATTAGTTTTTCAATTAATTTTACTCCCTTCCTAAAAAAAATCCAAAATATATCAATTTTTCGCCACCGAGAACGTACCTTTAAAGACGAAAAAGTTTCTTAGTCAAAATTCTCATTTTTGAAAATTGGAAATATAAATGATAAGGATAATCATAATTTTAATTATTCACGTTCATATTTATATCGTCTGTTATAAATTTTCAATTTATTTATAACTAGCTGGCCCGCCCGGCGTTGCCCGGGCCCGTGATAATAAATAAATTAAAAAAAATATGAAGTTTTTATTATTTTATATCTTTAACCTGATTTTGTATGAAATTATATTTTTAAATGAAAAATTTGCGAAAAAATATTGATGTTTAGTGATAAAAGCGCTCATTTTCTTTTCCTTTTTGTCCGAACACTTTGAAATCTTTATTGGTTAACGGTTTTAATAAACGGTTAATAAAACGGTTTTACAGCCCGTGTATAGATTTCGTGAAAAATTATTGTAATCTAGCTGTAAAAGAAATGTTTTCTCCTCGCCTTTTTTGTTTGTTTGTTTGTTTTCGCGTCGGCTCCTTTAACATAGCAATAAAAAAGTAGTTCTCATCTTCCGAAATCTTTAAAATTTTAATCGGTTATAAATATAACTGTATCCAAGCTCTCTTTAAAATTTTACGAAAAATATGCATATTTAGTAGTGTAAACATGTGTTCTTAAAAAAAAAAGCTTTCAACGCAATGGCCATATTACATCATCCGTTTTCAATTTCCCTAGGCTAAACTAACAGCTCTAGGCTAAACTGGTCAGGGCTAAACACGTTTCCCATTTCTGAGGGTAGAAGTAGAAGCCTTCAGAAAAACGTTGAAGCATGCGCAAAGAGACGATTTTCGTGTACCAAAGAGAGTGTGAATTTGACAGAATGCGCTTTTCGCTTTAAATATATAGATAGTTTTAAAATGTAATAATTGTCCGCAAAATATCACAATCCAATTTCTTTCCGAATTTTTTACAATCAAATAGAGCCAACTAGTTTAAGCACTCTTACTTTAATTCATATTTAAAAATAGAAGAAAAGAAGAACAATATTAATAAAAGAAATAATCAAAAGATTAATCATCCGCATATAATTAAACGCGAATGAAAAAAAGAAAGCACTTATCACCCATTTCACATGTTTCGTGAAAACACGGAATTTATCATATCCCAGTCAATTGCCAATATCTCCCATATAATACTAGGAATTGTACTCGTGTTTCTCCTCAATATCAAAAGAGAATGAAACGCAATATAACTTATTCACCTTTCTGACACATCTCCAGTTTTTTTTTGTAACAATCCGAAGTTTTAATTGCAGTCATAATTTCCTTCTAGCTGAATTACAAACACGTTCTACAACGAGACGAAATCAATAATGATTTTTCATTGTAGAAAAAAATTAAAAGCTTACCAGCAACAGGAGAAAATAACAATTATCTATTTTATGTGAGAAAAGAACAACTGTGTGTTCTTTCGTTCCATATAATAAGTTAGTTCCATATAATAACTGTTCACATTGATGGGACAAAATTGGATTGTAATGAAAAATGCAATGGAGAATTATGGGGGCTTTTTGTACATGCAGGGATATAACAATTGGACGCTGAATATGAATAATTAACCCTTTGTGACTCAACAACTCCGATTGAAAAAATATTTACTCAGATGTTAGAATACACCATTTTAAGCATGCAAAAAATAATTAGAAAAATTTAAACATAAAAATAAAAATTATTGACTAAAGGATACTTTTTTCACAGCTTGCAATAAACAGAAAATTGCATACTTCTCATAAATATTGTCAATTTTCTTATTAAAAATGGAAAGTATATGAAATTATCTTTGTGAAAAATCTATCTTTGGACGGCTCCAGTCTTTTTAATTTTACAAAAAATTACGAAGTTAATTTTAGCAATATCGATTCAAAACTGCTCAAATGATAAATTAAAATTTGACATGAAAAATGATCTCAGTATCGCCGTTTGTTGAGAATTCTATGAACAATTTATATTAGCTGATGTGTTGGGAGAGAGCCGCAATAATTAAAATCGTATTTTAATACCCGCTGTATAATTAACATTGATGTTTGAGTATGATGCAAATATGCAACGTTGTGATACAAAGTGTTAAAAAATGTCTGGCAGGTGTTACACAAAATCAAGGTATATTAAGTAAATGTAGATTAATAATTTTGATAAAAAGTAAGTATCTATGGAAAAATTGTTCGGATTTCTTGTCCTTTTTTTTTTCTTATTCACAGTAAATAAGTTTTAGTTACCAAAAATGAAAGATACGGGTATATTAGAAGTATATAGACTGCTTTCATTCAGCAATAAATGTAAAATTTGGCAGTATTTTAAGTATTATTATAACGCCATACAATAAATTATTAGAACGCCATACGAATATAAAAATATATAATAACTTCATAAAAATCTAGATAAGTTATTAATATTAGTTATTAACAAGAAATCCGGGTACATAAGAAGTATATAGACTGCATTCATTGAACAATAAATGTACAATGTGGCAGTATTTTAAGTATTATTATAATGCCATGCAATAAATTATTAGAACGTCATACGAATCTAAAAAAATATAATAACTTCATAAAAATCTAGATGTATAACATTTCATGCTATTTCGTATGAATTAGAGCGCTAGGGCGCACACAGCTAAACTTGCTGTCTATCCAGATTTTCACTGGATAGTGTGATAGTTTTCGACCGGACGTAAAATATTCGATTATTGTAAACATTATAAAATTCTTATCACATCTGAACACTTTTCTACGCACGCCTTGATAACACATATCTTTGAAACAATTTTTATTATGATTTGAATTTTCAGATTTTTACAGAACAATTTTAAGAAAGTAAATAATAACTTGAAGTGAAGTA
This sequence comes from Maratus michaelseni, assembly GCA_963931845.1. NCBI lineage: Eukaryota > Metazoa > Arthropoda > Arachnida > Araneae > Salticidae > Maratus > Maratus michaelseni. Next base: position 132,493,977 of record OZ007599.1, read on the forward strand.
AAAACAGATTTATAACATTTCGTTGGAAGAAGGCAAGTTATTTTTAACTTAGGTGGCCTTCTCTATTATATTTCAATTTCCATCAGGAGTACGGTTGCCAAACTTCTCATTAATAGGATTGTTAAACTACAGCAAAATATTTCTTTCATTTTTTACTTGTAGTTCTTTAAGAATTTTTGAATGCATTCATAATAGTGATATGAGAAATAAAAAGACTGACTATTAAATACACAACAATAACATGAATGTTTTAATTTTATTTTTAAAAATACCGTAATGAACTGTATTGTTCAATAGTAGGAACATGGGTAAAATAATAATTTGAATATTTAAAAAAATTAAAAAGTTGCAGATGTAATTACCATGGCACGTCCCTAACTTCAACTTTAATAGTTCAAAATTATATTTTGGAGTGTTGGAAAACCTTAGAGCAAAAACAAAACCAATATAATAATTTTTGATCACTCTGCTTATAATATAATTAGTATTTTAACTTCAATGCAAAAAATAATTTAATTATCTTTAATTAAACTTTGTCCCTGGAGTTATTGTTACCATGGTTCAAAATATGCTTTATGTTGCTACAATGTAGGGCAACACATGCCTTTACAAGCAATGAGGCCTTTGTTGAAATAGGTAGTACTGTTTAATTTTGATACTTTAACCCTTTAGCGGGCGGTGGTCACAAAAAAAGACACCTAATTTTAATTCCAAAACTGACAAACGGCACCAAGAATATTTAATTAAAATTTTCGTTTTATAAAATAAGGGACAATCAGCAAGTTATCCTTTTCTAAGGAAATCGTTTGTAAAATCTGGTGTCAGTCCATTATTTCATTATTTTTCAAACATATGTATTCCGTGCCGGAAAGGGTTAATTCAAACATTATGGGAACAATGTGTTTTTTATGTGTCATCACCATGTTTCATATTACTAAAATATTACAATAGATATTAATAATTTTTTAATTGAATTGTAAAGAGCTCTGGGAATATTTTCATAGTAAATATACTATAAATTTTCAATCGCTATAATTGAGAATAAAATGGAACTTAACATTAAAAATGTCATTACCATGGTAGTCATTACCATGTCTGTTTGAAAACATGATAATGCCAACATACCATAAGACTGACAAATTTGAAGATTTTCTTAATTTTCTAAGTTTCATTTAACTCATTTAAAGTCAAACCATAATAAGAAAAGTGTTAATAGAGTTTTCCCCTCTCTTGAGTTTATTAGCAATTTTAGGTGTTATTTGTTATATTCAAAATGAGCGAAATAAAAAACTTCTTCGAAAACGAAAATGGTAAAGAAAACGCCACGAAAAAAAAAAATTAAAAATGATCCAATTGCATAATCCCATAACATTACCACACCACACTAGAAATCAAATTAATTAATTAGCACTTAGAACAGCTATAAAAGGTCATTTTGATGCATATGAAATCAGTATATTTCGACTCGAACCAGAAATTTCTTTATAAAAAATGTTAAATACATACTACAGAGAAAACAAAAAATAATGATGAATAAGTTAAATAGTTTTTAAAAAAAGTTTCTGGTGTGAAAAATTTTTAAAAACCTAAATAAATTTTCACGCTGTTCTGGTATTAAAACCATAAATCAGGCAAAATATTTTGCTGATATTTTTCTCATAATGCCAGACATGCAAACATTTTATTAGCACAAAAAGGGATTAAAAACAAATATTTTTTTTTCTTTTTTTCGAAGTCAAAATTTTTCTTTATCTGAGAATGACCCATATCTGATATTGCTATATAAGATGAATTACATTAATGAGATATTTCCTTTGGATTTTTTTTTTTTTATTATTTTTTTTTTTTATTTCATGCACTCAAATTAACTTTGATCAGATTGAAATATTATTTCACTTTTTACACTTCGAGGTACATACACTCATTGGAATTTCTATGGAATTTCCCACCTCTATATTTAAGATTAGAAAAAATATTTAATATGCTAAAACTGCAGAATTTGTAATATTTTTTGCGGCTAAATAAGATGAAAAATTATATTAAAAAATTGTGGTAACTATGTATGCACCATGTGATAGTGTAAAGTCGAAGTTTTCTTTGAAAATAGTACACTAATTCTACCAGAGAAATTCATTCTGTGTTTTTAAGTATATGTTGCTGTATTTTTTTAAGACGTAATACAATTTGTCGGGAAAAGCCAATAATTTCCATTCATAATGAGGATTATGTATGTATTTTTTCTAAGAGTGGGCACACTATAAAATGAGAATAGGAACCTGCTTATTTTTTTCCAAGGTATGTTCTTTTTAATCGAAAACGAGTATTCGCTGTTCTGAGCTTTAAGTATTAAAACACAGTTAAAACTTCCATAGTTACAGAAATTTCGAATATTAAAAGAAATTTAACAAATAGTGTTGCTTATTTCAATAAAAATTACAAAGGTCAGCAAAATTTATGTTTGCGATTTTTTTTAAATTTTTTATCAATTCTAAATACGTTTTTGAGATGCTTATTCCAAAAATGACGTCAGTTTTTTCTATCGCGTACTGTTTTTCAGAAATCTGCGTGAACATAATGTTACAATGAGGTATACAGCCTGCTAAACCTAATAAAAAAGCAATAAATAAAATAAAACAATTTTATTTGAAATGTTATACATAGACATGCGTATACATACAGAATGCAATGAAATAAATATAAATTTATTTACTTGTTTGAGTCAAATGTTTTGTACAGCCTTTTTTTTTTGTTTGCTAGTAAAGCAGCATTTCTCGGTTTTCTTATTATGTAATGATTCTTCATTTTCACTATTAAATATCCAGCAAAAAGAAATTCTTCTAACTCTGGTAAAAGAAATACAAAGACATGTTTGTTACTATCATATAAAAGAACTGTTTTAAGACTTCTTTTAGTATTGTCAATAACAAGTTTCCATTACTGAATTTCATGTTGCAGATGAAACGTCAGATTTGATAAATAATAGTCAACTTTTGTTGATCAAAATAGGCATCTTTAGATGCAATACATTTTTCCCATCGAGATACCAGAGCATTTATGTCATTTACAGAGAATTCTTTCGTTCTGGACTGTAGAAACTCTTCAAAGATTTTGATGGCTGTTTCATTGCTGAACTTTTTCCCTATCAAAAAATTCTCCAAATGCTGAACAAAAATACTAGTCGGCTGGTTAAAATTTTAGGCAGTAAGGAGGGTGAGTCTCATAGTGCAAGTTATGTAATTTGTGGACAATTGTTCTAGAAACGTGTGGTCTCGCGTTGTCATGAAGTAGTAAAACTTCATTTCTGTTGAAAAATCTAGGCCACATAACTCATAATTTTTTATGCATTCTATCCAGCAGGGTTTACTGTTTCTCTGCATTAATAGTTTCACCACTTTCTAAAACAAAGTGGGGATACGCCGAAAAACAGTCCCCATTATCTTCTTCGGGTGAAGAATTGGTTTCGGCATATGTTTCAAGCCCTCATCGGCATCAAGCCATTGGGCAGATCGGCGACGATTATCGTACAAGAACCATTTATCATCGCATGTCACTACTTTCCTCACAAACGAAGCGTTTCTATTCCGGAAGATCAGAGAAGTGGAAACTTCCAGTCGACTTTTCAGGTTTTATTGGGTGATCTCACCATGAACCCACTTACTTTGCTTTTTGACTTCATCAAGTTCGGGAAATTGAAAAATAGTTTAAGCCTAATTGCTCTACCATTTTCGTTAAAGTTTTATGGGGATAAGACTCAACTAGTGGTCGAAGTTGGTTGTTTTTTAGATTTGTGCTGCGTACCCAAGTGGTTCATTTTCAAGATTCATATTGGCAGATCAAAAATTTTGGAACCATCGCTCTGCAATTCGTTCTTTCACTCTGTCATGTGTCATCTTTAAATGCTTTGTTGTTATTCTCAGCTGCCACTGCTGCGTTGTGGTTCAGTTTATACTAATAAAAGAAAAGTATCCGTATGTGCTTATTTATATATTGAGTCTGCATGTTAAAACTTTCAGCAAGCACTTTAATGATTCATTGCTCGCATGTAGGGCTATTTAAACTTTACGATCAACGCCACTTGCGCAACCTGGTGGTTTTTATAAATATGAAAATTACTTCATCCTGAAATTCGACATTTCATTTACAATCTACCCTATTAACATCCGTGCGCGTATCTATGTAAGTAACCTGAAAAACTCGGAAACCTAAGAGCGCAGGGCTAAAATTTTAACTGGCCCCTTAAACAAACCAAAATCTCTGATTAAATCAGAATATTCAAGTTGTCCGAATAGTTGATGGGCATCATTGTCTATATTACAATGGAACTCCTCATTAGCAGCATTATTTCAATCAGAATCAAATGACTCTTCAAATATGTCCTTGAAAATAACCAATTACATCCCAATTGTAAGAACCCAGTTTTACTAGTTCTTTATTACTGACTAAAAAAAGTTTTCATCTATTGAGAAAAATCTAAAACAAGAAAAAGTGATCAGGCGCGTTTGTGATATTTTATTGTATTTATCCATCTTATTTACTCGATTATTTTTTTTCCTTCATGTTCATTTCAGGCTTCTTGTTTAAGAAAGATATTTGAAAGGAAAAATATGTCGCAATGAAAAATACACAGAAGATTTCTTTTTTTTTGTATTGATATCGGTTTTTGTCTATTTCTTTTGGGACTTTGTGCGTAAGATTTATTAAAAAAGTTATTGGAATATGCTGTCAGTGTTCGAGTTACAGATAATCATTATTTATTTTTTACGAGTACATGAAATACAATGTAAATACATCGTATTCGAAGAGTGGATGTATCTTTTAGTTTTAATACAGAGACAAATAATTGAAAAAAAAAAAAACTTTAACATGCAAGATCATGCAATCATTTGAGATGGTTCACTATTTAAATTGATTCCTGTTTTTGATGCATCACTGCTAGCAAAGCAAGTGCAGTAGAGAATCTTTAATACGTGTCTTATTCATACGTCCTTATCGATTTACGTCGAATTTTATGAGTCGCATAGCGTTTCTATATACAATAATGCTAAATTTTTCGTTAATGGTTCAGAGTTTAAATTTTCTTTCTTTTATAATCATCTCGACATGTAAATGTCTGGTGTACCTAGAAAATTCATTCCTCGTTTCATTACGAAATACTGATAATCAAACTATCAACATACATCCATTCTACTTGGAAAGACAGCGTGAGGAGCAATTTCATTGAGAAAAACCAGTTAACTTTGGTTGTAATTGGTGAAACTTTGTACCGTCTGTACAAGCACGTAGATGATAACCTAGAGCCCTTTATATTTAGTACGGTATCAAGCCAACATGGAAATCTGTTTTATCAAGATAATGTTCTACTACACTGCTCGAATCTCTTATGTGCCGTTCATATCTTTCTCTGACCTGCTTAATTGCTCAGTTTGCTTCTCAGGGAATGGTAGCTTTAGCCGTCACAAAATGTGAACCAGTTACACACAAAGCCACCTAAAATTTGCTACATTTATTAGGTAGATTTATGAATCAATGCCATGCCGAGTAGGTGCTTGCATCACAGCCAAAGGGGCAACACAGCTTTCTGTAGCACAGTCTTTGTGTTTTCACCACTTCTGAAAAATGAAGCTTATTTTCATGATTTTTTTCTCATCTTTATACACCCCTTCTGTAACGGGAATTTCAAAGCAATCAAATAGTTTTCGGTTGCGTCATTTTTTTTAGTACACTGTACACTGTAAAAAAAAATTGTAAAAAAACAGGCCGATTTTCAATCACACATGTTTTTTAACAACTTTAACCTGTTAAAAAACATCATAGTACATTACGACAACATTATTCTGTTAGAAAACGTATTTTGAAAGAAGGTACTGTTTTTCCACAGTTTAACTGTATTTTAACACGAAAAAACTGTCTACGAGAATTTACCGTACTCGCAAATACATGTGCATACAGAGAATTTCTGTAGCGGGGACGAAATGAGTGAAGTGAAATGCGAGCGTCCGCCATGTTTGTTGTGTCTTGTGTGTTTACTAAATGATGATCTGTTTGCAGCTCCGAAAATGTATAGCAAGCCTTCGCTAAACTGAATAATTTCAACTACAACATTCAGATGGATTTTCGAATAATGTAAGTATACATTTTTGTTTAATAATATAATGTAGTTTTGTTTTAAATTATGTACACGTAACTAAAAGAAAAGCCAAAAGCGTCATCCCATGTGCGGATTTCATATCATTTAGTGTTTAGAGACAAGGCTTGATCCAAAGTTTCTTTGGGGGGCTGTTTTGTGAAAATATAATGATTTTTGTGAAAAATAATATTTTGTAACGTAATATTAAATCCAGCTACTGAAATTGAAACCATTTTATTAATAACAACTTGTTTGTCCTGATATTTTTTTTTCTTTCTTGTGAGATTGTTTTGTTTGAAAATATATACATTTTAAACCTAGCAAAATAAAATGAATGAAAAGTATGCTTTAATGGAATGGAATTTTGTGAAAGGATCTATTTGATTAAGGAATTTCGTGAACGAGCCTGCTTTATTAAAATTTTGTGAACCAACCTGTTTTATTGAATGGATTTTGGTGAAGGGATCTGTTTAATTGAATGTAATTACAGGGGTGATTGTGTTCAGGTTATATACCTGAATTCAGGTATTTTTTCATTATGTGAAGGGGCCGTAAATAGGCCCCAAATTTTTACCTGGGTCGACACCTCTTAGATAATAACTCAAATGAAATTAAGCAAACTTCGATGATTTAAAAAAAAAAAAAAATAATCAACTTAAAAAAAATATTTCAAATTTAGGTCAATATATTCTGTTATAAATATTGTGTTTTGCCAAAAATATGTAGTAAATTTAAGCAGTGGCAGAGACAGAACTCAAAATCCATATATTTTTTAATTTATTCAAATCAACATTTTAAAATAAAAGTTCCTAAATTGAAAATTGTGGATCTCAGCTGAAAAATATTAAAAGATTAATGCACACATTTATATCTGTGTGAATTTTTTAATACAAAAACATGGATACTTTATGGGAGGATATGAAAAATTTTGAATAAATATGCTTCCCTGTGCATATGTAAATAACAAACCATTCAATCAACATTCCAATATAGTTTATTTATGGAAAGGTTTGATATGATGAATAAAAAAATAATGATTTCATGGTTAGAAATTGTATGCTTTTAGACATATATTTTTAAATATAATTTCAATTTTAAGTACTTGTAATAAAGTAATTAACAACTAAAGTTTTTAAAGACTAAAAAAAACAGATTTAATGTTTTATAAATTAAATCAAATAAATCCAACTTTGATTAACTCCAAACTCTGTAATTCTTATACCCATCTTTATGTGTCTGTAATGCATTATCCAAATTCATTAAATGATTATTGTACATTACCCGGATTAAATATGTTTTAAAGAATACTGTATATAATCCAGTTTTAGAATAGAATGTTTAAAATTTCATTGATAATTGTTTTCTTTTTTCAGTATGAAATAATTCCATTATCTTTTATATTTTTAGTAAAGAAATTTGGTCAAAACAAAAAGATTTAGCTTTTAGTAAATGAAGGGTGCATATGATATTTTATATAGTATAGAATTTAATTTCAGTTACTGTCAATAAGTGCTCATAAAACACAAGATAATTTTATTTCTTTCATGTTTTCAAAAGTAAAATATAATTCACATTCCAAATAAAAAATGTTATGTTGCTCTATTTATTAACTATACATATTGAATTTTTTATATGATTAAAATATTTCAAATAAACCAAGTGAATGAGTTTGTTTTTCTTAATTTCAAATAAATTTAAATAAGCTTTTCGAATTATTAAGTTTAATGATTTAGTGAAGGTTGTATCACAAAAACAAAAATCAAGTGTGTTTATCCTTTTCAAAGTGAAGATGTAACAGAATTTTGCATTGTTTTAGTTTTTTAATATCAGTTTCAAAAAGGATATGAATAAGGAAAACAATGTTGAGACTATTTTCATTGACTGCAGAATATATATATTTCACTGGCACCCGGCTAACCAAAAAATACCAAAATCCCTGTTATAAGGGACATATGCCTGTATATAAAATAGTAAAACTTTATTATTTTTTTTTGGGGGGGGGGAGGGGAAAGCGATATGTTTGCAACAATAAGCAACCCCCCCCCCCCAAAAAAAAAAAAAAAAGATTCTTGAAAATGTCAGATTTATTATGATTATTTTTCTTCATTTTTTACTTACGATTTATACTTAAATACATTTTGAATTACTTTATTTTTCCCCTGTAGGTGATATTCCACTTCTTTTTGTATTTAGTAGAGAAAGTTTGGGAGTCCCTTCACAGAAAATTTGTCAGTGACCTTATGAATATAATTTATTTATGTTGCAAAATCTTTATTCACATACTTTAAAAAAATATTTTTATTATTTTGATATAATTTCAAATTAAGTATTTTATTTATTTTCTGTTAGCATGTAAAATACACTTTAGGATACCCTGGGTACAGTGCCAAGGGTAGACCCCCTCCCCCGTTCCATTCTCTTTTCCACCATCAAGCTACTGTGAGATAATATTGTTATATGTTTTGAGTCATGTGAATATTGGCACCCTTCATTGCTTGCAATGCACTCAGATGTGCCTTTGAATAATAAAAGGTGGATAGGCCTGCTACAAGCTTTTCTTGCAATTATTTTTCCTAATATTTTTTTGCTCTTATGCACACTAAAAATAGAGTTGTGAATAAAGTATGTTTATGTACTTTATTTTTGATGTAAACTTGTTATTCAGTTATCTGTTTTTACAAAAACGTTTGCTGTAAATGAACTCAATTTTTTTACGCTTTTATATATAGGAACCAAATCAACTGTAGTTTTCATAGAAAGGTGACTTCAGAAAATAAATATGAAAATCGAAATACATTTGAAGTATGATTTATCAGTTCCCAGTTTATCCAGAAGAGTGCAAGGCAAGTATGAAATTTAATCATAAATAAGAATTATTATTTGTTTTCTATATATTTGAACTATTATTTGTTTCTTGTCATATGCCTTGTGTGTTCATTCAAATTTTATATTTATTTAGTGTTTTTTTTTTCAATTTATAAAATTTTTATAAGTTTTAAATTAATTTATCAAGATGTATTATTACTATGCTTGTGATTATTTTTTTTTCAATCAGTTCATAAAAAACATTTGTGCTTTCTAAAAATTCATAATTAATTTTTAAATTAGGCGAGATGCAGAAAATGACCTTAGTAAGAAAAGAATTCTCGCTTTTTCAACACATTTTCTGGCTCAACAATTCACTGTTTCATATACACAAGCACTTTTTTCACTATTTATACAATTTAATATAAATAAACTATTTATCTATTTTTATATACAAGCAGAAGTAAATTGTGTATATGTTAGTGCATACTTTGATATATATATATATATATATATATATATATATATACAGAGTTTCACTCAGGTTTGAAAAAGGTCAGGGTGCTGCTGGTGAGAAAAGGGCACTTTTAAGATTCTTAAGGGGAATTTTTTTTTATTGTTAAACGTATTATTTTTGTTTTTAAAGCCACTTTTGATATTTAAAAGTTAAGGTACTATCTTCAAGACAACATTGAGTCAATTTTTACTATGAAATCCAGAACTCCAAAGCAGTTTCAGGAGATTGCTGCACTCTGCCTGCCCTTTGTTTTACAAAATAGCACCCTTGTCTCTTATAAAATAATTAGCACCCTTCTTCCCCCCCCCCCTCCAGTAAAATAATTAGCACCTTTCTTGCCCCTCAGTAAAAAACTGTCCTAAACTGAGGGGCAAGAAAGGTGCTAATTATTTTACTGGGGGGGGGGGGTCAAGAAGGGTGCTAATTATTTTTATGAGGGACAAATAAGGGTGCTATTTTGTAAAACAGAGCAGGGGCAGGCAGAGTGCAGCACCCTTCTAAAACTGTCTTGGGAAACTCTGATATATAAATCTCTATATAAACGAGCAAAAGAGTTCATTAGGTTTTCGTCAGTAGTTGCGTCATTTTTTACATGCATTTACATTTACTTGGAAACTCGCATTCTAATACATAAAATGGGCCAAGCTTAGTCTCCCATAGTGGAAAAGTACCTAATTGCTTGCATACTATAGCTAAGAATATTAATTTAATTTATGAGTTGTTCATTAATTTATAAAATTAATATTTATTAATTAATTATCTGAATATTAATTTGTATTTCATTGATATTAATTATAATTATTTTAATTTATAACATATAAGTACAAATAAAGACATCTACTTTGTAAATAAATTTCCAAGTTTGGTGGAGATAAAACTGTTTTTTCTTTCCAATTTTAATATATAAATGTAATCTTGAATAGTAATAGTTATATAAATATTAATAGCCTTTGAATCCACAATTTATATATTCAAGAAACTTGTAAATATTAAAGACAACATTACTATATTAAAAACTGCCTTGCACCAGGGTTTGTTGATTTAAATCAACTTAAAAAAAATATTTCAAATTTTGGTCAAGCTATTTTGTAATAAATATTAGTTTTGACAAAAATACATTGTAAATTTAAGGAGTGGTAGAAACTGAGAACTCAAAATCGATACTTTTTTGATTCTTTTAAAATCACATATCACATTTTAAAATAATAAACATAATTTTAAAATAGAGAATCTCAGCTGAAAAATGTTAAAATGATAATACATGCCATGCATGTATTTGAAGGTATGAAAAATGCATATAACCTATTAAAATTAGTTTTACATCTTTTGTAAATTTTTTAATACATGGAGACTTTCTGCAAAGATATAGAAAACATTAGAATAAATAAATATATGTCATTCTAAAGTATTTTTATTGATATTTATGCAGAGATCTCATTACTTCCTGTGCACTTTAAATTAACCAATATACAGTTTATTTTTGGAAAATAAAAATAATGATTTCATGGTTAAACATTATCTAAAATGCTTTTATATATAATTTCAATTTTAACTACTTATAAATGTAAGCTAATTAACAACTAAAGTTTTTAGTCTTAAAAAAAACTGATTTAATGTCTTTTTAAATTTAAATCAAATAAATCCAACTTTGATTCACTATTCACTCTAAACTCGATAATCGCTTAGTAATTCACAAAGCTGGTATAGCTTGGTGTTTTTTTTTAAACATTTTAATAACAAAATATATATATTTTTTGGATCCATTGAAATTTATAACATATAATTGTGATCATATTTATGTACGTATAATACCTGCTCCAAATTCATTAATTGAATATTTTATGTATTTCAGAATATTGTATGTAATCCAGAATAGTATGTTTAAAATTTAATTGATAATTGTTTTCTTTTTTTTCTCAATAAAATGTTTATTATCTTTTGCATTTTAAGAAAGAAATAAAATTCCAATAAAGAAATGTGGTTGAAACAAAAAGTTTCAGCATTTAATAATGAAGGGTGCAAATGATTTTTATTTTTTTAATGGCTAATTTAAGGTGGTATATATATTTTTTATATGTAGAATAGGATATTTGTTAAATTGCAGTTAGTGTACGTAACTGCTCATATAACACAAGACAATTTGTTTTATTTATCGTATGCTTTCAAAAGTAAAAGAGAATTCACATTTTCAAATTAAATCTGTGTTCCATTGCTCCATTTTTTAAATGTATATATTTAATTGTTTATATGATTAAAATATTTCAAATGATATTAACCAGTCAATCAGGGTTTTTTTTTTTTTTTTAAATAAATTTAAATGAGCTTTTATAATTGTTAATGATATAGTAGTGGTTATTTTACTTTAAAAAGTGTAATTTAAAAACTCTTTGAATTAAAAAAATAATAATAAATAAATAAATCAGATTTTTATTTTTATTAAAAAAAAAAATAATACTCGTAAACCTTGCTTGTAACATATATAATACATATATCTGATTTGTAACGACCAAAATCTGTCTACATGTTTTCTTTATCTGAACCCCTGTATCTTTTACAATTAATATTTATAGAAATTCCTACAAAAATATTATTTTTTAAATTTTAAAAACATAGACCGGATAAAACAATTAATGAGAGGAGAGGGATTATGATTCTATACGAATTATACTTTGTAACTTCAATCTACTATTGTTCTGCTAGCACAGCAAATCAGTTAATATTTCTTAGACTTTGTTCATTAAAATTAGCTGCTTAATAATTTTGACTGTTTAAACCAAAACCAGGGATTTATTTTATCATTATTTACTCTCTCATTTCATTAACATAAAATATTTTATGAAGAAACAAGCAAATATGATAGATTAACTGTTTGAATATTTAGAGTTAGAAAATTCAAAGTTACATATTGTTGAAGTTAAATTTAGTAAAATTGAACTTATATTCCCGTAAATAAAATATCTGTATCTATTTTACCACTTTGGCAAAAAATATTGCTAGGACTGTTTTTACTGTTATTTTTCAAACTTTGGCAAAAACTTGCCAACCCTATGATACAAATTTTTGTAGTATTTCTATAACATTGAATAATATTTCCATTTGGTAAAGTCTCGTGTTTTAAGTCTTAGTAGTAGTATTGAAATTAGCATTTATAAATATTTAAACTGTTATGAAATAGATAAAATAATTATAAGAAGTGGATAATAATTCTATGAAAATTTACCCAAACTAACAAATTACTTTTACAAATCCCTCCTACAAAACATTGAAATTGTATTCCAAAAAATAGAATGGGTGAAGCTCAATTTAAATGTTATGTATTTTTTTTTCTTTCACTTACAGGGGCTTGATGGGCATTCCTCCAGACTCATCAAGTATCAAACATGTGATTAACAAGAGTTTAAAGTCTGCAAAAAATCTTTGTAAGATTAAAAACATATGGAGAATCTTAGGAAGATAATTGTATCCATTATTAAATTGTATCTATTTTTGAATAAATCTATTTAAATTTCCACATATCTAGTAAGTAATTAACAAATTTCTCTTCGGTATTTCAATAATTTAAAAATTGTGTTATATTATATCTTTTGAGTTAATATTTCCCAATTCTTTATTTAAAAAAAAAAAAAAAAAAAAACAGTTTCAGAAAAGGATTCATTGAATTCTGTTGTGTTTGAGAAGAATAAAATTGTTTTCTGTAAATTACTGTGTTTATTATTATTATTATTGTGTGTGTGTGTGTTTTATTGAAATTCGTGCACTCTGTGTCAACGCATTAGCAATTTTTTTTTTATAGTTAGTGCTTGTTATTTTGTTATTTAGCAGGATGTGGTTGCATTTTGTGGAAGGGGGGGGGGATAAAAGTAATCAAATGTATGTTGAAAATAAATTTACAATATTTCAAATAGTATGAATCTTTTTTTTTCTTAAATAGAATTTTTTATTTAATTTTATCATATTAAAGTTTAAGAAAATAGAAATGCATTGTTGATGTATATTTTTTACTTTTATATATTGCATTAAATAACTATGTTTAATCAGAACAATTTTTTTTTAAACTATAAAATGGACTTTGTGTGTTTGCATTTTGATTCTTTTAACAGCAAGTGTACTTTGGTTCAACAGAGTATTTTCTGGCAACTATATTTGTTTTCACATTCCAGTCATCCCTTCACAAAACTCATCTTAATAAAACAGGACCTTTTCGGATAATTCGATCCATAATAAAGTGCACTCTTTATTTAGTTTTATATTTATATTATTTTTGTTACTATTACATTTGAAATGTAAAATTTGCAAACAAAATAAGCTCACCGTTTGAGAAAGCAGTTTGGATTTGAGCAACTAGGTTTGGTTTTTTGTTATAAAATTTTATTCATTACAACTTTATTTTATTGTTACAATTTTTTTTTAGTTTTTCTTCTCTTCCCTGCAACAGGCTTCTGCATTCAGTTTATTGAATAAATGAAAGATTCAATTTAATGAAATTAAACTACATTATTTCCAGCATCACTGATGTTTAATATGTAATAGACAATCATATATCCAAAAACAGCTTTAAAAAAAAAAAAACTATATACATGAAAGCTGTTTTTAAAATGTTAACTATGTCATTCTCAACAAAGAGTATAACATAAATATGGCACCTTTAATAATTCAATTCTTTTATTGGATGAAATGTTACAAGTTTTAAACCAGTTTTACAGTTTAAAAATAAAGTAATATTTAAATAAGGGCTAACTAATATTTTCACGAAATTAAAAAAAGTTTGCAGAATTCATTAAATATGTGGAATTTGGCAAGTTTCTGGTATGATAACAAAGAAACTTACTGTTTGAAAAGAATATTCTTTTCAACAATATCTTTTTTTTTATCACTAACGGTATCTTACTCTAATGATATACTATCAAAGTGTATATGTACATATTTAATGTGTTGGAAATTATTTTACTTGTAAAATGATATGTGGAGCAGTAATATTTTTAAAAAATCTATGGTATAAGTAAAATAAATTTGTTACGAGTTATATATTCCATGTCATATTCATTACCAACCTCCCTTAAAAAAAAAAAAAAAAAAAAAAAAAAAAAAAAAAAAAAAAAAATGAACAAAAGTTTTGTTTAATGAATGAAATCAAATAGATTTCAAATGACTATCACATAGAAGCAAACACATTTTATTAATTAAATTTTCAAAGTATATTTTTATTTAAAAGAAGCATAGGTTGGAAGTATAGGGATACAGTAATTAATAAAAAAAATTCTGTATGGTACAGATTTTTCTTTAGCTACTACAGAAAAAATAATACAGTGCTTGCTCACAGACATTTTTTGTACATACAGAAAAATTCTGGCAGCAAAAGTTGCCAGAAAATTTCTGTATGTACCAGAAATATCTGTACATACAGTAAAAGTTCGTAGACGCCAATCCTTTTCCGTACATACAGAAATTTCTCGTACATACAGAAATTTCTCATACATACAGAAAATTTCTGTATGTACGGAAAAGGATTGAAGTATACGAACTTTTTCTGTATGTACATATATTTCTTGTACATACAGAAATTTTCTGGCAACTTTTGCTGCCAGAAATTTTCTGTTATTTTACAGGATTATTTTTTACAGTGTATATGTTTTCTTTCTTTCTTTCTTTTTTTTTTACAATGAACGGAGGTAGTAGAAAAGTTTCATATAGTACAGTAAAAAAAAAAATATATATATATATATATATATATATATATATATATATATATATATATATATATATATATATATATATATATATATATATATATTCATATAGTAGTTCATATAGTAGTAAAAACAGAAGTTTATTTAATTTGTCAAAATATTTTCTTAAAGACATATTTGCTGTTTTGAATCAGATATGTAGGGAAAGTAGGGTAGAACCGGGTACCTAACAGCTTTCCTTTGTTGACAAAAGTCTAGAATCGGAACACCCCACGAAAGTGTTTGGGGACGTCTACGCTATCGAAAAATCACACCTGTTGCCACAAGAAACATTTTTCTGAACTGAAAAGGCGTTTTCTAGGATCATCTGAAACAGCACCAAATTTTGTTGGTAGGGGAAAACCGGGTACTAATCAGAATTTAAGTTTTCACACTTCCAGCAACAAAAAGCTTTATTGTAATAAATTTTGAATCAAACTTTAAAACATATATACATTTTTTAAGGTCAATAACCTTTTTTCAGGTTTTCAAGCCATTTTTAGTGTTGTCATGTAATGGCTTTCTCAGCTCTTACTTATCGTATCCGCTGCACTCTTCATGTGCGCTTTGCAGACTGAAAATTGTATCCATCTTTCACCACCTGTTGAGTGAAGAAACAATTCAATACAAAATCGTGGTTTACTTACCTAAATCAATTCGTGAGGCTGGATTTATTTTGAGGTTTTAGCCAAAAATTTGGTGAAGATTAATATGAGACATTCGCACCAGTTGTGCAGCACCCCACCATCCAGGTGCATTTCTATCTGCAGCCACTTTAAAATAAGTCGTAATTATATAAATACATAGCACCTATAGTGCATCCTAATGTGAAAATTAAATTTGTAATTTTTTAAAAAGAATCCAGTCCTTAAGTATTTCTATTGTTTTGTATTTGTTACAAGTAACTTACTATGAAATTCAAGAGAATGTAATTGCTTAATTTTTGTATCCTATCACAAGTATACTATAACCATTTGCTTTTTAACACTTTTCAACATAGTTGAAAAGTGTTTATGAATTCGGTTTGTCTGACTGTCTGTCTGTCCGTGCTCTTTAAATCACGTAAATACAGTCGGATTGCAATGTAATTCAGATTTACCATGGTTTATTCGCTATTGAACATAAAGTACACTGTAAAAAATGACAAATGTTTCTTAATCTACGAAAATATAATATAATCACGAATAAATTAATAATATAAACTCATCCTTGTTAACCATGATTGTGAAAAGTGTTTCTTTATCTTTAGAATCCTCAGACATCAATGGCATTTCGAGATTTAAATAATCATTTATAAAAACAAAATTTATTTTGCTGCCCGAAATTTTCCGAAACGTTTACGAGTAGCTTTTAAAGTGTATTAATCAGTTTTCTAAGCCCGGCATATAGTTTTTTCTGATGCTATCAATTCTCAAGTAAAAATTTTCATGTTCAACAAATATGTTTAACAGACAAACATGCAAAATGAACAGCGTTAACATTAACATTAAAATTAAGGTTATTTCTTTATTCTTTCATGTATATATTAACTTATGCAGCTGAAAATGTTTACTTGAGCATTGGCGGCATTCGAAAAACAGGTATTCCAGGCTGAGGAAACTGATTAATACACTATAAAAACTATTCGGAAACGTTTCTGAAAAATACGGGCAGCGAAAAGTACTTTACTTTTATAAATAATTCTTTAAGTTTTGGAAATATATTGGTTTCTGGGGATTCAAAAGACAATGGAACACGTTTTTCGGAGTTTTGGATAACTCAGAAGATTATATTATATTTTCGTTCGTGGTTATAGTATATTTTCATAAAATAAGAAACATTGGTTAATTTTTACGGTGTATGTAGCATTTACAGTTCGTTTACAGGGCACTCACATTAATTCCATTACATCATTGGAAAAAATTGTTTGCAGTGTATTTTAATAATGTTACACTATTTTAAACATATTAAAACTTATATACGTAACTGAGGTGCACTATCAGATGCTTACTATAGAATATGGTGTGCATAGCATTTACCGTATATTTACAGGGACACACAGAATAATTCGGTTACAGTACTCTCTATGAGCAAAAATTCTTGGAAATGCGTTTTCAATGGAGTACGCGTTTTTGAATTTAGATATTTTTTGAATATTACTTGGTGTGTATAAATTCTGTAGATCATATACAGGATAGCACGAAATAATTCGAGTACATTTTCGCTCATTGAGGGAAATTGCTAAAAGGGGAATTTTGAACTGTGTTATAGGTTTCCTAACTGAAAATATTTTCGGCATAGTATGGAATGTAGTATATATACAAATCTATAGATAATATACAGGGCGGCGCAAAAGAATTCGGGTACTTTTTTAACTACAGATGCGGGATTTGAAATGTCTTATGCTTTACTTATATATCATCTTTCACCTCATTAAACGGTGACGTTTTTTACAGTATTCTGATTGTATTGGAAAGTGTTTCATAATCTATTTTTGGAGCCTGGTTTTTCTTTCTTGTTCATATTGAGTTAGTTAAACGAGTTTTTAAAATCCTTCTTTTCAAAAGATCTGAAAATCAAAATTTTCGAAATCTGCGCTTCCGATTTCACAACGTTACGGTCTATGAATTTTATTTAAAGGAATAAAAATAAATTTTTCGCAGCTTTTATTGAAAAACTAAGGTAAAAAAATGCAATAACTGCTTTTGAACGCCAACGTAAAGTAAAAGTATTTTTAAAATACAATTCAAAATTTCTTTTCAGACCGTTAGTACCAGAAGAATATTTTCAGATATGGTGTAGTAGTTCTGTTACTGTAAAAGCAAAGGGAAGCAAAGTCGAACTAACGTTATTTCATTTTGAATGGTTGAATGTTCCACAGTTCAATAAATATAATAGGTAAAGTATTGGAAGTAGTAGTTTCCTGTGAATTTTGTAGGTATTCTTAGAACGTTAAAAATGTTCTTAAATATATGATTTGAATTACCCAAAAAGCTTCAAAAGTTTAATATGCTACTCTGTTAATCTTAAACTAGCTTAAAATGAAAATGCTTAACAAGTGAATATTGAAATAGAAATCAATGCTTAGACAAAAACCTATTTTCTTGTTCAAAATTAAGGTAACATCATTAAAGTTTAGAAATCTATACTTATGCATCTATACTATATACATCTATACTATAACATTCTCTTTCTCACATTTTCTTTCCATAATTAAACTTCCACATCAAACATAAATTATTATGATGAAAAAGCGTATAAAAGCAATACACTTCTGTTTCATGTGTAAATTATCACCAAGAGAATGCTTCAGCACAGCCAAAATTAATAGAAACAATTTATTTATTCTTTATTTGGTTTATTTTTCTTTCTCTTTTTTTTTTTTTTGTAATACATATAAATTGATAATTGAGGGAAAACCGTATATATATGTTTGAAGGCCGGTGGTATATTATATATAGGCATGGTCGTATTTTGAACAAATGCAGCATGTTCAAACTACCACCAGTAAAATAGAAAAATAATTTTAGCCTTGTTTATGAGCGATTAAGTAAGTCGGAAATTACTATTCTTTTTACTGGTGGAAGTTTGTACATGTCACACATGTTCAGAATATATATGCCGCTGTTTATGCAGCTTAATTATATATACCACTAAATGCCACATTTGCACTAGAATGTTTGAATAAAATCATATTTCCTAAATGCTGATTCTGAAATTTATAATTTCGATGAAGTCGTGAAAGAAAGTAATTTGAAATCTAGATGCACTTCAAAACAACTGCAGCAATTAGAAAATTTGTTGGATCGATTTAGAGATGTTTTTTCAAACGGTACGATCGTACAGATTTGGTCGAAATCGATATCGAATTGTCAGAGCAGTAACCTATAACATCGAGACCATATAGAACTTCACCCAGACAGACGGAAAGAGATAAAAAGAATGTTAGATCTAATTCTCATAGTAGAAGGGGAATTCGAATTTAGCTCCCCGATAATTTTAGATGAGACCCCGGGAAAAGACCCACGACGCTGTAAACACTATAATGAGTTAAATGCAATCACGAGAGTAGAGTTTTGTCTATTACCGAATATCGAAGAAAGGGTGGAAAAGGTACCCAGTGCAAAATACATTACTGTTTTGGATTTAATGAAGGACTATTGGAAAATTCCGATGACCCCCAGGGCTCAGAAATTGGCCGCATTCGTTACAAGCTTCGGTTTCTTTTTACCACATGTTATGCCTTTCGGATTGTTTAACGCTTCCTATACGTTCTCTAAATTTATGGATAAAGCATTGTGAGAGCTTGAAGAGTTTTGTTTGTTTTATTTAGATGATATGGCCATCTTTTCAGACAATTGGGAAGACCATACGTCACATCTAAAAATCGTTCTTAAAAGAGTTAATGAAGCAAAATTAAAAATTAAACTGGCAAAGTGTAAGTTCGCCCAAAAAACAGTAAAATATCTTGAACATGTAGTAGGAGAGCGACGGCGCAGACTGACGGAGGCAAAAATTCAAGCGATTAAGGAATTACCGTCCCGGAAAATAAGACAGAAATTCGCAGATGCTTAGGCATGACTGGGTATTATTCTCGCTACATAAAAGATTATGCTATCATTGTAGAACTGATGGCACGGGCACTGAAGGAAAAAAAATAAAGAATAGCGAATTGTATGGAGTAAAAATGAGTAAAGCATTTGAAATTTAAAAAATAAAGCTTAAGGAAAACCAATATTATATGCTCCGAATTATCAAAAAATATATATATTGTACAGACAGATAAATCCGACAAAGGGATAGGTATAGTATTAGCGCAAAGAGAAGGGAAGAATTATTTTCTTAAGGGTGTATTCAAATCCAAACTGCTTATTTTGAGACACATTCGTAAATTCATTTTTGCTCTAAAATGCATCCAATTGGCAGGTTCTCTTATTCAGAAACTTTATAATGTCCCCACTGTCTCGATTTCTTGATAAAGGCAGAATATATTTCAAAAAATGCTGTCAAAGTGGACATTTTGAACCGAATTTCGAGAAGCGATAGCGCTGGAAACAAAAAAAAATGACCGTACTGTGAAAATAATTGTCTGTAAATCAATTTCTAATTAATTGAACGAAAAATAAAAACATGGGGCCCTTATA
Source organism: Maratus michaelseni (assembly GCA_963931845.1). Lineage (NCBI taxonomy): Eukaryota > Metazoa > Arthropoda > Arachnida > Araneae > Salticidae > Maratus > Maratus michaelseni. Next base: position 132,514,275 of record OZ007599.1, read on the forward strand.
AATGTCTTTATAAATCACGCCACCAAGTTTCCTGTTGTTACTTTTAAAAATGAGTCTGGGAATGTGTCTCAAAATTTTGAGTTGTTGAGCGTGGAAAAATATTTTTTTTAATACCGCCTTAAGCACTAAATTTTTCGAAATCGAAAAAAGTTTTAGCGCCATTGAAAAAGAGTGTGTCGGAATTATTTTCGCGATAAAAAAATTAAGGCACTATACTTATGGGGAAAACTTTTTGGCGGTAATAGAATGCTCGCCAAGATGCCTGGCGATTTGTTTTTTTTTTCAAAATCGTATCGACCAATCAAATGTTTTTTGTCCGTATTTCGCTATTATCTTACAGAGACACCCTATTAATCTTGCGCGCTTTCTATTATCACCAAACTAATGTTTGTTGATGTATTGTTAAGTTCTGGAATGTGGGTTGTCATAGTTAGGACAAAAACTGTACATACGCATTGTGCGTCTTTCGATATTGTTATGTATAAAGGCATTCTACGTATTCGACAACTTTCCAGAAACAGCGCCATCTATGATAAAAGTTTTAAACTATTTTTTTCATTTGCTTAAACAAAATTTCAGATCATAAGAAGCATTTTCGCCCAAATCGTACTCTTGTAAGCGATTTGCTTGATCTTTTATTGAATTTTAAAATGTGTCATGGAATTTTTGGACACCCTGTATAATTCAGAAGTTTAAATTGAATAATCCTCATTTGAAAATATCCTTGGAATAACCTTTTGCCGGAAATCCTTTTTATACAATAGCATTTATTACATTAATATTTGGGACGATACTCAAAATACACTTAGAATTGACATATTTTATCAAATCTTTTATAAAGGATCGCATTCTAATTAAATTAATACATGCAAACCATTAAAAATGGATAGGGTAATAGGAATGTAGTTTTATAAATGAAATAAAAACCATTGCAGTTAATGTAGTTGTTATTTTATTTGTGAATTCTCACGTAGCTACTTTTATATTCATGATATTGAAACATTTAAAAAATAAAAAATATCGATAGATTGAAACAAATGTAGCTATTCATTACTTAGTGCAAGAGCTCTATTTATTTCGTAAAACCTGTTTGGAAATTTTTTCTAGAGAAAATTCTTTTTTATATCAAGAGCATTTATTACATTAAAATTTGTGACGAAAGTTAAAATAGATCTGGAGTAAATATATTTATCTCATTTAGAATAAACTACATGCTAATCAAGTTAAAACATGCGAACCATTAAAAAGGAGATCGAAAGTACTTAGATGTCACTTATTTTTGAAAAGTTAGAAGAAAATAGATTAGCTAATTAACCCAAATTATGGAAACGAAACTGCTTATAAAACGTCAAGCTAAAGCGCGAAGATAAAGTAATTGCATTTCATTAGTGATACACATTAAACGCGTAATTAGAAATTTTAAATTTTGTGGTAATGTTTGATAAGAGTGAAAAAAGGGGAGTGTCATTCAACAAAATTTCACTCATATAAATTTCCGATAAAACGAAATTTAATTTAAAATAAACTATTTTATGAGTGAGAAGCAATCTAATTGGATGAATATGATTTCAAGCAGACAAATTTAATTATATGATATTATATTATTATATTATTTCACGGAATGGTATTGTAGTCCAAGAAAATATCATGTTTAAAACTATGAATTGAACATTATAATTTTTAATGACGTCGAATTAATTTCCCGTTCTCTTTGGTCAGATAAGCTAAATCTAATTTCTATTGACAATATATTTGAAATTTCGATAACAACATCAAATAAGGCTTCAAGAACCTAATATTTTATAAGAAAAAAAAATAAAACCGACTAAAAGGGATAGTTTCCTACTTTATTGCACCGATATTACTTTATTTATTACACGTATTTATTTATTATACGTTGGTGTATTTTAGTGAATGTTTCGGCAGAACAATGTTAGTGACAACCCTGTATTTTTATCCCCATTCAAATTAAACCTCATTGCTGTCAATACTTCTCATTTCGTCCACATGTAAAACAAAAAATATTCGAAATACAAACGATCACATAATGTCTCTACAAGTTTTGATTGATTTCGGGTAGATAATCCCCGAGCTTTTTCATTATATTATATTGTACATAATCCAAAGAAAGTTATGCTATGCATGCTAAATTTAGTTTCCTAATATCTGGCCCTTCCATGTTTCGAGACACCTCTTAGCAGCTTAATGTTCTGTACTTCTTCTTATTACAAGAACTTACAAAAGGGTTTCTACAGTAGCACTCTAAATATTGACAGGCATTATACCACAAGATTTACAAATAGACCAAAATGCAGAATACTCACTTGTAAGAAGCAGGGCCTGTTTACCGAATAGGTCCCTGAAGCCCGAGCTTACCCACTGAAATACAAAGGGGCCCCCAAATTTACTTTTCAAAACTAATTTTTAGGGGGGGGGATTTAGTCAGGGTGAAAAATGTATTTTATTTTCTTAATTATAGCTACTAGATTTTTCCTCAGACTATTACTGACACATTTATGTTCATTTTTTTCTGTTGATATAATAAATGGTATAAAAACATTGATTAATTGCAACTTATTTTCTTTTTTCTTACGCTTTACATTTTAATTTCAAACGTGCTAAAAATAACAGAAAATTTAATCTGTATAATTATATTTTGTTTCTATTCATAAAGAGGGGAGAAATGCGATAAAATATGGACAATATGTTTTATAAATAAAGGGGAAAGTAATTAGCATTCAGTGATACCAAATTTCTGTTTATAAAATAGAAGCAAAATTGTGTTGCAGCCAAGCATAAATGTACGTCAAATATTTGTTGTCCCTGCATTGTTCTTAGCACTGGCAAATTCTGCAATTTGTAAAGCATAAAATTATTTTGAAGTTCAAGTATTCGCACCTGTTTCATATTTGGAAATTCATTTACAAAATTAATTTGTTATGTATAATTATGTATATAATGAAATATTTTTTATATGTATATAGGTAGTTAGTTTTAGTTTAATATTAAAAGTGTTGTTTACTCGAAATTTTGATAGTAAAATTTCAAAGTCTTGAAGCATAATTGGCAGAGTAAAGGGGGGGGGGGGGGCATGTGTGAAGTCGGGCTTCCCCTACTTCTAAGTCTTAAGCAGGCTCTGGTAAGAAGTAACGAAATTGAGTACCTCAACATCAAATCATTTCGCCCCACTAAGCCTGCCTAAGAGTTAAGAATTTTTTGGATCCTTCTTGAAAAAGAATTCTTCAACATATATTCAAGAATTTCATTGAGATACCCTTATTTACACGGATGGTTCTACAAGCAACACAGGCCTCTTTCAGGTTTCAGCCTTCTGGGTATATGAAAACAGCATATATTTACTCCTGGAACAATAGACTGGAACATCAAAACTCGGTTTTTCAGGCAGAACTTTTTGCCATTATGGTAGCAGTTTTATGAGCAATTTTATCGACTGGAAAAATATTTTTTTATATTATCCGACAGCCAATCTAGTTTTTTTGCATTGTCCAATGTGGATTTCTGGGATCATATGATCTTGATCCCCTATTATCCAACACCAACAAGTTAATTTATTTCAATTGGATCAGAGGCTATACAGGAGAGGCTGAAAGTGAATTGGATCAGAGGCTATACAGGAGAGGCTGAAAATGAATTAGCAGATATACTAGACAAAGAAGCCTCTCAAAATGAAGACTTCCCATCATCTTTCATTCCTTTCCCAACAAGGTATTAAAAAAACAGCTAAAAGGAAATCCAATTTCAAAATGGCAACTACAATTGCATATAGTAGGTGTTATATATATTTTTCAAATATTTTCAATAAATTTCCTCAACAACAATAGATTTGCAATTTTATTCCTTACAAATTATAACCCATTTCAGTCATACTTGTACAAAATTGGGAAAATAATTTCACCATTGTGTGTCTGCGGCCTTCTCTTCACGTCACTAAATGATGCGTTCCAAGGCACATTGACCTCTGCTTACATTGTTAAAAATCATGGCCAGAGGTCTCTCCACGATTGGTTGATTTATATCTTAGATCGTCCAAACATATTCAACCGTGTTGCTCAATGTAGGCGTCTAATTGAAAAGAATGAATTTGTTTTCCGGAATCATATTCAGCATTTCCATGATCCAGCGTAGATTTTGTCTCCGACGCAGATTATATATATATATATATATATATATATATATATCGTTCTCAACTCTTTATTTTTGGCTTTATTATTTTTATTTTGTTTTTATTTTTTCACTCCAACATTATGTAACTATAATTGTTCATTATGTAACTACCTTTTTATTTCTTAAAAAATGGGAGGTTCCTGTCTGTAGATTTTCTCTTTGCCTTCCTCGTTTTTGGGGATTTGCAGTGGAAGTATCGCTCATCTAAGATTCCCCCCCCCCATAAAGTTTAAAATTGTACATGGGGATATTTGTTTGGTACGTTCATATCCCTATCCCTGTCTCTATTGTCAATATCGCTCATCTTGACTCATAGTAGACGATCCTATAATGACATTTTTGACGTGCCTCTGTAAGAAAACTATACAATACACAATGTGACTACTCTTTTAAAAACATAAAATAGTACTGTGTATTTGAAGAGCTTTATTTCTGACAATTTTTACGAATGGTATAACCATTTAATTGAAAAGAAGATAAGAAAACAGGCAGAAAGACAATCATGCCATTTTTAAGTCCTAAAAATGTTTATACAGGCGTCCACCAGAACGATCTCCCCGCAAAAAAAAAAAAAAAAAAAAAAGATTTGTGAAAATCGGACAAGATCCATACACTATTTTAATTTTCTTTTAATTCATTTTTCCATTTATTTTTCCACATGTGATTTAATTTTAATTACACACACACACACACACACACACACACACACACACACACACATATATATATATATATATATATATATATATATATATATATATATATATTATAGAGGATATTATTTAATCATACAGAAATAGGAAAGAAATTGAAAGACGAAACTCTTACCTGTTGTGATAAATTATCAGAAAATGAAAATATTGAAAAAATTGTGAAATCTGTAGTAGAATTTTCAAACCCAAATTACTAGACTCTACATAATATGCACAATTTCATCCTTTCAGGAACTACAATAAGCTAAAAATGTGTAAGATCTGGGCATATGGATAAAGCGTAGAAAAAAGTAGCTGAAAAAGCACCTCAATTATGGATAAACTTTGTCATATTGATTTTTGTGTTGTAGTTTAGGATTATGGGAGTTTCGAAATTTAACAGGCATATATTCCAATGAGGAGCAAAAATTAATTACCCTGCAGAGATTTTTAAAATTATATATTTAAATAATTTAAAACTATAAGGAATTATATAAGTGTCAGAGAAAGATAACTAATAATAACTGGATTTTTAATTGGCTTTTCTCTTGCGCTTTTCCATAATCATGTTACCTTTAAAAATAGGAGGGGATTTTCTTGTTTAATTAGTAGCATCTACTCTTCTTTGAATTTCACGTGAACTATGTCAAAGACAAATTGTATTCTCCAATGAAAATTGCATATGCTAACAACTTTACATCGACTTTAATATATTTATTACTTTTTATAAAAATTTAATATTCTGGAAGATTGTACGGTAAAAGGATGTTGAACTATTTTTTTTTTTTTTTTGTGACCAATACATTCTGCGGAAAGTACGCTACTTTGTATAATTGCTATAAAATACTAATTATTTTCTGAATAAAAACCGGCACATGATTTAACATATGACGCAACTTTCACCGGGGATGGTTTTTCCTGTGAATGGATACTTGTCTAGTTAAAAAAATTCTATCACTTCATGAATCATGTACAAATGTGCATTTATATTTCTAGATAATTGTGCATGTTTGTCAACAAACTGGTTTGTTGCGCGTCTGCTCAACTTAACGTATGCAACACTTTGAGCTAAATTACTTGAAGTTCCGCTATATTTCTCATATTTTTCAAGTAGTTATGATACATTATATGTATTATGTGTAGGAAATAATACATTAGGAATTACTAACTCTGCAAGTATTGTTATTTTTCGCCTACAATTTGTTGAGAAATACGCCTTTACTTGAGTGAGTGACATGCAAATTATCTATTTAAAACACGAAAGCGCATTAAGAAATCCAATATTATTGTACTCATAGAAAAAAATTAAACATTAATATTATTAAATACTAAATTTAACTAAGAAATTATATCCACAATGTAATTTAAACAGAATTTGCTAAAATTGCGTTTCGAAGTTATCTGATTTTTGATGCAAAACATTATTTCTCAAAAATATATTTTTCTTTTAAGAATTGGACAATAATTTCGAAGCTGCCGAAATGAAAATAACGCCACTTTGTCGAACTTATAAAAAATACATTAGATTTTAAATTAAAATGAAAATTTTAAGTGAAAAAAAATTACGTCATTAATCCCCCTTTTTTAACACCCATTAATTAATGGAAAATACTATTATGTGTTCTTTAAATGTAATTATAGTCCACCTAAATCCAAGCAGTTAAATATGCCTCCTTGGTTGAAGCTGAAGCATAAAAACCTTACGATGTAATGATTTCTAAATGTCAATATTTTACAGACGATTTTTGATTATGTAAAACAAATTGAATCATGAAGTTTGAATACGCAAAAATATGTTTTTATTTCTTGAAAAAATTACTTTAATATTAACAAACCAGTGTAATCAATTTATCTTTGTAAAATTAGGAGGAAAGCTATTTATTTTTATCTCCAAATACATTTAAACAAATGTACTGTCATTTAAACGCACTTGTAGTAATCTTTTTAATATGCGAAAAAAATTACATTATCTTCTCTTTATGACGTCATTTCAGGATTTCAAATTATAGTGAGTGAATCTGAATTTTTATTGGTTTATAAAAATATTGTCCCTACGCAGTTTCTTTTAATGGCAACGGGAAAGAAATTGCATTAGAAATTTAAAAAAAATAGATTTCTGTAATGATAAACTATGGGAGATGTTTGAAGAAAGTGGTAAAGAATGGTCCTGGTTAATTTTTAAAGTTGACAGTACTTTTACTTGTGATCAAACACGTGTGCACATCAATTTTCGTTCAAATCGGACAAAAACTGCAGATTTGTATAAGGAACATACAGACACACCAAGAACGGCTTTTATGTATATAGATGATCAATATTCAAGAAATAAAAGACGAGGTCAATGTTTTTGGGACACCCTGTGTGAGTACAGTGGTACTCACTATTTTTGGCGAAAAGTATTTCAACACCGCTATATGTGAAAAGTAATATTCCCTTGTTTTAATAGAGAAATTCTACGATTAAAAAAAGTAAAGATTTCTTTTTTAAAAAAGGGGAACCTTTCGATCCGTGGTCGGCGTAATGAGTACCACTATTTTAGTATAACGCTGGCTTTTTCATTCATTTCACAATACCAAACAATATTCCGTAAAAATAATGAGAATATATTGAAAAATATGATTTCTCTTTTGGTAGGCCATGAAGAATACGATATATTTTTTAGAGGTTTTAAAGTTTCCAGACACGCTCGAGAATTTACGCTAGTTTTTAACACTTTCCAACAAAGTTGAAAACTGTTTATAAATTCTGTTTGTCTGTCTGTCTCTGCGTGCTCTAACTCCCGTAAATATACAAGGATTGCCATGCAATTGATATATGTTATTCAAGTTTACTGTGGCATGTTCGGTATTGAAAATAAAGTGTGTAACATTTATATTTCATTTACAGGGATACTCAAAATAATTCCGTTACATTACGGCCTATGGGGAAAAAATCGTTTGCTGTGTATTTTAATGATGTTAATATGTTTCAAGAATTTCGAAATTGATGTATATGACTGAGGTGCATTACAAGATCCTTACTATAGATTATGGTGTTTATAGCATTCATCGTTCATGTACAGGGACACACAAAAGAATTCAGTACAGTATGGTCTAATGAACAATAATTGCTGGAAGCACGTTTTCAGTCGTGGCACGTTTTTTTAAATGTAACTGTTTTTTTTTTTTTTTTTTTTTTTTTTTTTTTTGCATATTGCTTTGTGTGTATAAATTCTATCGATCATATACAAAGCAGCACAAAATATGTCGAGTACATTATCATTCATTTAACGAAATTGCCGAACGGAAATCTCCAACTGTGCTCTGCATTTCTCAACTGAACTAAATTTAACATACTATACCTAAATTTAGCATACTATGTAGCATATATAAAAATCTATTGATCGTTGATCGTATACAGGGATGCACGAAAAAATTAGGATATTTTCTCGATTATTAATGATAATTACTGAAATTGGGTTTTCAAATATGTTATGCGTTTACCAAATTGTTTACTTAGATATCATCTTTCACCCTATTAATCTATGAAGTTTTGTTACAGTATTCTGAATGTGTTGGAAAGTGTTTTATAATCTATGCTTAACGCATGATTTATCGTTCTTGTTAAATTTATTTTTAGTGAGTTTTATAGACGAATTACAGAACATTAATTTATTATTTTATTAAATATTTTATTTCATTATTTATTTTGATTTTAATAAAAAAACTAAACATGCATATCTTGAAAAATATTTAAATGATTTGAAAAGCGTTATATGACTCTTAAACTTATTTGACTAAAAGTATTGGGTTGTTCAGAAAGTTTTTTTCCATTTGGGAAAGTGTGTTTGTTCCGAAAAATTCTGTCATTTAATTATCAGACTTTATTCCGATATCTAATGTCTAATAATTGACGGGCAGAATTTTCCGGTACGAGTTGGTTTTCCCAAGCGGAAGTAACTTTTCGAACAACCCAATAACATCAAAATAAATTACACAGAATGTAATGGAAAATAAATTTAAAAAAATGAAAATAAAAATAAATATTTTTTGAGATAATCGAAGATTTATAAGAATTTGGGTGAATCGAAATATTATCAATAAAATAAAGCGTGCTGATTTAGAAAATTGTTGTGTGATAAAAATTATTTTAGCACAATTTTCTGTAAAAAATATGAGTGATGCTTCTAAAGTTCTGTCAGTTTCGAAATAACCAAAGAATGCTCCATCAATATAGTCAATTATTTGGACTAGACAGGTTCTGATACGTTACGTCAGCCTATACTTTTTCACCGCCCTCTGAATACTAGGCCTGAGTGCTGACACAAAAATAGCGGCTGTCATAGGCGTATTTATTTTAGCATTTGTACGGTTCCCTGAATATAGACACCAGTAGTTTATAAAAGTTTTATTTGAGTTATTTAATCTAAGAAAAATAGGGCAGAGAAAACTTTTAGAAATTTTTGACATTCGAACTCAAGGGACCGTACAAATGTTGAAAAAAAATTTCCGCCACTTTTGTGTCAGTGCTCAAGCCAAGTATTCAAGGGGCGGTGACTTTTTATTTGTTTACTTCCACTTTTTTTAAACTGCAGAGTGGTCTAAAATTATTGAGGGCATTTCATGTTTGAAATAAAAACAGAAACAAAATGAGGTACGTATATGTTTATTGTTTTCTGGGAAAGACAATTGAATCGGTCATTTCAAAAATCACATAAGTCATAGAATCAGAACTTTTCAGAAATTAAAAAAAACTGTACTATTCACAAGTAAAAAAATTTTTATGGATTTTATGGGGCTGATTATAGAGTATGGACTTCAATATTTGTAAATATCGAATATTGTTTTATAATTTATGAAGAATAAAAAGAAGAATAACAGAAAAACTGTTAATGACTTATGTTGTTTTAACTGGAAACAAGGTTAGGTGGTATTTAATTTGAACAAAACAGTCATATTAAACATAGTTTTAATCAAAATTAATGAAGATAAGATTTATACAGGAACATTTTTATGTTTTAATATGGCATTGCATGCAAATGGTAATATGGTACTGTAATATGGTATCCGCTTGTAATCTGGTATTGCATGCAAAAACCACTTATGTCGCTGACTTTATGTCGTTTAAGTAATGAACGAAAATTAGAAGGTGTTTTTTGAAGAGAAAGGAATACACTTAATACACTGCTCAAAACAATTAAAGGATATTGCAGTTTTAGGTGGATTTTGTATCAGGGAAACTTTTTAGCTGATTGATACATGGTCGACAGACATAGTAGGTTATATGAGAATAAATTACACATGTTTGGCAGAAAAAAATGCATTTTATTGCGCATTTGTGTACAAAAGGAAAAAAACACAATTTGTGCATATGAGAAAAAAAGAATAAGAAAAGGTGTTTTCTTCAAAGAAAATCATTTTCAGTAGGGGGTATGGTTTACACGGGCGGCCAGCAACGTTGAACACCTTTGAGGCATGGACTCAATGAGGCTATTAATGACGAGTTGGGGTATTCTGCCCCACTCTTCCAGAAGAGCTCTTTCCAGTTCTTGGAGAGTTTGTGGGGGTTGTTGGCGGCCAGAAACTCGTCTTCCTAGAGCGTCCCAAACGTGCTCGATTGGATTCATGTCTGGAGAACACGCTGGCCATTCCATTCGAACGATTCCTTCCTCGAAAAGGAAATCCTCCACCAGGTTTGCACGATGTGGCCTGCAGTTATCGGCCATTAAAATGAAGTTATCTCCGATTGCTGCAGCGTAAGGGACTACAATAGGTCTGAGGATCTCATCCCTATATCGGCGACCAGTCAGAGCTCCATCTCGAATGATGTAGAGGTCAGTGCGCCCGTCAATGGAGATGCCACCATACACCAACACTCCTCCACCGCCAAATCTGACACTTTCGTGCACGAACGCAGGATTATTCCTACTGCCACGGTCCCTCCAGATGAAAATACGCCTATTATCCGGATGCACAGAAAAACGGGACTCGTCAGAAAACAGAATATTGCTCCATTCATTTCTTCTCCAGTTGACATGCTCGGTTGCCCACTCCCTGCGGTCGCGACGATGCCTTGATGTTAATCTAACACATACCATCGGTCGGCGAGCATACAGACCTACAGCATGGAGCCGGTTTCGGACAGTCTGAGTTGAAATCATGGTGCCTGTAGCCGAGCGAAGGTGTTGTTGGAGAAGAGTAGCGTTCATGTTTCGGCGTCTTCGAGCTGTTAACGCTAAATACTGATCTTCATTGGGCGTTGTTGCCCGTCTACGACCTTGCCCTGGTCTTCGGCCTGCACATCCACTCTCCAAAAAACGGTTCCAGATCCTGGAAATGACACTTTGTGACACTCCAATGGCTTGCGCTACTTCGGCTTGAGTTTGGCCCCCTTCTAACCTACCAACAATTCTCCAAGCTTCTGAATCTGTCAAATGACTTCGCTGAGACATCGTACTCATCGAAACAAAGCAATCACTGAATGCCGATCATCCTTGTCTTCATTCTCTTTTATCCAGTTGAAAGTCAAATTTCATTCGCTGCCGCTGAAGCGACGTTTTTGACGTCGAACTCAAAATTTGCATACTCCACAGTTTGAAAACCAGAAAAATTTGCATTTGTGATTATCTTCTTCTATTTTCGGCAAAAAAAATTTCGTTTATATCTTTATTTTATATAAAACTTCAAATATCCTTTAATTGTTTTGAACAGTGTATATGGTTAATACCCAGATCATGGTTGTACCTTTAAGGAAGCATTTGCGACAAAAAAAACATATATTTGGAAAAAACTTGACTTATGTGGTTTTTGAAATGACCGATTTAATTTTAAACAGTTTTTTTTTTACACAACTACATTTTAAAAATTATAATCATAAAAAAAATTACAATAAATTCTTTCGAGTTATCCATTATTACGAAAAACATTCTTTATCTTTTGAAACCCGAGAAACCAATATCTTTTCGAGACTTAAGATGAGGAACTTATAAAATCAAAGTTAATTCAGCTGTCACTGATTTTTAAGAAATATTTTTGAATAGTTTTTATAGTGCTATAGTAATAATTGCCATCTACCGGTTTATGTGAAACTTATTTAATGTTTAAAATGTTGTTGTGTAAAACGGTTTTAAGTTGTATTTCCAAGAAAACAATAAAAATGTACGTACCTGATTTTTTTTTTTTTTTTTTTTTTTTTTTTTTTTTTTAACGTGAAATGCGCTAAAAATTTTTGGACCATCCTGTATAATTTTGTTTGTAGATTCCTTTTGCACATAGTTAAAGAAAGCTACCGCGTAGATTATAGTTCAAAAACAGTGACAGAAAATATATAATTTATAGCTGATCCACCCGGCGTTGCCCGGTTCTGTCAAAAAATAATACAATATGCGAAATCATTCTAAAAATCGCTGCACAAAACCGTTCCTCTGGTAACTCTTTGTCATTCGGAAATTAAATAGAGATGGACCCTGAAGCGGAAGTAAATTCAATATCACCAAGATAACACTAGATACCGGGCTTGCTCATTCATTCTCATGACGTCACAAATAGTGGCTGTTCGCGATCAGAGATTGGTACAAAGGAACATCATTTTGTGCCAATCGATGCATGTCCTTCGTCACGGCTGAGACTCCTATAATAGGAGCTGATGCATATCCATTTTGTTTTGGATTATTGGTGCCCAATTCAGCATCAATCTACCGCAGCAGGAGTTGGGGTTGCTGAAGACTCGGTTCTGATAGGCTGAACCGGTTCTGATTAGCTTGGATTTTCGACTGGGCTCCAATTCGGGTGCGAAATCGGCGAGGATGCGTCTGCCTCTATTATAGGAGTTCTAGTCACGGCCAGTCACCATTTGTGAAGTCATGATAATGAATGAGCAAGCCCGGTATCTAGTGTAGCCTTTATATCACTCACTGTCTGGATCATTTTGTTCAAAATGGGTCAGTTTTTGGTCAAAATTTTAAAAAGTTACCGTCGGATTTTCACAAAATTTACATTTTTGGAATCTGAAAAATAAATTATGTCCAGACTTTCAGTCTCGATTCAGTACCTCCAATACTTTTCTTAATACTCGAGGATGAGTGAAAATTAAAATATTTCGTTGTCTGGGATTATCAAATCGGTAACTTTCTTTTGCGGTTTCAATAAAAATAGCCATTTTCGGCGAACGCACAGGAAAATATTTTAGTTCCACCGCGAGGGGGTGCATTCTGTTCTAAAAAAATTTCCGACACGTGTCCCCGCTGCCTACAATACCGTGTGTAGAGGACGTGCTGCGCATGCATTGCAAAATCTTTTAGTTCCAGTTTTCACCACCAGGTGGACCATTCTGTTCTAAATAAACCTCTTTCCGAACGAAACTTCGGCACTCGTTCCCTCTGCTTACTGCACGGTATAGAAGGCGTACTGTGCACGCCCGGAAAATATGTTAGTTCCACTTTCCACTGCCAGGCGGTAACAAATCTATGTCTTAATTAATCTGTCTTAAATAATTAGCTATTTCTAATTAGTTCATGTTAAGTTGAATGAACCGATTCCCGTTGAAATCGGGCCCATAGAACCCGAGAAAATAAATCTCACTCCTGGATATTAATATTCATAAATGGTGGTAACCAAGGGCTGAAAAAATTGCACCGAAATTTATGTAGTACCTGGGAGACCTCGGAAGCATGTTAGAAAAGATTTCGTTTGAATCTTACCAAGATTAAATGCAAAATCTTTTAGTTACATTTTCCACCGTCAGAGGGCGCACTCTGTTCTAAACAAACCTCTTTCTGCACGAAACTCCGCTACGTGTCCCCGTTGTTTATGGCACAGTATAGAAGACGTACAGTGCACGCGTTAAAAATCTTTTAGTTCCACTTTCCACCGCTATGGAGCATAAATCTATGTCTTAATTAGTTACGTATATCTTAATTAATCCATGTTAAATTGAATGAATCAATTCTCGTTGAAATCGGGCCCTTTGTTTGAATCGAACCAATTTTAAATGCAAAATCTTTTAGTCCAACTTCCCACCGCTAGGGGCGCACTCTGTTCTAAAAAAAAAGCTCTTTCCGATCAGAACTCCGGCACGTGTCCCGTATACGTCGTGGTGTACGACACCGTATAGTAGGCCTGCTACGCACGCGCTGCGAAATCTTTTAGTTGCACTTTCAGGTGGCACCAAATCTGTATCTTAATTAGTTATCTATATCTTAATTAAATCGTATTAAGTTGAATGAACAAATTCTCGTTGAAACTGGGCCCATAGAACCCGAGAAAGTACCTTCCTTGGTGATTAATGTTCAGAAATAGTGGTAACCAAGAGCTGAAAAAATGATACCGAAATTTATCTAGTATCTGGGGGACCTGAGAAAAGGTTTCGTTTGAATCGGACTAATGATAAAAATGTTCTGATTTTGGAGGCAGGGTTGAAGGAGGTAGCTTCAATCAGAGCATATTTAAATTACAACCGAACACTCCCCCCCCCCCCTCCCCCATCAAAATTAAACCAAGGACGTTAAAAAATTAGGAATTATCACTAACTTTTGAAACCAGAAACAAAATGACTTTTTTTTGTTTGTTTTGACATGCAAAAACAGCAAATTATCGTTGCCAATTTCTGAAACCAAATACATAAATGACGTCACGTACATGAAAATACTGTAAAAATCGCATAAAACAAATCGCGAAAAATTCAGAACTCGCTGTTCAAATTGCAATCAGCTGACGACCTTCTCATCTGCCAATCACAATTGCCCGCTTGATTGCCAGCTGTACCTACAATCCTATCAGCAACCAATCACAACTGCCCTCCAACGATGTTTGACTTCTAGTGGACGATTTGTGACGTCATTTGAAAGAAAAACGTTGCAAATCACGAAAAAAGGTTAAATAACGCATAAAAAATGAAATAAAAAAATCTGGATAATTAATAATCCGCCCTCTCTTTTTAAAATCATGATTTTTTGTATGTAAATAATTATCAACTCTCTCCAATCTAAAAAGAAAACAAGAACGAAAAATCATGCGCCAAGCATAGATTATGTAACACTTTCAAACACTTCCAAAATAATTTTTCAAATCTTTACCGTAAGGTGTAAGATGATATCTAACTAAACAATTTTGGAAACGCATAAGATATTTAAAAATCCAATTTCCGAAATTACCAACAATATTCGGAAAAATATCCGAGCTCTTTTGTGCAGCCTTGTATATGATCTATAGATTTGTATATATACTAAATATAATGCTAAATTTTAGTTCAGTTAGGAAACACGTAGTACAATTTAAAATTTCTCTTCTGCAATTTCCGATAATAAACAGAAATGTACTCGAGGACTTTTGTGCTGCCTTGTATACAATCTATACAATTTATACATACCAAGTAATAGACAAAAAATGAGTTAAATTTAAAAACGCATTCAGCAACTGAAAAAGCATTCCCAGCAACTATTATTGATAAGCAGTACTTTAACCGATTTTTTTTGTGCGTCCCTGTAAATGAACGATGAAAGCTATACACACAATATTCTGTAGTAAGCCTCTTGTAATCCACGTTGGTTATATATATCAATTTCAATATGGTTGAAATAGTGAAATATTATTAAAATAAACTGCAAACGATTTTTCTTCATAGACCGTAATGCAACGGAATTCTTTTAAGTACCCCTGTAAAAGAACTATAAGCGCTATGCACACCACATTCTATAATTAGTCTCTTGTAGTGCACCTCAGTGATATATATCAATTTCAATATGTTTGAAATTGTGTAACATCATTAAATTAAACCGCAAATGATTTTTCTTCATAGACCGCAATGTAACGGAATTCTTTTGAGTGTCCCTGTAAAAAACTGTAAGTGCAACTCACTTCATTTTCAATACCAAACATGCCACAGTAAGCCTCAATATCATATATCAATTGCATGACGATCCCAGCATATTTATGCGAGTTAGAGCACGGACAGACAGACGGCAGACAGACTGACAGACGACAGACAGACGACAGACAGACAGACAGAAAAACCGAATTCATAAACACTTTTCAACTATGTTGGAAAGTGTTAAAAGAATGACGATTCTGAGCGTAGATGAGGCTCAAATGGAAGCAACCACCGAACCAATCAAGCATTCTTTGCAAAATTTCTTAGTGTGGAAGGAAAAAATTCGTCAAAAATTCAAAAAATGGCTGTACGAATTTTGCGTAAACTTTATTTAAAAGAGGACAAAATCTATAAATATATTTATGTTACTTGGCGAGGAAATAATGCCGAGTTTCTAGCTTACCATTTGGCTATAAACGTAGTTTCCAGAGCTCAGACCAATGAATTAGACTAGATCGGGTCTGCCTCCAATATGTCTGTCAGTCTGAGAGCAGTCAAACTGAAACCAGCAATAGCAATTATTAAAAATAAAATAACATGTTACGTAATCCAAAGCGTTTGAGATGATTCCTCATTTTAATTATGAGTAATATTGTTAATTCAAATGAATTCTCAACTCTTATTTAGAATTTATTTACGAATTTCACTCAGAAATATCACACAAAAATTGGAGAGAGTAAAAATATCAACTGTCTAGTAGATTACACCTGCTGCCATCTGTTGCTATCTTGATGAAGTAAAAAATATTTTTTTTGCAAAAATCTATAATCAATTAGAACAGTAAAATGTCGAACGAAATTATCATATATATAAACTATCTTCTTATCACGTAGTTTTTTTAAAATGAATTTAAGCCGTGCTGTACAATATTATAGTTGCAATGAGTTTTAAACTAATTGTGTTTCTAAGCTCATTTTTTCATAGTATTTATATGATTTATGCCCATTGGTAGCACCAACTAAATTCTGTTTTATCTGTGTTTTCAACGAAAGTATTTAATTACTTTTTTTATATTAAAAAATTGTCAATTTTACATGTTAAAACGATTAATGGTAGTGCATATTCCGGCTAGAGTTGCTGAAAAAACATAAAAGGCGAGCGAGCGAAGCGAACTAAGAACGCGTAGTGGTCTTGATGTGAATTGCTTGGCAATTCACGGGGGTTGGCGAGCGTCAGCGAGTAGGGGGATGAGTACCCTAGTTTACTATATTGGGCTAAAAGATCCGGATTCCTGTTACTAATGTGGAAAAATCGCAGCGAAACATGAAAAAATACTAAGAATCTTATAAAAAATTAAATTAAAAAGTATTGATTCAAAAATTCCAAAATCGGGCTTCGAGGTACAAAACTATATGCATAAAAGTACCTTTCCACGAACTTTTGTAACTCTGCGTGCAGCGGTCTATTCAGAACACAACCGTGTTACTATAGTTGGATATATATATATATATATATATATATATATAATTTTTGCAATAAGTTTATATATATATATATATATATATATATATATATACCATATATATATATATATATATATATATATATACCATCTTAACTGAACGCTGCAGTAATCTTCACCGATCACGAAATTCCGTGTTACACTCTCACGATTACTCCTTACCTAATACATTTTTTAAAATCCTATTTGCAATTTCGAAATGATGACTTCTGATATCGACGAATTACATTTTTAAAAAATTATCTGTCTAAATCTGTAAGTGGCTTTAAAAGGCGATACATTTTGAAATTAAGTTAAACTTACTGCCTTCTAAACAATATAACAAATTGCGGTAAATAATTTTTGAAAGTGTAATCTGTGGCATCAGACGACCAATTTCTGGTGATGAAAACCAAATAGTGAAAATTGTATTAAGATAAATGAATAATCTTGTGTTCGAATTTCCACATAACGTGAAAATAAGCGTCCCATATTGTTAAAATGGGATTTCGTGATTGACGAGAATAAATCAATCGTCCTTAACTCTGTTCTCGAAACTAAAATTGCTACTTTCTGACACATCCCCGATGTCCTTTTTATTCGCAAACGCATCAAATTCGATGATATTCTTATTAAAGTATAAGAAATCGAATAGTGCTTCCATATAGGAACATAAGGCAAAGGAATTTTCAAAAAATGGTGTGGAAGTGGGTGTTTCGAAACGAATTTTGAGACATGTCAGTCAGGAAAATGTCATCAAAGGGCAATTCATTATAACTCAAGAAGTAATACTTTTATATATATTTTTTTTTATTGAGCAACAAAATAATAAAATTCATGGTATAAAATATAAAGGAGGCTACATTGTGTACAAATTAATATTAATAGCATACACATTAATATTCCTAGATCTTATATTTAAAACTTTTAGAAACTTTAAGGTTATCAACGATAGTTTAATTCTACCATTAAAACTTTAGCTATTATCGATATAAAGAGTAATATTGAAAACTCCTGATGTAGAAAGATACAAACCGACATGTGCTAAAGTATCCAGAAAATGTTTAAACATTATCTCATTCCCGCATAAAAAGATATATATTCGTCTTCTTCAACGAAGAGTTTTCTTCGAAAAATAAATAAATAAATAAAAAGAGAAAAAGATGTTTCTTTTTATTGTAATTTTTATTAACCTAATTTGCCTATAACTTTTCGAATCTCCTCTTCCGCCGTATAATATCCATATTGTAATTTTCTTAGAGCCTTACGCTAATCATCCGAAGAAACTCGAACGCTAATGTTAAGTCTACGGGAAGGTCCTTGACAGATTTCTCGCTCGCATTTTAATATTTAATATATTTTTTTTTTTGCATAGGATAGTTGAGAGGCCGATCCCTAACGTTGTTAGTTTTTACTTTTTCGATTTTGGTTCCAGTTTTTTTTTTTTATATAAAGGTACTTCCACTTTCCGAACCGGTTCTGAAATTGAAAATGTCCGCTTAAAAAAAAACTGTAACTAAAATCAAAAAAGTAAAAACTAGCAACGTTAGGGATCGGCTTCAGCTATCCTACACTGTTAAAAATAAATCCTCAAATTCACGGTAAAACTACTGGCAGCAAAATAGCCGGACTTTTTCCGTTCCGTTAGTAGATTTTCCGTTTTGAAAGATAAAAGAAGGACAAACTCCGTTTGCAGAAGCGGTAACTTTCCGTTAACGATCTCAGAAATCACGGAAATATACCTGGCAGCACTGGCAGGAAAGGAAATTATCCGTAAAGAATACACTCGGCTTTAAAAAAATTACCGCTCTACATGTGCTGCCATCTGTCGACTATGACGGGAGTATTTACTATCTGATATACTTGAAGAATATTTTCCGGCCGACATCGGGTTTGAACCAGGGATGACCACGTCTCGAGTCAAGTGTCTTGCCCGTTAGACCAGTGGGCGCTTGTTAGAGTAGCAGTTTTAAAGGATGATATGGGGGTTTTCAAAATGGCGGCTTAGAACTTGGAAGCTTGGTAATTTTGAAGTTAATAGCGGGGAGATTTCGTTATGAGATGATGTTCATGTTTTAAAATTGTAGTATTAATAGAGGATAAAAATATGAATTATATATATTCTTAATTTGATTGTTAGATGTAAAATATGAATGTTATATTTTGAAATAAATTCGATAAAAAATGTTTGCTTTTTTGAGAAAATCGATTTTTTTTTCAACTATTATATATTTTTAAAATGTGTTCGCTTAGAATATATTTTCAGTGCGAGTGCTTTTTATTACTTTAAAAAATAAATTTCGAATAATTTTAAATGAATGAAAAAAAATTTATTATTATTATTTTTAATTCGAAAGCATTATTATTATTTTTTTTTTTTTTATTAAAATCGATTTTTTTTTTTTTTACTTAATTTAACTTATTATATATTTAACTTAATGTATATTTTTTAATTTGTTTGTTTAGAATTTATTTTAAGTGCAAATATTTTCTTATATCTTTAAAAAATAAATTGCAAATAATTTTAAAAGTAACAATTTTCCCATTCTTAATGGGAAAATTGTTACTTTTTTTTTTAATTCGAAAGCACTATTTTGTTGTTTTAAATAAACTCGAAATTTTAATTTATTGAATTTTTAGTTTTTCTGTGCAGCAACATGTCAGTTTAAATTTTTTTTTAAAACATGCAGCAGATAACATAATATCTCCGTTGGCCCCTTTCGTCTCCGTTCGTTCTGTTGTTTTCAGGAAATATGAGAAAAATTTCTGTTTTTTTAACGGAAAATACCCTTTTATCGCGAAAAGGGATTTTTTCTGTGAAATTCAGGAAAAAATACCCGTGAATTTCAGATTATTTTTAACAGTGTATGCAAAAGAAAAAAAAATTAAAACTAATAAAATACGAGCGATAAATCTGTCAAGAACCTTCCCATAGCTTAACATTAGCTTGAGTGGCAGAAACGCTCAAGCTAATGTTAAGTCTATGGGAAGGTTCTTGCGCGATTTCTCACTCGCATGTTAATATTTTTAAATGCTTTTTTTGCATAGGATAGCTGAGATCGATCTCAAACGTTGTTAGTTTTTACTTTTTCGATTTTTGTTGCAGTTTTTTTTATAAGCGGGCATTTTCAATTTTGGAACCGGTTGGAACCGGTTCTGAAAGTGAAAGTACCCTTATATAAAATAACTGGAACCAAAAGCAAAAAAGCAAAAACTAACAACGTCAGAGATCGACCTCAGCTATCCTATGCAAAACAATCATTTAAAAATATTAACATGCGAGCGAGAAATCGCGAAAGAACCTTCCCATAGCCTTAACATTAGCTTGAGCGTTTCTTCGCGTGACTAGTGTAGGCTCTTAAACTTAGGTGATAAATTTTCCCAAAAAAGACTTTCCTCGGCGTTCATTCTTCAACATGCTTTTCCCACAGCTCCACATGTTCATTTCCATATAGTTGAAGTTCGAGAGTGTAGTACGTGGCATCAGACAGCCCATTTCGGGTGATAAAAATCAATCCTAAAAAATATATTAGGAGTAATGTGTATTATTGTGTTCAAATTTCAACATATGTTAGCAAGGAATTTTGCTATTGGTGAGAATCGAAGAAGCTCCCTTAAGGTGTTTCTCTAATGATCTGCTCAACAACGCAAAATTTTCTGACATAATTTCTGACTCAGTTTTTAACGCAAAGGCATAAAAATGGCAGACCTGACTTTTGAAGCGATTTGGAATCAAAAAAGGTTTTCAATTTTTTGATAAATAAATGACTTATGGAGTTATAAGTGATTCGTAGTCGCGTGGAAACACGTTTTTTCTCCTTCCTGGCGCTGAAGCATCGGGAATTCGGTTCAAAACGCCGACTTTGATAGTGTTTTCTAAAAGATCTGCTTTTACCAAAAAAATGGAAAACGTGTTTTGATTACAAAAATTCTGAAATATCAGACCTGCTCATATCATGCCTCTCCGAGCAAAAATGAATTAAAAAATGGTCTGAAAGTAGCCCCTTTTCATTTCAGAACAGCCTTAAGGTGGTTCACAAATGATCTGCTGAACAACGCAAAATTTTCTGACTCATATTTTTAACACAGATGCATAAAATTGGCAGACTTGACTTTTGAAGCGATTCGAAATCGAAAAGAGTTTTCCATATTTTGAGAAATAAATTACTTATCGACTGATAAGCGTTTCGTCGTCACGTGACAACCTGTTTTTTTCTTTCCTGGCGCTGAAGCATTGGAAATTCGGTTCAAAACGTCCACTTTGACAGCTTTTACCAAAAAATAGAAAACCTGTTTCGATTGCAAAGTTTCTGAATAACCAGACCTACAACTCCGATTCAAAAAATTAGAATAATGAAAAGAAATACGGTCAAGGGAAATGAAAATCGAATTTATCAAATAAATAATCAACAATATCAAATATAAAGTACTATAATATGAATCTGCATATTTTGCAGATTATAAAAATGTAAACACATTACAATGAAATAGAAAATATATTTAAATCAGCTAACAACAAAAAATTCAAAATATTAGAATACTTTCTAACATAGTTCAAAAAATTAGAATAATGAAAATATATTGAAGATAATTTAAACTCTAAGTATTTTTACTTGCTAATCAGTACTTTGTTGCATCACCCTTAGCTTTAATGACAGCTCTTAAACGTTCTGGCATGTTTTTAACTAAAGGTTCACAATGTTTTTTATCCAAATTCGCCCATATGCTCTTTATACTAGAAATAAGTTCTTTTTTGTCTCTAGGCGGAACTTCTTGAAGTCGTTTCTTCATAATTCCCCACAAATTCTCGATAGGATTTAGATCGGGTGAGTTTGCAGGCCAAGGGAGTACAGGTATGTCCTTATCTTTGAGCCATTTAGTTGTTGATTTGGAAGTGTGGGGAGAAGCTAAATCTTGCTGAAACAAGAAATCGTCATCACATAAATCCTCAGCTGAAGGAATCATGAAATGTTCAAGAATTTCTTTATAGACTTCTGAATTGACTGTTGTGGAAACAATACACAACCTGCCTGGGCCTTCAGCAGTCATGCAGCCCCATACCATAACAGAGGTCGCAAATTTAACCGAACGTTTTAAACATTCTTTCTTATAAGCTTCATGTTTGAGTCTCCAGACACGTATACCTTGATTTCCGTGAGACACACAAAACACACTTTCATCGCTGAAAAGTATCTTTTTCCAATCGTCGTGATCCCAAAATAGCCTTTGTTTACACCATTTAACTCTAGCAGCCCTTTGCTTAGATGATAAGAATGGCTTTATCTTAGGCACACGTGATCTAAAACCTAATTTGCGAAGTCGTCGTAGTGTTGTAGATTTGGAGACATTTATACCCATTTCTTTCCATTTTCTATGCACATATCTCACACTCCGAAAACGATGTTTCTTCACAATCTTTTTCAATTGCCTTTCATCTCTTCTTGAAGTTACTGGCTTTCGACCACTTTTAAAGTGTTTATTTTGAAAACACTTATTATTAGAATATTCTCTCAAAACTCTACTCACACTTGCTTGAGAGCATTTCACTTCTTTTGCTATAAAAAGTTGTGTTTTTCCTATTTCGTGCAAGTACACAATACGATATTTCACAGCCTCAGATAAATCGCTCTTTCGTCCCATATTAAGCAAATACTACGCTACAATCAAATGCCAA
Source organism: Maratus michaelseni (assembly GCA_963931845.1). Taxonomy (NCBI): domain Eukaryota; kingdom Metazoa; phylum Arthropoda; class Arachnida; order Araneae; family Salticidae; genus Maratus; species Maratus michaelseni. The sequence goes on from OZ007599.1 coordinate 132,537,112, forward strand.
ACGACTTCTCATTTTCAACGGAGCACATTTTATAGTCCACAGATGTTAATCCCGCAGCCGTTCTCTCAACTTATAAGAAAAATTTGAATATTCTAATTTTTTGAACCATGCTATCGAGGTATTCTATTTCTTTGAATTATTCTAATATTTTTTAAATAGTTAATTATTAATATATCAGATAAAAATAAATATTTATGTTATATTTATAAATGCTCTGAAGATAATTAGATACTTTTAATATATTTTTTCCTGGACGCAGTATGCAAATTGACGCGTTAGCAACATCAAACTCATTCTTTTTTACATTATTCTAATTTTTTGAATCGGAGTTGTACTCATGTCATGCCTCTCCGAACAAAAATGAATTAAAAAATGTGTCTGAAAGTAGCCCTTTTGTATTTGAGTACAGCCCCATGACTTACATGCATATTGAGCAATAAAATTTGAAATTCAAGAAATGAGATTTATGACTTTGGCAGGAAATATACAATATTGCATATTATATGCAAATTAATATTAAGCGTATTTTAACACATTTAACTTTCTGGTTATTACATTTAAAACTTTTTTGAATTTTTAACACAATCAGCAATAATAAATGATTTCTACCTTAAAATCTTTAGCTATTATTTATCGGCATACATATTAATATTGAAAATTCCTAACGGAGACACTAACTCAGAAATAAATAATCCAACCCGTGCTAAAGTATCCAGAAAATGTTTAAACATTCTCTCATTCCGGCGTATAAATATTTATACTCGTTTTCTTTTTCAACGAAAAATTTTCTTTTTCAAAAAAAGGAGCGAAAAAAGTTGTTTCTTTCACGGTAAATTTTTATTAACTTTAATTAGTCCCTTGTAACATATCGAACCTCCATTCCACCCCTATAATATTGATTTTGTGATTTTCTAAATCATTTGGTATCGATTTTTTCAAAAAAAGACTTTCATCGGTGTTCATTCATCAGCACGTTTTTCCCACAGCTCTACGTGGTTCATTTCCATATGGATGAAGTTTCAGAATGTAGAAGGTGGCATCAAACGGCAAATATCTGATGGTAAAAACTAAATTTAGGAAATTATAAGAAGAGTAATGACTAATCCTTTGTTCAAATTTCCCTATAGTTTAACCATCAACTGCTGTTAGCGGTCTCGTAGACCGCTGCTTATTTTAATTTTCACAGTTTAACTTGTAATTTTCAGTTTGACTACAGATACCAGTGAAATTTCGTTTCGTTTGGAACCGTAGTTTTATCACTAGGTATTTTGAATAGGTGAGTTTATATTATAATAGCAATTCTTATAATAGGAAATTACAAGAAGAGTAATGACTAATTCTTTGTTCATATTTACTCATAGTTTAACGATTAACTGCCGTTAGCGGTCTCGCAGACCGCTGCTTATTTCAATTTTCACAGTTTAACTTGTAATTTTCAGTTTAACTATAGTTAAACTGAAAACGAACCAAAATTTCACTAGTATCTGTATACAGATACTAGTGAAATTTCGTTTCGTTTGGAGCCGTAGTTTTATCACTAGGTATATTTTGAATAGGTGAGTTTAAATTATAATCGCCTGTACAGAAGTGTTAATACAGTTATAGTCTCCTAATGAATTAATCGAGCATTTTATTCATCTTTCAATCAAGCGGTTTCAGAGACCGCTCACAATGGATATGCAACAATTTCTGTCACAGACGTTAAAGGTTATCAAGGGATTTCGCGATTGATGAGGGACGCAGAAGCTTTCCTTAAATCTTTAACTATGGAGTGGGACATATACATCCCACTGACCGATAGCAGAGGCTCTCACTCGCGACTATTTCTTTATTTCATTCGTACCACTTAAAAAAAAAAACTTGGGCACTTCGTCTTCTAGAGTAATTTCAAGAGAAATCTACTACAAAGAAAAAAAATTGTAATTAGTAGCCAGTGGCAGCTCTGCTATCGGTCAGTAGGCAACAAGGCAGTGTTGCCAGTGGACTACTTTTTTTAATTCAGTTTTCTTGATTGCTACCAGTTTTTTGAGAATGTAAAATTCGCCTTATTTAAAGACAGATTAAATAAGGCGATTACAAGGCGAATTATACAATTTCAAAAAAGCGGTGCCAATCAAGCATTCTGAATTTTAAAAAAGGAGCCCACTGTTACTGGCATCACTGGTACGAGACTTGCGAGAATAGAGTAAAATTTTGTAGGATGATTAAATAAAGTGGGAGACGAATGATTCTGCGAAAAAAAGAGCGCCATATATCTCCGTATTGGGGACTTTTGGAACTATTTTTTCTCTCGGAATCCTTCGTCCCTCGTATTGCTTAATAATCCTTCAAATTTGGCTGCATATCTCGCAATTAGATCCTGTTGTAGAACACGCTGAGTACTGTCGGTTTAATTATGGCCACCTTCTATACGTCTACTACGTCCCGGTACGTAGTGAAAAGGTTATGTGACATTGAAAAACATAACTTACATGCATATTGACTGACAAAATTTGGAAGTTCAAGGTATGAAGTATATCATTCTCGCATGAAATATGCAAAACTGCACATTATATTCAAATTTGTATTAAATGTATTTTAGCCCTTCAGTTTTCTGGGTTTTTAATAAACTTTTGATATAAACTTTTTTGAAACTTTATCGCAATCAACGATAATAATGAAATTTTAGCTTGTGATATTTTAGCCATTAAAACTTTAGCTATCATTTATCGGCATAAATATTAATATCGAAAACGTAACGAAGCGAATAACTCAGAAAGAAATAATCGAACACGTTCTAAAGTATCCAGAAAATGCTTAAATATTCCCCATTCCCACTTTTAAATATTTATACTCGTTTCCTTCTTCAACTTTTATCTTTTCAAACAAGAAGAAAAAAGTTGTTTATCTCTGGGAAAATTTTTATCAACTTTAAATAGTCACCTGTAACTGTTCGAACCTCCCATTCCACCTCTATAATATCCATTCTGTGATTTTCTAAAACTTTAGAGATCAACTTTTGGCATCAAAAGACTTTCGTCTGCTCTCATTTATTAGCATGTTTTTCACACAACTCCATATGTTCTTTTCTATATAGTTGAAGTCTGAGAATGTAGTACGTGGTATCAGACGGCAAATTTCTGATGGAAAACACAAATTTTAGGTAGCTTTCATTACAAAAAGCAATTCCAAAAAATGTTGGTATATTTTCACGGATCATGATATCCAGACCCCCAAACTACCATCCGTTCAAATGTTAATTTATATATATATCTGACATATGTCATGCTGTAACCCTATTTTTAAACCAATTTGGATGTGACTGGGTATGTGCATAGGACATACCAAAGTCTCGACCGAGTTCGTTGGTCAGCTTCATCCGCCATCTTGTTTAAAAATGGCGGCCAGTTAAAAAATTTTTTATTTTTAAAAATTCAAAAAGATGCACAAAAAAATTATAAATTGGTGAAAGTAGTTTCTGTTAAGTGTTAGATCAAGATATAAGGATTCCGGAAATTTTTTGTTTTGGCTTTATCTTAAAAATTGGCTGAGATATGGCAGTTTGAAATTCTAGGGTGGGTGACATTTTGAAATAATCTGATTTTTGTTATGCTGTAAATCTCATGCTGAGATTCGCATTCAAATTCAGTATTAACGAAAACCGGGATTGAATCTTCTATAATCGGGTTCCAAGCATTTTAGCTTCGGGTGTTTGAGTAAAATGAGTTGAATTTTTAAAAACATGGACTATGAAAGCTGCCTTTTTTTTCCAGTAAAGGCTGGAAGGACTTTTTAAAATTATATTAGGAGTGATAAGTAATCCAGTGTACAAATTTACCCAAAAATTGACATAGGGATTTCGCGGTGTAATTTTAGTTTATTAATTAGCAAAAGTGTATTGACTCATGTACTAATTACTAATACCATGCATTAACCTATTTTTATACAGGTTTACCTCACGATTGTCAGGGCGATCACTGACTGGCTGATCTGGGCGGTTTGTGCGAGTGCTGTGCAAGAGTGAGGCCTCCCCACATCTTTCCCTCCCATTTTCTCTTCTTTTAATTTTCTTTTTTTTATTCAACAAAGTTAAATTCAACAACAACAACAAAAAATAATAATAATAACATAAAATTCAACAAAATTAAATAGAAACCATCAACCGGCAAACAAAGAAAACTGAAGCAAGACACTAAAGAACACTGCAACGATGCCGACAAGGCTCTTGTCAGGTGGATCACAGCCATGCGGTGATCAGGCGAATATCGCCCCGCGGTTAGGTATTAACCCATCAAGCTAGGTAATCCTCCTGGGGGGCTAGGGAATCAGCCCTAGGGAACTGGTCAGCGGTATATATAAAAAGTGGATTTCGCGATTAGTGAGGATCACTAAAACTCACCTTTAATGATGCTGAAACCCATGACTTACATGCACATTGAGCGACAAAATTTGAAGTTCAATATATGAAATAGCGGGTGCTGTTTTCCCTGAAATGTGCAGAAAAACACCGCATTTTTTAATAACGAAAATTTTATTGCCAGAAAAATTACATTTGCCATGAACAATTGGCGTTCCAGTTGTGTCAGCAGTTTGTACAGCGATGTAGTACTGTTCAAAACACAACCAGGTTTGCAACTGCTTCGTTTTGCAGATGCCATTACAGAAAATATCTGTCAGATGTTAAGATACTTTGTAGAGAATCGATAAGGATTTCTGCTGCAAAAGCAACTTCGGAATCATTACAGTGGTAACTACTGGTTACAAATGTAGGTATCCTGTCACTGATTGTTTTGATATCAACAAATCGTATGTCTTTTTATCAGTGGTGGTCGGTGAACATAATACGAGAGGAAGCTGAGATCGACACCCCCCCCCCTCCCCTCCATCACCACAACCATTCAAATGTAAACGACGATTTAATTTTCGAAACTAGCAGTTGAAATTAAAAGGTACTTGTTATTAAATAAGATGTTATACTATGTGTACAATATACATGGGTTTTTGATAACATATTTTATGAATAATTAAAAAACAAATATGAGATTATACATTTGCACAGTAAATCAACTCGATTTAAAACTTTGTGAAGTCTAAAAAATTATTAAAGATTATACCAATTTTTCATCTTTACCAAAATATTTAAATTTTACAATTTACAAATAACACATCGGCTGAAAAGTTTCCGGTCTAGCACACAGATCGCGTTGCAATCGCCAAACCGGTGCTATTTTTAGTAAATACTAACCTTTAAAAGATAGCAGAAAAAATGTTATGACGATTCGCCGTGTGGATAAAACGTTAGAGTGGTTTTAGTTGTACGGCTTTGTTGATAAACAAAAAAAAATGGATAAACAAGAATTTCAAGAATTGTTATTTGATGGAAAAAAACACCGTTCAAACAAAAGGTTGGCTTGATAAGCGTTATCCGGACACTGCACCAGGTAAATCAACCATTATTGACTGGTTTGCTGAATTTAAACGTGGTCGTACGGACACCAGTGATGCACCACGCAAAAGAGGTGAATACTCCGGACAACATAAAAAAAAAGTCCACAAAATCGTTTTGGGGAACCGCAAAGTGAAGTTGCAGGAGATAGCTCAGACTCTGAAGATATCCAAGGAACGCGTAGGTTTTATTTTGAATGAACATTTGTCTATGAAAAAGCTGTTGTCAAAGTGGGTGCCGCGCATGCTGACTTTTGACCAAAAACAACAACGAGTCGATGATTCTGAGCACTATTTGGAGCTCTTTCGTTATAAAATTATGTTATTTATCATTAAATTATTATTTTTATTTATTAAATTATTATTATTAAATTATTATTATTATTATTATTATATAATTTATTATTATAATTATTATTATTATTATTATTAAAGTTATGTTATTTATTAATGTTATAAAGTTATAAAGTTATGTAAAAAAGTTGTGTTTTTTTTTATTAGACCGGGAACTTATCAGCCCATGTGTTATGTGCTCGAAATAAGAAAATTGTACAGGGGAAATAATATAAAATTTGGTAAGAATAATTTATATAGGTTTTCTGATACTGAAAATCACAAGGACATGTTACTGAAAAATAGATGAAATTAAACTATCCAAATGAATTTTATAGTTTTGAGAAAGCTATATCATTTAGATAGCAATGATTTAAGCTTTTAAGAATATAAAATTTGGTAAGATCAATTTATATTTTCTGATATTGAAAAGCAGAAGAACATGCTATTGAAAAATAGATTAAATAAAATTATCGAAATATTTTATAGTTTTGAAAAAGCTATTTGATTTAGATAGCAATGATTTAAGTTTTTAACAAACCATTCCAAGTACCATAGATCTGCTTATAGAGCAAGAAATTTTGAAATAAGAAAATCATCTAAAATCAATCTTATTGAAATTTTAAATTATCAACATTCAACCATTAGGACTTTTAAAAGAAAACATTACACTGCAATTAGCGGTTTAAATCTCGTGTATTTTATAGTTATTTAATTTAAAAATAGTAAAGCAATTTTTAAATACCTCCCTAAGCTTTTCCTCAAAACCATATAATATTTAAAACAGAAAATAGCATGTTTCCTACCATTTCTATCTACTACAGTGAGGCTAAACAACTTGTAGCCTCCAGATCCCTAATGATGCGTATAGTTTCATTTCTCTTCTTCTATTTTGATGAATTCGTTCACTTATAATCTGAACAGGGCCGGCGCAACCATCGGGCAAACGGGGCAGCTGCCAGGCCCCTGCGCCAGTTGGAGTATTGTTAGAGGGGGGGGGGGGGGGCGAGCGTCTCTATACTATTCGAAATAATGTTATTGTCTAAAATGATGATACTATTGTTCTAAGTTTGTCTTTGAATTTTTTTTTTCGCAAAAAATAGTTATTATTAACTTTATTTCTTACAGCCAGAGTTGATATAATTGTCGGGGGAATGGATAGATGTGAGAATTTTGAAAGTAACCGTAAACGCAAAAAATAACTATTTAAAATATTCTGAAGGATACAACTTTTTTAGAAATTTAAAATAATTACTCGTATACACATTACACGTGAAGGAATTTGCATGTTATTTGTTATGCTTATTATACTCTATATTATAAATTGTTCTATGAAATATACAATTTTTAAAAAGCATTTTCATTAATCAAATATTGCAGTCAGAGACATTGGGCCCCGCGCGACATTGCGCCGGCCCTGAATCTGAATTGCAGGTGACTAGAACATTTCCAGCTTTTGTATCTGAAAAGATACGTATATGAATAATTCTGGTATTTGTTATGGCTTAATGGTAGCAATTTTTAAAGTATTATAATGATGAAGAGTTCCAAATTGCCAGCTGAAGTTTCCTTTATATTAGAATCATTTTAAGTTATTTCTTGTTTAATTTAAAGAAATTTACAAAATACGCTTATCCCGCCTTGCATCTTCTGATTAAGCCGCCCATGTATTTATATGAAAACCATACCGTGACATTGTATATTATTTTATATTATTTATTTTGTGACTTTTGGATCCCCTGTATTTGACTCTCACATAAAATATATGCAATATTGCATATTATATGCAAATTAATATTAAACGTATTTTAACACATTCATCTTTCTAGATATTATATTAATGACTTTTTTTTTCTAAACTTTAACACAATCAAAGAAAATAATTTAATTCTACCATTAAAACTTTAGCTGTCATGTAACGGCATAAATATTAATATCAAAAATTCCTAACGGAGCGAATAACCCAGAAAGAAATAATCCAACACGTGCTAAAGTATCCTGAAAATATTTACAGATTCTCCCATTCCCACTTATAAATATTTATACTCGTTTTCTTCTTCAACGAAAAGTTTTATCTCACAAAAGAAAAAAAAAGTTGTTTCTTTTTCGGTAAATTTATATTAACTTTAATTAGTCCCCTGTAACTTTTCGAGCTTCCCATTCCACCCCTATAATATCCATTTTGTGATTTTCTAAAACTTTTGGGATCAACTTTTTGCAACAAAAGACTTTCGTCGGCGCTCATTCATCAGCATGTTTTCCCCACAGCTCCACATGTTCATTTCCATATGGTTGAAGTTTGAGAAAAGAAAACTCGGAGTAGAATTGAAGTGTTCTGACTATTCTTTCCCCCCACCTCTCTGTTTGTCGCAGCGGTCAATATTCGCTGACGTCACTCCTGACGTCAATGAGTTTCTTTCCCCCCCAAACTCGCATTACTGAGCTTCCCCATCTGTGTGAGGGGGGAAGGTATAAGCTTTTCGATACTTTTATATGTATGCCTCCCACCCCTTCAACAATTTACCTGACTCCCCCGAGTCGAATGTAAAAGTTATACTCACATTTTTGAGAGGAAGCAAAAATTCACGGCTTAATATAAAATATTCCCGGGAAATGAAAAATACATGTATCCGTATCAATATTTTATTCTTATAGCCGATGTTTAAATATCCAAAATAATAAAACAGTAATGATCTCATATATCACTTCGAGTCATTTCGTGCTTTTTTCCCCATATTTATTATCCTTCGTAGCTTACTATGTTTGTCGAAAACTTTTCGGAAGAAATAGACTCAAGAATAAGTAAAGTAAACTTATATATATATATATACATAATTTAAGACATTTACATATTCGTCCTCTTATATCAACAGCTTCTGTTATACTTGTATATATGTACATACATACATTCATGCATATATATATATATATATGTGTGTGTGTGTGTGTGTGTCCGTATGTATAAACAAGTATAACAAAATCTTTTTTCTGAAATGTGTAAATGTAAATTTCTATAATATGTAATATGTTTTCAATAAATATGTAAATATCTTGAATTATAAACATAGTCAGAGTCAGACCAAGTAGAGTTGCCAAATAATAATTTAAAAAAAATTATATATAAATTTTAATCGAATTATAAACATGGATTTTTTTTCTTCAGATTTTCGGATATGCAAACCTGGAAAAAACAAAATCCATGTTTATAATTTAGTTAAAATTTATATATAAATTTTTTAACTTTTTTTTATAAAGCTGTAAATTTTTTATAAAGTAGTAACTTTTTTTTTATAAAGTTGTAACTTTTTTTTTATAAAGTTGTAACTTTTTTTTTTATAAAATTGTAACTTTTTTTATAAAGTTGTAATTTTATATATAAATTTTAACTGAATTATAAACATGGAATTTTTTCCATGTTTTCGAATGTGCTCCTGTAAGAAGAATGGATAGGAGCGAAGGTATAAGCTTTTCGATACTTTTACATATGCTCCAACCAAATTTGTTAACATATCAAAACTATTTATATATTTGACAAAACTGGAAGTTATAAAAAAAATTGCTTATATAATTTATTGAACTGGTTCTTAGTGTAGAGTAGGAAAGGTTCTAACGTGAATATTAGCTTACACGTAGAATGGAAGCTGAACGCTCTCAAACGAACATTTTTTCTATATTTAAATGTATGTCCATAAAACAAAATCTATTTTATCCGTTATTTTTCTTATTTTATGGGCGTTTGGGTATGATCCCCATCCCCCCCCCCCCTCACACACACACACACACACTCTCTCTCGTTTTGGAATATTTTCGTTTTACGTTTGATATTTTCAAATCTATACTTTTACAACAAAAGTAATTTGAAATATTTTCAATGAGTTTAAACAAATAAATTTTCACTTTTGGAACAGTTTAACCGTTTCTGAAAGTTTTCCTCATATAAAATAAAAACAAAAGTGCCCAGTTAAACTGGTGGCATTGAGCTCACAGAATATTCACACTAATTAAGAGGGGGATTACCGTCCTCCCGTTTCCTTCCATTATACTTAACCAATGAACCTAAAATCTAATCAGGGAAGCTCCTTATCATAATGAACCTATATACAAAATTTGAAACAAATCAGATAATACTGCATGAAAAACCCATTAAACGCCAAATAGGGGGGGAGGGGGTTACCCTCATTCCCCCTGTATACCGAACTAATGAACCCCCAAAACTAATCCGGGAAAACGCCTTATTAGAATAAACCTGTATACAAAACTTAAGCAAATCGGATAATTCTGCATGAAAAACCCATTTATCTAAATTAAGGAGGGGATTAACCCCCGTTCCCCCCTTTTATACTTAACCAATGAACCCCCGAAATTAATCAGGGAAGCGCCTTATCAGAATGAACCTATATACAAAATTTGAAGAAAATCGGATATTTCTATCAAGAGTTATCGCGTTACGTACATACAGAACCTGCTTGAATATTAGCTCTCAGGCTTTGTTAGCCTGTGAGCTAAAAACTGTAACCAAAATCTAAAAAGTACAAACGCACAACATCAGATATCGACCTCAGCTATCCTAAGCAAAAAAAAAAAAAATAATAAAAGTGTTTAAAAATATTAAAATACAAGCGAGAAATTTGTCACGATTTCTCCCATAGGTTTAACATTAGTTATCTCATTTCTTCACATGACTAGTGTAGGCTCTTAAAGCTGAGGGCCTGGTCACCCTTATGGGTGTCCGGCATACCCAAAATCTACGAAAGACGTGGGGGTCCAAACCTCCGAGTATAATGACTTAATTCTTTAGTGCATGGATCTAGCTGTCGGGACGGCCAGTCGTCAAGAGTTTGGAGTGCCCTGGGCAAATTAAGCCCGCTTGGTGCATGCACATAACGGTTCCGTGAACCTGGGACCGGAAGTTGGCATGGCAGTTTTAGCCAAATCTAAATTTTTAGGCTGATTCCTACAATAAATTTTTGTAAGTCTTACGGATAGCTGAAAATTTTGAATATCTACTGAACTATATTTTTCATTATACTAAAGCATTTATATTTGCATTTTTCAAAGCCTGAAATATGGTTTAAATATATTACAAAGGTTTGTGTAATTTTAATAAGCATTTAAAAAATTATGAGAACTCGAATATGCATCGCATTTCACTGGCGGTGGGAAGATTTCAAAAGGTACAAACACACCAAAAAAAAAAAAAAAAAAAAAAAAAAACTTTTCTTTATTTCTCTTTTAGCTTCGCAGATTTAAATAATTAGTATGTATTATTTTCTCAGATTAAAGAAAGGAAAAATGTTGCAATAATATTTTTGCGGATTATCATCATTACTAGTATCAGTCTAATTTCCCAACATTCGAAAGTCCCTACAAAGACAACAAAACTTTAAAATTCCGAAATTCATTACATATTAAGATTAGATAACAAAATCACTGGCGGTGGAAAGATTTCAAAAGGTATAAACCTCCTTAACAACAACAAGAACAACAAAAATCACCCATCTAAAATACCTTTTAAAAACACCCATCCAAAATACCTTTTTTTAATTTCTCTTTTAGCTTCGCACATTTAACCCCTTGAAGGGCGCCGGTATATTATATATACCACTTAATTTTAATCCCAAAATGTCATAATGACACCAGAATTTTAGAATCAAATTTTGAATTTATAAGGTACATAAAGGAAAGCTTTTACTTATTTTAAAATAAATTTGTACACGAATCCTGGTGACAATCAATCATTTCAATATTTTAGCTCCAAGAGTATTTTGCCCCTGAAGGGGTTAAATAACTAGTATGTGTTCTTTACTCAGATGAAAAAAAGAAAAAATATTGCGATAATAATTTTGTGGATTATCATCAAATCATTACTATCACTCTAATTCCCAACAGTCGAAAGTCCCCAGAAAGACAACCAAACTTTAAAATTACTAAATTCATTAAATATAAAGATTAGATAACAAAATCACTGGCGGTGGAAGGGTCTCATAAGGTATAAACCCTCTTAACAAAAAACTACCTATCCAAAATACCTTTTTTTTAGTTCTGTTTTAGCTTCGCATATTTAAATAACTAGTATATGTTCTTTATTCAGATTAAAGAAAAAAAAATGTTGCAATAATATTTTTGTGGATTATCATCATTACTATCACTCTAATTTCTCAACAATCGAAAGTCCCCACAAAGACAACCAAACTTTAAAATTCCAAAATTCATTAAATATAAAGATTAGATAACATAATCACTGGAGGTGGAAAGGTTTCAAAAGGTATATAAAAAAAAAACACCCATCTAAAATACCTTTTCTTTATTTCACTTTTAGCTTCACACATTTAAATAAATAGTATGTGTTCTTTACACAGATTAAAGAAAGAAAAAATGTTGCAATAATATTTTTGTGGATTATCATTATTACTATCAGTCTAATTTACCAACATTCGAAAGTCCCCAGAAAGACAACCAAACTTAGAAATTCCAAAATTTATTAAATATAAAGATTGGATAACAAAACAAATTATAAGGTAGCTCATAAATTTTGTATAAAATAAGTTAAAGAAATAAAAAAAATGTTGCTACACTGTCTCAACCTGTAAAAATACTTCAATTAAAGTATAAAACTTGATGGAACCTCATTCAGTTCTCATACTTCAATCTATTTAGCTGCATTGCGATGCTTTGGAGTTCATATAAACATTCTTACAGTTTAAAATAATGCAGCGCCATCTACTGACTAAGTTTTGAATTATGTTTTTCTGCATACAAAATTTATGAACTTCACTATAAATATGTCATTTATTTCGCATATATATTTATTACAGTTAATTAATTATTGAATTTCGAAGTTCGGGCGTTCTATTTGGGACACCTTTTATATATTTACATCTATATCTATATCTATATATCTATCTACAGAGTGCGTCAGAAAAATGTATACACACTTTGAATGATTATAACTCCTAACTAATGATTATATCTTTTATTCACATATAATTAATATTTAAATTGCAAATGAATGCATTAAAAAAGTTACAGTGATGGCCAAAATTGTGGAAACCTTTTGGGTAAAACGCTTTTTCGAAGTTTAATGGTTCATGACGCCAAATATTTCTTAGTAATACCATAAAAGCTATATACCACTGGAAAGATAATTTAATGAAAAACATCATGCAATATAGTTTGTTCAATTATGATTATTTTATCAAACGTTATAGTAAAATAATCTGCAAAAGGCAGTAAAACCTGGTAATGTTGATGAAAATTATTTTTCTCTTTCTTGAATGTAGCCAATGCATATGAATGTTTGAAGTGACAGACAGATTCCATTTTATTTGGTAATGTGTCAATCAAAGCTAGGGTAGGATTTCACAAAAAATGCCATATTCTGGTACCTATAGACGGACTTTTATCACTATTTTTAATAATTGCTAACAAGTTGCTAAAGTTCTTTGCCACCTTTCAATTTTTCAGCTAGTAAAGCATAATAAAATTAAGAAAACATTATAAAGAGTTGATTAGTTATTCAGAAATTTCAATGTGTAACAATATTTTTAAGTGTAGAAAGCTGTGGTTATGAAGACATTAAGGTAAAATTGGAAGCAAGTTACAAATGGATGTCTAAATCACGCAAAACAAGACTGGTGAAGGCAGGAAAAGGTGCAGGAGAGCAATTGGCGGTAGAAGAGTAAGGCCCTTGTGTATAGGTCACAGAAAACAATCATCTCGGTGTATGCAACATGAAATGTTGCACTGCACTGGGGAGCTGAATCAAAGTACAGTTCTATGCAGAGTGCAGTATTTTTGTCTAAATGCTAGAATTTCATTAAAAAAAAAAACATTTTAACACTCCAAATAACACGACCGTACTAATTTCTCTGTCTAGTAAACATGCCATTTAGCTGAGTTTAATATTTTGAACCTTTATTTGCTTTACGATTTTTTTTCATTTATAATTTTTTTTTCATTATAGCTGTCAACTTTTCAGCTTTTTTGTTACGACTACTTTCTAATATTGATTTTTGCGTTATTTAATCGGAGACTTTTTTCTTATTTTGTTTTGAAATAACTTTTTCCAATGCTATCGTATAATTATGAAAAACTATGAAAAAAAAAATATACGCATTGTTATTTAAAAATGTTTAAATACTGGAACATATTTGAATATTTTCTTCATTTTAATGAAAAATAATATATTCATCTAGAATCTGTCAAAGTTTTCTCGGGATCCGCGTGAAAAATGGTATTTCCGGAAGAGATAAATTTTGCCCTCTGAAAAGAAAACTTAAAAGTACGTCTAGACTCTCAAGAATGTTTCTAGCAGAATACTTTTCGTCTTGTTTTGAAATATTACACGAAAAAGACGCGATATCACAGCTGTGTTTGTCTGAAAAAATTCTCTAAATTGAACGTAAAATAGCACATTTTTGCATATTTTGTTTAGGAAACTAGAATAATTGTTTATTTGTGTTTCTTCATTCTTTAAGTGTAATAATGTAAAAAATTCTTTCAAAGATAACATATTATACGTATTTTTTTTAACAGGGTGATGTATTAGAGGTATTAATAATTAATATTTCTTTTGAATATTTTATTTATAAGCGTATTTCTTTAGGGTTGCATACAGCTGTTCTCAAATCCAAACGAGCTACTTTCTGACACATTTTTAAATTAATTTGCTTAAATTAATCTGTTCGTAAACTTATCAAATAGGCAGGTATTAACAAACTATATAATCGAACTGTTTTTCCCGTTTTTCGGTAAAAGCAGAGATTTTTCTGAAAATGCCGTCAAAGTTGGCGTTTTGAATCGAATTTTCGGACGCGACAGCGCAGGAATGAAAAAAAAAAATTGACACCCTGAGACAATAATTGTTTATACATCAAAATGTAATTCATTTATCGAAAAAAAAATGTTCGATTACAAATCACTTCAAGAATCATGGATGCCTGCAAGTATCATGCTTTTACGTTTAAAAATGAGTCCGAAAATGTGTCATAAAGTTTCGTGTTGTTTAGCGGAATTTTTTTTTTTTTTTTTTTAGAACCGCCTTAAACTGGAATAGAAAATTTAATAGATGTAGGAAATAATCATAGAAAGCTAATTACACGATGTTTAAAAAAATATATATAATATTAACCTCTTGTCTGTGTCTCCCGAATCCAGTTCGAATAACTCAAGCGTGCCATATTTGGAATGCCCGAACTGATTTCGGGCAGGTGAAAAATCATTAATTATATTCTGTGAGTTCATTTTCCATTTGCAAATGTGTAATGTAATTTAATTTACTAATTTTACAACTGATGACTGCAAAGTTATTGTATTATTTGATTTATTTTGCTACAGTTAAACAATTTTGAGTAACATATACTGTAAAAAAAAAAAAAAAAAAAAATCCGCTAAGCTTCCGTTAAATTCCGTTTTTTAGCAATTTCTATGTCCTTAAAATAATATTTATAGAACAAAAAAAAAAAAAAAAAAAAAAAAGATAAAAAGAAAGAAAAAGAAAGAAAGAAAAAGAAACTTCTCATATGACTACAATTCATTAACCTTTTTTATATATGTGAAAATATTAATTATAGTAGTCATTTCGTTTATATTTTTGTTTTTTAACAAAATAACCTATTTCTAACCTTTTCATTGCTATAATGCATAGAATTAAAAAAAGTTTTTTTTTTTTTCATTTTTACCGCATTTTTCTAAAATATATTCCACAGCTAAGGAGTTAAACATGCATTTCAGGAAGATGGAAAAAAAAAGATATTAATTATGGATTCCTTAATATTTGCGTTCTATTTATTGGATAAATCTTTGGCGATGTTTTGGAATGAAGGAGTTTGCAAGAGGAATTTGGACTCTGTCAATTAAATCCTTGCTGTACGATTTTAATTCTTCCTGCAGCACAAATGCAGTTTTAGAAAAACACTGGCACAAAAACAAAAATATAAAAGTACTCTAACAGAATGTTGTAACTGCTTTTTATTGTCGTGATCACCATTACAGTACACAATTAATTTAGCTAATATTTAGAAACACTACATTTTTTTTATGATTTTCGAATAATCATTATTATGAAGAAATTTAATGAAGAACTCATATATAGGGCGGGCGATCATAATCACAGAAGAAGTCAACATTCAATAATTCGAAAGTACAGACATTAGCACTGTGTGGTTTTTACAAAATCACACAAAATGACTTGGGATTTTTCTATAGCAGAAAAAAAGCGAGAACAGCTGCATTTGTACCCGACAGTACCCGACACTGTAATGGTTCGATTATTAAGAAACTCAGCTGTTGCTTGTTGCTAATCAAGCCATCATATGACAGGAATTACAGCAGCAATCCTTCTTTAAGAATGTTCACAAATCCAAACTGGCTACTTTATGACATATTTTTTAACTCATTTTTGTTCGGAAACGTATGAAATTCGCAGGTGTTCTTATTCAGAACCTTTCTGATCGAAAGACGTTTTCCATTTTTTGATATAATATCTTTTAAGAAATACTGTCAAAGTCGGCGTTTTGAACCGAATTGCCTACGCGGAAGCACAAAAAATGAAAAAAAGTGTCATCACGTGACACGAATTGCTTATAACTCCATAAGTAATTTAGTTATGAAAAAATGGAAAACTTACTTCGATTCCAAACCGCTTCAATAGTCAGGCCTGCCAATTTTATGCCTTTATGTTTAAAAATGAGTCAGAAAATGTGTCAGAAAGTTTTGCGCTGTTGAGCAGGTCATTTGAGAACCACCGTTTTATTGATCTTCACCAATCGCGAAACCCCTTGTCAATTTATGGGGAAATTTGTACACTGGATTACTTATTACTCCTAATATAATTTTTTTAATTTGTTTTTTATTATTAGACATTTTCCATCTGATACTACGTACTAGTTTCGCGTTGTTGCGAACCATTTGAAAACCACCTTAAGAGCCTACTCTAGTCACACGAGGACAGTCGCAAGCTATTGTTAAACCAATGGCAGCGGTCTTTTAAATGCCTGTATGGATTACAATATTTGTAAATGATATTTGTCCTTTTGCATAGGATTATCTGAGGTCGATTTGTAAACGGGTAACTTTTTACTTTGTCGATTTCGGTTACAAGATTTTTGTTTATGATGTCAAATTCTATTTCTTAACCGGTTTCGAAAGTAAAAGTATCCCATAAAAGAAAACTGCAACCAGACTCAAAAAAAAAAAAAAAAAAAAAAGACACAGTTAAAAAAGCGATCGATCCTTTCGATTTTTTTTTAAAATATTGAAATGCAAACGCAAAATTTGGAAAGAACGCTGCCATTTGTTTAAAATTAGCTTGCGAGTATATTTGCGTGACTAGGGTAGGTTCACACACGAATACGTTCACACATTTCGCAAGCTAAAGTTAAACCAAGTTTCTTTTCTTTTCTTAGTTTTAGTTTCTTTTCTTGCTTGTATTTTGATATATATATATATATATATATATATATATATATATTAATTACAGCTGAGGTCGATCTCTAAAAGGACTCTTTTTTTACTTCTTCGATTATGGTGGCAGATTTTTTTTATGAGGATACTTTCACTTTCGGAACCGGCTCCAAAATATCACAAAAATAAATCTGCAACCCAAATTGAAGAAGTCAGAACTGACCCGGTTAGAAATGGACCTCAGCTATCCTATGCAGGTAAAAAAAAAAAAAAAAAAAAAAAAAACTTTAGAAATATTAAAATGCAAGCGAGAAATTTTAAAAGAACGCTCATATAGGTTTGAAGGGGTAACCTACTCGAAAAATGAAAAAAAAATTCCATGTTCATTTTTCTGCATAATATTATTTTACACTATGCACAAAATGCAAAAAAATTCCATCTCGATATGTGCTCTGGAAGTACCCTAAATTAGTTTGTGAAACAAGGCGCTTCACGATCAGAAGTGAGAAAAAACGAAAAAAAAAATATATACCTAAAACTTTTGTTTTATTTTTACATGTCTTCATATTAAAAACTACATATAAAGGGTGTAACTGAATAGATGGTTAGAAATGTAAAAGTTAATAATACATGTCAAGACATGCAAATTTTGTATAGAAAACAGGGTCGCAATCCACTTATTAAATCAATAATGTAGGGTATCTCACACCAAGCTCAATCCACATTTTTGTTCATAACGGTAACAATAATGAAAATATTTTAGCGAAATCTTCAACATAATAAGTTTGTCTTCTGTAAAATGATGTGACATCAAGGTAATTGTTTGAATATCACTGTAATTCGATCAGTGACATCGTATGCATTGTCGGTTACCTTCCGAGTTTTGAAGCATCTATCTCAGTATTACTTGGAAAGGAGGATTGCCGTTTTACTTTATGCATTTTTAACCTGTTTCATAGCAGGAAAAGTAACTATGTTGCAGATACCGCTAAAATATTATCATTACTATTACAGTTATGAACAAAAATCTGGATTAGGCTTGGTGTGAGACACCCTGAATTATTAATTTAATAAGTGGATTGCGACCTGCGACCCTGGTTTCCTATACAAAATTGCTTGTCTTCACAAGTACTACCAACAATTCAGTTTCACCCTGTATATATTATTTATATATCAATATAGAACAGCACCATAAGAGGCCGATCCTCTCCCTCTGCTTGCCCAAACTCGTCCTCAAGCTTCGTTCTAGCTCGTGCCCTTTTTTGGCAAACAAATCTAAACAAACACATCTAAAAACCCGAAAAACATTTCATAAACCAAAAAGTAAAAACATGTAGAAAAAAATTAGTAAAAAGGAGGTTTTTTTTTTGGTTCTTAGCTTCTCCTGAAAAGTAGCATTTTTTATCACAATTTGTACCTTACCTCCAAAACCACAATAGCCATCTTGGTAATTTTTTTTCTCTTTTAGTTTGTCCCATTGGGTAGCATTTGAATTGAAGAATTTCAAACAAACATTTATTTATTTATTTATTTAACTCAAAAACAGTGCATAAGTGCTTTTTTTCCAAACTTCAATAAAATATAAGTATTTAGTCTTTTAAAAAATGCGTAATTCATTTAATAAATATAGATTCAATAAAGTTATACAAAAATATTTGTGGTAATCGGATGAGTGGTTTAGGAGAAAAGGTACATTTAGTTAACATGTAAAACACCTTAATAGGTTACCCCGTTAAGGGTTCTGTCGCCTCACGCAAAAACACCCGCTTGCTAATGTTAATCTTACGGAACAGTAATTTTACAATATCTCATTTGCATTTCAATATTTTTAAACGATTTTTTTTATTGGATAGACGTGGGCGATCTCTACTGAGCACTTTTTTTTATCTTTTCGATTTTGTTTGTGGATTATTTTTATTAGGATACTTTCACTTTCGAAAGGTCATTTATCAAGGTCACCCGTCCTCCTCATTTACTCCCTTTCGTTGTTATAGCTCTGGAAGACGCCAGCCCTTGGTCTCGTTTTTCCAACTGCTATAATCAAGCAAAGGACGAAGCTTTCACCTGAGCTCTAGTAGGGTGAGAAAAAAAAGAGCTGTAAACCAACTAAATGCGGTGTTACCATAGTTACTAAAGCAAGAACCGGATAACTGATCTTGATAAGTCAATTGAAATTACATATAGTATAGGTGAGTCTGCTTTATGTGCTAATGGTGAGTGAACCCATTGGTAGCTGTAATGACATCGAATGAATGTTTTCAAAATATCGCGCTCACCTCAATTTTGTTCAAATTCCGCATGTTGTTTCCCTAATATTTGTTTTAGATTATGAATTACTAAATTTTAAAATTAGGAAGTCCCTTACCCAACGCCCTGTCTTTTCAAAAATATACTATACATCATCTTTTTACCTCCATGACTTTTAACCATTCATTTCATCGTCATTAACCATTCATTTCATCGTCATTAACCATTCATTTCATCGTCATTAACCATTCATTTCATCGTCATTAACCATTCATTTCATGTGTATCGCGCTCACCTCAATTTTGTTCAAATTTCGCATGTTGCTTCCCTAATATTTGTTATAGCTGATGAATTACTAAATTTTAAAATTAGGGAGTCCCTTACCCAACGCTCTGTCTTTTCAAAAATATACTATACAACATCTTTTTACCTCCATGACATTTAATCATTCATTTTATTTTACATTCTAATAATTCATAATATATTAGTAAATCTTCTGAATGGTTTTTGCCAGGCAGACAAATTAACATGGATTTAAATACATATTTAGTACGATGATGCAATACCTTTCGTCTAATACAAACTTAATAAAGCAGCGGATGTGATTGTTTGTAGGCAAACACGTTTGCTGCAACGAAATGTCTTATTACTAAAACCAATTCCTTAATTAGTTCTTCTGTGTCTGCGTCTTTTCTTTACATAATTTTATGCTTTGGGCAATATTGACTTTATATTAACTTCAAAGAAATGATTCAATTTAACATAATATTTTACTGAACGAATGTTATGAGATTTACAGCTTTATCACTTGATGTTGATTATGTTATCGAATATTAAATCTTTCAAAATTAATTTGAATGGAAATGTTATCGATTTGATAAATTAATCTCTTAGCATTTAGTAGTTTAAGTATTAAAAATAATTAATTAATTCAAAGACAATCCAATATATAAAAGCTTGTTATGACGCTCTGACAAATCTTTTAATAAGGCATTAATTAACTTTACATGTAATAATTAAAAAAAGAAACAGATGTAAGAATTATAATCCCCTTCCAAAGAGTTGCGTCGAAAAATCTTCCAGACTGTATTTATTACGGTATTCAATTTTAATACTGTTTTTAATTTCGTATGTGTTGATGAATGCGTCTAGAGCTTATAATTAAAAATTTACAGAGTGTTTCATAAACAACTTCCTAACTTTAAAATTCAATAATTTATTAAATATAATATATATAAAGATGAAATAAGCATTCTTAAGTCTATCAGGTTGCTCACAAGTTTTGTATACAATGGTTTAAAAATAGTTAATACTTTTGTCAATAGATGGCACTGCGATGTCTAGAAGTTTTAGAATGTACAAACTAATGCATGAAACTGTATAAAAGGTGTCTCAGAGTTTACTTTGGATTCTCTATTTAATTATTAAAACACAAAAAATATTTGCATTTTGAAATTTTAAAGTTAATTTGAACATTTTTGCAATTTGAGACACCACAGCGTCATCTACTGACAAAATTATAAACTATTTTTAAAAATACTCTGTAGGAAATGTATGAGCTACCTGATAAACGTGTCACTTATTTCATATTTGAGGACCCTAGAAGCCAAGTGATACAAGTGACAAAGTTTTGTTTTGGAGTAAATTGAGTTCAAAGTTTTGAGTCAATAGTAATTGACTAAAATAATTATGAAACTGTTGCTTATTTCATATTAGTTTTTGAACTCTTCTTTCAATAACTGCGTAAAAAAGGTGGATTACAATTTTTTTTAATTTATACACTGCTCAAAACAATTAAAGGATATTTGAAGTTTTATATAAAATAAAGATATAAACGAAATTTTTTTTGCCGAAAATAGAAGAAAAGAATCAGAAATGCAAATTTTTCTGGTTTCAAACTGTGGAGTATGCAAATTTTGAGTTCGACGTCAAAGACGTCGCTTCAGCGGCAGCGAATGAAATTTGACTTTCAACTGGATAAAAGAGAATGAAGACAAGGATGATCGGCATTCAGTGATTGCTTTGTTTCGATGAGTACGATGCCTCAGCGAAGTCATTTGACAGATTCAGAAGCTTGGAGAATTGTTGGTAGGTTAGAAGGGGGCTAAACTCAAGCCGAAGTAGCGCAAGCCATTGGAGTGTCACAAAGTGTCATTTCCAGGATCTGGAACAGTTTTTTGGAGAGTGGATGTGCAGGCCGAAGACCAGGGCAAGGTCGTAGACGGGCAACAACGCCCAATGAAGATCGGTATTTAGCGTTAACAGCTCGGAGACACCGAAACATGAACGCTACTCTTCTCCAACAACACCTTCGCTCGGCTACAGGTACCACGATTTCAACTCAGACTGTCCGAAACCGGCTCCATGCTGTAGGTCTGTATGCTCGCCGACTGATGGTATGTGTTAGATTAACATCAAGGCATCGTCGCGACCGCAGGGAGTGGGCAACCGAGCATGTCAACTGGAGGAGAAATGAATGGAGCAATATTCTGTTTTCTGACGAGTCCCGTTTTTCTGTGCATCCGGATAATAGGCGTATTTTCATCTGGAGGGACCGTGGCAGTAGGAATAATCCTGCGTTCGTGCACGAAAGTGTCAGATTTGGCGGTGGAGGAGTGTTGGTGTATGGTGGCATCTCCATTGACGGGCGCACTGACCTCTACATCATTCGAGATGGAGCTCTGACGGGTCGCCGATATAGGGATGAGATCCTCAGACCTATTGTAGTCCCTTACGCTGCAGCAATCGGAGATAACTTCATTTTAATGGACGATAACTGCAGGCCACATCGTGCAAACCTGGTGGAGGATTTCCTTTTCGAGGAAGGAATCGTTCGAATGGAATGGCCAGCGTGTTCTCCAGACATGAATCCAATCGAGCACGTTTGGGACGCTCTAGGAAGACGAGTTTCTGGCCGCCAACAACCCCCACAAACTCTCCAAGAACTGGAAAGAGCTCTTCTGGAAGAGTGGGGCAGAATACCCCAACTCGTCATTAATAGCCTCATTGAGTCCATGCCTCAAAGGTGTTCAACGTTGCTGGCCGCCCGGGGAAACCATACCCCCTACTGAAAATGATTTTCTTTGAAGAAAACACCTTTTCTTATTCTTTTTTTCTCATATGCACAAATTGTGTTTTTTTCCTTTTGTACACAAATGCGCAATAAAATGCATTTTTTTCTGCCAAACATGTGTAATTTATTCTCATATAACCTACTATGTCTGTCGACCATGTATCAATCAGCTAAAAAGTTTCCCAGATACAAAATCCACCTAAAACTGCAATATCCTTTAATTGTTTTGAGCAGTGTAGTTAATCAATATTGATAACAAAGGGTACAAGTTTCGAATGCTTAAGTAGTTGACTTCCAAAACACAGCACATAATTAAAAAATCACTTTTTTTTTGCGTACAAACAAATAGCCTTATTTTCAGATCGCCTGTGCACTTAGCTCAGTTTTTTCAATTTTGTCACTTATACCAATGGGTTTCTGGGGTCCTTATTTATGTTTATTATAATTCATGAATTCTTGACTTTTAAAGATACAAAGTCTTATATGAGGAAGTCCTATGAAACATCGGTGTATATACAGTTCGGAAAAAAGCGAAAAGAGTGTGAATTGTATCCTAATTTTATAAAATGAAATATAAAGAACACATTTTTTAAATTTACAAATTGCTTTAATTATGTTTATTTATTTATTTACTATGCATTTTGTTATCGGTGTGCAGTTGTAAAGTTTCAATGTAAATATTTAGTTTTTGTTTTTTATTTCAAAAATTGTATCCGTAAAATTATAATATATTTTTTACAGTGCTCTAAACCAGAAATGTCCAACCGGCGTGCTGGGTAGAATATTTACTCTTATATTAATTGCTGGTATTGTGATAAAGACTGTCCAATCATACATTAATTAACCGACACCAAAGAGTATGTGGGAGCATTTAGAATACTTATAAGTAATAAAAATTAAAGTGATCGTAAATAAATTCTAATAACAGGTAACGCGAACCAAAAGAGATAAAATAAAATAAATGGGATTTTTAGACCTCCTGTTATCTATTAATCAGCCTTAGCATTAATATTAAATTAAACAAAGTAAAACCCGTTTAAAAAATACTACAAGAAATGGCGGGAAAAGTATCTAAATGACTACCCTAAAAAAATACCTAAAAGAAAATAATTGATTAATGACAAGAAATAAATGACACATATGACTGTGGTAAATAAAGAGATTTAATATTTAAAAACAGGACAATTGCACCATAATTTCTATAATTCAAATACAACATTTGCTAAATGGTACATACATTAAAATCGTGAATTTACAACACAATTAAACATCAACGTTTCATTCCGCATCTGCGAACGTCATCAGGATGTTTACAAACAAGTCGAAAATGTCAAAATGAGCTTACACGTCAGAGTTCTGGAGAAAACATGATCTGAGAGTGCGCAAACATCATCATCACAAACGTCATCAAGTTCCCATGGTAACCAAGTGGATCATACCACCGTAGTGAAAAGAGGGGTTGGAAGACAAAATGAGCAGATTGTATTAATGGATTATAACATATTATGCCAGATTTTATGAATGTTATAGGATAAATTATCGTTACATGTATACTGCCCAAGCTTAATAATCGTAAGGGACTCTAAAATTTTATTAACATAAGAATTCTTGCATGGGATTATGAAAGAATTATTTCAGAAAGATTAAAAGAGCACAAGAGAGATATTTCACAATCAAAACAGAGTACAGCTCTCGCAAGGTTTTATTTTTCGAATGAAGGTAGCAAAATTGATTTTGAAGAGGCTAGAATCATTATCCCATGCAAGAATTCTTATGTTAATAAAATTTTAGAGTCCCTTACGATTATTAAGCTTGGGCAGTATACATGTAACGATAATTTATCCTATAACATTCATAAAATCTGGCATAATATGTTATAATCCATTAATACAATCTGCTCATTTTGTCTTCCAACCCCTCTTTTCACTACGGTGGTATGATCCACTTGGTTACCATGGGAACTTGATGACGTTTGTGATGATGATGTTTGCGCACTCTCAGATCATGTTTTCTCCAGAACTCTGACGTGTAAGCTCATTTTGACATTTTCGACTTGTTTGTAAACATCCTGATGACGTTCGCAAATGCGGAATGAAACGTTGATGTTTAATTGTGTTGTAAATTCACGATTTTAATGTATGTACCATTTAGCAAATGTTGTATTTGAATTAAAGAGATTTAAGTTACTAAAAATTACTAATTTATTTACAACACAAAATATTAAAGTATATTTACAAAAAATTTATTAAAAGAAAATAATTAAACCTAGAAAAAGACATTTTTCTTTTTCTTACAAACTTTCTAAAATCAGCTTGTTGCTGCATCTGCTTAAGAACAAATAATTAATTTATTAAAATTCCAGTGGATCTTAATTTTATTATTTATAAGTTTGCCTGTGACAAACTCTTAAATTAATTCAACTCTTAATTCAACTCTTAAATTAATTAAATTAATTATATTTAGGACTATGCTGTACATGCCCTAATTATTTCAATATGTATTCCAATACCTGACACAAAGATATTTTTTTAGTATGATAAATCATACCTGGAGTAGCACCCTGATCTTTTTAGATCTAAAGGCTTGGAGAATAGAAGTTGCCGCTGCTTTGAATCGTTATCCTTGCACACTCAGTAAAAGAATATATATATATATGAGATATTTAAGATCTCAAGAACTTTAAATTAATTATACATATTTATAAAGCAATTCTAGGGTAAGCCTCGGAAGAGGCATTTATCGATTTATTTAAAAATCATCTTCCATAAAATAAGTGCTTAGTACTTTGAGGCGATGAGAAGCGTCCGCAAAAATCACGGAAAGCAACTCTATCATTTTGACTTCTCAACTTACTTTAACTGTTTCTTTTAACATTATATATACAATTTTACATACAGGGTGGTTATAATTAAAGTTACCCCATTTAGACCTACGTAGAGTCCGCCCTGACTGACATGTATTGATGAAACTTGGAATATAAGTTATACGGACCAGGGGGAAATGAAATCTGCAATAAAAAAAAATTAGTTCAAATTTCGACCACCAGGTGAGAAGGAGGCGCATGAAGACCAAAAATCTCAAACTGGAAACAAAACTTTTTTATTTACAGCATATGTTCAATGTGCATTCCATTTGCGTCAAGCATATGTTCAGAGCGTACTATAGCGTGTTCAACAGTAGCGCGAAGGGTTTCTCGATCGATCAATTGCAGCAACACGACGAGTTATGCTTGATTTCAAATCAGGCAGAGTGTGTATGCTTCCGCCATACACACGATCATTCAGGAATCGCCACAACCAGAAGTCACAGAGATTCAAGTCCGGAGATCGAAGAGGCCAGGTTGTCGGGAAATTTCTCGAAATTACCCAATCATCTCCAAAGTAGGCACGAAGCAGTGCCGTCACTGCTCGGGCAATGTGAGGTAGTGCACCCACTTGGATGAATACGGTAGTCTCTAAACACCCTCGCTCTTGTAAGGATGGAATGACCTTTTGCTAAAGGAGATCGCAGTAACGGGTACCGTAATGGAACACCTTTTAGGACCCTGAGAAGTGTTCTCCTAAAAATGGGACCCAGAATGAAATCCGCCGTAAAGCCACACTATACAGTAATGTAATCAGGGTGCAAAGACTGTTCATGCGCAATATTAGGCTTTGCAGTACCCCATACGCGACAGTTCTGAGTATTCACTGCTCCATCTAGGATAAAATGCGCCTCGTCCGACCACAAAATGTTCCAAGGCCATGCATTGTAAACGGCTATTCTGGCCAAAAACAAATTGAGTTCGTGTGTCCGCCAGGGTTCAGTGCTTGCACAACGTGAATCTTGTATGGAAAGCACTTTATAATGGATCGAAAAACCTTTCGTACTGTAGACCAAGGGAGAGACAAATCACGTGACACCGCTCGAACACTTGTCGAAGAATATTGGGAACCAGGCGCTCTTTCGACCAGGGCAAGAGCGACTTCTTCGGCAGTTTCATTTGAAATCCGTTTCCGTCCTTTTCCTTACAGCACACCCAGCTCTCCAGTCTCTTCGAATTTAGACATCATCTTTTTCAAAGCCTGCCTCGACATTGGTCCGTTTCGTAAGCCTTTCAAGCGTCGATATTCTCGCAGTGCAATTAACGAATTACTGCCGTTCTGATAAACCAATTTCAACAGTAACGCTCCTTCCTTCTTCTCTAACGGCATGGTGCAGACTGGTGTTGCCACATTAGTGAGAGAAGAATCCGCCAAAACGGCGGAAAATTCCGCCGTATCCAGCCAAATCTTATTTGAAAATCAGCCAGATTTTCCGCCAGATCAAAATTATACGTTATTTTAACCTTTTTCATTTTCTTTTGAACAAATAATGCCTTAAAACCTGAAAAAACGGAACTTGAATTTAAAAGAAAAAAAAACATAGCAAAGAAATTCTAGCGTTCTAGCAAAGAAATATAGTACATAGGACAATAGAGCAGTTCACATCACGTGACTTTTACCGGAGAACAATGAAAAGAGCTGTAGGACACACAAATAGAAAAAGCATTGATAAAGGTAGCGATAGCTGTCCTACAGCAGCAGCAAAAACCTGTTCGTGACGTCACCTTGCACAGCTCTTTTTGGGTTCGAGGCTATAAAAAATCAGCTCCAGCTGTTCGGAAAAACAATGAAGATCGCTCGATGTACCTGCTAAAATGAATTTTTTCTCCAGTTTTTTGGGATTCCTTCTTGTTCTTAGTAGACTTTATTATATTATATATAAAATAAAATTATTTATATTGAAATAAGTAAAAAAAAAAACTTTCATGTAAAAATCAACTAATTCACTCTTTATTTAGAAGGTGAAACCAAATGTAAAAAAATACAACATAAAATAGAATCGGGAACTTTAAAGATAAAAATTGGAGAATCACTGTACTCCTTTTATATTAAAGTAGCAACTGATTTATTTATATAAATTTCATAATTATAAAACAATATTAAACACTCTTGTAGAAAAACAAATTAAAAAAGCACAAATTCAATATTTACATTTTTGTTTTTTGAAACTGTTTATTTCATTTTCATTTTTCACGTGGAAATCTTTCAACAGAAAATTAATCATTCTAGGAAGAATTTTATTGTGGATTTTTAATTGTTGGCAACTGCTATAACGAAAAAAATGTTTAAATTTAATAAGACAAGGCTGTTAGAATTTTGGCTTTTTATCTCTATTTATTAAAATATCTCTATTTATATAGGATTTTTTCAAATTTTAATAGTTTGAGTTTCATAGTAGGTATTTAGCTATAAGTACACAAATTCTCATGCCTGTAAGTTATATAGTTTCTGAGAAAGGCTCTGTGACGGACATACAACGGAGCGGAAGTAATAGGGTTTCGTGAGATGAACGAAACCCTAAAAAAAAAAAAAAGCAATCCGAACCAGAAATAATGAAATTCAATCCGATCCGAAGCTAAAAAGTAGGTCAACCCGACCCGCACCAAAAAAAATATACCGCCAACTTGACCCGAAGTTCAGACAGGGACCTAGTCGCAAATATGGGGTTCCCTGGGGCACAAATGCTTATGAGGGCCCTCTTGCACCGATGCTTATAGCGACTTTGAGTAATATATATATATATATATATATATATATATATATATATATATATATATATATATATATATATATATATATATATATATATATATATATTATTGAAAGCGGAAACGGTACTTATTAAGATAACCACTATTGACTTTAATAATTTTGTGATATGTAATAATTTTTTTTATCAAATTTCTAATTTTTTTAGCAGTAAAAGTTTTCATAAGATCATCATAGTCGATCTTTAGTGTTCTATCTTGTTGACTATATTTCAAAATTAGTTCCGAAAGTAAAAACATCCTAATTAAAAAAAAAAAAAAAAAAAACTTTTAAACAAAGTCGAAAAGTAAAAAATGGCGTTTGTAGAGATCGACCTCAACTATCCAATGACAAAAAAAAAAAAAAAAAAAAAAAAAAATTAAAAATATTGAAATGCAAACGAGATATATGAAAAAATTTCTCCCATAGGATATATTAGCGAGCGGGTGTTTTCGCGTGAGTGAAGTAGCGCCTTATTTTTAAATGAAAAAAATAATAAACAGATTGTTCTATATTAATCTTGTTTTTTAATAGTCAAAACTTCATTAGATTTTAGCCAGTAATTGAAAAATCTTCAGTAGTATTTGGGGCCCCTGAAAATCGGAGTCACTGTCCCGTGATCCGAATGTCTTGTCGTAAATCAGGCACTGGTTCGGACAGGTAAAAACAGGTTACCTGACCTGATGCAGGTCACTAATATGGGGTAAAATCATTTATACATTGTTTTTAATACACTAAAACTTTTAAAATAGAAATGCAAGGGACCGATTTTTTTTTTTTTTTTATACAGGTACCCATTGTGTCAAGTACATCATCTTTTACGCATTTAAATGCATTGTATCTTTTACGCAGAAAACATGAAAATTGTTTATATAAGACAGGATTTCGTTATAGACACGTTCTGTTCATTACATGTTTTAGTGTAGTTCTAAAATGTTCTTTCCATCTAATTTTCTTCTGTTATATACATACATTAGTTTAGTTCATCGTGAGTATAATTATAAATATATAGCAATTCAATGCGAGTTCTCGTTCTTTGTATGACAATGAGTAAGTAAATTGGGTGCAAGATTCATTTGTTTGGTTTTACTTGGAATTCTCTAAGAAAAGCCAGGCAGAAAACTGATCTCCCCCTGGCCCTCCTCCCTTAAAGACCTCTCATGAACATGTGCTCTAGTCCGCCTTGCGATTTCAATTTATCTTTCAAAATTTCTAAAATGATTCCAAATGTGGCAAATGATTTGTTTTTCTACTCTGAGAACCGGATAAAGTACTGAAGTCACAAGTGTTGGGTTGGAACAATTAACAACTGCAGATGCACAAATGTTGTCAGTAAAACTTATTCATGCCATATTAATCACATTCTTATTCAGCAAACAGAAATACACCGACATACCAGATCACCTGCAACTCTCCACTGCTCCCCAAATACCCCTTAATGCACCCCCCCCCCCCGATTCCGAAGCCAAGCGAAAGCATTAACTATCTCATGTTCCGTCCTTCCATTCATTGCTCTCATTATCACTGGTGGTGGTGATTTATCTCTCATGTCATCTTAGGAAGAATTTTAAACGGTCAAACGTAATAGAAAACTTTTCTTCACAGCCGGAAAATAAAAATATATAGTTTTCTTTCCACAATCATGTATTCGGTAGGAAATCCGCCAGATTTCCGCCAGATTTTGGAAGTAAAAGGCTAAATTACCCGCCATCAGCCAGATTGAAAAATTTCCCCGCCGGACCAGACAGAAATCCGCCAGATCTGGCGGAAAATCCGCCAAATCGGCAACACTGGAGGCAGCGACTACTGGTTTTTTAAATTGCTCCAAATTTGCATAAAGTCCTTTCTCGTAGATAAAAACCGCCATCTATCGGTCGAAATTTGAACTAATTTTTTTTTAAATTCAGATTTCATTTCCCCATGGTCCATATAACCTATCTTCCAAGTTTCATCGATATCTGTCTACCAGAGCAGGCTCTACGTAGGTCTAAATAGAGTAACTTTAATTATTATAACCACCCTGTACATCATACAAATGCAATTAAAATTTACATATACAAAACGATTCGTCTCTTTTTCGAAATTGGGCAATGTAGTTACTTATAAGATATATATGCTCTATAAGAGTAGTTTATAAATAATTCTAAATTTTAAAAGTGTAATATAAGGGGAAAATGTTCTATAAACGCTGTAAATTACGACTTTTATGGAATTGTTAAGGACAGAATCTTGAAATTTGACGTGTCTGATACTTTTTAAGACGCAACAAAGGGTGAAATGAGCGGAAAGCGTTTTAAAAGCTTTCTAAATTACGATTATTTGTAAAATTTCAGTGCTCTCTAAGAACGTTTCTAAAAGAATTCTAAATTTAAAAGAGTGAAAGGAGTTGGAAAAGTTCTAGAAACCTTCTGAACTATGATTTATCTGAAATTGTTAGGGATAGAAACTTGAAATTTTACATGGCTGTTACGTTAGAGACACAAATTCATCCACAGAACAGTTTTTAAAAATTTAGAAATGTTAATGCGCGCAGGAACAAAAAAGTTCGAAATTTTCAATTCCTGTGATACATTTATTACAGAAATTTGCTTAACTAGAAGATTGGAATTTAGCATGATGATAAATAAGATCTTTTAAGATATAAATACCCGATTAGAACTGTTTTTAAAAACTTCTAAATTTCTTATGAAGAATAAAATGAGCGAAAAACCTTCAAAATATATTCTAAATTACCATATGGAAATAATTTTAGCTCTTCTTATTCATTTAAGTCTTATGTACACCTAATGTGGTATAAGAATGAAAGTTACTCAAAATGTGGCTAAATTAGTAATTTTTGAATTATCTGTTGCAGTAAAATTTCCTCTAATGAAAATAGCCCCACGAATACCACTTGGCATTTTTCAACAATTAAGCGAGCAAAGCCGCGGGTTTTGCTAGTATTTTATAAATTGTTTTTGCGCTTTTCGTCTTTTAGCGATCGAATTTAAATTTTTATACAAAATAGAACACATTTCCTCCTCTGTTCAAAATACACTTTTTGGATTTAAAGATTTGCGATTTACATACTGATCGCCATATTTATGTGCTCAGGTAAGCACAAGGCTGCGTTATAGTAATTGCCGTATAATCAATTAACAGGCGTATAACCCGAAGGGCTCTGTTGAAATAATTTCATTTTAACGATTTATGCTCGCAAAATAACTGAACACTCGGAAGCGACCGGCTAGACGGGCGAAGACCAGCTAGTCATATATATTATAGCCCTAAAAGTAACTTTTTTCTCTTATCCAGGCGCCAAATATAGGCAACAAAAGTGATAAATTGCCAAATAATGTTTTAATGACCGCCCCTTACATTGAATATTTCTTTTAGGCCGTACAAATCTTCTTTTCACAATTAAATGAAATGTCTTCGTTTTATAATATTATTTCACACTAAAACTTTTTGTTTGTATTTTAAATAACACCAGTAATAGTTTTATTTTATTTTATTTTTCGAGGTAATGGTATTCTTTTATCTCTAACTGATATAGCCATTTCCCGTTAACTAAACGATAGCATAATATACCGTTGCCAAGATGAAAAACATATACAATTGGCAACCATTTCGTCCAAAATAAGGATAAACACGAAATTTAATTGTCAAAAATCATGGTTATATCGGTATATTATTCATCATAATGAACGCGGGAATTTTCTCTATCCGATGGTGCAAACAAAAAAATTCATCGGGTATTTTTTCAATATACCCCGGACATACACTTTTAGGGCTTCTTGCTTTATAATATATATGATTTGTACGGGTCTCTCAACATTAATCGTGCCTATAAACCTGGCAACCTGGAGTCTAGAGGAAATCCAGACAAGTGACGTTAATAACATCATTCTAGAACTTGAATCCCGAGGAAGGCTGGGTGCGTAGCCGAAAGTACTAGATGATTTTAATGTAATTTTTTAAGATATATTAAAGTATTTTAGTCATTTTTTAGGTAATTGATCCACATTGATTGTGTATTTTTAGATTGTTTTACAAAGATGAATTTTAGCATTCTGAATTAGTTTATTTTATATTAATCGTACCATAAAACTGTTAAGTATTCTTTGGCTACAAGTTTCAGTTACACTTCGTATGGTAATCACTTTGTTAATTCAGTCTAATTGCTCACAAGGGGATGTTCCAAGGTTGCAACACAGAATGCGATTAATATTTTTGTATCGATAAGATATTGTCAGTAGATAAACATCTAACAGACATAAATTGAAATAGCCAGGGAGTCCTCAGTCAACAACCCTCGAAATTTACTTTACAGTTCTTAATCGTATAAACTACACCCTTTGACAAGAGGCTCGGCAGCAAGCTGACTATCTGATTTTTTCGTCTGTAATCGATACCCGATCAAACTCCTATTTTCCGCAGGCAAAATTGTTTTCGAAACTCAATTGAAAAAATATCTATTAATATTTAAATTTACGAAAATTACAAATAAACTGTATGGTTTTGCGCATATGTATATATACAATATTAACTATGATATTTTAGATTTTTATAGATTTAATGAAAGTAAAAAGAAAAGAAAATGTACTTAATTTTCATTTCTATAGACCACAAAATTTTACTGTTTTTAAATCTGTTTATAATTATTTACAAGAAAGAACTCCTATTTTTCACAGATAAAGAATAATTAAAATATGTTATATAAATTAAATCCGTTATTTAATTTTTTTCTATTATCCAATTATTTCAAAATATTTGTCATTTTTAAAAAAATTGCTTTTAGTATGTTTTTTTTTTTAATCTCAAGTTCTTAATTTTGCAGTTAGAAAAACTGTCTATGTAATAACTATTTTTAGCAATTCTAAATCTTTTCAGAAAAACTTTTTTTTTTCTTTTAAGCGCGTTAACAGTAATTCTAGTTGCAAACATAAGAATCCGAGACGAAATAATTAAAAAAAATCAAAATTTAAAAGCTAATTGTTAAAACATCATATTTATTTTAAATAATTAGGATAACAAGATAATTAGAACAAAAATAAAAATAGAGAGATTTAATTTTATATAACGTATTTTAATTTATTTCACTGGGACAAATAGGACAAATAGGAGATTATGGTTTAAATATGGAAATGAGGAAAACATGGAAATAGTTTTATATTATAATAATTAAAAAATAATAATACAGCAAAATTTTGCGGTGTGTAGAAATAAAAAATGCATTTTTCTTTAATTAATTCATTAAGTGCCTCTATAATAACTGCGTTAAATAAATATAATTTTCATACTTTTTAAAAAATAAATAAGACATCTCTATTGTAGAACAATTGAAAAATTTTAATAACTGTAGCCGTTTCGAAGATATAAAATATTGCCGTAGAGGGACCTTTGGCACCTAAAAGGGGCAAAATATTTCTTCCTGTTGAAAATAAACATTTCTTTCTCATAAATGCAATTTTGGTTGAAAATTATTAGTAAGAACTTCATTTTATCGCATGCTTCAAACAAATTTATAAATACATATAAATAATTCATAAACACATTTATATTAAAAATTTAATATTAGAAATTTAAAAACACTTTTGTTCAAATTTTAACATCTGAAACATGAACTAGTAATAAATAGATTACAAATACAAAGACAAGCTTTCACTTTCTATTATGTTCCTACACATTTTGCACGAAGTCACAAGAAACATGTCTGGTGTATTATTATATTACTCGTATATATTTTTATACTGTGTACATTTTGACTTTTTTTTTTTAGTTTTATATTAAAATGGTTTATTCCATGGAAACTTTATCACTATTTTGATACTTCATAAGGTAATAAATGATGTTCTAAATGTTCTTGATTACCTGTTTTAAATAAAGCAGTTTAAATATATTTCATAAATGGAAGTTGGGGTATCTCTCCTTTGTACTCTTCAATTCTCCCCACCCTGCTATTATCGCAATGTTTAAATTATTGAAAAAATAATAATAATATAATTTCCGCTGTTATACGCGGGTTGTATGTGTTTAAAAAAGTTATAAAAGTGGCACGCAGTTCACTCATTGAATATAATATGAGACAACCTGAATTCAAAATTTTTTCTTTTCATTTTTAGGGTTTCATATCTGAAAAGGATAAAAAAACGGAATCCTTTCAGTCTCGCTTTGGAAATCGCGATTATGGGAAAGCACGTAATAAATCGACATAAATTAATGATTTTCAGATTTTTTCCGTTACATGTACTATAAGACCTTCCTTCGTGCCAAATTTGAAGGTTCTAGGTCAGCCGGAAGTACCCTATTCGTTTTGAGTAGTTTTGTTAGTAGTTATTTAATTATTTAAAAAAGCTTCATACATAGTTGTAGAAACATTTATTTCAAACTCGTGCTTCAGTCTTTTAAATTTAAAAATAGTGTGTGTGTGTGTATGGGGGGGGGGGGGGGGAGGGGTATTTAAGCTCATCCTGAAAATTGCCAAAAATATGGAATATTGTTAATTTATTTCTCCGTTTTTGTTTGGGGGGGGGGGGTGTTAAACGTACTCATGTGCATCAATAGAGAAGCCGCCACTGGTAGGATATGAAGCTTGAAGTAAATATTTCAAACAAAAGCTTTATTAATATGAATTTAAACCTTTTCAATTTAATGAAGAACGGAGGATACATATCCATTCATTATCAACCATTCAACCATGTTTATGGCCATTTCTAATTCAGCGAGAATACGTGAAACTTAATGACAAACGGAAATTTGCGCATTCACGTCTAAAGACTGAAATTAAAAAGGGATGCCTTAATATTTTTATTAGGAATGCTGTTATATTTTGGAAATTTTATGTAATGGGAATTTTATTGTAATGCAGGACACAAAAAATGCTTGCAACATAAGATTTTTCATTTGAAAAAATACATTATTTTTTCACAATAAGATTTAATTTTCATATAAATAAATTTTCAGAGACAAAAACATACATTATTGAATAAATAATATATTTATCACATTGACAAAATAAGGGAAATTGTTAATAGAAGAAATTAGGTATAACATGCAACAGAGGTATACAGAAACATCTCCATTCATATAAAAAAGCAAATTGAAAAATTGAAAAATCATCATACATCATCTAATATATATTTTTAATGTGTTCTATTATGTAAAACCTCTAGAACAATTAAAAATGAACATTCTTCGTTTAAAATTAATTACCGAAAAAGTACCATTTCGTGTAGAATGACCCATATGTTTCAGCATTTAGTTATTAAAAAAAATCGCTTAAAGTTTCATGCATCGTTATGAAAACTTTTAATTCAAACGCTTATTTAATTCTTTATATTTTAAAATAGAGACTACTTGTACAAACCGATAATTTATGATAAAAGAAGAAAAAATACTAGAAGGTTGTTTTGTCTATTACTTCCCCATCAAACGCGTAGTATAGGGTAAGTCTTATAATCGTTTTGAAACTCGAAAAAAAATTTTTTTGACGGATTTACACGTTTCAGACACTGGAGATTCCGAAAAACATATTTTTAGAAAAAAAAAAAATTGCCCTCCGTCTGTCTGTGTGTCTGTGTGTGTGTCTGTGTGTGTGTCTGTAAACGTTCTAACTCCCGAACAAATTGAGATAGAGACTTGAAATTTGGTATGTACTTAGTATGTAATAATAGGAAGAAGCTTATTGAAGTTCAGTAACCTCGATTATCCAGAGCTATTTGTTTCGAAATATTCGTTCTGATAAAAGGTCTATAAAAATTTTCGAAATTGTTTATTTTAAGGAGTGAATATAAAAGACAATAAAATAATATAAATTTTGCATAAAGAATGAAGTCGATCGGATAAAGAGTTGCCGAGAAATTTGTAATCATATTTTGTACACTCTTCGATTTTTCATGACTCTGTATTTCGTTCAAATTTCAAGTCAAAGATATATTTTAATTGGAAATGAGACGCTTAATCCGACGCAGTAAACCGTTAGTTAATATGAATATCAATTTTGGAGTTATAAGGATGTTTCTTTTACGCAATTCAGTAATAGAGCCTTTAAAGTTAATGACGTCATCAAGCCACAATTTTATTCGAATTGCAAAGCATTTTATAAATAGTTTACACATGTTTTATTTTTATATTTTATATTATGCATATCCATGATGAGTAAGTATTACGGTGACCCCCATTGACTAGTTTAAACCCGTTGTTGTTATGATGCAATATTTTTCAAATATCTTCGAAAATTCCTGCATAAGCCTATTACAGGGACGGTGAACCCGCGTACTAGAAGGCCACATGTCACCACATTTTATAAATAATTTTTTCGTCTTTTTTTTAATTTCACAATGTTTTTCATTAAATAAGTCGAAGTCTATTTTTTTTAAATATCGGTAGCAATTGAACTTCTGCCATGTGGGTTCACCATCCCTCTTCTATTGCCACAGTACGCAAAATAATTACTGACATATTCATTTGATTTCAGTAAAATAATTAATTTTCGCCATTTGAACAACTACTTTAAATTTTATAAACTAAAGTAATCCCCCCACACTCCAAAAGAAAACAGGAACAGAAAATCATGCGTCAAGCATAGATTATGTAACACTTCCCCACACTTCCAAAATAATTTTAAAATCTTTACCGTTTTATAAGATGAAAGATGATATCTAAGTAAACAATTTGGAAAACGAATAACATGTTAAAAAACACAATTTCAGGAATTACCAACAATATTCGAATTAATATCCGATCTCTTTTGTGCAGCCCTGTATAGGATCTAAAGATTTTTATATATACTACACAGAATGCTAAATTTTAGTTCAGTTAGAAACGCGTAGCACAGTTTAAAATTTTCCTTTTGGAATTTCCTTTAATAAACGGAAATGTACTCGAGAACTTTTGTGCTGCCCTGTATATGAGCTATAGAATTTATATACACCAAGTAATAGATAAAAATGAGTTAAATTTAAAAACGTGTTCAGTAACTGAAAAAGCAAATCCAGCAATTATTGTTAACAGACAGCACCGAAACCTTTTGTGTGTCTCTCTAAATGAACGATGAATGCTATACACACAATATTCTATAGTAAGCCTCTTGTAATGCACCTTAATGATATATATCAATTTCAATATGTTTGAAATAGTAAAACATTATTAATGTAAACCGCAAACAATTTTTCTCCCTAGACCGTAATGTAACGGAATTCTTTTGAGTGTCCCTGTAAAGGAACTATAAGTGCTATGCACAGCACATTATATAGTAAGCCTTTTGTAGTGCACCTCAGTGATATATATATATATATCAATTTCAATATGTTTGAAATTGTGTAGCAGCATTAAAATAAACCGCAGATGATTTTTCCCCATAGACTGTAATGTAAAGGAATTCTTTCGGGTGACCCTGTAAAAAAAACTATAAGGGCTACACACTTTATTTTCAATACCGAACATGTCATAGTAAACCTCAATAACATAAGTCAATTGCATGACAATTCGAAAATAGTTACGCGAATTAGAGCACGGACAGACAGAAAGACAGACAAACAGAATTCATAAACACTTTTGAACTATGTTGGAAAGTATTAAAAATTTTGACCCTAAATGGTTAGGTAACAAATAACCGCTAAATTAAAGCGGAGAAAACGCACTTAGAAACAAAATGGTGGATGTAATGCAGCCTTGCATTCACCCTGTCTCTCTAGAAAAAGTAAGATGTTAAATAAATACTCACTGACAAGAAGGGATAAGAGAAGGATTTGACTTTAAATATACATCTTCCCAAATAAGTATACAAGTGCGAATGTTTCTTTTATATAACTACATTTCTCTACTGTGACTAAAAAAGTACTTTAAACAGTTTCTCAACTCTAATTACAGACATATGACTTATTAGTAAAAGATACTACTTTAAATTGAACGGTTTGTGACTTTGTATTTCTTTTCGGTGTTGAAATGTTTAATTATAGGTTTAACTCGTAGTTAAAACAAGCAAGGATTTAACTCTTGAGTCAGCTCTGAAAATAGAGAGGTAAAGTAAGCTTTGAAATGGAAATATTCTAGTTAAATTTAATGCGGATATAAAATTCCGATTTATTTTAGTTTTCTGTTTTCAGGAAGAATGTTTTTAACGCTTTCGGGACCGATTTTATTTTAAATTTTGGGTAAAAATTATTTTTAGATTAAAAAAAAAATTTAAAGCAGCTACACTGTGAAAAGAAAAAAATATATATAAAAACGAAATCAGAAAACTAAAAATGTACTGGCGACAAAGTTACCGTTTATTCTCTGCTTTTTTCCACAAAACTTTCATTTTGCTTATTCCTCCGTTTCACCAACCAATTATTAGAGTTGTCTACCTTCGGATTCGAACCTATACTGCGGGCGGACACTCTGTCCTTATGGCATCTGATTACAACGCTGAGTTTCAGGCGCATGAGTTTATTGGTTATTGCTGGGAGATAAAATGAGCTCGCGCCGCCAGGAGCCCACGGGAGTCGCCGGCTTGCGTTCCGACCATCGCTCCCAAGTCTCTAAAGGACTTATAATGCGCCAGCGACTTTGTCTCGCCACGGTGCTGCGATCGGCCTGGGGCCGCTCCCCACTGCGGACCCCCAAGCCAATTTACCAAGTGTCGATGACACAGGTCGCTACGAGAGTAACCCCACATCTCGGAGGAAACTTCCGCAGGAGCGGACACTTGATGAACCGCCGAGAACACCTAGCGACTTCGTCGCCGAAACCCCAGGAGGGGAGCCGGTTTCTAGGTCATTTGTTAGGCTTCACGACGGCTCTTGCTTTACAAGGTAGTCACGTTCCCTCTCGTAGTGGTTGGTAAAGTAAATTAAACAAGTTTTGACATTTTCGAAAAATGGAAAAAATTGAAGTTCGAGCTGTCATAAAATACTTTAAAAAAATATTTAACCCCCACGAACATACAAAAAGAGTTACAGTCTATCTTAAAGGATTCTTGTCCTTCATATTTGACGATACAAAAGTGGGTTGCTGAATTTTAACATGGTAGGAAATCAATTCACGATGATGAACGCTCAGGACGCCCAAAAACCTCTACGACCGACAACATCGTCTCAAAAATTCACAATGCCGTATTGAATGATCACCGATTGAAGATACGCGAACTTGCTGATATTGCAAACATTTTGATAGACCGTGTCCACCACATTTTACACGATGTTTTGGGTATAAAAAAGCTTTCCGCTCGATGCGTGCCGCACTTGTTGAACGTCGACCAAAAACGCCAAAGAATGAACATTTCTGAGTCTTCTGAAATGTATGGTGTTACAAGTTGAAAAATAAAATAAAATGTTGTCAAAAATCTTGTATTTTCTTTTTCAGGCAGGGAACTTTTTGAACCCCTTTTTGGACAGGACTGCTCTAAAGAATTCGCATACAAGAGTGTGTTTTAAATGCATTGAGTTGTAAGGGGACTGACTACATTGAAAAATAATAGGAAATTATGTCAAAAATCTTGTGTTTTCACTGTCAGGCCGAGAACTTACCAAACCACTCTCGTATACGTAAAATTGAACTAAATTTTTTCTGCTTTCTTGCAATTCAATTGCCTTGGAGGGAACATTTGCGTTTTTAACATTGATCGTGTAAGGTTAAAACGGACTTTTTCCGTTTAATCTGAGAAAAAATATGATTTTTACTTAGAAAGTTTCTGTTAAACCACAGAAATTTCAAATAAAAACACCAGTATATGTATGGTATTTTTACCGTGTATCTAAATGACAAAAATTAAGTTTTATTGTTATTTAAGAAATATGTCAATTACTGAAATCTAATCAAAATTGTTACTTTCCATACTAATAACAATTGGCCCGGTATAGTGCACCAGCATGACGGCGGGCCAATCATCACCACTATTTCCGAATAATTTACTTTGCCTCATTTAATTTCGTTCATTAAATAAATAGAAGATTATTATTTTAAAAAAATATTGACATCTGGTCCGATGACATGCGGATTCACCATCTCTGCAATGGACTCTGCAATGGAAGAATTTTTGAAGACGTTTGAAAATGTTATATTACAACAAGATTAAATAGATGTATAAACTTTCCAGTATTTTTAAAATTATAAATTATTGTAATAAAAGATTAACGTAAAAATAGCGCAAATAAAAATATATAAAATGGCAAACAGCTGTTTCGGAGCCCCTAAAGCTCAATCATCAGTGCCAAATTTAAAAGACTGAAAACTGATTCAAAAGTTTAAGCCATGTAGGTATGCTTGCGTCTTTGCACGCGACCAAGATAGTGCGGTGAGTTTTTTTTAAAGAACAGCGGAGTCAGGCATCACATGTGACGTAGGAGACCAATAGAAGTCCTCGGCCAGACTAGACGAGTTTAAGTACGGAGGCGAAAAAGGGGGGGGGGAGAGGGAATCGAAAAGAATGAATTAAATTAAAGGTAGACAGACATTTGAAAAGTTTGGTGTGCTGGACATATCATTAACTAAGTTGCCTGAATTCTTCCATGTATGACAATCTTCCCAAAAAATCAAGGTCGTAAATTGATGAGCATTTCTGAATTATTGAGCCTTCTGAAAAATTAAAACTATGATTGGTAGACCAGCAATAGTTAGCAATCGCTTAGCGTTTAGGGTCAAAATTTTTAACATAGTTTTTATGGAACAGTTCTTATGTGCGTCTTCGCACGAGACGCAAGCATAGCTACATGACTTAAACCTTTGGATCTGTATTTAATCTTTTAAATTTGGCACTGATATGGAGATTTAGGGGCTACGAAACAGTTGTTTGCCATTTTATATACTTTTATTTGTGCTATTTTTATGTTGACCTTTTATTTTAATATAACGGCACAAAGTTCAATCCACCTGTTTTAAATATAAATTATTGGTTCGGACATGTAGGCCCTATATTCAAATTGGAAAAATGATACACATGTCTGAAATACATCTCAGCACCGGTATACTGTGCTTTAAAAGAACATTTCTTTTTTGATTTATTACTAAAGTCTGAAACATAAACGAAGTGATATTAGTAAAGACGTATATTATATCATTATTGCATGCAGATATTAACAAAAGTAATTGTAAAGAACTGTTAAAGTGAAGACATGCCCTATTACTAGGACACCAAATCCGCAAAAGTGTTAGTAAAGATGTGAGTGAAAATTCTTATATTTGCCTGTTAAGTGAAATTTATTTTGAATTCATAGCTTCAACGCAGAAAAAGCAATATACACCAACTTGTAAATGGGTCATTTTCAGATAACGGTAAATTTTATGTCCTTGATTAAAAAATGGGAATTACGTAAGTCAATCAAGAATGTTTATATTTTTCGTCAACATTTCTTTTTAAGGACTACATTATGCACTACTTTAATATATAAAAAAAAATAATAATTTGAAAAATTGTAAATATTATTACCAAGGCTTGTCCGAAACTTCAAATTTATTTACTGAAACATTGCGGCGGTTGTGGCGGGCCTTTAGTAGGCCCGATCACTAAAGGAGCACTCATTAAGACAATATTTGAGATAAAACAAACAAGTTTACTTGAAATCAATACATGAATGAGATTTGCAGTGGAGCGAGTGAAACTTAACTAGGATGCTCGAATTCAGATTCAACTAACTCTCAAAATAACTAAATGCTAATTTAATAATTTAAACTCAACTTAAGTAGAGAAAATGACTGCTGAAAATCGTATCCCCGAACGACTTTTACGTCGAAGAATCACTATTTTTAAAAACACGTTAAAAAATGACACTTCAAAACTCGGGGAAATGTCTCTAACTAAGTGGAATCCCGTAGACTGCAAAATTCACTTTATTCAAGCACGTAGATTTAATTTCTTACCAGAAGGCAAAACCCTCAGATAACACTAGATGTTAAAACCTCCGAAAACGTGGCAGCAAATAAAAACTCCAAATCTCAAAAGCGTGAAGCTTCACTCTTGTTTTCCTCGGATGGCAGGACTCAGCCATATCCGCTCATTTCAACTCCAACCAGCGTACTTATACCTCGCCAGCGGACCACAGAGAGCTAAAAAACATATAACCGCACAAAAATAACTGCGAAGCCCATATTTAGAGAGGCTTTACTTGCGAAAGTCAGAGAAGCGAGCGATAGAAGTCCCTTTCACGCACAGATGTTAGGTGTAGGACAACACGTTTACGAAATAGGCTACCCTCATAAGTGAATAGCCAGACACTGCCATAACCTATATTTTGAAGAAGTGAGAAACCTTAGAACAAAAGCAATGATTACCTGCGTATACTTATTTCTTTCTTTATATTTATATATATATATTTTTTCTTTTTAAATATTCTTCACAATTTCAGTATTTTTTGGCCGATTACCATCAAAGCAAATGTTATGGTAATATTATGTTTGTACTTGTTAATTTATTAACTTTGTGGTATTCTGTCTACACTCTATTACTAATTATCTCTTTGGAGATTTGGTTAGAATGTTAGGAGAACTTGATTTATGTTTTTTGAAATTCAAAGATATTATAATTAATTATATATATACAATATATTTTATATATATATATATATATATATATATATATATATATATATACATCTACCGTATATCATATGAAAGTCGAACAATCTGTCATTACAAGATACACAGCATTTCTACATGCAGCTCGCCATTCGATGGCGTTTTCATATTGTTTTGTTAATGTTTTCAGATTGTACATTTCTACATGTTCTTACAAGCGGTGAAGTCTTCCTTTAATTTAATCCTACATTGCACCCAGTGTCATATGTTCAACAATCAGTACTAATGTTCACAGTGTCAAATAAGTAAACATTAGACATCATCGTATGTCATAGGATAGTCTTACAATATAGAAACATTTTAGTACAAAATAATCGCTAGCAGTCTTACTCAACCTAACGGTAAGATTGTTCAAAACATTTTTTCATCGCTCTTATTACTGGAATTCAAATTTCAGGAAAAAACATTTGAGTTGAGCTTTAAATGCGAACAAAATTATTATATGTCGGAAAACCTGCATACTAAAGAAATGTAATTACGTTTTTTTCTTTCTTTTCAGTTAAGGTATTAATAAGTTACTTTAATTGAACGTTCCAAATACGTTAGATCGTTGCATTGACTTAATTATACTTATGTGATACAATTTTTATTTTATTTCAATTTTTTTTATTATAATACAGAAGGAAGACTTCTCTGAGATGATATTGAAAATATATTAAACTTACTGCCGGGAAATGAAGACAACTATGACACTTCAGAAGCCAACAGTGACGATGACATTGCAAAAATACGGACTACCTTGCACAAAATACGTGAAACTTTTAATGTTTCGGAAAATAATTCGTTAGGTTTTCAGTATGAATCTTTTTCTTCTGTGACTGCGACACTGAAAATGCGCAGCGAAAAATATCAAACCCTCAGCCTAGTACACCAAGACACTTTAGAAGGCTGCGAAAAGCTAGGACTTCATCTACAACAATAGTTACAACAAAGAGGACCCCGAGCAAGTGTATAATGTCTGTTATCAAATCGGAAAATGGAAAATTTATGTGGTAACAGAAGTTTTTCTAGTTCAGTGTTTTTGGACGTGGATAATGACCATTTCAAGCGCAACATTAATCCGTAAATAGGCTGCATCTCGAATTATAATGGTTCGTTTCCCGAGGACGACTTTACCCGGGC
Source organism: Maratus michaelseni (assembly GCA_963931845.1). Lineage (NCBI taxonomy): Eukaryota > Metazoa > Arthropoda > Arachnida > Araneae > Salticidae > Maratus > Maratus michaelseni. The sequence continues at coordinate 132,580,861 of OZ007599.1, forward strand.
TATCGCATCTCAAAATTTTATTTTAAATGCCAGCTTTGACACCAATTTCTGAAAGATCTTTTAGTTTTATAGAAAAATGGAAAATGTCTTTCAATTTCTATATATCTAAATAAGAAGTCCTGAAAAATTTATATAGTTGCTTGAAGAATGAAAATATCGTTTTAAACCTATAGGATATAGTTTGAGTTTACTAATAACCTTATCGCACGTGTTAAGTATCACGTGGTTCATACTTGACACTAGACTAATTTTTTCTACAGAGCCGTAACTAGTTGCGAAAGTCAGAGGGAGATTTGATTTTTTTTTGTAGGGCTAATTCCCAGCTCGCTTTTTCCCCTCTACGTTCATGAAATATACAGAAGTAGAGCGCAAACTTTTGATTACAAAGTTTTAACATTTTTAAATGTAACATAGATGATATAAGTATTTTAAAATTGTGGAGTCCGGGGGAGCTTAGTTTTTTATGGCCCTGATTCCGTATGATATGAAAATGTTTTATTTTAATCACAATATATATCAGTAATCTCGTTTATTAGGAGGGCAACATAGTTGAAAATCACATGTAAAACAGCTGATATCGATATACCTTGGCCCCGAAAACTACTGAAGCGATTTAATATATTTTTTACATTGTTTTCGGCCCTAGCTGAGCTATAAATTGATCGTACTGGAAAAAATAAAAACAAAAAATGCACTAGTCCATTAACTAAAAAAAAAATAATAATCCTAGATTATTTTTAAAAAAATAGAGCGTTTGACGTTTGATCTAATAACCATCTAGAAAACGGGTTAAATATCATTAGAAGCATCGCATTTGAGAATGGTTTTCCAATACGCATTATTAATAAGCTAATCAACTCATTACAAAAACATGCGAAAATACCAATAACAACACCTAGTAATACAAAATATTGTTAAAGGAAGTGTACATACCAGAACTGTTCGAGAAGCTAAGGCATGCACTATTTAGGTTTGGCATAAACCTAATCCCTACTCCTCCAGTAAAATTAAAAGATCTAGTTAACAGCAAAATAGACCCGGTCCCGAAAGATGAAGTCTAGTATATACACAATTCCGTTACAAACCGGAAATTATACTTATCTTGAATGCTTAGGAATGATAAATTCGTAAATTTAAACATCATGTTAAGGAACATTTAGGAGACCTGAAATACAACCAACCATCAACAGCCCTGTGAAGACTTAGGCTGCGTTTAGAGCTTTCCTGAGCAAATCAGTCTATGATCGACATCAATCATGTGTCTTCCCTTTCTTTTCGAATCATTTTGTGGCCATTGACAAAAGAAAGAGGAGATTCAACAAAAGAAATGGATGTTTTCCCAGCTGTAAACGACTCCAGCTCTTGACCTCTGACCTTTAGACATGCTAAGAAAGTCATAAATGATGAAAGGGAGCGCTTCTTCACATAAGAGACACCGCATACTTAGACTGCTACCTGTTTGGACCTTTAAGCTGCGTTTAGAAGCGATCTCGAGCAAGTCGTCCTGAGACGGGTAAAAATCAAATCTCTTCCCATTCTTCTCGAATCATTTTGTGGTTATCGACAAAAGAAAGCGGTGTTTCCCCAACTGTCAACGGCTCCCGCTCTTGAACTCTGACCTTCAGACATGCTAAGAAAGTCATAAAAGATGAAATGGGCCGCTTTACCACTTCAGAGAAAGCGACATAAGAACGCTGAATGTTTCGACCTTAAATCAGAAGCAGAATATTGAAGTTAATTTAGAGCAAGCGAAAATTCTATGCTCTTTGAAAAATTATCATGAGTTAATTAATTATCCGTGAATCAACTGAAATTATCACTAGAGAAAATAAAGTTTGCAATGACGTTTTGTCACATACCATACACAATATATGGCTAAGTTTGCTTAAAGAGTTGCAAACACTGTAAAAAATTGCTGCAGTAAAACTACTGCAGCAGAGATTCCAAACAATCTCCGTAAGAAAACGGGTTTTGTCCCTAGATAAACGGACTTTGCTCTTGCATAAACGGTTTTTGCCCGTAAAAAATTAAATTTACGGAAATGGACCGTTTACCTTGAAAAAGGGGCATTTTCCGTAAAATTACGGCAGCAATTGACGGAGAATTCCCATGAATTTACAATTTTTTTAACAGTGAAATGAATAATATTCTGCACCCTCCTCCCTTTTTTTTTTCCTGTGACCAAGAGTAATTGGAATCACCCAAAATAACCGGATGATGAAATGGAATTTCCCTAGTTCCCGGATGAAGAAGCGGAGATTTTGAAACTAAGACGTTGGCAATGACAGCTCTATTTTTTATCCCTAATGAAGACTATGTGTATAGCTGAAAGTGTTTGGAGTAGTTGAAATTGAATAATATTAATGAAAGAAAAAATCAAATACTTTGTGCGAATTTTAATTCATAAACTAAAACCATTAACAACGTTATAACGCACACATATGAAAAAAATGGAACAAAAATTACATACGGCCGTTTCGAGGATTCTTGGATCCCCTTCCTCAGTGCGGGAGGAAAAAAAAAGGATTAAAATGGGTTCAAAGAACCCCTCGGTTATAGCCCCGAGTACTGACTTGATTGAAAATGTCAAAGCAAGAGTTTATATATCCCAAAGAAATGACGTAATTAACCGGAACTAACTGAAAAAAGGAGCCACTGCGCAGGATCCCTCCACAGGTACGAGAGAAAAGGGGTGCTGGTCATATCATTCACTAAGGAAGAAGTATGTTTATGAATATAGTAAGCTTCGTAAAAGTCTAGATCCATAACTGAATTATATGTTTGGATAATTTTAGCCTCTGGATAATTAAACTGGTGGTTGGAATTCCAACAATGCTTAGTTATTGTAGATTTCTCACATTCCTGCTTTCTAAGATAATTTTGATGTTCTTTCAGCCTAATTCTAAGAGCACGCTTCATCTGCCCAATGTAAGAGAGGCCGCACTTACAAAAAATTCTATAAACGCCCCATGTATTATGGTCGTCAATTGGATCTTTAAGATTAAAGAAAGATTGGAGAAATTCTTTATACATACTTCTTCCTTAGTGAATGATATGACCAGCACCCCTTTTCTCTCGTACGTGTGGAGGGATCCTGGGCAGTGACTCCATTTTTCAGTTAGTACCGGTTAATTACGTCATTTCTTTGGGATATATAAACGCTTGCTTTGGCCAATCAAGTCAGTACTCGGGGCTATAACCGAAGGGTTCTTTGAACCCATTTTAATCTTTTTTTCCGCATTGAGGAATGGGATCCAAGAATCCTCGAAACGGCCGTATGTAATTTTTGTGCCATTTTTTCAGGTTTGTGCGTTATAACGTTGTTAATGGTTTTAATTTATTAATTAATATTAATGTTTTTTAACATCTTTCTTACAATGTTATCTTCTTTTAAATTATAAAGCACATAAGTGTAATTTTAATTTTTTAGCTTTTTAAAGATGAATTTTAGAATTCTAATCATTTATTTGCAAGATTATTTTTCTTGTTTTCAAAATTGTCCAATTATTGTATTTTTAATTTTTATTTTTGCCGAACGATCAAATTATAGCTTAGCTACTGTCAAAACTATCAAAGGAAATTATTGAAATCGCTTCAGTAGTTTCCCAGAAAAAAGGTAGATAAATATTAATTGTTTTATATGTGATTTTGTTTTTGGCAAATTCACGAAACTATTGTATTTTTTTTTTTTATTCCTTGCTAACCGATCAATTTATAGTTTTGACGCAGCAAAAACTATTAAAAAATTATTGAAATCGCTTTACTAATTCTCGAGAAAAAGATACATCAATGACACCAGTTTTTGTTTTAAATGTGATTTCACATTTCTGTTGTTGTTTTCTTAAGCTAAATTCCACTTTATTACTGGTACAATAGTTTATTAAACAGAAACAAGTTGATAACAATCATATATTGTATAAAGAATAAAATGGCAATTATAAAATTAGGAATTGCTAAGAGATTAACAATTTTTGAGTTCATTTATTATTATGAAATGAAATACAGCCAATTTTCAGATCTTAAAACAATTTATAACTGCCAATTAAAGAATCTTTCTATACCCTTTAAAATGATCCAATAAATATGACTTCGATTGCAACAGCGAAGTGTTTCTATATTTAGCAATAATCAATTTGGAAATACAATCTTCCAAATTCCAAAACAATGCTTTATAAATAACGATGAAGACATATATAAACATACTCGGAGACTAATGTTAAAATAGTTTTGAAATAGATTTTAATTTTGGATATAAAGATATTTTATGGAAAATCTAATTAATTTTTTTATATTCTCTCAAGAAAGTTTCATGTTTGGTTGAACAAACTTTACTTGAACTTTTTAAAATATTTCTCGCCCATTTTTTTTAGTATTAGAGTCCTGCATCTGGTTGGGTATTCCGATTTTCCCGAACTCGAATCCGACTCGAGGATCGGGTCGGGTTGGGTTAACCCGAATTTTTTCGTTGAGAATCGGGTTCGGTTCCGGTTGACTTTAATTGTTTCGGCTGTGGGTTGGGATTTGGCTCTACGAGTCGGTTTTAGGCTAACCGGATTTTTTCAAAAATGTCTGGACTATTTTCTCAGATGAAAAAAATGATATATATTTGAACATTAATGTATATAATATATAGCTATATGGTATACACTATATGGCCATTAATGACCGGTAACATTCAATTTTAGACATTTTGTGGAATATTTAAAAATGTACTTGTCAGATTCTTCTGGAATTTTAGAATTAAAAAGAACAGGTTTGACTTCATATTTATCAACGTCAATTTGATAAGGAGTATAACTAGGGGGGCAAAAAAAAATTAAAGAAAAAAAATAATACTTGGGATCACCCTGTAAAATAAAATGCACGAAATGATCTATCGCTACAGAATATACGTAGGCAGACATTGTACAATATTTGTATTCATTTGTGTAAGAATAGCATGTATATTAATAGAAATATAGCGATTTTTAAAAAAAATTTAAAAAAATCTTGCAGGTTTTTTTGCTTATAACATACAGAGTTTTTAACCAAATTTAACGCCAGTTTCAGAAAAATTGACAAAATATAGTAGAAACAAAATAGTACAATTGAAATGTAAATATATTAAATATTTAAGGAAATATGGGCAGTTGTATAAAATATTTTTTATCTGCGCATGCGCGAACGATAAAAAGGAACTTTTTGCATAATTTAATAGTCAGCTCTATGGAGCAACTTGTTAAAAAATCAGTCAAATATCGTAAAAATTCAGAGAGATATCGGCGTTAGAGTGAGCTGTTTTTTAGTTTCTCACTAAGACTCGTTAAATGATAAGGGATTGTCCACAAATTGTAATGTTTAATTTTTATACTATATTTCATTTTTTATTGATACTTTAGTTCGCCTTGGAAAACTTTATTGCACCAGGTTATAATACTTTTAGAATGAATCCTTTGATTTTGATATTTCTTTCTTTGTTCAAATAAGCTCGTTAGGGTAGTTTTTCAAAGAGAACTAAAGTATCATTAAAAATTGGAAAATAGTATAAAATAAAAAATAACAATTTGTGGAAAATCCCTTATCATTCAACGAGTTTTAGTGAGAAACTAAAAAACAGCTCACTCTATCCCCGATATCTCTTTGAATTTTTACGATATTTGACTGATTTTTTTTAATAAGTTGCTCCATAGAGTTGCCTATTAAATTATGCAAAAAGTTCCTTGTTATCGTTCACGCATGCGCAGATAAAAATTATTTTATATAACTGCCCATATTTCCTTAAATATTTAATATACAGGGTGTTTCAGTTAAACGTTTCAGAACTTCTAAGAGGGGTAGGGTACATCCTGACGAACCAAAATCATATACCAATGGGCAGTCTTAAATGCTTTCCTGACACAGTAGATGGCGTTGTGCGAAAGTTACGAGCTTTCGTGCAGGGAATCTTTATTTCGCACAAGAACGCCAAGTTAGTAGGATGGATGATTACACGAACGCAGAATTAGCCGATATGCATTTGGTGTACGGGGCTGCAAATTGTAGTGGGCCAGCCGCACAGCGTTTGTACGCGGAACGATATCCGACGTGGCGTATTCCCAGTCATAATTTATTTGCAAGACTGCACCAGAGGTTAGCTGTGACAGGTTCATTTGAAAGAGCTGACAGGGTCAGGGTAAGAACAGCACGGACTCCAGCCGTCGAACAGAATGTGCTGCAGCATGTACAGAGGAATCCAAGAACGAGTACATGAAGTCTAGCAAAACGTAGTCGGGGTTTTCCCTTGCAGCGTCTGGAGGATTCTCCGAGAACAAGACATGCATCCGTTTCACGTGCAGCGTGTCCAGGCACAGCAACCGGAGGATTATGCACCTCGTATTGCTTTCGCACAGTGGTACCTTGGAAAATGTGCTACAAATCCCACTTTTCCTGCTGAAGTGTTGTTTTCCGATGAGGCATCCTGCACAAGGGAAGGAATTTTCAACTCGCATAACGACCATATCTGGGCGGTCGAGAACCCGCATACAATACGACGTCGTGCAGCACAGATTCGATTTTCGGTCAATGTATGGGCCGGTATTATGGGAGATCACCTCATCGGACCTTACCTGTTACCGTGTCGTCTAACCGGAGATAACTACTTGCTCTTTCTGCAGCAAGTATTGCCACAACTTTTGAGAGATGAACAGATTTCTGCATCGACGCAACAGACAATGTGGTTCCAACACGATGGAGCTCATGCCCATTATAGCGGAGATGTTCGTAACTACCTGGATGTCACTTTTGGTCAACAGTGGATCGGACGTGGTGGTCCCGTGCATTGGCCTGCTCGGTCACCCGACATATCATGTCTTGATTTTTATTTCTGGGGTCACATGAAATCGCTAGTTCATGACACCCCTGTTGACAATGCTGAGGAGCTGGTTGCAAGAATCGCAGCAGCTGCCAGAGAAATTCGAAATTTGCCTGGAGTATTCCAGAATGTTCGGATGTCCATGCGTCGGAGATGTGAGGCGTGCATTGTAGCCCGTGGAAGCAACTTCGAACACTTACTTTAATCCATGTACCTTTTGCTTCTTTTCATGTATTATTAAAACGATTTCTCACTTACGGTCTCTTTTCTTTATGGTGCTTCTGTGTACAACACCGCTTCAGGAGGGCATTTCCGACCCCACATGGCTATATGATTTCGAGTTGTCAGGATGTACCCTACCCCTCTTAGAAGTTCTGAAACGTTTAACTGAAACACCCTGTATTTATATTCCAATTGCGCTATAATGTTTCTACTACGTTTTGTCAATTTTTCTGAAACTGGCGTTAAATTTGGTTTAAAACCCTGTATCTTATAAGCAAAAACATGCAAGATTTGTTTTAATTTTTTTTTAAATCGCTATATCTCTATTAATATACATGCTATTCTTACACAAATGAATCCACATATTGTACAATGTCTGCCTATGTATATTCTGTAGCGATAGATCATTTGGTGCATTTAATTTTACAGAGTGATCCCAAGTATTATTTTTTTCTTTAATTTTTTTTTTGGTCCTCTATTTGTCCTCCTTATCAAATCAACAATGATAAATATGAAGTCAAACCTATTCTTTTGGATCCTAAAATTCAAGAAGAATCTGAGAAGTATATTTTTAAATATTCGACAAAATGTCAAAAAATGAAAGTTGCCGGTCATTAATGGCCATATAATGTACATATTAATTTTTGAACATAAAAGATAACATTGATATTAGATAAATAATTGTAGACTATTTTTTCACAATTGTATTAATATACTAGCTGCGGAGCAACCCGTTGTGTTGTGTTGGAATTTTAGAAGATGTTTCGAGTTTTCTGGGGAAAAAGAAATCTAATTGAATTCTACATTTTAAAAATGTTTATACTATTATTTTTATAATTTTTTATTATAAGTAAGGAGTCATATGATTAATTGAAATTTATGACTTTCTTATATTAAAAAAATTGTTATATTTCGAAAATTACATTATTTTCATGCAATTACAGCACAGAGATTTTATAAGAGGGTGACTTGGCCACTGAAAGGCCTGGCCAATAAAATTTAATTGGTCGACAGGATTATGGAAAAAAACTTGGAATGCTTACCATTATCTTCAACATGGTGAGACTGCACCCAGAGAAAGGAATTGATTAAAACAACAAAACAGGTTTTGTTGAGTACATTTTGGTTGTTTTAGCAAAATTTTTAGTTGAAGTAAAAAAATTGGTTTTGTTTCTTGGACAAAAACATATTGTTAACACTCTTACAAAATTTTAACAAAATTTCATCAATTTTACTTGAATTAACAAAATCTGTTTTTTTAATTTTACAATAATTTTGTAATTCCAGCAAAATTTTGTTGTTTTTTCAAAATTTAAATTGTTGTGAAGTAGCCATAACTCTCTCACGTAACTCGATTTATTTGATTTATATAGCTATATAATTAAAGGATTAACATATTTTTTGGATAATTAAAACTTTTTTGCATTGGGACGGACCAAGGTAGTTTTAAAAATCCCCTTGTCCCATTTATTACTTTCTTTTATCTTTACAAGAAGAAAGTATTGGAATCATGAAAATTTTCGACTTCCGGTTTACGACGGATTTTAGAAAGTAATGAACACAATTTGACTGTTTTTAGAAAATGACTGTCAATGACTGTCAATGACTCTATCTTTCTGTATGTGACAAAAATTTTGTTGGCGCTCTATCTCAAGAACTAATGCACGGAATTTAATAAAACTTTATATTCAGTTACTTCCTGATATAAATTATTGATGATTAGTTTTTGGTGTAAATCGCGCAGCAGGTGGAGCTGCTGCACTCATTGTCATAAAAATTTGCGCACCAAGAAATAATTGTGGTATCGTAACGAAACTTGGCATGAAGATACATATCAGGCAGATATGCAAATGATTAGAAATGCAGCGTGATTGCGCATTGCGTAATGCCACTAGAGGGCGTTGAACTTCGTCCTCCTTGGAGTATAAAACTGGTAAGCAGAACTTCTGTGAGTGTACCTTTTCTTTTGCAAAGGAAACGCTGAGGTAGACATGCCGTTACGCAGCCATCGAAGACAATATGAGCAGCTGTCAGAGTTAGAGAGGGGTAGAATCATCGGGATGATGGAAGCTGGGTGGTCAGCTCGGCGAGTAGCTCGTCAAGTAGGCCGTTCTGATTTTACTGTGAGGAGGTGTTGGGACCAGTGGACTGAAGAGACGTCATTTACACGGCAACCAGGCTCGGGACGCCCTCGACAGATCAGTCGTCGAGAAGACCGTCACATCATACGAAACGCACGCGTAGAGCCAACTGCCTCATTGGCCGCTATCCAGACACAGGCAGCACCTTCACTACGGACCCCTGTGTCTTCTCGAACCATCGCAAGGCGCCTGGCTAAAGGCCATCTGGTATCGCGGCGCCCATTACGTGTGCTGCCAATGACACCCACCCACCGACGCCTCCGTTTGGAGTGGTGTCGCGCACGAAGGGATTGGACTGCAACGGAATGGAACCAGGTCGTCTTCAGCGACGAGTCTAGATTCAATTTGAGCAGCGATGACAATCGTGTTCGTGTGTGGAGGCCCCGTGGTGAACGCCTCAATCCTGCCTTCGGTTTATAGCGACACACCGCTCCCACAGCTGGTGTGATGGTATGGGGTGCCATTGCTTACGATACACGGTCACCCCTAATATTGTTCCGTGGCACAATGACAGCCCAGCGGTACGTCCAGGACATCCTTCAGCCACATGTGTTGTCACTCTTGGCAGGGCTCCCAGGAACCATTTTTCTGCAAGACAATGCTCCGCCACACACAGCAAGGATGTCACAAGCCTGCCTCCGCCACATTACCACCCTTCCCTGACCTGCTCAATCCCCAGATTTGTCACCAATCGAGCATATCTGGGATCATTTGGGACGGCAAGTTGGACACCCTACTTTTTAGTTGAACTCGAGGCGCGTTTACAGCAACTGTGGAACGAGATGTCTCAGGACATCATACGGAACTCAGTGCCCGCTCGTATCGCATCGTGCATTCGCGCTAGAGGGGGTCCAACAGAGTACTAAAATTTCCGTTCATTTGTGCTTTTTTCTGCAATAAATGATCCTTTTTCTTTGGTTTTCGAATCACTTACTTATATCACAGTAGTACTTAAGCGTGTAAAATTTCGTTTCATTTGGACGTCTTTTTCTTGGTGCGCAAATTTTTATGGCAATGAGTGTATGTTGCATTTTTCGCGATTTCTGCAATAGCTCTATCTCATTTTCAGCAGTGAATTAAGCCTGTAATCTTTGAATAATAACCAGTGAAATTTTATCCTGCTTTTTGCAGGAGTAATTCACTGCTGAAAATGAATTAAAAATTAAATATGTGTTGCCGTATGCTGGGCTTTGTATTGTCATCTCATGTTTGCCGCAGAAATTTGCGTGTCCTGATGACATTTCCATCTTGTGCTGCGGTTTCAGCAGTTCCGAGATATATAAGAGTGAGAAATGCCAAGCTTAGATATCGTTCCTTGTAGCTCAGTGGTAGAGCCTCAGTGAGGACCCGGGAACTACTCCCATCTTGGGCAATTTTCACTCTCTCGGTTTGCGCTTAAAAAAAAAAGCAGGATAAAAATTCACTTGTTATTATTCTGGTTTACAGGCGTAATTCACTGCTGAAAATTAATTAAAAAATAGTTTAAATTGCATATTTAGATTGGTTCATTTAACAAAAGTTTTTGTAGCATAAACAAAACAAGTTCACAATATAACATATTTTATTATTTAAACAAACAACATATATTTTGTTGAAAAAAGAAAAAAGGTTGTTAAAATAATACATAGAATATATCTACGTAACAAAAAGAAGTTTGTTAATTCAAGTAAAATTGAACCATTTTACTTGAATTAACAAAACATTTTTTGGCTGACGATACAAAAAATTTTTTGGATTTTTTTTTTTTTATGTTGATTCAAACAAAATTTCCATTGACCCATATTTAAACGAAAAATTTTGTTGGGTCAACCAAATTTTTGTTGATTCAACAAAACTTTTTTCTGGGTGTGCAATTATCGTTAAACTAATATTTATTTACTTGTCTAACTCGTCGAAGCAAATAGATTAGAATAGCTCCATGTTCTATGAGAGGCAAATACTGCAGATTCAGAAGCATTTACATTTTCCTCAAATTCGCGAAATTGTATTTCACACGGATTAATAATTTCGCAATATTTCAGGTTTTTGATAATAAATAGGTAAATGTGGAGGTTAAGTTTCATAAATGTTCTTTAGAATACATTTTTTAAAGCGAAGATAAAGCAAAAAAAAAAATCATTAAATTGATTTATAGAAACAAAATGAAACCAACGATATTTGTTCATCAGTTTTGATATCAGACCATAATCGTGGCATTGCATGTATTCAAACTGATTTTCTTTTCTTCTCATATTTAATGGGAAAATGGCAACAAAATGGTTACAATAATCCCAATATTTTCCATTTCTTTCCTCTTTTTCCATAGTAAAGGAGTAATTTAGCTGCAATCATTGCAGAAATTGTACGATCTTTACAAAAAAATTGATATCTCGTAAACCAATTTAAGTTTTAAAATTCCCAGAGCTTATCACATTCTCGGATCAATACAAATAACAAACGTTAGTTTTATAGCGCATCGATCCATATTGTAGTACCATATTCTGCAATTCCGATCCATATTCTGAAATACACACACCGTCAGTTCTTTAATATCAACCAGCATTTCTTTTCGTGTTCATTCGACAGCTAATAATAATTACGCTATGTTAAATACTTCTCCATAGATACTTATATACACTGCTCAAAACAATTAAAGGATATTTGAAGTTTTATATAAAATAGAGATACAAACGAAATTTTTTTTGCCGAAAATAGAAGAAGAGAATCACAAATTCAAATTTTTCTGGTTTTCAAACTGTGGAGTATGCAAATTTTGAGTTCGACGTCAAAAACGTCGCTTCAACGGCAGCGAATGAAATTTGACTTTCAACTGGATAAAAGAGAATGAAGACAAGGATGATCGGCATTCAGTGATTGCTTTGTTTCGATGAGTACGATGTCCCAGCGAAGTCATTTGACAGATTCAGAAGCTTGGAGAATTGTTGGTAGGTTAGAAGGGGGCCAAACTCAAGCCGAAGTAGCGCAAGCCATTGGAGTGTCACAAAGTGTCATTTCCAGGATCTGGAACCGTTTTTTGGAGAGTGGATGTGCAGGCCGAAGACCAGGACAAGGTCGTAGACGGGCAACAACGCCCAATGAAGATCGGTATTTAGCGTTAACAGCTCGGAGACACCGAAACATGAACGCTACTCTTCTCCAACAACACCTTCGCTCGGCTACAGGCACCACGATTTCAACTCAGACTGTCCGAAACCGGCTCCATGCTGTAGGTCTGTATGCTCGCCGACCGATGGTATGTGTTAGATTAACATCAAGGCATCGTCGCAACCGCAGGGAGTGGGCAACCGAGCATGTCAACTGGAGGAGAAATGAATGGAGCAATATTCTGTTTTCTGACGAGTCCCGTTTTTCTGTGCTTCCGGATAATAGGCGTATTTTCATCTGGAGGGACCGTGGCAGTAGGAATAATCCTGCGTTCGTGCACGAAAGTGTCAGATTTGGCGGTGGAGGAGTGTTGGTGTATGGTGGCATCTCCATTGACGGGCGCACTGACCTCTACATCATTCGAGATGGAGCTCTGACTGGTCGCCGATATAGGGATGAGATCCTCAGACCTATTGTAGTCCCTTACGCTGCAGCAATCGGAGATAACTTCATTTTAATGGACGATAACTGCAGGCCACATCGTGCAAACCTGGTGGAGGATTTCCTTTTCGAGGAAGGAACCGTTCGAATGGAATGGCCAGCGTGTTCTCCAGACATGAATCCAATCGAGCACGTTTGGGACGCTCTAGGAAGACGAGTTTCTGGCCGCCAACAACCCCCACAAACTCTCCAAGAACTGGAAAGAGCTCTTCTGGTAGAGTGGGGCAGAATACCCCAACGCGTCATTAATAGCCTCATTGAGTCCATGCCTCAAAGGTGTTCAACGTTGCTGGCCGCCCGTGGAAACCATACCCCCTACTGAAAATGATTTTCTTTGAAGAAAACACCTTTTCTTATTCTTTTTTTCTCATATGCACAAATTGTGTTTTTTTCCCTTTGTACACAAATGCGCAATAAAATGCATTTTTTTCTGCCAAACATGTGTAAATTATTCTCATATAACCTACTATGTCTGTCGACCATGTATCAATCAGCTAAAAAGTTTCCCAGATACAAAATCCACCTAAAACTGCAATATCCTTTAATTGTTTTGAGCAGTGTATTTTGTATTTTAGACATTACCAAAAAAATTCGCTCAATTTCTTTCTACAGTTAGAATTGTGAATGAAATTCAGTTATTTGACTGAAGTTCGTACTCAAAATTATAATTATTACAAAATTATAAAGAAAATATGCTTTGTTCAAATAATTTGTTCCACCACTGCATGTATTGCAGAAAACACAGTGAAAGGCACGATGCAGGGAAAATAAATCAGAGCAATTATTGAACACGAAATAAAAAAGCTAAAACACGCGAAATAAAGAAAAATGGTTAAAAAAATATATGTGAAAAATATTTTCCGATATTCGTTAAAAAAACAGGTGGGGGTAGGGGGGGGGGGGGGTCGGCTTATGAATTTTTAAAAAGGTGAAATTTAAATGCGAAACTATATTACATGGTTTAGGCATCAATATAAAAAGTTCTCTGCTACGCTCCGCGCACATAAAGAGATTAAATGTATCCGACTTAGTTATTCATTATTAATACACCGCCCCTTAAATACTAGGCCTACGAGATGACATAAAAATGGCGATGTCGTAGGCGAATTTTTTCAGCGTTAGTACGGTTTCTTCAATTTGAATACCAAATTTTGTTAAAGTTTTCTCCGCTTTGTTTTTCTGAGATTAAATAAGTCAAAGAAACTTCTAGAAATTATTGACGTGAATTTAGGGCACCGTACAAATGATAGTTAAAAAAAATCCGCCTACAAAAGCTGCCATTTTTGTGTCAGCGCGTAGGCCTAGTATTCAGGGGCAGTGATTAATATCCAAACACATGAATTTTGAATGGCAGCACCCAGAAAAAAATTTTGTTAAATCAGCAAAAATTTGGTTGACCCAACAAAACTTTTCGTTTAAATGTGGGTCAATGGGAATTTTGTTTAAATCAACAAAAAAATATTGTTGATTTTTTTTGCAATTCCAAGAAATATTTTTGTATCGTCAGCAAAAAAATGTTTTGTTAATTCAAGTAAAATGGTTCAATTTTACTTCAATTAACAAAATTATTTTTGTTACATAGATATATAGTATGTGTTATTTTAACAATCTATTTTCTTTTTTCAACAAAATATATTTTGTTTGTTTAAATAGTAAAATATGTTATATTACGAACTTGTTTTGTTTATACTACAAAAACTTTTGTTAAATAAACGAATCTAAATATGCAATTTTAACTATTTTTTAATTCATTTTGAGCAGTGAATTACGCCTGTAAACCTAGAATAATAACAAGTGAATTTTTATCCTTTTTAAGCGGAAACCGAGAAAGTGAAAATTGCCCAAGCCGGGAGTTGATCCCTTGTCCTCAGAACAGCGATATGAAGCTCTACCTCTGAGCTACAAGGAACCATATCTGAGCTCGGCATTTCTCACTCTTATGGCGCTATCACACGTAATCTCATATCATAGTCAATATCAGATATTTCATCCTAAACACGTTTTTCAAGAGGAAAAAGCTCGAAATCCTCGCGTTTGATAGATTGCCTCTCGTAATTTCTTCCAGATCTAACTTACAGTAGTTTGTATCCTCTACGAGAGGTATCAGCTCGAAATCTACCAATCAGAGCTCTCTAAAATTCCAAGATGGCCACCGTCAGTAAGCCAACATCTTACGTTTAGGTCGTCGCAAATATTGAAACCAAAAATACAGAAGAATTAAGAAAAAAGCAAATATTTAGTAACACAGGGACCAATTATACACGAAAAGAACTTTAAAAATCTGCAGTTATTTTGTAATTAAGGAATTACATATGGTTGGCGACTTTTTCTCCAACATGGTTTATTAGTGAAAAATTGCAAGTTCCGTATCAGCCAGAGTAGCTCAGTGGTCAAAGCAATAACCTGGAACGCTGTGGACTCAGGTTCGATTCCTGGCTCGGACTAATTTTTCACTTCATGTTGGATTATTGTATTTAATGTATGTGGGTGATAATGTCCTTTTCAGCCTATTTTTTCTTTTTAATTATTGAATTTCAACCACCCTAAAGTTTTGTTTCCCCCCTCCTAGCGGTGTATAAATTTAAACATTTATATGTGTTTCAATTTGTTAAGTAAAATGTATCCTTTTTTTATTTTGTTTTAATAATAAATAACGCATATAACCCCCCCCCCCCCCAAAAAAAAAAAAAAAAAAAAAAAAAAAAAAAAAAAAAAAAAAAAAAAAAAACCCTCCAGTTAAAATATTTTGCTTCCCTTAAAAACAAATTTCATTTTTATATTACATTCAATATGTAACATGAATTACATTTAAAATATGTAAAAAATTTAATTAAAAATGTCATAATAGCGATTTTGGCAAAATAACTAAAATTTAATTTAACATCTTTCTTTGCGTTACAGATTTCGGCTTAGCGATAAAATGCAGTTCCAATACACGTGACAAAAAACTAGTTTTAATATACTATTTTTTTCTAAATCACTTAATACTAATAGTTCAGAATTCTTAACATTTACAGGTAATAACAGACGTAAAGTGAAGATATGGACTCTATAATTTAGAATTTTAATGTTATATTAGTGAGAGTATTGTTTTTATAATTTTGGAATTTTAAGTAAAATGATCACAATATTATATATATAGAACAGACACGAAAAGAAACTGCAATATACAAAATGTGAGTACGCGATAATGCTTCCTGTGTATCAATCGAACTCTACACTAACTGTTAAAACACCTGCCGCAATTACTCGCCAAATGGTACGCCCTCTCCTTACATTAGCAGATAACTTTCAGTAGGGAAAACAACCCTAGTTGCAGCGTGAAAGTGTAGCTCGAGAGGCAATAGCATATACTTCATATCGTATGGTCGTCCGTGTGATAACAGCTTTATATATGTGGGAACGGCTGCAACCGCAGCCAGGGTTCGTTGATATATATCAATGGATATCGGATATATATCATGATATCTATCATGATATACAGGGTGATTTTTTTTTAAAGTTGTGAAAGTAAAACACTATAACAAAACAACCACTGATCCAATTGACCTAAAATTTCACCAGTATGCTCCCAAAGCAATGGGGATTTTTTAGATATGGTTAAAAAAACTTAAAATCGCACCGACAGATGGCGCTGTAAGGTAGCAGAAACAATATCGTCTGTGGGAGGAAAACAATGGGCGGTACTTTGAGAAACCATCTTCCGTAGACCTTCTGTCGTCATTGAACCTTTTCTTAAATTCTTAAGTGTCCTAAATCTCCTAAGAGCAGTTGCTGCGCTGTCATTATTCTGATAATACAGTTTGACTAACAACGCACGGTCCGTCAATGGCGCAGTCATTGCGAGGATTTCCGTAGAATAATGAACACGAGATGTGCGTACTTCACGTTTTTATCGCCAATGTGCGTGTGCCGGGCACAAGTTTGTCTCCCGATTTTACTGCATGTACAGCGCCATCTGTCGGTGTGATTTTAATTCTTTTTTTAACCACACCTAAAAAATACCCTTTGCTTTGGGAGCATACTGGTGAAATTTTAGGTCATTTGGATCAGTGGTTCTTTTGTTATAAGGTTTTACTTTCACAATTAAAAAAAAATCACCCTGTATATCCGATATTTATTTTCAAAATATCAAGATTTTTGATATTTTCGATGTTTTCATACTATTTGATATTTATTTTCAAAATATCAAGATGTTTGTTATTTTCAATATTTGATATTTATTTTCAAAATATCACTGTGAAGGATATTTTTGATATTTTAAGTCAAAACAAGTGTAAACGAAATTTTCAACTAATATTGACTTTTCCATTCTGTAGATAAAGAACATTTGTCTCTGGCAGTGACTTTTCTAGCTAAAGAAAAAAAGCAAAAATCTTTTTCAAGCTTTGTTTGAAGTTTTTATTTTTAAATGTAGATTATATGGGAATAATAATTATGTAGGATATAACTAATTCAAGACAGATATAGAAAGATAAACTGTCTAATTTAGATAATCAGTTCTATACAGCTTCATTAGAAAAGAATCAATTTCTGGTTTTGGTGGTGTTGAGCTTAAATGGTACAACATGTTAGGGAATAAAAAAAAATAAGCTGACATTTATGTTTAAATTTTTCAAAAAAAAAAAAAAAAAAAAAAAACTATTTTGTATTTAATTTTTAGTTTTATAAATTTCTGATTCCTTGATAGTTGATACTGAATCTTATAGTTGTTTTTTTTATAAGTGTATAAAGCAAATTGTTTCTGTTTTGTTGATTAGTTGATCTTCAATTTTGTTCAAAAGAAAAAAAAAGAAAGAAAAGAAAAAGGAGCGAAAAAAGCAGTTTTAGTATATTGTTTAAGTTTTCATGTTAAGTGCAATATATTTTAGTTTCTAATCTATATTATGCTTGAAAATATTTATTATCAGCAGTAAGTTGACTATTTTGAAAATATCGGATATTTATCGAAAATATCGGATATATATCAAAATATCGGATTTTTTTCACATTTTCGAAAATATCATGATATTTACGAACCCTGACCGCAGCACAAGATGAAAATGTCATCAGGAGCACGCAAATTTTTGCGGCAAACATGAGACCACAATACAAAGCCCAGCATACGGCAACACATAGTTAGTTTTTAATTCATTTTCAGCAGTGAATTACGCCTGCAAAAAGCAGGATAAAAATTCACTGGTTATTATTCAAATATAATAGGCGTAATTCACTGCTGAAAATGAGATAGAGCTATTGCAGAAATTGCGACAAATGCAACATAGCAGCGCCACCTGTTGAGCGATTTACACCAAAAACTAATCAGCAACAAATTATATCAGGAAGTAACTGAATATAAATTTTCATTAAATTCCGTGCATTAGTTCTTGAGATAGAGCGCCCACAAAATTTTTTGTCACATACAGACAGATAGAGTCATTGATAGTCATTTTCTAAAAACAGTCAAATCGTGTTCAGGACCTTCTAAAATCCGTCGTAAACCGGAAGTCGAAAATTTTCATGATTCCAATACTTTCTTCTTGTAGAGATAGAAGAAAGTAATAAATGGGACAGGGGGGGATTTTTAAAACTACCTTGGTCCGTCCCAATGAAAAAAAAGTTTTAATTATCCAAAAAATATGTTAATCCTTTAATTATATAGCTATATAAATCAAATAAATCGAGTTACGTGAGAGAGTTATGGCTACTTCACAACAATTTAAATTTTGAAAAAACAACAAAATTTTGCTGGAATTACAAAATTATTGTAAAATTTAAAGAAAACAGATTTTGTTAATTCAAGTAAAATTGATGAAATTTTGTTAAAATTTTTAAGAGTGTTAACAATATTTTTTTTGTCCAAGCAACAAAACCAATTTTTTTACTTCAACTAAAAATTTTGCAAAAACAACTAAAATGTACTCAACAAAACATGTATTGTTGTTTTAATCAATTTCTTTTTCTGGGTGAGTGTAAATTATTACACAATTTACCAATTTGCGCATTATTATTTCGCTAGCCCATGGCGTTTATTTGTTTGACCCTTTTTACCACTTTTCTAGTTTTAATTGTAAAAATAAACATTGCATTTTAACTTTTAAATATTATCTTATTTGTTATTTTCAAATTATTAAACGAGGTCGTGAAAATAAATATAACTTCATTCCTTTTATACACTATATTGCCAAATGTGACCGGTCACTTGCAATTTTAGACATTTTGTTAACTATCTAGAAAAATACATGAGGAATTAACCTGAAACTGCAGGTGTGTAAACAGTATAGTATAGGTTATATATTTCCGCGAAGATATTTTCACGAAACCCCATAGGGGACTGTCAACAAATTGAAAAAAACGAATATCTTTTGGATAACCCTGTAAAAACTAATGTAGCAAAGGCGTTCAAACTCGAGATTATTACTATGTGGCTTATTGTAATATACTGTGTTCATTTTTATGAGGATAGCATATATACTCGTAGAGAAATTATGGTTTTTATAAAAACAGTCGCAAATTTCGCCTAGTTTTTTGCTTATAATTTGCAGAGTTCTTAATATAAAAAAAAGCTCTTTTCAGAAAATATGACAAACAACATTGTACCTTATACTCTGCAATCAGAATTAAAAAATATTAAAAATTGGATGAAAAATGGGCAGGTTTACTAAAAATTTTTTCACTGCGCATGCGCGAATGTAATCAAAATATAATATGCATAATGTATTAGCTAAGTATATAGAGCAACTTTTGTGAAAGTCTCAAAATCATAGCTTAGAAATTCTGAAAATTATCGTCGATAGAATAAGCTCGAAATCCGCTGTTCACAAAAAGAAGCAAAAAGATGAGGGGTTGTATCAAATATCTGTTGATTAGTGCCAAGATAGCGTACACAATATTGCACGTACTACAATATTTGGATACAACCCCTCATATTTTTGCTTCCTTTTGAGAACAACGGATTTCGAGCTTATTCTATCGACAATAATTTTCAGAATTTTCAAGCTATGATTTTGAGACTTCCACAAAAGTTGCTCTATATACTTAGCTAATACATTATGCATATTATATTTTAATTGGATTCGCGCATGCGCAGTGAAACATTTTTTAGTAAACCTGCTCATTTTTCATCCAATTTTTATTATTTTTTAATTCTGTTTGCAGAGTATTATGTACAATGTTGTTTGTCATATTTTCTGAAAATAACTTTTTTTTATATTAAGAACTCTGCAAAATATAAACAAAAAAACTAGGCGAAATTTGGGACTGTTTTTATAAAAACCTTAATTTCTCTACGAGTATACATGCTATCCTCATAAAAATGAACACAGTATATTAAAATAAGCCACTTATTAATAATCTCGAGTTTGAACGCCTTTGCTAGATTAGTTTTTACAGGGTTATCCAAAAGATATTAGCTCTTTTTCAGTTTGTTGACAGTCCTCTATGGGGTTTCGTGAAAAAATCTTCGCAGAAATATATAACCTATACGATTCTGTTTACACACCTGCAGTTTCAGGTTAATTCCTTATGTATTTTTCTAGATAGTTAACAAAACGTCTAAAATCGCAAGTGACCGGTCACCTTTGGCAATATAGTGTATTTATCTGCTGATCGAAAATTTTAAACTAACTTCGTGTCGCTCTCGCACACTGTAACGAAGTGTTTTTTTTTTTTTTTTTTTTTTTTTTGCAGACATTTACAAAGCGGTTGTCAATATTTATCGAGTTGATTCAAAATTCCCAATCACAGTAACTTTTGTTAATTTTAAATCAAAAATCTCAAATTTTAGTTATTTTTAAACAAAAAAGTATTGTTTATTTAATAAGGTTAGTGAAGAAGCATGCTTTTTTACGTGGACTTTCATCCAATCAAACACGGCTAACTGCCAAAGAGGCACCTGGGGTCAGGTAATCCCAACGTTTTTCACTTTTAAAATGACCTAAAATGACAAGAAGGGGAATGTACCAAAGACTTTGCGGGATATAACGGCATCTTGACTTTAGAAAACGAAAATTTTGAAAATAAAAGAAAACTGCCCAGTTAAACTGACGGCATTGAGCTCACAGGCTATTCACACTAACTGTAAATTATATTCTTATTTCAAAGAATTTGAAATAAGCCCTCGAAAAATGAAGAAATCGACAATATATTAAGAGGGGGAACCATCCCCCGTTTCTCCTTCTGATAATTAACCAATGAACCCATAAAACTAATCAGAGAAGCGCCTTACCACAATGAATCTATATACAAAATTTGAAAAAATCGGATAATTCTGCATGAAAAATCCATTTATCTAAATTAAGGGGAGGGGGTTAGCCCCCCGTCCCCCCTTTATACTTAACCAAAGAACCCCCAAAACTAATCAGAGAAGCGCCTTATCACAATGAACATATATATAAAATTTGAAGAAAATCGGCTAATTTTGCTTAAAACACCCATTTATCTATATCAAGGGGGGTTAGTCCCCCCCGTTCCCCCCTTTATACTTTACCAGTGAACCCCCAAAACTAATCAGGGAAGTGCCTTACCACAATGAGCCTATATACAAAATTTGGAGTAAATTGGATAATTCTGCATGAAAAACCCATTTATCAAAATTAAGGGGGGGGGGGGTAGCCCCCGTTTCCCTCCTTTACACTTCACCAATGAACCCCCAAAACTAATCAGGGAAGCCCCTTACCACAATGAGCCCATATAGAAAGTTTGACGAAAATCGGATAACTCTGCATGAAAAAAATCATTTATCTAAAATAAAGGGGGAGGATTAACCCCCCGTTACCCCCTTTATACTTAACCTATGAACCCCCAAAACTAATCAGGAAAGAACCTTATCACAATGAACCTATATACAGAATTTGAAGAAAATCGGATAACTCTGCATGAAAAAAATAATTTATCTAAAATAAGGGGGGAGGATTAAGCCCCCCGTTACCCCCTTTATACTTAACCTATGAACCCCCAAAACTAATCAGGAAAGAACCTTATCACAATGAACCTATATACAAAATTTGAAGAAAATTGAATAAATCTGCATGGAAAAACCATTTATCCAAATTAAGGGGGGTTAGCCCCCGTTCCCCCCCCCTTTATAGTTAACCAATCAATCCCCAAAACTAATCAGGGAAGCGCCTTATCACAAGGAACCTATAAACAAAAGTGGAAGAAAATCGGATAACTCTGCATGAAAAATTCATTTATCTAAATTAAGGGGGAGGATTCCCCCCCCCCCCGTTAGCCCCTTTATACTTAACCTATGAACCCCCAAAACTAATCAGGAAAGAACCTTATCACAATGAACCTATATACAAAATTTGAAGAAAATTGGACAATTCTGCATGAAAAAACCATTTATCTTAATTAAGGGGGGTTAGCCCCCCGTTCCCCCCTTTATAGTTAAACAATCAATCCCCAAAACTAATCAGGGAAGCGCCTTATCACAAGGAACCTATAAACAAAATTGGAAGCAAAACGGTTATTTCTGTCAAGAGTTATCGCGTTACGTACGTACATACCTACATACATACATACATACATACATACAGAACGGGCGGGCACATAAGCTCTCAGGCTTTGATAGCCTGTGAGCTAAAAAAACAATACATAGTTTAAAAAACACAATTATTATTATTATTTTAAATTATGTTCATAATAATGGTTACAAAACCAGAAACATAATTTACAACAGTATAAAAAATTCCACTTACAATATAAAGCGTTATATTGTAGGAATATGGATTTTTTTTCACCAGTTACTCCTTTATGGGTTTTTATCTGTTTTTCCTACTTTTCAGATACATTTCCTTCTAAAAACGGGGCTAGATGGTATGTGAGGGAAAAGACATATATGATTTCCTATGCTGTGTGACTCTTTTTTTTTTTATACCGCTAACCAGGACCCTACCTGCCGGGCATGAGTGCCTAGCTTGACGAGTTAGTACCTGGACGCGGGGTGATATTCGCCCGATCCAGCTACCAAACTAACTCCGTGTCGCTCTCGCCCACTGTAACAAAGTTTTTTTTTTTTTTTTTTTTTTTTTTTTTTTGCAGACATTTACAAAGCGGTTGTCAATATTTATCGAGTCGAATTTATCGAGTCGCCACTTAACACAAGCCTTGTTGTCATCGCTGCAGTGCTCTTCCCCAGTTTTTTTTTTGTTTGCCGGTTCATGTTTTCTATTTAACATTGTTGAAATGGCAGATTTAAAAAAAATACAAAAATTAAAAAAGAGAAAGGAATCGATCTCGTAATTTAGAACCTTGATCAGGTGACGAGACCTTCACCTGACTAGGTACCTCCAGAGGTATAATTCACAGGGAACTTGGAGGACTTTGCACCCACGAAGGATGGATTTTACATGCACCAGGCGCAGCTCTGTGGACTTATAGAACAACTGTACAATAAAATAAGAAACCAACCCATCTACGATCCAAATACTATTCGTCCGTTTACGCATGTCTGTAAAGAGTTTCGTGTCGTCTAGCGTCTAGTCTCGATCAACATCAAAATTTATTCTCCGCTGATTTTTTCCCCTTGATCTTGGCTCGGATTGTAGCCGAAAGCGCTTGGAGAGAGTTTTGTACTATTAACATCTAGTTTTTTAAAGTTTTTAAAACCTTTTGCATATTTATTTTCATGAAACACCTATTTTAGTAAAAAAATTTTATTTTAATGAATCATTTTCATGAATGTTTTCATATTTTAAATAAACAAAGGTGAATCTATCGTTTCAATTATACTTCATAAAGTTAAAGTTATTTTAGTGGAACTCTACACTAGTTTACAAATATTATGAAAATACATACAATTTTCAACTATGCCGTGGAAATTCGTCATTTCGGTACACTGTGCGTAGAGGTAATTTACTTGATACATAGATCTAATGTGTCTAATGGGTATTTTCTAAAAAACCCTTTTTCTAGTCATTTTCCGCTGTCATTACAGGGTATCCATAATAAAGGTGCACGTGTTTGAAGGGCTCTCTACAAGCGAAAGTATTTAGGGTATTTTTAAAAGATTTGGTATTTATACTGTTTAGAGCATGCAAAAATAAGCTCTGCAGTAAAAAAAAAAATAAATAAATAAATAAAAATTTTGCAATAGATGGCGTTGTATTTGAATAAAATAAGAAAAGAAAATGAAAAGAAAAATAGAAAATTATCAACCAGCTAACTTTTAAACCTTTTTAATCGCAAATTTCAATTGATTCTAGCTTAAGGTTTTAGCCAAGAAGAGCCTAATGAGAACTAAAATTTTAGCCAAAATAAGCCGTTCTCTGTTAATAAAGCGGTTTTTTTTAAAATTAAAAATGGCAGTAATTATAGCGCTGCTATGAAAGACTTATCATCTTCTCAAAAGATACTGATTTAAAATGAGTTATTTTTTGTTAATATTTCCTAATAAAACATCCTAACATATAGTAAGTACCATCTACTTGTAAAATTGCGAACTAATCAATTTTATTGCATATCTCGTTTTTGTATACTCTAAATAGTATAAATACCAAAGCTTTTTTAATTATTCCAAATTGTTTATCTCGTAGAGCCTTTTAAACACGTGTACTTTAATTATAGACACCCTGTATTTCCTGCTTTGAAAATCTCAACCCAGCTAGTGTCACCCAGCGTAACTTTTTCTTTTTCTTCAAGATTTTCCTCAGTGTTGATATTTCCTTTCTTCGAAAATTTTCTTAATTTTTCTGTTCCAGGGTTCGAAACTAGCGCGGTCTTGGTCGGACGCTTGTGGAAGGTTTTCAGTGTTTTCCTCGTACGAGAACGATAATTAGGATCACCACTTGTTTGAATCTGGCCAAATTTGGCCGATGCTAAACAAATACCGCCCTCTTCTAGAGTTTTATGTGGAATGCCTCCTCTTCCTTCAGTAATTGTTGCATTACGAACGTTTTAACACTGACTTGCATTTGTCATTAGTTAGTATGGGGACTCTTGGTGCTCTGGACTCTCTGGGATTTTGATTCATGGACTGCTTCTTTGAGTTTTGTGACTCACCATTGCATGTGGTTTGTTTTAAGTTAACTTTTGCAACTTTTGTAATATTATAGTTGTGGTAACATTGTTATATATTACTTTTAAATACTCTGTAGTATGCTTAATTTTAGTGGTTACATAGGCTAGTGTGACTGTTGTAACCTTAACGGTCCTAAAAAGTTGCATATATTTTTAGGTGTACGTAGTCAGTAATTGTTTTTCTTTGACTTTTGTAACATTAGTGGTCGAGTTATTTTGTTAATTTTATTAGTTGTATATATAGTTAGTAATTATTTTCAACCTCAGTAACCCTAGTGGTCGTTAAAACTTGTTTCAGTTACAACTTATTATTTGATTTACGTTGTATTCTTGAGCAATAGCTCGTCTGGCTTTGTTTATTTATTTCTCGTTGTTTTCCAGGCTGTTTCCTTGAGAGGTGGCTTTGTTGGTGGTTGTGGGGAACTCTCAGCTGGAGCAATTTACACCTTTGCCTAACGGTTGGTGCTCCAGTCTGGTGATCTTTGTCTCTTCTAACCTCTCTTCGGCCTGACTAATCTTTCGCTTACTTGGTGGTTTTAGCATCACTACCTGACGCTATATTAAACTTGTAAAGCATTCGTTCTTCCCACCTCTGTTAGAGCTGCTTGCAAGTACGACTTCAAAGAGCATCTGATTTCTAATCGAACACTTAATACTTAATTATATATAAATTTTATTTAAGGGCTTACTTAGATCCCCAACTTAAAAAAAAAAAACGATTTTTTTTTACGGAGATTAAATTCCTATAGTGGTATCCCTATAGTAATAATGGGTAAAAAGATTTAAAGTGATATCTCGATTATTAGAAAAGATATGAGCAAAAACGTAAGCGTTCGCTCGATCGATAAACCGGACCTCGCCGAAAGGATCCTACTAAAGATTCTACTCCCTTATTGAAGCTGCAGATTCCACAGGAGGGTCCACAGTATGGGCAGGAATAGTAATGAAAAAAAATATATATCAATATATTTTCTTCTTCAAAAACTTTAAACGCGATGTTCTGGAAACTACATTTTTCAACATGGGCAGCATGATAACGCGAACAATTGTCAACAATTTTGGATGAAATTCTACTACGCATCATCTACGCATCATCTTACGATTCATCTACGCATAATTAAATTGGCTAAGGGCCATCGAGTCCTTTTTGAAAATTTAGTTTTTTTAATACTTTTTCAATAAATTTAAAGATTAAAATTTTAGACGAAAAATGAAAGCTTTTTTCAAAATTACGCAATTTTCTTCTTTTTCAAAAAATTAAAAATTTGAGCCGATGGCTGTTAGCTACTACTATTTTAGAAGAAGAAACTGAGATTTTAATAATTTTTTGTTTCGACAAGAAGTTAGGAGTTGCCCATCAACCCCGGCTATTTTGGTACAGGTCAACGGGCTGCAGGTTTCCGACGTAATACGTGACCTTTAACAAAAAAATATTTTTAAATACTTGAAGTAATAAAAAACTACGTGAAATTATAAATTTTTCAATTAGTTTTAGTCCTTTCCTAAAAAATATTCCAAAATATGTCAATTTTTCGCTGCCGAGAACACACTTAAGCCCTTAATACACTTCTCCTTTTTCGTATTTTCTGAAGCTTAGAGATCAGAAATTTTGGCATGGAGGACTGAATTATTATTTCTATACTCCACGGAGTCACAATCATTCTTCCTCCATGGCATTTTATGGACTTTCCGTAGCATTTCACTAATATTTATATTTTTTCACGATGATTTTTCTTTTATGTTTTTCTACCGTCGTATAATACTCTTTCACATTGTAATATCCCAAAAGAACAACTTTAGTTTTACTTTAGTAGTTTAGATTTTTTCTTCTTTATTTTAATTTACTAATTAAATATTTTTGACTCGCGTTTCAACTGTATTTACCAAGAAACTAACAAGGGAAATCCGATATTAAATCATTTTCAACTTACATCTATACTAAATTTTTCCGACACATAATGATTCAGTTCCTAAATATCAGTACTTCCAAAAGCATTCCTCGAACTAATTTTTTGAAGAAAAAAAAACGTACTTCCAGAAATTCAAAGTTTAAAAGTTAAAGAATCGTTTTTTGTCCAAGTTTCTTGAAAAAAGAATTCTATGAATAATGTTTATCATGAGTATATAATTTTTCTTTTCAAAGGGATACATTTTCCTGGAAACCTTTGAATTGGCAATTTGCGATGATTAAATCCTGTTTGATATTTCGAAATGATGTTTATTCAGAAATTTATTGACACAGCCGGAAATTCAATTTGGTTCATTGAAGGAAGTTTCATAATGTCGACATTTATTAAAAAGAAATGGGAAAGACTACTCCGTATTGGTGTTTCTGAAAATACGTAATTTATTTGCAGAGTCATTATGGAATTAGTCTGTATCATTTATAAGGTTCTTATAGTTACCTAGAAATTTCTATCTTTATGTAAGCAATACATTTGTCTATAATTTTTTTTAAAAATTAGATATGTTTAAGCAATTTAACTTTCTTTATAAAAAATAATTGGGTTTCTTGTTTAAAAAATTAGTCACATTCGCAGTATGTACATATTGCTTTAAAGCGAACTTAATTAGCAATTTTGTTCTCTATAGTAAAATTTCGTTATATACGCGGAATTTTATTTTATTTTTTTCATTTCGTGCTAAATAGTGGAATGCAAAGTATTATTAATGTCCAAATGTAAAATAAATGTGATACTTTATTGAGGTTAATTGCATACCTTCAATTAAGTTTATATCGGTCTTGTTTGGCAGTTTTTATATTGGTATATTTCTTAAATGTAGATTTTGCTAAGAATTTCAAAAAAAGTTTCGTTATAATGGGTATTTTGTTCTATCGGATTTTTCGGTAACAGAACTGAACTGTATATAGGGAGACTATGGGCTAATGGGACATGTTTTAAATTTCATACTGTAGAAAGTGCAATTTGTGCATTATAGAAAGTGCAATACCAGAATTTTTTTTTCACAGAAAATTACTTTAAATAGTTTCTAGATAAAATGTGTCAGTCACAGCTTAATTAGTGAAAGAGAAAGTCCTTAATTTGTGAAATTTGTTTCATTGGATCCAGACTCCGGGGTAATGGGATTTGTTATGGGTGTAATGAAAGATATTAATCAAACACAAATGTTTACTAAATTGGAAAATTCAAGATTTATATCAGAACTATTATAAATTCAATTAACAAAATCTCACTTTTACAATTACATTTTGTTTTTAATTTTGTAAAACTTGACTAAAGGAAATTGATTGGGGTCTTCATTTACATGTCATGCTTTTATTGAAACTTAATTTGGTGAAAAGGCATAAATTTTAACAGATATAGAAAAATAGGACACATTACTTTTTTTGCACACAAAATGTATGGACGTAACGTAAATTTTAAATGCAATATTTATATATAATCACTTTGGAGATTCCCCAATCTGACATGTCCGATTAGTCCCCACACTGTAAAAAATGACCAATGTTTCTTATTTTATGAAAATATACTACAACCACGAACGCAAATATAATATAATCTTCTGAGTTATCCGAATTTCCGAATAGCGTGTTCCATTGTCTTTTGAATCTCCAGAAACCAATACATTTCCAAAATTTAAAGAATTATTTATAAAAACAAAGTATTTTTCGCTGCCCGTATTCTTCAGAAACGTTTCCGAAGGGTTTTTATAGTGTATTAATTAGTGTCCTCAGCCTGGAATACCTGTTTTTCGAATGTCATCCATTCTCAAGTAAACGTTTTCAGCCGCATAAGTTAATTTATACATGAAAAAGTAAAGAAATAATCTTAATTTTAATGTCATTGTTAACGCTGTTAATTTTGCATGTTTGTCTGTTAACCCCTTGAAGGGCACCGGTATATTATATATACCACTTAATTTTAATCCCAAAAGGCCTCAATAACACCAGAATTTTATAATCAAATTTTGAATTTATAAGGTACATGAGGAAACGCTTTTACTTATTTTAAAAATAAATTCGTTCTTGAATCCTGGTGTCAATCAATCATTTCAGTATTTTAGGTACAAGAGTACATTGCCCCTGAAGGGGTTAAACATATTTTTTGAGCATGAAAATGTTTACTTGAGAATTGATAGCATTCGAAAAACAGGTATTTGGATACGTCCCCAAGTGTCACGTGGCAGTTTCCTGAAGTACATTGGATCTGCTGTTGTAGCCACCACGTCTTCTAAGGCGTCTTGGGTGCATGAAGAATGATGCGTAGGTGACGATGCTCTCCCTTGCGGCAGTCTTAGCCGGTAGTCTTAGCCGGTAGTCATGGCCGCTTCTAGGCCAGTCCGGTCTGACGCGTGGTGCATTTGGGTTCTTCAGAACATGTACAGGCGAAGAGGATGACCGTACAGTCTTATAATTTTACCGTAGTTCTTTTCTTACTAATACATATTAAGAGAGATAGAGAACTGAAATCGAAATGCTTTACAAAAAACGCTATCAGGATTTTCACACGTTCTTGCATTTGAGTACCTCTATTTCCGAGTAGTATTGGCCTTAAGCAACCTTCCAGTTCGCATACAGGAACTACCAGAGTAATTTTGCCTTTTTTCAATTATTTACATTTATTTAGTCAGTAATTAGTTAGTTAGTTAATTATTAATTTGATAAAATCTAAGTTGGAAAAATTTCTTTCCAAGCATGTTTTGATGGAAGTAAAGAATGTTTCATATCTCGATGTACTCTATATAAAAACTCATTCATTAATCATGGGTGTAGAAAGTGACAATATTTTTCTCGAGATCATTCAGAAAATTTAAGAATAGCTAATTTGTTTTGGTGGATCAAATAAAAATATTTATGACTTGCAAAATTATAAGCGAAAGACAAACGTCATAAAAACCAATTTTGTGTGAAAGGAATATTTTTTGAGAATTGAAATACAGCATTTAACTAAGATCTTGCGAGATACACAATTTTAGATGATAGTGAATTTTGTAAGGATTGAAGGATCCCCACTAAAAATAATCTGAAGATTAATCTTAAGAAATCGGTATTTTCTGCAGAAATTCTACAGAAATCTGAACACATTTTGCATATTTAGCTTTACTTTTCAAATATCTGCTGAACTTTTGAAGACATTTTGCAGACATTTTGAGGATTTGATTTACCTTTAAAATACTTGCAGAACTTTTGAAGATATTTCACAGAAAATTTGAAGATTTGATTTATCTTTAAAATATTTGAAGAATTTTTCATCACTTTTCATAAACATTTTGGACATTATAAGATAAACGAAATTTGTCTTCATATATTCTACAAATATGAGAAAATCCTTTAAATATATAGTTAAATCTGCTAAATATCTACACAATTTTGAATATAAGATAAACATTATTTGTTAAAAATTCAACAGAATATTCAAAATTTTGGTACTTTACAATGAAACTTACAAGGTCTTAATGGATAACCAATATATTCAGTAGATCTTTTACTTTATATTTGCGAGGTGTAGAAATAATTGTTCGTTGATTGGTACCCAGGTTCGATTATGTTGGTAAAATATACAGAAAAACTCCAGTAAACATTGAAGGTTATTTTTTACTTAGATGAGCCCGACAATTTGGCTAATAGTGGAATTATAGCAGGAGAGAGGCACGAGGAGTGATCTCATGCAGTGTTATTAGGAAGACAAACAGGAGCGAAGTGAAGAATATTTCTTACAGGGAGATAAACTCGCCAAGGGGTGCTATTCTTTAAAAAAAACATTGAATTGGAAAATGTATACAGCATGACCATTTTTTGGCATGAATGCTATTAATATGTTTAAATTGCATCGCCAATATCTGCAAATGGTTTTAACGGTCAGACGGGGTTCGTGATGATTTCAATGAATTGTTAGTGCGCGATATATTAAATTGACATCTGCCAATGAGATATTTTTAGAATAGAGATAGCATAGGAATATATTGCAGAACTGATAAGTTATACGAAGCGTTACCAAATAAGGAGATGAATAGTTTATGATCGCGGTTTCTTAACACAATGCAATGCTTCAATGAAAGGATTACCTAAGAATTAGTTGAATACGTTTAATAAAGTCCATTACAGCTGAAGTTTAACAAAGGAGGGCGAAATTATGAATAAAAATGCTTTAAAGAAAGGGGAATAAAATGATATATTTACAAATAAACGGGGAAAAGACACAGATAAGAAAATACAAGAAAAGGAGGGGCAGGAATTTACATATAAAAAGGAGAGGGGGGGAGTTATAATGTCCAAAAAATAAAACAACTTTTTAAAGATATTTGAATATTACAAATAACGGAAAATGAGAAATTTTGAAATAATTAAATTAAATAAGAGGAGAATGATAAATGGACTCTTTAATATATGATTTGACATCATAACGAGCTTTGTCTATTGTAAGTGGAATATGATGTTAGGATGATTTATAAAGTTGTTTGTATCAAAGATTCGCCCAATACGCTGGATTCATTCAATTCATTCAATATACTGGATTTATTGTACTGAAAGGATAATCTTCACTGACTGATTTATGCTTATTGTCCGATAAGGTATTACAATATAACTTTGTGCTTTGCTGTTGATTAAATGAGGGGGTCGGGGCAAGAAAGTGCCAAGCCACATTTTTGGTGAAATAAATCTAAAACTGTAATCTGTTGGTTAATATTGTAAATTATAATATCCTACATATAATTTGTTTCTAATATCACTTGGTGGCAGCACATGTCCCAGGTTACGTTTTTGCTCAGATGTTTATGCCCCCAATGAAGATAGCTAATTTGCAAAAAATGCAATAGTAATATCACTAAAGTAATGACGTATTGTTACTCAGATTATCTCAACAGTTACTGTAACATTGGCGAAAAAACTTTATGTTATACATCTTGATTTGCGTATGTGATCAAATTCTCAAATTGAAATATCTCAGAAGTTCAAAAATGTGGCTTAACACTCTCTTGCCCCGAACCCCTCAAACATGATATGTGATATTTTTTATAAAAATATCATCAATACAACATATAATTAATATAGTAAATTATCGCCAATAAAATAAGCTTAACTTCATAAAGTATAATTGAAATGATAGATTCATCTTTGTTTGCTTAAAATATGAAAACATTCATGAAAATGATTCATTAATTTTTTTTTACTAAAATAGGTGTTTAATGAAAATACGTATAGAAAAGGTTTTAAAAACTTTAAAACCCTATGGTAAACAGTACGAAGCTCTCTCCGAGCACTTTCGGCTTCCATCCGAGCCCTTATAATGGAGGAAAAATCAGCGGAGAATAAAGTTTGACGTTGATCGAGACTAGACGCTAGCCGACTGGGAAACTCTTTACAGACATGCATAGATGGACCAAACCACTGTTACCGAGGAGGAGAAAGCTCAACTCCATGACTCCTTCGGGAGGCCATACATCCCTGTAATCTGAAGTAGTTCGAATCAAATTCTTGGTATTTGGTATGACAACACATCGTTACAACAGTTGTTTGCTGTGATAATGTTTCTAGATTCCAGAATTGCACAACTTTTAATAGAGAGAAAATAATTATGCGGGCTTCTGATTTTACCTGATATCCAAAGTGTACGCATTTAATCCGCAAACTGCATCTGATTTGAACGATGCCGTCAGATGTCAGGTTCAACAGATTTTTCTTGCAATGGTACGTGCTTCAGTGCAAAGTGTCATCGTGTGTGACGGAGGTCACGTGGAAAATTTGTGAAACACAATAAAATTGTTTTATTTCTGTTGCTGCTCTTTCCTTATTGGTTCTTTGTTTTCACTTTTGTTCTTAGTCTGTCTAGCGCTGGCGATTTTCGTGCTATAGATAACGTTACAACGCTTTTTATGGTTTTTCACTATGAAGAACACTTTAATAACCCACGTTAAAACTTTAATAACCTTACTTGTTATTCACACCATAGTTTATTTCAAAATAGTAATAATAAAGAACGTTAAAAATAAATAGTCATTTTTACTGTATTTTTACATACGTCATGACATCATTTTTTTCAGTCTAATCAGCTTTTCATAAATCTAATCTCTACCGTTATTGAATACACACTTGTAAGAAAAACAAGTTCGAAATTGTACGTCAAACGTGACAAATGAGGTGCGTTCGTACTATAGCTAGTTATATAAATATTCAGATCTTGATGATTTTTAATTCTGTGAAATGAATTATATCGTCTGCAGATTAATTTCTGTCATAAAATAAGTATCTCGGTCGCTTGACTATTAAACCACGGAAGTTCCTATAACAAGAAAACACCGATTTTTTTTAATTCAAATTTCTTAATAAATATTTTTATTAATATTTTCTAAAGTTTTGATTCGATTTTCATAAAATTTGAAATGTCTCGACAAAATTCTGCAAAGATAATATATCTTAAATTTCAAACCATTCGTTTGGGTAATTTTTGCTTTGTTATATGCGGACAGACGGACGGACGGACAGACAGACGGACGGACCAGACGACGACAATGGGTGCTAACTATTTATATAATTATGAACGCACCTAAAAACCAAGAACATTTAAAAAAATTCAAAATCGTAGGAAAAGTACGGTTTTAAATTTTTCTTAATTTTTTCGAATTTTGTACCAAGAACTAGATATTTCCTTGAATAAATCATCTTTCTTCATAAAACCATTAAATAATATGTCAAAAAGGCATTATAAAATACTCAAATAAAAAATAAAGTCCAGAGGGTATATCAATTCCCTCTAATACAAGTTTACGAAAGTGACAGTCAAAAATAAATAAGAAAATACTTTCATCGAAAGTTTCGTGTTTGATTTTAATCAGCACAGACAATATAAAATTTTGGAACCGCTTTAAGGCAATAGTAGCCATTTTGAATATCTTTTAAAAATCTTTATGGTTCACATGGCATTTTATGTATGGAAAATTCGGGTTTCAGAGTAACCCAGGCAGCAAAAAAATCATAAAAATATTCATACAAAAAACAAAAAACAAAAAAAGTCGCATTTAACACTTTTCTTTTAACAATAAAGCATACAACATTAGTAAAATTAATGGCAGCGTATAATAATTTTATTATTATAAATATAGGTTTTTGCTTATAAAGATATAGTTATACTCAAACTCTTATGAAAATACGACAGAGACTCCAATTTCTATGCAAATTAAAATAGCGCAGAAAAAAAAGGCTAGTCTGAGAACAGGACTCCTAAGCAGGGTCTGATTATCCAAAAGGTACGTAAAGTACGAGCTTCCTCATTAATATTTAAGAAGGGCCCCAAAATGACAGAAAAATACTGTATGTAATTTCCATTTTTAACACTTTCCAACATAGTTTTAAAATGTTTATGAATTCGATTTGTCTGTCCGTCTGTCCGTGCTCTAACTCGCATAAATATACTCGGATTGTTACACAATTGATATATGTTATTGATGTTCACTATGGCATTTTTCTGTAATGAAATGTGTAGTACTTATAGTTACTTTACAGGGAGATTCAAAAGAATTCCGTTACTTTAAGGTCTATGGGGAAAAATCATTTGCGGATTATTTTAATGATGTTATACTATTTCAAATATACTGAAATATATACATGTACCACTAAGGTGCACTACAATAGGCTTACGTAACCCTTATAGTTTCTTTACAAGGACACTCAAAAGAATTCCGTCACATTACGGTCTATGGGGAAAATCGTTTGCGATTTATTTTAATAATGCTTCACTATTACAGTCATATTGCAGTTGACATATATCACTGAGTTGCATTACATAGGGCTTAGTATAGAATAGTGTGTGCATAGCATTCACCGTTCATTTACAGGGACACATAAAACATTCGGTTAAAATACTGTCTGTTTACAATAATTGCAGGAAGTGCGTTTAAAGTTGCGCTTCGCGTTTTAAAATTTAACAAATATTTTGCCTATTACTTGGTGTGTATAAATTCTATAGAAATATACAATTCTACAGGGCAAGAAAAAAATCTCGAGCACCTTTCCGTTTACTGACGAAAATTCTAGATAGGGAATTTTAAACTGTTCTACGCGTTTCCAAACTGAAATAAATATTAGCATTCTATGTAATATATATACAAATCTATTTATCATATACAGGGCTTCACAAAAGAATTCGGATACTTTTCCCCCTGAAATTGGGTTTTTAATTATGTTATGCTTTTTCTAATTTGTTTACTTAGACATCATCTTGCATCTTATTAAACGTTAAATATTTGTAAAAGTATATTGGTAATGTTGGAAAGTGTTACATAATAGATGCTTGATGCATGATTTTTCGTTCTTGTTAATTTTCACATTGCATTTAAAAAAGTTTTGAGGGGAAAGTTTGCTTAAAACATCAGAAAATCCACACTACTTAAGGAAATTCGTCTAGCTGTAAAATCTGAATGTGATCAATAACCTGTTAACCAATCATGTGGCATCTTCATGTGCTAGTTCGAAATCATCGAGGTAACTGAACGTGCAACAACTATATATATACTGCAGATATACTCTATCTAGAATTTATGTATGGAGCATTAAAAAACTGTTTAATGGACCATAGAGCCATCCCTGGGAAAATATTTGTAACATTGACGAATTTCCATGCATGTAGAATTAAAAAAAACTATTGTGGAATGAAAGGGACACCCAAAATGACCACTTAGAAAATGTAATAGAATGATGGCAAGTTTTGAATAGGATGAAGGCATTTAGAAAAAAGCTCGATAAAGACGGAAGACCTTTTTGCACACTAGTTATGGACGTAACTTGCAACATTTCATAGGAAATACATCCTGAAAGTTATTATGACAAAGGTTTGGAGCAAAATTTTGGAACCGCTTTAAGGCAATAGTAATCATTTTGAATATATTTAAAAAAAATTTTTGGTTCACATGGTATCGAGTTTTTATGTAGGGAAAATTTGCTAACCCAGGTAGTCCCAAAGAATGTACCAAATAGTACAATTTCGTGATAAGTATAAAATTCAATTCCTTTAATAACACAAAGGTAATGACTTGATGGATTATTAATAGGATTATGAAAGATGATGGCTGTTTTAAATGTGTCCCAAAGAATGTACCAAACAGTAAACTTTCGTGAGAAGCATAAATTTCAATTCCTTTAACAACACAAAGGTAATAACTTGATGGGTTATTGGTGGGATTATGTAGGATGATGGTTATTTTAAATGTGTCCCAAAGAATGTACCAAGGAGTTACATTTCGTGAAAAGCATAAAATTCAATTCCTTTAATAACACAAAGGTAATGACTTGGTGGGCTATTAGTAGAATTATGAAAGATGATGGTTATTTTAAATGTGTCTCAGAGAATGAACCAAACAGTAAAATTTCGAGAGAAACATAAAATTCGATTCCTTTAATGACACCTTAACTTCTCAGACTTTAGACCAGTAAAAAATTAGCGAGTTTTCATCAAAACAAAAACTTTTCGTAAATATGATTTAATCATAATTATGGAATGAAAACTCAATGTTGTGGATTAATGAAACAATATGTCCCATGACCCTTTGGAGTTTTTTTTATGGTATGAAAATAAGATTAAAAGAACAACTACAACTACAACTACTTTATCGAAAATGTAGTTAACAACAACTACAACTACTTGTTTTAAAAGTAACGACTACAAACTACTTTTCAAAAGCGGTCATTACTTTCAGATTTTGTCATAGAATTCAATATGTACTTGAAATTGGGGACATAGATTAAGTAACTCAATGGCCGCTTGTCAAATCACGTTTACCGCTATACAATAAAATAAATGCGATGAAGCCGAGGGCAATAAAAAATTATGAAAGATGACATACAAGAAAATGCTTTGTGCTATTCTTTAAAATGTTATTTTAAGCACATATTACGCATTAAATGCCGACTTGATCAATGAAACATTAATTTTCTGTCATAATGTAAAAAAAAAGAAAAAAAAGAACCATTTGTACTGCAATTACAAAAGAAGAAACGCGGCATTAAAACACGAAGGTCTGAGTAAGTAGACAAGTGTTTCTGGCAAGAAAGTTAATTTCTTTGATTTGTATATTCGCACTTGGATTTACCAGCAAGTGTTAATGGAAAAATTCAAAACGACACACGATATATTACTAAACGCTGTGGGTGAATGATAGCATTCGCATACTGTTGTACGGAATACATTTTGCACAAAAGAAGCAAGTTACAATCACGTGACTAAAGTAATGGCGCATTTTCCCTCCCAGAAGTAGCGTTAAAAGTAGCGGTTACTTTTCCCTACAAGCCACTAAATTTTTGTATCGTTATACTCAGGCCCGCACTACGGGTGGTGCCGGGAGTGCCCTCGCCCCAGGCGCCATCAGTTAGAGTAGGCGCTGACAAGCTTAATCGACGCCAACACTAGTCACTACGCATGCATCTACCATCGGTAGAAAAATTAACAATTTGTTTCGCACCATGCGCCAAATAGAGTTGTTGCGGTGCTGGTTCCAATCGCTACATTACATTATTCGAAATGTATTGCGCAACGCTACAAACTACTGGAATAAAGTAGCGATTACTGTAGTTTCGCTACTTGCAGCGCACTTCTTCCAACTACTGAATATATGCATGCATGGGTACATAAGAATGTCCCT
Organism: Maratus michaelseni; assembly: GCA_963931845.1. Taxonomy (NCBI): domain Eukaryota; kingdom Metazoa; phylum Arthropoda; class Arachnida; order Araneae; family Salticidae; genus Maratus; species Maratus michaelseni. The sequence goes on from OZ007599.1 coordinate 132,618,232, forward strand.
TTACCCTAAAATAATTCTTGAGCAGACAAAAATAAAAATAAAAATATAGAATTGTAGAACGAGCGTCTACCTATAGTAAACGATTATGTGCTGTAATATTACGACGTCTGCAGCGTCTCTAGTAGCGAAATTTGGAAATTATCTATTCTATTTTGAAGACTGCGAGATATATCATAAAAAAAAGAAACAAAAGAGTGTAGAGCGCCCTTGATTTAGTATGAAAGGATGTCTTACATGTAAAAACAATTTTATTCGAAACCCTAAAATGTTATTGTTTTGCTAATCAATCACCGGCTTAAATACGTCACTAATCGCTTGTATAAGAGTGGCATTATAAGGCAGACGCATATTTACAACTAAAACTAACACATGTAAGCAAGGTATATTTTATTTAAATAGGAATATCAAGTAAAGTATGCACAATATTCCCAGCAGCGGCAGCAATAAACATGCATCCGCACAACCACGCACATACATTGCGAACATACTTAAATACATTTCCTTACTAAAATAAATTGTACCTTGCTTACATATGTTAGTTTTATTGGTAACTATACATCTGAATTATAATTCCATACGATTAATGACGTATTTAAGCCGATGATAGGTTATTGAAAAATTAACTTTTAAAGTCTTATAAGAAAGCTATTGTTACACGTAAGACATCATTTTGTACTAAATCGTGTAAGATCTACATTTCCGTATTTTACTTTGTTTCGCTAGCCTTATAGTTTCTGAGATAGTGGCGATAACTCCCAAATTTCGCCACTAGAGTCCGCTATAGCCACTTTCATATCATAGCGCATAGTCGTTTTAGTGTCGTTTGTTCCACTATTGTACCATTATCTTTTCAAATGTTATTTCAGAATAAAGGGATTCTAATACGTACCCTGTATATAATGCTCATAAACGTTATCTCTACCGGACAATCACGGTTTCTGTGCATGCCTCTAGCTATAGTTATATAAAAGTGGTATCTAGATCTACACACATTATGTAAGTGTGTATGCACTACACAATTAGATGCTATATATACAATTCAATGCCAATCGCCATCACACAATGTACTTTTTATTAAAAGTTTATATGTATTTTCTTTAGATGTACAAAAGATGCTTTCCTGTACAGTATTAATTCTTTTTTTAGGTCTGTAATAGTACAAGCTTTATACAATGTCCTTTTAGCAGCCCCGCATGAAGTTTTTGCGTGAATGTTTAATAAGAATATTGATAAATTAAGTTTTGTAAAAAATTGCTGTTAAAACATTGATAGAAAGTTACAGCAACAACTTCTGATAAGATTTGTATCTAATAATCAATAAATAATATATTTCAAATTTATACTTTTGTAAGTTAAAATTAAAAAAAAATTTCACTAATCTTTTATTAATTATTTCATTTTAAAATTCAGGGACACATTTCTCGATCAACATGCAATTGTGTGTACAGTCCTTCAAAAAATTAAACAAATACTGCAAACCTTATCAAATAAACAATAAAAAATACTAGTTTTTATATTAATGTATATATATATATATACAGCGTGTCCACGTATAACCTGACCGACCTTTATTTTCGCAACCGTTGGTCCTAGATGCATACTTCCAATTACAAAAATGGTTTAAATAAGGTAAAGAATTATTTCTAAAGTGATTTGGGTCAAGAAAAACATTTATTTAAAAATTACGAAATTTAAATTTTTATACGGTCCCCCGGTCCTATAAGTGATATTTAGTAAATATTTACTGTGACACTAACAAGTAAGATAAAAAAAGTCCCATTCATCTACGATTAAAACTGACCGAGTTATAGCTTTTTAAAGTTGGAGTATATTTTTTGTTGCGAAATAGGGGTCATTCACAAATGTAGTAGAAATATAAATAATCGTCAGATATATCAAAAAAATAGTTGAGGGCAAAATTAACATTGCAAGCTAATATAAATGTGAAATCTATAATCATTCTAACATATTAATGCAAAATATACAATTTGTACTGAGCATATAAGAGGATAAAAATAACAGAATTTTTGTTAAATAAAAGGATGAAAAACAACAGCCTCAATTAAGATTTTAAAATGCTGTTAGATTACACTGTCTTTCATATTTTGAGTTGTTCCCTGTTTTTTAGCTTTTGAAAATAGATTCTAATGTATTTTTTAGCGCTGAATCCGAAAATGACCTTCATTTTAAACTATCACGTCAGGATTTTTCTCAAATCGAAAATTTCAAAGTTAAAAAGCTCAAAGTTAAAATTGACCCCCTTCCCAACCTCATTGGACCCCTGAGCCTATTTAGTTGTAAAAAACCCAGTATAAGCCAAAAAATTGAATAAATTATTGAATTAAATAAAATTAAACTGAATAAAAAAGTCTTACATCTATTTTATAGTATCAGATTTTTCGCTATTTTTTAACCTTGAAACTTACGATTTGCGAAAAATCTTGACATGATGGTTAAAAGTGAAGGTAATTTTTTTATTCAGCGTTAAAAAATACATAAAACGTATTTATAAAAGTTAAAAAACACAACCATCGCAGGTTTATGTTATCTAATCTAAATTTTTTTCTTAAACTTCTTGGCGGTAATCTATCCGAATTTTTGTGTGTTATCCTCCAATATGGTAAGCGACGAAAATCATAATAATATTACATTGTCATCGGATTTAAGTCAATATGTAAAATTTAACTTCGATCGGACATTTGAAAGTGAGTTAAACTTCGAGTACAAATTTTAAACTGGAAAGACGATCGTTGAAAGTTAAATAAAACCTTATGAAAATAACATAATTTTTGTTAAAAGAAATCATAGCCTCAAATCCTTTCAAAATAAAACATATGTTAAAATACAATTATTTTAATTAATCTGAAACTTAACTAATAAAATTAACTCAATCGTAATAGTTGTACGATTTCTTTCAAAGCGCAGATACCTTGAAATAAGTTTAAGTACTTTGTATACGACCCCTGAAAGCAAGGCCGAAATCATCTCTTTTTAGATGCAAAAAAGTGGTATAAATCATGCATTTCAAAGGTTCATAACTCGGTCAATTTTCATGTTAGATGAATGGGACTTTCTTTGTCGTACTTGTTAGTGTCACAGTAAATTTTTTCTAAATATCACTTATAGGACCGGGGGACCGTATAAAAATTTAAATTTCGTAATTTTTTAACAAATGTTTTTCTTGACCCAAATCGCATTAGAAATAATTCTTTACCTTATTTAAACCATTTTTGTAATTGGAAGTATGTATCTAGGACCAACGGTTGCGAAAATAAAGGTCGGTCAGGTTATACGTGGACACGCTGTATATATAATCGTTAAAAGACAACACAGAACCATCATACAACAGTTAAATTGAAATTGTAAAAAAAATTAAATTGGAAAAAACATTTTGAAAAATGAAACATACCTATTTGAAAAATATCCAGAAAAATAAAGATAGAATATATAAGCAATATAATATAAGTCATATTGGAGGAAAAAAAGGAAAAGATGAAAAAAGAATTAATGAAATATTTGCGATATATATATTATATATATATTTATATTTGTTATACGAACTTGGAAGTAATTTTGGATTTCTATGGTATATTATATATATATGTATATGTATTATATAATATCTCTGTTAGTGAATATCAGCATTCTACGTATTCAAAGAAGCCCTATAAATAGAATAACTGTTTTCATATACACTATAGTAAAGTAAAGCATCAATGATCATTATAATCATTAGAGTTCATTTACGACTGGTCTCTGTTGAATCATACTGGGTAAATGTTCGAGAATGTCCTTAAACTGCACTTCAAGAGCTTCCATTTTAAGACATTAAAAGGAGCTGATAAATAGCGAGTCAGTATTTTGCAATTTGACATCTATTCGACTGTGAATGATGCATAGGTTTTCCTTCAAGACATTTTACATACAATCAATTAATATAACATTTTAGGAATTGGGAATTAAAATTTTGTTGACAGTTTCTAGAGTATTAAAAATGGTTATTTCAGCAATATATAGGTATATACAAAGGGATTAAAAAAAAAGATTGAACAAACTTTAAGAGGTGGTAGTGAACATTTTTTTTTATAGGAAAACAAGTTCTTAATCCATTTTTTCACTCTAAAGTAAAGGCTGTTTCATACCAATCCGAACATAACTATCATTTACAACATAACTAAAATAAATATATTTCAAAGCAATTTTCTACAGACTTATCGTACTTTGTGTTAAATGCACTGATATTAAAAAAACTGGTGGAAGTATACGGAATTTCGGTAAGTGAAACCATACGAACAGTAAAATTACATTAGGAAATATGGAGCGTCTAGTTCAGCGCTATTTGCATAAGGAAGGTAGCTACTTCTACCATTTCTAACGATATCGTTACATTTTACAGAAAGTAAAGCCTGTATGCTTGAAATTTCGTTACAATATCGTCATTATTATAGCATTATATCAAAAAATATTACTTATAATCACTAAACAAATATATATTTACAGGCTAAAAGTGGATATTGTACATATAAAGAATTAAAAAAAAATATATATTAACAAGCCGACTAGTTTCATGCACTTTTAACGGTGACATTCTCAAGGTCTGTATGAATAAAATATTTCTGCATAAAATTAGTAATTTTAAAAGGGAATAGTTTATTTATTATTTACAGACCTTGGGAATATCACCGTTAGAAGTGTACAAAATCTATTCCATCTATTTTCCCTTAGAATTTTCAATGAATAAAGGAAATGTGCTGTAACCTTGTCTTTTGATACTAAAACATTTAGGTTTTCCTTTAGAAGTGTTTATCTTGTTAAAAAATATATAAGACTAAAATTAGTTTTAGTGTAAGAAATCTAAAGAGGAGGTTTTGTTATAAACACGTTTTGAACGACTATTTTTACGCAGGAAAACCGAAAACAACATTGATAGAAAGATTTGAAGAAAAATAAATCAGTTTAACTAGAAGCCTTAACTATTTTTCTTTTACTTTCTTAAAAGCAAAATACTACGCAATAAATTTCTATAGAATTTTATAATGTAAAATGAGAATAAAAACATATATGAAATATTTCATAAAAATACACTTTAAATTAAACAAGTAATTTTTAAACAAAAAATGAAACTAACTTCCAGTGACTATTTCATAATCGCCGACTGGCTTGTAATTGTGCAAAAACTTGTGTTATTATAAGCCCTTCGCAACGAGCGTCCTTTAGGTAATTTTTAATCTTTTACCACCGGTTTTTCAAAACAGAAATTTTCGCCTAATCGAATCGGAGAAATGCTATGATTAAATAAGACAAAGCTTACAATAAAAAATAACTGGTGGGAATAATCGAGAATTCTGAGCATCTTATGCGTCACGTATACGTGTCCGCTCGTCCCCAAAGGGTTAACATTGTTTTTTTATAAACTTATTGCGTGTGAGTAGGCTCTTTTAAAGAGGATTTATTATAAATAGGTCAACATAAACCCAGGGTTCATGCGGAGACTGGTAGTTTGTCCAAATTATGGCGACCCGCATTCTAGAACATGGAAGTATTCGTCCTCCAGCCAATTCGATTAGATGAGTGAGACGATTCAACAAACATTAGCTTGGCAAAAATGGCAGGTTCGCCAGTTTATTTTTTTTCAAAACCTTCTCAACCAATCAAACTTTATCACTCGTAAGTTGCCATTCTCTTATTTATAAAGACACTCTAGTTACCAGAATCACTCACATTTCACACTCAGTGTACAATCACATATTAAATTTTCCTTCGTGTCACAGTAAACAAAAATATAAAAACAAAACTATACCTGATACAATGACTATTTTAGCTTAAAACCTTCTCTAGTGTATTAGAGTAGTGGTGTAAATAGTTACATTGAAATTCATTCAGTGGTTATTGAGAAAATGGCGGAATACAGTATTGGCCAAAATTGTGAACACTTTTTGAAGAGATGTATTTTTGAGGTTTGATGGCTTATAACACCACTTTCTGTTTCAGTAATAGCATAAAATTATACATCAGTTGAAAGATAATTTAATCAAGAATGTAACTAAATAAATTTTGTTCAATTATTAATACTTAATCAACAGTTATAGACATATAAACGAACAACAAAAAACACACAACTTGCTTAGATTAACATAAAGTACCTTTCCTTTATTTGAATGCAGCCAATGAGAATGAGTGTCTGTTCAGACAGGTGTCATCCTGTTTTGGCAGCGAGTCAATCAGGTAACAGTAGGATTAAACTGCTGCTGTCAAGTTTTGGAACTGCGAAGAGGACATTTGTCAATGATTTATATGATTGATATTAGTGTTGGATGTAAAACTTAAGAAAATTAAAGAAATGGCACAAAGAGTTGACTGGTCACCTAGAAATCGGTAAAATGGTACTTTTAAGGGAACAAGGTTACAGTTATTAAGAAATTACAAGGGAAATTGGTGGTAACATAACCAAAGGTGTCTTTTTTAATTTTTGAAGCGGTATAAGGATACTATCTCAAAACAAAACCAAACTGGTAAGGACAGGAAAATGTGTACAACAGTAAGTAGTGATAGAAAAATTCAGACACTGTGCATAGCTGACAGAAGAAAATCATCTGGATGTGTACGGGGTGAAATGGAGCAAGACAATGTGATGTTGGGAACAAGGACTGTTTTGCGCAGACTGCAAGGATTTAGTTTAAATGCTAGAATTCCACGAAAAAGCCATTTTTTAAATCTCCAACAAATGTTAAAAAGATTAAACTGGGCTAAAAGTCATCTTAACTGGACAGCCGAACAATGGGACTGTGTTATTTGGTCTGACGAGACCAAAATCTTCCTGTTTGGTAGTCACGGCATCAAATACGTAAGAAGAGGAATTGGAGAGGATTTACATCCTAATTGCATTACACAAACCGTGAAGCATCCAGTCAGTTATCATATGGGGTTGTATGACATCTAAAGGTGTGGTCAGAATCTGTGTGATTAATGGGAATATGAATTCCCAAAAATACATAAATTAAATACTTCAATCCCGACTGAAGCTTTCTGCGCGTGATCTTTTCCAAGATAATGAAGCATTATATTTAAACAGGGTTCAGCTTTATGTCATGTTGCTAAAATGTGCAAAGAGTGTTTTCAAATTAATCATATTCCAGTGTTGGAATGCCTCGGTAATAGCGCAGACTTTAACCCAATTGAAACTTTATTGAGCCGACTAAAGAAACTTGTTTCACAGAAGCAACCCAGCAATAAAATCCAATTATTAGAAGCAATAATTCAATCTTGGTGTCACATTCTAACAACTTCAGAACAAAAAGACTTGTTTTACTCCTTGGGAAGGCGTTGTAAGGCCGTAGTTAAGAGTAAAGTTTACCCAACTAATAATTAACTGACATTGTAATATTTTTTGTATATCTCATTTTTTTGTTTTATTTTCTTCTTTATCACTGCTACTCTAATATACATTCCTTCATAAAATATATTGCATTAAATTCTTGATTAATTTATCTTTTCATTGGTATATAATTTTAGGGTATTACTTAAAGAAGAAGTGGTGTTATGAATAATCAAACTTGAAACATATACCTTTTCAAGAAGGTTTCCATAATTTTTGCCACTATACATACTTTGGTGCATACCTTTAATAATCAATTAATAAAAACCTTTAATACATACATACATATAACGGACGAAAAGAGAAGCTCTTTTTTAAAAGTCTGTTTAAAAAAAATCATGTTAGAATAGGAAATCGTACAGTCTCATTCTACCAAAAACGTGGGCTAAAACTTGGTTTTAGGATGAATGCCTATAATCCTTCTCGCCTGTAAACATATAATTTATTCTTTTGAAATGTGGACATACAAGGTGTCAGGAAAAGAACAGTCGTAATTTAAAATTCAACAATAAGAAAACTATAATAAATATAAAAATGAAATAAACACATGGTTATAAGAAAGCTCATAAATCTTGTGTAAATTAAATTTTTTAAGTACAAATTTTTAGCAATAGATATTACTGCGCTGTCTCAACCTATTAAATGCTCTAACTTCTAACCTTCAAAGAAAAACAACTCTTGTCGCATTTCAACAGCTAAACAAAATGAAGTTTAAACTCTGAGTGATATTTAATCCAGATGTACACATTAGTTTAAATAGTCTTACAGATTGAGTCAGAGCAGCTATTGTCAAAAATCAGAACTATTATTTGAAAAATTATATAAACTTCTTCATAAACAAGGCATTTATTCCTTCTTTATAGTCATTATAGCTAATGAAATTTAGAATTTTTAAGACCATGTGCTCTTTTTGGAGCACCCTGTATATATGTACGATAAAATTTTAATACGGTGCGTGTCAAAAGTTTCAGCACAACTGACTTTCAAATTAAACGTTAAATATTCCTGTAAATCCATTTCCACACGTGTTAAAAACTGCAGTTTTAAAAACTGTAATTTTATATTAATCTGAAATAAAGTAAATATTTAAAATTTTATTTAATAATTGTTAATGTGCTTAAACTTTTGACACGCAACGTATGATGATGAAATAACATATGGTAAATCAGTGAATTAATATAAAAATAACCCAAGAACAAGTGAAATACATTTAAATTATAATGAGATAAAGAAAACTTGTGTAATGTTGTAAAGAACGAAATTGTTAAAAGTTAAGATGAAAAAAATTAGTATACACCAGTGATCGGAAAAACAACTTTTTATTGTAGCGAGCTTGCAACTACAGCTATTTTATGGAAAATGTAGTGAACTGAAATCACAACCATTTGTTTCAAAAAGTAGCGCCTACAAACTACTTTTCAAAAGTAGTCACTATTTCGCTACTTTTAGATTTTGTCAAAGGATTCAATCTACAGGGTGACAGTGTTTGGAGCGCCCTGTAGCGCGATCTAATAGCCGAAATGGCACCAAACTTGGTATTTAGACTAATCAAGACATAGGAAAAAGGATTCCGTGAAAAAAAAAATTGTTCCAAATATCACCGCTAGGGCATTTTGTGGCGCTGCTGTAGCTTACAATAACGAGAATTAGCATAAAACACGGGTATCAAAGAAAAATGCAAATGTTGTGCGATGACAGCGCCAGTAATAGGGGCTATAAAAGCAAGTAGTAGACAGCTCCGACAAATAATCTCAGCTGAAGTAAACGAGCTCCAGTGGACATGCCTCTCACGTTACCGGAACGTGCGTTACTGGTGAAGCTGTATTATATGAATCAATGTAATGCATCCGCAGCTCTTCGGAAATTTCGAACCAGAAAAAAATTACGAAAGGGGCCTTTATCGCTGAATGGTCTTAAGAAAATGATTAAGAAGTTCGAGGAAACGGGGTCACTGACCATTCGCGCTGGGAGAGGACGTAAACAAGTATCAGAAGATGTAATAACTGATGTGGCAACTGCAATTGTCGAAGGATCGCAGCGAACCATTGCTGGTACTAGCAGCGCCCGGGGTGTAGCTCGACAATTGGACATGAATTATTCCACGGTATGGAGAGTTTTGCGGCGCGTTATTGGATTTTACCCCTACAAAATCAGCCTCTTGCACGAACTGAAACCAAGTGATTATGATAAGCGAGTGACATTCGCTCTATCGTTTCTTGCCAGGGTAGAAATTGATGATGCTTTCCCATGGCACATTCTGTGAGGAGATGAGTGCCATTTTTATCTCAATGGGCCCGTAAACACACAAAATAGCCGAATTTGTGCTTCTGAGCATCCCCACACCGTGTATGAAATCCCATTAAATTCCCCAAAAGTCACTGTTTGGTGTGGTTTCACAGCCGAATTCGTAATTGGGCCATTCTTTTTTGTGACCATCACTCCGACAGGACCCGAAACGTGCACCATAAATGCAGAAAGGTACCACGAAATGCTGCAACCGTTTGTTATTCCACAACTGCAGCAAAGAAACCGTCTCCAACAGACAATATTTATGCAGGATGGTGCTCCGCCACACATTGGTAATAAGGTAAAGTAGCTGTTGCGCCAAACCTTCACTGATGATAGAGTCATAAGTCGGAGTTTTCCAGTTGCATGGCCGCCTCGTTCCCCTGACCTCACGCCATGCGATTTTTGACTCTGGGGTTATTTGAAATCTCAAGTTTATGTTGGTGGAGTATCAAATTTGTCTATTCTAAAGGACAACATAACAAAGACAGTGCGGAATATTCCTCGTGATATGTTACGTACGGCTGTGGAGAACGTCGTGCACAGAATGCACGGTGTTATTTCTGAGAACGGTGCTCACATTGAAGATGGTCTAATTCCTCACCGGGGAAGTTAATGTAGTAAATAAACATTAATAATTTAACTGTACGATTGTATGTGTTAGTATTTTTATTTTCTCATATTTTATACATTGCAAAGCGCCACAAAATGCCCTAACGGCGATTTTTGGAACTACATTTTTTTTCACGGAATCCTTTTTCCCATGTCCTGATTAGTCTAAATACCAAGTTTGGTGCCATTTAGGCTATTAGATCGTGCTACAGGGCGCTCCAAACACTGTCACTTTAAAAAAGATCACCCTGTACATTCGAAATTGAGGATGCCGATTAAATAAAACAAGTAGACCCTCTTTGTATCTCGTCTGTCGAAATACAACAAAATAAGTGCGATATAGACCACTAAAAAAATTAAGAAAGATAACATCAAAAAAATATTTTGTGTTTGTCTCTAACTCGTTCATTTATACACATTTATAATTTTCTTAGCGAAACTATACGTAGTACAATCATCATTTATATATAGTTATAAATGCAATTAAAGCACAGCTTATTTTACCATAAGGCACGAAATCAGAGCTATATATTTAAACCAGCGATATAACGAAGGGCTACTATTGTATATAACATATTTATACACAACCATATACTGCATAAATTTTATTTGTTATTCTTACAGAAAACTTGAAATAGTATTCTTACAGTAATGCTGTTCTTACAACATTGGGCTATACAATTACCGTTGACACATGTATTTTCCAAAAAGTTTGTTTTCTTAACTCTGCAACACACTCTTAATGAATTAATTGTATTACTTTCGTTAAGAGTTTATTATATTGGGTTGCATAATTTTATAATTTAGAAAATTAAGTAAAAAAAAAACTCTAAATACATACAACCAATAAATCTGTAAATAAAGCGGTTCCAAATAAGTAAATCCGGCATTAAAACATGAAGGCATAATAACGAGTAAGTAGACAAGTGTAGCCAGCAAGAAAAGTAATTTATTTGGTAGGTGAGCACTTGTTTATATCTAGGCACTATTTTTGCCAGAAAGTGTCCATGGAAAAATTTATTAGGCTTGAGATGCGTTGCTAAACATAACAGCTGAGATTTTATGCTTATCTATATATATATATATTTGTCTTACGTGGCACGGCAATAGGGCTGAATTTGTAGCTTATGGTTTGGCAACTACCGTAGTTTCCAGAGCTCAGAAAAATGAACAAACTAGACTGTGTTAGATCAGCTCCGCCTCCAATATGGCGGTCACTGTGAGAGCAGTGAAACCATAGAATGAAACTCAAACTAGCAATTATTAAAAATAAAATAACATGTTACGTAATCCAACGCGTCTGAGATGATTCCTCATTTTAATTATGAGTAATATCGTTAATTTCAAAAGAATTCTCAACTCTTATTTAGAATTCATTTACGAATTTCACTCACTCAAAAATCGGGAAAAAAAAATCTACTTTCTAGATTGAACCTGCCGCCATCTGTTGCTGTAAAATGAAGTAAAAAATAATTTTTTTGTAAAAATCTATAATCAGTTTTTTTTCTAATGAATTTAAGCCGCGCTGTACAATATTATAGGTGCAACAAGTCTTAAACTAATTATGTTTCCAAGATCCTTTTTTTCGTAGTATTTAAGTGATTTATACAGTGGTGGCCAAAAGTGTGGATATTTTTTGAAAGTTTCATGTTTTTCAAATTTGTGTGCTTGTAGAATATATTAATTGTTACTTAAATACAAACGTTTATATATCAAATTGAAGGTAATTTAATGTAGAATTTAATAATAAAAACAGTATTACAATATCTGTATTACAAAAAAAAGTTATGCAACTAATAGTAAGATCTATCTTAGATTTTCATTTTTTTAAAGTGATACTTACACAATCAATACTTAGTAGGATAACCCTTATTCTTTAAGACAGCTTCACAGCGTCTTTTCATCGAGTGAACGGGTGTTTGGAGTTCATCTTTCGTAATCACATGGTGCCAAGAATCAATTATAGCTTCAATAAGTTGTCTTTTATTGGATGGACTATTTTTTCGTACGAGAATTTTCAAACGTCGCCACAAATTTTCAATTGGATTGAGATCAGGGCTGTTTCCTGGCCATGGTAATATATCTATGCCTTTATTTTGAAACCATGCTTTGCATACTTTTGCTGTGCGGCATGGAGCTGAATCCTGCTGAAAAATAAATGGTGTGTTGTTGGGGAAGAGGTCCCTGATGGAAGGTATCAATTTTGGTTCCAGGACAGTTTCGATGTACTTTTTGGCATTCAGGATGCCATCAATCACTTGAATTCGGCCCACACCATCTGCAGACATACATGCCCAAATCATGACATTTGTTGGGTTTTTTGTAGTTGCTTCAATGCAATCAGGATGAAGTGCTTCTCCTACTCTACGTCTCATGTATTTTCTACCATCACTACCAAAGAGCGATATTTTACTCTCATCGCTCCAGATGACTTGCTTCCATTGATTTTCTGACCATTTAATGTGTTCTTTTGCCCACTTAACTCGTTTTTCGCGTTGCTTTTGATTTAAATATGGTTTTTTCCTTGGAATTCTAGCTTGTAGTCCAAATCCTGATAACTATCTTCTTATTGTTCTTGAACTTACTGCAATACCCGCTGCATTCATTTCACATCTAATGGCATCTGATGAAATTTTTCTCTCTTGAAGGCATAGCCGTTTAATTTTTCTATCGGCAGTAGCACTTGTGCATTTTTTTCGGTCTGATTTGGAATTATTTTCCACTGATTTCGTTTTTTCATAACGTAAACAGAACTTTCGTACACCAGAACAAGTCACTGAACCACCAACTTGTCTTGCAATTTCAGCATAAGAGAGGCCATTTTCTCTCAATATGACAATTCGGCTTCTTTTTGTAGATGTCCAATTAGTTCTTCTTGTTGATGACATTGTTTAAAATTAGTTTAATTAAAAAAAGGACTTTAAATATTCAAAAACTGCAATACTCTATTTAATTGTACTAGTATGCATCATTTCGCAAAATATTTCAACAACAATAACTCTTTTACCATCCAAATAACCCAAACTATAGTTACAGACATTTCATTGGTCCTCAGAACAGTGTTTGTGATTGGCTAGTCCGCTTTTATTATAAAACACGTCCTTATTCAAAACGATTTGTGTTTGTTTGTTCTACTAAAATGAGCATATCTTTTTTTGTAATACAGATATTGTAATACTGTTTTTATTATTAAATTTTACATTAAAGTACCTTCAATTTGATATATAAACGTTTGTATTTAAATGAAAATTAATATATTCTACAAGCACACAAAGTTGAAAAACATGAAACTTTCAAAAAATGTCCAAACTTTTGGCCACCACAGTATGTCCATTGGTAGCGCCAACTAAATGCATTTTTAGTTATGTTTTCAAAGGAGAATTACTTTTTTACATAAAAAAAAAATGTCGTGCAATAAGTTTTAAACTAATTATGTTTCCAAGATCCTTTTTTCATAGTATTTAAATGATTTATATGCCCATTGGTAGCGCCAACTAAATGCATTTTTAGTTGTGTTTTCAACGAAGAATTACTTTTTTACATTAAAAAAAATTGTCGTGCAATAAGTTTTAAACTAATTATGTTTCCAAGATCCTTTTTTCATAGTATTTAAATGATTTATATGCACATTGGTAGCACCAACTAAATGCATTTTTAGTTCTGTTTTCAGCGGAGAATTACTTTTTTACATTAAAAAAAATGTCAATTTCATATGTTCATATATTTTATGGTAGAACTTTTTCCGGCAAGAATTGCTGAAAGATAAAAAGGACGAGCGAGCGAAGCGATCTGGGACCGCGTATCGGTCTCAATGTGAATTGCTTTGCAGTTCACGGGGGGTTGGCGAGCTTTAGGGAGTAGGGGGCTGAGCCCCCTAGTATTAACAAATTGTTGAGCAGAACAAGTATTGCACAAAAGAAGCAAGTTACGATCAGGTTATTTATAGAATGGTACTTTTTTCCCCATAAGTAGCGTCAAAAGTAACATCAGTGCTCGCTACTAATTGTTTGTATTGTGCTACTTGCTACATTACATTGTACAAAATATATCGCACTACACTACAAACTATTATAAAAAGTAGCAACTATACTGTAGTTTTGCTGCTTTATAGCGCGCTATTTCCGACCATTGATTACATAAAGGTATGTCGGAATAATTCACAGTAAAAAATAAGAAACACTTGTTTTAGATCCACAGACCTAAATCAAAATTATGGTTGGTTCAATATTCATTGCGGTTAATTTAAGACAATTCATTTCACGACTCATGTAAAGTATCATATCGTGTTACAGATTTTCATCGTCTTACGTTTACAGATACTAAAACTTCGAAATTGGTTCAACCTAGTACGGGAATATTTATTACAGTGGCTGAAAAATCTTCAAAGTCCTTATAAAAGATAGGCTCAAGTTAGAAACTCCTATACTTAATTACGGAAAAATTATTATTATTTTTAATTATTACTTTAATCTTTTATACACTTTTATATACTTTTAAAGAACTGCTAAATTTAATATTTAACATATTCTCCATTATCCAAACTCTTGGAATGGTTTTTTTTTTTTTTTTTTTTTTTTTTTTAAATAATGCAGATGATATATTTATATATTTTAAGAAATTTTCAAAACAAATCTGAATGTCCTTTATTACGTAAGGCCGAAAGACATGTTCTTTTTCGTGAATACAAAAAAATTTAATTAAAATTCATATTATTTTTCTGCAGACATTTAGAAATTAGACATTATTATTCTTTTAAAATGCAAGTAAATGTAATTGTATAAACATTTCTAATCTATAACTATATTTCAAAATAATTAATTTAATGGAAAATATTAGTGAAGTAAAACCTGATGGTATAGAAAAAAGTGGGAAAGAGTGAAATATATTGCGAAATTTCCATTAGGTATGTTGATTTGAAAATTTGTTTTTGTTAAAACTTTCAATTAATATTTTATGAAATTAAATTACATTTATTTTCATTAAAATTATCCTGTATTTATCTCTACAGAATGTTATATAATGTCATACAGTTAATAGGATTAGATAGTAATAGAAAGTGGGTGGAAATTATTAAAAAGTACGAAAACTCCACATAATTTGGAAAATTTAAATTTCAGTAATCCTTGACGAAATTACTGATCGTTTTTGTGTATATTTGATTATATACCTAAGGGAGTCTCTATTTCAAAATCGGCTTTAAGACTACTGCATTATTATCTTTTAATTTAACTATCCTTAAGTTTCGTATTAAATAAAATGTTTTTAACATTTTCCAAAAAAGTTGAAAAGTGTTTATGAATTCGGTTTGTCTTGCCGTCTGCCCATACTCTAATTATCATAAATCGATTCACATTGTCATGCAATTTTTATATGTTATCGAAGGTTACTATACAATGATCAGAATTGAAAATGAAGTGTGTAGAATTTAGATAAGGGGCGTTGAAATGAAAAGAAGACTACAGTTATATTTAAAGCAGATTTAATTTGAGAATAATTTAACTACAGAATATGGAAATCACAGTTCATGTGTAACATTCCAACTAAATATAATTGCCATTGACATTGATGCATTGATCCCAGCGCGTGGGAAGGGAGTGGATGGCTTCAGTGCAGAAACTCCAGAGTTGCTGATGAATCCAGTTTTCGTTTCCTTGTTAGCTCGAATCAATTAGATTCTTTTTTTAAACCACTTCTAATATATTTTCTCGGTCCTCGAAAGTACCTTCAAACAATCATGCATGACTTCGTACTTTGCTAATATCAATCCTTACACCTCTTCAATTAATTAACAAACTAATAAAACAAATAATACTTTGAGATTGACACGCCTTCAGCTTTCAGTACTTTTTAGCACTTTCCAACCTAGTTGAAAAGTGCTTATGACTTCGGTTTGTCTGGCCGTATGGCCGTCTGCCGTCTGCCGTCTGCCGTCTGGCCGTCTGCCGTCTGTCCGTGCTCTAACTCCCGTAAATATGCTCGGATTGCTCTGCAATTTTTATATGTTATTGTCGTTATCTATAGCATGTTCCCTATTTCAACGGAAGTGTGTAGCACTTATAGTTTTATTACAGGGACACTCAAAAGAATTCCGTTACATTGCGGTCTATGGGGAAAAATCATTTGCGGTTTATTTAAATAATGTTTCAGTATTTTAAACGCATTGAAATTTATATATATCACTAAGGTGCATTAGAAGAAGCTTAATATGGAATAGGGTGCGCATAGCATTTATAGTTACTTTACAGGGACAGTCAAAAGAATTCCGTTACATGACGTCTATGGAGAAAAATCGTCTGCGGTTTATTTAAATAATGTTTCACTATTTTAAACGCATTGAAATTTATATATATTACTAAGGTGCATTACAAGAGGCTTACTACAGAATAGTGTGTGTATAGCAGTCATCGTTCATAGACAGGGACACACAAAATAATTATCTACTGTCTGTTAACACTAATTCCTGGAAGTGCGCTTTAAGTTACTAAACGCGATTTTAATTTTAACTCGCTTTTTGTCTATTACGTGGTGTGTATAAATTCTGTAGATCCTATACAGGGCAGCACAAAAGTTCGCGAACACATTTCCGTTTATTGACAGAAACTCCAGAAAGATAATTTTAAATTGTGCTACGCGTTTCCTAACTAAACTAAAATTTAGCATCCTAGCATATACAAATCTATAGATCATATACAGGGCTGAATAAAAGTATTCGGATATTTTTTCGAATATTGTATCTGTTGGAATTTCCTGAAATTATGTTTTTAAATATGTTATGCGTTTTCCAAATTGTTTACTTAGATGTTATCTTTTAGCTTATTAAACGGTATGTTTTGTAAAATTATTTTGGAAGCGTTGGAAAGTGCTACATAATCTATGCTTGGCGCATGGTTTTTCGTTCTTGTTTTTTTTCATAGGAAGGTTAAGCCCAGGACTAAAGATAAGACAAGGGCTGGTTTCATCTTCATAACGATGATGATCGGCCGTGTTCTGTAGTCATGTAACGTCATTGTGAATTGTCTCACCACCGCTTGAGTGCTAGGCCTGCGCGCTGACACAAAATTGGCGGCTGTCGCAAGCGGATTTTTTTGCAGCGTTTGTACGGTCCTTCGAATTTGAATACAAAAAAATTCTAAAAGTTTTATTCGCCTTATTTTTCTGAGATCAAATAAGCCAAAGAAAACTTTTAGAAATTTCTGATACAGGGGACTGTACAAACACTTAAAAAAAATCCGCCTGCTACAGCTGCCATTTTTCTGTCAGCGCTCAGGCCTAGTATTCAGTGGTTGGTGATTGTCTGATCGTTGAAAATTACAGAAAACAGCATTAAAATAGCCTAAAAAGTTCTTTATTTGCTAAAATTTGTATAATTTTAGTTGAAAGTGTAATTATTCTTTTAATTATTTTTAACTAGCTGACCAGCCCGGCGTTGTTCGAGCCCGTGATAATAAATGTAAACGAACCTCAAGTTTGTATGATTTTATATCTTTAACTCGATTTTGTATGAAATTATACTTTTAAATAAAAAAAATCGCGAAAAAGTATTGATATTTAGTGATAAAAGCTCTCGTAAGAAGACATTTTCTTTTTATTTAACGTAGGGTCGTTTCATACACTGTAAAAAAAAAAAAAAATCCTGAGGTTACTAATTTTTTTTTTTTTTTGTAGTAAATTTGTATTCTACAGAATTTTTTAGTAACCGGTATTATAAACCAGAATCGTTTTTAGCTGTTTTCCAGTAATTCTTACACATTTTATTGTAACTGAGTAAAAAGACAAAAAATTTTTAGTAATCAATGTGAAAAACTAAATTTTTTTTAGTAAATCGACCCATTTTTTTTACAGTGTAGTTTTTAAAACATGTTCTTGCTGTGCGAACGCTTTGAAATTTTTATCGGTTATAAATATGTTTTACAGCCCATGTACAAATTTCGAGAAAAATATTGGTATCTACTTGTAAAATAAATATGTTTTCTTCTCGCTTGTTTGTTCGTTTGTTTTTGTGTCGGCTCCTTTAACATAACAATAATAAAAATATAGTTCCCATCTTCCAAACTCTCTGAAATTTTAATCGGTTATAAATATAACTATATCCAAGCTCTCGTTAAAAATTCATCAAAAAATATGCATATTTACCTGTGAAAACATGAGTCGAGGCAGAGCGAAATGCGCCACAACACCCCGCTTTTTCGTGTGTTTTTTTTTCGAAAATTTATCAGATTTTATTTTTTTATTACTTCTACAGATCCGAATGGTTAGAAAATTGTGTAGAAATATGGACGTTTAGTTATGTTTGGCGTAGAAAAACATATCGTCTCCGTGAGGGGCGAAGTGGCCTGCACTGTAAAAAAAAAAATCCCGAGGTTACTAACATTTTTTTAGTATATCTGTATTGCACAGATTTTTTTAGTAACCGGTACTATAAACCGGAATCATTGCTAGCTGTTTTCTAGTAAATCTTACAGATTTTCTTGTAACTGAGTAAGAATACAAAAAAAATTTTTAGTAATTGCAAAAATCAATGAGAAAAACTACATTTTTTCTAGTAGATCGACCCATTTTTTTTTACAGTGTGCGTTCGCCAGTGTTTCTGAAAAAGTTAAAATTCGTATTTTTTAAAAATGATTCCACCGTCGATTAGAAGAATGTTTCAGTGTTTAATAGCATTTTTTTTTTTTTTTGTCGGTACCTCTAAAGTTACGCCATGGGGGGACGTTGCCATAAGAGGGAAAACGACCCTTTTGATTTTTTTTTTAAATGTTAACAACGATATTTTATCGAATTGATTGCGGAATTTGAAACGTAAGAGTACGATATTTTTGAATATATCTTCCAATTTTAAGTGTCCCGGTTTTAAGACGATATAAAACTACGAAATAACAGAAAAAAAAACGTGCGTTCAGTTCGCCATTTCCTCCCAATGCTTAAATCGAGTTCTGGACATGCGCGAGCGGTTTCGCCGGCTTGCAAAGAAAGGGATGAGTTTTTAATTAAAATCCATCCTCACTCGTCAATCTATCCATCCTCACTCGTTTAATGGAACTCAGGTGAACGAGTATTGTTATGTTCTGGAATGTGATTTGCCATAGTTTGGACAAAAATTCTGCATACGCATTGCGCATCTTTCGCCATTGTTATGTATAAAGGCATTCTACCTACTCGATAACGTTCCAGAAGCAGCGCCATCTATGAAAAATTTTTGGAACTGATTTTTTTTATTTGCTTATACAAAATTTCAGATCATAAGAAACATTTTCGTCCAAACCGCACCCTCGTACTCCAATTGTTTGATATTTTATAGAATTTTAAAATGTGTCAAGGACTTTTGGGACAGCCTGTATTATACGTGCACGAGGCTAACGAAAAAGACGGGCTGCAGCACTACGTTTCGCGTTCGTCTACCTTCGGACTGGTAGATTCACGTGATACTCTTTTCATACACCCTCATTCGTGCTTTTCCGGTACCTGCTTCACAAAAACAGCATCACCTGACTTACGCGGTCTAAAAAGCTATGATGTTTTTAACCATATTTTTTCTTTTATTCTAATTTGCATTAATTTTTTTTAATGTCTTTATTTGAATGCAATAGTCTAAAAGTGTAAGTGATCATTATTGTTGCTATTTTGCATTCTATGGCTTGTGAACGTACAGTAATCTAAAATGTACTGTAAAATTTTCCCGTAAATAATGAATGAAGTATTCATTAAAATAATCTTAATTCTATGTTAAGAAAAATCGGATTTTTTTTGTAGAAATTGAATCGGGTGGGTCCGGGCCTGATTTAACTGATTTTTGTACGAAGCGGGCTGAGCCTGTTTTCACAGATTTTTGAACGGGGCGGGCCGGACCGGGAAATTTCAGCCCGTTCAGACCTATAACTTACATGCACAGAGCGAAACTTTCTTTTATTAGTATAGATTATTCGGGCCGGGCCGAACCTTTCTTTTACACCAGGCCACAAAATTTTTTTTGAGCAGGTCGGCCCAGACCCGGGGCTAAAAACAACTCTGCCCCTTGGGGAAGCAACATTGAAATTTTAAATGATAACCACCTTTTTTATTACAGATTCGGATTCTACGAGAAAAAACACATAACTTTTGTACTGAAATTTCCTTCGGAAAATCGTAGATGGCGCTGTAATCGAGTAAAATGCAGTGAGAATCGTTTCCATTGAAAAGTCTGGAAACGGTCGAATAACTCGAGAAATATACATCGCATTGAAAAACGTAAAAATGCATGTTCAATATTTTTGAAAAATCTTATTAGGGATATCAAAGTTACCCCCAACTCTTCCCTCCTGAGGTTAAAGGGGGGGCAACTTTGAAATGTTAAATGATAACCCAACTTTTTTTATTGCAGATTCGCTCTTAAAACGAAAGAGTGGATTTGGCTTCTCAGAAAAGAGCTGTAATTTATTGGATCGTGAATGAGTTAATTTTTAAACGTTTCACTCATCTTGATTTGAATTTTTATTTTTCTAATGCACTCCAGAAGAGCTAATACTAAGCAACTCATCTCGATAAAAAAGCACTCATTGGCAAGTGGATATGCCAATGCGGCTGACGTGACCATTCGCTGAGCAGACGACAGGCGTGTGACGTCATCGAGTGGAGGCAAGCATTTCTCCTTCGGGACAACTGGCCTCCGTCTGGTGTACGCGGCTATAGCACGTTGTTGACCGTTGAAATATTATTCGCGTTGTTCAAAGGGGCAATTTTAAAGAAGGAATACTTTAAAAGGTAAGAATTTATGCTGTTTTAAATACTCTAATCATGTTTTTTATAATGATTCTGTTTTATATTAATTGTTATTTTATATATGGCGTGATATTTTTCAGTTTATATCAATATTTTTAACAAATATGTCTTAACCCTAACATTTAGTACTATTTACACGAACGAACATTTAGAGATCTTTTGAGTTGGAAGGATAAGTATTAAAAAATGCTCTATGCAAATCCTTTGCCTCTCATTTTAAGTTTTTTTAATGTTGTTTCAATAAATATAATTTATAAATAGCATTTAGTAGCAATTTAATCTTTTAAAGAAAATGTCTCGGCGGTACTGTGCGTTTGTTTATAGATATTTTTTTAATGATATTTCAGAACTCTAACTTTCATAATACTATAAATTGGAAATTGACTTGTCTGACTTTAAAAATATTGTTTTAAAGTAAACAAATTATATTTCTTATTTTATTCACAGTCTGAAGAAATTTTTCCTGGATATTTTTATTGACCTGCCTTGTTTTTCGAATGCGCATACATAAGTTTGAGTCATTTTATGTTGCTAAGAGTTAGATTATTTTAAATGTATCTCAAATATATAAGAAAAACTTTAGAATATCAATTTCATGTTGACGAAAACTTTTGAAAAGTAGCTTTATTAGTATATATACTGTTTTTCTAATATTTTAAAATAAATATACTTGATTTGTGAAGCTGTATAAATCCCATATTTTTTTTATCATATGTTGTTAAAAATAAGGTAAATATCTCCATTCCCGTATATTCACCGTGTGAATATTCCTAAATAGTATTAGGATTAAAACATTTAATGACAATATTGATATAAACTGAAAAATATCATGCAATATATCTAATAATATTGCATAGAAAACATAATCATTATATATATTAAAAAAATCCATGATTAAAGTATTTAAAACAGCATAAATTCTTATCTATTCAAGTATTCCTTTAAAATTCTCTTTTTGGATCAAGGGGGGGGGGGGGGTATAGTTCAAGCAGCTCAAAAACAACAACAAAATAAATATAAAATGACACTTTTCACTTAATTGTTGAATGTACACATATATGTATACATTCAACATGCAACTTACTTTTTTTTTTTTTTTTTTTTTTTTTTTTTTTGAAAAAAAAAATAATCAACTCAAATATGAGTTGGCTGCAGATCACTCAAGTGCTACTGGATTTAGTCTTAAAGGACTTCATTTTACTCAAGTATGACTTAGTTATAAATCACTCAAGTGCTACTGGATTTAAACTTCATTGATTTGATTTAACTGAAGTATGATTAAAATAGAGATCACACAATCATGAGTTGCTTAAAAACAACTCGTTCACTCGAATTGTTTCAACTCTTCATGAGAAGCTCACTTTCAAATCGTGAGATGAGTGGATTTCGGCTCAACTTGAGTTATTTTGGCTCTTTCGTTTTAAGAGAGTTTGGATTCTAGGGAGAAAAATACGTAACTTTTATATTTAACATTTTCTTCGAAAAAACGTAAGATAGCGTTGTAATCGAGTAAAATGCAATGGGAATCGTTTCCATTGAAAAGTCTGGAAACGGTCTAATAACACAAGAAATATACATCGGATTGCAAAATGGAAAAATACGTGCTCAATATTTTAGAAAAATGGCATCTTTTATATCCCTAAATAGATTTTTCTAAAATAATTGAACGCGTATTTTTCCGTTTTTCAATCCAATGTATATTTCTCGAGTTATTCGACCGTTTTCAGACTTTTCAATGGAAACGATTATCACTGCATTTTACTCGATTACAGCACCATCTACGATTTTCCGAAGAAAATGTTCAATACAAAAAGTTGTATTTTTTCATGGAGAATCCGAATCTGCAATAAAAAGGGGAAGGGTTATTATTTAAGATTTCAAAGTTCCCCCCAGGAGACAGAGTTGGGAGGGGGTGCAACTTTGATATCCCTAAATAGATTTTTCAAAAATATTGAACACACATTTTTCCGTTTTTGAATACATTGTATATTTCTCGAGTTATTCGACCGTTTCCAGACTTTTTAATGGAAACGATTCTCACTGCATTTTACAGGTTCTCTACATTTTACTCTTTTACAGCGCCATCTACGATTTTTCGAAGAAAATTTTCATTACAAATGTTACGTATTTTTTCCCGTAGAATGCGAATCTGTAACAAAAAAGGGGGTTATCATTTTGATTTCATAGTTGCCTCCCTTTCCCCCCCAGGGGCAGAGTTGGGGGGGGGGCAACTTTGATGTATCGCTAAATGGATTTTTCAAAAATATTGAGCACGCATTTTTCCGTTTTTCAAACCGATGCATATATTTCTAGAGTTATTTGACCGTTTCCAGACTTTTCGGACACCCTGTATAAAATTATTAACTCATACAAATCTTTCAAGCGCGCTTGTGTATATTATGTCTGATTATAACCCTATGGTTTTAACAAGATTGGGTGGGAGAGGGGTTCGCAAAACATTGTCTGAGGGCCGATGAAATCAAATGGCGGACCTGGTCTTTCTGCTTGGGAAATTACAAGCTCTAAATTAGTACTAAATAGGAAAGGCATAAAAAATAAGAAAAATCTTATAAAATACTCAGGAAGGGTCCTTGTAAGTTTAGAAGTCCTTGTTAAACAAATGGCGCTTCATTAATACAAATCGAAAACCATAAAGTTGAAACTGAGACAAAAGTTTGTGAAAAATGTGACATATTTCATGATTAAATTAGTTCGTGAAAAGGATTCTAATTTTATCTGGTTATAAAAATATTCGTTTTCTACTGTTTAGTATTTATATTATTTTTATGATTTCAATCAAGTGTGTACAATTTTTCTTTATTTTCCTTTAGTTTATAATTAATAGGAATTATTGTGCAAATATTTTAAAATATAATTAGTGGTTATGTAATTTGTTCGGATTAATATAAAGATTTTAAATTTTATTCAAGACATGTCAAGAAATGTTCGCAAAAAACTTATGTAATTGAAAAAGATTAAAAATAAATCCATTAATTAGACTGAAAATTTTTAGAGGATTTTTTTAATGAAAAAAGTCAAGAACTCAAAAAACAACAAATGGCGGATTGTAATTTTGGTCCCGAAAAGATTATATAGAAAACAAAACGAAATTTTTTAATATAATCCCTTGGCTGTTAATGATTTCTTTTCCAGGGGGATTACTATCTACGTCATCATCCCCAACTAGGGCTCCTTTAATATTTATTGTTAGAAAAAGTAAAAAAAAAAAAAGAAAACACCAGAAAAAAATGTATATATGTACAGGATGTCCATAATTAAACGACCCTACTTTAAAGTTGTCTACAGACGAAGCTATTGGTTAGAAAGTTGTGAAATTTTGTGAAGGACATAATGAGGGAATGGGAATTTGTTTAGGCGAAACAAATTGGTTCAAAATTTCACCACCATATGGCGTTTTAAATGACACATTTTACACATTTAGCATACATTTACGATAGTTTATACAGTATGCCAACTAAAGTCCCTTGCCACCCTATTAATTTCGAAACGGCTGCTGCTATGTTCATGAAAGTAGTGTCTAGGTATAGTAAAGTAGCCATGCGCTACTGAATGAAACCACCTACGGCACCACCTGGTGGAAAACGGCGGAATTAGTATTCTTATCTCGAAAACGGAAAGAGATAGGGAAAACAAGTGATTTACAAAGTTGTAGAGAATCACCGGTTTAGTATAAAAAACACCTTCTGGACATTAATGCGAAGAATAGAACGGCTAACACGGGATTTGTTTTTTCGTGATCTCCTACACTGTAACGTGATAAAACGACCTTATAAAGAAAGAAACAACCAGTTATGAAACAACAGGTGTATGCGATCCCTCCACAAACATTGCACGACCTTAAACGACGCATTACGGACGCTTATGCCAACGTGTTACCGTTTATGCTCCAACGTATGTGCAACGTGAAATTCAAACAAGGATCAAAATATGCATTGCAGCTGACGGTCAGAAGTTGGAACATCTAAAATAAAGGTATATTACTACAACTAATTGTTTTTTTCTTTCTAAGATCGTTTTGTCACGTCACAGTGTAGGAAATCACGAAAAAACAAATGCGCGTTTTAACCGTTCTATTTTTCGCATTAATGTCCACAAGGTGTCTTTTCGTACTAAATCGATGATGCTCTACAACTTTGTATATCTTTGTGAATGCTAAATGTGTAATTCATTAAAAAATGCCTTCTGTCGGCGAAATTTTGAACTAATTTTTTTCACTTAAACAAATTCCCGTTCCTTAATTATGTTCTACAGAAAATTTCTCAACTTTCTGACCAATAGTTTCATCTGTGGACAACTTAAAAGTAGGGTCGTTTAATTATGGACACCCTGTATATATATTTTTTTATTTCATCAGTTGGAGAAGTGGACGGAGAGGCAGAGTTTATTTTGCCGGAGGAGGATAATTTTGACGATTTATTTTTCATTTACTATTACTATAAAATTACAAATAGGGCAGAAAAAAATTAAAAATGAAAGAGTTTTGTTTAAGTTGCATTTTTGGTCTCTTAAATGCATATTTTAAAAAATTACGCTTTTTGATGTATTAACACGAATGCGATAGAAGAAAGTCTTGGAATTGGCACATCCGACTATAGTTTTTTTTTCTTTTTTTGGATAAATAATCATTAATCATATCGTTCATAATTAATTAAGATGGTTTTCAAATGACCTGCTCAACAACACGAAACTTTCTGGCACATTTTCTTACTCATTTTTAACACTTTCCAACCTAGTTGAAAAGTGTTTATGACTTCGGTTTGTCTGGCCGTCTGCCGTATGGCCGTCTGCCGTCTGTCCGTGCTCTAACTCCCGTAAATATGCTCGGATTGCCCTGCATTTTTTATATGTTATTTTTGTTATATATAGCATGTTCCCGATTTCAACTGAAGTGTGTAGCACTTATAGTTTTTTTACAGGGACACTCAAAAGAATTCGTTACATTACGGTCTATGGGGAAAAATCATTTGCGTATTATTTTAATGATGTTACACAATTTCAAATACATTGTAATTGATATATATCACTAAGGTGCATTACAAGAAGGTTAATATGGAATATGGTGTGCATAGCACTTATAGTTACTTTACAGGGACAGTCAAAAGAATTCCGTTATGTTACGTCTATGGAGAAAAATCGTTTGCGGTTTAATTAAATAATGTTTCACTGTTTTAAAGGCATTGAATTTATATATATCACTAAGGTGCGTTACAAGAGGCTTACTACAGAATATTGTGTGTATAGCAGTCGTCGTTCATTTACAGGGACACACAAAAGAATTCTCTACTGTCTGTTAACAATAATTCCTGGAAATGCGTTTTAAGTTGCTGAACGCGATTTTAAATTTAACTCACTTTTTGTCCATTACTTGGTGTGTATAAATTCTGTGTTTCATATACAGGGCAGCACAAAAGTTCGCAAACACATTTGCGTTTATTGACAGAAACTCCAGAAAGAGAATTTTAAACTGTTCTACGCGTTTCCTAATTAAACTAAAATTTAGCATCCTATGTAGTATATATACAAATCTATAGATCATATACAGGGCTGAATAAAAGTATTCGGATATTTTTCCGAATATTGTATATGTTGGAAATTCCTGAAATTACGTTTTTAAATAAATTATGCGTTTCCCAAATTGTTTACTTAGATGTTATCTTTCAGCTTATTAAACGGTAATGATTTGTAAAATTATTTTGGAAGCGTTGGAAAGTGTTACATAATCTATGCTTGACGCATGATTTTTCGTTCTTGTTAAACTTAAAAAGGCATGAAATTGGCAGGCTTGACTATGGAAGCGATTTGGAATCGAATTGCGTTTTCCCTTTTTTGATAAATAAATTAATTATAGAGTTATAAGCTATTCGTGTCATGTGACGACACAATTCTCCCATTTATGGCCCTGCTGCCTCGGGAATTCAGTTCAAAATGCCGAGTTTGTCAGTATTTTCTAAAATATCTTTTTCCTTTACCAAAAAATGGAAAACTCATTTCGATGATATAGTTTCCGAATAAAAACACCGGCCAATTTCATCCGTTTTTGAACAAAAATGAATTCAAAAATGTCTCAGAAAGTAACTACTTTGGTTTTGAGAACAGCTTTAACAATTTTAAACTTTGAATGCTCAGTTCGGGAGGATGTAGCGAAATCAGTAATTTGGGAAAGAAGGAATTTAAATAATTGATTATTTATTGTTACAATAAAGTAATAAATGAGAAGACAAATTCAAATAAAATAAGTTTTACAAAATGAAGAAAGGAAAGGTTTTTTCCCTCCAACTATGTAAATCATATTCAATGGTTGTATAATCATAGTTGAGATTTATTTAAACAAATAAGAGTGAGTTATGCCAGCCAAGATGTCGTAGGAAAAGCATTGGCACAGCAAACCAAGGTACCTAGGTTCGAGTCCGACATTTTTCGCTCTTTTGGAATATTTCTCAACTATGGCACTCCAACCATTGAATAAGTTTTACAAATTTTAAAATTTATGTGCTGGGAGGGTTGAAATTTTTGTATTGTAGGGGGGAGGTATGTGGTTGATATGAAATTAAGAAAACGTAAATTATTGGAAACGCGGAAGGGTCTCCTTCTTCCTTATAAAATTCTTTTATTTTTAAATGTTTTAATAAGGGGTTATTTTACATGAGATTAAATCGTAAAAACTGGATATTTAGCTTGCAAAATGTATTCCATAGAATATTAGCATTTTAAGATTGTTTTATTAATAACAAATCATATAATAACTTCATAGTGAAAATAATAAAAATATAGGAGTCCAATGCATGTAAATATATATACTCACATTAAATCAAATTTAGTACTAGTTCAATTTATATTCTCCTTCTTAATTTTTCATGTAAAACATATCAATAAATATTAAATGATGAAAATGAAATTTTAATCTTAATATAGCATTATACAAATCATACTTACATGTAATTTTTTTACCTTCTAATGTATGACACTAGTAAATTCCTTAACTATTTATTCTTATGTTTTTGCACGTGATTAAGGTGTTTCTCAAATGATTTGCTCAACAACGCGAAACTTTCATACACATTTTCTGACTCATTTTTAAACGAACGCATAAAATTGTCAGGTCTGACAATTGAAGCGATTTGGAATCGAAATGAGTTTTCCATTTTTTGATAAATAAACTACTTATCGAGTTATAAGCTATAAGTGTCACGTGACGACACGATTTTTCACTTTTTGACTCTGCTGCCTCGGGAATTTGGTTCAAAACGCTGACTTTGACAGTATTTTCTGAAAGATCTTCTGCCTTTACTTAAAATTTGAAAATTCATTTCTATGACATATTTTCTGAGCATGTAGACCTGCCAATTTTATCCATTTCCGATCAAAAATGAATACAAAATTGTGTCAGAAAGTAGTTCCAACAGCCTTAAGTAACTAAATTCACTCTCCACCTTACGCTATAAGATACCAAGTCAGGCGTCCTTTTGAGCAGTTAAATGGTGGCCTGAGTCAGCCCGTATTGTAGAAGACTTACCCCCAACTTTCGTCGACACTTTCTATTAGATTCTACTGCCTCGTGAACCAGCTCTTTTTATTCCATAGTTCTGGTTAAACCAGAGTCTGCTTCCAGTTTCTCATTGTGAATGTTATACACTTAGTTGACTTACTATTATGGAAATTAAAAATAAAAACCCGTAGATTTTTGACAAAATTGTTAATAAAAACTAGAAACGAACTTACAAAATAGCTAGGAGTCAACATTAAATACTATATAAAAATCTCTTCGTTCTCTGAACAGAAATTACGTTATAGGTAAATGGCAATGAAATTTCTTGTGTCTTATATTTATTTTTTTTTCAATTCAGAGACGTGCACAAAAGAAAAAAGGACAAAGAAGAAAATTTTGCTAGACCCTAAGTTAAAAGGAGTATTATGAGGACCAATTTGTATTAAATATATGCATATACAGAGTATGCAAGGTGTCTATAAATATAATCTTCACTAGACCTCACAACTTCTTTAAAATCTTCTATTTTAATTTCAAGATATTTTTTTTTATTTTATTGCAGATCGGGTGACGGCGACAAAAATGACTGTGTCATCGAGTTTCGAGATGAAATTATGATGCAGGAAAAAATTATTAAAAGTACATGAATGAATGTTTGGTATGCTTCGGCATATGTTGGTACTGTATGAGCAGTAGGGGCGAAAATTCGTCATTTTGGCGTTACTAAAACGTCATCAAATTTTATGATGAAATTGGCAATGTATTTTTATTAAAATTTATGACAAAAAATTACGTCATATAGTGCTAGTCAGATATTATAAACATAAAATTATACATTAAAATACCCTATAAATTACTACGCGCTCGAGTTTCAAGATGAATTAATTATGTAAGAAATAATTACTAACAGTACGTTACAGTATGGCTGGTCTTCCTTGGCATATCTTGGTAAAATAAGAGCGGATAAAGGCGCCAATTCATCATTATGACGGTACTATCACGTCATCGAGATTCTAAATAACATTTAATATGTTTTGGATCTCGACTAGTACAATACAAATATTTTAGTCTGCTTCATGATATATTAGTGCGATATGAGCAAAGGAGGGCGCCAATTTGCATTTTGGCGGTACTAACATATCCTACAATTTCGGTATGAAATTTTAACACGTTATAGATATCGACAAGTATAATACAAACATTTCAGTCTGCCTCGCGATATCTTGGTGGGATAAATTCCTAAGGGACTCCCAAATCTTCATTTTGGCATTACTATCGCATCATCGAGTTTCGGCCTGAAATTTTAACACGCTATGCAATGGATTAGCACAATACAAATATTTCAGTCTGCTTCGTGATATCTTGATACGATATGAGCAGAAAGAAACTCGATGACGAGATAGTACCGTCAAAATGAAGAATTCGCGCCCCTGTGGCTCATATCATACCAAGATATCATGAAGGACTGAAGTTATATTATGCTAATAGATATCTATATCTAATAGTTATAGATATCTATTATACTAATAGATATCTATAACATGTTAAAAATACATTCTGAAACTCAATGAAATGTTTGTAACGCAAACTGAAACTTTGGCGCCAAGTTCTACTCTTATCGTATCAAGATATCACGAGGTAGGCAAATATTTCTATTGTTATGATCGATATCTATAATGAGTTAAAATTTCATGCCGAAACTCGATGACTGGATGAAGAATTGGTGCCCCATTCTACTTATATCGTACCAAGATTCTATGAGGCAGACTGAAATATTTGTGTTGTATTAGTCGTGATCTAAAACGTTAAAAGTTCATTGCAAAACTAGATGACCTTATAGTACCGTTATAATGACGAATTTTGGTCCCCTTCTGCTGACATTGTACCAAGATATGCCGAGGTAGATCAGCCATTCTTTAACGTACTTTTAGTAATACGCTCCTACATAATTAATTCATCTCTAAACTCGATCACTTAGTAATATATAGGGCATTTTAATGTATAATATATGTTTATGGTGTCTGAATAGTACTATATGACGCCAGTTTCTATCATAAATACTAGTCTGCAAGAGGGTTTTATAAAAATATGCCCAGGCAGACCAAAATATTTTTTTAATTACATTTTTTACGCTTTAAATTAGCGCCAGTTACATCTCGAACACCACCCCCTAAATACTAAGCCTGAGCACTGACACAAAAATTGCGGCTGTCGTAGGCGTATTTTTTTAATTGCTTGTACAGTCCTCTGAATTTACACACCAATAATTTCTTAAAGTTTTCTTTGACTTAAATGATCTCATAAAAAAGGCGATGAAAACTTTTAGATATTGTTGTTGTTGAAATACGAGAGACCGTACAAACGCTGAAAAAAAAAACGCATACGACAACCACAATTTTTGTGTCAGCGCGCGGGCCTAGCATTCAGGAGGCGGTGATACAATTCACAGTGACGTTACATGACTACAGGAAATCGGAACCTGTCGGTATCTCTTCCATCAAAGCCGTGAACCAGCCCTTCTCTTATTTTTAGTCCTGGGCTTAAACTTCCTATGTGGGGAAAAAACGTACTGAAAGCTGAAGGTGTGTTAATCTCAAATTATTATTATTTTTATTAGTTTATTAATTAATTGAAGAGGTGTAAGGGTTGATATTAGCAAAGTACGAAGTCATGCGTGTTTGTTTGAAGGTACTGTCGAGGACGACGAAAATATATAGAAGTGGTTTCAAAACCACTACGACAGCTGCCATTTTTGCGGCGGCAGCAAACATGCCTTATACCCTGTTCACATTGGACATTTAAGATATCTTAGACCGCCATTTTTGAGGTGGTACCCTCCCGGAATTGAATACCTGTCCACACTGCAAAACTCATCTAAGATAACTCACTGAACATCACCGTGTCTGAGATCTGAACAAATATAGAATGTGCGCATGCGCATATGTTAAAGCCAACCTCAACAGACAATCGGCCTCCAGAGCCAATCAGAGTGAGTGGTACTGGCTGTATCTAGCAATAGAAAATTCGAACTCACTAAGTGAGTTTCTGGAAGTCCCTCAGTGAGTTCAGCGGTCTAAGATATCTTAACTATCCGATCTGAACGTAGTATAAGTATTCAGAGGACGTTGTCTGGAATCTTGATGACGTGATAGTACCTCTAAAATGCCGAAATGGCGTACCCTACTGCTCATATCGTACCAAGATATGCCGAGGCAAATCGGTCATTCTTTTATGTACGGTTAATAATATCTTCCTGCATCATAAGTTCATCTCGAAACTTACTGGCGTAGTCATTTTACAGACGCCTCCAGCTCTATTATGTATTAAACCTTAATTATATGAATACGGATATGCTAATTAATTTTTTAATGTTTTTTTTCGCAATTTACGTTTTTTTATATTAGTTTTTTATTTCTTGGCAATTTATAAGAGATTTAATATATTTCGAATATAAAACCAATTAATAAAGGATCGACACACTATTGATCTGCTTGTTTCGATACACAGAGTTTTCAAGAGACTTCTAATATTTACATGAACTGTTTCATGTTATCTCATGCATGATATTATCAACTAATGTTTACTTAATAATAGAGAAATGTTATTACGATGTTGGAAATAGTTCTACTGAAACATCATAACTGAAGAAAAAAAATCAATTAAATTGGACATATTTGTAATGCAATACGAATATTCCTGCAGTATTGGACTTAAGTGTCAATATTTCCAGTACTGAATTTACCGCAGTATCCAATAACATATACCAGTTTCATGGCAATCCGAGTATATTTACGCGAGGTAGCACGGACAAACGACAGACATATACGGCAGACAGACAGACAAACCGAATACATAAACACTTTACAACGATTTGGAAAGTGTTAAAAAGCATTAAATTTTAAATTAAATTTTAAAACTTTCTAAGCATTTAGATTCGTTTCCATAACATTAATTGTTAGAACATATCTCTTTTAATATGTGCTTAAAATTTCATATCTAAAAGTGAGTCAGATGTGGAGTTATTGGCAATCGATATTAGGGTCACTTTTACCTGTAATTTTTCAATTAAAAGGTACCTGACCCTTTAAAGTGAAAAAAGAATATTGAAATAAGAGTTAATTTACTTTCGTTGTATTACATCAGCCGAAACTGAAATTTAAAATAATAATAATAATAATAATTAAATAAAAAGTCTTATTTGAAAGCTGTTCAACAACGCAAATCTCTCTCATGCTTTTCAGCAATTTTACATCGTCAGCTACAATTTAAGAGGCCATAAAAAGCAAACACCGAAAAAGTACGGACATTTTTTTTTACAATCTACAGCTTTGAATTTACGAAGGCTTCCAAACAACGAATGTTGCTATAGTTACGTTGTTGAAAAGTGTTAAAAAACATTAAATTTCAAATTAAATTTTAAAACTCTGTATGCATTTAGATTCATTTTCATAACATTAATTATTAGAGCATATCTCTTTTAATGTGTGCTTAAAATTTCATATCTAAAAGTGAGTCAGATCTGGAGTTATTGGTAATCGATATTAGGGTCACTTTTACCTGTAATTTTTCAATTAAAAGGTACCTGACCCTTTAAAGTAAAAAAGAATATTGAAATAAGAGTTATTTTACATTCGTTGTATTACAGCAGCCGAAACTGAAAGCAAAAAAAAAAAAAAAAATAATAATAAATAAAAATTCTTATTTGAAAGCTGTTCAACAACGCAAATCCCTCTCATGCTTTTCAGCCAATTTTACATCGTCAGCTACAATTTAAGAGACCGTAAAAAGCAAAAATCGAAAAAGTACGGAGAATTTTTTTACAATCTACAGCTTTGAATTTACGAAGGCTTCCAAATAACGAATGTTGCTATAGTTACGTCTTGGAAGAAGGAACTAAAAGCGGTGAACTAAATTCATAAATATTACTTTTTTTTCTTCTAACTTATGCAGGTGAATCGAAGCCAGAACATTTTATTTGAAAATAATTACATTAATCAAGTGGAACATTATTTTTCCCAGGTTTAATTTTTTTTTCTTTAATTTTTTTTTTCATTATTTTTTACGAAATTCTGAACAGATTTAACGATGTTCAATAGAATCCATTTAAAAGCAGCATGTTATCCAATTTCACCTAGATATATTAAGATAAATTTTAAATTTAATCTTGAGTGACAAATTTTAATTCAGCATTAAAATACTTTCGCAATTCTGAATATTTATGGGAGACAAAATACTTTTGTTATTTTCATATATTCGCGGCCAGACATGTCAAAGATTATTGTGCGGAGTTTGAAATTGCAGAACGGTAATTACACACAGGAAAGAGAAACACAGTAACGTGTATATAATAGTTTTAGAGCAAGTTAATTTAATTAATTTTTGCGTCAAATAAAGTTTTATCTAATTTTATGCAGAAATAATTAACTTTTGAAGCAGACATTATTGATTATATGACTAAAATTAAATAAAAAAAACTACGTTTTTCATGTAGTGAAATTTAATAGAAAACAGACGGAATAACACTTTTCCACTATGTTGGAAAGTGTTAAAAAGAAAAAGATTTAGACATATTTCTTGAAATCAGCTAAGCAACATACTGGTAGTATTGTGGCATTTACTTTTGATAATTTTGTATTTTCTTGGCCAGACATGTCAAAGATTATTATGTGGAGTTTGATATTTTAGAACGATAATTACATAGGAAAAAGAAACACGCTTACTTCCATATAATAATTTTAGAGCAATGTAATTATACTAATTTTTATGGCAAAGAATTTTTTTTTTAATTGTATGCAACAGTATTTAACTTTTTAAGCAGACATTATTGAATTTGTGATAATAATCACAGAATCAAATGAAAAATGCTTTTTTTTTTCCCTTGAAACGAACTTTAAAGAGAATCAGACGGAACTTAAAAAGGAGAAAAAGAAAAGAAAAGAAAAGGATAAAATCTTTGATGTGGAAGAACAATAAGTACACAGGAAAATCTGTAGCATAGAGTCTATCTATTATGTTATATAGGTAGCCTGTGGCCAAGTGAGTTTTGATGTTTCGCGTGCGATCATGATGTCCTGAATTCTAACATTTGTGCAAGAATGAGCTATTTATTCTGTAATTTCTTTAAGTTCTGCAAAGTATGTCTGAATATCCAGGAATCTGGTTGTCACGGTTATTTCTTGTAATGATATGATTTTTGTTGTGTAGCTGCTATATATACTGTGGTAGGAGTTATATACGTTGAATTTTGACGCATTTTCCCTTAGTGGCAAATTAGTTTGGATTTGACGACTGTGGAGTTTCCATGTGTTATCTGCAAGCTAAGTTTGCGTTTTATCTGTTTTGATTAAGATCCAAAACGTAAGCTGAGTTCCCGGGACAGTCATCCTCTTCCTCTGTTTTGAACAAGAATGTGGCTGAGAGTTCCGCCAGCGTGGTAAGAAGTTCAGTTTCGTATTTACGAATAGAAGTCTGTCGGAATCCACGGGGTTCACTTTTATAGTGATATTAATGTGTTTATAGTGACATTTCTATAGTAATTTTACAGTGATTCAAGTAATACTTTACAGTGAGGTAAAGTGATTTTCTTCGCTTCCTGAAGAACTATGAGCGAGGCCATTTTTGAATGGGACTAAGTGTTTGAATTTAGTGAGGGTTTTGGGAAAGCATTTCCCTCTCAGTTTTTAGTGTCTTTGGTTGTGTTGCTGCTATATAAATTGAGGTAGGAGTTAGATTCGTTGATTTTTGACGCATTCTCCCTTAGTCGCAAATTAGATTGGACTTGAACACCATCGAGTTTCCACGTGTTATCTGCAAGCCAAGTTTGCCTATTAGCTGTTTTAAACAAGATAAAAAGCGTAAGCTGAGTTACCGGGGCGGTCATTGCCATCCTCTGTTTGAACAAGATCTACAGCTGAAAGTCGTGGCAACATGGTAGGAAGTTCAGTTTCGTGTTTACGAATTAAAGTCTGTTGTAATCCACGGGGTTCCCTTTTATAGTGATATTAAAATGTTTATAGTGATATTTCTATAGTAATATTACAGTGATTCAAGTGATACTTTATAGTGAGGTAAAGTGACTTACTTCGGTTCCTGCAGAAATATCAGTGAGGCCATTTTGATTTGGACTAAGTGTTTGAATTTAGTGAGTATTTTAGGAAAGCACTCCCCTCTCAGTTTTTAGTGACCTGAGCAATTTTTTGATCATATATATATAATTAAATCTACCCGCTTCACTGCCAAAAACTCTTACTATTGTTTTAAATTAATTGTTGTTTGTTAAAAATTGTGTCATGACCTCTTTTCAAGTGCTTTTCCCGGTTGTGTATGACGTCTCAAGATAAGCACAGTAACAATTATATAGCAAGTTTTGCAGCAAGGCAATTATAGGACTTTTGTGTCAAAGAAGTTTTTTTGTAATTTTATGCAGAAATAATAACATTTTTAAACAGAAGGTATAGAATTTGTAACTAATGTCTGAAAAACAGATGCGGTTTTTTTTTTCATAAAACGAACTTTTAAAGAAAAACAGTCTTAACTTAAAAAATAAAGACATTTCTAGACATATTTCTTCAATTTAAGTACACAACGGACAATGACATTTAAATTTTTGTTATACTCTATTCTGTGCAATAAAAATATAAAGGTCGCAATAAAAGTAGCGACTCTCTATAAATTATAGAAATTTATAATAATCATTCCGCAATTTATGACTTCATTACAACCTTTTCTCGAAATCTAATCCCTGTTCTTATGCTTATACAGGGTGTCCCAAAAACATTGACCTCGGCTTTTATTCTTTAAATACTGATCATAGACATATATTATAAATTACAAACTTACGTAAAAAAAGGTACAGAATTTTAAGAAATCAATTAAATTTTTCAAATAAATTAAATTAGAAGAAATAAAATAAAATAAAATTTTTATACGACCCCCGTACAAAAAAATCCCCAATGAGTTAAATGTGCCCCATACACTAATAAGACAATATACAAAATTTGAGCATTTTATCATAAAAAGCCGCAGAGATAAGAAAATACATAAATGCTGAGTATAAGACAATATACAAAATTTGAGCATTTTATCATAAAAATCCGCAGAGATAAGAAAATACATAAATGCTGACTTTAACAACTTTTCGAAGACTGGATATGAGTTCGCAAAGTGGAAAAGGCATGTCGGTTGATCACCTTTCAGAGGTCGTACAGAAATTACGAATGAAAACAACAATCATAAACAACAAGCATAAATAAATACTAATTGTGAGGATGTAGTTATGATTAGCTGCTCACCAACTTTGTTTAAATATATCTCTGCGAAATTTTTATGATAAAATGCTGAAATTTTTGTGCATGACCTTATTAGGGTATGGCGTACATTTTATTCATTGGGAAATTTATTGTACGGGTGCCGTATAAAAATTTAAATTTCGTATTTCTTCAAATTTAATCCCCTGAAAATTTTAATCGATTTCATAAAATTCCGTACCTTTTTTTTACGCAAATTTGTAATTTATAATGCATGCTTATGATCAATATTTAAGGAATAAAAGCTGAGGTCAAGGTTTTTGGGACACCCTGTATACGCGTAATTACATACATTCATTGCTTTAGCACATATTAAGGGGACCAGAAAGGCTTGAAATGACGCAAATTGACTAAATTTGATCGTAGCTTGTAAACAGTTTATACTACTACTGATTTTTGCATTTATTTATTTATATTTTCTAGAAATAAAAAATATTTGCTAAATTGTAAAAAAAAAAAAAAAAAAAAAAAAAAAAAAAAAAAAAAATTATTAATATTGTACGACAAATTTATTCTGACAAAATTAGTTTTGACACGATTTTAAAATCTAGGTTGCATATTTTTTAGTCGTTAGGTTTTTTATTATTATTATTATTATTATTCTGCTTATTAATTTGTCTCTATAGTATACCTGAAACAAACGAATTGTTAAATAAATAAATAAATAAATAAAAACTTAAAATAAAAAATTCAAAATCCATAAAAATTGATCACATTTTTTCATTTTTTTTTTTATAGTTTGTTTGTTTGTTTTTTAAATATAGTTTGTAGAGAATTTAATTTCCTTTATTTTTTTTTAAAAAGCATGTGAATCCGTTAGCTTGTTTAAAAGTTAACCGCTGGAAAATTGTGTTTCGAGTGTAAAGTTTTTCCCTCAACGTTTCAAGCTCATACAACCGCAATTTTAAGATTTTTCTTATCGGGATAATTGTACAAAATTTTTAAAGGTTCAAACATTATAAACAAAAAAAATAATAAATACATTTTATCGCCATTTTATATCTTTCTGGTCACCTTAATTATGCCGATATTTTAACGCAGTTCATGAATATTTCAGGATCGTTCATGATTTAAAACAGGGGTCATAAACTTTTTAATCGAAAGTTGGCAGTAACGTTTTGGAAAATCGGCGTTCCATATCCTAAAACATTACTTCTCTAAACAAAAATGAAGCATAACCGCTATAATTTCTGAAAAACAAAAATGAAACACAAATTTGCGTGACCTTTTTATAGATCTTGAAGCAATTTCAAATGACACTGAAATTTTTGTTTTAAAATTCATTCAACACCAGCATAAAAAACTACACCAGAAATAACTTAAATGGAAATGATTCGTTTTCAATATAAAAATATTTTCAACGTTAAAAAGGAAAATTTACTCAATTCTGGAATTTTTTTTTCTTTTTTTAACGTTCAACATGGTTTTAACTACTTTCCTCTGTGAAAAACTTTCTCCAAAATGAAGTTTATTATATGTTTTGGCAAATTCAAACTAACTGATGAGCATCTTAACCCATTAAGCGCCAAGTCTCCCATTTTGGGAACCTTTGTTAAGATTTTTTTTCTCCACAAGTAATTAAGACACATACATTTTATATTACTTTTATTGAATATTGAAGTACTTAGCATGGTTGGAATTTTTTTCAAAAAGTTTGTAATTTAAATTCTATTTTTTAAAATTTTTCAAATTTAAGGAAAATTGACTATATTTACTTCATAAGAAAAAAAATCACTAAAAATAATTAATTCGACGGCGAAAGTTTCAAAACATTGAATATGAAAAAAAAAATAGTTATTTTTTTAAATCATAACAAACATAGATCAAGAAAAATAATTTAAAAGGGTTTTACAGTTGTTTATTTAGAAAGGTCCCAAAATGGGAGACTTGGCCCTTTCTGACTAGCAAAATAAAGTCCTCACCCCTTTTCCATGAATACATCTGTTGACCTCTCTGCTGTTTATTCTTTACTGTTGAAGGTCAGGCTCTTTTGTTATTGAACATAGTAACCCCTCTTTTGTTGCTGAAGTCCAGGTGTTTTTATCAAAACAGTTGATTCTATTCATAACGTTCTGGAGAATGTTCTAGATAAACGTGTGATAAATTCTTGGTCAGCAGTCTAAGCTAGGCGCTCAGTAAGCAAGGTTCATTTTCAATAGAGAAATTTCTGTACTTTTATTTAAAGTGTAAAAATGGCGTCTAAGTTTTTAACTGTGCAGGAAGCCTTAGACTATATGGAAACATTAGATTCGGACGAATTCTCAGCAGATGAGTGTACAATCACTTGTTTGCCACCAAATCCTGATCAGATAACTGATGAGGAAAATTTTAATGAAAATTATTTAGATGAAATAGAACCAGTGGATGTATGCGGAGAAGTCGAACTTAATTTAAAACGTCGTGAAACACTAGATATTTCAAAGAAGAAAGTAACATATAAAAAGAGGAAGAGGTGTCCAGAAGAAAATTATTTTTCAAGTGATGAAGATGGCTGCAACAAAAGTCAAAACCAACAAACAGAGTCCAAAAAATTGACAAAACGGAAAAAAAGGTTAAAATAAATAAAGCTATTAGGACAAAGAAGGAGAAAGAGCCAAAAACGAAACCATATGTTTGGAAAAAAGTCGATAAATTAGATCCAATTAAGTCTGAAAAAACACCAATTTTAGAAGAGATCCATCCTGAGTTAGCAAGTAAAACTCCTTATGAATTATTCAAAATGTATTTTGATTCTGATATCATGAATCTTATTTTAGAAGAAACTTTAAGGTATGCTACGCAAAACAATAATTATACCTTTTCATTATCTGAAAAGTTATTGGAAGTATTTCTCGGAATTCTGTTGTTTAGCGGATATCATTCCTTGCCTCAAGAAGATTTATATTGGAGCAATTCAGAAGATTGTAATCTGCCTTTCATACAAAATGCCATGAGTAGACAGAGATTTAGAGATATAAAGAAGTATCTCCATTTATGTGATAATAATTCTATTGATGGCTCTGACAAGTTGGCCAAAGTTAGATGTTTTATAGAGTTGTTTGGAAAAAAACTGCAGCAATTCGGAACATTTTCTGAATCTTTAAGTATTGATGAGGAAATGATCCTTTATACAGGCAGACATTCTACCAAAATGTATATGCGTGGAAAACCAATAAAATTTGGTTACAAATTATGGATTCTTGCTTCTTCTCAAGGTTATCCATTCAATCTACAAGTTTATGTGGGAAAAGAAACAGCAGCCGAAGACAAAACTCCCCTTGGAACAAGAGTTGTCTTGGATCTAATAGAATGTGTAGAAAACTGTAGAAGACACAAAGTGTATGTTGACAATTTTTTCAACTCTCTGCCATTGCTTGAAGAAATGCGAAGAAGGGAATTCCGTCTAACTGGAACGGTGAGAGAGAACCGACTGCAGAACTGTCCTTTACAAGATAGTAAAGTTTTGGTAAAAAAAGAAAGAGGGACCATTTGACTACATTATAACAAAGGATTTAAGTGTAGTAAAATGGAAAGACAATAAAGTTGTATGCTTAGCATCGAATTTTGAATGTATGGAACCTATGGGGCAAGCAAAGCGTTGGTGCCGAAAATCTAAAAAGAAGATTGATTTGCCTCAACCAGGAATAGTTGGATCTTACAATAAAAATATGGGCGGCGTAGATCTTCTTGATCGATTTTTGAGTAGTTACCGACCCAGAATAAAGGGTAAGAAATGGTGGTGGCCATTTTTCACCAACACACTGAACATGGCTGTGGTAGCGGCTTGGAGAATCCATCGTGAGATGAATGGACAAATGTCTCAGTTAACATTTTTATGAGACATTGTGATGAGTTTGATGAAATCAGACAGACTGCAATCGTTGCCAATACCTCAACTTGGACCACACACACCAGTGAACTGTAACATACGCTTTGATGGTGTAAATCATTTTATCACACAGGCAGGAAAGCAATCAAAATGTAAACTTTGTAAAAAGAATACTCGTCTGTGGTGCGAGAAATGTAAGGTAATGCTCCACAAAAATTGCCTAATACCGTTTCATACAAAAATGTAAAAGAAAAAAGATATTAAAAAGGTAAGAACATTTACGAGTTCATCATTTTATGGCTTGAATATATTTAATATGCAATTAAGGTATTGATAATTAACTTTATTTACCATATACAAATAAATTTGGGGATTTATAACTCGATTGCGAAATATTTTAAAACTAAACATTCAACTCTAAACATTGTGGTGGAGGTTTCTATTTTATCCCCATTAGGCGCCAAGTCTCCCATTTTGGGACTATATCATATCTTCTAACCAAATAAAGATTTCTTAAAAATTTAAACTGCATATGATTAGAGACGTATATTAAACCTAAAAAAATATAAAAATTATAATTTTTGGGATGCGGTTCATATAGCGGCGTTTAATGGGTTAAATTGTTTTTGATAATCAGCATTAGTAAACGCAATCCACAACTGCAAACAACTGTCAGCATAAAAACAGCAGCTACATTAATCTCATTAACTATTACTATTATTACACAAATTTATCCTTTAAGGGCAATGGCTTGAATCCCAACAATTAAGGTAATCGGACAAAGTAAAGTAGATTATTTATTATCTTGTATTCTGGCATTACATTCCTCCATGTATGCGATCGGGATGGATGTCTTGTGCAATTTCCTGCGCACTTCTCATTCATGGTGCTCGCGGGGGTATTTTACAGATCCCTGATTTAAATTGATTTAAACACCTTGTTTGTAATAAAACGTGGTGCTTTACAACGCTTAAAACTTGGAAAAGAAGGAAAACCATTTTATTACGTACAAAATACCATGTGTTCAATATGACCCTAAAGTAAAAAAACGAAAAAAAAAAACGTTAAAAACTATATTAAAGGGAAAATGAATTGCTTATGTGTAACATTGTTATAGGCAGATCTTAGACAAAAATGCATAAAATGGCATAATATAAATCATGATAGTTTAAAAATTGCCATATCTGAAAATGGTTGGGGAAAAATACGCCACATGGTACAACATGGAGGTTAATAATAATTTGTTCAAAGCAAAATTTGTAGTCAAAAATAAATAATTTTATATGATTTGGGCATATCTCTAAATTATTTATAAGTATATATTCTCAAATGCAACTGTAGGTAAAATCTTAATAAAATTATTCTTGACGTATAGATAATGATACAAAGAAGTAATAAAAATATACATTATTTAAACGATAACATTCATATTCCCCTCATTGTAATTGTAAAAACAATCGATGATAGTGTTTGGAACATCTGTTATTTCCCACATACCTCTTTATGAAATATAAGAGGAATTATTTTCTTTTTATGATTTCTACTTTAAGAGTAATAATAGACATATTTTTTTCCCCTACAGCGAATATTTATGCTTAAATAATAGATTTTTAGACACGCCGTAGACATATTTTCGATTTTCTACATGCGTTTATTTCTTTTCGGAAATCTAATACACTTACATGATTAATGATGATCTCGTATTGCTGCCAGAAAACAAGCAATATTTTCTCCTAAAAACACTAATTAAAATAATCTTTCATAAAAAATAGCATTTTTTATTATTTTGAGAACCCAAGCAATAAAAAAAAAGTGATATTTTCTCGCTATGTAAAAATATTCTTTCGAAAAAAGTGTAAATGATGGTGGATGTTAGAGGAACTCGTAAAGTATCCAAATTAATTAATTAAAAAAATTAGAATCGTCAGGGGTATTTGAAAAAAAATAGTATTATATTTTTTAACGTAACCACAAAAGATTAAAAATTTTTGATGAAAAAATATATATGTTGATGATATTACCATGTAGGATATTGGAAACCGAAAAAATAGCTAGCGAAAGTATTTACAGAGTTCATGAAAATGTTTAACTAATTAATTTTAATTCATTTTTCAGCCGTGAATAACGCCTGGCGTATATTCATTTCTGAAAAGGGAATTAAAATCAACTATGTGTTGTCGTATGCTTGACTTTGTATTTCGTCTCATATTTTCCACAGAAGTTTGCGTGCTCATGATGACATTTCCATCTTGGGCTGCGATCGCAGCCTTACCGGCATATATAAGGGAGAGATGGCAGGCTGGGTATCGTCTTCGTAGCTCAAAGGTAGAGTTTTTCCAAGGGTTCGGGTTCGATTCCCGTGTTGGACATTTTTCTCTCTGTCGGTTTACACTTAGATAAGCAGGATAAAAATTCACTGGTTATTATGTTTAAATAATTATCGTCTACGGGTTATTCCGTTGTACTTTTATATCTATGCACTATGTAAAAAAAGGACAATTGCTTAAATTACAAATTAAAACTTATATGTATCAACCCGCATGTGCGATTCGTCCGTTTGTTTAATAAAAAGAGAAATTAATCATCCTGTACACTTTACATGAATTGAGTCCCAGTTAATGTAATTTTAAAAGTAAAACTACATACAAAAGGAGCTTTTTGCAGGTTGGTAAAACATCCTGTATTGTCCCGAATTAAATACATTCTGTTTTATAAATTTGTGAATCAAACTGCATCCGTACCAGATTTTTTGCAGTTTGATCAAATAATCTGCAATTTTATATTAAATACTTATTCATATTTTGCTTTAAATTACTGTACACTTATCTAATTTTAAGAGGTTAGCAAACAAAAGCTACAATCATTCATTTGAATATGAACCAGGGTTGAGTTGTCAAACTGGTTTTGTATTTAGAAATTCCGAGATAATACTAGAAATTCTGAATAGCAATTTTTGATTTATTTAACGACAGACATTCTGTGATTAAATAAAGCAAAAATTACTGTTCAGAATTTCTGGTATGAAACCGGAATTTTTTAATTTAAAAAAAGGCCAAGTTGGCTACCCTGGTGTGATCGGCGTGAAATCAGTGAAGAGCTCCGAGTAGGCAATGGGCTTTGGTGACTTTATTTGGCTCCAAAAACAGTGGCGTAGTAATTCAAAAATTATGGGAGGGTCTCAAGTAATCATTTTCAAATAAATTAAATACTAGTTAGGATTATCAATCATAAATAAAATATTCATGATAATAATTAATCATTCAAATTATTCACAGTATCAACATTTTAATTATTTTAGATGTGAGATTTAAGATATTTAATTCTAGAGAGTTAAGGATATAAAATAACGAGTCAACATGAGATTGAGGGAGGCAGAGACTCCCTCATATAATAAAAAATTTCGCAGAAAATAAAGTGTTTTGAGTGTCAGTGCATATAATCGATTTTCCCGTTAAATTTCTTAAGAGGTAAATACCCCAAAGTTTCTTGAAATCTTATTTGCAGTAATTATACTGATGCACAAAGTTTCATAATGATATATGGAATCACCTTTTTTGAGAATAGAAACACAGCAAAAGCCATTTGGTATAAATTACAGTAAAACCTCGCTAAAGCGACCACACTCCGTACCATTAAAATTTGGTCGCTCCAAGAGGTGGTCTTTTAATGGAGGTCATATTTAAATCTAGTTTTTGGCTATCGAAATAAGGTAAAAGTGGTGTTATCAAAATTTATCTTTCACATTTGGAAAAAAAAATATCAAAAATAAATATCAAAATAAAACTGTAATTTAAACTCATAAATTAACAACTACAAGAGTTTAACAAATTTATAAATTGATGCTTGTTGTGATTTTCAAATTTTGTCTTTTACAAATTTAATTTCAAATATCTTTCGAAGTTCAGTGAATAAATGCAACACATTTTCGTCTTGAACAGATCATGAAGATTCCACTAATCTATTTACTTCTTTCAGAGTTTCCTACAATTAAAGGGAAGGGAGTTTACTATCCGGTACATCAGACTCGTCATCAGAATTGGA
Organism: Maratus michaelseni; assembly: GCA_963931845.1. Lineage (NCBI taxonomy): Eukaryota > Metazoa > Arthropoda > Arachnida > Araneae > Salticidae > Maratus > Maratus michaelseni. Next base: position 132,662,922 of record OZ007599.1, read on the forward strand.
TCCATTGACTGGAAAAGCTCAAAAGGGGTTTAAAGAGTTAAATGCTATCAGAATAAAAAATAAATCTATAACATAGAAGATTAAATATATAATCACCTGGTTCAGAAATATGATGAATAATGCACGGTCAAGATAGGAAAGATCGGGATTTCTTTCCGTTTCTTCCAACAAATTGGTCGCTCATGGAGGGAGTTCCACTGACAATGGTCTCTGAATGGAGGTAAAATTAACACTGAGCCTATAGGAATAAATTTCGTTCCATGAAAAAATGGTCGTTGAAGGAGGTGGTTGCACAGGGAGGTTTCACTGCATACATTTTACTTCAAAAAGTGAGCAATTACCTATTCTTTCAAATCAAAGTAAAAAAAAAATGTCAGACTTGGTTATTTGAGCCTTTTACACAAAATTTACTGTTTCATATTGATACTGGTCGAATGTGCCAATCCCAAAACTTTCTTCTATCTCAGTCATGTTAATACTTCAAAATTCTCTATCACATCGCCAATAAAATCAATATTTTTCGTCATTCTGTTATACGTCAGCTGCTTGCGAATCGTCGGGTTACAGGGATGGGAACAACCGATGTATACTAAACTACGAAAAGTCCTTCTGGCCTGAACCGATAGGAACAGATAGCCTCCCTATTCCTTGGTTTTACGATTTCAGCTAATTTTATTGGAAAACATGAAGGTAAAATTCGTGGAACCTAAATAAAGAAGATTCAATCCCAGTTCTCGTCAACATTGAATTTGAATGAGAATATCGCCAAATTAGTCCTCTACAGCCAAGTTGGCTTCATTTATGACAACTTATTTTGGTCGCCAAATTTGGCGATATTCCGCCAACTGTCGCCAAGTTTGGCGAGAATTTGACGTTGGCGAATATAAATATATAGTGATAAGCATATAATAGGATTAATGGTTACAACAATGAAAGAAAATTTGCCGAAACCATGTTAACTAAAACTCATAAATTAAACCCGTTTATGGATGAATTCTGCGGTCTTGTTTGAAAATGTCAGCCACCCTAAAATTTCAAACCGCTATACCTGAGTCATTTTTTAAGATAGAGGCAAAACAAAAATTGCTCCGGATTCTCCGGATCAAGGCCGAACATTTAACAAAAAAAGTTTTAGGATTTCTAATTTTTTTGAATTTGCACATCTTTTTGAATTTGAAATCTTTAAATGGCTATCGCAGCGCCCCCTTTCGTCGAAATATCCCCAAATTATAATAGAACCTGCTTGCCATAACCAAAAACATAGAAAAAAATGTGGTTCAATTTGAAGTATAACTTCATACACTTTTCGATGATACAATAGTGAAAATGGAACAAAAATATCAATCACAGCGCCCCCTTTCGTCGAAATATCCCCAAATTCTGATAGAACCTGCTTGCCATAGCCAAAAACATAGAAAAAAAATGTGGTTCAATTTTTATAAGAATTCATCATTGTTTATAAGAATAAAAGTATGGTGGTTATACCGGGTGTCCTAAAAAGGACTGACTGTTTTAAAATTCAATAACTTACAAACGGTGACAGATATTTAAAAAATTCTTGCAGCGGAGTAATGTACGATGTCTGGAGTTTTTTTTACTGCGATTCTTGGTTTTATTTTGAATTATCATCGATATATTGCGCTGCGAGCAATAGGCGTTCAATAGTGGCAAAAAATCAGGAGGTTACATGTATGGAGTGGGTGTCATTCACCAACACAATTTTTTTTTAGGGCCCGATTCTGAACTCAGACGGCATTATTTCAATATTGTAGTAGTCAGAGCAACAATAGAAAAAAGTATTGTTTCCACGAAAACGACTTCTTCCAAATCGAAATGTGTAACGACAATATTCAAAATATCGAATTTTTTAAAAATTGTTACATTCCAAGAAGGAAGGTTTTTTAAAAATGAGTGTCTTCTTTATAAATCAAATTTATTCTTTCTAAGACTTTCCAACATAGTTGAAAAGTGTTTATGCACTCGGTTTATCTGGCCATCTCTCCATGCTCTAACTTGTGTAAATATATTCGAATTGCCATGTATGTATCTGATATAGTATATTGAAGTTTACCATGGAATGCTCTGTATTGAATATGAAGTTTGTAGCAATTATGGTTCGTTTACAGAGTAACTTAAAAGCATGCCGTTTTATTATGATCTATGGGGTAAATCATTTACAATGTATTTTAATGATGTTACACTATTTCAAACTTATTGAAAATAATATATAGCACTGAAGTGCACTAAAAGATGGTTACTATCGAATATTGTATGTGTAGAACTTTTAATTCGTTTACAAGGCCACCCAAAATAATTTCATTACATGATGGTACATGGGAAAAATCGTTTACGGTGTTTATTAATGATGTTACACCGTTACCATTGCCGGCGCCAGGGGTGAGGCAGATGAGGCAGCCGCCTCAGGGCGCATCCCTAGAAGGGCGGCATTTGGCTGGCATATATTGAAAATATAATCCATTGTATGTGTCGAAACATACAAAAAGAGAGAGAGAGAGAAATTATTATTTTTTCTTATTTTAAAATAAAAATACGGAGTACCATTGCATATAATTACAGTCAAAGAAGTTGCATATATTTACAGTGAAAGAATTCCAGTTAAAATGTTTTAGCCCATTTTAGTAAATTTTGTTCTCGGGGATTTTTGAATTATTAGCGATTTTTGACGAGATTTTTAGCGTTTTCTCGCGTTTCGCGGTAATTTTTTGATATTCGTTAAAAGAATTAATTCTGTTTCAAACTTTTAGCCTGATATAGTAAATTTTGTTCACCGCGATTTTGGAATTTTTAGCTGTATTTAATGCGATTTTCAATGCGATTCTCAGCGTTTTTTCGCGTTCTACTGCGATTTTTTGACGTTCGTAAAACAATTCCGTTTAAAACTTTTAACCTAACTTAGTAAATTTTGTCCTCCGCGATTTTTGGAAGTTTCTGCGATTTTCAATACAATTTTTAGCATTTCCTTGCGTTCCGCGGTGATTTCTTCACATTCATAAAATAAAATCGGTTTCAAATCTTTAGCTTGATATATTACATTTTGTCTTCCGCGATTTTTAGCGTCTTTTCGCACCGATTTTTTGACATTCGAAAAATAATTCTCTCTTTTTCAAAATGTTTTAACCAACTGTAGTACATTTGCTCCTCTGAGATTTTTTTAATTTTTAGTAATTTTTATGCGATTTCTAGCTTTTATTTCATTATTTTTTTTTGGCGATTTTTCTACCTTAGTAAATGGAATCCGGTTGTAAAACCGGATATGGGTTGTAAAACCCAATATAATAACTTTTACCATGTTTTCAATAAAGGGTATTCGGAATTCGTACAACGATTTTTGAAATTTTCTATGCAATTTTTTCCCGTTTCGCTATTTTTAATAGAGAAATTGATAATGATAACAAAGTTAATAAAGAAATAATAAGCAAAATAACAAAATAAATATTTTCAAATATTTTCGAACATTTAAAAAACTTTCTAAAAAATAACTAATCATTAAACTTATATAGCTAAAATAATTAACCAAACAGATAAAGAAAATTACATGGGATAAGTACAAGTTTGTAAAATTCTCTAAATATGTTAACTGTTTATAACTAATATTTAAAAGAATGCGAATGTCTCAATCCAAGGAGTAAAGGGTAAAGACCAGAAATTAGACGCTTTCAATCACATTACAATATTCTCAAAATGCCCACCAGTCGACACAATCATATGTCTTAAACGAAGAACAAAATTACCACATACGTCCTGCAAAGTTCTTTCTGAAATAGCTTCACATTCGTGACTAATGATTTGTTGCAGTTCAGTAATAGTGGTGGGATTATGTCTGTGTACTGCATCCTTTAGGTGGCCCCATAGGAAGAAATAGCATGGATTGAGGTCCGGCGAACACGGTGGCCCATCCGTACCTGTATCGGTTGCATTTTGATAATGGAATGCAATGACACGGCTATCAAAATATTCATCGAGGAAAGTGAAAACATCAGCGGTCCGATGAGGTCACGCACCGTCTTTTATGAACCAATCTGTTTGTAACTTACCTAAGGTATTCAATATAGCCACAAATTGATGCAATATTTCGATGTATCGACTTGAATTTACAGTTTCCTACAAAACAGGGCCCAATAATGCCACTGCTGGATAAGGCTGCCCACATAGTAATTATTTTTGAGTGGACTGATCGTGCCACGCACACATGAGGGTTCTCAGTTCCCCATATCCTCCAATTCTGTTTATTGACGACGCTATCCAGATGGAAATACGCTTCGTTGAAAAATCAAATTCGGTTTGCGTCAATACCCCCTTCATCTATCAACTGTACCATTTCATTTGCAAAAATTGTTTTTTTTTTCATAATGATAGAAAGCGGTTCCCACGTTTGTATTTAGTAAGGATACATTTCCAAACACTTTCGCAATATTTTGGGAGTTGCAGTTTTACTCACCGAGCATAAAGCTGCAATTTTGCGACCCGATATTTTCGAATCTTGATTAATAACATTTTTAATAACATCCACGTTAGATTCAGTCATGGCCGATTTATGTCGTCCAACTTTGTCTACCAAATCGTCGGCAACACTACCGGTTTTTACAAATTTCTCATACAATTGTTTAATTGTATTCGGATGCGGAGCATTCCTTACGTTAAATTTCTCTTGGAAACTTCTTTTAGTCGCTATTATGCTTCGATCCAAGCGATAGTACTCCAGTATTATAAATATTCTTTCTTCCAAAGTGTAAACCATTTCCAGGATTCTTTTAAACTGGATTTAACATGCATAAAAATCTACTGACAAACTTCCTTAAAAGATCTGAAATCTTCTTAAAATTTAACAAAATTTATGACATTTTTAACAACAACAAAAAGAAAAAAAAATACTAAATCTCCTCTCCTAGTTTTAAGATGCGATGAACAAAATATTCTATAAATCACACAATAAAAAGTAAGTTAATACAGGAAAATAAAGCTTCATAAATATAAAATTGCCTGCCCACTCGCATACTGCTTATTAAATTCATGCCCAATTCTGAATGCTGTCGTTATATCGAAGAATTCGTTATTTCCATGGAAACAACACATTTCATCGAAAACACAATCGGGCTCAGAATCGGGCCCTAAAAAAATTGTATTGGTGAATGAGACCCACTCCATACATGCAACCTCCTGATTTCAGTTTTGGTCTCGATTGAGCGCTTATTTCTCACAGCGCCATCTATTGATGATAATTTAGACTAAAACCGGGAATCCCAGTAAAAAAACTCCTGACATCGTACATTATTCTCCTGAAAGAATTCTTTAAATATCTGTCACCGTTTGTAAGTTGCTGAATTTTAAAATAAGTCAGTACTTTTTAGGACACCCGGTATCTTTATGAAGTGGAGTGTATGAAAGAAACGAAACTGCGATTTGAAAGTTCCAAAATATTAAATACAATTAATTCAAAATAAAAATGTCAATTGAATACTGACGTTTATGCAGATTTACTAGTTAGAAACGTAATAGTTATTTATAGTATTTCTGTAAGTAGAGTGTTGTTTTTTTCCGAGATGAATTATCCAACCTTGAAAATTGATAGTTTTGGAAAAATTTATGTGACTTCAATAAAATGATCTTCATTTCAATGGGAATGCTTCAGCTTCCTGTGCCCATCCCTTTTCTACTTCACTGCTCCAAATTTGTTAAATTTTGTGACATATATATATATATGTGTGTGTACTGAGGAATATCATGATTCATTGCGCATAGAAATCTTTATTGAGCTCTATAGCATATTAGTAAAACTATTGTGTGTTTGATGTTCCCGCATGTGCTTTTTTAAAAATAGCAAATTTAACCCTCTAAGCGTTTTGCCCGTATTTTTTCGTTTCCCAAAAACCACTTAAATTGGCTAAAGACAGAAACATTTTTAACAAAATTGTATTTTAAGATTATATGTAAAATAACGAGATATGAAGTGTATTTTAGGAATAAACGGGGAAATTTTTTAAAATTAATTTAAGTTTTACAAATACTTTTATGAAAATGCAAGAAAGCCCTCAAATGCTAAGAGGCTTTTAAAGAAAAATAACCTTTGTCCCTAATAAAGTTCCGCGAAATTGCTAATATGTTACGAACTAAATGAATGAATAGAATTCAGAATCATTATTAATTTATTTATGAATAAGGGAATCCCGTACAGTGGCGTAGCGATTAAAACATTAATTAAGGGCTAATTAAAGTACAGTTTAAATAACCTTTTTCTTATGTGAAACCTTTTACAACTTTTCAATTTCCAGTTTAATGCAGAAACTTTATATTTTTTAATCAAAAACAAAGCTGCATTACCTTAAAATAGAAATACGTTTCGAAAAATTATTGAAAGCATTTCCCAGAATTAATATCTAACATGATGAAAATAAAGCGGCCAAAAAAATGAATAAATTTTTAGGGCGATAACATTGCATGAATAAAAAATGAGGTATAAAAAAAGAAAGGCTTATTGTGCGTAAAAACCTTTTTCTGTTTACGATGCAGGAGGTAATACTTTGTGTGGCTTCTTTGAACACGCTTCCGACTAGCAAATTCCGCGAACGATAGTTGATTTCAATTAGATGTTTCTTGTCTTTTTGAATGCTTTATTTATCATCATATTTAAATCAAGCCTAAAAATAGAAATTTCTAAAAATTGTTTACTGTTTTCTGCTATTTAATTATCGCTTTCCGCATTATGAACTCGTAGATGAGTTCTATTCAACCATTCATTACAGGATATATGAACCTATTTATATGTTCTTAGAAAATACTAAGCCAAGCGTATGAATGCATCGTTTGACGCAAGCAACAGATGCAATGCATAAAGAATTCTGAAATTTTTTTGGCTTTAACTTTTTTTTTCAGGTTTATTTTACATTGAAACTTCATTCATTTCAGTAAAACCTTCCGGTATAGTACAGGAGGCAAAAACACTTTTTTAAAGTAATACCAATCAGGTTGATTTCCAAATATGTACTTAGCCTTAATCATGAAAAGAACCGTTAGATGTCGCGACTGCATTGGTTGATGCTACGGGAACGCAACATAGCACAGTTAAAGCAAAATGAACTTGTATACCGATTACGCATGATATTCCAATTACGGTGGTAGTCTTTCGTAATCGAGATACTGCCCATTTAATTTGTTTTTTCTTTGCAGTGGGCAGTACGATGTGGCTATGGTAATAGCACCCCCCGCTGCACAGTGGAGAGAAAACAGAAAAAGGCGCTTAAAAATCAATACATTTTGAATGCGGAGAGCTGGTGACTTCAAATTTGGACCTTAAATACATCTAACCAGACAGTTGAATGGCTTTGTTTATCAGCTTGATCAGACCTCATTTAGAGGGTGTCACGTCAATTCGTCACGCATAATTCTTCGCGGAACAATTCATCGCGCACAATTCATCACAGCGTCAATTCGTCGTGGCATCAATTCGTCGTGACGTCAATTCATCGCAGCGAAAATGTTTTTGAAGGCGACTCTTTCGAATTTCTACGCTAACGACATCAAATACTAATATTCAGTAGAAAGTTGAAACCATTCAATTATGGTAAGAATAGATAGTGAAAGAAAACAAATCAAGTTATAATACAATTTTGGTTTACTTTTGTAATCAAATAAAGAAAAAAATAAACTTTAATCTAAACTACCATAAAATGACATTAAATCAGGCAATCGTTAGTTCATGCACTACAAACAGAATTTTGTGTTTACATTCTGTCTGTACTTTTTTATTCTTAATTTTTCATAGGTTAGGGGAAGCTCACTTGCCCCACTCCTCTTAGTACGCCCATGCCAATTTATATTCTTTTGTAATTTTTCTAGCATTATTCTTTGCTTTTTCTTTCATGATCTTAGTAGTTTGTTTATTTTAAATCCCATGCCGTTTTTCTGGAGAACAAAAGCAATATATACTCTATATGTAATTAGAATAAGAAATGACTTGATCTAGTATAGTGCATTAAACAAGTATTTCTTTATTGGGAACTTCACAAAAATCACATATTTAAAGAAAATCCTCTCTATTTTAATGATTGAAAATTTTAAACTAAAGTAGTAAAATGAGAAATATATCTGTATAAATATATTAACTGCATCTAAAATCGACCTTTTAATTGTCAGTTAAAAATATCTATTTCTGAAAAGAAAATTAATTAAATTATCATTAAATAATTTTACTAAATTAACTTTATTTTTATTATCATCGCTTTCAAAAACATTTTCGCTGCGATGAATTGACGGCATTACGAATTGACGCCGCGACAAATTGACGGTGACGCTGCGATGAATTGTGCACGATGAATTATTCCGCGATGAATTATGCACGACGAATTGACGCAGAACCCATTAAGAGTATCAAAATAAAAAAACAAGGAAGTCCAAAAATTAAAAAAGTTTTAAAATATCAAATAAAAGTAGTCTGGGTTATCAAAATCTACGTATTTTTGGATGCTGAATAGAATGAGATTAACTCTAGGTTCGTCTGACTAATTCTTCGTGAGATATGGCTGTCGTAGAATGTTAAAGATGATCGGAGGAGGTTTTGATTTCATTCGTGTATATGTTATTCGTGGTGGGATAGATTTTTGTTTGGTCCAATAATAATGTTAGAAGAAAGAAAACATTGTTTCAAAAATTTGGAATGAAAATTGGATTCTGAGTACTAAAAAATCACAGATTTTATCAGTATCAAGATTTTAAATCACTGTGCAGTTAATGCGCCTTTTTGTGTCTCTTTGAAATCTACGTAAGATATTCCTTAAGGATCTGAAAAATGACCCTCTACAATAAACAGCGACAGAGACTTGGGCTAGAGCTCGAAATGATTTTAGAAATTCCTCTTCAATTGGCTGGGACATCAACGAATCAAAATAAAAATTTCTGAGTGAATCCACTTCCTTCTTCGACGATAAAATCTCGCCCTATTAAATTTGAATTCGCCAAAGAAAATGGTACTAAAATTGTTGAAGAAATTGATGGTGTTACGCTCCATCAACCCCCTCGGAATTCACCCCTCCCCCTTTCATCTTTAACAATCAACGACAACCGTTTCTCACGAACAGTTAGTTAGTCATGTGGACCTGGGGTTGATCTCATTGAATTCAGTTTCCAAAAATACATAGATTTTGATACCCCAGACTACCGTAATTTTCGACCTACAATCCGCGGATCAAATAATTATGTTCGGACCCAGAAATTATATTTTATATTATGCATGCTGTAAATATTTGACTTCAATTATTAAATAATATTTCTGGGTCGAAACATAATTGTTTGATCCGCGGATTATAAGCCGGAAATTACGGTACTTTATTTTGACATTTTTCAATTTCTTAGATTTTTGGACAAACTTGTTTTTTATTTTGGATTTCTTAATAAGGTCTGATCAAGCTGATAAATAAAAACATTCAACTCTTTTGTTAGATTTATTTGTGATTCAAAGTTGAAGTCGCCATCCCTCCCATCTCAAAAGTTATTGATTTTTTAAATGTTTTCTCGCGATTTCACAGTACTGTGCGTGGTGCGCTAGTTGACTTGCAGTTTCGTTATCTGTACCTTGCAGTGTGGTCATAAAAAAACTTGGTTAAACATGAGCTCCTAGTAACTGTACCACTAAAGGAAACGGGATGCTATTTAGAATGTAGGTAGTGTAAAGTATGGGTTCAAAAATAAGGTGAAGAACAACAATCCAGATTTCAAAGTTATGGTTATAGTGACAAAATTTCGAAAATTTGTAATAGCAGTACCTACTATTTTAATCGAAAATTATCTTCACAGTGCAAATCCCTGAAAAGTGTTGAGAAACAGTGCCTTTATCACTAGAGACGACGGCTTAAAACAAACCGAAAGAAGAGCACTGATAACTGCAAATGAGCCCCTTCTGGCGTCAAAAACAAAACATTTTAATCGGTTTGTAAAATTTTCAAGCGTTTGACTTCACAGACGATGATACATCGTATTCTAAAATTTCTGGGCAACAATAAATCCTGGTATGAAGACAATGCAGAATATCACGTTTCATGATGTTTTACATGTCATAAGGTAAAGCCAGGAGAGATGACGCGGTCGGAGAGATTGCACACATAGAGGTTTGGGAAGAAGGAGTACAGTGAGCACGCAGAGACTCCAGATAGTTGTACAGCAGCAGTAGTGGAGTGTCTACTTGAAAGTGCATGTTGATTGCTTTGAGCGTTTAAGATAAAGTATTACTATTTTGTTTTGTTTTCCCAAAGTAAGTGCTTGAATTTTCATAGCTATTCATCAGAATTTCTATACAATGTCAATAGTACAAAATATTTTAAACTTAAAGGATTTCTCATAAGCTACTAATCTAGACTAAGAATGTGAATATCAACGGTTCGTATTAGTAGCGGCCATGTTTAAATAAAAGGCCGCGCAATCTCTCTTACCGTAATTGGAGAGTTTGAGCATCTGCTACTTAGAAGAGATGGCGCATTGTACCCATTAGTTTCTATGCTAGGAGAGATTACGCAGCTAATTGGTAAATTTGCATAAAAAATGAAAAATGAAAATGGACTAATTTTAAGTTAAACGTGTTATTAAGTTACATAATTTTATTTTGTAATCTTATCTGGACTTGCTTTTTCTGATTCTTTAATTTTTGTCCTTTAATTAAAATTTTTTAATCGTTTTTAAAATTATTTCCTTTTTCTGATTCTTTAAGCATTAGGTTGAAATATTCACTCCCAATACAATAATATTTGTTCACAAAAACCTTACAGCAATGTCATTTAAGTATAATTATTATTGTTAACAATTTAATTGTAGTTATTATTAGTAACAATCTCTCCTACTCATGTGCGCAATCACGCCAACCCTGTAAGGACAGATTGCGCAAAATAAATTTCTTGGTTTTATTACAACTGTTCAATTAAATTACAACATAACAACAAAATAGCAATGTAAATGCATAAAAAACAAATGAAGTAAAAATTATTCCTGGATAGTTTAGCAAAAAATTAATATTTAGATGTTTTATTGTTATTCTTTTGAATTGTGCGCAGACTATCCTAGCTTTACCTTATGCACCATAACATTTTAAATACCTCAAGAGGCAGAAACTCATGTATTCGAGTGACCATGGAAAACGAGGAATGGCAGAATATTTGACAATGTCAACAAAGTGTTCCTGCAGAATACGTGAAGCTCTTTATGTTTGGTTTAAGTCACCGTTTTTAGCGTTAGAAGTATAATTTCAACGACGTTTGTGGATTCTCACTCCGAAGATCATTTTGCGATAACAAAAAGTTGTTCTTCACCATATTCTTAAGCCCGCACCTTAAAACACATTCATCCCAAATAGTATCTCATTTTCTGGAACGGTACTGTCGATAGGGAATCAATACCGATAGGCAAATATTTTTATATAGGCAATAATTTTATGGACACCCTGTCTATAAAAATAACCTTGTATGGAATGGTTAATTAAAAAATGTCGCTTCTATCCGGACTAATAAAACGTATACATCTAATTTAAAATCTGAGACATCTAATTCAAGCTAATCAAAGGGTAATAGTTTGGCAGAGTTAAGAGTTCATTTCCTTCTGTTTTTTAAAGATAACAGGAGCTCTAAAACTTTTCTCTTGTAATAGGGCATTTTAAAATGTCCCTTGTGATTTTTGTTAGTTTGTTTGACAATACAGAATAAATAATTTGATTAACTCTGACAGCAACACCCTTTTTACACCGCTCATGTCACACTCTACGCCTCTGAGGCATCTGCAATGAGATTCATCAAAATTTCCATAATTTTCATTCCATTAGAAGGTACTATGGAAGAAATATAAACAAACATCATAGGACTGTGCGGCCTACAATTTAACATCATGGACCTTAAAGGCCTGTGGTGTTACTGTCAGGGTTAAATCTCATTTTATTTATGTAAAATTATATTTAAAAATATGACATCATTATAAACTATTTAAATTGTTACTGGGCTATTTGACCGATGAAAACGTTGACTGAAGAAATTTGAATGATGGTTTCTGAATAAAAGGTAAATGAGTAAATAATAGACATATTACCTTTTAATCTATATAGAATTGTTTTTTTTTGTCTAGAAAAGTACTAATAACGATTACAGTTTTAAAAGCAAATCAAAAGTCTGTTTTAATTTACAATTATTCTTTTTGTGCATAATGGTTCAAATGTAGTCTAAATTTGATCCAAACGAGAAAATCACTCTTTAATCATATATGTTAAAGTGCATGACCTTTTCATGCATGTTATGCAAGAAACTAAATGCTTCTAAATTTATAAAGGCTATATTTTTCGTTATTTCATCCATAGTAACAAATCAATATATTGACCCCATATTGGGATGTTCATCTTTTGACATTATTACTATTGAGTATATTAATAACCTTTCTTAAGGACATTTTAAATTTTGAATTCGTAATTTTTGTTGTGTATTGTAATATTCGTTACATCAATTTCGTAACTGATTTTTTATGCAACTATTCCAGCAATTAAATTATGTTCAATTTCCACAAAAGAGCATTTCTAATTGCAAGTTATTGACGAATTCTACTGCATCAAACTTTAATTGACTTTTGTCAGTAAAGTGATTTAACTCGTTCTGATCACATTTGTTCTAAGTAAAAATGAAATGTTTTCGATATTTCGTTCGATTTTCGAAATATCCATTACTAAAATCGCAAATGGACTTTTATTGCAATGGATGTACCGTGCAACGTCATATTTAATGAAATTCGTCTTTAAAATCTTTCGATTGGTGGAAGCAGATGAATGGTCAACAGTCTTGTCAAAGTAACACAATAATCAGATTAAGTAAACTTTTGCGAAATCAGAGGCTCTCTATTAAAAAAAAAAAAAATAAATAAAAAAAACCCAAGATATTATTTTGCATGAAGCAAGAATATATATTTTTTAAAATAATATTTACACCGCGGTAATTTATGCTATACAATGTTCATACGGATGCTAACTTTTGAATACCACTATTTCTGAAGTGAAATATTCGCCTTTTCTAATCGCCGAATCTTGCAATTAAACAAAGCAAAAAAAAAAAAAAAAAAAAAAAAAAAAAAATCGAAAACAGTGGCATTCAAAAGCAAGCACCCGTACCAACTCTGTTATTTTTTTTACTGAAAGTTTTTTTATTATTAATATTGATTCAATTTTTTGAAACAAACAAAAATGCGTAGTTAATCTTTTAAGTCTGGCTTCCTCGTTCATATAGAAGTATTTCAAGCTATAACTTTTTTATTTTTCGTTAATAATGATCATTTTGTTCGTAGCATGAATGAAACATATTTTGAGTTTTGAAAGATTGTTTTCATTGCTATTGACTTTTGTGAAACAAAATTTATTTTTTCGTAAATATGAGACATCTATATGATGCCTTATACTTACAAAAAACTTTTAATCTATATTTTTTTATGAAGCAAAAATAAAAATAAAAAAATAATAAAATGAACAAATATATTTTTTAATAATATTTATTTTGTTCAATACATAATTTTAACATTATTTGTTTTTCGAAAGATGATTCTGTTATTGATTCATTTCGTGATAATTAATACTTTATAAAAAAAAAAAGTGCTCAATTCCTTGTTTTCATTGTATATTGTATTATCCACATCCATGTCGTAACTGATTTTTCATCAGACTGTTTCAGTAACTAATTTTTTTCCATTTCTTAAAAAAAAAAAAAAAAAAAAAAAAATCTAATTTTTCTTCGGATTTTAGTAGGAACATCCTGACCAGCAGTATTCTAATCTTTAATTTATTTTTGTCAGTAAAATACTTTAACTTGTGATATGATCATATTGGTTCTAAAAAACTAGTATGTTTTAGTTAGTCGAAAGATGATTCTGTTATTGATTCGTTTCGTGATATACTTTATAAAAAAAAAAAGTGCTCAATTCCTTGTTTTCATTGTATATTGTATTATCCACACCCATGTCGTAACTGATTTTTCAACAGACTGTTTCAGTAACTAATTTTTTTCCATTTCTTTTTTAAAAAAAAAAAAAAAAAAAAAAAAAAATCTATTTTTTTTTTCGGATTTTAGTAGGAACATCCTGAACAGCAAAATGCTAATCTTTAATTTACTTTTGTCAGTAAAATACTTTAACTTGTGTTATGTTATGATCATATTGATTCTAAACAACTAGTATGTTGTGGTTGTAACCATTACAAAACTTTTTTTCTATATAAATAAAATCGTTTGCAACAAAAATTAAATAATAATCTATTCGTTCTTGAGATATAGTTATCGCGGAAATCATGAAAAATAAAGAATAGCAGCGACACCTGTTGAGTGGTGTGCATCCACAAACTTAATAAGGATCTCTTTATGTCAAGATCTCATAGAATATGAAGTTTAGTGAAACTCTGTGCATTAGTTCTTTAGGTATAGCTCTTGCGGAAATCGGAATAAACACAGCATAGAAGTAGAACCTGTTGGGCGATTAACACCCAAACGTAATCAGCGTTTATTTATCTGAAGGTCTAACGGAATATGAGGTTTGTTGAAATTCCGAGTATTAGATCTTGAGCTATAGCTATTACGGAAATCATGAAAAAAGCAGCCTAGTAGCACCACATTTTGGCCGATTTATACCAGAACCTAATAAACACCAATTTATGTCAAGATCTAACTCAATCTGAAGTTTTATTAAATTCTGTGCATTATTTCTTGAGATATACAAAATTTGTGTCATCTACAGACAGACAGACTGACACACAGACTCACGGACAGACATTTTTTCTAAAAACATTCAAATCGGGCTCAGTACCTTCTAAAACGTATAAATCCGCCGAAAGTCGAAATTTTTTATGAATGTAATACTTTTTTCTTGTAGATAGAAGAAAGTAAAAATGAACGGCTTTTGAAATCACTGTCCAGAAATATCCATTATTAAAATCGCAAATGGGCATCGCAAATCGCATTTTGGGCGATTTACACCAGAACTTAATCAACACCAATTTATGTCAAGATCTAACACAATCTGAAGTTTCATTAAATTCTGTGCATTATTTCATGAGATAAAGCGACTACAAAATTTGTGTCATCTACAGACAGACAGACTGACACACAAACTCACGGACAGACATTTTTTCTAAAAACAGTCAAATCGTGCTCAGTACCTTCTAAAACATATAAATCCGCCGGAAGCCGAAAGTCGAAATTTTTCATGAATGTAATACTTTCTTCTTGTAGCTAGAAGAAAGTAAAAATGAACGGCTTTTGAAATCACTGTCCAGAAATATCCATTATTAAAATCGCAAATGTGTTTACATTGCAGTGATACCACATACAGGTCATGTATATTGAACTATGCCCTTAAAAAATTTTGATTCACGAAATGAGACGAATGGTTATTGATCTTATCGAAATAACCCATTAATCAGATATAGACAGATATGCTTCAGTTTTGTTTTGTTTTTAATCTGTGTTTCCCATACTCTCAAAAGCTCTTCAAGGTATAATTTATCTGAAACAAAACATTTTCATTATGATATTTATTTTGTTGTGTGGCAGTTTTAATATTATTTGTTTACTGAAATTTTTTTCATTATTGATTCAATTTTGTGAAGCAAACTAAAATACATATTTCTAGTTTTTAGAGATCGTGATTGTTCATATACAAACAAACAAACAAAATAATAATAATAACTCTTTAAGCTATAATTTTTTCTGAAACAGAAACACAAATAAGTTAATAATAACAATTTTTCTCAGGCCAGTAATTTAACTATTTGTGTTTTGAAAGATTTTTTTCATTGCTGATTCAATTTTGTGAAGCAAACTTTAGTTTTTGTAAGTATGAGGCATCTAAATGATGCCTTACACTGTAAAAAGAAAATGTTTCTTAATCTACAGAAATATAACCACGAACGAAATTATACAATAACCGTTTCCGAGTTGTCCAGTATTCCGAAAAGCGTTCTTTATATTTAGAAACCTCAGAAACCAACATATATTCGAGATTTAATGAAGTAGTTATATTAACAAAGATTTTTTGACTGATTTTCAGTTTTCTCAAACCGGAATATCGATTTTTAAGATGCTATCAATTCTCAATTAAATACTTCAACCTGTGTAATTGAATTTATACTTGCAAGAATAAAAATATAATAATAATTTTAATGGTAATGGTAATGCTGGTTTAACAAGTTAAACAAATTTTTTGAACATGAAAATATTTACTTGAGAATTGATAGTATCTGATGTTCCGGGATGAGAAATCTGATTTATACACTATATAAACTACTCCGAAAAGTTTCCGAAAATCAGTGGCAGCAAAATAACTTTGTTTTTATAAATGCTTTTCTAAATCACGAAAATATACTGGTTTCTGAGATTTCTAAAGATAATGAACGCTTTTCGTAATCGTGGGCGACTCGGGAGAGGTTATTGTGCATCTTAGTTAGTGGTTATATTATATTTTCCTAGATTAAGACACATTTGCCTTTTTTTACAGTTTACAAACAACCTTGAATCTATAATTTTGTCTGAAACAAAAGTAAAAATAAATAAAATTGTTTTTAATAATATTCATTGTTTAATGCATAATTTTATTATTATTTGTTCGTTTAAGAAAGTTTCTGTTATTGATTAGATTTTGTGATAATTAAAATTTCTTGAGAATTTTATTAAGATTTTTTTTAAATTTTGTATTTGTATTTTTTCATAACACATTGTAATACTTATTGCATCCATTACTGCACGAAACCTAAGTTTTAAAATCGTTTTTATATTTTGTGCACTATTTTATCTTCTAATTGATATGTGAATACACACAGTTCCAAAAAAACGCTAATTGGAATTTTCACACAAAAAACAAAGACAAGAAACCTAAACCTCCAACTGCAAGAGTAGTCTATGTTAGCGACAAAATCGGCGTAACGAATGGGATTAAAAGTAATATCGAGAAACGAGTACATAGTTTTTCAAAGGAAGTATACGAATTATAGGACGCAACAATTAATGGTATAATGCAGTGATTTCGTAATGATAATACAATAACCTGACACGCTGAAACGAGTCTTCGTGAATATGAATGAGCATGCTCATGCGTGTCTAAAAGTTGGAAGTGGGCAATTTGTGCACATAGATTTGTACACATTTTAGAATAAATAAATATGTTTAAATTTGCAATTAAATTTTCAGTTGTAGTGAAACTACGCCTTAAATCTTTAAATAGCACTACAAAGGATGTGAATTTTCTTTTCACTTTGCTTAACAGCGTACAACCAACTTGAGTGAAAAATGTGTCCAGACCGGGGATCGAACCCAAATACCTTGGTATAGCACACCAAGTACTTTACCAATTAGGCCATCCGGAGGACATCCAGTCTGGCACTTCTTTCACTAATATACGTTGGCAATATGGTTAATTTTAATTTATATTATCCGATGCTGGGAATCTCATGTACGCCACTGATAGTGTGCTCATGTTGACATTCCATCTTGCTATGCGGAGTTGCAGCCTTGCCAACGTATATTAGTGAAAGAAGTGCCAGATTGGATGTCGTCCGGATGGCTTAATTGGTAAAGCACTTGGTGCGCTATACCAAGGTATCTGGGTTAGATCCCCGGTCTGGACACATTTTTCACTCAAGTTGGTTGTACGCTGTTCAGCAAAGTGAAAAGAAAATTCACATCCTTTGTAGTGTTATTTAAATAAGCATGTTTTTACAATTTTTTTGTAATTTTTGCGAATTTTCGCTATCGTTCTGTAAGGTCACCTTGTATATATTTCTGAACAAGGCAAGTGGAGTTCAGGTAAACCATTTAAAAAGACGGCTTGTTGACTTACCTTACTATTCCTTGCATTGTATTTCATATTCGAACCCTCATGGGTTGTAAAAAAATTTTCCAACTCTCACGGGCCTCAGTGTCCCGATTCTGCTAACAGGTGGCGCTACTGTCTGGGACTCTTTTAGCAAACATTTGTAGATGGGAGGACATGGTACGGTCATGGAACAGTTCTATAAACGATTCCTGTCGCTGTATCTGTTCAACATACATGTTTACGATGCAAACAGCCCGATGTCCTACATGTTCCACTTAATGGAAGGAGTTGCAAAAAAGGTGCTAACACTGTGTGATCCTTCCTCTATCATGTGATAAAAATGAACTTTGATGATGAAGATTATGATATAATCATTATGTTCTCAGTTGCCTGCTCGTGAGAAAACAGGAACTACACGTTGTTCCATGTCCTGTGAATGTTATGTAGATCTCTGAATGTGCAGATAGTGCATCTGTTCCCGGTTAGTATGCAATCATATTGCCAATGTAACAGGAACTTTGGGAACTATTCTCAGAGGTTGAAAAAGATGGAGGTGGTGGAAACTGAACAAGAATATGTGGATATGATCGAATCGAGCAGAAATCCTCCCTTTATAATGGTTGATGGGACGCAAGATGACATCTGTTCAACTTTGAGCCAGCCATGGAGGGCTTTTAAGAATCTTTTAAGAAAAGCAAAAAACTTCAAAGGCTGTAAGGGTAACATATAAAGCAAATGGATATGTGTCACTTTCGGAAAACTACTGTGACATAGGAGAAAAAGGCCTATTCAGTTCTGATACCAAAGCTTGATACCATTCTGTCGTCACTCAATAAACCAGACAAACTAAAAATCAAGGATTCAAAGAAGAAGGATTTTGAATCTTGCTACGATTTATTACTACAGAAAAGCAGCAGTTTTATACGAATTTGCTGAACCTTTATGGTGTATTTGGATCTGATCTCCAGGAGGCAGAGTCTGAAATGGATGAATCGGAATTGGAGTTTTAAACAGGGCTGAGGACAGTATTAGGATTTTTTAAACAAGAAAACCACCAAGATGATTTCATATTTTGTAAACTCTTGTATTACACTATATAAAAGTTGTAAAAAAAATCATTATATGTTCCAAATGTACATTTTCTTTCACCTAAAACCATAGGATATGCAATAATAAGGTAAGTGTTCAATTTTCAGATTTATATAATGTATTATTCAGCATATAAAGAAATAAAATTTTATGATCATAAGCAAAGAAAAGATGCAAGAAAACTCTTCTTAATAGGAATATATAAAAAGAAGTTGTATTCTAAATTAAAATGTTAAAA
This sequence comes from Maratus michaelseni, assembly GCA_963931845.1. Taxonomy (NCBI): domain Eukaryota; kingdom Metazoa; phylum Arthropoda; class Arachnida; order Araneae; family Salticidae; genus Maratus; species Maratus michaelseni. The sequence goes on from OZ007599.1 coordinate 132,682,066, forward strand.
GTAAATTTAAAAGCTTCGTATCTGAAAACTCCATTTTTCACTTACCTTGTTATTGTAGAAGGCCTCTCATGTATACGGGTGATTTTATGTGAAATTTCTATTTTTTAACCAAAACTTTCTATTTTGAATGGAAATCGTAAATTTTACCTGAATTAACGGAAAAAGGCCTTTTTATTCTTACTCGTTAAATGTTAAAACGTAAATGTTCTTTCCATGACAGACAAACGGAAATATTCATTTTCAATTGAGACAAAACGACAAAATTCCTGTTAAATTTTTGTATTTGATGTTTTGGTCTATAAGAAAGTCTTCTAATGGCGAGTACCGAGGTTTGAATCCGGAGGAAAGCAAGTTGATAAAAAAGGGTATGATAAAATTCAATACAAATACCTCGTGTAAATATCCTTGAGTATACTGTTTACGCCATAAGTCTAAAAATTCATTAAAAAGAAAGAAATTATGCTAAAAATTTCCGATAGATGGCGCTAGCATGCATATTAGGATGCATATGTGTGCAAATTAGACTTATAGTAAAATACCCCTTCCACCAAAGAGTCTGAAATACTGCAGTTATCATTATGACATTTTCTAGTCTTGAAACCTTTGGCGTGTGGAATTATAGCAATGCGGCGGTTGCTGATTCCCCGTTCTTGTAACATAGCTTAACCAGAAACGCTTGATCTTGTAATGATAGAATACAACAGGCATCAATTCAAGAATATATGTTAATTGAGATGTTTTATTGACAGCCTTATTGTCATAAATCTGCTTCTTATTATGCATGCCAGTGCCATCTATTTGTAATTTTTTGACTCGCAACTTTTTTTTATATTAAAAAAATCCGATCTCTCTTTATTACCATTATTGCAAACAGATCTTTTTTGGCATCATTTGTTCCTTTTCAGTGAAATTTTAACGTTTGAAATTTTAATGCGCGTGAAATTTTAACGCGCATGCGGTACATAATTATTATTTACATGTTTTTCATATTGTGCTATTGCTCACATTTATTATAAAAAACTGAAAATTTACATCTTGAAAACGGAAACATCAAAACAGAAAAGAACGGAGAAAAGACGGCAAGTTTGCTGCCAGTACATTTTCCGTATTCACACAGAATTTTTTTTTACAGTGTAGATTGCTCTGAATGGCGTCACATATGCTATGGCCACCCTGCATTTAATTAGACTAAAGTCTATTTATACTTCAGTTAACGTGATTAATTGATTGGATAAATTAATTTATCTGGTTCTACAGCCTTTATTAATCAAACTATTTTCGGTTCTTGACAAACAAAAAATGATTTAAAGTTTCCGAGAAAAAAAAAAAAATTATAAATAAATAAATCACATATTCCAGTAGTTTTATTCAACATTGAACATTTATTTAACATTCGATAGGTAGAAAAAGCACAGATTAAACTCTTTTGTAATTATTATAACATTAAAAATGCTTCTCAAGTAGTATTAATTAACGTTTGACATAAAATTTGAATGTTTTTATACAAAGTTTTTGTTTTAAAATATATTTTGTTTAAATATTTAGATTTTACTGAAATTTTGATATTTGATTTTAATAAAATATTGTAAAAAATGAATTTGCATGATTTGTTGAAATAGAAACATCCATAATATAAAAACTGACATAAATGCAATTTTTTTTTTTTTAGGATAAGTGTTACAACATTTTCAGTATCAGCGTTTCAAAAATATAATTGAATATTCGTCTTCTTCTGGATTAAACTTCTATTTAAAATTAGCTTTACGATAATCATGCATTATTAAAATATGTCGACTGTTTAGTAAACAAACTCTAAACCAAAGGGTCCTATGGGAGAATTCTCAACAAATTCTCGTAGATTTCCGCATGAAAAGGCTTAATTTGCTGAAATTTGTTTTGCGATAATAGCATTGTGTTGTTTTATTATCGTTGATTTTTTTAAAAATCCCACGAAAGTTTTTAAAATTTTGTCATGCACTTACTTAATCAGGGGTTGCAGTGCCTATAACGTTTATATGTTTGCTACTACTATTTTTAACTGTAATATACATACTACACTATAACTGTAATTAAATACAATATTCATTCCTACTGAACACGTTAAAGAAATATACCATGGATATTTTAGTTTTCAAATAGTGGTGGTAATAAATGTATTAAAAAAGTACCCAACGACGGACGCTGCGATTTTAATACATTAAATCATAATTTACTTCACTTCCAACCCAGAAGCTTCGCTAATTATATTATTACTCGTATTATTATCATTGTTGTTGTTTTTATTGAAAGTTTTTTTTTTTTTTTTTTTTTTTTTTTTTTTTTAAATCTTCTTGAACTTTTCAATATGAAAGAGAATAATTTTGAGATTTTTTCATTTTAGCGACTTCTTTACCAGAGACAGCAGAGTGGGAAAGAAGCGTATGGAATTAAAGAATATCACACCTTCTTCAACTCCATATCTAAACAAGTTGGAAATTGTACGTCAAACGTGACAAACGAGGTGTGTTCGTACTAGAGCTAGTTATATAAATATTCAGGTCTTGAGGATTTTTAATTCCGTGAAATGAATTATATCGTCTGGAGATTAATTTCTGTAATAAAATAAGTATCTCGGTCGCTTGACGATTAAACCTCGGAAGCTCCTAGAACAAGAAATTACGATTTTTTTTTAAATTCAAATTTCTTAATAAATATTTTATTACTATCTTCTAAAGTTTTGATTCGATTTTCATGAAATTTTAAATGACGCGGCAAAATTCTGCAAAGATAATATATCTTAAATTTCAAACCATTTGGTTGAGTAGTTTTGGCGCTGTTATATGCGGACAGACGGACAGACGGACAGACAGACGGACGGACGAACAGAGAGACGGACGGACCAGACGACGACAATAGGTGCTACGTATTTATATAATTACGAACGCACCTACAAATGGGCCCTTTCCAAGCTAAAAACTACATTTATCTATCGTACAGACATAAGGATAAGGCATTGCATGAAATAGAATTCAGGTTGAATTCCATAGAAAACCATCATACTTTTATAGAAATGTACAATTATATACATTCTTTCCAATAGTTTAAGACATTTTCGATTATGAATTTCATTAAAAGGATAACGGATGATTGAAAAAAAAAATCGCACTTCATGAGCAATCTACATTGCTAAAAATACATATCTAAAATTTGCGTGATTAAATTTTGCAAGTTATACGCAATAGGCCTGTTAATTACTTTTAACATTTTCTCTAATTCCATTTCTGAATTAAGGCGTTGGGAACCAGAGTGGACCAACCTCGCCAGATGTTATTTCGAGAAAATGTTTTCCAAAAATTAAAACTTATAATAGGCAGGCTATCACCATCACGGCTGTTTACACTGGCTATAATTTTCCCCAAATCGGGGTCTCCACTGTTGAAAATTTGATTCAGAATTTCCGCATAACCTTGAAATTTTGGAGATTTTTCGTGATTATAATTGTGCCCAAAATTTTGCCCATAATAATTCCCAGAATTGTGCTCATAATTTTGCCCTGATAATTTGGCATTAAAGTCTTCTGTCAGCGAGGGGAGTGGGTATGGCAAAAATTTATGATAACCTCCGCAGAAAGCAAAATTACTCATAATTATAAAATTGATTGGGATTATTTACATTATGATACAATTTTCTGTGTCTGTAAACTTTAGAATTTTTAGGAAATTGCCCTTTGGCAGTTTTATAACTAACTTTGTAATTATTATGTTTAGAGCTAACCCCAGCATTGTTCCGTTTCATGAGAATTGTTCTTTTTACATAAATTGAACCATTTTAATTTTATTTCCGCTTTTTCTTTAACATTACTTTCAAATTATGTAATTCAGTAATCAAGTTTTGACTCTTCTCAGCGCTAGCATTTAATTTAATTAAATTATCTACTAAAGCAGATTTTATTTTTACTTTTCAAAACATTAATCTCCTGTAAATTTACGGAGTTGCGTGCTTCTTCCATTCTTATTGCAAGATCGCATGCTTCTGTAAAATCTTTTGGTGATTTTTAACACTTTCCAACCTAGTTGAAAAGTGTTTATGACTTCGGTTTGTCTGCCGTATGGCCGTCTGTCCGTGCTCTAACTCCCGTAAATAGGCTCGGATTGCTCTGCAATTTTTATATGTTATTGTCGTTATCTATAGCATGTTTCCTATTTCAACGGAAGTGTGTAGCACTTATAGTTTTTTTACAGGGATACTAGAAAGAATTCCGTTACATTGCGGTCTATGTGGAAAAATCATTTGCGGTTTATTTAAATAATGTTTTACTATTTTAAACGCATTGAAATTTATATAGATCACTAAGGTGCATTATAAGAAGCTTAATATGGAATAGGGTGTGCATAGCACTTAGAGTTACTTTACAGGGACAGTCAAAAAATTCCGTTACATGACGTCTATGGAGAAAAATCGTCTGCGGTTTATTTAAATAATGTTTCACTATTTTAAACGCATTGAAATGTATATATATCACTAAGGTGCATTACAAGAGACTTACTACAGAATACTGTGTGTATGGAAGTCATCGTTCATTTACAGGGACATGCAAAAGAATTCTCTACTGTCTGTTAACAATAATTCCTGTAAGTGCGTTTTAAGTTACTGAACGCGATTTTAAATTTAACTCGCTTTTTGTCTATTACATGGTGTATATGAATTCTGTAGATCCTATACAGGGAAGCACAAAAGTTCATGAACACCTTTCCGTTTATGGACAGAAACTCCAGAAGGAGAATTTTAAACGGTGCTACGCGTTTCCTAACTGAACTAAAATTTAGCATCTATGTAGTATATATACAGATCTATAGTTCCTATACAGGGCTGAATAAAAGTATTCGGATATTTTTCCGAATATTGTATATGTTGGAAATTCCTGAAATTATGTTTTTAAATATATTATGCGTTTTCCAAATTGTTTACTTAGATGTTATCTTTCAGCTTATTAAACGGTATGATTTGTAAAATTATTTTGGAAGCGTTGGAAAGTGCAACATAATCTATGCTTGACGCATGATTTTTCGCTCTTGTTTTAGTATGCATAGACTTATATCCCGGCCTCAAAGCATTCAAAAAACATGTTAATTTCACTTATCCAACGAATTTATTCGAGCCATTTTGACCTTCTTCTGCGTTTTTCTCAATATAAGATTTTGCTACTTTATTAAATTCATTAATAAAATTACTCACGCTCTGACTAGGAATTTATTTAAGCGTAAATAATTTGTTCTGAATTTCGGAAAATTTCGTTTTGGGTTGAAAAATTTCAATTAATATTTTCTTGAAGTTTACAAAATTATTTTTATTATTTAATTTTGCAATGGTAGCCAACTTTTCTCTAGCATTGCTTGTGAGTTTTGCTTTTAAAATAATTAATTTACTTACATCATCAAATGTAGTTTGCTCAATAAATTTATCGAATTATTGCAAATAAAATTCTATCCTATTTTTTTTTTTTTGCATCAAAATTAGGAATTAAACTTAGTATAGTATATACCGTAAGTTGATCCATTTTTGAATTAAGTTTAGAATTTTTTAATTACTTAATTTTTTTACGCTGATTTCTTGTCTTAATTCCTAAATTATTTAGATCTACACTTTTTCTTTTAAATTTTATCTTACTTTTATACATAAACTAACATAAAATCAGTTTGAAAAGTATTATTAATGACTTTAAAAAAATTTTAGACACATTAAAAATGTTATTTTTATAATCCTCCAATCTATCAAAATCAGTTTCGAAAATATACACACATAAATAAATAAATTATATTTTCATATTTAAAATACCGATAAACATAAAATATTAAACATAAATCATTCAAAAAATACACTTTAATTTGTTGTACTGTTTGTATAATTTATACCAGTAGAGAAATTTTTCATTGTAACACATCTCGGGCATGAAAATAATTTAGATTGAGAGTAAAAGAAAGATATTATTTCTGCAAAATAATTATTATGATTAATTAAATTATTAAATAAATTTAGCATCCGCGATGAAAAAAAAATTAAATAAACATAATTTAATTTTAAAAAGAAGTATTAAAAGATTAGTGTGCCTTTTAATTAGAATTTAAAATAAGGATTACAGTTAAAATTAATTTACGTAACCTAGAAAAAAATTGTTTAACCTAATAAAACTAATTATTAAGAGCTGTACTAAGCAATTAATTAAATTTTAGTTTAAAAATAACTAAATTAACCGCAAGTTTGCTAAAGAGAACGGCGCCATTTACTTGATGACGCAAATAACTCTCAGGAACGTTTCTTACCTTTAAAATAAAGGCTTGGACATGGTGACTAGTTATTTGGTACTCCAAATAATTTACAGGAACGTTTCTTAAGAACTAAATAAATAGTTCAACTAATCGAAAGCATCATTTACACTTTCGCTGGTCTCATGATGGAATGAAATAGGCCGAGGAGAATTTAGGTTATGATTTATCCTAAAATCACCCACATAAAAAAAACAGGAGTGTACATAGTCCATTAGCATATATAATTAACATAAATAAATAAAAAAAAATATCGTAAAGATGTAAGCCTTTTTGGACAAAGCTAGTTAGCATTAGTTAATACTAAAATACAAATAATGAGTTATTAAACCTAATTAATAATAAATAAAGAGCTTAAAAGAAGTGACTAGTACGGTGTTGTGTAAGTTTTCGAATTTAGCTCACCTTAAAAGAAATAGAGTTGATAATTCGCTTTAAAAAGCCTCTTTAAAATTATCGCCGCTGATATGTTAACAGAACTATATTTAAACAAAATCATCACAAGAATGCTAATTGATCAGACATTAAAAGTATAACATAATTAGTTTATTTACGATTACATATATTTACACATTCATAAAAAAAAAGAAATTAAATAGAACATTAATTATTTACTTAAATTTTCTAGCATTTGCAGCATGATAAATATTATGGAAAGTTTACAAATACTGAAGTTTACTTTGCGAACAAGTTCTTCATTTTTCTAATATATATTATCCCCATTTAACTAGTAATTATTGGAATTGATTTTTACAAAGATTATTCTTAAAATATTTACGCACAGATCCCAAAAAGAATTCCCAGCCCTGCATACCATATATTCATGAAAAATGTGACAGATAGCACCATTAAACTGATTAAATGACATACCTTGCTGTCAGCTGGACACCTTCTTGAGTCATCTGAGTATAAAGTCTCGTTAATCCAATTTCTATTAATATTTCAATACACAATTAAAAAAACTGTATTTAATACAATTTCAATGCCTCTGAAAAGAGACACAGCCGAAATTGTTGCTCATCTTATTAATTCAATATAGAGCATCTTGCTCAAACATTTTTTATTTCATTAGACAATCTAAATTGAATCTCACCTGCAACTGAAATCTGAATTAAACTGAATGTAAATGAAAGAAAGTTAATTTTCTCCCGGTTTTGAAAAAAAATTGAGCTATGCCCCGTCATTTTATTGCATCTGTAAATAATTTTTAGTGGGCAGCTGAGTTTGAATGAACCCTTTCGCTATTCGTTGGAGTTAACCACAGAGTGCACCCACTGACTGGATGATGCAATACTCATTTAAATACTTAGGACCTAACCCATGAGCTGACATGGTGGTCCATCATAAATAATTTAAATTTCTCTCGTAAAACTGCTGATGTTTGTGTGAGCCTGATCTTAAAGCTACATTCTAAAAACGACATTTTCAAAACTGAACAAAAAATATTCAAATCTGAGTATGTCGCATAGTAAATATGGCTCCGAATCAAAATTACTCAAGTTTGAAACATGTGTATACTCATTTCTGAAAACATGCACACACTCAAGGATCATGTACTCATTTTTGAGTATGTCCATGTTTCAAGTTTGAACTGACCCTAATCATTTTTGAGTATGTCCATGCTTCAATATTCTGAGTATTTCTGGTATTTCCGAACTGAAAGCATTGGATAGTCATATTTGAAAAAAAAGTTTATTAAAAAAATTAAAACATCGATTTACTCAGATTTGAAAATGTCATTTTTCTCAGTGCATTGTTGACCAGCAGAGTTGCTGGGTACGGCAGAGCAATAAAAAAGTTTATTGCTGCAATTTATTTCCTGTTTACTGGAAAACATATACATGAAAATAATTATTACAGTATTGGAAATAATTAAAAAATATTAATAAATTCAACATTGTATTTTTTTCATAATTTTGATATCTTATTTTTGATTAAAGGATTATTGTGCGATAAATTGTCTATTTTTGTGAATTCTTTTATACATAAAGTTCATCTTTTATGCAAAAGATATGATGAAGCTGGAAGCGTCCAAACACAGGGAACAAAGAAAAGTCGGGACACACTTAAATTACTTTTGAACGGATAAAGTTAGAATTCAGAAAAAGTGTCTGCATATGCTAAAATGACTATGCACTGTCATAAGTGCAGCGCCACTCCAGCAGTAAAATTTAGACATTATCGACCCCAACTCGAATTCTATGAACGATAGTTGGAAACAGTCAAATGATGAATATAATGAAATAAATGATACTTCGCATGTAAAAAGGACTTTATTAGAAGACATCAAATGTAATTTTTTATGCAATCACCAGCTTAAATACATCACAAATTACATGCAGAAGTGTGGCATTATAAGACAGATGCACATTTACTAATAAAACATGTAAACAAAAGGTTCAATTTATTTTAATAGAAAAAAAATAAGTTAAGTATAGCTAAATGTGTCGACTTTCGGAAGCAATGCATGGGATTAGTGACGTATTTTAGTTGATGTTTGTACACTGGCTTCCAAAAATTAAGGTACAGTCAGTTTTGTGTGTCTAATTTGAAAACAAGTGAACAAAAATACATAAAATTTAGAGAAATTGTGCTTTAAACAGTTATTTCTCGAATTTTATTTAATTTTAACATCAAGCATGATTCATGAATAAAAAATTACATTTTTGGCAAAATTCTACTATTTGATAAAAAAAAAAAAAAAAAAATTGGCAGCTCTTTGTGAAAAAAAAATATATAAACGGATTTTAATAAAGCATGTGTCCGGCTCTAGTTGTAATGCATTTGTGGCATTGACTTTCCTTACTGTCAATTAAATTGTTGGACACTGGAATGGGAAACAAGGACCATACATGGAGAAACGCTTGTTCCAACGCATTTAACGACTTCGGAGTAGGACTTACGGCAGCCACCTGCCTGCCGAGATAGTCCCAAAGATGCTCTATCGGATTAAGGCCCGAAGATTGAGCTGGCACTTCCATTAGCTCCAAACCTAGATTCTCAAGATATTCCTCAAAAACTTTAGCGCAATACGATCGGGCATTATCATCCATTAACATTAATTCATCACCAATAGCACCAGCATACGGTGTGACAAACGGATCAAGGATCTTGTCCCTATATTTCACAGCAGTCAGAGCTCTCCCATGGCATATATGGAGGTTACTATGGCCACCGGAGAGATTACAGCCCAAACCATGATTCCACCTCCTTTGTACCTGTGTCTTTCAACAATGTTACATAGGTAGAATCTGATGCCTTGTTGTCTAAAGATCAGCACACGAATAGAATCACTCTCCAAAGCAAACCGGGACTCGTCTGTGAGCAATACGTAAGCCCATTGTTGTATGTTCCATGTAACGTGTTCTCTTGGCCAACATAAACGGGTACTTCTGTGTTGTTAATTAAGAAGGCCACACAACGGGTCGTCTTGCATAGAGTATTTAATTGTGAAGACGTCTATGTATCGTAATCGCAGGTATTGTCATCCCTGTTGCTTTACGATGATCTGCAATGAGCTGAGCCACAGTAGTGATGCTCCTCTTTCAGGCCAAAAGAACTAGAAAGCAATCTTGTACAGGGGTTGTAATCCATGAGCGGTCTGGAAGAAGTCTTCCTGATACTGAATTTTTGGATTCAAATCGATCTCAGAGCCTTTGGACCACTACGAGACACGTTAAGACGTTCAGCAGCACCAGCTTGTGATAACCCCATTTTTATCCATCCGATTGCTCGTCATCTTAACAAATCAAGTAAACGACATCTCCTAGACATGGGCAACACTATTTTAGTACTAACAATTCAAGATCAACAATCATAAAAGAATTTCACACAAATTCCCAAAGTGGGATATTCTCAATTTCCCTCGACTGGAATATAAATGTTCAATTCTTTAAAAAAATAGAGATGGGCATAATTGTTTCATAAGATTTTATTGAAGTTACTTATGATCATTCATATAAACTATATTTCTTACCTTTATTTTCATTCTTTTAATAGTGAGCGTCAAAAAATTTGTTGTACTTTAACTTTTGGAGGCCAGTTTTATATACAAAATTACTTTTAAAGACTTCTAATAAATTTATTTCGACATGTGAGACATAATTTTATGCTAAATCAATCGAGGACGCTATACACTTTTGTAGTTGACTTCACCCTGCTATCTTTCATCGTTTTCGATACATGATCAATAAATTCCAAATTTTGCCACTGATGAAGTCAGTCTTACATGGTAGCCCATAGTCGTTTTACTATAGTATTACTTATATTCAAATTTATTTGAGTGTATCCGGACTTTACTTTTAACTTTCCATACAAAATAATGAATTAGAACACAATTAACAATATATTATGTATACTGACCATTCCAAGAGAAAAGAAAAATCTGTGCTTATCATGAGAAATTTTATGAAGGAGGGAAAATATTATTTCGAAGAATATCTTCTGTATATTCACTTTTATTGCAAAAAATCTGTATTTACCTTGAGAAATTTTATGGAAAAAGAAAAAGATATTTTGGAGAATACTTGCTATAATTTCGCTTTCTTTCATTTTTTTTTGTTTCTCCTAGAAATTCTCTTTCTTTCATTTTTTTCGGTTTCTCCTAGAAATTCTATTTTTTCTCAGAAATGTTGATGTAAATAAAGCAGTATTTCTTGATAAGAAAAAATAAATAAAAGATCGGATGCAATTACAGCTATTGGAAAGAGGTAATTGGTTTTAAGTGTCATCATTGAAAATATTGTTATTCGTAAAGTACATTATAAATGAATATTACAGAAATATACCATTTTAATACAGATTTAAACAAAAAAAAAATGTACGTGAGGTTGCAGCAAAATCATTAACATAACACTAAAATGTGTTTGTTTAAATAATCACACATGCCACATTAATATATGTCCCAAAAATAGATCAATTAATAAGTGTACAATTAATAGATAAAATATATATATTTAGATACATAATTACAATTTTGACATCTCGTTTTAAATTTAACGAGATATTGACTTGGCTTTCGAATGCACTGGTAATATTATTTATTAAAAAAATGTATTTTATATTAAATTACTCTTAGAATGCAAAAGATTTGAAAATAAATAAATAAAATATTTGATAGCCTAATATCTTGACTGAATATAAAATTGTACGTTTGAGCAATATTTTTTGTCTGTTCCTTTTAAACGTTATATATTTTCATCGGTTTTTACACGCCGATTTCATTTCATTTTATTTCATATTGAAAAAGAACTGAATTGCTGTATTGTAATATGACGACTTAGAAATATTTACTGCTGTTGTTGACATACATTGAATGAAAATGGAGTTTTCAAAAGCAGGGAAATATGTATACGAGTGTTGCTAAAATCATTTGTTATCTCAAAAGAGAACATCTTAATATAAGTTGGAAAAATACACTTAAATTCAAACTTTGGTCACATTAAAAAATAAAAAGTTTGATTGTTGTATACATTTATAAATTCTTTATGTGCAAAATATTGTAAAATATATATATTTTTTGAAAAATTATTCTATCTCTAAGAAATAAAATAGAGGCATTTTCATAAGAAACAAGTTTTTGAATTTCTTGAATATATTTATTTTCTTATAAATGTAACTATTCTTACACTGTAAAAAAATTCCGTTCAACATTGAAACATTACATGGTACAGAAAAGCAGAATCTCCAAAATCGAGGTTCACATGATTTTTCAAAATTCCTGATTATGGTGAAACGGCAACAATGATTCAAATTTTCACCATTCTATGGTAATATATACCAGCCAATCAGAACAAATATTTTTATGCAATCTCAGCACAATGATATCCACTTTACTGTCTAGTGGCCAGACAAACAGGATACAGGATGGCTAAAAGTCAAGAGCTGCCTGGTTCGAATCCCGGTTAAAGCTTCGATGTCCACAGTGTGTCGGATTCTACTTTAAACAGATATATCGATCTGATCCGTTGTTTGCATGGGATAATTGCAGCCAATTTACGATTCAACATTTTACCTGCATAAGTTTAAGGTTCTACCGGAACCCCAAAAGTTTGAACAAGATTTCATCATTTTCTGGTGCCAACTTATTTTGCACCACATTTTTGTGAAATGTGGTGCAATCAATGTTTAAATATTGTATATGATTTTATATTTAAAAGTGCTAACTGCAACGGATCTTTGAAGTAAACTTGCAAATAAGCTCTTTCTTTTTTGCAACCCATGAAGACAACCCCAAATTGCAAGAAAGGGAGACAAACCAATGCATTCTACTACTGCTTCCCACTTATAGCATATTTTCTAGTTCTGAGTGCTTCTTTACTTGCACGAAGAGTTGTACAGAACCAATTAAGATTAGAATGAAACTACCTATGTCCAGCATCGTACCATTTTTGCGATATAAAGCCATACATTTTTCAAAACTTAAACTTGGTTTTTATGTTTATAACTAATACAATGGGAAAACTAATAGTGCAAAATTATGCAAACGTATCAAAAGAAAGAAACTACCTATGTCCAGCATCATAGCACCGTACCACTTTTGAGATACAAATTTATTCCTTTTTCAAAACTTAAACTTGGTTTTTATATTTATAATTAATACAATGGGAAAACCGATAGTGCAAAATTATGTAAACGTATCAAAATAAAGACGAATCACATGCAAATACTGACTGGCAAGGAATATTATATTTTATGAATAAAAATGTTGAGGTTTAATTTTAGAATTGTATCACAGACAGGACCGTGGTCAAAAATTTTGAAACCCGGATCATTGGGACCCTAAAGATTACGTTAATGGCCTCCCTGGATGCCCGCGTATCTGTATATACTCAATAAGAAATTAGACCCTCATAGGATACTTTTCAGCTTCGTGAAACTGGCACTCTTTATTTCCCACTGTACACGCTCCTGATCACGGTTACGGCCAATACTTCATGCTGAATACTCTGATTACAGATTGAAATGTTAATTTGCATTATAAATACAAAGTCAAAATTGCAATTATAGCAACAGAAAAACGAAAATTCATCGCAATTATTAAATAAACTGTCAGGCTAAAACAAACTAAGATTGGATTCAGATTCAATAAATCAATCAAAGATTTCTTTTTTACGTATCTTATTTTAAATTATATAAACATAGGAATGATCTTTTGTTTAATTATTTTAGTGATAAAACGTCGCATGAAAATAATAAAAAAATGAACAAAAAGTACAACAATTACGTTAACGAGACTCTTTTTTTTAGCTTATTAAAAATATTTAAGAATGGTTTCGTGCAGTAAGCATTTCACGATTAAAATCTTCGTCTTTTAAAGGTATTCTTCACATTTGGTGATTAATTAATTCTCCTCTCCGGTAGCTAAATCTGGGAAAGAGAGGATACTTAACTTTTATTTTTATGGGCTGAAGAGGATTACTTAAGTGTGTTTCAGTCTCTTTTCATTGATATCCTCGTAAAAGAGCAATTAATCAGCACTTCAGCACAATTAATTACGGAGTATATAGATTCTCCGTTTCTTCAGAAATCTTGAAATAAAAGTCTTTTAGAAAGAAAATCTTTTGATAAATATGATTTTGGTTGTTAGCTGCTTCATCAGTTTATATCCTAAACAATTTTCTCATATAATATCGGCCTTGACGATTGTCTAGTATGCAATGTAGGTACTGCGATAAGTACAGGGTGGTCCAAAATTCCTTGACTAATTTCAAAATGCAATAAAATTTCAAGCAATTGGCGTATGAGAATGCGGTTTTGACGAAAATGCTTCTTATGAATGAAAATTTTGTTTAAGCAAATAAAAAAATAGTTCAAAAAATGTATCATAGGTGGCGTTACTTTTGCAAAGATACCGGGGAGGTAGAATGCCTTTATACATAACAGTGGCGAAAGACGCCCAGTGCGTATGCATAGTTGTTGTCCAAACTATGACCATTCACATTCCAGAACTTAACAATACTCGCCTTCACAAGTTCTATTAGACGAGTGAGACAAGTCAACAAACATTAGTTTGGCGATAATAGAAAGCTCGCCAAGTTGCTTGGCAATACTTTTTTTTCCAAAATCGCATCGACTAAAAAAAAATTTCTCCGTTTGTTGCTATTATATTACAGAGGCATCCATTGAATCTTGGCAAGCTTTCCATTATTGGAAACTAATGTTTGCAACTCATCTCACTCGTCTAATCGAAATCATGAAGGCGAGAATTTTTAAGTTTTGGAATGTAGGTAGTCATAGTTTGGACAAAAACTGTGCATACGCTCTGTACGTCTTTCACCACTGTTATGTATGCATTCTACTTCTTCAGTAACTTTGCAGTAGTAACGCCATCTATGAGAATTTTTTTGAACTATTTTTTTTATTTTCTTAAAGAAAATTTTCAATCATAAGAAGCATTTTCGTCCAAACCACACCTCGTACGCTAATTACTTAATTTTTTATTGAATTTCGAAATGTGTCAATGACTTTTTTACCACCTTGTTTATCTAAAAGTTAAATAATTAAAATAATTTTAGCACAATTACTTATGGAGTATGTACATTGTGTTATAAAATGAACTGATCGTTTTTAAAAAAGTTGTTAAAACAAGTAAATGGTGACAGCTATTGTAGTTACTCTTGCAAGAGAGTAATGTGTGAAGGCATGAATTTATGTACTATGTTTAATTTTTTTACTTCCAAATGTCTCAAGTAGATGGCGCTGATTTGTCTCAAACTAATATGCTGTTCAAAATAACTTTGCAATTACCCTTTTTTTTTTCTTTGCGTTTCAACAGCTAAACAAATTGAACATTAAAATTTCAGTGAAGTTTTATTCAATTTTATGAGTTAATTTGAACCTTCTAGTAACACAACGCAGCACTATCCATTAGTAGTACTTGGAACTAAAATTAGGAAACGTATTAAAGAAATTCCCGATTTCACACATTAATCTCCTACAAGAATAAATCCAGTATCTGTCATCTTTTACTTTGTTATTGACGTTTAAAAGCATTCAGTCAAATTTAGGACACCCTGTAGATTCTTCATTTCTTTAGAAATCTCGAAATAAAAGCCCTTTAGACAGAAAATCTTTGCGATAAATATGACTTTGGCTGTTAGCCGCTGCATCATCTTAAACGATTTTCTCATAAAATTTTGCTCTCACTGGTTGTCTGGTATTCAATGCAGGTATTTTGATAAGTACGTCTAAAAAACAAACTAAGTCTAAACTGAAATATACAGTGTAACGATATTATTATAGCGTTATTTAACATTAAGGGTGTTCATCAGTTTAAAGGTATTTTTAATTGGATGATATTTTACCTTTTTCGTGTATTATAGTTTTGTTCAGATTTATTCAATTTAAACCTATTCTTCAGAAATTATTTTTTACAGTCTAATTATTATATTTAAAGATCCGTTTTAAACAGATCCGTTTAATACAAACTTTATTTATGGCATGGCAAATAGTCACCATTTATTGAAAAAAATAATTTTTATATAACTGTTTTGCGCAAACTTAGAGCCGCAAAAACTAATTAATAGTTTCAATTTTGTATTTTTATTAACATAAATAAATACATTAGATATGAATCTAGATCAAGGTTTTAGATTATAGGAAAAG
Organism: Maratus michaelseni; assembly: GCA_963931845.1. NCBI lineage: Eukaryota > Metazoa > Arthropoda > Arachnida > Araneae > Salticidae > Maratus > Maratus michaelseni. Next base: position 132,697,974 of record OZ007599.1, read on the forward strand.
TATTTTAATGGAGAAGAATATATAATTAAATTATGGAAAATATCTCATTCAAAAATAGATTCTAATCACACAAACAAAATGTACATCAAATATTTTACAAAACAATAGACCTAGGATTATATCTAATGTGTTTATATTAATAAAAACTCAAAACTGTATCAAACTTCAATTTTTTAAACCTGTATTGTTTCGCGCAACAATTGTGTTAAAATATTTTTTTTAATAAATGGTGAATATTTTTCGTGTTATAAAAATTTTTGAATTCATTGATATTTAAATGTATTATGGGATATAAAAATTAGACTGTAAAGAATAATTTCTGAAGAGTAGGTTTGAATCAAATAAATCTGAATAAAACTATGATACATGAAATAATGGCAAAATCTTGCAATTAAAGGTACTGTAAAACTCAAGAACACCCTTAAGTATTTTGTAAGAACATGTTTTTTTTTAATTTTTTCTCTAATTCCTTTACGCAATTGTAATAGAAGATTTAGCCGGAAAATCCTGGATTTTATATACCCACGTACGTAAATATTACATAAGACATAGCATTTGAAAAAGAATTTTCAGAGAAAAATACATTTAATGCTTTTTCTATAGTATCCCCTCTTATCGTTGCCCAATAACTAATTCCTAAACCGTTCCTTTTAGAGGTTTAGTTTGCAGTTGCGAAAACGTTTCAAATGTTGTTCTCAATCATATTAAAAAACATACACGTCAAAACAGTTAATTTGTACAAGTTACGAAATTTAAGTTTTTATACGGTCGATGGTCTCCGGAGGTATATTTAGAAAAACTTTGTCTTTTCTCTAGCAAATGAAATGTAACAAAAGAAAATTGAATTTTATGAATATTTAGAGTTTACTTTTACTAAAAACAGGAAAACGCAGAAATTTCGTAAAATTGAAAGTATCACAATTTGGTAAGTTTTTATCATAAAATAAAGATTTCTTTTTTGTTTTAATTGTTACAGCATGGAGGAAGTTTTTGTAAATTTTAACTTATAGCAACCAGGGACCATATAAAAATTTCAATTTCGTAACTTTTACCAAAAAACTATATTGACTTAATTGATTTTAACATGATGGAGAAAAGCTTTTATAACATTTTTGAAATTTGAACTATGCCTCTAAAACTAACGATTTAGGAATTAGCTTTTGGACAATGATTATAGGAGATACCCTTTATACTACGTATTTCGACAATTTAGACGATCTATAGGTAAGATGAGGTTACCCCTAAAAAATTGCTTATATCTCTTCAGTAAGAAGTCCCCCCACAAATTATCAACTATTTTCTCTGAAACAGCTTAGATTAGTGTGAACACCATCCAAAATATAAAACATATAGCAAAGATAATTTATACGACTTTATGAATTAAGTTTCATATGTGTTCTTTCTTTGTTGTCTAAAACAGACCAAATAAAATTTATATATTTTAATCATCATTTTGACACAATTATACAAAAGTTGAAAAATACCTGAGGCCTGTAATATACGGAAAATTCAGTACTTTTCCAGAAAAGAGGCCTATGCGATAGAGAGAAAATGACCCAGGCGAGAGAAAGAAATTTTTCATGCATATTTTCTGGCAAACTATTTACTGTTTCATATAAATAGCAATTTTTTAAATATTTATACAATTTATTTAATATGAAAAAGTTATTTATTTATTTTAATATGCAAGCAGAAGTAATTTGTATATAAAATAACAACAACACCAATAAAAAAAAATAATAATCATTATTATTATTATAGTATATTTATATATATATATATACACTAGCAAGCTATGCCCGCTACGCTGGTCAATTTCTTATAACGAACTTTTAATCCAACAAAATATTGATATTTCATAATTCACTTTTATATTTTAACAGAATAATAAGGCTACTATAATTTGTGACTCGTGCTATAGCCAATATACACGCCAGGACACGTCGCCCTTATCATTATCTTTTTACGCATGAAGGTTTTGCTATGGTACTCCATTGTGAAATTTAGTAATTTTTCAAATTCAATATTTGAAAAATCGCATAATCATTAGATTTGAAATATATATCAAGACAAATACATTTTTTTACCTTTCAAACGCAGTTTACCTAACAATTTTCTGACAAATACTTTTCGAGCAACTATTTTTTTTCAGTAACTTCAAATGTTCCATTTTCCGAGATTAATCTGTGGCAACAATTAGCGAAAAACCCAGTCATCAGAAACGCATAGTTTTTTATTAAAGAGGCTGTTGGAGCAGGGATTGTCACCACCAATTTGCCACCATCACTTTTGAAATCGGTTCGGTAGTTCTAGAGATTCCATAGAAATTGTAATTTAGAATGTTTTTAGAACGCTTTTCGCTCATTTCACCCTTTTAAATTTCAAATTTTTTTAATTTTGTTTTTAGAGAGCATTTACATCTTATAAGTAACTACAATGCCAAATTTCATATTTCTAGCTACTTCAGTATAAAAAAAATCGCAATTTTAGAACGTTTTTCACTCCTGCACCCCCCCTGGGGTTAGTGACACCGACATAAAATATAGCCTATGTTCAAGCAGGGGTTGTCACCATCAATTTACCACCATAACTTTTGAAATCGGTTCGGTAGTTCTAGAGAGTCCATAGAAATTGTAATTTAGAATGGTTTTAGAACGCTTTTCACTCATTTCACCCTTTTAAATTTCGAATTTTTTTTTTTTTTTTTTGTTTTTAGAGAGCATTTACATTGCATAAGTAACTACAATGCCAAATTTCAAATTCCTAGCAAATTCAGTATAAAAAAAATCTCAATTTTAGAAAGTTTTTCAATCCTGCACCCCCCCTGGAGTTAGTGATACCGACATAAAATATAGCCTATGCTGGAGCAGGTGTTGTCACCATCAATTTGCCACCATCGCTTTTGAAATCGGTTCGGTAGTTCCAGAGATTCCATAGAAATTGTAATTTAGAATGTTTTTAGAACGCTTTTTGCTCATTTCACCCTTTTAAATTTCGATTTTTTTTTTTTTTTTTTTTATTCTTAGAGAGCATTTACATCTTATAAGTAACTACAATGCCAAATTTCAAATTTCAAATCTTTCAGTATAAACAAAATCGCAATTTTAGAACGTTTTTCGCTCCTGCTTGCCCCTGGGGATAGTGGCACCCATAAAAAATATAGCCTATGTTGGAGCAGGGGTTGTCACCATCAATTTGCCACCATCATTTTTGAAATCGGTTCGGTAGTTCCAGAGGTTCCATAGAAATTGTAATTTAGAATGTTTTTAGAACGCTTTTCGCTCATTTCACCCTTTTAAATTTCGATTTTTTTTTTATTTTGTTCTTAGAGAGCATTTACATCTTATAAGTAACTACAACGCCAAATTTCAAATTGGTTCGGTAGTTCTAGAGAATCCATAGAAAGTGTAATTTAGAATGTTTTTAGAACGCTTTTCGCTCATTTCACCCTTTTGAATTTCGAATTTCTTTTTATTTTGTTCTTGGAGAGCATTTACATCTTATAAGTAACTACAACGCCAAATTTCAAATCGGTTCGGTAGTTCTAGTGATTCCATAGAAATTGTTATTTAGAATGTTTTTAGAACGCTTTTCGCTCATTTCACCCTTTTAAATTTCGAATTTTTTTTATTTTGTTCTTAGAGAGCATTTACATCTTATAAGTAACTACAACGCCAAATTTCAAATTGGTTCGGTAGTTCTAGAGATTCCATAGAAATTGTAATTTAGAATGTTTTTAGAACGCTTTTCGCTAATTTCACCCTTTTAAATTTCGATTTTTTTTTTGTTGTTCTTAGAGAGCACTTACATCTTATAAGTGACTACAACGCCAAATTTCAAATCGGTTCGGTAGTTCTAGAGATTCCATAGAAATTGTAATTTAGAATGTTTTTATAACGCTTTTCGCTCATTTCACCTTTTAAATTTCGATTTTTTTTTTTATTTTGTTCTTGGAGAGCATTTACATCTTATAAGTAACTACAACGCCAAATTTCAAATCGGTTCGGTAGTTCTAGAGGTTCCACAGAAATTGTAATTTAGAATGTTTTTAGAACGCTTTTCGCTCATTTCACATTTTAAATTTCGATTTTTTTTTTATTTTGTTCTTAGAGAGCATTTACATCTTATAAGTAACTACAACGCCAAATTTCAAATCGGTTCAGTAGTTCTAGAGATTCCATAGAAATTGTAATTTAGAATGTTTGTAGAACGCTTTTCGCTCATTTCACCCTTTTAAATTTCGAATTCTTTTTTATTTTGTTCTTAGAGAGCATTTACATCTTATAAGTAAATACAACAACAAATTTCAAATTTCTAGCTGCTTCCGTATAGAAAAGATCGCAATTTTAGAACGTTTTTCGGTCCTGCACCCCCCTGGGGTAGTGGCACCGACATAAAATATAGCCTATGTTGGAGCTGGGGCTGTCACCATCAATTTGCCACCATCATTTTTGAAATCGGTTCGGTAGTTCCAGAGGTTCCATAGAAATTGTAATTTAGAATGTTTTTAGAACGCTTTTCGCTCATTTCACCCTTTTAAATTTCGTTTTTTTTTAAATTTTGTTTTTAGAGAGCATTTACATCTTATAAGTAACTACAATGCCAAATTTCAAATTTCTAGCTCCTTCAGTATAAAAAAAATCGCAATTTTAGAACGTTTTTCGCTCCTGCACCCCCCTGGGGTAGTGGCACCGACATAAAATATAGCCTATGTTGGAGCAGGGGTTGTCACCATCAATTTGCCACCATCACTTTTGAAATCGGTTCGGTAGTTCCAGAGATTACCCCCTACAAACAAACAAACAATCTTTACTCCTTTATAATATAGATATATAAGTTCATAGGGTTCGCTTTCATAGCTGTTTATATCATTTCGCAACAAATCTCAATTTCTGAAGCCGGAATTGCGCCAAGCTTAAAGAAAAAAAAAACGTCAGGACTCCTTTAAAAAAAATACCAAAAATTATATAGAAATTAGCAGAAATTGTATACACTTAAGTCACGAAAGCAGTGGCGTAGCTAGAAAACTTTTTTTGGACTGGAACATTCTCAGGATAGATTATCAGGGAAGATTTTTTTCTGATGACTATTTTATTATTGTATCGATGCTTGAAAAAATAAAATGGGTTCCATTGCAAATACTAACACATCATTGTTTATTATAATTTATAAGCTTTTTTTTATAATTATTTACTCGACATCAAAAAATACTAATTTCAATGTTGAATATTTTTGTTTTACTATAAATTTTTATTTGATCAAAGAAAATGTACGTTAAACAGAAATTTTAATATAGTACTTTAAAAAAATCCACATTAAAACCGTTAAGAAATTACATATGTTTATTGAAATACATATCATAATATACTAGTACAGATAAAATATATGCTATTTAGATACGTATTTATTGACTCCTTATAACAATAGTCTAAAAATAATAATTTGAAACTGAGTAGTTGCAAATACTTTCCATTCATTCATTCAGAATTCAGTAAGTTCGAGCACATATTAATCGGGAGTATTAATCGGGAGCATTAATCGGGAGTAAAAACAGCTGAAATGTGAAAAAGCGAAAAAATCATAAAAGAAACTTATCGTTTTCTTTTAAATTATGAAAGTAGTTAAATCAGTATATTTGTAAAATAGTTAAAACTAATCAAATAAAAAAGATAAGTGTTGAAACTATTGATTCAATATTTTACAGGTATTATCTTGCATATTTCCGAGAAATCTGCACCTAAACAGTTTAAGACATAGTTTTGAAACATTTATTCCATTGACAGGGTACCACAAATGCTTTGCAGTATTACATTTAAACTATTCTTTTCTGCGTTTTGCCTGCAGTTTACTGGTCGTTTTCATCTGCTTATTTCTCCTTTTCCTTAATTATAAATGAATATTAAATTGTTTGTAACTTTGTTTTTTCTTATGCCAACTTTTATACTATTGAAGGGACGGAAGAACACAGAAAGTAAAAAAAAAAATAATAATCTATCCATGGAAAACTTTGAGGCCTGAATAACAAATAATTTTTAAAATTGTACAAAATTTAATATAAAAGATTTTGGAAGAGAAACCACTCTTGTTTACTAAATTTAGCTACAGCAAGCAAGAAATATCTTTAAATTAACTCAACCATTATCTGTAAAATAATATGAAATTTGGTATATACTAATAAATAAAACAAATAAAAAAAACAAAAAATGACATTTTGGGGGAATTATTCAATATAAAAATATAAATTCTTCATTAATTCATTTTCAACTTAATAAATTATTTCCTTATATAAGTGTTTTCACACTATGTGCTCTCTACCAATTCTATAAAAAATTCTTGATGTAATAACTAAAACATTACTTTTAAGTAATTAGGGGGAAAATTACTTTTGAGTAGATCATCTTGTGAGTTTATCCATACAAGACCATATATTAATATTGAAACGAAAATACTTACAAAATTAGATAAAACAAATTCCCACATTTTTGTCAATTATACTGTCCTTAAAAAATTTCTAATCTTTCAGGACGTTCCATTCACCTTCAGTCACGGAGACATTACTTTCTGATACATACATACATACATACATATATATATATATATATTCAAATTTTCATCATTATTTGCATTATATCCTCTGAATCAGCCGACCTTTTAGATCCAAAATGTATTCCATTGGTCACGTTTTTTCTAGAATAATGGGACGAGATGTCTTTTTTAGAGAACAATACTCATTTTGAAGGAATTTTACTTAGTTAAAAAAAGTTGGTGGAATACATAGTACAGCTTTACACAGTTACAGCTTTTACTGTTTTGTACAGATACACTTCAAACATTTTAATATACAAGGTACGTTCGAAAAGTTCGTGGAAGTCTCATAAATAAAGTAAATAACAGTTACAAACAAAACACCTTTACTGGCATTCAAAGTAATCACCATTAGCTACAACAAACTTTAGATATCTGTTGTAGATTTGCTGGAAACTGTCAGCAAACGCTTCTTTCGAAATCTTCGCTTCTTTCGAAGCACCTTTGTCACACGTTGTAGGATCTCCGCAACGTCTGCAAAGCGTAGGCCTTCCAGGACACTTTTGAGGTGGGGAAATAAGAAGTCTGCAGGCGCCAGATCTGGAGAATACGGAGGGTGTTCAAGAACTGTCACCTTGCGTTTAGCAAGAAAGTTGCTCACGCGGATCGCAGTATACGGACGTGCGTAGTCATGAAGAAGACTCCACTGTCCACTCCGGTACAAATCGTGTCGAACACGCCGGATTCGTTGCAGCAGACGTTTCAAAACTCCCTCATAGAATTTCGCGTTCCATTTCGCAATGACACGAGTTCTCACACTGACTGTGTTAGATTGGTCGCAGCGAGCAACTGTGGTTAACTCTAGTGATTTGGACGATAGGGGGCACTAGCTGACATGTCTCTCAATGAGTATTCGCGGGTGCAACATCCTAATCAACGGGGTGTTTTAAATATGGGACCATTCACTGAACTTTTCAAACGCACCGTGTATATTTTCTACTACGCGTCAGAAAAGCATGGTGCTGGCAGCAATATGGTTTACAATGAATGTGAATAACAATAAAGGGCTGTCATAAAAACAATCTATTGTGCCAAATCACTTCAGCTATTCTACGTCAATTAGCGTATAATAAAAATTATTTTTTTAAGTAATATAATTTTGCACAAATGGAAACAATTCGTGGGTCAAGAAAACGGCACTTGAAGTCAGTTTTACTTTTTAAATTACTTGTTTTATCAATACATTGAAGGAAAAAACAAGTTTTTATACATAAACGCCATTTTGCTTCTTAGCTTCGATTCCACAACCTTTAAATTTATTTGCACAGAAAAAACTTTAAAAAAAATTAATTAAACTCTTTTGTTCAATTTTGTCCATAATAAACCTTATGGAATAGTACATACATTGCTAAAATTAACATCAATTCGAGCGATAGCACAATAAATGAAATCGAAATTTAACAGTTTAATTCAATCCCTGCATGTCTTTTAATGTGATATTTCGATCTGCCTGGATAGCCAAAGTTAACATTTAAGTTAATGTATTAGGAAATTTAGCTAAATTTATAAGAGACAAATTCGGGACAAATATGTTTGAGTTATTCCAAATTGTTAACAAATTTGTGGTCTTATTTAAATTTTGTAATATACAAATAAGAATTATATATGAGCAAAATTAGATAATAAATTTTGAATTTCAAAATTCCTAATTCTTACGCGAAATGTTTCTCTTTAAAATTTATATATTTATTCATTAAAAAAAACCCAAGGGATCCGGACTGTTAATTAAATATAAAATAAAAACGAGAAAGAAAAATCATGTGCCAAGCATAAATTATGAAACACTTTCCAACATTTCCAGAATACTTACTGTACGGTAGCTTCACCATTTAAAATGGTGAAAGAAGATATCTATGTAAATAATTTAGAAAATACATAGTAGATTTGAAAATCATAATTGCAGCAATTGTCGTCTAAAGCCGGAAAGGTACTCGAATTCTTTTGTGCATCCCTCACGTGATCTATCAATGTATATGTTAAAACGTATGTATGTATATATAAACATTATCTTAGTTACAAAGCATATTATACAGTCGAAAATATAACTTCAGCATGTCCTACAACAGACGCAGAAATGCTGTCGAATACTTTTGTACAGGTCTGTATAATATCTATAGATTTTTATACACCCCTCATATTAAACTAAAATTTAATTCAGAGGGAAAAAAACGCACAACACAACTGTAAGCATACTTTCAGAAATTACCATCCATACACGGCAATGTATCCAGTACTTTGCGTAACACTCTATAAGAATTTATTTATATTCTACAAACATTTAGTATACTAAATATAGTTCAGCTGGCAAATGTATAACTTAATTTAAAAACGCCCTTAAACAGTTCACTCTGATACACAGTAATGCTTACGAATTATTTTGTGTATCCCTGTATAATATACAGAATTTATAAACAACACGTTGTATGCAAAAACCTAGTTAAACTTAAAAATGCATACCGCAACAGAAAACACACTTCCAGCATTTATCATAGACAATAATATAGCCGAAATCTTTCGTGTCTCGCTGTAAATGAACGATAAATCTTATACATGTCATATTATACAGTAAGCATCTTGTAGTGAACCTCGATAATGTATATAAATTTTATTAGACTTAAAACAAAGTAAAATCATTAAAATACACTGAAAAAAAAGGGTTCTCAAAATTGAGTAAAAGCTACTCAATTTTAAATACGTCACATACTCAAAATAGCTCCGATTCAAATGTTTTCAGATTGAGAAACACATGTACTCATTTTTGATTCTACGGATGTGTTCAAATATCGTACTCATTTTTTATCTCATGGATGTATTCAAATATGAACTGTGATGTGCTCATTTTTTATCCCATGGATGTATTCAAATATGAACTCTGTTTGCTGTCTGTTAAATATTCAATAATTGTTTTTTATGCAAACAGCAATACCTTCTGTAAATATTAAATTTATGTAAATATTAAATCATGTAATTTTTAAATAATTCAAAAGTGCTTGAAAACAATGCTCTTGGTCATAAAATATCAAGTAAAACAAGATGGCGTCCAAGATGGGTGATTAGTAACACGTGGAAACCAAACTTTAGGTAAAAACAGGCGTTAAAAGACATTTATTAAAACACTTTCACAACTAAAATAAGTTAAATGACAAACAATTATTTCCTTTTAATGGGGACTCTGCCCCGAACCCCCTTCCTTCCCCCGCCCCATTTAATACAAATTAAAGTAAAAATGCACTGACGTTTATTTCCCGCTCAAAAGTATTAACAATAAACATTTAATAATTTATTTAGGAAAAATAGCAAAATTATTATCAAGATACCTAAATCAAATATTTCATGACAAGAGTATTGTTTTCAAGCGCTTTTTAAATTATTTTTAAATGCTGTGCTTAATTTAATATTTACAGAAGATACAGCTGATTAAATAAATAATAAATATATATATATTGAATATTTAACAGAGCACTTACTTTCAATGTTGTCAGAGAAATCTTTAATCTAATTTTCTGTTTGCAAATATCCATATCACTCAGCGCACAGTCCGGGCCGACTGCCTACGAATATACGAAGCACTCATAAGAACAACACAATGTAACCTTACGCGTTAGAATGGGGGCGCAAGATATATTTCCTATTGAGGAATAAAAATATATATTATATATATTATATATATATATTATTATATATATTATTCACTTACTTCCAGGGTATATTTCATTGTTTTCTATTAATGAACATCTTTTATGCCGCCACGAATGAAATAAATCATTACAAAGTACAAAATTATCATTTTGTTTGAGTTTGATAACACGTGATGTTTCAAAATTCAGAAAGAATGGATTCATTTTTGATCCAAACATACCCAATTCGATATGAGTGCATCGATTTACTCATTTTTGAGTTCTTAATTTTTTTTAGTGTACGCTGTAAAGAATTTTTCCCCGCAGACCATTATCTTTTGTGTGACCCTGTAAATGAATGATGAATTCTTTACAGCGTCTTTACACTCCATATTCTGCAGCATGCATGTTTTCGTGCACTCAGAAATGCATATATATATATTATTATATATATTATTCACTTACTTCCAAGGTATATTTCATTGTTTTCTATTAATGAACATCTTTTATGCCGCCACGAATGAAATAAATCATTACAAAGTGCAAAATTATCATTTTATTTGAGTTTCATAAACACTTTTCAACTATGTTGGAAAGTGTTAAAAAATCCATGCACATATGTTTGTAAGCATATATGAATGTATTTTTTTTTTCTACAGAAAACCAAACTATTCTATAAAATATTCGGCAATACTAGAATATTACTTTTGTCTCAATATTTTGAAATTTTTCTTTTGTCATTGAATCAAACTGAGAATAACACACATTTTTAAGTTGCGTGACTTTTAAAAGCGGAATATTTGTCATTGATAGTACAACAATGAAGAGATTAATTTGGGGGTATATAGGGCTCGCGGAGTTATGTAATGTTTAAAATTTAAAAATTATTTTTTGTTGCTCAAATTCGGTAAATTTTATTCTTTCATGCTTTTAGATCTTATATTATTACGTATTAATGATAAGAGATAAAGAAAAAGTTTTAAATTAAAATTACTTCTTTTTATTTAGTTCTCAACAAAATATCAATTGTTAATAAATTTTACCCTTGCATTTTTCAAATCTTATATATTATTACTCATTAATGATAAGATATATAGAAAAAAGTTTTAAATTAAAAATTGCTTCTTTATAGTTAAAACAAAATATCAATTCTTAATCAATTTTATACTTTAATATTTTTAGATTTTATGTTATTACTCATTAACGATACGAGATTAAGAAAATGTTTTAAAATAAAAATTTCTTCTTTTTATTTAGTTCTCAACAAAATATCAGTTGTTAATAACATTTAAAAAAATAAAACAATAATTTTAAAAAATACAATATACATTTTGTAGAAAACCCGGAAAGTCTTATTTTGTTGTAAATAAAAACCTCTAATTTTCACTACATTTAATAAATTACTATATAGCGATTCTGAAAATGCCGTGCATTCACAATTGAAGATCAGGAAAACCTCACATTTCGATGTTTTAAAGAGTGAACTTCGAAATTCATTATAGACGAGAAAAAACTTCACTTTCGACGAGAAAAAACTTCAATTTCAACGAGAAAAAACTTCTCATCGACGAGTAAAAAACTTCATATCGACGAGTAAAAAACTTCGTATCGACGAGTAAAACTACTCCTATCTTTAAGATCGACGAGAAAAATACTTCACAAAAATATTAAAAATTCTAATGAACATTGCTGTTAATATATTACTATACAAACTTTATTGCTGTTCATTGTACTAGTTTGTTATATCTTACTTCGATAGCGATCGATGTTTGTTTATATCATTTTAAATGGATAAAGAAAAGCAAAAAGAAGAAAACATTTAAAGAAATATTAAATTAGATGTCTGAATAAACTATTATTTGTAATTTCTTTAATATTTCACACATGTATCAAGTCTTTTATAGACAAGAACTATAATAAGCTGGACAATAAAGATCGCATTTTCACTAACAATAAAATAAGATTTGACGTTTAGTATGTAAAATGTAGATTATATATTTTTAATTTTTTTTTCAAACATTTTTTAATATTATTAACAATTGGTATTTTGTTAGTTTTCGAACACAACTAATAAAAAAGGCAATTTTTAACGTAAAACTTTTTCTCTATCTCTTACAATTAATGAGTATAATAACATAAAAATATTCCGGTGTAAAATTTACCCCTTTAGTGTGAATTTGGGCAACAAAAAAAAGTTGCAAATTACATACATCCACGTTCCCTAATACATCCCCAAAGTTTCATTTTTTTTTCATTTGTGGGTTGGGAAAGTTGCCTTGTTAGAAATAGCAATTGCGACATAGCTAACTAACTGTTGTTTTAACTCATTGTGCTCTACATTTTCTTTTCATATTTCTTTTCCTAATTTCTTTTCATTTAATAATTCACAGTAATATCAAGTCTTTTATAGGCAATAACTATAATAAACTGTACAATAAAGATCGTATTTTTGCTAAGAGTAAAATAAGAATTGACGGGTAGTCTATAAAATGTATATTATAATTTTTTTAATTTTTATTCAAAACATTTTTAATACTATTAACAATTGGTATTTTGTTAATTTTCGAACAGAATTAGTAAAAAGAAGCAATTTTTAACATAAAACTTTTTCTCTATCGCTCACAACTAATGAGTAATAACATAAAAAAATTCCAGTTCTAAAATTTACCGCTTCAAAGTGAATTTGGACGACAAAAAATAATTGCAAATTACATATATCCACGTTACCTATACATCTCCAAAGTTTCATATATTTTTTTCTCATTTGAGGATTGGGAACCAAATTGAAGAGAAGACTTTGTTAGAAATAGCAATATAGCTTTGTTAGGAGTAGCTAACTTGCGGCATAGCTTTTAAGGGGCCGCTTCACTGAGACTTCTCGATCTCGAAATCCCATGTTAGCCTATGGGAAAATTTAAAAGCGCGATTACTCAATACCTTATATAATTATTAAGATACGGTTTTCAGATTCAGAAAGTAGACGTAAGATGCCGACGATGCGCGTTTTTTAAAAATTGTCTTCTTAAACTTTAAATATTAAAAAAAAAAAAAATACCTACAAACTTTGAAATTTCCAATTGAAAAATTTTTATCATATTAAAAATACTTAAAAATTTCGGAGAGAATTTTTAACAACGCGCATCGTCGGCATTTTACTTCTACTTTCTGATACTGAAAACTGTATTTTAATAATTATATTAGGTAATGAGTAATCGCGCTTAACTTTAGTCGGTAATAGCTTTTAACCCTTTACGGCACCGACAAATTCTGTTCGTAAAATGAGAAATTACTGACTGACACCGGAATTTACAAACGACTTTTTTAGAAAATAAGAAATCCTTATTTTAAGCTTTCATTATAGCAACAAAATTTTAAAATATTCTTGGTGCCGTATGCAAGTTTTTAATTAAAATTAGGTGTGCCCGGAGTGGGATCACTGTGCCGGAAAGGGTTTAATCGTACACTCTAAATAAGAAAGAGTGACTATTCACTCCGGAGGAGTGGATATTCACTCTATCGCAGAGTCAAAATTTGCCCAACCTCTTTAGAGTGACTATTCACTCTAGGAAAAAGTGAAATTCTTGACTCCCTGAAAGAGTGAATACTCACTCTTTCAGGAGTGAGTTTTTTCACCCCTGATAGGAGTAAATAGTCACTCTTTCAGGAGTGACTAAAATTCTGGAATAAAAAAAAGAGAAACTCATTTTTTACACACGCTTGTTCGTAGGCGGTCACCCTCCCAACTAGTAACCGAGCTCGCTGCTGCTTGACTTCTGCGCTCGGACGAGAACTGGTACCTACAGCTTGCTACAGCCGCTTGCAATTTAAAAGGCTCTTATTACATTATATAAGCTTTGTTTCTTTTGTGATATTCGAACACACTTATTACATTTGTGTAGAAATCATAAATATCTACGGTGTTTCTCAACTGTGTAAATAAGAAACTGAAACCTTCTTTTTGTATCATATAATACAGAGACTGTTCGCACATTTTTTAGACAAAATTGATAAATTATTTAAAAAGATGGAATTCTTTTAGAGGAAAAAATTCTGACAACAACTTATTATGTGTAATTTATATTATCGTCTGATACTTTCAAATTTATTCTTATTTCACGATTGCGCATGCTAAAAAAGCTGTGAATGGGAAGATGCGTTTGCGTTTTTTTTTTTCTTCTTCTGAACAGAAGTATGCTAATTCCACAGTCTAAAATGATTGCAAAGCGCATAATATAAAAACTTTTTAGTGCGAAATAAACATAACAATTGATTGGAAAGTGCTATTCCAAAAATCAGTACATATACATAGTAAAAAGATATCAGATGAAAAAAAAAAACAGGGAAAAAAAGAGCCCATTTCAAGGCGGAAAACGAAGTTTCAAGTAAGGATTTATGACTATCGCAAATTTATCTTACATCGAAAACATCCATCGATATCCATCGAAAGCATTATGCAGAATTAAAATCAAGAAACAAGATTATCATACAGATTATTTCAGAAAGCAATATTCATATTTTAAACGTTAAAAACAACAACGCCGAAATCGTCTAAAAAATGTGCGAACACCCGTCTGTACATTTCCGCTATGACAAAAATTCCGTTACAACAAAGCAGTTATTTATTTATTCATTCATTTTTTTCTTGCTAATAATGTTTCCATAATTATAGCCCGATTAAGATTGTCCGAGGCCCAGGGCCTGTTTACCAAATAGGCCCGTGAAGCCGAAGTTTACTCACCGAAATACAAAGGGGCCCCCAAATTTACTTTTCAAAACTAATTTTTAGAGGGGAAATTTTAGTCAGGATAAAAAACGTTTTTTTTTTCTTAAATTATAGCTGTTAAATTTTTCCTAAGATTATTTCCGACACATTTATACTCTTTTTTTTTTCTATAATAAATGTTATAAAATCAGTGATTAAATGCAACGTTTTTCATTTCTCTTATGTTTAATTTCAAACGTGCTAAAAATAACAGAAAATTTAATCTGTATAGTTATATTTTGTTTATATTCATAAAGAGGTTAGAAATGATATAAAATATGTAGAATAGGTTATTTAAATAAAGAGGAAAATGATTAGCATTCAGAGATATTAAATTTCTGTTTATAAAATAGAAGCAAAATTGTGTTGCAGCTAAGCATAAATTTACTTCAAATATTTATTTTCCCTGCACTTTTCTTAGCATTGGCAAATCCTGCAATTTGTAAAGCATAAAATATATTTCCTGTCCATAATTCTATCGATTCATTTATTATTTCAATGCCTTTTTCAGTTTTTTTTAAATCGTGCTACTATATATAAAGGATTTCATTTTAGGTGTTTCGTTTCGATAACGGAGATTACTCGGATTCTCATCCGTCAGCTGGCGCCATCTTGTGATTTTATTGGAAAAAAACTGTTTTTCCTCACTCTTCAACGGAGTGAAATATCTCACTCTTGTCAACGGAGTGAACAGTCACTCTCGACAACGGAGTGAGATATTTCACTCTTTTCTAGAGAGTGGAAAGTTCCACTCTTTAAAGAGTGCATATTTATAAAATTCACTCCTAAAAGAGTGAAAATGCCTCTCACTCTTCCAAAGAGTCAACTTCTCACTCCTTCCAATTTTAGAGTGTAAAATTAGCTCCCTTTTATAATTTATTTTGCTTGTTCTAGTTCCATGCTTCATAAATTTTTAATAAACAATTCTTTATTTAATAATTTTTAAAAATGTAGCATCCTTATACCAGTTTAATGATTTAGCAGTAATATTCAGTTATGTATCTTTTTTACAGAAGTTTATTAGAGGGTATGATTTTATTATTCTTCACTTTTTTTTCTCACTCCAGCGTAAAACTAATATTTGTTTTATGTCTATATTTTTAAAGATGACAGCCATGTATCGTATTAGATGTCATTTGTATTTCGCCACGAAAGGCTGAAATATCGACATCTGTATGATATCTTTTATATTTATCAATATATTAATATTTCTATACAGAAAATTTACACATTTTTCGACGTATATTTCTAAGGAAACAAAATAACTGCTAGCTAATAATATTATAACATATTAATATTATTACCTAAAAATTGTTATTTCATAGAATTATCAAAACTCTTTTTACCTTTAATACTAAAAAAAGTCTTTTTAAAATATATCCTGAATGGGAATTAAATTACCAAGATTTTAGATCAAAGAAGATTTTATCAGAAAATCACATATTTCAGTCTGGTAGCAATTTTTTAGGAACAGAAAAGATCAGATTAAAGCATTATTTTTATGAAGTAAATAAAACGTCTTCATGTATCTCAAAATTGGTTTAAAAGGCTCTAGGAAATAAAAATACTTTAAACTTTGCTAATGTAGCATATGTGTAAAGCTGTTAGCTGGAATATAAGAAAGTGGGTTTTGCTAGATTTTATTTTCAAAGACTTCTTTGTAAAGAAGATTTCGAGAAAAAATTTCAAAAATAGACATTCTGAAGGCTTTTAAGATCTTCTTGGGAACTGGACGTCACATTTAATCTTAGTTTTATTATTGGACGACAAATTTATTGTTTTAAAAACAAAATAGTCGAAACAGAACTCAAAAGAAGTTTATAATTCCAAAATGCAAAACTCTTTTTTTCGCTATTGAACAGCTAAACAGTATAAAAATAATAAAACTGGCTGAACTTTGATTCATGTTTATACGTTACTTTGAGCATTGTTACAGTTGGTGACAACGAAGCGCCATCTATTGGCGAAGTTGTGAACAAATTTTTAAATTACTCCATGCGAAGTTGATGAGCTACCTTAAAAACGTGTCATTTATTGCAGCTTTACATATATTATAGTTAATGCATTTTTAGGCACCCTCTACTTTATATTTTACAACATTATTATTATCTAACAATCAATCTTTCACAGAATTGTAAAAACTTTTTTCCTTCAATAGTACAAAATGTTCTTTCGCTAAACATAGCCTTAATGGGAATTAAATTACCAAGATTTTAGATCAAAGATGATTTTTTTCTGAAAAGCACATGTTTTAGTCTGGCAGAAAAATTTTAGGAACAGATAAGATTAAAGCATCTTTTTTTTTGGGGGGGGGGCGAAGAAAGGGGAATGTAATAAAGATAACGTCTTCCAATAGTTTAAAAAGCTCTAGGATCTAAAAATTCTTTAAGCTTTGTTAATGCGTAGGATTTATGTACAGCTGTCAGCTCGAATAAAGAAAGGCGGTTTTACTCGATTTTAATTCCAAAGATGTGTTTGTAAAGAAGATTTCAAGATTTTTTTTCGTTAAAAAATAGACTTCAGAAGGGTTTTAAAGAATCAACTTGTCAACTGGACGCCACTTTTAATCTTAGTATTAGTATTTGGCGCCAGATATATTATTTTAAAAACTGAACTGTCGAAAACACTCGCTTATGATTTAATATAGCGAATTAGGTCAAGAATATGTTTCAGGAAATTTTACGATTGGATTAAATTTTCAGTTGAACTACTTGTAATCTTTGGCGCGTGTCTCAGAAATTCATGATTATTATTTAAATTGAATAGTGCACCTAAAAGAATAAATAATTCTACAACAACGTTTTTTATATTACATAATTAAGATAACGTGTACTTAACTATTTCTCCTATTTTATTAGTCCTAGCGGCGACTGCAAAAAAAAAAAAAATTATTAAAAGTTGTAATTCTCAAATAAAGGTAGTATGCATCGTGGAAAGTAAAAGTTATATAGTTCACTAATTAAAAGATGAAATCAGTGCTAGATTGAAGATCTTACAATTCTCTATGAAAAAACAAAGGGTTGACTGCTGAAATCTGGGTACGACTAGTGGCAACCCTCCAAAAATTAAGGCTGCTTTTGGATACTTCATTAGGTCATCAATTAAAAAATAAAATCAACGCTAAAATTTAGAAATTTCTGATCTCTATTGAACTATAAAGACAGACCTTCTAGCTTAGATGCTTACAGACTGGCTAAGCGCTTCTCATTGGTCTCATCGGGTACACGAGAACTCTTGACTCCGCTATCTGTTTTTCAACACTAAAGGTCCGTTTAGTCGCATCCTGAGCAAGTCTGCTTCAGAGGGATATGAATCACATGTTTTCCCATTTTTTTCGAATGATTTTGTGGTCATCGACTGTTAGTATATCGTATCGTAATTGTAATCGTAGCAATACATCTTAAATTTTATTGGATTATACTTTAGTATAGTTTTCTTGCACGTCCGGGAAGCATGACTGCAGAATCCCAGACGAATTTATAAATATAAGTGATGTTTAATTCTCTGTTCAGTTACTATGTTTTTGTCATTGTGTAATGTTCTTTCGTAACTCAATATATATTCGATCCAAGGCATCGCCTGTTTCTTTGCTTTGTTATTTCATCAGCAGAGCTTGGTTTAATTCACAGACAGAGTGACGCTAGTCCCTTTTCATATTTATTGCTGTGGTTTTGAGAGAGAAAATTTATTTTTCTTTTGTTTCTGTTTTTTTACCCAGCGATGGAAAGTGAAAAATAATTATACGGAGTTGCTCTTTTTGACGGCGACGGTAGAAATTTTTCTGTTTGGAAAAGGCGTGTTAAAGCCATATTTGCGGCGAAAGATTTGGATAAGTTTTTAGACAATGACGCGACAACTGAAACTGCCGAAGTTGTAAAATCGAAAAAGGCTTATGCTTTATTATTATCGCTTTTAAGCGATGGGGTTCTTGCGTCATTGCAAGAAGAAAATACTGCGCATAAGATATGGAATAAATTAGAACGAACATATGATACCAAGCGTGCAGTTAATCAAATTTTAATTAGAAAGAGGTTAGCAACTATTAAAAAGGATCGTGTTGTATCTATGAGAAATCACATTGATGAAATAAATAAATTAATTTCGGAACTTAAAATTTCCGGTGCTGAAGTAAGTGATACCGATACTATTGTTTATATTCTGATGTCGTTGCCTCAAGAATTTGAAAATGTTAAAACTGCGTTAGAAAATCAACCGAATACTGTTTTGACTCTAGATTTTGTCACACAACGGCTGTTAGATGCTGAAGCACTTCTGCTCGACTCAAAGAAAGAAAAAGTGCAGTCCAAAACTGCTCATGATAATACCGTGTTTGTATCAACTCGCAAAGAATATGTGTGCAAAAACTGTAATTCAAAGGGGCACATAGCTAAATATTGTAGAAAGAAACTTACTTGTTTCAAATGTGGACTTCCTGGCCATTTTAAACGAAACTGTAAAGCTGTTAAAAATTCAAATGAGGAAAAATTTGCTTCTTCAGCGGTATCTTTTGTTGCGGGGAACGTTAAAAAGAATGAATTTATAGTGGATTCTGGAGCCACTTCCCATATGTGCTCTAATGAGAAATATTTCACGTCTTTACAGCCATCTTCAGGAACTATTAAGTGTGCGTCGAAAGCAACGAATCTTGAAATTAAAAGTGTTGGAAATATTATTGGAAAATTATCAAACGGAATGGAAATTACACTAAATAATGTTCTTTACGTACCAGACTTAAGTGGACAGTTGATTTCCGTTAGAAAAATCGAAAACTCAAATTATGCAGTTATTTTCAAGAATGAAAAGGTGTTCATAGAAAAAGGAAGAAATCGTTTTTGTTTTGGTGAACGTGATTCAAATGGACAATATGTTAGTTATTTTGTTCCAAATTATGAAACTGTTCTCACATCAAAAGAAAATGATTCCGAAATTTGGCATCGCAGAATGGGTCATCTAAGCGACAAAGTGTTGAAGGAAATGAAACTTCCGATACCCCTTTCTTTTTGTGATGTTTGCGTTCGAGCAAAACAGAGTGCAACACCAATGGGAAGAGGACCTAGGAAAAGAGAAAGTACTCCAATGACTGCTATTCATTCTGACATATGTGGTCCTATTGTTCCGAAAACTTTTTCTGGTGAATGCTATTTTATGACTATCATAGATGATTTTTCACGATTTACTGAAGTTCGATTATTGAAGCATAAAAGTGAAGCTTCAGAAGAATTGAAAGTTTTCTTAAAAACTAATCCTACAGTAAAGAAAATCAGATGTGATAACGGAAAAGAATATTTAAGCAATGATTTAGTGAATTTTACTCGAGATCTTGGTATAGTGATTGATCCCGCTCCTCCATACACTCCAGCTTTGAATGGAGTTGCTGAAAGATGCAATAGATCGCTCCTGGATATAGGAAGGGCTTTAATTGCTGAATCACATTTACCTAAGACTTTTTGGGGTCAAGCTATTCTTACAGCAGCTTACTTGAAAAATCGAATGCCAAGCAGCTCCATTGAGAACTTAACGCCGTATTTCTTAAAATTTGGAGAAGATCCCGATTTGAAGCACATACGTGTTTTTGGATGCAGTGCCTACATGTTAGTTCCTTCCGTTCATCGTAAGAAGCTTGATGATAGGTCTAAACATATGATCTTCATAGGTTATTCTTCAATGGGATATCGATTGCTAGATACTGAGACGAAACGCATAACTATTTCAAGAAATGTCAAATTTGATGAAGAGAAGAAGCATACCATAAACTCAAAACAACACATAGTGGAAAATTCAGAATTGACTGATTGTGAAATTAAGCCAGATTCTCAAGAAAGAACTTGTGAAGAATCAGATGATTCTGAAGAGAAAGAAGATAAAATGAGAAAATCCGAGAGATCAAGAAAACAACCTATTCGGTATCCAGCTCCTGAGGTGTATGTAGCATTACTTTGCCAACAAGAAACTTTATCTTTTGATGAGATCAAATTTCTCCCTGTTGATGAACAACGTATATGGAAGGAAGCTATGGATGCAGAGATAGAAAGCATGAAAATCAACGACGTCTGGGATCTCGAAAAATTACCACCTGACAAACGAGCTATTTCCTGCAAATGGGTGTATACCATCAAAAGAGATGGACGTTATAAGGCTTGCCTTGTAGCCCGTGGATTTATGCAAAAAGAAGGACTAGACTATAGTGAAACTTTCGCCCCTGTAATAAGTATGCCAGCTTTACGTTTAGTGCTTTTTGTGATTTTAAATGAAGACTTACATGCATTTGTTTTGGATGTAAAAACAGCTTTCCTGAATGGTAAGTTAAATGAACTTGTTTTTATGGATCAGCCGCAAGGCTATGATGACGAAAGTGGGTTAAAATGTAAACTCAAACGGAGTTTATATGGCCTGAAACAGGCCCCACGACAGTGGTTTGAAAGGTTTCTTGAATTTGTTTCAAAATTAAAATTCAAATCTCTTGATAATGAACCTTGTATTTTTATTCGTTATAGTAATGGTCATAAAATAATTATTGCTCTGTATGTTGATGATATGCTTATAGCAGGTTCAGATTTAAATGAAACTAATGTAGTTATTTCTTTACTCTCTGAAGAGTTTCATATGTCAAAATCAGATTGTGTTTCAGAATTTCTGGGTATTCAAATGAAATTTAAATCTGATAGTTTAATAATGGATCAAGAGTCTTATATAATTAAATTGTTAAGTAAATTTAATATGCTAGAATGTAAACCAAGTGATATTCCTATTTCTCCTAAATCCACTCCATCTGACTTCAAAAATGGAAAACCATTTAATGGTCCATACCGTGAACTTGTAGGTTGTTTATTGTACTTAGCATATATTTCACGACCTGATATTTTATA
The DNA here is from genome assembly GCA_963931845.1 of Maratus michaelseni. NCBI lineage: Eukaryota > Metazoa > Arthropoda > Arachnida > Araneae > Salticidae > Maratus > Maratus michaelseni. The sequence goes on from OZ007599.1 coordinate 132,719,804, forward strand.
TAGTGTTAATTGTTTGAGTCAAATGCAGGAAAATCTTACTAAAGTTGCATGGATTGCACTAAAGAAAATCTTAAGATATTTGAAAGGAACTTTGTCCTTAAAACTTGTGTATAAAAAGCAAAAATCTAAACCTAAATTATCTATGTATGTTGATTCTGATTGGGGGGCTAATACAAATGATAGAAAATCAGTATCAGGTTACATTTTAATGTTTTGTAACATGCCTGTTCTCTGGTGTTGTAATAAACAAAAATCAGTTGCATTATCGTCAACTGAAGCTGAAGTTATTGCTTTAACTAAAAGTTTGCAAGACCTGTTGTGGTTCAAAAATATTGCTTGTGAAATTGTAAGTATTAAGGATTTAGTTATTTTAGAGGATAATCAGTCTTGCATAAAATGTATCAGTAATGAAAGTAGTTATGGTAGAATAAAACATATAGATATAAAACTAAAATTTGTTCGTAATGTTGTAAAAGAAAATAATATCAAAATTGAATATATTCCTACAGATATGCAAATTGCTGATATGTTTACAAAGGCATTGCCTAGAGTTAAATTTTATGAATTTTTGTTTCTTTGCTGTTTGTATAAGTAATGTTTTAACTGTGTCACATTTTTAATGTTTGTTTATTGTAAGTTTTTTATTCTGTGTTTTTCTAATGTAATGCTAGATTATGGGCGGGTGTTAGTACATCGTATCGTAATTGTAATCATAGCATTACATCTTAAATTTTATTGGATTATACTTTAGTATAGTTTTCTTGCACGTCCGGGAAGCATGACTGCAGAATCCCAGACGAATTTATAAATATAAGTGATGTTTAATTTTCTGTTCAGTTACTATGTTTTTGTCATTGTGTAATGTTCTTTCGTAACTCAATATATATTCGATCCAAGGCCTCGCCTGTTTATTTGCTTTGTTATTTCATCATCGACAAAAGAAAGGGGAGTCTCAACGAAAGAAAGATGTGTAAAAAGATGAGAAGTCGAGATATCAACGGCTCGTGCTCTTGACCATCAGTTTTGGGGCTATTACAGTGCCTGTGACAAATGCAGCTACTGTGGCAATAATCCTTTTGCTATCAAAAGTCTTTCTGCATATTTATGTGAAAGCTGCATCGTGTTATTGTCTATATTTTTCGAATTATTAAATTTTTATTTCTTCTCTGAATTTGGATCCCCCTTTTGGCAATAGCCTTAAAATATGTGGTTGTGTTTAGAGATTCTCATGGCACACACTTCATAAAAATATGAGCTAAGCATGTTCCCATAGAGCTCCTATACAACCCTTATAGGAGCCTTAGGTTCCCAGGGTAGAGCTCTGACGTAAAGACCTAAGGCTCCTACAATTCGGGCTGACTCACACCTCCATTTAATTGCCCGTAGGAGAAGAACGATTGGCCACGACACTTCTAACCGCGTGGGCAACAATCGCTGATAAGTGGGAAACAAAATGCTTGAGGAGTCAGCCTGTATTATAATAGCCCTAACCCAACCAAACTAACATAGTGTTTTGATATAGCATAGTTTTTGAGGAGCGCTGGCCTGAGAATTATTTGCTAAAATTCGCCGCAGAGTGCGACTATAAGTTTGTCTTGGCAGACGATCCGATCATGCACACCTGTCTCCGATGCTAAGACGGCTGATAGCCCTATTTGCCTTTAGCTTTGTAAATACTGTAATTATATTGTCTTATAATGAAGTATAATATTAATCTAGAACTTTTAACTACTGTTATTCAGTAAAGTGAAGTATTTATTGAGTTTTCCCATTATTATATATATAATAAAAAATTACTAAGATTTCAGATCAAAGAGGATTTTCTCATAATAGGGCACGTCTGGATAGCAATTTCTGAGTAAAAGTGTTGATCCAGTTAAAGCTTAATTCTTAGTAAGTAAAAACACTAGGTTTTCCTGTAGTTTAAAATTCGTTTAAAAGGTTTCAGGAAATAAAGATCCTTTAAACCGTGGTAATGTAGTATTTTGTAAAAAGCTGTTAGTTCGAACAGAGGAGGATTTCAGTAAGATATTTTGTAATCCTTGGAGCGTGATTCAGCAATCCGTAACTATATTTGAAATTAAATTTTGTACTTAAAAAAATATATAATTCAACAGTAAATGTTCTTTATGTCCCAGAATCTATAAAATGTACAGGTATTTAATCCAGTTTTAAACCATTTTTAAACTATTTAGTGACCAATTCTATAGGGAAAATTACCATAGAAGTATGACAGAGTATAAATGATAAATTTTGCGGCGGTGTCAGGAAGCATAAGTCGTGCGGATGTAACATCTCCAGTTTCCAAAACGGGAGGGCCATTCGAATACAGCCGATACCACTGTCAGAAAAATTTCCAAAAATCCTCTTTTCTTCTTTTTAAGACTTTTAAATATTAGGAAAAAAGTGTTTAGGAATTCGGATTGTCTGGCCGTATATCTGGCAATCTGTCCGTGCTCTAACTCGCGTAAATATAATCAGATTGCCATGTAATTAATAAATGTTATGGATGTCTACCATGGCACGTGCGGTATTGAAAATGGAGTTTATAGCATTTATAGTTCATTTACAGGGCACTCAAAAAATGTCGTTACATTGTGGTCTATAAAGAAAAATCGTTTGCAGTGTATTTTAATAATGTTAAACTATTTCAGTTATATTGAAAGTGATAGATATTACAGACGTGCTTTACAAGATGTTTACTATACAACAGGATGCACATAGCAGTTATCGATCATTTACAGGGACACAGAAAGTAATTCGGTTACAGAATTGAGCAATAATTGCTGGAAGTACGTTTTCAATTGCGGTTTGTGTTAAATTCTACAGAACATATACATGGCTGCACAAAAGAATTCGTGTACATTTCCGCTTATTGATGGAAATTGCTGAACGGGAATTTTCAACTGTGTTATGCGTTTCCTAACTGAGCTAACTTTTTTCATACTATATAGTATAGATACAAATCTTATATATCGCATACAGGACTGCACAAAAGAATTAGGATATTTTTTAGATTATAGATGGTAATTGATGAAATTGTGTTTTCAAATGCGTTATGCGGTTTCAAATTGTTTACGTAGAGATCCTGTTTCACTTTATTAGTAAAGTTTTTTTTTGTTTGTGTGTGTTCTGAATATGTTTTAAAGTGTTTTATAATCTATGCTTTACGCATGATTTTAATATCTTATTTACGTTCTATACACGTGCTTCAGGATTCAGTAAGTCGAGTGGAGTCACTCGAGACTTTTTTTAAGTTTCAAAAGACACATAAAAGATGTCGTACTTTCGTAGATACACAGTAAAAAGCATCAGTTCAATAAATGAGGATCTGAGTGAAAGACGATATTATGTCACATTTTTTTCAACTATTTTTTTTTACTTTATGGATGAAAGTATCATATGGTAAAAATAAGCTGTGCCACCAGGCGCCCATCAGGCACGTCAACCGCCGTACCCAAGGTTTGTGGACCTTTGAGCGCTCATGACTAGGAGAGTTCCTGTATGCGCTACGGTAGTGGGATCACCGCGACCTGCTCACCACTCCTATTTTTCCAAGGAAATGATGACAGAGGTCGCTGCGATAAGAGGTGGTGCCTGCCCTCTTAGGTCACCATTACTTTGCCCTTGGGGAGTGCGTTGGAGTCTCGCGACAGCTTCGGAGCCGGAGATCAAAAGAGGAAACCGGGTTCTAGGCCTTATGCCTAGTTTCCCCAGTGACACTTAATTTATCACACTTTCGATCATAGAACTCGTACAAAGGAAACTACTCGGATCATCGTCTGCGACGAAGGAGGAGGAACCTCTCGCTAGCCCGGGATGACGTGGGAAAGCATCCCTGAACGCAGAGACACATCCTAGCTTAGGATTTTCCCCATGTGACCCCCAAGAGCTTTCCCTCCGACAAACATCGGATACGGTCGACTCAATAGAGAGCCATCCGGGAACACATAATAAATAACATGTAAAACAAACACAAATAAACAAAACCAAAACACAACAAATGTTAGTGAATGGAAGGTTATGTTAGACACCGCTATCGAACTCTGAAGGACGCGGAAACTTCCCTCAAAAGCGCCAAACAGGCTGTCCCGATCGAGATTAGTAGCTTGAAAGTTATGTCTTAGACTCCTGCTAATCCAACCGTCTGGCAAAGAAAGCTCCGATTACGCATAGACACGCTGGATTAGTTTTAGACCCGGGGTTCGAGTTTTGGTCTAATAGCCGCCGCTTTAGTCGGCGAGCTTCCAGTCCGGTTCCTCATAATCGGACAGTCCAGGAAGCGGCCGGTTCCCCTCCCAAGATGTGGCACGAACCACAGTTGACTCGAGTGGTCTCCCGCAGACACGAACCACACTTGGTACGAATGAGCACTTTCCTTTCTGCCCGACCATTCAGGTCGACGCACAACTACTCCAGCTGCAGAGGGAAACGTGGTGGATGCGCACCATCCGTGTCCCCCCCCCCCCATGCAGGTATCTGCACTCTGCCGCCTGCCAGTACCGAGGGTCGCTGTTAGCCGCCTCACGCACTGACTAGATGTCTCAACAAAATCACCACTCATCTTGTTCTTCGGAGTTTGATCGCGCCTCCGTAGTTGCCCCGGATAAATTGTGGAAGTGTACTTATCGCCGTTTGCTGGTCTGTTGCTCATAGTCACCTTTCTGACTCGGGCGAGGGTCCGTGCTGGGCACCTGGGATTAGCCTATTGGGCGTCTTTCCACCACCTAGCGAGGTCTGTGACTAGCATCTTTGGCCTACTCCCCTCGCCGCAGAGAACCTGCGCTTAAGGGGGGGGGGGGCAGAACCGATGGGCCCAACACCAGATATCTCGGCACCTCCGGCTTTTTCAGGCGCCCCTTTTCCACCGGTGCACCACGTTGAGGTTGAAATCTGTCCCCTTAACCTGCCCCCGTCATGTAGAAGAACATCTCGCAGTGCCGGATTCCCGGTCATCTTCCCCACTGAAGGGGACTGGTCGGGCGCGCCAGTATCATATGGTAAAGCTAAAATACTAAGATTCTAATTAATTTTGAAGATATCAGTCATTAACTTTTATTGTTTAATATTTTTATTTAATATTTTAAATTATAGTATTACTCTTTTAAATATTTAAAAATTAAATGTTAATTAATTTTTCGAAGAGAATTTAGTACAACGTTTTACCATTTCAAACATATGCTACCAAATCAATAAACTTTTCAACGAAAACCTTGCACTTCAATTTTCTCGAAATTTAATTTAATTTAAATTACATCTTCTTCTACTCATGTCTTCAAATATCAGCACAATTAGCAGTGAAGTCAGTTTTTACATGCTTTCTTGATGGTGGACTTTTAATTATAGTTTCTAATTAAGGTTTTATCTAGTACAAAATACGATAATTGATATTAATTAAATATAATAAAAATTCAAACTTAAATTTTATTGTACTTGTAATGTATTAACTGGTTTGATTTCTAAATAAATACACTTTAACTTACAGTCAATGTAAAAATTAATTCGTTTACTATATTCAAATTTATTATGGTTAATTTAATAGAGCTAAATCAACTCGGTAGCAATGTGAGAAATGAAAGCTCCAGTGACACGTGAGTGAATTTTCACTTCATTAGGCAAATAATAATAATATTAGGTTTAAGTTGACTTGATTTACTTTATGTCCCATATTTTACTAGACGCGACTGACGGTTATCGATCGCCGTATCTGAAGAAACATTAAATATATTTTTTTTCTAGAGAAGAACATCTTCTCAATCTAGTTAAATTATTTGTATATGCTTGTAATTAAATTTTTTCTCCCATACTGCAAATGCTTTAAAAATACTATTTGTATGTAAATAGTGTAATACGAAAATATTTTTTATTTTATGGATGAAGGTATCATATGGTAAAGCTAAAATACTAAGACTCTAATAGATTTTAGAGATAGGAGTCATTATGTGTTTTATTGTTTAATATTTTTATTTTATAAATTAAATTTTATAACTATTTTTTTGATATTTAAAAATCAAATGTTAATCAATTTTTCTAAGAGAGTTTAGTACCACTTTTTACCATTTTAAACATATGCTACCAAATCAATAAACTTTTCAACAAAAATCTTTTACTTCAATTTTCTTGGAATGCAATTTTCTTTAAATTATATCTTCTTCTACTCATGTCTTCAAATATCAGCACAATTAGCAGTGAAGTCAGTTTTACATGCTTACTTGATCATGGACTTTTAATTATAGTTTCTAATTAATGTTTTATCTAGTACAAAGTACGATAATTGATAATAATTAAATATAATAAAATTTCAAACTTAAATTTTATTGTACTTGTAATTCATTAGCTTTGATTTCAAAATAAATACACTTTAATTTACAGTCAATGTAAACGCTAATTCCGTTTACTAAATTCAAATTTATTATGTTTAATTCAATAGAGCTAAATGAACTCGGTGGTAATGTGAGAAATGAAAGCTCCAGTGACACGTGAGTAAATTTTCCCTTCATTAGGGAAATAATAATAATATTAGGTTTAAGGTGACTTGATTTATTTTCTGTCCCATATTTTACTAGACACAACTGACGATTATCGATCGTCGTATCTGAAGAAATATAGAATATATTCTTTTCTAGAGAAGGAAAACTTCTCAATCTAGTTAAAGTATTTGCATATGCTTGCAATTAAATGACTTCTCCCCTACTACAAATACTTTACAAATACTACTTCTATGTAAAGAGTACCATAAAAAATATTTTTTTAAATATTAATTTCCGTTTATTTTCTTGTGTAAAAATACCACAAATTCAATCTATTAACAACAAGAACGAAAAATCATGCGTCAAGCATAGATTATGTAACACTTTCCAACGCTTCCAAAATAATTTTACAAATCATACCGTTTAATAAGCTAAAAGATAACATCTAAGTAATCCGAATACTTTTATTCAGCCCAGTATAGGATCTATAGATTTGTATATATACTACATAGGATGTTAAATTTTAGTTCAGTTAGGAAACGCGTAGCACAGTTTAAAATTCTCCGTCTGGAGTTAAATAATACGGAAATGTGTTCGCGAACTTTTGTGCTTCCCTGTATATGATATACAGAATTTATACACACCACATAATAGACAAAAAGCGAGTTAAAATTAAAATCGCGATCAGTAACTTAAAACGCACTTCCAGGAATTATTGTTAACTTACAGTAGAGAATTCTTTTGTGTGTCCCTGTAAATGAACGATGACTGCTGTACACACACTATTCTGTAGTAAGCCTCTTGAAATACACCTTAGTGATATATATAAATTTCAATGCGTTTAAAATAGGGAAACATTATTTAAATAAACCGCAGACGATTTTTCTCCATAGACGTAATGTAACAGAATTCTTTTGACTGTCCCTGTAAAGTAACTATAAGTGCTATGCACACCCTATTCCATATTAAGCTTCTTCTAATGCACCTTAGTGATATATATAAATTTCAATGCGTTTAAAATAGTGAAACATTATTTAAATAAACCGTCAATGATTTTTCCCCATAGACCGCAATGTAACGGAATTCTTTTGAGTGTCCCTGTAAAAAAACTATAAGTGCTACACACTTCCGTTGAAATAGGGAACATGCTATAGATAACGACTATAACATATAAAAATTGCAGAGCAATCCGAGCATATTTACGGGAGTTAGAGCACGGACAGACGGCCAGACGGCCAGACAAACCGAAGTCATAAACACTTTTCAACTAGGTTGGAAAGTGTTAAAAATCAAAAGTTGAAAAAAATATTGCTATTTATGCCGCTTCTTTATTAATTTTAAGATTAATTTTGATTTTAGAAGAAATTATGCACTTTAGAAGCTATCTTAGTATATGAATTTATAGATCACAAAAATTTAATAAGCAAAAAATGCACAAAATACTTTTTTTAATATTTCAATATGACCCTATTTTCATGCAATTTGAAATTGATATGTTGTTAATATTGTGATCATCACATTCACAATTTCGACATTGTAGGGACATCCAACTTGAGGGAAGTATCATCACGAGCATTAAGTCAACTAAAATGTGGATGGAATAAGATTGTGTAATTTTCTAGAAATGCACTTCTATAAATCAGTTCATTTGATTATTTGGGGAAAATCTTTAAATCACTACATGTTTTTGATAAAAATGTCACAAAGTGAAGTAACCAGGTTACTTCAATTTGTGACGATTTTCCTATGAAATGTACGAATCTTTTTTCATACTTTAATAGAAATTAGAAAATAATAGAAATTGACTTTCGAAAATTTTTGAGATGTGTCACTTAACTTCAAAGTGAGCTATAAATAAATTCAATGGGTTATACTATTACCGAGAGTAAAATGATGACAAAAAAAAACAAAAATATATTTATGTAATAATCAATTGTATAAATTCAGTAAATTATAATTTTTTTTCCTAAATTAATCACCCGTTCTTTAATAAAGTATCCTTGTACATTAATTTTCCATTAATTTCCCCATTATAAATTTATTAGCTAGCCTCGTGGGTTTTTAACATTTTAAAAGTATAGTACTTCCTTTTAGAACTCATATGTATATATATATCTATTAAATAAACATTTATTGGGCCCCTCTTGTTAAATCAAACATTTTTTATTATTTCCTTTAAATGCCAGTATGGGTGGCCAGTTTCCTTTTAAACACTTTCCAAACTAGTTGAAAAGTGTTTATGACTTCGGTTTGTCTGGCCGTCTGCCGTCTGTCCGTCTGCCCGTGCTCTAACTCGCGTAAATATGCTCGGATCACCCAGAAATTTTTGAATGTAATTGTCGCTTACTATAGCATGTTCCCTATTTCAACAGAAGTGTGTAGCACTTGTATTTTTTTTTTTTTTTACAGAGACAGTCAAATGTATTTCGTTACATTACAGTCAATGGGAAATAATCGTTTCAAGTGCATTTTGATGATGTTACGCAATTTAAAACATGATGGAATTGATATATAATTATAAAGCGCATTAAAACATACTTTTTGTAGAATATAATATGCAAAGCATTAATTAGTCATTTACAGGGTCAAACAAAAGAATTCTGTTACAGATTGTTCTATGTGGGAAAATCGTTTGTAGTGTAATTTAGTAATATGTCACTATTTCAAACATAATGAAAATTAAATGCATTAGTGAGATGCACTATAAATTGCTCTATAAATTAAATCGCACTATATATAATCGCACGATAAATTGCTGCTAAATTGTAAGTGTGCTGTGCATTGCGTTTATTTTCAGAGAGACACAAAAGATATCGGTTACAGTACATGTGCGATATTTACAGTCTCTGTGATAAGTGTGTTTTCAACTTTGGTTTGCGTTTTGAAGTTTAACTAAATTTTTTCATAGTGCGTGTGTGTTAATTAACTCGGTTGTTCATATACAGGGCTACACAAGAGAAAACGTAAGTATTACAGACAATGGGAGTGAATTGCTTAAGGGTAGTTTTTAATTGTGTTACGCATTTTCCTGCTGAACTATATTTAGTAGACTAATAGAAGATCGTGGAATATAAATAAATTCATATACAGGGCTACGCAAAGAAAAAGATACATTGTCGTTTACGGGTGGTAATTGCTGCGAGTGAGTTTTAAGTTGCCTTTTAGCTTAATATGTGGTGTGTTCTAAAGTCTTCGGATAATATACAGGACTGTACAAAAGATTTCGAGTGCATTTCCATCGATTGGCCAAAATTGCTAAATGTGAATATTCTAATATAACTAAGTTTTATCATGCTATATATCCACATGTATTGATCATATACAGGCTGCACCAAATAATTCGACTTCTTTTTTGACATTGGAAGGTAATTTCGAAAACTGTATTTTTCAATGTTGTATATGTTTTCTAAACTGTTTACTTGCATATCTTCTTTCACCTTATTTAAAGGTTAAGGTTCGTTACAGTTTTCTGGCTGTGTTGAAAAGTGTTTCATAATGTATGCTTGACGCATGATTTTTCGTTCTTGTTTTTATATAACCATGAGAAAGAAAGCTTCCATTCTATCATAGCCATTTTATTTTAAGTACGAATATCTGCAAATTATTTCTCTTTTCTGACAACCCTTCTCTCTTAAAACGAAAGAGTGGATTTGGCTTCTCAGAAAAGAGCTGTAATTTATTGGATCGTGAATGAGTTGATTTTTAAAGGTTTCACTCATCTTGATTTGAATTTTTATTTTTCTAATGCACTCCAGAAGAGCGAATACTAAACAATTCATCTCGATAAAAAAAGCAATCACTGGCGAGCGGAAATGCCAATGCGGCTGACGTGACCATTCGCTGAGCAGACGACAGGCGTGTGACGTCATCGAGTGAAGGCAAGCATTTCGCCTTCGGGACAACTGGCCTCCGTCTGGTGTGTGTAGTTTACGCGGCTACAGCACGTTGTTGACCGTTGAAGTATTATTCGCGTTGTTCAAAGGGGCAATTTTAAAGAAGGAATACTTGAAAAGATAAGAATTTCTGCTGTTTTAAATACTCTAATCATGTTTTTTATAATGATTCTGTTTTATATTTATTGTTATTTTATATATGGCGTGATATTTTTCAGTTTATATCAATATTTTTAACAAATATGTCTTAACCCTAACATTTAGGACTATTTACACGAACGAACATTTAGAAATCTTTTGAGTTGGAAGGATAAATATTAAAAAATGCTCCAAAATATAATTATACAAATCCTTTGCCTCTCATTTTAAGTTTTTTTAATGTTGTTTCAATAAATATGATTTATAAATAGCATTTAGTAGTAATTTAATCTTTTAAAGAAAATGTCTCGGCGGTACTGTGCGTTTGTTTATATATATATAATTTTTTAATGATGTTTCAGAACTCTAACTTTCATAATACTATAAATTGAAAATTGACTTGTCTGACTTTAAAAATATTGTTTTAAAGTAAACAAATTATATTTCTTATTTTATTCTCAGTCTGAAGAAATTTTCCTGGATATTTTTATTGACCTGCCTTGTTTTTCGAATGCGCATACATAAGTTTTAGTCATTTTATGTTGCTGAGAGTTAGATTATTTGAAATGTATCTCAAATATATAAGAAAAGCTTTAGAATATCTATTTCATGTTGACGAAAACTTTTGAAAAGTAGCTTTATTAGTATATATACTGTTTTTCTAATATTTTAAAATAAATATACTTGATTTGTGAAGCTGTATAAATCCCATATTTTTTTATCATATGTTGTTAAAAATAAGGTAAATATCTCCATTCCCGTATATTCACCGTGTGAATATTCCTAAATAGTATTAGGATTAAAACCTTTAACGTTAATATTGATATAAACTGAAAAATATCATGCAATATATCTAATAATATTGCATAGAAAACATAATCATTATATACATTTAAAAAAAACCATGATTAAAGTATTTAAATCAGCATAAATTTTTATTTATTCAAGTATTCCTTTAAAATTCTCTTTTTGGATCAAGGGGGGGGGGGGTATATATTTCAAGCAGCTCAAAAACAACAACAAAATAAATATAAAATGACACTTTTCACTTAATTGTTGAATGTACACATATATGTATACATCCAACATGCAACTTACTTTTTTTTTTTTTTTTTTTTTTTAAATATAATCTGTACCTGTTTATGAAATTTATTATTTTACAATAAAATATTACATCTTTACCATGAATTTCAATTCCCCTTCCCCTCCTTTCTAGAAAAGAACTTGTATTTCGGAAGCTATAAATAATAAAATATATCAGAGGTATAAATAATAAAATATAATTTTTATAGAGTATATAATAAGGTAGTTATTTATAATTATTTTTATTTGAAAACGTGGCAAAAATTCTGTGTTATTTTGAATTTCGTTCATAAAAATAAATCAAAGGTTACTGAATTTCATTTTAAATGGCTTGATTTTATTTAGTCAGTTGATTAGAAATCCCTCAAGGTTTTATAATTTTTAAGTGAGTTGACTCCTCTCAAGAATGAGTTTATTAGAAATCACGCAAGGGGGTTTGGATTAACTCTTAAATGAGTTGATTTCATTCATGTATACAGGGGTCGATCCAGGAAAAATTTGGGGCCTATTTAGGGGCCCTTCACAAAAATCTATTTAATAAAATGGGTTTCCTTCACAAAAATCAATTTGATAAAATGGGGACCCTTCACAAAAATCAATTTGATAAAATGGGCTCCTTCACAAAATTCTATTCCATAAAAACTTACTATTTATTATTTAGTGATGTTTTAAAATGTGTAATTTGTAAACAAGCAAGTTCACCAAAGAGGAAAACTTCAGCAAAAGGATTTAAAAAAGTTTTTGTTTATAAATGCTTGGTTTGAATATGATTAACTGAATATCAACTTTTGTTACAAAATGTTATTTTTCACAAAAATATAATAAATTTCACAAAAATAACCTTTACTTTTCACAAAATGGGCCCCAAGAAAAAAAAACCTGCATCGACCCCTGGAATTGGTTACCAATCGTTCAAGAATTCCTGGATTAAATCTGAAATGACCTCATTTCACTCAAATTTGAATTGATTATAAATCACTCAAGTTCTACTGGATTTAGCCTTAAATTACTTCATTTCACTCAAATATGAGTTGGCTGCAGATCACTCAAGTGCTACTGGATTTAGTCTTAAAGGACTTCATTTCACTCAAGTATGACTTAGTTATAAATCACTCAAGTGCTACTGGATTTAACCTTTATTGATTTGATTTCACTCAAGTATGAGTAAAATAGAGATCACTCAATCATGAGTTGCTTAAAAACAACTCGTTCACTTGAGTTGTTTCAACTCTTCATGAGAAGCTGACTTTCAAATCGTGAGATGAGTGGATTTCGGCTCAACTTGAGTTATTTTGGCTCTTTCGTTTTAAGAGAGTTAATTACGTTAATATTAGCTCAGTCAGTTTCTTTCAAATATTTTTATTTTAATTGCAATATTATGTGTTTTATGACCGTCTTTTTAAGCACAAAATGGTAATGCATATTTGAAACGGAGCTCCGCTTTTGTTAGTTACCCAGTTTCGCATGAAAATCGAAAGAATTTTCACATCTGTGTTCTTGAAAAACAAGTGCGGAGTTGTGTCTGAGTTTGGCGTGAAAAAGAGACCCTTCGAGTCCTCCTCTGACCATATGAATAACAGTCACTGTTCATGTGGTTGCTGGTCAATAAGTGCTTCGCGAGGAGATAAGTGTGACCAAGACTAGCAAATCACATGTTTTTGAATGCGACCCCTCCCCTTCTTGGTTGGGGGATCGTTTCTAAGGGGATAACATAGTTAGTACGCAGTAGAGCTCAGCAGAACCGCAGAAACTTTATTTGGCGCATGGTGCGAAATACCTTGTTAATTTTTTCACCAGTAGTCGTCGCATAAGTCATGATAAGTGATGGCGCCAACGAAGCCTTTCAGCGCTTATTTAAATTAACGGCACCTGCTGTGGGGTTCAAGTTTAGTCAGAGTCATGTGATTTTTATCGGCAGTGTGGGGGCGGGTGCCCTAGCTTTATATTGGCCCCGTCCGTGGTTAATTTGTGCCCATGGAAAACTGGGACGTGTTCGGTCGACATATGAAGAGTGTCTTAGCATTAGTTTGTCTTGGACTTCGCTAGAGAAGCCGTCTATAAAATGCTGATCCTTCAGTTATGATGTGGAATAACAGATAGTACGACGGCAGCAGAAGCGAGCGCCCTAGCTTTATATTGGCCTCGTCTCTGGTCGATTTGTGCCCATGTAAAATAGGGATGTGTTCGGTCGACATATGAGTGTCTTAGCATTAATTTGTCTTGGACGTCTCTAGAGAAGCCGTCCATAAAGTGCTGATCCTTCAGTTATGACGTGGAATAACAGCTAGTACGGCGCTAGTAGTTGGTGAACGCAACAAACACTGGTCGATGCTGACGCCCCGGTTAACTGACGAGTAGGAAGATTTACCTACCTGTTTGGTGCAAAGAAGGCCACCTCCTGAAATATTTGTGAACCTCAATTTCGCGTGCTCGCAACAAGGGATACGAAAAGTTGCCCTCACCCCATTTTTTGGGGCGACCCAGTGATTTTGTGAGTGTAGCTTTAGGCTACGTACCGACAACACTTGCTTAAACTCTCGTAAATCATTCGACTGGCTTTTATTTCCAAAGATTCTGTGGTCATCAACAAAAAAAAGTGGAGTCTCAACAAAATAAATAGATGGTGATAAATCTGTCAGCGGAGTCTCCTGCTGACCTCTGATCTTTATACTTCCGACAAAAGTCATAAAACGTGAAAACATCATCCTCACCGCATGAAAGGTTTCGATCACGAAAAACATAGTTTGTTCGGACCTTTACCCTGGCTGAAACAATCAAGTTATAAGTGACTGAAAAACACGCGTGAAGTGGATTGTATAGAAATAAATATTCCGATGGAGGAAATCAATAAATGCAGAAAGGGTGACAAAGCCCACCTATTCTTTATTTATGTGATTTGCCTATGACATTATAATATGTGTGAACAGCTTACCATGTTATTAAATTGGATAAAATATAAAATACCCTCGTAACCCTGGTACCATCTTAAGAAGTACCAGAAGTATGTAAGCTATCAGTTTTTTAGCTCACAGGCTATCAAAGCCTGTACGTAACGCGATAACTCTTGATAGAAATAACGATTTGCTTCAAATTTTGTTTATAGGTTCATTGTGATATGGCGCGTCTATGATTAGTTTTGGGGGTTCATTGGTTAAGTATAAAGGGGGGAACGGGGGGCTAACCCCCCCTTAATTTAGATAAATGGGTTTTTCAAGCAGAATTATTCGATTTTCTTCAAATTTTGTATATGTTTTCATTGAAATAAGGCGCTTCCCTGATTTGTTTTAGGGGTTCATTAGTTAATTAAAAAGGTGGGGGGGAACGGGGACTAATTCTCCCTTAATTTAAATAAATGGGTTTTTCAAGCAGAATTATCCGATTTTCTTCAAATTTCGTATATAGATTCACTGTGGTAAGGCTCTTTTCTGATTAGTTTTGGGGGTTCATTGATTAAGTATAAAGGGTGAGAACGGGGGCTAATTCCCCCTTAATTTTTTGTCGATTTCTTTATTTTTTGCGGGGCTTTATTCTTTGAAAAAAGAGTATAATATATAATTATTATGAATAGCCTGTGAGCTCAGTACCATCAGTTTAACTGGGCAGTTTTCTTTATTTATTGTTATATTCTTTATTATTCTTTCCTTTTTTATTATTTCTATATAAAATTCAAAAGATTATTCAAACGTGTGGAGGAAAGCCAGAACTACGGGTTACTAAATGTGAAATTAACCTTAGACTTGTTTTTCCTTGTGTGTGAAAACTTTTGTTTACTATACTATTATTTTAAAGGAATTACAAATATATAAATAAATAAATAAAATATAAGCTTTCCATTGATATAAGTGAAAGTAGGATTTGAATCTGTGTCTGTCTTCAACGTTGTAAAAAATTTAACAGTGTGAATAAAGCTAAAGCTAAAGTAATTGAGGACTTTTTATTAATTCTCTAAAATTCAAATTTTCAGTCTTTACTACATATTTTGTGGACATAAAATTATGAGTACACTAAATTATCTTATGGTTCACATTTATTAAATTTGGCCAGTGGACATAGTAATCCACAGATTGTATTTTCTGAAAATTGATATTATTGTCTTCAAGTAAAACTCAAGTTCTAAAAACCTTTTAAATTAAAACCCAAGTTTCATAAATAGTCTAATTTTAGAAAACTGAAATTGAAGTAATATTAATACTCATTTTGCTGCTCTAAAAATAGAACTTTTGTCTGAAAATTTTCCTGAAAACTTTAATCAATCTAAAACTCTGTGTAATCTATTTTTAATTGTACTTGGTAAGAAATTATTTTTGAATACTGAAGCAAACTTGGAGTTAGCTTGCCATGTAATGCTAAAGGAAGTAAGGTAATATCCATATTTTGAAGAATTAAGAATTGTTGAGCTTTTAAACTAATGAGATGAAAATGTATACTTTTGTGAGAAAAATGAATAAGTATAGGCAGTGCAGATAGTTGATCCTCATATATCATATGATAGTTATAACTTATTATAATAGTTGTTTATGATATAGACTTCCTGTATTTTAATAAAGAGTTATTTCTTGTGCATGGTTGGTTCATTATGTATATGGGTGGTTTTCTTTGTAATTGGATTCTTCGTTTCAAAATTGAATCAGTCATTCTAGAAAGCGCACTAGTCCAAAATTGTCAAAAATAGTTTTACTGTAGAATATGATACTTTTCTCCATATTCTATCCCTTCTGAAAAGAACGGGTACTAGTCCCGGCTCTAGATACTATTTATCTATGTTTAAAGGAAGAGGAAAACTTTCAGTATTGAAAAGGCTCTTGTCCATGGACATGTGTCCTTTTAGAAATGACTTCTCTATAAGAAAAGATTTCTCAATTATAAGAGCGGAAAAGAGGTTGATGAAATCTGTGATGTAAAAGACTATTGTTTGCTAATATAAAATGCACCAAGAAATTAAAAAAATAAATTACTATGACTCTCGTTCAGATGGACGATATATTAAATTTTGTTAATTAGTGGCCATCCCTGTACTAAACAGGAGGCATTTCAGAAGAATCAACAGGAAGAAATGTCTCAAAAAATGTTAAAGTACGACTTTAGACAGTATATTTTATGCACTTTGAATATACATCTGCCAGTCCAGTCATTGTAACTACAAGGGAATACTTTGATGGGTAAAATAACATTAAGGCCTATAACATCTCGTTCTCACTTAAGCTTAAAGATAAAGTTGAGATGCCAACTGAAAACGCAAATGAAGGACCAGTCCCCATTGATGTAAAAAAGATCCAGGGCTTAAATCTACTTAAGGCCTATAATCTTGACAAATTTAAAAGATTTTATGAAGAAACTTCATTATGGCCAACCAATGAAGTTGAAAAACCTGTTGATGAATAAAAAAAGTATTTACAGTGTATTAGTTTTTGCATGCCTCGCATCATGTATCAATCAATGTACGGGAATTAATTCGGTACTTTTTACAAAATTCACGCTAAACGGTGATTACAGATCCATATCGCGCAAACGACAGCACACAAAAAGTTTTCTACTTCGTGTACGCCATTATCACTCCTGCCGCTGAAAAGCTTCTAAAACAGCTTTCGTGAAATAGCTTCACAAAGAACACACGAGAAAACATCTATTATTCACAATATAAAACTTCGTATTTTTCCTTTGTATTCATGTATTACTTCCTGTGTCGTTTATTTTTGAAAATATGGAAATTTGAAATCGGATGAATCATTTTGAATAACCCTGTATTTTGGGCATTTTATGGCCCCACTATACGATTTTGGTTCTCTTTATAATTTAGCGGTCTTGAAATTTTCATAGAAAGAGTGTTGTTTTCCCCACCCTTTTACTTATTTTCTTCCCTTTTTCTTTGTTGGATGATTATAGATTTCATGTAGGTTTAAATGTTCGCCCAGGCTACCAGATTTACCATTGCAACGTCTGTTGTGGTATTTCGGACTCTTTGATGCTTTAGGGCTTTCATATCATGTCTAAAGGTCAACAGTGGACGCCGTTGACAGGTCGCACACCACCTCTTTCTTTTGTTGATATCCAAAGACCCTTTGCAGAAGAATGGGACGTAGTATTAATTATGGATCTCTCAGACATTTTTGCTTAAGGTGAGTTCAGAGCCTTTCTGAGCAAGTCGTCCTGAGTTAGCCATAAATCCTTCCTCTTGCCCTTCTTCTCGAATCATTTTGTGGTCGTCGACAAAAGAAAAGGTAGGTTCAACAAAATAAATGGATGTTTTTTTCGGCTGTCACCGGCTCCCGCTCTTGACCTTTGACCTTTAGACATGCGAAGAAAGTCATAAAAAATGAAAGGGAGCGCTTTGCCACGTAAGAGACACCGCCCACTTACACCGCAGTCTGATTGGTCCTTTACACTGCTAAATAAATGCAACGAAGTAAAAATCTAAGTCAGTCCGTTATTCCTATTTACCCCTCTGTAAACTTTGATAGGCCATCTTCAGACTGTCACGTTTGTGTGTTGGGGACTTTGTGTGTTGGGGACTTTGTGTGAAAAATCAGTATACTGTTGCATCATGTGCTTAAAATTTCAATTCTTTTTTCTTGTACACTGTAAAAAAAATTGCAGTAAAATTACGGGCAGAGGCCGGCAGCAGAGATTCCAGTCATACCCCGTAAAAAAAAAAAAAAATCCATGCCCATCATTTTGTGAAGCCCGTAATTTTACGGGGCAAAGTAATATAGCATTATAATGCACAGGGTATAATGCACTTTAAAACACAATAACACTTTGCTTACTGTTCCGTAGCACGTAGCACGTTAGATAATCATCACAGAATCGCTGTTTTGGCGGGTTAAAATTTTCGAAACACGAGTAAAATGAAGGGTTACACCCTAGCGGAGGACAATGTATGGAGTCGTGGCGTATTTTTGCTAACATATGGGCTAGAACTGTAAGAATATGTGGATTGCTCTTAATTTTCTAAGTATCTAAGGGATAAGGCCGCTTATTTTGTAGATCAGACCGTTTTTCATCAAATAAGGCTGTTGCCCGGGAAAATTGAAGAGCAAACGCTCATAAATTTACAGTTTTTTCTGAGAGTGTAGTTATTTCCCAATGGGTGATCAAATTTAAACATATTTTTTATTAGTTTATTTTAGTCATTTTTCGAATAAATTTAAATGTTATAATTGTATGACATATATGCCCATAAATTTTTAGTGGGTATAAACGCAGGTAACCTAACTACGAATGTTGCCAATAGGCATTGATATAGGGCACTTTAACTTCAATCGTATTGTGCAATACGACATGAAAGAATTATGAAACAAAAACTGATAGTATACTTATTGGAAAATGTCAACAATTAATCTGGTTGTTGTAATATTTTCAACTGAGTGAAAAAGTTCTCTGGCTGGGAGTTGAAACCAGGACCATTATTGCTTAAATTTCAACCTGAGCTACCTAGAAGACATCTCATACGGCAGACACAATTCGCTCAGACAATATATTGGCAATGACTTCTGGTCTGTTATCTGAAACAGCTCAACAGAATAAATCGTAGGTAAAGGAACTCCAATAAACGATTGTTACGTAATTACGCTATTTTTAGTTAACACAACCAAACTGATTGGTAAAGAAATCATACGAGCTGTAATTTTCCCAACTGAGTGAAAAAGTGTCCATGCAAGGAATTGCAACAAGGTTGTCTGAGTGAATTGTGTTGGCTGGATAGCTCAGGGGGTAGAGCATTGGTAATATAAGTCAGAATGGTCCTGGGTTCAACTCCCAGCTTGGATACTTTTTCACTGAGTTGGAAAAATTACAACTCATGTGATTTAGTTTCCAATCCGCTTAATTGTGTTAAATAAATGTAGTGTAATTAATCTAGTTACTTTTATTCATAACTATAAAAATTAAGCTCAATTCAATAATCTGCCCATTGTGCTTGACAACATATTTAATGGTATGCGAATTTCCTAATATAATTTTTCTCCTTATTTAATCGCAAAAAATCATTACAATTTCTGAGATTAAACAAGGCGAAGATTTCTACTCTAAACGTGGGGGTTATACTCCATTGGAAATTCTATAAGGAGTGCACGCAGCTTGTTTATAATTTATTGCTATTTTCTTCCCAAAATATTAGTTTTTAATCAACATATGATTTTACTTTTGAAATCAAAGTGACGTCGGAGAATGAGCTCTAAAACGAACGTATAGATGTCTCGATCACGTTTTAACAACCTGGTCCCACTTTAATCCACATCGTATGACGTCAAATTCCGTCCAAAATTAAAAATGTGACGTTGTTATGATCTAATGTTGCAATACCTTAAGGGATATTTTTCCAATAAAAATCCTTTTATTTGATTTATCTTTTCCATTTTTCACCATGCATTAAACAATTTTCTCCTTATTTTCAATTCACCTTTATAAATAAAATATTTATTATCGTTCCGCTTTTAGGGATGAATAGATTTTTTTTATGGTAATTTTATGAAGTATAACACACGTGGATAAAACTTCCGTTGTTTAGGCTTACAAAAGCATCGCAGTTTTTTCTGCTATGAATCTTCTTAAAAGAAGTCATTCAGCAGAGTTTCTTTGGCTTCTTGTCATGGTGATCAAAACATAATCGGACTTTTCCTAGAATATTTCTGCACGTCATCACATAGCTTATGATGTACATGAATCTATACAAACAAAAAATGCAAAATTAAAAATTGTATGCTAATACTTTCTGGATCTATCTATTTGAAAAAAATATATATATAAAGGTAAAACTACTATAAATAACTTTTCAAAAGAAAAAAAATAGATAGAGAAAATAATAAAAGAGATATAAAAGGGATAAAAAAAAATAAAAGAGAGAGAGGGGACATCATAATACAGGGTGCTTCAGAAAATGTATACACACTTTGAATGATTTTAACTCCAGTTTTTATTCACATATAATTAATATTTAAATTTCAAAAGAATCTACATAACATATGTAATACCTTAAGTGAACTTCTGCTGTTGTTGTTCTTATTGAATGCTGAAAAATGAATAAAGTGATAATAGTAAATTTAATGACACATACTGTCATTAATAGATGCATATAATAACAAAATAATTGTAAAGACAAAATAATAATAAATATAAAGATGTTTAAATTACACTGCTCAAAACAATTAAAGGATATTTGAAGTTTTATATAAAATAAAGATATAAACGAAATTTTTTTTGCCGAAAATAGAAGAAGAGAATCACAAATGCAAATTTTTCTGGTTTTCAAACTGTGGAGTATGCAAATTTTGAGTTCGACGTCAAAAACGTCGCTTCAGCGGCAGCGAATGAAATTTGACTTTCAACTGGATAAAAGAGAATGAAGACAAGGATGATCGGCATTCGGTGATTGCTTTGTTTCGATGAGTACGATGTCTCAGCGAAGTCATTTGACAGATTCAGAAGCTTGGAGAATTGTTGGTAGGTTAGATGGGGGCCAAACTCAAGCCGAAGTAGCGCAAGCCATTGGAGTGTCACAAAGTGTCATTTCCAGGATCTGGAACCGTTTTTTGGAGAGTGGATGTGCAGGCCGAAGACCAGGGCAAGGTCGTAGACGGGCAACAACGCCCAATGAAGATCGGTATTTAGCGTTAACAGCTCGGAGATACCGAAACATGAACGCTACTCTTCTCCAACAACACCTTCGCTCGGCTACAGGCACCACGATTTTAACTCAGACTGGCCGAAACGGGCTCCATGCTGTATGTCTGTATGCTCGCCGACCGATGGTATGTATTAGATTAACATCAAGGCATCGTCGCGACCGCAGGGAGTGGGCAACCGAGAATGTCAACTGGAGGAGAAATGAATGGAGCAATATTCTGTTTTCTGATGAGTCCCGTTTTTCTGTGCATCCGGATAATAGGCGTATTTTCATCTGGAGGGACTGTGGCAGTAGGAATAATCCTGCGTTCGTGCACGAAAGTATCAGATTTGGCGGTGGAGGAGTGTTGGTGTGTGGTGGCATCTCCATTGACGGGCGCACTGACCTCTACATCATTCGAGATGGAGCTCTGATTGGTCGCCGATATAGGGATGAGATCCTCAGACCTATTGTAGTCCCTTACGCTGCAGCAATCGGAGATAACATCATTTTAATGGACGATAACTGCAGGCCACATCGTGCAAACCTGGTGGAGGATTTCCTTTCCGAGGAAGGAATCGTTCGAATGGAATGCCCAGCGTGTTCTCCAGACATGAATCCAATCTAGCACGTTTGGGACGCTCTAGGAAGACGAGTTTCTGGCCGCCAACAACCCCCACAAACTCTCCAAGAACTGGAAAGAGCTCTTCTGGAAGAGTGGGGCAGAATACCCCAACTCGTCATTAATAGCCTCATTGAGTCCATGCCTCAAAGGTGTTCAACGTTGCTGGCCGCCCGTGGAAACCATACCCCCTACTGAAAAGGATTTTCTTTGAAGAAAACACCTTTTCTTATTCTTTTTTTCTCATATGCACAAATTGTGTTTTTTTCCTTTTGTACACAAATGCGCAATAAAATGCATTTTTTTCTGCCAAACATGTGTAATTTATTCTCATATAACCTACTATGTCTGTCGACCATGTATCAATCAGCTAAAAAGTTTCCCAGATACAAAATCCACCTAAAACTGCAATATCCTTTAATTGTTTTGAGCAGTGTATTAGGACGTCAGGCACAAAAAAGTTAAATTAAGGTGCCTATAATTTCTGTCCATCTTAATATGAATGGGGAAGTCGCATAATTGATATCGCAGACTAGACTTTTCTTGCTCGTTTAAGTCAGTTTTGAAGGTGAAAATATAGGGGTCGTCAGAAAAATGTATACACACTTTGGATGATTTTAACTCCAGTTTTTATTCACATATAATTAATATTTAAATTTCAAAACAATCTACATAAAATGTATAACTTTTCCTCCTACCGCAGATGATCAAAATTACCGTTCTGCAATACACTGCTCATAACAGTGGGCTATTGAGTCACAAACTTCAACAAACATTTCATTTGGTGTTGTGACGCATTCTTGTTCCATTGCGTTATCTGTGAGCATCCATTCGTTTCAAATTTATTTTTTATCCGATGAATTGTAAGTCGCATAGGTGGATCTGCTTGAAACTCCCTGCGATATTGTTTTTGTACTTCTGCTACATTTTCATACTTAGAATAGTATTTTGAAAAAAAAAATCTTTTTTCAAAAGTTAATCTTGGTCTACTCATTATTTCTAATTAATTACACATTAAAAAGAAAGAAAAATTAGAAAGTTATGACCCGTTAAACAGTGCATTTTTCTGACGCACGTTGTATTTTTACCTTCAAAACTGACTTAAACAATCAAGAAAAATCTAGTCTGTGATATCAATTATGCGACTTCCGCATTCATATAAGATGGACAGAAATTATAGTCACCTTATTTTAACTTTTTTTTGTGCCTGGCGTTCTAATAATAGTACATATATTTGTACTTATTTACATCTTATTTAGTAATTTACATCTTATAAGTAACTACCATACCAAATTTGATACTTCTATCTCCTTCAGTACACAAAAAATCGAAATTTTAGAACGTTTTTCGCTCCTGCACCCCCCTGGGGGTGGTGGCACCGACATAAAATATAGCCTATGTTGGAGCAGGGATTGTCACCATTAATTTGACACCATCACTTTTAAAATCGCTTCAGTGGTTCCAGAGATTACCCCCTACAAACAAACAATCTTTACTACTTTATATATTAGTATAGATAAGGGGGAATTAGCCCCTTGTTCCCCCCCTTTATACTTAACCAATCAATCCCGAAAACTAATCAGAGATGCGCCTTAACACAGTGAACCTATAAATAAAATTTGAAGGAAATGGGATAATTCTGCATGAAAAACCCATTTACATAAATTAAGGGGGGTATTAGCCCCCCGTTCCCCCCTTTATACTTAATCAATCAATCCCGAAAACTAATCAGGGAAGCGTCTTAACCCAATGAATCTATAAACAAATTTTGAAGCAAATAGAATAATTCTGCATGAAAAACCCATTTATATAAATTAAGGGGGGTTATTATCCCCCCGTTCCCCCCCCTTTATACTTAACCAATCAATCCCGAAAACTAATCAGGGAAGCGCCTTAACACAGTGAACCTATAAACAAAATTTGAAGGAAAACAGAATAATTTTGCATGAAAAACCCATTTATATAAATTAAGGGGGGGGGGATTAGCCCCTCCCCCGTTCCCCCCTTTATACTCAGCCAATCAATCCCGAAAATTATCATGCAAGCGCCTTAACACAGTGAACCTATAAACAAAATTTGAAGGAAAACGGAATAATTCTGCATGAAAAACCCATTTATATAAATTAAAGGGGGGATTAGCCCCCCGTTCCCCCCTTTATACTTAACCAATCAATCCCGAAAAGTAATCAGGGAAGCGTCTTAACCCAATGAACCTATAAACAAAATTTGAAGGAAAACGGAATAATTCTGCATAAAAAACCCATTTATATAAATTAAGGGGGGGAATTAGCCCCCCGATCCCCCCCCCCTTTTATATTAACTAATCAATCCCGAAAACTAATCAGGGAAGCGCCTTAACACAGTGAACCTATAAACAAAATTTGAAGGAAAACGGAATAATTCTGCATGAAAAACCCATTTATATAAATTAAGGGGGGGGAATTAGCCCCTTGTTACCCCCCTTTATACTTAACCAATCAATCCCGAAAAGTAATCAGGGAAGCGTCTTAACCCAATGAACCTATAAACAAAATTTGAAGGAAAACGGAATAATTCTGCATGAAAAACCCATTTATATAAATTAAGGGGGGATTAGCCCCCCCCGATCCCCCCCTTTATACTTAACTAATCAAACCCGTAAACTAATCAGGGAAGCGCCTTAACTCAGTGAACCTATAAACAAAATTTGAAGGGAAACGGAATAATTCTACATGAAAAACCCATTTATATAAATTAAGGGGGGGGGATTAGACCCTTGTTCCCCCCCCCTTTATACTTGACCAATCAATCCCGAAAACTAATCAGGGAAGCGCCTTAACTCAGTGAACCTATAAACAAAATTTGAAGGAAAACGGAATAATTCTGCATGAAAAACCCATTTATATAAATTAAGGGGGGGGGGATTAGACCCTTGTTCCCCCCCTTTATACTTGACCAATCAATCCCGAAAACTAATCAGGGAAGCGCCTTAACTCAGTGAACCTATAAACAAAATTTGAAGGAAAACGGAATAATTCTGCATGAAAAACCCATTTATATAAATTAAGGGGGGGGGGGAATTAGCCCCTTGTTCCCCCCCTTTTATACTTAACCAATCAATCCCGAAAACTAATCAGGGAAGCGCCTTAACACAGTGAAACTATAAACAAAATTTGAAGGAAAACGGATATTTCTATGAAGAGTTATCGCATTACGTACGTACATACATACATACAGAACCGGCTGCCAAGCTGTCAGGGCTTGACAGCCAGTGTGATAACTGAAAAATCGCAATTTTAGAACGTTTTTTGCTCCTGCACCCCCTGGGGTTAGTGGCACCGACATAAAATATAGCCTATGTTGGAGCAGGGGTTGTCACCATCAATTTGCCACCATCACTTTTGAAATCGGTTCGGTAGTTCCAGAGATTACCCCCTACAAACAAACAAACAAGATTTACTCCTTTATAATATTAGTATAGATGATTAGTTTAATGAAATAAGTACATTTTAGGTTGGCAGCATTTTATCTTTTGTTGACATTTACTGAAAATTCCAGGTTTGAAAATTTCAGAACTTGAAATTCATATTTAGACTCTTTTTCCATCTAATATCTATTTCTCCGGAAACATCTATCCACAAAACTGTCGGTAGAGTATATGATTGCTATAATTAAATAATTGTAGTATACAAATTCGGTTTTTAAATTCAGTAATTACGGAAATAATATGACACCATCTTAAATAGGATGTAATCACCCTTGCAACCAAAAATCATTACCTATCATCGGATATCATTTAATTAATTACGTATGATAGGATTTAATAAAATGAAGAATGTGACTATAACTTGGTCATAGAGGCTGTAAAATGTCATATACGATATATATGATTATAACGTCATACATGTCAGATAACTTGGCGATACATCTCGGTCGTTTGACGATTAAACCTCGGAAGCTATGCTATAACAAGGAAGTACCGATTTAAAAAAAATGCAAATTACTTAATAAATATTTTTATTAATATCTTTTTAAGTTTTGATTCGATTTTCATAAAATGTGAAATGGCTCGACAAAATTCTGCAAAGATTATGTATATTAAATTTCAAACCATTCGGTTGGGTTGTTTTTGCTCTGTGATATTCGGACAGACGGACGGACCAGACAACGACTATGTGCTACATATTTATATAATTACGAACGCACCTAAAAAGACAAATGTTTCTTAATCTACGAAAATATAATATAACCTCATACGAAAAAGAATAATAATCTCTTCCAAGTAAACCACGATTCCGAAAAGAGTTCTTCATATTTATAAACCTCAGGAAACAATATATTTTCAAGATTTAAAGAAGCATTCATAAAAACAAAGTCTCCTTTACTGCCACTGAATTTCGAAAAAGTTTCCGAGTAGATTTTATAATATATTAATCAGTTTTTCAAACCAGAATATTGATTTTTTGGATGCTATCAGTTCTCAATTAAATATTTTCAGCTATGTGTAACTGAATTTATACATGCAAGAATAACAAACTAATATTGATTTTAATGTTAATGTATACGCTGTAAATTTATCATGTTTGTCTGTAAATTATGTGAGTGTTTGTTGAACAGAAACATGTTTACTTGACAATTGATAGTATCCGAAAAACTTATATTCCAGGTTGAGAAAGCTGAATAACGCACTATAAAAACTCTACTCGGAAAAGTTTTTGGAAATCAATGGCACGAAAGTATTTTTTATATATAAATGCTTCTTTAAATCTCGAAAATATATTGGTTTCTGAGGTTTCTAAAGATAACGAACGCTTCTCGGTATATCGTGGGTATAATTCGGTAAAGGTTACTTTATACTTTCGTTTGTGGTTATATTATATTTTCCTAGATTAAAAAAATCTGTCTTTTAGGTAGATTTCGTAAGAAATACTACCTATTGCATTCTCCCCTAGGTTGGAATTTCTGGAAAATTTTTGAAGATCTACACCAATCATGACTCCCAGAACCCAAAACCACCCCCAGTTCAAAACTTGATCTATCTATCTATCTATCTATCTATCTATCTATCTATCTATCTATCTATCTATCTATCTATCTATGTCACTTTCTTATGGATACGATAACATCAAAAATTCAGCACAAATCTCTTCCAAACTGATACGTAAAATCAAGGGGCATAAAAGTTCGTTAATGGGCAAAATCGAACCAAGGGGGGAGGGGGGTAATGGGTTTTTTGTGAAAACAGAAAAATCTTCTTAATTATGATACGTATCGAATCCGTTTAAAGTTATTATTACTTCTAGGAAAAGGGCCGAAAAATGATGTATGACACATTTTTGATATAATTAAAAATGGCCTCAAGGGGGAGAAAAATAGGGGTTTCAGAAGAAAAATATTGATAACTTTGTCAATTGACAAGGTAACAAATCCGCTTGAATTTATTATAACTCCTTTTAATATTATCTACAAATTTTATATTGACAAGTTTTTTATAGGACCAACCTTTACAGCAAAAAAAAAAAAAATCTTCCGGCTCCGTCTACTTCACACATGTAGATTTCGAAGTGGACGATTCCAACTGCCGCATCATGGCAAAAAGTCATTTCATCTGCAATTCCCAATAAACTGTCGCCCCACGGTTCACGTCTTCGAAATCTACCTGTGCCTGTAGTCCGAGCCGTCAGGGATTTTCTTTACAATGCAGTCGGAAATCTGCTGGTTTTCTGAATGTTTCGTGTGACTGGCTCCAATACACGATGAAACTATTTTTTGCAGAAAAATTATTCTACAATTTTTTTCGGAAAACAGCTCTGAAAACATCTAACGTTATTAAGTAAATTTATGAAAATTGTAAATAAAATATATTGTTTTGCGCGTATATATTCTGTTTTAGATATGAAATTTTACACTTTTATAGATTTAACGAAATGTAAAAAGAAAAAATATGTAGTATGCAATTTGCATTTCTATAAACCATATAATTTTGCTGTTTTTTTTGTTTGTTTTTTTTCAAATTATTTAAAATTGATTGGCTCAGGTGTAAAACAAAGTAACTAATAAAGTGTAAGTTTCGAGATATTCATTATTAAGTTTCCTAAAAGCATCGACAATCAAAAACATAATGATTTTTCTTTCTCTAAAACAGCAGATTTGTTAAGATTGAACTTTCAGTTAACTATGAGCAATACTTTTTGCCTGATGTATTTTAATTTATTGGACTTTAATTACAAACTCGTTCCGATTATCTAAAATCTATCTTCGATTATGGTGACATCTATTGATTGCAGCTAGACTACTTTATACGGCGAGATCTGCTAGAAAATTCGAAGTTTCTTGCTAACACTTCACTATCTATATATATATATATATATAGCCACTACACAACCACAGTACCTTAATTCAAACATCTTTGCAAAATAAGCATGACAACACCAATCTCGGAGTTCCATTCGCACTTTGTGAAACTTAACTCTGTTAGTTGCATGTGTATCTCTGTGATACAAACCACCATTTTCATCTTCCAAGTTTTGAATCAAGTAGATTCAGAACTTGTGGCTCCCTCTACCTTCTTCCAACCAGTAACAATTTTTTCTCCACAGCAGTTGCTCTCGAACCAGCCAATGCATTCAAAACGTACAAAAAAAATGTCTACTTGTACCACAGAGATACACATGCGATTAATGCAGGTTATAGAAAGACAGAATAGGTTTCTCATTTACGCACAAATATTAGCCATTCAGGATAACACGGTCACCCTCAAAATCACAAAAACTCAGTAATTTAGTAGAATATCCTTAAAAGTACCACGTACAGTACGAGAATGCATCCAACCACTGGCTAACGAACGCAAGCGAAACACAAGAACTAAATTTTAGTTGATGTTAAAAGGTAATAACAGTACGTGTCAAAAATTTAAGCACAACAGAAATTTTCAAAATAAATTTTAATTAATAACTCACGTATTAAATTCACAATTAAATTCCCGTTCATATGAGCTAAAAATTGTAGTTTTAGAAATATATTTAACACAGTTATGCTTTAAATTTAATCTGAAACCATAGAATTTATTAAAAGAAAAAAAAATTAGCATGTCGAAAATTTAAGCACAGTGGTCATTTATTTTTTATAGCAGGATACTAATAAAAAGGTAATACTAGCTTATTGCTACATTTTATTTAATCAATTTAAATACACGGTGTTCCATCAATAAAATCAGATTCTATATTGTTTCTGGCTTGATTTCAAACGAAGTATCGTCAATGACATATTCTATGGCTTTAATTTAAGAATACTGCTTAACATTTTGGCAAACTGTGGGTGTGAGAATATCCCATATGTTTTCTGCTGCCAGTTAAAAACCGATACCACTTTCGACATAAGACACTGTAACGTTGAGTTGGAGATAAGGGTTGAAGAATCGCTGTCATGTTGGAAAATGCAATCTTCTCCACCTAAAATCTCCTCAACAGGAATCAAATGATTGTAAATGTCTCTTGAGACTTTTCAGAGTTTTGACGACCACTGATGAATGCTAAGGACGCCTGGCCATTGAAAATAACGCCTCACCATACCATTACAGAATCACCACCATGTTGTCTACTAAATATACTCCTTGGAACTTTTCGGAGATCATGCCAATAGTATGCAACCCATCAGGGCCGTCTAAATTCCATATTTTCATCGCTGAACAGGACATTCAGTCACATATCACCAAATGACATATACTGTGTAACCCACAGTAATCAAGCTTCTTTATGGCGTGGTTTCAAGTATGATAAATCAAGCCATCTTACAATTTTTCATATACCCGGATTCTAAAACCCTTCTATGAATAGTTTTTTTTTTCGATATTTGTACTCCAACTGCATTTTTAATTTGAAAAAGATAATAATTACCAGTTGAAGGAAAGTTTCTGATGCACCGGTCTTCGCGGAAACTGGTGACTCGTGGCCTTCTGAAAGGGATTTTTGTTTGAAATCTGCATCACGAGCCAAAACTAGATAAATTCACCGTTTTGATTTTTTAAATGCAGTTGCAATTTCAGAAATGTACTTATGTTTTTCTTTCGTACTCCAGAGTTTTAATACCTCCCCATGTGACAATCCTTTGGACTTTGCCATCTTGTATTAACGCAAAAACAACAACCTGGTACTTCTTATAAACCCAGAAATCGTTTGCGTGTGCAACTACTTACGTAATTTAGAAAAAAATGCATAAAAACAGTATTGTGCTTAAACTTTCAACAGGGTTATTTTTGTTTCATTATTAAGATCTATGGTTTGGAAAAACATTTAAAATATAATTTTGTTAAATATGGTGTTATGATTGCAATTATTATCACATATAAATACGATACTGTAATAAAAGGAATATTTCAAGTTTTACTTAAAAGTTTTTTTGTGCTTAAACTTGTGACACGCACTGTACAATAGTAGAACTAACACGCGTGGCAAGGATTTCGCATGACAATGGCGCGTGCACTGACTCAAGCCCTTCTAATATTGAAAATGAAAAAATCCAAATTGATAAACTACGATCTACTTGCTCGTTTAACCTAAAAAATATCAACACAGACATTTTAAATATTCACTGAACCATACATGTAATACCTTGTTTGTAATACCTTGCTAATATATTTTAACACATTTATAATTCATATGAAACAATGTTTAAAAGCAGATATATAAAGCAGTTTATAAAATAAGAAAAATAATCTCTTTTTTGCAAGGTAACATCACACTAAAATGTTTGAAACATTTTAAGCACTTTAAGAAAACAGCTTCTTCCAGTGAAGCTGCTTATAAAGTTCAAATAAGGTAAGAAAAAATTTATTAAATCAGTCCAACTGCTGACTCTCATCCACATTGATTGAGATTTCAATTTTAAATAGTAATGAAATTATAATGAGAACTCCGAGCTTACAGGTTTAAGGCTTGCGAATGGATGAAGTCCTTTGTCCCATAAGGCTTGGATGAAGAATATCTTTTTAAACGCAACACCCGTAGCCTTACAATAAGTCTGTTTTCCACGTGCTAACCAAATACTTCAGCACATCGATCTTGGAAGACAGCTTCCTCTAAGACACGTTGTTTATTGCAGCAAGAGTACCTTATACGACGAGATCCGCTGGAAATTCGAAGTTTCTTGCTAACATTTCACTGTTTATATATACGCTAGAGAACCACAGTGATTTAATTAACATATCTTTGAAAAATAAACCGTAACAACCAACACCGGAGATCAATTTGCACTTTGTAAAAACTTAAAGTTAGACAGAATAGATTTCTCATTTACGCACAAATGTTAGTTATTCAGGAAAATGCGATCGCACGCAAAATCACAAAAACTCACTTGTCCACTAGAGTACCCTTATAACAATGTGACTAGACATACTGCCACAACTTCAGATTAATAAAGAGACGAATGAAATATATCACATTTCCGTTTTACGTAGTGACTGTAATATTTATTGACCATTTGTAACGTCATAGTCGTGTCACATCAACTACCTGTGATGAAAGGACTGTTCCTATTTGCAATACTTGACGTTTATGTCCCTTCCCTTTGTGTACTGGAATTAACTTTTATGTTTAAAAATTAGCATTTTGTGTTTGTTGCTTAAATTTTGGTCACTACTATATGGTGTTTAACAACTAACTTTTGAATTTTGAATTTATTTACTCAGTACATCTCATTTTGAGAAAAATAGCAAAAATGTCGAATTCCGGATTTTTATCCTAAAGTGAACCTTAACATGTCTAGAATATTGTGCCAAAATTTCTTGATGATCTGATAAATAGTAAAGGTTTACTCAGTACATCTCATTTTGAGAAAAATAGCAAAAATGTCGAATTCCGGATTTTTATCCTAAAGTGAACCTTAACATGTCTAGAATATTGTGCCAAAATTTCTTGATGATCTGAGAAATAGTAAAGGAGATACGGATAATTTGACTTATATCTCTTTTTTGTAAATGAAATGTTCAAAGTCTCGGTTTTAATAGTTCATATTTGTTCATATTCTCTATGTAATCAAAATATTACGGCTTTCACAATAATTAAGCAGTGTGAATTTTTGAAGTGCTTTCTTTAGGCGCGTTGGGCATTTTTTGAGATGGGAAAAAACCATTGAACTCGCGACACTGTTTCTGTAATCGACACCTCTGTATATTTGAAGTGAAAACTTCTTTAGGCGCGCTGGGCATTTTTTGAGATGGTAAAAAAAAATTGAACTCGCGACACTGTTACTGTAACCGACACCTCTGTATATAAGTATGTACATGTATTGTGTATAGTTCGGTATGAGGTAGGGCGGGGCGGGCGCGTCGCCCACCGCATGCTTGCCTGTGTGCTTTCTTAGCACAGTAAGATATAAAACTACAAATGATGCAGTCTTTATAAGATATTTAAGTAGATTCGAATCACAATTGTTTGTTTCCTATTTTAGTTACCATAAACCTATAGTATCGGTTCTGGAATATAATGATAATAATGATGATGGTAATGATGATGATGGAAGAGTTGTTGAAATTGTGGATGAAAATTCATAAGTTTCATTGGTATTCATTTCAAAGAATACCAATTAATTAAATTTCATATTTCATGTATTTGTAAATTTACGTTTTAAGCAATAGATTGCAATTTTTGTATGTAAAATAATATGCATTATTTTTCATGTACAATAGCGCATTAAATGAAAATTGTAATATAATTTTTGTAGTAGTAGTTTATAATAATGAATAAAAAACACTTCATTTAAAAGTATTTCCTGCAGAATAAAACATTTCCTGACGATTCAAAAAATATACACGTAATTGTTCAAGTTTTAACTTCTGTCGGCACTCCCGGAGTGCCACTGTTTTTTTTAATGTATCTTTACATTCTATAAGAGTAAGTATCGATTTTTTTATATATTTGAAATGTGTCTTTGTAAAAAAAAATCTGAACTTAAACATATGCCATTTCCATAGTTTTATTCCATATACCTCCATTTATTAATTTTTTCTTCTGATCTAATTTATCAAAAATTCTATACTTAGATTTGTAGAACAAAACACCCTGAGTATAAAATAAAATAAATCTACTTCGACATACCCAAATTGGAAAAGAAGAAAGAATTTTAAAATTGTTAAACATATAAACAA
This sequence comes from Maratus michaelseni, assembly GCA_963931845.1. NCBI lineage: Eukaryota > Metazoa > Arthropoda > Arachnida > Araneae > Salticidae > Maratus > Maratus michaelseni. The sequence goes on from OZ007599.1 coordinate 132,752,733, forward strand.
AAAGTCAATTAAAAAAGATATTAATTTATTATAAATTTAAGGACTTTTATTATCTGTAATAATTTTACTTTATTGAAAAATGAGCCAAAAACTTTCGTGTAGGTGTTATTTACAGAATAAATGATTTTAATACTGAGCTCCCTTAATCTTAAATGCTTGTGTTTTGAATTAGATTTACGTAACTGAAAAGAAAGTTCTTTTGGAACAATTCAGAAATTCTAAAAACAGTTATTGCGTTTTGATTATTCATATCATGAATAATGTAAACAAGTTTTGATTATTCGTGATAACTCAAGCTCTGTTCAATATGCTAATTCAATAAAGTAAAAAAGAACGCAGATTTTTAAGAAATGTTTTGTTTTTGAAAATAGCTATGGAATATTTTTAATATTTTCCTTTTCATAACAGATGAGTGAAATGGATTTCCATGAACTAGGATTTGGATCTTATTCAAAATATCTTAATATTATCTATGACGTCAGATGTCTTCAAAATCTGACGTAAGAATGAGTTTGAAGTGAATAATTGAAGCGGGTGAGAAAATTATCTCACTCAATGGGCTCTGAAAATAACACACGCGATATACCTTATTGTAAATAGAGTGATTTTATCATAGTTTTCTTAAGGGTGTTCTCATATGTCTTTTCTTCTACGCTCAGAAACACGAAACTTTCAGACACTTTAACCGAGTTATTTTAATACGTAAATGAATGAAATTTGCAGGCATTATTAATGAAGTGCCAAAGAATCGAACACTATTTAAAATTTTTCATTAAGGTTTTTTATCTCAAATTATAGTCTAATAAAAGGAAGAATACCAACGTTAAAAATGCACAAATAGTACACAAAAAAGCAGCAAACAGCTGTTTCGAATCCACAAGCAAGATTCTTCTTCAGTGCGACAAAGAGCAAAGCTCAGTTGTATTATTTGTGCAATTTTAACGTTGGTATTCTTCCTTTTAATATTCTTGCACAAAGGTTTTATTTGCTAATTTTACATAGTCTATTACCCTGCAACAACGACATTTATCTAATTGCAGTGTATAAAAGGCCAAATTTGACACCATTTTTTCAAATGTCCACAATGTCGTGAAACGAACAGAATGAAAAAGTGTCCAAGTCTGCATTCGAACCAGGACCATGGGCAGTGCGTGCCACTGCTCTACTATTCAGCTACCTGGACGATATCCTACCTGGCACTCCTCACTCTTATAAGTTGGCAAGGCCTGCAGCACATCTGCATCCTGCAGCACAAGATGGAATGTCTTCATGAACCACAATTCCTGCGGCAAGAATGAGACGCAAACTGCTATTTAATCCAGCATTGTTGAATATATATATATATATATATATATATATATATATATATATATATATATATATATATATATATATATATATATATATATGTATAATGTTTGTAGAATTGGCATACACTTGTAGAAATACTAGATGAATTTATAATAGCTGATTTTTTGCTAAATCAGGCGTGAAACTAGCAGAATGAAAAAGTGTCCAAGTCTGGACTCGAACCAAGGCCATTGGCATTGCGTGCCACTGCTCTACTATTCAGCTACCTGGACGATATCTTACCTGGCACTCCTCACTCTTATAAGACTGTAAACTTATATGTGCAACTTATAACAGTGAAGAGTGCCAGGCAGGATATCCTCCAGGTAGCGTAACGGTAGAGAAGTGGCGCGCAATGCCAGTCAGTGGTCCTGGTTCGAATCCAGGCTTGGACACATTTTCACTCTGTTGGTTTCACGCCTGATTTAGCAAAAAATCAGCGATTATAAATTCATCTAGAATTTAATAATTATTCTTTTTATTTTACTCATTACATTTCTCTTACCTTTTTAAATTAAAGTAAATTATTTGGATTTATTTTTGTTTACCAAATTAAGTATATCATTTCAGTCAACAGATGGCAGAACTTCTATTTTATAATATCTAGAAAATTTTAAATAATGGGATGTATTTTTTCTTTATCAGATGTTAATGGCTTCTTCTTCTATTTCATTTTTTTCTGTTATAGAGGTTTATTATAATAGGAAGTTATTAAAATAGTAATAAATTTGTTATGTTATAATTTTGTACAGTTTAGGTGAAATATCTGTAACCTATTAACTCTTAACATGTTATTTTTCTATGCATTAACACTCATTTTTCCATTTGCTTTGCAGAATACCTGTGGGTATATGTGAAGATTTCCCGTTGTTTTTCTGAAATTTGTTTTTCATTCATAATGTGAATACATTTATTATTATGATTTTTTTCATCTTAGTATTTTATTAGCACTTTTTTTTTCATATATGGCATTGAAGATATTATCCATTCTTAATTTCTATTATTCTGATACGTGTTCTCGCATTCGATCAGGCAAATTGGAATAGAAATTTCTGCTTAAAATATGTCTATTTCAAATAGCAATCATTGCGTCTTCTTTATATTGTAGAATATTGTCCTTGATGACGTGTTTCACTATATAAGGTTCCATTTTCTTATTGCATTGTTCTTTCCTTCTGTTTTTAGGTTTTTATCATACAGAACATTTAGAATTTTTGGAATAAAGTTATTTTTTAACGTATTCTAATACTTGATCAATTTTCTAGGGTCCATTTTATCTTATGATTTAATAGTCATTTTATTTCCAAAAAGTTTTATTATATGCATACAGGATGCCCCCTTAATTCCTGTCCACCAGTATTATATTTAGAACGGCGACATCTATAGTCATGAATGCCGTGTCTAGATATACTGCTGACGAGCCAAGCTTTAAAGATTGGTCACGTGAGTAACAGGTCTGGGTAAGATGAGTCTATTTTTGATAATAGGGAAGTAGGTAATGAAAGGGGAATTTTCCCCTAGTTTTGCTTTTGTGGGGTTAGGAGAATTCCGGTAGTTTCGTATTTACTAGTACAATAACAACCAGTGAAGAAATAAATGGCATGCGGTCAACTTAATCTTTGTCTCCTCCTAATGCAATCCTTCTCACCCTTTGGAATGGTCTATTTTTTGGCAGCATGCAAAGAGCCGTCTTTTACGACTTTTCAAGCAGGTAAAGTGGCTATGATCTACACGATGAGACCACTTACAGCGTCACTTAGCGCCAAGTTGCGGAGTTATATCCTGTTTGCACCGGACATTTAAGATATCTTAGATCGCCATTTTTGAGGTGGTACCCTCCCGGAATAGAATACCTGTTCACATCGCAACACTCATCTAAGATAACTCACTGAAAATCCACGTGTCTGAGATCTGAACAAACACAAAATGTGCGCATGCGCATAAGTTGAAGCCAGCCTCAACAGCCAATCAGTTACAGCTAACCTCCAGAGCCAATCACAGTGAGTAGTAATGGCTGTATCTAGCAATAGAAAGTTCGAACTCACTGAGTGAGTTTCTGGAACTCCCTCAGTGAGTTTGGCGGTCTAAGATATCTTAAATATCCGATTCCGAAAAATTTCAGAAAATTGTTTTATTTGAAAGAAAAATCTTTTACGATTCCAAATTTGTTTTAATAATATTCTTACGATTATTATAAGAGGAGTTATGGCTAATTTAATAAACGGATAGTAATCAGTCAAATACCGGAACTGAGCGTAGTAAGGCCAGGAGAAACGTAAACAATGCATGATTTTCTGTTTTTTTTTTTTTTTTTTTTTTTTTTTTTTTTACATAAAAACACTAAGAAACCTTAATTGACACTTCTAGATTAATTTAATTAAAATTAATTCTAAATTAAAAGAAATCTTTTAATGCGATTTCTGGAAAATCAATTTTTCCGTTATTTCCATGTTCGATAAACTTCATTAAATAAAATGTTTCAAACATATTTCAGTGAATTTTTTTCTGAATACTTTCCATGTTACTCACTATGTTCTGAACTAGAATCTAAGCTCTATGTGAAAATGTAATTATTTTATAGGTACTCGAATATAACAAAATGGTAAATTTTAATTAAAAAAAAAATATGCATTTTCCGACATTATTTTGAAATATTGCAGTTAATTTTGAAGATATTGTAAAACTCTTAGTTCTGTGCACAGGTAAGTGTAATAGTAGTATATAATACAAAGGTGTTGGTGTTATTTTTTATGGCCGATTATCTACTCGCGTAGTACAAAGGAAATTGAAATATATTTAGTTGAATTGAGTGTACGCTGTCTGGCATAAACATGAAATTTTAATTATAAAATGGCAAAAATAAAATATTAAATGTTATGAAGGTATTGCTAAGAGTTTATGTTTTTTAATCATTCTGTATTACAATTGAACTAAAAATATGTGTATTTATTCAATGTTGTAATTAAAAAAAAAATCACTCCTAACCTAATCCCACTTTAAACCAATCACCAGCCTAAATACGCCACCAATTGCATACAGAAGTATGGAATTATAAGGAAGACGCACATTTACTAATATAACTAACGCATTTAAGAAAGGTATTGTTTATTTCAATAAGAAAAATCAAATTAAGTTTACTTAATGTGTCCTCCATCGGTAGCAATGCATCTTGCTTTCTCCATATGTTCCCATAGTTGCCAACCTTCCTATTTTTTTCATACCAGTATTTTTATGAAAAAATATTTGTTTTATTAAATCGTGCAATTTCTGCTATTTAATAAAGCGAAAATTTTTGTATGATTTTACTGGTATTAAAAAAATCGGGAGATTGACAACTATGAGTTCCGATAGTGGACACAATGAGCATACTGAACTTGATATTCTTACTAAAGTAAACTGTACATTATTTACATATGTTAGTTTTATTAGTAAATGTATCTTTGCATACAATTAGTGGCGTATTTAAGCTGGTGATTCGACGTAAAAAAAATTACATTTCACGGATTTTAATAATTATTTTTACATATAAGACATGACCATCACCCAGCTGTGGATTGAAATTGGTTGATTATAACGATATATAAACACACACACACACACACACACACACACACATATATATATATATATATATATATATTAACATAAATTAATTTTCCAAAATATGGGCAATATGTAGATGACAAAACAGTGAAACAACTGCATTATTATTTATTGTTTACCTTTTTGTACATTAATTGGGTTATCATAGGTGTTAATTTTTATTAGAATTAATAGATTTAAAATGAAGTTAATTTCTTGATATTACTTTTTGGTTAGTTTATAATTTGTTTAAATTACTTTTAATTGTTTAATTGCAATTTTCACTATTCGATCATTACATGTGCATGCCAAAATTGATAGAATTTCTGGACTGTTGACATGGTTCGTTAGATTCTCTATTTTTATTTTCGATTATAATATTTGCATTAAATTAGTTTGTGTTTTTTTAATATTTCCTTTTAATTGATATTGCATCTCTAATGTTCTGATTTTATCCATTTATTTATCCACTACAAATTCTTTAACATCTGGTCTCGTGATTGATCGAGTAATTTGAGTAAAGTAAATTAGGCTTAATGGTTTATTTTACTGAAACAGAAATCAATTACGATTTACTTGTATTGTGGAATATTGCCCTTAGTAACGTGTGTCGCAATACAAGTTTCCATTTGATTCTTGTAATATTTTCACATTCTACTCGTAGGATTTTTTCTCCACTTTCATTTATTTTTCCGTTTTTTCAAACTGTGAATTCTACGTACTTGCATTTATATTTTTGTGTTGTATTATAATTATTGGTTCATTTATATTGTCAATTTTCATGTGATTTAATATTTATTATTAACAAAAAGATTTATTATAGGGTGTTCCAAAATTCGATCACCAAATTAAAAGGGAAGATAGAAGGCATCAAGATGATGAAAACTTACTGTAGCACATGGGGTCAGAAGCTAAGTTTAGTGGGAAAAAATCGTTATGAAAAATCGTTATGAAAGGTGTGACGTCGAGTGGAACAAAAAGGCAAGATAATAAGTAGAGAAAACATTTATATGACGTCAAGCATATGAATTGCAGTTCAACGTCAGAAAGGAGAAGACGACACATTGTTCGAAGTTGCGGCCACGACGGTCATTGCACAGCCGACACCGACGGACGAAGGATTGCCAGACGCGTTAAAACATATTCCTATAAATATGTCTCATCATCTCCTTTCTGACGTTGAACTGTAATGCATTGTAATCATGCTTTACGTAAATTTTTTTATCTATTTATTATTCTGCAAAAGATATATCATGCGAATTTATATATATATATATATATATATATATATATCTGGATGAAGACATAAACTGCCGAACAATAGGTTTTGATGAGTTGAGTAATTTTTACAGCGTGAGAACGACGTAGAAGGAGTCGAGAGACGGAGTCAGACGGACTATGCTCTTAAATTTTTGCGGCCAGCCTTTACGAGCTGAGCTGAGTAACGGCTTATCGGCAAACGGCCTTTACGAGCTTACGAGCTGTCATGATTGTTCTAATTATTATTAAACTTGTAAATCTCTATCTCTATAAAAGAGTAAGTGTCTGTCTGCCAGCCTGCCCGCGGATTTTTCCGTAATTATAACACCTAGGACTCAGAAATTTTTGTCATGTGTAGATGTTGTCACCGGATAGTATACCTCGCGGCCGGATTTTTAAATTTTAATTTAAATTTAAAAAAAAAATTAAAACGTGTATATGGAATATTAAAAAACTTACTGTAGCACATGGGGTCAGAAGCTAAGTTTAGTGGGAGAAAATCGTTATGAAAAATCGTTATGAAAGGTGTGACGTCGAGTGGAACAAAAAGGGAAGATAATAAGTAGAGAAAACATTTATATGACGTCAAGCATATGAATTGCAGTTCAACGTCAGAAAGGAGAGCTAAGCTAAGAGAGATGCAGAGAGAGTTGAACAGACGATGGTGAACGGAAAATGATGTGCGCGCGTGAACAGTATATGATGGTTGTGTACGCTGGGGTTTTGATGGCAGAGTGTAATGTTTTTTAATTGTTCATCTTATTTTAACTTGCGTATCAACGATGCCTAATAAAAAGTGCTGGATGTTAATCATCACCTTGGATCACTGGAGTTCGTTAAGTCATTACAATATGGCTCTTTCCACCCGACATCAATAGAGCTTACTGATTTTAGTTCGGATTTTCACCACAGGGGGCGCTTTCGTATCTTTGGTTCTATGGGCTGGATCATGACGGGGTATGCCTCATTCGACTCGACATCGATAACCTTAATGAATTCAGTTATGTTCGTATAGAACATATTGTGCCCCCTGGCGGTGGAAGGTGTAACTAAAGGATTTTGCAGCTAACTCGGGTTCTATGGGTCACATCACGACACAACATCAATAGAGCTTACCTATTTTAGTTCTGAATTTCACCACCAAGGGGTGCTTTCCTATCTCTGTTTCTATGGGCTGGATCACAATGGGGTATGGCTCTTTCCACTTGACATCGATAGAGCTGACTGATTTCAGTTCGGATTTTCACCACAAGGGGTGCTTTCCTATATCTGGTTCTATAGGCTGGATCACGACGGGGTATGGCTCATTCGACTCTACATAGATAGAGCTTTTCGATTTTAACCACCAGGGGTGCTTTTCTATCTCTGGTTCTATGGGCTGGATTATGAAGGGGTATGGCTCTTTCGACTCGACTTACGGTAATATATGGGAGTGTGTATGGCACGCCCAGTGTTTGCTGTCTAAGGTAGTGGGGCCCCCAACATTAGATTTGTTTAAAAAAAAAAAATGTTCAACACTGATTTCAGGTACATTTAAGGTTGTTGGTACGGGCAACGCCGGGCGGGTAAGCTAGTAGTTGTATATTTTGACATATATATTCGATAAAATTAAACAGTGTAAGATTTCACCAAAAATCTGCCCTGGACTTTATTTATTCATATCTTTAGACGACTGAGCATAACATAAAATATATCTACATATATATATATATATATATATTTATTTATAGTGTATGTATGTGTTGAACATTTAAAATGTTCAGACTCTTCTTTTCATCATATACATGTCGGAAGATAAAATTTCACAGATTCCATCAATGTTTTCTGATGGTTTTCTGAAAAGAAATAAGCTCATTTTGATTTTATGTGTCTGTGTCTAGAAAATATATATTTAGATGATACAGTTAGTCTTCAAACATACTTTTCGGCTCTTCTTGATTTGCAATGGGATAATGACGGCAAATAAATTCGAAAAAGCATGCAAAGGATTTACTCGTATGCATGCTACGAGAGTTAAATATTGAAAAAGTATTTTGAGTATGTATGATTTTAGGTAAAATGTTTGCCAAAGCACGTAGGAAATTTATACCTTACATAAAAACTACTTTGTGTGTTTATTCCAAAATGTGATGCATCAAGCAAATTGGGGTTGTATATTGGGCTTTTTGTTTATCTAGATAGGGAGAATTTTCTAGACTTACATAGATACATATTTCTCTGTAAGAATCTCTCGCTTCAGCTTCTGGACAATTAGTTTAAAGGATAAATAATATTTAATGTTAAAAAAATAACATGTTTCAGGAAAAATACCCTAAAACATACAAGGTATCGATGAGGATAACTTTTGTAGCCCTCTTTGAAAACATAAAAACGAAAGGTTAATGTGAACATGTTTATGGCACATGATTTCGCCTAGAAACAGCTTCCAATGTTTGAAATTTCTATGCATGCCCTACTCCTTCCTCTGGTGGAACTGGAGGACACTTATCTCGATGGGATTTTTAGAAAAACAAACGTCGTTACATAATCAACCGAGAAATGTGGGACTATGAGGCTCCTTAGTAATTAGTATATCTAGTTTGCATAAATCATTTGCTTTGAAATCTTTAGGATGTGATCCCGAGAATTCTTCCCCCAGAAAGCCATAGCATGAGTAAAGAATTCAGCGGATGACCCGAGGGACATTCTCTACGAAGAATCAATCCCCTCCCCCCACACACATACCTACAGGAAGATTTGAGATTTTATGTTTGTTAATAGTCTAAAAGTTTAAATTTCCCACCAGAACTCTAAAGTCATCTCTCCGGAGCTGCAAAAATTCCTCCCTTCGAAAAATATCCAAATTCAAAACTGAACATTACCACTGCACTTCGGAATCACGAAAACTTTCGCTTTCTTCCGCATATCATTTTGCCTCTACAGTCAATATTACGCTAATTTTACGCTATTCTTTAATTTCTTTTAAAAAAAATTCTGCTTTTGTATAAGAATTTTTGCATCATTAATAATTAGTAATTTTGATAAATTTTATTTATATATTATAGTAAAAGGTTGAAGAGCCGTGAGTTTTACTGACACTTCATCGTCCGTTGTATACTAGGCCTGAGAGCTGACACAAAAATGGTGTGCTCGTAGACAGATTTTTTTTAAGCGTTTGTACGGTCCCCTGATTTTACAAACCAGTATTTTCTAAAAGTTTTCTTTGACTTATTGAATTTCCGAAAAATAAAGAGGAGGAAACGTTTAGATATTATTGGTATTCAATTTCAAGCGGCCGTACACACGCTGAAAAAATTCCAGCTACGGCAGCCGCCATTTTTATGTCAGTGCTCAGGCTTTGTATTCAGGGGGCGGTAGATACTTCTAGTATATCGTCATGATGAATTCACTCCACAGTTAATATGATTAGAAAGAAATAATAATTAAAACTAAACTTATGATTACTCCACAGCTAATATTGAGTATATAGCTAAAACATGAAATTCTGTGATATACCGACTATCATTTAAATCCGACATTTAAATATTTTTTTCATCGATAGATTGGGTTATATCTGATCCATTTTTATTTTAGTTTAAGAAATTGCATTTTTTTTAAAAATAGTAAAGATATAGACCAGTATCTAAAACATGGTAAATAACAAAAATAAATAGAATTTTTACAGAATTCGTATCAGTACTTACTATTTAGTAAATATTTAATGCTACAACATCTATGTACTTAATCACACCCATTAGAGATGAGACCGGCTCAGCCCCAAACCGTGAGCCCGATCTCGGGCTCGAAGACTGATCGGAATCGATTTTTATACCAGTCTTCGGGCTCGGGCGGACTCGGTCTCAAAGTGAAAATTTTATTTATTCATAAATTTATAAAAAAGAAAACATCTTGCTATTTTAGGAACAAGAATGTAGTCTAAGTTTTTTAAGGTATTTTTCAATCCTTTAAAAATAATTTTGAAAGGGATTTGAATTGTTATTGATGGGATATAAGGAGATATATTCTATCTGATTCTGAAGTCTTTCCAACGGTCAGTATTAGTAATATAAAGTAGCCGTGGGATTTTCGTTGTCTATTCCCACTTTCTGTTGGAAGCCTTTTCCATAAATGTTGAAAACAGAACTTATGTCTCTCTGTATTAAAAGTGGTAATTTAAACGAATAAGAATTGTGACTTTTGAAGATTTCTGCCACTGGTTGACTATAAATAACAAAATTTCTATTTTAAACAGATTTTAAAGGACATGGATATCAAGAAAGGTTGTCATGAAGGAATATTTAAGATTTATACTTATTTCTATGTAGGAAGAGGTTTTTAAATGAGAAAATTAATCTTGAAACAAGTTTAATTAATAATTGTATTAATACTAATTAACAATTGCAAATTAATTATTAACAATTTTCTTTTGCGCGATTTCGGTATCGGGCTCGGGCTCTGATAACAGAATTCATTTCGGACTCGCACGGGTTCGAGTTCCGAAAAAAGAGCCCGAAGTCATCGCTAACACCTTTTTATTAGCGTTCATATACGGTAAATTTCCGTTACATTGTATTAACCCTGAGCGGACGAAAAATTAAAACTATAATCGATATTTGTTGCCTTCCGTCAAAATTTGAGTTCAGTTAATTGATTTTCTGTCTCAAACTTCGCAAAAAGAGAAAAAAAACTTTTCAAAGGAAAATAATTTAAAAAGATAACATTTATGATTTTTTGTTAAAAAAATGACACTTAATGCGATTATATTTTTCTCTGAGTTAATAAATAAATTCAATTTTTTTTATTCATTCTGATTCAATAACATGCAAGAAATGACTACAGTGAAACCTGTTTAAACCGCCCTTTCTTGGGACCCGATGATTGTAATACTTTAAACGGGGTGGCGGTACAAGTTAGTTACTTTATTTGCTGTAGTTAAGTTAGTTATATTAAATTTTTAATGAACATTTTATTGAAACTTAATATATGAACTTTAACATTATTTTATATTAGAGGTACTTTTCTTTTACAATTAAATTTAATCAGAAAAGACGCATTAAACGTAGGAAATGCATGAAGAAAATTGATCTAGAAAATAATCACTACAAAATATTTATTTTACAACAATTATTAAATGAAAAAAATGTATGCTTATTAAATTATATTACGATACATAAGAATTCAACAAACATCAACTAAAAAGTCTTTTTTTTCTGTTTGGTCACGTGGATTTAATTTAATTTTCTAATTTTATTAGCATTGCGCAGTTCGCTTTTTAAGAGGAGAACTTAAAAACTACTTTAGGTCATGATACAGCAAAAATGTCTTGTAATTTGGGTGTTGTTTGCCTCTCTTCAACGAGCTTATTGTTTGTCTCACTTAATTCCTTACCTCAATTCTTTGTTTCTTCTATATTTTGTGGAAAAAAGGCGAAATCATAAGTTGGAAGTGACATTTTAATAGTGTATCATATATCTCAAGTATTAAGAATTTTCTTAGTACTATTTCCTTAACTCTTTAACCGGGACTTTAAGAAACGGTTGGTTGGTTGCTTTATGATGGCCGATTATCTACACGAGGGGTATAGGCCCAAGGGGGAGTGCCCTTCGTGGGGGTCTTTCTAAGGGATCCTAACCCGTATTTACGGCAAGGTTCGAAGAAAATCAAGGAAAATGCCGAACGGTTAGGTCGACGAGCTCGACAGGGGTTTGAACCCAGCACCTGCCATCTACCAGCTTTGAGAGCAGAACCTCTCAGCCACTGGTGGGGCCTTTAAGAAACGGACGTTATATGCATGATCACAGTTTAAGAAAGTCTTATTGTATAGTCGCTGGATTTTAACAACGTAAGAATAAAAATAAACTTAGATATCTTAGAAATTCACTTTTTTCATTTATGAAAAAGAAATAATAATATTTTTCCTTTACACATTTTGTCGGGAAACGTTTCTTTTATTAATATTAATAATTATATCAGAAATCTTAAATTATTAAAATATTCGTTTCATAGTATTACTTCTTTTCTTTAATATGATATGTATGTTTTAAGAAGAAAAACATGTTTACAAAAGTAAATAAAAAAAGTAGCACCCCCCGTCGTCTGTCTCATGTCATTTTTACTCAGACAGTACGCTCTCAAATGTCACTTTTCGTAATATCATGTTGATCTTCTGAAGCATGCTTAGCAAGTCTGCTATCGTAAACAGATGTGAAATGTGCCTGTTAAAAAAAATCATTCTTCTAGTATTTTCACTTTACCTCATAAAAGAATATTTCTCAACTTTTTATTTTTGTTGCAGTTTCATTTTATCCTGACGATTCGGTCAACTTAATCAGTTTAGAACTACATGCCTCGCTGGCAAAAAAGTCTTGTCAGAGCAATTGTACATAATGGTTACTAGTTCGATGCCCAGAATTCTAATTATACAACGGGTTCCTATAATTTTTTATCTGCGTTAAATACTGTATTACAGACAGTTAATTCCAATCAGATTCTGGCACGTTCGGATACCTCACAACTGTGTTCAGGAAAATACACGAATTTACCTCTATGATGTTTACACACTGGATCATTTTTTCTTTGAGGTCTCGTCTTTTTAATACTTTGCTGGCGGGAGACTTGGATCACTGTCCTGATGTCCTAAATAGAACAAACGTTGAAAGCGAGAGATTGTAATCTCATTTGCGTGATTATTATTCAGAATTCACACAAAAAAAATTTGAATAATAATTTTCTTTTAAATCATTCATGGAATATCTTTCATTGTTTAAAGTAAAAATAACTATTCATTTTTTTATGATATTGGGAATTTCTGAATAAAAAATCCGCCAGATTTGGCAACTCTGCTGATAAATTATCATATTATTCTTACAGTGATGGTGAACTTTCAGATGTTCACAGTAATTACTCAGAGGATAGTGACATTTTTCCACTGAAAAAACGCTCTCGTACTTATCATTTGCCTAGCAGTGATTCAGAAACTGGTTATTAACCCGTAAGTCCTTTACAGAATTTTTAATGTTTTATCACCAATTTTTAAAAATAGAAGTTTCTGCCTAACTGATTCGCAGAAATGTTTTGATTAAACAAAGCAAAATTCTCAATTAAAAATTACTGGCAGGAATAATCAAGGAGAACTTTATATGTCACGTATACGTGACACTCTTTACGAAGGGATTAGGTTGATCGACATGTGCAGTAACGGGATTTGTTCATTACACGTTCAAAAACACTGAAAGTCTCGTCCTCCTACAAAGTGTTAAAACAAATTGTGGTAAATACAGTAGTTAATATGAACATCGAATTTAAAAATTATTAAAAAATCCTATTTCATTAAAACAGACTTTTTGCAAATTTTAAATTGTGCACAGTGAACAATTTAAAAATTCATAAATAATTAAGAAGATGCCTTATATTTTTACAAATCGGCATATCTATTTAATTTCATTCACATTACTAAACGATTACAAGAACAAAGAAATGCACTGCTGTAATTCGTTAAACTTTTACATTCACAATTGGGAGGAATGTCCCTAATAGTGCAGCTAGCAGAATATGACCAAAATTCAATTCTTACTATCTACATTGTCGTCACGTGCTGTCAAAAATGTGTCGATCCACGTCACTCATTTGAAATCGATGTGTCCTATTTTGTGATGAGGAGTAAAATAAGCCAAACACAGATCACCAAGTGACGATAACCTGCATCATAATATGACGAAATAAAAGTAAAGACATCTTTTAATCATCGTCGTATGTAGTCGTGACTTTGGCCATTTGCGACGATTGTGGCGTCCCAGTTTCGCCACATTGACTGGATGTGCTGTTAGGTGTTGGCCTGTAAGTGTAAGATTAGTTTTCATTGAGAGGAGAAAAAAAATTATATTTAGGTTGCTTTGCAATGTACCATCGATAAATATAAATGTTATGATTTTTTTGTTTAAAAAGATTTTTTCATTTAAATTTACCTTTCTGCATTATTTATATGTGCGCTAAAATTTAAAAAAAATCATTCAAGAAAAGTCTTGCTACTTTGAATATTATTTATTCTATTCATCACTAAATTCCATTTTTGAATCTACTTTAAGAGATACTAGTTAGAAATAATCAATACCCGCAATTCGAGAGATGAATAAAATAATTTATAAAAAAAACTCCCATTTTTAATGAATTAATATATTTAAACTGAAATATTACAAGGCAAAATATGTAGAAAAAAATTATTATTAAAATATACCCCGATCTGAATTTGGCCTGTTAAAAGGTTAATGTTGCGTTTGTTTAGATATAACTTTTGAATAAGCGCGCTGATTTTAAAAACAGTTTCTCTTGGACATTATGGTGGTTGACTATTTGTTTATCTGTTGTTATTTAATTTCAAAATAGAAAAATGCGTATTTTTTTCTGGTGTCCTTATTAAATAATTCTAATTCAATAACCTATGTAAATCAAAATTATTTATCAAAGGCAGATTCCGATATCGGAAACAGAGAATGCGGTGAACTTTATGTATCGATAGAGTGTTGACGCGATAGATATTGTGTCAATAGATAAACATATGAAAGCCATAAAGTTCACATATGAAAGCCATAAAGTTCAATGTTGAGGGTTTCTTGGAAAAACAAGTCCCAAAGTTTGCGCGTCATTCACGCATATAATCGTATATAATCATAAACGTAATATAATCGGATAAATTGTCTTTTTTTCGGACTGGCTGTGTTGCTCGGCCGTAGATCGCCAGACTTTAGAACTAAAAATTTTTTCTCGATGTCAGCTCGATCCCCAGCCGAGCGAATCCTGACAATCAATTACTTCTGAACCACAATTAAAAATATATACATAACTATTTAAATGTGAGGCAAATATAAATAAAAACATATTTTTGCGCATATACATATTTATATATTTCTTTTGGAGAGAAAGTTTTAATTTTAAAATTTTATATTTTTATTGATTTATTGAAAAGTGAAAAAGTAAAAGAAAATATAGGTACGCAAGTTGTTTTTCAGTTGACAAAATTTTCCTTTTATTTACAACTGTTTACATTTTTTTTACACGAATAAACTTCTATTTTTCTCATCGAAATTAATTAAAATGCGGTTCATAGAATTAAAGTTTGTTACAGCATTTGATTTTTTCTATTAACCTAATAAATTAAAAATAAAAAATATATATTCTAAATAGAAACATAAAATTCTGAGATTTAAAAAAGGTTATACATTTAAATTTAAGAAGCAAATTTTTAAAAATCATAACGTTTTTAAAATGTAAGGGCAATGGAAAAAAATTAAATTTAATTAGCATTCTTTAATTACATGTACTGTATTTTTATTCATTTTAATAAGAAAAATAAGAGTTTATTCTTGTAAAAAACTGTAAAAAAAAAAAAACTGTAAATAGAAGAAACATTTTATCGACTAAACAAATACAAACAGCATATTATTCTTTCCTTTTCCACTTTTCAAAAAATCCATTAAAGTGCAAAATTTTCAAAATTAAAACTCTGTCTCTGTAAATAAATAAATAAATATACATAGGCGCAAAAACTTGTTTTTATTTATATTTGTCTCAAATTTAAATAATCCTGTATATATTTTAAATTGTAGTTCGAAAATAATTGATCATTATTTTATGAGGAAGCAACAGCTGGGTCGGGAATCGAACTCACTTCGAGAAAAAATCTTTAGCTCTAAAGTACGTCGCGCTACGGACAAAGTAACATAGCCTAGCCAGTCAGAATGGAGGACAAATTATCCCATTATATACGTAAGCGTAAATGATGAGCTTTTGGGCTTGTTTTTGCAAGACCCCTGGCCGTTGCACTTTATGGCTTTCATATGTTTATCAATTAACTATACTCTAGCGATACATAAATGATCATTGCATTCTCTGTTCCAACTTCGGAGTCTCCCCTTGTATCGGTGGGCTGACTCATGCGTCCATTTAATTTCCCGTAGAGGAAGAACAATTGGCCACGCCGCGTGGGCAACAATCGCTGATTGGTCTAAGTGGCAAACAAAATAT
Source organism: Maratus michaelseni (assembly GCA_963931845.1). Lineage (NCBI taxonomy): Eukaryota > Metazoa > Arthropoda > Arachnida > Araneae > Salticidae > Maratus > Maratus michaelseni. The sequence goes on from OZ007599.1 coordinate 132,768,924, forward strand.
TTGATGATTCAGCTTGTATTATAGTAGCCCTAGGTGGGTTAGCGTCAGGGATGCTACATCACTTTACTACCAGAATTATTATATACTAAGTTTGGCCTCATTTAATCTTTGAACATTATACGATTAAATAAAGCCAAATTTAGTATATAATAGTAATAGTAGTAAAATAATTCAGCATCCGCTGACGCTACCCCACTGCCTTGTATGATTTAAACATAATAACGAGTATTTGATACAATTGTTTATATGAAGGTACATAATTTGAAATTAGTTTTATTTAAAAATTTTATTTAATAAATCCGTTTTATCGATTTCTTCATCGTACTTTATATACTTTTCATAAATTTTCTTGATAAAGAAAAGAGGAAAGGCGGGGTAGTAAGAGACAGGGATAATAAGAGATGGGTAAAAACACCAATGTTAATATATATTAAAAATATAAAATATACAATAAAATACTTTTTTTAAATTAAACATATTATTACCTATACAAAAAACAGTTATTATTACTATTAAATACGTTTTTTGTCTTTAAAAAATAATTAACTTTAAACTATTCGTAATAATTTAAAACTTTTTCACAGAAATATTTTCTTGCGTAAAATGTATTAATATTTTAGATATTATTGATATCCTAGTTTTTGTCTGATAAGATGATAATTTATATTCTATTTTATGAATTGTAAAGAAGTTTTTTAGATACGAATTTTCACCAATGTTTATTATTACGCAGTTTATTATTTTGCCTGGATAACAAGATACAAGAATTTGTTATTGTCTGTATATTGTCTATATAGTTCCTTATTTCAACCTATACTTAATGTTTACACATTCATGTTTTTCATCAATAATATTTTTAGAACTGTATATTGATCTGCAGAACAAATAAAGAAACTATATTCTTTAATTCAAGAAATCTGTTTTATAGCATTGTGTACCTCAAATAGGAAGTTTTATTTTTCTAATATGACGATCAGTAATGTTAAAAGAAGTTTTTTTTTTTTTTTTTTTTTTTAAGTTTTTCTTCTTCTAAAACCCCATTAAATTTAATATAGACTTTATATGAATGTTGGAAGAAAAGTCTCATATAATCCCAAAGATGGTAAAAGAGACTTTTATAAGACAATTTTACGGATTTCGGTTAAAAAAAAAACAAACATCAAAAACTGGCTTTAATATTTTGATAAAAACGTGTCAAACCTTCATCAAAGTTGTGGGTTATAACATAAGAGGATAATTTTTTTTCAACCTCCGATTGAGCCGCTAATTAACCAGACAAGTGATAAGAGGTAAGAATGTTTCCCTTTGTTACTACCTTCTGTCTCCCTTTGCTACTGCCGACGCCAGCTCGTCATTTTGAGCTGAGCTGTAGGCACGTAAACATGGCTAGTACGATTGATGCTCCCCCGCCAAGTGATAGCTATGTAGTGTTATCCGCTTTTTTTCAAGCAGAAGGGAATAGTGCAGCAGAAATTCACCGAAGAATGACCCAAGTGTATGGGGAAAACTGTCTGAGTGATGGTGTTGTGCGTGAATGGTATCAGAAATTTAAAGACGGGTGAACCGACGTTCACGATGAAAGAGAACAAGGATCACCCGCCGTATAGACCCGACTTAACACCAAGTGATTTCCATCTCCAATCCCCAAGTGATAAAATATATTTGGCAATACGAGTATATTTATTTGAGTTAGAACAAGGCCAGACAATCCGGAGTCATAAACAATTTTCAAATGTATTAGAAATTGTTAAAGAAAAAGTATATGATTTTATTTTTCCTCTTAAAACCTTACGTTTTTCTATTGTTGTGTGCGTTTTTAACAATCTACATATGATATTATACATAATATAATAAGTCACATTTTATCAGACAATTAAATACACTAAACCAACATGAGTGAAAAATTATCCTGGGCCAGGACTCGAACCTGGGACCTTCAGCGTACCGTGCTGACGCTCTGCCACTAAGCTACCCAGATAATTTTTCACTCATGTTGGTTTAGTGTATTTAATTGTCTGATAAAATGTGACTTATTATATTATGTAAAATAAAGTGATCAGGCGTAGTGTTTATGTTTTAAAAATATATATGTATACATATGATATTATTCAAATAAGATCGCTGTATACGTATTCTAACTAAATCTTATATATTTTAGCTAAATTCAGAATTATGTGCCTTAATCCTACATAGATATCATATGAGTGATTCGGCATAATCGATCGTCTTTTGCTCGGGAAGAGTGTCTCGGTGTCTTTTTTTCAAAAAAAGTAATAGAGTAAATGGTAACAAGCGATGACAGATACAGTCCGTTGCTAGGATATATTTCGTGATATTATTAACCTAGAACAAATCCTAGATAGTTTGGATGAAACCCAAGTTACTCGTTTTGCATGTAGGAATACATCAGAGAATTGTGCGTTCTTTTTTCCCCTGTTAATATCTTTTTCGTGCTTTGGAAAAACCCTTCTAGAATTCCATAAATATAAGTGTTGCGAAGTCTGTCTGTCTTTATTATTTTTTTAAGTCATACTTCAGAATGTAATGAAAAGCTTTCTTTGTTATAAGCAAACAATATACATTTTGGAGTAGAAAACCGATGCGTTGCATTTGCGATGTATTAGAGCTATCGATTTTTCGGGGGAAAAAATAAAGAAATTTTATTGTACATTTAGTGAAGATTTAGTGTATTATTTTTCTAATTTCTTATAAAAGCAAGAAATAATATTTACAATCTAAAATAATTAAAAATTACGAAAATTACATTTTGCAAACCGTATAAAAGTTTTAAATCTGTAACTTTTAATAAAATAACTATTTTGATGCAAATTTATTTTATTATGATGAACAACATCATTTGAAACATTTTTGCAATGGAAAGTATACATGTAAAGCCAACAGTTTAGGAATTGGCTATTATTTTATAATAAGATGGCACACCCTGTATATGAAAATTGAGATAGATTTGGGGCTGTATAATATAAGTAAATAAAGCATTGTTTGGAATCCGAATTAGTTGGTATATCTTTTGGTACTCAAAATATTACTATATTTTCTTATACCGTGTATATATATATATACAGGGTGTTTCAAAAATGACTGGTATATTTGAAAAATCAATAAAAACTGAACGGGCAGCGATAGAAATACACCGTTTGTTGCAATATGCTTGGGACAACAGTAAATTTTCAGGAAGACAAACTTTCGAAATTAGTTACAATTTTCAACAACAGATGGCGCTGCAGTCTGGAAAAATCTAAACCACGATATTTTCCACATATTCCCCATACGCAGCAATAATATGGCGTAGTCTCTGAACGAAATTACCAGAAACCTTTGTAAACCTGTGACTTCTTTCTGTGGGGACACTTGAAAGACCAGGTGTACCGCCAGAATCCAGAAACAATTGAACAACTGAAGCAATACTACTCTTCTGCATGTGAAGCCGCCTGACACGTTTACAAAGGTTTCTGGTAATTTCGTTCAGAGACTACGCCATATTATTGCTGCGCATGTTGGATATGTGGAAAATATCGTGGTTTGATTTTCTAGACTGCAGCGCCATCTGTTGTTGAAAATTGTAACTAATTTCAAAAGTTTGTCTGCCTGAAAATTTACTGTTGTCCCAAGCATATTGCAACAAACGGGGTATTTCTATCGCTGCCCGTTTAGTTTTTATTGATTTTTCAAATATACCGGTCATTTTTAAAACACCCTGTATATATATATATATGCAGGGTTCCATCTGACCACCCTCATTCACCTGCAAAATTTCAAGTCGATGGACAGTGTGTTCAACAATAGATCGTATCTGATCAGTTGTGATGCTTCGCACATGAAGTGTTATGGAGTTCTTTAAGTCATTCAACGTCGCAACACCTCCACGATACACCAGATTTTTTAAGTGTCCCCATAACCAGAAATTGCACAGATTTAGATCCGGCGAACGTGGTGGCCATGGATTACGAAAGAAGCGACTAATAATACGTTCGTCTGTGACGTGTTGATGCAATAGCGCCTTCACGGACTCATGAATATGTGAGAGCGCACCATCTTGCATTAAAATGGTCGGACCGGCCTACCAATGGACCAATGTAAGGAACCGCCTTTGCTGTATTTGCAGCCCAAAAAACGTCTATAGCATGTCATGGTACCGACGACCCGTACCGGAACAAGTGACAGGACCATATGCAGTTATTTCCTCAAAGAAGAATGGCCAAAGGATGAATGTCGCCGTGAATGCACACCAGACAGTCATCTTTGGAGAATGTAGGGGAATTCCAGTGTCCATCCGCGGATTTTCCGGAGCCCAAATGCGGCAATTGTGTGTGTGGACTTTCCCAGTGAGGTAGAAATTATCCTCGTCGCTCCACAGAATATTCCAAGGCCATGACAGATCAACAGGCATGCTGTTGAGAAACCTGACTCCGAATGAGAGACGTTGTGGCTTGTCCCTATCCAACAGCTCTTGGGTATGATGGATCTTGTATGGGAAGTAGTGCATTATGTTTCTGAGCACTTTTCGGACTGTGCTGTAAGAATAGCCTGTTTGTCGAGAAACTGCACGTGCGCTACTTCCCCTAAACTTTTATAACTGTGACTGTGCGTCAACAGCTGTCTTGACGGCATCAACAAGTACCGCTGTGACAGGCTTACGGCCTCTTCCAGTTTGGACTCCTAATTTCCCCATCTCTTAATACCTTTAGTATGTAATACCTTTAGCCCGGATACCTTTAGTAGACATTGGTCCACGCCATAGGTTCTTTATACGACGAAATTCACGAACTGCAGCAGAAGCATTCCCCTTGTTTTGTAAAACAGCTTCACCAATAACGCACGTTCAACTAAAGATACTGTCATCATTACAGCCGGAAATATCGACAAAAAACATGACAACGTCTGCAAACGTTTTATACCCTAACCTGTTTTGCATAAAGCTTCCTCTTCTTCGCAAGCATGCAAATCTCGACATTTTTTTCTAGAACTGACAACTGTTCCCGGTTTTACATTTTATTACTCATAATTCTTGTTCTGGATTGTTAATATTGTTTCTGTATTCTGTTTTGGCCGTTTACTGTGCTAAATTTCCGGAAAAGGCGTTCCGGAAAAGGCGCCCTCTGGTGGACATTTTGAAACTTTTTTTTTTTCGAAATTCCGTGAGCGCATCTCGTGTATAGTCTATATACCAAATTTCGTTGCATTCCGTTCACCCGTTTGCGCTGTAGGATGCTGTTTATAGGGAAAGTTTAATTATAACAACCCTGTATATACACCCTATATATTCTCATATATACATACACACACACATATATATATATATATATATAATCAAGAATTTTCTCTCCACTTTTATTTAATATGGACTCTATAAAGTGTTGCAGGAATTTATTTGTTAGCTAATTCGTAGGCTTTCTAATTTTATTTCTGAAATTCCATACTCCGAAATAAATTATCGTTAACAGAAAAAGAGTCATGTCTCCAAGTGAAAAGTTCCTTTGAAACTCAATTCTCTCAAATCAAATTCTTTACCATTAAAAGATAACATTAATCTCTTTCTCAGATGACCATTCATTTTACAGATTTATTGAAGAGAGCTTCAAAGAACGATCACAGTTTTATATCTTTTTATTACATCATGACGTATTCCAAATAAAAGAGTTCATTTTCAAAGAAATAAGATAGGGTTTGGAATTAAAGTAGTATAGAGCCAAATTTCAAACAAGTCAAGATTTACAATTTTTTTAATATTTTTGGCTTGTTTCTAGTCTCCTGCATTCACATCCCGAATTGAACAATGTATTAATACAGATATTATATAAAATTAAATTTAGTTATGTAAATATGACTGGAGTATTTACTCAGTATAAATGTACAGCCGTAGAAAAAAAATGTTCACCACTACTAACTCTACCTCAAATCACTATATAAAAATAAGTATGGTACCAATCAATTATTAGGTGTGTTTAAATTAAACCCGTTCGAAGCGTGCAAATTGACGATTGGGAGATGCGCATGATTAAGTTACGTCATATCTATTCAGCATACATTGCGTAGCGAACCGGTCATTCTGCTTTCGTTGTTTGAAGGATTGTTGTTCGTAAGTTAAAGATGGCTGGAGTGATTACGAACCCGTCCAAACTAATAATAGGAGTAATAATAGGACTCCAATAATAGGAGCTGACGCATATCCATTTTGTTTCGGATTATTGGTACCCAGTTCAGCATCAATCTACCGCAGCCGGAGCAAGGGTTGCCTAAGACTCCTATAATAGAACAGGTTCTGATTAGCTTGATTTTTCGACTGGGCTCCAATTCGGATGCCATATCTGCGAGGATGCGTCAGTCTCTATTATAGGAGTTCTAGTCCAAACAAGAACAACGTGCAGTCATACAAATTTTATCGGCAGAGGGATGCAAGCCTGTTGAGATTCATCGGAGAATGGTTGCTGTGTATGGAGAAACTTGCTTATCAAAGACAACTGTTATGGATTAGATGCGGATGTTCCGCAACGGCCGCACAGTGGGGCGTTTAGAGGATCTAAGTGGACAAAATTATTGCGTTGAAGTTTAATTAGGTTTTGCTGGGTTTTCGAATGTATCAGTAATAAAATAATCAAACAGTGATAAATATTTGACTTATTTACTTATTTATATTATTATTATTATTATTATTATTATATTAGTTATATTATTATTACTTTTTAAATTATAATATTGTATTGTCATTGAAACTACACATGTATTCAAAGTTTCAGCTCAATCGGATAATTAAAAGTGGTGAAAATTGACTTGCAAGATTTGAATTAAACACTCAGACGCACACTTCAAGTTAATATAACTTAATGATGCGCAAACTTTCTCAGGAGCTGTCTTAAGTTTTCAATACTTTAGGAATGGCACTTTGATTTTAAAAAATGCTTATTGCTTAATAATGCTTAATACAATATTAAAAGTCAAGATGAAGTTTGAAAACAAGATGGCGCTTATTTTCAAACAACAATACGTTAAATCGTGTGACAAACGTGTGACATATGTCCAGTAAACTCTTGCTTTCAAATAAAACAGAAAAGTCACGACTTGCTTTCGAACTTACAGAAAAATAATGTAACTGTTAAAAGTCTCTCAAATAAACTGCCTTCTTTACGGTCATAGTTAATCGACACATCGGGTTTTTTCGACAAAACTCATACGGATCTCGACAAAAGAGACATTCAGCTACCAGTATACGCGGTCTTGTTAAATTCCGAGATCATCGGAAAAATGAATTTTGTCCACCTAGATCATCAAAACGCCCCACTGTGGGCCGTGAGGAAACGACGGATTTGCTGCGTTCTGGTTAGGCACACAACACAAAGTTGTTACCGAGACGATGATTGCAGATATTGACACTGCGGTGAAGATGAACCGTCGACGAAGCATTTGTGACTTGGTAAGTGAATTAAAAGTTCAAGCAACAACCTAAATCTTTCTTCGTCGACGGCATTCGACGCCTTCCCAAACAATGGCATGCGTGTCGCAATGCCATGAGTGACGTTTTCCAAACAAGTTCTCTATACAAGTACGCTGTAAGATTAAATATATACTATTATTTCTATTTCATTCAGGTTTGTGTTTCCTTTATTCATGTTTCGCTTACTAGATTTCTCGAACGGCTTTCACGCCTCATAGCAATAATGCCTACTAATTAATGCTACACTTAAATTTTGAATAAGGGGGGGATGAATAATAAAATTTAACAAATTTTTATATTTTAAATACTAACGGATAATATTGACCTCATATTTTTATCGTTTGGATTCTTCGGTATAATTTACCTTTAGATATCAAGCTGAAGTCATTCGGTCAATTAGTTTAGGAAATATGGATATTTAAAGTTTGGAACTCCTAATGTTAAATAAATTTTTATTCGTTGAAAAACCGATTACAATGCTATTAGCTTTTTATGCCTAACTCAAACACTAGATGTTGGAATGAGTATAGCAATGAACAGTAATTTTAGATTCGCATTATTTGAAGCTTCTTGAAATCGATTTCTGTTTTAAAAAACTATAGGTTGTAATTCATTTTTTTTTTAAATTAACTATAAATATATATATTTTTTGACTGAAACGTTTTAAAAAAATAAAATAAAATAAAATACATTTACCTGAAACACTAGACTGTTTAATTATCTAGCTCTAACAAAAAAGTATTTGAGCATGGCAGAGTTTATTACGCTATGGGAAAGAAAGGAGATTAACATGAATAAGCGCTGAAAAAAAAAGCGTAAAAGCATTATACTGGGTGATTCAAAATAGAGGTTATGACGATTGTTATCTACTTCAGTTACACGAAGACATTCGTGTGCTAAAGTTAAACCTATAGGAGCGTTCTTTTGAAATATCTCGTTTACATTTCGATATTTTAAAATATTTTTTTCTGAATTGGATAGCTGAGGCTGATTTCTAAAAAGTCCCTTTTTTACTTTTTCAATTTGGGTTGCAGATTGTTTGTATGAGGATGCTTTCACTGTCGGAACCTGTTCCGAAGATAAAAGTATCATAAAAAAACTGCAAACAAAATCGAAAAAGTAAAGAGTATCTCCATTACTGTTTAAGAACGGAAAGCCCAGATCATATTCGTGTGCGACACACGAAATGACTGGATAAGTGGATTGTGATCTTAGATTCTACGGGAAGTATTGTTCATCTTGATGCATATTATCATTATTATTTTTTACTTCAATAGTTTGTGGATATTCGGTTTGCACTAAACAAATGAAGAAAGTCGAATGACAATATTCGAAACTAGTGTTTTTTGGAGCAAGTAAACTGCGAGAAAAACTTTTTTAATATAATGAAATATAATGAATTGTATACATAGTGGGAAAAGCATATAAACTTTACGCAGCAATTTCACTTGTGGATAGATATAGGTAAAGTGATGTCTACAAATAACAAAGTGAGTATGTGCTACACAATGAGGCTATTTCCAGAGCTCCAAGCAGCAGAGTGCAGAATTTAGGAATCCTACACTGTAAAAAATATACAAGCATTCTGTCTAGTCATTTTACCGTTTTTATAGAGAACAGTTATTTGAACATAATTTGAAGCGCTCTCATTGGTCAGAGTAGCGATAAATTACGTTTATGAAACCATTTTCTATGAAAACGTTCGGACAGTTTTCTGTAAACTTTTAACAGTGTACCTGCAAAAATTGGAAATATGAGAAACAAATCGATTAAAAAGTTGTTCAGCATCATCTATTTAGTATGAAATGACACTACATCTGCATGAATAGCTTAACCCCTTAATCGTCGCGCCCGATAAGTGTAGGCTACTTTTTTAAAATTCAGATTGCTTGATTGCCACCAGTTTTTGAAAAAGAAATATTCATCTTATTTAATGGCTGATAAAATAATGCGAGAATGAAGCCAGTTACACTATTTAAAAAAACTGGTGGGGGTCAAACAATCTGAATAAAAAAATAGTAGCCTACACTGCCCGTGAATGTCTCGGGCGCGACGATTAAGGGGTTAACCCCTTGAAGGGCACCGGTATATTATATATACCACTTAATTTTAATCCCAAAATGCCACAATGACACCAGAATTTTATAATCAAATTTTGAATTTATATGGTACATGAGGAAAAGCTTTTACTTATTTTAAAATAAATTCGTTCGAGAATACTGGTGTCAGTCAATCATTTCAATATTTTAACTACAAGAGTACTTTGCCCCTGAAAGGGTTAAACCAAAAGCACGCAACGTTAATTTAAATTTGTTAATTTTCCGTTGATACTACAGTGTTGACTTCGCTACACAGAAATATACAGTGTGAAAAAAAGATCTGACATTGAACAACATAATGAAGATAAAAGAAATACAGGATAGGAGAGAATACGTCATTCTCTCTGCTCAAATTGGTGACGTAGGTCGACAGTCATTTGTTGTTGCCGAAGCAATGATGTACATTGCGCTATTGACATTTGCCAGGGTTCGTACGGGATCCTGGAATTTTCAAGGAAATTACCAGTATTTTCTTATAGAAAACTCGCCTTATGTAATCGCGCGATCATATAAGGCGAGTTTTTGTATAAGAAAATACTGGTAATTTCCCTGAAAATTACAGAACTCTGTACGAGCCCTGATTTGCACTTCTCTTTCTCGGTTTAGGCTTGTGCAGACGGAGCAGTGTTGCCAATCTGCTATTTTTTTTTAAAATTTAAATTGAGTGATTGCTACCAGGAAATTTGAAATTGAAATATTCTTCTTATTTAATGACATATTATATAAGGCGAAAATAAGGCGAATATTACAATTTAAAAAATTCGGTGACAATCAAGCAATCTGAATTTTAAAAAAGTAGCTGAGTGGCAACGCTGACATGAAGTGTCATTTTCTACTAATATCGGCGACGCTGAACAATTTTCTAAATGACTTTTTTCCCATATCTCCATAGTTTACAAGATAGTGTCGTCAAGATCTACATTTCACAAATGCAGAAGCAGTTGTATTGTATCACGCATAGTAAGATCTTATTGTTGTAACGCATAGTAGGTCTTATTGTATAACGCATAGTAATTTACCTATGTGTAGACACCATATTGTTACCTGTGGCTACATCCGTTTACAAATTAAATGTCTGCGTAACTTATACCCTTTGCATGCTGTATATGTACACTGTGAAAAATTGCAGCAAACTGTTCAATCAATCAACCGTTTTTACAGATAATGGTTACTTAACCATAATTTATCTTTATCCTGACGAATGAGAACGCTTCTTGGAGCGCGTCCAGTAATGTCACTGGTACGTAACCGGTAAGGTCGGTTAGTTACCCAAGTGTTAAGTGCTGCTAACTAACGTCGTTCAGCGGAAGTAAACGAAGTGACAGGTAAGGGACCGAACTAACCGAAGAAAAATCTTGGTTAGGTGGGTCACGTGATCGGTTGCATGAAAATTTACGATGATGTGATACATATGTAATTACGATGATGTAATACAGATGGCGCTACAAGTAAATAATACCATTTTCGTCCAGTAGGTCGGTCGACCGGTTAGAAACCGATCACTTACCACCCCGGTAAGTAACCGGTCACATTGGTCACTTTGGCTAGGTCTGCTGAACGCGCTCATAATATGGTTAAGTAACCATTATTTATAAAAACGGTTGAATGACTAGACAGTCTGCTAATTTTTTTTTTTGCATGACCCTCCATGGCTGAGTGGTTAAGGCACCACTCCGCTAATCGATTGAGAGCGTAGGAGTCAGGGCAACGGGTTCAACTCCCGTTACCTCCATTGCACACTCATTGTGGAGGCCCAGGCTGTAATTTCTCAGTGATGTTATTTCCTTGTGCCTATCCAGTCCTCTTCTCGACGATGACTTATAAGCGGATACTTGTATCAAGCACACAAGTCAGATGTATGTTCTCAATAAGACAAACAAAAAGAAATTTTGGGAGTGCAACTGTACTGTAAAATATTGCACATTTAGATTGGAATAGTTCATGTATGTAAATATATTTCAACATTTAATTAATCTACAATAAAAAATAAGCATGGTTTGTAAAAGTAAGTACAATCTCTGTTCAACGAAAGAACAAAATAAAGAAAATAAATTGCAACGTGTTTGGAAGTTTGGATCGGATATCTTAAAAATAGATTGTATTTAGTCTTTCGTATTTAGTCTTTTTTTTTTGTGATACATTTTTTCTCAGAATATATGGTATAGGCCATAATTAAATAGTAAAAGGTAAGTGTTTATTAATATTTATATAAAAAAGGGAGATTTTTTCAGTGATAGAGTGCAATGAAAATCTTTCCCATTTTATAATTAATTAATTTTTTCATATGGTTGTTTATTGCCCGATATTTCGTTGCTGGTCTTATTTATAGTTTCGATAAAAAATTTGGTCATAATTATTTAAGATGTTCCGTTATTTATTTATTTGGATAAAATATTTAGAGTAAAGTATGCAAAATATTTCTTGGTAGAAAATTAATTGCTTTTAAGGTTAATTTTAGCCATATAAATGTTAATTATAAATTCCGCTGACAAATGAAATTTATATATTACTTTTTTTATTAAATTATAGTAATTTTATTTGTTGAAATTCAGTGGGTAATGAGTTAAGTCGGATATTCATGATTATGCCGTTGGAAAATTGATTTCCAACGGACATGAAAATCTGTTTTTTTATTACTAAATCGTATCTCTTCTAATTGCGCGCTTGTAATAAGTATAAACTGAAGGAATCAGCATTTGAAGCCTTATCTGAATTTGAAATTTGGAGAAGAATTCATCGTATATTAGTCAACGAAAAGTTGGTACTGGTGAAACACATAAAAATTATCCGTGAGTGGGCTGGAACAAGTCTTCTTGATACTGAATTTTTGGATTCAAACTGATTCCAGAGTCTTTGGACAACCCTGCGAGACACATATTAAGACGTCTAGTTTAGCAGTACCAGCTTGTAATACCCCATTTCCATACATCCGATTCGCCGCCATCTTAACGAATCAGGTAAATGAGATCGCCTAGATATGGACAACACTATTTTAGCACCAACAATTCAAAAAAATTCACCACAAATTACAAAATTCGATATTCGCAGTTTTTCTTTGACTGCTATATAAATGCCCAATTCTTAAAAAAATATATAGATGGGTATAAATATTTCAAGAGATTTGATTGAAGGTGCGTATGTTCATTCATATAAACATATTTTTTACCTTTATTATCATTCTTTTAATAGTGAGCGTCTAAAAACTAGTTGTACCTCAACTTTTGGAGGACAGTGTATTTGAAAGCAGAGAACCGAACTGAAAACGCGAAAAAATCGTCAATTTTTGTAGAACAAAAATTGGAACTTAACTCAAAATCTTTATAATTAATAAGGACTTTACGTTGCACATATAAATACTAACATCAAACATTTGCTTCCAACGTATATTTCGTTTAATTTAATATGAGTTACTTTAAAACTACATATATAAACAATTCTCGACGTTTCGGTTATTCTTTATAACCATCTTCAGGAGAAAACTTTCATAAATACAAACAGCAAAAAAATTAAATATGTGTTACATCATGTTTGACTCAATCATGTAACACATATTTAGTTTTTTTGCTGTTTGTATTTATGAAAGTTTTCTCCTGAAGATGATTATAAAGAATAACCGAAACGTCGAGAATTGTTTATATATGTAGTTTTAAAGTAACTCATATTAAATTAAACGAAATATACGTTGGAAGCAAATGTTTGATATTTGTATCAAAACCTTTATTTTAGTTCCCCAAATGAACCGTAAACATATTTTTGTTTTTAAAAATTGAATTTACGAAAGATTGAAGTTTTAAAATGATAAATTAAACTAAAAGTCATAGATATCATTTTCTTCTGTCTCTAAATTTTTTGTATAAAGCAGATAAAAAATTAAATCATACATTATTTATACTAAAAATAAAGTGCTAAAATTTAAAATGTAAGCATAATAGAAATTAAATTCACTTCGAAAGAAAAGATTGTTGATTCATTCATTCTGAGGCGAACCGGAAATCGGAATTAAACATAAACCTTTACTTTTAAGAGAGCGAAAACGAAACCATTTCTGAACTAAAATATTTTATTTTAACTGATCTGAAATGGTAACCGGAACAAATGATTGCAGTTCGAAACCTTCTTTGAAACTCTATAGATTAGAAATTGAAGTGTCAACAGTTCGACTGTCGCAGCTTTAGTGTTAAATATGAATGTGTGAAAATTTGCATTGCTGAAAATTACTTTGTAAATGTTGTAAATAGAAACCATTAAATGGAACAGAGTATGACATATGAAGGGTTAAGAGGGGGAAGGGAAAAGATGATAGTCCACTCTTTTTTTAAATTTCAGATGACAGTGGCAGTTAAAATATCTGTTAGCCTGAGAGGCAATTGATACCACTTTTTTGAAATAATACAAGAAGGTCGTTCGCACCTTATGGAAAGGATTTTCACAATTAATTTCTGAACATATATGCCATAATCTTTGTGACAATTTTGCTCTACTCTATAGCCCCGACTCTTGATTATAACACTGGATCGAAATTTTCATCATAGTTGCTTTTTCTCTTAGCACAGTCATATTAATTTTCTCCCACACCTCTTGGAAAACTTTTCAAAGTCTTCCAATGTGTTGTGGATATCGCTTTCTAACGCACGCTTTAAAAAACACAAACTAAAATTTATCGTAACACTGGATGAAACATGGCTTTATTTAAGTGAGTGTATCACAAGAAGAGCAATTTTTATCAATTTAAGCAATTTTTATTGGTAGAAAAAAAGAAAGAAATGGGTTTCTGAATGTAAAGAAAAAATTCCAAAATAATTCATGATTGCTGCTGGATTTTGTTATGAAAGTAAGTTAAAGGTAAAAAATGCAGTAAAGCTAAGGTGATTTAACTTTATTATCAGTAAAATATTTCAGAACCCATTTATGAAGTAGAAATTCCAGCTTTATACGAAAAAAACATTAATTAGCTTCATATGAACAAAGTCTCCCAGCCGTTCTTCCATTTCTCAACTGACGTATTTTGAGCAAAGAAAGAATCCCAAATGGATATAAATTCTATATTAATTGATGGAATGCATGTAAAATCATCTGGCGCACCCCCGCCCCACATCAATGGCCTTTTCTGCATTTGGATTGTTTAAATGAATTCACGGACATTGAAAAGTCTTTTGAAAGTTTTTACAAGAGGTATCGGAAGAATCTGAGATGACTGTAACAAGAAAATTCTATTATCATAGAAATTTCTAGCCAGAACTGTAGCCAAAAGTCAAGGCTATCCAACAAAGTCAAATTGTAGCAAAGAATATGTCATTTATGCTTAAAATTTAACCCTTTCACGCTCAAGGGAAATATTTTTCCCTTCTACAAAAATCGTTATCGATTGTTCAATTATTATTGAATCGATATTTTTTTTTACTGAATGTCAAAATAAAACGTATGTCCAAGGCGGCAAATGTGTTTCTGAATGAATAAAAAAAAAGAACTGTCAAACTTTATTGCGCCAAAACCAAAACATTCGCTTGCTGAACTAACAATATCTTGAAAGTGTTTTGGACTTGAGAAAATTAGAATACCATAACTAACTATTTATTTTACTTTTCTGATAATTTTTATTATGTTTTTTGTATTACAAAGCAATAAATAAAATACCGATATAATAAACCTAACTCTTCGTTTATTTACTTTTATGATCCATAGGGAAAAATATTTCCCATGAAATTATAGGAAACCTATACACCCTGCTATGTTTTTCTGGTGATATTCTCTTACTTTACACCCACAATAGCTAAAATATTGTGTTGTATTGGCATATTTAGTCTTGGACATCTTATGGTCCTGTAAGGGTTAACTTTAAAAATCGTTTCCATAAAGTACGAACGACCTTCTGTATAATTCGCTTTATTTTCGAAATATTACTACTTTAAAAATGTGATAGTAATCAAGTAATCTAATTTTTAACCGTTTGTATTACCACGTTGCATATCTGCATCATACTTAAAAGTCAATGTTACTTATATAGTGGGTTTTAAAATACAATTTTATTTATTGCTGATATCTTCTAAAACATCAGTTAATATAAATTGTTCATAGAATTCTCAATAGACGACGATACTGAGTTAATTTTTCGTGCCAAAGTTTTATTTATCACTTGAGCAGTTTCACATCGTTATTGCCAAAATGAACTTCCCATTTTTGCCAAATTAAAATGTCTGGAGATGTGCAAAAATAGATTTTTTACAAAGGTAAGTTCGTATACTTTACAGTTTTGTATTAGAAAATTGTCAATATTTATGAGGAGTATGTAATTTTCTGTTTGTTGCAGATGTGAAAAAAGGTGTCTTTTAGTCAATATACTTTTATTTTTATGTTCCATTTTTTTTTAACATCTGAATGGATATTTTTTAAAGCGGAGTTGTTGAGTCACAAAGGGTTAAAAAAAATAGCTGACTGTCAATGTTACTGAGAGGCGTATTATTATTTGGCAAACTTCTATCAATGCAGTCATTGTAAAATGAAGATAATTTTTTGAAAAAAACACAGTTGGTGATTAATATAAAGGGGGAAGAACGATGAAAGTGGATGCCCGAAGCAGATAGAACGATGAATAACTCTCATCGAAGTTATCAATGACTATAATCGTTTTCACCGCGATGGGTCTTCACATAATTACGAAGTTGGAACGCACACATTTTCTGCGCGATGTATATAATTTTTCGTTTTTATTATTATTAAATATCCTTCCATATTTATGGAAGCCATGAAAGTCACAAAGGGTTAAAAAAAATATCTGACTGTCAATATTACTGAGAGGCGTATTATCATTTGGCAAGTTTCTATCAATGTAGTCATTGTAAAATGAAGATAATTTTTTGAAAAAAACACAGTCGGAAATTAGCATAAAGGGGACAGAACGATGAAACTGGATGCTCGAAACAGATAGAACGATGAATAACTCTCATCGAAGTTATTAATGACTATCATGTCTAATTTAATTTATTAATTTGAGAGCATAAAGGGGGTGATTTATATATTGACTTATATGATTTATATGATTTATGTTGTTTTATATAATAATAATATGCCTCTCATTTGATTTATTAATTTAATTTATTTGCCAATTCCTGACTAAATATTTAATAGAATTTTGCAATAAATGAAGCAAATTATTAAATTAAAGATACTTTGAGAAATCTAAATTTAATACAAACGGCACACATACATATATGCATGTCAAAAACTAATAGACTGCAAAAGAGAATAAAAAATACATGCCACTGCCAACAAAACGATTTGGAGAGTTATCAGTTTAAAAAAAATGCAATCTATTTTACACTGGGTACATCAGAGCTTGACTTAATTAATGATATTCCGAAACTGAAAGAGGTAAAAGAAATACATAAAAAATAAATCCATAATTGGAGTTTAAAACCCATTTCCTAAAACTATGATTTTATTCTGGCAGGTTTTATCATACTTAAGAATTGTTGGCTCGACTCCCATTTTAAGGTTTAGTAACTTACTTCTACGTAGATTAAAGACTCGAAATAGAAAATCTAGCGATGTGATTAACCACAACTGTCTTTCAGGGACACGTTTATGACGTCAGTTTGCGTCTCGCGTTTTCGTCAAACGCTGGAAAAAAATAGAGAACAGAACATAAACAGTGTAGTTGTTACTTCTTTGTTTACTAATCAAATGAATGGAGATCCTTTTTTTTTTGTTACTTTCCTTTTCTGCTTTTCTTGTCAGCCTCTTTCGTGTGTTCCGTGACTAATGAGAAATACAAGCCTCTATTTTCTGCTTGATGACTTTGAGTAAAGAAGATATCATATTATAGAGAACATATCTCTTTAGTATCGGTTTCGAAATAAAATGACAGCAATTTACGATGACATCTATCACAAAATAACACACGCAATACTTTTTAGTTTTAAAAGTATACAGTACTGCAAGCAATACATTTGGCGAAACAGTACTCAAAAAAGAAAGGGGGGGAACATAAGATAAATCATAGGTTAAATAAAATATCGTAATATATATATGTATATGTATTAAATATAATTACTTTCTATTTTCTTGTTTAGTATAATCATATTAATATAGCCCTTTTTAACACTTTCCAACATAGTTGAAAAGTGTTTATAATTTCGGTTTGTCTATCTGTCGTCTATCTGAGCTCTAACTCTCGTAAATATACTGGGATTGCCATGTAATTGAAATAAATAGCGATGTTTTCTAATCAAATGAATGGAGTTCCTATTTTGTTGCTTTCCTTTTCTGCTTTTCTTATCAGCCACTTTTGTATGTTCCGTGACTAATGAGAAATATAAAGCCTCTATTTTCTGCTTGATGACTTTGAGTAAAGAGGATATCATATTATAGAGAACATATCTCTTTAGTATCGGTTTCGAAATAAAATGACAGCAATTTAAGATGACATCTATCACAAAATAACATCCCTTACGAGAATAGTTCATAGAGCTATATAGAACTCTATAGAATTCTTTACACGTTCTATAGAATAGCCTTTCTGCAGAATACTATTTCTATAGAGTTTTGAAGAGTTCTATAGAATACTTTTTTCTAAAGAAAACATTTCTATAGAGTTCTTAAAAGTTCTGTTGAATTTGTTTTACTATAGAACAGTTTTTCTATAGAGTACTACAAACCTTATAGAATTGAGTTCTATAGCCTAATGATTCTATAGGTTTTTTTTTAATTAAAAAAATATTTTTTGATCTGTTAAAAGTTATGTGTATTAATTTACTATTTTAAAATTTATGTGTACTAAATTTATCTATTAAAAAATAATTTTTTTTTGTAATGCATCAGTTTACTATATTATAGTACTCCATAGATTTAATATGATTATATGTGTATAATTTAATTCAATTTTAATACATTGTGATTCAATTGTCAATGTAATAACATGTCAGTCGAACTGCTGATTTAAATGATGATTAATTAATTTATTTGTTTATAATTTTGTTATTAAGTTTAAAATTGGTTAATTTTATAATCATTTATTAATTTGCTGTTAAATTTAAATTATTCATCTAATTTAATAATTTTTATTCACTTTAATAATATTGGAATTTTTATTCAAACATTGTATATGTTTTTATTCAAACATTGTCTGAAGTATAAACATTTAAACAGTTGTTTCAAGTTTAACAAATAATAATTTATTATACTTTTAAATATTTTTTCAAAATTATATGTGATTGGGAAACTCAAATCACAAAATAAACAAAGTTGTAATAAGAGTTTTGAAACTGTCAATGGCTGTATCATGCCGAAAGTACCGGTTCTTCATCCGATCACTGAAGTCAAGCATCATCAGGCGTGGTTAGTAGTTGGGAGGGTGACCACCAGGATTCTATACAAAATTAATTCTAGACACATTTTTATAGAAGCTCTATATTATTTCGATAGATAGTTTTATAGAAGCTCTACAGACATGTCTATTGAACTTCTACAGATATTTCTATAGCTTTTGGTTAAACAAGCTTATAGAAAAACTGGCCATAATTCTATAGGATTCTATAATACGCATAGGTGCCAACCTCTCATTAATATTCCGTAATATGCGGGTTAATTTGACCCAGTTTAACAACGTTTCAAACCAGAAAAATTATTGGATGAATCTTTATTTATTCAATTTCAGGTTTCTACGTGGAATTTATTTAATTTCATTTCTTAAAAAAAATTCTGGTGCGAAACTTGTTAAACCTGGGTCAAATTAACCCGCATACTACGGAATATTAATGAGAGGTTGGCACCTATGAATACGTTTTCTATAAATATTTGTTATCAAATTCTATAAGACATTTTTGTAAGGGATACGCAGTACTTTTTAGTTTTAAAAGTATACAAAACTACAAGCAATACATTTGACAAAACAGTACTCAAAAAAGAGAGGGGGGGGACATAAGATATTTCATAGGTTAAATAAAATATCGTAAAAAAATATATACAGGGTGCGTCAGAAAAATGTATGCCTACACTGTTTAACGGGTCATAACTTTCTAATTTTTCTTTCTTTTTAAAGTGTAATTCATTGGAAATAATGAGTGAACCAAGATTAACTTTTGAAAAAAAGAAAATTTATTTTGAAATACTAGTGTAAGTATGGAAATGTAGCAGAAGTAAAAAAAAAAAAAAAACAATATTGGTGGGATTTCAGGAGATCCACCTATGCGATTTGCAAGTCATCGGTTAAAAGATAAGTTAGAAACAAATGGATGTTCATAGAAAACATTTCGAAACAGCAATTGACCAAGAATACGTCACAGCACCAAAGACAATGTTAATTAAACTTTGTTAATCAATAGCCTACCGTTACAAGCAATGTATTGACCAGATCGGTAATAATTTTGAACATCTGTGGTAGGAGGAAAAGTTATACATTTTATGTAGATTTTTCTGCAATTTAGATATTCATTATATGTGAATAAAAACTAGAGTTATAATCATTCAAAGTATGTATACATTTTTCTGACGCACCCTATCTTTTCACCTTCAAAACTGACTTAACCCTACAGTGGATGAATTTTTCTTTTTGAATTGTTTTTTTTTTATACTTATATTAAGAATTCGACACCAGAAATTTTAAGATAGATTTTTAACTTTTTTTTGTAGCATATTTATGTTATTTTTAGAAGAATAATATTTCTATGTAAATCTGGTGGTTACAAAGAACTTGATTTATTTATTAAAAGTTAAATATATGTGTTGCCAATTGGCTACACTATGCACTGCAGGGTTAAACGAGCAAGAAAAGTCTAGTCTGTGATATCAATTATGCGACTTCCACATTGATATTAAGATGGACAGAAATTATATGCACCTTACTTTAACTTGTTTGTGCCTGACATCCTAATAATAGTCTTTATATTTATTATTATTTTGTCTTTACAATTATTTTGTTATTATATGCGTCTATTAATGATAGTATGTGCAATTAAATTTACTATCATCACTTTATTCATTTTTCAGCATTCAATAAGAACAACAACAGCAGAAGTTCGCTTAAGGTATTACATACGTTCTCAACTTTAAAAAAAATCGATGTTTTTTTTCTGACTGAAATTAAATCTTTATAGTGTGTAGAATTATGGGCAAAAATATTTTAAGTGATATCTCAATTATTCTTTTGCAATTTAGATATTAATTATATGTGAATAAAAACTAGAGTTATAATCATTAAATATATATGATACATTACATACATTACATACATTATATACATTATATACATTATAATCATTAGATATTAATTATAATTACTTTCTATTTTCTTGTTTACTAATCATATTAATATAGTCCCTTTTTAACATTTTCCCACATATAGTTGAAAAGTGTTTATAATTTACGTTTTTCTGTCTGCTGCTTGTCCGTTCTCTAAATCTCGTAAATATACTAGGATTGCCTTGTAATTGAAATACGATGTTTACTATGGCGTGTTCGTATAGAAAAGATGTGTGTTTCATTTACAGTTCCTTTACAGGGACACTCCAACAAATTTTGTTACATAATAGTCTATGGGGAAAAATCATTCATTGTGTATTTTAATGATGTTAGACTAGTAAAAACCTTATAAAATAGATATGAATTTCTCATCTGCACTAAAATATGCTTTCTGTAGAATATAGAGTGCAAAGCATTTATCATTCATCTACAGTGTCACCCAAAGAATTCAGTTACATAATGGTTTACTGTGTAAAGCTGTTTGCAGCGTATTTTAATGATTTTGCACTATCAAATATAATGAACTGTCAAATATAATGACACACTGTCAAACAGATTGAAATATACATACACTAACGGAGGTTCACTACAAGATGCTTGCTGTGGAATGTGATGTGCATACCATTTATCATTAATTTACAGTGACAAACAAAATATTTCGGTTACTGTACTATCTTTTAGTGATAATTGCCAGAATTGAGTTTTCAGTTATGGTATGCGTTTGTAAGTTTAACTAAGTTTTTGCTTACTACGTGGTATGTATAAATTCTATAAATCATATAGAGGGCTACACAAAAAGAATTGGTAAGCATTACTGTGTAGAGGAGTGAATTGCTTAAAGGGGATTTGAATTGAGCTATGCATTTTCCAGCTGAACTATATTTAGTATACTAAGAGATGTTTGTAGAAAATAAATAAATTCATATACAGAGAAATACAAAGAGTTGGATGCATTGACGTCTATAGATGACAATTTCTGGAAGTGTGTTTTTAGTAGTGTTATGCATTTTTTGCATGAATTAAATTTTTGCTTAATACTATGCTAGCCATGTATAAAAATCGGTAGATAATATAGAAGGATGTACTAACACAAAATAACAGACACGGTACTTGTCGTACCTTGTGAGTTATTTTGCAGTGCCTGTTTATGTTCACAGTCCATGTACACTTATTACTTCTGCTTATGATAACCTCAATAGTTATTTCCCAGTATTATTTGAACTAATTTCTGTATGTGGGAAACTTTACTTATGCGTATGGAAATAAGTTTATAAAACCATTGTAAGATTTCCAATGTAAGAGTATATTTTTTAATGGCTTCATATTATTTACAGTGGGTGTTCAATTATTAGGTAAGCTGTCGTAGGCAGTGAGAGAGTTAATTTCTTAATTTTTTTCTGGCAAAGCGAGAGAAGTGACATGAGATATTACATAAACTAAATAAAACAATATAAAGTAGTAAAAATGATAACTACTTGCTAGTTTTTTATTTACTATTCAAATTACAGGAGCCATTTATTTTCGTTCTTTCCTTTTCTGTGTTTTTTTTTCTGGTTTGTCCGTTACATTCAGGTGCTCCATGACGAATGAGAAATATAAGCCTCTATTTTCGTCTTTATAATTTGGAGTAAAGATAATATTATGTTATAGAAAATATATTATTTAAGTATCTGTTTAGAAGGAAATTGCAGCAATTTACAGTGGCATCTATCACACAATAGCAGTTACAGTTAGTGGTGTAACTATAGGTTAGCTGAGGTAGCAAATGCCACGGGCACGCGATTTAGAGCATTCCGAGAACCTCAAATGTGTAAAATGAATGTAAATGGAAAAATTCAAATTTTCTGACTTTCGCTTTCTCAGGGATTATGGTCAGAAAAGAAAATTAATTTTCTTATAGAAAAATTCAAATAACAGTTTTTCAGGCTTTAGATTGCTGCGTAGTTCATGTACATTTAGATTTATTCCTTTTACTTTGGATAATCTCTATATTTATTGCCCATTATTATTTAACAGTTTTTTGTATGTGGGAAGCTTTACTTATGGATATGGAATACACCTCAATATTTGGGCCTTAATCCGATGGAACATCTTTGGACATATCTCAGCAGACAGGTGGCTGCCGAAAGGCTTCCTTCGAAGTCGTTAAAAGAGTTGGAACAAGCGTTGCTCCATGTATGGGCGCTGTTTCTCATTCTAGTGTTCGACAACTTGATAGTATAGAAAGTCGATGCCACAAATGCATTACAAGTAGGGTATTACATTCCTTATAAATCCGTTTATTTACTTTTTTTTCACAAAGAGCTGTCATTTATTTATTTATTTTTTAAATCAATCAGCAGACTTTTGCAAAAAATGCGGATTTTTATTTGTAAATCATGCTTGATGTTAAAATTAAGTAAAATTCGATAAATAACTGTTTAAAACACAATTCTTCTAAGTTTCACGTTTTAATCTTCATTTGTTTTCAAATTGGACACAAAAGACTGTTTGTACCTTAACTTTTGGAGGTCAGTGTATATGTATGTATGTATGTATATGTGTGTGTGAGTGTGTGTGTATTAAAGCATGTCAACGCATAATTTTTAAACGGGTGTTACAATTTTCTTTGTTGGAAAGTGCTCGTTTTGGGGTGGTGGTCCCGTATCAATTTCAGTTGAACCAAAATTGAAATGTTTGTTTTTCTTACAGTTTTATTGTCTTTTTTTCGCTTTATAGGCTTCAGGTTTCCTAAAAACAGTCCAATCATCACGAAATTTGAATATGTTGTTCAGGTACACTTCAGTTCTATATCTTTTCTAAGTAATTGTCGTATCGTCTACATTTTTTACAGGGATATGGGAAAAATTTTAATATATCATCTTCTACTGCGTGTCAAAATGCGCGATATTTCCAAAATTGGGAATAAGGAGAATATGGATAACCATAAAAGGTTATCCAAAGCACTCATCGCTATATGTGTTATAATTAAGGATTTGTTGAAATTTAACCCGTAACTACTCTCCAATTGTTGAAATTGTTGCATAGCTACTGTGGGCGGTCTCTGAGACCCTTTGATCGAAATGTGAATTAAAGGCTAGATTAACTCAAAGGCTACTGTTTCTGTACGATACTTTATTTACAGGATTTTTATAATCAAAATTCACCTATTCAGACGTCTAGCAATCCAAACAAAACGAAATTTCACCGTGTCTTTTGTTAAATTGGGAAAATTGAATAAAAGCACTGGTATGTGAGACCGATAACAGTAATTAAAGGTTAAATTCCAAGTGCAGTTTTCGGAACATTCTATATGTTAATATTTGTGATGTCAGAAGCACAAAATTTTCTACAACAGCCATTTGAGCATTTAAAAGTCAGCATTTTTAGTTGTTGAGTTATCATTATTCATAGAAAAGCATTTACCTGGTTTATTTTTAAGCAAAATAATAATAATAATAATAATAAAGGTTATTGAGAGAAAAGACTTGTCTGGTTAATGCGTTTGAATTTTACTATTTGGTAGGATTCCTTATTTCTTTAAACAGCATGAACATAATACTACTAGAGAGTTTTCCACAGAATTAAATATGTTATGCGCGCATGCGCGGCAGCGTATTACGGCTTCTTTTACTGTTTATTACTGTTAATTTCACGGTATAATATTGGCAGGTGAGGTGCACTGTTATACTGTAAAATCAACATTTTTTTTTTTTTGCAGTGTATATATGAGAATTTAAAAAAATATATTATTCTTGTAGAACAAAATTGTCACATTATAGCCAAAACTCGCACTTCTTTACATTAAAAGAGAGAACACAGTACCTCAAAAAAAAAAAAAAAAGAAAGAAATTGATATCCATTTTGCACTGATGCAATACATATACTCTAAAGTACATTTTAGGAAAATTTCTAGAGTCATGCACCTATTAGTATGTCAGCAGTAAAATTTTTAATAAATACTTTTGTCTTGTTTGACCTCCTAAACGAAATCTTTAAATGCATTTGCTTCGTCTTCTTCTTTCTTATTTTTCGTGTGCGTACATGCGTATATGTGTTTCACTTCAAAATATTAAGTGTCAATAGATTAGGAAAAGCTTCAGAAATTTTTCTAGTCGAAAATTATGTAACGGCAGATTCGCAAATACATTGCCGCGGCAGCCTAATTAGTAGAGTTGGTATCCTCTAAGGTTTTGAGTTCATTTCTCAGGTTCAATCTGAGATCGCTTTCAAGTGAGGGGGTGGGACCTGAAGTGGGTGTGGTGTGGACCACCCCTAGAAATCAGTATTTTTACCTCATCATGGGCACATTCTGCTCATGTCAATAGCCCCACGTAAAATCAGCTCCATCCCTCTCCCCAAAAAAATTCTCGCTACGTTACTGATCGCCGTCTGCCAATATAAAAATATAAAATTATATACAAGTCGTGTGTGAAATTTCGTCTGGATCATCCATAGAATAACAAGCCGGGTGACAAGCCGGGTGACAAGCCGGTTTAGCTCTGAAGTGCGCTGGGGCTGATGAGAAGGTTTATCTGGTAAACTGCTTGCAATCCTACCGCTGTTGGCCTGCTTGGAATTAGTTAGCATGTACTAAATAAAAAAATCCGGTGACAAACACTCATCAGGGAATATCCTGTGTAAAACATACTTATCTTACTTCCAGTTCTATTACTTGTTCCCTGGGATCAGCTTGGCTACGTTATCTGATTAAAGCCTCTTCATGAGAAATAAACATTCAAATTTGTAAGAACAGTTTTTTGTGGCTGGCATTAACGCTCATGTTTTCAAATATCCCCCAAGCATATTTGACCCCAGCCATCATTAAAATATGGTATTTTTTAACCACACATGAGTATGAGTTGTAATTTCCCAACTGGACGAAAAATGTCCGGGCCAGGATTCGAACCTGGGATCTCTTGGCTGAAGCTGGCAATAGTCTACCAACTGAGCTATCCCAGTCCAATCTGGATGACCTAATTCACCCAGTTAACCTTATTAATCATAGCATCTGGTCTGATATCTGAATCAGCTCAACAGAATAAATCGCAGATAACTGAACTCCAGTAAACGCTGGATACGTGATTACACTACATTAATTTTAACAAAATTATTCAAATTGGTAATGAGAAGCTACGGCTGCCGAAGGCAGTCGTACGTCACTGCCGATTCCAGGCTCTAGTGAACCCATACGAGTTCACGACTAAGAAGGAGCCGGTTTACCCGGACCCCTCCAAGGTGGTGCTCTTCGGCCGGGGGAAGAAGCGGGGGCATGAGGCTACCTGCACTTCATCCCCTTTCCAAAATGAATGACGACAAGGGTCGCTGCGATACGCTGGAGCCCAGACTAGAGGACACCACCACTACACACTTGGGCGGAACGCAGGAGTGAACTACAGCCTCGTAGCCGGGATCCCATAGGGGAACCGGGTCCTAAGCCCATGTTGAACACTCTTACGACCCATTACTGTACCACATCTTCCGAATATCAAATCCTATGGAAGGAGGAAGCGACTAGTTCATTTGGTGGGGCGAGCAGGAGATGCTTTTCGCCAACCCGGGACCTTGAAGTAACTTGGTCCCTGGCGCATAGACACGTCTTGTCTGAGGTCGTCCCCGTCAAATGGATTTCTCCATCAACGACTCATCCACATATAACTACAAAGAGTAAGAGGTGCTTCTTGCCAACCCGGGACCTCGAAGAAAGTCCCAAGCGCATAGATACGCCTGGATAGGTTGTCACCCACCGAAGGAATTCCCGCAAGGCTAAAGCCCCCTAGGCGAACCTAGGATGTAGCCCAGCGACCCCCTTCAACGAGATCACGTGCATATATATGCACTGTAACGGAAGAACGAAGGACCACTACCGGACTCTGAGGGACGTGGAAACTCCCCTCAAGCACGCTAAAGAAGCGGACCCGGTCGAGGTTAGTAATTGGAAGTTATTGTTAAGGAAGAAGTCTGCTAGCCCCAACCTTGTCAGGCACAGGAAGCTCTGACTACGCAAAGACGCGCTGGGCTGGTTTCGGCCCAAGGTTCGAAAGAAGGTTTGGTTGCCGTCTTAAGACGAGCCTCCGGCCCCGTTCCTCGCAGTCGAACAGTTCCGAGAAAGTTTTGAACCCCTCCCACAGAAGGCGACACGAGCCACAGTCCTGGACCTGAGGGTCCTCCGGGACTCAAACCGCTCTTGGTTCAAACGGGCAGTCTCTTCCCTGAACTACCCTGAGGGCGGCTCACAACTACTTCAGCTACAGTGGGACTCGCAAGGGACGTTCGGGAAAGGCACCTTCCTCCTCTCCGTCACATCTACGTTCTACCGCCTGCACGTTGCAGTGGATTGCTGCATGCCGCCACTCCCAACGAAAGGCGTCACAATAGAACCCAAGCGGTCCTTGTCGTGCAAAGTCCGACCTCCCCTTCATCTTGCCTTAGACAAGTTTGCTGACTGTCCTATCCCAGTTAGCTAGCTTTTGCCCTTACATCACCATCCTTAGCGACGACACACAGTCAACTGCCTAGGTGCGAGGGTTCAGCCTACGCGGCACCTTTTGTCACCTGGTTGCCCCAAGACCCCGCGGAGCCGAAGCTCTGCACCTGGGATCTCAAAGGGCAACCAAGGCCTCAAGCCCCCTGCAGCCGAGAACCGGCCCAAAGAGGGGAACAACCCGAGGAGTGTGGGTCGGTCTATACCCAGCCCTCAGCGAAGTCGGCTAATCGGACACCGCTTTACCACCCACTCACCACGATGAGGTTGGGATTCGTCAGTCACCGGCCCCCATCGTGTCGACGCTACTGCGCGCAATGCCGGGCTCCCGATCATCTTCACAACTCAATGAGCTGATTCGGGACCACCCGGAGGGGCTGAGCGGGATTCAAATTGGCAAAGAAATCATATGATTTCTATACCAATTTGAATAATTGCGTTAAAATTAATCTAACACATGAGTAGTTTGTGTGTTTTTTTTAGTATACGATTTAACGATTTTGGAGTTTGAAGTCTATTGGCTTCCATGGTACCTTCCATTTAGTAAAAGACAGTTATCTATATTAAAATTTTGTGATCTACACCTTACAAAACTTGAAAAATAGAGAAAATTATTTTATTACATAAAAGTTAATTGCTCGTGTGATGTGTAACATTGTTGGGGTGTCTTAAAAGAAAATACATGTAATAATGACATAACGTAATTCATGATAGTTAAAAAATTGCCATTTCTTTTAAATGGCTGTGTTTGAACATTCCCCATGGTACCAAATGAGGGTTAAGTACTCTACAATATTCAACTGGTAAACGGCTAAGTTCTGAACGCTTACTCAAATTGTAGTTCAAATTGTTTTCTGGTAAATTATTACCATTGCACAAAATTCGATCCTTAAATTTATTTACTGTAGCATATTGACAAGATATAAAAATCGAAGTAAAAAGAAAATAAAACAAAATAGGAATAACATTTTAAAATTTTATTAGAAATATTAACATTTTACAACTTGATGCATCCCTTTTTATGCATTTTCTGGTAAGAAAATGCATAAAAACCGTAACATAATTCATGATATTTTAAAAATTACCTTGTCTTAAATCTTTGATGCATGATAGTTTAAAAATTACCTTGTCTGAAGTCTTTGGTGCATAATAGTTTAAAAATTACCTTGTTTTAAATATTTGGTGCATGATAGTTTAAAAATTACCTTGTCTTAAAACTTTGGTGCATAACAGTTTAAAAATTACCTTGTCTTAAAACTTTGGTGCATGATAGTTTAAAAATTACCTTGTTTTAAATCTTTGGTGCATGTTAGTTTAAAAATTACCTTGTTTTAAATCTTTGGTGCATGATAGTTTAAAAATTACCTTGTTTTAAATCTTTGGTGCATGATAGTTTAAAAATTACCTTGTTTTAAATCTTTGGTGCATGATAGTTTAAAAATTACCTTGTTTTAAATCTTTGGTGCATGATAGTTTGAAAATTACCTTGTCTGAAATCTTTTTTTTTGGGGGGGGGGAGGAGAAAGTTATTCTATTGATGTACATGGTGTGTACACTTCTTGGAAATTCCAAGGAGTCTGGCACAAATATTTAAGATAAGAAATTTTATGTTTAATATTTAAATCGCATAATTTGTAATTTCCTCTGTTATTCACAAAAGCTTTGGTATTTTTCTATGATTAAATGAGGTGAAAAATGTTATTAGAAAATATTGGCAAAACTGTACGCATCCTGTGTATTATTGAAAACTCGTTTGAATTTACGAACAAATTCACTTCAAATAAAATAAATATGTTGTTTTTTTATTATTTTACAGGAATTCTAAAAGCAAAAACTTATTACAAATTTTTTATGTTATTTAACTGGTGTAAGTAATATACTCGCGAACTTCAGAGGTCTGAAGAAGGCTGGGGTCAAACATTCCCCATGTTACCACACCAGGGTTAAGTACTCTGCACCATTCATTTGAAAAATGGTCCCAATTCGATATATCAAATATAGTGAAATTTCTGTAAAAAAAATTTAAAATGTGATAGATATTTTTATTTTTATTTTTCTAGCATGACTACTTAAAAATGCTTTCCTTGGAAATTAATGCCATTGAACAAAATCCGATCTTTATATTTATTTACTAGATTACTATTAAGAAGATTTAAAAATCTTAAGAAAAAAAGTGTTTAAAAGTAATTAGGAGAAACATATTAAAATTTTAGCAAAAAGTTTAACTTATTAAAATATTCTGAAAAAGAAAAACTAATTTTGAAATAGATTTTTTAATTTTTTCCAGTCATAGCATGTAAGTATTTTTAACGGTAGACCTGAACTAATTTTTCTTCTACACTTACATAATGAATACATTATCAATAGAATCAGTATAAATTCACTTAGAGAAGATAATCTTTCATTTATCATTTGTATTTAGAAATTAAAAAACAATTGTAATCTAATTAAATCTAAATCACAATACTTTTTTCCAAGACACATTCGTGATATGTCATAGCCATCTGTCGTCTGGAACAAGGATTAATATAAAATCCAGACCATGATAGTTAGTCCTTTGTTTTTGTATAAAATAAATGCGGCGGTTAGTTTTTCGTCTTTAATATCTACAGTTTTTTGCAGTGTTTGAGTAATGAGAAATATAAATAAATGTTTTTGGCCAGAATAATTTTTAGAGAGAACGTTATTTCTTTCCCCCAAAGGAATTTATTAGTGCATTCTAAATTGTGATGTAGAATACAACTTAGGAAATATAATGGGAACTCGTAAACTTATAACAAGGAATGTTGGTTGCGAGTTAGTTTTTTTTACGCCCATTGCTATCAACTCTCCTAGTACCATTGGGGTCTATTTTGACCCCATTTTTATTTGTTTTGAAGTTTTCGTTTTTCAAACCAGAACAAAAATAATTATTTAAACTTAATGAATTAAATTAAATAGACACATCGTGTGAAGAAGCTACATTTGAAGAGATTAAAATGACAGTGGAGTAAGTCAAAATTTAGTGATTTGAAAAATTAATTGTTTTGTGAAACTTACTGTAATGCCGTTGCATTGAGTAGTCCAGCTTGTTTTGCCTTTCTAGCGACTGCCTAAGTGAACTATGACTTATTTGACTAGCACATTGAACAGAAATTAATTAAGTTCAGTGAAAATATGATTATCTCGATTTTCAAAATTTTTGACTTACTCCACTGTCATTCTAACCCCCTCATTTAATAGATTTAAATTTCTGGTTTCAATCATGCAAACTAAGAACGTTTATCAAAAATTAAAATCTGGTAAATTAAAAAAAATGAAGTATTTTTCAATTTTTGCAATTTAAACCTTTTACGAACGAGTGCCGCCATATTCGCGACAACCAATTTTTATTATCCAATTGTTATTGTCCCAATCTGTTATTTCTAATTGGATAACAGTATTTTTGCACAGAAAATTTCGCTTTTGTCTAATCTGAAAATTTGAGCAGTTAAATAATGCAAAAAAAAATTTGTCAGAAGCAGTTGGGCTAAAACAATAATAATAATTGGGCTGCGTTAACTTACAGACACTTCAGAAAACTTGTTTTATTACTTTTTTTTTTCAGAAAAAAAAATATGTTTTTGAACAGCTTCCGTTACTTGGAAGCTTTTAGTCTTCAAATGAAAGTAGTATGTTGTGGCTATCATCTGCAACGAAAATTAAATGACAACCTATTTGTTTTTTAGATATAGCTATCGCGGAAATCGTGAAAAACAAAGCATAGCAGCAAGACCTGTTGGGCGATATACACCAAAACCTAATAAGCGTCTATTTATGTCAAGGTCTAACAGAATATGAAATTTGGCGTAATTCCCAGCATTAGTTCTTAAAGCTGTTCGTCAGTGAACTTCCCGATTCCCCTCGCTAATGTAAGGTTTCCAAGCAATTCACATTTTAGTCACAATGTGACGTCACTGAGTGGTTGTATTTCGCTCACAGATGTGACGTGACGTACGTGACTCACTCTAACGTCCCGGTGACGTCACTGTGACCATGCATGCTACACTGGTAGGAGAAGAACGATTGGCCACGCCGCGTGGGCAACAATCGCTTATTGGTCTATGTGGGAATCAAAATGCTTGTTGATTCAGCCTGTATTATAGGAGACCTAGACATAATAAATCGACATAGATTTATAAATTAATGATTTTCGATTTTTTTCCTTTACATGTGCTATAAGCCCTTCCTTCCTGCCAAATTTCAATGTTCTTGGTCAACTGGAAATACCCTATACGTTTTACTCTCAAAACCTTATAGAGTACTTCCTGTTGACCTAGAACCTTGAAATTTGGCATGAAAGAAGTTTTTTTAGCACATGTCAGGGAAAATATCCGAAAATCTTTAATTTATAATTCTATGTCGACTAATTACGTGCTTTTCCATAATCTGGATTTCCAAAGCTAGACTATAAGGGTTCAAATTTTTCCTTTTCAGGTACGAAACCCTAAAAATGGCCAAAAATGTATAATTTGTAATAAAAAAAAAATGTTAAAATTCTTATAAACGTATTTTACATTAACTTTTATGTCTACTTATTTTAAGTTTCAAATAATGTTAAATACTTATAAACATTAACTTTTAAACTGCATACTACTAATGCTTCAACAAAAAATTCTAATAAGGAAATCATTTATAAAAAAAATCCGCGTACGACGAGTAATTTTCCCTCTCTCTTCAGTTTCATTATAATCAGTTTTAGCTGTATATAAATAGTTATACATCAAGCAGTATTTTGAACAATAAAATTTTTCTGTACATTTTAAAAACGAAATCTATAGATTTTATGAGGAAAAACGGTCAAAAAAACTGCAGAAAAAAAAATGCTTTTAAAATGCCAAATACTGAATTTGATGCACAAAAACATATTTTTCCGTATGAAATAAATTGTTGTTTTAGTGGTGTCATAGCTGATATTTTCCCCCCGTAAAACTAACAATATTTTATTCTTATATACACAGTTGCTTAATATAAAATATTTTATACATTAAAATGTAACATGTTTATCCATTAATAGTATTAATTTAAAATTGTGTTATATATTATTTTTTAGACTATATATTTAGGTATCGAGTGGAAATTCCATGCACTTTAAAAAAACTTCTTTTTTTTTCCAAAACTTTTCCGTATACACCTTATGTGCATATTTCATTGTTACCACATTTTTAAGAAAATTAATTTTCTGGTGAAAGTGATTTTGCCAATGTGTCAGAAAGTAGCTAATATGAATATGAGAATATACTTGACAGATAAGTGTTCAAAGTCTAGTTAAATTGAAATTTCTGGTAATGCTCTGGGATTTATTTATATTTTTACAGTGTAGAAAATTTCCATAAGAATACAGAAATTGTATTGGCAAAATACGGAGTTTTTCCAGAGTAAAAATATAAATTAATGCTACAGCCTTGGTAAAATTGGCAGTTTAGGCTTTTAGCACTGATATCTATCAAGGAACTATATTCCCTACTTTCTGACAAGAAATTCGTTAATCACTTTCATCGGAAAAGAAATTTCATACATACACGGAAATTATACTGGCAATAATGAAATGTATTCATAGTGCATTCAGAAAAAAAAAAAAACTGCGCTATTTTCTTCACCATAAATAAAATGTTTTCTCATTTAAAATTGAGCAGAATTTTGAACACGATTTTTTAAAAAATAAATATAATTCTGTTGTATAAAAGAGGTCGCGTGACATCAAATTTTCAAGCAAGGCAATTTTTCTTCGTACGTGGTAATACATTTAGTAACCTTCTTAAAATTTCAATCATGTAAAATCATTATTTTTTAACATTAAACATTGTATGCATTTATTTTCAGTATTACTCTTCCTGTTATGTAAAGATATTTTATAGAAATAGCTATTGAATTTTGTATTTGGTAAATAATTCATGACAAATATATTGAAGTGTAGAGACAAGATTTTTAGATTAAAATGGAATAGACTGGAGAAAAATAAATGTGCAAAATGTCCTCCAAAAACACTTTTAAGGAAATATTATAAATTCATAAAGCATTGCATCAGAGGAAATAACTATAGACAGGATGTTTTAAGAAGAAATACCATTTTGACGTCCTGAAATTTAAGACTTTTTTGGAAATCATTTTTTAAACATGCGTAGCGGTTATAAAAATTCATTTACACTAAATTATTATACGCACATTAAACTGGAAAACCTTGTTTTTGTTTAGCTTATATTAAACATTGAGGGAGCATTTTGAAAAAAAAGAGGCTCTATGCGGTGGACACATAAACTCACCGTAGACTTGACCTAGTTTTCTTAGTCCAAAAACTAGTGAAATACGTTCGTAGCCATAAAATAATGTATTGTTAGTGAAATGGCGTGTAAAAATTAAAATGTTAGTTTTCAACCAGAAATTTCGTTACTTAAAGTTACACAAAACAAGGAGTTATCAATCATTTGAAAAACTCCTCTGTATTTTGTATTTCACTAGAAAAATATGTGAAAAATAATTTTCAAAAAGATAGAAATTGATTGAAAATTTGCGGAGTTTGAGTAAACACCGATTTTAAAAAGGATGTTCTGAGAAAAAAAAATATTCTTAAAGTTTTCGTTACTGTTTATTCGCTG
The DNA here is from genome assembly GCA_963931845.1 of Maratus michaelseni. NCBI lineage: Eukaryota > Metazoa > Arthropoda > Arachnida > Araneae > Salticidae > Maratus > Maratus michaelseni. The sequence continues at coordinate 132,802,785 of OZ007599.1, forward strand.
CGGTGCGTTCATTCTTCTATAGCTCCAAAATTGTCCAACTTTTGAATCGATTTCTAACATAAAATATTATTTTTTCGTGTGTAAAAAAGTACTTTAAACGACCAAAAAAATTTCGAAATTTTGAAACGGTTGTGTAAAAAGTTCTTTAAACAGGAATCTTATTAAATTCCTGCATATACACTTTTTTTCGTTAAAATTTATGATTCATAAATGCTATTTAATGATTTTAGAATGTTCCCTCTAGAATCCAAAGTTTGCAAAGTTATACCAGAATTTTTTTCGACTTATTTAACTGATGAAAAATATTGCAAATTCTGTGAGATAAGCGAGGCTACGAATTCTGTGTTTTAAAAATTAAATTGAAATTTTCTTATCATTAATAGTGGTGCCAGATTCCTTAGAAATTCCAAGGAGTGTGTGAACACTTGCTAGAAGCTGACGAATTTTTTTACACGCAATTTAATGATTAAAGATATATATTGCGTTATAGTGTAACACCTTTTGAAATTGGGATATTTCCCTGTTCTAAAATATCTGAAAAATAAATATTATGATAAAAAATATATTTGTCATTAATTGGGTAAGATGTTTATCTTTAAGAGCTGGTTTATGTTCTTAGTCATTAACGTTGAAAATGCTAGGTAATTTTGGGATTTATTACACTTAATTCATTATTCTTAGAGCTTTATTATTTGATTTAGAGCAGTTTGAAATTTTTACATCCTGTTCTCTAGTCATTAAATTGTAATTCATTTTATTCTAAGTTAGTTTTATCTTCGACATACACTGGTTTCCAAAAATTAAGGAAAAAACACAAAAATAGTGATAACTCGTTCAAAAAGAAAGCAATCCGTATGAAATTTGCATACATTGTTAAACAAAAGATGCTGAATAAAAATACTAAATTCAAATTAGTGGCGCTGCAATCGCATTGCGTCATCTGTGAAGAACATAAAAATGCACGTTAGAAAGTAAGGCTGCAGTTGTCTCTGTAATAGTGATATTATAAATCTGGGATAGCCAATTCATTACACTGACCTCGAGGAATCATTTGCCCGCAGAACTGCGATTTAGCGCTATTGGGAGATTGGATGCAGGAGAAAGTCAGACAGAGGTGGCTAGATGGCTAAATGTGAGTCTTTCTGTGGTTCATAGTCTTTGGCAACAATTTCAAACCACTGGTTTGGGCTCAAGAAGGTTCAGCCAAGAACGACCAAGGGTTTCGACAAGCGCCGATGACCGATATTTGTGGTTATTTGTACGAAAGAATAAAACTGCAACCCTATCTCATCTTAGATCCTACCTTGTGGCAGCCACTGAAAGGTTGGTGTGAATGTCTACTGTGCGTAGAAGGCTTCATGAAGGCGGACTTTATGCGAGGCAACCAGCAATTTGTGTGTCGCTCACCTCACTTCACCGGGGGGAACGTTTGATATGGGCACGTCAACATGTCCACTGGACGGCTGATCAATGGGGGCGTGTCCTCTTCACGAATGAGTCCCAGTTTAGCCTCCAAAGTGATAGTAGGAATTGCTTAATTTGGAGAGAACAGGGGACACGTTATCATCCATCAATTATTCGTGAAAGAGATTCATACGGACATTATTCATTATCGGACTATCATTGACCGATTTTAAAAAGGATGTTCTGAGAAAAAAAAATATTCTTAAAGTTTTCGTTACTGTTTATTCGCTGCGGTGCGTTCATTCTTCTCCAAAATTGTCCAACTTTTGAATCGATTTCTAACATAAATTATTATTTTTTCGTGTGTAAAAAAGTACTTTAAACGACCAAAAAAATTTCGAAATTTTGAAACGGTTGTGTAAAAAGTTCTTTAAACAGGAATCTTATTAAATTCCTGCATATACACTGGTTTCCAAAAAATAAGGAAAAATCACAAAAATAGCGATAACTCAAAATATTGCATGCAGATTTTAATGAAACTCAGCCACAATATACAACACATAATAAGGTATAAAATAACATGAAAAGAAATTACCAGACAATTAGGGTGTTTCAAAAAATAGCATAATTGTAAAATTACTAGAATTAATTTGTCAATTTGGTATAGGAAAAGTACCTTTAATATGCCGTATGATCACCCCTAGTAGCAATACAGCACATACAGCAAAGTGTCATACTGTCAATTATGCAGTCGATGAGCTCGCTGAGAAGTGCAAGCCATTGCTCTTTCAAAGCAGTTGTAAGCGTGGCAAGGGTCTGAGGAGGGAGATTGTGAGCAGCAACACGTCTTCCTAAAGCATCCCAAACATGCTCGATGGGATTCAAGTTCGGTGATCGAGCTGGACATTCCATGCGCTGAATTGTCTGGTGCTGAAGATAATCTTCCACGATGCGAGCCCTGTGCAGTCTAGCACTGTATTCCTGTAACAGGAAATCATTACATATTGCACCGGCATAATGACACACATAAGCATTAAGGATGCATCGCTATAGACGTAAGCATTCAAGGTTTCTCGTGGAAAGACATGGAGGTCTGTGCGTCCGCCCAAAGAGGTGCCACCCCAAATGCAGGTCACTGCCTTTTCCGTATGAATCTCTTTCACGAATAATTGATGGATGATAACGTGTCCCCTGTTCTCTCCAAATTAAGCAATTCCTACTATCACTTTGGAGGCTAAACTGGGACTCATTCGTGAAGAGGACACGCCCCCATTGATCAGCCGTCCAGTGGACATGTTGACGTGCCCATATCAAACGTTCCCCCCGGTGAAGTGAGGTGAGCGACACACAAATTGCTGGTTGCCTCGCATAAAGTCCGCCTTCATGAAGCCTTCTACGCACAGTAGACATTCACACCAACCTTTCAGTGGCTGCCACAAGGTAGGATCTAAGATGAGATAGGGTTGCAGTTTTATTCTTTCGTACAAATAACCACAAATATTGGTCATCGGCGCTTGTCGAAACCCTTGGTCGTTCTTGGCTGAACCTTCTTGAGCCCAAACCAGTGGTTTGAAATTGTTGCCAAAGACTATGAACCACAGAAAGACTCACATTTAGCCATCTAGCCACCTCTGTCTGACTTTCTCCTGCATCCAATCTCCCAATAGCGCTAAATCGCAGTTCTGCGGGCAAATGATTCCTCGAGGTCAGTGTAATGAATTGGCTATCCCAGATTTATAATATCACTATTACAGAGACAACTGCAGCCTTACTTTCTAACGTGCATTTTTATGTTCTTCACAGATGACGCAATGCGATTGCAGCGCCACTAATTTGAATTTAGTATTTTTATTCAGCATCTTTTGTTTAACAATGTATGCAAATTTCATACGGATTGCTTTCTTTTTGAACGAGTTATCACTATTTTTGTGTTTTTTCCTTAATTTTTGGAAACCAGTGTATGTCGAAGATAAAACTAACTTAGAATAAAATGAATTACAATTTAATGACTAGAGAACAGGATGTAAAAATTTCAAACTGCTCTAAATCAAATAATAAAGCTCTAAGAATAATGAATTAAGTGTAATAAATCCCAAAATTACCTAGCATTTTCAGCGTTAATGATTAAGAACATAAACCAGCTCTTACAGATAAACATCTTACCCAATTAATGACAAATATATTTTTTATCATAATATTTATTTTTCAGATATTTTAGAACAGGGAAATATCCCAATTTCAAAAGGTGTTACACGATAACGCAATATATATCTTTAATCATTAAATTGCGTGTAAAAAAATTCATCAGCTTCTAGCAAGTGTTCACACACTCCTTGGAATTTCTAAGGAATCTGGCACCACTATTAATGATAAGAAAATTTCAATTTAATTTTTAAAACACAGAATTCGTAGCCTCGTTTATCTCACAGAATTTGCAATATTTTTCGTCAGTTAAATAAGTCGAAAAAAAATTGTGGTATAACTGTGTAAACTTTGGATTCTAGAGGGAACATTCTAAAATCATTAAATAGCATTTATGAATCATACATTTTAACGAAAGGCGAAAAAATTATATTTCATTGCAATTTTATTTAAAACATAATTAAATTATAATGAAATTTTGATTATGTGCTTAAACAGTATCAAAGCTGCTTTGGATTGCAAGACTTTTAACCCTCCGACCGCCAAGGAAAAGAGCAAAATTTTAATGTTTTCTCTGTAATTTTTTAAAAGTGCTAAAAAATATGGTATTTCAAAAATGATATAAACAACTTAATTACGTATATGAATATAATCCTTAAGAGTGTTAATCATTACTCAATGTTTTAAAACTGCATTATATTTGTAGAATTATATTACTTTAAATAATGCTTCTATTGAAGTAAAACCTACAGCATGGTGAACGGTTATATCAGTTCGCGGCACTGAGAAGGTTTTAAGAGGAGTGGCTCAGTGGTATGTCGGTTGTTTCCAGTTCTTTAGGCCCAGGTTCGGATCCAGACGGTAGAAAGTTTTTTTAAAAAATGGAAAGTTTTTCTTTTTTAATACATTTAATTGAATTTTAAATATAATTTTAAACAATATTAACAATTTACATAATATAATTTTTCTGACATGAGTCATAGTGATTGCGGTATTAACGAATTCCATAATTTTAGAGATTACAATACAACGAGTTAGCTGAATCCACTGATTTTTGTTGTTGTTTTTGTTTGTTTGTTTGTTTTCATGGGTAAAATGCGCTCATAAACCCGTTTTAATCATACCGACTATAAAGAATTTCATATTTTTAAAGATTCCAATACAACGAGTTAACTGAATCCACTGAAGTGTATATATATATTTTTTTTTCATGGCCGCAAAGCGCTATACACGCATTATAGTGACAGCGGATTTAAGAAATTTTATATATTTCGAGATTCACATTTTTCATATTGATGGGGTGAAAATGTTATAACATTAAGAAATATTGGATAATTAACCGATCGATTTTTAAAAAATGAAACTATTTAATTCAATAATTAACTTAGTTTTTCTATCATAATGATCGTTTTGCATTGTTTTCTTATTTTGATAATTATTTTCAATCTAGTTTTAAATTATATATTTCACTAATTAAAAAATCCTAATGTTTATGATATATTTAAAGCGTTGTAGAGCACAAGGCAGACGATTTGGGTTTCATGATAAATAGGTTTGGCTCATGATAAATAGGATGTGTTACATAAATCAGTGCTCTACGCACCACTAGTGACAACGAATTGAAGGAAAACAACAATGAAATTTAAATAATTCTAAGACAAACTTTGATATCTCATATCTCTATTTCTACAGTGTAAATTATCAATATCTGTTTTGAAGATTTAGCGAGTAATTATGTAAAATTGATTAATAAAGCGTTCATGTTTATTATTAGAGCTGTAATGGGGAAACTAAATTTGTTTTCTCTGTAGCTGCCGCTTCTATGGGATTCAAAGAAACTGAAAGAAAAGATTTAGCAGAGGTGTTTGGCAAATCTTTTGCTGGTGCGCCAGATTGAAATAGAAGACGGCTTCGAAATTCAGACTATTTATCAATAGACTGTTCATTATCTTTTACTGAAATTTCACAAGAGACAGCTGAAAATAAAATCTTTCAATCTATGAAAAGGTGTATTTTTGTGATATTATTTAGGAAAGCGTAATTTTTCAAAATGGTACAGTTTGCATGCATATATTTCCAAATATATTTTTAAATAGTAAAATGATACACGTTAAATATAAATCTATTGATTTCTGCTTCAGTAACTCTTTTATAATGAACGGTCTTGGAAAAACAGATCTCTTGAAGAGCACATTTCTCATTGCATGTATTGAATTGAAATTTGAAATTTCTAAATTGCATAGTTACCTTCAGGATTTTTAAAAATCAAATAAAACAAAAATATTTATTAAATATAAAAAATTAATTAGATATAGAAACAAAAAATATTCCATTCAATAATTTTATTGGTTTAAATTATGTTGAAATATTATTTTGATAAATTCTAAAAGGTTGGCAGCTATGAAGTTATGGATCTAACTCTATTTTTAAAAATATTAATAATATTTATGGGAATATCAAAATTTAACATTAAAAGGATGCTAATATATCTAACCAAACTCTCAAACAAAATTTTAAAAATTGAAAAATATGTATACAATATTCATATAGCATAACAAAAGATTAAGAATAATTTTACTTGACTGCCTTAACCCTTTCAGGGGCAAAGTATTTATGTTTCTAAAAAGTTGAAATCAGTGAATCGCACCAGGAATTAACAACAAATTTATTTCAAAATGAGTAAAAGCTTTTCTTCACGTATATTACAACAGCAAAATTTGATTCCAAAATTCCTGTGTGATTGTGGCGTTTGGAAATTAAAATTAAGTGGGATATATTATATCTCACAGCCCTTCAAGGGGATAAAAGATTTTCTGGTGAATATTACAAAATTTTCTTATTTCTAATATGTAACTTCAAAAAATTAAAAAGAAATGCTATTATTTAAACTTTTCTTTCTCATTTTTATGTAACTAGAAGTATCTCATTTTATACAGTAAATGAAATCTAAAAATATCCGCAAGAGTGACAACCTCTCTCCGTAGTTGAAAGTTCTTCCCCAATATAACAAAGATTTTCAAAAATCGCCTTACTACTTTCTATTTACAGATAAGTTGCCAATGTGATCATACATTTATTCAACTGGTGATTCATTTAGTTTAAAGAGAAATCATTTGCACAAGCTTACTGTAAAGCAAAAAGCAACACAAAGAAAGAATGAGACTCAGGCAGAAACATTTGAATGTATAAATAAATTAGAAATACATATTTTTCAAAGATATTGACTGCATTGCTTCATGTAAATGTTAATAAATTCAGTGATAATCACAGGTTAACTTATGAGTTAAAGTAACATTTATAATGGCATACTGAGATCTGCAGCAAATTTCCATATTAATGCAACTGTACACAAAATTCTCACTTTAATGGCCAAATTCAAAATATGAATAAATTTAGGTGAAGTAATTAAACTGTTGCATCATACTGTATTTTTGGAGCTAAGGAAACACTGCAAGGCAAGCATGTAATTAAAGAGAAATATGTGAATATGCTGGTAATTTTTTTAACCGCTGCTTTCTTTACCTAATAAAATTAACTTGTGACTTTTCTTAAATAATTTAAATTAGTTTATGATAAACACAGTTTCAAACAATAATTCTGCTCCAATTATTCCCAACTATCTATACATAATTTAAATTGTGAAAAGAAGGAATTTGGAAGAAGTCTTCTCCCACCTTCTCCGAAATACAATGTTTTATTTATTTTGTTCAAAAGCTGTTTCAAATTTGCTTCATTTTTTTTTTAATTTGCCGTTTTTGAAATATTTTTAAAAAAAATCCAAAGTTACACCATCCTATAAACTGGTCAAAAGTTTGAATAATCTGTTCCATCACAGAGGCATTTATCTGCTTTGAAAACTGTTCAAAAACAATAATTTTTAACTTTATGAAACAAAAAATATCTTTTGCAGTGGTTTATAAACTATAGATATATTAATTGCTTGAAACTTTTTGAAATAAATAAAGTGAAATATAAAACAGAGTGAAAAAATTAGCTTTCTAACTTTATAAGCACTAATACTTGATGTATTATCCTGTTGGTGAAAATATGATGTATATTGTGAGGTAGGATTTATATGTATAACATAAAATAAAACAAAATTGCTTATTTTAGAGTTACTTTCAATTAAAAATTTGTATGGGAGCAATTGACATAAAAGTAAATAGCAGATTTCTTAGCCAACTTATTTTACTAACAGATTAACCAATAAATATGAAAACACAACTGCCAAAAAAGTTCTAGCTAAAGAAGCTTTTACTCCTGCAAAAGCCTGATATTTGTAAAACGCTAACACCTTTGTGCAATGTTTATACACTGGCCTCCAAAAGTTAAGGCACAACCAGTTTTTTGACGTTCACTATTAAAAGAATGAAAATAAAGGTAAAAAATATAGTTAATATGAATGAGCATAAGAAACTTCAGTAAAATCTTATGAAAAATTTATACCCATCTCAATTATTTTAATGCATTGGATACTTATATGTTTGTCAGGACGAACTGCTTATATCCCACTTTGTGAATTTATCTGAAAATTTTTTATGATTGATGATCTTGAATTGTTGGTACTAAAATAGTGTTGTCCATGTCAAGGAGATGTCGTTTACTTGATTCGTTAAGATGGCGGGAAATCTGATGGATGGAAATGGGGTAATCACAAGCTGGTGCTGCTAGATGTCTTAATGTGTCTCGTAGTGTAGTCCAAAGGCTCTGAGATAAATTTGAATCCAAAAATTTCGTATCAAGAAGACTTGTTCCAGACCGCTCGGGGGTTACAACCCCTGTAGAAGATCGCTTTCTAGCTATCTTGTAATGAAGGAGGCGCATCACTACTGTGGCGCAGGTCATTTCAGATCATCGTAAAACAACAGGGATTACAGTACCTGCGATTACGATGCATAGACATATTTACAATTAAGGACTCTATGCAAGACGACCAGTTGTGTATGGCCCTCTTAATATACAACACATCAGTGCCCTTTTCTCTTGGCCAAGAGAGCACGTTACCGGGAACACACAACAATGGACTTCCGTACGGTCATCCCTGGTCATCCCTGTCCACAGATGAGTCCCGGAGTGATTCAGTTCGTGTGCTGATCTCGAGAGAACAAGGCATCAGATTCTACCTATGTAACATTGTTGAAAGACACAGTTATAGAGGAGGTGGGATCATGGTTATGGCTGGAACCTATCTTTTGGTCACAGTAACTTCCATGTGTGCCATGGAAGAATTCTGACTGCTGTGAAATATTGGGATGAGATCCTTGCTCCGTTTGTCATACCGTATGGGGGTGTTATTGGCGATGAATTAATCTGAATGGTTTATAATGCCCGATCGAATTGAGCTAGAGTCGTTGATCAGTATCTAGAGGATCAAGGTTTGGAACGAATGGAATGACCAGCACAATCTTTGGACTTTGATCCTATAGAGCATCTTTGGGGCTATCGCAGCAAACAGGTGGCTGCCGTAAGTCCTTCTCCAAAGCCGTTAAATGAGCTGGAACAAGCATTGCTTCATGTATGGGAGTTGTTTCCCCTTCCAGTGTCCGACAACGTAATTGACAGTATGGAAAGTCGATTCCACAAATTTATTACAAATAGGACCGGAGACATGCGTTATTAAAATCCGTTTATTTAATTTTTTCATTCACAAAAAAACTGCTATTTATTTTTTTATAAAACAGTGGACTTTTGCAAAAACTGCAATTTTTTATTTGTAAATCATGCTTGATTTTAAAATTAAGTAAAATTCGATAAATAACTGTGTTGCCGCTAGAAGCGCCGTCTATGTAAAATGCTTAAAAAAAAACTACAACTTTTTGTGAGTTGGGTTTGAGATGCCGATCAGTGAAGTTGTGTAAATCTCGGCTCTCGACCATTTTTATTGAGTGTTGTGAGATATTAAATGAGATACAGTCCGCAAGTGAGTTTAATTTATTTTGAGAGTGTGTGTTTTTTATTTGTAGTGATAAATAATAACTGAGCTATCGGCGTATCCATAGTATTGGTCTCCTCTCGCCGGAGAAAGAATAGAATTTGTCGATGTTTATGTTTTTTCGGGAATCGTCTGCAGAAGATAAATTGTGTTTGGAATTCTATCAAGTAATTAGAATGAGTAAAACGAAAATTAAATCATCGTATTATTTATATTAAAGTACAAAATATTGTGATTCAGAATTCTCTTTTGTGAATATTGAGAATAGAGTGTGAATATAGAAGAGTGTGAATATTGTGAAGTGTTTTTTTGTTTCCAGAAGAAAAATAATTTCGATTAACCTGGAGAATTTCGTAATACGGAAAAATGAACTGTGAATGTGTTTACGCAGAAAAGAACCTAGGTTCTTTATTATTGAGCTAATTTGAGAATTGAAAGTGTGGATTAAATCTTTTCAATGTGGAATTATCCGATTTGGAGATTTATTAATAGATAAAGGTATGTCAGTTTTATTTATTTATTTATTGTGAATTGTATTTATAATACAATGTTTAAAGGTGCAAAAAAGGAAGATTATCAGCGAATTGCTGCTGAATTAGACATAGATATATCAGATTCCAAATTAACTATTTATGATTTAATAAATTTAATAAAGGAAAGTTCGAAGTATAAAGCAGATAATAAACTGGTTGAAGACATAGCAAACAGTTTTATTGAGGAAAGAAAAAATGAAGAATCAAAATTACTAGATCTTGAGAAATTAAAAATTGAACATGCAAAGTTAGAAATTGAGTTGGCTAAGGCCCGTGCAGAAGCTAAAAATGATAATTTAAGTGATCTCGAGAAAAAAGATAATATAGAATCTTTAGACTCTCTGATTAAAAGTGTAAGAACGTTAACGATTAAAATTCCATCTAAACCAGAAGGTTGGAGTTATTTTTTTTCATCGTTAGAAAGAGCATTTATTTCTAAAAATGTCCCAGAAAAATATAAATCGGAAATTCTACTAAATCTGTTAGGAGAAAGGGCAACAAAGGTAATTACGTACATCAAAGATGGGGAATTAGAAGATAATTCAAAAGTAAAGGCTATAGTACTTAGAGAATTTGAGCCATCCCCACAGACTTGTTTATAACCATTTAGGAAAGCACAACGTCATCCTAATGAAACATATGTACAATTTGCATCCCGATTAACAACGAGTTGGGATTATTATTTAAAATTGAGGAATGTGACAGATTTCGAAACTTTAAAACAGTTAATAGTTTCTGATAAGATTTGTCAAACGCTTGATAAAGATATCATGTATTTTATAAATGTTAGACAAGCAGAATCGTGGTTTTCTCCCATTGAATTATCTCGGGAAATTGATTTATATTATACGTCTAAGGGAAAACCCGTGGTTGACAATTCTAGAGCGAGTAATAAAAATACTTATTATCGAAATGTTTCTAAAGTTTTTCTAACTGACGTAAAAAATTCTAAATGTATTTTGTCATGTAGTGAAAATCATCCTTTGCATAAATGTCCTGTTTATAAAAACATGTCAGTGGGTAATAGAGTTGAGCTTGTAAAATCCAAAAACCTTTGTTTTAACTGTCTTATGAATCATAAAGTGATTGATTGTAAATCTAAATTCTCTTGTATTATTTGCAAGAGAAGGCATCATGTAACTTTGCATTTCCCGCGTGAACAAAAAATAAATAAAGGTGAAAATCCAGAGATAATTTCACAGGAAATGAGTTCTAAAAACGAAGTCTGTAATAAATCTAATTTGGATGCTTCAGCTCCAGTATTCCAGCCTTTCCAAGTTAATAACCAAAGCAATTTATTTTCAACGATATGTAATTTGTCTAACGAGTTAAAAGCTGTGTTACTTAGCACATTTGTTTGTTTAATAAAATATGAATATGGAAATTTTCATGAAGCACGTGGTTTATTAGATGTCGGTGCAAACTCTAATTTTATGAGTAAAAGGTTAGTAGATAAACTAAATTTGAAAAGAGAAAAGACTAATATTTGTATTTCAGGAATAAATAATTTGTCTCTTAATGTTAGATCTAGAGTTAACACAACTATTTCGAATAGAGATAAAGATTTTTATTTAAAATTAGATTTTTTAGTCGTTCCGAAAATTACGGAATTTACGCCTTCTAGACCGCTTGAGATTTGTATTTCATCGTTAAATAACATCAAATTAGCTGACGAAAAGTTTAATGTGCCAGGCTGTATTGATTTGCTTTTGGGTGCAGAAAATTTCTATGAATTTTTAAGGCCAGGTCAAATTTACCCCCAACCATTAAATACTAGAATAGTGTTACAAAACAGTGTTTTCGGTTATATTGTTATTCCGGCTAAGATTGAAAGTAATATACATTGTGGGTTGATAACAGATAATTTGGAGTTAGAAAGAGTAATTCGAGATTTTTGGGAAATAGAAAACATTGAGAGAGAATCTGAAGTTTCTAGAAATAAGGAATCAGAAATTTGTGAAGAACATTTTCTGAAAAATTATTCCAGAACTGCAACAGGGCAATACATGGTAAAAATGCCATTTAAGGAAGACCCATCTTGTCTTGGAGAATCAAAGAAAAAGGCTATGAAAGTTTTAAATTCATTATGGAATCGCTTAGTTAGAGAACCTAAATTTAACGATCTTTATAAAGTCTTTATGCAAGAATATTTAAGTATGGGTCATATGGAAGAGGTGATAGAATCTGAAGAACCAGATATCACTTATTACATACCCCATCATTGCGTGTTCCGTGCTGAATCAAGTAGCACACCATTAAGAGTTGTCTTTAACGCTAGCTCCTTAACTTCTACCGGAAAATCTCTAAATAGTTTGCAGTATAACGGAGGAACAATCCAAGATGAATTATTTAGTATAATGTTGCGATTTCGAAAGCACAAATTTGTTTTTGTAGCAGATATTAAGAAAATGTACCGTATGATATTGATACATCCGAGTCAAAGAGATTTATTGAGATTCTTGTTTAAACCTGAGGTACATGAACCAGTTAAGGTGTATAAATTATGTACGGTGACTTATGGCACAACGAGTGCCCCCTTTTTAGCAACAAGAACCCTTACCCAGCTAGCTAGAGATGAAGGAAAGGAATTTCCTTTAGCTGCAAGTGTATTATTTCAAGACGTATATATGGATGATATTTTGACAGGTGCTGATGATCTAGACACAGCTAAAGAGATCCAACAACAACTGATATCTTTGTTAAAGAAAGGAAGCATGGATCTTCACAAATGGTCAGTAAATAATTCTTCTCTTTTGTATAATAATGCAATATCTGAATATTCATTTTCCAATGAGACAAAAACCCTAGGAATATTGTGGAAGCCGCAACCAGACTGTTTCGGATTTAATTTAATTATAGAGCTAAGTGAAAGGTATACCAAACGCTCAGTATTATCACAAATTGCCAGAATATTTGACCCGTTGGGTTTGATAGGTCCAATAATTACGAAGGCCAAGGTTTTCCTTCAAAAATTATGGTTGCTGAAAATAGATTGGTGTGATTATCATCCAGTGAAAGAAAATATAGAATGGACTAATTTTCTTACTTCCTTAAAAACTGTAAATATGATCAATATCCCAAGATTTGTATTTGTAGAACAACCTAATTGTGTGGAATTGCATGGTTTTTCAGATGCTTCTGAACTTGCTTATGGTGCGGTCGTTTATGTAAAATCTATTAATTCTTATGGTTATTCTGCTATTAAACTGCTCACTAGTAAATCTAGAGTAGCTCCTCTAAAGCCTATTACTATCCCTCGTCTAGAACTTTCTGCAGCAGTCCTATTATCTAAGTTGATGCAAAAAGTGTTAAGTGCTCTAAAGCAAGAAGTTTCTAAAACTTGTTTTTGGACAGATAGTACTATTGTACTTGCATGGTTAAAAAAGGAGTCGAATGATCTAAAGACATTTGTCGCAAACAGGGTATCGATTATACAAAGTTTAACTTCGATTGATCAGTGGAATTATGTACCTTCCAAGCAAAATCCTGCAGATCTCATTTCTAGAGGCCTAGATCCCATCAAGATCCAGCAATGTGATTTATGGTGGTTCGGTCCATCATTCCTACAACAGTCTAAGATGGTGGAGTCTCCTGATATTATTTCTGTTGAAACCAGTGAGTTGTTTATCCGTGAATTGAAAGCACCATCAGTAACTCAAGTATGTACATTAGTTAACACTGTTGAGCCTTTAGACATCATTAATAACAGTTCTTCATTCATAAAGCTGCAAAGAGTAGTAGCATGGTGTAATAGATTCATCCATAACTGTAGAAATCCCTTGTATCCCAAAGGTGGAACTTTAACCAGCAGTGATCTCTCTCAGTCCTTATTCTGTATAGTAAAAAACATCCAGAAGACTTCATTCGTGAAGGAAATGCAGTATTTGGAAAAGGGTAATGCAATCCCTAACAGTAGTAAACTGACAAACTTGTGCCCGTTTTTAGATGATAATGGTATAATCCGAGTTGGTGGTAGACTGAAAAACAGTAACTTAACTGATCATCAAAAATATCCAATGATTATTCCTTCAAAACATAATTTTACTTTTTGTGTAATTAAATATTTTCATAATTTGTATTTTCATGCAGGTGCTGAGACAACTCTTTCTCTCATCCGAAACAAATTTTGGATCTTATCTGCTAGAAATATAGTTCGTAAAATCATTTTCAATTGTATGACTTGTAAAAGGGTAAATTCTAAGAATTCAGAGCAACAGATGGCTGATTTTCCAGCTTCTAGAGTAACAATGGCCCGAGCATTTATGCGTGCTGGATTGGACTACTGTGGTCCCTTTGAAGTCAAAAACTTCATAGGTAGAAATAAACAGGTAAAAAAAGTATTTATTTGTGTATTTGTGTGTTTTACTACAAAAGCCTTGCATTTTGAAATAGTAAATGATCTAACAAGTGAAGCATTCTTAGCAGCACTTAAACGCTTTATAGCAAGGCGGGGAAAACCTTCTGATATATATAGTGATAATGGTCGAAATTTCGTTGGTGCCAATAAAGAATTAAGAGCAATTCTCAGATCTTTATTTAAATATAAAAGTGAGGAGGAGATAGAAAATTATTTAGCTAATGAAGGTATTAACTGGCATTTTAACCCCCCTTCAGCTCCTCACTTTGGAGGTTTGTGGGAAGCAAATATCAAATCCCTTAAATACCATTTAAAACGTGTTGTAGGTAAAACTATTTTAAGTTATGAGGAACTCTTGACTCTTATTACTCAAATTGAGGCAGTTCTTAATTCTCGGCCACTCTGCCCCCTTTCAAATGATCCAAATGATGTTGAAGCTTTGACACCTGCTCACTTCCTTATTGGTTCCTCTTTAATGGCCTTACCAGAACCAAATTATACAGAAATTCCTATGAATAGGTTGAGCAGATGGCAATTAGTTCAAAAATTAACACAACATATTTGGAAAAAATGGTCATCAGAATATTTGAATAAGCTCTTAAATAGACCTAAATGGAACAAGGGAAAGGTAAAGATAAAAGAGGGAGATTTAGTATTAGTAAAAAATTCTGATAATTATTGCCCTTTAAAATGGCATTTGGTCCGAATTATTAAAATTCATCCAGGCCAAGACAATATTATAAGAGTTGTCACCTTGAAAGATAAAAATGGCACATATAAAAGGCCAGTGACAAAAATTGTTGTTTTGCCATATGTGAATGATGGTTTTTTGAGTACTTAAATTCATACATTTGTTTATTAAACTATATACTTTTCCTGCAGTGTATTACATTCTTGTGTTTATATTTGTAATTTTAGTATTTTATTTAGTGTAGTATTTTTGCGAAGAAATTGTGTTTTTTGAGATTGTATTTTTCACTTAGAGATTGTGTTTGAATTATATTGCATTTATATTATTGAATGTTAGCAACATTCAAGACCCGGCGGTATGTTGCCGCTAGAAGCGCCGTCTATGTAAAATGTTTAAAAAGAAAAACTACAACTTTTTTGTGAGTTGGGTTTGAGATGCCGATCAGTGAAGTTGTGTAAATCTCGGCTCTCGACCATTTTTATTGAGTGTTGTGAGATATTAAATGAGATACAGTCCGCAAGTGAGTTTATTTTATTTTGAGAGTGTGTTTTTATTATTTGTAGTGATAAAATATTATTAACTGAGCTATCGGCGTAACCAAACTGTTTAAAGCACAATTTTTCTAAATTTCATGTTTTTATTTTCATTTGTTTTCAAATTAGACACAAAATACTAGTTGTACCTTAACTTTTGGAGGCCAGTGTGTTTAATATATACTTTATTTTAAAAAGAGTTGGAAAGGGTATTCTGTTAGAATGTATTATTAGCTGCAATTAAATTAAATTTGTCATAGCAGTGTTCAATATAATTTGGTATACCTAATCATTGTCACATTATTTAAAACCTTTTTTTAAGTAGTGCTTAAATATGCTACATACACACTTTTGCACTAAAATTTACTACAATATCTAAATGTTTTACTGCTGATAATGTATTTTCTTAATACTTATGGTCATTGTTTTGCTTTGTAAATGTCTGATAATGCATATTGCCAATAATAATAATAATAATAATAATAATAATTGTAGTAATTTTTTATTACAAAGCATTTTCAATTAAGTAGTGGATAATATAACTATGATAGAGTATGCAGTATAAAACATTTATGAAGTAAAATATTTATAAATGTTAAAAAAAAAACATTGCTCAATATTACAACTTGATATTCAGGAATACAAGAAACAAACATCATCCAATTTTTAAAAATATTTATTTAAAAATATCATAAAAAAAAAATATTTCTGAGTATCAGAAAATGATATTCAGAAATGTCAGGAAAAGATATAACTCAATATCTGAAAATGTTATTCAGGGATATCGTAAAAAAATCTTTGAATATCTGGAAATATTGTTAAATGATATTGCTCAATGACTGTTAATGATATTTAGGAATGATAGAATATATATCACCCAATGTCAAAAAATTATATTCACATATGTCGGAAGATATTGCCCAACATTGCCAAATATCAAATAACAATTCATGAATATTTTTTAGGGGGAAGTGTCATTTTACGTTGACCAATATATTGTTGATCGTTTTGATATTGGCCGATATCTTGTTGTCTTACCTATGCTACCTGTGTTGGATACTAATTTTGTTTATGCTGTTTTAGGATTGAAAGATTGTGGCGTATTTGAATTAAATATTAAATTGTAAACAATGTACACTATCCCAAAGAGATGTTGAGTTAAAGTCGAGATTTGCAACTCTAATGGATTACTATCTCTTATTTTTAATATCATGCTCATAATCCTAGAAATATAAATTATTATGATAATGAAACTTTCCTGACTCGTCAAAGTTCTCGCGTTCCTAATAAAAATTCATAAAGTCAAAATTGTCATGATTATAACTTAGATGAGAAAATTTTATTTAATTCAGATTGGGGTTTTACAGGATATTTTAACTCGGGAGAAGTCGCGCATACCCAGATAATGAATGGTTTTACATTGCCACCAATAAATACAATTAATAATCGTCACCTTATTCAGTCTAAGACAATTGTTACAAATTCTATGATAATGTAAATTGTAGATTACTTTTCGAAAATTAGTGGTGACAATTGTAAAAACCGTACTACCATGGGGTATGTCATACCCCATGCGACTGTCCCCGGGTTAAGGGAATACTTAGACAATTTTTTCTAAGCATAAATCTGATATAAGCAAAACTCGCAGTGAATCACAACGTATTTTTTAAAATCCGACCTACGTATATCTTTTAGGTCATATCGTGTATCTCCTAGAGAAGAAAAGGAAATCAATAGTCAAATTCAAGCTTTTTTAGAAGCAGGGTGAATTAAGGAAAGTAATAGCCCATATTCTGCTCCAGTCACATTAGCTATGAAGCATGATGAAAGCAAGTAAACAAGACTTTGTGTAGATTATAAGACATTAAATGCAATAATAAAAAATGATACAGAATTTTTATCTCGCATAGATAATATGCTAGATAAATTCAATAGAGCCAAATATTTTTCCACCTAGGATTTAGCTTCTGGCTACTAGCAAATAGTTTCGTTATATCCTTTAGATACTAAAAAATAAGACTTTGCTACTAATTCTGGAGTATTATATGAGTGAACCATTTTGTCTTTTGGAGTCAAAACAGGACTTTCTATTTTCAATGGAACTCTTAGAAGAATTCTTATTAAATATAAAATAGATTTTGCTTATGATTATTTCGATGATATTATTTTTGTTCCTTCTTCTATAGAAGAACATATTTAGCATTAAATCGAAAATTTTAAACTACGTAGACGAGAAAATATTAAACTAAAATTTTCAAAATGTATCTTTGCTCGGTATAAAATAAAAAATCTAGATTATGAAATTCAAAGTGGAAATATAACTCCTACTAAATGCTATTACTGAAGTCATAAAAAATTTAAACCTCCTTCAAATGTAAAAGAACTCTAAAGGTTTTCCCGCTTAATTAATGTTTATCACAGATTTATAAATAAATATCCAGAAAACAGACAACTTCTTAATAAATTTTTAAACAAAAATACTCCTTAAGAATGGGGCTTAGACTGTCAAAATTCATTTGAGGTACTAAAAGTACCTTAATTTCTAAACCAATTATAAAAATGTATGATTCTAAAATGCCTCATCATATATTTTTTCAGGCTTCTAAAGTTACATTAGGTGCTGTTCTAAAACAACCAGATGAAAAAGGGTTTTGACATCCTATTGCTTATTATTCTCGAACTTTAAAAAGTTATGAGCAAAATTATTTTATTACTAAGTTATAATTGGTGATACAATGGAGAAATTTTATTATTATTTTGATGAATTGAAGTTTATTATTCACATTGATCATCCCGCCTTAATTTGGGCTAAAAATTCTTAGAAATCTTAGAGGAAGTTTATTTAGATGGTCATTAAAACTTAGCGTAATTTGAGTATGAAATAAAATATGAAAAGAGTTTTATAAATATCAAAACAGACATGTTGGTTAGAAATCCCTTATCCCATTTCGTTCGACCTATTAGTTTACTTTTGGATGTTAGTGGAATTATAGAGATGGAGGAAAAGTATAATTTGTGTGATTAAAAATTGTAAAACTGAGGATGGAATTTTCATTGTAAAAAAGAAAGGATATGGAAAAGTAATTGTACCCATATCTTATAGAAAAAATACCAGAACATGCTCATGGAAATTTTGACCATCTTGATATTGAAAAAATGCAATTTTTATTTTTCCTACTTATTATTTGCATAATATGAATCAGGATATAACTCTATGTGTTATACATTGTGATATTTGTCAAAAAAAAAAGAACCTAAGCAAAAAACATTTGGTTTGTTACAAACTGTGCCAGCCACAGATCAAACTTTTGAGCGTCTTTTTATCGGTACACTCTCCGATAAAACTGTAAATTTATGAGCGTTTGCCCTTCAATTTTCACGGGCAACAGCCTTATTTGATGAAAAACGGTCTGATCCACTAAATAAGCGGCATTATCACTTAGATACTTAGAAAATTAAGAGCAATCCACATAGTCTTACAGTTCTAGCCCATATGTTAGCAAATATACAGTACGACCCCATACATTGTCCTCCGCTAGGGTGTAACCCTTCATTTTACTCGTGTTTCGAAAATTTTAACCCGCCAAAACAGCGATTCTGTGATGATTATCTAACGAGCTACGTGCTACGGAGCAGTAAGCAAAATGTTATTGTGTTTTAAAGTGCATTATATCGTGTGCATTATAAAGCTATGTTACTTTGCCCCGTAAAATTACGGGCTGCACAAAATGATGGGCATGGATTTTTTTTTTACGGGGTATGACTGGAATCTCTGCTGCCGGCCTCTGACCGTAATTTTACTGCAATTTTACTGCAATTTTTTTTACAGTGTACTACTGGTGGTTTATATAATTATAACTCTCAAAAGAAATATCTGCACTTGATAATAGACCATGCTACTAGATATATTTGGAGTTTTCCTTCGAAAAATGTTACATCTGAGACCTATATTAATTATTTGAAACAAGTTTTTGATGTACAAGTTCCCCAGAAATTACTTAGTGATAGGAATGTTACCTTCAAATCTTTTAAGTTTAAGAAATTTCTTCGAAACTATAAAATTAAACAGCTTTTAACCTCATCTCATCATCGACATACTAATAGCAAAATTGAAAGTCTTAATCAATCCATAGTTACTAGATTAAAATGTAAAATTTATGCTACTACTTAAAAAATTCCCAGTACTAAATTGTTAGAGCAAGTTATGCATAAGTACAATAATAATACCTCTAATTCTGTAACTAAATTCCTTTCTTCTTATTTATTTTTTGAAAATTACCTTATGATTCTCCACTTAGACAAAATTGTTACTTTACTGTAAATAAAACTCTTAAGAGGTCTTCTTTACTCTTAATAAAACTCTACACTAGTCAAGGGGTGAAACGCGCAACCTAATGTTAAGTTTATGGGAAGTATATTTTCAGATTTCTCGCTCGCATTTTATATATTTTTTTATTTATTTATTTGTTTGTTTTTTGCATAGGATAACTGAGGTCGATCTATAACGTTGTTAGTTTGTACTTTTTTGAATTTTGTTGCAGTTTTTTTTATAAGCGAACATTTTTAATTTTGGAACCGGTTCTGAAAGTAAAAGTACCCTTATATATAAAAAAAATTGCAAGCAGAATCGAAAAAGTAAAAGCTAACAACGTTCGACAATGATCGATCTCAACTATCCTATGCAAAAAAAATCATTGAAAAATATTAAAATGCGAGCGAGAAATCTGTAAAGAACATTCCCATAGGAACATTAGCGTTCGAGTTTCTTCGCGTGATAAGTGTAGGCTCTTAAATTAGCAAAAACGCGTACCATAGAATATTATCTTAAAAATAAAAGGATGCATTACATTCTCAGAAAAACTGTAAATTTATGGGTGTTTGCCTTCAATTTTCACGGGCAACAGCCTTATTTGATGAAAAACGGTCTGATCCACTAAAAAGGCGGTCTTATCCCTTAGAAACTTAGAAAATTAAGGGCAATCTACATATTCTTACAGTTCTAGCCCATATGTTAGCAAAAATACGGTAAGACCCCAGACATTGTCCTCCGCTAGGGTGTAACCCTCCATTTTGCTCGTGTTTCGAAAATTTTATCCCGCCAAAGAAGGGATTCTGTGATGATTATCTAACGTGCTACGTGCTACGGAACAGTAAGTAAAGTGTTATTGTGCTTTAAAGTGCATTATATCCTGTGCATTATAATGCTATATTAATTTGCCCCGTAAAATTACGGGCTGCACAAAATGATGGGCATGGATTTTTTTTTCTTACGGGGTATGACTGGAATCTCTGCTGCCGGCCTCTGCCTGTAATTTTTTTTATCCGTGTACCAGCATTATGTAGAACCAAAATTTTCTTGTTGGAGACCTAGTCATTTGTGAAGAGTTTAAATATCCAAAAAGAAGAAAATTAACCCCTACTTTCTATGTGCCTTATAGAATTATTGTTAAGATCTCTAAAGTAAATTACGAAATTGATGAACCAAATTATCATACAGGAACCAATACTGAAATAGCCTATTTCCTAAATTACGTCTTTATAATTCTCCTAATAATTTTAAATTATTTCTTGAGCAAAAGCAAACTAAAGTAAAAAGTATAAATTAAATTAGTAGAG
The DNA here is from genome assembly GCA_963931845.1 of Maratus michaelseni. Classification (NCBI taxonomy): domain Eukaryota; kingdom Metazoa; phylum Arthropoda; class Arachnida; order Araneae; family Salticidae; genus Maratus; species Maratus michaelseni. Next base: position 132,823,993 of record OZ007599.1, read on the forward strand.
ATTTATTTTAAGCAAAATAATTAAATAAAATTAATTATAACAGTCAGAGTAATTTTAATAATATTCTATTTTAACACTGCAAGTGTGTTTTCTGATGGCCAATTGTTGGGATATTTTACTTATGATCTTAACTTTTTTATACTCGTATAATTAAGGTTGAGGGTGCATTTTTATGTTAATGTTGAATTATAATTTTCTTAATTAATAAAGTTAAACGTACTTAGAATTACATAAATTATGTTAGATACTTACCAATTAATTGGTATATTTCATTTTCCGATTATATGAATATTAAAAGATTTTGCTACAATTACTTGGATGGAGTTATTAAAAGTTTTGTTTCTCATTTTCGAATAGTTCGACACTATCTTATTTAAGTCAAAATTAATAACAGATTTCCAGAACTATGTAAGAATTTTTTTCAAATGAAGAATATTGAGAGCAAAATTCTAAGTTATTACCATTGTTGTTATTATACTGAGTTAAAAGAGATTACTGAAATTTAAGAATACTTATGAATAAGGAATAAATTTGATATATGGAATAGAAAGTAAAATAAATATAGAGTAATGCTGATAGAAAAAGACCATGATACATGAACTCAACATGAACTATTTATAAATAAGTAGCTACAATGGATTCATCCTTAGTATGAAAGGAAGATTTATTTTATAGATATAGTATGACTAACAGAACTGAAATTCTAATATCTATAACTTTTCACTGAATTCATTATTCCGTTATGGCAAGAGCAACTCATTTCTATTTAGTATTTATTATTGTTTTTGGTTTTGTTATCTCATTATTATAATTATTTATTATTATTATTATTATTATTATTATTATTATTATTATTTTAATTATTATTATTGTATATTTTTACTGAGATGTTCAACTATAGTTACTATTAGAGGTTTTATTATGTGTTTAATTGGATGTTCAACAGTGTGTTAGGAGTGAAAAAGAGTTAGGTACTTGATAATGTTATGATGTTTTGCCAATACATGTAATCTGAGAGCGTGCAGTTTTAATATTGTAGATCTTAGGGTATCCAAGTCTCGTGGGGGGGGGGGGGGGGTTTGAAAGGGATGTAATATAATATATTTTTAAATTCTATTTTTTAACACCCAATTTACTTATCCCCACTTTAAACATACATTTTTAACTATTTCCTACCTCAGATTTCATTCTTCCTACGGCTGGTATCTTGGTTTTCTAGTTACTTTACTCCATTTCCAAAAATTTTTATAGCATTTATGATATAGAATCATTTATACATATCTTTATTCTAAATTATTATCTTCCTAACTTAATTTTTAATATATTAATTAATATTCTCTTCGCTAAAATATCTTTTTATTCTAAAACCTCATATGTTACTTCCTTTTCTCATATGAAAGACTATCTTTATTAAATGCAGCATGTACGTTAAAAATCTATTTTAATTCCAATTCGGTTATAACAGATGTAATGTTATGTGTTCCGGACATTCATTTACAGCTGCATGGGCACCCAACCTTTTTCTGTCCATAAACAAATTGTGCAAGTAATGTAATTTCCCAGATACAAAGTTTAACTCTTTCCTTTGACTAAAATTCCATTCCCACTGGGTTGCCCGCATAAGTCCGCTAAAATTCACTAAAGTTACGAGTTCGCCAAATCCGTTTCATTCCATCCACATTTACATTAATTACCCACAACGTACAAGTAAATTCTGCTGCGCGTCTGCGATCTGTTGGCTCAATGTATATCGAAAACTTGGCGAGACATTCTACTGCCCAAGTTTAGATCAACTCTGTCTTTTGATCTGTAAGCATCCAATTATTTCTTTAAGCTAAGGGAGGCCACCCCTCGTTCCATCATATATCATGGGCAATTTCTCTTCAGTGCTCCTTGTCTTTAACTTTTATCATCTTCCGGATGAGAACGCTGGTGTTCTTGCTTATACCAACGCATGCTAATATTACTGTGGACTGCTTTACGATCTCGGACATTTTGGTTTGAACAAAAAAATCTAATTTCCAGAAACACAATGATGCCTGTTTCTCCTGCTCAGATCGTCAGTCACCTTTTTCTCAACTACTAGAGAAATTTCTCCTTCATAGAACTGACACAATTAAATGTTGATAAATTGATATCACTCGATTCCCAGATCCAACTGCATTTGTTCTTACCCCTTGATTCGTCTAGTAAGATGAATTCTACAATCTACAATTGCGATTTATTAAAAGTTATCTACTAATATTCACTAAAATGAATTCAAATCGTCACATATCGATATATAAAGATAAATAAATTAGAATATAAATTATATTTAAATGATTAATGAACAGGATAAAATTCCAGACAGCTACACAGCTGTAAATCGGATCACAAAATTGTACTAATAACAAATTGCATTTAATAATCTTAATATAACTAAATACATATAATGTCACTGTTTACTAAATTTTTAAGTTTTTAAATGTGTTCCTAAAGATAAACAAATCATAATTACTGCAAATATATTTCAGATAGGGCTGTTTACTCTTTAGGAAATTCAGCACATGGAAAACTGACAATTTTAAAAGCCGTTAAAAGATAACGTGCTATCTTTTTGATCATTAAAATAAATTGAGCATATAAGATTAATTAGTTTCAAGGGAGTAATAATTAAAGAACATTAAATAGGATTGGTGCATCATAAATTTTAACAAATCATGAAAATATTACATTTAAATGCAATGTTTTAAAACATAGAATTAAATCTATAACGAAATTTATTTCTCGAACAGTATAGTGATTAAAGCTTTTTCGGATTACTACAGTCATATTCATAATTGTATACAGTTTTATAGTAACAAAAGCGCTTTCAACATATTAAAACGTAGTTAACGAATTTTGAAAGCATTACAGTTGCATAGGTAACTTCGAATAATTCAGGACAATAATGATCAAGTGATTGAATAAATGAAAATGTGCAAGAAGTCTATCAAGAAAATTTAAATTTAAGGAAAATTTATGAAATCATAAACTATTGCACTGATTTATAGATTGAAAATTGATAAACAATAATCTTTTTACATTGTGTATGTATAGTGTGCTTCAAAATGATGAAACTGATTTGCTCCGTCAGGAACATTCAGGACGTCAACCGCCATACACAGATTCTGGAGAACTTTTAATGAGCACGACCAGGGGAGTTTCTGTATGCTCTACAGTCCGTGGGCACGCCGCCACTTGCTGACCACCCCCATTTTACCAAGTGAATGACGACATAGGTGGCTGCGATTTGCGATGGTTCCGACCCTCCTGGGAGACCAACACATTTACACTTGGGGACGAGCCGGAGTCCCCCAACAGTTTCGGAGCCAGACACCGTAAAGGGAGCTGGGCAATAGCCTTAAGGTATAATTTTCCGATCCGCACTTACTTCACCAAAGCTCGAAGGACGTCAAAATCTACAAAGAAAGTCACTGATCTCTCTCGCAGTGGATGACCTGAAAGGAAATGTGTTAGACAAATAAAAAAATGAACTAAAACAATAACAAACAAACAATAAACACAACATTGCTTCTGAACTTGTCCCCCGATGGCTTTCCCTCCGGCTGACGCCAGTGGCAGAACACCAGTGGCGGTCGATACCGTAGAGGAACAAAACAGAGACAGAAACTTGAACACACATAAACATAAACTTTAACAACTAAACAAACATATTGCACAACAATAACAATACTAGAACAGAAAAATAACTAAGTATTTACATATAAACAGAATTCCGGCTCAGGAGACGAGTCTCGAGCCTGCAAACGCATGCACCATTGCCACCCGAATTGCGTTCAAACGCGGTCTCATACCGTGAAGAGCTTAGAGATTGCGGCCAGATCTTCGGCGACCCAGGTTGCGATCCAATGTCCGCAGGAGGAGTCGGTGAATAATCACCCTCACCCCCTTTCAGGCATAACCATCTAGACATAGATCGCATATGGTGAACTTGTTACTAGTTTTGTAGTCGAGAGAGAAGAATTTTTCTCGCGTCGATATCCAGAGAGCGCACACGTACAGCGTGCTGTCGCCCGCCCCACTTAAAGCATGTGGAGTTTTTCTGGAAGAAACGAGCCTGGTGGTCACCGAAGTTGCCGTGTCGCGTAAAGACATAGTTTACGTAGAAATCGCTCTGAAGTCGGCGAGTGCCGACGCGAGGGAGAGATTCATACGCAATTCGACCGGTTGCTCCATCTCTCTTACCATTTCGACAAGGCACGGCCAAAAAGATGTTTTTGACCTCCACGTCGACAAACTGCCGGGTCGTGGCGGCTTAGGCCAGTGCGTTCACCCTTTCATTGTAGGTGTGCCCCAAATGAGCCCTAATCCAATGCATATGAACCTTGGTCTCTGACTTTTTAACCAAGTCTCTGATCTCGGCAATGGCCCTGTGCTGAGGCACAAGACCGGGAAGCGCCTGAAGCGCCGATCTCGTTTCTGAATAGACATCGAGTTCCCTCGGCGATGGGCATGGGAGATTGCTTCCTTGATCGCAATGACCTCGGCCGCAAAAACTTATGCACCATCTGTGAGACGGAACTGGCTCTCCGCTGCTATCTGATTCTCTGACACGGCAAGAAAGGCGCACCCGACAGTGTCAGTATCTTGCTTGGATCCGCCCGTGCAGTAAGAACACGTGGTCCTCGGAGTAGGGTCCGAAGTCCACCGGACCCGCCAAAGGTCTTGAAGTCTGGGAGTGGGAATTCTAGAGGTCGAACGACTCGGAGTCTAGTCCGGTTCCGTCAACGCACTTTTTCCAACGGACGAGGGCCGCGAAGTCCCTGTATAGCTCCGTACGTAAGTCGAGGAGGAAATTCCCTGACAAGACGTGCAGAGCATCCATGGAAGCCATGGCGTAGTATTTCGTCACGCATAAGAGGAGGCCCCTGTGCAAGCTGAGCAACCTGTTCGCTACCACTACTTTACCATTGTACCAAATTAGAGCCGCGTAAAGGATGAAGAGTTTCGGCTTCAGACCCCAGTTGGCTGCGGTGAGATGATTCATTTTATGCAGCACCTTAAACGCCTTCTCCTGGACCGAGGTCAGCTGGGGCATCCAACATAGGTGCGTATCGATTGTAATTCCCAAGTAATAGATTTGCCATTTGAATGCTATCCTGTTCTCTTCCGTGCGGATAGGGACAAATGTTGCGTTCCTGAGGGTATACTTGGGCTTAACAACCGTGTAGCTGCACTTATCGCAGCTGAAATGAAGGCTGCACTACATCGCCCAGCCGTGGATCTCGGAAAGAGCTGGGCTGTGGATATTGGCAAACCTCATCACAGCTGTACTTCGCGCAGCCACGAAGTCGTCATCAGCGAAGACCTGGACGGTTCACGCCTCGTCATAGTTTTCAGTTAATCGTCTCAACAAGATCTCAATGACCACCAACAAAAAGTCCGTGCCGAGGCACGATCCCTGCGTCACGCCTGCGTTAAAGTAGTGTTCCCGTCTGAACGGATGACAGAGCGATACAAGAGGTAGGCGTCTATCAATCCAAGGAGATAGGGCTCGACACCGAACTCTTCGAGGAACCGAAGAATATTGGTTCGTCGAACACTGTTGAACACTCGTTTGATATATAGCGTGAGAAGACATGTGTATTCTCCACGCTTCTTTGACTCGATTATGAACTCTATCACACGACGGAGCGCATCGACCGTACTGACATTCTTACGAAAGCCGTACTTCGGTGCATCAAGCAAACCGTTGGCTTCTAGAAAGAACACCAGGCGAGTTGCGCACATCTTGTCCTGAACCTTCCCTAAGATCGGTAGGATGCGGCATCGCAGAGTTCTTTCCATGGTTTGGGGAAGTGCACAGCAATAGCCTGCTTCCATGTCCGCGGAAAACAAGACTCTCTCAGACAGTGATTGTTCAAGAATAGTATCCATTGAGGATGAAACTTCAGGACCTTTCGGATGATCTCGAGACTGAATTCATTGTAGCTGGGAGCCTTATTAGGCGGCAGCAATTCTACTGCAAACTCCAGCTCATGAACGGAAAACAGATCTGGGTCGTCGGTCCTAATGTTTGAGACTTGGGAAACATCCTCGGCCTGTAGAAAGTGGCATCTTGCAAGTTCGTCCTGAGATTCCTTCCAGGTGGAGACTTCCTGACCAGATGGGACCACAAGCATAACTGGTGCTTCCCTTCTCCAGTTTCCCGTACCACCTCAACTACCTGGCCTAGTTTGTCCGTGACAAGTGCTTCAGAAATGTATCTGCGGAACGAGGCATGCTTTGCGTGCAGGAAACTTATAGAGAGATCCAAGTTTCACCCTCTCATTCGGCTAAAGCGTTCGCTGGTAGTCTAAGCGCACGCAACCGATTTCTCTGGCTGGACATTTGTTCCGCCCACCAACACGCTTGTCGACGCTCGGCCGGTCTGCGTTTTTTGTTCTTATTATACAGCCGAATCGAAGTCGACGTCAAATATTCAACTCCCTCATCAGGTGTCGTAAACTCATACGAAGTCAGATCCGCAGCTTGCAGATCGTGGAGAAACTCGTTCCAGACCAAATCCCTCTGTCTCCGAAGACGGTTAGCGTCCATGGGGAGCCGAGAGGCTGGTCTTTCTAAATAGTTTCACGTCATGACTCGATGGTCGCTCAGTGATTCAATGTCAGATATCTGAAAGTCTGTGACGTGCATGGAACAAAACCAGTCCAACAAGACGTCGATCCAGCTCCATGCAAGGAGGACCGGCTATCCGGATCGTTCACGATTTCCAGGTTTGTGTTCGAAGCGAAGGTTTCGCCGATCTGTCGACCGTTGCCCCCAGATCGTCAACTTCGCGTTAAAGTCATCCACCAAAACATTGTCGTTCGGGTAGGTTCTCAAAAGCGTAGCCAACGGTGCGAGCGCAACGTCAATGTCCTCGGAGAGAGTACAGTAGCACGTAACTAGTAGAACCCTCTTTCCGGACCATCTGCAGCGGATCGCCATCACGTCAGAACGCCGTAAGACCGTACTGAACTGGATGCGCCGACTTACCCAGAGGGCCGCCTGAAAGTGATTTCCTGCTGCGCTTACCTGCGTCCACCCTCTCGGGGTTCCGCGGACAGACCTTTCGCCGACTTATGGTTATTTAGAGAGGCCACATCCACCCCAGTTGCGATGATATTGCGGAAGAATGATATGATCCACACCAAAACTTTAAGATTCCTATTGAATAATTACTTTGTGATCTTAAATAATTATTTTGTACAAATTATAAAGTTTTTAACTATTGCATTATCAAAAAACAAAAAAAGTTATAGCAAATATATTTACAAAAAGTAAAAAAAAAATTAAATGGATAATGAATAATCACAAAAGATAGGTCCATAAAAAGAAATATAGTTATGAAATTTCTTTTATCCCGGGAGAAGTCGCGCATACCCACTGTATGAATTGTTTTACTTTTCACCGATAAATACACCGATAAAGCAAGTTGAAAATTATTTTTTGAAAAATAGTGGTGACAGTTGTAAAAATCTTAAGCACTCTAGATATGTCATACCCGACACTACTGCTCCCGGGTTAGTAGAAACATTTTCTTCCTCTCTTCACAATCGCTTAGAAATTCTTTTTGGCATCGAAGTTATGTGTTTCTGCAAGTTATTCAAGTCGATAGCACGCCAATCAGGCAAAAATGCTTGTTTTATTTTAACTGTGGAAATGTATTATTTTCCATCAGCATACACAGCTCTTGCCAGTGTTGCCGATAAATCTTCTATGAGGTTTAAATTAGGATTTAAAGTAGGTCAGTCAATAATATACCCACCATTGGATAGAAACCACTCAAACAAAGAATTTGAAATGTAAAATTAGAGCATTGTTTTGTTGAAAAAGAAAGCGCAGTCCTCCAATTTCTCCGAAACTGGTAACACGTGCTCATTAAGCACCCTTCAGTTATCTCTAGCATATATGAGATTATTTTAAAATATGCTATCTGTTTTTCCTTATCAACTAACGGCTGCCGAAACCATTACGTGATCTTCTCCTCCTTGCCGTTTTGGGGAAAAAATTGTTCTTCAATTCGCTAATTATGCTAGTAAAATTGCTAACCATCTAAATTAAACGTTTTTCATCACTTGTCTAATATTCTTTACTAGACATAACTGCTTGTGCAAATTTTAATTTATTTCCTTTGTACTTTTCAGTTATTTTTCAAACTGATTTACAGTTTTTGTACTTTAAAAAACTCAATTTCTTGAAGTTACTAGACAACGCTGACTTAGGGAATAGAATGTTTTTTCTGCTTGCTAAATATATCAAATAAGTTTAGGTAGAATTAATCTCTCTCAGCCTTATCCCCATTTGACGTATATACAGGGTAATTATAATGAAAGTTGCACTTTCAAAAGCCTGTAAAAAAAGAACCACTGGTCAGAATAACCTGATGTTTCATCTGAGTATACATGAAGCAATGGGAATTTGTTTTGCGAAAAAAAAAAGTTCAAAAGTGGACCGGTAGATGGCGCTGTACTCGTCGTAAGATGCTAATTAACAGACATGACATGCGCACCGCACATTACACTTGTGATAAAAAGGCGAGGAACATATAGTTCCTGTTATTCTGCGTCTGAGATAGTCAAGAATTTATCATTGAAGGATCGGGCTCTGCTTGTGAAGCTCTTTTACAAGAACGGTGACTGTGCGGCAATTGCATTGAAAAAATTTCGGACATTAAAGGGTTTAAGAAGCGGCTCTGGCCCGATGACTGCATTCGGCCGGAAGAAGATGATTGATAAATTCAAAGAGACGGGTTAATTTTACGTGAAATAAGGCAGAAGGAGGAAAGCAATTGCTTCGACGTCAGTGTATGATGTGGCTACAGCATTGCAAAAACCGTCAAGCAGTGCTTTGAGAACGTGCAGTGCACGGGGAATGTCCCAAACTTTAGACATGCCTGTCAGCACCGGCCTCACCAGTGGCTGAGAGGCTCTGCTCTCAAAGCTAGTAGACGGAGGTGATGGGTTCATACCCCTGTCGCGCTCGTCGACCTAACCATTTGGAGTTTTCTGTGGTTTTCTTCGAACCTTGCGTAGCTTGCGTAAATACGGGTTAGGATCCCTTAGAAAGACCCCCACTGGGGCACTCCCCCCTTGGGCCTATATCCCTCGTGTTGATAATTGGCCGTCATAAATCAACCCAACCCAACCCAGCCTGTCAGCACCAGACAAAATTACGCATGTTCGGGAATTGCTTCCTACTGACCTGCCAAAATGAGAAGCTTTCGCCCAGTAATTTCTTACACGAATGCAAGTGCACAATGCATGGCCAAGGAAATTTTATGGACAGTCGAAGCTCATTTCCATCTCCGAGGTTCAGTCAATACTAAAAATTGCAGACTATGGCTAAATTCAGAATCCGTTCCAAATGTAACCATTGCCTCTTGATTCTGCAAAGGTCACTGTGTGGTGCGGATTTACGGCAGCATTTATCGTGGGCCGTTTCTTTTTCAAGGAGATCGGTCCTTCGGGTACTGTCACCTGTACAGTCAATGGGAAACGTTATGAATCTGTTTTGCGCAACCAGCTCATTCCAGCACTGCAACAGCGCAGATGAGTGGATAGCACAATTTTTATGCAAGATGGCGTTCCTTCGTACATTTCAACACCAGTGAATCAGCTGTTGAATCTGCATATTGGAAATGACAGAATTATCAATCGCCATTTACCAACAGCCTGCCCGCTACGATCACCTGACCCTTGCGACTTCTCGCTGTGGGGTTACCTAAAACCTGTTGTGTACGGAGGTCAAATTGCGAACTTAGGTGAATTGAAAACAAGTATTACGCCACACATTCACTATGCCACCCCTAAAACACTGATCTGTTGTGGAAAATGCTGTTATGGGCATGTTCAGTTGAACATGTTTTGTGCATGTTCAGCTCGTAGGAGAAAACGGTGGACAGCATATTGAACATTTTTTAAGCAAGTCGTAGCTGACTTTCTTTACTTGGTGGTTTCATCAGTTTTTGCTTTTTCTACGATTTTTGGCCTAGGGACAATTAAAAACCGATTTCGTTTTCGCTTTTTTACGGTTTTTGGCCTAGGGACAATTAAAAGCCGATATTTTCCTATCCGCTGTGGCACCACCTTGTCGTGACGGATAGGCTTTGAACAAAGAGTGCCATAACAACATGTCACGTCTTTTAATTAGCTCTTATGACGAGTACAGCACCATCTATCTATTTTGACATTGCCATTTGAACTTTTTTTTCTTTGTCAAAACAAATTCCCATTGCTGCACGTATACTCAGATGAAATATCAGGCCATTCTGACAAGTGGTTCTTTTTTCACAGCCTTTTGAAAGTGCAACTTTAATTATAATCACCTTATATATATATATATATATATATATATATATATAGTCCCATAAGAATAATTGAAAAAATCGAATTGATTAAAAACAATTTCTCATTATATGATCTTTTAAAATTCGCATGATTTCTCTATTAAGTTTGTCACATGATTTAAAAACTGTAATTTTACCTTTCTCATTTCCAAAAGTTGATTTTTGTGATCCATTACATCCGAATTTTTAACACTTTCCAATATAGTTGAAAAGTGTTTATGAATTCGGTTCCTCTGTCCGTCCGTCTGCCTGTCCGCGTAAATATAATTCGATTTCTACATTATTCATCTATGTTACTGAGATTTACGATGGCATATTTCCTATTGAAAACGAAATATGTAGAATTTATAATTAATTTACAGAAGCACTCGAATTAAATTAATTATTTAAACAAAAAATTCCGCTGCATTATAGTCTATGGGGAAAATAGTTTGCAGTACATTTTAATGTTGTTATACTATTTAAATAATAATGAAATTGGTATGCGTTTATGAACTAAACTTTTATGCACTAAAACATGTTTCTGTAGAATATGAAGTGCAAAGCATTTATGATTTATTTACAAGATGACATAAAAGAATTCAATTACATAATGATCTATAGGGAAAAATCGTTTTCTGCGTATTTTAATGATGTTACACTATTTAAAACAAAATGAAATTTATATACTTTACTAAGGGGCATTACTATATTCTTATTCTAGAATATAGAGCATTTATCGTTAATTTACATGGACAAACAAAAGCATTCGGCTACAGTACTTTTTATAAGCGATAATAGCTGGAAGTTCGTTTTGAACCATGGTTTGCGTTTTTAAGTTTAATTAAATGTTTGTATACTCCATGCGGTGTATAACTTCTATAAAATATATACAGGGCTTCACAAAAGAATTCGGAAGCCTTACTGTCTATGGACATGACTTGATTAGTGGTGGTTTTTAATTGTGTAATGATTTTTTCAGCTAAACTATAGTTAGTAAACTAAAAGATCTTTGTAGACTAAAGATAAATTCATATACAGCATTACGCAAAGAACTGGATACGTTGCTGTCTATGGATGGCGATTGTTGGAAGTGCGATCGGAGTTGTGTTATGCGTTTTTTTTTATAGGAATTAAATTTTAGATTGTAATATGAGGTACTATAAAAGCCTGTAGATAACATACAAGTTTGTAGAAAAAAATCGAGTATATTTCCGTTTATTGGCATAAATTGCTAAAGATTTTCAACATCGTTACACGTTTTCCAACTGGGCTGATTTATGTAGTATATATACAAATATTTTGATCATATATAATCATATACATGGCTACAGAAAATAATCTGGGAACCTTTCGTGCTATGGGCGGTAATATCTGAAATTGGGTTTTCAATTGTGTTATGATTTTCTAAACTGTTTACTTAAGCTATCTTCTTCCACCTTATTTAACAGTGAAGTTTCAATAAAGTATTCTGGAAGAGTTGGAAAGTGTTTCATAATCTATGTTTGATGCATTATTTTTCTTTCTTATTAAATTTGCTACTGAGCAATGAAAGTTAATGTGTAATTGCATTTTGCAGCCAAGGCCATTGAACAGCCGAGACATTAACCTTGACTTTAACAAAAATTTGCATAAATGAAGAATAGCTATGCTTTAAATAATAAAAAATCGAAAGCCTATGTTTCCTGAAACATCTAAGAAATATAAAATGTATTTTTTACCCTTTTAAATGATTTGTAAAGACTTTTCTTTCTTATTGTCAAAAACTTAGGTAAGAAAATGTCAAGAATTTGCTCGCAAGTAAGTTTTCATGTTTTTGAGAGATTAAACGGATTTTTAATATATATATTATGTGTTTGTATTATTGGAGAGCTGTATATAACAGATATGAGTTACATCTTTCATTTAGTTCCCATTTGTGTATGAAGAATTTTATTTGTTGTCTATATAGATATACTATATATATGTAATTAATGTAATATGCAATATATTGGTCAAACTAGTAACCCTCTACATAAACGTTTTAATGGACATCGTTCAGCCATTTGTAATTATCAAAATTCTCGCAATCCTCTTAACTGCAATGTTGACACTTCAAAATGTATACACAGTTAAAAATACATAGCTTTTATATTATTACCATTAATATCCTCAACATACAAAACAAATTCCATGAACGTCTTTTTTTAGAATCCACCTGTATTAAACACTACAATACACTCAATCCATATGGACTCAACCAACTCGCAAACAATAAACCTCACGCTGTATATTCTACAATATCTAACACAATTAATTATAATTCACTCTACCCATTACTTAATCACCACTTATACAAAAAAACTACACGTACACAAAGTGGTCAATCTTCTATATCCAAAAGCACTGTAAAAAATGAAGTACTCAAAAATGAGTAAGTCCATGTACTCATTTCGAAATGAGTATTTTTGAATCAAAAATGAACATGTGCATTCTCAAAAATGAGTAAGTTCATGTACTCATATCGAAATGAGTATTTTTGGATCAAAAATGAACATATGTATTCTCAAAAATGAGTAAGTTCATGTACTCATTTCGAAATGAGTATTTTTTGATCCAAAATGAACATATGATCAAACCCAACATACTTGTATATTTCAGAATGTGTAATGACGAAATTTTGGAGCCTAAAAAGCTATTATTTGAAGGAAAAACGAAGAATAAGAAAAATAAAAAGTGGATCTGGTTGTTCTGGATTTTCATCAAAGTGGATCCACTACAACACATTTACTCTTTTTTTTCCCCTCACATTTTACACATTTACTTTTTTTTCTTGATAGTACTTCAAAATTATGATTTTTTTGCCACTAATTTTTTTAAAAATTTATTTTAACTTTTTTAACGTGAGGCAATATTGTGTTATTTAAAAGTTTCATAACATAATATCTTTGCAAATTATAGCTATGCAAATTGGTATTAAACTAAACTGATTTGGCTTACAAATTTATGGATTACGCGAAAATTTATTATTTTATAAATTATAATTTTACAAAGTTTATAATTTTAGTATTTCAATCTATGATCTTTTCTAATGTCATTTTTTAATTAATAATTCTTCGAACTACCTATTACTTCAGACATTATTTTAATCTTTAACACATATAGACAGGCACTGTACATCCTTAAAAACATATTTAAAAACACATAACCCTCTATCCCTTCCTAACAGATGGCGCCAGATGCTGTTAGAAAGGGATAGAGGGGTTAGTTTCAAAGTAACTACCAACATTTGAGAAAGAGGCGTGGCCACTCATGGTACGTTGGTCTAAGTCGTCAGGTTAGTAAACAGGACTTCACGGGTTCGATTCCTCGCATGGGCAAGGGTTGGTTAATTACTAGAAACTCACGCAGGAATGAAAAAAATGAGCAAAAATGTATATATCCCTTATAAGGTTGTCCTCGCGAAGTAACTTTTTTTTTTTATCCTAAAAATTTTATTTTAACGACATAAAAATTTTAAATTTTAATACATCCATGGATTCAAAAATGAGTACATAGCAGTTCATATTTGAATACATCCATGGGATCAAAAATGAGTACATGTGTTTCTCAATTTTGAGTACATTTGGATCGGAGCTATTTTGAGTATGTGACGTATTCAAAATTGAGTACTTTTTACTCAATTTTGAATACCCATTTTTTACAGTGAGATCGTATTCCTAATTAGCTAACACTCAAATTAAAAAATTGCTACATACCTTACAATCTTCTTATCACAGTAATTTTAGTTGGAAAACTCTTCGTAAATGTATATTCGCAATTCCAAAGTATAATCTCACTCAATTTCTTAAGGCTTTCACATCTGATACGTTCACCACCCATTTCAGTGATATTTTCTTTGTTCTACTCCATTTTAGGTTAAAAGTTCTCAATGTTAACTTTAATTTAAAAACAAAAAACTTAAACAAAAGTATTTCACACTTAAGTATTACATTTACTAACCCTGATTTTAATAAAATTAAACTTAATCACATTTTTAACAAAGAACAATGTAAATTTCCTAGTATAAATCTTCATAGTATAAATCTTAAAAGTATCTTCAAATACCCTATAATTTTAGGGCGTCGAATATTTAACTATAATAAATTTTCTAAAACCTTCAAGCATAATGACACACACACATGTAAATGCAATGAATCCCAATTTTCAAAATATATTAACACTTACCATGGACACATTATTACTGGTAATTTAGACACTGTCATAAATTCTCATTTAAAATCCGTTTTGGGGTTTGCTACTAAGTATCGCATTCCTCCACAATAATTTCCTAAGTCCATCATACACAATTCAATTATGATTTGGATTTCTTTATTTACAAAATGACTATTAACAATATTAAACCCATTGAATCCTTCGCAGAATGGAAACATAATGTAATTTTTCTTTTATAACAATATTTACAGAAATCACATATTGATAAAATTCCTGTTTCTTTCTCCACCCTTAAGCCGCACATTCGTTAACTACAAAACAATTTCATCATCACCTATGTGGAAAAGGCTGCCAATAACTATGCCATCATCTGCAAACACTACTACCACCACCTTCTTACAACTGCAATTTCTTCCAATAATATTTTCACACTTCATCATGTTTCATTAGAAGAAAACAATAGACATATCATAAGTTATCATAAGTTATTAAGGCTTAAAAAGTAAAATCTTCAATTATCCCTACATTGTCATGATTCCTGTGTTTCACAAAAATCCTTTAAAATTCCGCACTGTCACTGTAGGATGCAATACTTATAACGCAAGTGCTAACTCACTTTTCTTAAATATTCTCACACAAATAAACGATTTATCTATCAAGAAAGATAACACTCATTGTATAAAAAACAGTTATGTGCTAGTTAATAATATCAAGGCACTTTCCAACAGATAAAGATTCAGTTGTATTGTTTTTGTGAGTTATAATTTATATTAAAATTGGATTTCTATATTAATAAAAATAAGAATAAAAACTAAATTAATATAAAATTTTCTTTCATCAAACTCATTTATGAAAATTAGATAAAAATTAAGAATTGTGTAATTTTATTATAATTATAATATATATAAATTGGTTAATTAATTGGAATAAATGAATATAAGTTAAATATGTAAGATATTTATTTGTATTTGTATTTAAATGACACATACCAAATACTACAATTAACAATTAAAAATGAATTAGTTAATTAATTTAATATAATAGAGAAATTTATTATTCGAAAAATTAAAATCTATTATTAATGTTTGAAATTTATCGTTAAAGTACTACATAATTATTAAATTTAAAACTATGCGAATTCAATAATAAGCAACACTATATTGTTTAACATGAAAACTTTTTTTTTTTTTTTTTACAATTTATATTACTGAAACTGTTCAACAGTCTTAAAATGATAATATATAATATTTTTATAATAGGTTTATAGTCTTAATAATTAAACATAAATAATTATATTTATTTTTTCGTTTTAGACTTTATTTAGTTTTAGTTTGTAATAGTTTATTGATGATTAATTTTAAATTAATAAACAACGTAACTGTTCGTATTACATCTTAACTGTAACCGTAGTAATTAAACATCGTGTCTATTCGATTCGTCACTTATCTGTAACTGTAGTATAACTGTCGGCTTCATCTATAGTGCTTTTCATATGGTATGAAAAGCTGATAGTACAATCTTTTTTTTTTATTGTTATTGGATTTTTTTCTTTTAATTTTCCATATGTTTTTAAGAGGATTTTCTTATTCAACGATTTTTCTAATTTGTATCTTCATTTTTACTTCCATTCAATGCATTATAATCAGCATTGGTAGACTAACTTGGCCGCTAGACTCTCTATTATATGAAATAGTGCATTTTTTGCGACACGTGGGTATCAATGCGAACTGAAGATTAAACACTATGTGTAATTTTTTTTCACATTTCCATCATTATATAATATTTATATTCCATTTGTGTCCTAATTTATTATATAAAATTATTTTTGTTACATATTTTTGAGATTAAATTATTTTAATAATTTTATTTATTGTGTGGTATCATCAGTGTTTAAAATATGCGTATGATTCTAAACATATTGAGACTCCCTGGTAGGTTTTATTTATTAAGATTTTTCTCTCTTTTTTTTTTACCATAACAATTTATGTAAAGTATAATTACATTCAATGTTCAATTTTTGTTAAATGAACGTGTATTTATTTTTCCAAAGATATAACATCGAATATTATTCTTTAATTGTTATTCAATAGTATACAACGATTTCAGTCTGCTATAAATTAGATCATAAAGCTGTACTGATAACAAGTTAAGTGTAGTAATCCTAGCATAACAAAATGTTACTGTTTAGTAAACGTATAAGAACAAAAATACGTTTCTAAATAAAAACATATTACAATTAATTAGAGTTGCAAAAAACCCTCAGATTTTGGGGAACGGGAATGAAACCGGGAATTTTGAGGAATAAACCCGGATTTTGGGGGAAATTTGGAAATTTTGAAAGAGTTTTGAAAGTAAACAAAACCAGCCATTTTTCAATTTGAAATTTTTATTTTAAAGAAATTTTAGGCACTCTTCGGAAAAGTTTAAGATGGATTTTTCTTTGTAAATTCCCAAAACTTATGATTTTGCGCTCTAAGTTTTTGCAATTTATTAAAACTCATTAGCTTTAGAACAATGGCAGCTGTGAATTGGTAAAGATTTTGAAGTGTCTTTTTAAAAATTATTTTTTTTAAAATTTCTATTAGCTGGCATATCTACTAATCAGGCATACTCTATATCAATTTTCTTGCGAGTTGCATTGTATTTTTGCATTGCTTTCTTTTAGTTTTTTCATTTTTTTAAATTTACATTGGCTGATTCGAAGAACAGGGGTGATATTTATATTCATGTCAGGCAAGATGAATCTGCCATCCGCTTCTCTCACTTTTAACTTATCGACGATTAAAATACCATTTACTTATGATATTCTAATTTATTTTACTTAATATTTCTGCAGCTTAAGCATGTATTTCGTTCGTTTTCATGTAAACGGCACTATTTATTTTTTTGTGTTATTGGTTTTGTTTACATTAGTAAAAATCATTTTGTTTACATTGACAAAAATTTATATCATCAAAAAAATTTTAAATAATAAATAAAAAATTTCCATGCCTAAAACTTTCTGAAAACTCCGATTTTTTTTTAATTTCCCTCTCAAAAAACCCGGTTTATTCCCGGGAACAAACTTGTTTTTTTTTCAACCTTTGCAACTCTACAATTAATGCAAATATATTTTAGATAGTGAAGTTTATACTTTAGGAAATTTAGTATAGCTAAACTGATAGTTTTAAAAGGTATTAAGAGATAACGCAATATCTCTTTGATCATTAAAATAAATTAGGTGTAGAAGATTAATTATTTTCTAGGGAGAAATTATCAGAAAGAATTAAATGAGATTTATGCATCATAAATTTTAGTGGAAGATGAAAAAATTATATTTAATTGCAATTTTATCTAAAATACTTTAAAACGAAATTTTCATTATTTAAAGCAGCCAGTGAGTTACTAAGTAACAATGTTGCATTGTTATGCGAACAAAATTTTGCAAAAATTTTGAGTAAATGATTAGATAATAATAAATTTGCAATTTGTCTTCTAAAAAATGAAATTTAAAGAAAGTTTATGAATTTGCAAACTTTTACATTGATTGAAATAACTGAAGACGGAAAAATGTGAAGAAAGGTTATTTTCTATTCTGTATACATATATTTTGCCGCAGATAACTAAATTGGGACATAAAAATAACAACCAGTGTTGCCAATAAGCTGCTTTCTTTAATTCAGTTTGTTTGGTTGACACTATATTTCATAAGTAGTAATATTCGTCTTATTTAATGACAAATTAAATAATGCGAGAAAAAGGCCAATTACACTATTTTAAAAAAAGTGGTGGGAATCAAACAATCTGAATTTTAAAAAAGTCGCCAACTGGCAACACTGATAACAATTATATTTGAATTCTTAATCAGCAGAATGCAATGATTTTATGCTATCAGTCGGATCATGAAGCTGTACTGTTAACAAATTAAGAATACCAATTCTAATATGACCAAATGCCTTTAATGCTACACTTTCTACAGGTGTAAGAAAATCAGCATACCCTTAAAGATAAACACATTTTAATTAATTAAAATGTATTTTAAATGGTACAGCATATTCTTTAGGAAATTCAGCAAGGTAAAACTGACAATTTTAAGAGGTAGCGTAATATATTTTTTAATCATTAATGGAAATTGGGCGTAGAAGATTGATTAGTTTCTAGGGAGTAATATTCAGAGATCATTAAATAAGATTTATGTATCGTAAACGTTAAAAAAGGATAAAAAATAGTTTTCAATTCAATTTTTTTTTTCAAAAAAAGTATAGATAAAATATAAAATTTAGACTGCAGTAGGCAATGATAAATAAAAAAGCCTTTTTGAAGAACTAAAATTTTAACTGCAGATAATTTAGAAATACAGACATTTTGAAAATATTAAAATGTGATTCATTTCTGAAATGATAGCATTACATTAGCAATTCGGATTTATAGTTAAGAATGTCATATAAATGTAAAAAATACTTACTGATAACAGTCTAACGATTTATAAAATATGAAATCTTGTATATATACAAAGATTCGTAAAGAAGTATATAGTTTCCAGATGCATTAAAATAATAACAGTTGAAGATACGGACAACAATTGCTAACCATGAGTTAGATATACTCATAAAGCTTGTGTCTTGCTATTGAAAAAATTGGAATAGGCGATAGTATACGTGCCATATGTAATGATCTCGAAGCCGCTGCGGTCGTCCGATGCATTAAACGCCCCAAACTGCCTGGTCCCGCTGGTTGATATCTTAAACTTATTGAATTTAGCTTTTTAGTTTTTTTGCTTCAGTCTTCCATTATCAGGTCTACTACCGTTACGCTTAGTGTTAAGGGGAAGGGCCCTCAACGACCGCACGTGCCGCCTTCTCCGCGAAGGTGGCGGCGGTCGAGTCATGTCAACGTGACATTGTCTGCAGCGGATAAGACGTTTTGTGTTCTGGAATTGAGCAAAATGAAATCAATAACTCTTGCACAAAGGCAATTTTCATCGGAAACATATACGAGATACTTATATAAACATACATAAAATTTGTGCTATGTACAAAACACAAAGTGTACGACACTTTCTTTATCACAAGAAAACTCGATAGATGCCATTTTATGTATTTGTTGGTTGATGCCGCAGTTGCAGGACTGCAATGACAACTTCATTCTGCAAATGGATGGTTAATTCACACCACATTAGTCACGTGACATGCCAGATTACCTCAATGAACATCTTGATCCCCGATTGATTGGACGACCCCTGGATTCCAATATGCCACTGAACTATTGGTCATCTAAATATTCTCACTTAATAAGACGCATAAAAGGAACAATAAAAACATATGGAGTGATGGCAATTGGAAATGTATTTCGGATAGTATCTACATGCTTTTCCAAATTATGGCAACACGTACCAGGGAACATGACAATACTTACTTATCCAAGTTCAATTACATGAATGAGACAAGTCATCAAACATTATTTTGGTGATAATGGAATGATAAAAAACCTTTCGGATAGTATCTACATGCTTTGTTGAAATTAGAGCAACACATACCCCAGAACATGGCGATACTTACTTGTCCAAGTTCGATTAGATGAATAAGACAAACGTTATTTTGGTGATAATGGCAGGCTCGCCAAGTTTTTTTTTTTTTTTCAAAATCGTTTCGACCTAATTTTTTTAAAATTTTTATTTCAAGAATGTTACCACTCTGTTATATATAACTACACACTACCCTTTAATTGTTCTGATAATGGACCGCGAGCGTAATATGTGCGCAATGATGGGACAAGTGGCCCATTGTTGGTTCTGGTCATTATATAACAAGTTGGCGCATAAAGGATGTCTTAAAAAATATAAATTAATATAAATTAAACAGTGAAAGGTTAAATTCAAAAAAAGACCTTTCTCACAGTTTTGGGCAACTATGTCGATTGTTGGAACAATTTAAAAAATCATGAGCCTAAAAGCGTCACCCTCTAAATGTTACAGTATGTGTATTTTATGTATGAACATCAAACATCTTTCCAAATTAATAAATGTCCGATGGAATATAAAAATTACACTTAATTACAATCTGTTCATAAACACTACTCCAGAAAAACTACTGTCCAGCTTGAACCCTGATCACAATAGAATTTTTCTTTCTCGTGTATTTGAAGATAAATGTTTAAATGTTTCAACTAATCATATGTAAATTTAGTTGTTTGTGAGTGCGATGTATAAACTTATTTTTCGTTTGCCAAAGCAGGTGATCCATCCTGCGCGGCCCATTATTAGTACACTTAGCTTAGTTAAAAAATGTCCAACATAGTGTAAGAAAGCCCAAGCCTAGAATCGAACCCAGAATCTTTGGGTTAAATTGCCAACGCTCTTCCAATTCAACTACCTGGAACGACCCTGCTTACACAATTCCCTCAGACAACCTAAATGCAAACTTATTGTTAAAGATGTCATACAAGTTGACCATTTTTAAACTGAATAAAAAACGTTTAAACCGGGAATCGAAATCTGAACCTTTGGCTTAAATTACCAATTCTTGTCCAAAATTGTGTAAATTGTGTCGGCCGGCTGTCGTTCCAAGTAGCTCAACTGGAAGAGAATTGGTAATTTCAGCCAAAAGTTCTCGGTTCAGTTCCCGGCTTGGAGACTTTTTCACTCAGTTGGGAAATTTTCAACTTGTATGCTATTTTTACCAATCTGTATGATTGTGTTGAAATAATAAATCTTATAGGGTGATTAAAAAACAATTGAACAAATTTTAAGAGGTTGTAGAGCACACTACATGAAACATTTTTTTGTATAATTAACAAGAGTCGCTGTACACTTATTCAATCAAAAATACATGGTGTACCACTCCAAGCCGAACATGTATTTTTGTTCATAACTTTAACAGTAATGAAGATATTGTAACGATATTTTCAACAGACTTTCTTTGATTTCTGTAAATTGTTATGACATCCTGAGAAGTGCTGTAAATAGTATACAAGGTGATTGGAAAATAACAGGCAAAATTTTAAAGGGTGGTAGATGGAACCCAAACAAGCAGTTTTCGTCATAAATGTGTGTCAGGAAATGACGAGTTTAAGCACTCGTGACGAAGAAATCTGTGAAAGGTGCAATGAAAGACATCGTATAAACTATAATAGATGACGCTTATACGCGTCGTTTCCGGAAACACATTTTATGACAAAAAATGCTTATTATGGTCCCCTCTACCACGCTTTAGAATTTTGCCAGATAGTTTCCGGTCATCCTGTATTATAGTACATTCAATAAATTCAGTCAGTGGCATTGCATAACTTTTCAAACTTCATTCTAAAGTTTGAAAAGTCTAACTCAGTGTTGTTTAGACGTAGCTGGTGGATTTTCGAATACTTCTTGTCAACTTTACACAAAACTGGGTAATTGTTTTAAAATTCTCGATAAAATATCTTTATTATTGCTAAGGTTATGAACGAATATCTGTATTTTGCTTGGAGTGAGAGACCCTGTATTTTTTTATTGGATGAGTGGAATGCGATCCTGGTTTCTTTTACAAAAATTGTTTCTTTTAGTTTGATCTACCACTTCTTAAAGTGTGACGAATATTTTTGAATCACCCTGTCTAATATTTTTGTGTATCCTATATTTTTGTGTCTTTTATTTTACCAATGTATTATTTTTGAATCACCTATATGATTGTAAAATCAGTTGTGGTATGTTAGTTTGCAAATTTGCGAATTTTTATACAACATGAATGACAACAGATATATTACATAAAAAAATTGGTGTCAGTTAATAGAAATATAAAGTATTTTCTTTAATAAGACCATATAAGTAAATAAATACTTAAATAATAACTCCGTATGCATTCGAACAAAGAAAGAGAAAGAGAAAGAGAGAGTGAGAAGGGAAGGGAGGGAGAGAGAGAGAGAGAGAGAGAAAAGCAAAAGCAATACACTTAATGAATCATTACACGTATTCTTTCTTTCTGTACGTCGCGTCGTTCTTTACTCACTTGAAGATGAACCTTTATTTTTTTAGCAGCGTTTAGAAGTTTGACGTGTTTAAAAGCAGTTTTAGCAAGAATAGTTATTCCTAGTTGTGCCACTAAACTTTCAGAAGACATACAGTAAATTGACGCAGTGTGTTCACTTATCTGTATTTGAGTGCTTATTTCAAAAGTTAATACATTATGTATGGTAAATCCGATGCAATTAACGTTAAGAAGTTTTCCGTTTAAAAGGATTATATAAAAATTGTTTCTCTGACTTTATTTGGAAAATGATTATAGTTAATAAATATCATTTAATTACAATACCTTAATTTATTCATAATATTTTATGAATAAAAGAGAGTTAACATAAAACCATTTATGTCCCAAAATATAAATTAATTAACATTTCACGTCCGAAAGTATTTGCACTGAATTTTTAAAAATAGGTTAGAGGATATGTACTGTAAAAAAAAAACAGATGTTTCTTAATCTACGAAAATATAATATAACCATGTACACTGCTGTCCAAAAATTAAGGGGCAGTGACCAGACACTTTCGTTTTTACACGGTTCGTCGAATATCTACTGAAATTCTTGACAAATTGTTCTTGAACTTTGAGGATGTAAAGCACATGTTTGACTTCAAGAACAGTGGAAACAGTATACTGCAATTAAAAAATTAATATGTTGAATTTTTAATGAGATATGGCATTTGTATGAAATAATTTATAACTGCGCATGCGCGAACTATACCAAACCCCTTTTTCTTCATGATTTGGTAGTCAATTCTATAGAGTAACGCATATAAAAAGACCAGTCAAATATCGTGAAAACTCAGAAAGATACTAGCAATAGAGTAAGCTATTTGACAAATTCAGGGGAAATCCCATTTGATTATTATCTATAACTCATCCTAAATTGTAAAGGGTGGCTATAATTTATTGACCGATTTCCTTACCTCATAACTTTTAATTTAAGAATATGGCGATAATGCGTAATGAATATGATGAATATGTGTCAAGTGCAACTCAAAAAGTATTTTCATAACACAAAGTTACATATGCGTAAAGTTGCAACTCAAAACGTTATTAATCAAATAACGATTATAATCAAATAATAATAATTACTATTAAAACTTTATCAAATTTATCAAAAGGTTATTAATTGAATAAGGACGTAGTGTAGAGGTGAAGGATTTTGTTTCGGTGAACAACAATACAAAAATTGCTTTCCCTTGTGCACCCGCCATTTTTAATTCTCACGTCTCAGTCTTCCACAATGCGATGCCGCTAGGGTTGCCGTGTAAATTGGAGGAGAGTACTTACATTGTTTCTGTTTTGTTTTATAATTTTTTTGAGTTATACTTTATGAATATGTAATAATATTTTTTGTCATGTTCTTAAGTCAAAACACCCCGACAGTAATTTATGAATACCCTGTATTACTGCCAATCGATGTGTTAAATTAATTTTAAAAGCAGTTGTGGTACAGATGTCGCACCCGCAACGAGGTTTCTTTTTGACGCCAAAACGGCAATATTTTGCCTAGATAGTGTACCAGAATCTAATAGTAGACCAGATAGTGGGTATAAATCAAAACCCTCTGGTATCTATAGCTGAGTCAGTTGCATTCTTGCCAATATGTGTGTTTTATACTAAAATAAATATGTGTGTTTTATAAAAAGAGCTGCGTGTGTTTTACAATAAATTGTGTGTTCATAATAAAAATTTATGTGTTCTATAATAAAATAAAACTAACTTGTTGTTTTCGCTGACTACGTTTAACATGTATTCAAAAACGGGTTTTCTCTCAAAAAGGGTGCAAATACAAAAATCGCGCCAACCCCAGTGCGTTTGCGACATCTGTTCCACAGTTTTTAACAGTCAAATAAAGGGTAAAAAAAAATCACTTCTCATTCATCGTTGAAAAACTAAGTTTTAAAACAAAGCAAAAGTGTAATTAATCCATAATAACTTTCAATAATTTTGAAATTTAATATAATATTAGTTTTATCTTTGAAACAAATACATTATACTTTCCTGTTTAGGAGAAATAAGACAAAATAAAACTTTTTAAAAAGAAAAACGTATAATGCTTGTATGAAAATAAATGTAGATGAAACATATCAACGATTTCTATATTCAAATTTAAATTCTCAAGTATTGCTTAAAGAATTCAAGCAAGTTTAAATCCATTCAGTTCCAGTACCTCAATGTCTAAGAATGTATGACTTTACTTAAAGATTGACGTCAAAAGAGATTCATAGCATACAAAGGTTATGAAATTCTACATTACAATTTCGATCTTGCATGCCTAGACGCATTCTCTAGAATATTTTCAAGATTTTTTTCTTTAGAAGTATGTCTAAAATGTTATTTATGTTACCTGCATGTAGAAGCCGTGACCGAATTACAAGTTGAAAGAAAATGAAAACGAAAAATATGTAAAACAAATGAAATAAAGTTAAACAAAGAGCGTCTACATCATTTTTCCACTCTCGTATATTTTCTATTTGTAAATGTAATTTAAAAGTGAAAGCAAAAGCTTTTTCTAAGAATATAAATATATAAAATCTTTAAATAAAATCTCCACATAATTTTGCCCCAAATTAATGGAATATGAGTTAATAAGAGGCAAAAGAAAAGTCTTTCTAATTCTTTGTTTGTTCGCAATGGGAAAAATATTAAAAAAATGCATTACATTCCATAATTTTGATGAAATTTTAACAATTTTTTTCAAAAATGTTAAAGCTAATTTTTGGTATTGAAAATACATTTTATATTTTACCGAAATCTTGGTCTTCTTCATATAAAATTTATGTTAAAATGAAGATGGTTATAGGAAACACATTGAAAAAAGTTTCAACACATCTTGTCAGCTTTTATTTTAAAAAATGAAGTTTCATTTTTGAGTTACAGAAGACTGGGGAATATATTTCTTGAATTACACAGTAGAGTGGTTATTTCTCCTATAAATTATTACGCGGCTTTAGATAAATGACTGGTGCATAAAACTGGTGCACACATTAAGTGCATAATTAAATAACGGACTAAATCTGAAACATTACGCAGAGAGATATAAAGAGGCAAAAAGGACTCTTGTCTTTTACTCAGGTAATAAGAAAAAAATCCTTCCGCCGCAGTCGGAAGGGTGAGTTAGTTTCTTTATTTTATTTATTTTGTGCTACATGCATCAGATTTAATACAAATAAAACAAATTTGATCTTGCTTCTCCTAAATTCACTACTTTGGCGAGAAATGTATTTTGCAGGAATATTTTAAGGTAGACGTATCAAATGTAACCGAATGAATGTGAGGCAATTATATAAAAAAAAATGTTAAATATGTGTTTAAATCAAGTTTCAAAAATCACCTGTAGGCTACAATATAACCGAAACCATTCATTGAATGTCATCGAAAAAATTGTAGGTTCCTATAAACGTTGTCGTAGTGACAAATTTAGCACGTAATTTTCTTTTTCCTGTTGCTGTAAACAAACTATAAGAGCTATGCACATGGTTAACGAGCTCATTTAAGATACTGGCAAGATCAATACATCGCTCTAATTATGTTGGAATTGGTTCAGTATATTCGATGTTACAGCGATGGCAAGATTTGCATTGCCTATAGATTATAAACAATAGATATATATTAAAAATAAATGATCAACGTAAAATAGCACAAATAAAAATATATAAAATGGCAAACAGCTGTTTCGGAGCCCCTAAAGCTTCATCAGCAATGCCTAAATTAAAAGATTCAAAACTGATTCAAAAGTTTAAGCCATGTAAATATGCTTGCGTCTCTGCAAGCGCCCAAGATTGAATGGCGGTGAATTTTTAAATCAACAGCGGAGTCAGGAAACACATGTGACGTAGGAGACCAATAGAAGCGCCCGGCCAGACGGTACGAGTTTAAGTACGGAGGAGAAATACAATCTTTCAATAAAATGTTTTCTGTCCCATTAATATATTTCTGTTTCTGTTCTTTTTCTCTGCTTCTTTGAACCATAGCTCGCAACTACGGCATTTTCGACCCTGCATTGCTACGTGATTCCGAGTCGTCTCTGTGCCCTCTACACCTCCTGCAAGTTAGTCGGTCTGGTAGTAAAACACCCTGTATTTTAGCTTTTTTTTTCAAATATAGATTGAGAGTTTTTTTTTTTTTTTCCTTGCCCGTCTCTTATTACGCCTCCTATCCTTATAGGGAAAAGTTTTATGTAAGTGTAAGTGTCATAAGCTGAAGATTTGTGACATGCCCATGCTTTATTTATTGAAAATCACTCCTATATGGGAATTTTGTATATGTATGACAATGGTATTTAAAACTTTAAAATTGTTTATTTCGGAATATTTTATTAAAAATAGTTAAAAATATACTATGATATTGGGTGACACTGCGTAACATTAATCTTAATATTTTTATTGAAAGCATTTAGAAGGAACAAACAGATACGCTGTTTTTTTTTCCCTTCCAAATCCGTTTAATACGCAAGTCTCAATTACAGAATCTGTTTAAAATTTTTTAAGTATGTAAATACTAATTTAAGAATGTTTTTAGGAATATGTAAAAATAGACTATGATGTCATGTAATGTATAATTTTATTTAATCTTAATACTTTACGATTTAAAACTTTTAAAAGGAAAATTTTACATAAGTAAAGATACATTTACACAAGACTGACAATACAAAAAAGGAATTAATTTTTTACATTGGCAGGCACATTTTTACCAAATAAGTTTATTTAATTTTTGAACAGAATATATATTTATTTGTGTCATACAATCCGTTACTCGTATATAATTCAGTTTACAAGAATTTTCGAACCTCTAGACAATGTTTTAACATCAAAAACCAAAATCTATCGCATTTGAGAAACCCATTACATTTCCAATCTCTTCTTTTAAAATACTTCCAACAACATGAAGTCAACATCTATACATTTACAAGACTGATCCAGAGTTCTGAAATAAATAGAATGCATCTCTTTTAAAATGAACATTTTCCAAAATAGGAGGTATCCCACTTCCGAGAAAAAAAAATGATCGCGCAAGAAAATTATTTATTGATTTTATCTTTAGATGCTAAATTCCCAGAGAACCGTTTCCTCTGATACATAAAATAATAGTATTAAATAAAAATGGATCTTTTAAAGGGAAGCTTTACAGTGCCGTAGAAAGCAATTTCACTGAAATACTGGAATTTGTGATTTGCAGAAATTAGTCTTTTCAGATTTAGATTCATGTTATTGGTAAAATATCTCAGGAAATGGAAGTGAAATTCATACCCAATGTAAGCAAGCCAAAATAATAGATGAGGTTGTTTCATTTAACGAACATTGACTACAAATTTGTTGATTCTTCTGTCAAATATTGATATAACGTTGTTCTTTTCACATTTAAATAGCTAAATAGATTAAGGAATAAAAATTTGTGTCATACAATCCATTACTCGTATGTAATTCTGTTTACAGGAATGAATTTTAAAACCTCTAGACATTGTTTTAACGTCAAAAACCAAAATCTATGAGAAACCCA
Source organism: Maratus michaelseni (assembly GCA_963931845.1). Lineage (NCBI taxonomy): Eukaryota > Metazoa > Arthropoda > Arachnida > Araneae > Salticidae > Maratus > Maratus michaelseni. The sequence continues at coordinate 132,852,015 of OZ007599.1, forward strand.
TTACATTTCCAATCTGTTCTTTTAAAATACTCCCAAACAACTTGAAGTCAACATCTATACATTTACAAGACTGATCTAGATCTCTGAAAGAAATAGATCTCTTTTAAAACGAACATTTTCGAAAATAGATAAGGTACCCCACTTTCGAGAAAAAAATTATCGCGCAAGAAAATTATTTATTGATTTTATCTTTAGATGCTAAATTCCTAGAGAACATTTTCCTCTGATTTATAAAATAATAGTATTAAATGATAATGGATATTTTAAAGGAAAAGCTTTACAGTGCCGAAGAAAGCAATTTCACTGAAATACTGGAATTTGTGATCTGCACAAATTAGTCTTTCAGATTCATGTTATTGATAAAATATCTCAGAGAATGGAAGCGAAATTCATACCCAATGTAAGCACGCCAAAATAATGGATGAGGTTGTTTCATTCAACTGACATTGACTTACAAATTTATTAATTATTCTGTCAAATATTTATTTAAATTTGTTCTTTTCACGTTCCAATAGCTAAATAGAATAAAGATTAAAATTGAAAAAAAAAAATATTGCAGTTTATACGTCAGTTTGAGCATTCTTACAGTTTAAGAAAATAAATAAAATCAATAAGTCAAAAATATTTGAATTTTGTCCTATTTTTCAGTTGTATGTTGCTGTATACCAAAAGGAACGTCCCATAGCATTTCGCTTTTGTCCTTATTTTCAGTTGTATGTTTCTGTATCCCAAAAGGAATGTCCCATAGCTGCCAAACCGCTATTTCAGAAACGAAATCTTTCTTTTCATGTTTCAATAGCTAAATAGAAAAAAAGAATACAAATTGAAAAAAAAAAATGATGGATATTTATACGTCAGTTTGAGCATTCTTAGAGTGAAAATAAATAAAAGCAATAAGTCAAAGATATTTCACCTTTGTCTTTATTTTCAGTTGTATGTTTCTGTATCCCAAAAGGAACGTCCCATAGCTGTCAAACCACTATTTCAGAAAAGAAATTTTTCTTTTCATATTTCAATAGCTAAATAAAATAAAGAATACAAATTGAAAAAAAATTGATGGAGATTTATACGTCAGTTTGAGCATTCTTACAGTTTAAGAAAATAAATAAAAGCAATAAGTCAAGGATATTTCACTTTTGTCCTTATTTTCAGTTGTATGTTTCTGTATCCCAAAGGGAACGTCCCATAGCTGCCAAACCACTATTTCAGAAACGAAATCTTTCTTTTCATGTTTCAATAGCTAAATAGAATAAAGAATACAAATTGAAAAAAATTGATGCTGTTTTATACATCAGTTTGAGCATTTTTACATTTTAGGAAATTAAATAAAATCAATAAATAAAATCAATAAGCCAAAAATGTTTCACTTTTGTCCTTATTTTCAGTTGTATGTTTCTGTATACCTATAGCGTGTCCCAAAACAAACGTCCCATAGCTGCCAAACTACTATTCCCGAAACGAAATCTTCGGCTCAATTTAAACACAAATTTCTGTCATTAAACAAAGCTAATATTTCTATTTAAAAATAGTGGTACTAAAAAATTGGAAGGTTTGACAGCTATGACGTCCAAACGTTAGAATTCAGTAATCCATTAACTATTTTAAATATACGTAAGTGACATATTTTTCACGTGGTTCATACATTTTGTGTACAGAAATTTTAAGAAATGTTCAACTTTTTGTCAATAGAAAGTGCTAAGTTGCTTCAAACTTCAAAAACGCCCAAATTAACTTCAAAATTTCAAAACCCGAATCTTTCTTTTCAGGTTTCAATAGCTAAACAGAATAAAGAATAATAATAATAATAAAATTGATACAGTTTTATACGTCAGTTTGAGCCTTCTTACAGTTTAAGACAGCGCAACCACTTCTAAAGTTTTTACAGGCATTCTAATTCCCTTTTTCTTCTTTTCTTTCTTTCTTTCTTTTTTTTTTCTTTTTGTCAAATATCTGGATTTTTTTCATAGTAGATAAACAATATATAAGGTAACAATACAATTTTCCACTATGATCAAATCATATTTTTTTATTCAGTTTCTCTTGTTAATTAAAATTTAAGGTAAAACGAAACATAAAAATTATTTGCGTTCAGCATAAAATATATCCGAAAAATATATCTAATTAAATTTGACTCCCTTTAATTTTCCGATCAATTCACCATGGATTTAGATAAATTTCTGACATAATAGAATCAGGATGATTCAGATAAATTTCTAACACAATGGAACAAGCCGGATTTGAACACTGGACCTCCCGCTTAGAAACTGGAGATGTTACCTCGGAGCCACTAATGCATGACTAAATTGCCGCAATATTTATCAGTTATACTCTGTAATATTTCCTTTGTTATTTCTTCTATAGTCGGTCACAAAATGGTTTGAAAATCGTTTAAAAATTGTTTAAATATCTAATCCGTCAACCGAGTTTTAAACATATTCGCCAATTTGTAGCTCAGTCAAAAGTATCGTTTGGAAGCTATTGTGTTCACTCTCACATGCATACATAGATCATGATTATAATACTTTCCTTACGCGATGTATTCAGAAAGTATCAAGCAAAGCAGCTTGATAGATTGCAGTAATTTTTCTCGCATTCATACGTAAACATGAAATTAAACATTATTGTTTATATGCTGTAATTTAGAAGTAGCTGCCAGTTTAAAAGTAGTGCTGTAGTCGTAGAAAAACCAGAGGATATACGCTATAGGCAGCACTAGACAGAGGTTATACCCAAAAAGTATATGTTATAAGGTGGGGGTCATGGAATGGCCATGCTGAAGTTCAAAAATGTTCCCAGGTGTCATTTTGGGGAAAATAAGACCGTTTTACTTTTTTTTTAACATACTCAGTTTAATGGACTTTCATAAAAAAAAATTGCATTCCCCATGAAAATAGTTTTACTAGTCCAAAAAACGGAAAAGTCTAACAAAGTCCAAAAGTCTACCAACTGGCCATATCAGAAATATGTGCTGTGCATATGATATGGCCACCATTGTTCCATGTTTCACAAATCGTAATTTTCTTCAATTTAAAAATGCTGCTCTCCTAAATTAAATAATTTTGGTGTAAAATAAATAAACATGATACTCAGTAAGTCTTTTTGTTATTCAAAAGTGGATTTGATACAGGATTTTTCGTCAAAAATGAAGTTGTTAATAAAATTGACATTACAATTTAAGTTTTTATTTAGAAAAAATGAAAAATCATCATTTTAGAGTTTAACAAATTTGTTAAAACAAATTACTTATCGGAATTGGAACAACTAAAAATGTGTTTATCCTAGGCTTGCATGGTGCACTTGATATGGCCACCCGGTTTACCATATCAGGAGCAGGTCAGCTTTCATGAAAATCGTTTGCTTTTGAACAACTGGTAAAATATACACCATTAATGACAGAACCAATTGATAGAGCTTTAAAAACTGAAAAGATTATGAGGGTATTAACAAAAAAAATCTTTTAAAACGTGCATAAAAAAGGGACCAGATAAAAACAAGAAGAGAATACACCAAAAACATAAAATAGGAAATTTGATGTCAAATTCCATAACCTAGCTAAATGGTAAGTGATCACATGATGCACTAGGAGGCTCCTTCATGGTATGTTGATGTCATCAAGCGAATTTTTTGGTTAGCTAACGTATAATAGAGGGATGGCCATATCAGAAGCATGGCCACTAGACCAATCAGCGATTGTTGCACACACGACGTGGTCAATCGTTCTCTACTGTAGGCAATTAAATGGGGACGCTGATTAACATCCCCATGATATATGCCCCCATACGTCATTTTTACGTCACGAGAAAAGGGGATATAAATCCAGTACTTGAGTATTTCACTTTTCACAAAATCCTGATTAATGTCCCCCTGATATATGCCCCCATATATGAAAGGAACACAAATGTAAAGCTAGAGAAATTTCGTTTCGTTGAGAGCCTGATTAACGTCCTCAGGATTTATGCCCCCATACGTCATTTTGGCGTCCCAAAAAATGGGGGTGCAAATCCGGTGTTCGATCATTTCACTTTTCAAGAAATCCTGATTAATGCCCCCATGATATATATCCCCATATCAGAAGGGGGCACATATCCAGTGATAGAGAATTTTCCTTTCATTGAGAGCCTGATTAATGTCCCCCTGATTTAAGCCCCCGTACGTCATTTTGACGTCACAAAAAATGGGGGCACAAATCCAGTGCTGGAGCATTTTACTTTGGACGAAATCCTGATTAACACCCCCATGATATGCATCCCCATACGTCATTTTGATGACGTCACAGAAGATATCACGTCACAGAAGACGGGGACTTAAATCAGGGGGCACAAATCCAGTACGAGAACATTTTATTTCGTCGAGAATTCCTGATTTACGACCCCATGATATAAGCCCCCCATACGTCCTTTTTATGTCGCAACAAAGGGGATTCAGATTTCATGTAGGGTAGGCAACTAGAGTTTTGCACGGGCAGGAATTTCCAATCCGATCCCGGTGCAAAAATTTAATGTTCGACCCCAAAAATTTTTGTGTTAAAAAGAAATAATCTTGCGTAATCACGTGTTCAACGTTTTCTGGCGTTTCCATTACCTGCGATTTTATTTTGTTAAGCTGATCATAATTATCAGACCAGAATTATAATTAGTAAGGTTAACTGGGTGAATTAGTCCTTCCAGCTTCTCCAGGATGGCATAATTGCAAGGTCATTGGCGGCTTCAGCCAGGATATCCTTGGTTCGAATCCTAGCCTGGACATTTTTCGCCCAGTTCGAAAAATTAAATCTCATATGATTTATTTACCTATTCTAATAATTGTATTAAAAAAAAAAAAGATTCTTGTATAATTACGTGTCCAGCGTTTTCTGACGTTTCCATTACCTGCGATTTTATTCTTTTGAGCTAATTCATAAATATCAAACCAGATTTATAATCAAGAAAATTAACTGAGTGAATTAGTTCTTCCAGCTTCATTCAGGATGGCTCAGTTGGTAGAGCACTGGCGGCTTCAGCCAGGATATTCCTGGTTCGAATCTTGGCCTGGACATTTTTCGCCCATTTAGAAAAATTAAATCTCATATGATATATCAATTATTCTAGGGAAAATCGGGGAAATGTTTTGCAATAAAGAAAGTAAACATTGTTTACGCAGACGGCATAAAGCTGTTTCTATCCAACTTGCTACAGATTAGAGTATAGATATAGAATTAGATATTGTTTGTGAGGCATGATTGTGAATAGATTTTTTTCCGTAAATTGTTTTAATAGTTCCATATTCAAAATTAGCAAATTTTGAATTTTGATTATGTTTTTTTGTCATTAAAATGTTAAATGTAGCATTATTATTATTTTCCTTCACACTAACACACTAAATAAATTAAGTATGTAATTTCATATATTGGACTGGACAATAATCAAATGCTTATACATATTACAATTCTTTAAAAAAAAAAAAAAAAAAAAAAAAAAAAAAACTGTCAATTTTGTAGCATTTTGTAAAATAATTAATGAAACAAAACTTAGGTTTTTTTTTTATTTATTGTATAGTAAAAGAAAAAAAAAATGTTAAAGAATATTTACTGCTGTTTTCAAGTCCAAAGAAGCAACTTTCTGCTAGGTGACTGCCTGGGACAAGAAAAACAAAGCGGGTGGAAATACACAAAATAAAATACTTAATGATAACTTGATATATATATATATATATTTTTTTAAGAACATATCAATTGCTGAGGTGTAGAAATATCTCACTCAGGGTGAAATGGCTAGTAAAACCGCCCCTGCTCTTACCCCCCCCCCTTCCCACATATTATTTTTCCTCGTCATTTTGCAATTTCTAAACCAAACAAGTTGGAAATTGTACGTCAAACGTGACAAATGAGGTGCGTTCGTACAATAGCTAGTTACATAAATATTCAGATCTTTTCTGATTTTAAATTCTGTGAAATGAGTTATATCGTCTGCAGATTAATTTCTGTAATAAAATAAGTATCTCTGTCGCTTGACGATTAAACTTCGGAAGCTCCTATAACAAACAAGTTGGAAATTGTACGTCAAACGTTACAAACGAGGTGCGTTCGTACGCACGTTTTAGAATTAAATTCATGATCTCCCGTGCGTAGAACGGGTTAAACAGCTAGTTAAGTATATATTTTATGACACTGTTCATACAAATATCTTAACTAGTTATATAAATATTCAGATATATATGTATCAGCTAGTTATATAAATATTCAGATCTTGATGATATTTAATTCTGTGAAATGAATTATATCGTCTGCAGATTAATTTCTGTAATAAAATAAGCATCTCGGTCGCTTGACGATTTAACATCCATCGGAAGCGCCTATAACAAAAAAGCACCGATTTAAAAAAAAAAAATTCAAATTTGTTAATAAATATTTTTATTAATATCTCCTAAAGTTTTGATTCGATTTTAATAAAATTTGAAATGTCTCGACAAAATTCTGCAAAGATAATATATTTTAAATTGCAAACCATTTGGTTGGGTAGTTTTTGCGTTGTTATATGCGGACAGACAGACAGACGGACGGACAGACAGACGGACAGACAGACAGACAGACGGACGGACAGACGGACGGACCAAACGACGACTATAGGTGCTACGTATTTATATAATTACGAACGCACCTAAAAAGCACCGATTTAAAAAAAAAAATTCAAATTTCTTAATAAATATTTTTATTAATATGTCCTAAAGTTTTGATTCGATTTTAATAAAATTTGAAATGTCTCGACAAAATTCTGCAAAGATAATATATTTTAAATTGCAAACCATTCGGTTGGGTAGTTTTTGCGTTGTTATATGCGGACAGACAGACAGACAGACGGACAGACAGACAGACGGACGGACAGACGGACGGACCAAGCTACGACTATAGGTGCTACGTATTTATATAATTACGAACGCACCTAAAAAAGCCATTTTTTTTTATTTTTAACACTTTCCAACCTAGTTGAAAAGTGTTTATGACTTCGGTTTGTCTGCCGTATGGCCGTCTGTCCGTGCTCTAACTACCGTAAATATGCTCTGATTTCTCTGCAATTTTTATATGTCATTGTCGTTATCTATAGCATGTTTCCTATTTAAAAGGAACCGTGCAGTACTTATAGTTTTTTGACAGGGACACTCAAAAGAATTCCGTTACATTACGATCTATGGGGAAAAATCATGTGCTGTTTATTTTAATGATGTTACGCAATTTCAAACACATTGTAATTGATATATATCACAAAGGTGCATTACAAGAAGCTTAATATGGAATAGGGTGTGCATAGCACTTGTAGTTACTTTACAGGGACAGTCAAAAGAGTTCCGTTGCATTACGTCTATGGAGAAAAATCGTCTGCGGTTTATTTAAATAATGTTTCACTATTTTAAACGCATTGAAATTTATATAGATCACTAAGGTGCATTACAAGAGGCTTACTACAGAATAGTGTGTGTATAGCAGTCATCGTTCATTTACAGGGATACACAAAAGAATTCTCTACTGTCTGTTAACAATAATTACTGGAAGTACGTTTTAAGTTACCAAACACGATTTTAAATTGAACTCACTTTTTGTCTATTACATGGTGTGTATAAATTCTGTAAGTCCTATACAGGGAAGTACAAAAGTTCGCGAACACATTTCCGTTTATTGACAGAAACTACAGAAGGAGAATTTTAAACTGTGCTAAGCGTTTTCTAACTGAACTAAAATTTAGCATCCTATGTAGTATGTATTCAAATGTATAGATCATATACAGGGCTGAATAAAAGTATTCGGATATTTTTCCGAATATTGTATAGGTTGAAAACTTCTGAAATTATGGTTTTAAATATGTTGTGCGTTTTCCAAATTGTTTACTTAGATGTTATCTTTCAGCTTATTAAACAGTATGATTTGTAAAATTATTTTGGAAGCTTTGGAAAGTGTTACATAATCTATGCTCGACGCATGATTTTTCGTTCTTGTTTTTTTACATTTAGATTACGGGCGTAGAAACTGCGTGGTCGTGTGACTGCACGGAAACCTAAAAAATAAGGTGTGGAAAATTCACAAACTAAAAAGTAATATCTTAAGGTGATTCTTAAATTCCTTGCTGAAGAACATGAAACTTTCTGACTCATTTTTAAACGTAAAAAAAATAAAATTGGCATGTCTGACTATGGAGGTGATTGGAAATTGTAAATAAATTACTTATTGAGTTAAAACGATTGTTGTCACACGACGACCATTTTTCCCCTTTCCCGCAACAAGAAATTCTATTTAAACCGCCAATTTTGACAGTATTTTCTCAAAGAAATTCCTGTCTTTACCAAAAATAGAAAATGCCATTAGATTATATAATTTCTGAATAAGAGCATCTATCAATTATTTGATTTACACTCAATTACTATTAAACGTAATCACCGGAATTTAATTACATTTACTTCACCGAAAAAAGATAATTCACAGCGCTGTATTTTTAAAATAAGATTAAGATTTCGATACAAATTTAGTTACTGAAAATTATCTATTTATTATTATCATGAGAGACGGCAGTATCTCGAGTGACGCAGCAAAAACCGAAAACCGAACGCCCAAAACCGAAGATTTCCGTCACTCTATATATACGCCTAGAAGGACATCAAAGAGAAATCAAAACGCCGACATTTAATATCTCAGCAAATATGAGGCATACCGTTTTGATTTTTTCACATTAGTCTTATATCTATGGTCTAATTCAATCCTGAAATGCAGTAGATTTTAAGAACTGGAAGTCCATTTTTAACTAAATTTGGGTAAATGAAAATTACCCAAATTGACCCCTGAAAATTATCTCGAAAAGGGCTCGGGCAATTTTATTTTATTAAATATTAGTTCAGAATCTTATTATGAAAAATAGGACCTTTCAATATATTCTTTACATTAAATAACTTAAAGATATTATATATTTATAATTTAATTACATTATTATTTATTATATTATATTATTATATAATATTATTATATAATATTATTATATAATATTATTATATTATATTACATTATTATTTATTATATTATATTATTATATAATATTATTATATTATATTACATTATTATTTATTATATTATATTATATTGTATTATTATTATATTATATTATTTTTATATTAACCATTATTTTAAAGATATTATTCAAAGATAATTATTTTTTTTAATTATACTTTTCTTGTTTGTTAACAAGATGAAAAAATAATGAATTAAAAAAATTCTTAAAAAATAATAAATATTTATAATGTTTCTTCGGTGAGTACCCTTAATCCTTTCCATTTATTATATGACATCATAAGCATTTTATGACAATCACATTTATATAGCTTATTGCTTCTTAATGCTGGAGCCAAAAGGTTCATTTTTTCCGGGTGTTTGTTTCTGACGTGTTGCTTTAAAGACTCGTATAAACAATCACTCTCTCGCTGCATAAACTTTAAAGTTGAGTCTTGGACTGCTCTCCCTGGGCCACCACCCTCATATTTTTATTGGGGCCCTAGGGTTCTTTTTTAGCATTTCTTTAAAATTTTATTCTAATGATTAATTTATACCGTATGCTTGGTTTCGACTAATTGACATTTTCATCAATAACCACGAAAAAGTAATGATATCAGTACAAAAACCCTTAACGGGTTAAAAGTTGTGACGCAGCACTTTCTTTTGGCTCTAAGAATTTTAAATATGGGTCTTAAAAGCAATGATATCAAATTTGAGTGATGCTGTGTTAATAATTAAAAAAATATATCATCATTTTCTTTTTTGTTTTATTTACATTCACAGATGCAATTATTATTTTTGACATGAAATGATATATAAAATTTATTCGCTGATGCTTTTTCATTCACATCTCTCCTGAATTCAAAATATGGGTTTTAAAAGAAATGATATCAAAATTCGAGTGACACCTTCACATGAATTTAATAGGATTGTTTTAAAATTAAATTTAAATTATTTTTGGTTTGTCTTCTAAAGTATATTTACAGATACAAAAAATGCTTATAATTTTCCAATACACTGTTAAATATATTACTTTCACTGAGCGTATCTTATGCATTGAAATGTATTTATTTCAATAAATTGATTTATCTTTTGTGCCACGCTATGCAAAATCATAAGTAAAATTTATGTAAATGATTATTTTGCGTCATATTATCCACTTAAATACATCACCCTTTGTTTGGATACTATGACGCAAAATAATCATTTACATAAATTTTACTTATGATTTTTCATAGCGTAGCACAGAAGATAAATCAATTTATTGAAATAAATACATTTCAATGCATAAGATTAGTGAGCAAGTGACCGAAATCACCCACTCGTGGACAGCCACCCGTGAGGTATAGGAACAATAAGTCCACGAGGGGAAAAATAAACGCTACCCGACACCGATAGCACCCATCCGATCCAACCCCCACCGCAGGAGGCGCCTGTTTATTAGATTTGAAACAATGAATATAATTACATAACAATAATAACATATAAAAGGTTATAAATAATGTAAAAAGTGACAATTTTTTGTAAATTGAAAGTTAAATATAAAATATTTTCGAAGTACTATAAGTTCATGATGTCCTAAATTTATGGTATTTTAGTTCAGAAAGTCAATGGTCAGTTCAGTCAAATTTTTTAAAACTCTTTCGTAATGAAAGAGAAATTTTTATTGAGAATATTATAATTCTTTTGAGAGTTTGAGGGATTGAAAATGATATTACGAAGGTTATATCTGAGAGTTTCGTTCTTATCAAAAAGGAAGTGATGGATCATAAGAGGGCAGTATCCGAATATGTAGTGAACTGCATCTCCTTCTGCTTTATCGCATGGACATCTAGGTGGGGCTCTTTTTCTTATTTTATGTAAGTGTTGTGGGAAACTGCCATGGTTACTCAGATAATACGGCAGTGTTGGCTGTTTGCAGAGATAATTTGGATCGACTTTATTTATAATTTTATAGGTATCTCTGCCCTTATTACATGAGTCCCAAATGGCTTGCCAGTCAGAGATGGTTTTCTTTTTAAAATACAATTTTGCTATTGACATGGGGAACAACAGATCTTTTCTTGATTGATATTGGTCTTGTCAGATGGCTTGCTTTGCTAGGAGATCAGCTCTCTCGTTGCCAGTGTCACCCACATGAGATTTAGTCCATGTTATTATAATGGATTTATCAGGAATTTGAAAGGGTCGGAGGTTCGTTCAGTTAGAGGTTTGTACTATTCAATGTGCAAATTAAGGGATTATCCGGTGGGTGTGTAGCACGACCGGTATACGGTTCCGAAGGCAGCGAGGACCCGGGTCGGAGGGCCGTCCGGTTCAAGGTTTTACAAGATTCGAGATTTTTTACAATTCGAGGCACCGATGTAAATTAGGGGCCCGCTAGCGGGCGAAGCCAGCTAGTACGTTAATAATGTCTAGAGAGGACTCAAACTCAATGCAAATGTTTAGGTAAAAACGTCAACGGTAAAAACGTCAACGGTAAGAACGTCAATGGTAAAAACGTCAACAGGTAAAAAGGTCAACGGTAAAAAGGTCAATGGTCAAAATAAAGATAATACATTACTTTATTGAACATAAAATTGAGATATGTTATTTATCGGTTTCGGATTGGGTTTTAACTCTTGCGTGTCGGATTTGGGGAGCATGGGTATAGGAGGGGAATCCCGGAAACAATCACCCCGGTAAAAATCACCCCGTAAAAAATCACCCCCGGAAAAAATCACCACGGTAAATATTAGTAAAAAGGTCAACGGTAAGAATAAAGATAATACATTTATACATTACTTCATTTAACATAAAATTGAGCTTATATTATTTATTGAGATATATATATGTTCAGCCAAACCGATAGAAAAACCGATTCTATATTTTTTCAAGTAAAGAACTTGTATCTGTGAATATGTCTAACATTAAAAGCATTATTTTATACATATCTTTATACTAAAGCATACAAATAAATAGGAGTTGTGTACTGCATAAATATTCGCTGACCGGAGACGTCGGCTATTCATTATGGGATCCCTGGAAGGGGGGGAGGGTTAAATAAAAAATACAATCTATATAGTTTCTATCAAAACACTACATACAGCAACTTTTTTATATTTATGGGAACTTTGACCGAGGGTATTCTTTGTGGGGGGGGGGGGGCGGTGAACATTAAATTAAAGACAAATAAATGACATTTTTTAATTCTTTTTTTTTCACCTTTACAAAGGAGGAGGGGGCAGAGTTAAAGGGGAGCAACAGAAAATATAATGAGTCAAAAATTGGAGATTTGGTCCAAAAAAAAAAAAAAAAAAAAAAAAAAAAAAAAAAAAAAAAAAATTGCAACGTACGAAATAAAAATGTTTTTCCAAAAAGTGATTTGAAAGAAAATTTAGGATCTAAATTAAATGGTTATGGTAACTGTAAAAAAAAAAAAAAAAAAAAAAAAAAAATCTCGGCTGACAACTAGAGACTTTAAAAGCATGAATTTTTCATTTTTTTTTTTTTTCATTTTTTGACAAATGAAGTCTGAGTTATAAGTGAGTTTTTCCCCATGATGACATTTATCGGGCTGTCGCGTGCAGAAAGTCTGTTCAAAAAGAGAACTTTCACAACATTTTCTAAAAGACCTTTTTCGAAAAATTAAAAAAACTGTTCGAATTTATAGTTTCTAAATAAGAGCATCTGCCAGTGCCATCTGTTCCATGGGTTTATGAACGAAACTGAATTCAGAAATCTATCAGAAAATAATTAATTTGTATTCCAATATAGTTGAAAAGATTATACGATTTATCTATGGGCAAGTGTGGCATTTGTCCAGAATCCTTCATAATTTAGTGTTCAAAAATTAGAAGTAGTTGCAATTTTATTAGTATACTTTTCTTTTCTACTTTATTCGAAAAACACAAAAGACATTTTAATATATTTTATGTGATATCTAAGTATCGTCTAATAAAAGTATTGTTTTAACTATATTTGTCATACAGTATTCACAAATGTACTAATTTACTAAGTGTACTAATTCTAATCATATGTCCATGTGACATGCCTATGTGAGATAGGGGGGTAAAAAATTGGATTTTCAAGATTTAATTTGTCATTTGAGCAGCATGATTGTGAAAAGCAAAGTAATAATAATAATAATAATAATAATAATAATAATAATAATATAATAATAATAATAATTTTATGATATATAATGCTTTCGTATGTGTTATTGCTAGAATCTGTATGATAGCGACCCTGTTTTTACTTATATTTAAAAAAAAAAGAAAAAAGAAGATATATTTACACTTATTCATATCTGTAATTTTAATTGCATTTAATCTACTGATATTTGTGAATAATTTCATACTTGTACTGAGCATTAGCATCTTTATTCATATATAGTTGCAGCTTTACAAAGAATTTTTGTGTCTAATTGTGAGGGATTTCAAAGAAACTTTTGCTCGCATCTTAGAAGTTCTTTGTTTTCAGAAAAAAATATGTTAGGTAAATACGTACTAAAACCAAAAACACTGGCATAACAAAACAATAAAAAAAAAATTAAAAAAAACGTAAATAGTTTTATTATTCAAATAACAAGAAATCGAACAATGTTTCTCTCTCTCCTATAAGGACATCGTGTCTTTTGAAAGTACATTATCAAGTTGATATCTTATAAGCCAATTTTTGGCACGCAATTTTCAGAAAAAGATCGGTATCGGGTAGCAAATCAATTATAAATTTGGGGGATCAATTATAATATGTATAAGAAAAGAAATATATTTTCAAATCTTTTGCAACTAAATATTAATACTATCTGAAATTTCCATGTAATTTAGTAACAACATCAGTTTTGAATTTTTCCTATTAAGTCTTTGTGCATTAGAACAATATTTCATAAAAGTTTTTATAAACACGTGTAAACTGTTTCACCTAGTTGATGAAATCCTGAAATGCATTTAATAAAGTTCTGTTTTCCTTCTTTCTGTGTGTCTGTTATTTTTATCTTCAAAATGTTACTGCTTCGTCATATATTTATTTAAAAAGGATTTCTAGTTGAATATTATACCACATGTAAAAGATTTAAAAATCGGATTTTTAATAACATTTTATTTATTTATTTTCTTTCTCCCGCCTTTAAAATTTAAATATATTATCATTCATGATTTTTTTTTCTCCTGGGGTTGCTTTTTTTTTCTCTTAAACTCTCTATTAGACGAAAACTATCCCTTCAGGCTCTTCTCAAATCTAAAAAAAGCCACTCTCTGACACATTTCTAAATTCATTTTTGTTCAGAAACGCATAAAACTGGAAAGTGTTATTATTCAAAAACTTTGTAATTGAAAGAATATTTCCATTTTTTTGGTAAAAGTAGAAGATCTTTCAGAAAATACTGTCAAAGCTGGCGTTTTGAACCAAATTTCCGACGCCACAGCACGAGAAAGGGGAAAAACGCGTGTCGTCACGCGACACAAATAACTTTTAACTCGATAAGTAATTTGTTTATCAAAAAAGAAAATCTCATTTTAATTCCAAATCGCTTCAACAGTCAGGCCTTCCAATTTTATGCCAATGCATTTAAAACATGGGTCAGAAAATTTGTCAGATAGTTTCTCGTTGTTGAGCAGGTCATTAGAGAAATCACCTTAAAAACAGGGTTCTGTTCCGATCCCCCTTTTCTTTTCTTCAATGCTTTTCAATATATAGGGGAGATGGGGGATGAATGGGACATTTTCACAAAAATGTTTATTTTAAATATTTTATTTAAGTTATTATCAATATTATATATCACATTTCATACATTGAGTGTTTGACTACATCTTATGCGCAATATTTATTCAAGATTATTATTATACAGAAATGTATTATGAAATTAAAAAACAATTCCTCTATGTCCCAATCATCCACACAGCAGGGATGAATGGGACATAAATATTTCCCTCCCTTTATTCAATGTTAAAGACTAAAAGCTGAAAAAAATGCCTTCTTGGCAAAAGCTGAGAGATTGTAAATTGTAATATGATCTCCAGGATTATTTGTTATCCAATCATATTGGACTCATCTCAGCTTTCCCTTAAAAGGCCCATAAACGGAAGCATTCAATGGCTGAAGACGATGGCTACAATGAGGATGAAATGTTAAAAGAATAAACCATAAATTATTAATTTATCAAACTTTTTATAAAAGCTTTTTATTTATCAAAGCTTTTGGTTCTGAAGCACACTATGGTGGTGAAATCTATAAGGATAGGAAGCAACTAAAAAAAAGTTTATTGCGTATAATTTTAGAATTAAAAATTCTGTTGAAAGTAACAATTCACAGAAATTTGAATGAGGTTATGTGAAGTAATGAGCTTCAATAAAATAACGTTAAAGGGTAGAATAAAACGAGTCTTTAAAACAAATTGATATATCGAATATAAAATTGGTTACCTCAAAAAAAAAAAAAAAAAAAAAAAAAAAAAAAAAAACCTGAAAGTTTTCGTCAGTATCAATAGGTTTTTGTGCATTGTATCCCTACGAAAAAATTTATTTTTTTATTAAATTGTTGGCGATTTAAATGGTAATAATTTTTAAATCTGGCATTGCTGTATTTTTTAGTTGCGGTAAATTGCCCGAAACTTTCTCGATCATCCATGTAATTACTATCCTAAAATCATTTAATTTTTTATTCAAGATATACTAATAAGCACGCATCCATTTCAGAATCATAATCGGATTCTGATTCTGAAAGGGCTGCGTGCTTATTGGTACATCTTGGATCAGAAAATAAATCATTTAAGAGAGTAATTACATGGAAGATCGAAAAAGTTTCGGGTAATTTACCGCAACTAAAAAATATAGCAATGCCAGATTTAAAAATTATTACCATTTAAATCGCCAACAATTTAATAAAAAAATAAATTTTTCCGTAGGGATACAATGCACAAAAACCCATTGATACTGGCGAAAAACTTGCAGTTTTTTTTAGGCAACTAATTAGGTAGATTTCGTAAGAAATACTACCTATTACATTCTCCCCTAAGTTGGAATTTTTGAAAATTTTTTGCAGATCTACGCCAATCATGACTCCCAGAAGCCCCCCCCCCCCCCCCCAGTTCAAAACTTTATCTATCTATCTATGTCACTTTTTTATGGACACGATAACTGCAATAATTCTGCACAAATCTCTTCCAAACTGGTACATAAAATCAAGGGGCATAAAATCTCGGTCAAGTTCGTTAATGGGCAAAATCGAACCAGGAAGGGGAAATGGGTGGTTTTTTGTGAAAACAGAAAAAACCCATAATTTCTTAATTATGATACGTATCGAATCTGTTTAAAGTTATTATTACTTCTAGGAAAAGGGCCGAAAATGTATGTATGACAGATTTTTGATAGCATTAAAAATGGCCCCAAGGGGGGTTTAAGAAGAAAAAAAAATTCATAACTTCGTCAATTCACAAGATATGAAATCCGCTTGAATTTATTATAAATCCTCTTAATATTATCTAAAACTTTTATATTGACAAGTTTTTTATAGGACCAACCCTTATAGCAAATAAATAAATAAATAAATAAATAAATAAATAAAAAATAAAATAAAATAAAAGACATCTAAACTTAATATTCCTTCTTCGGCGTAAAAGAAACAACATACATACATGTTTTTTTTCTTTGTTCTTTCTTTCTTTTCTTTTCATTTTTTTACATGTTTTTAGCGTGATAATTCATATTTAATAATAATCTCATTAAGGCATAAGAGGCGCAGACGGCCCAACCTATTTTGAGATAACCTCACACCAACAGCTTTAGGTATGTTTTGGCGTCAAAATTAGCACCCCCCCCCCTTCCCACAAATGCACACATAAACTGACGTCTTAATTCAAATGAGCTGGGTATTCCACAATTCCTTAATGATAATGCAAGTTATAATACCAAGACTCTAATTTTTTACAAGATATTGCTATGTAAACTTGGTGTAAATTTTACCTTTGAAAGAAAATTTTAAAAGTAGATAATTTCTTAGCATCCGAAATTGCGAATATCTAAAAACTCTTTATAAACGGTATCTCTTTCAGCGTTTTAAACAACTTCTGATTTACAAGTTGAAAATACTTATGTGTCATGCAATTAAAATATACAGATAACTGATAAATCCCTGAAAATTCTACAGGTCGTATCACAAAAAGAACTGGTGGAAATAAGAAGTAATGAGAAGCCCAGATGTGTTTGTGTTCAATTTTTCAGTACTGCTATAGTCAATAGTTTAGGCGTTTCTAAGAAAACAAATTACTATTTCGGAGCGGTTTCAAGTTATTTATACGGGTTCGTTAGTTTCCTATGACTGGTTTCTTTGGTGATACCAGATGCGAAACTTTTTATTGATTGTACCGTATTCTGAAGTCTTCTTCTGAAGTGATCTATGCTTTCTTCAGGACGAAATAGAAATCGGATGTGAAAGAATTTTTCATGATATGCCAATTAATATACACTCGGTTTCAGCGTACGGGCGTCTATCAAGCAAAAATTGTTAAAAACAATTGTTATAGCAGATAAGTGATAACGGAGGAAAAGTGCGAAAACAATTCACTGCACTTAAAATAACTTTTCGTTTAACTGTTGTTCTTTCCATATTGAAAGATGAGAAAAAAATACTTTTATTTTATTCCAAGATGCAGAATATAACTAGTTTCAATTTAAATTTCGTCAGAGAAAATATCAATTAAAGAAAATTTTGGAAAAGTAATCCTTTGTGTAATTACACGAGTCATGCATTACACAAAATTATTCCTCACTCGGTTATTCTTAATTGTTTTACTTACGTTTAATGAAATTATAAGATACATAGCAACATATTACATATCTTCAAATTTTCAGATCAAGTAAAAAAGAAAAATAACTTTGCCAGTAAATTTGATCTTTTTTTTTTTTTTTTTTTTTGTTTTTCCAAGATTTCGTGTAAGAAAGAATGCCTATACGCACAAGGCGCATGTGGTAAAAAAAAAAAAAAAGATGTATACTAAAAAATTAGTATATGTATTTTTTTCCTGTTCATCAGGCAGTTAACTATTTGTGTTTTCTTTGACTTTCATTTTTATTAGGGTTTCGTTCATTTCACGAAACCCTATTACTCCCGCTCCATTGTCTGGCCGTCACAGAGCCAGTCTCAAAAGCTATATAACTTACAGAGTTGAAACTTTGTGTATACATAACTGAATATCTGCTATGAATCTCAAAATACACTGCTCAAAACAAATAAAGGATATTTGAAGTTTTATATAAAATAAAGATATAAACGAATTTTTTTTTTGCCGAAAATAGAAGAAGAGAATCACAAATGCAAATTTTTCTGGTTTTCAAACTGTGGAGTATGCAAATTTTGAGTTCGACGTCAAAAACGTCGCTTCAGCGGCAGCGAATGAAATTTGACTTTCAACTGGATAAAAGAGAATGAAGACAAGGATGATCGGCATTCAGTGATTGCTTTGTTTCGATGAGTACGATGTCTCAGCGAAGTCATTTGACAGATTCAGAAGCTTGGAGAATTGTTGGTAGGTTAGAAGGGGGCCAAACTCAAGCCGAAGTAGCGCAAGCCATTGGAGTGTCACAAAGTGTCATTTCCAGGATCTGGAACCGTTTTTTGGAGAGTGGATGTGCAGGCCGAAGACCAGGGAAAGGTCGTAGACGGGCAACAACGCCCAATGAAGATCGGTATTTAGCGTTAACAGCTCGGAGACACCGAAACATGAACGCTACTCTTCTCCAACAACACCTTCGCTCGGCTACAGGCACCACGATTTCAACTCAAACTGTCCGAAACCGGCTCCATGCTGTAGGTCTGTATGCTCGCCGACCGATGGTATGTGTTAGATTAACATCAAGGCATCGTCGCGACCGCAGGGAGTGGGCAACCGAGCATGTCAACTGGAGGAGAAATGAATGGAGCAATATTCTGTTTTCTGACGAGTCCCGTTTTTCTGTGCATCCGGATAATAGGCGTATTTTCATCTGGAGGGACCGTGGCAGTAGGAATAATCCTGCGTTCGTGCACGAAAGTGTCAGATTTGGCGGTGGAGGAGTGTTGGTGTATGGTGGCATCTCCATTGACGGGCGCACTGACCTCTATATCATTCGAGATGGAGCTCTGACTGGTCGCCGATATAGGGATGAGATCCTCAGACCTATTGTAGTCCCTTACGCTGCAGCAATCGGAGATAACTTCATTTTAATGGACGATAACTGCAGGCCACATCGTGCAAACCTGGTGGAGGATTTCCTTTTCGAGGAAGGAATCGTTCGAATGAAATGGCCAGCGTGTTCTCCAGACATGAATCCAATCGAGCACGTTTGGGACGCTCTAGGAAGACGAGTTTCTGGCCGCCAACAACCCCCACAAACTCTCCAAGAACTGGAAAGAGCTCTTCTGGAAGAGTGGGGCAGAATACTCCAACTCGTCATTAATAGCCTCATTGAGTCCATGCCTCAAAGGTGTTCAACGTTGCTGGCCGCCCGTGGAAACCATACTGAAAATGATTTTCTTTGAAGAAAACCCCTTTTCTTATTCTTTTTTTCTTATATGCACAAATTGTGTTTTTTTCCTTTTGTACACAAATGCGCAATAAAATGCATTTTTTTCTGCCAAACATGTGTAATTTATTCTCATATAACCTACTATGTCTGTCGACCATGTATCAATCAGCTAAAAAGTTTCCCAGATACAAAATCCACCTAAAACTGCAATATCCTTTAATTGTTTTGAGCAGTGTATTAAAATTTGAAAAAATCGTATTATTTTAATAAATAGAGATAAAAAAAACCAAAATTCTAACAGCCTTTTCCTATTAAATTTAAAAACTTTTCGTTATAACAGTTGCCAACAATTAAAAATCCACAATAAAATTCTTTCTACAATAATTAATTCTCTATTGAAAGATTTCCACGTGAAAAATGAAAATGAAATAAAAAGTTTCCATAATAGAAAAAAAAGAAAGATTATGGCGTCATATGGGTAATAAAATCGAAATTTTCAAAGATTTCTCAATAATACAATGAGTATAAGTATGTGTATATACAGAAAGCAGATTAATATCACGTCATTAGAAAATTAAAAAGAAAATTAATCTGAGGTCATATTTGAAGTTAAACGGATTTCTGAAATGTTTGAGAATAATACAAAGCGAGTATCAATATGAGTAATAGAGAATAGTAAATATATGACATTATAAATAGGTGTTCATTTGTTAATGTCTGTAAATTTACTATGTATTGTCTATTTTACCAATTTTCATTCAGACATTATTTAATAAACATGGTCAAAATTTTTCACTAAAAACGTCTCCCATTTAAAAAAAATTTCCTGACGGCTCGGCCTACAGGCACAGGTAGATTTCGAAGACGCAGACCGTGGGGCGCCTGTTTGTCGGGAATTGCGGAAGAAATAACCTTTTTGCGATGATGCGGCAGTTGGAACCGCCTACTTCGAAACCTAATTTGTTTGTTTGCAGGCGGAGCCAGCAGGGATTTTTTTTTTTTTTTTCCTATAAGAGTTAGTCCTATAAAAAACTTGTCAATATAAAAGTTTTAGATAATATTAAGAGGATGTATAATAAATTTAAGCGGATTTGAAATCTTGGGAATTGACGAAGTTATGAATTTTTTCTTCTAAAACCCCCCTTCCCCCCCTCCTTAAGGCAATTTTTAATTATATCAAAAATCTGTCATACATAAATTTTCGGCCCTTCTCCTAGAAGTAATAATAACTTCAAACGGATTTGATACGTATCATAGTTAAGAAATTATGGAGTTTTTTCTGTTTTCACAACACCCTTCCCTATCCCCCCCACCCCCCTTGGTTCGATTTTGCCCATTAACGAACTTGACCGAGATTTTATGCTTCTTGATTTTATGTATCAGTTTCGAAAAGATGTGGGAGTTGGAACCGCCTACTTCGAAAAATAACTTGTTTGCAGGCGGAGCCGGCAGTGATTTTTTTTTTTTTAATTTTTTTTTTTTTTTTTTTTTTTTTCTTTAACGATTGGTCCTATAAAAAACTTGTCAATATAACAGTTTTAGATAATATTAACAGGATTTATAATAAATTTAAGCGGATTTGAAATCTTGGGAATTGCCGAAGTTATGAATTTTTTTCTTCTAAAACCCCCTCCCCCCCCCCCCTTGGGGCCATTTTTAATGCTATCAAAAATCTGTCATACATAATTTTTCAGCTCTTCTCCTAGAAGTAACAATAACTTCAAACGGATTCAATACGTATCATAATTAAGAAATTATGGGGTTTTTTCTGTTTTCACAAAAAGCCCCCCCCCATCCCCTCCCCCCCCCTTGGTTCGATTTTGCCCATTAACGAACTTGGCCGAGATTTTATGCCCCTTGAAATTAGCAAAATGTTAATAACGTTATATATTTACAGCCCCCCAAATTGGCCCCTTCTGGCTATTGCTCAATTGATTTGCAATCTTAAACTGAAATATCTTCAAATATTGCCATTCACAAACTAAAATCGAATAGTGGTTTCCAGTTTTTGATAAAAGTAAAGTAAGTTTCATAAAATCTGTGAAATTTGGCTATTAGGATTAAATTTCTGGATAATACTGATCAACAGAAGTCAGTTTGTATGATCACTTATAACTTAAAATGTAATACATTTATGGAAAAATGAAAAATTCCCTTCGATTTTTAATCCTTTTTAGCCTTAATTGCATATTTTCCACTTTTCCGCAATCGTTTAATAGTTTTTTACTCAAAAATAAGAAATTTAGATACATTACTGTACGAGTAATTTGAAGTCGATCGATAATTCTGAAAGCGCAACTTTTTAAAACAATGTCCGCAATATCGAAAAAAAAAAAAAAAAAAAAAAAAAAAAAAAAAATTAAAACAAGGGCTTTCAAACATTGTTTGAGTGCAGCACTAACTGAAACTCCAAAATTTTAATTGATATTTTTTCTTGCTAATAATAATAGTAATAATAAAACTTTTCTTACTGAAATAAATTTTCTGCACCATCAAACATTAGGATAAAATTATTTTCGATTTTTGAGGATGATGTTTTAAGCTCAACTAATTTTTAGTATATTACGTAGTTTAAATAGCCATCTATAGACGTGAATGTCTTAAAAGTGCATTTCGAACTGTGTTATTTATTTTCCAGCTGAAATATATTGATTATATTCTAAGGAATGTTTGTAGAATATAATAAATTCATATAGAAGCCTTCTTCCAGAGAAATGAGGCACATTGCCGTTTATGAATGATGATTGGCAGAGCTTAACAAATGCGGTCGCCAGGTCGCCACTGGCTACCAAGTTTTTTGATCTGGTGATCAAAATGATTGGATCTTTCGGGGTGATTTCTGTAAAAAAAATTGACATGCACAGATGGCATTTTTTCGCTCCCCTACTCCTACTCGTGCGCGACAAGCAGTGATCTTCCTCTTCTCTCGTACTTTTAATGGAAGAACTAAATTTAAAAGACATTTTCCAATTCGTGCACAGAAAACACAATTCTTTTCAGCTATAGCCAACTAGTATGTGTCACGTGATTGGAATGTGAGGGAGAGAAGATATTTCAATAAAACACTAAGCAATAGTGTCAATTCAATCTCTGAGGCATCTAAAATTGGATAATATGCTAAAAAATGCTCGAGTTTTTTTTTTTTTTTTTTTTTTTTTTTTTTTTTTTTTTTTTTTTTACGTTTCAAATCTGATTTATGTCTTTATATAAGTTGACAACATAATATAAGTGATTAAAAGTTTTATAAGTTTCATTAGAAAACATAGTTTATGTTTTCTTTCTAAATTATGTACTATTCTAAACTACGTAACTAATAATTGTAAACTATGCTTGTTATTATTTTTTCTCAATTAATTCATAAAAAAACTCTCATGTTTTTTTGTTTTTAAATCGATGAAAGGGAAGCGGAGGGGGGGGGGGGATATTTTTTTTTTACTGGCGACTATTTTTTTTTTTTTTCTGGCTACCAGATTTTATCAAGTTTGTAAAGCCCAGGTGATTGGTGTAAGTGCAATTTTAGTTATGCTATCAGTGTTACTGTTGAAATAAATGTTATCATATTCTGTGAAATACATTAATATCTAAAGATCATATGCAGGACTGCACAAAAAAATTCGAATGCATTACAGTCGAAAATTGTTGGAAGTCAATTTTAAACTGTGTTATGTACTTTTAATTTTATCGTTGAGTTAAGTTTTAGCATACCATGGAGTTCTACATAAAAACATAATGGCTGCATAAATAAATTCGAATACCATTACTGCCTATGGGTAGTAATAGTTAAAATATATTTTTCAACTGAATTAAAAATCTTCCCTGGACCGGCCGCATGATTTTTCTTTGTCCTTTGGTTACAGCATTCTGCGGAGTCTGAAAAAATTAAAAAAATAAAATAACAAGAACGAAAAATCATGCGTCAAGCATAGATTATGTAACACTTTCCAACGCTTCCAAAATAATTTTACAAATCATACCGTTTAATAAGCTGAAAGATAACATCTAAGTAAAGAATTTGGAAAACGTATACCATACTTTTTTTTTTAAAAATTCAGAAATTTTCAACCTATACAATATTCAGAAAAATATCCGAATACTTTTATTCAGCCCTGTATATGATCTATACATTTGTATACATACTACATAGGATGCTAAATTTTAGTTCAGTTAGAAAACGCTTAGCACAGTTTAAAATTCTCCTTCTGGAGTTTCTGTCAATAAACGGAAATGTGTTCGCGAACTTTTGTGCTGCCTTGTATATGATCTACAGAATTTATACACACCACGTAATAGACAAAAAGTGCGTTAAATTTAAAATCGCGTTCAGTAAATTAAAACGCACGTCCAGGAATTATTGTTAACAGACAGTAGAGAATTCTTTTGTGTGTCCCTGTAAATGAACGATGATTGCTATACAATATTCTGTAGTAAGCCTCTTGTAATGCACCTTAGTGATATATATAAATTTTCAATGTGTTTAAAATAGTGAAACATTATTTAAATAAACCGCAGACGATTTTTCTCCATAGACGTAATGTAACGGAATTATTTTGAGTGTCCCTGTAAAAAAACTATAAGTGCTACACACTTCCGTTGAAATAGGGAACATGTTATAGATAACGACAATAACATATAAAAATTGCAGAGCAATCCGAGCATATTTACGGGAGTTAGAGCACGGACAGACGGCCATCCGGCCAGACGGCAGACAAACCGAAGTCATAAACACTTTTCAACTAGGTTGGAAAGTGTTAAAAATAAAGCGTTCAATCTGTTATTTAAATATATTTATTCATATACTATATATTTATTATTTATAAATAAATATTTATCTAAAAATCAATTTTATTCTATTAAGTGGCTAATTTTACTAGAAAGCAAAAATGACGTAATTTTTTCCATTTGACTTGTCTGATGTATAAATGCTTTTTTCTTTTAAACAGTATTTTGTAATGTATAAATAGTTACAGGGATAATTAACTTCTGCGTAATCAGTGGAAATATGCTTTAAATCTTTTTCAAATTCCCAGCTCAACAATATGAAACTGTCTGAAATATTTTCGTCTTATTTTTAACTGTAAAAGCATGACATTAGCAGGTTTGACATTTGAAGAGATTTGGAATCGAGTAGTGTTTTCCATTTTTTGTTAAATAAATTGTTTATCGAGATATAAGTGATTATTGTCACATGATGACAGATTTTTCTCCTTCCTTTACCGTGCTATCGTGTCCGGAAATTTGATTCAAAACGCCAATTTCGACAATATTTTCTGAAAGATCTTTTTTATTTTTCAAAAAGGGAAAACGCTATTCAATTACACAGATTCTGAATAAGAACACCTGCTAATTTTATGCTTTTCTGAAAGAACTTGAATTCATTAATTAGCTCTTTTCGATTTGAGAAGAGCTTTAATAAATTACTGAGAAATATTTTCAAAAATCTTCATTTTATTATACAAAGGCTTCGATCATGACTAATGGGGGCCCTGGACAAAGATAAATTAAGGGGCCCCATTCGAATCGTTGCAACATTATTCAAATCGAACTGATATGTGTAATGCATAAACAATATTATCATACCTTGGATTTTAAATAGAAGAAAATTCTTAGCCCCGTCAATTCTAAATTAAGTACTTCAATTAATAAAAATACTCTTTTTTTTTCCTTAGTACTGAACAAAACTCGTTTATATAACTTTATAAAATTGTTATATTAATTTAAGATGAATTTAATAATTTCAACTTATGGAAGAGTATCAAATATGTACATGTAAATATGAGTTAATCAAGCTACTTTTTTTTTTAACATATTTTAAAGTTGTACTACACACAACACAATATCAAATCAAATAGATTCTACTTCACAAGTAGAAAGTGTTTATTTCCATAAATCTAGAAAGATAGTAATTGGGTTGAGATTAGTCTACTAACATGAAAATATAACATTTTACTCAGGGATATCCTCATGGTTTTGTCCTGTACTTATTTATTTTCTCTAGGCGTGGAGTGGGTATAGACAACAGGTGCAAACTAGAGCCCTTTAGGTTTGAGTAACAAAAGGGCTTAGGTTTGAGTAAGTAAAATATAAACTTGTATTGTGATTTTGACAGACTATGCCAGATAAATAGAAAGACTTTTATATTAGAAATATGAATTTCATTCATATCTCTTTGTATTTAAAGAGAGGAAAATGGTTTGTAAACTGTATCAAAATCCAGTAATGTGTTTCAACCGGTTTCAACAAAACTTATTGCAACTAAGGAATGCAATTAATATTGAAATACCCTTTAAATCTCCCGATTTCTAACATTATTTCTACATTCTAACATATTCTAAAATTTTTAAATCATAATATATATCTATTTATTTATATATTCATATATATATATATATATATATATATATATATATATATATATATATATATATGTATATATATGTATATATATATATATTGAAAAGCATTGAAGAAAAGAAAAGGGGGATCGCAACAGAAACATGTTTTTAAGGTGATTTCTCTAATGACCTGCTCAACAACAAGAAACTGTCTGACAAATTTTCTGACCCATTTTTAAACGCATTGGCATAAAATTGGAAAGCCTGACTGTTGAAGTGATTTGGAATTAAAATGAGATTTTCATTTTTGATAAACAAATTACTTATCGAGTTAAAAGTGATTTGGGTCGCGTGACGACACGTTTTTCCCCTTTCTCGTGCTGTGGCGTCGGAAATTTGGGTTCAAAACGCCAGCTTTGACAGTATTTTCTGAAAGATCTTCTACTTTTACCAAAAAATGGAAATATTCTTTAAATTACAAAGCTTTTTAATAATAACACTTTCCAGTTTTATGCGTTTCTGAACAAAAATGAATTTAGAAATGTGTCAGAGAGTGGCTTTTTTTAGATTTGAGAAGAGCCTGAAGGGATAGTTTTCGTCTAATAGAGAGTTTAAGAGAAAAAAAAAGCAACCCCAGGAGAAAAAAAAATCATGAATGATAATATATTTAAATTTTAAAAGCGGGAGAAAGAAAATAAATAAATAAAATGTTATTAAAAATCCGATTTTTAAATCTTTTACATGTGGTATAATATTCAACTAGAAATCCTTTTTAAATAAATATATGACGAAGCATTAACATTTTAAAGATAAAAATAACAAACACACACAAAGAAGGAAAACAGAACTTTATTAAATGCATTTCAGGATTTCATCAACTAGGTGAAACAGTTTACAAGTGTTTGTAAATACTTTTAAGAAATATTGTTCTAATGCACATAGACCATTTTAATAGCAAAAATTCAAAACTGATATTGTTACTAAATTACGAGTTGTTTTGGGCACTGGGTTTACTTCTTTACGGGTGTTCACGAATTTCTTATTTTATTACACAATGCGACATATTAAAATATAACTCATTTTTATATGTAGGCATAGCCGGATTAAGGGGGGGCAGCCCCGGGCCCCAACCTGCCAGGGGGCCCTCAGCAGTGGTTTAAGTTGTATCAAAGTTTCGTTTTTAAAATGACTTAATTTACAAAAAAAAAAAAAAAAAGGGTAATAGTACATAGAAATGGCGAGAAAAAAATTCACTTAGTCCTCCAAGTCTTTTTCCTTTTTCTAATTCTAAAGCTTTGAAAATCCGATATAACTGTTGCTATCCTTTTCGTATTTTAACCCTCTTTCCCCGAGACAAACGAAGAAAAACAACTTTATTTTATTTCCCTCTTCTACTTTGCAATCTCAAAAACACATGTGCTTAGCATAAGTTTTCCAAGAAATTACTAACGAGCACAGGACCGATTCCCTACTGTGTGACATCTACACTTCCAAAGGACATTGGCCAGTAAGTACCTTTCAACAGTGCGCAAGTGACCATGGTGAAATCGCCTTTATATCGTTTCCTCTCCTGCACAAAATCCATGAAAAAAAAAAAAAACAAAAAAAAAAACATAGAATAGAAGGGTATGTTTTTCGTAAGCTTTTCTTTGAGGGTAAAGTCCGGACTCGCCGAAGCAGTAATTCGTCTCTATCAATCAAATACTTCCGGTAGGAAAATACCTGACGAAAGTTCTTGAAAGAGACTCTTTTTTTTTATCCAAAAAAAAAACCAAGCTGGCCATTTTGATTCTCCTCTAAACTGATTCCGTCGGGACGTTCCAAACTTCCTCCAAAACTGTAATCGATTAGTTGAATAATTGTCATTAGGGGGTAACTTTACTTGATACGTATAACGTTTCAAATCACCGAAGTACCAATCTATCTTTCTCCGCGTATATATTCAATCTATATTCTCACATTACCTTTTTTCCTGTTGAAAATTTTTCGGAAGCATCTTTTACGTTTTTATTGTTTTTGAAATAAAATACAATTCAGATTTTTAAACATTTTTTATTACATATACATATAAATATTTATCACATATATACGTATACACATATGTGAATACATATCCGTTCCGTAGTCTTTTATTTATTAATTTATTTATGTATTTTTTTTATTATTAAATGCTTAAAATTGCAGCCATAACTATATGCGAATGATTTGGAATCAAACAGCGATTTTAAGTTATTGATGAATTTATTACATATTGAGTTATAATCGATTGAAAATAGACTGACACTATTTTATCGAAGGTAATTTCTTGTCTTTATAGAGAAAAAATATATACTGGATTTCTTGATATCCAAATAAGAATTTCTACTAATTTCGTAAATTTACGAATAAATATAACTTCTTTGATTGTATTAAGGTGTTTTACAAATAATTTATTATTTTTGGAGAATCGTAGAACTGGATTTAAAAAAAAAAAGGAAACTTCTTCAAACATTTTCGCCTCCCCCCCCCCCCTCAAATGAAAAGAAACAGTAAATAAAATTCAGCGGTTTGGATTAGAATTCTCAACTGCGTCGGGTTACCCGCATCTGACCGAACTCGCGGTTCCGGTCGGGTTGTCGCTACATATTTTCGTCGCGGGTTGAGTCCGGGTTTGGGTTGACTTTCATTGTTTCGAGTTCGGGCCTTTTTCGGATTTTGACTCTTGCGAGTTGGGTTCGGGTTGACGAGATTTTTCAAAGTAATTTTCACGATATTTTTTCAGGTTAAAAATCTATATACAATAAGACCTCCATAATGGAAACTCCCGAAAAGCGGACACCTTTATTCAACGAATACTTTTTCAATGCCTAAATACTCGTACGCTTAAATATATCTCTGATTAGTGGGCACTTCCTAATCTACACACACATGTGCGAGTGTATGTGTGCATAAATTATCACAAATACGAAACATGTATTTTTGTTTGTTTGATAGACGAATTGTTGGTAATAATTTTCATATTCCGAGAAGAATAAATGGTTCTTAAAGAAGGAATAATTTGTGATCACATTTTTTTTATAAAGTACTCTCATGCAGTAAATTAAATATATGCTTATTCAGATTGAAATAGGTATTTATTTTCATCTGAAACATAATTCTGCTGAAACTTTTTGTGAAAAGCCCAACAATCCAACTTGCAAAAAAACTTACTATGACACGCAAGAATTATTCTTGGGTGAAACCTACCCACAGAAAGAAAATTAAAGTCATCCTGACCCGAAAAAGAAAGTTAGGGATAACCCGACACGATGCTGAACTTTATTCAACGATGCCGAAGTTTCTATTCAGAGGTTTTACTATAATTGAATATTAAAAATATAGATTAGTCCATTTTATTGTATAAAACATAAAATTGGTATTAGAGATATAATTGTAGATTACTTTTCATTGCATTAAAACATGATTTACTTTCATTTTATGTCGGGTTCGGGTCGGATTGCCGGTTGAAGTATTTCGTGTTTGGGTCTAGTACGACCCGAATCTCTCCCCCCCCCCCCCCCAAATTTTGCGAATTATTGAACATAGGAATCTTCACGATCTTCTGATTACATTTTTATGACTTTAATATTCTATCAAATAAGTCATATGCACCTAAATATGCTGAAATTTAAACTTATTTCATACTAATGCTTTCTACGTTGTGCTTTCTTGTAATACACATTTATTTTACATGACAAAATTAAGCATTAATACAATTATATATTTTTAGTCATTATTTTTTAGGAAACCTTGATGTCTCAAGCAAGCCTGATTTTCCCTTATTTTCCTCTTTCGTTCAAGATAATGGGATTTGTTGTGTTAAAGAGCCTTTAAATATATCTTATTATTATTTTACTTAGAAGTAAATATTTACATTCAACATAATTTTTATTTAAAATTTAAATAAAGATATAAACGTTTTTTTATTAAGCAATCTCTTGTTGCGATTTTATTTATACAAACACCCACCAATAATAGATTTTGGATACATTGACCACGCAGTAACTTTTTAAAGCGAAAATCAGTTCACTGAACATATTAATATTTTCTTCTTGACCTAAACAATACTTTAAAATTATAAACTAATTATTTTTCAAGACAGTATCACCCGATTGGCTAACTATTTTGTATAAATCTCATTATCTGAGCTTAATTTAAAAAAAATTCATATTAAAAAAAATGCGATTTTTTTTTTTCAAAGACAACTGTAAGTCAACATTTTTTGCCTTTAAATTCAGTAAGTAACAAAAAAGATACACTGGTGTTACCAAAATGCTGTAACTGGCACCCAATTTTTGAATATCATTTTATTCAATTTCATATCTTGCGTATTATTTTTCGAATTGTTAAAGGATAATCTTCCCAATCGAGAAAATTTTCTTTTAATATGACCAAATACTTTAAGAGCATCTTATGTTACTAATTGCTGTAAATAATCCCATTAAAAAGGGAAAAAAAAAGAGAGAGAAAACATTTTATGCTAAATGTTGAATATTTGTTATCTATATTATTTTCTGTTAGTTGTATCATGTAGTGTGCATATGTTTATACGCGTTGACAATGTTTTAAGATAACTATTTAGGGAACCCGATAGGTTCATTAATGCATGCTAAATTTCATACTAATATACATACAAGCATGACCTTAGACTTACTATATATCATGTTGGTTGTAGAAAAAAGATTATTTTAACCCTAAAAATGGAAAATTAAATTACAAAAAAGGGGAGAAACATTGTATTAGAATTGTTCTTTAAAAAAAAAGGGGGGGGGGGAGAAACCAGTTGATTTAAACCACGGTTGATTTAACACAAAACTTGTATCGAGCATAATAATTAGCAGCATATGAATTAAACCACAAATGTTATGCTGGATTATGATTATATTAAAAAAATTACTCTTTGCAATACTATTAGTATGGGCGAAACAATTTTGATAATACCATATTTATGCAGTGATATATCAATGATATGTTATTAAAAGATGAAAATTTCTCTTTATTTTGATGATAATTTATAAGTCTGAATGAATCGAATTAGTAAAGTAATAAAATTTCAAGATTTTAAACTTATCATATCCGATGATTCCTTGAAATAAAACATGTGATTAAAATTAAAATGTTCCATTTAAAACAAATATCTTCACATCAAAATTTGTGTGTATTTCTAAATATTAAATTAATTAAAAAGTGCTCGCATTATATGAGAAATTACAGTTTGAGTTTTATTTAGACGTAATTAGTATAAAACTGTTTCGTGCCATTTTCTGAGTGCACTGTACCAATTTACTATTAGACAATTCTAATTTTCCTTCACTTGATATTTTTCTTTCTCTGAAATGAATTAGAAAGTTTCTATAACACTTAAGGTGGTTTTTTAAATATTTTTCCTCACTCAGTAACTCAAAACTGATATATTCACCGACTCATTTTATGCATAAATGTAAGGAATTTTCAGGCATGACTATTGGGGTAATTTGAAATCGAACAGTATTTTACATTTTCTATAATTGTATATCATATTGAGTTCTAATTAATTGCTGTCGCAAAACAACATTTCCCGGGTTGTAGAATCCAGAAAATTGGCTTAAAACGCCAACTTGGACGGCATATTCTGAATGGTATTTTGTCTTTATAAAAATATGAAAAATGCTTTCCGATTCCTCAGTCCATGAAGAAGAATAACTGCTTATTTTGAGCATGAACAATAACTTTGTGAATATGTCAGAAAGAAGCCAGTTTGGATTTCAATGCTTCAGTAATTTTTATTTTTTTTTAAATAGTTTGTTTCCTATAAAATATGTTTTCTCTCTTTCCTCTCTTTTAATAACCTTAGAAAAGTGAAAATATTGCAATAAAATATTGAAGAGACTTATCTAGCTTCATGAGAAATTAAATACAGACAAGCTCTAGAAGATACAAAACAAGTTCTAGAAATTGCCATTTTTCGTGCCAAAACGTGCACTGGATATTGGATATGGCTAGTATTATGTGGTACCACTAGTTTAATTACTGTACTTTTCGTGCATTTTCCTGGATGTTGTGTTTCAAATAATGCGAGGCTAATTTCATATTTTTAGTACAATACTTTCACTGCTATTAACAGTTTAATAGACTTTTATCCAATTACTTTTTTCCAATAAAATTGTTAAACATTTTTCTGTAAATTTCCTTTTATATATATATATATATATATATATATATATATATATATATATATATATATATATATATATATATATATATATATATATATAATAGGTATGAGTTTAGTAATTCGGAAACTTTTTCCTTATTCATTTTCTACATTATTTATATTTACGGTAATTGTTGCAAAATGAAATTTCGTCAGCAACTGCGCATTTATTTTCCATTGTAGAATTAAAAAATCATTGGCCACCGGTCAATTTCTGACGAACCCCCCTATACGTAGGTATAGATGATAGATATCATTTAGATAGAACATCACGATTTGCTTCGAAATTGTGTACTTTAAATTTATTTTATGCCGTGTCTTATTGTTATGTGATATAATATAAATGATAAATTTTACTAAAATGTTTAGTTGAAAACAAGCACTAATTTAAACTTCTCACAAGGTAGACACTCATAATAAAAACTGCTATTTAAAAAAATATATATATATCGTTAATTATCTTATTAGTTATGTATAAAATCTTCACTTAGCTTCAAAATAATCATTTCATAAATATAGTACACATCAAATAGACAGAAATTCAGACAGAATGTAGTTATTTCGAAAAACAAAACAGGACTAGTCATCCAAATGTATTAAATAGGATATTGAATTAATATAATTATGTAAATCAATGGTGCCATTTATCAAACTACGTTTTAAACTTGCAATCTTTTCATTTAATTCTCTGTATTTAGTTTTCGATGCTGGTGCTCTTGAGCTTCCTACTCTGAGCATTCGCATAAGTTGCCTCGTTCTCTTCTTGCATATCCTTTATTAAATAATTTCTTAATTATGATATGTATGGAATCCGTTTGAAGTTATTATTACTTCTAGGAGAAGGGCCGAAAATTTATGTATGACAGATTTTTGATATAATTAAAAATGGCTCCAAGGGGGGGGGGAAAGGGGGGTTTTAGAAGAAAAAAATTGATAACTTCGTCAATTCCCAACATATCAAATCCGCTTAAATTTATTATAAATCCTCTTAATATTATCTAAAACTTTTATATTGACAAGTTTTTTATATGACCAACCCTTATAGCAAAATAAAATTAGAAACAAAAATAAATCCCTGCTGGCTCCGCCTGCAAACAAGTTATTTTTCGAAGTAGGCGGTTCCAAGTCCCGCATCTTTTTGAAACTGATACATAAAATCAACGGGCATAAAATATCGGTCAAGCTCGTTCATGGGCAAAATCGAACCAGGGGGGGGGGGGCGGCTTTTTGCGAAAACAGAAAAAAAACCATAATTTCTTAATTATGATACGTATCGAATCCGTTTGAAGTTATTATTACTTCTAGGAGAAGGGCCGAAAATTTATGTATGACGGATTTTTGATATAATTAAAAATGGCCCCAAGGGGGGGGGGGAGGGGGTGTTTTAGAAGAAAAAAATTGATAACTTCGTCAATTCCCAAGATTTCAAATCCGCTTAAATTTATTATAAATCCTCATAATATTATCTAAAACTTTTATATTGACAAGTTTTTTATAGGACCAACTCTTATAGCAAAAAAAAAAAAAATAATAATAATAATAATAATAATAATAATAATAATTTAAAATAAAATCTCTGCTGGCTTCGCCTGCAAACAAGTTAGGTTTCGAAGTAGGCGGTTCCAACTGCCGCATCATGGCAAAAAGGTCATTTGCTCAGCAATTCCCAAAAAACAAGCGCCCCACGGTCTGCGTCTTCGAAATCTACCTGTGCCTGTAGGCCGAGCCGTCAGGGATTTTTTTTAATAATTACGTGTAAATATATTTTTTATTTGAGAGGAAATATAATTCTTTGCGCAGTTTTACAAATTGGCAACAACATAAAAAAATGACCTTTTCTAAATATGAAAAAAAAAAAATCTTGAAATAATGAAAATTTGAATAAAAAATTTAAAAAAAAAAAAGAGCTCTAAAGAATTAAATTTAAAAAATAAGCGCAGTTTGCACACAGCTACACTCTAAAAACGACATTTTCAAAACTGATCAAAAAGTATTCATCTGAGTATGTTACTTAGTCAAAATAGCTTTGAATCAAAATGACTCAAGTTTGAAACATGTATATACTAATTTCTGTAAACATGCACACACTTAAGAATAAAACATAATGTACTCATATTTGAGTATGTCCATCTTTGAAAAATGAATATAAATTGACATCTATGTCTTTAGTTTTTAATATTTCCATGTTTCAAAAATGTGTTTGAACTGATTCTAATCATTTTTGAGTATGTCCATGTTTCAAAAATGATTATGAGTATAAACTGACCTCTATGTTTTCAGTTTTGAATATGTCCATGTTTAAATATTCTGAGAATTTCTGGTATTTCAGAATTGAAATCATTGGGTCGTCCTATTTGAAACAAAAACTTTTATAACAAAATGAAAACATCGATTTGCTCAAATTTGAAAGTGTCATTTTTCTCAGTGTAGCTTGAGAAGTATATCCCTACCAAAAAAAAAAAAAAAAAAAAAAAAAAAAAAAAAAATATATGCATTGTTTTGTTCTTAAAAAACTTTTTTAATGGAACGATTCTGGCCGACTTTAATATTAAAAATATCTTTAAATTATTCTTCGATTTAAAAACTGTCTATTTCAGCGTGTTTATCAAAGATTTCTCTATAGTAATGCTATATAATTATTATTATTAGTAGTAGTATAATTATTATTATAGTTATTATTATTATTATTATCATCAATGCATTAAATATGCGAGATAAAACATTTCTTAATTATTTTAGCAAAGAAGATTGTTGCAAATTCATCATTAATTGTCAGAAAACTATACCAATTTTTGACTTCTCTTTCAGACGCATATAAAATACAAGCATTAAAATAAAAAAAATTTGTACTTATATAAAATAAGTATGTTCTGAACGTAAAAAGACCACTTTTGTCTTTGCTGAAGAAATACAATTTCATGTAATTTTCCAAGCTGAACTGATAAGAAAGATAATCAACAAGAAAGGATTTATCTTAATGGTTTAGTTTATTGCTTTTCTTACTTAATGGTTTGAGAAGTGTCATCTTGAAATTAATAGTCACCTCGAACATCTTTGGACGAAATCTTGTAATTAGTGGCCTAATCGTTTTTGAGGGGAAGATATTTTTTCTGAAAAGGGTTCGGAAATGTCCCATTTTTGAAGTTCAGTTTTTCGAGTTTCTTCAAACGATTCTACCCAGATTGAGCTAAAATCTCCTGTGGTGTAAATCTCTCCATCATTATCAATCAAGTACTTAATATATCCCTAAGGAACTAATTTCCTTCTATTTATTTTAGTTTTAAAAAACCAAACCGCCATTTTGATGCTTAGAATCTTTACTACTTGAAACCGGTGATCATTGAAACCGACCCCCCGTAATCATAACCGATTAGTGAATGCAAACAGGAAATGAACAGCCATTAAATAGATCTTTTCTCCTTTTTTTTTTTTTTTTTTTTTTTTGTTCTTCCTGTAAAAAGGACTTCGAATTTCTCTAACTATTTATATAAAGAATAAAAAAAAGGCTGAAACTGGTGTGTTTTGTTTTTGAAGTAAAATGCAGTTAAGAATTTTTAACATAAATATAGTCAATTACATAAAATAAAATAACGTTTTATTTATTACAAATATGTTTCCCTCTTAACAAAGCTAAATTTTCTGATTTGTTCACTGTTTTCGTTTTTATAAGTAAAAGCATGAAATTTGCGGACATAACTAATGCAAGTGATTTGGAATCAAATAGCTAATTTTCTGTTACCAATAAATTTATTCCATCTTGAGTTATAATCGATCAAAAATCGACTTTCAAGCTATTTTGTGAAAGGAAATTTGTCTTTATATATATAAAAAAAAAAACGGTATTAGCATATCATAACTGGGCTTAAAACTTGGGGGAGGGGGGGGGGAGTCTCGAGACATTTTTGTAAAACATTATAGCCCTCTCCTTAAATAAAAATTTGTCAAAGTCCTAGACTTTCGAGGAATTTTTAAAATGGTGGGGAAGTGGTTGAGATAAATATGTTCAAAGCCTTCATTCAAGCCATTCAGTCAGGATAGCAACAAATGATGGAAGTTTGTAAAAAATAAAAAACTCTAGCTAGTGTGCTGATTGGAAATGTCTGAGAAATTTTGCTGTGATTCATTTTAGGATACACAGTATAATTTTAGCTTAAGAATTTAAAAATTTATATTGTCCTTTAATTTCAAAAAATTTGAACTGTACCTCTTTACACCATTTCAAGGGAAGAAAAACTGGAACGAAAACTCGTACATCGGTTATAGATTATGAAACATTTTCCAACATTATTTGAATACTGTTAAGAAATTTCCTTCTTTCATACAATGCAATGATACATCTAAATAAACAATTTAAAACACAGAACGCAGTTAAAAATCCATTTTTAAGAATTGTTACCCATAGCAGATAATGTATGAGAATCATTTTGTGCAACCCAGTATATAATCTATAGAGCTTTAAACATACTACATAATGAAACTAAAATTTCAATGAGCTGGAAAAAGTTTAAAACAACTAAAAAAGTTTTTTCTAGGGAAATGCTACTTATACTACATGATGACACTACATTCATGTATCAGTATCCTTTAGAGCAACAATGTATATGAATAATGCAGCAAAATTTGGTTGAGCTAAACAACGTGCAAACCGGTTAAAAGTGCATTTTCAGGAAACCCTTCCATAGATGTTAATATGATTTTTTATTATTATTTTTTTTTTGTGGTGTGGGGGGGAGGCGCTGATGGAGTCTATATCTCATACGCTTTATACACATCACGTAGTATATACTAACATTAAATTCAGCTTGAAAACTCAAAACTAAAAATGCACTTACAGAACTTACCATCCATAGGTGGCAATATATCTAAATTTCTTTTACGCAGCCATATGAATTTATTTCTATTCTACAAGAATCTCTTAGAATAATAAAATATATTTTAGCTGGAAATGCCTAACACAGTTAAAAACATGCTTTAGGAATTCACTCCCATAAACAGGTCCTTATTACCGCACAGGCCAAGTAGACCACGGCCTTGGGCCCATTGGAGACGGATGCTCCAAAATGAGTAAAATTATTTAGGAAAAAATTCTCCTAGAAGAAATTTTATTTCAATTTTCGATATCTCAGAAACAGATACAAATGCCTTGCCTGTACTTTTCTGTTCTCTACAAACAGTTTAAATAGAAATGCTGTTGACAAATATTTTTATGGGGAACTTTTTTAAAGAAATATTTAAAGTATTATAGTATCAAGCAGCAAAAGAAAATTTATATTAACACGACTTTCATGGCCATTTTCATAAAATGCAGAAAAATTGCAGAATATACACTCCAAAAAAACATTTCTAGCTACTATTTTGGTTAGAGGGGGACCCTGAAAATCTGCTAGGCCTTGGGCAATGGACAATCTTAATCGGGCTCTGCCCATAAAGTGAAATGCTTATGATTTCTTTCGTAAAGCTCTGTATATGATCTATAGAATTCCTATATTTATCACGTAATGCGTTAAAATTTAGTTACATTTAAAAACACGTACTACAACTGAAAACGCACTTCCAGCAATTAGTGTTCATAGTTTTATAAACGAACTACATATATGCTACTTACTTCATACTCTATAGAAAGTATACTGTAGCCCACCTCAGGGACACATACCAATTCCATCATATTTGCTGTTTCATAAGATCACTAAAATGTACTGCAAATGATTTTTTCCCCACTGACCATAATGTAAACGAAAACTTTTGTCTATCCCTGTAAACGAGCTATAACTATCTACTTCATTTTGAATATCAATAGGGAATATGTAGCCTCGATAACGTATATCTAAATCGTGGAAATTCAAGTATATTTACGAAAGTTAGAGCGGGGACAAACTGTCAAAAAAACGGAGGGACAAAGAGGAGGCACGAATACTTTTAAGCTATGTTGGAAAATGTTAAAAACTATATGGATTATATTTCTTTTTAAAACTTTATATTATTAAACATTACCTATTGGTTCTTGAAACACAATATTATGAGTTTTATCAACAAGATAAGTTAATTTTTCATAAAACAGCTTAATTTGGTTTCCAAAAACATAGTAAAAAAATTATAGTAATAATAATAAATTATTTTTTTACAAATTTTCCATAAAATTTCTAAATAATTTAAAATTAATTATTATTATAAGGCGGTTCTCAAGAAAATATTTTCCCCGCTCAACAAGGAGAAACTTCTGACATGTCTTCTTTTACATACTTGCATAATGATATTTGCAAGTATGATTATTAATAAGGTTTGTAATCAAACAGTTTTTTTAATTTTACGATAAATGAATTACATCTTGAGTTATAAGCTATTATTGTCTTAGGACGGTAGATTTATTTTTCATTCCTGCGCTGTCACGTGCCGATATTCGGTTCAAAATGACAACTTTGACAGCATTTTCTGAAAAATCTTCTTTTATCGAAAAATGAAAAAAAATACAGTTCGATTACATAGTTTTTTAATAAGAGCACTTGCCAATTTGATATGTTTGCGAATAAAAATAAATTTAAAAATGCTTCCGAAAGAATCTCGCTTGGATTTGCCTTAATAAAAACCATTCTCCTAAAAGTACACATATATATGTATTCATTTTCATTTATATCAATTATTACTTAGAATTATAGATAAGTTTTCCGTAAATTGAACAACATTTCTTGATATTTGCCCTTAATATTGCTGTGTTTCATATTCCTTGTGTTTCATATAGATACCCATTTATTAAAAAAAAAATAATAATAAAAAGTTAACATATTTGAGAAATATGGAAGGGGTTGAGGGAAAAATAATCCATAACGAACACTTTACTCATTGTTGATATTTTATAACTATATAAAATTAGTAACATTTAGTTGATAATTGGATCATATTTAAATCCTACTCATACAGGTTAAGATGAATCCAGATAATTTATGAATACAAAA
The DNA here is from genome assembly GCA_963931845.1 of Maratus michaelseni. Classification (NCBI taxonomy): domain Eukaryota; kingdom Metazoa; phylum Arthropoda; class Arachnida; order Araneae; family Salticidae; genus Maratus; species Maratus michaelseni. Next base: position 132,890,996 of record OZ007599.1, read on the forward strand.
AAATATAAATCAAACACTGATTTTAATTTGTTTATTTTAATGTTACACATTTTCAAGGTTGCCCCCCCCCCCCTTTAAAGACCCAATAAAAATATTATTAATACTTTTGAAATATTAAATACAAATTTTTATACAATTTGTAGTATCTTGATGAAAGAATGAAGAAAAAATTGTCATGTTTCAGGTACATTTGTCTCGATTTCTCTAATATTATCGGATTCTATATAAATAATAAAACTTCATCTGAAATTAATTTAAAGTAAATAATTGCAGTTCGTTCTGTAGAAAATTTAAATTATTTATAATTTAAGCATCATTAGTAAGAGCTATGTCTTATAAAAAAAAAAAAAAAAAAAAAAAAAAAACTGCTCTACTCAATGAATTCTTGACTATCTTTGTCAAGAATCTTTTAATTTACGATAATAAATAAATATTCAATGCAGTTTCATTAATATGATTTATTTTCCCACAGCTATTCAAAACATTTTTCTTGAAATCCTTAGTGTCTGCAATATCTCACTTTTCTGTCAATGCTGTAAATCAGAAATTGTGTTATTTTCCGATTAAATCGAAAATTTCAAAAGAAAACTTTTTATATAGATTTTCTGGGATGATTTGACATTTGATTTTACTTTTAATATTGTTGTTTTCTATATATTAACTCTCGTTCTGCATTTGTCTGTCACACATCTCCAGTATTCTGTATTTTGATACTTTCTATTAAATCGGAATAGGTAATTTTCGTAATTTAGAAGCAAAGCTCCATGCTCACTTTTAATATAACTAATTTCGGCCATTCTTGAACTAGAAACACGTACTTCACTTGAGGGTTCCAGTACAATAACTAACTGGATGGCATGCTTTATACTGTACAGAAGACATTTCAACGATTTTTATCAGTTCGCGAGCATTAAGTATAATTAATGACAAAAAAAAGCTCCTTCTTTGATCAGTTAAATGGTTTCAGAAATGCCATATGCACCTGTTAACCATTTGTGTGATTATAGCGAAAACATGTTTACAGAAAAATTCTAAATACTCTGAGAGGAGAAAAATAATAAATAATATGTAAATTCTGATGCTTTTAAAATGGCTATACAGTATATGCCATTTATAGAAATAGCTGTTAAAAACAAACACTTATACTTAAAAAAAAATCCATGACGGCTCGGCCTGCAGGCACAGGTAGATTTCGAAGACGCAGACCGTGGGGCGCCTGTTTGTTGGGAATTGCGGAAGAAATGAACTTTTTGACGTGATGCGGTGGTTGGAACCGCCCACTTCGAAACCTAACTTTTTTGCAGGCGGAGCCGACAGGGATTTATTTATTTATTTATTTTCTATAAAAAAACTTGTCAGTATAAAAGTTTTAGATAATATTAAGAGGATTTATACTAAATTTAAGCGGATTTGATATCTTGTAAATTGACGAAGTTATGAATTTTTTTCTTCTAAAAACCCCTCCCCCCCCCCCTCTTGAGACCATTTTTGATTATATGAAAAATCTGTCATATATAAATTTTCGGCCCTTTTCCTAGAAATAATAATAACTTTAAACGGATTCGATACGTATCATAATTAAGAAAGTATGGTTTTTGCTGTTTTCACAAAAAGCCCCCATTTCCCTCCCCCCCCCCCCCTTGGTTTGATTTTGCCCATTAACGAACTTGACCGTGATTTTATGTCCCTTAATTTTATGTATCCGTTTGGAAGAGATTTGTGCAGAATTATTGACGTTATCGTGTCCATAAAAAGGTGACATAGATAGATAGATAAAGTTTTGAACTGGGGGGGGGGGGGGGGTTCTGGCAGTCATGATCGGCGTAGATCTGCAAAATTTTTTCAAAAATTCCAACTTAGAGGAGAATGTAATAGGTAGTATTTCTTACGAAATCTACCTAAAAGGCAGAATACAATGAAAATCTTCATGCTATTTTTGCTTTTAACTAAAATATTTAAAAAAAAAAATTCCTTTTCACAGAAACAGTTATTAATAAACAATAAATCTATTGTATATATGAATAAATATATTTCGTAAAAGAATGAACATTAAGATCAGACAACTGCAAAATGTTGTAACTGAAGAACAAGAAAAAAAATTCATGCTTCACGCACAGATGAAACTATTTCCAAAACTTCCAGAATATTTAAACGCAATTTCATCTTTTGATACGATGAAAGAAGAAAACTCATAATAGAGTTGAAAAAGCAATTTTAAGTTTCACCACCCATATGCGGTTTTGTATTCAAATTTATTTGTGCAACCCTTATATTTTTATACAGGACCACAATGCTAGAATTTACTTCCGAGAAAATGCATAACACTGTTTAAAATTAAATTTCAGAAATTTCCGCCCATCGACCGTAATACATTCGTATTGTTTTCTGTAGCCCTGTGTATGATCTATAAATATTTATATATACGAGACAATATGCTAAAATTTATTTCAGCTATAAGACGTATAGCATAGCTAAAAACGTACTTCCGACAATCACCATCCATAGACAGTAATATGTCCAATTTATTTAGAGCAAGCATAATATATATATGAGTTTATTTAGATTTTACAAACATTTCTTAGAATAATCTAATACAGTTTAGCAGAAAAGTAAATAACACAGTTCAAAATACCATTTAAGCAACGCACGTCCACAAACGGCAATATCTACAATTTTTTTTGTACAGCCTATATGCTGTAAGCTGCAGATTTTTTTTTTTTTTTTTTTTTTTTTTTTTTTAAACTACGTAATATACTATAATTTAGTTAAGCTTAAAAAAGCATCACACAGCTGAAAACCTATTTGCAGCAATCACCGCTCTTGGATAGTACTGTAATCGAATTATTTTCTGTCCTTTTAAATGACCGATAAATCTTATACAGACCATGTTCTTTAAGCATGTTGTAGTACGCAAATCAAATTTATTATGTTTGAAGTAGTGTAATATCATTAAGTTATACTGGAAACATTCCATAATGTTACGGAATTTGTTTGCGCGTCCCTGTTTACGATCTGTAAATGCTACAAGCTGCATTTTCAATTGAGAATGTCTCATATTAGACCTCAATATCATATACCAATTACACGAAAATACAAATAAAGTATATTTACGAATATTAGAGAACGGACGGATAATAGACAGAGATTAACTGAAATGAATGTAAAAAATGTCCTTTGCAATCGTTTTTTCCCCCTTTAAAAATTGTTTGTTTAGAACAATTTCCAGATTCAGTTTTTCTTTCTTTCTTTTTCTTTTCTTTTCTTTCCTTTTTTTTTTTTTTTTTTCCTTGTACTTGCTTGAACTTGAAGGTAGTTTAAATAATTGTTTTTCTCTATTCCTGCTGCTATATCTTAAAAAAAGAAAAAGAAAAAAATTATAATTTTTTTTTTTTTAATAAATTCACTAGATCGCACTTTCTGCCATGCTTAAAAAAGCTGTGAGTTTTCTATAATCGGGTTCGGTGCTCATGGCAAAGTAACGTATTGTAAAGGATTTCTTTTTTTTTTGGAAAAATCATGAATTGAAGTCATGAAAACTACTTTATCGGAAATGTAGCTAACTTTAACTACAACTACTTTATTTAAAAAGTAGCGACTACAAAATACTTTTCAAAAGTAGTCACTACTTCGTTACTTTCAGATTTTGCCAAAATATTCAATACTCGAAATTAAAGACACGGATTAAATAATACAGTGACTCCTCGTTATATCGCGTCTGCCCGGTACAATTAAATAAGTGCGATATAAACGGGTCAATTAAAGTTTTAAGAAATATAACATGCGAAAAAAAAAAATTGTGTTTGTCTCCAAAATGTTAGCTTATACACCTATTATAAATTTCTAAGCGAAATTTTGAGAAATGCATAATACAATCAATACTTCAATACAGTTACTTAAAAAAATCCGGAGTGGTTCCACTCGACTTTTCAAATATTTTACAGAATACTGTGAGTTCAAATAAATAGTAATATAACAATAAATAAATAAAAAAAATTCCTAATTTTACAAAGGTGAGAGCTTTGGGAACCAGAAAAAGCGAGAAAATTTTAATATACACGCAATCATCCACACATACATATGAAATTTTGTGGGAAAATTTCACCTATGTTTTGCTAAAGTATCTTAAAGGGATTTTAAAAGGAACGTAACGCTTTTTTGCTGAAAAAGTACAATTTCCGGAAATAATAACAGATTGGGAGCCATAAATAACTGATAAGAAACTGTTTCTCTTTTATCAGTTAATGGTTTTAGAAATGTCAATCGGACATCGTTAAATGTAATTAACGGTCAGTAAATCGTTTTTGAGGGAGAATCTTTTTTTTTTATATAAACAGCTCAAAAATGGCGTAATTTTGGAGATCAGTTTTTGGGATCAATGTTTAGCGTTCACCCTACTTGTCAACCTTGTCACATTGATTATCTACCGTTGATTAGTAGGGGTCACAGCGGGAGATTTTAGCTGAATCAGGATTCTACCTCTTCAAACACGTTTTAACTTCCTTCCCTGTCATCTCCATTCGCTCGTAGGGGCTGTCAGAGGAAACAACAGGGTACTGTCTGGGACCCGTTATCAGAGCCGTGCAAAACGGGGGACGAAGTGTGTGGTTGTCCCAGGCGCGGAAATTGAGGGGGCGCCAAATTTATACAATCAACCACGTTTCTTTCTTCTGTTTTATAAAAAAAAAAATATGTATACACATATTGAAAATTTTTGTGACGAAAAAATACATTCTCAAATTAGCATGTGGCTTGTGTTTTGGAATCAAAAAGCTGTTGCAAGCTATTATATTGTACTATTAGATGCATTTTTTTTCCACATCCGTTTTCCAGACCTCCTTTGGCAAAATATAAATACAACATTCTCGATATATAATATTATTTTTTTGGAGATTATATATATCTCTACATATAATATTTAGTTGTTAAAATTAAACCTTTCAAAATTATAAAAGTAATGCGAAATATGTATTCAATAGAATATATTTGTGCAAAAAGTCGAAGGACTTAAGAAGTTGTTAGGAAAAAAAAGTGAATTGGGCCATTTTTAAGAGAGCTATAATATAGGGCCCAAAAAGGTCCAACAGATAGTTGAGAGCAGGGCCCTAACATGAAAGCATGTTAAAAGGTCTTGGTATTTAGTGCGTTACATTTTCAATTAGTCGGAATTAAGCATAGGGTGAGAATTAATCATTAGAATTAATTTTTTTTAATTAGAAAAAAAGGGGGGATGCTTAAAAAAGGGTGCTACGGTACCAATAAAAATATGAGGGTGTTGATACAGGGAGAGGAGTCCTAGGCTCAACTTTTTAAAAGTTAAGCAGTGAGAGGACACATAATTAGGGGCTGAAAATGCATGGCGTCCAAAATGTCCAAGGGACGCCGGACCGGACCCCGGGGCGCCAGTGTATTAAATGAAATGCAGAAAGTTTGAAATAATAAAATGGAGAATGGGTCACGAAAACAAAGAAAATCGGATTAAAAGGGGAAAAGTTATTACCAATTTAGGGCATAGAAACTTAAAAGGGCCCAGGGAAATCGGACCTTAAAAAATTAAAAATCTGAGCAACAGGTACACCAAGACCTGTCTTGGACTATTCTCGCCCGAATTTTCAGACTTCTACGTGTGATAGATTTCGCTAGCCATCGCACACAGAGACACACATAAACGCACACATAGACAGAGCGAAACTTTCTTTTTTAGTATAGATCATAAGAAGATTTTAGAAAATGCAATTGTTTTATTTTTCCTTTATCTTTAACCCCTTTTTGACGAGAGTCCTTTACAGAATTTTTAATCTTTTGCCATCTGTTTATCAAAACAGAATTTTTCACCTAATTGAATCGCAGAAATGCTAAGATTAAATGAGGTAAAGTATACAATTAAAAATAACTGGTGGGAATAATCGAGGATTCTCAGCACATTCAGCAGCATGTATACGTGACCCAAAGTGTTAACAAATGCTTTTATTTCAGCTTGTGCTTGAGAATGAGAAAATTTGACTTGAAGAAAACCATTTTTTAACTGTATATTTTTAAATGGATTGGGAAAAAAAATGTGTTCGATTGTTTGTGAATTATTCATCGTCATCTTGTTACCTTATTAATTTATTTTAGTTGATTTCTTATGAATTTCATTACTTAAACAGCTTTACACACTATTCTTTTTTTTTCCTTATTTATGCATTTTTCTTTTGTACCTTTTACTAAAACTCTATGCGTATGGGTTAAATTGTTTAAAAAATGCTCACATTAATTTATTTAAAATGGTTCTCAAATTCCCAGTTCAACAACGCGAAACTTTCTGATGCATTTTCTGACAAATTTTCAAACGAGCTTAACAATGACAGTCCTGACTGTTGAAGCGCTTTGGAATCGAATAAAGTTTTCATTTTTGAAAATAATACTTATTGAGTAATAAGCTATTATTGTCAAGTGATGACAAGTTTTACCCCTTTCTTGCTGCCGCATCCTGAAATTTGGTTCAAAACACTTACTTTGACAATATTTTCTGAAAGATTTTCTGCTTTACCCAAAAGTGAAAAACGTCATTCGATTAAATAGTTTCTGAATAAGAACACCTGGCTATTTTAAACAAAATTGAATTAAAAAAATTGTCAGAAAGTAGTTCCTTTGTATTTAAGAACAGTCTTAATTAGATTTATCATATTTTGCACAAAATTAACTTATTTCATTAAAAACGAAAAATTCTAGCATATATATTTAGAACTTTTATTTCACTGTCAAGATACGGATTGAACTAGGAAAGCAAATTTTGTAAAAAGTTTGAAATGTTAAATATTTTTAAATCAGAAAAAAATGTTTTTTCGTAATAAAAATTTATCTCACAATTGCATTTTGTAACAAAATTTGGCGGCCTGCACAATTACAAGTTACGCTCGCTAACTTCCGTGTAGACTCCGCTCGATGATGCTGCCATTACGAATGAGTAAAAGCACCTATTTAAATTATGACAATATTTTGTGTGGTTTAGAACGTACAAGTCGTATAAGTACGAACTGTGAAGAGAAACTTGATACTAGAAGAGAGGAAAAATCCCTATTAAAGAAGTTTTCCAAATTTGAATGTGTATTAATGTGTACACTTTGATACGATATTTTAGAGCAATTCGACAAAGTAGATGCATCCTTTAAAAAAATAATGCTTTATCTCCTTAATGGTTGCAACTATTTAGAATCGCTCTTAACCCTTTATGCCCTGACGGTACTTTAATGTACCATTAAAAAAGCTTGTTATAAAATTCTTTTAATACATCGATTAGCAGTAATACAATTTACAATGAGTTACAGATACTTTACTTTATATTTTTCCAAAAGATGATGCATAAAACAAAAGTGTTTTTAAAAGGATGGTTTATCTTTCATTGCATCTGTTTAGTTTTTTTATGTCTGAAGGTTGGAAGTGGATGGTTTCAGTTCTTAAATATTTTCGTATTTTTATTGTAAGGGAATTATATTTTTACATGCCCTAGTTCTATAAAATACTTTAAAAAAATTTTATGTAAAAAAATTGAGTAGAGTTATAAATATTCTTCAAAATCCCTATAAATAAATATTTCGTTCTTTAATTTTAATTGACAATATCCTTTTAAAATTTATTGATCTTCAAAAAATCAGCAAAAATACTTTAGAAGATGAAATTTTTATTATTTCATAATTTGGGACATAAATGGGTATTTAAATATACGTATTTAAATAAAATAATTAAAAGCACGATTAAATATACAAAAAAGAAAGTGTGAGTAACATAATCAATTTTAAAAATTTGTGTTTAAGGATTAAAAAAAAATTGTGTGTGTGGGGGGGGGCGGGGGGGGGGGTTCCAGTAGAAAGGGGGAGGGGCCCAAAATTTTCAGTAGCCCCGGGCCCCAGAAATGCTTAATCCGACTCAGTATGTAGGTGCATGAAAATTTCAGATAGTATTAATATTTAGTTGCAAAAGACTTGAAAATATATTTCTTTCCTTATACATATTATAATTGATCCCCCAGAATTATAACTGATTGCTACCCGATACCGATCTTTTTCTGAAAGTTGTGTGCCAAAAATTGGCTTATAAGATATCAACTTGATAATGTACTTTCAAAAGACCATATGCCCTTATAGAAGATAGAGAAATATTGTTCGATTTCTTGTTATTTGAATAATAAAACTATTTACGTTTTTTTTTTTTTTTTAAATTATTGTTTTGTTATGCCAGTGTTTTTGGTTTTAGTACGTATTTACCTAAAATATTTTTTTCTGAAAACAAAGAACTTCTAAGATGCGAGCAAAAGTTTCTTTGAAATCCCTCACAATTAGACCCAAAAATTCTTTGTAAAGCTGTAACCAGAGACGGATCTAGACTAAATTTTAGCCGGGTAAGCTTGTAGATTTGCACCCCCGTCCCCTGCTCCCAAGAATATCAGAATAAAGTCTGCGTAAACACTTGCTTAAGGAAGTAATATTAATTCCCAATACTAAAAATGTGTATTTTTAATATGCATTTTTTCTATATAAAAAGTACAATATTACGCAATGCAAAATCTATGAATTTTAAATAAATAAAAATTTGTTAAAAATACTGGTGGCAATGTGATATTTTATATAATGTAATATAAACTGATTATTATTTTTTTTTATACTTAAGCAACGAAAGTAAACAAAATAAAATTGAATATCTTTTCATGTGAATTTTTAATTTTTCTTTATTCTTAATCTTTTATGATTCCTCATTTTTGCGCCCTTCCAAGTATTGCACCCAGGGCAGCTGCCCCGGCTAACCCCCCTTAGATCCGTCGCTGGCTGTAACTATATATGAATAAAGATGCTAATGCTCAGTACAAGTATCAAATTATTCACAAATATCAGTAGATTAAATGCAATTAAAATAGCAGACATGAATAAGTGTAAATATACCTTCTTTTTTCTTTCTTTCTTTTTTTTATATAAGTAAAAGCAGTGTTGCTATCATACAGATTCTAGCAATAACACATACGAAAGCATTATATATCATAAAATTATTATTATTATTATTATTATTATTATTATTATTACTTTACTTTCCACAATCATGCTGCTCAAATGACAAATTAAATCTTGAAAATTCTATTTTTTATCCCCCTATCTCATATAGGCATCTCACATTGACATATGATTAGAATTAGTACATTTAGTACATTAGTACATTTGTGAATACTGTATGACAAATATAGTTAAAACAATACTTTTATTAGAGGATACTTAGATATCACATAAAATATATTAAAATGTCTTTTGTGTTTTTCGAATAAAGTAGAAAAGAAAAGTATACTAATAAAATTGCAACAACTTCTAATTTTTGAACACTAAATTATGAAGGATTGTGGACAAATGCCACACTTGCCCATAGAGAAATCGTATAATCTTTTCAACTATATTGGAATACAAATTAATTTTTTTCTGATAGATTTCTGAATTCAGTTTCGTTCATAAACCCATGGAACAGATGGAACTGGCAGATGCTCTTATTTAGAAATTATAAAGTCGAACAGTTTTTTCCATTTTTCGAAAAAGGCAGGAGGTCTTTTAGAAAATGTTGTGAAAGTTCTCTTTTTGAACAGACTTTCTGCACGCGATAGCCCGATAAATGTCATCATGGGGAAAAACTCACTTATAACTCAGACTTCATTTGTCAAAAAATGAAAAAAAAAATGAAAAACTCATGTTTTAAAGTCTCCAGTTGTTAGCCGAGAAAAAATGTTTTTTTTTTTTTTTTTTTTTTTTTTTTTTACAATTATCATAACCATTTAATTTAGATCATAAATTTTCTTTTAAATCACCTTCTGGAAAAACATTTTTATTTCGTACGTTGCATAATTTGGTTCTTTTTTGGACCAAATCTCAAATTTTGACTCATTATATTTTCTGTTGCTCCCCTTAACTCTGCCCCCTCCTCCTTTCCAAAGGTAAAAAAAAAAGAATTAAAAAATTTCATTTCTTTGTCTTTAATTTAATGTTCACCCCCCCCCCCTACCCTCGGTCAAAGTTCCCATAAATATATAAAAGTTGCTGTATGTAGTGTATTGATAGAAACTATAGATTGTATTTTTTATTTAACCCTCCCCACTTCCAGAGATCCCTTAATGAATAGCCGACGTCTACGGTCAGCGAATACTTTTGCAATACACAACTCATATTTATTTGTATGCTTTAGTATAAAGATATGTATAATATAATGCTTTTAATGTTAGACATATTCGCAGATACACGTGCTTTACTTGAAAAAACATAGAATCGGTTTTCTATAACTGAACATATATTATGTATCTCACATATTATGTATCTGAACATATATTATGTATCTCAATAAATAATATAAGCTCAATTTTATGTTCAATGAAGAAATGTATAAATGTATTATCTTTATTCTTACCGTTGACCTTTTTACTGATATTTACCGTGGTGATTTTTACCGATGGTGCTTTTTTCCGGGATTCCCCTCCTACACCCATGCTGCCCAAATCCGACCCGCAAGAGTCAAAACCCAATCCGAAACCGATAAATAACATATCTCAATTTTATGTTCAATGAAGTAATGTATAAATGTATTATCTTTATTCTTACCGTTGACCTTTTTACTGATATTTACCGTAGTGATTTTTACCGATGGTGCTTTTTTCCGGGGGTAATTTTTTCCGGGATTCCCCTCCTACACCCATGCTGCCCAAATCCGACCCGCAAGAGTCAAAACCCAATCCGAAACCGATAAATAACATATCTCAATTTTATGTTCAATGAAGTAATGTATTATCTTTATTTTGACCATTGACCTTTTTACCGTTGACCTTTTTACCTGTTGACGTTTTTACCGTTGACCTTTTTACCTGTTGACGTTTTTACCGTTGACGTTCTTACCGTTGACGTTTTTACCGTTGACGTTTTTACCTAAATTCACGAAATACACGGAGCACAACTCACCGATTTAACCACACATGGTTGCGAAACACACAGGGTCCCATTATTTTGATCACTAAATTCACAAATGATGGGCGCGAAACCCCCATTTACAAAACTCGCCATGTATCTTGGGTTATACCGTTTTTGTTTATTTCAACCGAAAGTTTTCTCTTTTCCCAAGATTAACACCGGCAGCGCTAAGCGGGGTTTTTTTTTTCAACAGGCTTATGAATAAAAATTAATTTTTATGTCGTGAAATTTTTATTTACATGCTATTTGATATTTTTATAGTTACTTTCGTAATAATTAAAATAAAGTATTTTAATTATTTACTATCTGTTCGCCTGTAAAATGCATTTTGTGAGCCATGGCCAATGCCCGGTCTAAAGTCATCTGGGCCCATCAAGCGACCGTCTAGACGGGCGAAGACTAGCTAGTTTATATATATAGAGTGATACCAAATTCATTGTGCAAACTTTAAAGGTTGGCATAGGACACTGTAACAATCATTTATTGTATAGGAATATATGGGCGCAAGTGACGCGTTGAGGCGGAAACACCAGGGTGGCTAGTTTGGCCTTTTTTTTTAATTCCAAAATTTCGCATGCATACCAGAAAATTTCTAAGATTATTTAAGACTCAAATTTCGCGATTATGTAAAGTAAAAATTCTTCTTCTTTGAAAATTTCCTTGTGAGTTCGAGTGTGCGAGTTCGAAATTTTCGTATTTAAAAAAAAGGCCAAACTGGTAACTTTGACAAATACAGGAAATGTTTGCCAGAGTTGCCAGTTTGACCTTTTTCGAATGTAAAAATTTCTAATTGATACTGGAAATTTTCAAAGAAGAATTTCTGTTTTATAAATTCACGAAATGTCTATCTTAAATAAACAAAATAGTATTACAGATATTTTCTGGTAGGAATGCGAAATTTTTAAATAAAAAAAAGCGCTGAACTGGCAACACTGGTGTTTCCGCCTCAACGCGTCACTTGCGCCCATACATTCCTATACAATAAATGATTGTTACCGTTTCCTGTACCAACCCTTAAAGTTTATACCATGAATTCGAGATCACCCTGTATAAATATTTTATTTATATAGATATATTATTGATTTTTATATAAAAAAAAATTGCTTGTGAAAGAGTAAATAAGTTGCCAGAAAAATATGCTGCCAAATTTTCTTATCTTGCCAAGAACCCTATGCTGAAAAAGTTACCAAATAAATAATTTAAATAAAAAAAATAACATGAAAATATGTATGATGGTTCAATAAAATATAAAAAAGATTTTATGCATGAGCTATACCTTTTCCTGAAAATATCTGAAACTCGATCAAAAGATAAAATATAAGTGTAAAATTTTAAAACACTATGTTTTCAATACCGTAGTTCTGAATGTTATTCCTAAGCAGTCGGAGTTTTTTAACCCCGGACACAAAAGATGAATATTGTCTATACTCTATACCAGGCCTGTCCAACCTTTCAGTAAGCCAGGGCGTACCTTAGCTTGTGGCACACAATCAAGGGCGCCATTATTCATATGATTAGAAAAATGCAAGAATATTATTTCCCTTTAGCAGTGATAGCGATACCCACATGTCTACAGGATACACAGACAAAGTGGTATGCGTTATTAAAATGGTATGTATAGTGGTTAATCATTGGCGTCCTAAGTTGGAGGTGGCTCATCTAAAAAATTGAACAAAAAACATATCATAGTAAATTTAACGTTACATTTTTCTGAGGTTTAAGGATGAAAAAGAGGGGGGGGGGGGGTAAAAAAAAGTAAACAAATATTAATTATTTTAAAGCAAATTAACTTTGGAGATGGAATTTCGTTTAAAGAAATCCAGAAAAATTAAACATTTGAAGGGGCGCCAAAAAAATCTTCAAAGGGCGTCATGGCGCCCGCGGGAGCCAGCTTCACAGTCCTGCTCTATAGCATCGATATAAAAGTGCGAGAGGCAGTAGCAATTTCAACCTTGCCCTTTTGTGCAAGCTGATTTTAAAATGTGTAATTGATATTAATTATCAATCCCAAAAATAGCCGTCAACTGTCGCGATAGCGATGGATGAGGCCATGGTAAAAGAAAATTACACAATTAAAACAGAAAAGTATGGCAACCCGATTGCAAAGAACAATCGCCATTCGTAATAATATCATTCAATTTTCCGTAACTTGCTAATATTTGTAAACCAGGGCACATTACCATGTTTTTAAAAGCCGCGAAGTCTGAACGGGGGTTGACGAGCATAGCTCACAGGTAGATTAGCCCCTTAGTATTGCAAAATTTCCCCAAAAATATATATCCAGTATTCTTTAAAAGAATCGTTAATTGTGTGTTTGGCAAAATTAGATTTTCTGTAGAAACTCAGTAGGCCGGATCGGACTTGATTTAATTAATTTTGTCACGGGCCGCGCCGGGTCCGAGTCGAACTTTTAATTTTACACTGCTCCCGGATCGGACTGGAAATTCCTGCCCGTGCAAAACTCTAGTGGCCTATCCTACATGAAATCTGAATCCCCTTTGTTGCGACATAAAAAGGACGTATGGGGGCTTATATCATGGGGTCGTAAATCAGGAATTCTCGACGAAATAAAATGTTCTAGTACTGGATTTGTGCCCCCTGATTTAAGTCCCCGTCTTCTGTGACGTGATATCTTCTGTGACGTCATCAAAATGACGTATGGGGATGCATATCATGGGGGTGTTAATCAGGATTTCGTCCAAAGTAAAATGCTCCAGCACTGGATTTGTGCCCCCATTTTTTGTGACGTCAAAATGACGTACGGGGGCTTAAATCAGGGGGACATTAATCGGGCTCTCAATGAAAGGAAAATTCTCTATCACTGGATATGTGCCCCCTTCTGATATGGGGATATATATCATGGGGGCATTAATCAGGATTTCTTGAAAAGTGAAATGATCGAACACCGGATTTGCACCCCCATTTTTTGGGACGCCAAAATGACGTATGGGGGCATAAATCCTGGGGACGTTAATCAGGCTCACAACGAAACGAAATTTCTCTAGCTTTACATTTGTGTTCCTTTCAGATATGGGGGCATATATCAGGGGGACATTAATCAGGATTTTGTGAAAAGTGAAATGCTCAAGTACTGGATTTATATCCCCTTTTCTCGTGACGTAAAAATGACGTATGGGGGCATATATCATGGGGATGTTAATCAGGCGCCTCAATTAAATGGCCGCGTGAGTCAGCCCGTATTGTAGGAGCCTTAGCCTCCAATACACCCCTATTTAAAAGTCCTTTACTTGAGATGAAATTATCTGAATTTTAGACCATACGAATATAATATGTTTTGTTCCGTTTATTGTTTTAGTTCAGTTAAAATAAAATATTTCGGTTCGGTTCCGGGTTCCGTTCACTTACAAATAATGATATTTTGTTTAATGCAGCTTTTAATTCGGTTCCAGTCCGAAACCCTGATGTTCATTCCTATATATTATAAAAAATTTAAATTGATAATATTTAGTGAACAAATATTTTTATTTTTGACAGTTTAGCTAGTTTCAGAATGCATAATTTCTAATTTTATATGTAACATGCGTAATATAGAAAATATCAGGCATAAATAACGCCATTGGCATTTATCTTTTAAATAATAATGAAATTTTATACATTGAATTTATAAAAGTAAAATTGTTTTTGCGGTTCAGTTCCACATCAGAAAAATAATTTCGGTTCAGTTCCAGAACGCAAAACAAAACAAATTATTTGCCTTCACTTCCAGCTTCTGTTCCAATAGAATTTTCTGTTTTCCAAGTTTTCGATTCGGCTCCGGTTCAAACCTTGCTCGATTCAAATATTTTTAAAACTTCGTACTGAGATACGGTGACGCTTTTGAACATCATTTTTTGACATTTACGGATACCATTCCTACATTATATATATAATAACATGCACCACATACAAAAAAGTACCAGCGAAAGTGTAGAGTCATATCGCTCTGTTATGTGTTATTTTGTTTGAATTGAAATCGCTTGCTTGACTTTATTTTGTCTGACGTTAAAGATGACGTCTGAGAAAAGAATTTGACTGCTGTCAAAATTTCCGTTAGAAAACTAATGAGAATTCAATATTTTTTTCCATAAATACTTTTGACAGAAAAATTTCAGTTATTTGCTTTTGTTCTAAGCGCTGATGGTATTTCACAATAACAAGCTAGGTTATTTTGGAATGCATTAAAATTTCATTTCCGAAAGCAAAATTTGATCTGCATTGTAATGCGAATTGAATTTAAATGTAACGGATAAGGGAAGATTTAGAAACAATAAGACTGATTCTTTGCATTAATTTAACGTATCCGCTTTAAAATTTTATTAATTATAAAAATTATGAATGGCGAAAAAATGTAACAGTGAACACAAAAATACTCAATGATTACTTTGGGAAGCCCCCAAATCTTAAGCTATAAATATCCTTAATTAAGAATGTCTCGAAATTTTTTTCTATCATTTTATGAGCTTTATAATTACGATTCCTACATTATGTATACAATAACCAGGTTTATAGTGCAGGATATACAGTGGTATATGCCATATACCTTCTGGATTTTTAAGAGACTTCATATACCCTCTGTTTCTTAAATAAATCTATAGCGTATTCTCTGTGGCGTATACTTTCTACCTGAAGCGTATTCCCTCTGATTTTGTTTAAGACTACAGCACTAAAGATAACCCCTTATACAAAAATCAACAGCTAAAGTAGAGAGTCATATCGCTATGTAATGAATTAGTTTGCTGAACTGGAATTACTTGCTTGACATTATTTTATCTGACGTCAACGATGACGTCCGAGAAAGGAATTTCACTAGTGTCAAGGTTTCCGTTAGCAAAAAAAATAAGAATTCAATATATTTTTTAAATAAGTACTTTTTTCAGAAAAAATTCAGTTATTTGCTTTTGTTCTATCGTTGATAGTATTTTGCACTAAAGACGAGGTTTGCAATGCATTAAAATTTCCTTTCCGAAATCAAAATTTGATGCGTATTGCAATCGGAATACCATTCAAATGTAGTGAAGAAGGAAAGGTTTAGAAACAATAAGAGTTCTCTACATTAATTTAACATTCCGTTTTAAAATCGTATTAAATTCATAAATAACTGTTTTTCTGGTTTTCGATCCGAAGCCCTGTTTGAGTCATCAAAAATTTCAAAAACTTATTCTTACCTGAAATACTATAACTGTTAGCACCAAAATACTTATTCTTTGCTTTAGAAAAGCAACAAAATCAAAGCTATAAATATTTGTAATATACAGAAAATTTTGGGCTATCATTTTATGACATTTATGGATGTCATTCCTACATTATGTATGCGATAATACCTCATACAAACAACACCGGCGAAAGTGTAGCGTCATATCATTCTGTATTTATATTTTGTTTGAATTGAAACTGCTTACTTGACATTATTTTGTCTGACGTCAACGATGAAGTCTGAGAAAGGAATTTGAGTACTGTCAAGTTTTCCATTAGCGAATAAATGAGAATTCAATATATATATATATATATATATATATATATATATATATATATATATATATATTGTAAAGAATCCACGATGTTGTGTGTTTTTGAAATGGGGTAGCGTGGAACCGTTTCACAATGGATCACCTTCATTAAATATTTCAGAACAAATTTTATTAAAAAGCGTTCTTGAAATTTCTAGAGGTAAAAATTATTTACAACACTTTGTTTAGCTGAGTTCGCTCGACTTGTAATTTATAGCAAATCACCAAATAGTCCAGTCTTTTACAGTAGTTTTAGAATCTTAAAGTCTTAACTAGTGCTACTTTTCACTCTCCCCGAAAGGTCATATCCAAGGCTTCTGCGTTGACTTCAGAGAGATCGCACTCTCTCATTCAAAAATCTGTCAGCAAACCTTTCCTTCCCTACTAAGATGGGAATCCGTCCTGAGATGAGTGTTTTCCACCAACACTCGTTCTCCTCCCAAAACTCTAACTAACTTCCCCTCGATTCTCTTTTCCGGTCCGCTTGCTCGAACAAAGATTCCCCGATCACCAATCAAAAAAGTTTTAGTTTACGCCATTAGTTTCGGTTTTTAAGTCATTGGATAAACCATTCTTTTGGGAGGTCTTCCTGAACTTTAGAATGTTCACACGGGCAATTCGAGACCTCACATGTAGTCGGACAGATCAGAGAAATGTTTGCTGTCTAGCAATTTCAGTTTCACAAGATTGATCGAAGCTCATCTTTTCCTATTGTAGTAAACGACATTCTTGTAACACCACAGCGGAGCGTGAGAAAAGTTTTCCAACTCTTGGGAACTTCTATCTTTGATTACTCTGCCTAATTAGCAGACTGTGAGAGATTTAATGAAATCGTTACAATATATATATATATATATATTTTTTTTTTCAATAAATAATTTTTGCAGAAAATTTTCAGTTATTTGCTTCTGTTCTACCGTTGATAGTATTTTGCACTAAAGACAAGGTTTGCAATGCATTAAAATTTCCTTTCCCAATAAAAATTTGCTGTGTATTGCAATGGGAATACCATTTAAATGTAGTGGAGAAGGAAAGATTTAGAAACAATAAGACTTTTTTATATTAATTTATCCGTTTCAAAATCGTATCAAATTAATAAATAACTGTTTTTCTGGTTTTCGGTTCGAAGCCCTGTTTGGGTCATCAAAAATTTCAAAAAGTTATTCTTGCCTTAAATACTATAACTATGAACGCCAAAATACTTATTGTTTGCTTTGGGAAAGTTATAAATATTCGCGTAATACAGAACATTTTTGCCTATCATTTTATGACATTTATGGATGTCATTCCTGCATTATGTATGCGATAACACCTCATATAAATAACACCGGCGAAAGTGTAGAGTCATATCGCTCTGTATTGTATTATTTTGTTTGAATTGAAACTGCTTACTTGACATTATTTTGCCTGACGTCAAAGATGACGTCTGAGAAAGAATTTGACTGCTGACGAGATTTCCGTTAGAGAATAAATGAGAATTCATTTTTTTTTTCAATAAATGCTTTTGTCTGAAAATTTTCAGTTATTTGCTTTTGTTCTAGAGCTGGTAAGCATTTCGCAATAACAGCACAGTTATTTTTGAAAGCATTAAGATTTTATTTCCGAAAGCAAATTCCGATCTGCATTGCAGAGGGAATTTCAGTCAAATGTAATGGCTAAAGGGAGATTTGGAAACAATAAAACTGATTCCTTCCATTAATTTAACGGATCCAGTTTGAACTTTTATTAATTATGAAAATTCTGCACGGTGATAAACAAAGTTCGAATTTTTATTGTAAACCAAATTATAACTTTTAAAATTAAAAAATAAAGCCGAAACTTTTAAAAGCATAAATTAATGCAAACACTTTAACATAAATTACATAAACATTTAACATAAATTAATATGTACGTAAAAAAGTTCCATAAGTATACGGGATTGTACATAACTATATGAATACATAATTTAACTATGTAACACAGATTAGCTCCAGACGTGCTAATATGAACAGGGTAAAAAAGGACAGAAAGAACATCATAAAATGTCGATAAAACTTCATGTTTATAAAAGGTATATTTCAAAAAGACATATCATTTTAAAAGTTTTTAAATAAATTTAATAAATCATATTAAAGAATTTATAATTTGTTTTATTTACATTAAATAACACCATCCCTCCTTCACCGGCGTTATCGGGTTAATGATGCATTTAGGATCCTATATAATTGTACTGACAATTGTGTTGCCAGTACAATTTCTTTTTTATTATTTATATGTTTGGTGAAAATGACACTTCAACTACACTTTTAGATGTTATCTGCCAAGAATATTCTCAGATCTATATTAACTCCTTTCTAACACATTCACGAAATTACTTTCATATCAAAACAATTTTTTCGAAAAAATACGGAAATCGTACTCACCATCCGATTGCCAGTGCAATCTCCAACTTTGTACGGGATGTTTTACAATATATTTTTAATCAGAAATTTCTGTAGGAAAATTAGATTTTTGTTCATGGCTGTAACTGTGCACTTTTGTCGACAAACTGCGTATCACTCAGATGGAAATTTTCTGTTACTCAATATTTCTGCTTTATACACTCTATGAGAAATATGTTTAAGTAATAATAATACAGGGTGTCCGAGACGAAACACCTTAATTTGAACAGTCTGTAATACAACATGTAATCGTTTCATTAAGAAGATTGAAGCAACAATGGATGGACATAGTTATGAAGTTTTGTTTCTACACCATTTCTATACATGTGTCCCACTAGTGATATAGAGAAAGTCTAAGGAGGATGGTCAGAGAATTGGACCAGCTCTTCCAATCCATCTTTGTGGGAATTCGGCACGCAATGTGTTCCGGACTCCCAAATGTCAGCATGGAGGTGCTTCATCCTGCCAATGGGCCTCAATTCTGCATACCACCACACGGTTTGTGCTTTTTCAGAAATCGTTCTCATTTTTCAATTTTCGATTTGTCGATTTTCAGCACCTTAAATAAAAATCATTGCAAATTTCTGTAAATTTCCACATCTAAGCTACCATGTACCACCTAACAAAATTGTCTGGGTTGTTTATTATCTTCAGTATAAGTGTTAAAATCACGGCGTTTCGTCTCGGACACCATGTATAGTCCTAAACACTCTGAAAACGACATTTTCAAAACTCAGCAAAAAATACTCAAATCTGAGTATGTCGCATAATCAAAATGGCTCCGAATCAAAATTACTCAAGTTTGAAACTTGTATATACTCATTTCTGAAAACATACTCAAGAATAAAACATCATGTGCATTTGAGTATGTTCATGTTTCAAAAATGAGTATGAACTGACTTCTATGTGTTCATTTTTGAGTATTTCCATGTTTCAAAAATGAGTTTGAACTGATCCCAATCATTTTTGAGTATGTCTATGTTTAAAAATTATATGAATTGACCTCTATGTGCTTAGTTTTGAGTATGTCCATGTTTCAATATTCTGAGTATTTCTGGTATTTCAGAATTGAAAGCAATGGGTCGTTCTATTTGAAACAAAACGTTTCATAACAAAATGAAAAATTCGATTTACTCATATTTGAAAATAATCATTTTTCTCAGTGAATGTTTGTAACACTGCTATCTAAAAGTTGCTAAGAAAACGGGTTTTTCATAAGAATCCTAGTATGCACATTGTTAAATATATACCTGGTGATTCAAAATAGATGCGATGGCGATTATATCATATGAATCACTGATGAGAGAAACATACGTCCAACTAGAAAGTAAAATCATATGGATTGCATAGATCGTGGAGCACTTTCCAATGACTATATTTACCTGATGCTTTCTTTAATCTTTTAAATATTTCACCAATATGAAACTATTCTGTATTTACACAGCAAAAATAAATCTTAAAACATTATGAAAAACAATCTTGGAAATAATTTGTCTAGACAGATTATGAAAGTATTTCTGCTGTTGTAATTAATAATTTAAATTTGTTTTATGTATTTCATACTTATAAAAGATAAAGGAAGATTAATAATAATTATTCCGATTTTTATTTTATCCGATTAAATAAAATTAGATTTTGTTTGTCTGGTCGTTCTATAATTAAATTAGTTATCAAAATTGTTTTAAAAGAGGTAAATATTTATTTAATATTAAAATTATATATAAAATAATACTGATCGATATTCTACACAATAAAAAATAACAAATTATTTTCATAAACTACACTGAATTAGGAATTCAGAGGTGTTATAAAAACATTAATAATCCAGTTTGTTGAGGTCATTTGTATGTGGAATACAAATATAGAATAACATTACTCAATAAATATTGAAAACTTTCAGAGGAACTTTATACTATATCTAATAATAAAGAATTTCTTCAGATATTACACAAACTTATTTCTCTCAAATTTATACTTTAAAACAATTGATGACATATTTTTAGTCATAAAATATTTGTGAAGTATTTACTAAAATGTCTAAAAACTGAAATTGAGAAACATTTATATCGATAAAAATTTTAAAGTTTTTTGAAAAAGTTTTTGTTAAGTTTATCGTTTAAAAGCGTTCTACATTAGCACCTTAGTAAAATATTACTGATGTGCTTGGCATAGCGAAGATATTTAAATAACAAAATTCACAATGTTGTCAATTTAAAAGTTTATTTCATATCAGAAAATATAACAATTACTTGTAGAATGGTTCATCTTCACATAGCATTCTTGTTTTTATCAAATGTATCATTAAGTATCATAATATGTATACAAATTTATTATTTCAATAATTAATACTAACTTAAAATATTAAACCGTAGTACCATCCGCCGTTAGTGTCCACATCTGAGTAAATGAATAAATATAAGAAATGAAGAAATAATTGCAAAAATAAGCACAAACTTGATTTTCAGTGGGGTTCATATGTTGAAAATATTTAAAGAGGAAAAATAACCTACTGAAAAATTAAATTTATTGATACCTATTGGATCTGATATACGCAAAATTATTTCTTAAGAGGCCACTTCACTCACGCGAAAACACTCGCTCGCTAATGTTTATCCTATGGGACAGTTCTTTTCAAATATCTCGTTTGTATTTAAATATTTTTAAATGATTTTTTTTTCATTGGATATCTGAGCTTGATCTCTACGCAGGCCGTTTTTTTTTTCCTTTTTCGATTTTGTTTACATGTTGTTTTTTTTTAAAGATACTTTCACTTTCGGAACCGGTTTTGAAAGTGACAGTATCCTCATAAAAAAAAAAAACCTGCGGCCAAAATAGAAAAAGTAAAAATGGCCTGCGTAGAAATCAACCTCAGTTATACAATGCAAATAAATCATTTAAAATATTGAAACACAAACGAGATATTTTAAAAGAACTGTCCCATAGGATTTACTTTAGCGAGTGGGTGTTTTGCAGTCTTGAAATTTTGAGAAATCTGCACCACATAGTTTTAAGCACCAAGAAAGGAACTGCATCTAAATGTTGCCAGTTTATAAATTAAAAGATTTATGAAAAAAAATGAACTGATGATATTAACTCATTTTAAAATTCAGATACAAACATAAAAATTATGTATCATTACAAATTTTATTTATCAATATCCTGAAAATTTTATTTATCAATGTCAATATCCATTTTCTGTTTAGAACCTGCTTTATGACTTTTTCAAAAATTGTATGCTTTTATGTTGTTTGGATAACTAAGTATATGAAACCAATATTAATGATACAAATATTCTTCGATTTTTTATCTGAAATAGGAAAAATTTTGTCTACATATTTCTGTAATTTTATCTAATAATTTTTTCTAATAATATGCAATGAAAGGAACATAAAAAAGTTTGACAATGAAATACGTAACCAAATCCAAATTCATGCACTTAAATTATAAAAATTAAGTTTGATTTTTATTGTAAGTAAAAATGAATTCAGTGCCATCTCAGCAGTTGTATGAATTTATAATAATATTTAATTATGGAAATACGTACCAATGTTAATAAATAGAAAATGCTGCATATATTAATAAGTAATTAAAAATGAATATTTTTCTTCCGATATTTGTACATTTATATACGTTCGCAAATAATGTTCAATAAAAAAATTATTCATAAACCGCAAAATACAAAGGATAAATGAAATAAAATGATTTTATGTAAACATTTTATTTTTTGGCTTACATTCCACATAATAATAAAAAGCACTGTAACCTGAATAACTTTATGCATATATTACATTTATACATAATTATTCTAAAAAGCATACCAATGTTAACGTTGTGTCTAAAGTTATTAGATACAAATATACATTTGATCCACTTTTTACAGACATTTTTATACGTTTGTTAACAATATTCAATAAAATATATATGTATAATGTGCTCAATAGAAATGCAATATCAAATTTAGTCATTTGAAGTAAAATGACTAAATTTGACTTATGTGTGTCTGCTATGTTATGTCTTATTTGTATTATGTCTTACATGTTGCATAGAAAGAAATTTCATTGTAAAGTAAATATTTAAGCATATATCACATTTACATGCGATTCTTCTAAATACATAAAAATTGTAATCAAACAATAAATTCTGAAAATGTTATTAGATTTTCAAGTAATACTTCTTTCCTTTATTTGTGTTTCAATATAATACCAAAATATATTCAATACTAAATTCGTAAAATGCGTACAATACAGATGTAGAATCGAAATCTGCAATATTTATTTCTTACAACTATAAAAATTTATGTGAATTCTCAAATTATATTCAATACAAAATACATAAAGTTTGTAGTAAAAAAGTTTCAGAATCAAATTCAATCATTTTTGAATTCATGGTTGACTTATGTTGGATATGCTTTATGCATAAGAATAAATTACATTATAACCTGAACATTTGTATGCACATATAACATTTAAATATAAATACCCTAAGTATGTATACAAATGTCGATTAGACAATAATAAAAAATTTACTAGGTTAAAAAGTGATTTTTCTTTTACATATTTATATAAATTTATGTCCATTACTAAACACAATTCAATGAAATATATCTAAACCACGCACAACAGAAATACAGTTTCAGATTAAAATTCCTTTATTAGAATTAAATATTTAATTTGTGTTTTGCTTAAATCGCATAATAATATTTTTCTTTAACATTTTATATACATTTATGCAGATATACCTATTTATATACATTTAGTATGCATTACCAAATGCAATTCAATAGAAATATGTAAACTACGCACACCACAAATGCAAAATCAAACTAAAATTCAGGTATTTAAAAGTAAATGTTTAATTTATGTTTGGCTAAAGGCAGAAAAAAAATATTTTTTTATTTTATTTATTTATGTACATTACTAAATATAATTCAATAAATAATACTCATAACACAACTTCAAGTATTTAAAATAAAATAGCCATGTTGTACTTAGACACATAATAAAAAAAAAAAAAAAAATGATGTGAAAAACTTTATTCTTATAGCCTTATTTTGTACAGCTAAATTACGTTTATTTAATTGAAAGCACAAACTTTTTCACTAATGCAAGTTTTTCGTTTCATTAATTTACAAATCTGCAAAACTTTTTTGCTAATAAATTCCATCCTTCTGCAGGTACAGAAACAATATTCAGGACGCCTAAATGGTCCGCCAACTGAATACGAATATTTTTTAACAGAAAATTTCATGGTAGGTTTCTATAACATTTCCGCAAAAATTTACTTCGAAAGTGCTTTCTGCGAAATTTGCAAGAAAAATCTAAAAATAATTTTTTTGTAAGAAAATACCGGTATCCAAAAAGCGGTGCATTTGGTAGCTCTGAACATTCAGCAATTTGCGATACAATAATAAGATCTTATTAACTAAGTGTTAAAAATGTAATAATATATTGGACTTTCCATGTTAAAAGTACAGGGTGTTTCACAAAGGTCCCCTAACTTTAAAAATCAATAACCCGGAAACGGTGATATATAGAAACATGAAACCAGTGGTATGTTAATTGAAACAATCGTACAGTGGTGGACATAATTATAAGACACCTACCTAATTTGACATACAGTGAAAGAAAAGATTCAGAGCTTAAAAATGCTTTATCAAATACGACAAAAGCATAAATTTATTCAGTTATCACACGTAATTGTTTTACAGAAATGATATTTTTATAGAGTTTAATAAAAAAAATTAAAAATACCATGGACAAAATTATAAGACACCTTAACATTTTAATTAAAACACCTGCTTTTTTTTTTCGAAATATGCAGATTATCTGCCCGCTGTTAAGATGTCAGCAGTTAACTAAAGCAGACGATAACCAACTTCACGCATTTACAAACATGCCACGAGGTACAAAATGCCCCAGCACATTTTATAGCATTCTTTAGGTCTTCGAAACATGTAAACTGCCTCCCATTTCGGTAAACCTCACGAGCTGAGATCTCCCGCAAGTTTTCGATGGGATATAAATCTGGCGAGCGAGAAGGCCGAGGAAGAACGTTGATACTTTGCTTTAAAAGCACTTTTTTGTTACGCGCGATGTACTAATCGACGCGTTATCGTACTGGAAAGTGTAGTTTTCGCCACAAAGAAGTTCACCGTATATGGCTAGTTGATCTTTAAGGGGTCTCAGGAGTCTTATTTTTCCTCCGAAGATGCAAGTTTGCATCATGTCACATTTTATTTCATATCTGATTTCATATAACAGACAATAAAATAAAATTTTTACCACTAATAGTTCAATATCTGCTTGATTTAACATAATTATTTCAATATTGTACAATTGATATTTAATTATTTTAAAAAGTTTAAATTTGAAAAAAAAGTAAAAAAAACTTTTTTGCCTCGTATCCATTGCGCGCAAGGTTGTAGAAAAAATATTGCTTCAAAAATAACAAACAAAACTGATAATGATGTAAAATGTATGTATCTTGAACTTATACTTCAATTTCAAGAAATTAAAAATTTAATTTTTCTTAAATTTAAATTTTAACTGTAAAATTTTCAAAAAAATAATTTTTTTGTTGAAAAAATGGCAATTTTAAAATAAATAAAATTTTTAATTGCTTGAAATTGAAGTATAAGTTCAAGATGCATACATTTTACATCATTATCAGTTTTATTTGTTATTTTTTAAGCAATATTTTTTCTACAACCTTGCGCGCAGTGGATACCAGGCAAAAAAGTTTTTTTTACTTTTTTTTTAAAATTTAAACTTTTTTAAAATAATTAAATATGAATTGTACAACTTTGAAATAATTATGTTAAATCAAGCAGGTATTGACATATTAGTGGTAAAAATTTCATTTTATTGTGTGTTATATGAAATCAGATATAAAATAAAATGTGACATGATGCAAACTTGCATCTTCGGAGGAAAAGTAAGACTCCTGAGACCCCTTAAGAAGATTCTTATACTTTTCGGAATTCATTCTTGAATGCACAAAAACGATATCAGTTTTCCCTTGAGCCTAAAAACCAGCCCAAACCATTACTGAGCCTCCACCCATTTGGCGGCTCATTTGTACATCAGGAGACTTCCGTAAATCATACCAATAATAGTGAAACTCGTTAGGATCATCCAAGTTAAACTTTTTTCATCAGAAAATAACACAGAGTACCATTTAGAGGTCCAGGCCATAGTTTGTTTACTGAAATTTAAAAGGTCCATTTTGTGCCGCCTTAGAAGCGGTGGTTTTTTTCTTCAATTTTTAAAATTTCACATAGGAAGCATTATGCAACACCCTGCGAATGGTTCTGTTTGAACAATTCAGTTTCAAAACACTTTTAACGCCTGTAGTGGTCATCTTATTCTGTGTAGCGAGCGAAAGCACATGGCGTCTGTCTCTCGAGGAGAAGCAAGGGATACGTCCAGATCTTTTAATCACCGATCCATTACTTCCTCCTTCAAAACATTTGAAATTGCACATCTAGAGCGTTTAATAACTTTTGAAATATTATTAACTGAAGCACCAGTTCCATTTAATCTCCAAATTTCGCGAATTTCACTTTCTTTTTATTCTGTACCTCGTGGCATGTTTGTAAATGCGTGAAGTCGGTTATCGTCTGCTTTAGTTAACTGCTGACGTCATAACAGCGTGCAGAAAATTTGCATATTTCGAAAAAAAAGCAGGTGTTTTAATTAAAATGTTAGGGTGTCTTATAATTTTGTCCATGGTATTTTTAAGTTTTGTTTATTAAGCTGTATAAAAATATCATTTCTGTAAAACAATTACGTGTGATAACAGAATAAATTTATGTTTTTGTCGTATTTGATAAAGCGTTTTTAATCTCTGAATCTTTTCTTTCACTGTATGTCAAATTAGGTAGGTGTCTTATAATTATGTCCACCACTGTAAAAATCTTATACGTAAATCTCAAAATTTAGTTAAAATAGCACCGATAGATGGCGCTGAGAGCGTTAAGAATCCTTCTAAAGAGAGCTCAGAAGCATAGAAAGACTAGTCGTCGACGATTTCGTCATTGAAATCTGGCCGCTATTAGCGTATAGTTAAAATAATTTCGAAAGTAGTGTATACCGTGGAAGAACGTGTGTTTATTGTGTTGGAGTACCACCGATTAATTCAGAGTCCTACAGCCACAAGGAGAAGTTTTCAAACGCGATTTCAAGTCGCAAAAGTCCCAGATGGAAAAACAATTCGTGAGCTTTAAAAAAAAATCAACAAACAGGCAACGTGGCCGATGCCAATTATTTTCACTATACGAAAATAGCGGTCAGATTTCAATGGCGAAATATTTAGCGGCTAGTCTTCCTATGCAACTGAACTCTCTTTAGAAGGATTCTTAACGCTCTCAGCACCCTCTATCAGTGCTATTTTTAACTAAATTTTGAGGTTTATGTATAAGATTCTTACGATTTTTTTAATAAACACTAGGGGGCTCTGCCCCTACGAGCTGCGCTCGCCAACCCCCGTTCTGACACCGCATGATTTAAAAACACTCTGATTTGATCATCTCTAAAACGATTACGGAAGATTGTATTATAATTAAACAACCAGTGGCGATCTGCTGTAACAGGGTTTCCATTCATTTTCCTTTGACTGAGGGATTTTAAGGTCGAATCAACTGCTGTTGAAACAGATTACAACTGTAACTGTCACCAAAATATATGATTTAGCGCCAAACGTGCATAATCGTGGCGTCGCGTCACTTTCAGTTGACATCAGATGCGTTACACGAGTTAGTTTTTTCATCGGGGAATTTTTAATTCAACGCTTATTTGTCTTTTGATACTTCTCCATTACCCCGTCAATCAATTTTCATTAAAAAAAAAAAAAAAAAAAAAAAAAAACTATCGTTAAACTGTAACACCAAATAAACAAATAGAAGAATTTTGACATTGGAAAGGAAATATTATTATTTACGCTGTTTTAAAATTTGCAATAATGGGTAAAAGATATGTCGAAATAAATTGATCTCTCATGAAAATATAATAATTAATTGAAATTGTTTGGAAATATTGTTTTTTTTTATCATTTTAAATGTGACGTGAATTTCCCTAGTTACTCGTATTTCTCTTTGTAATATTCACGCGCAAGTATATTTTTATTACGTCATTTTCTACATTTATTGCTTTTAACACGTGATCATTTAAATATTATTTTAAAGTTTTATTTCTGTTTTTAATAGTCTCGTGTAAATACATTTCTTAATTGAAAGGGAATCTTATTACGTGCGCTATTTTACAAATTGGCAACGGTTCAAATAATGGAATTTATGAAATATGAAATAAATCTTCGTCAAAATAATGAAAATTTTGAATAAAAAATTGGCAACGGTTCAAATAATGGAATTTATGAAATATGAAATAAATCTTCGTTAAAATAATGAAAATTTTGAATAAAAAATTGAAATATAATCTGAAAAAATTACTCAAATTAAAAAAGTGATTGCAGTCTGCACTCCGCAAACTTGTCAACTATATCCTTACAAATTATGGTTAAATTCCTGCGGATAGTTTTCGTTCCTATAAAACTTTTTTCAAAAAACTGTTTTGACGAACTTTGATTTTAAATATCTCTTAAAATAATTCTTCGATTTAAAAACTGTTTGCTTCAGCGTGTTTATCGAACATTTCTTTATAAAACTACCAATTTTTAAAATTTTACATGCAATAGTTTTCTAGATATTAGTCCAGAAAGACTTCAAGGCACAAAATCTTAATTGACAGCGGCGGCAGCGGTGGTTACTTTTTTTTAATATAGAGAGATACCACTGGTTTCATGTTTCTCTCTATCACCGTTTCCGGATTATTGATTTTTAAAGTTAGGGGTCCTTTGTGAAACACCCTGTATATACGATGCTATACTATTAGTCTGTTAGCAACATGACTTTTGATGGCTACATTCAAAAAATTGCAATATTTTAAATTTTAAGAAAGCTGGAAAACAAATTTAATATAGCAATTTAATAACATGTTAAAAATAAATACAAACCACAACGTTTCTCGTCAATAAATACATTGCAAATAATAAATAAAATTAACCATAAATATTAATTAACATTAAATTCTTGTTACAAAGTCAAGGAATTTTTGGTATAAAATTTCATTACACAAAATTTAACTTAAATCACTGTGTACCTTTGATTGAACTTGCAGGATTATATGTATTTGTTCATTATGATTATTTTATTCGACACCATAAAGGTTTATGGAATGAAAATGAACGCTCATATATGTCATGAAAACAAGAAATGTTGCTAAATACGCCGTCAATTTGCGCATTGTTCTCTGCCGCATTTGTAGATTTGGGGCCCAGTTTCTTTAAACCTTTCTCTAAGAAAAACTCGATGAGTTTCTTGCCTTGTTCATTTTCGAAATTGACATAAAAATCCCGAACAGAATCTGGTTATCTTTGGAGTTTATTAACTTATCAAATACGTTAACAATATGTTTCATTGCGCGTTTTGGAGACATAGTATATAAAATAAAGAACTTCAAACTGTACAGCTTCAGAATGAGGAGAACTAAGAGTTGAAAGATTATTACATTTTCTAATATTAGTTACTTTAGTAAATGAATCTCTCTCTCTCTTTTTTTTTTTGGTAAATGCTGTGATTCTCCAGGGCTTTATTTCCGCACAACAGTCGACTCGCGCTATTCCTTTAAATCCTGGAATTTTTAATTTATCCGATAGCAGTGACCAAGTTTCGGCAAATAATAAAATATCTCATGACATGAGGCAAGTATCAGAAGTTAAATCTGGTAAATATTTTTGGAGACTTTGAACACTGTGAAACATAACTTGCAATTCTTTTCTCGGTTCGTGTTAAAATTTAAATTTTGGAATAATTTGGCCTTCCCTCAATCTTTTTGTTTCTCTAAGAACCACATCTGATTTATTAGACGAAAACGGAGGTATAAATTTCAGGACGAAGTATAAACCAGAATCTTTTATCTCTGGAGATCGTTATAGGGCATGCGACGTTCAGAGATTGCCTGGGTCATTCTTTTGCTTAGGTGTACTACTACTTGCTGATAAGTCTATCGTTGACTTTTATGGATCATGATCCCTTCTGCGGCTATTGTAGGGAATTGTCTACTAACTGCATGGATGTTTCTGGACTTGCTAATGTGAATTTGTCACGTCAAATGTTCGATCGGTTTCCCTGTACCTGATAACTTATTTTTTGTTACGATACACCTCAAAACAGCATCGGATTCATACTGAAATATTAACTGTCGAATTCGATCCATAATCGAACAGATATTAAAATATTATATTTCTGAAGTGTTCAATATAGTATTTTCTTCAACGTGCCAGTCGAACCCCTCACAAGTCCGTCTACTATGTCTATGTTGTTAATTATCATGTACCTTGCTTCCACTTTTAGAAGAATCGATCTTGGTAAACTATATGTTTCTGCAATTTTTTATTCTAACATTCTTTGCTTAATAGTTTCAGATCCATGTCCTAAAGCACAATCAAATGCTTCAGCCAATATGCCTTCAATATTTATCTTGCTTAAAACAATATCATTAAAAGATATTTTTCAGTACTTGTCGCAAAAATCCTTAAGGGGAGACCCTACATCTTTGTGTCAAAATTTTCGATTTTTTACTTCTTGGATTATTTTCATTCCTCAAGTGTGTAGATTGCTGCTCTAATGCGGTTTTGCGATATTCCAATTCCTTACAATCATTTTTTCACGTTGACCGTAACGTTATCGCAAAACTTTAAACTCGTTTTTCTCGAAACCTTACTTTCAAACTGCCGACCATTTTAATCGACCAATCACCTTCATTTTTTTTTTTTTTTTTTTTTTTTTTTTAAGAAAGGTGATCGTTTTGTCTAGAGCTTAAAATAACGAAAAAAATTAATTTTATTCATTAATTATTTTTTAAATGTAAAAAAAAAAAGAAGTTGTTAAAAAGGGAACTTTTTTTGTTCAAATGACAGTTTTTTTGTCAAAAATCCACTTTTTAAACTAAATTTTGCTATAAGCTTATGATGTATTGACTACCCTGGTCATAAGAGTAGGCGAAATTTTGATTATGAACGTAGTTTTTGGCCACTAATTGTCCATGTGCAAGTAATCAATGCTATCTTTCTTTAACTTTCGACGAATTAGTGTGAAAACCTCGGAACTTGTGAGTTTTTGCTTTGCATCGATATTTATGCAATTTTTTACATCTGGTCAATCGACGTGTTAGTATTTAAGCATTGGCATCCGTTGGAGAATTGGAACTTGGGTCAAGTTTCTCCTCCATGAGAGTTGATGTGCAATCCGACTATTGTGCTCATCTATCTGAAGCTGAAAAGGAGAATAAGCAGTTGGAAAGCGGTTATTACGATATTTTCTGCTAATTAAATAAAGTTAATTTTGATGCTTATGGAGTGTCACTTTCAGTAGTATAGTCTAGACGGACATCTTGCAATCAGTGTTCGACTAGCTTGCATCGTGGAGATTGGATTTTGCTGAAGGCATTCTTGACTTGCTGTGTCTTCAAAGTTGTAAGTTACGTTTTGAGTTCTTTATCGTTAATATTTGAAGTTGTATTTTGTCGATTGAAGTTTCGGGGAAGCTGATTTATTTTGGCATAAGGAAAATTCAGTGGAGACCTTTCTCAAAATCCTTGCCCAATTAAGTTTTTAATAAATTTGGCTTTGAATTTTACATCTTTGTGCTCTCTTTACAACTGACTAGCCTGGTTCATTATAACTAACAGCGACATGGCTCTTACAAGCTTCAGATAATTTAATGTCCTTTCATAATTTGGGGGCCAAATATTTTTAAGATGCTTCCGACTTAAGAAAATCGGTAGCCCGATTGGACGTTCACGGCACGCACGTTCTGATACTCCCCTTCGCACAAGGCGCATTATTTTACACACAAAAATTTAAATATAGGTGAAGTGTCAATAAATATATTGTAAAAAGTCCGAAAGTGATATATCTTTTCTTTGTAACCGAGAAAAAAACGTAAAAATCACGTGAATTTTAGGCCAAAGAAGTAGATCCTCCCCTTAATTTTTTTTTTATTCTTCCGGAAACGTGTTTTCTTCAAATAGTCTTGATGATATGATATTAATGTCACTTGCAGTCATAACTTCATCTGACAAGTACACAAGAACGAAAAATCATGCGTCAAGCATAGATTATGTAACACTTTCCAACACTTACAAAATATTTTTACAAATCTTTACCGTTTAATAATGTGAAAGATGATATCTAAGTAAACTCTTTGGGAATCGCATAACATATTTAAAAACCCAATTTCAGGAATTACAAACACTATTCGGAAAAATATCCAAACTATTTTGTGCAGCCGTGTATATGATCTATAAATTTGTATATATACTACATAAAATGCTAAATTTTAGTTCAGTTAGGAAACGCTAGCATAGTTGAAAAATTCCCCTTCTGGACACGTCAATAAACGGAAATGTACTCGAGAACTTTTGTGCTGCCTTGTATATGATCTATAGCAGGGGTTCTCAAACTGTGGTACGCGTACCACTACTGGTACGCGAAAATGCGATGCTGGTACGCAAAATGAAATACCAGCATAATATTATAAAATCGAAAACGGCATGAATTTATCGCTTTGAAAATTAGAGACTGTAAAAGCTATTTTTTTTTGTTACTAGAAATGTCTGTTACAGTAAACTGTCAGAAATCCGCACACACGCGCTGCTTATGATACAACCATAGTTTTCCAAACTTATACACATGTAATTATTACATTTATACGGGAAAAAATTAAAATTTGTAAATAAAGACCTAATTTAAAAATTAATCAATAAAACAGTTAATTAGCAGAAAAACTGTTTTAAACATGTTTTTTAAATTGTATTATCTGGTGGTAAAGTTTTAATCCGTTAAAGGAGGAGTAGCTTGATCGAATAGGAAGAGTTAAAGCATTTTTTTGTGTGTGTGTGTGTACTGGTTATTTCAGTGTTGAAGTTTTCTTTGAAACATAATTCATTATTTATTTAAGTCTGTCTATTGAAATGTCTCTCTTCTTCTGTACCAAATGTGTAAGTTTATTTCTATATCATGGAAATCGTTTTTAATACAGTAAAGTTATTTAAAATGGTGATTTGGATTAAAACAAAATATAGGAAGTTCCACTTTCACAATTTGTCCTTTATTATATTAGCATTATGTTTGATACCTGGTGATACGCGGAAGTATGAACTTCGATTTAGTGGTACGTCGGTCTAAAAGTTTGCGAACCCCTGATCTATAGAATTCATACACGCCAAGTAATAGATAAAAATTGAGTTAAATTTAAAAACGCGTTCAACAACTATAAAGCACTTCCAGTAGGTATTGCTAACGGACAATACCGAATTATTTTGTGTGACCCTGTAAATAAACGATGAATATTATAAAAACAATATTCTATAATCAGCCTCTTGTAATGCACGTTATATCAATTTCAATATGTTTGAAATCGTCAATAATCCACAAACGATTTTTCTCCATATACAATAATTTAACAGAATTCTTTTGAGGGTCCCTGTAAAGGAACTATAAGTGCTATGCACACCCTATTCTATAGTAAGTCTCTTGTAGTGTACCTCAGTGATATATATCCATTTCAATACGTTTGAAATTCTGTAACATCATTAAAATAAACCGCAAATGATTTTTCCCTTTAGACCGTAATGTAACTGAATTATTTTGAGTGTCCCCGTTTAAAGAACTATAAGTGCTACACACTTCATTTTCAATACCGAACATGCCATTGGAAACCTTATTAATATATATCAATTGCATGACAATACGAATATATTTACGCACGTTATAGCATAGACAGACAGACAAACCAAATTCATAAAAACTTTTCAACTATGTTGGAAAGTCTTAAAACCAGCATTTGCAAAATTTATATAACTTTTTCTGTTTCATGATTTCTGTCAATTCTAATAATTTGAAATTCTACCACAAATTGGAGGGAGGGTCGATTATTTGCACTAGAATGTCAGAACGGCTTGGGGGAAAAATAAAAGTGTCACCTTACGGGAGGAAGTTGTCTGAAGTCTCCAAACACCAAAACAGAAATTAAGCCAAAGTTTTTATCATTTAGGAAATATCCTGCAAACGTCTATTAACATTATTTATAATTTGTGATATCATCATGTATACTTCATCTATGATGACAGCTTTCATATTGAAAAAGTTAACGCTTAGAGTATTAGAAATTTTGGCAGAAAACTCAGTCATTTCTTTTCCACATTGATTCACTGGAAGTGCAAATGCAGAATGTAAAGTCATTCCTTCTATATTAAAGACAACTTTACCAGAAGGTGAACTTAATAACATTTTTTATCTCCAATGGATCAGAGCCGCAATATGTGTTGTAATATTTGATGATACCTTGGTAAAGTACTTTCATTTGTGAGGTCTTTCCAATTCCAGCACTTCCTGTAATAAAATGTCTCAGAACTTTCCCACTTGTTTTTATCCCATTTATCACAAGTATAAGATAGTCTCTTTGTCTGAGGTTTAAATTACGAATCATTTGAAAATAACAACTTTCTGGTATTTCTTTATAAATGTTAAAAGAATCAATATAGTTTGAGGATGCCACATCTCCTAATTCGTTCATTATGTCAAACTGGTGTCTTGTTGAAAGACAATCATACGCTAAAATTTCATCATCCGTCATATCACTTATTTCAGTATTCATACCTTTTGTAGTTTCATTTTGTAGTTTCAAAACATTTTCTATTTTCCATTATGATTACTTGTGTTTCATCAAAAGCAGTTTTAGCATTTTCCTTCGTCCCTCCAAGGATAATGTAACATTATGAATTCTCAAAAAGAAATTGTCCGGATAATTGTTTCTATTGTATTTTCTGTACCTTATTACCTTGGGTTTTCTCCTTAATTTTAAATAGCCAAAATGTTTTTTTTTTTTTTTTAATTCTGAAATGTTTTTGTCGTAATTGCTGTTATCATCAGTTAACAGCATTTCATCATAACTTGAATTTGGTGCCTTTGCTCGTTTTTGAAATTTGTGAAAGTTGTAATATGTCGTAAATTTTTGCAAAACATATTTTCTAATGCATCAAGTAGATAAATGTTGTGATTTAATAATCCTGGGACACATACATCAGTCAATTCGGGATCCATTTTTATAGTTCTTTTTCTGCTTTTATAATTCGTATTCGTTCATTCGGCGGACAAGTTGGAATGAATATTTCCGCTTCACTCGCTTCTGACAGGGGGCAACGTATCAGATTCCATGCAGCTTTTTGTGCGAAAATTTCTGAGTAGCTGTCTAATTTATTGCCTACATTTTTAATTGATTTCTTAGTGATGGATTTCCTCTATTATGACTCGTAGTTTTTTAATTTTAATTATGTGAATAAATTTCATTTAAATCTCCTATCAAGAATACTTTTGTTTATTTCAAAGTTAGTAGTATACATAAAAGGTACTATTTTTTTATATTAAGATATTGTAAAAAATCATTATATGGAACATTAACGCTTATGTTTATTTCGTTGATTTTTCTAGTTATTTCATTTATTTTAGGTTTCATTTTTTATTCCAATTCTTCATCATCAACAGATAAGAGGATACAAGTACAGTCCATCGGGTAAAATGGTATGCCAAAATGACATGAATTTTTCTTTTTAGTTCTATCTTTGCACGTGTACGTGTGTTCGTGTTTCAATAGTTTAATTTATTCAGTTCCGTATTACACTGTAAAAAATTGCTGCAGTAAAATTACTGCAGCAGAGATTCCAGGCAATGGCCGTAAGAAAACGAGTTTTGCCCTAGATAAACGAGCTTTGTACTTATATAAACGGTTTTTGCCCGTAAAACAAAGAAATTTACGGAAATTGACCGTTTACCTTGAAAAAGGGGCATTTTCCGTAAAATTATGGCAGCAATTCACGGAGAATGTCCGTGAGTTTACAATTTTTTTTTAAAGTGTATTACCAGAGATTCTAAAAGAGCACACTCTAAAAACAACATTTTCAAAACTGAGCAAATAATACTCAAATCTGAGTATGAGTATGTTGCATAGTCAAAATGGTTCCGAATCAAAATTACTCAAGTTTGAAGCAGGTATATACTCATTTTTGAAAAATGCACACACACAAGAATAAAACATCATGTGCTCATATTTGAGTATATCAATGTTTCAAAAATGAGTATGAACTGACTTCTATGTGCTCAGTTTTGAGTATGTCCATGTTTCAACATTCTGATTATTTGTGGTATTTCAGAATTGAAAGCATTGGATCGTCATATTTAAAACAAATTTGAAAGTGTCATTTTTCTCAGTGCATGTTATTAAATTGTCGACGAATTATGTAATCTTTTTACGTTATCATCATCAGTAGAATTAAAAATTGCATCATTTTTCAACCATAAGAGTATATGCACGTTTCGGGAAAACTCTGTACTGCAATTCAATTCAAAATTAATGATGTTCAACAATGTGTTCACCAAATGGACCCTTTATTGACTTCCATGTTTTAAACAGATGTTTAAAACCGCCGTTACCGCTGTTAAAACACACATAAACGGAATCCGAGCAGCAATATTTATTTCCTCCAATCTTGTAATGTTTTGTAGGTAATTGGGGAATTTTTGGAAAATTTAAGCAGTTTCTCGTTTCCCAAGCATATTTTCGGAATTTTACCCTGCTCTTTGAGCTATAATGATCCCGAAATGCGGCGGTTGTCGAACATATTAAAGGTGCCAGGCTCAACCCAACACGCTGGTCGATGTCTTAAACTTATTGAATTTAGCTTTTAAATTTTCTGGTGACAACTTCCGTGGTCAGATCTGCCGCCGTTTTGGTCTCAAGTGTTGAAAAGATGAAAGGGACCTCCTAGGACGCGCGCGGGCCGCCTGCTCTGCAAAATCGTGGTGATAGTCTCTACCCTACCACCCCCTACCACTGCCAAGAGCTATAATAATCTCGAAGCCGCAACGGTCGTCAGACGTATTAAACGTCCTTTCCCAACCCAAACCGCTGGTCGATGTCTTAAACTTATTGAATTTAGCTTTTAAAATTTTCCGGTGACATCTTCGTGATCGGGTTGTCAAGTCTATGAACTCTCCCTTTCATTTTATATCTTTTGCTTCTCGAAATTCGACTTCTTTGTGAAGTTTTCTATGGCTTATTTATTTTTAGTCCCCTCCGCTTTTCCAAATTCGACTTCTTCACACAGTTTTCTACGGACTTCTATATTTTTAATCTTCTAAGCTTTTCTAAATTCAAATTCTTCGCGAAGTTTTCTATAAGCTTCATTATTTTTAATCTTCTCTGCTTCATTAGATTCTACTTCTTCAGGAAGTTTCTATGAGCTTCTTTATCTCTTGTTGTCTGAGCTTCTTCGCATTCTTTGCTTATCACTCTGAGCATCTTTTTTTCCGTTTCGCATCTTGTTTTCTTTCTTTCTTTTGACCTTTCTTTTCCTTTTAGGCATATTAATGTGTACAATAAAACTCTAAGCTTATTTAAATGCGCTATTTTGTAAATAAAACAAAATTCGTTACTTTAAAATTTAGCTGGTATACGTGAACTTTCAGCTAAATACATTAAGCTATACATTATATATAAGTTAAGTTATATAAATTCACTAAAATATATATGAAATTAACTTCCTTGATAATACCATTAACTTCCTTGATTTAAATATAACTATAAATGAATAACACAATCTTGAAAACGTGATATATCCTAACGCGTCATATAACCAAGATCATTAAATTTAAGAAAAATGATAACTTATAATAATTAAGTATAATTTTTTTTTAGTTATTTTTCTTCAATTATATCAAAAGTCTGAAAAAATATCATATTGCACCGATAAAATTGCCGATAAAATTCTCCTTTGTCGATAAAATTGAAAAATGCGTATAAAGTGACATTTAAGAGACTATAACTCAAAAATATCACTTTATACGCATTTTGCAATTTTATTATTAAATTTAACGATGTAAAATGATATTTCCTAATAGTCATATAATATATGTTATTTAACCCTTAATTGCATAGTGATGTAAATTTCCATCACTGTTTATTTAACTTTTAATAAATAAATCAACTTCTTCGCCACCAGTATATTTATATAGAAATATTAATCCAGTAAATTTCCCGTGAACCATGTTGCTGAAGTTAAAAATCTATCTTAAAATTTCTGGTGTCTAATCTATACTAATATTGTAAAGGAGTAAAGATTGTTTGTTTGTAGGGGGTAATCTCTGGAACTACCGAACCGATTTCAAATGTGATGGTGGCAAATTGATGGTGACAACCCCTGCTCCAACATAAACTATATTTTATGTCGGTGCCACTAACCCCAGGGGGTGCAGGAGCAAAAAACGTTCTAAAATTGCCATTTTTTAGCTATCAAACTGGCTATCAAGCCCTGAGATCTTGCCAGCCGGTTCTGTATGTATGTATGTACGTACGTAATGCGATAACTCTTCATAGAAATATCCGTTTTCCTTCAAATTTTGTTTATAGGTTCACTGTGTTAAGGCGCTTCCCTGATTAGTTTTCGGGATTAATTAGTTAAGTATAAAGGGGGGGATCGGGGGGCTAATTCCCCCCTTAATTTATATAAATGGGTTTTTCATGCAGAATTTTTCCGTTTTCCTTCAAATTTTGTTTATAGGTTCATTGGGTTAAGACGCTTCCCTGATTAGTTTTTCGGGATTGATTGGTTAAGTATAAAGGGGGGAACGGGGAGGGCTATTCCGCCCCCTTAATTTATATAAATGGGTTTTTCATGCAGAATTATCCCATTTCCTTCAAATTTTGGTTACAGGTTCACTGTGTTAAGACGCTTCCCTAATTAGTTTTCGGGATTGATTGGTTAAGTATAAAGGGGGGAACGGGGGGCTAATCCCCCCCTTATTTTATATAAATGGGTTTTTCATGCAGAATTATTCCGTTTTCCTTCAAATTTTGTTTATAGGTTCACTGTGTTAAGGCGCTTCCCTGATTAGTTTTTCGGGATTGATTGGTTAAATATAAAGGGGGGAACGGGGAGGGCTATTCCCCCCCCCCTTAATTTATATAAATGGGTTTTTCATGCAGAATTATCCCATTTCCTTCAAATTTTGGTTACAGGTTCACTGTGTTAAGACGCTTCCCTAATTAGTTTTCGGGATTGATTGGTTAAGTATAAAGGGGGGAACGGGGGGCTAATCCCCCCTTATTTTATATAAATGAGTTTTCATGCAGAATTATTCCGTTTTCCTTCAAATTTTGTTTATAGGTTCACTGTGTTAAGGCGCTTCCCTGATTAGTTTTCAGGATTGATTAGTTAAGTATAAAGGGGGGGAACGGGGGATAATCCCCCCCCCTTAATTTATATAAATGGGTTTTTCATGCAGAACTATCCGATTTCCTTCAAATTTTGTTTATAGGTTCACTGTGTTAAGGCGTTTCCCTGATTAGTTTTCTGGATTGATTGGTTAAGTATAAAAGAGGGAACGGGGGGCATATCCCCCCTTATTTTATATAAATGGGTTTTTCATGCAGAATTATTCCGTTTTCCTTCAAATTTTGTTTATAGGTTCACTGTGTTAAGGCGTTTCCCTGATTAGTTTTCGGGATTGATTGGTTAAGTATAAAGGGGGGGAACGGGGGATAATCCCCCCTTAATTTATATAAATGGGTTTTTCATGCAGAATTATCCCATTTCCTTCAAATTTTGTTTATAGGTTCACTGTGTTAAGGCGTTTCCCTGATTAGTTTTCGGGATTGATTGGTTAAGTATAAAGGAGGGAACGGGGGGCATATCCCCCCTTATTTTATATAAATGGGTTTTTCATGCAGAATTATTCCGTTTTCCTCCAAATTTTGTTTATAGGTTCACTGTGTTAAGGCGCTTACCTGATTAGTTTTCGGGATTGATTGGTTAAGTATAAAGGGGGGGAACGGGGGGATAATCCCCCCTTAATTTATATAAATGGGTTTTTCATGCAGAACTATCCGATTTCCTTCAAATTTTGTTTATAGGTTCACTGTGTTAAGGCGTTTCCCTGATTAGTTTTCTGGATTGATTGGTTAAGTATAAAAGAGGGAACGGGGGGCATATCCCCCCTTATTTTATATAAATGGGTTTTTCATGCAGAATTATTCCGTTTTCCTTCAAATTTTGTTTATAGGTTCACTGTGTTAAGGCGTTTCCCTGATTAGTTTTCGGGATTGATTGGTTAAGTATAAAGGAGGGAACGGGGGGCATATCCCCCCTTATTTTATATAAATGGGTTTTTCATGCAGAATTATTCCGTTTTCCTCCAAATTTTGTTTATAGGTTCACTGTGTTAAGGCGCTTACCTGATTAGTTTTCGGGATTGATTGGTTAAGTATAAAGGGGGGGAACGGGGGGATAATCCCCCCTTAATTTATATAAATGGGTTTTTCATGCAGAATTATCCCATTTCCTTCAAATTTTGGTTACAGGTTCACTGTGTTAAGACGCTTCCCTAATTAGTTTTCGGGATTGATTGGTTAAGTATAAAGGGGGGAACGGGGGGCTAATCCCCCCTTATTTTATATAAATGAGTTTTTCATGCAGAATTATTCCGTTTTCCTTCAAATTTTGTTTATAGGTTCACTGTGTTAAGGCGCTTCCCTGATTAGTTTTCAGGATTGATTAGTTAAGTATAAAGGGGGGGGAACGGGGGATAATCCCCCCCCTTAATTTATATAAATGGGTTTTTCATGCAGAACTATCCGATTTCCTTCAAATTTTGTTTATAGGTTCACTGTGTTAAGGCGTTTCCCTGATTAGTTTTCTGGATTGATTGGTTAAGTATAAAAGAGGGAACGGGGGGCATATCCCCCCTTATTTTATATAAATGGGTTTTTCATGCAGAATTATTCCGTTTTCCTTCAAATTTTGTTTATAGGTTCACTGTGTTAAGGCGTTTCCCTGATTAGTTTTCGGGATTGATTGGTTAAGTATAAAGGGGGGGAACGGGGGATAATCCCCCCCTTAATTTATATAAATGGGTTTTTCATGCAGAATTATCCCATTTCCTTCAAATTTTGTTTATAGGTTCACTGTGTTAAGGCGTTTCCCTGATTAGTTTTCGGGATTGATTGGTTAAGTATAAAGGAGGGAACGGGGGGCATATCCCCCCTTATTTCATATAAATGGGTTTTTCATGCAGAATTATTCCGTTTTCCTCCAAATTTTGTTTATAGGTTCACTGTGTTAAGGCGCTTACCTGATTAGTTTTCGGGATTGATTGGTTAAGTATAAAGGGGGGGAACGGGGGGATAATCCCCCCTTAATTTATATAAATGGGTTTTTCATGCAGAATTATTCTATTTGCTTCAAAATTTGTTTATAGGTTCATTGGGTTAAAACGCTTCCCTGATTAGTTTTCGGGATTGATTGATTAAGTATAAAGGGGGGGAACGGTGGGCTAATACCCCCTTATTTTATATAAATGGGTTTTTCATGCAGAATTATTCCGTTTTCCTTCAAATTTTGTTTATAGGTTCACTGTGTTAAGGCGCATCCCTGATTAGTTTTCGGGATTGATTGGTTAAGTATAAAGGAGGGAACGGAGGACTAATCCCCCCCTTATTTCATATAAATGGGTTTTTCCTGCAGAATTATTCCGTTTTCCTTCAAATTTTGTTTATAGGTTCACTGTATTAAGGCACTTCCCTGATTAGTTTTCGGGATTGGTTAAGTATAAAGGGGGGGGGGGAACGGGGGGCTAATCCCCCCCTTAATTTATATAAATGGGTTTTT
Source organism: Maratus michaelseni (assembly GCA_963931845.1). Classification (NCBI taxonomy): domain Eukaryota; kingdom Metazoa; phylum Arthropoda; class Arachnida; order Araneae; family Salticidae; genus Maratus; species Maratus michaelseni. The sequence continues at coordinate 132,932,662 of OZ007599.1, forward strand.
CATGCAGAATTATCCCATTTGCTTCAAAATTTGTTTATAGGTTCATTGGGTTAAGACGCTTCCCTGATTAGTTTTCGGGATTGATTGGTTAAGTGTAAAGGGGGGAACGGAGGGGGCTAATCCCGCCTTAATTTATATAAGTGGGTTTTTCATGCAGAATTATCCGATTTTCTTCAAATTTTGTATATATATTCATTGTAATTAGCGATTTACCTGATTAGTTTAAGGGGTTCATTAGTTAACTATGAGGGGGGTAACGGGGGGATGACCCCCCCCCCCTTAATATATTGTTTATTTCTTTATTTTTCGATGGGCTTATTTCAAATTCTTTGAAATAAGAGTATAATATACAATTAGTGTGAATAGCCTGTGAACTCAATGCCCTCAGTTTAACTGGGCAGTTTTATTTTTATTTTTGATACTGAAGGAGCTAAAAATTTGAAATTTGTCATTGTAGTTACTTATAAGATGTAAATGCTCTCTAAGAACAAAATAAAAAAGAAATTGAAATTTAAAAGGGTGAAATGAGCGAAAAGCGTTCTAAAAACAGTCTAAATTACAATTTCTATGAAATCTCTGGAACTACAGAACCGATTTCAAAAGTAATGGTGGCAAATTGATGGGGACAATCCCTACTCCAACATAGGCTATATTTTATGTCGGTGCCACTAACATCAATGGGGTGCAGGATCGAAAAATGTTCGAAAATTGCGACTTTTTTATACTGAAGGAGCAAGAAATTTGAAATTTAACATTGTAGTTACTTATAAGATGTAAATGCTCTCTAAGAATAAATTTTTTTAAAAATCGAAATTTAAATGGGTGAAATGAGCGAAAAGCGTTCTGAAGTCATTATAAATTACAATTTCTATGGAATCTCTGGAACCACGGAACCGATTTCAAAAGTGATGCTGGCAGATTGGTGGTGACAATCCCTGCTCCAACAGCCTCTTTAATAAAAAACTATGCGTTGCTGACGACTGGCTTTTTCGCTAATTGTTGTAACAGATTAATCTCGGAAAATGAAACATTTGAAGTTACTGAAAAAAATGATAGCTCAAACAGTATTTGTCAGAAAATTGTTAGACAAACTGCGTTTGAAAGGTAAAAAATTGTATTTTTCTTGATATAAATTTCAAATCTAATGATTATGCCGTTTTTCAAATATTGAATTTCAAAAATTACCAAATTTTCCAATGGAGTACCATAGCGAAACCTTCATGCGTAAAAAGATAATGATAAAGGCGACGTGTCCTGACGTGTATATTGGCTATAGCACGAGTCACAAATTATAGTAGCCTTATTATTCTGTTAAAATATAAAAGTTATTTATGAAATGTCAATATTTTGTTTGATTAAAAGTTCGTTAAAAGAAATTGACCAGCGTAGCGGACGTAGCTTGCTAGTATTTAATATATGTATAAAAAACACAATTGTAAAAGAAAAACTCATGCAAAGAAGGGTTAAACTGAGTGGTTAATGTATACTACTGATAACTGTGCTGTTCATTTGAAAAAAATAAAATAATATATTTATTATTTTTGTGCAGACTTTAGATCTTCAGCAATCATATAATGTAAATAAACTAGCTGGTGTAGCAACCCGATGCGTTGCATTTGCATTTAATGAGATTTTTCGATTTTTGGAGAAACATAAATCCACTGTATTTCTACATTTAGAAATAAAAAATATATTTACCATTTTTAAGCAGACTTAACAATGTGATGGAACAGTGGCGCACCATTTGGGCGATTGTCACCGCTAAATTTTAATGGTATGCTTCGTATTAAAAAATCTCAGAAATTGTGATCTTAAGTATGACGAATAATACAATTTAAATATAGCGGTGTCAATTGGTTCTCTGCTGCGCCACTGTTCCATCCCTACGCTAACATCTTCAGCAGTCATATTATATGATTAATTTTATTAAATATTTTATTAAATTTCCAGTTATCAGCAAGAAATCGTCTTTACAATGAAAATGAACTAAAAATTGTGAAAATTATTGAGTTAATTATTGAGAAAATTATTGAATTAAAAAGTTGCGTCATTTTGATTCAATTATAGTAGAATGCCTTTCTAAGAAAATTGCAACATACGGGTAATAAAATTTCATTGGTTAAAAGGATTTTTGATAAAAAATTGAAGAGTGTATCTGTTCTCTTTTCTTCTTAAATTAAGCCATCTTTTCAGCAATAAATGCAGTGGAATCTTATTTATGAAAATGCATACGAGTGGAAGATTTTAAGAAATACAGCAGGAGTTTAACTAAGTTGATTTATTGATGACAAATTTACAAATAAAAATCCGACGTCAGCATTACTTTTCTAAGCAAAATTAAAAATAAAAGTAAAATAAACTTTACACAAATAATTCTCCCCAGCAGCCTTCATAACGTAGCAAAGCTACGACGCCGTAATTAATTACATGACAATCAAAACAGACGGTGCTTACAAGCAAGCTAGGTAAGGCAGATGTTAAAAAGACAAGATGAATACAAGTATTTCGTTCTGCTACTTATACCAGTCTGTTTTGCAAATTTAGGCTGTGTTCAGAACCGAAGATCAGGCGGCGCACGAGCGATGGAGATTAAAATATGGAGTTAGTCTATACTGTGAATAAAATTGAAAGGCCCGCGTTCATTATCATTGATTTGGACATTTGACTAATTTGCGCATTTTAATGATATTTTGTTGAAAGATGAAAGTGAACTTGGTGGCCGAATGGTTAGAGCATTGCTCTTGATTCTGGAGGTTGCAAGTTCGATTCCCCTAAATTTTTATTTTATTTTTTCATTTAAAAATGTTTTATCGGTTGCTTTGTATTTTTCATGATTAATGGAACATATTTTATAAAAGTAAAATTTGATATTATTAACAATTACTTATTTAATTAAATACGACAAATTCGGCTATTTTACGATTAAAATTATACATTACAGTGCCTTTTAATATTTAAACATTATTATTATTATTATTATTATTATTATTTTAGCAAATGTAGAATATCTTAAATAAACGGCGAGCATGGACTTTGTATCCATACCTTCCAGGTTCATCTGTGTAGAACAACCCAAACGTCAGTAAAGTACGTAACAATTTTTGGTACTTTTCGGTTAGCCGGGCGCCAGTGAAAAAAATATATATATGCATATATATATATCTACATATATGTTTGTGTGTATATGTATGTATATATATATATATATATGTGTGTGTGTGTGTGTGTGTATTTATATTTGTTTCACTGGCGCCCGGCTAACCGAAAAGTACCCAACTTTTTTTGAGAGTTTACATTAAGTTTATTGAAACCAATACTGTGCTTCAGGAATTCGGTGATCCGAACTCCGAACGTCCTCTCCCTTGTTAGATAAAGGTGCACTGGTTATAGAAAATTAAACTTTATTTTATTATATGCCTTGTTTTGTACAATATATCATATATTCTAATACGAGAAAATCTTGTGTGTGGTTATATATATATATATATATATATAAGCAGTAACCATCACAACACAAACAAAACAGCTAAATATTCGTGTGAACAGCGCCAGAAGCTGCATATTAGAACACACAAATTCAATATAATCCAGCAAAAACATGATTTTGGTCTGAACTAGCACCACCCCCCTCACCAGAAACAAGACAACACAAGAAAACACAATTAGAAAATATATGTAAAAATAAACAGAAACAAGCTGCGGCCTCATCAGCAGTGGGTAAATTCAAAGGCAGCCAAGCATCCGAACAAAAAGATTAACAATTAGTGGCAGTGGGTTTCGGCCAGAGCGCTGCGTAGCAAAAATTCAAAATGTACAGAAACATATTTGAATACTACTTAACAGACGCTCCCCCCACCGTACCCTACGCCACAGTATAAGCGAATGCTGTACCAAAATCACAATACTGAATCACAATGGTTGAAACAAATGTCTCTTCGAAAATACACACAACCAAATCAGCCACGTTGCCACAATTAAAAAAGTAAAACACGATAAACAAACCAAATCCGTTATTCAGTACACAAAAAATATTCAGATTTTGCAGACTGCCTCCATTATTGATAGATTGCTTACATTCAACAGTAAATGACTCGTAATTCCTAAAGCCTGAAAAGGACGGTTTTATGATGATGGCTGTGTTTGTTGGCATCCGACGTGGAACGAATCTGGTTTGTGTACTGAATAACTGGTTTTCAGGCATGAGAAGACTGTTGGGCTAGGTCACATGTTCGAGAAAATTCAATTAGTGGGTCATTTTGGGTCATGGTCAAGCTAATTGTATCTAAAAAACGGTTCAAACGATTTTGACGAAATTTTGTATCCGACTATTTTCGGGCACGAGAAGACTATTGGGCTGGGTCACATGTTCGAGAACTTTCGATTAGTGGGTCATTTTTGGGTCAAAGTGGGTCCAATTAATTTCATGTAAAAAACGGCTCTAACGATTTTGATTAAATTTTGTATCCTACGAGTTTCGGGCACGCGAAAATCATTGGGCTAGGTCATATGTTCGAGAAAATTCGATTAGTGGGTCATTTCTGGGTCTTTGTGGGTCAAGATTTATAAAGCTGCTCAATTTACACTAAATTTTGCATCCAATGGTTTTCGAGCACGAGAAGACTGTTGGGCTAGGTCATATGTTCGAGAAAATTCAATTAGTGGGTCATTTTGGTCATGGGTCATGATATTTGAACTCAAATTTAATTTTGACCGAGCTTAGCTCGGTCTTCCCTGCTCGTATATTTATGTAAGTGTTGTCAACTAAACTAATATATCAGTTTTAGTAGGTGCTGTAGTTTTATAGACATATAAGTTGACAGCAGTTATGTGACTATATGATGTATATATATATATATATATATATATATATACACATAAACATCATACTTTGGTATTCTATTATTTTTATGGTGGATCATAAGGCTTAAAAAATCATTTTAGAATGTTAAAAAGTTGAAATTTTTCAGATATCCGATCATGCTGCTACAGCTGTATCAATCAACCTACCGAACCAAGTATATACACAAAACTATAAATACAAAAAAGCCCAATCACGTTATCAAACCACCCACAGATTCTTTCTGGGTCGATCGCGCGCAGCGCTGGCGAAAAAGACATAAGACAGACAACAGTGTTTAGACGGACAGCATATAGCATACAGACATACAGCAGACTCCAGATAGCAGGCAAACATTAGACAGACATACAAATAACAGAGAGAACAGAGAGACAGACAAACAGCAGTCAGCGAGATATGGGAGAACAGGCAGACAGACATAAAACAGACAGTAAACAGACATACAACGGACAGACAGCATACATACAGACAGCAGAAAGACAAGAGGCAGACAGACAGCAGATACACATACAACCGGCAGACAGCAGAAAGACAACAGGGAGACAGCACACAGACATACAGCATACAAAATGCCGACAGAGTGTAGACAGACAACAGATGTCAGACAGACAGGCAACATACAGTTAACAAGCAGACAAGAAAAAGACAGACAGCAGAGGGAGCAGTCAGGCAGACAGGATACAGACAGACATTTGGGAGAGTATCGACAGTCATACAGAAAACAGTTAGCAGGCAGACAAGAAGAAGACAGATAGACAAACAGACAGTGACAGATGGCAGACATATACCAGACAGACGAAGAGAGAGACAGATACGGAGAGAACCAGACAGAGACATACTGACCAAAAAAGTCCGTGGGTTGGCGCACGAAGGGCGCAGGGGGTAGAGCCCCCTAGTATATATATATATATATATGTGTGTGTGTGTGTGTGTGTGTGTGTGTGTGTGTGTGTGTGTGTGTGTATGTGTGTGTGTGTGTGTGTGTGTAATGTCTATAGGTATTTCTCCACTATTACTCCTAGAATATCGTGATTTGGGCGATGAGAATAACACCAATTATAGATATGCATATATCTGAGGATGCCATATAAGGTCTCAGAATTTTAAAATTTGAATTAGTTTCTGAGATATTAATATTTTTTTTTAACATTTTTAATGATATTTCTGTAATAGTGGCAACCAAATTATTCAATTTTGTGGATAAGAGAGAAAAAGGGAGACGATATGGATTGTTCGATTTTTTTTACGTCATTTTTTCAAAATTGAAACGTCGAATTATCTTTTATTTGAATAGATAAAGAAAACAATATCGTGATTAAATTACATTTTCAAGAAAATTTAAAGAGATAAAAACTTATTTTCACATATTCAAGCTTCGGGAATCCGTTTATTTTAATAAGCAAAAAAAATGTCTGTCGATTGGGACATTGACATAAACTCCATTAACTTTACAAAAGAAAATCATTCCATTGTAGATTTTTTTCAGTTTTACGTTCAACCAATGTGGTTGAACAAAAACAAATTTGAGATCCTTGGATTTAACTAGAGAATTATTGCCCCCTATTTACAAGAATTGAATGCAAAGAAGAACCACAGTTTTTCCAGTAATTATTTCTTATAGATGGCAATTAAAACTTTTTACAAATGCGCTTAAATCGGAATAGTTTAGCGAGAAAATGACATTTTTGTAAGCATTTAATTCGTAAACTAGAAATGGTTTGCAATAAGTTTGTTCAAATGATGTCATTTTTTATACGCTGTTGTGGAATAGAGAAGAGAAATAGAAAATAATAGGAATTATTATATTTTTATTGATTCTATTTTGTCATTAAAATTCATAAGAATAAATATTTTTGATTTGAATAGATGATAAAAACAATGTACTGATTAAATTACAGTTTTCAAGGAAATTTTAAGAAATAAAATTTATTTCCACATATTTAAGCTTCAGGAATCAATTCATCTAAAAATGCAAAATATCATCTGTCGACAAATTAAATTATTCCATTATAGCATTTTTTAATTTTATATTCAACCAAGGAGGCGAATCAAAAACGAAATTAATCTCCTTGATTTTCACTAGAGAATTACTGCTCTCTATTTACTAAAAGAGAATTTAAAGAAGAAACACAGATTTCCAACTTATTCCTTGAGATGGTGATTAATTTTTTTCACAAGGGCGTTAAAAGCAAAATATTTTAGTAGGAGAAAAAACATTTTTCTGCACATTTATTTTATTTCGTAAATATAAAATGCTTTTGAATAAATTAGTCAAATAAACGTCATTTCTTTATGTTCACCAAAATGAATCATATTTATTCCACCAGTACCAAAATTAGAAGTTCTGTAATAAAATTATTTCAAACTTGAAGACACTCGCTCACTCGACACACTATAAAAAATATAGCTCATACAAAAAAAAAATCACTATGGGCTTTCTTGACAGACGACACTCGTGAAAAAAATATAACTCATACAAAAAAAAAAGACACAATGAGCTTTTTTGACAAACGACACTAATAGCTCATAAGAATACACTATGACATTTCTTTCATCTTGCAAGATGACAGACCATCACCACATAGTTCTGTTTTTCTGTAGAAAACCACCCCTTGTAGAAAGTAAGATTCAAAGGTCCATAAATCCGCAGTTCGTTGTTCACTCTCGTTAAATTTTCAAGCAAAGTCCAGCCACAATGATTTCAAGCAGTTCGACCATTTTCAAAAAATTCGTAGTTCAAAAATCATTTCATTTTAAAGTCCAGTAATTCAAATCACGGCCTGGAGCCCCCATAAATTGTTAGAACGGTACAGTTTGAAGAAAAGTGACGCCGGCTCAATAAGACAGAGTCTAATAATTATACGAGTACTTTAAACATTTTGTTTCTTGATTAAACACATATGACTTTATGAAATATGATTATATACAGATGAAATACTTCAATATTTATCCTTTAAACAATCACTTTTAAATAGATGGCTGTCAGCCCAATTTAACAATAAAAATTAGCGACCCACATAGACATTCTCTACGTGTCCGAAGTTAAAAGCCATCTCCCTGAAATCAGGGCTCGCAGCAGGTAGCTAAAAAATAGTGCTTAGCCTGCATGAATTTGCGCTTTGGTTTTGTTCTTCAGCTGCGGCTTTACATCTATCTGATTTTAACATCTGGTCCAGGATGAATAATTTCGGACACTACATATATGTTTTAAAGTTTGATTCAAAATGTATTAGAATAAAGCTTTTTGTTACTGTAAAAACTTAATTTCTGATTAGTACCCAGTTTTACCCTATCATCAAAATTCGGAGCCATTTCAGATGATTCTAGAAAACGCCTTTTCCCAAATAGAGATTCATCTTCCTGTGGCAACAAGTGTGGTTTATCAATAGCCCAGATATTCCTAAACACTTTTGTTGGGCATTCCGACTTTTCCGCCCTTCTAGACCTTTGTCAACAAAGAAAAACCTTTAGGGACCCGGTTTTACCCAACTTTCTCCATATGTAAGGCACCTTATGGCCCACCCTGTACTAATATTTCTGTACACGGGACAGAAATAAAATCCTACTTACGTATTACATAACAATTAAATCAAATCCATTACTTTTTCATCTCGAACATCATTTTTTAAGTCAAGCCCATAGTCAGATTTTTTGTCGGTGAATGGGGGGAAGGGGGGAATTGTAGAAGCTTAAACAGACAGCGCTGTCATATAATTACCCCCTCTCTTACATTTTATCATGATAAAGCATTAAACATTCATTTTCTGTCACCAGTTTGAGCATTTATTATCTATACTAATAAAAGTCAAAATCGCTTTGTGTGTGTGCCTGTGTGTCTGTCTGTCGGTGATGGCTAGCAAAATCTAGCGCACTTAGAAGCCTGAAAATGTAGGTGAGTTTAGTCCAAGGTCTATCCTGATGCACATGATACTCAGAATTATAATATTTTAATAAGTACTCAAGATATTAATTAATACTCATTAACCATCGCTTCCAAAATGCCAACTTTTTCTGAAAATGGTGCAAAAGAAATGTGAAAACCGCAAATTGATGTATGTGTTGTGAGGGGAAAGAAATATTTTAGGTTTACATGAAAAACGCCGGTCTACCAGAATCACATTTAAGTACTCCTTTTCGGGAAAACATCGAAGAAATGACTCTAGCCACACAAAATTCGGGACACAGGGGTTAAAAATAACCTCGATTTCAAAAAATCAAATTTCGAAAAAATCGACCCATTAGAACCCGAGATATCAATTATTTTTTTTTTAATTTTAAATCAAACAAGAACGAAAAATCATGCTTCAAGCATAGATTATGTAACACTTTCCAACGCTTCCAAAATAATTTTACAAATCATACCGTTTAATAAGCTAAAAGATAACATCTAAGTAATCCGAATACTTTTATTCAGCCCTGTATAGGATCTGTAGATTTGTATATATACTACATAGGATCATAAATTTTAGTTCAGTTAGGAAACGCGTAGCACAGTTTAAAATTCTCCGTCTGGAGTTAAATAATACGGAAATGTGTTCGCGAACTTTTGTGCTTTCCTGTATAGAATCTACAGAATTTATACACACCACGTAATAGACAAAAAGCGAGTTAAAATTAAAATCGCTTTCAGTAACTTAAAACGCACTTCGAGGAATTATTGTTAACAGACAGTAGAGAATTCTTTTGTGTGTCCCTGTAAATGAACGATAACTGCTATACACACGATATTCTGTAGTAAGTCTCTTGTAATGCACCTCATATAAATTTCAATGCGTTTTAAATAGGGAAACATTATTTAAATAAACCGCAGACGATTTTTCTCCATAGACGTAATGTAACGGAATTCTTTTGACTGTCCCTGTACAGTAAGTATAAATGCTATGCACACAATATTCCATGTTAAGCTTCTTCTAATGCACCTTAGTGATATATATAAATTTCAATGCGTTTAAAATAGTGAAACATTATTTAAATAAACCGCAAATTATTTTCCCCCATAGACCGCAATGTAATGGAATTCTTTTGAGTGCCCCTGTAAAAAAACTATAAGTGCTACACACTTCCGTTGAAATAGGGAACATGCTATAGATAACGACTATAACATATAAAAATTGCAGAGCAATCCGAGCATATTTACGGGAGTTAGAGCACGGACAGACGGACAGACGGAAGACGGCCAGACAAACCGAAGTCATAAACACTTTTCAACTAGGTTGGAAAGTGTTAAAAACGATCCACTTTTATCTCATGAAAGATGCAGTTGTTGAAAACAAGGAAAAAATGAGGGAAAATGAAACAATTCGGCACTCCAGCTATTGAGATATGCAAAACGTAAACCACAGATTTTGAATGCACTCAAAGTTTTAAAGCTCTCTTCATTTTTTTTTTAACATTGCATTTATCGATTTGAAAATTAATCATCTATGTCTACTTTTTTTACGGAGAATTCAGAAATCTTATTTTTATAACGATCACGAATTAGAACCTAAATTACGAATTAATTTTGTTTAAATGAAAATTAATTTTTATCGAAGTCAAAAGCACAGCTGTCAATTAATAAAGAAACAAGTCCAGGGCTGCCACAACATGGATGCCAGATTTTAAAATCATTAATTTTCGATTTTAAGGTACATACGTATTTTAAAACATACACCAGCGGGGAAGACCAAACTATGTTCGGTTAAAATTAACTTTATATTCAATTCAATATAACAATACATTCTCTGTACAACATAATAATTAGTTCTATGTATCCTGATTGGTTGAATTTTGTTTTCGAGAACATTCTACAGACACTGATTGGTTGAATCATGTATATCGGCTGCTATTGGGAATTTCTGGAAAATTCTTTCGGATTCTAAATATTTTCTCCAAATGTCGTCAAAATTTGGCGAAAATGCGCTAACTTGGCACATTCTTTCATTTGGCGCCAAGCATGCGTATTGGCATGACTAATCTTGAAAGTCGATTTTCCCGCCAACTCTCGGCAATCTCGCCAAATTTGGCGATATTTAGCGAAATGTTGCCAACTTTGCTACTTCGTTTACTGCCAAGTGTTCAACAACTTAATAGCTGTTTCAACGTTCATGCATTCACATTGAAATGCATTGACCCGTAGTGACCCCAAAATGACCCACTAATCGAATTTTCTCGAACATGTGACCTAGTCCAACGGTCTTCTCGCACCCGAAAACGGTAGAAAAAAATTTAGTCAAAATCGTTAGAGCCGTTTTTTAGATAAAATTAGCTTGACCCGCAGTGACCCAAAAATGACTTACTAATCGAATTTTCTCGAACATGTGGCCTAGGCCAAGTATCTTCTCGTAATTCAAAGTGGTAGGATACAAAATTTAGTCAAAATCGTTTCAGCCGTTTTTTACATAAAATTAGCTGGACCGACTCGTATGGACTCATAGTGACCCAAAATGAACCACCGATTGAATTTTCTAGAACATGTGACCTAGCACTTAGCTGAATGGCCTTCTCGTGCTTGAAAATGGTAGGATACAAAATTTAGTCAAAATCGTTTGAACCGTTTTGTATATAAAATTAGTTTGACCGTAGTGATCCAAAAATGACACACTAATCGAATTTCCTCGAACATGTGATCAAACCCAATGGTCTTCTCGTAATCCAAAACTGCAGGATACAAAATGTAATCAATGTCGTTAGAGCCGTTTTTTTCATAAAATTAGTTTGACCAGCAGTGACCCAAACTTTACCCACTAATCGAATTTTCTGACCATTTCTAGCCTAATGGTCTTCTCGTGCCCGAAAACGGTAGTATACAAAATTTAGTCAAAATCGTTAGAGCCGATTTTTAGATAAAATTAGCTAGACACGCAGTGACCCAAAAATGACCCACTAATCGAATTTTCTTGAACATGTGACCTAGCATAATGACCTTCTCGTGCCGGAAACGTTATGATTCAAAATATAGTAAAAACCGTTTGAGTATTTTTTAGATATAATTAGCTTGACCTTGACCCATAGTGACCCTAAATGTTGGATTAATCGTTTTTTATCGAACATGTGGCCTAATCGAATGGCCTTCTCGTGCCCGAAAACGGTAGGATACAAAATTTCGTCCAAATTGTTAGAGCTGTTTTTAAGTTAAATTTGCATATAGACAGACAGACAAGATTTGCTCGTATTATAATATATGATAAGATACAGATTTCAAAATTGGAATATAGACGCAATTTGAAACGTACATTGAGATTTTCGAAAAATCGGAAAATTCGGCCTACAAGTTTTTATTTTATAAAAATCCTGATTTTTATGGTAAAGAAATAAAAACCTAATTGACAATGGACAGAAACACTTAAAAAAAAGACAAACTTTTTTTTTTGTCTTTTGATGTCCCTGATGATGGTTATATAGTTTTAGCCGAAACTGTTGGAGGAATATGACTTTTAACTACGCTTTAATGTTTCCATTTTACTCTGATTTTAGCAAAAAACAAGTACAATTATGTGCTGTTTATATTTTTAATTTCTGTATATTATTTCTGTCAAATAACCCCGGTGTTTTCCTTTGTCACCATTATTTTCCAAAGAATAATCTTTGGCTTGGTTTAACCGCAGAATTTGTCACGATTGTCTGCGATTAAATAAAATAACGATAATTATTTTGATGTATTGGTTGCAAAATAAGAACCGTACTGACCCTGAGCATGTCATATCCTGTGAGTGTGCTTCCGGGTTAAGAAATAGATTATTACTTTCTTCTATCTTTACAAGAAGAATGTATTGAATTCATGAAAATTTTCGACTTCCGGTTTTCTATGGATTTATACGTTTTAGAATGTCCTGAACACTACTTGACTATTTTCAGAAAATGTCTGTCTGTCTGTATGTATGTGACAAAAATTTTGTGGGCGCTCTATCTCAAGAACTAATGCACGAAATTTAATAAAACTTTATTAGTCCCTGATATAAGTTGGCTCTGAATAGCTTTTGGTGAAAATCGCCCATCAGGTAGAGATGCTATGCTGCATTTTTCGCGATTTCTGCAATAGCTCTATCTCAAGAACTAATTACTTATTTTCATAAAATTTCAGATTCAGATAGATCTTGACATAAATAGACGCTGATTACGTTTTGGTGTAGCTATCCCAACAGGTGGCGCTGCTATACCACTTTTTTCGTTATTTTTACGATAGCTATACATCAAGAACTAATGCACGGAATTTTATCAAACTTCATATTCTGTTAGACCTTGACTGACATAAATAGATTCTGGTTACATTTTGGTGTAAATAGCCCAACAGGTGGCGCTGCTACGCTACTTTTTTTTATTATTATCACGATAACTATATATCAAGAACTAATGCACGGATTTTCATCAAACTTCAGATTCAGTTAGACGTTGACATAAGTTGTTGTTGATTAGGTTTTGGTCTAAATCTCCGAACAGGTGGCGCTGCTATGCTGCATTTTTCAGGATTTACATGATTTTAGCGATAGTCATATCTCAAGAACTCATGCACGGAATTTAATAAAATTTTAGATTCAGTCAGTTGATATAAATTGGTGCTGATTCTTTTTAATGTATGCGAAACCTGTGTGAGATAGAAGAAAGTTTTGAGATTGGCACATCAGACTAGTTTTTAAGATCGCAGCAAAAACCTTTAAATTTTTCTGCATTTTTCTGTAAGTGAAACGGATATATTACAAAAATATATTTTTTAAAATTCTCATTAAAATTAAAGTCAAAATCAAAGACATAAATCGTTATTAACTCCTCTCAAGCTAAATAAATATCTTTAAAGCGGTTTTTTCTTTCATGAATGTGCTATTGTCCTATTTGGCAGGATTTTAATCGATAACAGAGTATTCGGCACAGTGGTAAATTAATGGAGTTTTAACAGTAGTCTATTTTTAAAAACAAATTTTATTTTCATATTTCTATAAAAATTTTAAAAATGCACATATTTCTACTAATTTTATTAATTATTTTTTAAGAAGAAAAATTTGGAACAATCATAATTTCAGTATTCTCATATACGAGAAATGTAAACAACTCTGAATTTCGTAAATTTCAGGTAATTAGTTTTAAAAACTCAATGCTTGTTAGTAATAAAACAAGAACTACTTTTTGAGAAAAAGAGTGTGTCATGGAGTTATACTTTAACAGAAGTTGATATTTAAAAATAAATTTTATTTTTAAAAATATAATTACTTTTTTGTTCTATAAAAATTTTAAAAATGAGCATTTTTTTTAAATTATTTTATTATATATTTTTTTAAGAAGGAAATTTTGGAACAATCATAATTTCAGTATTGTCATATACAAGAAACGTAAACCGCCGTGAATTTCGTAAATTTCTGGTAAATAGTTATAAAAACTCAATGCTCGTAGTAATAAAACAAGAACTGCTTTTTGAGAAGAAGAGTGTGTAATGGAGTTATACTTTAACAGAAGTTTATATTTAAAAATAAATTTTATTTTTTAAAATATTATTAATTTTTTGTTCTATAACAATTTTAAAAATGAACATTTTTTTAAATAATTTTATTAATTACTTTTTAAGAAGAAAATTTTGGAACAATCATAATTTCAGTATTGTCATATACAAGAAACATAAACAGCCCTAAATTTCGTAAATTTCTGGTAATTAGTTTTAAAAACTCAGTGCTCGTAGTAATTAAAAAAAAAAAAAAACTTTTTGAGAAGAGTATATGTTAAACTGCTGTTGATATGATTTCTATCCAAATATTCCAAAAAACTTTTTTTAAATAGTGGAAATTTATTTTAAACAGGGAACTTTCGTGCAGGGGTGACAGATCTTAATATAATATATTTACAGGTCCCTGCGGGTGCGTGCAGTTTTTATATTTATCACCACTTTTTCCGAAATGTGCTGTTCGACTTATTTTATTGCACAATTATCTGCGATTAAATAAGGCGACAATTATTATTTCGAAGTATTGGTAGCAAAATAAGCGCGCGCACCCGGGTTCAATATTGGATCATGATACTTTCAAGGAAATGTCTTCGATCGTACAAAAGTCAATTGACATGGGGGGAGGGGAAGGTGAAAATACACGCAATAAAAAGTGGGCAATAAAGTTAGCTATTCGGTCTCTAAAAAAAGTCTTGTAAAACATTGCTAAAATAGTAACAGGTTGCCAGAACAATATGTGTATCACCATTTGGCATTCGAGAAAAGCATAACCATGCGACCACTAATCTCGCCAAGAGTTACTTTAATAATACTAATTGGCTCTCATTCACATCTAAAATTCCCCTCTCCAATGTTAAGCCGGTGGCCATGGAATGTTATCTTTATTTCATATTTTCCATTAGTATTTTCATTTCCATTACTATTCTCATATTCTCTCATATTCTTATTCTCATTTCTATTTTTTTTTTCCAAAGTTCTCATCTGAAAATGAAAAAAAAAATTCTACTTCTTTTAATTATTAATTTTGCTGTTTATATAGAATAATACTTCTAAAATATATACTTAATTTTATTTTAAGAGTTAAAATCTTTACAAACGTCAGATAATCTAAAATTTTACCACTTAAACTTTAAGTATACATTTTAGAAATTTTTTGTCCGTTAGACCGCTAATAAACATCGTTTAAAAAATAGTATAGAGAAAAAATAAATTAAAAATCTTAAATTTCTGATGATTAATTTGAAAAGTACGAATGCATTCTATGAATTGTGTTCGGATACAGTTAAAATAAATATCTAGCTGATTTGTACAAAATGCTGTTTCTTCGTTTCGGATACATATTTTTTCAATTAGTTATATAACATGAGTTACAAAATTTAATCCAAAACATTACTAATAGTTTTGAATTTTCTATCCACTAACTGATAAATTTTGACAGTGGCCGTTTCCATTGTACTCAATTCGTTCTAAAGAACCTTGACTTTGAAAACTGCATTATGCTAATGTTTTTACGGTGTAATGTTGCTATTATTACGTTGCTGTGAGGCATATCCTTTCCAAGGTTACTGAAGTTGCGAAAAAGTAAAAAAACTAAAATTTTGGTATAGAAGTAGGTGTTGTTCTCTAGAAGTTGGATAAAGTAAAGAAACAAAAAAAAATCCCCTTCTATATTTTTTTATCTCCGGTTAACTTATTATCATTAAAATTTTACTGTTCACCTAAGAATTCAACAATCGTAGAAGTTTATTATCACAAGCGATTTTTTGTTCAAATCAATTGTGAAACTATGTTGCAACATTTCTGAAAAACTGCATACACAATTCAAAAAACAACCCGCATTAATAACGCGTATTTTCGTTTTAGTGCCAAGAAAACCATAAAAATGGATAAAATTCAAAGTATTATAACTCGGTAAGATTTGGTCGTAAAATAACGAGATGTTTTAAATGCCCTTCTTAGACTTAGAGCAATATTTTTCTGAATATAAGTTATGGAAAAGGGGGCCCGTAAAAAAATAAATTTAGTATTTTACTATGTATACATTCCCTTGCAAAACAAATGTCATATCCAAAAGTTATATTTGATTTGTATATTTTTGTAACTGGGAGTAGACATTGGGTCGCGTTACCCTCTTTTACCAGAACCCGACCCTTTGCTGTTCGAGTCGAGTCAGGTTTGGCGCTATACTTTTTCGTTAGGGGTCGAGTTGACTTCTACTTTTTTGCTGTGGTCGGGTTAGAGTCGGATTAACTTCCCTTGCTTCAGGTTGAATTTTGACTCTTGCGGGTTGGGTTCGGATTGACCCGATTTTTCAAAAGAATGGCAATTTTTTTTTCTGATGAAAAGTCTGTATCCAATAAAACCTCTATAACGGACACCTCTATTTAGCGAACACTTTTTCAATTCCTAACACTTATATATTTGTACGCCTTTACCTCTGAATAATGGAAACTTCCGAATCTACACACATGTTACATGTGTGTGTGAGAGAATAAACTATCACAAATAGGATACATGGGCTTTTGTGTTCAACAAAAACGAAATATTAGTCATATTTTTATATTTCAGTAAAAAAGAGGGATATACCAATTCTATTCAAATATGTACAATTTATTTTCATTTGAAACATAGTTCTGCTGAAACTTTTTGTGAAATTACAAAAAAATTGACTTGCAAAAATCTAAATCTGACTCTCACTCGCAAGAAAAATTCTAGAGTTAACTCAAACTGCAAAAAGAAAATTAGGGACATCCCGAACCGATGCTGTTCAACGATCCCGAGGTATCCGCTATTCAGAAGTGTCTATTTTTGAATATTTGAATATTAAAGAATATAGACTGTACTACCGAATCTACACACATGTTATATGTGTGTGAGAGAGAATAAACTATCACAAATAGGATACATGGGCTTTTGTGTTCAACAAAAACGAAATATTAGTCATATTTTTATATTTCAGTAAAAAAGAGGGATATACCAATTCTATTCAAATATGTATTTATTTTCATTTGAAACATAGTTCTGCTGAAACTTTTTGTGAAATTCCAAAAAAATTGACTTGCAAAAATCTAAATCTGACTCTCACTCGCAAGAAAAATTCTAGAGTTAACTCGAACTGCAAAAAGAAAATTAGGGACATCCCGAACCGATGCTGTTCAACGATCCCGAGGTATCCGCTATTCAGAAGTGTCTATATTTGAATATTTGAATATTAAAGAATATAGACTATATCCATTTTTCTATATAAAAGATAAAATTAGTGTTACAGATATAATTGTAGACTACTCTTCATAATTACATTAAAATATGAATTAATTGCCTTTCATTTCGGATTCCGGTTGAAATACGTTGGGTCGGGTCGCGGGTTGATTTCAGACGGAATTTTCAGATTCTGGTATGGTACAACCCGACCTTTGTAGCATTCTAATTAGAAGTATGTTTCTATTAATCTTCAGTTTGAGATATAATCTCCTATTTGATCTGATTACATCCTATTTGAATCACCCCGTACATACATACTGACAACTTCGAGAGGCAAACTGAACTATTTAATACTAAACAAAACAAATGTATTTTTAACAAAATGTTTTCCCCTTATTTCACAGGCTATTGTTTTTAAGAAAATTATAAAAGTCGCCATTTATATATATATAACCTTTCCCAGATTTTTAACGCGCATCGAAAGGTTATTATTATTCCGTAAAATTACAGGGTACGTCAGAAAAATGTATACATACGCTTTTTAACTTTCTAATTTTTCTTTCTTAGTTGGATATAATGAGTGGAACCAAAATTAAATTTTGAAGAAAGAAAATGTATTTTAAAATACTATTGTAAGTATGAAAATACAGCAGAAGTACAAAAATAATATTACAGGGAGTTTCAGGTAGATTTACCTATGCGACTTACAATTCATCGGTTTAAAAATAAGTTTGAAACGAATGGTTGTTCATAGACAACGTTCTGGAACCGCAATTGAGCAAGAATGCGCCACAACACCAAATGGAATGTTTGTTGAAGTTTGTGAATCAATAACCCACCATTATAAGCAATGCATGGACCAGAACGGTAATAATTTTGAATATCTGCGGTAGAAGGAAATGTTATACTTTTTCTGTAGATTCTTTTGCAATTTGAATACTAATTATATGTGAATAAAAACTGGAGTTATAATCATTCAAAAGTGTGTATACATTTTTCTGACGCACCCTGTATATTTTGTACCACAATTTCAGATACACATCTGTTTTGAAATACAATTAGTTTGGAGTTATAATCATTCAAACTGTGTATACATTTTTCTGACTCACCCTGTATATTTTGTACCACAATTTCCAGATACACATCTTTTTAGAAATACAATTATCTAGAACTATTTCTTGTGTCTATCACATTTTTAGAGATTAGAGAACTTCACTATTACTCTTATTTTTAATGCACAGAAATGTTAGACATGAAAAATTATATGATGAGTATTTATTATAAAAATAAATACTCATCATATAATGCTTCTTAATGGTGTCGCAATATGCAATCATAAGTTTTCTAGCATGCAATTATTTTTCTCCACAAAAATGAAATACATAATCCGCAAACAGCGAAAACTTTCGGAATTAATAAAGTAATGGGTTTTATATAAGCACTGTTTTCGACAGTGGATTCAACCTTGAAATTACCTCTTCATTTAAATTAATGGAAAAAGCATCTGATTACAAAAGTTTGGAAATGGAAAATTGATCTGGTAATCTTTTAGATGATAAAACTAAAGTCTATTCTCTTTTGAAAGCTTCGACTACTTAGAAATTAGAATATTGAAGCGGAAAGAATCAGCTCTCTTTAATTAAATAGATCAATTAGTACAGAAAATAAGATAAATATCGTATATTTTTGGTCAAACTATTCATTTCCTTTTTCATTGGAATACCATATCATATTTGTTTTTAACACTGTGTAATTACTTATTACATAATATGTATAATAACAGCAATGTTAGTTCAGTTGTAATGGTAGCTTACATCTATTTGGGAACCGCTACTTCCGAATAGAAAGACTTCGCCTTATTAAATCACAGAAAATTATTACCAATTCTGCGATTAAATAAGGCGAATATTATTATTCGGAAGTAAGGATATTTTAAAGTAAGGATTGTGCACAATTAAACAAAAAAATATTTTTATATTTTGACTTAAACTTTATTTGTATTTGTACATAAAACATTTTCAAATTATCTCATGAGCTTTCGTTTTTGAACAGTGCATTTTTTATATTTTGAAAATCTTATATAAAAAATAAATAGCTCATTTTTGTGGCGCATTCTTGTTACTACACTGTTAAAAATCTGCGGATAACTGTCCAGTCATTCAACCGTCTTTATAGACAACGGTTGTATAACCGTAATTTATCTCTATTCTGACCTATGAGAACGCTTCAAATTATGGTCAGGTAACTGTTATCTATAAAGAAAGTTGAATGACTGGACAGTTGGCTGCAGATTTTTAACAGTGTAATGAACCTTTAAAAGACGCTCAAACCACAAAATTTCCATATTACATTTACAACAATTTAACTCATTAGCGTTTGGCACTGGAAAATAATATTCGTGTTTTGCACCTTTCGAAAGATAAATAATCGAAGATGTATTGTTTTTCTTTTTTTTTATCTGATGCAGATTTAAACTTTGCAGAAAGTAACGAAAACACCGAAAAGTCGTACGGAAATGATTTTTTTTTTTTTAAATGGTTAATATTGATATTTTTCTAAACGGATTGCACTGTCGTAAAGAAGAAAGTACTCTGATTAAGTGGTTATTTTTCATTTTCTCGTATTTGGACTAATTAAGCCCATGTTGGCTTCGACAGAGGGAAGGGGAAAATACAAATTCAAACTTTCTAAAACAATATATTTTTTAAGCCTTAAAATTCGTATTTTTTTAAGCGGATTGCACCGTTCGAAAGTAAAAAGTACAAAATTTCCGAATATGTTTTAAGTTTTTTCCGTATTTCGAACTGTTTTACCAATGCGCGGCAAAAATAAATAAATAAATAAATAAATAAATAAATAAATAAATAAATAAAGCTGTTTCCGAACTTTGGATCTTCCCTGCTTCCAGGCTTCGAAACGTTGTTCTCGCAGGCACCGGCGGCGTGCGTTTTTCGGGTGACCTTTTTAATTGCGGGGTTTAATTAATATATAGGCTAATTATCAAAAAAAAGAAAAATGTGTACTTCAAGTGCATTAGGACTGCCTTAGACTATCCTCATCCAAATTTTCAGACCACAACGCGCAGTAGATTTTCCTAGCCACACAGACAAACATCTTTCTTTTATTAGTATAGATTTACATCTAATGTACGGTTATATCATACCACAGTTCCGTTATAATATATTTTAATTGCAATTACTTTTATAACAAATATTCTGCGACCTGATAACTTCAAACATATACAAGAATTTCATTTAAAATTCATTGAAATAAGAAAATAAACCCTTTTCTTGGGAGGTTTTGAAGGTTGAGTTTTGAACATTAAACAAATTGGAATATAATTTTCAATTTAATATTATAGGCTAGCTGCATATCAACCCGTTGTGATTAATTTGTATTTTAAGGGATCTTTCGAGTTTTAGAGGGAAAATACTTACCCATTTAGTTTTTAAATTAAAATAAAAAATCATAAGCTAAAAATGTAAATTATCATTTATAAATTATAATTAGACTTTTCAATCAACGCAAGATGCCTTAAAATTTAACGACTAGTTAGCGAGTTTTTGAGCACTGAAAAATTGATTGATTTTCTCGGTTTTTGCCATGCTTTGTCAACACTATTTCAGATATCGGAATGCGACAAACGGCACATCATGGCAGTTAGAAACATTTTCTGTCTGTCCCTGATAAATTTAGTGTTTCATACGCAACCGTTGCTCTGAGACTATTCCGGACGAACAGACAAACAAACATACAAACATACAGACAAAAAGTTTTAAATAATTTTTTTTAACTATACGCCGTTTAAATTGTCGAATGAACTTAGAAATGGCTTTTTTACTGAAAATCGCAGACAGATACTCCAATTTTATATATTAGTATAGATTAAAAATAATGTTCTACCAATCATTTCTAAATAATACAATTCTACATACGATACAGTTGGCTGCAGATTTTTAACAGTGATAATGAACCTTTAAAAGACGCCCAAACCATTACACGCGCCCAACACATATGTATGCATATGTATTTCTTTATATATAGTCGTTTCTGTAAAAATAATTTCCCAAGATATCTAAATAAATCATCTACTTGCACTGCATGTAATGCTCGGATAAGACATTAAGCTTCAAATATTAATTGAAAATACTTCAATAACATTTGCTCATATCTTTAAAATTGACATGCAGATTAATTTCCTGTCCAGGATTTATCTCTTGATTTCTAACAAAGTCATCGCTGTGAAAGACTTCCTTAAAGACATGTATTGACGTAACCATAGCAATTTATGAATACAGTAACTGTACAAAAGACTGTTTTACTAGATAATAATGCAGTTAGTTTTTGAGCAGAATCTCTGGATATAAAAAAGGAATTTGAAGCAAGTTATATTCATATACATAAACGCGGCAAGAAACGACAAAGCATTTCAAAAAATAATCTGTTTAAATAAAATTAGAAGAGATTATATAATTAAAGTAAAAGAATAATTAGGGTCAACCATCTAATAATTAACCACTCAGTGGAAGTTTCTCAAATTTATTTTTTTTTTCTCGAAAATGCATTCTTTAATAGACTTTTTGAAAATTTCATGAGGAAGAAATTTTCATGCATGAGGATTATTGATTTGTCTTTCTTTTCCCAATGCGTGGAGACGGGGGGACACTAATACACCTAAATTAGATTTCTACTTAAAGGGTTTAAAGTCCAAGCCTTTAAGTTACATATATATTTTTTAATTATTTTTTTTTTTTATCTTGATACAGAAACATCGATTTTCTGGAATACTATTTTTATATTTAAAATATAACTTTTTATGTGTCCGCTAATCACAGATAAATAAAGTATATGAGCATAAATATAAGCACTTTCGGCATGTTTGTTCGCATTTATTGCATTAATAAAAGTTAAAAAAATAATAAATGTATTATAAAGCTTTTTAAAAAGCTTACGTTGAATAACTGCAAAAAAATTAACATTAACTTAATGCAGGCACACTGGTGCTTAGTTTTTTTTTCCTCCATAAAATTATAAATGCCGCTATTTAATATTATTTGTATGTTTCAAGAAAAGATAACTTCTAGCGTTATGCAAAAATAAATATTACAACGATTAACAAGAAGCAATTTTCCAACGATTAATAAAACGTAAAAATCCAACGATTAACAAAATACAAAATTCCAAAGATTAAAAAAAAAATTCTAGCGGGATTTTGATTGAAATACAGAGTGCAGAAATTTCGTATAAACTTTAAATGTTCATTGAAGGAGAACAAAAAGGATGCGAATATGCAGTTTGAATTAAAAGAATTGTCGGGATGCGCGATTTGCTTTTAAAAGGAAAAAGCGCTATAGTTTAAAAAGTCTCCGATAAAGGCGCTAACACGATTGCATCTTTTAGAAGTACACAAATTAGGATGATTATAAACGAACTGAGTACTCGGTAGATTAGTTCTGCGTACTGGAGACCATTACTTCTTTAGATTTTATTTTTTTTTATTTTTTATTTTTATTTTTTGGCAGAATTGCTGAAAAGCATTTATTGCCACTTCTAAGGCTACGAAAATTCGTAGGCATCATTTGGTCCATAATTTGGCCTATTTACCAAACAAAGATGTAAGCGAGCTCACATTGGTTAGCATGTTGTTAACAAAGTGAGGAGCTTGGTCAAATACCAGCGCGGTCTGGACAAGTTTTTCTTCTTCGATAATAAAAAACCTGGTTACTCTCTCTTCAAAAGTATTCCCTGACGGCATTTCCTTCTATTGCAATATGGGAAAACTGGCCAATGCATAACAAAATCCTCTTCTCCAGTCCCCCAAAATAATAATTAAATTGAATAAGAGATCCATCGAGTTATTAGTTCTTCTTAATTCACTCGCCCGCACAAAAACTGAAAAAATTAAAAAATACTACATTTCATAGGAGAGGCAAAAAGAGAATTGCATTTCTTATACTATAACATAAAACTATAGCACTTAGCTCTGCATACAGCTGTAAAAGCGCACATAAAACAGTAAAACCCTTAAGAATCAATAGACGTAGAAGAGAAAGGGATGATTGAGTAAATCCCCCACCCTACCTTTTACACTCCATTTGTGGGGGCAAAGGGACATATAGCACATCTAGCGGTCTTCCGGATAACTGCACTTATGACAATTATTCAAAAGCAAGACGTACCTAAGTCAGACCTATTAGTGGAATAAAATGAAAAATTAATTTTTTGAAGTTGTGTCACTTTCCTTGAAGGTGAGCGAATTATCCTTCCTTAACCCTTTGTATCACCGCGTTGCCTATCTGCAACATACAAAAAAGTCAATGTTATTAATACAGTGGGCATTAAAAGACTATTTTATTTATTGCTGCTATCTTCCAACAGAGCAGTTAATATAAATTGTTCATAGAATTCTCAACAGACAAAGATATTGAGTTAATTTTTCATGCCAATTTTTTTATCATTTGAGCAGTTTTGCATCGTTATTGCCAAAGTGTACATCGTAAATTTTGTAAAATTAAAAAGGTAGGAGATGTCCAAAAATAGATTTTTTAGAAAATTAAGTTGGTATACTTTACGATTTTGTATTAGAAAATTGACGATATTTATGACAAGTATGCAATTTTCTGTTTATTGCAGATGTAGAAAAAAGTACTTTTTAGTCAATAATTGTTTTATTTTTATTATCTACATTTGTTTAATTATTTTTTACATGCTTAAAATGATGTATTCTAACATCTGAGTAGATGGTTTTCCAACCGAAGTTGTTGAGTCACAAAGGGTTAATATATAAATTGCATGATTCAGGGTTATACGTTCGCGTAACAGACTTTATCAGCGATTTTGCAAACTGCAACCTTTTTCACTTTCAAAACACACCCCGCATGATAGGATTTAATACAATAGATAGGATTTAATAGAATAGACAATGCTTTTAGTGCAAACTGCACTTTCGTATCATTACTAGTTCCTTTTTTTATGAATTTTTTGGAGCGTTCGTAACTATATAAATAAATAGCACCTATAGCCGTCGTCAAATCCGTCCGTCTGTCCATCTGTTCGTCTGTCCACTTATAACAGCGTAAAACTACCCAATCGAATGGTTTGAAATTTAATATATATAATCGTTGCATTTTCTTTGGTCGAGTCATTTCAAATTTTATGAAACTCGAATCAAAACTTAAAAAGATATTAATAAAAATACTTATTAAATAATTTGAATTTTCTTTTAAATTGGTACTTCCTTGTCATAGCAGCTTCCGAGGATTAATCGTCAAGCGACCGAGATGTATTGCTAAGTTATCTGACAGGTATGACGCTATAGTAATATATGACGTATGACATGTTATAACCTCTATGACCAAGTTATAGTCACATTCTTCATTCCATTGCTGGACTACTGGGTTGCATACCTTTAAATTACTTGAAGTTCACTTCTATACTATTATTGTAATCCAAACTAATCTCTATTTTGGATAAATTATATTTAACGATAATAAATTCCGTTCACAAACCCCTTTGATTTATTTTCCGTTTCCCGTGTCGTTAGTGAATATAACCCAGGCAATTCCCTGTAGTCCAAACTTTAGAAGTAAACAACAAGATTTACTCAATTAAAACTCTTAAATAAGTTTAAATATATTTAATAAAGTAATAGATGAAATTACAAATATCATTTTACTTAAATACAATTTATTATATTTTAGAATTACACAACTCAGTTTGAATTTAAATGTGTATCAATTTTAAACACTTCGTTACAAAGATGCCTTTAATTATTAGCTCAAAGATTATGGTAAAGATTTGCTTACCCCATATAACAGTCATAGGACACTCCATGCTAAAAGGTTCAAGTCTTTTTTTTCAAGCACTCTCACTATCCAAACTCTTGGCTTTCCGCAATCACTTCACTCTCCAAAGTATTGTTACTCCATCATAGCTAAAATTATCCATCTGTATCCCTTGAACTTTTTTTCGCACCGTATTTTTTTTTTTG
Organism: Maratus michaelseni; assembly: GCA_963931845.1. Taxonomy (NCBI): domain Eukaryota; kingdom Metazoa; phylum Arthropoda; class Arachnida; order Araneae; family Salticidae; genus Maratus; species Maratus michaelseni. The sequence goes on from OZ007599.1 coordinate 132,958,120, forward strand.
CCTTACTACTTAATATTCGTAACCCCCATTTTCATTCAAAATTCTTCCTTAGCCAACGCGAGGACACCGATTCTCCTTCTTTTCATATCATAAACTTTTCTGACTGGATACCCAGTTTCCTATTATCTTCCTACCAATTTCGTTGGATGTCCAACCCTTCTATACAAATTACGTTTATTTCTCTCCCCTCTCAAGGGGGTCTTATTTTTCTCCCTTCTCAAGGAGTCTTACTTTTCCCCCTCTAACATATTATGATCCAACACTTCTATAGAAATTACCTCGACTTCACCTTCAAAGGATCTTACCGCTTGATCCCACCTGTACCTTGTTGCTGTACACATTCTTACACCACCTTTGTAAACCTTACATTCATATTTGTGAATAAAGCCGCTTTTATGAAACCCTGGACTCTCTATGCCTTTCTAAACCTATTTCTTACCCTTGTCCAGTAACTATACGTTTTATTCCCTTCAGGTGCGAACCATCTCTGAATGTATTCATATCTTAAAGTTTACGACTTTGTTTTCGTATTTTCTGTTGTAAATCTCACCCCAAAATTCCTATATTTTGAATAACAAAATTCTTGCCTCTCCCGTATCCTAACTTTGCATACAGAATCTTTTTAAAAGAAAATTCATTCTTTGATCTTTTCCCTTACCGCTTTAGTTTAGAAGAAAATTCCCTTGATATATTTTTTCTCTTTCCACCTAAGTTAAATTGCATCTCCAGTTGCCTGACAATATACAAACAGGTTGAAAAGAAAAAAAAAGGGGGAAAAAAAAAGAAAATTGCTTAACTTACGCTAAAAAAAAATGAAAAGGCATCTCTGTAGAAACAGTATCACATAATACATAAAAATCATTGAAATAAATATAAATATACATGTTGAACACAAACCTAAAATTGAATAAAGAAATACTGAATAATATATAATAAGCACGTACCATGAAAATAAATAAGTAGAATCACCAATCAGGAAATATTTAATCATAATGTTTTTTTTTTTTTTTTTTTTTTTTTTTTTTTAGAGAGGAAAATAAAATTAAAATCATAAGGCCTTACAACCTGGAAATTCCATAAGAAGTCTAAAAGATACCGAAATCCCCTTATTTTATAAATATAGTCGGAGAATTTAATATAAAACTATACTCTTCCTTCTATCTGCACATATATTTCTAGATTGAAGAGTATATGAATAAAGAGAATATCTCCTCATTAGTGAACTAAATGGGAAAAAAAATTATTTATATAAAACAAAACAAAAACTAACGAGCTCTACAACAACATGTTATAAGAGTGGCAAAAGTTGTAATTAATAAACATACAATAAATAATGCTGACCCAATTAGTTTCAGAAAAAATAATGATGACCCCATATTAGGGAGTTGCAACCAGTCCCAAAAAGTGCTGGACGTTGTCAAACTCACACTACGTGTATAGTTAGTATTAAGAGCTAGAAGTTCCACTGATGGCTCCTCCAAGCAATACTTAAATGTATTACATTGCTTCAACGTTGCCGATTTAAGGCACAATTTTTCAGTGGCACATTTACGTTCAGCTTGAAATTTTATAATATGTTCGCTAGATTCTAAACTCAGAAATATAGCTTTAGTATGTACCGAGATTTCTTGTAATTGTACAGTAACTAATCCTGGTTGACACGAACTATGTGCCTGAAAACTGAGTCGAGATAAGAGGGCACAATTATAGCAACCTGTTACTGTAATACTTTTTTCATCAAATTGAGGGCAGACTGTGGATGTTTGGAGAGCGATCTTATAATTACGAAAATGAAGTTGCACTCTCACTGCTGAAGATAATAATTGCGTAGATTTTAATTTCTCGTCCTCGATATGAAATAAATGAATATGTTTTTGAAGTGGCAGAGCATACTCCTGTGAAGCACGAAGACGAGCAACGCTGTCAGGTGCTGTTAAACACCTAAGATTGTCTTCAAAGTAATCGCATGTAGTAAGTTCAGGCGAAAATATAAAATCTGTAGTATATGAAGAGTTCGCTTGAATCGATCCTATCATATTAGGCTGTGGAATGTTACGCTCACACGCAGATACCAAATAGGCCTCTTCTGGTCTTCCAACTCTTTGAACTAATTTCTCATTAATATACAATTGTGGTTGGTCATAAGAACCCAAAATTGAAATTTTTATTCCATTCGGCGTGTAAGCGGAATCTGATATTAGCAAACGTGAGACTGTATTATTTTCAGATTGCAATACTGAAATTCTATATTCACACTTATGACCAGTGAGTTTTGATACTTCAAAACTATTTAACAAATCTGGTTCGTACCAGATTCTGTGAAAATTGCAGCTAGGACGAGTCAAAATTAGACAACCGTTTCCACTATTGCCACCTACGCATCCGGAAAATCCTGGAAATTGTCTGCTTTCCTCGGACTCAGCTTCAAAATGGATTCCTTGCCTTCCTATAACCCTCCGTTTGCAGTGGTATCCGCGACCACAGAACCTGTTGAAAATACATGAAATTTGACTAATTTGTTTAGTGGTTACCGGAAAAGTAAAATATAATCGTTCTTTCGTGAATGAACATACAATATCGTCTAATCTTATTTTAATTGTGAACAAATGATTGTCATTTTCATCGGAAAACCACAAACAATTCTCAGCCGAAATGGATTTCAATGTAATTTCAGCCGTTGTAAAAATTTGACAGTTTTTTGATCCATCATTTAAGACTTCACAAGATTTTAGATCGGATTTAATAATTGTATTTGAACTACAATCTGTATTAACCGTAGTAAAAATGCATGTAAAAATTAACAATACTAAGGGTAGAATATTCATGTTTGCACGTTGCACCGCATTTCGTTCCAGTGCAGCATAACAGGAGTTAGATATTTCTCTAATCGTAGATCCTATAAATGCCCCTAAAAGTAAAGAGCAACGAGCTATAAATTTGAATATTCTAATAGCTTCTAATATAAACATAATGAATGCTGAAAATACAAATTTTAGACACTTGAAAACTAATTTAACACATAATAATAAAATAATAACAATAAAACCAAACAAAATATAAAAAGCATACTGTATCAATGAAGGATAACATTTAAAATGTGTTAATATCTGAGAACAAAATAGACAATGACGGAGTTTGCAAATGTCTTTTCCTGTCACATGTATTTCGCCCATAACTACTTTTCCACTCGAATGTAAATAAGTCACTATTATATCCGATTTATAGGCCAAATATTCAAAAGGTATCTGTATCATCCTGTCGTCAGGGACCGACATAACGTGTTCAAATTCCGTGCTGCGTAAAATGACTCTTCCATCTCCCGGGAGATTTAAGATCGGGTCATCAAACGTAAATGTGAGGTTCCCTTCTGTGAAGCTGGCTTTCTCCCCCTCTAGTAGCTTACGACTCACAGCATTTGACTTGTATGTAAGTCTTTTGTCGAAATAGCATATGTCCAGGACTAATATATCTGGATTTGTAACTAAAGTTTCTGGGAGAATGGCAACTAATTCAGTTTTTTCATAGGTGAAATCACACTGACAGTCACTCTGATTATTGCATGATCGTAGCTTGCAGAAATCGGGAGTCCCGTAGCAAAGGTCATTGTCACACTCACAGGATCGTGTGTCCGGTCGTGAACAAGTATATGCTGTGGATAAGGCATCTTTAACGTCTTTCGTACTTCGAAGAATGAACGAAGTAGGCTTCACTAGTTCTAAGGATTTGTCCATTACGAACGTCTGATTAACTATCAGACACTCGCTGCAATCGTGGAGAAAGCAAGCGTTTGGTGGTAAAGATAATCTTAACCACAATTGCTTACTAATCTTTGAGCAGCTGTACTCGTTCTGAAATTTGCATAAAAGTCCATGCTTATGCCGATGTCTGATTGATTGTGCTACTTCCATCAGCAAGAAAATGAATAGCACTATAAATAGGAAATAAAACAAATCTTCACCACACAATATCTTTGAGCAAAATCATTTTATAAATATTATTATTTATTGTAAAATTTATTTATATAATTAATTAAATAATTTATTTATTTAATTCTATTTTACATTATTATCGTCTTTATAAGTATTATTATCATTTTGACTAAAATTTAAATAGAACAAATATATCTTCTAACTAATTTCAAAGCAATTGCATTTATATAGGTTAATTTTCAGAAGAGAAAAAAAATTGAAAACTCGTAAAAAATTTTTAATAAGAGATTTTTAATAAATTATCTACACTTTTAAATTTTCCTTAGATTCCAATATTTATAATATTTAAATTATTTCAATAATACCCGAAAATTGTGTTTTTATTATCCTAATTATTATTAATATTATTATACATATTTTTTAGAATTTCTTTATATAATTACCACTGTATTAAAATACTCTCTATCCCTTACCTTCTGAGAAAAGGAGTGGGGAAATTTTAATTTTAATTTTAATTTTATTATTTAATTTAATTTAATTTAATTTAGTTTATTTATTCTTAGAAAATGTTAATTGAATGCCAGTGAAGTACTTTACTTATTCATTTAATTTACCTGATACTGACTATAAACAAAAGAAGTTACCATACTGGCTTATTGAAACACATTATATAGATAATCAACCATGAAACCGTAAATTCAGTAATCTTCCATCCCCGTAACTGGCCATCTCACAAGGATAAAACATTAAGAACCACACGAAATCAACTGTCGACACATATATTTTTATTTTATATTTTATATTAATCATGAATCAAATAATTGTGATTATCCTTACTGACAAATAGCATACAGTATATTTCATTAATAATGTTAATTTTCAATAAACTTGACACTAACGATATATATAAATTTTGAATCACCTTATTAGAATTAAAAAAAATATATGAGAGTTGAGAAGAGAATATTAAAGTATAAGTAAAAAAAAAAATTGAATTTATTTAATCTTTGATTTCTTTATCTGTTTGTTTATTTATTGTTTCAAAATTAACTTCTTCAATTAGTGATACTTATGGAAATAAATATAAAACAATGCTCAAAGTTAAATTCTCTCTTTTTTTTTTTTTTTTTTTTTTTAGAGTCCATACTTCCACTTCCTCCGCTTAATCCTAACCTAAACTATAGTTAAACATCATTGTGAAAAGAATTAGACATTTAATATCCTAAAGATTAGCAAATATATATATATATATATTTATATATAATTTTTTTTTTTTTTCAAGTTCCAATAGAAAGTACTATACAGCTCTGCAAAGAGTTTGCTTTCCCTTTAACCCAGTAAGAATAAATAATAATTCTCCCTTCTCTTAAGGTAAATATTTTATACTAAAGTTTGCAATAAAACTATTCTGCACCTAAACTATACTTTTCGTAAATTATCCTATTCTTTAACTATAGATATACCATGAGTTGTTAGTCCACCAAAATTATAGACCTTTAAAATCTCCTCTTACTAATATTAGAACTAAAACCGATACATAAATAATATCTATATAATGAGGAATAAACAAAATGTAGATTAAATAAGATTCCATTTTGCAAATTGGAATATAATATCAGTCTGTGATACTTTCTTAAATTTATATAAATACCATATTAATTATAAATAAAAGAAATTATGAATATATTAAAATATTATGAAAATTCAGAAAATCCGTGATAATTTAAATAATATAAAACTCCGATCTTCTTTTAATACATACAAATAAATAATGAACTTGCATCGAACATACTTAGGAATCCAATGAAAGTAACAAATTTTAATTATACCTGAGAATATATATGAATACTTAGTATAATGATACAATATGAAAATAAAATAATTTTATAATAGTATAAATATTAATTATAATACTAAATCGCAAAGCCTTTATATACATATATTTACAAATAGTTAACTTTTCCCCTTCCCCTCTTTTTTTTTTTTTTTCTTTATCTCATTCTGTTAGCTTAAACGCCCACTGCAGGAATCTTTGGGGATCATAACGGGGGCTGAGTGTTCTAAGATTATAATCGTGTAAATTTGTCACTAGATTATGAGGTGGGGTATATATAATTGTATTATTTGAGTTGTCAGTGTCCGGTAATTCTATTTCCTCCCCCATAGGCGTGTTTATTACTTCTTCATTATTGACGGTCAATTCCCTTTCTTCTGGTATAGGGGTGTCACCTACCACCTCGTTATTTTGAATAAGCGACTCTGTGTCATTTATAACAGCAGGGTTTGAACTCACTATCTCATTCTGCTTTTCTATGTGCGGTTTTGCGGTGTTGTAAAGAGGAGCGGCCCATAAAAAGTCTATGTTTTGGTTGTCCTCAAACTGTGGATGCGGTGTTTTGCTATAAAGAATATTCGATGCATCTGCGTTTGAGTGTCTCGGATTTTTATTTTCTGAATAGAAGTAATCCAATTCTGGTTTTCGGCTAGTATAAGGTAACAGTCTTTGAGCATGCACTTTAATAGTTTTTGCATCGTGTTTAAAGGGATCGCGAATGGAAAAATCGACCTTATTATGTATTTTAGTTATCTCAAACGGGCCTTCATTTTGCCGTTTTTTTGTCGTTAATTTATGCCTGTCCAGATCTTTGTTATGTAAAAATACCTTATCTCCTATAGAAAAATTTCGATATTTTGCAAACTGGTGCTGGTAATTTTGTTGTTTTTTTGCTGCTGCAATTAAATTTTCTTTAACCTTTTTATAGACAAATTTGAGCTGTAATGCTTTCTTTTCTGCAAAGTCTTTATATGAATTATATGTTATTGGAGTTTGTTCATTCAGTAAATCCGTTGGCAGTTTCGGATCATATCCTAATTGAAGGAAAGAAGGTTTTTCATTAACAGTACTATGTATACTATTGTTGTAAATTAATGCATAGTAATCTAAGTAATCGTCCCAATTACCAGTTTCTTCTGCAAATATCGCTAGAGCCTTTTTTATATTAGAATTCAATTTCTCAGAAGCGCCATTTCCGCTTGGGTGTTGAGCCGTCGGGAACAATTTAGTAACACTGAATCTTTTACACAATTGTTCCACTATTTCAGACCTAAAACACCGCGCGTTATCCGTCAAAAAATAACTCGGAATTCCAAATGTTCCCATGTAATCCATTAGACTATCTATTACACATTTTGCGTTCGCGTTTGGAAGTGCATAAAGTTTCACGAATTTGGAGAAATGATCTATTATAGTGAAAATATATTGATTACCGCGATCTGTCGTATGAAAAGGTCCGATAAAATCAGATGAAATGAACTCATTTACTCGTGATGGTATATAGTTATCTTGCACCGGAAGTGGTGGTAATTTATTCGGTGAACGATGGGCTGCACATTGTTTGCAAGATTTAACAAAATGTTTTGTATCTGCATACAAATTTTCCCAATAATATTTCTCTCTAATCAAATTATATGTCTTAACCAAACCAAAATGACAGAAATGTTTAACGGTTAATATATGTGCACGAAAAATCTTAGGTACTACTATTCTTTCCACCGCTTTTGTTTTTCTAATTCTCGGTAAATAAGTCCTGTGTAATAGTAGGTCATCCTTTATAAAATAATCCGCATACTTTTGTGAAGTTTCAGTAATATTGTTGTTTAAGGCTGAAATAATTAAAGAGAGTTCTTCGTCTTTTTTTTGTGCTATCTTAATTTCCTCTATTGTAGGTAAATCAACTTGGACCGTGTTCACTATATTTGTGCCATTCACTAAAATATCTGTGGGTTCTTCACAATGTACATAAATTAATATATATGCTTGCTGATTTAAAACTTCCTTTAAAGAAGCTTCTGTGATCACTTCATCATTCATTGAATACCAATTTCCGTTTGTATTTCTATTATAGCAAAAATAATGTCCCTGAGTTGTAATATTACCAGAATGAATAATTACTGAATTCAGAGTGTACCATATCGGTTTATTACTATTCCAATTTGTCATGTAAGGACGGAAATTTAATTTCTCAGGATATGAAATATAAGTGGCTATCTTGTGTGTTTCTGATTTTAAATATTCAAATCTCTTAAAACTAATAGTTAATATTTTAGGTGCTTTTGATACTGTCATAATCTTATTAGTGTCAGTATTTATTTTACAATGAACACAACGATGTTTATCTACTAAACGTTCTGATTGTGTAAATCGTTCTAAAGAATCCTCCAGTGAGTCATTCTGTTGTTCAATGTTTAGTGAAATATCCTTAAATGGATCGAAATTAATACTTCTCTTGTTACATTTTAGACATTCAACTGTGTTTTGAAAATTACCTTCAAACAACGATTTTATTGGATTAATGTTCCTATTACCTATTTCTTGATAATTCGGAAATGAATGAGTTGGTATATCATTTTCAAAACGATTAATAACCTGATGAAGAAAATCATGGGCGTCTGCTTGATGTAACTCTCGAAACTGGGGTCCTATATGTTTTAAATTTTCACAAAATTCCAAAGGACAAATTTTCTTTTCTTTATTCGTACTCACTAAATCTAAATGTCTTTGAAAGGCGCATACAATACAAAATGTTTTATTAGTACAATTGTGCTTGTCATTTGATAAAATTTGTAATAGCGGTTTTAAATATGTAAGACCTTGTAAAACTACGTTAATAAAACAAGAGTTTCCAATGTTTACTAAACCTGTTGCTAGCAAATTTGGTTCTGACTCTTTAAGATAATGATTAGTGTTTGAATTTTCCTCGTCATTTGAATGAATAACTATGTCGTTTTGTTGTTTTTCAACCACATTTATCTTTTTTAATGACTCATTATTTGTAGTGTTCTGAGAGTGAATGGAAGCACCCTTCTTATCCGCAGCATTATCGTGAAAGTCTCTTGACAAAATATCTGCTATAATATTTTCGGATGAAGGTACATGTTTAAATGTGTAGTTATAATCCGACAGAAAAGTAAACCATCTTGTCACTCTGTTAGATGGAGATTCCAATTTTGACATTTCAGTGAGTGATTTATTGTCACATCTTATGAGAAATTTTCTCCCATATAAATAATGTTTAAAACATTTAACGCACTCAACTATTGCCATTAATTCTTTTTCGAGAATTGTATATTTAATTTGCGTTGGATTGAGTTTTTTTGAAAAATACGCTATTGGTCTAAAAATTTCATTTTCATCATTATGACCTAAAACACCGCCCAAAATATAATTTGAAGCATCTGCAGACAAAATGAATTCTTGTTCATAATTTGGGTGTATTAAAATTGGTGGTTTTGACAGCCGGTCTTTTAGTAACTCAAAAGAATTTTGTGCTATTGAGTTCCACTTATATCTCGCGTTTTTTTTTGTCAGTTCTGTTAATGGGAGTGTCAATTCCGAAAAATGCTCTATAAATTTTCTATAGTAAGAAACTAGTCCTACAAAACGGCGAATTTTTTTTACCGTGTTTGGCACAGGAAAATTCTGTATTTTAATGATATTATCTTCAAGTGGTTGAATTCCCGTCGAATTTAGTTTATGCCCTAAAAATTTAATTTCTGGAAGCATAAATGAGCATTTCTCAGGATTAACCGTAATTCCGAAAGTTCTGAATCTATCCAGTAACAGTCTTAATTTGTACAACATTTCATCTAAAGAATCCGCTCCAAATGCATAGTCATCTATAAAATTAGCTATCATTAAATCTGACAGTGGTGCAAGGATTATATCAGCTAAATGCGCCATGCACTCAGGTACCGCTGACAATCCTTGAGGCGCCGAAATGAACCTAAAATTCCCATATGGTGAAGAAAAGCTTGTAATATCCCGATCTTTTTCCTTTAGCACTAATTGCCAGAATGATGCACTAAGATCTAAAGTTGTGTAGAATTTTTTTTCTCTTAATTTGTCTAATAAGTGTTGAACAACCGGAAGACGGTATCGGGTATATTTTAAATGCTTATTTAATCTTCGGTAATCAACTACTAACCTATATTTTTGATTCAATGGATTTCCCGAAGGATTTTTTTTCTTTACGAGCAAAAGTGGGAAACTAACATGAGAATTCGATCTCTCAATAATGTTCGCATTTTGCAGCTCAGTCAATTGTTTTCTTACTTCGCCATGCAAAGCTTCGGGAATTGGATACGGTCTTACCGAGGGTAAATTATTTGTATCAACTTGCAAATTAGGTTGTATTGCCTCGGTTCGACCAATCGTATATAGCCTTTTACTGAAAACATCTGCATATTCCATTAATAGCTTTGTTAGCTTTTTTTTTGAGATCTCATCTAAATGATCTAAATTGAAATCTGTTTCTTTTAATTCCTCCCTCCTAAGTTGTTTTATATGTTCTATATCCCTTTTATCAAAATTATTATTTATCACCCCCACTTTCATATTTTTATTCATTGGAATAGCCTGTTCTGATGTATTCTTAACATTTACTTCAAGACTGTTACCATTTGACACTGGATATATAGAATTAACAAACTTGATATCGAGATTCTTTGTTACCGGAAAAAATTTAACCATTTGTTTATCCTTGACCCAATTTTTTAATGATAATTCAACACTCCTGCTTTCTCCAGGTTGTAATATCATATTTTGTGACATATACGCATAATGAGTCTGAATCTCTGTTTTATTTGATAACGCATCACGAAAATGTACAACTGAATTACCTGATTTCAATGTGTTTGTCTTAAAACAAATGCCAAATTTTCCCACTCTTAAATAATCATAACCCAAAATTGCTTTATAAAATCTAGAAAAAAGATTTTTAACTATATAAAATTTTTGACGAAATTGTTTACTTCCCATTGTTATCGGTAAAGAAACACAGTCTACAATTTCTAAAGTCTCTCCACTAATAGACATTATTTTAACGTCTGGTTTATAAAATTTTACACATTCGTTTATTTTCATGTGTCGGAAAATATCAAAGTCTAGTAAGCTACAGGTTGCTCCGCTATCAATCAAACAAGTAATTAATTCTCCGGATATTACCAAATCTATCACTGGTAATGTACAATTATTTTCATTTCCCAATACCTGAGTATTCACCGATTCTACTCTCTTCACTAAGGGCCTTTTTTTTTCTCCGTGAGAAGGGGAATTCAACTGACACGGCCTGAGGTCAGTGTACCCCCCTAAAAGTTTCCCTGTCTGGGCTGTGATCTTTTATCATTCCGTGATTGATATCTATCGGGGTTCCAATGACCAGTCTGTGTTGAATAATTGGATCTCCCGTTATTTTGTATAGTATTGTATCTACCTCTTGCATTTCTATTATTCGAGGTATTGTAAAAGCATTGAGGCGAAGTGTGGTTAGTTCTGTAACATATCGAACATCTAGGGGTATTTCTTTGTTGTGAGTGCCTATTATAGTTACCGGAGTTTGAAATTTGTCTAGCGGAGTTTCGAAAAGAAGTGGAATTATTTGCTTGCTGATTAGAAGGCTGCGAATTTATTTTAAGACTTTCTACCTCTTTTGTAATAGCATTTATCATTTCCCGAGTCGAATTAGCATGAGCATCTATCACATCTTTGAGTTCATGGGCAATGGACTCCATATTTACGTTGTTCACTGGTTGTATTAAAGGGGAGTCATTTAAATTTATCTCATTCGCTTGTAATCGTAATACGAAATCCACCGCTTCTTGAAACGAGTTTGGTTCCTTTAAGATAATTGAAGATTTATATGGAGAAAGTAATCCCTCAATAAATTTTGCTAGCTTTGTCTGCTCAAATAACGTTTTTACTGCTGGATTATTTAAATCCGGGTCGTTAAAAAAATTCCTTGTCGCTAAACTTACTCTCGCCGCATAATTTTTCACCTGTTCATTTGGTAACATCTTACAATTAGAAAAATGCCTCTGTTTGGCCCCGAGGCTGTATTCCGTGTCAAAATGTGCCAAAAATTTACTTTTGAATTCATCATAATTTTTTTCACAATTTAAGTCCGGTGAATTTATCATACTAGTCAACGCTTCATTTCTTATTCTAGAACGCATAATTAATAATTTTTCATCTTTACTACAATGTGCCAACTCAGTAATAAGTTCGAGATTCTCAACAAAAAATTTAGGAGTTATCGAAGATATTGAATCGTATTGAGGAATGACATTTTGAAAACCCGCCAATTTTCTGATAAACGCATCTGATTCCTGATTATTAGTTTGTGTGTCTTGATCCATTTTGATTAAATTCAATAAGATCAAGGGATAAAAAAAAAAAAATTTCTTAAATAATAAAATTTTGTAAAATAATTTTCAATTTCTAATTTTAAAATTTAGATAGAATATGCCGTGGTATAAATAAGATACAGGATAAGATATAATAAAAGAAATATTCAAAACATATTTCAGAGAACGAAAAGAAAGAGAAAACAAAATTTTAATAATACTATACTGGTATTTTATTATGTATATATAATATTTAAATTCTAACGACCCAATAATTCAGTATCAATAAAATTAATTCAAGTTAAGACATGAGTGAGATATCATAATATATATATATATATATATATGTGATCATAAAATTCAAATATGTGGAAGCTAGGACTCAACTACATTTCCAAAACAATCTATAAAATTCATTGTGAATTCGTTCAAAATTCTCATTAATTAGCTTCAGTATATAAACGATACTTATATTAAAATTTTACCTTGTAAGGTGGCTGTTACACAAAAAAAAATTGTTTGTAGTAATATTAATACCATACCAACAATAATTCCTCTTTAATTTCATTTATAAAAGTAAATAATTTGAATATGCTATAAAAGGCAGTGTTTCCTTCCTGAAATTGAGTTGTGTAATCATACCTTTAAACTAAAGTTTATTATTAAGGTTCTGTAAAGATATAAAATTTAATACTAATAAGCAAAAAATTTTTTTTTTATCCCAAAGGGCACCATTGCTGGACTACTGGGTTGCATACCTTTAAATTACTTGAAGTTCACTTCTATACTATTATTGTAATCCAAACTAATCTCTATTTTGGATAAATTATATTTAACGATAATAAATTCCGTTCACAAACCCCTTTGATTTATTTTCCGTTTCCCGTGTCGTTAGTGAATATAACCCAGGCAATTCCCTGTAGTCCAAACTTTAGAAGTAAACAACAAGATTTACTCAATTAAAACTCTTAAATAAGTTTAAATATATTTAATAAAGTAATAGATGAAATTACAAATATCATTTTACTTAAATACAATTTATTATATTTTAGAATTACACAACTCAGTTTGAATTTAAATGTGTATCAATTTTAAACACTTCGTTACAAAGATGCCTTTAATTATTAGCTCAAAGATTATGGTAAAGATTTGCTTACCCCATATAACAGTCATAGGACACTCCATGCTAAAAGGTTCAAGTCTTTTTTTTCAAGCACTCTCACTATCCAAACTCTTGGCTTTCCGCAATCACTTCACTCTCCAAAGTATTGTTACTCCATCATAGCTAAAATTATCCATCTGTATCCCTTGAACTTTTTTTCGCACCGTATTTTTTTTTTTTGCCTTACTACTTAATATTCGTAACCCCCATTTTCATTCAAAATTCTTCCTTAGCCAACGCGAGGACACCGATTCTCCTTCTTTTCATATCATAAACTTTTCTGACTGGATACCCAGTTTCCTATTATCTTCCTACCAATTTCGTTGGATGTCCAACCCTTCTATACAAATTACGTTTATTTCTCTCCCCTCTCAAGGGGGTCTTATTTTTCTCCCTTCTCAAGGAGTCTTACTTTTCCCCCTCTAACATATTATGATCCAACACTTCTATAGAAATTACCTCGACTTCACCTTCAAAGGATCTTACCGCTTGATCCCACCTGTACCTTGTTGCTGTACACATTCTTACACCACCTTTGTAAACCTTACATTCATATTTGTGAATAAAGCCGCTTTTATGAAACCCTGGACTCTCTATGCCTTTCTAAACCTATTTCTTACCCTTGTCCAGTAACTATACGTTTTATTCCCTTCAGGTGCGAACCATCTCTGAATGTATTCATATCTTAAAGTTTACGACTTTGTTTTCGTATTTTCTGTTGTAAATCTCACCCCAAAATTCCTATATTTTGAATAACAAAATTCTTGCCTCTCCCGTATCCTAACTTTGCATACAGAATCTTTTTAAAAGAAAATTCATTCTTTGATCTTTTCCCTTACCGCTTTAGTTTAGAAGAAAATTCCCTTGATATATTTTTTCTCTTTCCACCTAAGTTAAATTGCATCTCCAGTTACCTGACAATGTATCAATTTTAAACACTTCGTTACAAAGATGCCTTTAATTATTAGCTCAAAGATTATGGTAAAGATTTGCTTACCCCATATAACAGTCATAGGACACTCCATGCTAAAAGGTTCAAGTCTTTTTTTTCAAGCACTCTCACTATCCAAACTCTTGGCTTTCCGCAATCACTTCACTCTCCAAAGTATTGTTACTCCATCATAGCTAAAATTATCCATCTGTATCCCTTGAACTTTTTTTCGCACCGTATTTTTTTTTTTGCCTTACTACTTAATATTCGTAACCCCCATTTTCATTCAAAATTCTTCCTTAGCCAACGCGAGGACACCGATTCTCCTTCTTTTCATATCATAAACTTTTCTGACTGGATACCCAGTTTCCTATTATCTTCCTACCAATTTCGTTGGATGTCCAACCCTTCTATACAAATTACGTTTATTTCTCTCCCCTCTCAAGGGGGTCTTATTTTTCTCCCTTCTCAAGGAGTCTTACTTTTCCCCCTCTAACATATTATGATCCAACACTTCTATAGAAATTACCTCGACTTCACCTTCAAAGGATCTTACCGCTTGATCCCACCTGTACCTTGTTGCTGTACACATTCTTACACCACCTTTGTAAACCTTACATTCATATTTGTGAATAAAGCCGCTTTTATGAAACCCTGGACTCTCTATGCCTTTCTAAACCTATTTCTTACCCTTGTCCAGTAACTATACGTTTTATTCCCTTCAGGTGCGAACCATCTCTGAATGTATTCATATCTTAAAGTTTACGACTTTGTTTTCGTATTTTCTGTTGTAAATCTCACCCCAAAATTCCTATATTTTGAATAACAAAATTCTTGCCTCTCCCGTATCCTAACTTTGCATACAGAATCTTTTTAAAAGAAAATTCATTCTTTGATCTTTTCCCTTACCGCTTTAGTTTAGAAGAAAATTCCCTTGATATATTTTTTCTCTTTCCACCTAAGTTAAATTGCATCTCCAGTTACCTGACACCATTAAATCATATCATACGTAATTAATTCAATGATAACCCATGATAGGTAATGATTCTAGGTTAGTATGGTGATTACGTCATATTATTAACGTATTACTGAATTTAAAAACCTAATTTGTATATTAAACTGTTTAATTATAGCAATCATATGATCTACCGACAGTTTTTTTGGATAGATATTTCCGGAGAAATAGATATTAAAAGGAAAAAGAGTCTAAATATGGATTTCAAGCTCCGAAATTTTCAAAAGCTTCCCATTGGAGTTTTCAGTAAATGTCAACAAAAGATAAAATGTTTACGACTTAAAATATACTTATTTTATTACGGAAATTAACCATATCATAATAACAGACTATATAAATATTTATAAAACTAGTTATAGTGCGAACGGCACCTCATTTGTCACGTTTGACGTACAATTTCCAACTTGCTAAAATTTATACGAACTTTCTACCCACTCTGTATAAATTAAAAAGACTGTTTCTTTAAATATAACTTTCACTTATACAAAAATATACACATTGAGTTATTATTAACAACTATCAAAATATTTCAATGGTTGATGGTTGGTAGCATTCTGATAATACAACTTCTGTCTTCAGCGTTAACCTACGTCATACTTGACGTCAATTGAAATACTGTTAAGCTTTACTTTCCACTCTACGTCAAATAAAATCTAATTGCGTGTTCTCAACAAACGCTATCTCTCTTATTTTTCGTTTTCGTTCCAGTCGTTTACGGACAGTCAATCCAACACATTTCATGAGATCAATTGCTGTTATCTTATCCATCTAAAAGAAAAGAGAAAAATTATTTTTAGAGAAATGAAAAAATGCAGAACAATGACTTTTATTTTGCGCTGTAACTCAAAAACACGGATCATAAAACAGCTTTCTATTCTGGAGCTCTGTAGAATTATGTTTTATTTCGCTCTGAGCAGTTCGTAAAACGACTGAAGATTATATAGCTCTTTTTTTTTTTTTAACCTGAAAGCTGTTATAAATAAATGAAAGAATTGGAGAAGAGTTAAACACAGGTTTGAACGGGCGTATCTATTTTCCTAGCCCACACAGACACACACAGAAGAGCGAAACTTTCTTTTATTATAGTATAGATTATAAGACTGATTTCTAAAAGCCTTAAGGGTCCTCTCCCCGCACAAGCTCACTAATGTTAATCCTATAGGGCATTATTTTTCTAATATCTCATTTGCATTTCAATATTTTTCGAAGATTTTTTTGCATTGGACAGCTGAGATCAACCTCTATTTCCGCCGTTGATTACTTTATCGATTTTCTTTGCGGATTTTATTTATTTATTATTTTTTTTACGAAGATACATTCCCTTTTGAAACCAAAAAAATCCGCAAAGAAAATCTAAAAAAATATCAACGGCGGAAATAGAGATTAATCTCAGATATCCAATGCAAAAAAAAAATCGTTTAAAAATATTGAAATGCAAACGAAGATATTAGAAAAATAATGCCCCATAGGATTAACGTCAGCGAGCGTGTGTTTCCGCGCTAGGGGAAGGGACCCTTAAGCATACTTGCCAAGTTTCGCGATTTTTGATTGCCAGTATTTTCGAATAGAAATACTTGCTTTAATAATCACAGAACTCTGCGATTAAATAAACCGAATATTTCTATTGTGAAATAGTGGTACTTAACTCGGGAGCAAACGCGTAGGCTGTGACATATCCTGTGTGCGTACGATTTTTTCATTTGTCACCGCTATTTTACGAAAAGTAATCTTCGATTTATTTTATCGCAGTATTTGTAATAAGTGTCTGAGATTAATAAAGGCGACGATAATTATTTGAAAGTATTGGTGCCAAAATAATAACTGTACTGCGCCTGTACTTCCGAATTAAAAAATCGGGTGACTTGACTTATACCTTCAAGTAAAGGCTAATGATACATACATATATATTACAGTGTCCTGTACCAACCCTTAAAGTTTGTACCATGCATTTGGAATCACCCTGAATAAATGTAGCGTATTGCGGCCCACCCAACGTAGCAAACATATATGTTTACGACCCGTGAAAAAGAAAGGGGTGAAAATGGCTGCCATATAGACGGAAAACCTGGTAGATATAGTTTTTTTCAATATCATGAAACATCGCCAACTGAACACCATTATATCAGGATATTCAAGAACTATATAATCACGATATAAGAAAACATCAATTGTTGTTACCTTATCCATCTAAATGAAAAGAAAAATATATACTTTTAAAGAAGTGAAAATAATGAAGAACAATTGTTTTTATTGCGCTGTAACTCAACAACAGAGATCATAAAACAACTTTCAATTCTGTAGCTCTTTAGAACTCATCTTGTGTTAAATTTAGAATTATATTTTGCTTCGCTTTGAGTAGTTGTTAGTAATATGGCTGAAGCTTTTGTAGCCCTTTTTTACCTGAATAGATTGTATAAATAAATGGAAAAATTGGAGGAAAGCTAAATACAAGCTTAAACTGGCATGTCTAATGCTTTTAAGTAAATGCTTTTTTTCTTCATAATATTTCAGCAGATGGTTATTGCCTATGATAAAAAAGAAAATTTTAATTAAAAATGCTACAAAATTTCATTTTAAAACCTATATGTATTGCGAAAAAAATAATTGTAGTTTTTTAGTTTACGGCGAAAACATATTTAATGATACGTTTAATTTTATACATTAGTTAAATATGCTTAATAAGCTTTTTTTTTTTTGTCTAAGTAGGAAAATATGCATTGAATAATTTTATACCTCCCCCCCCCCTTTCCCTCCCAAATATAATACAAATTTAAGTATTTAGAAATCCTCATCTTAATGAATAATCCTGATTGTATCAATAATGAATAAGCATATACATTGATATTTTGCCAGTTTAGTACAAGCATGCTTAAATTTACTAAAACATTTTTCGATAACTCTAATAGAAAACGGATAATTCTTCAAATTTTGTTTCACAACCAAGATGAATATTTACTTTGAAAACAGAAGCTACAGAGCAACAATTATTTTCAACCAGAAAGCAAAGTCCGGCAATTTAATCAATTGGAAAGAGTTAAACTCAAAAGTTATTTATTAGGAAAATCGACAATTTAAAAGATACGTTTCAGATGGCCAAAGGATGAGATTTCTCCGACTTTTTGCATACCAGTATAATCTTAGAGAAAATGTTTTTTTATTTAACGAGGACATTCTGCAATTTAACAGAACAACATTTTCTCTAAGATTATACTGGAGTGCAAAAAGTCGGAGAAATCTCATCCCTGGATGGCGTGGGAAACAAAGTAGGCTAACCATTGTGCGCGCAAACAGAATTCTAATCGATGAATGAAATGCATGTCAAAAAATTGGAAAGAGAAAGAAAATGTTTAACATTAACAATTTTATAGTTGTACCTGGTGATATTTTACCAGCTTAAAACAAACATCCTTAAATTTGCTAAAACATTTTACAAAGACCCTACTAGAAAACGGCGAGCATGCTTAAATTTGCTAAAACATTTTTTGATAACTCTAATGGAAAACGGATAATTCTTCAGATTTTGTTTCACAACCAAGATGAATATTTACTTTGAAAACAGAAGCTACAGAGCAACTATTATTTTCAACCAGAAAGCAAAGTCCGGCAATTTAATCAATTAGAAAGAGTTAAACTAAAAGCTATTTATTAAGAAAATATCGACAGTTTAAAAGGCACGTTTCAGATGGCCAAAGGATGAGATTTCTCCGACTTTTTGCATACCAGTATAATATTAGAGAAAATGTTTTTTATTTAATGGGGACATTCTGCAATTTAACAGAACAATATTTTCTCTAAGATTATACTGGAGTGCGAAAAGTCGGAGAAATCTCATCCCTGGATGGCGTGGGGGAAAACGTAGGCTAACTACTGTGCGCGCAATCAGAATTCTAATCGATGAATGAAATGCATGTCAAAAAATTTGAAAGAGAAAGAAAATGTTTAACATTAACAATTTTATAGTTGTACCGGGTGATATTTTACCAGCTTAAAACAAGCATCCTTAAATTTGCTAAAACATTTTTCAAAGACCCTAATAGAAAACGGAGAATTCTTCAAATTTTGTTTCACTTTTAAATCTTACCGTCTGGACCTCCTGTGAAAGAAAACAACTAAAGGGTTTTTTTTTTTTTTTTTTTTTTTTTTTTAACGTTGAAAACAGAAACTACAGAGTAAAAATAATTTTCAACCAGACAGCAGAGTCTACCAATTTAATCAATTGAACAGAGTTAACCTCAAAAGGTATTTATTAGACGAGATTGTCACTTTAAAGGACACGTTTCAGATGTCGTGGGAAAAAGCGTAGGCTAACCAATGAACGCAAACAGAATTCTAAGCAATGAATGAAACAGATGTAAAAAAAAAATTGAAAAGAACAAGAAAATGTTGAACATTAAAGAATTTTAGAGTTGTACTGGCTGATTGAAAATGGATGTTATGTCGATTATCTCTTATATATATATATATATATATATATATATATATATATATATATATATATATATAAATCGCTGATGATAGAAACATACTTTCAATTAAAAAAAGGTACACATCAAGTATAACTTATAGATACGGCATTTGTATTGCAAGGGGCTGTGTGAATATTAAAATGCAAAATTAAATTTTTTATACGGTCTCCTTTTCCTATAACTTAAATTTAAAGGAGAAGCCCTGTTGCTTAGGGGTTAGCGCGTCATGCTACCATGCTACAAGTCCAGAGTTCGATTCCGGACTTGGGCAAAGTCACTCTGCCTTTCGTGATTTCGGAGTTTATTGATAAAATTAGTACTATGCTTGCTTAGGAACTAAAAACTGGGGATTCTGCGTTGGGTTGTCCACCTGACCGCGACATATGCTGTATAACACCCCAGGCTCCATGGTCTAGTATACAGACTTGGGCACTGTAGGCGAAGATCCTTAATGGATTGTAGTGCCACAGAGTTATATTTAGAAAAATGTGTGATTGTTTTTAAGAAGGACATTAGATAAAATCCCATTCTTTCACGACCAAAACGTACCCAGTTATGATACCTTGAATTTTATTAATTTTTCTGGCACTAAAGAGTTTTCTGGCACTAAAAATAGAAAGAAAGACTCGCGTTTTGAGTTTTTTTTTCGCGTCTAAAAACATTGATTATTTAATGACTGACTAACTTTTGACAAATATAATGGTTTGCAACACTCCAACAAATTTCTGTTGTTAATAGCATGTTAAAAATGAACGAATTTTATTTTGTTTCTGTTTCTGTTATAATTCACATGGATGTGGCGTATGAAGTTTTAAAATAATATCTATGGTAGAGATCACGTAAAACAAAGCAAAATTTCTTTCATATATATTTATAGGGGAGACCGGGGCTATTTTTCATTGTTTTTTATTTTTCTACTGTTTTCAATACTACTTTCAGTAAAAAAGACAAGGGCTGCTGATAATAGAGCTTCTTATAGCTACTAAACAATAAAGAGTACACCCAGCAAACTTGTATGGTTATACTCGTAAAAATCTGTTAAAAAGTGTTTCAACTTACCCCAGATATGGGGCAAGTTGGCACACTTATGAGGTAAGTTGGCATAGTAATAACAGTTTGTTAAGATCTGTACAATAAAGTTAGTTCCTTCAAAACATGTATTTTATTACAAAACAAAATTAACTTCAAGTATAGGTATTACTTAATATTTTTAAGCAGAAAATGAACATCATAATAGGTAGGACCCAACACGAACAGTGGGTCAGGTTGGGTTCGGGTAAAATAAGGTTACCCAACCCGATGCAGGACTCTAATGAGAAATTACGGCTACAATCTACTTTTTAATGCTCTTTAATTCTGTGCTGGCAGTTTTTAATCGTTTGATGGCTGTACTTATGGGATGTACTTATTAAGGGATGGACGTCACCTTCGAAAGTTCTAACATTTAAAGACTGGTTAGTTCTTCTCCATAAACTGTACTTTAGCATACATAAACTATATTCTAGAGATCCTACATTAGAGAGAGATTGGACATTGAAGAAATGTCCACCATGTAAGTTCCAAAGCAGGTGCAATTTATTTTCATCACCGTCTAACACTTTTTATTGTATTAAAATCATGGAAAATTCGTTTTATATGCCTTCAGAAAGTCATGAAAGTACATTGCATTCTACTGCGTTCCACGTTCCACCTGCTTTGGAACTTAACACTGCGGACATTTCGTCAATGTCCAATATCTCTCTAATATAGTATATCTACTATATTCTGAACTGAAGCGCCATCTGTTGGTCAAACACTCAACTATTATAACTTTTTTTTTATGTGATAAACAAAAATCCGACATGTTTCTAAGCATTTCTGAGGAAACTGCATATTTTTGCTGTGCATAGTTTACTAATTATGAACATTTCAAAAGTCCCGGGACTTCTGGATCACCTATCTAATGAAAAATACAAGTTATAAAACATTTGAGTTGAAAAAAATCGGATTTGTTATCAGCTATCTTACTCCAGGACTAACCCTGATTTTTTTTTTTTTTTTTTCATATATACAATAATGAAAATATTTCAGAAAACCTTCAATCGAAAACGTTTGTTTTTCTTAAAAATGTCTCGACATCAAATGAAATATTGAATTGCACTGTAATTCGATCAGTGATACCGTATGCATTGTCAGCTACATTCTGAATTTTGAGACGTCTAAGTCAGTTTCGTTTATACATGAATAATAGTACTATCATATCTGCCAACCTCCTGATTTTTTAAGTCAAATAAATATATTTTCAACCAGAAAATTTATTTTTAAAAATATGTCTTGTTTCTATGTGCTACTTATTTGATTTCACTTATTGTGTAAAATTTCTGGGTCAAAATACGTTTAACTTGAAAAAAAAAGGAAGGTTGGCAACTATATTCCCTGTATTTTTCATTAAATAAGTAGATTGCGACCCTATTTCTCATATAAAAATTTTCTGTCTTGACATGTATTATTATTACAGTTTTTACCATTAGTTCAGATACACCTTATATAGAGGATACAATTTTAATATATTTATTTCATAAACAGTAAAAGAAAATATTTTCAAGCCTAAAAAATTATCTGTTACATAGCTTTCAATTTCTTTTTTATTAAATTTAAATTTCAAGAGTAGATAAACACCTTTCTTTTATCGATGTAATTCGTAAAACTATCAGACATTGATCCCTTTTATCGATGAAAATGTCTGTTTCCAATTGTTTTCATAATACTCCACATTCGTAATACTTGAGCTTGTTACCAAACATAACAAGAGTCAGTATACCTTTTACTTTCATATCTTTTATCTTGACAGCTCTCTATAAAGGTGGCATAATATTTTGTAAGTTGATAAGATTATCGCTGGAATCTATTATCATGTTTGTTTTACTTTAAATATATGTCAAGTAAACATAGGATTTATAGTGTATTTGATGTAATTTTATCAACGTGAAGGGAATAAAATCTACTTTTATAAAATTAAGATTATGCAGATTAGGAATGTTTTATATTAACTACAAGAAACTTCTATTGCTGTTTGACTTTTTTCATACACAATTTGTAATATTCGTAGAATATTAGTAAAATATAGATGTATAGCATATTTTTCAGTACTAAAAATGATTAGAGTATTTCATTAATTGTTTATATCTTTTTCAGCAACTCATGCATTCTGAACTTGTTTAATCTAATTCATGTTTGTTTCACCTTAAATATAATGTCAGGTAAAAATAGGATTTATAGTGCATTTGATGTTTTATCAACGTGGAGGGAATAAAATCTAGTCATATAAAATTAAGATTATGCAGATTATGAATGTTTCATATTATCTACAAAGAACTTCTATTGTTGTTTGACTTTTTTTCCATACACAATTTGTTACATTTGTGAAAAATTAGTAAAATATAGACGTATAGCATATTTTTTCAGTTCCAAAAATTATTAGAGCATTTCATTAAATTTTATATATTTTTAGCAGCTCATGCATTCTGAACGTGTTTAAACTAATTCATGTTTGTTTCACCTTAAATATATGTCAGGTAAAAATAGGATTTTAGTGTATTTGGTGTAGTTTTATTAACGTGAATGGAATAAAATCTACTTATATAAAAGTAAGATTATGCAGATAAGAAATGATTCATATTAACTACAAGGATTGTTGTTTGATTTTTTTCACACACAATTTGTAATATTTGTAGAACAATAGTAAAATATAGATGTATAGCATAATATTTCAGTACCAAAAATTATTAGAGCATTTCATTAAATTTTACATATTATTTTAGCAGCTCATGTTACGCAATAAACCACTATCGCAAGAACTGTATGGATTTCCGTAAACATCGGCTGACGGATTACGTATTTAATCCATTTTTACGCATTTTCAAACCATTTTGCGAGCGATTCTATAGGGAAAATCACCAAAAAAATTGTGATAGAGTATGAGTGGTAAATGGGTCATTTTCTCATAACAGAAGAATTTGAGCATTATATACAGTCGAAGCTACTTCACTCACGCGAAAACACTCGCTCGCTAATATTAATTCTATAGGGGAAATATTTTAAGATATCTCATTCGCCTTTTAATATTTTTAAAGGATTTTTTTGTGCATTGGATAGCTGAGGTCAATCTCTATGCAGACCTTTTTAAACATTTTCGATTTTGATAACAAGTTTTTTTTTTGTTTTTTATTAAGATACTTTCACTTTCGGAACTGGTTTCAAAAGTGAAAGTATCATCAATAAAAAAAGCTGACTTTATTGTCTGTATCTTTTTGAGTTTTCACTATTTTCACTGGTCTTTTTAATATGAGTTCCTCTATAGTATTGACTACCAAATCATGACAAAAAATGTTTGTTGTAGTTCGCGCATGCGCAATTAAAATTTATTTCATACAAATACCCATATCTCATCAAATATTCAATATATTAATATTTTAATTGCAGTATACTATTTCTACTGTTCTTTGTCAAGTTTTTGTAAAGCGGTGTTAAATTTGGCTGAAAACTCTGCATGCTATAAAAAAAAAAGAATTTTTCACAAAAACGTTAACATCTTCAAGAATATGTGTGCTATTCTTACACAAATGCACAAAAACGTTGAACAGGGCCTACATAGTCATTTGCTACAGTGACAGACCATTTTGAGCATTTTCTGTTACTTGAGTGATCGCAAATATTATTTTATTATTAAAATTATTATTGCCCCTCCCCATTCCCTAATTGTCCTCACAAAATCTTCACTGAAAATTATGAAGTCAAACATGTTCTTTACATTCTTGAAGTTCAAAGATAATTCGTAAAAAAAATCAGTAGATATTCGACAAAACGTCTAAAATCGAAAAAATTGGTCACTGCCCCTTAACTTTTGGACATCAGTGTAGTTGCGGAAAGCGAGTTTCAGGAGAAGAACACATTTTATGCAAACGCAGATTCAGTTTACAGCTAGACTGATTATGTTCAGGAAGACGAAATCTTTGAGTACGTCGTGTTTTTAATTGTTGCTTAGTTCTATTTCTGGGGTATAGAAATTAGATACAATGAATTATCAGCGAGTAGTAAGAGTTTTTTATTAATTTCTTCAGGATCAGCGACGCGTACATGCATTTTCCCAAGATGCGTACAATTCTTATTTTATGTCTACTAATTTCTTATAGAATTCTTTGCCCTGTTTAGTCAAGAATTTCTGTGATTAAAATGGCAAAAAATTTATACGTAGATAGTAGTATTCAGAAATTAAATTCGTATACAGCAGCCTGGTCCCGCAGGGATTAAAGCTCTCAATAAAGATAATCTGGATTCCCGTAATCCCTTAGTATTGGATTTCAGTTGTGTGTATTTGTGTTTAGTGCTTTAAGTAAAAAGGAGTTGTTCAAAGTTAGTTTAGTCAAGCCATAGAAGTAATTCCTATGTGAGATATATTTTTAAAAGATTTAGTTTCGTAAAGTTTATCTCGTTACCTAAGCACCCTGCATTTATTGAACTTCAATAAATATTTTTTGTTCAGATTATTTGTTTTCTGGATAATTTAAAACTGAATCATGAGCCGTAGTGATGTGCTTGTCAACATATTTAAAGGAAAATGACAAAAGAAAATATTTTAATTCGCTAGAATCTGAAGCACTCGAATATTTTAAATATTGATCTTAATAATTTTACTTATTAATTCTTTGTAATATTTTCAAAATAGATAAATAAATGATTTATGGTTATAGTAGTCCTTAAGATAACAAAAAAAATGTCTAGAAACAACAACTGTCAATATAGTTGAACGCTTTTTATTGTGCTTTTCTCACTATGTGGATAGTTTATATAAATAGACTTTCAAAGTCTGCTTAATTTACATAATAATAGAAAATAAAGTTTATGGAGAATAGTAACTTAACATATTGTTTAATCTCCTGGTGCACTGAACAAAACAGTTTGAAAGTATTGCGAAAGTTCTGTTCAACGGCCTCTTTTTATGTTTAAATTCAGTTAGTAATCATATAAACGAAATAGAAGAGGATTTTTTTATTTTTGAAATATCCCCAAGATACTCGAGATTCCAAAATAATAATGAAAGAGACAAAAAACTATTAATATCTGAAAAAACACACTCACTAATTATATGGAAATGTGGCCCAGATAGAATTTAACGACATATTTATATGCCATAGTTCATGTGATGCTGATCAAATGTCTCAATGGGCGAAATCCTGATAAAGGGCTACTTTCGATGCAATGACTGTCTGAAGATCTGATTTCATATTACGATGAAGGATATGTGCATTATCTTTTATTCTACATATTCTACACCTAAGTTCCTAACTCTGTTTTTATTGCGTTGATAAAAAAAAATAATAGTTTTGTATTTAGTTGATTATTTATATTATTACACGGATGATCAATAACTGTTGAAGAATGACTGCCTTATTATTGGTAATCAATGACCAAAAACTGATGATTCAAGACAAATGACCCTTAACCATGGTCAAATATCAACCATACTCAACTATTCTTTTATTTCAAATAATTATAAACTTTTTAACAAAAAAAAAGACTTCAAAAACTACTACAAAGTATATTGCCAGGGACTTTTGGCCCACCCTGTATTACGTACAAGTCACTCCACCCTAAAAGTATAGTTCTTCAAATGAAGCGAGTATACCACAGAAATCTTGAGTGAATTTATACGCTTTACAGTTTTGATTTTTTTTCTGATTGTTTACGTCATAAAAATTACGTCGTTCTGATTGGTTACGTCATTGCTGTTTGATGACAACAATCCCAAAAACAAAATTGTATAAAGATGGAGGAAAATTTCCGGGTAGCGCCTTTCTCTCCAAACAGATAGCGCTACGTCACTTAATGAAAATCGTTGAAAATGAAATATTTTAAAAATGTATATTTATTGTTTTTTGTTTTTGTTTTTGTTGAATTTCTAAAAAAATACTGTACCAATTTTGATGCAATTTTTCAGGAATGTGACCATTGCCACATTTGATCAGCATCTCATGAACAACAGCATATCAAAATTTCAGACACTTCCACTGGGGATACATTTCTATATAATTAGTGCGTGGTTCTTTTAAAGTACGTAGGAATGAAAATGATTTTTTAATTATGTCCAAACCGACCATGTTATCGAGTGATAATATGATGAAATATTTTTAAATAGCTTTAAAATAAAAGAGAAAATTAAAAATTCCGAGAATATGATTGTTTTATTTGAATTCTCTTTACACTTCATAAATTTTTAAGTTCTAGGCGTATCATCCCACAAATGAAACTTTTATATACAAGAAAAATTTTAAAGACAATTGTTCTACTTTCTTCCAGTTTATATATATTCCATAGCAGTTATTGTATTAGGTTGTGTAAAAAATAATGGCGGTTTGCAACTACTATTATATTTAAACACATGTAACATCTTCTACAGTTAAGTTTATTAATCAAAATAAAAGCATTAGATTCTATAAATTTATGCCAATGTGAAATAAGACACTCTGTAAGTAACATAAAAATCTGGAGTCCTGTATCTGAGTAAATCATCTAAAGTGTTTTGAGCAATTCTTTAATTTTTGAAGATATTTCCATGTAATCAATTGCTGAGGGAAATGATATTCGTTTAGGAAAATTATATTCGTCCAGTCAGAGATCTGGTGAATATGTAGGCTAGGGAAGCATCTTATAGCCCAGCCTGTTCAATTTTTGTAACGTCATTCATGAGACTTAAGGACAAAAGTTGTCATGTAGAAGAATAAAGCATTTTCTGTTGACCAATGATGAGCACAGAGTCTCAGTTTTTGGTGCATTTTTCCGATTGGTTGACAGTACCTCTCTGTAGTAATGTTTTCTCCCGGATTTAGGAAGTTTGTAATGGATCATTTCGAGTTTAAGCCACCAAATAGCAACTTTAACTTTCTTTTCGCGCAGGTTAGGCTTCGGAAAAAGTTCATCTATGCTTCATCTCAAGTCTAACTACTAATATGAACACCGCCGGTTATTGTACAGGATCCATTTCTCATTACATGTACAATACGATCAAGAAATGGGTCATTTTATTTGTACAAAAAAAGCACACCTCAAAAAGGTGATTTTGGCTCAGTCCATGTTGTACCTATTTGATAAGCATTTTGTTTTCCCAATTTGTTTCAGGTAGTTGGGGACAGTTTTAAAATATACTCCAAAGATAGCAGAAATCTCGCGGACTGTGTTACGTCGATTATAGCTAAAATTAATACTTTCATTTTCTCATTGTCAATGCAGAAACTTGTCCACGATCGCTTCATCTTATCACCCGTAACTCGCATTTCGACCATGAAATTTCTTAAACTAATATTCGACTATGCGTTCACTAGTCATTCGATTATGCGTTCATTCCCATATAGCACCAAAGCTCCTGAAAACCTCCCCAGGCGCTCCCATTCATCCCAAATTCCTCCTGAAACTGCAATGACGCTATCAGGCGTTCTTGGGGAAGATACTTTAATCACTTCCCCAGGACTGACCTCCCAGATTCTTCCCAGGGAGCAATCTCCCTGGGATGATATTCCTGAGGAAGTACCTAGGAAGAGACAGTACTGGTGCCATCTCATGGGTGATTTTGATACTAAAATAACTTATTATAACTTTTTATTTCAAAAAAAATATTTGATTTGATGTGGTTCGATTTTTTAATTAATAAAGTTTATATCATTATTTGATTTATTTTATTTCCTAAGCACATCTGGTTATTGTTTAACTTTTAAAACTTTTAATTATTGTTGTAATATTTAATTATCCTTATTAAGATATATTTTTAACTTATAAAATGCAATCAAAATGTAGTTAAATAAATTGAATATAGAAAATTAAATTTAATATTCCACATCATATATTAATAATTAAAATAAATTAATCTTTAAATATAAATTGAAAATTTATTATTTATTTTATTTCTGATCTTTTAAAAATTAACTTATATATTAATTCATTTTATTATTACATTCATTAATTATTTTTTCTGAACTTTCAATAATTACTTATATATTTATATATTTTTACTATTACTTTTTCATCTAACTAATAATTTTACATTGATTTCACTTATATACGTTATTAGTTTCTATAGAAATAATTTAATTTTAAATATAAAATTTATTTACCTTCTCCTAATAAATTATTTTCAGTGATAAGAAATCAGAATTATTTTTTTCGAAACACGAAATTTATCAAAAGTTTAATATATATTTATATATTTGTGTATAACCATATTTTATAAATTAAAGATTAGAAATACCTAGTAAAAATCATTTCTTCTGATCCTTTAAATATAGTCTTATATATTAAATAATAATTATTATTTTTATTAAATAATTAATCATTTCATATTAATTTGAATTATATATATAAATAATTTTTGGATCAATATTTAATTTTAAAATATAAATTCGATTTATTATTTTTTTTTCGCTGCCCATTTTAAATTATCATATATATTTCTTTTATTATTCCTAATTAATGAGTTTTTTTTTCCGTAACTGTAAGAAATCAAAAGGAATCAAAAATTTGTTACAAATAAGGATTTTATCAACAGTTTAACATATATTTACATATTTGTATATATTCAGAATTTGCTAGTTAATTGATTAGAGATAAGCATTTTTAAATTAAACAATCTATTTAAAAAAATCTTATTTCGATTGTAAAAGTTAATTTTCATGTAAGTTTCAAAATTGAATCATATTTAAGTCATATCGAGCATATTTACTTTTATTATTATTCTTCTATTAATTATGTTTTTCTGATCTTTCTAAAAATTACATATATATTTATGTATTTTATTATTACATTTTCAACTAATTAATAATTTTATATTTATCGTCATTATCAAATCAATAATTTACTTTTAAGTCTAAATTATAACACCAACTTAAAGAGATTACATGCTCTATTGAAATGACACATTTGATTTTAAAAAATACAAACATACCCCCCCCCCCCCCCTGAATAAGAGTTTTGCTTGAAAGATTTTTATTTAAAAATATATATTCTTACAAATCAATTACTATATAAATTCGTGCTGATTATTATCACGGACATGATAAAACACCCCTTCCCTTTTCCCTTTTATTGTGATGCCGCGTAGGGAATTCGGTTCAAAACGACGACTTTCACAGTATTTTCTGAAAGATCTGCGTTTACAAAAAAAAAAAAAAAAAAAAAAAAAAAAAGGAAAGGAAAACGTTTTTCTAGCATTACATAGTTTCTAAATTAGACCACCTGCCAATTTAATGCATTTCCGAACAAAAAAGAGTTAAAAAATGTGTCAGAAAGCAGCTCTGTTGGGTCCGAGAAAAGCCTTAAATAATTGATACGCTTTTTTTCTAGTTATCAATTTAAAATTGTATTGAATATATATATCAAAGTGTATGCATCTTTATTTGCAATAAAAGTTACAGAATTCCTGCTATACGAAGCGTAAAAATATGCATGTTTTCTATTTACTCACTTTCATAAGAGGAGAAAGAAATACATGAATACCTTATAAACGATTCAGGTACAACGGCCGTGTAGCGTAATCACCAGAGCGTGTTTCTCGTATGCGTAAGTACCCAGGTTCAAATCCAGTCGGCGGTAAGAAAGTTTATATTCCCTAAAATCTGTACCATAACTTCCATGTGATTCCGTGTGCGTGGTTAATAAAAGTAATGTCTGTTATATTGGTTAGGTAAATATAATGTCCGTATTTATAAAAAAAAAAAAAATACTTTTTACATTATGTCGAATAATAATAACGTCGGATGTTTTTTATGCACATTAAGTGACACTGAAGTCTCCCAAATTCCTCCGGTATTACTTCCTGAAATCTTCCCTAGAACAACCCGAGGAGGAACCTGAAGGAGGTCCTGGGGAGCTCCCCGGGATGCTATGAGCCGGACATTTTCGGTTCCTGAGGACCTCCTGGTGACAAATTTTTGCATCCTCAGGGATGCCTGGAGGATGAATGTCAATCTTCCTGGGGATGTCCTAGGGAAGTACGTGTGCTATATGGGTTAGTAATTCGACTATGCGTTCATTAGTCATTTGACTATGCGTTCACTAGGCAAATGCGTGGTTGCTATTCCAAGCTGTTTCCACTGCTTTTCGTCACATTTTGAATTCGTATATTTAACGGCCTTAAATATTCCTGTACAATGACGAAAAACAAAACTATAATGCTTAATGTGTAGACAGACATCTGCCCTTCAAAATAATTTACAACATAATATTCTATTAATTTTTTTTTACAAAATTCTAGTTTAAAGCTATATAACAGAGTGAGCCCCTTAAAGTCTTGCATTTCAGCCCAAATTTTTTCTCATTCCCTAGTGCAACTTATCTATTAGCAGCAAACACTTTGTTTTATTCAAAGCACGACGATGTAATTCATTGCCAAATCAACAGATAGTTATGATTAAAGATTCGGCCTACGCAGTAAACTATAGAAAATCACTAAATAGCGCTGCAGCCATGACGGCCATGGTGCTAGTCACGTGGATCACTGCCATGCGGCTATTAGAGAGAATTTCGCCCCATTGCCAGTTACACAACCTGTTAAGCTAGAGGTAATCCAATCGGCAAGTAGGCGCCTTAAAAAGAAAAAAAAAAACAAAAAAAATCCTTTCTTTTTTACACAACCAAATATATGTCGCAAAAATTAATATTTCAAGCAAATAATGACAAAATTAGAGACTAAATTTTATATACTAGACTCAGATAGGAATAAGTTTTAGACCAATATAGAGAGACTGGTCTATCTTTTTGGAAAAGAAATGTATTTAAACAGTGATAAAAGTGTGATGTTGGTGAATAAAATTCGTAACTTAATAGAGATGCAGTAACATTATGAAGTTCATATTTTTCGAACACGCGTCTATTTTATATCAAACAAATTAATTTGAATATTTCACGTATGCAGGAATTAAAACATATTTGTAACACAGAAAGAACAACTACGTTGTCAAGGAGATATGATGAAATATTTCAGAATAGCTTTAAAAAAAAAAAAATCTTTTTTTTTACAGGTGATTTTTTTTTTCTTCTTGATTTTCCTTCATGAAAAAATCAATATCTAGGCGTGTCTTTCCATAAATAACATATTTATATATATATAAGAAAAATGTTTCATAGACTATTGTTCTACTGTCTCCCAGTTTATATATCCGGTTGCATTTATTGTAAATACTGTGTGTCGCAAAAAATCGACATTTCAATCAAAGAATGTCAAAAATAAATTCTAGGCTTTATATACTAGACAAAGAACAGAATAGGGTGTAGTTGAATACTTGGAAAATGGTCTATTATATGTTTTGAAAAGAACATGCATTAAAACATTGCTAAAAGCGTTGTCGGCCAAAATTTAGATATAAGACACCAAAGACGCATTAAATTTATGACGAATTCGTATTTTTTTGAGCACATATCAATTTACTTTCAAACAAATTTGTTGTTATTTATTTATTTCGGAAAAAAATTGGCGTATTATAGTCTGTTATTTTAAAAGATTAGATTTCCCATTCTTCATTTCTGAAAAGGATTTTTTTAACATTGATAGTACATCCCTTTTAAAAATTGTAATTAACAATTTAAAAAGACTTGGAATATTAAAAAATGCATTATTAAAAAGTCTACTAATAACTTTTTAAATGTCTGATAGCACACCACTATATACATACATTTATACTCAGTGTGTAAATCTCAGTGCAAAATCTGTTTATTCTTATAAAAGGTAACTAACGCTGCTACCTGTTGCTGCTGGTGCCGTAACGGAACTTATTTTGACCGGGTCTCTTATATTTAAAAAAAAAATCATAGATAAAAACATGAAAAATGGTAGTTTTATACAGAAATGTATGATAAACAGGATGAAGCAGGGGGGGAGGGGGCGATATTAGAAGTTTGGAGGTTCCAATCGGACCCGCAGTTCGAGTCGGATCGGAGCTAATTCTTTACATTGCGGGTCGGGTTAATTTATTTTTTGCTACGGGTCGAGTTGACTTCTACTTTTTTGCTGCGAGTCGGGTTTAGATCGGGTTGACTTCTACTTTTTTGTTACGGTCGGTTCGGGTCCGGCTGACTTCTACTTTTTTGCTGCGGGTTGGGTTTGGATAGGGTTAACATAATTTATTTTGATATTGGGCGGGTTCGGGTCGGTTTGACTACAACTTTTTTGCTTTAAGTCAGGTTGACTTCTATTTGTTTGTTGCGGGTAGGGTTGATTTGCATTATTTCGGGTTAGGGTCGGTTTTGGGTTAGGTTTTCACTCTTGCGAGTCGTGTTCGGGCTGATCCGACTTTTCAAAAGAAAGCCTAATATATATATATATATATATATATATATATATATATATATATATATATATATATATATATATGATAAAATCTATATACAGTAAAAGTTGCGCAACGGACACTCGTAAATAAAGGAAAACTTTCTTTAAGGAATACTTTTTAAATTTTTTTTATATAGTAAAATTTCTAAATAGCGGACATAACCGTAGAATTTGTCCGCTATTCAGAAGTAATAGCATGCACAGTATGACCTCCGTACGGTCACTCCGGAATAGCGGACTATTTAGCAAATACTTTTCTATCTCCAACACAAATATTTGCATATTTTTGCCTCTAAATAGTGTACACCGCCTAATAAGAGACAAATTTGGCGTTCTGTGGTGTCCGTTATTTAAATGTTTTATAGTATTTGAATATTAATGAGTGCATGTTATATATTTCTTTTTCTATATAAAAAATAAAATTGATATTAGAGATATAATTGTAGACTACACTTCATAATTCTATTAAAATATGGATTAATTTTCTTTTATTTCGGTTTTGGGTGGAGGAAGATTTTTTTTTTTTTTTTTTTTTTTTTTTTTTTTGCCGGGTTTCGACTTTTACTTCAAATGGAATTTTCGGTTTCGGGTCTGGACAACTCGAATGACAGTTAGACAATTACGTACATAAACACTGATTAAAAAAACACGTATACAAATACATTCAAATGAATATTCAGTAAGAAAATGAACGTTGTTTAGAATTAAAGAAACAAGTGATAAAAGAAAATCATAATTTCAAAGCACTACAAAGAAAAAAAAAGTATATTTTTAAAAGTATATCTCTGTGATTTATTAGACCAAATTAAATTTCTAAATTTCTAAACAAATGTACAACATCACAACATTTTTTTTACGAAAATAATTAAATAATAGTATGTTGTCACCATCACAAAACTTTCTTCTATATAAATCAAATCGTTTACAATAAAAACTAAATGAAAATCTATTCGTTCTTGAGATATAGCTAACGCAGAAATCGTGAAAAACGGATAATAGCAGCGACATCTGTTGGGCGATATATACCCAAACCTTATAAGTATCTATTTATGTAAAGGTCTAACAAAATATGAAGTTTGGTTACTTCTTGAGATATAGCCATATCTCAATATTGAGGAAATCGTGAAAAATGCAGCATACCAGCACCACCTGTGAAGGGGTTTACACTAAAACCTAAGAAGCACAAATTTATGTCAGAGTCTAAATGAATATGAAATTTGATTAAATTTCATGCAGTAATTCTTGAGATAGAGCACCCACAAAATTTGTGTCACATACACACAGGCGGACAGACTCATGGACAGACATTTTCTAAAAGTAGTCAAATCGTGTTCAGGACCTCCTAAACATATAATTTCGTCTAAAACCGGAAGTAGAAAATTTTCACAAATCCAATACTTTCTTCCTGTAATGATAGAAGAAAGTAAAAATGCCAAAACAACACGGGCTCGGGGGTGAAGAATTTAGAAGTATGCACGAGCCAGGCCACTAATGGTTTTCATACGGGCTGGGTTGGACTCGGGCCGAACTCTTAGCTGGTTCTAGGTCGGGAGATTTCGGCTCGTGCAGACTTTTAAGAAGAATGAATTTCACGCTAGGCTCGATCGAGAAAAAAAGAAGTCTGGCCCATCCCGATCTGAGTCTGCAGGAAAAAATTAACGCCTGGCCCGGTCAGGAAAGAGTGGAGACCCAGGCACTGCTTGAGTCTCGTGAATGAAAATTGGACGGTCCGGGATCGGGCTTTCAGCCAGGCCCTTTCACGTGTAGACCTCTAATGTCAGTTTACAGACCCTTTATTTGCCCAAGGGGGGTATCCCTCCCTTAGATCCGCCATTGTGATATCCATCTGCTCGTCCCGTGTTTAGGACGCTTGCGTCATGTCAAGAGGTTTTCGGTTCGGTTCAAGCTTGGAGGCCCATAGTGTGTCATGTTCCATGAAAATATAGCCACTTTATGTTTTAAAATTTCATTTTTCATCATCTTGCTAGTTCTCAGTTCAATATTTTATCATATCAGGGTTAAACATTTTACCAGTTCATGGTACAATGTACACAAGTTTATGGTTCAGTCGTACCACCAAATTTTGGAAGAAGTTTTCGACATTTTTTGATGGTAAATTTTAAGGTACTATGTGATAGGGAAATTTTGATCAAGATGTTTAACAGTATAGAAATCACTAATATAAATATTAAAAATTCATAAATAGAAGCATGTATATATTTTATTGTCCCTGTTAGAATCAGCATAATCGAATATATATCCCTACCCAGACAACACACTGGCGTCCAAAAAACATCCAGATAACATCATCTTCAAGAATCCTGGTGTCCTGTAGATGGTCGGAATTGTCCTGTATACACTTACAGACTTACAGTGTGTTCTTTGGATGTCAACATGTCACATCTATAGAGGTCCTACAGTGACATTTTGTGACATCTTTGGACAACTATAGAATAACCTCGGGTATCCTCTAGATGTCTGGAATGAACGTCCTCTAGATCGTCCGACAACAACAACAGTATCCACGAGCTTTTCTAAAGAAAATATAATTGCATAATTCGTTTTTCATATAATCTGATTATTCACTGGGAGCTTCTAACTGGTGACAACTACAGGATCTATAGGATTGCTGTAGGATGTCTAGAGGATGATTGTGGTAGTGATTGATTGTGTATGTGCAGAACAAATTTTCTTCCTTTTTCTCGATTTTAACTGTCACAATATGCGTGAATCGTCGAAAAAAGAAAAAAAAAAAGAAAAAAAACAGAACGACTTTAAGGATTGATATAAAGTAGCAGTAGTAGGCACAGTTAAACCTTTAAGGGGAAAGTAATTGTGTTTCTGTAATGTTGAATTCACACCACAATTTTCGAAAAACAATATTTGAAAATAACGAAATGGAATTTTATAGCGTTTCTTTCACCAAAGTGATAAAAGCAAAATTTTGGACAAAAATTCTGGTATAAATGTTGATTAAACTTAAGTGGTATAAAAAAAATAATCCCACCATCCTTCAAGAGGCTAAGAGAATTTTTATGACTGTTCTAGCTTGCAAAGCTTCGCTCAATTCCGACAATTTCTGAGGAGGCGAACTTCCCGAAATAAACAGGAAAGGATCTATCTATATACTTTTATTTAAAATAAAAGTACCCTCACCTACACACACACTCAAAAACTAAATCTTTGCTATGAATTTGAATTTTTAACACTTATTGTTTAATATAAATAACTCACTTAGAAAATTGAAAGACAGCAGAAAACTGAAGCCATTTAGTGGTTATATTAAGCAGTGTTAGTGATTAAAAAGGGTAAACTAACATAAAGTACGTTTAAACATAAAACATAAAGTACGTTAAGAAAAACTAACATAAAGTACGTTTAAACGTAAAACATAAAGTACGTTAAGGAAAACGGCTTAGATGCTTTACACTCACGCTAAAAAAAAAAAAAAATTATCGGTTAAAAAAAAGAAAAAAGTCGCCAAATTTAGGGGATTTTTTTCTTTAATGGCAACCTAGCCATTGTATTAAGTTATTCGTTTGGCGCAGTCTTGGAAATCGCGCCAAACAAACAGTCGCCAATCTTTTGTTTACATTTTAGCGTGATAGTAACACATCTGTTCCAGGAAAACTAACTAAAGGTATGTTTAAACGTAAAACATAAAGTACGTTAAGAAAAAGTAACATAAAGTACGTTTAAACTTGTAATGAAATCTAATGAAAACCTTTCAAATATAACTAACAATGAAATTCCAACAATGCAATAATCAATTCAATCCGAATCACAAATAGCTACTTATGTTTATATTCTCGCAGTACATCTTTTTAATCCTCTGACGTCCATATGTAAACTTATATATATATATATATATTTCAAATTCACAGGTTGAATTGCATTGTTTTCACTAAATAAGAGTAATAAAAGACATTTTTTGAAAAAATACATGTTATCAAGTGGCACACAAATTCAAGATAGCATCACGGCAACAAAAAATAATCAAACATTCGATATCTTACAAATATCAATTCAACATTTAGATAAAATTTAGTTATTTAACATTTAGTTATTTCATTTAGTATTTAACATTTAGTTTTACTTATTTAACTATTTTATTATCTTATTATTTAATAATTATTTAATAATTTAATAGTAATATTAAATAAATTATAATAAAATAATATAATATAATACAATACAATATAATATAATATAATAAATAATAAATAATAATACTTAATAATAATTAAATAACTAATAATATTTAATTAAATAATTTAATTCAATTTAAAATAATTTAATAATTTTTAATATACTTTTTTTAATAATTATTTAATTGTTTAATAATTATTTAATTATTTAACATATAATTATTTAACATTCAGTGAACATAACATTCAGGCAAAAAAAAAGAGACTTACTGTTTTTTTAACATTTTTATGCAAAAAAAGAACACCAACTCAAGTCCTTCTTCGGAGGAGGTATAAAACTTTGGAAGGTTATAGTCAGTATCATATAAAAAAAATCCGAGAAATATGGGACTTTTTCCTATGATTAGGTAAATTTTTCTAGATCCTTCTTCCCAATAAAGGTGCCACGGCAAGCGCGGATCCAAGGGGGAGGTCATGGGGGTCATGATCCCCCTCTAAACGGAAAACATTTATATAGAACAATAAAATTTTCTCTTTTTTTACTGCTTGAAATTTTTAATCTTTCTGATACATTCATGGAGTAATTTTTTAATAGAAATGCATGAAAATTGAAGACATTATTGCTTAAGCACTAAAGAATCGAAATCGTTTTAAATTTTCTTATAAATGTGGTACATTTGAAATTGTATTTGATTGCTTCCTCAAGACGATATTTCCATGATTGTCAAGCCTCGAAAACCGGCTTAAAATGCAAACTTTCAGAAAAGTTTCTGCAAGATTCTTTACATTTATAAGAAAATAGGCAACTGATTTCTTGGTATCTGGATAAAACGTGCAAATTTTGTATATTTACGAATATACCTGCAAATTTCATGCACTTATGAAAGGAAATGAATTCAAATATATGTCAGAAAATAGTCAATTTGTATCTAAGACATAAAAACTGCTAATGAAGACACGTGGACCCCCCCCCCCCCAAAAAAAAAAATCATGACCCCTCTCTAAATGGAGGGCTGGATCCTCCTCTGTGCCACGTACGTAAATCTAACTCTAGAGGTCCTTTCAAAGACGTGTCACCTGAAGGTGACAATGTAAGTTGGCGGTTAAACTTTTACTTTTTTCAAAGATTTATAACTCCCCCACCTCCTGCGTACGACCATAGCATGGTCAGCGATACCAGAGAGCAAAAACATAAAAAAGCGTGTTTGAGACTGACAGGAGTCAACAAAGCGTACGTAATATGTTTTCCTTGCGAGGCTAACGAAAAAGACAGGCTACCGCGGTGCATTCCACTTATCTTTTTTTACAGACCGCTAGAGTGACGTGATGCTCTTTTCGTACACCTGCATTGGTGCATTCGAGCATCACGTGACTCCGGCGGTCTGTGAAAAAAGATACGCGTAAAGTAAAGCACCGCGGTAGCCTTTCTTTTTCGTTAGCCTTGTTTTCCTTGGAACTCGATAGTCAAGCCTCATTTCGAACAAGGAGCAAAAAAAGAAATGCAATTAAAAGGCTTCCCACTCAAGCAGGTCCATTTTACTGATTAGACAACAGGTAAATTTCTACCATTTCTTTTTTTTTTAATTTTCGTCTTATTTAATCACAGAATTCAATGATTAAATAAGAAGAAAATTTCTTTTCTTAAAAAATGGTAGAATTTTGCTTAGGTGGCAATCAGGCCCTGGCCCTGTACTTTTGCCATCGGCGCATAATGCGACCGCTGCACTTTTTATGAAACAAGTGACCCTATTTCACTTAACCCAGGAATCTATTCTCCGTTTTCTCCTGTTTTAAATGCAAGAATCACATTTTTAACCCCTTGTCTGTGATGCCCGAACTCAGTTCAGGCAACGCAAATGCGTCAATTTTGTAATGCCTGACCTGAGTTCGGGCAAGAGAAAAATCGGTGTTTCAGTTCCGTGAAACCCGAACTCAGTTCGTCCAATGCGTAAAAACAATGCAAAGAAACTTTTAACTTGCGAAAAATTTATATACCTGCCTGTCAAACATAATGTGGTTTGAATAAAATTTGGGAAAAACTGCAAAATTACAAAAATTCAACTAATGGCGCGAAATTGCTGAACTTTTCGCGGGAAAGTATCGCCATCTATTGGGAAAATGGTAAATTACATATTATGTATTCGACGAACTGAGTTCGGGTTTCACGGAATTGAAACACCGTTTTTCTTCTTGCCCTAACTAAGCTCGGGCGTTCCAAAATTGGCCCATGTGCGTTTCCCGAACTGAGTTCGGGTGTCACAGGCAAAAGATTAAATGGAAAAAAAAATCCTTTTTGGCACGCTTTTCTCAAATATATTCCACAGGCAAGGGGTTAATAAATCACGCTTGTTGAGTAGAATTTTATTCAGCAAAGTGGAGACGAGGCGTTTCACTGAAACTGTCCGATTGCGAAATCCGTCGAAATCTCATGTTAAATCTATGGAACACCGTGAAAATAAAATTCCTAATATAATTATCGAAAAACGACTTTCCCCATCAGAAAGTTGACGTCAGATGCCAATGAAGTGGTTTTTTTTTTAAATGTCTCCCTAAATTTTAAGTATTTTAAAATTCCCTATAAACTTTAAAATTTCTACTTGATGAAATTTATCATCTTTGAAAAAATACTTAAAATTTAAGAAGACTATTTTAAAAAACCACACATTTTCGACATCTGACGTCTACTTTCTGATGGTAAAAACCATATTTCAATAATTAGATTAGGTAATGAATAATCACGCTTTTAAGTTTACCCATTGCTTATCATGTGATTTCGCGATCGGAGAGTTTTGGTTCATAAAAACAGCTAATATGATTAACTAATGGTTCATATAACAGGTAATTACGGTAATTTTTTGGCTCGGGAAGGGGTTTTAGCCCCAAAAATTCCCTCTTCGCAGCACCAAGTGTTTTATGATCAGTATGATGCTGCCATCTACCGATGTTGCGTGAAACTATTTCCTGTCACCTATTCGGATGAGAAAACTCCTCAATGAATCTCGGCCAGCGTTTCACGGCTGAACAAGATAATTTTTAAATTTAGAATAAATTGATAATTATAGTAAATGTTCATTACCATTTTTACTTTCATATTAATGTTAAGTATCTTAATAGACTTATTACTTTAGTGCATAACATTACTACAGATTTTCTGAAGAATATTTTGATATTCAGACAATCTCTCATGCGTGAATGTTTGAGCATTTGAATTGTGATATTTTTATTTGATATAATGACGGAATAATTATAATCATTTTCCATCGTGAGACTGTTATTCCGTTATTTTCACCGTCGTAGTTAATATCATGACCATGAAGTTTCCGAAATGGGTTTTGTACTTTTTTAATACAATAATTTTTCACACTTCTAGACTCTAGAATATGAACTCCTGGCAAGCCAAAGCGCTGATAAGCTGTCTTGTTAGATTTGTAACTATTAGCATGCAATGTGTTATCAGTAAAGATTCTAAATTTCGAATTATGTTGTTTAGAAGTATCGTGTGAATGAGAATGATTACCCTGATTACAAATGAAAATATCTCATTTGTAAAGAAAGACAGGAGGAAAACAATTTAAGCACAATAAAAAAAAAGTTCAAAGTTTTCTTTGCTCATTTTGTAACTGTTCTATGTGACTCTCCTTGGTCATGAACAACATACAAGCAAAAGTTTGTTTCACGCCATTTTCTATTTTATTATTTAGTTTTACTTTTTATTTTTTTATTTTAATCATAAAAACGCCTTTTTAGTGCTAGTAAACGCTGAAAAGTCATAAAATTCAAAGATTCATAACTCGGTAAGTTTTCGCTGTAGAGGAATTGAGTTTTTACTGATTTAATTGCCAGAGCATGGAAAAAAGTTTTCTAAATGCAACTTATAAGACCCAGGGACCGTATAAAATTTAAATTTCGTAGCTTTTTAAAAAATAACAATTTTGATGCAAATGGATTTTCATATCATGAAGAATTACATTTGAAACATTTTTACATTTGGAATTATATTTTTAAAATTCAACACTTTAGGAATTAACTTTTGGTCAAAGATAAGAAGGGATTCTGTATAATCAAACCAATTATACACCGCATTAATACAACGAATTATATAATATAGGATTTTCATATGTAGATTTTCACAATTGGAACTATGCCTCTAAAATTGAACGGTTTAGGAATTAAATTTTGGTCAAAGATAAGGAGGGATTCTGTATAATCAAACGAATTATATTCTTTGTTATAAATCGATTAAAAACTAGTCGTTGTGGGCCACCGTAATACTTACCCATCATGGATATGCATAATATAAAATATGAAAATAAAACATGTGTAAACTTTTTATAAAATGCATTGCAGTTCGAATAAAATCGTGGCTTGATGACGTCATAAACTTTAAATGCTCTATTACAGAATTGCGTAAAAGAAACATCCTTATAACTCCAAAATTGATAATTCTATTAACTAACGGTTTACTGCGTCTCATTAAGCGTCTCATTTCCAATTAAAATATATCTTTGAATTGAAATTTGAATGAAATACAGGGTCATGATAAATCGAAGAGTGTGGAAAATATAATTACAAATATCTCTGCAACTCATTATCCGATCAACTTCATTCTTTATGCAAAATTTATGTTTTTTTATTGTCTTTTATATTCACTCCTTAAAATAAACAATTTCGAAAAAATTTATATACCTTTTATCAGAACGAATATTTCGAGAGTCCGAAAAAAAAATCCCGGATAATCGAGGTTACTGGAATTCAATAAGCTTCTTCCCATTATTACATGCTAATTACATACCAAATTTCAAGTCTCTGTCGCAATTTGTTCGGGAGATAGAGCGTTTACAGACACACATCAGACAGACGGACGGCAATTTTTTTTTTCTAAAAATATGTTTTTCGGAATCTCCAGTGTCTGAAACGTGTAAATCCGTCGAAAATAATTTTCGATTTTCAAAACGATTACAAGACTTACCCTATACTACGTATGATGGGTAAGTAAAAAGAGTACGTATAACAGATAAAAATAATTTTTTCGAAAATGTCCTTATTGGCCAGTGAATTCATAGTCAATCAAAGATGTCATATTAACTAACACCCAAATATGATTACACTGTTAATGTTTACCTTTCAGAAAGTAATGAAAGATGAAGCGGTGCAACCGTTCATCCAAGAAAACCACGCAAGAATTCAGAAAAGATCCAAAATTGTCGTGTCAGCTCTTGGCATGTCAGACTATAGTAATGGTTAGTTCCATTAGTACAATAATCGAATCGGGTTTTTTTCGTGACTTGAAAATGTTGAATTAACGATCTTTGCTGTTCAAGAAATAAAGATCCTTGTTTCCCGAAAATTGGCTACTGTAATATGTTTTACGTTGAAAGTAAAACAAGAAATAAAAAAAATAGAGGATGGTTTGTGGGATAGGATAAAACAGATCTCGAATTGTGTTTTTGTAGCTAATTCTTTTTTTATGGTTTATAGTGTTGTCCGTCCATTTTTATGTGTAAAAGTCACTAGCAGAGGAGAAATGACGTTTTGACTTCAGCGGTCCAGGGAACATTTAATGATCATGTTTCAATAAAAAGAAACCGGTAACAATTAACAAAAAAAAAAAAAAAAAAAATAGAAAATGAAATTGAGAAAATGAAGCGACAGCTGTAGTAAAAAAAAAAAAAAATGAAAAATTATTATGAAATGATAACTAAATGGAAATTAAGTATATTTGTAGATAAATTGTTCTTTTTTTTCCATTCATTTTTCGGAAATGTTAATCAAAATTAGAATTAAATAAAAAATCCCGTTACATAAGGAAATTCCGTATCTTAAAGCTGAATTGTTGTGACATAATTTTCAAACAAATATATTATTTTAATGAAACTATAGTATATGTTGCAACTATAAATTTCAAAAAATACATACAAAGAAAGCAATTAAAATTTTAATTATAATTAAAACCAGAGGATACAACCCGTGTTTTCCGGGCTACAGTTTCCTGCCAGTGGCTGAGAAGGTCTGCTATCAAGGCTGGTAGACGGGAGGCAAATTCACAATCACTCAATGTCCTACGCACTTGTCGCCAAGCGCTTTG
This sequence comes from Maratus michaelseni, assembly GCA_963931845.1. Lineage (NCBI taxonomy): Eukaryota > Metazoa > Arthropoda > Arachnida > Araneae > Salticidae > Maratus > Maratus michaelseni. The sequence continues at coordinate 133,001,388 of OZ007599.1, forward strand.
GCGTGAAAATGAACTTCGCGCATGCGTGGCATTTGGCCGGCAAACTCAAAATCGTACTAGTACCATTGAATAGATAGATGTTTTATTACAATTGTACATCCTACAACATTTCTCCTATCTTTTTACCTCGAGTTTTATCGTCAGCATTAAAATGCTTTAAAAATAAATGAAAGCTTTCATTTTTTAAAGATATTACAAAGATTCAGTAGCTACTGAAGTAATTACTTAGTAGCTTACGCTACCAAGCTCATGATAATGAATCATTTCCTGTTTTGTAAACAGTTACATTAAATAAACAATAATTCTTTTTATAAAATACGCTTAGAAAGAAGTAAAAATACATTTTATAATACATGATGTTATTTACAGTTTTTACCTTTTATACTAAACTATTTTAATCTCGAATAAACACGGATACTTATTTATTATATTTAGTTAAACGCTTTTTCAATTTTAAATTATTACCCTCCCCCCCCCCCCCCGAAAAAAAAAAAAAAAAAAAAAAATCTTATACATTGATAGAATGAGATACATTCTAAAGGGATAATACAGCACTGCAATAACACCAAATTCAATAAAATAATTAGGATCATTAGGTTTTTACTTTTCAAATTCATCCTAATTAAGTATACATGTATATATTTAAATAAATTTGTTAGTAGATTAGAACAGAAACCTAATTGAGCATTCCAGTAATAGATACTACATCTTAAAAGTCTTAAAATCTTAAAAATAAATGAAATTTTGTAAATGACCATTAGTATAGAAAAATCCAGTTTTCTATTACTGAAAAAAAAAAAAAATAAGAAGAAAACAAACAAGATATAAATGAATTAAGTAAAACCATTTCTTAGCTTGTTCAGTAAAAATTTCACTGAAAGACAGTGGAATTGTGAAGCAATATTTTATGCTTGAGTAATTCAATAAGATGTATTGTATATTCAATAAGATATATTGAATATTCAATAAGATAAGATATACTGAATATTATTTTCTATCCCTGGGTTTGAGTCTCGAATTGGTTCATCTAATGTAATAACAGATGGCAGCACCATACACTGATTAAATGAAAACAGATTCAGCTTTTCCTCCCTCTTACGCTCGTATTCACGAATAACTTCGACCGAGAGTTGAACCGAGGGTCCAGTAACCCCAGGTTGAGGTTTTCAACCGAGAGTTGAAAACTCGTATTCACCGTCTACTTCGGACGAAAAGTTACCCAACTCAGAGTTACTCGACCCCGGTTGAATAAAGCGTGCTGATTGGTTAAAAAAATCAGATGACGTTTTCGGTTTCGCGTTGAAGCTTTGTTTGTTTATATTATGGAAGAAAAGTGCCGGAAAAAAAAGGAAATTAAATGTAGTATACTTATTTGATTTTTTACAAAATATATGCACAAAATAAAAACTTGTAATTACTAAATATGGAGATTAACTTATTTTCATTTCTTACAAAGTTTAATATTTTTTTTAACAATTTATTCAAATTTTATGTATTATTATTATTACTTTTAAACATATATGTGAGTTAAGAAAGAGATATGAAATGTGTTAATTGCTAAAGTAAATTTTATAAGTTTATTTTTCAAATAAAATTTGTCTTAGTAGCTAAACGAAAACTTGATTTGATCAAAACGAAAATTTTATTTCAACAGCAATTATGTTGATTTCTATTATTAATAGCTATAATTAGTAATTAATTAAATAATTTCTAATTAAGAAAATATTAAAATGGAGGAAAAGGAAAAAAATTCCAGAAAGTAGCCTCTAGTACTATTTTTATTTTGTCGAATCAATTTATATATTAAATAATATCCAGATGTATTAATTTGATTTTTTTTATTTTCAGCAATTTAATTAAAATGATTAATTCTAATACAATTAGATAGTAATTAATAGGCACATTGACAAAAACAACAACAACAAAAGAGTGGAAATAATATCAACAGAGCTTCAAAGAGTGCTTAAAAGGTGGTGTTTGTTGTTCTAACAGTGCCCTGGCACCAGGCACCCAAGTTTTTCAGGAGCTCCAATGGCGCATTCAATTATCGCTTCCGATCGGTTAACAAACATTTTATTTTAACTAGTCGCTAAATAATAAACTCCAAACTTGTTTTTAGTTTAAACTGTCTATCTCTAAACTGTGAATGGCGATAGATTTCTAGACTAGATAGGGTAAATAATGATTTATAAATAATGATATTGATAGTTGGTAATCTGATAAAACAATCTGAATTTATTAACGATAATTTCAGATAATTTTATAGCACTGAATTTTAAGGAATATAATTTTTTTTAATGTGACTTTGGAGAAGAATAAGTGCCCCATTTGCCCCACCCTATTTATTTCTTTCTTTCTTTTCTTTTTTTTTTTTTTTTTTTTTTTTTTTCAGTGTTATAAGTTAATTAAAGTAAATTAAAACGTGAATCAAGATTCTGTGTATGATATAGAAATAAAAAGAAAGTTTAAAGTATTAAAAATAGAATGTATGTAATCTCATATATATATATAATATATTATCTGCAAACTTTTTAGCTGGTTTGTTTATATTTATACATACAACTCATATATTATATGTTTAATTATTTGCTTACATAAATATTCAAGATCATGAAGAGGAGTTTATTTGCCTTAAAAAATTGTCAACATTAACTAAAGGGCTAATAAAACATTACTAAAATAACATATTTTGCATTTAAGGTTATTTATTTTTTTTTTAATTTTCATTAAAAAAAATAGGAATAACGAATGTATTTTAACAGTAGCGAAATGACTCCTGTTCACATAAATGAAATTTCAGATATCAAACTAATTAATATTTTTGATTTACCAGCTAAAGTAAAAAAATGCAAGGTTTTTTTTTTTTTTTTTTTTTTTTTGGGGGGGGGGGGGGGAGCATTTTTGTGAAAAGTAAAAGAAGTTATTTTTGTGAAAAAAACATTTTGTAACAAAAGAGGAAATTCAGTTATTCAAATTCAACCAAGCGTTTATTAAAAATAACTTCTTTAAGTCTTTCTTCTAAAGTTTTACTTTTTGGTGAATTTGTTTGTTAGTAGATTACACATTTTGAAAGCTAACACAATAAAAATAATTAATGAAGAGTATGTTTTTGTGGAATTGAATTTTGTGAAGGGCCTGTTTTATTAAAAGCAATTTTATGAAGGTCCCTGTTTTATGACATGGATTTTTGTGAAGGGGCCCTAAATAGGCCCTAAGTTTTGTCTGGATTGATCCTTAGTATGTGTATATGTGAAAACATGATGGGAAAAGGGGGAGGGGATAAGTTTGGTTCTGTAAGTTTATTATGTACAGCTGTTATAACTTTTTATATACCGTACAATCAATGGTTTAGGTCATATCAATTCTGTCATGATAGACAAAATTGGAAGTGACAAAACGTTTATTTGAAGAGAAGCATTGTTTTAAAACAAAGGTGTTTCTGGATTTTTTGCCTGGTGTTATTTTAAAAATGAACAATTTTTTATCAATGTATTTCAGCCCTTTACTTCTATTATAATACTTTAAATTATATATAATTTTGAAATTAAAACACAGTTGAAACTTAAATGTAATTAAATAAATATTTTAAATTTCTCAAAAATTGGGAAATATAACGTAAAGCTCAAAAACAGAAATAACAATAGTATAGTGTTAATCAATGATAGAGTTGTTTAATTAATATAAACATATTCGTGATTTAAACAAAGAATAAACCTACTAAAAATCTTCAATAGATAAATACAACTCAGATGATATATTGTTTAGTTTAAAACCGCAATATATAATTTATAGAGCTAATCTTATATTTAAATAACAGATCGTACACAAATAATAATAGTGTATCTTTCACACAAGACACAAAATTTAACTTTTACCCATATTCTACGAGTACCAAAATCAAAAACCTACATTGAGTCGATGGATACTTGAACATAATCTAAGTATTTTTTACTTAAAGAAAAATGCAAATTAGTCTGATGTCTCAAATTTTAATTGGAACTTACGCACGACATTTATTTCTTTACTATTAAAATACATTCATAAATTATTTTTAAGATCAAAATTGCAAAAACAAATAACCTTAAATGCAACAATTTTTATTTTAATAGCAATTTATCTACCATTAATATAATGTTGACTATTTTTTATAGCAAATAAAATTCTTCGCGACCATGCTTATTTATATAAACAAACAATTGAACATAAAATATAGAGGATTTATATATAAATATAAACAAACCAGATAAAAAAAAATTGATGCTAATACATTTATATGAGATCACATACCTTTGCATAGTGTTCTTTTGTTTTATAATAGTATTAAACTTCTATTATATCTTATACACAGACACTTGATTCAGTACGTAAGCTCGTAAGCCGCCATTATTGTAAAATGTGACCAAACTTGCTCTCTCGTCTTGTTTTTGTTAACTACGCATGCTCGGTTGAAAAACTTGAACTTCAACCCTCTGTAAAGCCAGGTCCAGTAACTCCCAGTAACTGAACCCAGCGTTAGATTTCGCCTTCAAACCGGTCCAGTCAGGTAGACGATGAATACCATTTTAGCTTTCGACCCGGGTTTTCGGCTGAACTCGGGGTCGAAGTTATTCGTGAATACGAGCGTAACAGAAATGTATTTTGAGTGGCTATAACTCTGAGGTGTATCGTGTATCGAATGGGTTTTTTAATGACACAAAAGGAAAATGAATAAAATGTTGTTGAGTTTTATAGGATTTTCACTTATCTTATTGAAATATATTATTTTCACGTGTTCTGAATGGCGATAATATAAGATCGGGTAAATTTTTGTTTATCGAATCGCCGTCGTTTGCGATACCACATTATAAAACATGCAAGGAAGAGTTCTGAAAAAAAAAAAAAATAAAAGATGAATTTTTATTGAATATTTTTTTATAAAGCAAAAACTTTGAGGGGGCGGGGTCCATTACTGTCATGTCACATTTACCCTATTATCAATCAGCAACAAAACACTTATCTTAGCATTTCCTCAACAAGTAATTAAGGTAAATATAATAAACTTTCATCTACAGTTCATTCTACAGTTCATTTTCTCGCCAAACCGTTTGGCGTCAAGTGCGTAGGACGTTGAGTGTTTGTGAATTTGCAGACGGGAGGTGCTGGGTTCAAACCCCTGTCGTGCTCATCGACCTAACCGTTCGGAGTTTTCTGTGGTTTTCTTCGAACCTTGCCGTAAATGCGGGCAAGGATCCCTTAGAAAGACCACCACGGAGGCACGGAGGGCACACCCCTTAGGGCCTATATCCGTCGTGTACATAACCGGCCGTCATAAAATCAACCAACCAACCCGGGTTACAGTACATTTTTGTGTGATATACACAAACAAAACATAAGTAAAATCATTTTTTTAAAGATGAAAACTCTACGAGTAGTAATTTTCCATCTGGACGAAAAATGTCCGGGCCAGGATTCGAACCTGGGATCGCTTGGCTGAAGGGCTTCAGCCAAGCAATCCCAGGTTCGAATCCTGGCCCGGACATTTTTCGTCCAGATGGAAAATTACTACTCGTATGATTTATTTACCAAGTTGAAATAATTGTGTTAAAATTGATCTACTGAAAACTCTAATCGATTTTTTTACATTTAATATATATATTTTTAGACTGCATACGAGCAACAATTCAAAGCATTTATATATGACAAATATCAATAATGTTTTCAAATAAAGTTTTTAAATTTATTAAAAGACATATACTTTTCTATTAGCCGCATACCAGCAGTTTATAGCCAAAAATTTTGCTACTTACAAAGAAACCACTTTTGGTGCAGCTCGCACCTAGCTTTGAGACCTGGTGCATTTTAAAGTCCTATATTACGAAATTCGAGAATCTATGAAATTTTTCTGGTAAAGTCACATTTTTTTTTAATTTTACAGCAGCATAACTTTCTGGAAAATCAATCAATTTTCGAGACCAACTATCGGACTATTAACATAGAAGTTTTTTTTTTTTTTTTTTTTTTTTTTTTTTTTTAAAGAACTTTAAAATACAAATTAGTTAATAATAAGAATAAAATATTGAAAAAGTTTAAAATTCCTTCAAGAAACTACAAATTTTAATTTGAAAAAATACAACATTATAAGTGCAGTTTTGTTGGCGCAAATTGGCTTTATTCATTACCGTAGAATTTTTTCCGGCAACCCTGGTCGAATGTTATAATTGTCTGCTATGTGTGAGTAGTGGTTTGAATTCGTAGCACCCTATTTGGCGCTGCAACTCGCTTTTAGCGTGAAATTAACAATTAAAAATTCAATAATAAAAAATTAAAAGTATAATATATATATATATATATATATATATATATAACCATAAATGAAACATTATCATAACACCAACTTAATATGATTTTAACAGAGGAATTTTATCGGTTCTCTAACTTTTAAGTATAGGGCTACAAAATGCACCAGGTCTCAGTGCTAGGTTCGAGATGTACCAAAAATGGTTCCCTTGTTAGAACAGCCTTTTAGATTCTGATTATTTCAGTATTTAAACATGTAATTTGTGTACATTATGATTTTATTCTTTATACTGATGAAGTGTTAATTTCGTTATAGACTAGTAGCTGGAAACAAATGCTGAATTATTTATTTTGTTTTAAAACATGCAAACTGATTAATCTTCCGTAATCGAAATGCACAAGATAGAGTTAATTATTTTTTAATTCATGCTTTTTTAAATTCATGCTTATTTTTAAACCCATGCAAAATCAGTCAAATGAGATACAATTTTAAAATAAATTGTAAAGTACATTTTCCCCTCTATTCGATGGTGTAAACATTAAAATTGTGCGATGTTCATAAGTTAGAAAAATTGCAGTAAAAGAGAAATGTATGGTGATTTGTTGCCAACATCAATCTGACGCCAACGTTATTTTCAGACATATTTTTGCTTTATAATATTGATAGATATGGAACTGAAGGTCCAATAAAAAAATGGAAAATTTTAAGAAAATGAAAGCTGAAAGTACAGATGTACAATAAATTCTGTCTAAGACTGAATCGATCGGACTAAGAAAATTTTCCGTCGTAGACATTACACAGTGTGCCCAAAAATTTCCCGGATGGATCCTATAAACAAAAAAGTAAGAACTGAAAGGAAAATTTTGCCCTATGGTTATGTTTATTCGAAATAATCCCCGTTGGGCTCAACAAACTTTTTACAACGAATGTAATAGTCCTCAAAACACTCCTGGAAGTCCACCTTTGCAATTTGCGTCAAATAGTTGGTCTCAGTCACCTTGAGGTGCAATTTCAACTTGGGGAACAGTAAATAGTTACAGGGAGATAAACCTGGGGAGTAAGGAGAATGGTTGAGCACGACGACTTTTAGAAACCAGAAACTTCCGGACAATGATCGAAGTGTGTGCTGGTGCGTTGTCGTGCAAGAAAGATCAACTGCCTTGTTGTCGGTACCGAGGATGAACTCTGCGTACTCGGGACATGAATTGTTTCAACACTTCCAAATAACAAAATCCAGTAACAGTTGTACAATCACTTTTATGTTCGTTCGTTGTTCGACCTTCGCGAGCTCCAACATGATCACGTTATATTGTTAGTACAAATCGGATGCATTTAGTATCTCACAACAGATAGCAACGTGAAATTGTACCGCTTTACAAGACAAACTGTAGTCGTGCTTTCAACATCAACTGCGGACACGCAGTGCCATCTATTGGCTGGCAATTTAACCAGTCCGGGAGATTTTAGGAGGGACTGTATATTCTGCCTTAGACAGAATTTACTGTATTGAAAATCATTCTGTGGAATTTTAAAATCTTACCGAATTAGACAGATTTCCGACTTACACAGACTCCACCTAATACATTGCTATAAGAGCAGACATTATACCGAATGATTCAAAATAGATGTAATTGTGAATATCTCTATAACCACTGCTGATAGAAAGATATACTTCTAAATACAAATATGTATGCGAATAAAATATAGTTATTAGATATGGCGTCACTCCATTTTTAGTGCCAGAAAACACTAAAAATTAATAAAATTCAAAGCATCATAACTCAGAGTAAATTTTTGTAGAACATATTTTTTTATTATTATTATTATTTTTTTTTGTCATATTTAGACTCTGGACCATATTTTCCTATATATTATAAAGAAAAAACATGTCCGTGAGTAACGCTGACGTCATATTGACGATGACAACACCTGACCAGTAAATTTCGCTTTTTACTGCCCCTTTTTTAACTAAATATCGCACAATTTCAATTTTTACACCGTTGAATAAGGAAGAAAAAAAAATTCTTTCAAATGCAATTTGTTTGAAAACTGTATCGAAATTTACATATTTTTATATAGTTTTAAAAATAATTTTAAAGCATTTTTGTAAAAACATTTGTCACTATTGCGTGCAACTCAATTTATGATTATCTCCATTTGTACTTAAAAAATAAATATCTTTCAGCATTTGTTTCCGGCTAATATTCTATAACGAAATTAAAACTTTATCGATAAAAAAAAAAAAAATAAAACACTAATTTAACAGACATGTAATCGAACTACGCGCTTGAACCATTGAAAATATCAGAGTAAAAACGATGCTGTAAAAAGCGAAATCTTTGGCGATTTATTCGGCTATTAACTCCTGGCATGCAGCTAATACGAATGTATTGCTTAAATAAATTTCAAAACTTTAGTTGAATACATTATTGATATTTTTCACATAAAAATGGTGGTTACTTTCGATGCTGTTAGTGAGCAATATAAAAACTAGTCGTTGGGGGCCACCGTAATACTTACCCATCATGGATATGCATAAAGTAAAATATTAAAATAAAAATGTGTAAACTACTTATAAAATGCATTGCAATTCAAATAAAATCGTGGCTTGATGACGTCACAAACTTTAAAGGCTCGATTACTGAATTGCTTGAAAGAGGTTTTTCCTTATAACTCCAAAAATAATAATCCTATTAACTAGCGGTTTACTGCATCTGATTAAGCGTCAAATTTCAAATTAAAATATATCTTTGAAGTGAAATTTGGATGAAATACAGGGTCATGAAAAATCGAAGAGTGTGGAAAATAGGATTCCAAATATCTCGGCAACTAATTATCCGATCGACTTCATGCTTTATGTACAATTTATGTTTTTTTATTGTCTTTTATATTCATTTCTTAAAATAAACAATTTCGAAAATTTTTATATTTCATCAGAACGAATATTTCGAGAGTCCGAAAAAAATTGTTCCGGTTAATCGAGGTTATTGAAATGAAATAGGCTTCTTCCCATTATTACATACTAAGTACATACCAAATTACAAGTCTCTATCTCAATTTTTTCGGGAGATAGAGCGTTTACAGACACACACACACACAGACACACAGACACACAGACGGACGGCAAAATTTTTTTTCTAAAAATATGTTTTTCGGAATCTCCAATGTCTGAAACGTGTAAATCCGTCAAAAAAATTTTTTCGACTTTCAAAACGATTACAAGACTTACCCTATACTACGTATGATGGGTAAGTAAAATATATATTAAATGTAAAAAATCTATTAGCGTTTTTTTTTGTTTTTTTTTTTCTTAAAAAAAAAAGGCTTTGTCCTATATTCTGTAACCCGGGAAGTCAGGGTTGGATCCTCTAGTGTTAGTACAGGAACACGGATCGTAAGAAATGTATTTCGTATATTACCCATTATTTCGTAGTTTGTGAGTCGCAGACTCACAAACTCACAGACAGACGTTTTCTAATAATAGTCAAATCGTGTTCAGGACATTCTAAAACGTATAAATCCGTCGGAAACCAGAAGTCGAAATTTTTCTTGAATCCAATATACTTTATTCTTGTAAAGATTAGAAGAAAGTAGCAAATGTATCTAAAATTTGTACTTGATTTGAACAGGGCCAACGCAATGTCGCGCGAGGCCGTGGCAAATCCCTTAGGCCCACCGTCTCTGACTGTAATATTCGACTATTAAAAATCGTTTTTTTTTTTTAATTAATCATAGAACAATTTATAATATAGAGTATAAAATGTATGAAAAATAATATGCAAATTCTTTTACATGTAATATCTATAATTACTTTAAATTTCGAAAAGTCTTCTATCCTTTAGAATATTTTAAATATTTATTTTATGCGTTTACGGTTACTTTCGGGATCCTCACATCTGTACATTAACCGACAATTATATCAACTTTGACTGTAAGAAATATAGTTAATACTCACTTTTAGGTAGATTTCGTAAGAAATACTACCTATTACATTCTCACCTAAGTTGGAAATTTTGAAAAATTTTTGCAGATCTACGCCGATCATGACTCCCAAAACCCAAAACCACCCCCAGTTCAAAACTTTATATATCTATCTATCTATCTATCTATCTATCTATGTCACTATTTTCTGACCAGGATAACTGGAAAAATTCTGCATAAATCTCTTCCAAACTGATACATAAAATCAAGGGTCATAAAATCTCGGTCAAGTTCGTTAATGGGCAAAATCGAACCAAGGGGGGGGGGGGTGGATGGGGGCCTTTTTGTGAAAACAGAAAAACCCTCATAATTTCTTTATTTTTATACGTATCGAATCCGTTTAAAGTTGTTATTACTTCTAGGAAAAGGGCCGAAAATTTATGTATGACAGATTTTTGATATAATTAAAAATGGCCCCAAGGGGGGGAAATAATATTTTAGAAAGAAAAGAAGAAAAGAAGAAAAGTTTAGAAGAAAAAAAATCATAGCTTCGTCAATTCACAAGATATCAAATCCGCGTAAATTTATTATTAATCCTCTTAGTATTATCTAAAACTTTTATATTGACAAGTTTTTTATAGGACCAACCGTTATAGCAAAAAATAATTAAAAACAAAAAAAATCTCTGCCGGCTCCGCCTGCAAACAAGTTATTTTTCGTAGTAGGCGGTTCCAACTCCCGCATCTTTTCGATACTGATACATAAAATCAAGGGGCTTAAAATCTCGGTCAAGTTTGTTAATGGGAAAAATCGAACCAAGGAGGGGGATGGGGGGGCTTTTTGTGAAAACAGAAAAAAAAAACATAATTTCTTAATTATGATACGTATCGAATCCGTTTAAAGTTATTATTACTTCGAGGAACAGGGCCAAAAACTTATGTATGACATATTTTTGATATAATTAAAAATTGCCTTAAGGGGGGGAGGGAAAGGGGGTTTTAGAAGAAAAAAAATTCAGAACTTCGTCAATTCCCAAGATTTCAAATCCGCTTAAATTTATTATAAATCCTCTTAATATTATCTAAAACTGTTATACTGACAAGTTTTTTATAGGACCAACCGTTATAGCAAAAAAAAATTAAAAACAAAAAAAAAACCCTGCCGGCTCTGCCTGCAAACAAGTTATTTTTCGAAGTAGGCGGTTCCAACTCCCGCTTCTTTTCGAAACTGATACATGAAATCAAGGGGCATAAAATCTCGGTCAAGTTCGTTAATGGGCAAAATCGAACCAGGGGGGGGATTGGGGGGGATTTTTTGTAAAAACAGAAACCCCCCCATAATTTCTTAATTATGATACGTATCGAATCCATTTGAAGTTATTATTACTTCTAGGAGAAGGGCCGAAAATTTATGTATGACAGATTTTTGATATAATTAAAAATTGCCTTAAGGGGGGGGGGAGGGGGGTTTTAGAAGAAAAAAATTCATAACTTCGTCAATTCCCAAGATTTCAAATCCGCTTAAATTTATTATAAATCCTCTTAATATTATCTAAAACTTTTATAGTGACATGTTTTTTATAGAACCAACTCTTATAGCAAAAAAAGAAAAAAAAAAAAATCCTTGCTGGCTCCGCCTGCAAACAAGTTTGGTTTCGAAATAGGCGGTTCCAACTGCATCATCATCACAAAAAGGTCATTTCTTCCGCAATTCCCGACAAACAGGCACCTCACGGTCTGCGTCTTCGAAATCTACCTGTGCCTGTAGGCCGAGCCGTCAGGGATTTTTTTTACCTAAAAACTATTTAAAGACAAATTTAGAGCAATAGTATCATTATTTTACACAAGGTAACGTTATTTTGAATTCTAAGACGCTAGAAACCCCTAACAAGACTCCAAATGGCGCGGAGCCTTGGGCAACCAACCTCGTTTGTCCGATGGTTTCGTCGGCCCTGGTCTTGACTACCTTCTAACTGTACTGAAGTATATTTCTATCATTAGCTGTGTAGAACATCTTTTTTGAATCACCCTAATATTTCACTCTAAGCAACAAGCACTTTCTGAACGAGGTGTGATGGTTTTATGAAAGACTTTTGAAGAAACAGTAACCTGATTTATTTTTCCTTTTTCCTACAGTGACAACTACACTCTAAAAACGACATTTTCAAAACTGAGCAAAAAAATACTCAAATCTGAGTATGACTCAAGTTTGAAACATGTATATACTCATTTCTGAAGACATACACACACTCAAGATTTAAACATCATGTGCTCGTATTTGAGTATGTCCATGTTTCAAAAATGAGTATGAACTAACTTCTATGTGCTCATTTTTGAGTATTTCCATGTTTCAAAAATGAGTTTGAACTGACCTCTATGTGCTGAGTTTTGAGTATGTCCATGTTTCAATATTCTGAGTATTTCTGGTATTTCAGAATTGAAAGCATTGTGTCGTCCTATTTGAAACAAAAAGTTTCATAACAAAATGAAAACATCGATTGACTCAGATTTGAAAGTGTCATTTTTCCCAGTGTATAAGAAACTTACACACACATAGCACTTGTGGTCATTAAGCATTTGTCAGTTTGGTTCGATTCGAACCAACGAAATAATAGTTAATTTATTGCTTTTATTTCTGAAGCAAACGACCACAGCCACCAAATTTTACGCTCTTTTGTTTACCATTAGTATTTAAAAGAAATTTTTGACTTATTTAATCGCAGATTTCGGCGATTAAATGAGGCAAAATGTACTATTAAAGTTTAGTCGTAAGAAAAAAGCTTAAAAGTTGCAGAAGTCTTGTTACAATCTCAATTTAAATTATAAATTGTGTTGTTGGATTTTTAAGAAATGCTTAAATCCAACAATATAAAGCAATTCTGTGTCTTAAGCCGGTTTTTACATTTAAACCCACTATCTATGCCATTATAACTATAGATAAATTCATCAACACATCCATAACAGCTTCTGTTATATTAATTCAGACTTTACAATTGCAGAACAGGTTCTTTTTTAGCACTTTCCAACCTAGTTGAAAAGTGCTTATGACTTCGGTTTGTCTGCCGTATGGCCGTCTGCCGTCTGCCGTCTGCCGTCTATCCGTGCTCTAACTCCCGTAAATATGCTCGGATTGCTCTGCACTTTTTATATGTTATTGTCGTTATCTATAGCATGTTCCCTATTTCAACGGAAGTGTGTAGCACTGATAGTTTTTTTTTACAGGGACACTCAAAAGAATTCCGTTACATTGCGGTCTATAGGGAAAAATCATTTGCGGTTTATTTAAATAATGTTTCACTATTTTAAACGCATTGAAATTTATATATATCACTAAGGTGCATTAGAAGAAGCTTAATATGGAATAGGGTGTGCATAGCACTTATAGTTACTTTACAGGGACAGTCAAAAGAATTCCGTTACATTACGTCTATGGAGAAAAATCGTCTGCGGTTTATTTAAATAATGTTTCACTATTTTAAACGCATTGAAATTTATATATATTACTAAGGTGCATTACAAGAGGCTTACTACAGAATAGTGTGTGTATAGCAGTCATCGTTCATAGACAGGGACACACAAACGAATTCTCTACTGTCTGTTAACAATAATTCCTGGAAGTGCGTTTTAAGTTACTGAACGCGATTTTAATTTTAACTCGCTTTTTGTCTTATTATGTGGTGTGTATAAATTCTGTAGATCCTATACAGGGCAGCACAAAAGTTCGCGAACACATTTCCGTTTACTGACAGAAACTCCAGAAGGATAATTTTAAACTGTGCTACGCGTTTCCTAAGTAAACTAAAATTTAGCATCCTATGTAGTATATATACAAATCTATAGATCCTATACAGGGCTGAATAAAAGTATTCGGATATTTTTCCGAATATTGTATCTGTTGGAAATTCCTGAAATTATGTTTTTAAATATGTTATGCATTTTCCAAATTGTTTACTTAGATGTTATATCTTTTAGCTTATTAAACGGTATGTTTTGTAAAATTATTTTGGAAGCGTTAGAAAGTGCTACATAATCTATGCTTGAAGCATGATTTTTCGTTCTTGTTTTTAAATTACTATTACTAACTGCTATTTAAATTACTAACTGATATATATGTTTCAGAAGACATCGTATCAAATTTGAAGTTATAAACGAACATTTGCAGTATAGTCTAAGAAAAGGTAGTAATCCGCTGGTAATCAACAATTCTGTACGACAAAATATAACTTTCTGTAAAATATATAGCAGAAAAACTCTCAAAACTTAATGCAAGAGAATATTTAAATTATTTTGTGATTGTGTTATAAATTTAAATCGAACTTCGTTTTCGACTGAAAAAAAAAAAAGAAATGATTTCAGAATAGGCTAAAAATATGTTTTTTTTTTAATTTATTACTGGTGAAAACATTCTTTTTATGAAGCTATGTCAAAAACCGGAAATCGCAATTTTATTTTGTTATTTATTAAATTAATCTGCTTTATTGAATCAACTTCTTGAATACAAATATCAATATTTACAATTACTACAGTAGTTAACGCTTATATGAATCATTCTTTAACTCCTTCGCAACGATACGGTGTAGGTTAAGTAAAATCCCTATTTTTGACTACTATTATTTCCGAATTGTAATTTTCGCCTTATTTAATCACAGAATTTCTGCGAAGAACTAATACAACGATTACTACATAAAAAAATGCTGCTCAAAAATTAAAAATTGTTCATCGCAAAGGAATTAACAGAATCAGATTATTTTAATAAAACGATTCAGAACAAAACACGAAACGTAAAGTTTTTTTTTCTTCTGTGAATTGAAAATATCTTCGTAATTAAATCCATTTCTTTAGCACAAGCGTGATATATTTAAACGGCTATTAATGTTTAATTAATTCAAACAATATTTTTATGATAGTGAAAAGTTAAAATAACGATTTAGAGACTAAAATAAATAATTAGAGACAAAAATAAACATTTAACGGAGAAAATATCGCATAGATGATATTTTTATTTTTATTTGTTTGTTTCCGTACATATGCAGCAATAACTGCTATAATATTATGAAATTGCCTTTTTCTAAAATTACTTATGCTGTCAAAAATATTCCTGAAAGGTTTAGCGTATATATTTTTATTGAATCGTATTGAAAGAAATTGTTCAGATGATTTTCCCAGATGTTAGAAAATACTATTGTCCAATCTCCCAAAAAGATATTCACAGCTGTCAGATAAAAACCTCACTCAATATCGAAAAACGATATTCGGAAAATATAAAGAGCTATTGTTATGTACCGAAGAATGGAACTTATAAACATTCTTTAAAAGGAATTCAATTTTATATATGTCCAGTTTTTCGCCCTTCATATTTGTTCATATTTTTAAACATTGGAATACTTATATATTCCATTTTAATTTAACATGAATGTTTCACATGAATACTGACATTCATTAAAACATAGATGAGTTCAAAAACTTTACGTAACGGTGAATACATTACGTGAAAAAAAATCATAAACACAAATGACCAGAATAAAAATCGAATAGGCCAGATGTGCTATATTTTTAAGAATTTGAAAATAATTTCATTTCACTTTAATCTAAAAATAACGCATTTCTTGAATATTCATGTTCATTAAATTAAAAGCAAAGACAAAAATGTTTTGCGGTGAATACGTTAAATGAGCATCATTGCCAATAAACACCAATAACTAGACAAGAATAAAAAATTACGTATTTTTTCTCTCTACTTGTTTTTAGTTTCCACGCAAGCTGCTATAATCCATCATTATTTTAATTATTCTTATGTATTCTTCATTTCATATATACATTCTTATAAAGTTAGAATCCGGGTAACTCAATCCCGGTTAACTCTTAAAAATTAACCGAAAAATTCAACATGCTGTAAGAAAACGGTTATAAAAACGCAGGGTGCGTAGAGTTCTACCACTATATTAGAATCTTTTTTTTTATCTAAAGAAAATATATTAACCAAAGGTTTCTAATCTGAAATAGTGGTGCCATACCCCTTAGAAATTCTAAGCAGTGGACGCAACTTGCGAAGTCCGGGTATAACTTTCACGCTTCCTACAGCTTTGTTATAAGGGATTTTGACTTTATTATCTATATTTTTTTTTCTTTTTAATATTGGTTTTCATTTTGAATATTCATTAAAATGCAACAGTGGTCTAAAACAATGTAATTATATTTGTTACAACCATATGAAATTAACAAAGTTTAAATGTTTAGCCTTGGTCTTGACTGGAAGTAAAATTTTTAATTTAAATTTTTCCCGTTGAATTTGAACAATTTCGCTCTTAAATATGAAATTGTGAAATATAATTGGAAATATTTAATTCCACTGAATAGTTTAAATAATTTAACTTAAGAAAGTTTCGTTTTAGAAGACATTTGAATTGATGTGAAACATCCAATAATGAAATAAACATCCAATAAAAATAAACATCCATACATTCAGTTTGATTTGAAAAATTCATTTGCATGTATTGTTATTCAGATGCTTAAGAATCATGCAGCGTTTATTATTTCCGTAGAAAAGCAACGAATTTGACAGAAATTAACATCAAAGTTGACGTTTTCAGTCTATTTTTGGGGGGTATGATAATGATGGTTTTCGTGCTGACATCAGCTATAACTCAAAATGCATCGAATTTATAAGTAAACAGAGAACGCAATTCGATTCTTGTGCATCTGAATTTGAATACAGGAAATTTCAAATGAAGTATGAAGAAAATAATTTCGTGAACCTATCAGAAAAATTCGCGTTTTTGTGCGAAAAAAAAAAAAAAAAAAAAAAAAAAAAAACCCTGAAAAAAAAAGAGCACCATTAATATCCTTTTGGAACATAGCCATTGAAAACTAAACTGAATTAATCGCTTTTTGAAACCAAGCCATTGAGAATTAAACGGAAACATAATATTATTCTTTTTCAGTGTATTGGAATCAGTCATTTTCTTCTGTTTTTTTTTCTTATTTTTTTTTAAACTAAACTAAAGTGCTTAAATAAAATTCATCGACTGTTTTTCGTAAAATAGTCCAAATTATTCGTTTTTTTTACAGTTTTATAATTCAGATACTTATGCATCTTTCGTATGGTTAGTATTTCAAAATAATAATTAATTCTTATCAGGTTTATTTATAGAACAAACACTTAATTTATTATAAATCTCATTTTGAATTATAGCGCACCGAAACAATAGTATATGAATAAGGAGGGGCACTATATATTGATAAATTCGTAGTAAACGACTTATTTTTTCTATATTTTTTATGTTACTTTATAAAGTTACTTGATAATATCCCGTATCGAAAGACAAAAGTAGAAGTTTTAGTTGTAACAACATTTTTCTTTAGTTTACGTACATCCTATGTACAGTCGGTCGAAAAAAAAAAGTGAACACCACATACATTTCAATATTGGAATTGTTTACAGAAAAGAAACGAAAAGAATCATTCGACTGTAAACTGTCTTCTTTCAATTTATGTTTAAAATAAGCTTACAGGATTCCTAGCGACATGAAAATTCATGGAAAATCTGGAAAGTCAGAGAATTTCAAATTAATCAGGGAAAGTCATGGAAAATTAAAAATATACAGGAAAAGTCAGGGAATTTACAAAAAATTCCTAAAAAGTCTTGGAAAGGTCTGGAAGGGGGGGGGGGATTTTGAATTTGAAGTCATTTCTTTTTCAGAAAAGTATATTTCTCGCTACATGGCACCTCTGAAAAATCTATAGACTCTTGTCGGTTTCAAGATCCAGAAATTCCTTCAAATGCAATGCAGTAAAACCATAATATGGACAAAAGTTTTCTATATTTTTGAGACTTTTTCATGACATTTCACATTCTAGACTTTGTTGTATGGTATTTATTTGAAAACTTGCAAAGATGAAGTTTTTTTGCATTCTAGTATTTTATAGAATTTCATTTTGCAATTTTCTTAAAACGTGCTTGAATTTTCTCCTGGGGAAAGAGTATAAATCTCCTGTTATTACGACACAAATTTCTGTTTTTTTTTTTTTTTTTTTTTTTTGCTATTTATTAGATTGTGTTATTTAAAGCAGATTTTGTGTATGCCCGTTTGGTATGGAATTTTTTTCGATTTGGTCAGGGAAAATCATGGAAAGTTAAGGAAATTGACAGAAGTGTTGTGCTGGGAACCCTGGCTTAGGGGGGTCATCATCATAGTGAAATTGCACCAAACTCTGAAATTTTCAATACGAACATATATTTTCGACATCATATTTGGATATTTAAAAAATTTTAACTCAAAATACCATTAATTATAAGTTATTCGGTCAAATAGTTTAGGAATTATGAAGCTTTAAAGTTTGGAACTACTAATGTTAAATTCATTTGTAATACTGTTGTGAAAAAGATTGGAATGTAGTTTTTTAGGCATAACTCAGAAACTACTCAGCGGAATGAGCTGTAATTTAGTATCCACATAATTGAAGCCTCTAAAAATTAATTTCCTTTAAAAAAATTATGGGTTGCAACTATTTTTTTTTTCGAAAATTAATTTAAAATTATATAAATATTCAAAATAAATCTTCTGAAAATATGACGAACTATAATTTTTTAACAGAAATCCTTTTATAGAAGCTTCAAATATGCGAATCCTAAATTACAGCTATGTCCGTCAAGAAGTTTTTGAGTTATGCTTAAAAAACTACCCACATTGCAATCTGTTTTGCAACGATTACAAATGAATTTAACATTAGACATTTCAAACATTATACCTTCATATTTCCTCAACTGCTTAACCGAATGTCTTCCAATTTGGTATCCAAAAAGGTAAAAATTTACCAAAAAACCCAAATATGATGTCAAAATTGGTGTTTGTATTGGAAATTTCAGATTTTGGTACAATTTCAGTACGAATAAGACCGAATAAGCGAATCAGTACGAATAAGGGAGGCTTCAAAACTCATAAAGTATTTTGGGACCTCAAATTTTGTCTGTCAAGTTCTGCTGACGAAAAAACAAAATCAAATTTTAGTAAAAAAAAATCATTTATACACACTGAAAAAAATGACAAAATTATTTAATAGTACTGAAAATGGCATTAAACGGTGACTTATATTAAATTTACGAAAGCTCATAAAAGTACCCACGTAATTTACTTCCATAATTTATCTGTTTTAACATAAATTGAAAGAAGACATAATTTACAGTCAAATGGCTATTTTCGCCTTTTTTTTTTTTTTTTTTTTTTTTTTTTCTGGGACGAATTGGTGATTAAGATACATAAGGTGTTCTTTCTTTCTTTATTTTATTTATTTCTTTATTTTTATTTATTTTTTATTTTTGGCCAACTGCACACGTGTAGGTGAAAAATGGTTTTTACTTTTAAACACCTAAAAATTATGAAAATTTATCTTATTTCTAAAAATATTTCACTGATAAACATAGCCTTATTTTCGCGGAAAATCCCAGAATTTTCATAGCCTTCAAATCACCTTAGCTAATATTAACAAGTTGGAAATTGTACGTCAAACGTGACAAATGAGGTGCGTTCGTATTATAGCTAGTTATAATAAATATTCAGATCTTGATGATTTTTAATTCTGTGAAATGAATTATAGCGTCTGCAGATTAATTTCTGTCATAAAATAAGAATATCGGTCACTTGACGATTAAATCTCGGAAGCTCCTATAACAAGAAAGCACAGATTATTATTTTTTAAATTGAAATTTTTTAATAAATTTTTTTATTAATATCTGCTAAAGTTTTGATTCGATTTTTATAAAATTTGAAATGACTCGACAAAATTCTGCAAAGATAATATATCTTAAATTTCAAACCATTCGGTTGGGTAGTTTTTGTGTTGTTATATGTGGACGGACGGACCAGACGACGACAATAGGTGCTACGTATTTATATAATTACAAACGCACCTAAAAACAGTCCTCATTAGGTACTGATATAAGGTTTATTCTCAAATTGAATGTATTTAAATAACGTTTAAATTATTAATAATACATACTAATCCTCTAAACTACATACAAATGTTGGCAAGTTGCGAATACTTAGTTTTATATGCATGCAGTGCTATCCAATTTGTAAGGAAATAAAAGTGGGAGGCTTCGAAACTCATAAAGTATTTTGGGACCTCAAATTTTGTCAGTCAAGTTCTGCTGACGAAAAAAAAAAAAAAAATTTTAATAAAAAAAAATAATTTATACACACTGAAAAAAAATGACAAAATTATTTAATAATACTGAAATTGGGCATTAAACGGTAACTTATATTAAATTTACGAATACTCATAAAATAACCCACGTAATTTTCTTCTATAATTGCCTTTATACTTTCAGGCAGGAAATTCTAAGATGTTGTATTTGTCGGTTCTGTAAACGATAACACCATAATCAACAAATAAATTAGTCTAAAGTTGCATAAATCTAAAGCCAACCCTTTGTGGTTAAATGTTTGATGTTTAGAATGTGTACACCAGATGGCAACACCAAATAATGACTCCTTGTTCCAACAGAGATATTATGTTGATCATATTAAATGACAGTAAAATAGCAATCGAAAAAAATTTTAAAACTAATTTTAAAACAGTAGAACTTTAATTATTGATCCTCCAGTTTTTGAACTAGTTTCCACCATAATCAACGAATAAATTAGTCTAAAGTTGAATAAATCAAAAGCCAACCCTGTGTGGTCCACAAATGTTTGATGTTTAGAATGTGTACACCAGATGACAGCACCAAATAATGACTCCTGGTTCCAGCAGAGATATGTTGATCATACATATTAAATGACAGTAAAATAGCATTGAATTTTTTTTTAAAAATAATTTTAATACAGCATAACTTTAATTATCTAACTGTCTAGTTTTTGAAATAGTTTACACCATAATCAACGAATAAATTAGTCTAAAGTTGCATAAATCAAAAGCCAACCCTTTGTGGTAGAATAGAAAGACGTCTTGTGTTATGCCACGCCGGTAGATTATACATAGCAACATCAAAAGTTATCTTTCTCCTAGTCTGGTGAAACAGGCTATTTAGATATACTTTGTTAATAAAATAATAGTATACTTCAAAGTAAAAATTGCAAAAACTGACTAAAGAAAAGGCTACATCTACTTTATCTTATAATTATCTTATAATTACCACTCAACATGTTAAATTAATTAATAACTATCACTAAACAAATAGTCTAGGTTTAAAAATATCTTCTATTTAACGTTTACAAAACAACAATTATTTGAGCAGTACTAAAAATCATATTAAATTGAAATGAGAAAAGTATTATAAAAGTTTTGACTTCGGGATAAAAACTTTAAACTTCGGGATTTCATGTAACTTTAAGAAAAAAAACTATTTATCTTTGTATCCTCAAAATTCCAGTTTCCTTTATTAATATTAATATGCCTAGCTCAGTGAATTATTTGATGTAAAAATTATAGAATAGATAAAATTTAGATATCCTTGTTAATGCTGCCATCTGTTGACAGTCAATAGAGTTTTTCATCCACTAAACTGCACCATGGAATGGACCTGACCTAGGTCCATGGCAGGGAGATATAAGGGATGATGTTATTCTTGTTAATGCTGCCATCTATTGATAGTCTATAGAGTTTTTGGAGATCTCAAAGGTTCTGGACCATGGTCCACGTTAAACGGAAGAGGGGCCTGCCCCACCCCAACAAAATTTTTAAATTTCTTTAGACTTGGCAAAAATACAAACATTAGTTGTTAAACATGTTAAAAGTTTTCTAGTTTCCTAAAAATGTACAGGACCGAAAAAAATATCCAGTTTTAAATGTTTCCGACTTAGTAGATGTAGTTGTAGGATATTCCTTCCGTCGATTTTTTTCCGTTTAAGGTTTCCGTTATAGATAGGTTCCGTTTTCACAGGTTTTACTGTAATACTTTCTGGTTAAACGGACACAATTGGTAAACGCCCTTAATTATTTTGGCAATTTTAACTCTTTGTATCACCTAGTTCCATATCTGCAACATACATAAAATTCAATGTTACTTATTTAGTGGGAGTCAAAAGACGATTTTATTTATTGCTGCTATCTCCCAACACAGCAATTAATATAAATTGTTCATAGAATTTTAACAGTATCGAATTAATTTTTCATGCCAAAGTTTTATTTATCATTTGGACAGTTTTGCATTGTTATTGCCAAAGTGAACTTTGTAAATTTTGTCAAATTAAAAAAGCTGGAGACGTCCAAAGATGGATTTTTTTTTTTTACAAAAGTAAGTTTGTATACTTTACAGTTTTGTATTAAAAAATTGACAATATTTATGAGAGGTATTTAATATTGCAGAAGTGAAAAAAGTACATTTTAGTGAATAATTTTTAATACTTTCCAACATAGCTGAAAAATGTTTATGAATTCGGTTTGTCTGTTTGTCTGTCCGTGCTCTAACTTCCGTAAATATACTCGGATTAGCATGAAATTGTTACATATTATTGAATTTTACTATAGAATGTTTGGTATTGAAATTAAAGCGTGTAGTATTAATAGTTCATTTACAGGGACACACAAAATAATTCCATTACATTATGGTCTATGGGGGAAAATCGTTTGCGATGCATTTTATTGATATTTCAAACATAATGAAATTAATACGCATTACTGAGGTGGACTACAGCATGCTTTTACCGGAGTATACAATTAGAAGCATTTATAGTTCAATGATAAGGACGTACAAAATCATTCCTTTACATTACGATCTATTGGGGGAAAATCATATACATGGATATACAAAATAATTCCCTTACATTATGATCTAATGGGGAAAAATCATATACATGAATGCACAATATGATTCCTTTACATTATGATCTAATGGGAAAAAATCATATACATGGATGTACAAAATAATTCCTTTACATTATGATCTAATGGGAAAAAAATATTTGTGGTGCATTCTTTGAACATGTTATAATACTTGAAACATAATAAAATTTAAAAGGGTTTCTAAATTTCTAAGGTCCAATACAACTTATTTTCTATAGATTATGGAATGCGCAAGATTTATCGTCCATGTACAGAGGCGAACAAGATAATTCGGTTAAAGGACTGACTGTGATCGGTCATTGCTAGAAGTGCCCTTTCCGCTGTGATATGCAATTTTTAGTATATTGCGTGTTGTTTACAAATTTTGTAGATCCTATACAGGGCTGCACGAAAGACTTCGAATATGGGCAGCCATTGCTGAAAATGGATTTTTAATGAGCTATGTATTTTTTAAATTGCTTATTTAGATATCCCATTTCATCGTATGGAAATAAATTAAATTTCTTAATAATGTTCTGTTAGTTTTGGAAAGTGTTTAATAATCTATTCCGGATTAATGAATTTTCGTAATTTTTTTTGTCAATTACTTTACACATGCTTAAAATGATGTATTCTAACATCTGAGAAAATATTTCGAAAATCGGTGTTGTTCAGTCTCCATACCGATAATAAATCATAGCGATGGATGACACTGTACTGTTCATCACTCATGCCATGTTAGTTGTTAAATGTATCAAACCTTGCTTTCACAGCGTAGAGACAATAACCATGCTTTTACAAAGTAGAGACATTATTTCCGTAACTGCAAAATGCAGGAAACGGTAGCAGTAAACAACAGTTATTTAATACGACCTACTTGCAAACCTTCCGCGTTTTTTCAAGTCTAATAAACATATTTTAAACTAGAAAATTTATTTAATAAAATGTGTCGTTTTTTTTTCTGTGTGATACCAGGGGAGGAGGCAGGAATGGGACAATTTTCATGAAAAATTTCTTACTCAACCTAGTTTTATCAGTTTTGGATAGAATTATGGTATAGCAATGTTTAGTGTTGTCTGAAAAAAAAAATTACACGATAGCTCCAAATATTTGAAAATTTTAATTTTCAGACCATTTAAAATTTGTAAAAATTTTATCCTCCTTCATATACACGTAAAGTAGATAAAAGTATGAGGAATTTAAAATTTAACTAATATCATAATTTCATACAGTGTTGCGCTAACACATGAAAAAAAAAACTAATTTAAATTCAATCTTATTCCCCAAAAATTGAGTGAATTCACGCTCAAACTCGTTTCTTACAGAATTAATGCTCTCAATTCACGCTCATTTTAAAATAAAAAGCGTAACACATTAAAAAACTAAATTTTTCTCTTCCTCATTAAAATAAATAGCTTATCCTTGAAACTGTGGCCTCTGGGAAGAAATAGGATAACAAAATGTAAATAAAATTGGGTTTTTTTTTTGTTTGTTTTTTTACTGAATGCTATACTATATGCTTCACTGTAGCTATACTGAAGTTAAAAGTGACATAGATTGAACATAGTTTTTTTTGTATATTTATAGTCTCCTGGAGGGAAAAATAATAATTTAATTTAAATGGAAATGATTTTTTATGTATTTTAAATAAATTTTCAGATTAAGCTTCTGCCACGGTGAAATTGATGTTTTGATAAAAATTTTCACATGATCTGCAAACATCATTATTGTTTAACGTCAAACTTGGAAATACACCCAATACACCCACTTATGCAACTTAAGCCATTTTGCTTCTGCAAATTATTATTATTATTTATTATTTGGTTGTTACAGTGCAACGCACTGAAGGGAGACAAAACTTATGCAACGTCGATGCGTCACGAGTCAAATGTACACGACACACGAGGAAAGTTATAAAAAGCATATATGGTTATAATAATGTTCATTCAATATCAACATATTCATTAGTTCCCCATGAAGGTAATAGACGGGCCTTAACTTACTTCTGGCGATTTTTTTCAAGAACCACGGAGCACAAAAGATGCGCAGCTTGGCGGGTGAATTGGTTGCTGGAGCGTTAATGGTGTGGTGCAAATTAACATTGTAAGTAAGGATAATACCAAATAGTATATCATCTACATTTATTTTATAAAATTTTCTTTGTTGTTTGAGAATTCGGCACCCATGGCATTATCCACCTCAGCCACCTTATAAGTTACGCCAATGTGTACGGGGCCCTTAGTTTTAAAATTTAAGCGTTAATAATTGTTGTTTATATAGAATATCCTAAAACGGACTGACGATTTTCAGAAAATCACAATAAACAAATAGTGAGAGATATTAATTTTTTTTTTCAGTATTCTTTCTTGTTTTTAGTACCAAATGTTACCGACAGACAGCGCTGATCCGTCTCAAGCTGTAAAAATGCTCAAACTAATGTATTACGAATATTTCTAAGGATGTTCAATATGTTCTCCCACAATGACAAGATCATAACAGCAGTACAGAAATTCATCCCAAGCTTAGGCAGGTATGCTCATCATCACTGGCGCTACAGCGGTAAAGATACAATTGTTCATTTCTCCCTGGTCATGTGGTATAGTGGTATAGTAGGGAAACTATAGAATAAAGCCACATAGTCGGTTGAAACCTCATATCTCAGTTCTGACTTGATCTAAAGAATAATGGCTGAAATACTAGGGAAGAGAAAGAAGCGGCCAAGTTCTCTTCATCACTGAGATTTCAAATCCCCTCGCTAATGTTAAACCTACGGGCGTGTGATGCATTCGCATTTTTAGAATATCTCTTTAGGAAATTAATATTTTTAACTTATTTTTTCTGTGTGCTATTCTTAAAGAATGTCCTTTTTTTTCTTAGTTGTCAAAATATTTTAAAAATACATACTGAATTTATAATTTTATGTATTAAAATCTTAGCGAATTTAAGTAAGATTTTACCACTTCATATAAAATTAAGTATATATATTTTGAAAATATTTTGACAAATAAAAAAAAAAATAGACATTCTTCAAGAAGACAGACAGGATAAAAAGTTTAAAATATTAATTTACTGAGGAGATACTTTTTAAATACGAAAGTATCACAAGGCCAGAGGTTTAACATTAGCTAAGGACATTTGAAAACTCACTGATGAAGAACCTTAAGATAACTCTATACTAGCCATTGTATAGTTTCTGTATTGGAAAATTTCTTTTATCATGCTTTTTGACTGTTTTATTGTTTGTTAGTTTTCAAAATTCTTAAAGTTACTGAAACTCTTTATATTATTGTGTGTAACATATTTAATACAGATTTATTTCCCACAATAAAACTCTGCAAGCATTTATAAGTTTAAAAAAAATTAAGGCTTGCTTTCCGATCTTCATTATCTTGGGGTAAGATCGGATATCCTACGTGGGATAAAATCGGATAATAGAAAACAATGCTTGAAGAAAAGCTAATCACAATTACAAGGACCATACAAGCTTGATTATGATTTCTCTAAAGCTCATAAAGGGGTGAACTTTTCTTCTGAAATTTCAGCGATTATAATGAATATAATTATCATTTTCTCTCTAAATGTTAAATAATTAGTCTTATTATTGAATTATTGCTAGTTAAGTAGATTTTTTTCCAAGTCTTTACAGTATTTTTCTAGCAAAATCTCATGAATGAATGTTGAAACATGATCGGTCAAAAACATATTAATTAACTTTGTGAAATAAAATATTTTATTCTTAAAGTCTTAACTCCTTTAGTTATTTTGATATTAACATATCCACTTGGCCATACCCCACTGGAGAAATTATTTCACTTATTTTAGAAAAACACCAAGCTTTGATAAACAAATCAAATATTTAAAATGATATTATTATACAAAGATAAGTGCAGAAAATTTACAGAATGTTTCATTATTCTCTATAGGGAAATTCTTGCTTCAAGAAACAACTATTAATAAGGTATCCGAATTTTCCTTAATTTTCCCTACAGGAAAAATTCACAAGGAATTCGTCTCGCTCGAGTTTGTGACGAATGTGAGTACCGCTGTGATGTTCGTGCGATTGATGGAAGACGTGTTGAACTTCTTTAGAAATATATTCGTAAGTGTAAAAATATTAAATGTTCGTTAATAAGGGATAATAGTTTCAGCGTGGCACTGCTTCTAATTTTTCAAATATATAACTATTTGAAATACAGATACTCTTTTATTTGATCATGTAATCATGACGAGAGTGAAAAAAAAAAAAAAAAAATCGAGGAACATATTTCAATCTATTTGCTGATACTTCAATACGAGATATTTTTTTTAAGTCATTGCAAGTTTTCTGATTTTTTTTTTTTTTTTTTTTTTTTTTTTTTTTTTTTAGCAAAAACTCTTGAACGAGTGCTCTAACACGATCGGTCAGGAGTTCAAAAATATATAACTAATTTTATCGACTGAAATAATATAATATAAAAGATATAGATAAATAACTTTAAATAAAGACAGAGTTTCTTAAACTTTTTTTGTAAAGAGCGGCTTGAGTTTAAAGTGAAGCAGGCTCTGTGGTGAAGACAAAACAGCGCCAGTAATCGTATTGGCTTTTAAACTGTATTTTTCCTAATGCATTCATTTACAAATGAATTTTTGTTATAGTAAAAGTTTTGATAACACAGTTTTGTATTAGTATGATCTATTACTGTTATTGCAAGTATTAGCATATTTGTGTGTATGCATTGTACCAAATTCAGTGCCGCAGTAAAACTATCTGACGCCTGGTATACAGCCCCGCCAAACCCCCCTATATAGATAAAAAGTTAATTATCATTTGGTGTCCTTTTGACTTATACTGGGAAGAAAAAGTCGCTGCTATCAGTTTTTCACGATCGGTCAGGACTTCAAAAATATATAACTAATATAGAGAGATTATATCTCAGAGATATATTATATTCAGAGATATATATCTACTGAAATAATATAATATAAAAGATATAGATAAATAACTTTGTGTAAAGACAGTGTTTTCTTAAACTTTTTTTGTAAAGAGCGGCTTGAGTTTAAAGTCTCCACAAGCTCTGTGATGAGGACAAAACAGCGCCAGTAATCGTATTGGCTTTTAAACTGTATTTTTCCTAATGCATTCATTTACAAATGAATTTTTGTTATAGTAAAAGTTTTGATAACACAGTTTTGTATTAGTATGATCTATTACTGTTATTGCAAGTATTAGCATACTTGTGTGTATGCATTGTGCCAAATTCAGTGCCGCAGTAAAACTATCTGACGCCTGGTATACATCCCGCCAAACCCCCCTATAGATAAAAAGTTAATTATCATTTGTAAGAAAAAGTCGCTGCTATCAGTTTTTCAAGTTAAAACACTATTTTATTGTTACATTTTAATGTAAGAAATAACAATATGTATTTTAAGGGGGGAGGGGGGTGGTAAGTAGCAGTAGAAAAATGATAAAATTCATTTCGTTAAAAGATAATGCCATACATATATATGTTTTTAATCTAATAATAAGAATAATAAAATATTTTAGTTTATCGTTACTGAAAAAACCACTTGACTCCAGTCGTAAATGCTACCGTGAAATCTAAATAGAGAAAGGAATTATTACAAGCAATTATATCCAAGCAAGTTTTATTTCCATCTTGGAAAAAACTATGACGTGATTTATACATTAAACGGTTTTCTTTTACGATATTTTAACTATATTTTAATCCTATTTCTATATTTAAAACTTTCTTAGAGTGCTTTTCCGTAAATATAACGAGAAAAAGATTTAAAAACATATTTTTAACTTGTTTTTTATAATAATCGCACTGGGATGATATTCTATCTAGTTCATTTTCTAAAAAAGTTGTTGTATCTTTATTTAAACTGTGTTTCAAATGACATTCTAAATTCGCACAATGGCTTTGAATAGTTTGTAAATGATGGATATATATTTTTTTTCGTAGATTATATTAACTATCAAAGTAATTATTATGAACTTTTAATTCTTCATAATCATTTTCATTCCTGTACTGTATGAAAAACTGTATTTAAGGCTTTTTTTAAGTAAAATATTTCATTTACTTTAAAAAATAAATAATAATTTGTTTGGAATAAATCTCAACTATATTATACCTATGTATCATATACTATAAGTATCATATACCATATAACTATATCATATACTATAACTATGATACTCCAACCATTGAATATAATTTACCTTTGAAAATACTTTCTTCTGTTCATTATGGTAAAATATTTCTTTTGAATCTTAAAGAGCTTCATGTTATCTTTCGTATTTTATAAAAATACACTGTATTTTAAATATTTTTTTATTCAAATGTTATGAAATTATTATGGCAATTATATTATAATAATTTCACTTGTATACTCAGGACCAGTACTAACTATGTTGCGGAAAACAAAATCGATGGCTACTTGCTGATATAAAATAATAATAATAATAATAATAATAATAATAATAATAATAAATGTATAACAAACACAATTATGAATTAAATTCATAATTATATTTTCTTATTATGCATGGAGTTTTTTAACCCTCTCACTGACAAACCCGTGTTTATACGTTCATTAAGCTCCAGGTTTCACTGCAATACAAGCATTTTTTAAATTTATATAATTCTACAAATATAATGCAGTTTTAATACATTGAGTAATAATTGAAACCCTGAAGGTTTATATTCATATAATATAATTACGTTTTTTATATAATTTCGGAATATTCACCTTTTTTCAGCATTTAAAATAAAATACAGAGATAAAACATTACAATTTTGCCTTTTCGCTGGACAGTCAGAGGGTTTTAAAGATATATGCATTATGTATTATGGAATTTTTTATACACATACTTCAAATATGCAAAAGTTCTTAAAGAAATTAAATTACACATGAGGCCTTTACATAAGCAGAAAAGTTATAACAATGTGTGTTTAGAGAGGCAAGTGTTATTACATTTAAAACTGAAAACAGTATTCACACACATAAAGTGAATTCCACATTTGTATTACATTTATTTTAATGCAACGAAATAAATAATCTAAAATTTTAATAGCCTTGCCTTTTAATTCTTCCGCAACAGATTTTAATACGAGGATTTTTTCAAAACTTACTTTTAAAATTATAAATATCTTGGATGATATTAAAATGTTAAACATCTTAGACATCTTCAATTACCAGTCTCAATAACGGATTGTTTAAGAATTATTTTATGCTTGAATAAATTAAGGTGCGAAACATGTGAAAGAAGAATGCGGAAGAATTATAGAAAAACTAGAAGAAAAAGAGTAAGCAAAAATAGACATTAATACAAAATAAATTGGATTCGTAATTGTAATCGGTATAATTATATCATGTATTACTCTTTTTATAGCAGATGGATTTGAATTGAGGCATTTTTCTCCGGGAGGGAATTTCGCAGCTGGGGGATATTGAGATCCGGTGGTGGGAGGTAATTACATATTTAAATCGTTGTTACCAAATGCAAAATCTCAAATATTCCCGGGGGGATACTTTTATGCTCCGGGGGGGGGGGGGCTTCCACCCTCTGAATTCATCACTGAATTGGAGAAAAGCAGCACGAATGCGAAATGCTGTAAATGGTTTGATAAAATAACCATTTTTTGTAGTAAACTGCTTACAACGCATCTCATAATATACTAAAATTCAGCCTTTTTAAGAATTTATAATAAATATAATTTTTTAAAATCTGTACTAACATCAATAGGTAGTAATTATTTAAAAATGTAGTTAAATCGATTCAGTAAAAACTGATTAATTTAATTCAGCTAATTTGGTTCAGTAAAAATCTGTACTATCACCACCAATAGCGATAAATTATATAAAATTGTAGTTAAATTGGCCCGTAAAACATATGAGTTGCAAAAGTTGAATTAAAAAAATGAGCTATATTAAAACATTTGTAGAAAAAATGGATATTAAAATAAATTAAACCTTAATTAGTTAAATGTCTCTTTGTATTTTTTTCACTTAACAAAAGCTCGAAATTAGACTGTTTTGAATTTATAGTTTATATAAAATTATAAAGTTTAAAAGTGTATATTTAACTGCGACATAAATCTGACTTCAGTTATCAATGCAATTTAATTATTAACTTATATCTAACAAAGCTACACCTATCTAAACTGCATTTTTAAAAAAGCAATGCAGAAAAAAAGCAATGCATCAAATTCTATAAAACTATCTCATAGCAAGTTGCGCCGAAATTATGCTATTTCGTAAATTAGCCAACATCTTTTAGTTTAGATTCCCCTTTGAATCAGCATTGCATACAGTCGAAGAAAATGATCATGCAGTGTTTTTAATGAAAAGAACATTTGAGTTCTGATAATACTTTATATACATATAAAGAAATTTTATTTTGCTTACGAAAAAAGCGCAAAAGAAAATTTAGTTTAGCACTGCCATATACGTTGTAAAGTTTTAATGAGTAAAAAATTAATAATCTGTCAATACTATTTGAAAAGAAACAATATGTATTTATCGTAAAAATTAGAAGTGAAATTTTGTTCATTTTTCCTTCGATTCTTAGATCATCAGTAGTGGTAACCAGACACTGATGAAAGGAACTGTGAAGGATGATTGTGAAGCACTTAGCACCTGGTGCGAGGGAATCGCATCGCCCGTACCACCCTGCTACGGCTATGACAAAAGTTCATAATTTCCTTAGGATAGATTATACAATATGCTTTATATGTTTACATATTAGCTTGATAACGAAAACATGTGAAACTATAAGACAATCATGTTGTTACAATCATAGGCGTAGCGTGGCCTGAAATTTGGGGGGGGGGGGCACGCATGTTTTAAGTGCTTATTATCATCATAATTTTTTTATTTTTCCTGTTTACATAATTTATGATGACCAACGTTTGAAAGAAGTTTTCGGTAATTTTGTTTATTACTTTCAATTGAAATTTTACATAACATTTTATCTTGTGCTAAGAAGGTTATAAGGAAAGGTTATTCATTAAATTATGGGAGATTACAATGAAATGAATGATATTTTAATAAACTTAAAGCAAATTATGTTTTACCCGTTGACCCATGAGAGGATTTTGCTCTGCCGCCTAGTAATTTTTAGCAATATCTAATATTTTGTAGAGGCAGGTTTAAACTTCTAAAGAAAAATTAAGGATGAAATTATCTGTAAATAACATTAGTCAAGACAGAATATCGTCTCATTTATTCTATCAAAGTTACAGGAAAAACTGATTGAAAATAGCAAAAGGCACGCGCGAGGGAAAAAAAACCCATCATATTTTAACTGCATTAGAGGATGACAACATTCGCTTCGGGAAAAACACGAGACCAAAACAAAATAAATTGAATACATATAAAATGCAATTTAACTTAACGTAACAAAACATACATTTTAGGCTACACGTGAAATACCGCTGCTTCGATCGATCGATGGTATCTTTTTCTTAAAAAGCCCGTGCAGAGACGTCCCACTTTATTTTTTTTTCTATTTTTTTCATAATCATTGTTGGAGCATGATATAATGCGGTATTTTATTTTTGTGGCAACATTGATTTGAGAAAAAAAAACTTCATTTCATTTATGAAAACAATGCTGATTTAATTTTTAATTAACTGCAATTTTTAATTAAAAAATCATGTTTTAACGAAATGGGAGTATATTATAAGCCGATTGGAAAACCTTTCAAATGATAGTTCGTTCATTTTTGTGTCTTGTGTGTTTTGTATTTGCTTAGAAAAAGGGACGTTGACAACAAAAATAATATATATGACCAGTGGACCCATGCGAGGATTTCGCACTGCAGTCTAATATTTTCTTAGCAATATCTAATAGTTTTTAGATGCAGGTTTAAACTTTAAGGATAAAAATATCTGAAAACAACATTAGTGAAGCCAGAATATCATCTCATTTATTCCATCAAAGTTACAGTAAAAACTAATCAAAGTTAGCAAAAGGCACGCGCGAGAAAGAAAATTAACAATAGTATTTTAACTGCATTTAGAGGATGGCATCACTCGCTTCGAGAAAACTGAGAAAAACCGTTCATTTTTTTATGAAAACAATGCTGATTTAAATTTTAATTAACTATAATTTTACTTCGATCGATCAATGGTGTTTTTTTTCTTCTAAACATTTCAATTTCCCATTTTAATCATAAATATAAAATAAACCCTTGCGTTGACATCGCATTTTATACTTGTTGTACTTATTACGTATTCTACGCATTATGTAAATAATGTACTGTTACTATGTATGCCACGGTTATGGTGTGACGCTCTATATATATAGACTATGTTTTATAATGTGTAATTTGACATAGCTATTTGGGATAATAATTTCATTGCATTTGGTCAGTTATTTCTGTTTCATTGGTTAATTTTTGAAATAAGTTTATATATATATATATATATATATATATATAATCATTATTGAGCATCACATAATGAGATATTTTACTTTTGTGGCAACACTCATTTGACGAAAACTTTCCATTTCATTTATGAAAACAATGCCGATTTAATTTTTCGTGAACAGCAATTTTTAATCAAAAAACATATTTCAACGAAATATGAGCGTACTATGTCAGGAGCCTGTTCAAAATCCTTTCATTTGGTATCTGGTGTATCGTTCTGTGTTTTGTATTTGCTTAAAAAAAAGGGATGTTGAAAACAGAAATATTACATATGATGATTTTTAAATTTCTATAATAATGGATATATTAATCCATCTTATAATAACAAATTGTTTTAGCATCACGAAATTATATTGCATCTTTAATAACAATACAAAAATATTAAGTTGCAATAGTTTTTATTAACGTTTAAAAGGAATTGAAAGCAAATATCACACTAGAAACACTTTTCTTAAAACATAACGATGCTACAGTAGACTCCGGATTATCTGACGCTCGATAATATGTTTCAGCTCAAAACACAAACTTTGACAGCTTTTTCTGAAAGATTTTCTGACTTACTGAAAAGTTCAATACTTTCAGAAATTATAAATTCAATTTTCTAAAATATCATTCAATTTTTTACAGAAACGTTCAATTACATAGTTTCCGAATAAAAACACCTGCCAATCTCATGTGTTTGTGAACAAAAATGAATTAAAAATTGTGCCAGAAAGTACACAGTTTGGATTTGAGAACAGCTTTAAAAAACCTTTTTTTGTATAATACGTATTAGCAATATTAAAAAATAAAAATTAGTAGGGTTTTTTAAAAATAATAATAATAATAAAACATAACTTACCAGTTTCTTCAAAGTTACTTTTGGTCTTCTTATTAAATAATGTGGTAATCTTGGGTTGTATTTTGATTCGTTGCATATTTTCGCATCATGTGCACACAATTCAATATTTGGTAGTTTGAGACAATGTCAAACAGTCTTTGTTCTCAGATGGATTTTATTTTTTCACCTAAATTACAGAGCGAAATATCCCTAGATTTCTTTAGATTCTTAAATAAGTAACTTGCTGCATTTTGAATGACTGATGCTGCCATTGTAACATATGACAAGTCCAAAAAGGCGGGGTGTGATCTGGAATTACATATATTTTTCTTAAATTAATCCTTTTCTCTAATTTTCAGTTTAGACTAACGTTTAATTACTTATTTATTTTATCCTAACTTTTATTGCAGTTCTCGCCGTAATTTTCCACCATTAAAAGAAAATATATTTAAACATATGCTCTTTAACAATAAAACTGCTCTCACATAGATATAATTCATTTAAATTACTTTTCACCTTCACTAGATATCCAAAAAATAAAAAAAGAAAAAAAGAAAAGAAAAGAGATGGACTTTGTATTCGGTCTGCATTTTATTCTCATTCCGTTCAACGTTCATTAGAAATGTCTTTGTCTGCTTAATTATTAATAAAAATAATAATTAATAAAATTTAAATATTAATTTGAGTTTAGCTTTCTTGGTAAATCACAAACACAGCTAGATTCTCAAAACAAAAACTCTCAAAGTACATTTGGCGTTCGAATTCTCGTTCGCTCATTTTTCAAGACTGCTATTTTGGTTGCCCTGTCGTGTAATTAAAAAATTCTCATAATTACCTAAAGATTAACTGATAGTTTTACATCATTCATTTCATATGCTCTTTCGCCAATTCCGTTTTATCTGAAATTATCAGCCCTGTAATTAATAATGTATTTTAAAAGTTTCGTAGACCTAATTTAAATTACCTATATTAAGATTCAGCCAAAACCTCTAATATATGGACAGAAGGCTAATTCTCAAAGCTAAATTGGCTACTTTCTGACACAATCCTGAATTAATTTTTGTTCGTCAACGCGTAAAATGTACAGATGTCTTTATTAAGAAACTATGAAATTGAATGGCATTTTTCATCATTCGATAAAGGGAAAAGATATTTAGAAAATACTGTCAAAGTTGGCATTTTGGGATGATTGCTAAACCAAATTTCTATCAAGAGCCCGAGAAATGCCGTCATGAGACAGCAATCGCTTATCATTCAGTATGAAATACATTTATCAAAATATTGCTATTTGATTTGAATTCCTTTCAATAGTTGTGCCTACCAATTGCATGCTTTTATGTCTGAAAATGTCAGAAAGTTTCATGTTGTTAGGCGGTGGAAAATATTTTTGGGAAAACCTCAAACCCTTCACCGTCTGAGGGTTTTCCTGCATTTTCATAAGTATGCTTATAAATCCAAGAAAATATAAAATTTTTTATCACAGTTTGATGCTATAATATATTTGTTTCTCTTCATTCTATATACGGTTCAAAACAGAATTCTGTTGAAAATATTTTTGTCTACAGCCATTTTAACATGATTTCTAGAAACGAATAAACGCGGGCCTAACGTTCGGCTGTTCTCAAATCCAAACTGTATATTAGTGACACATTTTTGAAACATACTGGCTACTTACTGACACATTTCTGACAATCATACGCTGTACAGAAATGTATAGGTGATATAAAACTGGAGAGTTCACTATAAACTTTTAACTGGAACGATGTTCTATTAGGTTGTTTCAAGGTAAATATTAATTAAGGCTGTTCTCGAATCCAATCTGGCTAACTTTCTGACGCATTTCTGAATTTAACTTTATTTGGCAACACATAAAACTGGCAGGTATTCTTATTAAGAAACTAGAAAATCGAATAGGTTTTCCATTTTTCAATAAAGAAAAATGATGTTTTAAAAATACTGTCAAAGTTTGCATTTTGAATCGATTTTCCTGACACGATAGTCCAAAAAAGGTCGTCATAAGCAGCAATCGGTTCCTAATTCAAGACGCAATACATTAATCGAAAAATGAAAAACGGTATGCCATTTGAAATCATTTCAATGGTCATGCCTGCGCTTCTACCTATAAAAAAGGGTCCATGAATGATGAGTAACGAAGAGAAGGGTAAAAATAAAGAAGGAAAAAAATCTTAAAATACTAATTTAATTTTATTGTACTGTTTGTTATTTCCAGAAATACTTGCTATTGTTATGGCTAATAATTAAAAGTTAGAAAAGCGGTCATGGGATGTTTTGTGTTTTTAGCAGTTCTTTTCATCAGCATTCAAAGAATGTTGTTATGAATATTAAAGTGACAGAAAAAAATAATTTCTTTTGTGGTGTTCATTTCTTTCTTCAAAGATCTAGCAGAGTAAACTGGGACTGCTAAAACATTTCTTTCATACGCAAACTTTCCTTCTTTGTTTCCAAAACAACAGTAATCGTTAATAAGAGTCTAAAATTTTTCACATACAAATAGATGCCTGTAAGCACCTTTTTTCGGTTGAAGATCCAAATCGAAAGATGTTTCGAGTGTGATATAAGGGTCGTCAAATATCAAATCATCCCATAAACACTTTGTCTAGAACAAAAATATTTTCACTTACGCTTTTCGAGCATTGTAAAAAAATTTTGTAAAAAAATTTATATATATTACATACATAGATAGACATTTCTTAACTGACAGCATCAGTTCTAAAAGTGTGGTACTCAGAAAGTTGCCCCCCCCCCCCCCCCAACATTCTGAGTACAATACAGTTTGGGAACCGCTTCTCTAACATAGTCCCATGCTTGTTTTAATTATCCTTTAGAAATAAATAACAATTTTTGCTCTTCAGGATTTTCTCATATGTTAGGCCTTTTGAAGATTGGGATTTAGATTTCTTCTTTCCCTATAGCAACATGCAGCAGGTCTCCGAATGGGTACCTAACAGAAAACATTTAAAAAAAAAAATCCTACAACTGGGTGGAACGAAACCCGGAACTGAAACTAAATGAACGGAAATTGTTTTCTTGTGACATAAAAATTTTAGACAAAAAATAGGTTATCTGGAGATTTTATATTTAAATACACCTTTCACTAAAACAGAAAAAAAAAGAGAAAAAGAAAACAACTAGTAATTATTAACTAAAGTGGGAAAAGTATTATGAAATTTTTGAAAGTATTTCACGTTAATAATTTAGTGCTGCCATCTGTAGGTTTCACATACAACAATCTACGATATTCTGCTTCTGACGATAAATGTAAGTTTAGACAGATAAAAATAAGTTAAATATACCAATCAGTTTTATTTAATGCAGAGGCGGATTACCAAATAGGCTGCGTAGGCTGAAGCCTCGGGGCCTTGGAGGAAAAGAGCGCTGAGAAATCCTTTCGATTTTTTGAGAAGCATTTTGTACATGTTTTAAAATTTATTTATCATTAATTATTATTAACTGCACAGAAAGCAGATCTTTTTCTTCTGGAAAAAAAAAAAAAAAATCAAAACATACGTATGCTCAAAAAGAAGTAACTGTTAACTGAACGATCTAGCAATAATGCACAAAAAATAGTATGTAACTACATCCAATGGATACACATTTAATTATTAGCGGTTTTTGCAATAAAAATGTTATTTTCATTAAACACGATAATGTGCATTATTAAAACAAAATTGCAGTTATTGTGCAATATAAAAATTATTGTAGTAAAATTGATTATTTAAATAACTAAAGTAAGAAAACTTTTTTTGTAAGGGGTGTTACAGAGATATCTATTTAAAATTACTGTCTTTTTTCTTTTCTTAAAGAAATTTGATGCAAAATAATTAAATACTTTCTCATAATTGTATTAAATATCTATAAAAATATGTGCATGATTGGAATCAGAAGTGAAAATATATATAATTTTGAGCAAAGGCAGCATAAAATAGCCAACCCTGGGGACCCAGGAGATAGTTAATACGTCTCTGATTTAATGTGTTATCAGTTTCGTACATGTACACAAATTAATACTTATATAATAATGTCCTAGGGGGGGGGGGGGGGGTGATCACTGCCTAATAACTCTGCCGTAAATAATTGCATAAAAAATATGAGTGGTATCAATTGATTGGTTGATTTATGAAAGGCCGATTATCTACACAAAGGATATAGGCTCTAGGGGGGGAATACCCTCCGTGAGGGTCTTTCTAAGGGATCCTAACCCGTATACGGCAAGGTTCGAAGAAAACCACGGAAAACTTTGAACGGTTAGGTCGACGAGTGCGACAGGAGTTTGAACCCAGCACCTCCCACCAGCTTTGAGAGCAGAACCTCTCAGCCACTGGTGGGGCTGGTACCAATTGATTAGTAATATAATTAATACTATTCTAAAATTTTACTAAAGAGGTCATATGCACATACAAATTACAACAAAGTTTAAAATTTTGAAAACTAACATCTAATTTTGATATCATATTGGGATTATTCGGTAAATTTTATTACTTTCGCATAACAAACGTGAAATCATTCGGTCAAGTAGTTTAGGAATAATGAAGGTTTGGAAGTATGGAACACCTATTGTTAAATTTATTTTTATTCATTACAAAACAGATTAGAATGCGGGTAGTTTTTTAAGCATAACTCAAAAACTACTTGACCGAATGAGCTGTCATTTTGGATTTGCACATTTGAAGCTTGAAGAAATTGATTTCTGGTTTTAAAAAATCATAGGTTACAACTGATATATATTTTTTGAAAAAAAAAATGAATTGTAACCCATGAACTTTTTACCAGAAATTCATTTCTAGAAGTTACAAATATGCGAATCAGAATTTACAGCTCATTCCACAGACTGGTTTTTGAATTATACTTAAAAAAACACACACATTGCAGCTTTTTTTTTTACAACAATTAAAAATGAATTTAACATTAGGAGTTCCAAACTTTAAATATGCATAATTCCTAAACTACTTGAACGAATAAATGCCAGTTTCGTACCCGAAGGTAAAATTTATTGCAGAATCCAAATATGGTGTCCAAATTAGGTGTTAGTATTGAAAGTTTTGTTTACGTTTTCTATATGTAGACGTTCCCTTAAACAAAATTTAAGTATAGCATTAATTAATAGACATTATTACTAAACGAATAGTACCAGTCATATTTTTATACAATGATTTGTGGCAGAGTTGTAGGAGTGATCACACTTTTTTTTCCAGGACTGTAGAACATACAGAGTGTCCCAAAAGTCCTCGACACCTCTAACATCTGCAGATTATCTCACTCTTTTGCAAGAGGTGCTACCAAGCTTACTTGACACTATACCAAACATGCAAGACGCCATATGTGGTTTCAACAGGATGGGGCATCTCCCCATTATGGCAGATGTGTTCGCGAACATTTGAATCAGGTGTTTCGTCATCGATGGCTTGGTCCACGCTCTCCTGATTTCAGCAGCATAGATTTCTTTCTTTGGGGTGTACTAAAAAGTGCTGTGTACGCAACGCCTGTGGATTCCG
Source organism: Maratus michaelseni (assembly GCA_963931845.1). NCBI lineage: Eukaryota > Metazoa > Arthropoda > Arachnida > Araneae > Salticidae > Maratus > Maratus michaelseni. The sequence continues at coordinate 133,041,097 of OZ007599.1, forward strand.
ATATGGATCTGGTTGCAAGACTCATCTGTGCTGCTGCGGATATCCAACAAAATCCAGGTGTATTTGAGCGAGTCCGCCAATAGCATGGTCTGACGGTGTAATGCATGCATCACTAGTAATGGCGGAAACTTTGAACATCTTTTGTGACATTTTCACGTATCATCTACCACAGCACACGTAATATCTTTGACCAATAAATTATTTCAGATGATCTCAGCTTTGTGTCTCTTCGTTTCTTGTACCTGTCATACTACTTTCCCATGACGTTTCCGACCATGGGTTGCTATGCAAATCTGAATCCTTGTGATGTCCCCTACCTCCTCTTAAAGTTTGTCCCAATAATCCTGGGAAACCCTGTATATAATGACTACATTTTGCAAGTTAACATCATTTATCTACAACGTTAGGAGTTCAACAAGTTGGATGCACCTCAAATTTACATGCAGATTTATATTTATATAATTATGAGCAACATTTAGTAATAGTAGCCTCATTCTTTTATATCGTTATATTGATGACATCATTTTAATCGATGCTGATAATTCTAATACATCTCTCTACCCTTCCCGTAATCTATCCAATTAATATAGAATTAACGGAAAACCATCTCACTAATAATACCTTTCACTTTTTAGACATAAAAATTAAACTGACTGTTAGGAATACTTGAATAACTAACAATTATAACAAACGTAAAAATTTTCAATTCAAAGTTAATACTTTTACACATTTTAAATTTGTCTTCATTTATCAACATACATAAATATACTCTTTAATCATATGTTTAGAATAAAAATATTATGCTCTTTTCATCTCATAAATATATACATTAATCAACTTATTTATGATGCATTACATCATGGTTTCAGTAAAATATTCATCTATTCCCTAATATACAATTAGTCATCCATGATCTTATTTATATTAAACGGGTTGGTAGGGTGGGTAGATGTTACAGTATGGAGGATGGGAAGTTTGGAGATTATTAACATTGCGTAACATTAAAATATTATAAAAAATAAAATTTAATAATAATTTTCTATTATTAAATAACAAATGCAATTACAAATACAAATACAAATAAAGTAAAATTAAAAATACAAAAATAATAGACAGGCTGGGAAAGTTGATGCTAGAGTACGGAGGATGGGTGTAGTTGTTTGGTTATATAATGTGCAATTGTTAATTATTTAAATAAAATGAGGGTTGTTGCAGTATTATGCATAGTTGAATTAATAAATACATCTATTCTACTGTAAATGATTCTGAAGCAATTCTTAGCAGACTGAATTATATAGTTTAGAATTTTTTTAGCGTTGTGTACTAATTTCATTATTTATATATGATTTACGTATAATTTTATAAAATTTTCATTGTTATGTATGGGAGATTGTTTAAACACACTTCACTTCAATTCATTCACCATCGTACTTTAATACTTAAATATATGTTATCAACTTTAAATGTTAAGCACTTGTATTCTTAAATTACCCCCCCCCCCCCCACCATCACCACAATTTTTTATAAGTTTTTTTAATGACTTTATAAATTTGAATGATTTTTAATAAATGTCATTAAGTATTTTTTATAAATGTAATTATAATTTTTTTATAAATGTCGTTAAAGTTTTATATTTTTATATTTTAAAATATACCATTTCACTCTCTTAACCTCTATGTGAAACACATCTCTTTGTCATTTTAACTTATTATTTTCCCCCTTTCCTCCCTCCTTTTTATTTTATTTATTTTTATTCTTCTCTTCTTCTGTTATTTTAAATTTATCACCAAGATTACATGTAAGTTTACTCACCTTTTGTTATCAATAACTAATTTTATATATAGTTGATAATGTTTATTGAATTAATTCCAAATCTTTCCGTTTTTTAAATGTATTTTAACTTAATAGATGGAAAAATCCCATTTTATCCCATTCAAATTTATCTGGGTTCGCCCGTTTCCTTTTTTGCGTGACGTTTCTTATAAAACAATTCAATCAATGAATCCTCTTGAGTCATTCCTTTTATTTTTTAGATTATCTTGAATTTCTTGTGCAGGTTTGGCAACAATATATATTCATGCAATTCAAACATGCTCATCTCGCTTTATGCAGATTGTTTTCCATTTCAGTTGCATATTTTCTTAAATCTTTTATGTTTTGCTTATTATGTTTGGTTATTTATTTGAATTAATTCAAATTTTGTGATTATATACACTATATGGCCATTAATGACCGGCAACTTTCAATTCTAGACATTTTGTCGAATATTTAAAAATATACTTGTCAGATTCTTCTGGAATTTTAGGATTGAAAAGAACAGGTTTGACTTCATATTTATCAATGTCGATTTGATAAGGAGGACAATTAGGGGGCTAAAAAAATATTAAAGAAAAAAGAATACCTTGGTTCACCCAGTAAAATAAAACGCACCAAATGATCTATCGCTGTAGAATATGCATAGGCAGACATTGTACAATATGTGTATTCATTTGTGTAAGAATAGCATGTATATTAATAAAGATATAGTGATTTGTTTACAAATTAAAAAAAAATCTTGCATGTTTTTTGCATATAACATACAGGGTTTTTAACCAAATTTAACGCCAGTTTCAGAAAAATTGACAAAATGTAGTAGAAATAATATCGTGCAATTGGAATATAAATATATTAAATATTTAAGGAAATATGGGCAGTTGTATAAAATAATTTTTATCTGCGCATGCGCGAACGATAACAAGGAATTTTTTGCATAATTTAATAGTCAACTCTATCGAGCAACTTATTAAAAAAAAATCAGTCAAATATCGTAAAAATTCAGAGAGATATCGGTGTTAGAGTGAGCTGTGTTTTAGTTTCTCACTAAAACTCGTTAAATGATAAGGGATTGTCCACAAATTGTCATGTTTAATTTTTATACTATATTTCATTTTTTATTGATACTTATTCGCCTTGGAAAACATCATTTCACCAGGTTATAATAGTTTTGGAACGGATCCTTTGATTTTGATTATTCTTTTTTAATTCGAATAAGCTCGTTAGGGTAGTTTATCAAAGAGAACTAAAGTATCATTAAAAATTGGAAAATAGTATGAAAATAAAAAATGACAATTTGTTGAAAATCCCTTATCATTCAACGAGTTTTAGTGAGAAAGTAAAAAACAGCTCACTGTAACGCCGATAACTCTCTGAATTTTTATGATAATTGATCGAATTTTTTTAATAAGTTGCTCCATAGATTTATTCATACACTTTACCAATTTCTCTCAGGCATTACTTATAAAAAAGCATGGTCAATAATTTTCATTAAAAATGTCCTTCATTTAAAAAATTAAAAAACAGTCTCTAATAAAAACTTCCACCACTTAACAAAAGCGCTTTCACCCCCTGTCAGGGCATCATCAGTTGTGTTCTCTATCCAACTTCCTCTCCATTATATATTACATAACAAAAAACTAGAATCTTGGAAAGCTAAATGCACGCCGATGCACATGTAAATGAGATTTGTGAGAAAACCGTTTGTTACACACCTCACGCATTTAGCTTTCCAAGATTCTAGTTTTTTGTTATGTAATATATAATGGAGAGGAAGTTGGATAGAGAACACAACTGATGATGCCCTGGCAGGGGGTGAAAGCGCTTTTGTTAAGTGGTGGAAGTTTTTATTAGAGACTGTTTTTTAATTTTTTAAATGAAGGACATTTTTAATGAAAATTATTGACCATGCTTTTTTATAAGTAATGTCTGAGAGAAATCGGTAAAGTGTATGAATAAATATATGTACAGACATCAACGAGTGAACACCTATTTTTAATGCTCCATAGAGTTGACCATTAAATTATGCAAAAAGTTCCTTGTTATCTTTCGCGCATGCGCAACTAAAAATTATTTTATACAACTGCCCATATTTCCTTAAATATTTAATATATTTATATTCCAATTTCACTATATTGTTTCTACTACATTTTGTCAATTTTTCTGAAACTGGCGTTAAATTTGGTTGTAAACCCTGTATGTTATAAGCAAAAAACATGCAAGAATATTTTTAAGTTTTTAAAAAAATCGCTATATCTCTATTAATATACATGCTATTCTTACACAAATGAATACACATATTGTACAATGTCTGCCTATGTATATTCTGTAGTGATAGATCACTTCGTGCATTTATTTTACAGGGTGAACCAAAGTACTCTTTTTTTTCTTTAATATTTTTTTATCTCCCTAATTGTCCTCCTTATCAAATCGACGTTGATAAATATGAAGTCGAACCTGTTCTTTTTAATCCTACAATTCCAGAAGAATCTGACAAGTATATTTTTAAATATTCGACAAAATGTCCAAAATTGAAAGTTGCCGGTCATTAATGGCCATATAGTGTATATGCGATAGCCCAAATATTCCACTTTATTATCTCAAAGCTGGTGCAAGGAGAAATTCGTACGTGTTTTGTGGAATCTAATAGTAATTTGGTTTGATATGATTTAACAATTTTCCAATACTCCTCTTCCTGCATAATTTCTATTCCTTTTTATTTTAAATAAAATTATTTTTCCTTTTTTATTTTGGAATTTTATAATCAAGGTTCATACGTATTCATATACATGTGTGTTTGAAAAGCTGTATCGTAAAGGCATGAGTTTCATATTTCATTTATTTCCCATTAGTGTTTTGTGATTTAATTGTTGTACAGCTTATGGTTATATATATATATATATATATAGGAAAATTATGTTTTCGCAAATCGATGCTGTTGTATTAAATAAAATCTGCTTAAATAAAAAATATTTAACTTAAAATTTGGGCTTTGAACCCCTGTAAGTACAAAGCTAATTTAGATGTATAAATGTCAGACACTCCTTCAGGGATTGGGGAGATGCGCTATTACTACCTTACCCACAATAAAGTATACGTGGTTTCATTAATAATATCAATGTTCTTCAGAAATTGTTATTTTTGTTGATCGATTTTATTATCGATTGATTTTATTTTACTAAAAGTATACAAGTGTTTAAATAAGAGTTTACAAGTCATTATATACAAGATTTTGCAGTGCTGAATGAAAAGGCAACACTGCATTTATTAAGAGGGAAAAAAGGAACAAGTCGTTAGAACTCGTGCCTTCTTCTGTCACGCGAGAACTCGCGCTTTTTTTAGTCACGCACGAACTAATGCAGCACTGTTAAGCTATTAAGAAACTTTATTAAGGTTTTACGAATTCTTTTGGTAGATTATTTTTAATTTTTCACATATAAATAACACACCATTGCAAAAGAAAAAGAAAGATAAAATCGATACAAAAAGATAAAATCATACAAAAATATTAATACTATAGATTGAAAGACTTGATAATAATAGATTATTTTTATTGCAATCGTGCATTCTGATACATGGATCTTATTATAGTTATTTATATAAGGAAACAACCGAGTAATAATTTATAATTTTGGAAGAGATATTAAATAATAACAAAACATGCATTTTTATCTATAAATTTATTAAGTGTTTAGGTGTAAAAACAGCACTTACTTGTTAGATGATTAATTCGGCTTGTCATATCTTATGCAGCTCCTTACGTTTTGTTTGAATGTGTACAAACAGTAAACTTCCAATAACTAAAAATGAAAAAAAATATATGCTGAGTATGAATGAAACGTTTTAGATAATGTATAATTTGCTCGTACTTAAAAATTTTCTCAAAATATCTTTTACATTTGTAGACACTATTTTAAGGCAATTCTCAAAAAATATTTTTCCCCGATGAACAACACCCTTTTTTGATACCTTCATAAGGTCATTTTTTCTACATAAAAATATAAAAATTGGAGGCATTACTTTTGTATTGATTTTAAATTAAAAAGCGTTTTGCAATTTCGGATACTTTAATTACATCTTGAGTCAATTCCTGTCTCTAGACGACCTTCCCAGGCTGTCGCATCCTGTTTAAAAAGGTTAACTTTGACAGCATTTTTTCCAAGATGCTTTTGTTTTATCAAAAATGGGGGTAAGCGCTATTCGATTTCTTAATTTATAAATAAGAACATTTGGATATTTTCTGCATTTAAGAATAAAAATGACTTCGCGAATAAGTCAGAAAGTAGCCAGTTTGTATTTGGGAAGAAGAAATGGGTGCACGATACCAACAGCATTTCTCTCTTCAAAACAGAAGTAAAACTTCGGAAATTGCTTGGTAAAAACATTATCACGTTGAATAAAAAAAAAAATGACAAACCTCTCTCTAGTGAATTCTGCGTTGTTTAAATTTTGTGGTATTAAGGAATTTGTTAAAGCAAACTGGCTGGAGATAAGCTCATGATAAGAGTTCTCTAGGTCTTAGGAATGTCTTATCACTTTTGGGGAGTGGTATACCAGGAAACGACTTAAAATTCTCGTCTTCTTATTTGATTTAGTCTACCCAAAAATTCCTCTCAAAATTAGTCTTCCAAAAACTATGAGAAAATATAATATAATAAATAGTGGGCACAAAAAGAAACCATACACGCATAAATTAATGTTATGAACCCAGTTACGAATGTTAAACCCAGATAATAAGAAACAAGAAAATAGAGGCATATCATTAATCTGTGCTGCGCGAAGTACTGGACAAAAAATACTGCCAATAATTGTTAAGTAACAGAAAATTACGGAGAAAATTATATATATATATATATATATATATATATATATATATATATATATATAAACAAGAATATTTTAATTGTGATTTGTTTTCCTCAGCTTAAAGTTAACTTTTTGCACGCATTAACAATTTTCAGAAATGTTTCCTGATATAAAAGAAAACGAAAATTCCACTTACACTATAAAAAAGAAAAATATATTTTTATGTAGAAAGAAGGCTTATGAAAATATAATATAAACTCTCCCGAGTTACTCACCATTCCAAAAAGCGTTTGCACATCATTAGAGAACTCAAAAACAATACATTTCCCATAGAATTAAAGAAAATTTTCTAAAGCTAAAGTTTTTTGCTGCACGTAATTTTTGGGACTGTTTCTGAGTAATTTTCAATGTGTATTGATCAGATTTCTCATCACAAAACATCTGCCTTTCTGATGCTGCAAATTCTTTAATAAACATTTTCAGCTGCGTAATAGAATTTATACATGCAAGAGTAACAAAGTAATGTTCATTTTGCGCTGTTACAGGGTGACCAGAAATAGCGTAACGGTCTAATTTGACTTAGTTAATAAAAACTCAAAAACTTTTGCACAAACGAATAACTTATTTATTAACAACAATGTATTAGAAAAATAAAAAATCACTTTTCTTCATAGTGTCCTCTTTTTGCTTTGATACAGAGACGCACACATTTGGTGGAATTTTCTGCAATTGGCCGTAGCTCGGCAGGAGTAATTCGCTTCTATTCCCGAATCAACGAACGCTGCAGAGCTTCCAAACTTTTGTGAGACTTTTGTGAGCCCTAGCCTCCAAAATCGACCACAAACTGCATCCAAGTGGTTGAAGTCACGCGAGTATAGAGGCCATTCTTGAACACAGATGAAGTCTGGAAAATTGGCCCGACACCAGTCCTGTGTGGATTTCGCTCGATGAGAATCTTGCTGAAAAGTCCAAAACCCGTTTCGAAAGGTTTTTTGATCCCAGGGAAGTACCACATCCCCAAGAATCTCTTTTCGGTGCACATCTTTATTCATTTTGACCCCAGAATCAATGAAAATAAAAGAACTTTTGCCTTTTGCACAAATTCCTGCCTACACCAGGACAGATTTGGCATTTTGACGATGTTGAACCATGGAAGACTTGCTTGGAGAAGTTGTTGACCAAATTCGATCATTCTGACGATTGTACGATTGTTCCACCGAGAATAGCTTTTCGTCACGAAACAGGATCTTTTCCCAGTGTGGAGTTGCAGCTCGCTTCAGCAGCATCCTGTATTTTTTGAACCGTACTCGTTTGTTTTCAGCGGTTAGACGTTGCGCTTGTTTGAGCTTCTAAAGATGAAGGTTCAGCTCCTCTTTGGCCATAAGTCAAACCGAATCACGAGCTATCCCCGTTTGCCTTGCTATTTTTCTCATCGACACCTGAATATTTCGGGATACGCCTTTTCTAATCAATTGTCGGTTTCTGGAAGCGTTCAGAGTCCTTTTCCTGTCTCTTCCCAGTCGGTCTCCTTCATGGTCAAGCTCCTTGAATATCTTTATTGCTTTGGAAATGGTTAGATGAGGCATTTGAAGCAATAGAGAAATCTCCGACATATGCTGTCCTTGAAGATGAAGCTCCAGAATCGCGTTTCGTTTCTTTTCCATCCTATTAAATAAAAATTAGAGTTAGAACAAAGATCAATAATTGAAATAAAACTAATCATAAACCTCGACGTTACTTTTAGTCAATGTTACGTTATTTTTGGTGACCTTGTAATTTAGCATGTTTGTCTGTTGATCATTTTTGTTGAATATGAACATGTTTACTTGAAAATTGTTAGCATTCGAAAAACCGATATTTCGTGCTGATACGTGGTTGAGAAAACTGATTAATACACTGCAAAAACTACTTCATAACGTTTCCGAAAATTATGGGCTATACAGAAGACTTTTGTTTCAGAAATGCCTCTTTAATTATTGGAAACATTTTGGTTTCTGTGGTTTCTGAAGATAAAGAAAGTTTTTTGTGAATCGTGAATAACACGGAATATGTTATATTATATTTTCGTAAACGTTATTGCTAGATTAAGAAACATTTCTCTTTTTTTATTGTTTAATTAAACATGTATCCGGAAACTTTTCTTTTATCTTAAAAAACTTTAAGAAGAAAAATCAGTCAGAAACTTTATCAATCAATAAAAATTGGAAATTAATAGTGAAGTCTTTTCCGAAATTTACGGGCTTCTAATACGAGCCTTCATTCTCTACTAGCAGACTAGCAACTAGCAGAATCTAGTTTTGAAATAAATAATGAATTTCATTCAGCATTTGTATATGTTAGCAATTATTTTCCCCTTAGCATGGCGAACTATTTCAAGGTCGTCGGCTAACTTATCGTAGCCGGAATATACACGGGCGTGCTGTATCCGGGTATCAGCAAGTTGTTCTGGTATAGATCCTGAAGATGAGGTTGTAGCAACAAATATTAAACAAGTTTTGAAATATTTGCTATAATTTTTCATCCCATTTCTACTGAAATAAGAAGTATTTGTTCGAATTAAAAAATATATATTTATTAATATGTAAACCTTCCTTTAAAAAAATAACTTTTCATTCGTACGTTTCAATAGCAACATCAATTTTTAAATTAAAATTAATGAGATTCATTTCTGCAGTTACTGTGCTTTTGCATTCAGCGAAAAACGAAAATTCCTGGACTAAATTTCATAGGCTTTGTCTTACGGGGAAAAAGGTTGATTACATGTACAGAAAAACATGTAAAAACTGAATCTGTCTATAACCGAATTATATCTTTGGAGAAAATTTTGAGCTCCCGACGTAAGGAACAGCATACATTGTACCTGCTAAGACGGAAAACTATATAGAACGAATTTTGTTTCGGTCACAATCAATTCCGTTTTCACAAGTTTTAACGGACTTTACAAGCATCACCTTAGACGCAGCAAAAATTTGGTCAGAACCTGAATAATTTTTTTTTTTTTTTTTTTTTTTTTTTTTTTTGTAATCTGTCGCAAATATATATATATTTTAAAATAATAATGAATAAAGAAAATTTATTAAATTTATTAAATTTAAGAAATCTTTAAATTCTCTAATAAATTTCTTAAAATTTTTAACTAAAGAAGGCGATGATATTTTTAAAAGTATATAAATTTTATTTTATTTATTAAACTGTTATTCCAAAGAGGTTACATTTGAGAGGTGAAACTGATCCTTTACATTTCATGAAATAATTTTAGAAAAAAGAACAAACGCGGTTTTGATTACATTGTTTTTCAAACATCACTCTTTCATTTACGACTATTTCTGCTTTTCAAATGGTAATTTGAAACTTCGTGTTCTCACACTTCTTCTGTTTCCACACAAGTATACCCTAATCGTCATAAGATTGCGAGGCTGTTTTTTTTTTAATTGCAGTATTTCGCGCCTAATGCTATGTGATACATACTGTGTCTGCAGTTAAAATAATTTAATAATGTGTTGGTAAAATGGAACATAGCTATGAAAAACATTGTTAAAACCGCAAAATTGTAATGCTGTTTTTCCTTATTTTTATTTTTAATGCTGATAAAAGATGATTTTTCCAACATGATATAAAAAACTGAATTAAGTATATGAATATTATCCTTGAGACTATTAATCATTACTCAATGTTTAATAACTGCATTATATTTGTAGAATTATATCAATTTAAATAATGCTTCGATTGCAGTGAAACCTACAGCTTAGTGAACTGATATATCAGTTCACGGCGGTGAGAATGTTACTGATCATATTAAATTTTAAATTTATTACATATTCACTCACATTAGAAAAAGGTAGAGGGTAACAAGGAATAACTAGGATAAAGTTCAAGTTAAAAAAAAAAAAAAAACGCTACTAACTCAATCACTAAAATTTTATTATCGCTACATGAGAAAAAATAAACCTCGGACCTGACTGATATAGGTTGGTATAATGTTCTCCCAGTGAAAGGCAAAATTCTTGCATTACATTCTGAATGTATGAGACTCTGAGGGTAGGCGCTGTAGTGAGGTTCGTTCGGGTAGGATACCTCTATATGAGAGTAGTGATATACGCACCAGGAGCATGTTCAGACTAACGGTTTTGTCCAAATTATGACAAACCATAATCCTGAACTTGGCGATACTCGCCAAGACATGTTCGATTAGACACGTGATACGAGTCACCAAACAATAGCTTAACGATAATGGTAGGCCAGTCAAAATGCTTGGTGGTTTGTTTGTGTCCAAAATATTTTTATTTCGTATGTCGCCACTCTTCCATAGAAGCACCCTATATTCTGGAGCTCGAAGTTTTAAGTTGGAGTGTGTCGGATACCATGGAACGGTTCTAATAGCTTGACCAGAATAGAGGAAGAACAAAACAAACAGAACATTTCCAGAAAATTCAAAGTAATCTTACCTACTTCACCGATACAGGTTTTCGCCTCACCGATCGCAAAATCGACATGCGATCACAAGTGCATCATCCTACACAAGTCACCACGGAAAAATTGAATTAGGTGATTACGCATTATCTAATATAAATATTCAAATACGGTTTTCACCATCAAAAAGCAGACGTCAGATACAGACGTAGTGCATAAAATTATATTCTTACATTTCAAATATTTTTAAAAATATGATAAGCTTTACATTTTCACTTGGGTAAAAATTTCAAAATTTAAAATCCTCTTAGAATTACTTAAAATGTAGGATAAATGCATTACGTCTACATCTGATGTCTACTTTCTGATGGTGAAAACCGCATTTCAATATTTACATCACCTAATTAAATTTCCCCGTAGGTTAACATAGGATTTCCAAGAAACGCTGATGCATATCCTTACCCTTACAGAAGATTGGACACATTTCCAACGTTTCGAAAAGATATGTCGTGAACAAAATGAACATTGATCGGGAGACGGTTACAACAATCGTGAAAAAGTTTCTTGGATGCCAGCCTTACAAACTGAAATAGTTCCTAAAACGTACGGTGGTGGCCGACAAAAAGGCAAGAATTCAAAAGTGGATAATAGAAAAGAAGCGGGTCGCTTATGATTAGTGATAAAAATATAAAGAATTTTCGACGGAGCTAGGCCATAATCAAACAACAACCGAATTTGCTCAAAGCATACTCTTACAAGGAGATTGCCAAGCTTGGTAATCACAGATTTTGATTATTTTCATATATGTTGTAGGGTAGAAGCCCCTTAGTCTCAGGTTCAATGGATTTCATACAACGCTCCTTAGTTCTCGAGAAATGGAGGGTCTAATATTATAACACAACTTAAATACTTACTTTGTAACGAAAAATCTACGTCGGACATAGCTCAGTTGGTATGGTGTCTGCTCGTTGTTCCGAGGGCCCGAGTTCGATGCCGGAACGAGCTACGTTTGTTTTTCTCGTTTCTTTTATAAATATACTTGTAATGTAATTATAATTTAATAATCTCAATAAAAAATTTTGTTGGCATAATTAAATTTTAATTTAGCATTTTTGATTTTTAAACCATTGTTAACCATTTCTCATCCATTCATTTTTTTTTTATGAAAATACTTTCACTTTCGAAACCGGTTCCGAAAGTGAAAGTATCTTCGTAAAAAAAATCCGCAAAGAAAATCGAAAAAGTAATCAACGGCGGAAATAGAGATTGATCTCTGCTATCCAATGCAAAAAAAAAAAAATCGTTTAAAAATATTGAAATGCAAACGAGATATTAGAAAAATCATGTTCCATAGGATTAACATTAGCAAGCGGATGTTTTCAAGTGCGTGAAGGGGACCCTTAACATCTTCGAGAGGGTTATGCTTTCTTGGTCCCAAGAGTACTTGGGAAATAAGAAATGTACTCTCCAGCAAGATTCTACTTCAATATGCAGAACAAAAAGATTGTAGGAATGGTGAAAGCCACATCTTTCAGTCCAAGATAATATGTAAGAGCTCAAAAATAGCCCCGTATTCTTTAGATCGCAACCATATGCATACATACCAACATTCCGGTTTTTTTAAAACAAATAAACATACTTTGAACCTAAAAAAATATTTAATAAAATGTACCTTTTGTTTCTATGTGGCAGTCACTTGTCTTTAGTTTAATTTTATTTATTAAATACATTTTTGGGATCAAATACGATTATCTGACTTGAAAAAAACCTGAAGATGGACAGCTATGCATATGGGTTATTCTGCATTTACAGAAAATATTTTGTTCTAAACGTAGTAGAAGATTGGAGTACCTGAAAAAATATTTTCAAGAGGAATGACCGAAAATCTGAGTCGTTGCTGAAATTATTTTCAAATTTTCTTTAAGTCATAGATTTATACTTTGTCTTGTAGCAATGTTTTTTTATATGTAGTTATTAAAAGAATTATAAGCTGAAACGTCTGTCCGATTTATTTCGTGTCACCCCGTACTTCAGGTTAATAATAGAGTATCTAAAACACGTTTTCGCTATTGATTTTATAAGATATATTTTTGGAAAACCACCGAAATCTTTGAAAAGCCAGGCGTTTTACTTTAATAGAAATTTGTTGTTGAAACATAAAAATAGAAATAAGATATCTATTCTGGCAGAATATTTTAGGCTTGGTAAGGGCTGATCCAGTTTGCCGTGTTAAAATGAAAACTTGAATATGAATTGACTCGCTTACTTGGTCTGAGCGATCTGACTTAGATGACTTAAGACCATTCTCAAATCCGAATTGGCTACTTTTTGACGTATTTATTAATGCATTTTTGTTCTTAAAATCAGGAAATCAGCACGTAGTCTTATTCAGAAACTATGTAATCGGACTGTGCTTTTCATTTTTTGATAAAAGCGGATTATCTTTCAGAAAAAAGATGTCAAAGTAGCGTTTTGAACCGCATGTCCGGCCGTATCTGAAGAGATAAAAAACTGCCTTTATAAAACAAGAATCGCTTATTACTCAAGATGTAATTCATTCATCTAAAAATGAAAAAGCATTACTACAGATCACTTCAATAACCATCAATAAGCCACCCGGACGACATCCGATTGGTTGTACGCTGTTAAGCAAAGTTAAAAGAAAATTTACATCCTTTGTAGTGCTATTTATAGATTTAAGTCGTAGTTTCAGTCCTAATGAAAATTTAATTGGAAATTTAAATATATATTATCGGGAGTTTATTCGTCTTATGTACGCCACTGATAGTGTGCTCATGTTGACATTCCATCATTCGCTGCGGAGTTGCAGCCTTGCCAACGTATATTAGAGAAAGAGGTGCCAGACTGGATGTCATCCGGATGGCTTAATTAGTAAAGCACTTGGTGGGTTATACCAAGGTGTCTGGGTTCGATCCGTGGTCTGGACACATTTTTCACTCAAGTTGGTTGTACGCTGTTAAGCAAAGGGAAAAGAAAATTCACATCCTTTGTAGTGCTATTTATAGATTTAAGGCGTAGATTCAGTCCTACTGAAAATTTAATTGGAAATTTAAATGTATTAATATGAAGATAATGTTAGAATTTAAGAACCAATTTGCAAGTAAATAGTGTTAATAATTTTAATTCGAAACTTATTGGCCGAAATCTGTATAACACAGTAGGGTACATATTAATGTTTTATTTTAATTTCCTTATTTTTTTTTGTGTATTTGTATGATATGTAAATAAAATATGTTATTTTGTTAAATTACATTTTTGTTCTTATTTCATTGGTTAATTTTTATTTTTGAATCGATTAGACATTTGCTTAATTTAGTTAATTATAGCAGGTTTGACTGGTATATCATTTTGAGTCATTTTACTATGTCCAGTTAGTCTATATGATTCACAGTGCAACTATCATTTTTACTACTTATTACTTGACTTATTTTAAGTTTCAATGTTAATTTACTTTCTACTAGGATAACATGATGACCCATCTGGATAATTAAAACCCAAGTATATAGGTCTGCCTATACCTTATGTGATCTATGCCGGACGTTCATTTATTGGGTATTTAGTACCCTGTTAATTGATTTGCCCAGAACACTCCAGCATTCGGTTTACTCACTGTGCCACAGATGGTCCCTATCTAACAAATAGCCGGGGCATTGATAGCGGACAATCAAATAAATGAACAAACAGACCCGCTTTATATACACTGAAGTGCCAAAAGTCATGGGATAGCAATATGCAAATAACCAGATGGCAGTAGTATTGCGTAAGAAATATATAAATGGTCAGCTCACTCTCAGGGCTTTCATTTGTACTCAAGTGATTCATATGAAAAGGTTTGTGACGTGATTATGAACACAAGACGGGAATTAACAGACTTTCAATACAGAATGCCAGTTGGAGCTAGACGCATGGGACATTCCATTTCGGAAATTGTTAGGGAATTTGACATTCCTCGATCCACAGTATCAAGAGTGTGTCGAGAATATCTAATTTCAAGCATTACTTCCCACCATGGACAACGCAGTGGCCGACCGTGACTACTTAATGACCGAGACAGCGCAGAGTAGTCAGTGTTAATGGACAAGCAACACTGCGTAAACTAACCGCAACAATCAATGTAGGGCGTGCGACAGATGTGTCAGTGACGACCGTGCAGTAAAATTTAACGTTGTTAGAATACGGTAGCAGAGGACCGACTCGAGTGCCTTTACTAACAACATGTCATCGGCTTCAGTGCCTCTGCTGGGCTCGTGAACATATCGATTGGTCCCTAGATGACTGGAAAAAGGTTGATTGGTCAAATGAGTCGCGATTCCAATTGGTAAGAGCTTATGCTAGGGTTCGAGTATGGTGCAAACCCCACGAGGTCATGGACCCGAGTTGTCGACAAGGCACTGTGCAAGCTGATGGTGGCTCCATAATTTATGTGGGATGTTTGTACATGACAAGGAATGGGTCTTCTAGTCATATTCAGCCAATCATTGGCTGGAAATGGTTATTTTCAGCTATTTGAAGACCATTTGCATCCATTCATGGACTTCATGTACCCACACAAAAATGGAATTTTCCAGGATGACAAAGCTTCATGTCACCGGACTAAAATCGTTCGCAATTGTTTTGAAGATCTGGACAGTTCCAGCGAATGATTTGGCCATCTAGATCGACAGACATGAATCCCATCGAACATGTATGGGGGATGATCGATAGGTCAGTTCGTGCGTAAAATCCTCCACCGACAACACTTTCGCAATTATGGGCGGCTGCATGGCTAAATACTTCTTTAAGGGACTTCCGACGACATGTTGAGTCAATAGCGTGTGGAATTGCTGCACCACGCCGGACAAAAGGAGGTCCCACACGATATAAGGAGGTATACCATGACTTTTGGCACATCAGTGTATATAGACAGTAGAGTTAATTTATTTAGTATTGTAAAAGCATAAGCGGATCCAAAAAATTCCAACTCTAGAGTCTGACTAGGTTTCTGTGAGTTTTGAGTTGTACGCCACTGATAGTGTGCTCATGTTGACATTCCATCTTCCGCTGCGGAGTTGAAGCCTTGCCAACGTATACTAGTGAAAGAGGTGCCAGACAGGATGTCATCGGAATGGCTTAATTGGTAAAGCATTTGGTGCGCTATACCAAGGTATTTGGGTTTGATCCCCGGTCTGGACACATTTTTCACTCAAGTTGGTTGTACGCTGTTAAGCAAAGTGAAAAGAAAATTCACATCCTTTGTAGTGCTATTTATAGATTTAAGGCGTAGTTTCAGTCTTTGATTCCCTTTTGAAAAGCAAGTGTGAGTTGAGTTAGAATAAAATAATCCGTGTGTTATGGAGTCAAACTTACAAAGCGAACTCATTCAGTTTTTTCTTTCGAATTTTAAATTTTAATGAAACTGTTTCTCGCCGTTAAAACAAGTCACATACAAGTTAAAACAAGTCCTCTAAATGCAAGTTACCACGAACTATCGGACCTCCAGTGTAAAGTTAAGAGAAAACATGTGTGGAAAACTTGTGTTCGGTGGTGAGTTTATAGCATTGTGGGCGAATTAGTAATTTAGTAGTCTCAAAATAAGAAAGACATGATAGCATTTAATCTGAAAAGAAAGAGATATATTTCTTTAATCTTTTTAATGGTAAATCACATTTTGAATAGAAAATTAATCACACAAGAAATTAAAAATTTTAAGATTAATTAACAGTTAATTAAAAAATTAATTAATTACAAAATTAAGAAAAACATTTTTTTTCCATTTTTTCTCATAATTTTTATTTTCTTATTTATTTCTTTTCTTTTTTTGTTCTTTAAAAAAGGACTCGTTAGTAAGTTTTGCTCTTTCTAAAAATGTTTTTTCATTAAGAGAATAATTTTATAAATTTTGAATTTGGGCGCAAATTTAACTCATTTTTCATTACAAAAAGTAAGAAGCTACCTATTCCAGACGTCCGGGGAAAACAATTACGGAATTTTTTGGTACATTTTCATAGATCATGATCTCCAGACCCTAAAACCACACCCATTCAGATGTTGCCATATATATATATATATATATATATATATATATATAAATCATCAACAGTTTTCAATCCACTGCTTGATGTAGGTCATTCTATTAACTCCAGCCACTTTTTCTTATTTCGTCGCTCCAACTTACGCGAAGTCGTCTTCTTGGTCATTTTACGACTTCGGGATTTCATTGTAGGCTATTTGTACCCATCTAATTGTCTTGTCTTCTTGCAATGTAACCAGCCCTTTTCCTATTTAACAGTTTTATTTTCTCGATGATGTCAAAAACTTTCGTCTGACTTTTTATACAGGTTATTCTTTTTATATTTCTTAAATATATACCTAGCATACAGATTTTCATATTTCGCTGTGTTGTTTGTAATCTTTGCACCATCCGTTCTTTTAGCGCCCATGGTTCCATTCCATAAGTTAGTACAGGCAATACACATTGGTTAAACACTTTTCAAGCAAAGAAGTATGTTACTCTTCGGAATAACATTTACTGTTCTCCCTAAAAGCAGTCCATCCATTTCTTATTCTTCTATTTATTTCATTCATGAAGCTTTTGTCCGATGTTATTTCGCGTCCAAGGTACACATAACTCTTCTTTTCCTTAATATCGGTATTGCTATAGACGATCTTCTTTTTGGTGCAATTGAATTGACATCACCTTAGTTTTTTTCGAAATTTATTTTTAATCTCACGTTAATATTAGTCTGAATCATCTATTTGAAGTTACAGCCAGGGATGAGATTTCTCCGCTTTTTGACATACCAGTATAATCTTACAGAAAATGTTTTTTTATTTAATCGGAACATTCTGCGATTTGACAGAGCAACGATTTCTCTAAGATTATACTGGTATGCAAAAAAGGCGGAGAAATCTCATTCCTGGTTACAGCACACAGGAAATTATTTCTTCTTTAGATGTTTTTGTGGTCTGAATTTTCGAAAAAACGTTCATTGATGCTTCTACGTTTACAAAATCCGAATAATTGGCTCAATACTTTATCATACATGCCAAATTGATGATTGAATCGAATGAGAGATCCAGCAAGCAGGCACTTCATATAACTTTGTAATCATCTTCATTGTACTTTTTAATCATCTTCATTTGCACACTTAGGAAATATGCATTCGCATCAGCGCCGTCTATCGGTGAATGTTTGAACTATAACCTTTTCTGATGTTGAAAATAATCCTGACAATAAACTTTTAATGTAAAATTCACTTTTGTATCATTATTTCTCCTTTTTTATGAATTTTTAAAGTTTATACGGATCTTCTTTCCACCCTATATTATTGAATACATATACAGGGATGCACAAAAGGAGGTGGGTACAATACTGTTTACGTATTGTAAGTGTTGGTAAAGCATTTTCAGTTTGTTATGCATTTTACAGAAAAATTAAATTTTAATACACATGTGTCATAGATGGAAATTTATAGATGATATACTGAGTTGCCCAAACGATTCGCACACATTATCTTCTTAGTCGGTAATTGCTGAAAATATGTTATCAACTGCGTCATTTGTTCCCTTAATTATTTATTTAGATATCTTGCTTCGTCGTACGACAAAATGAAGCTATGTAAATATATTTTAATATTAATGGAAATGTTTCCTAATCTATGAATGAGTCATGATTTTTCTTTTTTGTTATGTCTTGCTCTTTTCTTTTATTTAAACAAATTAAAATTACTAGTTAAATCAAAATAGAGCCTTCTTTTATTTTTACACAAAGTATGATAACTTAATCAGCAGTTCAACCACCTTGATTTTTATTTACTTTTTCCCTCAACGAAATCAGTTAGACCATAAAAACCATCTTATTAAAATCCGTCTGTAAAACATTGGTCACTGAGCTTCACAACAAGATGCTTACTGTTGAATATGGTACGCATAGCATTTATCATTCATATACTGGGACACACAAAAGTGTTCGGTTATAGTACTCTCTATGAGCGATAATAGCTGAAAGTCAGTTTTCAGTTCCGGTATGCGTTTTTAACACTTTCCAACAGAGTTGAAAAGTGTTTATGAATTCAGTTTGTCTGTCTGTCTGTCTGTCTGTCCGTGCTCTAACTCACGTAAATATATTTGGAAAGCCATGCAATTGAAATACGTTATTGAGGTTTACTATGGCATGTTCGGTATTGAAAATGAAGTGTGTAGCAATTATAGTATTTTTACAGGGACACCCAAAAGAATTCCGTTACTTTACGGTCTATGGGAAAACATCATTTGCGGTTTATTTTAATGATGTTACACAATTTCAAACACATTGTAATTGATATATAACACTAAGGTGCATTACAAGAAGCTTACTATGGAATAGGGTGTGCATAGCACTTATAGCACTTTACAGGAATAGTCAAAAGAATTCCGTTACATTACGTCTATGGAGAAAAATCGTTTGTGGTTTATTTTAATAATGTTTCACTATTTTAAACGCGTTGAATTTTATATATATCACTAAGGTGCATTACAAGAGGCTTACTACAGAATATTGTGTGTATAGCAGTCATCGTTCATTTACAGGTACACACAAAAGAAATCTCTACTGTCTCTGTTAACAATAATTCCTTGAAATGCGTTTTAAGTTGCTGAACGCGATTTTAAATTTAACTCACTTTTTGTCTATTGCTGTGTATAAATTCTGTAGATCCTATACAGGGCAGCACAATAGTTCGCTAACACATTTCCGCTTATTGACAGAAATTTCAGAAGGACAATTTTAAACTGTGCTACGCGCTTCCTAACTGAACTAAAATTTAGCATCCTTATGTAGTTTATATACAAGATCATGTACAGGGCTAAATAAAAGTATTTGGATATTTTTCCGAATATTGTTGGTAATTCCTGAAATTACGTTTTTCAATATGTTACGCGTTTTCCAAATTGTTTACTTAGATGTTTTCTTTCAGCTTATTAAACGGTAATGATTAGTAAAATTATTTTGGAAGCGTTGTAAAGTGTTACATAATCTATGCTTGACGCATGATTTTTTGTTCTTGTTAAATTTAGCAAATGTTTTAAATATTACTTGGTGTGTATAAATTAAAAAGATCATATACAGGGCTGTGCAAAAGAATTAGAATGCATTTTCGTTTATTTGCGGGAATTGCTGAAATGGAATTATCAACATTGTTAAGCGTTTCTTAATTAAACTAAATTTTAGCATAATATGTAGTATATTACAAATCGATAGATAATATACAGAGATTCACAAAAAAATTGAATTCTTTTTCGACTATAGGGGGCGATTGTAGAAATTGAGTTGTCAAATGTTTAATGCATTTTCCAAATTGTTTACTTAGATGTGGTCTTTCACCTTATTAAACGGTGAAGTTTTGTTACAGTATTCTGAATGTGTTGGAAAGTGTTGCATAATCTATATTCGACGCCTGATTTTTCTTTCTTGTTATTTCTATACAATGCATCAATAGTAGTTAAGGTGGTGAAAACGAAAACCGTTCACTTTTAAACTACAATAGAAGGGACGTTTCAGAAGGGATTGGATACACTGCCGTCTATGGATGGTAATTTCTGGAAGTGTGTTTTTAGTAGTGTTATGAGGTTTTTATAAATTAAATTTCAGCTTAATATGAGTCATTCAAAAAAATCTGTAGACAATATACATGGCTTTAGAAAAGAATTCCAATGCATTTTCATCTATTGGCAGAAACTGCTGAAGGTTAATTTTTGACTGTGCATTTTCTAACAAAACTAAATTTTAGCATGCTATGTAAAATATATACAAATCTATAGATCATGTACAGGGCTGCACAAAAAAAAATCGAGTACCTTTCTGACTATGGTTGGTAATTGCGTAAATCTGGTTTTCAAATGCATTATAAGTTTTCTAAATTGTTTACGTAGGTTCTGGCTGGGTCTAGTAGAGCTTTAGCCTTTGGGTAAGGCCTCCTCACCTAGTTGAACTTGTTTACTTAGGTATCTGCAAAACATTTATTACAATAATTTGAAACGCGTTTTAGCCTGCATGAAATTTAACTTCATATAATTACACGTAATTGCGTGCATAAAAATCAATAGATGCTATACGGGATACAAAAGAATGCAAGTACGTTTTCGTCTACTGGTAGAAATTGCTGAAGATCAGTCTTCAGCTGTGCTATGCGTTTTCTTACTAAACTGAATTTTAGCATGCTATGTAAGAATATATACAAATCTATATAGATCATATACAGGGCTGTACAAAAAAATCGAGTACCTTTCTGACTATGGTCGATAATTGCGTAAATCTGATTTTCAAATGCATTATGCGTTTTCTAAGTTGTTTACTTATAGGTTCTGGCTGGGGCTAGTAGAGCTTTAGTCTTGGGGTAGGCTTCCCCACCTAGTTGAACTTGTTTACTTAGGTAACTACTTTACCTTATTAAACAGTTATTGCAATAATTTGAAGCGTGTGTTTTAGCCTGCATGAAATTTTAGCTTCATATAGTGCGTGTTATACAAATCAATAGATACTATACGGGATACAGAAGAATTGAAGTAGTACAAGAATTCTGTACAAAAGAATTCAAGTACGTTTCCGTCTATGGGTACACTGAAAAAAAAAACAGTGGCACTCCGGGAGTGCCGACAGAAGTGAAAACTTGAACAATTACGAGTGTATTTTTTGAATCGTCAGGAAATGTTTTATTGTGCAGGAAATACTTTTAAATGTTAACGTAAATTTATTTATTTATTTAAATAATTAATTACTTACGTGATGATGAGCAGCAGTTCTATTAATTTATCAGCAATGATAGATTCACAAATTCAAACTCAAAAGCACTGCAGTACAATATTTCTTATCTAAACAATATATAGTATATAATTATTAACACTTCACATTAGTAAGTTAATTGTATGATACATTATATGTAGCTAGCTAAATGAAAGAAGAAAATAATGAATTTCAAGGATTGTCACAATTATAATATCTATGTCGAATTAACAGAAACGTGCGTTGAATTGTGTAGCAGCACTACTGAAAGCATTTCCTTTTTCTAACTCTCGTACGTGTATTTCGGGAACCAATAGCACACAGGCAAGCATGCGGCGCGCGACGCGCCCGCCCCGCCCTACCTCATACCAAACTATACACAATACAAGTACATACTTATATACAGAGGTGTCGGTTACAGTAACAGTGTCGCGAGTTCAATGGTTTTTTCCCATCTCAAAAAATGCCCAACGCGCCTAAAGAAGTTTTCACTTCAAATATACAGAGGTGTCGGTTACAGTAACAGTGTCGCGAGTTCAATGTTTTTTCCGATCTCAAAAAATGCCCAACGCGCCTAAAGAAGTTTTCACTTCAAATATACAGAGGTGTCGGTTACAGTAACAGTGTCGCGAGTTCAATGGTTTTTTTCCCCTCTCAAAAAATGCCCAACGCACCTAAAGAAGTTTTCACTTCAAAAAAGAAAAAAATGTTGTTTTTACAGTATAATTGCGCGGTAGCACATTACTGCTTATTTTACTGTTTATTTCTGTTAATTTTACGGTATAATACTGGTAGCTGGGGTGCCAGTATTATACTGTAAAATCAACAATTTTTTTTGCAGTGTAGAAATTGCTGAAGGTGAGTCTTCAGCTGTACTATGCGTTTTCTTACTAAACTGAATGTTAGGCTATACAATGTAGAATATGTACAAATCTATAGATCATACATAGGGCTGTGCACAAAAGAATTCGAGTACCTTTCCGGCTATGGACGATAATTGTTGAAATCTGTTTTTCAAATATGTTATGCGTTTTCTAAAATGTTTACTTATGTCTTGTTTTAAGTATTCAACTTAGAAGCTTTCAGGAATGCAGAAATGTCTCTACCATGTTTATTATTATTATTATTATTATTATTATTATTATTATTATTATTATTGTTGTTGTTGTTTTTTGTAACGTTAAGAAATGTTGGATACTGAACTAGTATTATAAAACTAATTATTTTACTAATTTTATTTTAATCTCGTATGTAATATTCAACATCTCTATTCTAAAATATGAATTTTCAATGAAACTTTCCCTCGTGGAGAAAGGTTCTATGCTTAATGGCTGGATCTCCACGAGAGGATGATTTCATTTTATTTCGTGTTTACTTATGTATCTTCTATACCTTATTAAATGGCAAAGCTTTGTAAAAGTATTCTTGAAGTGTTGGAAAGTATTTCATAAGCTATTCTTGACGCAAGATTTTGCTTTCTTATTTCATATAAAAATGACTCCGTGACTATATCATAAATTTATATGTTGGGGGAAATTAGTTTTTGAGAGCAGTTTTGAATTAAAGAAAGTTAGATATGTAAAATTAAAACCAACTGAATTTAAAGAAAGAATAGCAAGAGTAAAGTTAGCATATATATAGTATTTAATAGCTTCAGAAGAGACCATATTCTTTAGTGTAAATAAAGAGAATCAGGAGGAAGTCTTTTTTCCAAACGATAAAATTTCTGATAAATTCGTGGGCGCATTTTTAATCGTAAATACATTAAATCTGCAGGCATGAATATTGATGCGGTTTGGAATCACATCGTGTTTATCGTTTAGCGATAAATGCATTATATATCTTGTATTATATGTGATTGCTCTCTCATAACGATCTTTCACGGGCTGTCGTGTCCAGAAATCCGGTTCAAAACGCTAAATTTGACAGAATTTTCTGAAAACACTTTGCTTTTCTCGCAAACTGGAAAACGCTGTTCGATTGCATACTTTCTGAATAAGAACGACTGAGAATTTTATGTATTTACGAGTAACAATAAACTTAGGAATGTGTCAGAAAGTGGCATCATCTTAGTTTTCAGTACAGCTTTAATTTCCGCTAAAAAAAAAAAAAAAAAAAGTTCATTTTCAGCTGTTCTCTGTTTTATACTGCTGCCAGTGCTTTGCTTTAAAACATAATAATGACGGTATAATAACTATACACATTAAATATCGTTTATTTTATTGTTATTTTTTATCGTATGAAAAAAAGGTTCGACTGAATTAAGCTCCTATCAAGGGCACAAGGAAGATGGGCCGAATACGGAAATGACTCTTCCACACTTGAATGGCGAAAAAATTCTATTTCCATTTTCACTGTAAATAATTTACAGTAAGTAAATTTTGAGATATAAAATAATATTCTTAAGTAGGGTTTTTTTTATTAAACACTGCATATTGTTACTTAAACATAGAAATGCGTAAAATAATATTTTTTCCCCTTTAGATGAAATCCTGGATACGCTCAAGGTTTTTAGTATTGAAAAAAATTAAAATAACACGCTCTAGGTGTTATCATATAAATAATCATCATTAAGAAAGGCTTACAGTTATATTTTAGAACGGATGTGACTTAATCTACAAATATATATATATATATATGTATAGATTAATAAATGTTGTTTTGACTAACACTTCCTGACTAACACCTTTGACTAGCTATTCTTGCGGAACCAATTTAGAGTATCTTCTCACAAAAGTCTGCCCCTTTGTTACCATTATTTTGCTTAAATTGTGCAATGTATATTATAATCAACTAATACAAATAGAATCTGAATGCCCTATTACTATCGTTACATTTTGAGCCTTCTTTTAAAAATAAGAAAAAAATATATCATATACTGTATAATGAAAAAAAAATATATATTATTTTTTGAGAAAAAAACTGTTGATGTCATTATCTAAATCTAAAATTAGAAAACTTTCTTGGCGGGGGACAAAGTTTTCTTTGAAGTTGGGGGGGGGGGGGGGCAATATTTGATTTTGATTTTGTTGTAGACAGCTAAGAAGCAATAGATACACTTTTATTCTCACATATATTTTCAAAATTAGCCAAAGTACTCGTTAATGATTAATGTGTCTTATTTTAAGAATGTTGTAACAACAGTTTCGTAAATATTTTTTTAGAATTAATAATTCATGTGTTTAATGTACTTATTTAATATTTTTATTGTAATAAAATCTGATAAATTATCTTAGCTTTTGTGGAATTTTTGAAATTTTTTTAGTCCTGTGATGACTTATACACTCTGAAATGTAAAAGTCGTTGAAGAAAGGAATTGCCCCCTTCCTCCTAGCCTCCCCCAAATGGTCCCCCTCGATGCAGGGAAGTCCCCCTTAAATCTTCGAAAAGTAAGAATTTAGAAAAGTACTGAAATAATGTAAATATACAAAGTTGTTTGTGATTATGACTGATTATTGCAATGCGGGGTTGGAAACTGAAGAAAACGTAGGATATATTAGGCATAAAAAGAAATTTTGCTATTTTAAAGATTTTATACCAGAATCCCCTGTTAAACGGTTTCACAGGAATGTGCATATGGTGTAGAACAACAATATTGAGATATTGGTTCATTTTCTTGACATTCGAACTAGTGCTGTTTTCTTTGGGAACCCTTTAACTGTATTTACACTTGACTTTGTTCACTCAGCAATAAAATTACAGAATTTTACGTAAAACTTTGATATCGAATCAGTGCAATTTTATTCGATAAAATGTGTCTGATTCTGAAGAAACGGCCTACACTGTAAAAAAAATCACAGTATTTTTACAGCAAAAAATGCTGGCAATATGGGTGCCAGCATATTTTGCTGTGAATTTACAGCAGTTTTGTTTTTCAATGATAAACAGCACTTTTTTAAATTCACAGCATTTTTTGCGGTTAATTTTACAGCAGTTCAGTTTTTTTATTTTACAGCAGATTTGTTAATTTTACAGCCGTTTTTGGTGTTAATTTTAATGCAATTTTAACAGAATGACTGTAAAACTTATAGTATTTGTTGTTGATATTTTACCCCCCCCCCCTCCCTCTCCGTGTATTGTTTTTTTTTTCTTATTTTAACCTGAGACATATTTCAAAGACTTTGGGCACTAAGTATTACCTTTTTGTTTACTTATATCATTATTTTAATATCATTATTGTATAATAGATTCTGTTATACATATATACGATACAAATTTCGGTTTTTGGTCAAGTATATCACCCACAAAAATTTTAGTCATTTGCCTATAGAGATAAAATGTTTTTTCAATAAATCATAACAAAGCAAGATTTTACTTTATCTAGCTTTTAATTAATTATTCAGTATTTCTTTACAGGACTTTGTTTAACCGTTTGTTTGTATTTGAAAATACCCACTAATTTAAATCATGCATATATATATATTTTTTCCTCCAACAAATTTAAGGTTATTTTTTGTATCTATTTAAATATTTTTGTTTATTCAATGTAGCCATTATTTCCTCCACCCCTCAACACGAACATGCAAAACTTTCTGATATTTAAACTATCATTCATATATAATTAATAACAAGACCTTATTGTACGCAACTTGCTGATATGGAAACTTTATATTGATAAAAAACTTATTTTATGATAAGATAATTTTATAAGTTTACATTTAATTCCATAAATATCAGGTCTGATTGAAAAATGAACACGGGGAGAAAAAAAAAACACTTATGAGTTCAAGAAACGTAGAATAAAATAATAATAAAAAAAATCTGTTCACATAAAAACTTTAAAATTAAGCGTAAAAAATAAATAGATAATGGACAAAAACATTAAACGAGTTGCTGCAAATTACTGCTGCGACAGTAAACAAACAAGGAATATTTTAGGAATTGATAAAATAGTGCATCCAGATTACTCATAATAAATGATTTGAAAATGGAAAATAAATCACTCTTCGAAATATCGGCTAAATATATTAAATAAATAAAAATACTTAAATTACTGTCCAAAGTGAACCGAAAACTGTAGCTGGTAAAATATTTATAGGATTTAGAAAGTATATTCGAATGCGAACGTATGAACTGGAGTTTTGAAAAATATATAATAGCGTAATAAGGCATAGCTAAAAACAGGGATCTTGTTTAAAAAAAAAAAAAAATGCTTGCATAAAGTTTCCCTGTGATACTTAAACTCAAATTATACGTACTAATAACAAAGTTCTAGAAGAACATACTGAGGTAAAGTAAAAAACAACATCCCCAACAAAACAACATCCCCTAAGCAAAATCATCTATTTTTACGATTTAAAACAAAATATTTATTTTAGACAAATGACGTGAAAGTTCCTGCCGTGATATACACGTGGTTTAAAAACAAAATTAGTATCGTATAAATATATAACAGAATTTATATGATATTATTAAAACAATAATATAAGAAAACAAAGATAAAACTTACTTTTACTCTTTGAAATATGTTTGTAATCCATTATCAGGTGTAATTGTTACAACTTTCTAGGCTCGCTCCTAATGGCGGCCATTTCTCGTAGAATCGAAGCGTCACTTCATTATTGGACTGCACCTGCCGCTGACCTAAATGTGTTTATTCCCCTCGTTTGAGATAATGAAAACAACGCCGACAGATGTCGCTATCTATACAGCTGTAATCACTGTAAATTAACGAAAGAGCTGTGTTTGATTGCTAGGTGAAATATTAACAGCCTTTTTTGCAGTTTTTTCTTCCGTTTTTTTTTTTACAGTGTACTTATACAGGATATCCGAAAAGTCGTTCCTTGATTTGGTTGAAATTTATTAAAATCCGCTATACATAAGACAGACATGGGAAACTGGTCCCATAAAGTTAGAAGACTAACAAAGTTTTTTTATTGTATGTTTCCGTAACGTGGCTGTAGTGTAGCAGTGTCAGTGTCCAGGAAACCGGAAATTTTAACAAATCAGGAAGAAGCTTAGTGTGTCATCTGGTATCACGAGACCCTTAATGTTGGAGTGATGTTGGAAAACTAAGTTTTTCTATTGTAGGTTTCCGTAACATGGCTGTAGTGTAGCAGTGTCAGTGTCCAGGAAACCGGAAATATTAACAAAGCAGGATAAAACTCAGTGTGTCTTCTGGTATCAGGAGACCCTTAATGCCCTTGGATTTTTTAATAAACACTGCGCGGCATCTATCTATACGTTGTTCGAAAGTTCCTCTGCACTGTGTTTGGTGAATGGATCTCGTGATTTCAGAGGACACACTAAGCTTTTTCCTGATTTGTGAACATTTCCGGTTTCTTGGACACTGACACTGCTACACTACAGTCACGTATCGGAAACCGGCAACAAAAAAATTGGTTGGTATCAGTTTCACAAGTCTATCTCATATATAGCGAATATGAACAAATTTTGTAATCAGGGAAGGGAAAGTCTTTTCGGACAATTTGTATATTGAAATGTATGAAAATAAATTCTAAGTGTTTACTGCCTTAACTACTAATAAAACATACATCCTACATAATGGACACCAGTGTCTGAGCATTACGTCTAATAAAGTTGATTAGGTCTGAAGAAGTCGAACATTTCAATCAGAATTCTTTGGCAATTTTGTTTTCATTCAAAAGCTCGTCTGTTTATCTTGAAAGAAAAGAATTCTTGAAACTGAAACTGAAATCTTGGACAACAATGCTGCACTGTTAACATAGTTGCCGAAAAGTCATGAAAATTTCCAAAAGTCAAGAAAATGAAGTTAACACATAGCTGCGGACTTTTACGCTAGTTTGTTATAACTAAAATGTAACAGAAATTTTTATGTTACTTAATCGCAGATTTCGATGTTTAAATAAGGTAACATTTACTTTTAACTTTTAGTGGTTAAAAGAAACAAGCGTAAACATTGGCAGGTATATGTTAAGTTCATTTTCTTGAATTTTGGGCAAGTTTTGTATTTGTAGGATACCCTTTAAATGTAGTTAGTTATATTTTTTAATTACACTTTTCTCTCTGATCAAAATAATTGAAATTACACAATTTTCTGAAAAATTTTGATGACGAATCAATGCAATTGTATTCGACATAAATGTATCTGACTCAGAAGTGACGGTGTATTTATATATTTAAATGTACACTGTAAAAAATTGCTACAGTAAAATTACTGCAGCAGACATTCCAAACAATGTCCATAAGAAAACGGGTTTTGTCCCTAGATAAACGAGCTTTGTTCTTACATAAACGGTTTTTGCCCGTTAAAACATGAAATTTACGGAAATTGACCGTTTACTTTGATAAAGGGGCATTTCCCGTAAAATTACGGCAGCAATTCACGGAAAATGCCCGTGAATTTACATTTTTTTTTTTACAGTGTATGAAAATTAATTCTAAGAGAATACTACCTCAAACATACATCCTACATAATAGATTACAATGTCTGAGCATTTAAGTCAAATAAAGTTTATTGAAGCAAAAAAAAAAAAAAAAAAAAAAAAAAAAAAAAACTAGCATTCCAAGCCAAATCCTTTCGCAATTTTATTTTCTTCTATAAGCTATCAAAACGCGTCCTTTTATCTTAAAAGAATAGAATACTATCATTTGTAACGAAAAGAAAATTCGCAATCACTTTTGCGACAGATGATATCGTCCAGACATATATATCATACATTTTTATTAAACGAAATGCAAATAGACCGAAAATTTGTCATAGTTTTAAAGCTTCATTGTGCGACTTCTTACAAGCTGTGGACATAAGATTGCAACATAATTTATTGAAATATATCAAAAATATCTTTGTTAACCCGTAAGTTGTAGTGATAAGATATAGAACAGTCCAATGAATCTGCATTTATGTGGTCACGGTTTGATGATTTATAAATATTCATGGTTTACTCTCATTAATTTTTATGAAGATGTATTTCAAGTAAATGATTTAAGGCAGGTGAACTAATGCGAGTTACCCAACATGTATTTGTCTTAATCAGGTGTTGCTCTTATTCGATTTTCACACGTTAAGAATTGTTCGTTGAAAGAAGAAACTCTATTGTTGTTGAATGAAGTGTGTCTTCTGAACTGCGTTTTTGTTGCTCAGCAGGAAAATACAAAAGAGATAAGCTCATTAAGAAATTTTATGAAATGAATCGGGTATTTTTATATTACAATATGGAGAGTATTAAATTTTAGTTTATATGCAAAATCTTATAAAATATTGAAAATGTAAAATTGGGATCTTACTTAAGAGTATATAAAGTTAAAGAGATAGAATTACACATGTGTAAGTTGTTTTGTATTATTATTTCCTTGAAAATATGTATTATAAAATTTAAAAAAAACAAAAAAAAAACGGATATTCGAACTTTACACGTTAAAAATTGCTCGTTGAAAGAAGAAACTCTGTTGTTGCTGAATTAAGTGTGTCTTCTGAACTGCGCTTTTATTGGTCACCAGAAGAATAGAAAAGAAAGAGATAAGCTCATTAAACAATTTTATCAAATGAATTGAGTATTTTATATTCCAAGATGGAGAATATTAAATTTTAGTTTATATGAAAAAATCTTACAACATATTCAAAAAATAAAATTTTTATAAGTTGATCATCTTATTTAAGAATATACAAAGTTAAAGAGATAAAATAACACATGTAAGTCGTTTTGTATTATTATTTCCAATAAAATATGTATTATAAAGTAAAAGAAAAATTACGGTTGTTCGAACTTCACATGTTAAAAATTGTTCGTTGAAAGAAGAAACTCTGCTGTTGTTGAATGAAATGTGTCTACTGAACTCAGTTTTTATTGCTCAAAAGAAGGAAAGAAAAAAAAAGAGAGATAAACTCATTAAGTAATTTTATCAAATGAATTGGATATTTCATATTCTGATATGGAGAATATTAAATTTTATCTTGTATGTAAAATCTTATAAAATATTCAAAATGTAAAATTATGATCAATCGATCATCTTATTTAAGAATATACAAAGTTAAAGACATGCAATTACATTCGTAAGTGGTTTTGTATTATTATTTCTTTGGAAATATTTATTATAAAATAAAGTAAAATTAAGATTATCCGAACTTCACACGTTAACAATTGTTCGTTAAAAGAAGAAACTGCGTTATTCTTGTATGAAGAGTCTTTCGTCCTGTGTTTTGGTAGGTCAGGTGAAGAACAAAAATTGAATACAGAGATAAGCTTATTAGGACATTTTATGAAATGATTTAAGCACTTTCATATTCCGGTATGAAACTTATACGTAAAACCGTATAAAACAGAACATTGTGAGAAAGTTTATCCACTTATTTGAGTATATATAAAGTTCAAAGGATTCAATTTTACAGCCTCGGTTAAAAATACTGAGCACCCCCATATTTTAAATACAGGGTTATCAATAAATAAGTTTCCCACATCAGAATTCAGAGGGCTCTGTAATACGTTCTATTGGTCCAAATGAGATAAATTTTGAACTACAGATAATTCAAATAATGCATTTCACATTTATTAAATTAAAAAAATACAAAAATCAGCCGATAGGTGGCACTGTAAGACACATAAAACATTTAATATTCTTTATGAATGTTAAATAATATTTTTAAAAGGTTGCATTAAAACTGTTCAATATGTCCCCTTCATTTTCAACAATGTGCTTTAATCGCAGAATCATATTTTCCACAGCTGACCGGAGTCCGGAGTGAGTCTGCCGGAATATGAAGAACGTGGCGGCGAATGCTGTGTCCTTCAGTTATGGCATAGATGCTGGCCTTTTACGGTAGATATTGTCCTTCAGGAAATCTCACAACCAAAACTCGCAGGGGGTGATATCTGGCGAACGAGGAGGCCACGCTGTTAGAAAATGGCGGCTGATCCCTCGTGCATCTGTGATATGCTGTCTTAGCAATTGCTTTACACAAAGATCAATATGAGGAGGTGCTCCATTCTGCATGAAAATGATGTCCTGAAGGCATACACTGTTGAAGTTCAGGGATTTCAAAATCTCTCAGCATATCGGGGTACCGTTGTCCTGTGACGGAGCAGGTTTGGATTCCATTTGCAGTTATCTCTTCACAAAAATACTGTCCAATGATAAAAGTAGCCGTAAAACCACACCATACTGTCACTATTTGAGGATGCAAGGGTTGTTCCTGGATAGCGTGAGGGTTTTCTGCTGCCCAAATTCGACAATTGTGGGTGTTAACTTGCCCATTGAGGCAAAAGTGGACTTCGTCAGTCCGGAGAATAGTCCATGGCCAAGTGACGTCAACCGCCATTCAAGCAAGGAACTCAAGCGCAAAAGTTTTACGAACGTCTGAATCCCCGTCCTGCAATGGGTGCACAGGTTTGATTTTGTAGGGAAAAAATGAAAAATCCGCTGTAAGAATTTTCGTGCAGTTGAATATCCAATACACGGGAAACAACTGGCACACTGATACTACCATGCGGCGACTGACTGCTGTCTTCAACGACTGCGGTAGCCCCATTTTCGACGCTAGAAGATTAGACTTTCGTCCTCTACCTGGAAGAATGGCAAGTTGTCCAGTTATTTCAAATTTCTTTATCATCTTGCGTAGAGTACATGGAGTCAATGGGCCTCTTCATATCTGCTTCAAAAGGCGGAATTCCTTAAAAGCCGCAACGGAGTTCTGCACAGTTTTCTCACGTAGACATGATGTGCAGAGAAGTAACTTAATGCTCGTTCAGAATCCTTCTTCTTTTTATCCAAAGAATAATGCTAATAGGGATGCGCTGCAATGCAAATGAAGTTTAACATTTTAGATTTATGAAAATAAATACGATTTGTGTTACAGTGCCATCTTGTGGTGAATTTCATAATATATTTTTTTTGTTTAATAAATGTCAAGCGCATCATTTGAATTATCTGTAGTTCAAATTTTATCTCATTTAGACCAATAGAACGCATTCTACAGCCCTTTGAAGTAGGAAACTTATTCTTGCTAACCCTGTATATATCATTAAAAGATGCATACGTTGGCGCAGCATGTCCCTAAAGGGACTTTGTGCCATAAAACCCTAATCAACCAACCAACCAAAAGATGCATACAAATGTTTAACTGCGTACATTCATGAATTTCTTAAATTATGACAGTTTGTACTTTGATTACAGCAAATGAACAACTCAACTTTTAATTAGTTCTTTTAATTAAGTAATTTTCTTTAAAAAAACGAGTTTTATGAAACAAATTACTAAACTACTTTGTTTTTCTAGAAGTTTCGTTGTTGTGTTAGACAAGTTAATAGATAATTAGGAAACGTAGAATAATTCTTGCAGAAAATGCCAAAATATACAGAACTTAGTCTTCAGCAATGGAAATAATAAGCAACATTTTATGTTAAAAAAAGCGCATGTTATTACACATGTTTATTGACTCGTGTCAAAAATTTAAATAACAAAAAATCACACATAAATTTAAAAATATATATTTAGTTAGTCATTTTACTAGACATAAATTATTTATACAACAAATTCTACCATGCCAAATGGACCAGACTTCACTTAAAGGCAGATGGGCGCAAAGAGACGATTAAATTACTTTTAAATATTAAACCGCGCATCAGGCATAAATTATGAAACAATTTTACACACTAACAGAATAGCATTAAGAAATTTCATTTTTCCATACAATAAAATACATCATAGTCCGTCCCCTAACCAAATCCTTTTGCGCGTCTCTGTAAAAGAAGATAAATGCCACGCTCTTCTTAGTCTATAGAAAACATGTTGTAGTGCACCTCGGTGATTCTTTTTAATTTCATTATGTGTGAAGTATCATAACATCATTAAAATGCATCACGAACGACTTTTCCCCATAGATTATAATGTAATGAAATTCTTTTCTGCGTCCCTGTAAACGATCTGTAAATGCACACTTCATTTTGAATACCGAACATTCTATTGTAAACATCAATATCTTATATAATTTCATGGTAATCCGAGTTTTTTTACGGGAGGTAGAGAACGGACAGACAGATGGCAGACAGAAAAATCGGTTATCTGAGAAAGCATTTTTCAATCAACCTCAGTGATGCGTATCCATTTCATTTTGTTTGAAGTATTGCGACATCATTAAAATGCATATGAAACGATTTTTCTCCATATATCTTAATGTAACGGAGTTCTTTTGTGTGTCCCTGTAAACGAACTATAAAAGCCACACACTTTATTTTCAGTGCCGAACGTTCTACTGTAAACATGAATAACATATAAAATTTCATGACAATTCGAGTTTATTTACGAGAGTTACAGTACGGACAGACAGACAAAGAGACAAACATAATTCATAAACACTTTTCAACTATGTTGGAAAGTGTAAAAAAGGTGGTTTTTCTCTCATTGGGACTTCTATAACCAAAGGAGACTTTTCTCTAGTTGTTTCACAAATTTCTGTATTGTTTTCGATTTCAATTACCAAAGCCGTATATAAGAAGGGCTCCGATAGCAACTCTAACGATACTAAAAGGCTGATTTTTTTTTTAAATCAGACTTTTAGTATCGTTGGAGCTTCTATCGGTGTCCTTCTTATATTCGGCTTGGTAATTGAAATCGAAAACGATACTGATATTAGTGAAACAACTAGAGAAAAAAAATAAATTCATAATGAAATGAGATAGATGAATGGGTAGCTCTGACAGGAGGTAAAACTGGGGATTTTATAGCTAGAAGCCAGCGATTGAATGCCGATGAAGCAAGGTCAGCTAATTTACTAACAAAACTAACACGTGTAAACAAGGCATAGTTTATTTTTTTAGAAAATCAAGTTAAGGATGTTCCATGCTTCCATCATCGGCAGCAACTTACACCTGCACTTGCATGATGTATACACATACATGTGGGAAAAATTGTTGTATTTTCTTTGTGTGAATGCGAAAGTATAACTGTATATTAAGATGAAATAAATGGGTCGGTGTCTTGGTTCAACAATTAATAGTCAAAACTGTTTTCAAAGCTAATTACGTTGAAATTTAATGTATTGGTTAGAATATAAACTGTATAAAATATTTAGAATAATCATTTAAACTGGTATAACATTGCACATTGTCCGACCGTCTGTCGGGTTTAAAAATTAGTTAATTGCGCGATCCACCGACCGGCATAAAAATTATAAAGAGAGGCAATCCTTCGGTCCATTTGACCGAGGCGAAAGCTCTCGCACACCTGCTATCTTCTGACGATAAAAATGCATTTCTCATAAAATTCCTATTGTGCGGGAATCATCGAACTTAGATCCCAAATCACAAGCCTCAGTTAAATATGTGCTGTGGCTTGCAGTTCGAAGTTCATATGCAGAACTATTGCGACCACATACATTACTGCAGATGGTGGGCACATTCATCATTAAGTTGATTTCCTTATTAAAATAAATTGTATCTTGTCTACATGTGTATATGTTTTAGTAAATATCCATCTACTTTATAATGCCACACTTTTACAAGCAGTTATTGACGTATTTAATCCAGTGATTAGTTATCGAAAAATTAACATTCTAGTGTTTCTAATAAAGTTAATTTGGCATGTAACACGTACGTTTTAAATGTATACATTTCATACTAAATTGAGGAATCTCTACACTTTTGTATTTGAGTTTTTTTCGCTACCTCTTAAAAATTTCGAGCTAAAGCCAATAACGGTCAAATTTTGCCACGAGTAGCGCTGCAGTCACTTTCATATGATAGGGCATATTCGTTTTATAATAGATAGACATTGGTTCCACAATTCTGTCTTCTGGAGTTATTTAAATTTAAAGAGACTTCCCTATGTACCATGTAGAGTAAATTCTACATTTTAAAAAGAAAAATAGAAAGTTTAAAACAATAATTATAGAAGTTATATACTATTAGATATTTGAAAATTTTATGCTTTATGCAAATATTTTTCATTCATTGGAATCTTTTTTGCATAAAAGAATAAAAAATAATTATAAAAGCACTATATATGTGATTAATTTGCATATTCATATCCTATATATATTTTTTAAGCTATAAATGATAATAGTAAACAGTAATAAAAATACATTATTTTATTTTGCTATATTTGTAAAGAAAAAAAAATGATTACTAAACTTTAAACCGTTGTTTTCATTGCAACCAAAATAAACACTGTAATACAAAATTATCAAAAAACCCATAAAATTTGCGCAGCTGACCAAAACGCATAGAGGGGATTTGTTATTTATATAAACGCTCAATTTTTCCATGCTAATACTATAAAATAATCACAAAAAGATTTCCCGGTGATTCATAATAAAGAAATAAATAGATAATGCAAAATACAAAATCAGGAAATAGATGGAGCTGTCTTCACCACATACTGTTTTTAATGTTGAGAGAAATAAAGTTTTTAAATATTATTGTTACATTATAGCAGTTGAGTTTTATAAAAGTATGGTTATATTTCGATGCTGAAACGGTTTCAGATGGTTGAATATTGAAAGAAATTTGTTTTTAAAAGGCGGGTTTCAGTTGGTTTAAATGGTTTAGTGTAGGGGTCATCAGCCTTTCTGCCTGAAAGTCGTTTCCTACCAAGAATTCCGAAAGAAAATCTCTGCATTATTTAATATCAAAATTTCTGTTTTTAAATAAGACATCTTTTCTAGTGGTAGCATGGTGCACTACCGGCCTCGGGTTGAAACTCCCTGTTTAGTGCCTGCATCGGTGAAAAAATTGACGACGACGATACGGAGTCGCTCTATGACGTGATTTTTTTTTTTTTTTGTGTGTGTGTGTGTGCTACTATTGCATGTAAAAAATAAGTATCTTATAACAAAAGTGCAATGTGCTTCTATAGTATGAAAATTTCAACAGCAGATTTTGGTGGCTATTTTTTTTTCTATGACGAAAAATGTCGTCATGTCCATTTCAGTAGTAGTTCGTGTATGACGAAATATTTCGTCATATCCAGTTAACAGGTTAAGGGCATTTTTCTTAAATTCGCATATCCACAACGAAAAAAGTACTTTACTCTTTATTACTTAAGATGCTACTTCACTCAGACGAAAATACCCGCTCGCTAATGTTAATCCTATGGAAGAAATAATTTACGATATCTCGTTCGTATTTCAATATTTTTAAATGATCTTTTTTTTACGTTGAATAGCTCAGGTCAATCTCTATGCACGCTCCTTTGTACTTTTTCGATTTTGGTTGCAGTTTTTTTAATTGCGGATACTTTCACTTTCGAAACCGGTTCCGAAAAGGGTACCTTAATAAAAAAAAACTTGTAATCAAAATCGAAAAAGTACAAAGAAGCGTGTATAGAGATTGACCTTAGCTATCCAATGCAAAAAAAATCATTTAAGAATATTGAAATGCGAACGAGATATCTTAAAATATTTCCCCCATAGGATTAACATTATCGAGCGGGTGTTTTCGTCTGAGTGAAGTAGCCTCTTAATATACACAATGTATTATCAAAATAAAAGTAGAAATATTGCGTAGTTTGCAAATATGAGGATTTTTAAAAATGAAGAATACGTGGGTCTGGGTTCTCCACGTACCCACAGAACGGGAGCAGGTTCAACATCTTCTTTAAAGGGGCCCAAGTGCAAGAATCACTTTTGGGATCCACTTATTTTCTAAAGTGAAAAATTGTCTTGTCTCGTTGGGTGCCCTGTATATAAGTCGGAAGGGGAGTAGTTATGAACAGAGTGCCAACATTCTTGGGACCATATTTATTTCTTTCAAAAGGTTAAAACAAACGTTTTATTAAAGGCATGGGCAACATTTTAGAAGGTCAGCTAGAGAAATTTTCTGCCCTGAGTTTCAGACTTTCTTTTATCATTATTTCTTTACTTTCTTCTCATTATTATTTGAAGGTTTTCATTTGTTTTTACCGATTAATTGATAATTGCATTTAAAGAAATTATAACAGCAATAATACCTCTTTGAAAATGTATATGAAAAATAAATACGAAAAAATTTTCATTTCATAAGTGGGCAGATAACCTGGAATTACTAATATTAATTTGTCCCTTCCAAACAATATCTGAAATGACGCTCCTGGTTAAAAATCTCATATGGGACCTCTTATAAATAGTGCTCTTAACCTGCCACACCCCATTAATGCCAGCCCTGTTCCTATGTTACAGATTTATTTTATTTCTCCTTGCTGTTGTCAGCGGCATAAATATCTATCATTTGCCCCCTTTTTAGCGATGAATTACGATATGAAATGTTAACAATATAAAAAACTATCTGTTAATTTATTTTCTAGCATAAATTTTCACAACATATAAAAACTAATATTTTTATAGAACATTATACTTCTCTTATTTTATTTTTTTCCCATTCAGTATTTATCTCTAACAAAGAAAAATATCGAGAGACACAGGTATGATGGAATAGGAACTGAAACAAACTTATTCATTTTTATATCCTTTCATAGATGGCGCTTTCATCCAAGTACTTTTAAAGATACTTTAGGAAATTTCCAGTTTTTATTTTCGCGGAAAGAAGTTTCTCTAAACAGTATTTTTACGCGTAAATTGCATTTCCAAAATAAGCATATTGAGAAAAAATAGTGAATTGTTACACGCATTTTTTGTATTAAGTTTTTTAATGGGAATAAAGTTGCCACTTTACATAAAAAGTAACCCTAATTAATAACCTTCCAATATTATTATATAGCAAAACCTAGCTGTATTTACATAAGGAATTTTTCTTTAAAGCTGCCTGGAAATACTCGAAATAGCATCTTTTCTATTCCGAATCTTAGCTTGAAAAAGACAAATACAAATAGAAACGCAGAAAATATGATTCAGTGACTTTTAAATATTCTTGAAAAATTCTTGGTAAACAGTTCCTCGGATCTT
This sequence comes from Maratus michaelseni, assembly GCA_963931845.1. Lineage (NCBI taxonomy): Eukaryota > Metazoa > Arthropoda > Arachnida > Araneae > Salticidae > Maratus > Maratus michaelseni. The sequence goes on from OZ007599.1 coordinate 133,079,676, forward strand.
CTTATGTTAAGATTTTTTTTCGTGCCCCTTCATATTGTCATAAAACAAAATATATTACATCTTTTACGGTTCAGGAGCCGTATTAAAACTTTCATGAATTCTTTTTTTTTTCCTTGGAGGAATGGAAAGGGAAGGGTCTGTTGGGCAAATCTGCTGTTACTTTAAAAAAATAAATAAAAGTATTGAATTGCTGAAACCTGTAAGTTGAAGATCACAACTGATAAATGTAACCAAACCCTAGTAGCAAGCAAATATTGGCTCTATCTTGACCAATATTGAGCCAATAATACCATTAAATATTACTCAATATTGGGGTGGAGACTGCCAATATAGGCAATAAATATTTTGTCAATATAAAGACAATAAAACCAATTTTTGATCGGACCACTCCATTATTGTAAAAATATTCACTTTAAATTGGAGCTATTTACAATGGAAAGAAAATATTTGTACAGTATTGGTGTTCCACTCAAAATATTTTCAATGTAAAACGAATATGTGCGCAATATTGTCATTACATTGGAGATATTTCCAATAATAGTCCAAGATAGTACAAATATTTGCTTTACATTGAAAATATTTGCCATGAAACACCAACATTGCACAAATATTGAATTTATACAGGAAATAATTCAAATGAAACGCCAATATTGTGTTTATTGATTTTATATTTTCTAAATAGTTTTTCAAGTGCGCCAATTCCAATTACACATATTGGGGCAATATTTTATGCTAATGAATGCAATAATTGAGCAATAATGTGGCTCATATAGTCTTGCTACTAGGAAATACTAGGATGTTGTTTTTAAAATGGAATGTATTAATGCTAATACTCTATATCCGTGTTTTTCTAACCGGTCAGTCGCGACACGCAACTTCGCGCGTGAGTGACTCGGGTATATCGCGATAATTTTAAATTAATTTCCAGCAGTGTATTTAAATATCATTCACGTAATCCTTTTGCCACGAATCAACAGAAAACAGGAAAAGATATGGGCTGTTTTAGAAACAAAATGTTAAACTAAACTCAGGACAAATCGAAGAGCAGATATAAGACAGAAAGAAGGAAAATTGAAAAAATATATACGGAAATACATTTTAAAGCTTGAAATAATATGTGGATGTAAGTATTGCTAATCCGACGCCGCAGATTAAGTTGAGTGCCTTCCTAGACCAATGTCCCAATGTCCCACTGGCGCAACCGTTAAGACTTTCCTGTATGTTCGGTAGCAGAAAATGGGAGACGAGCATACTGATCTCAGCTGATTTTCAGCCTACTTTGATCATATGACAGTTCGACAGTTTTTAGAAACCAGCCTATCTTGATGACGTGACAGTCAAGAGGGTTGGAAGTATCGCGGCCTGTGGTCTTTCGTTGGCTGCTGAGACGAGAGACGTACGTTATAGATTTTTTTTTCAGTCTGCAGATTATTTTTTTTTTATCCCTATTTATTTATTCTTTCACTTATCATTTTAACAAACGGCTTTTCTTCTTTTCGAAGACAAAGTAATTATTTTTTTCAACTTTCAGAAAATAGCTTTAGATTTATACTAACAGCATTCGCTTAAGTTTTTTCCCCTTGCAAAAGAGTAGCTATTATTCTAGTTTGATGAAAAGCGCCGTTACCAACAATTATAGAATATTCCGATTAAGGAATATTCCTAATTTTAAAATCATATTTATTCAAATTTAGTTGAATCTCGATTTATTCTTTAAATACGAATTAACCAATGGCAAATTAAAACAATTTTCTTTTTAATTAAAATTTGCTATTTCATTTCTGATATATCATACTTTTATTGCAAATTACGTCATGATTATTTAATTATTTTTATTTTAAAAAATATATTTTTTGCATGCCACTTTCTAGGGAGAAAGGGAATTCTGATCATGGAGAAAGCAACATGCACCCTGATTTTGAAAATGTGACGAAGAAAACTCATAAACACCTCACCAATTGAAAACATTAAAAATCTGCCTCACCTACAAATTTTACTTATGTACCAGAGGGACAAAATATCTCTTAAAATGAAAATTAAACAACAGTTATAATTCTTAACCTCTGCGATGCGTAAAAAAAATTGCCTATAAGACAGTTTCTTTTACTTTTTCTAGTATTTATTTTCTTTTAAAAAAATCTTACATCTGAGTAAAGAGATGGATAAAACGTTTCATGGGATCAGGAAAACCCATCCTTTTTACCGGTTCAAACTTTCGTTTTTTTTTCTTTTATCGCTTAAAGTACTCTTTATACACACGAAAATCATATTTTAATAATTAAAAATCGACATCAAAAGTAAAAGGGCAAGGTTAGAAGAAGTATGAGCGCACCCAGAAAAAGGAATTGATTAAAACTACAAAACATGTTTTGTTGAGTACATTTTGGTTGTTTTAGCAAAATTCAAGTAAAATTGAACCATTTTACTTGAATTAACAAAACATTTTTTGCTGACGATACAAAAAATTTTTTTGGAATTGCAAAAAAAAAAAAATTGTTGTTGATTCAAACAAAATTTCTATTGACCTATATTTAAACAAAAAGTTTTGTTGGGTCAACCAAATTTTTGTTGATTCAACAAAACTTTTTTCTGGGTGCGCGCCTTAGCCAGTAAACAGAACAAAAATTTTTAGCGCGTTCTTTTCAGAATAGCATTTTTAAATTCGGCGGGCACTCTATCTCCGCAAATTTTTAATGAACCAATTTCTGTGCTTTTGAAAGTTGATTGTTTCCCGAGTTTCTAGTGAAATACTTAGGATTTTATTATTATTTTTTTTTAAATATTGATACTTGGCTATCCTGTGTAACTTTAAGTAACGAAAATTGCAGTTGAAAAAGTCCATTTAAATTTTATTCGATACCATTAAGCTAAAAATGCATATATTTTTTTAAATGCATATTTTTTTTTCATTTGTTACATTGTTCTAGATCAAGTCTATGGTAGGTTTACGTGTTTTCGAAGCATCCCTGCTAACAAGCTGTTAACCCACCATTTTTTAATATATCATCAAAACAAAAATACAGTTTTCTACTTCACTATATACATAATAAATTAGTGTAAATGGATATTTATAAATACTTTGCATTTTTTTTTTTAAAGAAATTCTTGAAAAACCCTTAAGTTTCAGGGTGTCAAATTGGCGTTACCCCTTAAGGGGACGATTATAAAAAAATATTTTATATATAATAAAAAATGGATAATGCATATTTTATTAGTTAAAAATCGACATCGAAAGTAAAAGGGCAATTTTAGAAGAAGTGTGAGCGCGCCTTAGCCAGTAAACAGAACAAAAATTTTTAGCGCGTTCTTCTCAGAATAGCATTTTTAAATTCGGCGGGCACTCTATCTCCGCGAATTTTTAATGAATCAATTTCTGTGCTTTTAAAATTTGACTGTCACCCGTGTTTCTAGTGAAATACCTAGGATTTTATTATTATTTTTTTTAAATATTGATACTTGGCTATCCTGTGTAACTTTAAGTAACGAAAATTGCAGTTGAAAACGTCATTTTAATGTTAATCGATATCATTAAACTAAAAATGCATAGATTTTTTTAAATGCATATTTTTTTTCATTTATTACATTGTTCTAGATCAAGTGTATGGTTGGTTTACGTGTCCACCCTCTGTTTTCGAAGCATCCCTGCTAATCAGCTGTCAGCCCACCATTTTTTAATATATCAGCAAAACAAAAATACAGTTTTCTACTTCACTATATACATAATAAATTAGTGTAAACTGATATTTATGAAAGCTTTGCATTTCTTTTTAAAAAATTCTTGAAAAATCCTTAAGTTTCAGGGTGTCAAATTGACGTTACCCCTTAAGGGGATCGTGGGCCTTTATTTGATCAAAAATCGACACAAAAATCGAAATTTATTTTTGTGTGTAATTATCATTCAGTTTGTGTTGAACCACTTGAGAGAAACTGCATGCAGCTGCGATGAGTTTTTGCAATGTTACAAGCGTTTGAATTATGTACACAATCAATTTTTCGGTGCTTTAGTTAACTCTGTACCTGTTTTTCTGAATGGTGGTTCAATAATTATTGTCCCGAGTGTGTTTAAAATATTTGTACTGCGATGGTTGATGTGGAATATTGAAGCCTAATGTCTTAGATGCCTATATGCTAAATTTCAGAACTGTAGCTTCTATATTAACATATTTTTTTTCGTTTTAAGTGTGAGAGGTGACACCTAGCTTGAAAAATGGATAAAACCGAACAACGAGCAGTCATCAAGTACCTCCAGAAAAAGGGGTTAAGCCCAAAGGAGATTCATGAGAACATGGTCAGTGTATTGGGTGATGGGTGTCCCTTCCTACCAGGTGGTAAAGAACTGGTGCCGCGAATTCAGTTGCGGCAGGGAAAGCTGTCAACAAGCCCTGGTGCTTGTCGTCCAACAACAGCATGCACCTCAGAAAACATTGGTGCTGTGCATGACAGAATTATGGCAGACAAACGAATCACCGTGCAACAGTTAAAAGACATCTTGCACATCTCTGTAGGCTCAGTGGAAACCATTGTGCATGAACACTTAGGATTCAGAAAAGTGTTGGCGCGTTGGGTACCCAAAATGTTATCCCTTCAACAACAGAAAGACAGAGTTCAATGTTCAAGGGCTAGTTTGGAGCTTATGGGGCCAGACCTGAAGCAGTTCTGTGATATATTTGTGACATTGGTTGAGACATGGCTACATCACTATGATCCCGAGTCCAAACTACAGAGTATGGAGTGGCGGCACAGCAGTTCACCTCCCCCCGCAAGTTCAAGGTGCCAGCATCAGAACCCAAAGTTATGGCTACAATTTTTTAGGATGCGAAGTGTGTGCCCCATTTTCACTACCTGGAGGCTGGACACACTCTTACGGGGGCCTATTATGCAGCCATATTCCCTAAGTTACGCGAAGTAATCAAGAAAGAACGGCGCGGGATGTTGCAACGAAAAGTGCTGTTCCACCAGGACAATGTTCCGGCCCAATGACGCCATGTTAGTGGTGCCACGATCCATGCAGCTGGTTTTGATGTGTTGTAAAATCCTCCTTACTCTCCAGACCTCGCCCCTAGTGACATTCATTTGTTCCCTAAGTTGAAGAAGCTCCTCAGGGGGATGAAGTTTCACCCGAATGCAGTTGTTATATATGCTATGGAGGAATGGCTCTCAGCTCAGCCAGAGACTTTCTTTGAAGCAGGCATAGTGGCTTTACAGCATAGGTGGCAGAAGTGAATTACTGTGAAATGAGACTTTGTGGAAAAATAATATTGTTTATAGGCCAGGGACAATAATTATTGAACCACCCTCGTACACGTTTTTAAGATTTTTGAAATGCTCCATGAGTCTTAATTTTTGTTTAAAATTCATGAAATTGATAAGGAATAATCCTAATACTGTTTACAAAGAAACTCTGTATTCATTTTACAATTAGACTTCGTTAAGATGATTAAATTTGATTTATAACTTATTAAAATGCTAAATTTTGATGAAAAGCGGAATGGAATTCAGAAAAAAAATCTCTCAAAAGTTAACTGTTTGTAATACAGTTTTAAGTGATCCAAATGCCAAATCGAGGAAATATCTTAAAAATTAAGACACAATGAACATTTTTAAAATTTGGTTTATAAATTTAGATTTTCTTAAAAAATCTTAAAATTATATTACGATTAGAATTTTTTTTAAAGGTATTCTATATACTTATGGTAAAATGTATGTATGCGCAAAATCTCATACATCTATAATGAAAAATAAAAAAAATCAATTTTAACTTCCACCATCTCCTTAAGCAAAAATGGATTATCAAAACTGGAAATAGTATATGGGAGTTTATATAAAAAATGGGAAGTCCTTTTACATTTTTTTATCTCCTTAACAATTCCAAAATCCTCCCAGAGCTGTAATTTTAAATTTCTAAATTTCTAAAAAAAAAAAAAAAAAAAAAAATCTTTTCTATATAATAAAAAATGGCTTACCCGTTCCAAAATTATATGTAAAAACACATATGTACAGTTGTGTAATAAGAAGAAGAAAAAAAAAGAATATCCTATGTCTCCAAGTTGACAAAAAATGAAAATAACTGTTTGATTGGGAATTATATCATTTCCGTTTATGCTTAAAATAATAAGCTTAGGAGACCGTCACCATATTGAAATTTTCAATATCAACACCCAATTTTGACAGCATATTTGGATTATTTGGTAAATTTTATCTTCGGATTTCAAACAGGAGGTCAATCGGTGAAGTGTTCAGGAACTATGTAGATGTAAATTTTGGAAATTCTTTAATAGTTGGGTTGGGTTGGGTTGATTTATGACGGCCAATTATCAACATGAGGGATATAGGCCCTAGGGGAGAGTGCCCTCCGTGGGGCTACAAACTATTAATACTGAATAAATTACCAAATATAATGTCAAAATTTGGTGTTCATATTATAAATTTCAATGTTCGTTGCTATTTCAATGTAGAGATGCCTCCCTAAGTTTATTTTGTTTAGCATAAACTGAAAGAAGATATTCCCAAATGAATGGCTACTTTTATTTTCCTCTGCAACAATTTGGTTTTTAAAAAGTAGGGCGCTCTCACTCTCTTTCAAACACACAAACGGCGTCCTATGTGAACGTTATCGCTAGATGTCAGTCAAACGATATTTTTAGCGGATATTTTTGAAAGCGTTGTTTGACCTGTAGAGATATAAGATTTTTTAAGTTCTTTTCAGAACTTGAAACACCTCTTAAGTCTGTTTAGGGAAACGCATAGGATAGAACTGATGCATCGCCATGACGCGGTGTACCGACAGTCTCTAAGCGGTCCCTTGTTGCGGTCCGAGGGACAGAACGCATTAGAGCTAAGTCTGCCCTGTAGAATTGGATACTTTCCGAGTAGCCAATGATAGGTAATGTAAAGCTGATTTCTTAAAGGATTTGGCAAGTTTTTCAGTACTACTGAAATAGGGGGAGCCAAAATTGACGGTCCAAATTCATCCTTCGACCTAGGTGTACACCTCGTGGATGGCGAGGAGCAGGCGGACAAAGAGTAACAGTGAAAGATTTAATAAGCAAGGTGAATGTTATGCTTCAAGGTAAACCGAATAAAAACGAAGAAGATGTCGTTGGGAGACATTTGGGCGAGTTCTATGAGCTTTCTGTCCAGCATGCACCGGAACTGGCTGTTGCAATAAATGAGATAGATAATCTGGCACTGAAAGTGGTTTAGACCGAACATAAGCAAACATACGCAGATGTAACACGGAAGCACGCGCCAGAGGAGGGGGGCAAGGTTGGGCAGAAGAGTAGAAAAGGGGAAAACCGGTACTGCAGACTCCACCACAGACCATGTCCTTTTGATCTATCCGAGGGATAAGAAAGAAGGCTGTAGGTCTTTGGAAAACCGGATAACAGACGAAAATCGTCCTGTTGAATTCAAAATAGGAGTCACGGGCAAGAGGTCTATCCAATCCGGGGGCTTGTTGTTGCGCCTTGTAGAGCAGACGGTCTAGGAGAATGAGAGGTATACTGTACAATGTGTGGTTCCTAAACTTCGAAACCCCAGGATCATAACTTAGGATAGCCCAAACGATGTCAAAGGAACTGACGTCGTAGAAACTGCCATAAAGCAGGCCTATGTGGAGGCTGGGTCAGTCAAAGTAAAGTTTCCAATTAAAGAAAAAGACTTAACTACCCAAGAGTCTGAGACGGATAGTAGTTGGCTGGACACGGTCGAAACTGGCTGATCACACAAGAACAACTCAGTGTTATAAATGTGGTCATTACGGGCATATAAGTAAATCTTGTACAAAAAGGGTACTCTGTTTGGAATGTGGGAGCACCAAGCAGAATTCAGGAAAGTGTAAAAACAAGAATTGTCAGAGGAAATGATTAAATTGTGTCGCAGTGAATAAGTACTAACTTGATGACAAAAGAGCGAGTGTGAGTTAATCGTCTCTCGACCCCTTATGTCCCACCCGAACTTTAGAGATAAGCAAGCCAAAACGTAGAACTGACTATGGTTAGACTAGTAATCGGTCAACAGAATGTTGGTAAATCCATGTCGGCGGTGAATCTAACGAAAGCTAATCTCGACAATTATGACGTAATATGAATACAAGAGCCACATGTGCTCAGCAATTACAAAGTCGGTGGTTTAACAGAAGAAGTAGCCTTCCATCACTCTATGACCCCAGCGAGACCTGTTGTCACTGTCATGATCAAAGCCGTGATGGCGGTCGAGCTCATGGCAGAAAGGGATATTGCTGCAGTTTCACTCGAGCTGCGAGATTATGTTAAAATAGTGCTGGTTTCTATGTATCTTCCGCCACCGAAAACGGATGTCGAGATCACTTATCAGGAAGAAATGGATAGTAGCAGCGATAAGTCAGTCGTTGTAGTTGGGGACTTTAACTCTAAGAGCTCGGTTTGGAGGAATTCTCTACATAAGTCTGACGCTTGTAGCGACTTCATATTAAAGTTTTGTGTTCAGAACGACTTGTTCATCTTGAACGACCCTACCAGTGGCCTATGTTTAGCTGTGCCCAGAGAACTAGCTGGATCAACTAAGCTTTGTGCAGGTTCAGAACACCGATCGAAGTGGTCGGCAGGGAATTCGAGCCTCGTGAATCAGCAACCGAACATCGCTGTACTGTGGACTATTTCTACGGCTATTTCTACTGAAATGCCGATCCTATCCCAACCCAAATACATGGTCGGACGAAGGACTTGGATCTGCCACAATTCCGGAAGGGCCTATCAGAAGAGATAGGGGGCATGGATCCGGCCTGGGTAGAAGGTTTGACAGTCGACGAGTGTGTTGCTCATTTCACGGAACTCTTGCAAAAACTTTTCGGATACTTCTTACCGAAAAAGAACCCTCGCAAAAGAGTTGTACCTTGATGTAGTCCAAGTCTCACGATCGAAAAGTAACATGTACAGACGGCACGACGCCGTTTCCAGAATTGCAAAGACAACTTAAAACACAGGAAGGAGTACAAAATACTATTTCGTCAGCTACAGGTCAGATTTAGGATGTCGATCAGGCGCGCCAAGTGGCATACTAAATATCAAACCTTGAAGAGATAGACCAACATAAGCCATTTGGTCCGTATTTTGATTGGACTAGAGGAAAATCCTCGAAACGACTTAAGATAAGTACTATATTATATCGTGGCTGTGACAAAACCAATGGTTACAGCTCTACGGTTGAAGAACTAATGAATTATTCCTTCCTTAGTAATAGCGAGGACCATCCTGCCCACAAGGAAATGCGAAATACAGAGTACATTCTGGAAGATGACGGCCCGGAATTCTCCCAGGAGTTGGACACAGTTTTTAGGTTTTTGAGACGGGGCAAAGCACCAGAGATGAATGGACTATTTCTTGAGATGGTTGAACTTTTCTACAGGCAAACAATCCTCTACTTGTTGTGTTAATGATGAGTAATGGGTATTCCCCATCTGCTGAAAAAACAGCAGACTTAGTAGGTTTTAATAAGGAAAGCAAGGATGGAAGCTCACCAGGTTTTATCGTCCAATATGTTTATTGCCCGCCTGGAGTAACTTCTGGAGAGGCTCGTGTCCAATAGGCTGGTCTTCTATGCCAGGTCAGGAGGATCCCTGAATAAGGGCCAAAACGGCTTTACTCCGGGTGCTGGAACAGAGGACGCACTTCAGAGGCTGCGTCAGATAATAGAGGGTTGTCACAACCGAGACAATGATGCTTCCCTCATCATGTTGGATTTCAAAGGAGCATTTAATAACTTATGGTAGCCTTCGATCTTTGCAGCGTTGGGAAATATGAGATCCTCTAGTAACCTATTCTAACGGGCTGAGAGTTTCCTGTCCGAGAAATAGGTATCATACCGATCAGATATATTTTCTCTGTTGCGCGAATACAATGTCGGTTGCCTGCAGCTCTCCAATTCCGGCCCCTTTTCTGAAATTTATTTGCGAATGTGCAGAGGTCCACAAAATTTCATTTAGTGCAGAAAAGATAGTTGCAGCTTATTTCCGGAAGACCCGTAGGTTTGGCAGGAGGAGAAATCCTAGTACAGACCCTCGCATGCACTTCCTCGGGGTTCCCGTTAAAACGGTTTCTTCCGCAAGATATCTCGGAGTTATGGTTAATGCAAAGCTCAACAGCATGACACACGTAGTATATATAAGGGAGTCAGTGGCCAATTATGCCAGATCGATCCACTTCCTCAGCCAAAAGGACCAGGGCCTGCGTGGAGAAGTACTTAAAAAGTTGTGCAAGCTGGGTATATCGAGACTCGCCACATACACCTGTAGTTTCTGATGAACAGGTACCGATCACATGTGAGAAAAGATGGTTTCAGCTCAGAGGCCGGCACTCATTGCGATCACCAGATGCTCCCGTGCTACAAGTACGGCTGCAGACCAAGTTCCGGCTAGTACACCGCCCCTAGATCTACCGGTAGAAAACGAACACCTTCTCGTGCGAGTTCTCCGAGATAGATATCGGTCCAGTTCATGTACGTGCAGATGAGATTCAATGTACAGTTCACCCCACAAGAGCTTCGACCATCGACTATAAAGAGGTACCTCGTGTGATTTAGGGCTCCCAAGAACACAGGGGAGGTGCGGTTTTACCGACGGATCGAATATAGCCGTTGGTGTCGGCTCTGGCAGGGACATCGTAGACAATAGGGTCCCTTTGAGAGAATTCTTTTATGAGTTGCCACCACATACCACCGTGTTTCAGGTCGAATTAGTTGCAATAATAAAAGCACTGGAAGTGTGCAACTTACGAAGGTGTGGCAGCTTAGAAGGTATGCTATTTACCGACTGTCTGTCGTCGCTAAAGGTTTGTTCAATCCAGGCTCACTTGAATAATCCTTGAGTTGAGGGAATGCGTGGAAGTAAGGTGGTTTGGGCTTAATGTCCACGTTGGTATTATAGACGAAGAAGCAGCAGACAGACTTCCAAAGGCAGGTGCTGGTCTTCAAGATGTTTAAGCCATGTCCAACTCTCATCGCGCCCAGTTAAGGCTGTTCGCCAGTGAATTTCTCGATTCCCCTCTCTAATGTTAAACCTATGGGCGTAGGATGCATTCGTATATTTAAAATATCTCCTCAGGAAATTTATATTTTCTTTTTTCTGTGTACACTTTTTAAAGGATGTCTCTTTTTTTCTTAGTTGTCAAAAATTTCCTAAAATATATACTTAATATTATGTGAAGTTTAAAATCTTATTCAGTTTCGCTACGATATTAACTCATAAAATGACAAATTAAGCACATATTTTAGAAATATTTTGTTAACTAAAAAAAAAAGACAGATCCTTTAAGAAATGTGCACAGAAAAAAGAAGTTAAAAATATGAATTTCTTTCCTATATGTTTAAAATTAGAGAGGGAAATCGGGAAGTTCACTGACGAACAGCCTTAAGAGCATGGTAAACAGAGATATGTTAAATCTCTGGCAGCTTCGTTGGGAGGAGGAGGTCATAGGCCGATGTGTCTTCCGGAAACTTAGCAAAGTTTCGGGGAGACGCGCCTGGACTTTTCCTATGATCAATTGGGCAGTGACGGGACACGGGCGTTGCCCAGCCTACTACCGACAATTCCGCGTCCGACTTTTAACTCGTGTATGTCCTTTTTGCACTTCTTCGAGGCCAGCCACCAGCGAACATCTGCTGGTAGAATGTGTCGGTACCCGTTTGAGGGAAAAAGTTTACCCGGAGTTGACTCCAACTTCGGTGTTGCGGCTTTTCTCAAAGAAAAGGAGCCTCACTTTTGGTAGGCAACATTAATGGTGACTCCGTAGGATAAGAATGGACGTTCAAGAGTTAAAGTTCCGAAGTAAGAAAACAGAAGTGAGAAGTGTTAACGGTGAGAAAGTCAAGATTTTAAAGGCTTTTGTAATGTAAGTAGTAGGGAAATGACAGTTCAGGCTCAGCCGGAGGATTTGAGGATCCGCTCCTCCGGCCGGAGGCACGCAGCTGCAGCCGCTCCTCCGGCCGGAGGCACCGCTCCTCCGACCGATCCTCCGGCTGCAATGATCCTCCGGCTGCACCGATCCTCCGGCTGCACCGATCCTCCGGCTGAAACGATCCTCCGGCTGCAACGATTCTCCGGCGGGGAAAAATAATTTTCTGCTGTAACAGGAGGGGTGAAAATAAGAACTCTAAGAAGAGGTTAAATGGACAAGATTATCATACTATAAGATGAATATTGATTTTATATACTAATTTTGAATGACAAACACCTTAATGAGTATCACTAATTAAGCGAAACAATGGAAAAATATCAACTTTAACGAAAAAAGCAGATTTCTTAAGAATTTTTCAAGTATAAGATGACGATATCAACTTATATGAAGAAATTTAAACTTACATTTTAGTTTTTGAACAATGGACACCTTAATGAGAATAATAATTAAGCAAAATAAAATAACAATTTTAACGAAAATGCTGATTTCTTATGAATTTTTCAACTATAACATGAGAATATCAAACTATAAGATGGATTTTAAACTTATATTATAGTTTCTGAACAATGGACACCTTAATGAGTATAATAATTAAGCAAAAGAAAATATTACTATTAACGAAACTGCTGATTTCTTATGAATTTTTCAACTATAACATGAGAATATCAAACTATAAGATGGATTTTAAACTTATATTATAGTTTCTGAACAATGGACACCTTAATGAGTATAATAATTAAGCAAAAGAAAATATTACTTTTAACGAAACTGCTGATTTCTTATGAATTTTTCAACTATAACATGAGAATATCAAACTATAAGATGGATTTTAAACTTATATTATAGTTTCTGAACAATGGACACCTTAATGAGTATAATAATTAAGCAAAAGAAAATATTACTTTTAACGAAAATGATGATTTCCTATGAATTTTTCAACTATAAGATGTGGATATCAAATCATTAAGCTGTAGAATAAACATATATAATTATTTTAAATGACGAACATTTTAATGAGTATTACTAATTAGACGAAACAATTGAAATATATCAATTGTAAGGTATAAAGCTGATTTTTTGAGAATTTTTCAAGTATAAGATGAGAATATCAACTTATAAGAGGAAATTACACTTATATTTTTTTAGTTTTTCAACCGTAATGCACAGAAAATATTCAAAATTTGAATGAATTTTATACTTAATCAATTGATTTTCCGCACAATAATAGGAGTTTTAACAACCATTATCTAATTTTACTGTGTATACTTGATTTAAATCTGTTTAGACGTACGTAATATAATCTTTTTATATCATTTAGACTTGAAATAAGAACCATATTTAAATAAAAACCAGTTGTTTATTTATTCTTAATACGCAAACTTTTTTTCTTTCCTAAAATGTAGCATTTCTGAGGAGGGGTAATAATTCCACCCCACATTCTAAGGAAAAGGGGAGTCTAACAATGACCGTCTAGGTCACAACTTTTACTATAATATAAATATTATTCGCTATCAATATGTTTACAAAAAATCCATGTTGGGAGATAGATATGAGTTATATTTTAATAAAGTTTACCCTCCTCCATCTTCTACACGATGCTAACAATTATACAAAACAAAAGAAATACCGATTTTTAACGAAAAAGGGTGAATTTTAATGAATTTTTACACAAGTTTTCGGTATTATTGTACACTAACAGGTATGATATTATTTCTTAGGTGATTACAATACAGAGAAAATTATTCACCTTTAGATTACTTTTCGTGAAATATTTAACAGTAATTATATAAACTCCTGTTTACATCACTAATTTACATTTGAAAATAAGGATTTATAGGATAAAATAAATAATCTTAACTTATACTTAGTAAATTTTACACAATCCCAATTATTTTATACCGTGTTTTTCACGAGTTTTATATTAATTAGTAATTTTATATTAATTAACTTTGAATATTTTCTATGATATGGTTAATCCATTTTTATCACAGAAATACCAGTACCTAAAATTTCACTTAAACTCATATTCTAAGTATTAATATTCACTTATAACTTTACTTTTAGTTATACTTTTACTTGAAACCCTGTGAACTTGTAGAACCCTGCTTACGCATATGGAGTTTAGTACATCACACTGTTATCTAAATGAATATGAATACCTTATTGTTTTAAATTTTCCAATTTTAACAGAATATGCACGAATATAAACTTTAATTTTATCTAAACATTTTATTTCAAATACCCTAGTTTATGAAAACGATACATATTACCAAATATTAGACAACATTTTAAAATGAACTTAGATACTGATCACATACCTATTTTAGCATAATTTATTAGCATACCTAGCATTTCTTCCATTTCTTTCAGAAATATACATATAAAATTATGGATTTACCGAGTATATATCCAATTTTAGCTTTCACTTACCAATTTTTACACCATTTCAATGATTTCAATGATTTCAAGCTATTTTATATTACAGAAACGAAAAAATAATTGAATACAGACGCGAGTAAATAATATTTGTATTGTATTTTCCATTCAAAGATTTGAAACTCAAGTTAAAATTTATGTTATAAGTATTGATATCCACTTTTAGTTATACTTTTACTTGAAACCATATGAACTTGTAGAACCTTGCTTACGCATATGAGTTTAGTACACACTGTTATCTAAATGAATATGAATACCTTATTGTTTTAAATTTTCCAATTTTAACAGAATATGCACGAATATAACCTTTAAGTTTATCTAAACATTTTATTTCAAATACCCTAGTTTATGAAAACGATACATATTACCAAATATTAGACATTTTAACATAAACTTAGATACTGATCACATACCTATTTTAGCATAACTTATTAACATGCAATAGCATTTTATCCATTCCTTTCAGAAATATACATATAAATATATGGATTTAACGAGTAAATATCCAATTTTAGCTTGCATTTAGTGATTTTTTACACCATTCCAATGATTTCGAGCTATTTTATATCACAGAAACGAAAACATATTTGAACATAAACGCCTGTAAAATAATATTTGAACTGTGTTTCCTATTCAAAAATTCAAATCTCAAATTAAAATTTATGTTCAATCACTTATCAACTATTTATCCCACATAACTTTTACCATAAAAACATCGTAGAAATTAAATATACGTTAAATGAAAATAATAAATTGTAAGTACCTAAAAATATCAAACACAAAATCTATTAATCAAAACTTAAAAAATTAAAAAAAAATTAAAAGTTCTTACGAAGTTAAAAAAAAAAAATTTACAAATGAAAAAAAAAAATTTACAAATGAAAAAAAAAAATTACAAATGAAAAAAAAAATTTACAAATGAAAAAAAAAAATTTACAAATGAAAAAAAAAATTTACAAATAAAAAAAAAAATTTACAAATGAAAAAAAAAATTACAAATGAAAAAAAAAAATTACAAAATTAAAAAAAAAAGTTTTTACAAAAAAAGTTAAAAAAAAAGTATTTTACAAAATTAAAAAAAAAAAAGTTTTTTACATAAAAAAAAAGGAAAAAAATTACGAAGGTTTAATATGTTACAAAAAGTACCCATTTTTTACAAAATTTTTTAAAAATTAGAAGTTTAATTGCTATTATTACCACTATCACTTCTCAGAATTTAGCAGCCTAGACTTTTGTACACTATATATTTTTAATACTATAAAGAAAATTTCAACTGCAATTGTACCAACACTATTATTAAGTTCGCATAAACCAAATTTCATACTGTATTTAGCAAATTTCCAATTAACATCTTCCGTGTAGAGTAACCTTTTCCTCTAACATTTGAAATCGTGTATATCTGCTACTTTCATATTTATAATTAATATTTCAGAATTAAGACCATACTAACCATTTTAATATAAGACCATATTTAAGCAAGATTCCATGATAAAGCTTATTATACTGATTATTTTTATTTAGTACGCATGCGCAGTTTTGTCACATGATCACTTTAACTGATGATAATATAAAATTTTGAAAAGTGATGCAGAGGTTCTCATTTCCCAAGTCAAATTCTTGCAGATGACTGTATAATGTATAGCTCCAGTAAATTTCCTGATTTTAACCCAGTTGGGGAAACAATTTATCTGTTAACGAATAAAGTAAGTTGTACTATATCATTGTAAAACATCAATAAATGATTATTTATCTATTAAATTTTTTCTAAGTATATAATTATATTTCTTTTATTGTATAGATGTTACACCAAGATCAATCAAAACAGCAGAAACTCTCTTTACCAGAAATGGATACCCCGGATGATTCATCGTCAACACATATAAAGTTAAAGAATAATATACATGTGAGTACTTATATGTGATATATTAGAATACATATATTAAACATAATTAGAGTGAATTTACAATAAAATATTGTACCAGATGTTCTATAAAATGTGATGTTTTTTCGTCTATAGTGTTAGAAGGAATTCTAAATATATGCATTTATTTCTCTTGCAGATGTGTTTCACCTGTAACAAATACTTTTCAAGTAAATGGAATTTAAAAGAACATATACAAATCCATACTAGTGAAAAACCATATACTTGTAATCATCGTCAAAAATCATCTACAAGAAAGCGTGAATTATCTTTTACTAGAAAATACAGACCATCAGTTCATATGAAAACACATCCTGTTAAAAAATTGTTTCAGTGTGAAAAGTGTGAGAAAATATTCGTTATTCGTAATAAACTGAATAGACATATGACTGTTATGTTGAACTTGTCGAAGACAGTATCCCAAATCATATTGAAGATGGATATTCAAAAATTAACCAGTAGTTTGAAGAATTTAACAGTCAAAGATCAGATTGGATACTTCGAAAAATTGACTGTATAGAACATAAACCAACATAACATTTACCCAAACTACTCATGCAGCATTATTGATTTGACATATGATATCCAAAAAGTGAAATTTGTAAAGAAAAATCCAAAGTGTTGTAAAGAATTTTATTGATATAATTGATAAAATGTATTGAAGAGAAAATGATATAAATGTAGACAATATTCACAATGTATTGTTTAAATACCCATAATAATAAAAAATGTATCTATACACATCTGTGTTTATTTTTATAAAACATATTTCATTGTTAAAATATATTGTATGATTTTTAACATGAAATTTCTACATGACAGTAAATAACTAATTTTGCTTTACGTAAGACTTGAGATTTATCATAACTTGTTCAACGAAACAACATTTTTCCCCAATGAATATCCAGTTTACACACATACATATGAAAATCAACTTTTGATAATACTATACATCAGATTAATGAAAAATATATAAAATTCATTAAAAAAATGTTTTTACAAATAAAAAATTAAAAATTTTTTACAAATTTAAAAAAAAAAGTTTCTTTACAATTAAAAAAAGTTTTTACAAATTAAAAAAAAAAGTTTTTACGTATATAAAAAATGTTTCTACAAAGTTAAAAAAAAAGTTATAAAAAAAGTTTACAAAACTAAAAAAAAAAAATAAAAATTTAACAAAAAATAAATAAATATTTCAAGTTTTTCTAAAAATATTTACATATTAACAAAAATTTACTCAAAAGTCAGAACCAGACCTATGTCTAACATAGCATTTTTTCGACTTCAGTTGTTAAAATCATAGTGTTAGCGCTGTGAAAATACAAAATAATACCTTCAAATGGTAATCTATCTTGGATCCAATATATGGTATATTAAGAATCATTTGTGATTTCAACAAATTAAATATGCATGAGAAAACCATTAATGTATCAGCAACTGATGGGACTCATTTTGCTGATGTTATATCAATCTATAAATCTGGAAGTTACCGACAGTAACAGTAACCAAAGACTAACAGATAGAGATGCTTTAAGGGTGTTGACATTACAGACAGATACAAGAAACAATTTATATCAGTCTTAATCAAATAAAAAATCTTCAGAGTTTCCTTTAGATTTACCTATTGAAGTGTAGATAACTGAAAACATATCTATCGGTCCAGAAGTGACTAATATAACAGCAAAGCATACAGATAATGGGTATCGCGGACTTTTAGTTTATGTTATCACTTCAAGTGATAAATACTGCTGATTTCGGATAGATATGCATACAAGTAAATTATATGATGAGTCGAAAATGAACCGAGAATTCATATCGGAGTATAACTTAAACATGTGTACCTGCTTATGACTTGAAAAATTCACGACATTCTACAACGACTGATTTCAAATTACACAACCAATAAAATATTTACCTTCAAGGAAAGAAAATGAAGCCCTATTCAACTGTTTCAGATATCCAAATTGATCATGTGATCGATGTTGAACAGCAGGATCAGGCCTAAATCTAACATCCCATTTTTTCTCGATTTCGCTTGTTTAAAGTTCTTATTTTAAAGAAATGTACAATGGTTAGGCAACCATTATACTACTCTTTAAAATAACACTTTAAACAATCGAAATCGAGAAAAAATGGGATGTTAGATTCAGGCCTGATCCTGCTGTTCAACATCGATCACGTGATCAATTTGGATATCTGAAACAGTTGAATGGGGTTTCATTTTCTTTCCTTGAAGGTAAATATTTTATTGGTTGTGTAATTTGAAATCAGTCGTTGTAGAATGTCGTGAATTTTTCAAGTCATAAGCAGGTACACATGTTTAAGTTATACTCCGATATGAATTCTCGGTTCATTTTCGACTCATCATATAATTTACTTGTATGCATATCTATCCGAAATCAGCAGTATTTATCACTTGAAGTGATAACATAAACTAAAAGTCCGCGATACCCATTATCTGTATGCTTTGCTGTTATATTAGTCACTTCTGGACCGATAGATATGTTTTCAGTTATCTACACTTCAATAGGTAAATCTAAAGGAAACTCTGAAGATTTTTTATTTGATTAAGACTGATATAAATTGTTTCTTGTATCTGTCTGTAATGTCAACACCCTTAAAGCATCTCTATCTGTTAGTCTTTGGTTACTGTTACTGTCGGTAACTTCCAGATTTATAGATTGATATAACATCAGCAAAATGAGTCCCATCAGTTGCTGATACATTAATGGTTTTCTCATGCATATTTAATTTGTTGAAATCACAAATGATTCTTAATATACCATATATTGGATCCAAGATAGATTACCATTTGAAGGTATTATTTTGTATTTTCACAGCGCTAACACTATGATTTTAACAACTGAAGTCGAAAAAATGCTATGTTAGACATAGGTCTGGTTCTGACTTTTGAGTAAATTTTTGTTAATATGTAAATATTTTTAGAAAAACTTGAAATATTTATTTATTTTTTGTTAAATTTTTATTTTTTTTTTTTAGTTTTGTAAACTTTTTTTATAACTTTTTTTTTAACTTTGTAGAAACATTTTTTATATACGTAAAAACTTTTTTTTTTAATTTGTAAAAACTTTTTTTAATTGTAAAGAAACTTTTTTTTTTAAATTTGTAAAAAATTTTTAATTTTTTATTTGTAAAAACATTTTTTTAATGAATTTTATATATTTTTCATTAATCTGATGTATAGTATTATCAAAAGTTGATTTTCATATGTATGTGTGTAAACTGGATATTCATTGGGGAAAAATGTTGTTTCGTTGAACAAGTTATGATAAATCTCAAGTCTTACGTAAAGCAAAATTAGTTATTTACTGTCATGTAGAAATTTCATGTTAAAAATCATACAATATATTTTAACAATGAAATATGTTTTATAAAAATAAACACAGATGTGTATAGATACATTTTTTATTATTATGGGTATTTAAACAATACATTGTGAATATTGTCTACATTTATATCATTTTCTCTTCAATACATTTTATCAATTATATCAATAAAATTCTTTACAACACTTTGGATTTTTCTTTACAAATTTCACTTTTTGGATATCATATGTCAAATCAATAATGCTGCATGAGTAGTTTGGGTAAATGTTATGTTGGTTTATGTTCTATACAGTCAATTTTTCGAAGTATCCAATCTGATCTTTGACTGTTAAATTCTTCAAACTACTGGTTAATTTTTGAATATCCATCTTCAATATGATTTGGGATACTGTCTTCGACAAGTTCAACATAACAGTCATATGTCTATTCAGTTTATTACGAATAACGAATATTTTCTCACACTTTTCACACTGAAACAATTTTTTAACAGGATGTGTTTTCATATGAACTGATGGTCTGTATTTTCTAGTAAAAGATAATTCACGCTTTCTTGTAGATGATTTTTGACGATGATTACAAGTATATGGTTTTTCACTAGTATGGATTTGCATATGTTCTTTTAAATTCCATTTACTTGAAAAGTATTTGTTACAGGTGAAACACATCTGCAAGAGAAATAAATGCATATATTTAGAATTCCTTCTAACACTATAGACGAAAAAACATCACATTTTATAGAACATCTGGTACAATATTTTATTGTAAATTCACTCTAATTATGTTTAATATATGTATTCTAATATATCACATATAAGTACTCACATGTATATTATTCTTTAACTTTATATGTGTTGACGATGAATCATCCGGGGTATCCATTTCTGGTAAAGAGAGTTTCTGCTGTTTTGATTGATCTTGGTGTAACATCTATACAATAAAAGAAATATAATTATATACTTAGAAAAAATTTAATAGATAAATAATCATTTATTGATGTTTTACAATGATATAGTACAACTTACTTTATTCGTTAACAGATAAATTGTTTCCCCAACTGGGTTAAAATCAGGAAATTTACTGGAGCTATACATTATACAGTCATCTGCAAGAATTTGACTTGGGAAATGAGAACCTCTGCATCACTTTTCAAAATTTTATATTATCATCAGTTAAAGTGATCATGTGACAAAACTGCGCATGCGTACTAAATAAAAATAATCAGTATAATAAGCTTTATCATGGAATCTTGCTTAAATATGGTCTTATATTAAAATGGTTAGTATGGTCTTAATTCTGAAATATTAATTATAAATATGAAAGTAGCAGATATACACGATTTCAAATGTTAGAGGAAAAGGTTACTCTACACGGAAGATGTTAATTGGAAATTTGCTAAATACAGTATGAAATTTGGTTTATGCGAACTTAATAATAGTGTTGGTACAATTGCAGTTGAAATTTTCTTTATAGTATTAAAAATATATAGTGTACAAAAGTCTAGGCTGCTAAATTCTGAGAAGTGATAGTGGTAATAATAGCAATTAAACTTCTAATTTTTAAAAAATTTTGTAAAAAATGGGTACTTTTTGTAACATATTAAACCTTCGTAATTTTTTTCCTTTTTTTTTATGTAAAAAACTTTTTTTTTTTTAATTTTGTAAAATACTTTTTTTTTAACTTTTTTTGTAAAAACTTTTTTTTTTAATTTTGTAATTTTTTTTTTTCATTTGTAATTTTTTTTTTCATTTGTAAATTTTTTTTTTTATTTGTAAATTTTTTTTTTCATTTGTAAATTTTTTTTTTTCATTTGTAAATTTTTTTTTTCATTTGTAATTTTTTTTTTTCATTTGTAAATTTTTTTTTTTCATTTGTAAATTTTTTTTTTTTAACTTCGTAAGAACTTTTAATTTTTTTTTAATTTTTTAAGTTTTGATTAATAGATTTTGTGTTTGATATTTTTAGGTACTTACAATTTATTATTTTCATTTAACGTATATTTAATTTCTACGATGTTTTTATGGTAAAAGTTATGTGGGATAAATAGTTGATAAGTGATTGAACATAAATTTTAATTTGAGATTTGAATTTTTGAATAGGAAACACAGTTCAAATATTATTTTACAGGCGTTTATGTTCAAATATGTTTTCGTTTCTGTGATATAAAATAGCTCGAAATCATTGGAATGGTGTAAAAAATCACTAAATGCAAGCTAAAATTGGATATTTACTCGTTAAATCCATATATTTATATGTATATTTCTGAAAGGAATGGATAAAATGCTATTGCATGTTAATAAGTTATGCTAAAATAGGTATGTGATCAGTATCTAAGTTTATGTTAAAATGTCTAATATTTGGTAATATGTATCGTTTTCATAAACTAGGGTATTTGAAATAAAATGTTTAGATAAACTTAAAGGTTATATTCGTGCATATTCTGTTAAAATTGGAAAATTTAAAACAATAAGGTATTCATATTCATTTAGATAACAGTGTGTACTAAACTCATATGCGTAAGCAAGGTTCTACAAGTTCATATGGTTTCAAGTAAAAGTATAACTAAAAGTGGATATCAATACTTATAACATAAATTTTAACTTGAGTTTCAAATCTTTGAATGGAAAATACAATACAAATATTATTTACTCGCGTCTGTATTCAATTATTTTTTCGTTTCTGTAATATAAAATAGCTTGAAATCATTGAAATCATTGAAATGGTGTAAAAATTGGTAAGTGAAAGCTAAAATTGGATATATACTCGGTAAATCCATAATTTTATATGTATATTTCTGAAAGAAATGGAAGAAATGCTAGGTATGCTAATAAATTATGCTAAAATAGGTATGTGATCAGTATCTAAGTTCATTTTAAAATGTTGTCTAATATTTGGTAATATGTATCGTTTTCATAAACTAGGGTATTTGAAATAAAATGTTTAGATAAAATTAAAGTTTATATTCGTGCATATTCTGTTAAAATTGGAAAATTTAAAACAATAAGGTATCCATATTCATTTAGATAACAGTGTGATGTACTAAACTCCATATGCGTAAGCAGGGTTCTACAAGTTCACAGGGTTTCAAGTAAAAGTATAACTAAAAGTAAAGTTATAAGTGAATATTAATACTTAGAATATGAGTTTAAGTGAAATTTTAGGTACTGGTATTTCTGTGATAAAAATGGATTAACCATATCATAGAAAATATTCAAAGTTAATTAATATAAAATTACTAATTAATATAAAACTCGTGAAAAACACGGTATAAAATAATTGGGATTGTGTAAAATTTACTAAGTATAAGTTAAGATTATTTATTTTATCCTATAAATCCTTATTTTCAAATGTAAATTAGTGATGTAAACAGGAGTTTATATAATTACTGTTAAATATTTCACGAAAAGTAATCTAAAGGTGAATAATTTTCTCTGTATTGTAATCACCTAAGAAATAATATCATACCTGTTAGTGTACAATAATACCGAAAACTTGTGTAAAAATTCATTAAAATTCACCCTTTTTCGTTAAAAATCGGTATTTCTTTTGTTTTGTATAATTGTTAGCATCGTGTAGAAGATGGAGGAGGGTAAACTTTATTAAAATATAACTCATATCTATCTCCCAACATGGATTTTTTGTAAACATATTGATAGCGAATAATATTTATATTATAGTAAAAGTTGTGACCTAGACGGTCATTGTTAGACTCCCCTTTTCCTTAGAATGTGGGGTGGAATTATTACCCCTCCTCAGAAATGCTACATTTTAGGAAAGAAAAAAAGTTTGCGTATTAAGAATAAATAAACAACTGGTTTTTATTTAAATATGGTTCTTATTTCAAGTCTAAATGATATAAAAAGATTATATTACGTACGTCTAAACAGATTTAAATCAAGTATACACAGTAAAATTAGATAATGGTTGTTAAAACTCCTATTATTGTGCGGAAAATCAATTGATTAAGTATAAAATTCATTCAAATTTTGAATATTTTCTGTGCATTACGGTTGAAAAACTAAAAAAATATAAGTGTAATTTCCTCTTATAAGTTGATATTCTCATCTTATACTTGAAAAATTCTCAAAAAATCAGCTTTATACCTTACAATTGATATATTTCAATTGTTTCGTCTAATTAGTAATACTCATTAAAATGTTCGTCATTTAAAATAATTATATATGTTTATTCTACAGCTTATGATTTGATATCCACATCTTATAGTTGAAAAATTCATAGGAAATCATCATTTTCGTTAAAAGTAATATTTTCTTTTGCTTAATTATTATACTCATTAAGGTGTCCATTGTTCAGAAACTATAATATAAGTTTAAAATCCATCTTATAGTTTGATATTCTCATGTTATAGTTGAAAAATTCATAAGAAATCAGCAGTTTCGTTAAAAGTAATATTTTCTTTTGCTTAATTATTATACTCATTAAGGTGTCCATTGTTCAGAAACTATAATATAAGTTTAAAATCCATCTTATAGTTTGATATTCTCATGTTATAGTTGAAAAATTCATAAGAAATCAGCAGTTTCGTTAATAGTAATATTTTCTTTTGCTTAATTATTATACTCATTAAGGTGTCCATTGTTCAGAAACTATAATATAAGTTTAAAATCCATCTTATAGTTTGATATTCTCATGTTATAGTTGAAAAATTCATAAGAAATCAGCATTTTCGTTAAAATTGTTATTTTATTTTGCTTAATTATTATTCTCATTAAGGTGTCCATTGTTCAAAAACTAAAATGTAAGTTTAAATTTCTTCATATAAGTTGATATCGTCATCTTATACTTGAAAAATTCTTAAGAAATCTGCTTTTTTCGTTAAAGTTGATATTTTTCCATTGTTTCGCTTAATTAGTGATACTCATTAAGGTGTTTGTCATTCAAAATTAGTATATAAAATCAATATTCATCTTATAGTATGATAATCTTGTCCATTTAACCTCTTCTTAGAGTTCTTATTTTCACCCCTCCTGTTACAGCAGAAAATTATTTTTCCCCGCCGGAGAATCGTTGCAGCCGGAGGATCGTTTCAGCCGGAGGATCGGTGCAGCCGGA
Organism: Maratus michaelseni; assembly: GCA_963931845.1. Classification (NCBI taxonomy): domain Eukaryota; kingdom Metazoa; phylum Arthropoda; class Arachnida; order Araneae; family Salticidae; genus Maratus; species Maratus michaelseni. The sequence continues at coordinate 133,104,380 of OZ007599.1, forward strand.
GGATCGGTGCAGCCGGAGGATCATTGCAGCCGGAGGATCGGTCGGAGGAGCGGTGCCTCCGGCCGGAGGAGCGGCTGCAGCTGCGTGCCTCCGGCCGGAGGAGCGGATCCTCAAATCCTCCGGCTGAGCCTGAACTGTCATTTCCCTACTACTAATGTACATGTAAATATTTTTGTAATAACTACTATTTCTATTTAGTCTAACATGTACGAATATTATCAATGTAAATAAAGTCCGGTCTCGTGTGGATACCTCCCCAATCATACCTGTAACGTGTATATCATTATTATTATTGTAATTATTTAGTGTAACTCCTTAGAAACGTGTGAGGGCATTAATAAAGGTAGTGCTGTTCGCTCCGTATGAGGGAGGTGTAGGCGAGCTAGACGAGCCTTCCTGTGGGAATGTGAACTCTCACGAGCACGTGCAGAACATTAAGACCTAGAAAGGCATTACGTTGCGCCATATAAGCCAAGTTCATGTCGCTAGAGCTTCGATCGGTCGTCAGTATTTCTTTTGCCATGTCCAGTAGTGGATGAGTGCTTTAACCAAATTAGTCTCTCTCTTTCTCTTTTTTTGACGACTGTACATATGTTAGTACGTACGACTGATTATATATGACTTATAATTTCCTCCTTTCTTTGTTTATTTTTTATTTTTTTGAAAATAGATTAAGGTGTAGTATATTAATTTTTCTTTAAGTTGTTTTAAATGTTCAGTGAAATTAAGCTGTTGATCTAAAGTCAAATTTGTAAAACTTGACAATATATTTAAAAGGTGAATAAATAGTTAACTAAAAAAAGGCAATTGCAAATCTAGCATCTTTTAGGCAATGTCCTCTGTATATTTCTTTTCCCTTTTACATCTTAACTACAGTTATAGATTAGTTTATACAACAAATGCTAAAATGCTTCAGAGACAATGTCCTGCGGTCATGTGCAATATAAATGCGTATCTAACCTAAATTTCTAAATATCTCGTGTTACATTGAAATAAATTTTTGTATTCCACATAGATTTCAGTTGAAGAAACATTAAATACAAGAATATCTTACTGCAATTATTTTCTTATGAAATTGACATTTTAACGTAGCTTTATTATTTAAATGAAAGAAAGAGATTATAATTTCTGTATCCTAAAAGTTATTTTGTTAAAACAAAGCACTTGTGTTTAAATTATTTATAGAAGAAAATTTTAAAATGTTTTTCTCTATACTTCCTGTGTATGAATAGCTGCATTTTGCATTAGACCCCGTTTCTTTAGTCTCGTATACACTTTATTCAAATTTAAAAATTTTAAATATTAGCTTCATTTTATTAATGCATTCTAACTTTTCAAACTTCAGTTATTCTAAATATAAAGTTATACAACTAAACCAACAAGAACAAAAAGTTGAAAGACAAACTTTAATTTGTATTTGAAGACTATATATATTCAGAGATATTTTTAGAAAATTGTGTCGAGTGAAATAGAAGAAGATATTTTAAATTTCGAACAATAGAAGAAACGAAATGTTTTGTTTCAGATAATATAAGTTATTATAACTTTAGTTACATATTTCATATGAATATATTCAAAAGTATCTCTTCACTGCTTTTCAAAAGTTAATTTTGCCGATGCAGTTTCCACATTTGAATCTCGCGCATTTTGTTAAAGGAAGCTCATTAATGTTGTGGAAGGAAAAATGCAGATATCATATAGTTCGTTCTGTAATAATTTTCTCTTCAAAAATCATAGAAAATTTGCATGTATTGAAGACATTGTCTTTAACAAGCATTTGCAAAGTATGGACATATTTGCAAATATGAATATTGCGAAATAAAATTAATATTTTAAATTTCCTAAAAAACTAATACTACTACTAATAATAATAATTAATGCTATTATTAATATTTTTTAACACTAAACATACCGGAAATTTTACTCCAGTTTTATGAAACTTTTTCACGCCAGAATTTTTATTTAAAACTATTTAACTTTTTTATTTAACTTATTTCTGTGTGATTTATATGTTCTTTATTTTATGAAGAAATTTCTGGTTCGAATCGAATCATATTCATTTGGCACCTGTCAAATGACCGGTTGTTGGTATATATAGTGTTAATATAATATGAATTTTTTTATAATAACATTCATAGAAAATAATATTAACAATAATTAATATTAATGAAAATGTTGTTAGTAAGAGAACTATTATTAATAATAATTTGCAATATCCATATATCATATGATTGGTTAAATCATGATGTATCCTCATCATGATGCATTTGTTGCATTGATGCAAATCATGATGCATTTCTTGAAAAATATTACATTTAGATTTAAATTATGTTATAAATATTTTTAAGGTCACTTGTGAATCAGAAAGCGATGACTGAGGAGTCGACTATTGTGTACTGTTATAGGGAAATAAAACAGGCAAACCTATTTGGTCATTCTATTATTTCTTAATTTCTAATACCTTCAAATGAAAGGGTCATGTGTCCGATGATCTGTGTCGGAGACCTTTTCTACCACCTAATAGTCATGTGTATTGTTTAACGTGTTTGATAGATTTACTTACAGGATAGAAGTTATCCTCTTGCCAGAGATCATTACCGAAACACCCGAGTAAAGTTTTTATGAACACTGGGTTTGTAGATTTGGTGCACCAAGCAGTATTATCACTGCTTAATATCTCTGCAAGGAGGACAATTTGAATCCCAGTTGCTCAGAAACTTAGAAGCAAGATACTAAAGTTCTTCGCACGATTCCGTAACATCCACGGCACAAAAGTAAGGTGGAAAGATTTCATCAAACCTTAAAATCCGCTTTAAAAGCACACGTTAACGTGAATTTAACCCAAATTATACTAACTGCTCTTTTGAGCCTTGTATCTGCTACAAGGTATGATACGAATTGCTCTCTAGCACAAACGACCGACCAACAAACATTATAACAAACAAACAAACATTAGACTAACTGGAGAATTTTTTAGAAATCAATTTCAAACATGGAGTTTGAAACGTTTGTGAGAAATCTACAAAGTCGTACGTTGAAACGAATTAGATCTTTAAAAAATTACGAATCAGACTATAATTGTTTAACACAGCCTATAAGTTTGAATACATAGCTTTATTAGCTAAGCGCAATCGGCGACTGATTTAGCCAATTCTAAAAGCGTAACTGGACTAAGTAGATAATAAATATCTGACATTATATTGCAGTGAAATATGAAACGGTTGTTTCAAATGCCCAAAGAATCAGAAAATTATGTCAAATCGGAAAATTATGAAAATTATGCCAGAGAAACACGACACACATGATATTGACCGAGCATGAATTTGAAAGTGAAAGAATCGATTTAAACAGTTTTTCATAGTAGATTTAAGATTTTTCTGAGACCAGTTTATAAGAATCTAGACAGAAAAAAAGACGCAATAGGACCAGACATATTAGTGATAGAAAGTTCCCAGACATATCAGTGTCTTGACTTTAATATTAAAGGTCCAATAGTGAGTGCTTTGTGAGACTGAAAATTTGTACTTGTGGATATAGAAATAGAAATTGTTGCTTTATATAAAAATAGTTGCTTATTTATATGTATCTTTGATATCTCTCTGACTTGACCATCCAATTGAAGTTGCGGAATACTTATCAGGAGATTGTATGAAGGCCTATATATATATATATATATATATATATGTGTGTGTGTGTATGTATGTATGTTAAATGTACTCATAAAATAAAATAATGTACCTAAATATACTTCATGTCCTATTATTTTCTCACCCATGATTCGCTATAAAAAATTGGATATATTCATTTAAAATTGTGAGTTTATCAAAATATTTTTATTTATGATAAATTTATTAAAGTGGGCTTAAAATATGCAAAGCGTGCCACATAGTTAATTAAACAAACTAGTAATCAGGCACTCCAGATTTTATTATGTTACGCAAAAATGGACATTATTTGCTTATTTATATATCTTTGATACTCAATTTATAAATGGTTTCAAATCATTTCGATTTTAACTGTGTATTATATTTAAACTTACATACTAATAGTTTGCACTTAAAATAATATATATATATATATATATATATATATATATAAACAAACTACTGTACTTAGTAATCAAGCGCTCCAGATTTGATTATGGTAAGCAAAAATTGACATTTTTTTCCTATTTATATATCTTTGATACTCAATTTATAAATGGTTTCAAATAATTTCAATTTTAACAGTGTATTATATTTAAACTTACATACAATTCTAATATTTTGCACTTAAAATAATATATATATATATATAACTTGTCACGATATCATTCGCTTTTTCAGTAAAATGTCAAGATGCTTGCTTATCAGTTTTGTATTATTCAATCCCACCGAGAAGCGCTCAATCCATGGGGGCGTTATTCACACTTCTTCACTTAATTAGCTGTGTACTAAAAGGATTTAAACCTAAAACTTTTAAATTAAATGTTTTTATATATAACTAAAATTTATCTGTCTTAATACAGCAGAATCGATTTTTGAAGCAGCGTTTTCATATCTAACAAGAACGAAAAATCATGCGTCAAGCATAGATTACGAAACACTTTGCAACCCATCCAGAAAACTGTAACGAAACTGCTCCGTTAAATAAGGTGACAGATGATATGTATGTGAACAGTTTAGAAAACATTGAAAAATACAGTTTTCGAAATTACCTACCATTGTTAAAAAAGTGGTCGAATTATCTTGTGCAGCCCTGTATATGATCTATACATTTGGATATATTCTACATAGCATGATAAAATTTAGTTCAGTTAGAAAATTCCCAATTAGCAATTTTGCCAATCCATGGAAATGCACTCAAAATCTTTTGTACAGCCCTGTATATTATCTAAAGACTTTTGCGCACACCACATATTAAACTAAAAGGTAAAAACGCATACGACAACTTAAAAATCACTTCCATCAATTACCAACCGTAAACAACAATGTATCTTGTTCTTTGCGTAGCCCTGTATATGAATTTATTTATTCCACAAACTTCTATTAGTCTGCTAAATACAGTTCAGCAGGAAAACGCGTAGCCACAAATAAAAACTACCCTTAAGCAATTCACTCCCATAGTCGGTAATACTTACGAATTCCCTTGTGTAGCCCTGTATATGATCAACCAATTTATACACACCACGTACTATGAAAAAAATAGTTAAACTTAAAAACGGAAACCAAAATTGAAACCGCATCACAGATAGACTGTAATTATCGCACGTATACTGTAACCGATATCTTTTGTGTGCTCCTGTAAATGAACGATAAACACAATACACACTATACTTTTAAGCGAGCAATTTATAGCATATTATTTTCATTATGTTTGAAATAGTGAAACATCATTAAATTTCACTGCAAACGATTTTTCCCCCGTAGAACAATGATTAACAATTGTTTTGTTTGACCCTGTAAATGAATTATAAATGCTTGGCATTCTACAAAAAGCTAGTTTTCAGGCGCTTCATAAGTATATATCACTTTCATGCTGTTTGTCAATTGTGTAGCATTATCAAAACGCACTTGAAACGATTATTTCCCATTGTCTGTAATGTAACGCACTTTTGACTGTCCCTGTAAAAAACTATAAGTGCTACACACTTCATTTTCAATAGGGAACATGCGACAATAACATACACGACGATAACATACAAAAACGTAACCGACAATAAGATACAAAAAAATCAGGGCAATCCGAGCATATTTACGCGAGTTAGAACATGTACAGACGACCAGAAGGCCAGACGGCAAACACCAGTCATAAACACTTTTCAACTAGGTTGGAAAGTGTTAAAAAGGAGATTTTTCACGTATTGCGGGTGTCATATTCATGTCACACGCACAACAAGAAATATATTTTTTAAGTATGAAAACAAAGTTTTTGAAAATCGTCGCTGCTTCATTAAGTGAAATAAATGTCGCCGAAGCATAAAAATATTTAATTAAAAAAAATGCGCTTTATACCCTTTTATCACAAAGTTATTTTAGGTGTAAAAGTGTGAGACACGCCCACACACATAGATATGATTTTGGTGCAATATAAAAATAGTTTTGCTTCCATCACATTCTAAAAGAATAAATAAATTTTAAAACGACTGGCATTATCGAGTTGAATTAAGATTATTTTAAACATCAATTTCAATAAATGTATTTCTTTGTGACAAAATAATGCCCCCCACCCCAACCTCTAAGAAATGTAAAAATGAAACGCATGTTATATTGCCACTTTTAAATGTTTCAGAATATAGCTGTCTGCACTCAAGTCTGATTGCCGTGGTTTTCTAATCTTTAGTAATTTTTTTTTTTTTTATAAAGCAAACTTTATAATTTTTAGTGAGAACCTATAACAAATTATTTCAGTGTCGCCAGTCTGCTACGTTTTGAATGCCTGATTGCGACTACTTTTTGGAATAGTAATATTCGTCTTCGCTTTATTTAATGACAGATTTAAGAATGCAAAATAAGGTGAACAATACCATTTTTAAAATGTGGTGAAAATCAAACAGTCTGAATTAAAAAAGTAACGGATTCGCAACACTGTTTTCTTTCATTCGACTCATCGTGCTTCGCTTAATACAAGATATAAGTTTTCGGTTCTCTATATTGAAAAACTTGTTACATATTATCGGTAATTAATTTTGGAAAGGTGTCATTATTGAGGAAAGGCATTTTAAAGAAAAATACTAGATTATAGCCATTGAAATATGAGTATAATCTTTGTTATTTCAATTAGGGTCTTCACCTTTTTTGCCTGGACGCCGGTTGGCAAGGCACGGTAAATTCCGAAAGGAATTCTTCACCTTATTGACCGCAAAATTTCTGTCATTAAATGAGGAAAAATTTTCTATACTAAAATTGTAGTGTCTTGGTGGCCTCTTTGGTTGAAGACCCCTAACATAAATATACCATTAACTTTCTAATATTAGATTACATAGCATTGTAAGAATTCTATTGTATAACTTTTTGTGTTTAACCTTTTGAATGTTGCTGGTATATTATTCATAACATTTAATTTTAATGAAAATTTGTATCAAGATGTTTGAAAAAAATTTTCTTTTATAATTTACGTGAAAAAGTTTTATTAATTGCTATTTCTTATATATTTCTTATACTTACTATTATTACAAGAGATTATTCTAAAATTCTGATGAGCTTTTATTATTACAGCAATAAAAGTACTAGACCCTGAAAGGGTTAAATTTGCCTTTTTTTTTACATATTCATTCATGTTTTGGCAATTAAAGATCAGAAAGAAACTAACTTTTTTTTTTTTTCTGGAGAGTTTCTTCCATTTTGATTCTATTGCATATTACATATAAGTTTATTTTTATGATTTTTTAAAAATGTATTATTAAGAGTGTATTCAAATCCAAACTGATTATTTTGAGACACATTTGTAAATTCATTTTTGCTCTAAAATGCATCCAATTGGCAGGTTCTCTTATTCAGAAACTTTATAATGTCCGTATTGTCTCGATTTTTTGATAAAGGCAGAATATATTTTTTAAAATGTTGTCAAAGTGGACATTTTGAACCGAATTTCTCAAAGTGATAGCGCTGGAAACAAAAAAAAATGATCGTACTGTGAAAATAATTGTCTGTAAATCAATTTCTAATTAATTGAACGAAAAATAAAAACATGGGGCCCTTATAAATGTCTTTATAAATCACGCCGCCAAGTTTCCTGTTGTTACTTTTAAAAATGAGTCTGAGAATGTGTCTCAAAATTTTGAGTTGTTGAGCGTAGAAAAATATTTTTTTGAATACCGCCTTCATGAAATAGTCACAAACTTTGGGTTTTAACTAAATATCATATAAAATACGTAAATTGTCTTATCGCCTATGTTTAAACAACCAATGTTTCTCTTTAGCCATAAAAATTTTAATTTTTCAAAAATTTGCACTACACGAACTATTGCTTCTAATTTAATTTAAATTTGTTTTTACAGGATTTTTAGAGGATGAATTTAAATATATAAAAAATAGCATTGTTTTCACTACCTTTGGTTCAATTTTAATTTTCAGGGGACTTTTATTACATAAACTATCTTCTATAAATTAAAATGGTTCTCTTTTTTTCCCTTTGCATGTAGAACCAAAGACGTAAGCCACTTAAATTTATATGTTCTTTTCTGCGCTTAACTTACAAAAAAAAAAATCCACTTTCCAAACTAAAACTGTTTGTACGACGGTGGAGGTGAACTCGCGTGTCACAAGGACAATTGCCACCAATATTTCTCAAAAACATTCTTCGAGTTATTTAATGAAATTATGCATGCAAATTGCTGGCAATTGGCCTTTTGTGTCGCAGGTTCGCCGTCCCTGATATAGGGTTATACAGGGTGGTCTCTAAAACTGTTTGTACGACAGTGGAGGTGAACTCGCGTGTCAGAAGGACAATTGCCACAAATATTTCTCAAAAACATATTTCGAGTTATTTAATGAAATTATGCATGAAAATTGCTGGCAATTGGCCTTTTGTGACGCGGGTTCGCCGTCCCTGATATAGGATTATACAGGGGGGTAATAAAGTCTTTACCTGATTACAAAAAAAAAAAAAAAAAAAAAAAAATACGAAATAACCATTGAATGTAATACTGTAATTTTTTTTATTATGGAAAAGTCATGTTCTTAATTTTTTCTTAGTCCAGTCTCTACCGTCGTTCATGAGTTCCTTGATGACAAATTTCCTGGAAGATTGATCGGACGGGATGGAATAACTCCTCCAGATATTTGTTTTTGGGGTTACATAAAGGACAGAGTGTTTGCAGCACTAATAAAAGGTATTGAATCACTCAAGGTCAGGATCACAGATGCTGTGTCTAATGTGACAGCCTAATGTGACAGTCTAATGTTTGAAATAGTGAAATATCACTAAATTACTCTGCAAACGATTTTTTCTTATTAAACGATGTGTAACAGAATTCTTTTGTGTGACCCTGTAAATGAATAATAAATGCTTTTCACCCCCTATTTTATAAAAAGCATGGTTTAATACGCTTCATAATTATATATCAATTTCATTAAGCTTTGAATGACGTAGCGTCATCGAAATGCACTTCAAACGATTATTTCCCATTGACTGTAATGTAACGGAATACTTTTGACTGTCCCTGTAAAAAAAATATAAGTGCTACACACTTCAGTTGAAATAGGAAACATGCTATAGTAAACGACAATAACATACAAAAATTTCAGGGCAATCCGAGCATATTTACGGGAGTTAGAGCACGGACAGACGGACAGACGGTAGACAAATCGAAGTCATAAACACTTTTCAACTAGGTTGGAAAGTGTTAAAAATGAGTTGAAAGTGCGTTATTAAGTATGAGTAAATTTTCTTTCTTATTTTTTGCATATTTTGGTTATCTTCTGATGTTTAAACAACCGTTTAACATATTTTTGTGTCTTTTAAATTGTATTGTCACCTGTTAAATAAACAGTGGGATCTATCGGGTCTCATACTGGAATTCTGTGAATAAAGCAAGGTGAAATTTGCATTTCGCCCTATGTGTTTTGATAATGAAATTTATATGCATTTCTGACGCGCACTATAAATTACTGACTTAAAAGTACGGTGTGCATTGCGTTTATCATTCATTTACAGGGACACATAAAAGATATCGGTTACAGTATATGTGTAATAATTACAGGCTATGTGTGATAAGTGCGTTTTCAAAATTGGTTTGCGTTTTTGAGTTTAACTAATTTCTTTCATAGTATTGTGTATAAATATGGTTGATCATATACAGAGCTACACAAGAGAATTCGTAAGTATTACAAACTATGGGAGTGAATTGCTTAGGGTAGTTTTTAATTGTGTTACGTATTTTCCTGCTGAACTACAGTTAGTAGACTTATAGAAGTTTGTGGAAAATAAATATATTCATATACAGGGCTACGCAAAGAACAAGATACATTGTCATTTACGGTTGATAATTGCTGGAAGTTTGTTTTAAGTTACCTTACGCGTTTTTTACCTGAATTAAATTTTAGCTTAATATGGTCTGTGTACAAAATTCTTTAGCTAATATACAGGGTTATGCAAAAGATTTCGATTGCATTTTCCATCGGTTGGTGAAAATTGCTAAATTTGAATTTTCTAAATGAACTAAATTTTATTATGCTATGTAGTACATATCCAAATCTATAGATCATATACAGGTACACTAAAAAATTCGTAAGTATTACAAACTATGGGTGTGAATTGTTTAGGGAAAGTTTTTAATTGTGTTACGCATTTTCCTGCTGAACTATAGTTAGCAGACTTATAGAAGTTTGTAGAAATTAAATATATTCATATAATCATCATATTTTTCATATACGCAAAGAACAAGGTACATTGTCGTTTACGGTTGGTAATTGCTGGAAGTTTGTTTTAAGTTGCCTTGAGCGTTTTTTACCTGAATTAAATTACAGCTTAATATGGTCTGTGTAGGTAGATAAGAAAGGCCGGTTCTGCGCCAGCGGCGTACGCGGTGTATGACCTCTGAAGGTGAAGTTCAAGGTTACCGGAAGTGGCAGGTGTGGACACCGGAAGTCGCAGGTAGGGATAACAGGCATGTTGAGACAGGAAGTGAACAGGAAGTACGATCGGAAACGCGAAAGGAAGTTTAACCGGAAACACCACAGGAAGTGAATGCGATAAGGAGAGAGGGGGAGGGCTTATTTTTGTGGGGGGCTTATGCTAACCTGAAATAAAAATGGAATTATTTCTTACTTTGTAAAAATTTAACATAAAATGTTCGATTTTTTTTTTTTTTTTTCACCTGAAATAAAAATTTTATTTGCTAACTAACATCTAATATAAAAATGGAAATCTTTCTGACTTTGTTTTACTTTCTAAAAGTTTTACATGAAATTTATTTTAAGACTGGAAACGCGACAGGAAGTAAGACCTGAAACCGGATTAGACATGCTTTTTCCAAAAAGGGTTTTCAGGAAGCAGTAAACATGTTTTGGGAACATGTTTGGGAGCTTGTTGCAACAGGAAAGGCAGTTTAAAAGACCGGAAGTGATTAAGTGATAAGAAAAGTACAGGAATATACACGTAGATTTTGTTCTTTGTAGAGGGTGAAATTTTATTTTATTTTTTATTTAAAGAGTTTTCTTTTTCTTTTTAATCTACTTTATTTAAAGCGTTTCAAATTATTTTTTATATTATTATTATTTTTTTTTTGGTAGTGGTTTACGTATTATTTTAATTTTTAGTGACGTTAGAACCTGCAATGTTCTGTACCACACATGTCTTATCTTAGATTATCAAGGATGTGTGTGTGTTGTTATCTCTTTAAATGCGAGAGATGGGGCTTCAGACCTGCGTTGAGATATCTTTATCATAGTTTTAATGAACTGCAGGAAATTGTCTTTAGCTATTGAGTAATTCGCGAGTTTTGGTTTAATATGAATGCTATTACATCTGTTTGTTTAATTTACAAGCACATTTCTCTTACAACATTCTGTCAACAGATCATTTCTATATTCGAAATAATAATTTAGAAGGAAAATTTTTATATGAAAATACTATGAAATGTCATTTATAGAGATTGACAAAAATAGCATGCTTGATTCTTTCTTGTATTAACCTTATATTCGAAATAGAGTTTTGTTACGAAAAATAACGTGTTTACATATTTTAAAAACGAAAGCAAAGTGATTTTTACAAATGTAACTATAAGCTATACACCCAAGCATTTGTGTTATTGAATTAAATTTCAATGCTTAATATTGTATTCACCGTACTATTTTCCTGCAAAAGCCGTTTCACAAACTTGTATACTAAAAGTAATGTGTCATTTTTAGGGGAAAAAATTAATTCAAGTCATTGAGACTAATCCTTTATGGGGGAAAAATTTGTCATACTTCTTTGTGTTACATTACATCTTCCGTTTTTTAAGTTTACAAATTTGTGGACTAACTTAAATAATCGTTTTTAGGATACTTAAACAATATATATATACTTTTTAATTATATAATTTTTTTTAATTGACTTGTAATATAGCTTTTTTTTTTTCTTAAAAGGGTACTGTAGAATAACTTATGTCACAAATACTACATCCTTCTTTAGTTAAATATGTTTCACTTAAGACATGACAAAGTGTCTTAGAAACATTTCATTTTGGAGTTAAGTGATTAAAGAAGAAAAATATTATTTATATAAACACAACACATAAGACCAGTGACTGAGAGGTTCTGGTTTTAAAGCTACTAGACGTTTGGGTTTAAACTTCTCTCGCGCTCGTCGACCTAACCGTTCGGAGTTTTCTTCGAACCTTGTCAATACGAGTTAGAACACATTAGAAAGACCCCACGGAGGCCTATATCCCAAACGTAGGTAATCGGTTTTAACACTTAAGGCATTTTAGATTATTACATTTAGTTAAGAAGTGATTTAACATGCAAAATATTGTTTATAGAAACATACAATATGATATATACAACACACTAAACATTCAATTTTAAAGATTCTTTCCCTTTCATATGAACAATTTTTAGTGACTATTTAACTTGTTGAAGAAGGCGATTATTTTGTTTATAGTTATACGATTAAAATAAATTTTCAATAGATTTGATTTTATACAACCAACCTTTTTAAAATAGAGAATGGAATCTAGTTTTTATAAATTAACATATTTCAATTTTACAAATACTTCACACCCCCTCTTTTTCCCCTCTTTTGGTAGACTTTATACACATAAGACATAAAAAGCGTTTTAGAATACACCATTTAGAAATTAAGCAATTTGATAAGTAAAATATTATTTATAAAAGCAATAGATACAAAAGTAATAAAGATTTTTACTTACAAATGTACGAACTTCTGATAGGTAAGACTTTCTAAATCATTGTGCAAGAATTAAGTGGTTATTGAACTTATAACCTTATAGGATGAAATAATCACGTGACGTATATTTAAACCAATAAAATGTCAGTATTTTTAAACTAATACAAAGTTAGTATTTTTACACGAGCGCCCTCTATCATTATATAAATTTCAATGAAACGAGTTCATAACATTCTACTGCGACCTGATATCGTTGTAATAGGTTGTATTTTTCGTTAAGTTAGTTTTCATTTAAGTTATTATGGAACGAGTTATGAATTCTTATGTTGGTGATGTAACCAACTTGGAGTGTCAGCACTCATCACCAGAGTTAAATAATCAAGAGATGGATTCTACACTTTTATCTAAACAAGGACCCGTTTCGAATTGGGAAGTGAAACCCACCTCATCAGGACTAAAGAAACAGAAGTTACCTCATGTGTGTAAGATGTGTAACAAGGCATTTCCTCGAAAAGTTAACTTAGTGTTTCATATGAAATGTCATTTAAAGGAAAAGTCTTTTCGTTGTGAGGTGTGTGCTGAAGTTTTTTCGCGAAAGAGTGATTTACGTATGCATCAAAAGATTCACAAATCACCCAAACAATACAAGTGTGGGGATTGCAACGAACTGTTTTCAAGAATGTATGATTTATTAATTCATAAGAAGACCCATAAGACTCATAAACAACATTCATGTATAAAGTGTAGCGAAATGTTTGATTGTGAATCAGATTTAGTACAACATTGTGATACTTTTCATAAAGTTGTGAAATCACCCTATTCAAAAGATTTGTTATTTGAAAAAGTGAAGCATTTTAAAAGACAAAATGATGTGCGAAATATTTTTACTAAAACTATCATTGTATCCAATGAGATGAATCAAAAAGACTTTCATTCATTTTTTAACAGTATTCGAACGGATGTTTTAAACGAATTAAATTATCAATTGCAAATAAAAAAGTCAATAAAATGGTATGCAGCCGTTAAAGTGGATGTCTGTCGTGAATCACAGGATGGTAACTTAGAGAGAGCAACCCCCTTTTTCCTTTCCAAAAGTGAACTGGAATTAACAGACCAAAACATACAAGTGCATGTTGAGAATGCCTTTCTAAAGTTGTACAACGGCTTTGAAGATTTTACAGAACGTGTGTTTAATTGGACATTACAAAAAATTTTAAAATTAGAATTGATTACAGCTCAATATGACAGTCTTATTTGATTTGTATTATTTTAGATGAATAATAAATAGTTTGGTTGTGAAAAAAGTGTTATGTGTTTTCTCAAGCTTACACTGTGTGATGTTTGAACTAATGATGTATATTTCGATTGACTTAGACAAAATAGGAGTGTGTGTTGACATTTAAAAAGATTTTAACATGAGATAAGAGAGTTATAATTAAAACTGGACTTACCTAAAATTTTTTCAAGATAGTCTCGATATCCTTTCCATTACAATTGTTTTAAGGAAATAGAATTCAATTTTATTGCGAATAACACTTTGTTGTTAACATCACGTTGTTTGTCTTATCATAACTATGAGATAGATCACTTCCGATTAACATGATAACAAGAGTATAAAAATAACTAATGCAAACCGATTTTCCTGCCTAAACTTGTTATCAGCTTGCATGAGTGACTCATCTTTACATGCGTGGATTTGTATGTTGAAAAAATGATTGCTATGTTTAACCCGTGTAGACGATTTTTATCCGGAAGCTGTTTGAACTACCAAATTTCAGATATCACACATTTTACTAGAACATTTAAATATTTTAATGTCTTTTCGCCCGCAAATTGGAAACTTAGGATTATCACCTTTACATCGAGACATGGAAGGTAGAAAAATAATAACTTTACACTTAGACAATATTTTAATTTAAGAAGAATTAGACTTAACACATTGTTAGAGTTTCTTTGAAAAATATCTAGTTGGTTGTAAATTTTAGAAAATTCGACCTAACGAAATTAACACACTTAAAAATATCTAGTTGGTTATACATTTTATAAAATAAGCAACAAATAAACATTTCGATACATTGATAAAAGAAAATAATTAAGTTTAAGTAAACTTTACACTTAGACAATATTTCAAACTAAGAAAAATAATAACTTTACACTTATATAATATTTTCAACTAAGGAAAATTAATAACTTTAAAAATCAGACTTAACACATTGTTAAAGTTTTTTTAAAACAACACAACATTTTCAAAGCAGTGGAAATAGTATACCTGAAAAAAATTCAACTTAGTGGAATTTAATAGTGAAATTTTTTAACCTCACTCATTTAAAAAATAAAACTTTGTAAATTTTTTCCATTTTTAAAATAAAACTTATTTAAAAAATAAATAAGCAACTATTAAACATTTTGAATGTCTTAGACAAAGTGTGAATAAATTTGTTGAAATTATATAAAACATGAAAAATTTCATTACTTTTAAAAGAAATTTTATTTTTGGTGAAATAAACTCGAGGTATTTATTATATGTTACTTAAACTACATGAGAATTGATTGAAAATGTGTTACTTTTAATCACTCACAA
This sequence comes from Maratus michaelseni, assembly GCA_963931845.1. Taxonomy (NCBI): domain Eukaryota; kingdom Metazoa; phylum Arthropoda; class Arachnida; order Araneae; family Salticidae; genus Maratus; species Maratus michaelseni. The sequence continues at coordinate 133,119,774 of OZ007599.1, forward strand.
GATAAGACATAATGTTACAATATACACATAGGAATGACATAGGAATTTCAGATGGGTTTTTCTCCCACACATGACGTCACTGATAACATATTTACTGATCAAGTCATAAAATCATAGTTTAGGGTAGGTTTTTAAGCACGAAGTTTAGTTGAGATTTAAGATATTTGAGAAATATAAACTACAGCTTTGGCTACTTTTTGTAATTTCCCCCTACATAAGAAAAAGAACATAGAAAAATAAAATGAAAAGTCGTATTTGAATGGAATCAAATTATTATCCTTTCACTTAACAGCTGAATGCGTCGGTAATTACATCACAAAGGCACTGATAACAACTGATTGAATATATTGTGTTTCTTTTTTAAGGTTAAATTGATTTAATATTCAAGTTATTTCTTAATGATACACTTAAAAACAATAAACTTAATTAGCATTCAAAAAGCAAACGATCACATTATTGTGTAAAACAATCAAATGTTTTAAAAGTCACGAGTTAAAATTTGAAATGACTTAGAGTTTAAGTAGAATTTAGATGTGAACCTTTTAAAATGAAATAATAGTTTTTTGTATCGCCCTCTATCGGTGGGTAATAGAATTAAGAGATAATTAAAAGTTTTAACTTGAATTCGAGCCCACAACAAAAATTATTTTTCGGTTTTATAATTTAGGTAGGTATAATTATTAGTAGGTTTAACTGAGCAAGCCATGATATTTCAGTATTTATAGACGATTTAAGATATTCGATAAAGGAAATCATCTGAATTTTTAATTTAATTGAAGGGTTTACTGCTTAAAGTACTACAAAATGAGTACAACACGATGCATAGTTTTTTAATTAATTATATTTTTCGAAAGGTTAAATTGACTTATTGATAAACTTAGGATTTATGTTTAAAGTGAATAAATTTGACATGTTAGGTTCACTTAATAACAGAGGGTTGAATAAGTTATTTTTAATAAAAATAAAGTTTGCTAAAAGTTTTTAAAGTTAAAAAAATATAGTTTTAAAAATTTTAAAGTTTACAAAAAGTTTAAAAATCTTTAAGTAAATCAAAATTAACTTTTTAATTTTAACTATTGAGAGACTATAATCTAACTGTTTATCCTTGTAACCAACTGGTGCATATCAACTATATACTCTGTATCTGCATATGCGCAGAAAAACATAGACATTTAATCTAACTTGAGTTCGACTTTAAATTATTTGCCAACTTTTAAGTTTAATTACTATACACAACTCGATTACCTTTCCCACAAAACACCTTTCAGAAACAAAACATAAATTAACACTTACCGAAAAACACGTCCACTTTGGGTGTTAGTCTTCACTCAACTAACGTTTCTCCCTTATCTTTGCTAGGGGGCGCTGCAATCGCCGCTAGAGGCGTTAGTAGTCTTCAGGTGTGTGATAAGAATAAACTTTAAATCCAACTTACACTCGCTCAGTCATTCTTGCTTCTCTCTACCTTGCTAACAACCGTTTGCTGCTGGCTCATTGTTTGGTTGTTTAAACTTGTTGAATGACGTCATCATGTGTTTGTCTAAACTTGTCCAGTCTTGTTTTTATGCAGTACGTCTATTTAGATGAGTCATCACTCGCTTATCTTGGTTGACTTGTCCAAACTTGTTTTTGTGTGGCACGTCTATTTGGGTGAGTCATCGTTCTCTTATCTTGCTTTACTTGTTTGAACTTGTCTAGTATCCACCACCTCATATCTTTTGTCATAGCTTGAATATACTTTACACCAATCACTTAAATATAAAAGTCTTGTCACAACTTACTTAAACTTTGATAAAAATATTAATTATTTATAAATTTCATCAAATTCTTATTTTTCTGATACATTTACTATGTAATTTTCGTTCAAAAATATGGTAAAGCCCGATTTTAAATCGAAGTCTAAGATAAATTCCCCAAATTTGTAACATTTTAACACTAATAATAAATATTGTAAGCACCCAGTACATACAAGTTTTGTAAAAATAATATTACTTATAGCTAACTCGTTATGTCCCATGATACAAAACTTTAATATAACTAAAATCAGTGTTAAACGAAAATCTAATCACGTGTCTTTATATATTATTTTGAAATGCAAAGCATTATATCTAAACGAATGATATAAGGAGTAGTTAGAATAGTTCTTATATTTTTGTTAGTAAAAAATTTATACACATTATCTTACAAGGTTGCAATATTCAACACACTTTTCACCATATTTAAAAACGATTCACCATGATTTAAAAACTTAGTAACATATTTTAAATTTATAAATTTAAATTAAAAATACTTAAGTATTTATAATTGTTTATTTATAAAAATATGTTTTAATTTAAATTTATAAATTTAAAATATGTTACTAAGTTTTTAAATCATGGTGAATCGTTTTTAAATATGGTGAACCGTGTGTTGAATATTGCAACCTTGTAAGATAATGTGTATAAATTTTTTACTAACAAAAATATAAGAACTATTCTAACTACTCCTTATATCATTCGTTTAGATATAATGCTTTGCATTTCAAAATAATATATAAAGACACGTGATTAGATTTTCGTTTAACACTGATTTTAGTTATATTAAAGTTTTGTATCATGGGACATAACGAGTTAGCTATAAGTAATATTATTTTTACAAAACTTGTATGTACTGGGTGCTTACAATATTTATTATTAGTGTTAAAATGTTACAAATTTGGGGAATTTATCTTAGACTTCGATTTAAAATCGGGCTTTACCATATTTTTGAACGAAAATTACATAGTAAATGTATCAGAAAAATAAGAATTTGATGAAATTTATAAATAATTAATATTTTTATCAAAGTTTAAGTAAGTTGTGACAAGACTTTTATATTTAAGTGATTGGTGTAAAGTATATTCAAGCTATGACAAAAGACATGAGGTGGTGGATACTAGACAAGTTCAAACAAGTAAAGCAAGATAAGAGAACGATGACTCACCCAAATAGACGTGCCACACAAAAACAAGTTTGGACAAGTCAACCAAGATAAGCGAGTGATGACTCATCTAAATAGACGTACTGCATAAAAACAAGACTGGACAAGTTTAGACAAACACATGATGACGTCATTCAACAAGTTTAAACAACCAAACAATGAGCCAGCAGCAAACGGTTGTTAGCAAGGTAGAGAGAAGCAAGAATGACTGAGCGAGTGTAAGTTGGATTTAAAGTTTATTCTTATCACACACCTGAAGACTACTAACGCCTCTAGCGGCGATTGCAGCGCCCCCTAGCAAAGATAAGGGAGAAACGTTAGTTGAGTGAAGACTAACACCCAAAGTGGACGTGTTTTTCGGTAAGTGTTAATTTATGTTTTGTTTCTGAAAGGTGTTTTGTGGGAAAGGTAATCGAGTTGTGTATAGTAATTAAACTTAAAAGTTGGCAAATAATTTAAAGTCGAACTCAAGTTAGATTAAATGTCTATGTTTTTCTGCGCATATGCAGATACAGAGTATATAGTTGATATGCACCAGTTGGTTACAAGGATAAACAGTTAGATTATAGTCTCTCAATAGTTAAAATTAAAAAGTTAATTTTGATTTACTTAAAGATTTTTAAACTTTTTGTAAACTTTAAAATTTTTAAAACTATATTTTTTTAACTTTAAAAACTTTTAGCAAACTTTATTTTTATTAAAAATAACTTATTCAACCCTCTGTTATTAAGTGAACCTAACATGTCAAATTTATTCACTTTAAACATAAATCCTAAGTTTATCAATAAGTCAATTTAACCTTTCGAAAAATATAATTAATTAAAAAACTATGCATCGTGTTGTACTCATTTTGTAGTACTTTAAGCAGTAAACCCTTCAATTAAATTAAAAATTCAGATGATTTCCTTTATCGAATATCTTAAATCGTCTATAAATACTGAAATATCATGGCTTGCTCAGTTAAACCTACTAATAATTATACCTACCTAAATTATAAAACCGAAAAATAATTTTTGTTGTGGGCTCGAATTCAAGTTAAAACTTTTAATTATCTCTTAATTCTATTACCCACCGATAGAGGGCGATACAAAAAACTATTATTTCATTTTAAAAGGTTCACATCTAAATTCTACTTAAACTCTAAGTCATTTCAAATTTTAACTCGTGACTTTTAAAACATTTGATTGTTTTACACAATAATGTGATCGTTTGCTTTTTGAATGCTAATTAAGTTTATTGTTTTTAAGTGTATCATTAAGAAATAACTTGAATATTAAATCAATTTAACCTTAAAAAAGAAACACAATATATTCAATCAGTTGTTATCAGTGCCTTTGTGATGTAATTACCGACGCATTCAGCTGTTAAGTGAAAGGATAATAATTTGATTCCATTCAAATACGACTTTTCATTTTATTTTTCTATGTTCTTTTTCTTATGTAGGGGGAAATTACAAAAAGTAGCCAAAGCTGTAGTTTATATTTCTCAAATATCTTAAATCTCAACTAAACTTCGTGCTTAAAAACCTACCCTAAACTATGATTTTATGACTTGATCAGTAAATATGTTATCAGTGACGTCATGTGTGGGAGAAAAACCCATCTGAAATTCCTATGTCATTCCTATGTGTATATTGTAACATTATGTCTTATCTTGTGAGTGATTAAAAGTAACACATTTTCAATCAATTCTCATGTAGTTTAAGTAACATATAATAAATACCTCGAGTTTATTTCACCAAAAATAAAATTTCTTTTAAAAGTAATGAAATTTTTCATGTTTTATATAATTTCAACAAATTTATTCACACTTTGTCTAAGACATTCAAAATGTTTAATAGTTGCTTATTTATTTTTTAAATAAGTTTTATTTTAAAAATGGAAAAAATTTACAAAGTTTTATTTTTTAAATGAGTGAGGTTAAAAAATTTCACTATTAAATTCCACTAAGTTGAATTTTTTTCAGGTATACTATTTCCACTGCTTTGAAAATGTTGTGTTGTTTTAAAAAAACTTTAACAATGTGTTAAGTCTGATTTTTAAAGTTATTAATTTTCCTTAGTTGAAAATATTATATAAGTGTAAAGTTATTATTTTTCTTAGTTTGAAATATTGTCTAAGTGTAAAGTTTACTTAAACTTAATTATTTTCTTTTATCAATGTATCGAAATGTTTATTTGTTGCTTATTTTATAAAATGTATAACCAACTAGATATTTTTAAGTGTGTTAATTTCGTTAGGTCGAATTTTCTAAAATTTACAACCAACTAGATATTTTTCAAAGAAACTCTAACAATGTGTTAAGTCTAATTCTTCTTAAATTAAAATATTGTCTAAGTGTAAAGTTATTATTTTTCTACCTTCCATGTCTCGATGTAAAGGTGATAATCCTAAGTTTCCAATTTGCGGGCGAAAAGACATTAAAATATTTAAATGTTCTAGTAAAATGTGTGATATCTGAAATTTGGTAGTTCAAACAGCTTCCGGATAAAAATCGTCTACACGGGTTAAACATAGCAATCATTTTTTCAACATACAAATCCACGCATGTAAAGATGAGTCACTCATGCAAGCTGATAACAAGTTTAGGCAGGAAAATCGGTTTGCATTAGTTATTTTTATACTCTTGTTATCATGTTAATCGGAAGTGATCTATCTCATAGTTATGATAAGACAAACAACGTGATGTTAACAACAAAGTGTTATTCGCAATAAAATTGAATTCTATTTCCTTAAAACAATTGTAATGGAAAGGATATCGAGACTATCTTGAAAAAATTTTAGGTAAGTCCAGTTTTAATTATAACTCTCTTATCTCATGTTAAAATCTTTTTAAATGTCAACACACACTCCTATTTTGTCTAAGTCAATCGAAATATACATCATTAGTTCAAACATCACACAGTGTAAGCTTGAGAAAACACATAACACTTTTTTCACAACCAAACTATTTATTATTCATCTAAAATAATACAAATCAAATAAGACTGTCATATTGAGCTGTAATCAATTCTAATTTTAAAATTTTTTGTAATGTCCAATTAAACACACGTTCTGTAAAATCTTCAAAGCCGTTGTACAACTTTAGAAAGGCATTCTCAACATGCACTTGTATGTTTTGGTCTGTTAATTCCAGTTCACTTTTGGAAAGGAAAAAGGGGGTTGCTCTCTCTAAGTTACCATCCTGTGATTCACGACAGACATCCACTTTAACGGCTGCATACCATTTTATTGACTTTTTTATTTGCAATTGATAATTTAATTCGTTTAAAACATCCGTTCGAATACTGTTAAAAAATGAATGAAAGTCTTTTTGATTCATCTCATTGGATACAATGATAGTTTTAGTAAAAATATTTCGCACATCATTTTGTCTTTTAAAATGCTTCACTTTTTCAAATAACAAATCTTTTGAATAGGGTGATTTCACAACTTTATGAAAAGTATCACAATGTTGTACTAAATCTGATTCACAATCAAACATTTCGCTACACTTTATACATGAATGTTGTTTATGAGTCTTATGGGTCTTCTTATGAATTAATAAATCATACATTCTTGAAAACAGTTCGTTGCAATCCCCACACTTGTATTGTTTGGGTGATTTGTGAATCTTTTGATGCATACGTAAATCACTCTTTCGCGAAAAAACTTCAGCACACACCTCACAACGAAAAGACTTTTCCTTTAAATGACATTTCATATGAAACACTAAGTTAACTTTTCGAGGAAATGCCTTGTTACACATCTTACACACATGAGGTAACTTCTGTTTCTTTAGTCCTGATGAGGTGGGTTTCACTTCCCAATTCGAAACGGGTCCTTGTTTAGATAAAAGTGTAGAATCCATCTCTTGATTATTTAACTCTGGTGATGAGTGCTGACACTCCAAGTTGGTTACATCACCAACATAAGAATTCATAACTCGTTCCATAATAACTTAAATGAAAACTAACTTAACGAAAAATACAACCTATTACAACGATATCAGGTCGCAGTAGAATGTTATGAACTCGTTTCATTGAAATTTATATAATGATAGAGGGCGCTCGTGTAAAAATACTAACTTTGTATTAGTTTAAAAATACTGACATTTTATTGGTTTAAATATACGTCACGTGATTATTTCATCCTATAAGGTTATAAGTTCAATAACCACTTAATTCTTGCACAATGATTTAGAAAGTCTTACCTATCAGAAGTTCGTACATTTGTAAGTAAAAATCTTTATTACTTTTGTATCTATTGCTTTTATAAATAATATTTTACTTATCAAATTGCTTAATTTCTAAATGGTGTATTCTAAAACGCTTTTTATGTCTTATGTGTATAAAGTCTACCAAAAGAGGGGAAAAAGAGGGGGTGTGAAGTATTTGTAAAATTGAAATATGTTAATTTATAAAAACTAGATTCCATTCTCTATTTTAAAAAGGTTGGTTGTATAAAATCAAATCTATTGAAAATTTATTTTAATCGTATAACTATAAACAAAATAATCGCCTTCTTCAACAAGTTAAATAGTCACTAAAAATTGTTCATATGAAAGGGAAAGAATCTTTAAAATTGAATGTTTAGTGTGTTGTATATATCATATTGTATGTTTCTATAAACAATATTTTGCATGTTAAATCACTTCTTAACTAAATGTAATAATCTAAAATGCCTTAAGTGTTAAAACCGATTACCTACGTTTGGGATATAGGCCTCCGTGGGGTCTTTCTAATGTGTTCTAACTCGTATTGACAAGGTTCGAAGAAAACTCCGAACGGTTAGGTCGACGAGCGCGAGAGAAGTTTAAACCCAAACGTCTAGTAGCTTTAAAACCAGAACCTCTCAGTCACTGGTCTTATGTGTTGTGTTTATATAAATAATATTTTTCTTCTTTAATCACTTAACTCCAAAATGAAATGTTTCTAAGACACTTTGTCATGTCTTAAGTGAAACATATTTAACTAAAGAAGGATGTAGTATTTGTGACATAAGTTATTCTACAGTACCCTTTTAAGAAAAAAAAAAAGCTATATTACAAGTCAATTAAAAAAAATTATATAATTAAAAAGTATATATATATTGTTTAAGTATCCTAAAAACGATTATTTAAGTTAGTCCACAAATTTGTAAACTTAAAAAACGGAAGATGTAATGTAACACAAAGAAGTATGACAAATTTTTCCCCCATAAAGGATTAGTCTCAATGACTTGAATTAATTTTTTCCCCTAAAAATGACACATTACTTTTAGTATACAAGTTTGTGAAACGGCTTTTGCAGGAAAATAGTACGGTGAATACAATATTAAGCATTGAAATTTAATTCAATAACACAAATGCTTGGGTGTATAGCTTATAGTTACATTTGTAAAAATCACTTTGCTTTCGTTTTTAAAATATGTAAACACGTTATTTTTCGTAACAAAACTCTATTTCGAATATAAGGTTAATACAAGAAAGAATCAAGCATGCTATTTTTGTCAATCTCTATAAATGACATTTCATAGTATTTTCATATAAAAATTTTCCTTCTAAATTATTATTTCGAATATAGAAATGATCTGTTGACAGAATGTTGTAAGAGAAATGTGCTTGTAAATTAAACAAACAGATGTAATAGCATTCATATTAAACCAAAACTCGCGAATTACTCAATAGCTAAAGACAATTTCCTGCAGTTCATTAAAACTATGATAAAGATATCTCAACGCAGGTCTGAAGCCCCATCTCTCGCATTTAAAGAGATAACAACACACACACATCCTTGATAATCTAAGATAAGACATGTGTGGTACAGAACATTGCAGGTTCTAACGTCACTAAAAATTAAAATAATACGTAAACCACTACCAAAAAAAAAATAATAATAATATAAAAAATAATTTGAAACGCTTTAAATAAAGTAGATTAAAAAGAAAAAGAAAACTCTTTAAATAAAAAATAAAATAAAATTTCACCCTCTACAAAGAACAAAATCTACGTGTATATTCCTGTACTTTTCTTATCACTTAATCACTTCCGGTCTTTTAAACTGCCTTTCCTGTTGCAACAAGCTCCCAAACATGTTCCCAAAACATGTTTACTGCTTCCTGAAAACCCTTTTTGGAAAAAGCATGTCTAATCCGGTTTCAGGTCTTACTTCCTGTCGCGTTTCCAGTCTTAAAATAAATTTCATGTAAAACTTTTAGAAAGTAAAACAAAGTCAGAAAGATTTCCATTTTTATATTAGATGTTAGTTAGCAAATAAAATTTTTATTTCAGGTGAAAAAAAAAAAAAAAAATCGAACATTTTATGTTAAATTTTTACAAAGTAAGAAATAATTCCATTTTTATTTCAGGTTAGCATAAGCCCCCCACAAAAATAAGCCCTCCCCCTCTCTCCTTATCGCATTCACTTCCTGTGGTGTTTCCGGTTAAACTTCCTTTCGCGTTTCCGATCGTACTTCCTGTTCACTTCCTGTCTCAACATGCCTGTTATCCCTACCTGCGACTTCCGGTGTCCACACCTGCCACTTCCGGTAACCTTGAACTTCACCTTCAGAGGTCATACACCGCGTACGCCGCTGGCGCAGAACCGGCCTTTCTTATCTACTTGTGTACAAAAGTCTTTACATAATATACAGGGTTGTGCAAAGATTTCGATTGCATTTTCATCGGTTGGCGAAAATTGCTAAATTTTAATTTTCTAAATGTACTAAATTTTATTATGCTATGTAGTATGTATCCAAATCTATAGATCATATACAGGGTTTCACAAAATACATTTTCTATGCTGTTCCTTACATATCTTCTTTCACCTTATTTAACGGTGAAGTTTCGTTACAGTTTTCTGGATGTATTGGAAAGTGCTTTATAATCTATGTTTGACGCATGATTTTTCGTTCTTGTTTTAAATTAACATTAATTTGATGCCATACTTTACTGAATATAGAGATAGAAATATATTACTAAATAGAAAGTAAATATGTTTGTTCTTCAACATTGAGACTCAGAGCTATTATAAATCAAGAAAATATTCAAAACTTAGTATATTTTGTTAATTTTTAATCACCCATTTAAAACAAATGTGACAAAGTGGAGTTTTATAAATTTTTCACTATTTTTAAAATAAATTTTACAGATTTTTTTTTTTAAATTAACGCTAATTTGGTGCCATTAATAAAATTATTTCACATCCTCGTTGAAATTTCAGACTTGGTTTGGTTTGTTGTGGCGCTACGGTCATATTTTGCACACGAGGTCTGAACAGACCGGGACCTCTGTTTAAGGTGGAATAAGACCCGTTATAAACATCCATGCCTGAGTTGGAATTTGATCTGGTACCTTTTGTCCAGTACAGAACCCTTACCAGTAGAGAAGCAGGTAGGCTGAATTTTTGGGTAAATATTTCTAACATCTTTTGTTGCACGTAAATAAAAAAGAACAGTTCTAGAGAAACAAGACAATTTCATAATGGAAAGTTTATTGGATATTTGCACTGGGTTCAACAATCCTTTACATTGGGCATTCATAATCCATTTATGACATAATTAATTGCATATTTTTATTTGTAAAATCTTGAATAAAAACTGACGATATTTCTCGCTATTATGATTCAATATGATTATAAATAATATTTAAGTGTAGGAATTAAATTTACAGTGAATAAATATTTATGTATTATTTTTCATATCAAATCATAATAGGTTGTTAGAACATAATAAATAATAATTAACCAACATTTAATATTAAATTTATTTTTATTTTTGATTTAAAAATTTTGTTGTAGTAAAATGTATTTATTAGCATTCAATTCCCATAATATATTTATTGATTAAAAATCGTCAGATTTTGTACAAGATTTTGACCGTACATTTAAGAGAATAACCAATACTTAATTTAATATTCTCGTGTAGTTTTTCACATAGTTAAATGATAAGATTCAGAAATTTTTTATACATATTTTACATTTTATATTTATCACTAACTCAAAACAATGAATAAAATAACTACACATAATTACCTATAAATCAATGTACATTTTAGGAAAAAAATCTTTTTCCAACTCATATTGAAATGATCTTCACGGTAAATTATTTTAATTTGCATGTTCCGACTCAGAGCTAAAGAAAAATTAAGTATTTCAAACGAAGTTTAATACAAAAACTTTCTATGAATATTTTATATGCGAAATTTCCTTTGTTATATTAGGTGTACAAACAAGTTTAACAATTTCAGGGACAAGTAATTGTGTTTTTTTTTATGTTGAATTCACACAGAAATTTTCGAAAAAATTTATTTGAAAATAAGGAAATGTTTTCAATTTCCTTAAAAAGCTTAAGAATTTCAGGGGCAAGTAATTGTGTTTTTGTAATGTTGAAATCACACCGAAAATTTTCGAAAATTTTTATTTGAAATAAAGAAAATGCAATTTGATATCTTTTTTCACAAAAGTTATAAAAGGAAAATTTTATTAAGAAATTCCGATGCAAATATTGATTAAAAATCTAATTAAGAGGTTAAAGAGTTTTAAGCACGCATCTTAAAATCGTGTATATAAATGATAAAGAAAAAAGATAATTTGACTATGCTGCACAAACTGATTTTCTCTTGAACTTATTATAACAACATTTTACTTTTTAGCAAGTAAATTCTGCAGAAAACTATTTTCAATCCTTTATATACACGCTTTTAAGATATGTTCTGAAAACGCTTTAAAAGTTATTTGTACACCTAATGGATTAAAAATGCAAATCAAATTTAAGTTATTCATAGTGTAAAATCACTAATTTATTCTGTTGTTAATAGTATCAATTCCAATCATTGACACACAATTTTTCAAAAATTAAGTTTTGTAGTTTTTAAGCGATTGATCATGAGCAGCCATATTGTTTATTTAGCAAAAAAAGTTAATGAATCTTAAAATTTACGTAGAATGTACAGGGCATCTATAAAGAAAGGGATTTTCTGTTTCTTCAAAGATAGCTCAGAACATATGAAAGGTCAGGGAGAAAAACGATGATAATTCGATTTCGTGAGATTCGAAGTAATCATTGTGAACTAATGGTGTACTATTTTCAATCTGTACTGAAAATTGTATATCATTTTGGCGTACAATCATTTAATCTTAACTTTTTAAAAATCTTAACTTTATCATTAACTTTGTATCAAGGCAAAAATGAAGGTAGTCTTTATAAAACACAGCTAGGTATAAAGAGGCAATAAACATTGAAATTAAAACCTGAAATAACTCAGAATAACTAGTTTGACTATCATCGTTTTTCCTCTCGACTCTTCACATCTTAAGTTCTTTTTACCATTAATTTAGTTTGGTTGATGGTTACTTTTAAAACAATGGCTGTTACTTCATTGGAGAAAATTATAGTATCTTAGAAGTATTTCTATTGTAAAACATTCACTTATTTCTATCACATTTTTCACATGAATCAGTATACATAAGAAATTGCGATTTTTTTTTCTTATATAATAAGATAGACAGTATTTAAGCTTAATTTCGTATTTTAAAATTATGCACCCTAGAAAACTGGGCACAATATTTTTTCGTAAAATAATAAAGGGGAAAATGTTTGAACTAGTATTTTTTATGCAGGGATGAAAGCTTTGCGCCACAGTGTGCCGATTGTCACAACTAAATTTTAATTGTATTCTTCGACTTATTTAATGGCAGAATTTCTGCGATTTTGTAAGAAAAAAAATACTATTAAAATTTAGAGGTGAGAATTGTCCCACTGTGACGCAGTGCTTTCATCCCTGAATATGTGAATTGAATGTAACCTAAAGAAAATGTATTAGAAATAAATCAATATACGAATTCCAAATTATTAGTTAGGACATGTTTTTTGAATTAGTTTTTAATTCGATATGTTTAATATAAAAATAGATTAATGCGAAATATTATTGTAGGAAATATATGAAAAGATGAAAAATAATGCTGATAAAATGATTTATTGAAACTAAGAGTAATAGTATATAATTATTAATTCATGTTTTATAAAATATGTAGAGATATTTTGTATATGTTTTTTAATGGTAATATCCGTAATATACCACATCTTTTGAATATTTTACGTGTTAATGACTCCAATGTTTAATTAAATATTCATTCTGACCTTTATATTTGATGTTACAACTCTTCCTATGAAGCCAGCATGGAAGATTTATAAAGCTTAAAACTAGATAACTACACAATAAAATTTATTATTAAGCTCAGGATGGCGCTGCTTAAAATATCAAAATCATAGATAAATGTTCCCAAACTTGTGCACTATCTTCTTTCTGCCTGGTGATTAGAGCAAATAAAAAAAATAAATATGATACTTACTTTTTCCATAGGCTGAGAGATATTATGCATCGAGTAGAAAGCCCACAGAAACGTATAACTTACTCGGTTTATAGTTCCTAGAACGTCGATTTGACATCATTAAATACCCTACCTTTGTTGATTTGAAATTACTTTCTTTTGTTATTATTATGTAATGAAAGCAACCTAAAATTGTTTTAAATATGTACAAAATCAAAAAGTCTCTTCGACAGAATTTTTGGAAGGCAATTATTGCATAGAAGCTCTATATATTTTATCTTAATAGAACGACCTTTCATTGCTTACCTATATGAAATATTTTAAATTGCTTTCATTATAACTGAAGATATTTGCCGTGTAAAAGCACAATTACACGTAACTCGTTGTACTTTTTAGGTATTGGTTATCCTACTTTCAAATAATTTTGAACTCATTTGCTATTCGCTCAACAATAATCCTTCCATTTTTATAAATTTATTATACAAACTCCATAGCAGGGGCGTACGCTTAACGAGGGGTGATTTATTCAAAAATCCTATTATTAGAAGTTTTTAAAATACTTTTTTCTTTGTTTTATGTATTTTTGTTTCAGGAACTGTACATCGTTTTGTTGAAAGCGTCCACCTCTGCCTCAAACCATTGCCTTAAATCACGTGGCGTGGTTTCTCTTGGAGAAATATTATACCCTGTACAACGAAGAAACAATTTTCTGTACAAGAAACGTTTTATATTATCATGTAAAATTCTATGTACAATTCACAAAAATGTTTACATTGCAGTAAGCAGTGATCCAGCCACTGCGTTTATTTTCCAAAAAAAGACTACTTACGAGCAAGACCCCAAGAAATCTAGGACAAAATATCTGAACCTCATTTGCGAAATAGGTGCAAAAACTGTAATTTTTATGAAACATACTCGTGAAATATATACACTTTAATTTTGTTGTTTAACTGAATATAGACACTTTGTGAAAGAAATTTTAGTTTTTGTGTAAAATAGTGTAAGTATATATGCATAGTGTTCAAAAAGTCAGTGAAGTCATAGGCTTTAAACGACGTCGTTTAAAAGATGACACTCGTAACTTCTGCTATTTTAGATACAGACTGCAATGTATATTCTTAAAGACATGAAAATTTGAAATATACGTCATTTATTTAAAGAAAAGGGATTTTCATTTGTTCTCAATCTCAGAAAAATAAGAGCCTTATATTCCTTTCATACTAAATAAGATTGATTCGATGATTATTAATTCCTTCATATTTCGCCTGTCTTTCAAAATATTTTATGCTGCATAAACTATACAAAATGTACAAGCATATATGATAACTGTGAAATGGAAGTAATGGGATTTGGCCCTTGTTTCGCTGTAAACAGTGCCAGTAAGGCACTTAATGAAATAATATTTACGATAAAAAATAAAATGTAGGTTTTTCTAATTAAATTTAATAAACTAGTAAAAGCTTTGTAAGAGTTTAAAAAATCTATTTGCCTTGTCTGACACATTGGACTTCCACAAAAATTTGTCATAAATAATAAAAGCAAAAAACCACTTTAAGCTATCAAATTATTTTTCACGAGCTGAGTATGTTGTTAGCAACTCGAGATAACAATTGGATTGTGACGAACTTGATTATCACTTGAACTTTTTAAAATTCTGTAAAATTTTCACTGAGGACACTATATAGATCCAGTTTTCGCCTTTTGATGATATCTCCAAACGATTACAAGAGGTTGCACCAAAAATATACAACAGATCTACATAATTAAAAAGGCAACGTACAAATATACGTATGAACAACAAAAAGTTGAATGTTAAATACGCCAAAATTTTATGTTGAGTTCGTGACCTCCAGGCCGAAATAAAAAGTTTCAAGTCTCTGTCCAAATTTTCTCGTTTATTTTCGTTGATTTGTTTTTTAAAGCTTATATTTTATTTGGGATATCTCTTTTAAAATGAGCACCACTCTTCAAACTCTATCTGTGTGTATTCTTTATTAATATGTTATTAGTTGTATCTCGTGGATAATGAGGTACCATATAATAATTTCTGTTTTTGTATAATAATCTATGGTTTTAATCATTTTATCACTCAGCGCCATCCCTTATCAATATTTTCAAAAATAAAATATGATTATTTCCAGCTACTGTATTTCAAAAGAATTTATTGGGATATTTTTTTCATTGTTTATTTATTTTATTATGTAAAATTTTATTTGACGTAGTTATTTTGAAAGCATCTAGTGATAAACTTGTAGAATGCATTTATCCTTCTATTAGACTTTCGAACAATTAATTTTGCTTCATTAAAATTTATTTTAGAAATTTATTATTTTTATTTAAGTTTATTTTTGTGTGTGCAATTTATCGACTGAGTTGCTTGTGCCACACACGGTCTTTTGGACATGTGACTAAACTGTTGTTAGACCAGAGTAGTTAATAAAATTAATAATCAATTCTAATTGTCGTCTGCTTACTTTTTAGATATTTAATTGTAAAATACTGCAGTTATAATGAAGAGTGTAATTCTGCTGAATGTAGTTATGTATGAGAAATATCAACATAAGTTAAAATGTAAATTTATTTCAGAGACTCTTAATGTGTTAAATAAATATACCTAAAATATAAGGTTTCTTATCAGCCAAACCTCAAATTTCCTTCTCCAGTATTAAATTTATGGGCATAGACTGTATTCGTAATTTTAAAACTTCTTATCATAAAATTGAATTTTTAATTAGTTTATCTATATATTATTCTCAAATAATAGTAACATCTTATTTAATTACCAAAATATTAATAAATTATATAGTATTTAAGTGTTTATTTTAAGTGTAAAAATATAATCGATAATTTTTCAGCTTCGCTAAGACACTTAAAATCAAAAATTAAATACATATTTAACCTTAAAATTCTGCCTTTTTCACACTTACGTGTTATTTTAATGAGAAATATGCGTCAAATAACGTAGCTTTCTAGAGTTAAGAAATATTAGTTAAAAAATTTATTTTTCTGACAAGAAATTTGAAAAATACCAACGCTTCCATGTCCGTAGGATTAACATTGGAGAGGGAAATTTGAGCTTTGACCGTTAACAAGAATTGAGACTTTACATCATAGAGTAACAGATATATCAGTGCAAGATTTTAAATCAGAATTGTTGGGTTTAACAGAGTAAATGTTACCAGCGTTATAAGAACACTAAATATCGCAGTTTCTTTGTACTAGATTTACGTAACGTAATTCAAATGCAAAGTTGCGAAAAAAAATTATTTATTTTTATAGATACCGATATCATTATTGTATTAACAGCCAATTTATAATCTGGATTTTATTTTTTTAGATATATATTCATTTAAAACTTTAAATCATCCATGCCTTGACCAATGAAAGAATATGAAATATTCCAGTGCTGTCTATGTAGAATTAGAAGAGAAAAAACACTTACAGTTTGGGAAATGCCCAAGAGAGGGGAGGATAAACGCTGATACCCTGTTATTTTAAATAATTGACATATACACAAAAGTGCCTGCTATATGTACATCAGAAATAATGTTTGAAACATCTTTGCATTTTGCGTTTGGACTTTTAGAAGATATTAACAATGCATAGTATTGGCAAATGCTGTTTAAAAGAATTTAATGAATTAAAAATACAAGCTCTTATATTTCATATCTAATTTTATTACAATAAGACGATAAGAAATCATGTCTTAGTTTCAATTACAATTGAATATCTTACATTGCAGGCTTACACAGATTATTGTACAATCGTTACAACTAAAATAATTTTTCCCGTTTATTTCATTCTTATAGGTGCTCATTTACAATGACTATACGATATACATACCTCAAAATCCAGTGTTTTCCAAATCCAAACGTATACTTAAGTGGTAAATTATTTTCTTAAATTTCTATGTGAATGATATTTCACATAGATGTGTAGAAAATGTTTTAGTTCATTATTTGTTTTAAATACTTACCTTTATTAAAAGGACAGAACATTCTGAACACGCGGTTTTGTAACTTTTCAAAAGAAAAAGGCTAAAAATATTTGAATTTTGATTGAACGCATAAATATTTATTTACAATCTATTTTACTTCATTAATTCAATTAGAAAAATTAACAGAAATGTGTATAATATATAAAGTTAATCACACAAATACAGTTAATTTTTTAGAACATGTTTTTAAATGCAAATGAAAAATATACAAAACCACACGTAAATTCCGTTCTAACTTACCGTTACGGATGCATACAGGTTTTAAAAAAATAATTTCCCTATTCATCTAAATAAAATCCCTTCTAACCTAAAAAGATTCCGGGTAGAATATCTTTAAGCAAAATAATTAATTTAGAAGAAATCATAAATTATTTAGTTCCCTTTTTAATTCTAGCGTCATGCGTAAAATGCCATTTAACAGACATAGCAAAAACACTAGAAATTTTTTAATCTTAATTCAGCATTTCAAGCACTTCTTTACTTAATTTTTCATTTTATACTATTTGAAATTAACAATATTCCCATGCTAACTCCCAGTTATATATGTATTGGGTTGTCCAGAAAGTTCGTGAAGATGGGAAAATCAATTAGTATCGGAAATTTCTAACATTTAATTATTAGACATTGATTCCGATATCTAATAATTGACGGGCAGAATTTTCCGGTACGAATTGATTTTCCCACTAACACGAACTTTCCGGACAGCCCAATATTATCTGATGTAATATTACTTCTAATGCAATATTTGCATCAAAAAATAATTATTTGTCAATCAATGGATATATTTTAAGCAAAATTTTGAACCAATATTCGGTTGTGTTTTACATATTTACAAAGTATTCACGAACAACAACCGGGTATTAGCTATTTATTTTCCAATGTACGCACATTCAGGAAATATTGCGCAATGTTAGTCTACTATTTTAAATATAAATATACTGTTTTTTCAAAAATCTTCATCAAATTCATTCTTTACATTTTATTATATTTACTTTCAAAATTTAATTTAAGAACCATTTGAAACATAATTATTTAAACGCTTTTAACGTCTAGTTTGAATACGATTGCATAGTGAATATTGTATAGTTTTCAATAAAATAAATCTAATAATTTTGTTACATCAATCTCAATTAATTTGCTCATTTACCCTTATTTTTTCAAATTTACGCAGATCAAAGTTACTTTATCATTACCGTCAGTATGAGATAATGCTTAAGAGATTTATATATATATATATATATATATATATATATATATAACTATGATTTTTATCTAAGATTAAAATAAAAATAAAAATTATTTGTATTAATTCCCTCTGAAATTGTTTGTCTAAAAGTTATGCAGTTTTGATGCATATTTACCCTACTCGGCAACATAACGCAAGCATGACAAACATGAAAATTTGGATATTCTCGCTGAAATATGTATTTATAAATATGTCATATGAAAATACTTTAGGAATGTTTCGACATAAATCTTCATTTTAACTTTCATAAAAATGAAGGTAAGTGTATTTCAGCGCAGATTTATGTTTTAAAGACGTTAATAAGTTAGAATAAATTTGATGAAGTTTTTTTTTTTTTTTTTTTTTTTTTTTTTTTTTCTGTTTCAGATTCATATAAAATTACGACTTCTTAGAGTTAGCATGGAAACAATTTCTTCTTTTTTAAGTTTCTGACTTAAGTTATATAATTCATGAATAAATTTTACAAGTCAAATTGCATTACGAGAAATATTTTTAAAAGTCTTTTTTAAAAAAGCATTTTGTACATGTCATATAATTTCTTTTAAGTCGTCGTTACAGTAATTTCAATATCTTGATTTATGTTCAATGATGAAAGGAAAACCATTTATGCTGACAGAAATGAGCACAGTAAATTATGCATATTATGATAAAAGTCATAAAAATTCTAATTTAAAATCCTACATAAATCTTTCAAATAAAATATAATATGGTTATATTTTTTTTTCATAACCAGTTCTGAGAAATCAACATAAAATGGTCAGTGCTCAGAAATTAGCACGCACCAAAGGTAAACCAAGTAGAGTCAGCCATACAACGTGCAGTCTTTAATGCATTTTATTTCAAGATGAAATAATATCTTAGATTTATTTTACATAATACTTCTGGTTTTTTTTTTTTAGTTAGTCAAGAAATTTAATTCGCTAAAATAGCGTGTTGATTGCACTCTTTTATTATAAATACTTTTTCAAATTATTTACACGTTATTGTTATAGTAATAAATCTGATCTTATTCTTAGATTTACTTGCAGATGGAAAAAATTCTCTTTTAAATTAGAAAAAATTCTAGTTTAAAAACTGGGCGTTTATGGCTGCATTGAACATTCGGGAAGTGACCTGGACCAAAGTGCAGCAGTAATTTAGAACCATGATCATAAATTAATAAAGTCCAATCCCTTCGATTATGTACAGTGAAGTTTTTCGCAACAGCACGCTAAGATGACGAAATATTTCGCATATTGTCAGCCGTGAGATAGAGTCATCATTTTGGTAACAACTTGGGGTCTTGCCCACCGGCGCCTCTTAGAGGAAGTGGGCCTCAATGCTTTGCATATATCCCACTGGGGCAGGGGCGTACAGATGATTCCCTTGGTCAAAAGACTATCTCTCAGTAGTGAAAATTTTACAGAGATCTTTTGAATATCGGTTCTCGGGATATGTCCTCGGTACGCCTCTGCGCTTATGATCTCTTAAATCAGAGCATTTGAAACTTCCAGGGCGCGGTCTTATCGCTGCTGTACTCGAGGCAGTCGGTGGCAGAGCCATTGACAGGAGGTGTCCGGGAGGCGAGGGATTGATGAGTGGCCGGCATGTGGTTGGGGGGAGCCATGCCGGAAGGGGCGCCCATTTGCGGTGAGGCAACGGGCGGCATGGGCGGTGGCAGATAGTCCATATTCACGTTGCCGTAGTGGTACGAGGTGGGGCCATACGACTGAGAGTAGCAACTTGGTGGCGTATTGTATGGCCTTTGCATGCAACTACTTGCCGCAGCACCCATCAGCTCTGCTGCGGCCACCGGGCTTATAGTAGCTGGACTCCAAATGCTGCCGCCATTTGCATTTGAAGTAGCTGCAGTTGATGAAGGATGTGGGGGTGGAGGTGGCGGTAAAGGTGGAGGCTTGTATGGGGATTCACCCCTTGATGATGGAGGCGTTGATGACGAAGGGGGACTCTTTACTTTTTTCGGCCGACTCTTACTGCTGCCCCCGTTCTGTTGTTGTTGCTGTTGACGGCACTTGGCGCGCCGATTTTTGAACCACACCTATCAGGAGAGAAGAAACTCATCAAACACTTGCTCTAATAATAATAATGTTAAATAAATAATAGTTTGACAGTTAAGTTTTAGAAGATAAGCTGCTGTACCCAATAAAATTGACGCGTAAATAATTATACCGTTACAATGTTCAAACAGAGCATTTTAACATGAAAGTCTCAGCAAAAATTCTAAGAACCGTTTAAATAACTTATTTGTCTCTGCTAAAAATATTAATAGAAAATTATTGTAGAACTGCTTTAAGTTCGCTTAATATTTTTTTTTCTGTAGTTACCACATCTTCTTTTGTATACTTACTGTACTAAAATACTTTATTTATTAAATTTCATTATTATTTAAGAGAGTGTAAAACGCTAAAGTTACAGTGTATTTGATCTTAAATCGCAAAAATTATAACAACCATTACACTCATGAGCTCAACTTTAATGCTTTCGTGCTAATGGACTTAACTCGGATTTTCCTCTAGCTGAAGAAAGCTTAAAAAGGGGGGATTTTATTCTGAAATCGAAGAAAAATTAACAAAAGCATTGTTAGAGAAATGAACTAAGTTTTATCCAATTATCAATGTAATGATTCATTTTACGAATCATTTTGAATTAGATACTTTACTTATAAATCAATTTATTCAATTTAGCACTGTCGAAATATAATTGACATTCGCATTTTTTATTTATGTCTGACCGTCCATCTCTGTATCTGTCTAACTCTATTTTTCATGAATTTGCTTGAGCCATCCAAAAAGATTTAAAAAAATGTTGTTAAATATCACTTAAATATAATCCAAGCTCGAAATAAAATTATAAAAATATTATGTTTGAATGAATTTTATAATCTGATTTCGTTTTTGATTGTCTTTCTTGTCTCTATATTGTACTTTCATTTGCATGTAGTGTTTAGTTTTGGTTACAAAAATAGATTCTAGATCTTTTGTTTTCAGTTTTTAAACGGTAAGTATATTGTCCCTCATTTAGACATTTTCCCATTCATACACAAGTATAATTTATTATAGCATAATAGAGGAGTATAGTAGGAAGGTGTTAACTCTTATGAATAGGGTTAGAACTGAAAAATAAAAGTCAATGGTGATAAGACCGGTGAAAATGAGAACATTTCTGGTACGATAGCTGTGTTTTTTTACTTGAAATCATATAGAGCATGAGCAGCTTAAGTTAAATTCCCTGGTTCAAACCCTGACCTGAACCATTTTCACTCAATTTAGAAAAATTACAACTTGTGATTTATATAACAATTAGAATAATTGTCTTAAAATTAATAAACTGATATGGAATTCTTTATCTAAAAATTAAATCGACTGCAGTATAGGTAGGGAAATAATGTATGAAAATTACCCTCTAGATATACTTAAAATAAATCAGTTATCGTTTTACTAATTATCGTATTTCTTCATTCAGTTTTAATATCCGTATTGTAAATTATTTTTTAGTGAGAAATTCAATAAAAAATGTCAGTGGGTGCTAGGATATACATTTAGTAGAAAAGAAAATTAAGGGGAAGAAAATATGCTTTCCGCAGATCATTTAAATTCCTTTCTTCTTGGAGCGGTCGTTTTTCAATGGTTTCGGACCAACGGCCTACCATTGTTTTCTTTGGAACGCTTTGGAACGTTTACGAAGGACCCTATAACTTTAATAATCTTCTGAAGAGGGAATTTCTCCTTGCTTCATGCCTCCTTGCATCTACCAACTCTAAATCTAGTAGACTTGCTGATTCAAGGATGTATTGTATATTTGACGATGTTCAACGAGCGAAACTCAAACACAAAGTACTCCAGTTAATCTCCAAGACGCTAATTGCTCGGTCGTTTTTAAAAGATCAGCAGATTTTCACACGCACTCCTTGCTAACTTGCAAGATATCGAGTTCCCAAGTAGGCTTTGGGATGTCCAATGAAACCAAGAGAAAGGTTTGACTGATGCGAAATTTATAGAGATTTAATAAGGATAATGTCGCAATAAAGCACAGGATGGGTCAAAATTTCTTCATACATTTTAAAATTGAATAAAAAATCAACTATCGTATGAAAACGCGATTTGGACGCAATTTTGGACTCATGCTTCACATGATCGGAAGTTTTAAGAAAATTAAAACATTTAGTCCAAAAATTTGACCATAGAAGGTGCTGCACCTTCAAAACTACAAAAAAGCATAAAAAATTAAAAATAAAGCAGTTACAGACCATTTATTTTGTTCAGTCTACCACCATATTTCAAAGTCTGTACATTTTGTAGCTTGCACCAAATCCAAAAAGCACTCAATTTCATCCCAGCCGTTAAAATATGGTAGTAGAATTTACCAAAAAAAAATGGTTTGTAGATTTTTATAACTGTTTTGCACTTCTGAAGGTATAAAGCTATCTATGGACAAATTTGTGAACTTAATTTTTCAATTTGATTAAACAATACTTTCGATTATGTGAAGCATATTCGTCCAAATCGCTATCTCGTACCCCAATTACTTGATTTTTTATTGAATTTTAAAATGTGTCAAGGACTTGTGCCCCATCCTGTAATATCATCTGTTGCTGACAACAAAGCAACCGTATAGTATTGGACAACCTGAATCGTACTGTTTATATCCTAAAACAAATGAAGGAAACACATATGGAAATATACTGATGCATATAAAACAAATTTTTATGCATTTTTGGAATTTTCTGTGAATTGTAAATTGAATATTAAAGTTGTAAATTTCTTTTGTGAATAACTTGTATTTTGATGACATCCATTAATTACATGGCTGTCGTATATCTAAATATATAGAGAAAGATTCACAGCGAGAAATTTTCGATTCTGCAGAACTGGTATTGCACATCAGCTTGATTTTTACACCAATTGTAAACTATCAGCCTTTTTTCACAAGTTGTGAGCGAATAGACTTTTACTTTAAGTTCCATTATCAAATGCTTCAATCCATTTATCACCTTCTAATAGATCTTTTGACATTTTAGAATGACTGTAATCAAACGATTCAGCTGACTTATTGTAAATATTGAGTTGTACTGCAAATTTAGGTCGCTTGTCAAGTGTATATTTTACGGACGATATATTATATCGAAATCGATATATCTTGTGTGTATAGTTATTAAATAAGAGAGTTTTCTACATAGCTTGGAGTAAAAGATTGTATTATAAGTATTTGCGGACGTGGAACAAGATCAAATTTCTTTCACTTCTGCAATCTGTTCCAAGTTCTCGAGTTCTTCATGGTTTTGAGTGTGTTTGTGGAAAGAAAAAAAAAGTGTTTTTTAAGTGTAAAAGAAAGCCAGTTTTTTTTAAAAAGTATATTCATCCTTAAAAGCTAAATAATGAAGTAAATTTCCCGGAAGAGCGTTCATGGTTGCGTTCAAATAAGAAGTATTAGACATAACCTCTATCAGACATAACCTCTAACGTTCTGTCTACTCGTTTAGACATAGTCTCTATTTTCAAGTAAGTTCTCCCTGAAGATTTCTCTGAAATGTCTAACATAAAAAACAGTTTGAGTAACATTTATCAATAAAATCATTTATCATTACAATCCTTATTATCATTAAATTATCATTATCACCAGTAAAATCATATTATAATTTTTTTCTGTTAATAATATAATAAAAATATTTATAATTCGTTGAACATCACAAAAAGTCAAAAATTTCCCCAGACTGCATTACCTTTTACTTAAAAATTCTCTTAAAAAACCAAATTAATCTTAAAATGATTTTCCAAGCTATCTTATATATCACAGCTGCAATAACAAGCCTGTGTAGAAGACAGGAAATTATGACTTTTGAAGGAAAACCAATATAAGAATCAAACGATTATTATAATGATTTTAGTATTACAAAGACTAATTATAATGAGACAATTATGATTTATAATAGATAAGCTATTGCATATTAATGTTTTTTTAAATATTTTTCTATACAATATATGTACAAATTATAGTGCCCTTAATGCATTTCAATTTAAGAAACATGTCTTCGTAAAAATGGATAATTCCTTATTTGAGTCGTTCAGAACCAAAGCGGATCATGTCCTTTTTTTTGTTTGTTTGACCGAGTTTGAGATGAATTCTTGATCTATAGACAATAATTCGTTTGATGCCGTAACAAACCAAAATCTAGGTTGAAAATGTGAGCAGCAAAGGGTGCTAAAGTTCTGTGATTCTGAATAAAACGCACGACATCCCATTAACTTTTCCTTCAATCATAGACACCGACTTCATGGGGGCGAAATAGACTATCAGGTATACTTACACAACTAATTTTAAAAATTTGTTTCTCCTATTTAATCGCTGTGATTATTTAAGACAAAAATAACATTTTAAAAATAGTGGTGGAAGTATGTGTGATTTGTCCCCGTTGTCCATTTAAATCCATTAAGTCGCCTATTATTTCATGATGATATTTTACAGGCTTGATCTTCATTCATGAACACAGGTGTCTATAAATAAGACGAAAATAGGGTATCTATTTCTCCCACGTGAGCCTTAAGAACATTTATAGTGTTCAAAAGCATCTGTTTATCTTTTGCAAAGCCTCAAAAATAGGAGAAATCAGTATTTTACATTAAAAAGGTCTTCAGTACCTTTAAAAAGTTACGCTTGTTATGCTAATCCTTCAAAACCAAAACATCCCAGTTAGTATACTGTTTCTGGGTGTCAGTGAAATGTTATATGCATGTCAAGGGATAGTAGAATCATAATTAATTTTGAATAATACAAACCTGAACTCTAGATTCTGGCAGGTTGATCTTGAGGGCCACCTCTTCTCGCATAAAAATGTCCGGGTAGCGAGTTTTACTGAAGAGGGATTCCAACACATCAAGTTGAGCTCGCGTGAAGGTCGTCCTCTCCCTCCGTTGTTTCCTCGGAGGTTGGGCAGGGGCTGCAAAAACACACATAAAAAACACACATTAGTCACCCAACTAATCCTCTCTAGATCCAAGAAAACACACACACACACATACAATCTATCGGCCGAATTGGCGGCAGGCGCAATTCATCAGAAAACTTGAGCTCAGAGCCCAAGTCTAGCATGCGGTCATTGGAATCTGTAAACTAAGGTGATAACAAATAATAAAAACATGGAGAGTAAGAATGGAATAACTTGGAATTTTCTTACAACTAAATGTGGTAAACGTGTGGTTGAATAAGGTCACACGCATAATGTAATGGGCATTTTAGTTCCCATAAAATATGTTCAAATTATGAAATATGTTAGAGCAGTTTGACGTAGATAGTAAGCAGTCTGATAGTAAGGTATTTATTAATAACGACAGAAAATAATAGCTTTATGTCTTTAAAATAAAATATATAGATATCAATAAAACTGTATTACACTTTCTAATATACAGATTCCTCGATGTTTCGGTCCAAATGTCTAATGTTATTCAAAATAACAAATAATAAACATACCAGTTGGACTACAGTCAGTTGAAAAAATCGTAAAATAAGACGAAAACAACTTTGAAAATTATGCGCATCTGAAACTAATCTTTAACTACCTTCTTGGATATTGGTGTAAATTATGTGTCGCACTTTATGTCTTTAAAAATTATATTAATGATGTAAAAGAAGAACCATTTCTTATTAAAAAAGAAACCAGCTTTTTTGTTCCCCATGAAATTTTGTTTGGTCAAAGATGTAATTGAATCGGTCATTACAAAAACTACATGTTCAGTGTTTTTTACAAAATGCACATTTTTGTTGCAAACGTGTCCGTGAAGGTAGGCTCACATGGGTGAGCAAAAACTACACAGGTTTAATAATCCGTTGCCACACCAAAGGCACCAAAAATTTGTGATTTATTGCAATATTAGTCAATGATAAACAACATTAGTCCACGATAAATTCCAATGGCCAACAACAGAATGAAAAAATCTGTATATATGAAGAGAAATTGGTAAATATATGGTTATAAACTATGTGCCTTTGACAACCATTAAAATGCAGATGTTAATGATTTATGTCTATTTTGTCAAACGCTAAATAAAATTATGATTAATATCTTTTTTGAATCATTTGCAGGGCACTAAATCTTATTTCTAGCAAAAACAACATAAATAAAAAAAAAAAGTTTTTTTTTTTTTTTAGATTTAATTATTATAGAATAAATATATACTAATCGACGTATAAGTCTACGAATTATAATGAGCACAAAAATATCCTTAAAATAAACTAGCATTTGTGTATGACGCAGTTTTTATTTATTCCTGAAAAAAATTTGAGTCTGTGACTGTAGTTTTTGAAATGACTGATTCAATTTTAATCTTTACCCCTTTTCTTAAATTATATTTGAAATATACCGCCTTAAAAAGATTAACGCATTTCTTGATTTTAGTTGAAATTTGACCCACCAATCCAATAGGATAAAGAGCCATGTACAAATTATATGGAAATATGGCCTTGGTGAAATTGGTTAAAATTTTGATATGCTGTAGTTCATGCAATGCTGATCATGTGTCTCAATGAGCATAATGCTAAAAAAAATGTTAGTTTCGATGCTTATGACTGTTGAAAGATCTTAATTCCTGTCACATAATTGACAAAACTTCTAGTAATTTCAAGTCAATCATAATTTGAACAGTAATAACATAATTTGAGAAACAAATGAACATAATTTGAACTTTAATGAAAACAGCATGTCCTTTCGTGCTCAATTTTTCACGAATAAATTTTACTGAAAGGGTTTTATGCATGTTAGGAAAAAAAGGATAAAATGATTTGTTCAATATTACAACCGTTCGTGGATAGCAAAAATTAGTTACATTTACATTTCACTAAAAAATGTAGAGATTAGTTTCAAGGAAGTTAGAAGAGTATGTAGATATGTTAATGTCGTATTTCAAATCGAAACATATATGATAAATATGAAATATATGTAAAAATGTATTTATAATATAGCCAGTTTGTTTGCCTAAGCAATTTCATATATTATTTCATTTTATAATTCATATTAGATATAAGTAAATACAGTGGCATAAAAGATGTGGAGCCCGACCCACATAACGGTGACGGAATAAAATTAATCGAAATAATATATATATATATATAAGCTTTTAATTCTGAATAGCGGACATCTCCGAATATTGAACAGATTCAATGGTCCCGATGTGTCCGTGCTATTCAGATGTTTTACTATATTTAAATAATAAAGAGTACACATATGTCCATTTTTTTATATACAAGATAAAATTTGCATTATAAATGTAATTGTAAACTACTTTTAATTAACTACATTAAAACATGGATTGATTTTGTTTCATTTCGGGTTAAAGATCAACGCAAATTATTTTGTTGGGGTCGTTTCGGGTTGCGGGTCGATGGAATTTTTTTGTTAGGTTAGGGTCGGGTTTCGAATTGACTTCAAACGGAATTTTCGGGTTTGGTCGGCCAAAGGCCGACCTCCACAGGACTCTAATACAAAATATGCAAAATAATAATTTAAAACATACCGGACCATGATTCGGTCTGCATAATATTAAGTTAATAAATGAATTATAATACATTTGTGTTAATTATTAGAAATTATTACACATGATGGTATGTATCCTGGATGCTGTCACAAAATAATACTCCTTCAAATTATTTCTTTTATTTATTTTCTTTTACAGTTTATTTATTTACTTATAATTGAACTTATTTCAAAGCATCTTTATTTTGCATTAATTAAGCAAGTAATGCCAAATTAGTATAATGTTGCTTTAAAAGATTGTTTTTTATGATTATTTGAATGCAATTAACCAAATAAAACACTTTTTTTAATTAAAACACAAGCCAAATTTTAATCTACTAAAACTTAATAGTGTATTTTCATCTAATTAAGTATATTTTTTATTGCTTTCTGTTCAATTATTATTTAATATTGTATAATACTCACATATGAGTTATTATACAGACATGTTCTTGTTAATCCACTTGTTCTTATTAATCCACTTAAAATTAAGTTTTCAACCATTTACTACCGTTTTGTTATTTATTACATGTTTAAAAATAATTTTTAACCATTTACCATGCGTAAACATTTACCTCAACTATGATAGAACAGATATTTTAAAAATATGATCGTACCAAGTTCTAAAGTTTAAAGTACATTTTTCAAAAAATGTTAGAATTTCGTACATTGTAAATTAAAATTTATGTATGTTACGATCTCAACTAATTTAGAAATGAGATTTTCAAAAGTAGAACGGGGCTGATGAAAGTTTTTTTTTTTTCTGTGAGAAATATGTTAGATTTTAGTAGAAAAGTACAGCTTTCCATTTGAATATATTTATTTATAGAATACTAATTCACATACATGACACTTACCATTCCTGGAACTACATTTAGATGTTTTCTTTGTCTAACAAAAATAACAAAAAAAAACTGAAAACTAATAAAGTATTTACAATCACGCCTAAACAGCAGGATAAATTTCGCCCAATTGTTGTAGATACTCTTATAGAAATTCTACCTTGTCTCTTCCCATAACTAGAAGGAATTATAAATGTTTCACGACTTGAACCTTGCAACGTATGTGTTGCAATTTTCATTTACGGTGATACTTTGCATTTCTGTTCAGTTTATTAGTTTGAGTTAACCAAAAAATAAAATAAAGGTCAACGTAGAAGAAACTATTACTTGTTTGTGGTACGGGGAAATATAAATAATAAAAAGTAAAAATTCAAAGCGTCAATTTAACAAAAGAAGAAATTTAAAATTTTAACAAATATTTTTTGTTTTACTCAAGTTTGTTTAGTAAAGGAAAAGACATGACAAGTTTTACTGGAATAATTTAATTTTTTGAGTTATTTATTAATAAAATTGTGATTTGGTGCGCTTACTATGCCATTCTACAAGAAATTGTCTAAAACAATCAAGAGTAGTTTAACTGTATTTTGAGATAATATATCTTGTTAACTATGTCGATATGTGTAAGATTAAGTAAAAGAAGAATGATAAACAAAATTTGTATCCGCAAATGTAGTTACTACAGGAATAGTAGACTTAATGGTTGGTTGCAGTGATACAGGTACTTAAGAATATACTCATTATGGTTTTGATTCTTGTTTGACCGTGTTTTTGTGTAATTTAAACCGACTTCATTTATTGGGGTTTCATTTTTTAGGCAATGCTTAAATCATAGAAATTTTCATGGACTATTAATTGACTATGATGAATAAGCATCCAACAGATTTTCGTTTCGGTTTAAAAAATGGTGCTATATTGCTGACTGGCAAATTCCATTAAAAAGAAAGAAAGAAAGAGAAAGACGTTTTGATGATGGATTTCTTTCGTTAATTTTATTTTAAGTTTAACGAAGGTTGGATCTTAAATTTGTCTTCCATACAACGATTTACAGATGTTGCACTAAGTATCTATACAATTTGTTTAGTGTCAAATTTAAGTAAATGCTTTCGTACTTTTGCAAAATATCTCTCTAATTTTTTGGCTTAGTTCAAACTTGTTCTCGACATAAGAGTTAACAGATGACGGATGAAATTCGGTAATTTTACCTCTTGATATTTTCCTACAAAGCCATAGCTAGACGATAGCTCTCTTTTCATATATCTCTCTATAGCAGTCTCAATTTCAGGTTTTCTTGTCTACAAGCATTATCGGTGAAGACATATTTGATGGATGTAAGTTTGAAAGGAGAAAGTGTAAGTTTTATTTCAGGGGTGTTAACCCTAAGAAAGGTTAACGGAATAACTGCGTGAAGTGCGCGCAGTCCAAAATTCCTTCACGAAAACGAATTGCTGTCGCAAATGTGCTTTTAATTCAGACTCTCGTTTAAACAAGCCGCGAATTTGAAAAGTATTTAACCTCTCGGCCTCTCTGCAGATTGCAGACCTGAAATACCTCCCGAAAAAAGTTTTCTAAATACTATTAGTAAAGTATGAAAATAAAAAGTTCTCTACTAGAGAAAAAAAAAAAGCTAAAAACTAGACCTGACAAAAGAAATTGAACTCTCCCTACTACAGTTAGAGGATAGATGAAGAAAAAAAAACTGTCTCTGTAAAGGCGAGGATGAATACAAGAAAAATGTGTTGCTAATCCTGTAATGACCCCGAAATGAAGTACGGGTCCAAAAAGAAGAGCGTGAGGGGTGCAGTTGAACCCTCATTACCATCTACGACGCCGAAAGTCTCTTTTAGGAGCAAGGGACTTTTAAAAGATTTCTTACTTCGTTCTGCAATAAATTGCTGCAACAAACCGTAAATCTGATTGGCTCGGCAAAGCTAGTTCCCATTAGGAGTTGAATATGAGTTTTGTGCACTGTAACTTCCTACTATTCATTTGTGTTTGACGATTTGGCAAAACATCGCCCATCTTTCTGGCAGAACTCGTGGAATAAATAAAAGAGGTGGGGTGGGGTTGGGTTCCTTAAGCTTAATTTTACGCGTTTTTTTTCTGATGTTTCGATTTATCGAATAAAAGTAAATTCAAATCAAAAAGTTGTTTTTTTAAAAGCGAATCTACAGAAGTGCGAATCACAAAAAACTTTCTGAATACTAAATGTTTAGTTTGGATTAAAATTTGTGTTTATGTAGCAATATGTACAAAGACTTCTAGAAATAATAAAAAAATATTTGAGAATTTATTCCTTATTGACCACTATGAGACACAAATAAAGTATTCGATTTAGATATAGATTCTTTCAGACAATTTTGCTAATGCAAGTCAGGAACGTAACCACACAGCAAAATCAAAGA
Organism: Maratus michaelseni; assembly: GCA_963931845.1. NCBI lineage: Eukaryota > Metazoa > Arthropoda > Arachnida > Araneae > Salticidae > Maratus > Maratus michaelseni. The sequence goes on from OZ007599.1 coordinate 133,151,009, forward strand.
AGGTGTTGAAAGTTTTTAATGGGGCTATATATATGTATATAATAAAACTTTTGTAAATAATAACCATTACACCGCGTAAATAATCCACAATAGATAAACCGATAATTACAATACAATACATAAATATATCCAAACATTTAAGATTCTCAAAATGTATATATATAAATATATATACATATACATATATAAGTATAGTGTGTGACCACTGTGTAAACACTGGTCGAAATATCCGTTTATATGTTATGGGAAATGTATTGAATACTTTATATTAACCGTATTCCAACAAATGAGATTATATAATTCTTTTATATATATATACGTTTTATAATGTTTCTCTACACATAATGCTTGAACAAATGCTACGATTTTTTTTTTTTTTTTTTTTTTTTTTTTTTTTTTTTTTGTGCTTTCAGTTCCGTTTTATTTTCATTCAAATCTATAAATGATATGTTTGTCTGTCTGTTTGTTTTATCGTCCTTTTTTACGTTAAAGAGTTTAACTTTCGTAAAAAAAATTACCAATCTTTGTGAATTTTTAGTATGTCATTACCATACATAGTACTTTATGTTTTAATATAATATTCGTATCACGTATATATTTTTTACAAAGACGCGTCAAAAATTTTAATATATCATATATCATAGTCTACTGCGCGTCAAAATGAGTGAGTGATATTAGCAGCAATAGGATTTAAAATTTATATGTATTAAAGTCTTACATCGGGTCAGATAACCCGATTGTACCCTAATTGTTTTATTTGCGAGTCTGGTTCGTGTCAGGTTTCGGGTTGAATTCAAAAAGAATTTTTGGGTTCAGATCAGGCATAATACTTGAGTCTAATGTGGGTAATAATAAAGGTTTACCACAAAAACACGAATCTAAGTAACAATTCCTTGAAGTCGACTTTATTTTTTTTCTTTAAAATTAATTGTTTTGCTTTTGTTTTGATTTTTTTCTTTAAACAAGTTCCGTTAATGAAATTCACAGAGCAGCCATCCCACATTCTCATCTCCGGTTTAGAAACGAAATAGAGATTTTAAAAACCTTTACTTTGTCATGCGTGAAATGTTTGCAGACGTTTTCTCCACCTCCACATTTCAAGTGTGGCGATTGCTGATTTGCCGTACGAGTGAGTAAAGAAATAACTCAATTCATTTAGTTGAGAGAACACATGACAGTAGTTTTCATTTGTTTGTATATGATAGATAGATGGATAGATAGATAGATACGCATGGAAGAATAAATTGCATGTGTACTTTACATGTTTTTTGATTTTGCTTTATGTTATCATTTTATCATTCGTTCACACTTATGGGAAAATTTGCGCGCAATGTAAAATGCTTTTAATCCATTCGCGTCCAAACTTTATTTACATATTTATTTGATTTTAACAGATAAATTAAACTATATAATTTAAGATATAAAACAGACTATTAGATGAATAACTGCAAATTATCTTGTTTGCCGGTAATAGAAAAAGGCACTTTGGATCTAAATTTGTTGCTTGCAATATTATTAGTTGTTATTTATATTATAATATTTATGTTAACAAATTAAACATTTTCCATTATTTTCTGAGTTTATCGTACATTTTCAAACTTTAACGCATTTTAATTACTTTACAAGTGACTTCTTAAAAATTCAAGCCCATCATCTTCTAAGAAATTGATAGTAGCGTCCATCCGACAGGGTCACTCGTTGTCATGGAAACCTAGGCCTATAGATCAGAACGTGTGAGTGTCTGTAAATAGTGTATCCAGTGCAAGCTCTGCTTTGAAGGGAATCTTGCAAGCCAATCGATGGAACATTTTTGGAGCTTGTTCCTTCGCTTACACTAGCCCCCAGCGCTGCATTGCAGAGCTTCTAATAAGAGTGCTTTGAATATTATAAGGGTCCAAGGTTCTTAATTAGGACGATGTTTAGAAGTTAAGCATAAGGTGTTTAAAGTTACTTATCCCATATAAAAGAGTACCATGATGTTGAAATTTTAAAAGTTTTGAAAAGAGTAAATAAACAAAGAACTGTGGACTTAATTCTAAACCTTGTCAATACATTTCGAATATAATATAAAAAAAAAATAAAAGAAAGACATTGAAATACATAGTAACAATATTTTCTTTACTTCTCTTGGGCATCTACATAATTTTTCGAAATGAAAGCCATATTGAAAGCGTTCAGAATGTCACTCAAATACACATTTTTGGGGTTTGAAAATTTTATAGCTGTATATTTTTTAGGTCTTTATCATTTACATATTAAACTATGTTTGCAATATATCCTCAAATGACTTTTTACAAAAAAAATTTCAGTAGAAATATTTTTAGAATTTCGATTTCCAAATTAATTAGAACGATGTTTAAGATATTAAACATAAAGTATTTAAATTATCTTACTACATATAAAGAATGTAATGTTTTTAAGATTTTAAAAGAATTGATAAAAACAGAACAATGGTCAATCGGCCTAATCAAAAACCTTATTAATATATTTCAATATCGAAGACAGACGTTGGTATTCATAGTAAAAATACATCCTTTACTTGTCTTCGACACTTACGAAAATTTTCTAAATCAAAACCACGTCGGCAGCCTCCAGAATGTCACCGAAAACACATTTTTGAGTTTGAAAAATTATAGCCTTATATTTCGGAGAACTTTATCATTTAATTGTTACATATTAAACTGTGTTTTTCATATAGCCTCAAATGTCCAACGCAGCATGATCAATAGAATTCAAAATTAACAAAAGTACGCCTACAGATAAAATTTAATTGACAGAAATAATAACATACGTAATTACTGTTAAATACGATAAGATAAAGATACGTATTTATTGCACAGTGAATAAAGATTTCATAATCAATTTGTAAATTTTTCAACACAGTATGTTGCAGAATTAATTAAAACAAAAATTTTTATAACGTCAAGCAAATTGAATAAGAGAATTTCTCTTGTCACCTACTTAATAAATTAGCAAAGTTAAGTCATTCTATATTGCTATGTCAGTATAAGATAATTTTTTCATCGAATGTTGCAAATTTTCAAAACGAAACTTTTCATGAATTTTTGATAAATCGCTACAGTATGTAGATAATTGTTATGTATGGAGAATTTTAGAAATGTACAGAACTTCATAAGATCAATTTGCATATCATACTCCATTTTTGAATATTTTTCTGGGGAATTTAAGGAGAAATTAAGGATGACATAATTTTCATAAGACACACAAAAATCAAACATAAAAAATTTAAATTTTAAAAATCCGTATGTGTACCTCCATAAGGTCAACTTGCATACCATACTCCATTTTTGAATATTTTTTTGGATAATTTATTGAGTTATAAAAAATCAAGAAATTTCCATAGAGAGAGTCGTTCGAAATACACTCTTATAAGTAATAGTTTTAAGCAAATAAATATGATTAAAGGAAATTTTCATGAATACACCTTACAGGGAGAATTTGGTAAACAGCGGCCAGTATTGGTCGTATTGCCAGGGAGGACATTTGAAGACACTTTACAGACAAATGAGTTAAAAAGCGGTGTATCTAAGGAGCGTAATTAAACTAAACGTAATTTAAAAGAAGTAGCGTACTGCAAGCAATACATCAGGAATCTAGATTTTATACTGTTCTATTAATCTGTCATTGTTTCTTTTAATGAATACTTAAATACCATCATTTAATACAAATAACATTTAACCCTTTCAGGGGCAAAGTACTTTCAGGCTAAAATGTTGAAATAAATGACTGGCACCGGAATTTACGAAAACATTTATTTGGAAATAAGAAAAAGGGCTATATTTCACTTACATATTAAATGGGAAAGATTTTAGCAAAATTCAGATTGTCATTGTGGCGTTTGGGAATTAAACTTAAGTGGTTTCATAAACATACCACTGCCCCTGAAATGGTTAAGGTTATGTCTCCATTATTTGAATAAGTTTTTGCCAATGTGTTAAATACTTTTTGTTCAGCTATTTACATACCATATGTCTTTTATAATTTCCATATCTACTATCCTTTACATATTTAAATACAATCTCATCGATTTTAAAAATACATATTATATAAATAATCGATGTGTTTATAAGAACGAAAGTGAGCGATACAAAACGGAATCATCAACTATATTCTGACATCAAACTGGTTTGATTTTTTTTTACTTTTATACTCATTCATTCTCTCTGAATCAGTGGTATACGTATGTTGCTGCCTAGAAAACTGCTTTTGAAGCTTTTTTGAGTCAATCACTGACTGACAGCCTGAAGCCTTTGAAATGCGAGTTGAAAAGGATTCTCTGTCGATAACTTTTTCAAACTGTATTTCGGTGAACTCTTCTCCCCTTGGGTAGGAACGAAGAGATAACAAAAATAAGGTTCATAAGCAAGTTTTCTTATTTCAACCTTACATAAATTTAGAACATCAACGCAGCACTACGGTGTACATGAAATACATTTCAGTTATGAAGGGAAGAGATTTAGAAGCCATTTGATTGTTGCTGCGTTTCAACTGCATTTATTTTCAAACTTAATAAAATACCTTGAACAAAATTCTAGAAAATACGAGAAATTAATCGTATTTTATTTCCAAGGCATAAGATTTTGCAATCCGCTTAGTGGCATCTCCTGTCACTTTTATTTAATTTTAAGTTACGTAGGTAACGGGATTTCTTTACCGTAATATACACTGTTAAAAATTCAGCAAACACTGTTAAAAATTTGCAGAAAACTGTCCAATCATTCGACCGTTTTTATAGGAAACGGACACATAACCGTAATTTAACTCTATTCTGACTATACACTGTTACAATTTTGCAGCAAACTCTACAGTCATTCGACCGTTTTTATAAAAAACGGTTACATAACCATAATTTAACCATATTCTGACCATAAAATGGGCAATAATATGGTCAGAATGGCGTGAAATTACGGTTATGTAATCATTTTCTACAAAAACGGTCGAATGACTGGATAGTTTGCTGCAAATTTTTAACAGTGTATTATCGTCCATGGTCAGAACACAGTTAAATTACTGTTATGTAACCGTTTTTATAGAAAATGGTTGTATACCCGTAATTTAACTCTTTTCTGACAATAATATGGTCAAAAATAGAGTTAAATTACGGTTATGTAACCGTTTTCTATAAAAACGGTCGAATAACTCGACAGTTAGTTGCAAATTTTTAACAGTGTACGTTTTCTGTGCACAACAAATTACACTGTTCGGCACGAAATTATCTCTGTAAAAATAATGGTAGATTCTTATATATTTCACGTTAGTAAATCAAAATATAGCAGGCAATGAAGTTATTGTATCACGTACCATTTTTTTAGGCGGAAAGGCTTGCTTTTAAAATGTTGCTAATTTGTTTCTTACTAAAACATTATTGGAAATTCCGTAAATAATAAAATGTAAATAACAATTTCTAAGTAGCCTGTAAATAAAAGTTTAAAAAAAAATATCGAAAATACAACGACAAAGGGAATGAAAATATGTTAGCAGATTACTACTGGACACCAAAGGGGGAGAAGCACCAGCCTACAAAATACACGATACAAAAGTCTACAAAATGGCATTTCACGACAATTTTATTCATTTATTATTTAAGACAGTAAAAAAGTTTTTTCTGAATTTCAATTTTATCTGAGTTTTTCGATGAAATCCTTCATAATTCTTCATTATTATAAAAGTTTTTCTCATAAAAATGGTACGTGCTGGAGTAATGTCGATCATATTTTGATTAAGAATTTCACACACACACACACATATAGTTATAGACGACTATATATATATATATATATATATATATATATATATATATATATATATATATATGTATGTATATGTATATGTATATATATATATATATATATATAGTTCGCATACTTCTTTGGCAGTTAATTTTTTTTCTCGACCAGTGTTATTATGCAACGTTATTTGACTTTGGTAACAGAATCCAGCTTTCAAAATTTTAGTCAGAGCTTTTATATGATAAAAAAAACTATAATAATTCAGTATAAAATGCGTATTTTTACAGATTAGTACTGATATCTCGGGTATAAATAGAAAATTATGGGATTGTTTAGAGGGTTTACAGGATTGCTTACAGGTACACAATTAAATTTTTAATTTGATTTTTAATTTAAATTCTAACTATATTAGAAGCATTCTCTAATTTTTTTAAAAATATACGGGAAGCACACGTATGATAACTTACTCCCTTTCTGTAATAGTTATAGTTTATCAAAAGACATGTTAAAAAAATAGCACAACAAAATATAAATTACATAAGTCAGAATTTTTTGACCCATTTTTTTTGTAGTAATATCAAAGCATGTAATTTTCAATAAAAATAACACAAATTTCTTTGGCTTTTCTCCCTGATTTAATCAATAGTATAACTAAAAAGCATTATTTAATATCCACCAATGTTCAAATTGACTGCTAAATGAAGCTAAATAAAACTCAAACTCATCGTTTGGAATGCTCAAAATTACATTTTTCTAAATCAGTTCGCGGTATACAAAAAGTTATACTAAACAGTGACTTGAAATTCATTAATATATTTTTTACTTCTTTTTCAAGGAAGGAAACTGAAAAAGTATTATAATGTTAAAAATATTTTGAACTAATGAAAACCTGAAGAAAAGCTTGAATAAGACCATTTATTACAGCTTATAAAATCTGAGTTGTTAATTGGTAAATATCAACTAACTTTTCATTAATAAATTGTCCGATTAATTTTTATTAACATTTTGGTAAAAAAAAAGGGAAAAGAAAAAAAAAAAGAAGAGCATTCACAAAATATTATTTTACAACTGTGTAGCTTTTAATTATTTTCATCTACATGTGCTAGTTATGCTTCGTTCTTTTATACGATTATCAAACTGACAAACAACGAGAAATAAAATGATCGTTTAGAAATTTTTAAGAAAATATTTGGGCCCCAAACATTATTTAATAAGCTAAATAATGAAATGATACATTTAATTTCATTCACGTTTTTTTAAAATAAAATGTGTCCAATTCAATTCAAAATTTACTGAAATTAATGAGCCTCTCAAATTAAGATTAAGTGAGTTCGTCTGATCACAAACTGGTATTTACTCTGGTAGAAATACAAAATTAATTTACTACTTAACTTGCACAACTTAATTTACCACTTAAATCGCACAACTTAATTTACTACTTAACTTGCAAAACATTATTTAACATTATTATTTATTAACATTTATTATTAATATTTATTGCACAACTTAATTTACTTTAACTTCTAAAATACTGAAAGTACAGGCGCGAGTGTAAAATTACTATTAATTATAACTAAAATAACCATTTTAAAAAAAGTAAAAGCATTTAAAATTTTCAATCATTGCACAAAATATTGATAAATGCAAAACGAAAGTTTCCTTTATTTTTAATATTCGATTTACAGTTAAGAAAAAAACATCAATTATATTTACTGAAATGTTAATATTAATAGCATAAATTGATTAGTGTCTAAATAGACACGAAGTCTATAACTGAGAACGTAATTTTGATGAGATGAGAGCACTTCTTAATCTGTAGCACGAGTGTAATCCTCCATAAATGGGTCCTTGCTGTTAATCCAGTGAGGACAGCTGTAAGGAATAAGAGACAGTAATCCGGCACTTTCTGTGTGAAGCAACACGCAGGAATGTTATACAAAGAAACTTTCTGGAACCTGAATATTTTATTTTATAGCGCAGTTTGATATAGTGTTCATTTATCGGAGCTGTTATGATGATTGTAGAAAATGTATAGGTTTCGCAAATTCGGAATGATAGTTTTGAATTAAAAAAGACGCTAAATTCATTTTCCAAGGGAAAAAAATAATTAAATTTTTCAATCAAAGATCTAGAAGCACATTTTTTTTCCGAAATTCCCAATGATGCTTAAAAAAAAAGAAAAAAAATCATCAGAATTCATTGAAATGTTGAATTAATACAATAATTTGATTAGCCACTAAAGAGACAAGGAGTCTATAACACAAAACATAATTTCGATGTGTAGCGCAGTCTGATATAGTGCTCATTTTATCGCTGTTGTTTTGATGATTATAGAAAATAAACACGGTCGGCAAATTAGGAATGATATTTAAGAAATAACAAATTCCCTTTCCTCATAAAGTAATAACATTTTTTAAATAAAGTTCAAGAAACACAGTTTTTCTTTTACTTTTTCAATTGTCGATGATGCTCAAAGAAAACTGACGTCTGTATCGACTAAAATGTTACATTAATACTATAAATTGATTAGCCACTGAACAGACAAGATGTCTATAACAGAAAACGTATTTTTGTTGTTAAGTGTCGTCTAAGATAGTGTTCACTTTATCGGTGTTGTTATGATGATTACAGAAAATCAATATGCTTAACGATTTCAGAATGATACCGTTGATTTAAAATATACTCTAAACTATTTTTCCAGAAAAAAATAATTATTTTTTAAAAATAAAATATCAAGATAGATATTTTTCTTTTTTCTTTTACAATTGTCATTGACGCTCAAAAAAGTTGCCCGTATTTACTAAAATGTTACATGAATACTGTAAAATGATTAGCCACTAAACAGATCTATGTAACTATGAGTAATACGTAGTAATTATGAGTAGCACAATCTGAGACAGTGTTCCTTCGCTTTATCCGAGTAGTTATGACGATTATAGGAAATGTATACGTTTAGTGATTTCGGAATGATACCTTTAAATAAAAAAAATATTCTAAATACTCCTTTACTCAGCAAAAAAAAAAAGAATTAAAATTTTCAACCAAAGATCAAGAAGCACAGTTTTTCCCCCAATTCTCAATGAAATTCTCAATGATCACAGAAAAATAATATCTGTATTTGCTAAAATTTTACATTCATACTACAAATTGATTAGCCACTAAACAGACAAGATGTCTGCAACAGAAAAAGTTTTCCTCATGAGTAGCGCAGTCTGAGATAGTGTTCCCTTTATCAGAATTGTCATGACGATTATAGATAATGTGTATAAGTTTAATGATTTCGGAATGATATCTTTAAATTAAAAATTACTCTAAATTATCCTTTATTCAGAGAAAAATGAATAAATATTTTCAACCAAAGATCAAGAAGCACAGATTTTTTTCCAATTCTCAAAGATTCTCAAAGAAAAATGTCATTTATATCTACTAAATTGTTGTATTAACACTATAAATTGATTAGCCACTAAACAGACATACATAACACAAAATGTGTTCGTCATGAGTAGTGCAGTCTGAGATAGTGTTTCCTTTATCCCATTTGTTATGACGATTATAGAAAGTGTATACGTTTAACGATTTCGGAATACCTTTAAATTAATAACGATTCTAAATTCCCTTTTACTTAGAGAAAAAAAAATTGACCAAAGATCAAGCAGCACAGTCCCCCCCCCCCCCCCCCAATTCTCAATGATGTTCAAAGAAAAGTGTCATCTGTATTTACTAAAACGTTACATTAGTACTATAAATTGATTAGCCACTAAACAGACAAGGAATCTATAACAGAAAACGTATTTTTGATGAGATGAGACCTCTCTTTAATCTGTAGCAGGAGTGTAATCCTCCGTAAATGGGACCTGACTGCTAATCCAGTGAGGACAGCTGTAAGGAATGAGAGACACTAATCCGGCAATTTCTTTGTAAAGAAACGCGCAGGAATGTTATACAAACTTACTTTCTTGAATTTGAATATTTTATTTATTATAGAGTAGGGTGACACAGTGTCACTTTCATTGAAGCTAACACTCTCAAAAATTCTGTGAATTGAATGAATTTGTCCGTTGATTTTATTTTGTTAAAACACGAAGGTTTACGTTTTCTTTTGCCCATTTCCCCCCAAAATAAAAGAAATTCTCCAATATAACGTAAACATTATGTGAAATCTACCAATATAAAGATGCATTTTCGTCAAACCCCAGGACTGTTCTGGTAACTGTGCTGCCTAGATTTTTTTCGTATTGAAAACGGAATTTTTACGTATGTCCTTTTTTCCTCAAAACACGAAAAGTTAGCGAACTTACGCTAAAAATTTCCGGAAATTCTCCAATCAAAACAGAGAATTTTCTTCAAATAACAGACAAATCTCTTCCAATCACTGATGTGTTCCAGTAACTTGTTGCCTGTACTTTTTACGTTTTTTGACGAAATTTTTTTTGAGAGTGTATTTTGATGGTAACATAATGTGCATATTTGAAATTTGGAATCATAACTTCAAGTTTAAGGGGGCGAAAGCAGTTCCGAAATCACATGTAAAATAGCTGACATTGATATACCTTTATATCAGGAACTAATGAAGCATTTTTAACAACTTTGCTTTAATAGTTTTTAGTTCATCTAAAGTATAAATCGATTGCTCGGTAAAAAATGAGAATAAAAGATACAAAATTTTAAAAATACACTTGTAATTTTGCAAACAAAAGAAATCCAGGGTTGTTTTTTAACTTTGCTTTAATAGTTTTTAGTTCATCTAAAGTACAAATCGATTGCTTGGTAAGAAATGAGAATAAAAGATACAAAATTTTTAAAATACACCGGTAATTTTGCAAACAAAAGAAAACCAAGGTTGTTTTTTAACTTTGTTTTAATAGTTTTTAGTTCATCTAAAGTATAAATCAATTGCTCGGTAAGAAAGCAGAATAAAAGATACAAAATTTTAAAAATACACTGGTGATTTTGCAAACAAAAGAAATCCAGGGTTGTTTTTTAAAATTACTATAACTATTCCATTTCTTATTTTTATGTTTTGCCGAATGATAAATTTATAGTTTTGCTACTGCAAAATTATTTTTAAAAAGTACTGAAATCTCTTCAGTATTTATTCTTCACATAACCAATTTTATACTCGGATATTACTTAAGAACATGGTAAAAATTCCATGAAAAAAAACTTTTTAACATTTTAGTGATGATGGACTGTTTTTTATGGAACTTTTACCATGCTTTTACGTGATGTCTGAGTGTAAAATTGGTAATGTGAAGAATAAATAGTGAAAATACAGACATTAGTAAATGAATATCGCTTTTCAATCTCTTCAGTTGTTCTCGAAAAAAAAAAAAGTTACATCGATGACAACTGTTTTACATGGGACTTTCTTTTTCTGTTTGTTTGCGAAATCGGTTAATTATTGTGTTTTTTATTTTTATTTCTTACCGAACAATCAGTTTATAGTTTAGATATTGTCAAAACTATTAAAAAAAAGAATTGAAATCATGTCAGTTGTTTGCGAGAAAAGGATAATTGTTAATGTAAATGTTTTTCGTGTGATTTCGTAACTGAAGCCAGCCATTAAAGAAAATTAATTAAAATTTTCAACCAAAAAATCAAGAAGCATAACTATAAAAATTATTTTTAGTCATTCTTTAAGTTTTCCTAAGATAGTCTAAGTAGCGCTGAAACAGCCCAATGAGTGAAAATAGACAGGTTTTATCACTTAATTTTTTTATTTATTATTATCTATTCAATAAAATCCTATCCTTTTATATATTCAATCACTTGTTAATATTTTGAATAATATGCTATCAAGAAGAAAATAAATCAAAAATATTTACAAAAAAAGCTTTCTCTCCCAATTTCGCGAAATTTAATTTCCGTAAACATCTTCTCTCACGCGTGTCTTTAATTACTATTACATTTTACGTTTTCCTAGTTACGTATAAAGTTAGTTACGTTTCCCTTAGTTACGATCTTTTGCGATCGTATTAAAAGTAAAAACTCTGTATAGTATTAAAAGTAAAAAGTAGAAACTCTGTAAATAGATCATGTATTACTTCATCACCATATTATAATCCAAGAACATAATTTTATCCAAAAACAAACAATAATTGCGCACAAAACATTGAAAAGATAATAAATTTCATGATATTATATTTCAGATTCCTTTATAGAACTTCTAACACAGTTCTAACACAGTGGAAATAGTCCGATTTTATCCCTTAAAAAAAAAAAAAAAAAAAAAAAAAAAAAAAAAAAAGTGCATTTATTATGTATTTAATCGATTTCTATAAATTTTATATGATTTTGTGCTTTTTATCACTTATTTAAAATATAAGATGAAAATAATGTTTAGAAATTCTCAATACTTCATAAAACATTAATTTTAGATTTTTTTGACAGCTCACAAACTTATAACATTTTACAATAACAATATATTAATGAATTACAAAGGATATGAATTATCACTTTACTAAACAGCGTACAACCATTAGAGTGAAAAAATTTCCAGACCGGTGTTCGATCCCGGATCCCTTGGTATAGCGCACCAATTAAGCACTTGGTGCACTATACCAATGGATCCGGGATCGAACCCCGGTCTGGACATTTTTTCACTCTAATGGTTGTACGCTGTTTAGGAAAGTGATAATTCACATTCTTTGTAATTCATTAATTTACAGCGTAATTTCAGCTCTACTGAAAAATTAATTAGTGTATAAATATATTAATGTTTCTAAATCAATTTTCTTTTTATGTGTGGGCATCTGAAGGTAAATTAATTTGCTTCTGCGGTTGATTTCATAAAATCGTTTTCATTGGTAAATAAGAACACTGCTTTTTTTAATCCATCAAAACGTAATAATAATAATAATGAAACATTTTTATAAAAAATAACTGTTTTAGATTATTGTTATTAGAATTATTGTTTTAGATTTACGTACTTTTAATCATGCATGTGAATTTTTCCCATGTGTGAAGTTTTGTATTGCACTACAACATTAGCGAGAATCATTCCTAAACTCAAATTTATTTTTATCATTATTAGCTGATTATTTTTTTATTAGTAGTTGCACTAATAAATTAATAATGCTTAATAATTAATAATAAATCAATTTTGTGATATATATATATATATATAACCATTAATGAAACATCACCGAAACACCAACAAAAACTATGAAATTATTAATTAGAATGTAATAATTAATTGACAACAATAGAGTTCCCCCAACACTCTGAATATAGATTCCATATACATAGTAAAAAAAAAAAAAAAAAAGAAGAAAATAAATTAAAAATTGAAAAAATGAAATTTGTGGAATTTAGACAGAATTTTCAGGTCCCAAATGCCTAAATTACCACAAATAAAATGTGTGGTTTCATCCATATATATATATATATATATATATATATATATATATATATATATATATATATATATATATATATATATATATATATATATATATATATATATATATATATATAAGGCGTGTAAACGCAAGTTATTTTGCTCCATGGCTGTTTTCATGAAATTGTTTTTATCGATGAATAAGAACGCTGCTTTTTTTAAAGTCTATCAAGACATAAACGATAAAAAAAAAATCTCTTCTTTTCACTATGTTTTCATTATTATTTTCATTTTTTATATTTTAAGTCATGTCTATGTATCAATCCAAAGCGTATAGTTTTTTTTTTTCTTTTTTTATGGCATCAGAACATTAGTTTGAATCAGTTTTAAGCTCAATAAAAACCAATCTCTAAAAGAAAAAATATAATACTATTATGATTTTTGACACAACATTTTAAAAATGACACTCGTAGTAAATTAATAAGCTGTTACACTAATAACTTAATAAACTAAATTTTACTAAATCTGTTTCCTGCGCTGATTTTGTGGAATCGTTTTCATATAGAAAAATAAGAACGCCGCTTTTTTTCACGTCAATGAAGACATAAACATTTAAAAAAAAAACACATTTTTCTTGCAAAAACATTCACTATTCTTTTCGTTTTATATACTTTCATTCAGGTCTATGTATTCTTCCCATGTGTATAGTTTTTTTATTCTTATTTTTTTATTGCACCAGAACATTAGCGAGAATCATTCCTAAACTCAAATTTTAATCCGCCGGCACGCTTCATAGAATATTTCACAAGTTCCCTCCGTAGGACATAATGATATTTTGCTAATCTTCCTTAATCCTTACTGCTCTCTCTTTGGTTCTCCCGTGCGCTAAACTTTTCCGGCACGTCTCCGGAAGAACTGGGCTTTTGCTGGTAAAAGGTGATCTTGCAAGCTTTGTTTATTTGTATCCTCAGAGCTTGCATTGAAAAACATGTAAACATTCACAGGATTTTATATTAAAACTTTTAGCTTACAAAAGGAATTTTATCTGCTTTGACTTTCAAATCCACTTTCTTTTGCATTGACTTATTCTTGTAGAATCATTTTAACACTATTTACGACGTTAGGTACAAAGGTATTGACTGGACAAAACTTAATATTACAGATTATCTATTCAATAAATTTGTTTTTCTTTGATCTGTGAGAAATCTTCCTTAAGATTGGTCTATTTTAGGAGCAGCGTCTTGAATCAGCTGCAATTAATTAAATAGATTCGAGGGAAATAACCCTAAAAGTCTAACTAACCAGCCCAACTCCATGCAGGATAAATGCCTATTTAGGGAAAAATCCTAAACTTCTTACTTCTGAGACATCTAGTAATTTCTTGATCAAAGCGTTAAAAGCATAAGACGACCTAAAATATTCATCAATAAATATTAATATTTGTAAACCAAAAGCTTAATGAGAAACACGATGCAAGCTAAAATTTACAAGAAAAATCTCCATTACAGGGTTCGTATGCTTGTACCACAATTTTTATTGGAATTTTCCTACTTAATATTTAAATAGCAGAAAGTGTAGACGCCTTGTATAATTGCAGAATTTGTAATATTTTTCTGCATTTAAATAAGGCGAAAAATTTTATTAAAATTGTGGTAAACGCGTACGAACCCTGTATTAGATAAGTAAAATGTATTTAAGGATTATGCAACAAATATTTAGAGTATAGTAAACCAAAATATCAAATTAATAAATCCATGTTCTATTAAACAGTGGTTAACAAATTTATACGATAACTTTTTTTTTATTTATAAAAAAAATTACTTATTTATATAAAATAATTTCATTTAACTTGAAATATGATTCACGCAAATCATACCATTTTATTTCTCTCATTTTTTGTAGTTGATAATTAAAAACACGTATAAATTACTAGTGAAAAAATGATTAAATTTCAATATTTTCCTTTATGATGTGAGGTCTGCATCTAATGTTACATTTTTGGATCCTCATATATGAGCATTTGCGCCATTTAATAGCATAAATTTTGACATAATTTGATAACAAAACATAACACAAAATAACTCGATTCATTTACAGGTACTCGTTTAAAGTAACACAATTTGTTAAAAAAGAAAAATACGCAGTTAAAATTTTTGTGCTCTATTGAACCAACTTTTAGTGCTGCAGTAGCTGCAACCATAAAGTGCTGAAATCTGATTCCAACATTTGCAGCTCTAATTGAGCCAAAGCTCCTAATGTTGGAACAAGATTTCACCACCTTATGGTTGCAGCTACTGCAGCACCAAAAGTTGGTTCAATTCAACACTTTAATAGTATAGTTTTGAATGGAAAAATTAGTATAATAGAATGCAGTTTGGTCTAATGTTAAGTACTTGTATTATAATAACTATTAGAGAAAATATTTTTGTTTAAAAATCGCTTTTTTTTTCGTTTATTTTATTTTAAATTTAAATGATTTGGATTATCTCAAAATTTGTGTCTATGTCTTATAAGAAATTTTAAGCAATCAGAATAATAATAATCCTTTTAATTTTTGTCTCTAAACAATTAAACTGGGATATTTTAGTTGCATATACTTTATTAATTCCTATATTAATTCCTATAAGAAATTTTAAGCAATCAGAATAATAATAATCCTTTTAATTTTTGTCTCTAAACAATTAAACTGGGATATTTTAGTTGCATATACTTTA
The DNA here is from genome assembly GCA_963931845.1 of Maratus michaelseni. Classification (NCBI taxonomy): domain Eukaryota; kingdom Metazoa; phylum Arthropoda; class Arachnida; order Araneae; family Salticidae; genus Maratus; species Maratus michaelseni. The sequence goes on from OZ007599.1 coordinate 133,166,812, forward strand.
TTAATTCCTATATTACATATTGATTATTCAAGGCTAAAATTTTCACAACCGGTATCTAATTATTAATTAGTATTCTAAATTTTTTCCCGTGTTCAGTAGAAGCACAAGGCACAGGGTTCCTTTCGACAAAATGGAGCCTAGCTAGAAAGATTTTGCGGAACAGCACTTAAGATTAGCGGTAATACATCCGGCAAGTTCTTTATCAAAGACATCTAAACAAAATGCTTTTAATCTAGAAAAATAAAATCAGTTAAGCAAATATGCAGTTGGTTCCAGTTATTCAAGTAAAATAGTTTATATTTACTATTAAGTTTATTACGAATGTTTATAAACACAACATACTGCATTTATAGACACAAAAACATTCAAAATATTAATTAAAGAGATGTCGTACATTATTTTTAGTATTTTGTAAGTTTGTTATTACAGTGAAATGATTGTATTTATTGAAATTATTACTCCTTCTTTTTTTCCTGGAGTATAGAAAATTAATTGCGTGCCTATACTGGGTGATTAAAAATGCAGTGTGTCCCATAAAAATTGAAACGCGCTTTAATTCTTTACCTGCTGGAGATAGCTAGGCGATGTAAATTGCAAAAATGTTCAAAATAAGGCAAGAAATAAAGTTGTGTTAATGAAAATGGCTCTCATTTATTTTCAAAAAACATATATTGTTTCGATTTTTATATGACCCCTCTAGACAAACAAAATTGGTCAATTAGATGTTTTTTCCTATTGCTACAAGAGGTTCATTACAAAGAGTTGCATAGTTGTATCCTTAAAATTTACTGAATTATGAAAAAGATTAAAAAGCTGACTCACGCCACTTTTTCGTACCATTTTGAAGGGTATTCCTTCATCAGTAGAGATAGGAACCATTCACAAATTGATGATGGCGTTCTTAAGATCAAAGATATCTTAACAAGTGGATGGAAATTGCATTACAAATACATCCAAATAAAGCATTGTATAGGCATAAATCACATAAAGAGACAAATGTAGTTTTAAACCTAGAAACCAAATTTTAAAAAAGGAATTCGGAAAGCATTTTTAAAGTGTTTTCTCTCATCGGTCGATAATATATTGCTGAGCTCCTCTAATCATGCTTTTTTAGTTATTTCTGTTCTTCGCCACCAATACTAATGCAAGCATCAGTTATATTTTTTTAAGGTAAATTGCATATTTTATCGTCAGTGTTTCTTTTTTTTCTGGCAATATTTCACAAACATACATATTTAGTTTGATATATCCCCCCATTCACAATGAACAATCTTTTATTAAGCATAACTTCTTCAGTTTTAAAGATACAGATATGCGGGTTTTTGTAATGATCTTGTAGAAATAAAAGGAATTTTTTTTTAATGAACCAATTTTGCCTAGAGGAGTCGTATAAAAATTTAAAAAGTGTAATTTTATGAAAATTAATGTGATAATTATTTAATTAACATAACCTTATTTACGACCTTATTTTGAACATTTGCAATTTACATTTCATACTAGTACCATCTCCTACAGGTAAAAAAAATAAGCGCATTTCAACCTTTTTAGGACATGCTGTAGACTTTAATTAAAGTTAAAGTACCAAATTTTGTTTTCAAACTTCTACCTTTTCTCTACATATTATATTTAGAAAAATGGTGCCCTTTTCGGCACTAAAAACTCGTATTTCAGTTTTTAGTGCTCGAAAACACAGAAAAATCCTAAAATACAAAGTTTCATAAATACGTTTTGGTTGTAAAAGAATAGAATAATTTTTATGTCCTTCTTTGAAACAGGGCAATTTAAATTTTTATACGATCCCTGTATCCTATGCTATAAATGTTTCTGTCAATAAAACAGAAAAATGCGATTTTAGCACCAAAACGTTAAAAATTCTAAAAATTCAAAGTATCATAAGTCGGTAAGTTTTAATCGTAGAGAAATTGATTTTTTTTTTCTGTTTTACTTCTTAGAGCACGGTGAATGTTTTTCTTAATATAAGTTATAGGACTTGGGAACCCTATAAAAATTTTAATTTCTTAATTTAAAAAAAATTATAATAACATTTTTGACGTAAACAGATTTGATATAACGAAGAACAGCATTTGGAACATTTTTGAAATTGGAACCATACGTAATGATTTAAGAATTAGACATTGGATAATGATAAGAGGGAACACCCTGTATACTTGTAATATAAACACCAGTTAGATATTCTTACATGTGAGAAGGAATTCTCGCCCTTTCTTTTTTAGAAATGCATTTTTATCTAACAAGTATTTCATTTGAATTTCCTGCTTATCACATTCAAACTCGCTAAAACAGTATAACCAAATGTCGAAAGTGCAACCCAGTGATGAAAATAAGATGATTCCGAGACGAAATACTTATTTGCGAAAGCACAACGCTAATATTCTCTCGACATTAAATACTTGTTCAAGGATGTAAGTACGTACATAAAAGGATGTTGCTGAAATTGCGAAAGCAGTACAAGTCGAAAACATCTCGCATAGATTAAATAGATTTTTATTTAAAACCTACCGTTTGTGATTTCTTATTGTATTATTTTGATTCGATTGATGTAATATCAAATTGTTCATTAGTTTGCGATGTGATAGTAGTTTTTGGAAAGATGCAGGAAATATTTGATGATGTAATGTTTTAACTAAATTTTATTGAATAATGATATTTTGTTAAGGTAGATTTTCTGTTATTCGTTTCCATGAATATGCCTCAGATTAAATTATATATTTTCTATACAAACATCAGTATATCAGTAAGATATCTCTTTCTTCCTCTTTTATAAATGTATTTTTATGTAACAAGTATTTCATTTGAATTTCATGCTTATCATATTCAAACTCACTGAAACATTACCGCACGAACATGCTTTCTTGCTTGAGTAACCAAATCTCGAAGTTGCAACTGCGTCATTAAAAAAAAGATGAGTCCGAGACGAAATACTGAATTGCGAAAGCACAACGTTGATGCACTCTCATCATTAAATATTGCTCAAGTATGTATGTGGCATACATAAAAGGATATTGCTAAAATTCCGACTGCAGTGCAAGTCGAAAACAACATTTCGCATAGGTTAAATAGATTTTTATTAAAACATATAATTTGTATTTAATTATTGTATTATTTAGATCTGATTGATGTAATATCAAATTGCAAATTAATTTGCGAGGTGACATTACTTTTTGGAAAGATGCATGAAATATCTAATGATCTAATGTTTTAACTAAATTTTATTGAATGATGACATATCCGTAAGGGAGATATTCTGATACTCCTTTGTATGAATATGCCTCATATTCAATTATATACTTTGTTATACAAACACCAATTAGATATTCTTGCATGTGTGAAGATATATCGCCATTCCTCTTTTATAAATGTATTTTTATGTAACAAGTATTTCATTTGAATTTCATGCTTATCATATTCAAACTCGCTGAAACATTACCGCGCGAATATGCTTTCTTGTGTGAGTAACCAAATCTCGAAGCTGCAACCGAGACATAAAAAAAAAGATGATTCCGAGACGAAATACCGAATTGAGAGAGCATAACACTGATGCTCTCTCATCATTAAACACTTGCTCAAGCATATTTACATGACGTACATAAAAGGATGTTGCTAAAATTACCATAGAAGTAAAGTCGAAAACAACATTGTGCAAAGGTTAAATAGATTTTTGTTTAAAACATCTCATATTATCTCTCACTTTGCAATTAAAAGGGACTTTCATTAAAATCTAGGTTTGGAAAGCTTTCATATAGGATGTTTTAGAGCAGTACTTAGAAGGCAAAACGAAAAAAGTCTCCCTCACTTTCACGTTCCGGAGTTTCTATGAAAATATATATTATTTAATTTTTAATATTGATGTCAGAGTAATGCATCTTCATTAATAAGCATTGAATAAAGAAAGACTGCAAACGAAAGAGGATTAATGCTTTTCAAAGAGACAATTTCGTTTATTTGAGAATTGATTTAACATTTAAACTGATACCTTAAAAGCAACGCGGGCTTTTCGCATATGATAAAATGATACAAATAGAACAGATATTACTTTGAGTACATATGAAAGGAAACTCTAAACAGGAAATATTTTCTCTATTCTGTCATAAAAATGTTCTTTAACGAAGGAATAAATAAAAATAATCTTACAGATATCAGAGATTACTTCTGATTAACAAATTTCTTTAAAACATTCTTAATATCTAAGCCTTTAATAAAGTATATTTTTCTATGATATTTAAAAACATAACTTCTCAACAATATTTTCACATTTATAGACATTAGAAACTGAAATTATTTGGAGATAGATAATAATTGCTTCCAAATTTCATTTTGAATTTTCAAATAAAATTTTTCAAATTATTCTTTTTCAAAATATTTCATTGAGGGAATATAGGATATCCCTTAAACCTACAGAATTTTCGTAAAGTGATTCAAACAATGTTTTATATTAATATAAAATTCATTATTATTGACTATTTGGGGAAAAAATAATTCAGTTTAATTTATAGCATTTGAAAATATAGTTTTATAATTCATATAAAATTTAATTAAAAACAAAATACTCTTGATTAACATTGTAGGCACGTATAATTCATGGATAAGTTAAAAGGTCAAATTACAAATAGATTTTAAAAATTATAATAAACTTCTATTTTATATTTTGAAATTCTGAAAAATTATTGTAATTTTGTCACAAATTATTTCAAATTTCCATCTGATATAATCCTTGAAGATATGCAAGAACAATTCTAGCAATTATTCAAACAAAACTTTGCATTAATACATATTTTAACGTTATTTTTATTTTTCTTTCAGATTAAAAATACGTCAACCTACTTTATTGCATTTTGAAAATTGTACTTAATACGCAAAATAAACTATAATAAAAATGATGATTTCCTTTCATATTATTTACCACTGGACATTCTTACATGTATAAAAAAATTAAATTAAGAATTGAGTTCAACTTTTATAATGCATTTAAATTTTTTTAACCCTTTGAAGAGCAATGGCATGGTATTTATACCACTTAATTTTAATCTCGAAATGTCACAATGACACCAGAGCTTTGGAATAAAAATTTTCTTTTAATGTACCTAAAGAAATTCTTTTGCTTATATTCAAATAGATTTGTTAGTAAATTCTGGTACCATTCAAGCATTGCAAATTTTTAATAAGAGAGGGATTTTGACCATGAAAAGGTTAAACTACTTTTTAAAATGATATAACAATAAAATAAAAAATATAACTTTTACATCTACTCAAAAATTTGTGGACATATACCTGGAAAGTTGAGGTTAGGCGTCATTTAAATTTTCTTGAGTAATTTCTAAAACCTTTAGAATATTTTTTCGCTATGCATATTTCTTCGGTTATAGAATATAGGTAAAAGTCTCTTTTTTATTTGAAAATGCAATATATATATATATATATATATATATATATATATATATATATATATATATATAGATAGATAGATAGATAGATAGATATATTTATATATATATCTATTAGATATACCACTAACAACACCAAAAAGCATTTTTATATGAAAAATGCCAATAATGTATCCAAATAAAGTTTTGAAATTTATTAAAAGCAATGTATTAGCCGCATGCCGTAAGTTAATAGTCTAAGATACCGCCAACGGTTTGGGTACTTGCAGCAGTACTTTTTGATTCTGATAATTTCAGTGTTTTAAGCGGTAGTTCGATATAGGTCTGTTATTGGTCATGTGTTTCCACCGTCATTATAACGGCAGCGTTACTCACGAACATGTTTTGGCTTTATAATATAAACATTTTTTATGATGCTCTTATCTTTGTACAAGGTTAGTTTTAACGTTTATAAAAACCTTTCTTTCAAAAAGAAAGAAAAGAAAAGAAAAAAATAAAGAAAAAGCAAAAAAATAAAGACAATATATCACTTTACTAAAAGTTGTCATCGTTAGCTTTAGAGATTAATCAAAGAGTAAAGCTATATTGACCTAACAACGAATCACCATTTTATCACAATGAAAATGTCAAAATGAAGTTACGTGTCTAAATAGTTTTAATTTTCAAATTTAATTGTAAATATTTGCAGTATAATGTATATAAAAGAATCAATTTAGGACTTTTTTATGCTACAAATTTTCTAAATTTTCTAAAATTTAATAAACAATTTTTCTTCAAATTGACCTAATTTTTTATATATGGATATTTTACTGTACTGCAACGAATGAAGAAACGTATAATGTTGTAGACGACATATGTTTTAGAAGAGTCAATTTTTTGTTTGTTTGTTTGTTTGTTTGTTTTTCTTTTTCCTTTTTAGATGGGCTTTACATCAAGATAGTATTTTATTTCCTGTTAAAAAATATCCAAATCGCTACCATTTGAACTATTTGAAATACTACTATAAAACCATTTGAAATAATTCACGTTCGTTGTCATAAAAATTTGATTCAATTATGTGACTGTTGCAAGTATATATATATATATATATATATATATATATAAATTTCCTGTTCTCCCCATTAGTTTGAATGATAAAAGTGGTCAATTAGGCGAAACTAGTTATTCATAAATAAAACATCAACTTAATTTCTAATAAAATGTATGGTTTATTCGTATTTTTTTTAAGTGTATACATAAAAACAATTTGTACAATTAAAAGTCAATATTTCAATATAATCTAATAGTGGATAAATGGTGTGTTTCTAAGTAGGTAATTATTGGTGCCTTCGTAAATAAATAAATAGAAAGTTGTAGCATGCTTCAGCGCAAATAATATCCGTTGTTGGATTTTTTTATCCTCTAATAATTTAGAATTAATTTAAAATTATTACCCTTTCACCGCACATATGCGTAGCCATTACAAAAGATAGACACGTGTTAAGGGGGAAATATTTAACACCTATGATGCTGAACATTTAAGCGCATGGGAGAGAAACATCAGCAATCATTTCAATGGAAATTTAGTGTTCATAGCCTCACGGAAACGACTCGAGACGGATTAAAAATAGCTGAAGCGGCAGTCTGCATTAGCCTTTTTGAAGTTCGTCCCCCAACCTTTTCCATGATTATTTTGCAATCATCCCCCTGGGACCGAGTTTTTGAATAGGATTAAACAGGACCGAGAATAAAACCGGCCGCACGCCTAATTATTTGTTTTCTGTGTAACTTTGTGCCACGGTGTGGGAGCGCGATTAAACTACAATACGCAAACAGAAAAATCAGAGACGGTTTAGATTAAAATAAAATTTTCAAACGGGCGGATCATTAATCCACTAAGGTGTGTTAATTCATCAATAAAAATGATAACCACAGAACGATGTCCCAATTACATCCATCAAAGCAATATTGCGAATATTTTTTTATGCTGCATACATTAAAGAAATTGTTTATGTCATGTCGATGATAAAACTATGTATTAACTATATTACTGAATTGTTTTTGCTTGCGAAATTTCGAGGTACATTTGGATTTTCAGGGAATTTTCTCATAATGTTGACTTTTTAGAGCTGATATTAATCATAAAAGATATGCTTACCGTAAAATCAGTTACAAGTCTTTCAAAAATTTCAGCCAATTAATACAAATAGCCAAATTGGAAGAGCAGTAATTATAGAAATTTGTGCTGCAATAAAGTTAAGCACTAAACAATTAATATCCATATAAGGTTATTTATTTAGATATAAATAAGATTAATGTAACGTATTTTTGAAACCTTATCCATTAGACAATTTGCGTGCAATGAATAAAAATATTTATTCATGCGAAGAACAAAAAACATTGTAAATTTGTATAAAATAAAGTTAATAACATAATGATTTTATTAAAAATATAAACCAGTATAACAATATAAAGTAATATAGTGCGGTAATTTATTATGTTACGCAATCTGGGTAATATGGCATAGTTTCAAATGAAATTGCTGTAAAAATTGACATGAAAACGTGAGGAGAATATAGAATTGATGAAAACCAATGTGCTGATTCAGCTGTTGAAAGTTTTTACGTGAAGTGGACATAATTATTTTGCTTTAGAAAATATGAAACACTATTTTGCATACTATAATTGCATACTTTGTGAGAAAGTTTAAATGTTGAATGAAATGTTTTTTGTGTGTGTGTTGTCCTTCTTCTACTTCTTTTATTCCATATAGATAGTCATAGAAGTTTCGTTATAAATTTTAAGCTTCTAAATGCATATTTTTATTACTTGAAGTAGAAATTTAAAATTGTACATTTCGAATACGAATTATATTTTTTCATATATATATGTGTGTGTGTGTAAATATATTACATGTAGTGGCTTCATAACTTTAACTTTTGCTGTACTATATATTTTCAATATATATAATTTTTTATATACTAATAGCAAGTTATACCCAGTAGTATTTAAAAGTATGCCAAGGAATTCTAAGACAAATCATGCATAATTCAAAGAGTACCTTGCTTGATTACATCACAGGCCAGCAATATGCAAAGGATCTTTTTAACTATTTTGTTCACGAAGGTTCAAGAAGAAAAGTCAACCCTTCGCTCCATATAGATTCAATTTAAGTATATCCAATACATTCTCTTTCTATCAGCTCAAAACTGTTTACAAAACATTGCAGGCGATTCACTTTTAAGGCTTGAATAAAATGGCGAATAGTGAGTCCGCCTGCTGAAAAAAAAGTGCTGTTGAATTCCGCTCGTATATTAAAGGTGAAAAACCACCCTGAAGTTGAAATTTGGGTGGTATATTGTACAGTCGACGTTTAAAATGAAGGTCTGCGTTGTGATAGAGAACGCGGGTGGGTAGTCTGACTCAACAAGAGTTCTTGATATGGGCGATGCGATGCATGCGCAAATAGGTAATAGGCTTTATGGATGCAAACCCTTATGCAACTGCCAGAAGCTGATATACATTCCCTTTCGCCACCCCCCCTCCGTCTTTTAGCAACTTTAAACTCACAAAGAATATTTTTTTGGCCAAGTTCTTTTGGTGATACGGATTATGCCCGCTGCCCAATCTGTCGGCAATCGGTTGCATAAAGGCACAAATAACTGGATTAGGGAAACTCGGCGGCCGATATTCGCAGGTGTGGAGCTGCATGAAAGAATCTCTCCTCTTCTTCAAATCCCTTTTTTCTCCGGTTTTTACATTTCTCTCCCTTCCCCCTTATTTTTTGCAACCTCCCGTGATACATCTCTCGCTAATCTCCATCCTTTTGTGCTAAGTCCACGCGTCTAATCCTCCGGGCCTCTATGGTACCTCAGAACAGAGAACGATTCGCGATGATCGAGAGAGTTATTAATAACGTCTCCCGAGATTAATCCTATCTATGTTCCGCGGTCACCATGACCCTAAAGTTACGGAGGGGGGTTGCGACTCAATGGGCTCTTTTACTGGAGATGCCACTTACAATGGGACCCCTCTATATAGCAATACGTGGATCACCATCGTACGGAAAATGACCATCCAAGATACAATAAAGAATATGCACACCAGCAATAGGTTTGTTTTTATCGTTGAATTCCTTGCACGGGTGGGGGAAGAGATTTTTTATTCCTCATTTTTTAATACAAAGATCGCGATTCAGGCCTTTTACTTTATATCCCTCAAACCGCCGCATTAAATTCGCTATACAATTATCGCCACAATGGATGGGAAATATAGTGACTATTTTGTAAAATTTGGTTGAGCATGGGAAAACAGGTATTAGATCATTGACAAATATGGGCGATTATTTTTTCTGCATTTTTCTGAGTTTTGTTCCTTTTTCATTTTGCGTCTTCTCTGTTATATAGATTCTTTTATGATTTTTTTTTCTAGAAAAGAGCTCCTTTTATAAAATTCCTTAAAGTTTTTAATAGAAATTACATTTTATTTTTTTAAATACATGAAAAGTACATGATGGTTTTTAATTCAATGATTCATATTTAAGATTAAAAAATTAATGAACATTAAAAAGAGAAGCATTTCACACTCAAAGCCGTTTGTTTTAAGAATATAAATAAATGAGTTTTAATATTTTACTGATGTACATACATTGTTTTATTTAATTGGTCTTCGATTTTATCTTGCATTATTACTAAATAGAATTGCATTTCACATGATATGTTACCTAAGGAAAATGAACGAATTCAAAATTTTTTAAAACGTAGGAAATTTACATTAGAAATTTACAAAGTTAGAATTTCTTCAAGCGAAGTTCGCATAACCCACGCGTGCCTGAAAAGGCATTGATAGCGAAATCAATCCTTACAAGAACCTTCTCAAATCACTTAGAGTATTTTAAACAGGTGTCTAATACATTGACAAAACCTTATACAAAAAAAAACTAAACAAACCTTCAACCAAACCTAAGCTTTTGCGTAATTTCCCCTAATCTGGAAACTCCCTTTGCTTTTATCCGATGGGGTGCACGCCCTGTCAGTAACGTTGTGGTGTAATCCTTTGAAAACTAGGATAATGAAATGAAGGTGAAGATCGAAGATGTTTCTAAATCCTTTCGCATTCTTTTCTGGTTCATCGAATTTTGATTGGCGTTTCGTTTCTAACATTAGTGTAAACATAAATTTTGTTGAATAACATTTAACTGAATATATCTCTGTCGTATACTCTTGAGTCCTGGGTACCCAAATGGGTACCTAGATTCTTTTCCTCATAAAAACAAAAGTGATTGATATATTTCAATTTTAACTTCACTTCTATATATCTCAAGGTTTTTGCTTTAAAATGAAAGCAATAAATGGCAGCACCGATGCCAATTTTCATATAAAACAAATGTTATTTTAACCTGAGTTTGCAAAATACTTTCGAAATAGTGCAGCCAAGAAAGTAGGTAATTTCCATAACTCTTTAACTTAAAAACTTTAAAATACAAAATTTTAAGAATTTGTAGATTATTCTCTTATTTAAAGCTGTTAATTTTTTATTGTGTAAATTTATGTTATTGATAATTAAATTGATATTTTGGGGGGTGGGGGGGGGGGCTAGTAATTTTAGATTCATATTTGTGAACCTAAATTACAAGCGTCCTAAAACAAAACATTTCAGAAAAATATATTTTTTGTCACCTGTGATGTCATGTTGTTTGTATAAAAGCAAAGAATGAGTATTTGTACTATTATTTTAACTTCGGGTCGCATGAGGGTATACATAATTATTGCAGTGACAATTTTGTTAGTTGACTTACATAGTTCTAATCCGCCTGGTTTTTTAATACCATTATTTTCAAATTCAAATCATTGATTTATTTTTTTACATATTTTCTTTTAACTTGCATTTTTGTATATGTATGTGGCAGTCAAATCTTGCGACTCATTTTTCACCCACTTCCTGTTGACGTAGAGCTTTGAAATTTGGAATATATATGTATTACAGAAGGCAATACATGAATTGGACATTATTTTTTAAAAATTCGATCTCTAAGGGGGGAGCGGGGGGTCAACGTCGGCCCAAAACTTGGATTTTCCCCATAGAAATAACGTTACGATTGTTTATTTGAAAAAAATAGTTTCATTGTTGCAACATTCATCCATTTTCACCACATTGTTACCCGCATCATTATGACGTCAGTATTGAGCGACGCACACATTTGTGCTTTATAATATAAGTTGACTTTTTTGTGAATTTTAATGAAAGTACGTTTTTTTAATTATATTTAATTATTAATGAGAGAAATTTGTGATTAAAAAATACAAAGATTACTAATTGAAAATAGAGGCACACAAAAAGTGGGAGTGTTGGCAACTATGGACTTATAATTGTTTTGCATATAACTATAAATTTTTCCTCTTACTAATGATTACTTTTCTAATCAAATTATTAAGTTCTTATCAAATTATTTTTTTTTTGTTTTAAAAAGGAGCGTAGTTAAATCTAATCATTTAGTCTATCGACCTGGCTGTAAATAGAAGGTTCTATAACGGTTTAAAAAGGTAAAGTAATAAACAAAATAACATAAAAACGAAACTTAAAAATGACATAAAATTGTTTAATAAATAATCAAACTTTTGTATAATTCTTGACCACTGAGGGTGTCTATAGAAATTGATCATGTGCTTCAAGTACCATTTTCAGAATCTTTTTATTTTCTCAACTATATAAAATTTTATTTTTTTTAAGTATATTTAGCGAAAACTTTCTATGGATTAAGAGAGATATTTGATTTTGAAAAAATATAAAAAGTGGACGTGTGTTAATTAAAAAAAAATACTTAAAATATTTTATCTGGTCAAATTAAATGTTTTTCAAAATAGAATTATTAAAAGAACATTGATTACTGAGTTTTTAATTTGTAAGTTAAAAAAAATCACTTGCACGCATAAAATAAAATGTTCACGATTTTTAAAATATTTTCTCCCGTATGCCAAAAATATTCTTTACTTAATTTATTTTTTTTTAAGTTATATTATTTTTTAGTTTATCATTATTTTTAATATTTACTGAATCACCCTCGAGACAGCTGTCAAGTTTTAATACATAGCGACTATCAGAAAATAAAAGTATAGCTAAAATTTTTCTGATTATTTCCAAACCTTCGAGAAAGCATGGAGCTGCAGCATAACACCCTCCCCTGAACGTTGCTTGAGAGTAAAGCTATGAGAGAAATCTTTTTTAGTTTTCACATCACGTATTGTCAGTCTTTAGTTGTGTAAAAACGATAACGTTGAATGGCCGATTTTTATCATGATTTTTTTCTCTCTGCTTATAAATTCTTTAACATGCTTCACACAAATGTGTCAGGCTTGTTCAAACTGATTAATGTCTACACTCAGTTTCTCGTTTCAAAAATATCTATATGCAACGGGGTGCAGTCTTGTCGCATGGCATAAAATTCGACTTCAGAGAGTCTAAAGGGAAAGTCTGTCTTGATTTTTAAGCACTGTTATGATGTTAAGAACTGTGGTTTTCATGACACATTTCCTGCTCCAAGCAAACAATCATAAACTAAAACTTTTTGTTGGCTTTTAAGTCCACCGTGGCAAGAGTCTTTCACTGAGAAAAAATCTGCCCTTCTCAACTAGAATCTAAATTGTGGCTCTAGAGAAAATAGTTCCATGTTATCCCTATAAATTCTAGTTCCCTTTAACAGAGAGTTCTAGAGTCTCCTATTAGAATTCAAGAGTGTTTTCCCATATTCTCATGGTCAAACTTATTTAAAAATATCTGCAAATAGATGCGAACACAAGACGCTAGTTGTAGTAACTATAATGCAAGTTTATAAATATATTCCAGAAATAAAGTGATAATTTCTCGCAATTTACACGATTCATTATCGTTTCGACATCTAGAAAACAAGAGACTAGAAATTCTCGATCATTTCGTCTATTCAGTTTAGTTGCTTACCCTATTCGCATAGCCCGGACTTCTATATTTCTAATTTAGGGATTTAGAAAAAGTCTAACTATTCATTCTAGTTGAAGGATGTATTTTCTTTTCTCAGTGTAATATATGAATTACGACTATTTGAGAAAACAATTCAAACATTTTAGACGATCATAAAAAATCAGTCTTAAGAACGTTGACTTCAGATAGTCTAATGCGAAACTTTGCCTTGATTTTAAACACTGTTATGATGTTAAGAACTGTAGTTTTGGCGACACTTTTCATGCTACAAATGAACAAATAAAAACTAAGATCATTTTGCTGATTTTTAAGTCCACCTTAGCAAGAATCTTTAAAATATATGAATATATGAATTACGAAAACAATTCAAACATTTTAAACGGTCGTAAAAAATCAGTCTTAAAAATTTTGACATTTTATAGCATGTTAATAATTGTAGTTCTGATGACACTTTCCCTGTTATAAATAAACAAACAAAAATTAAGAAGCTTTTGCGGATTTTTAAGTCCACCTTAGCAAGAATCCTTAAAATACTATATGAATTACGACTATTTGAGAAGACAATTCAAACATTTTAGACGGTCGTAAAAATTCAGTCTTAAGAAGTGTGACTTCAGGTAGCCTAAAAGGAAAGTTTGCATTGATTTTTAAACACTGTTATGATGTTAATAATTGTATTTTTGATCATACTTTTCCTGTTATAAATAAACAAACAAAAACTAAGACCTTTTCGCTGATTTTTATGTCCACCATATAGCAATTTTCAAAATATATGAATATATGAATTACGACTACTTGAGAAAAAAATTCAAACATTTTAGACGGTCTTTAAAAATCAGTCTTAAAAACTTTGACTTCAGATAGTCTAAAGGAAGGTCTGCCTTGATTTTTAATCGCTGCTATGATGTTAAGTATTGTAGTTTTGATGACACTTTTCCTGCTATAAATAAACAAAAAAAAAACTAAGACATTTTTGCTGATTTTTTAGTCCACCATAGCAATCCTCAAAATATATGAATATGTGAATTCAGATGATACGATATGAATCGTATGTCAGATCCTGATAAACAAACAAAAATTAAGACAGTTTTGCTTATTTTTAAGTCTACTATAACAATAAATCTTAAAATATATGAATATATAACTACGACTGTTTGAAAAAACAATTCAAACATTTTCGATGGTATAGTAAAGAATCAGTCATAAAAAATTGACTTTAGATAGTCTATCTAAAGTTATACTTTGTCTTGATGCACCGTGTTATAATATTAAGGATTGTAGTTTTGATGACACATTTCCTGCTATAAGTAAAGAAACAAAAACTAAGACCTTTTTGTTGGTTTTTAAGACTACCATACCAAGAATCCTTAAAATATATGAACTGTGACGATTTGAGAAAACAATTCAAACATTTTGGACGGTCGTAAACAGGATAACCTTATTGATTTTGCAAGCAATCTTAAAGTTCATGTACATATACCTGGTGATCCAAATATTTAAAAATCGATAATCCGCCGAGTTTCGATAGAAGCACAGTGTGGTTTTCAAAGAAACATTTTGAAGGACAAGACATTCGTTATATTAAATGTGCTAGATATTTTAAGTACATTTTAGAGAGTTAGATAAAACTATAGATGTAAATAGTAATTATGATGTTTTAGTACGTAACGTTACTATCCAAAAATAAGACAAGATCTTATATTAAATGTGCTAGATATTTTAAGTACATTTTAGAGAGTTAGATAAAACTATAGATGTCAATAGTAATTATGTTTTAGTACGTAACGTTACTATCCGAAAATAAGACAGGGTTTTATATTAATTTATTGCTCAAAAAACGCATTAGGGAATTTTTGGGGGGATGTCTTATTATTTCATGCACAATAACTTACATTTTTTCATATAAAACAATACACAGATATTTATACATTGTTCAAGAATCTCCTATTATTATTCATACACTCATGTTTAAAAGTTTCCATTTACTGAAAACCATGAATTTTCATTCACAAAACTGAAATAAAATTAAGAGAATAAATAAAAAATGTGATTTTTGAGTTATATTCATACTACTTTTGTAGAAAATTTCAATATCATTTTATAATCTATCCATTCAGTAATTAAATATATTTAATTACCTACATTTATGACACAGAATGGTATTGTAAAAGAGAATAAATATTTATAATAATATATTATATTGATGGATTGCATAAATTAATGATAACACGCCTGGTTGTTATATTTGGCTACTTTTTAAGACTATGAAGCTAAATTTGTCATTAATAACAACACAGCAAGTTCTTTTTTTTTTTTTTTTGATATTTCGAGACTTAGTATGTAAATTTTTTATGTAATTTATATTAATTGCTTTTTATTAGCAAATTAAGATTTTCAAGCTTTAATGTTTTTGGGGAAAAAATAATACAGTGGAGTCATCATATTCGTTTATCGTTTCAAATACACGACAGTCTACATTTGTTTCTTGTTTTATTAAAAGTTTTAAACATGCTCTGTTTATTGTTGAATTTTAATCAACGTTTATGATTGCTTGTTTTATTTTTTTTATTAAATTATTATTATTATTATTTTATTACTTTTTTTTTACTTTTTATAAATCAGATTAGAACGCCTTTGGTTAAAACGTTAATAATGGATTATTCTTTTAAGCGTAGCGCCATTTAAAAAGCAATTAAAATAACTATTGGCATTCCATTTGTGTTTTTAAAAAATATATTTATCATGCAATAAGCACATCTAATACGAAATTCCCATCGTGCTAAGTCTTCAGCTAAAATAATTCTCGCAAAGAAAAAATTAAAAGGGATTAATAAAAAAGCTTATTGCAGAAGGGAGTAAAACATGTAATTAAAACAATGATAAAAATTAAACAAAAAGTATTAAACAGATTAAGTAAAAATTTGATATTATTTTATGTATTTTCTCAAAAGATAATATTATTTAAAGTCATTATAATTTTTTCTTATTTTATTTAGGGATAAAGAGTGATAATTAAAGTACACATGTGTACGCTTAAATTAAAACTGCGTATATAATTTATGTTACGTTAAAGCAGTGTCTCTTAACACATTTGTCAGGCGGCACACTCAAATCTATAGTTAAACTTCTGAGGCACACTAAACTCATGATGACTGACAACCTATGAAAGAAATATATATATGTCTTTTTTAATCTATATTATAAAAAGTAAAATTTGATATTATTTTATGTATTTTCTCAAAAGATGATTTTATTTAAAGCCATTATAAAATGTTATTATTTTATTAAACAATGATAATTAAAGTCTATATGTGTACGCTTAAATTAAAACTGCGTATATAATTTATGTAAGGTTAAAGCAGTGTTTCTTAACCTGTTTATCACGCGGCACACTCGAACCCATGGTTAAACGTCTGTGGCACACTCTCCATGGATAAACTTCTGCGGCTCACTAAACTTATGATGACTGAAATCTATGAAAGGGATGTCTTTTTTAATCTATATTATAAAAAGTAAAAATTTTATATTATTTTATGTATTTTCTCGAAAGATAATATTATTTAAAGTCATTATAAAATGTTATTATTTTCCTTAGTGATAAACAATGATAATTAAAGTACACACGTGTCCGCTTAAATTAAAACTGCGTTTATAATTTTTGCTAGGTTAAAGCAGTGTGTCTTAACACTTTTATCCGCAGCACATTCGAAAGCATAGTTAAACTTCTGTGGCACACTAAACTTATGATGATTGAAAACCTATGAAAGGAATATGTCTTTTTTAACCTATATTATAAAAAGAAAAAAAAAATGATATTAGCTTATGCATTTTCTCAGAAGATAATATTATTTATAGTCATTATACATTTTTCTTATTTTAATTAGGGCTAAACAATGATAATTAAAGTACACATGTGTACGCTTAAATTAAAACTGCGTATATAATTTATGTTAGGTTAAAGAAATGTTTCTTAACACTTTTATCACGCGGCACACTCGAACCCATAGTTAAACTTCTGCGGCACACTAAACTTATGATGACCCATATACCTATATGATAATATACATATGAAAGGAATATGTGCGTCTTTTTTAATTAATCTATATTATAAAAAGTAAAAATTTGATATTATTTTATGTATTTACTCAAAATATAATATTATTTAAAGTCATTTTTTTTCTTAGTGATAAACAGTGATAATTAAAATACACGTGTGTAACACTTAAATTGAAACTGCGTATATAATTTGTGCTAGGTTAAAGCAGTGTTAGTGTTTCTTAAGCTGTTTATCACGCGGCACACTCGAATTTGTGGCTATACTTCAGCGGCACACTAAACTTATGATGATTGGAAACCTATGAAAGGAATATATGTCTTTTTTAATCTATATTATAAAACAAAACATGTCCGTGAGTACAGCTTATATTTTTACTGTGACAACGAATTGATCAATATATATATATACATTTTTACTGCAATTATTTCAACTTCTAGCCATCGCACAATTTCAAATTTCACACTGTCGAATAGAGGAAAAAATGTACTTTCAAATGCAATTTGTTTAAAAATGTATCTCAATTTACTAATTTATGTCTATTACGCGCAGACCGGTTATGGAAGATTAATCCGTTTGCACTTAAAACAGTATAAATAATTCAGCATTTGTTTCCGGCTAATATTCTATGAGGAAATTAATATTTCAAAAATAAATAAATAAATAAAATATTATATATACACACCTATACATAGTAAAATAGAAAACAGGTGTACTTTTAAATGCATTTTGTTAAGACGCTGTAACCCAATTTATTATTTTTACCCTCTTTTATTTAACATAACTTGAAGATGGAATTTTGTAATTGATTTTTCACTCGCTTCCTGATATGCTAGAATTGTAGAAATTATATACACACGTGTGTTTCCGATGACAATACAACATTTTAATATTTTTAGAGCATAATTAAAAATTTATAAATTAATTTTAAGTATTTTTACAATTAGATGGTCGCAGGTGATAAATCGCCAAATATTCTTTATGGCTACAGCTATATACGAGTTACAAAAACAATGGAGTGAATTATGCGCCAAGCCACGCTCGCCTAAGTATGCCAAATGGCTTTAAAACTGCAACAATGAAACATTTTAAATATAAAATTGCAGAAAATATAATTAAAATTAAAGAGTAATATTTAAAATATATATATGCTGTAATCCATTAAGGGTTTCATATTAATTAAATTATCATGATACGTTGATAAACATTTTAGAAATCCAGAATATATATACTTATTTTAATTGCTATAAGGCAATTAAATGTGGCTCGAGTTATTCCATGATTACAAATATGGAAATAAACATCCAAGTAAAAATAAACTAGTCGTTGGGGGCCACCGTAATACTTACTCATCATGGGTATGCATAATGTAAAATATTAAAATAAAAATGTGTAAAGTACTTATAAAATGCATTGCAATTCAAATAAAATCGTGGCTTGATGACGTCACAAACTTTAAAGGCTTGATTACTGAATTGCTTGAGAGAAACATCCTTATAACTCCAAAAATAATAATCCTATTAACTAAGCGGTTTATTGCATCTGATTAAGCCTCAAATTTCCAATTAAAATATATCTTTGAAGTGAAATTTGGATGAAATACAGGGTCATGAAAAATCGAAGAGTGTGGCAAATAGGATTCCAAATATCTCGGCAACTCATTATCCGATCGACTTCATGCTTTATGCAAAATTTGTTTTTTTATTGTGTTTTATATTCACTCCTTAAAATAAGCAATTCCGAAAATTTTTATGTACCTTTTATCAGAACGAATATTTCGAGAGTCCGAAAAATATAGTTCCGGTTAATCGAGGTTATTGAAATGAAATAGGCTTCTTCCCATTATTACATACTAAGTACATACCAAATTGCAAGTCTCTATCCCAATTTTTTCAGGAGATAGAGCGTTTACAGACACACAGACACACAGACGAACGGCAAATTTTTTTTTTCTAAAAATATGTTTTTCGGAATCTCCAGTGTTATGTCTGAAACGTGTAAATCCGTCAAAAAAAATTTTCAAAACGATTACAAGACTTATCCTATACTACGTATGATGGGTAAGTAAAAACAACGCGCGTAATTTGAAAGAGTACATGAATAATTAAATGATAGCGTTTCAATAATAACTTCCTAGATCGTGAAATTGTAGAATAGTCCTATTTGTTTTGATAATGGCTCCGATGGTGCCAAAAATGTCAACAGTCTAATAAAACTTATTTTATGCCTTATAGCAATTAAAAGAAGCATATTATTACAAGGTGTTATAATTTGTTATATTCTTTCCAGAATAGATAGTTTAAACAATGTTTTTTCCCATTTCCTGCACTGTAAAAATTTTCATAGTCAGATTACGGTCCACAGGCCGGCAGCAGAGTAACCAGGCAACAGACCGTAACTTTACAGATGTGAACCATAACATTAACATAAGGTCAGCAAACCGTAAGTTGCATTAATATCAACAAACTGTAAATTTACCAGTGCACCATTTTTAGGAGTAGTTGGTAGACCGTAAATTTACTAATATAATATAAACAGAAATGGTTCATGGACAGCAAATTTACTATCCAAATATTATCAAAGATTGCTCATGGACAGTAAATTTACTAGTGTGTTGCCATAGCTTAAAAAAAGCAAATACTTATTTTTTTCTAAATAAATTCGCTAGTTTATTTAATAATATAAACAAAATGTTCCATCATAGGCAAACAAAGAAAAATATTTTGTTATTACTCGTATTAAAAAGTTTCTTTAATATCTTTTTTAGAAGAAGGGGTTTTCGGATAAGCATTTTTGTAAATCTTCTTCCAGGAATCTAGCCAAAATTTATTGTTGTTTCGAACATTATTAGCGGCAGGAAAACTTATTTTTCGTAAATGTAACATTGAGAGCGGATGATATTTTTGTAATAATTGTAAATCTGTTATTAAGGAAAAAACAATAGATAATAATACGTTAATTATTTTTATTGCAGAGCTCTCTGACTTTCTTTTTAAAAATATTCAATAAACAATCCCCCGAAAATTGGGAAAGAAGTACAACTTTTGACACTAAATCTAAGTACATATTATACTGCAGAACTTAGAATGTTGCACTTTAAAGTACATATTGCTAGTTCGTAAAATCTTGATATAACTTTGTTTAAAAAAAATTAAATTAAAATATGGCACACCGGTTCAAAGAGTTAAAGAATAATGGTAAGCGGGTGATTTTTTTTGCAATAATTGCAAATTTGAAATTGAGGAAAAAACAGGATAATAATACAACTTTTTGACACTAAACCTCATTACATATTAAAATACGAAACTTAGAATGTTGAACTTTAAAGTACAATTGCTAGTTCGTAAAATATTGATATAACTTCCATTAAAAAAAATTGGGGCGCACATGAGGAAATTTCACAGCAGTGGTTGCGAACCACTGGGTTAAGGAATAATAGTTTACAATTGAATCATACATTTAAAAAATAATAATTTGCCTATCTTTAATTAAATATCTTTTTGTTTTCCGACAAGCGTTTTTAGTCGCTATTCTAGTACTAACTTTTACTGTAAGTTTAAAGGCTTAATTTATAAATGTCTGATTTCAAGCACACAATGTGAATAATTTTACATGTTGATACACTGAAAAAAAAAAAAGTTGATTTTACGGTTTGCGCTGTAATTGTTGATTTTAATACCACGCATGCACGGTGGTGTATTACTACTTATTTTACTCTTTATTACTATTAACTTTACGGTATAATACTGGCAGCTGGGGTGCCAATTATAATACCGTAAAATCAACTTTTTTTTTTGTTGTTCATTCAGCGTACATGCATTTCAAATATAGTAAAAATGTGCATTTGATGAATGTGAGACACATTTGATGATGTCAAATAGAACTATAAACACTAAAAATATTAAACATTCCATATTCTATTGAGAAATGGGGCCTAGATATGTGGACGAATGGAATACAAATCCATATATACCAACTGCTGCGATTTTTGGACGTCCTTTTCTTAAGAGAAATATTCGCCTTATTTAATTACCGGAATTTTTGATTAAATAAGGCAAAATTTTCTATCGAGGAAAAGTGGTGCCAAAAATTCGTAGCAGTTATATATTTATAATTATATATTTTTTAATTATACGTTATACATTATATTCGCTTTCAAAGAGTAATTATAGACTCCTAAAATGCTTGAGATTTTACATACAACTTATGTACTTTATGCAATAAAATTTAATATATAAAATATGTTTTTGCTGCATCACATATTGTACATGCATGTGGATAATTTCAAGTATCTTTAAATTAATGAGCAGTGGTAATCAGAAAATTATTTTTATCGCTTACGATAATCGTATGAAATCACAATAAACAACGAAAATATATTTATATAATATGTAGTAGATTTCACGAAGATTTTATTTTGATTGAAGAAGTGACGTTTAATTTACTGTAAATGATTTTGCATTGCATAAGCTTGTATAACTTAAATCAGTTTAATACTTTTAGCATTTACTGCTTTAAAGTCTTTCATTTTTTTTTAATTTAATATTTTAATTATCTCGTACACGACGGTTAAAATAAAGTAAATTTGACACATTAGTATTAAAACTTACATGTTACAAATAGGAAACAAAAAAATAAAATATCTCAGTTTTATTTATTTACCTTAAAAACACATCCTAACAAAAGCTTAAAGGAAATTCGTTCATCTTTATTAGGTCAAATATACTAGGTTTTCCAAAAAGAAGAGACACTTTTTTAAATTACTTAATTTGAGATAGGTTAACGACAGAAAAGCCCCGTTTCTTGCATATTGGAAAAGCAATAAATTTTTAACCATGCGATTTAAAAACAAGTTGGAAATTGTACGTCAAACGTGACAAATGAGGTGCGTTCGTACTATAGCTAGTTATATAAATATTCAGATCTTGATGATTTTTAATTCTGTGAAATGAATTATATCGTCTGCAGATTAATTTCTGTCATAAAATAAGTATCTTGGTCGCTTGACGATTAAACCTCGGAAGCTCCTCTAACAAGAAAGCACCAATTTTTTTTTCTTTTAATTCAAATTTCTTAATAAATATTTTAAAAAAAATTGAAATGTCTCGACAAAATTCTGCAAAGATAATATATCTTAAATTCCAAACCATTCGGTTGGGTAGTTTTTGCGTTGTTATATGCGGACGGACGGACGGACCAAGCTACGACAATAGGTGCTACGTATTTATATAATTACGAACGCACCTAATTAGTTTAAAAATTCATCAATAGGTGCCACTGTAAACTGAAAAAATCTAAATTTTAATATTCGCCTGATATGAATCATTGCGATGCCTTTCTGTACGGACACTTAACCACTTGAAGTGTAGTGGGACAAATATGTCCCACATAATTTTAATTTCCAAATGCCACATTTGCACCAGAATTTTGGAAGTAAGTTTACTTTTATAGCTTACGTGAGAAAAAAGCTGTTACTTGTTTTCAAATAAGATTGTTTGTAAATCCTGGTGTCAATCAATTATTTTAACATGTTAGCTACAGAAAGGGTTAAAAGGGTTTCCCCTGAAAGGATTAACCTTTTCAGGCACAAAGTACTTCTTTTATTAAAATGTTGGAAAGATTTAATCACACCAGTATTTAAAAACAAATTTATTTCAAAATTACAAAAGCTATTCATCACGTACATTATAAACATAAAAAATTTATTTAAAAATTCTGGTGTCGTTGTGGCATTTTGTGATTAAAATTAAGTGGTACAGAATTTAACCCACCATGCCGAAAGGGTTAAAAGACAAACTTACCTACAAAACCCACCAAGTTTATTGGAAATGGAACATTACATTTGTAAGGGATGTGGGGACATTCCTGATGAGACATATTCACTGGTATTGGCTAGTTTTGGTATGAAACTACATCACGTTATTGCTGCAAATTTTCCGATATTTCAAAAATATATCAGATAGTTTTTTAGCTTACAGCAAATTTTAAAGTAATTTGTAAATCTTATGGTTAAATATTTATTGCTTTTCTAATAAATGCAACAAACGGGGCATTTCTATCGTTAACCTTTTCAAATTATTTAATTTTTAAAAGTGTATCTCCTTTTTCAGACACTCGGTAATTAAACAATAAAAAATGCAAATATAAATTTCCAATTAACTTTCCAGCAGGACTGAAACTGCGCGTAATTTAATAACACTGACAAAGGATGTGAATTAATTTTCACTTTGCTAAACAACAGAGTGAAAAATGTGTCCAGACCGGGGATCGAACCAAAATACCCTTGTAGTGCCCAGGTATCCTCTCCAAGTGCTTTACCATTTAAGCCATCTGGATGACATCCAATCTGGCATTTTTCATTTATACGCTGGCAAGGATGCAACTTCACAGCGCAAGATAGAATGTCACACATGAGCACACTACCCAGTGGCCCAGTGGCGTAAATGAGACGAATGAATTCCCAGCATCGGATAATATCTAAATTTCCAGCAGGACTGAAACTGCGCGTAATTTTCATAACGCTGACAAAGGATGTGAATTAATTTTCACTTTGCTAAACAACGCCAACAGAGTGAAAAATGTGTAGAGACCGGGGATCGAACCCAGATACCCTGGTATAGCGCACCAATTGCTTTACCATTTAAGCCATTCCATCTTGCGCTGCGAAGTTGCAGCCTTGCCAGCGTATAAGAGAAAAATTCCAGACTGGATATCGTCCAGATGGCTGAAACCGTAATGCACTTGGTGCGCTATACCAGGGTATCTGGGTTTGATCCCCGGTCTGGATACATTTTTCCCTCTGTTGGTTATGCGTTGTTTAGCAAAGTGAAAATTAATTTCCATCCTTTGTCACTGCAAATATAGATAAGAAACATAACATCATAAAACTGTTAAATCTTCTAAAAATATCGATTATTCGAAAAAATAATATATAAACGAGCAATATTGTCTGGGTATTTTAAAACAAAGAACACAAATAAACTCCTATAATTACACTATGCTCTGACTAAAGACTATGCTCTGTTAGATGTTCTCTATGTGTACAATGATTAAAACGATAATTTAATGCATTTTCCCCGATACAGTGTTTTTAAAACCGGTGCTAGTTATAATAGCCTTCTTGATTCGGATTATCTCAATGGTTTAAGCGCATAGTTCGATTACATGTCTTGAATTGGTGTTTTATTTCTAATTATTGTATTATTCTATTTATTTATTGAGGAAGTTTTAATTTCTTTATGTAATATTAGCCGGAAACAAATACTGAAACATCTATTTTTTTTTTTATACGCAAAAGGGGTCATCTTTTGTAATTGGGCTACATCCGATAGAGATAGCTTTTTAAAAAATCATGCTTGAAAATGATTTCAAAAATTATAAAAAAAAAAAAAATCAGTTAATTTATATACAGTTTTAAAACAATTTGCATATGAAAGAAATATATTTTCCCTATTCAATGGTGTAAAAATTGAAATTGTGCTATGTTTAGATTATTTTAAGTTTTACAAATATTTTTATGAAAATGCAGGAAAGCCCACAGACGCTCAGAGGGTTAAAAGTTTAAAAAGTTGCAGTAAAAGAGAAATTTATTGACCGGGTGTTACCAAGTATGACGTTAGAGTTACTCACGGACACATTTTTGCTTTATGATATAACATTTTAACGTGCTTTTTGTTTCATTCGTTTTAGATGAAAACACAAATTATAATATGTCGTTTCGGATAAATCTGGTACCGTTGAACGCTACACGCCGAGCTGAGATGAGGCGAATTCAAAAGACGAATTTTATAATAACAATTAATATAAGTTAATGTTAAAAAAAAAAATCTGTTTTTAAATCTTTTAATATAATTAAAATGTATTTAAGAAATCTCTGCCCATACATCGTAATATATGTGACTTCTTTTGCGTGGCACTGTAAAAGAAATATAAATGATACGTACATTATTTTCAGTGTGGAAAAGACTGTTGTGTATCTTAATAACTTACGTAAATGTTTGTCGAATTTGAATTAAAATTTCTTCCCATATGCGGTAAAGAATCCGAATTGTTTTTTGCGAACTTGTAAATAAAATACAAATGCTACGCGTTTTATTGTCAATAGGACAAATGCTGTTGTGCATCTCAATAACATATACTGGGCTGCCACTGGCGACTGTCTTTATATTCTATTTGCACCACTATTTTAAAAATTAAATTTTGTGCTATATTTCTCTTGCACATACTGTTAAAGTGTGTGAACGATTTTTGTTTTAAGAAAGTGATGCGAGATATAATTAAAAAATAGTCACTAGTTTCAGCCTGCATATATAAATTTTGTTGAATTGGAATTAAAATTTCTGCTTTTAGACAGTATTGAATCCGAATTATTTTGTGTGGCCCTGTAAAATAAGTATAAATGCCACGCACTTCAAATGATAATTATATTGCATTGTCATTGGATTTAAGCAAAATTTCAGCTCGATCAGATAATTGGAAATGGGTTAAAATTCGAGTGCAAATTTTGCACTGGAAAGAACATACATATGAACGTTCCAAGTTAAATAAAAGTTTGTAATATATATATATATATATATATATATATATATATAAATGAAAACACGTGTGAAAAACGAAGGATAAGACATTATAAAAAGCAATGGAATGGATACTGAAGGAATTATACTTAATAAGATGATAAAACAAAAATTGGAAAACTATGAATATCTTATAGAATATTCATAATAAATATATGTTATTTCATCAAATATTGTCAGCATTATGCCTAAAATCGACAATATTAAGCCCCTAATAACATATACATATGAAAAAAGAAAATTAATAACCTACATGAGGTTCAAATAACAAAATAAATAAATAAATATGCAACTTAAATATAAATTAGATAAATAAACAATTATTCAACTTAAATAGAAATAAGATCATAAAATAATGTGCAAGACTCACCAAAAAAGACAATATATATATATATATATATATATATATATATATTTGCAAAGTTCAAAATATTGTTTTATTATGTAAAACACTCCTAAAAAAAAAAAAAAAAAACTTCATTAAATTTATTTTTCAAACCGAAAAAAACCCCATGCCTCCAAATATTTCGTTATATAAGCATATTTAAATATATATATATATATATATATATATATATATATATATATATATATATATATATATAAATAATTATTATTCCTTTATCCCCCTGTTCAAATCACAATAAATCATCAATATAATTATAATACAAAAAAAATGATTTTTTAAACATGAATTTTCGGAATTTTATATTTTTTTTCTGTAAGTACAAAACCATTTATTCGTTCATAATTTCAGAATAAATATAAATAATATATGAATTGAAGCAAAAATACAAAAACGTCGTTTAAAACGATATTTCTTTATAAAGCGATTTCGTTATTGTTCTTACAGCTATTAATATATATTTGTTAGTTGAACACAAATGATATATAATCAACATAAATTAGATTTACATATGAATGCACTAAGACGCTCTGGTGATTAAATGTTTTTCACATTTTAAAAGTCCTTTCACCAACGAAAAGAAGGAAAATATATGTATTTCTAGTTTGATTTTTCTTTTCTTAGAAAAGTGAAATGCATAGTCGAGGCTTTTGTATTCCCAACACGCACGTCTTGCCATAAAAAACTGTTTAGATTCAGTAGCCAAGCTATGTCTGTAATAAGGGAGCGTTAATGTACAAGCTAGAAAAGAACGAGCAGACGCCATTACTTTGTTGTTCCAGATTTTCTTTTTTCTTTTCTTTTTTTTTTCAGCATGTCTCATTCACAAGTTTTTGTCATTCATACAATGTTTTGGTCACACACGAAAAAAGCGTTATTTTAAAAGTGTTCTTTAAGTAATATTCACTTAACGAATAGCAAGAATAGCAAAAGAAAAAATTTCAAACATTCTCCGAATAATTTTTCTTATCATAAATCTATGTTGAAGGGTACCAACCTTATGAAATATTATTTTTAATTGTGTCTGTAGACAGTAAGACAGCATATCTTAAACTTTAAAAAATAAATCGTGATTCTTGATTAAAGAAAAAAAAACTGTTTGTACGTTGATTTAAAGAAGATTTGAGAAGATTTAAAGAAAAAAAAAACTCATCTTTATTTATTTTTTTTTTATCAAGTTTTAAGTTAATATAATTGTATAAATGAAATAATTAACAAAATAAATTTCCAACAATATGAAAAAATAATTTCTTTTTATCATTTTTGTTAGCTTTTAACACATTCTTTACAGTTATGTGGCAGATAATTGAAATAAAATCAAAATGAACTATTATAAAGATGCTAATAATCAGAGAACAAAACGGTTTTACTATAATCATAAAGAATTTTGATTTCAGTGCCACACTGTGAAAAAAGCCAGGAAAGTTGCAGCGAAAATTTAGGAACAAATTAGATATTCGTTCTCCAAAAGTCAATTTCCTCGAACATTCTGGTTTTCTATTCTGAAACATTCCAGATCAAAATTGACAACATTAGTATGTGAATAGGATATAGAAGTTTCTGATGTTCTTGAAACTATCGGGGCATCTAGCTGCCCGTTATTTACAAGTAACGTCCCTGGATTTTTTTTTACATTGCACAAATTATGTTTTGTGAGCCAAGAATATTGAAAATGGCTTATAAGAAGTACACCTTATTAAAAATGATTGATGGGTTCTTGATTCAACAGATTTTTTATAATGATAACGTACACTCTGCTTAATAATATGACGGATATATATATATATATATATATATATATATATATTAATATTTAACCGAACAGACGCGCGCGCACACACACACCCACAGAAAAAGAAAAAAATCATGTAGCATTCCTCTAGCATTGGAGAAGCTGAAATTTGAACACGAGAATTATTTTTAAAGACGAATGCTGGTATTCATAAACATAAGCTCTTAAGAATAGAGATTGCGCATTATACAGTATGGTTAACATTGAAAGAGGAAACGTCAAAACGAGATAATCTTACGCATTTAAGAATCTCATTTTAATGTAAGGGAAAACACACTAACTTTCTCTATTGATGATGATTTTGCTGTATGCGATAGTAAATTTGGATTTTATAATTTTCATGACACGTTCCTTGAAAATATTGTGGCAACTAGCTGCCCATTATTTTCCTTCGTATTCTTTCCTAGAGTTTTTTTTATAGTGCACAAAATATGTTTCGTTGCCTAAAAGTGGTGTCAATGAGACGCTTCTGAGAATTTCTCTTTATTAAAGCTGATTTACACTAGTTGATTCAACAGATTTTTATAGTGATAATGTATTATCTCCCTAATAATAAGAAGGATTTTTTAATTAAAAAAATAGAGAGAGAAAGAATCATTTAGTATTCCTTTCACAGAAATTGAAAATTTGAACTTGAAATTTCTCTCTGCTGTAAACATAAACATAAGCACTTAAGAAAAGAGATTACGCTTTATACATAGTACGGTTAACTTTGAAAGAAGAATGTCAAAACGAGATCGATTTAAGAATCTCATTTTAATATAAGGAAAATCACACTAACTTTCTCAAATGTTGATTCAGAACACTTTATGAGACATCAAAATTTGATTTTATAATTTTCAAGACATGTTCCTTGAGGGTATTGGGGCAACTAACTGCTTATAATTTTCCAGAAATGTTCCTAGATTTTTATTATGGTGCACAAAATATGTTTTGCGACCTAAAAGTGGTGAAAACGAGACGTTTATGAAAATTTCCTTTTTTAAAAACTGATTTACGACTGGTCGATTTGACAGGTTTTGCATAATGATCGCTTACTCTCTTTATAATAATATAAAGGATTTCTTTTACTATAAAAAAAAAAGAAAAAAAGAAAAAGAAAAGAAAAAATTAGAATCACATGGTGTTCTATTGGAGAAGCTGAAATTTTGAACTCGATATTTCTTTTTAAAGACGGCTTCTGTATTCATAAACTAAACATAATCTCTTAAGAATAGAGATTACGAATTATACAGTACGGTTAACATTGAAAGAGGAATGTCAAGACGAGATCTTCTTAAGCATTTAAGAATCTCATTTTAATATAAAGAAAAACACACAAATCTTAATGATTTTGCTAGAGAATGTTTTATGCTATATTAAATTGAATTTTAATATATTAATATATTAGTTATGTTTTTCTTCATATATCTTATTCGCAATTAAATACTTAAAAGTACGTTGTTTCTTATAGTTATATTGAGTACAAAAACAAAAATAACTTTGCCTTCTGTATGTAAAGAAAGAAAACGTTATTAACGTGTGTTAAAAATTAAAACAGTAAAATGTTAGATATAAATAAAAAAATATATTTCTATTAGATATTTTTAATATTTAACTTATTTGATTTTTTATCATGAATTTTTTTTTCGTTGCTGAAGATTAAGTCTTGTATATTTTGGAATAGGTCCTGTTTATCCAACTATCCTGATTATCCTTATTATGCGTTTCTGTTTTAAATTGTATGGGGGCCCCAAATGAGTGTAAAATGGGACCTCTATTTCCTATCCTAATTAATGGGACCTCTATTTTCCATCCTAATTAATGAGACCTCTATTTCCCATCCTAATTAATGGGACCTCTATTTCCATCCTAATTAATGGGACCTCTATTTCCCATCCTAATCCCCATGTTTATTTTTTTACATTGCGTTTTCATTTACTTTTTTTTTAGGGGGGGGTGGAGTTTTTCCCCTTCAAGAGCGGTGGGACCTATATGTCCCATTTAATTTTAATTCCCAAATGCCATATTGACACTAGAATTTTGGAAGAAAATCTTGCTTTTTTATCTTACGTGAAGAAAAGTTGTTACTTATTTTGAAATAACATTGTTTGTAAATCCTGGTATAAATCACTTTAACATTTTAGCAACGAAGTACCAAATCCCTGACAGGATTAACAAATTCAAGAAAATATCCACGCTACTTCAGTAAAAATATCTAACTAGGAAGTCTGAATGTGATCAATAGACTATTAATATGGCACCCTGCATAAAAAACACTCGCGTAACACTCGGGTAACTGAACATTACAACTATTGTATATGTAAGAAACTTAAAAGAAAAACTATTTAATTAAATTAGAGGATCTCATGCGGGAGTCCCGGGGTTACAGAAAATAGATGAAAACCACTTCTTAAATTGAAAACTTTATAGATTTTTTTAGATTACATAATATATATTTTTTTAGATTTCCCACTAACGACATAAAAAAATATATTTACATGAAAAATATCAACAATGCATTCAAATAAAGTTTTGAAATTTAATGAAAACGATACTTTTGTATTAGACTCATAGCAGGAATTAATAGTCGAAGAAATTGCTAAAGGTTCCACTACTAACATCATCCTTTGGCTCTGATTATTTCATTGGATAATCGCGTAGTTCAATTACATGTATGTTAAGCTTCTGTTTCATTTATATTATTATTTTTATTTATTTACGAAGTTTTAATTTTCTTATGGAATATTAGCAGTTAACAAATGACGAACTATTTATATTGTTCTAAGTTCAAACAAATTATTTTTTCGTAATCGGGCTGTATGCAATAGAGATAGATTAAAAAAAAAAAAATCATGCTTGAAAATTATTTTAAAACCACAAAATTCTGTATATTGAGATACAGTTTTCAAACAAATTGCATTTGAAAGAACATTTATTTTCCTATTCGACTGTGTAAAAGTTGAAATTATGCGATATTTATAAATTTGAAAAAATGCAGTAAAAGATAAATATATTGGTTAGGTGATGCCGCATTTAATATTACGTCAGCGTTACTCACGGACTTGTGTTTGCTTTATAATATAAGATATATGTGAACTCGGTTAAGCCACTCCTGGGAGTAATATTTGCGGCACCAATGTTGTTTCCATATATGTAGAATTTTGAAAAAAAAAATCCCGAATGTATGTTGAACGTAAAATGATACTTCCTCTAGCTTCAAAAATTAATAAGGCACAAAGTATAATGAAGCTCAAAAAAAATGTTTTGGCATGTTCTTCAAGAATTACACTAGTTTTAAAGATTATATATTAATTTGCCTAACACAACAACAAAATTTTCTAAAAAAAGTAGTTTTGAATTTTTTATAAAACTTGTTTTTTAAAGAGTATTTTAATTAAAAGAGTTAAGTTGAGTTGTTCGTTTGCTGTCATTTTTTCCAATGCAGTTAAACATTCGTATTCGACTACTACTTTTTAAGATGCATTTAAAATATGGGAGGGAATGTTCAATACTTTTGGCTAAGATTGTATATCCATAAACATGTTTGAATACTTTGAAAACTGAGATTTGGAATCATGCAGAATTTAAGAAAATAATTTAACATGCATTAATTTTTTTCTTGATTTTGTAATCCTAGGATTTGGTATCACAAGAACGCTTTAAAGACTGTGAATTTTATTGATTGCTCTTCAGACAGACGTTTTCTAATTTTCCTTCATCTGGGATTTCAAGTCTAGCCAGTGATGATTATGATTAATATAGTCTGGAGCTAACGTGACAATTGCAGTCTTTAATTCAAAGAAATATTTTTTTTCTTTTTAACATATTTTCTTGCCCAAGGGGGTTAAGACATTTTCTCAAAATACACACAATTTTTATAATATTTATTGGCATTTTCAGTATATTTAATAGTGCAACATAACATAATCTAGAAGCAGCAATAAAATGTTCATATTCAGTCTAAAGTATTATTACCAATGTTAGAGATCACTATTTTTAAAAGATTTTTTTAAGAAACTGGATTTTATTTAAACAAATGTAGCAAAACAGAATTTATATCCAAGTGCAGAGTTACCTAATCAAGCTGAAAAATAATATAATGCAATGTTTTTTATTCCTTTCTCTCTTCTTTTTCTATTTTACGAGTAAATAATTTTAACTAACAACAGATATATCTTTGTTCAAAATCATATACAAATTTACAAAAAAATATTTAAAATATCATCATTTAAAAGCAATATAACTTAATTCTGAAGAAAAATGCATGTTGTTCAGTTCAAACTAATTGTTCCAAATATGATCTTGTTACACTAAATAGTTAGGCTTGGTAAATAATGATTTAATAAAGAACCCTTTTCTAAAGAGCAGGATTTAAAATAAAATTCTTAAAAAAATTACAGTCACTTTTATTAATTAATTAGAGAATCTAGGTAAGCTGCTTCTACAAAAAATCCAAATGTGTCTCAGAACATTTTAAGTCAATTAAAACTCATTATATTGTCTTTAAATATAAATTAAATTTGTATTCTGTCATAAATCTACAAGATTAATAATAAACATTTAAAAGAAAATTTAAATTTATCACGTTGTATACAGAAATTGTAATGATACTTTTTACGGCCGGAATAAATTATCTTTACCATTAAAGTTAATGACAACAGGAAAGCTAAGAAAAGAAAAAAAACCAGATTTTCATTACCTTAAATCATTAAAAAAATCCCACCAAATAAGTTTTAATTAAATGTTATTTAAAAAAAAACAAATTTATTTAAAAATATTATACTCATTTAAATCATGTAGGGATTAACATAGTTGTTAATCCCTGTATCATTTAAATGAAAAATAAGTTGCTCATTTTTAAGCTAAATGTTCTCAATTTGTCAACAGAAAGTGGATAGGTTTAAAATAAAACCTACAATTACGCATACACTAAATTTTCCAGATTAAAAACTGGTAATAACCGCATAATATGCAATATTTTACACGTAAATTTTTTAACACTCTTAAATTTTACAAAGCATATCACTGAATTCGTGGAAGTGTAAACAATAACCCAAACCCAGAATTAACTAATATTTTATGCAGCAAGAAAATCAAAAATAGCGGTTTTAATTCTCCATCTTTCAACTCCAATAATCATAATAATAATAAAAAAAAAAGAAAACAAGAAACAAAAAGAAGTAGAATTTGATTTTGAAAGTAATAACATTTTCTTATCCCTTAATGATTCGATACTAAGAAAGAATTAGCGTCAGGCGCAGTAGTTAAAAGGCTCGAAGCAGAGGACGCCTAATGAGCCAGATTAAGTCGAAAGCTCGTTTCCTGCTGGGTTTAAAAAATAGAACCGAAATGTAAATTAAGCAGCGGGATAGAAAAATTCATAACGTTTGCCCTGCCAATTGGATGAAGCGGCCGCTCTTCGCTTTGATTTCTCGGTTGCTTGCAGCACTGGAGCCTTAATTCAAAATGATACTTCGTAAACGTAGATTTAGCCCAGAAAAGCGCAATGCAAAGGGAAATGGTTTTTATTATTTGAAAAGGAAGGCGTGCTTTTAAAAACTAAAAATAAATAATTTGGCTAGAGAGAGATATCAATGGGATATCCTTCGGGTTCTTGTATAATGATTCAATTCAAATATACATTATGAATATTTAAAATGCGATATGTTTTAGATAATAAAAACTGAAATAATAATTCAGTACTTTTTTTAGAAGTATGCAAATATTGTTGAATTTCTTTTTCTTTCTCTTTTGAAAGCTATAGCGTATTCATATCGATTTATATATCATTTGTACGCATATGCGAATTTTTTTTTTAAATGCACATTTCCTATTATTTTCCCTATATTTCATTTACACACCCACATAAAACTTCTGAATATTATATGTTTGCACATTAAGTTAATTTGTCTTGACAATTAGATAAAGCGACCGGTCTTCGTTTTGATTTCTCGGTTGCTTGCAGCGTCGAGATTTTCAAAATGATACTTCTTAAAGTAGATCTACCCCCCCCCCCCCCCCAAAAAAAAAAAAAAAAAAAAATGCAATGCAAAAGGAAGTGGTTTTTAGAATTTGAAATGTAAGGCATGCTTTTAAAAACTTAAAATAAATAATTTTACTAGAGAGCCATATCAACTGGATATCCTCTGAGTTGTTGTATAATGATCCAATTCAAATACACGTTATGAATATTTAAATCGAGTTAAGTTTTAGATAATAAAAACTGAAATAATAATTCAGCAAGTTGGATTTTTTTTTCTCCTCTTTAATGCCACAATATATTTATGCCAATTTGCATATTATTTGTACGCAGGCGCATATATGGGATAAATTACAGGCTATCTATTTGTTGCCTCTATATTTGATTTTTTACACTAGCATATAATTTCTGAGTAGTACATGCTTGCACATTACATTATTTTTGCCCTGCTATTTGGTTAATGCTGTTGCTCTTCGATTTGATTTCTCGGTTGCTTGCAACATTGGAGCTTTAATTCGATGATTCAATACAAATATTCGGTATGAATATTTAAAACACGATATGTCTTAGATAATGGATAAATTAATAACCACCCGGTGGGGTTAGACTTTACAGCTTTATAGCTTTAGTGCAAACTCGGGGGGATATGTCTTTGATAATAAAAACTGAAAAGATGATAATAATTAAATAATTTTTTTAGATGTATGTAAATATAATGGAAATGTTTTTCTTTTATTTTTCTTTAACTTCATAGAATTTTTTAGCTGATTTACATATTATTTGTATGAATGTGCGTATATGTGAAACATCTCACATTATTTATTTGTTCCCTCTGTATATTTTATTTACATACACCACACATAATTTCTGTGTATATGTTTGCACGTAATCTATTTGTTCCTACTATATTTCATTTACATACATACATGTAATTTCTGAGTTTAAACTGAAGTTTAAACTTGAGCTACTTATCACATGCACTAGAGGACTAAAATAGTTGACAGATGGAATTTTGTTTGTGAGTTCATAGCTTTTTCATCTGTGTTTTTATCTTTCTTTTATTCATTTCATGACACTTGATAATATTGAAAATAATTCTTGGATTTATCTTATCAAGCATGTATGAACAAAAAAAAAGCTGAATGTTTTTATCATATGCAATAACTGAGCAGGGATTTTTTTTTTTTTGGGGGGGGGGGGGGAGTGGGTAAATTAAATGTGTTATATGTAGGCGGAAGTTTCGTTTCTAGTATTATCATTAAGCGTAGATGATCATAATCATAAATTATTTAGATTTTTAAACTTTATATAAAGTCGTAATATATATATTAATATGAAGTAAATTTTTTGAAATTTTTAAAAATAATATTCATGTTTTTAAACGCTATTTCTGTCTCCTTTTTTATTATTAATATTTCTTTTTTTTTTCTTTTACCAAAAGGTTTCAAATTACCAATTATTTTTTTAAGCAGATGGTTGTCGATATAGACATTCAGTGTAATTTAAAAATGGTTTATGATTTTTTTATTTAAAACTATGAGCTTTCGAGTTTTTTTTTTTACTGAATTACTATATTTATATATGCTTGCATCATGTTCAATAATAATGATAACAATAATGATAGCTAATATAAATTAAATTAAAAAATTGCTGACAACATTTTTTAACATAATAGTCATAGAATTGCATTTTTCTCTTATGATAGAAACTTTTTAAATATATTTATTCGACAATTTTTATATCAAAACTTAATCATCGTATTCAAAATGCAAAGAGTGTATACTCATTTAATTTCACACAGTAATTTGAATGTGTCATACTGCATTTTCTTTCAACTTCTACTTGATGGTCTATGATATGCCCAATGAATATTTGTAGTGATATTTAATTACAAATCTAATTACAAATAATATACGAAAAAGGAAAATTTTCTTTATTAGGCTATCACACTTAATTATACATAAATTTATCACCAAATATTGAGAAGGTGGTGTGATATTCCATGAAGAAATTGGCATTTCTTTTTATGCCAAACGCAAACGTAATCCAAATTATTTGCAATTAAATATTTGTAGTGATATTTAATTACAAATCTAATTACAAATAATGTACGAAAAAGGAAAATTTTCTTTATTAGGCTATCACACTTAATTATACATAAATTTATCACCAAATATTGAGAAGGTAGTGTGATATTCCATGAAGAAATTGGCATTTCTTTTTATGCCAAACGTAAACGTAAACCAAATTATTTGCAAATGAGGCGAATAAATCCAATAAAATTGTTTAACTACATCGCAACTTGCATAATAGACTACGTAAACCAATCAGTCACCCCTAATAGCGTAATGACAATCTTTCGAAAGGGTAGCTATAAAAGATGCCGCCTAGAAGCACATAATAGGGGAAGTGAATTAACCATAGACCTATAAAGAGCTGATGCTAGGGACCATATTGTATTAAATTAATTAGAGTCCATTATCAATGTATATTACGCACCCCACATGTTAGCACAACGTATAATCACATTGACTTTCATTCCCCAAGGGATTGGGGGAAGTATAGGGGGTTCTTTTTTTTTTTTCTATTAGGGTTAGACCGACTTTACAATCTCATCCAATTGCCTCATAAGCATTAGATTATAGAATCTCTATAGGATCTCGTTTACGGGGTATCGGACCTCAAAAGAACTCTTAGCATTTCCCATTAGATATGGAAAATTGAATATTTCATATGAATGAGATTCGCGAATAAAACGTAGTACACATGATTAATGTCTTAAGGTGGATTATGGATAAGGTGGTTAATGCTGATATTTATAAATATTTAGGGGAAAATTCGAGTTTCTATTATTTAATTTGTTAAAATAAATTTATTAAAAAAAAGTCAGTTATTTAATTATTTTACATGAATGACGCGAAGCACATAAGAGTAATCAGTAATGTTCTGCGGCAGTGATGAAGATATTTATAAATAGTTAGGGAAATATTAAGGATGCTATTCTTTTATTTGTTAAAATAAACTTATAAGCACAAATTTATATGGGAAAAATTGACGTTTCACGGAAATGAGATTCAGGAATAATGCTTCGTGCACACGAATAATGTTTTACGATATCGATTGGGATGTTTATTAATATTTAGGAGGAAATTATGGTTTTGTTAAAATAAATTTATAAAAAAATATTTTATCAGACATAGAGAAATTAATGCTGGCTACCTGAATTCCCAATAGCCTTTCAGTGTTACAGATGGATCGCCATGCACTGATATTTCACACTTTTTGCTTCAGCTGGCTTTGTCTCTTACATCGAAATTACCCTATTTGAATCGTCTAAACTATTCTTTGCAATTAGTTACATATAGAGTAGGTTTTTCGTAAGCTTCTGCCAGGTGACTTACAGTAGCAGAATGTTTTTTTATCAAATTGAAACAAAAAAGTAACCCTTCCCCAGTTCTTACTTCTTAAGTTAAAAGACAGAAAAAGCCATTTTAATTGTAGTAAAAATTCTCGTTGCTTACCCTTTGACCAGATGATCTATCCTAACATTTTAAGGTTGTGTATTTTCACGTACAGAGGGTGTTCGTAAACGGCTTCAACAAAATATGAGAGAAAAAAGAACTCATCAAGAAGAATAGTTTAAAAAAAATCAGTGTTGCAAGGCGCGGATTCAATCAAAAATACAGGGCATCTCGCTCTAAGCCGAACTAAAATTTTCTTTAATAACTTTTAAAATAATGAACCGTGGCCCAAACAGCAATACTTCCATCCTACTAGGCTGTCCCCTGACCAAAATATAGGCTGGTTGATTTCCACCAATTGTCGAACTGCTTTGTGATCAAGGTAGGCTGAAAAGCAGCTTAAATCGGTGAAATACCTCGGCCTGTCTCTTTCGTTGGCTGCATATTGAAGATATGTTAGTGGAATCTTCAATAGACAGATTTTTTATGGGAAATATGACGATATCGCAGGAAGAGCTGGAAATGTTCTGTAATGCAGCCAGTGACACCTTATAAGTAATCAGCAACATTCTAAATTAAATACCGTCTATATCAGTGTTGTGTGGACGCAAATAATGGCACTTCACACGATACCATGCGATTACACTGAAAGCTAAGTACATTTGTTGAAAATAGCATTATAATATCTTCTTTCTTATTAAAGTTGTGAGCAAAAAGTCGAATTCAGCTTACAGTACCACACCCTGTATTTTTGATTGAATACAAGGATTGCGACCCTGGTTTTCTAAACAAAAATTGTCATCTTGGTGGCTACTTTCAACCCTCTTATTGTGTCATAAATGCTTACGAACATTCTCTATAAGTGATCGTATACAATGATGTTGAGATGATACTACTTAACGACATATGTGGAAATAAGGGGCAAAAATTAATTCAAGTGCCTAGTTTTCCAGTAAGCAGTGTTGCCACTCCGCTACATTTTATATCCACTATTTTTTTAAATAAGAATATTTGCCCTGTTTAATGACAGATTAATTAAAGCGAACTATGCTATCACTTCAAGGCTACTATCGAAATCAAAGCAAACTATGTTATTTAAAAAAGTAGTAGCAATCAAGCAATATGAATTAAAGACGAGTAACTGACTGGCAACACTGTTTGCATGGGAATGATACACACGAATAATGTATAGTGTACTCGAATAATGATTTATGACACTGATAAAGATATTTATAAATAGAAGTTCAGAAGGAAATTATGACAGGGTTGTAAAAACTATGCCAATGGACCGATTGCCTCCACTAAATTTTCAGAATTCTTCGCCTAATAAGAATACTTATGAATTATGGTGAAGTATACTAATAAAATTTAGGCGAATAATGCTAATAAAATTTAGTGGTGACAATCGGTCCATTGGCGTCCAGTTTTTATACCCCTGAAAGAATCTAGAAAAAAATATTATTTACTTAGGAAATTTAAAATTTTCTATATACCTTATTTAATTGTCTTGGAACTTAAAATAATAACAACAACAACAATAATAATAATACAATTTAAAGCTTCTACAGTTGCGAACGCACCTGCATCGTATATCCTGCATCTTTTTTTAAGGGTTTTTTTCCCCTCACAATAAATTAGTTGGAAAATGTTTCCTTATAAGTAATTTATTATATTAAGTTTGTGTTCTGTACTGAAAATAAGAGTGAACGTATGTATTGTTATTTAAAATAGGGCGGTCCTATTACTGAAGAACGTTTTATCCGAAATTTTCGGGCAATTTTTCTTTTTGCGACTACTATATTGAATTAAAAATATAAAACATAATTTTTTTTTTTAAATTTAAACCAAATAAAAAATAACTAAAAGTACGTGTCAAGTATAAAAAGTATCAATTAACTATTTCCTGGGGGTTGGGAATGGGGGGGGGGGGGGGGTAATCAAGAATTCCATTGTATTCGTTGTAAACTATTAATAATATATGACTGTGGGATGTGTTTTTAAGTATATTAATAAAATAGTTTGAAAAAAAAAATCGTGTAAGTAATATTTTGAGTTCTGTGCTTAAAAATAAGAATTTGCGTATGTATTATTATTTAAAATAGGGTGGACATATTATTGAAGAAATATATATCCGAAATTTTTGGGCTGATTTTCTTTTTGTGACTACTATATTGAATTGAAAATGTAACGCATAACAAATCTGAAAATATAAACCAAATCCAAAATAACAAAAAAATACATGTCAAGAATAAAAACTAATTAATTAACTATTTCTTTGGGAGGAAATAATTATATGTTTAAGAATTCCATTGTATTTGTTGTAAAGTATTAATAATGTGTGACGATTGCGTTTTAAGATTGACGATGTTTGACAATTGCGTGTTTAGATTGATGGTGTTTGACTATTATGCGTTTCATCGATTCCGTTTTTAAGTATTAATCAATCTTATACATAAAACAAGTTTACATTAAAAAGTAAAAGAAATAGTATTTTATTTTTAAATAAGTTATATATATATATATATATATTATATATATATATATATATAGTTTTTTTTCTTTTTTTGAAAGTTTAATTTTAATAAGTCTTTTAAATACTGCATTGCATTATAAAGATTGCAACACAGTAGTAATACTATTAATTTAATTTTTTTAATTATAAATTTTGAGATATTTTAAATTGTTTATGATATATTTAATTTGATATTTAAATCAATCTCTAAATTCTATAATATATTTAAGAAGTAAAATAAAAAATAAAACATTAATATATTTATGTAGAAGTAAAATAAAACATTAAAAAATAAAGTAAAATAAAACATTAAAAAATAAAGTAAAATAAAACATTAAAAAATAAAACATTAATTATTTTATATAAATTCTATAATATATATATATAAGTGGATTAACACAGATGGCAGCACCAGCACTTTGTATTAAAAATAATATCTCTTTTACATAATACAAACTCTTGTTAAGAATATTTGAAATGCTGTATAAGATGGATTTAATTCTGGGTAAATTTATTCATATAGTGGGATTTTGTACGATTTTTATGTAAAACTACAAGGTAGTATTGTTTTTTACTGTTTATATATATAATTAAATCTAATATAGTGGATATGTAACTCAATCTTAATTTTGAATAATTATCATACCAATAGATGGAGGCACCTTACTTGTCAGGTAGATGTTGATAATATTGTTAATATTATATTTAATTTACCTATAGAGGGCGCTATTGCTTGTATATTAATTTTACTTTTAGGGATTAAAATTGAATGGAGTATTTGTATATTCATGGATATAATTTTGTTATTAGTGTATTATCACAGGAATAATTTGTGTGTTTTTGAATCAATTAATGTTGGGGTGTCATAGTTAGGGTAATATTTCAAAAGATGTGCTCTCAACTTGACTTTCAAATAATTTCTCTCAACTCGACTATGTCAACAAGTATAAAATATTTCATGATGTGTGCCATGTGGACGTGTGGTATCATTAAGAACTTGTGATGTTTAAGGATTCTCGATAATTATTGTGAGTAAAATATTTTATCTACTCTTTACGGGGTTTTATTTCCAATTTTATTATTTCAAACTGATATCAGGTAGTAATTCAGTGAGGTGTTGTATACAGATTTTAGGATAATTGATGTGAGTGAAATATTTTGTCTATTCTTTACGGGTTTTTTATTTCAAATTTTGTTATTTCAAATTTTAATATTTCCAATTGTATTCTGGTAATAACTCAGTATATCTGGGTGATTCTACTGATCTTAGCATATACGCCAGTAGAATTATGAAATACTGAATTATTTTTTAAAACATATGTGGGTACATCCAGGCTGATGATTATATCTACATGTGTTTTTTCATATCCAATTCTGACTTAATTCTCTTGTTGTCCAATTTTCCATTGTATATGGTTCATATTTCATTTCTTAATCCATTTGTATTCACTTGATAGCAACTCCAAATTATTATTTTTTTTTCTTTCTCTCTTTTTAAATTTTCTTCATGTTTTCAGTATTTTTGGCCAATTACCATTGAAGCACAAGCTATGGTAATATTATGATTGCACTTGTTAATCTATTAGCTATGTGGTATTCTGTCTACACATTATCATTAATTATCTCTTTGGAGATTTAAGTAGAATCATACAAGAACTTGATATGTTTTTTGAAATTCATAGATATTATAATTATATATATATATATATATTTATTTATTTATTTAAAATTTCTCACATAACATCCATACTAGCAAACTTACTAACAATACTAGCTAATACTATCCAAAGCAATTATTTTAATTTATTAATTGTGAAGAA
The DNA here is from genome assembly GCA_963931845.1 of Maratus michaelseni. Classification (NCBI taxonomy): domain Eukaryota; kingdom Metazoa; phylum Arthropoda; class Arachnida; order Araneae; family Salticidae; genus Maratus; species Maratus michaelseni. The sequence goes on from OZ007599.1 coordinate 133,208,729, forward strand.
CAAAAACTCTTTCAAAGGCGCCATTGAAGAACTTTTGTTATTGTATTTAAGCAGACATACGAGTATTTAAGTTTTAACCGTCTCATATATCAAAGGGTGTTGCCTCTTTCTAGACTAATTCTCAGACATTAAGCCGTAAGATTACGTCTAAGAAAACTATCTTTTTTTTAAATGATTCGAACGAATAAGATATAGGAACGAAGTTTATTTTGTATGTTTTACCCATACTACACAAAGTTTACATTGGATTTTGTTGGTGTAAATATGCTTTTCGTACGCATTTTGTACAAGTTCATTTTTGAAGGTTGCAATACAAGAAATTCAAATGTAATCTTTCTGAAATAAACTACAAAAGAATGTTTTTAATGCGCATAAAAAAATCCAAGTAAACTCAATACTTATTTTATAAATTTAATGAAATACAGAATTAATCCTAATAAAATAACAATGTATCTCATTGGTATCCAAATATCACTCTTTCTTCCCCGATATTCTCATTAATCCTTCTTCGGCGAGACGTATGACGTCATAGGGCGACTACAATCTTTAATTTTACTTGCCACTGTTTTCGAATCGTAATTGTTGCTTTATTTTATCACAGAACTGCTATGATTAAATTAGGCAAATATTTATATTTAGAAATAGTGGTGCTAAAAAAAAAAAAATAAAATAAATATTTGGGACGCTTGTTGCGAAACGAGAGTTTGAGACTTAAATGAGAAATCGTTTCTAATACATCCAATGGTTTTAAAAGTCTATTTGTTTACTTGTAATGACTTTGCATTTATGCATCTGCATTCTTTTCATAAATTTTACGCAAAATAACAAATATTTTCCATTTTTGCAATTTTGTCCTCACCTTTCTCACCAAAGTTATTTTTCATGTAATGTGAAAAAATAAATTAATTAATTTAAAAAAAAAATAGTTTTGTTCTGAAAAATCTCGCACGTAATCTTGTACTTGTAAAATCTTGCGAAATATGCTTTTAATGAATTTCACGATTTAAACTCCAGTTTAAAAAAGCATAGTGCCCGTGTCGGTGATAGCATTCAGTTATGTTGCTAGATTTAGTCATATTCTAGGTGATCTACAACGCTTGATGATTTGCCAAATATGTTAAAATGGGAAAATATACTTCTTACATGATTAAAATTTTTACATACAAGTTTAAAAAAAAAAAAAAAAAAAAAAAAGACGTGTAATAAATGTTTTTATCCTGGTATATCCAAGTTATACATTGGTTCCCCTTAAACACTGAGAAAAATGACAATTTCAAATCTGAGTATATCGATGTTCTCATTTTGTTATGAAACTTTTTGTTTCACATATGACGACCCAATGCTTTCAATTCTGAAATACCAGAAATACTCAGAAAAATGAAACATGAACATACTCAAAACTGAGCACATAGTGGTCAGTTCATACTCATTTTTGAAACTTGGACATACTAAAAAATGATTAGAATCAGTTCAAACTCATTTTTGAAACATGGAAATACTCAAGAATGAGCACATAGAAGTCAGTTTATACTCATTTTTGAAAGGACATACTTAAATATGAGCACATGATGTTTTATTCTTGAGTGTGTGCATGTTTTCAGAAATGAGTATATACATGTTTCAAACTTGAGTAATTTTGATTCGGAACCATTTTGGCTATGCGACATACTCAGATTTGAGTATTTTTTGCTCAGTTTTGAAAATGTCGTTTTTAGAGTGAAACATAATAAAAAAATATTAAGTTTCATAAAATTGAAGACGCTGAAGATTTATTTTATTTCCTTCTTTTTATACAAAAGTGTGTCCTTCTGTTTATAAGTTGTTGTTGTTAAGTATGTCCTTCTGGATTTTGCGATTGGGTAGTTTCAACTAATTCGAAATTATATTATGAGTAATATTTTATTTTAAAAACCAGAGCAAAATAGAAAATATAGGATTCTTCAGGACATCTGCTAGAGCCATTTATTAAAAATGTATATCGTATTACTTTCCATATGGAATATATTTCTGGCCAAACTGGTCTTAAGAGATCAATCGATTATAAAAATAGTGGAATAAAAGACTTTTACTGTAAGGAAGTCTGGAAATGCGCAAAGAAATTTCCAAATAAAAGCGTAGCACGCAAAGACCATATCGTATTTTGATAATTATATTAAGTAATGAAAGAGTAATCACGTATTTAAGATTTCCGATAGGTTAACATGAGATTTCGTGATCGGGAAGTTTAAACGAGTTTATGATTTGTATGGTAATATTTTTCAAAAACCAGAGCAAAATAGAAAATATAGGACTCTTCGAGACATCTGCTAGAGCCACTGATGAAAAGTGTATATCGTATTATTTTCCATATGGAATATATTTCTGGCCAAACTGGTCTTAAGAGATCAATCGATTATAAAAATAGTGGAAAATAAGACTTTTACTGTAAGGAAGTCTGGAAATGCGCAAAGAAATTTCCAAATAAAAGCGTAGCACGCAAAGACCATATCGTATTTTGATAATTATATTAAGTAATGAAAGAGTAATCACGTATTTAAGATTTCCGATAGGTTAACATGAGATTTCGTGATCGGGAAGTTTAAACGAGTTTATGATTTGTATGGTAATATTTTTCAAAAACCAGAGCAAAATAGAAAATATAGGACTCTTCGAGACATCTGCTAGAGCCACTGATGAAAAGTGTATATCGTATTATTTTCCATATGGAATATATTTCTGGCCAAACTGGTCTTAAGAGATCAATCGATTATAAAAATAGTGGAATAAAAGACTTTTACTGTAAAGAAGTCTGGAAAAGCGCAAAGAAATTCACAAATAGAGGCGTAGCACGCGAAGACCATATCAATCACAAACGAAAGTGGAGGCAAGCTAGGTGAGTAGAGTGGGAAATTCTGTTAGGTTCACCGCACTCATATACCTATCATGGGCAGCAGACGGTGACCTTGTTGATTTTGGAGAGCTGTTCAATAATCTTGGTTCCCTGATTCTCGTCAATAGATGGAACGTTTGCAAATAAGGTAGCTACTGTGATCTGGACAAACGGACCGCAGGGTTCCGTGTCGACACGTGACCCTGACCTTGCACGATGAGATCCCCGAGATTTTGATTTATAATTCCTCTCGAGATCTTAATCCACCGGTTGACTGGATCGTGAAGGAAGATTTTCTGGTTTAAAGTAGAACGTTGAAATCATCTTGAATTGGCGAGTAGTTAGTTTGAATTTCATCAACATCACTATCAAAAATCTATTCGAAACTGACTTCAAGTTATTGTTTTCTGACTTATTGCACGCTACTTGGAGTATTTTTGCAATAATGGTTTGACACAACACAGTATTTTTCTTTTGTGGCAACCTTTTATCGTTTTCCATATTCACTTTAAATCCCATTGTTGTAAAGATTCTCATTTTGACACGCAGTAGATGATCATATATTAATTTTTTGTCGTGTCCTTGTAAAACAATCTATATATGATCCGAAGAACGTTGAAATCATCTTGAATTGGCGAATAGTTAGTTTGAATTTCACCAACATCACTATCAAAAATCTATTAGAAACTGACTTCAAGTTATTGTTTTCTGACTTATTGAATGCTACTTGAAGTATGTTTGCAAGAGTGGTTTGACACAACACAGTTTTTTTTTTTGGCAACATTTTATTGTTTTCCATATTCATTTTAAATCCCATTGTTGTCAAGATTTCTCATTTTAACGTGCAGTAGACGATCCTATATTAATTTTTTGTCGTGTCCTTGTAAATAAATATATATATATGATCCGACGGTTGTTTTAAAATCATAAATTTGTACTTTGTACTTTAACAACATATTGATATTTTCTGGAAATTAGCCAACTTTTGCGAGACTTGTAGCCTAGAAAGTCAAGAAATAAAAAAAGAACTGAAATCGGACAAGGAGACAAAGACAAACATACCACTTTTGAATCCTGGGAAAGGCATAATGAGAAAAAGACCCAAACAAGCTCTTTCCAAAAAAAAAGAAGAAAAAAAGAAAAAAGAAAAAAGAAAAAAAAAGAAAAAAAAGAAAAAAGAAAGAAAGAAAGATAAAGAAGAAGAATGAGTGAAATAAAAATAAAATAAAATTGGAGTATCAAATTCCAAATCGTTCAAATGTTGTGCATGGATAACATAAAATAATAATTGTAATAATAATAATAATAATAATAATAATAATAATAGGGGTTTAAAGGTGTTTGGCGGGTATACTTATCTTATGAGAAAAAAGCATTTGTCAAGAGACTACAAAATTTTAGTGAAAAAGTTAATCAAATTGATCTCTTACTGGAACAGCTTATTTATCTATTGTTTACATTTACATTGTTTAGCTTATTTTAAGAAATTTTGTAGTATGGCAAAATATCTCAAGATTGGTTTTAATAAATGCTGGTGAATGAAGTTTTAATGATAAATTCCATGTGTAATAGATTAAATGAAAATTTCCAAAAATGTACAAAAAAAAAGGTTTTATGACACATATTATTGCAAAAAGAATTAGAAAATTATTTTATCATTGAAAAATCTTTAACGTATCATTATTATACAGGCAAAAATAATTCCAAATAATTATAATATACCGTCCTGTATTAGAATTTGGGGAACCAGAAAGGGCACGTTTTCTTCTACTGTATACATAAAATGCAAACGGGAATTTCGTTCCGGCAGCTTAAAATTTGAGTTTTGAAGAATGGTTTTTGATGATCCTTGCATTGTTAGTTAGATAATTTTTCAGGGAAGGTTTCCGTATATAACATATCGTTCTGCGCTGCCTTGTTATAGAATTATGGGAGAAAGTTCTAAAATTAGATGTACCCGATTATGAATGTTTAGCCGTGTTGTTATGTTATGTTTTTTAAAAGTTATGCTGGACGGACTTTGATGAGATTTGTATTGTTAGTTAGATAATTTTTTATGGAAGGTTTTAGTATACATCATATCGTTCTACATTGCTTTGTTACAAAATTGTGGGGGAAAGTTCTATAATCAGATGAATCCGATTATGAAAGATCAACCTTTAAAAAAGTTCTGCTGGACAGATTTTGATGATATTTGCATTGTTAGTTAGATAATTTTTCAGGGGTTGTTTTAGTATATTTCATATCATTCTATCGTTTTTTACCAAACACTACTGTAAATGATCAACTAAAAGAGATGGATTTTAACAGCCCAAATTTTGACACATTAGAAAATACAATGGTGCAATGGCGTTCGTATCTTGTTTAGCAATTCGGAAGGACATTCCAGGTAACGGTCCATACTGCTTTAAAACCCAACGTCAAATTCAGCGATCTCTTTAATTTGATTCAAGGTTCGTTTGGAGAAACCAATCAGCGTAGCGGGCGAAGCCTGCTGGTTTTTTTATAATTTTATGTTGAAAAAAAAATATTTGTTTCATTTTCAGTAGATCTGAATTCATGGAAGCATTTTAAGCTTTAATATTTTTTATCCAATAAATTATGAGGGGATTATTCAATTTTATGGTGCTGCTATCAGAAATCACTGCCACGTTTAATTTGTAATTTTATTTTAAAATTGCAAAATAAATTATAGTAAAAAAAAATAAATTTTATGATGCTCTTATCAGAAATCCTTGGCACTTTTAATTTGTAAATTTAATTTGAAATTGTAAAATAATTTATTAGAATTAAAAATTTAAAGAAAAGAGCACATAAACCACATATAATAAAATAATAAAAAATAAATACTGAAGATTATTAGAAAGAAAAAAACAAAACAATATTATGCAAAAGTATTTTGAGGTCTCTTGGGTTTTTGTATGCTTATATTGTTTTCTTTATACATAGATATACACTGTAAAAAAATTTCGTTGGTTGCTAGAACAATTTCCATATTTTTATGGGGTTTTCCAATGAAAGTGATTTAGTGAATAAGTCAAAAATATTGCGAACATGGATTTGAGATTCAGTATCCTTGACAGATGATGCTAAATTTTCATTTTCTGTAAAATTATAGGATTTATTTTTATTAATACATTTCAAAAGAAAAAAATCGTAAAAATATGCAAATTGTACTGGCAAAATACCGAAATTCTTTTCAGAGTATCAAAATATAAGAAATCCCATAGCCTTGACAAAAATGACAAATTAACTAGATTTTTAGAACAATTATCTGTTAAGGATATTTTTAAATCTGTACGCGCTACTTTCTGACACGTTCACGAAATCATTTCATTGGAGAAAAAAATTTTCTGTAGAAATACGGAAATTGTACTGGCAATCAACGGAATTTTTGTTACAATGTGCACGTACATACACACTCGCACATAGATACACACTTACACACTCAGAGAGACACAGATATTATATATAGGTTGCTCCGTTTTATCGTTTTCCTATAGCTAATTCCCAAACCGTTAATTTTAGAGATATAGTTAGTTGTAGTTGTAAAAAGGTTTTTAATGTTGTTTTTCATCATATTAAAAGCCATTTATGTCAAAATATTTATTTCTAAAAACGTTGCGAAATTTTAATTTCTATACGGTCCTGGATTCTGTAAATCCTATTAAGAAAAATGTTATCCATGCCCTAACAACTAAAACAGAACAAAATTCATTTTTGTGTGACTAAAATGACCGAGTTATGATACTTTGAATGTTTTGTATTTTGAGCGTTTTATGGCACTGTACAAACGAATTTATATGTTTTATTGCTATAAAATCATTTAAAAACATAATATACATAATACATGATTTAATAAATTAATTGAAAATACTATACAACTAACAAACATTTGTAACATAACAAAACAATATGTAAATTTATTAAACATAGTTAATTACAATCCCAAATATAATTAAGGAAATGTAATTTAAATTTTAAAAAACAGTATGGAAATATATTACTCGTTTTTGTTAATGTACATTATTCTAAGCATTGTATGTAAATATATGTTGTAAGGGAATCTGCTAAAACGAAGTTTGAATATAACGAATAATTTTATGCTTCTTTTATTTTCATTATAAGCTGATTTTTTTCGATGATTTTTTAGTGAATAAGTCAAAAATATTGCGAACATGCATTTGAGAATAAGTATCATTAACAGATAATGCTAAATTTTCATTTTCTGTGAAATTGTACACTGTAAAAAAAAAATCCTGAGGTTACTAAAAATTTTTTAGTATATTTGTATTCCACAGATTTTTTTAGTAACCGGTACTATAAACTGGAATTGTTGCTGTCTGTTTTCTAGTAATGTTGCTAGCTGTTTTCTAGTAATTCTTACAGATTTTCTTGTAACTGCGTAAGAATACAAAAAAAGTTTTAGTAATTGCAAAGATCAATGAGAAAAACTAAAATTTTCTTAGTAGATCGACCCATTTTTTTTTTACAGTGTAGGATTTACTTTTATAAATACACTTTAAAAGAAAAACGTCGTAAAAATACGGAAATTGTACTGCTAAAACTTGGAAATTCTTTTCAGAGTATCCGAAATGAAAAAAATTAAATAGACTTTTAAAACTATTATATGTCAAGGATATTCTTAAATCTATAGTGGCTACTTTCTGACACATTCACGAAATCATTTCTTTGGCGAAAAAAAATTCTTTAAAAATACGCAAAATTTACTGGCAATCAAAATAATTTTCTTTTACAGTGCCACCCTCTTAAAGTTTGTCAAATATTTCTTTAATCCCCCTGTATTAAACTTTACATTTTAACACCATAATTTAAACCTTTATTTTGCATCACATTTTCAAATATTTTTTATAGCTGTTTTTAAACATTCTGCTCGAAATAAGCGATAATTTTCAAAAGTTGAAATATTTTTATTTGTTTTGTTTCAATAGCAGCTAAGCCAACGTAAATCCCTGCCAATTACCATGTTTACAAACAAAAATTCTTGAATACCTTCGTTTTATCCAAATAAATTATTGCATGATTTTGTTTTCTCGTGTATTTCTACGCTAAGTTGGTTTTCATGATCAGTGACTGATCATTTTGTTGGTTCACTGACTGCTGTTTAAACCTAACATTACCATTCGCAGTAAAGGTTTTGCAGTTTGAAAGTCCTGTAAAAGCAAATCGTACGGTCTGGTAATTTCTTAATTTTTATAATGTGTTACAGTTACAAAGAGGGGGGGGGGAGGGAAGAGAGAGACCGAGGCATCAGAAAAAAAATAACTAATTTTTTCAAGAAGTTTTAAGTTTGAATAATTGTTTATATAGCATAATCTTGAAATATAAACATTAATTTGAGACACTCATGCTTGAGAAGTTTACACAGATGTTTATATTCAATAAATCTAGATAACCAGAAATTTACCGGATGTTAATTTCATAGTTCGTATAACTAAAGCAAAATACACTGGACGCACATGCAAAGTAAACATTAATTTCAGACACTCATACTTGAGACTTTTGTATAAATATTATTCAATTAACTTAAGATAGCAAACAATAAAATCAAATATTTTAACCAACATCCAACAAGGAAGTTATTCATTTTGCTTGTATTTTATTTTAATGAATGAACAGTCATAACTTTTGAACGGAAGCTACGATTTTGATTTTTTCTTTTTTTGTTGAAAATCGTTCATTTTGGAGGTAGTCTAATTACGAATTTCATCACGATCGAAAAAGGGTATATTTGTCCGCTTGTCCGTTTTCATGTCTTTATTTTTATTTTACTTTCTAGGCTGCAACTTTCGTAAAAATTATCCAATAGCCGAAAATTTTCAATATGTTATTAAAGTACAGTGCTACTTTATGTTTTTAAAAAAAGTCATCGTATTGTACATAGTTGTAATTTGTCTATATACATCACATATACACTATACACATTTACCAAACACTCATATATGCGGGGGGGGGGGGACGATCATTTTACTACCAGTTTAATTATATACTACATTTGGCCTTATTTAATCTTTGAACGGTATGAATCAAATAAGGCCAAATATAGTATATAAAAATACTGGTAGAAAAGTGATCTTTCCCCCCTTGACGCTACGCCTCTGGTAATATTTACGTCTTATACACATGTCATATATATATACGTCTTATATATGTCATTTATGACTGACTTTGTCATATACGTCAAAAAATATATGCTTTCATCTATGACTATATCGTCGTATATGTCATATAATTCACCGATACATGTCGGTCGCTTGGTGATTCACTCTCAGGGGCCGCTATCACAAGGATGCATTTTTTTTTCTCATAGTGACACCGTGATACTTTCTATGTAATAAAAGTGTTTTATCACTTTTGCAGATTTTGTGAGGAGTACAGCCACCTTTTATTACACAGAAGATACTATGAGGTCATTATAACACAAATATCCAAAAGATTTGGTTGGTTGCATTGATTTTATGTGCGCAAAGTCCCGATTAGAACATGTTTCGCATGTCCAAAAAAAAAAAAAAAAACTATATTAAAGAAAAACATAAATAAATAGCTCATGTGTGTAACAGTGTTACGCTGGTCTTAAAAGAAAATTAAACTAAGCGCATCTAACATAATTCATGATAGTTTAAAAATTGCAATGTTCTTAAAAGTCGTTAGTGTCAAATACGCCCTTGTTATGCGAGGATTAAAATAAATGTGGCATTGCTTTATGAAAAATGCATTCATATTACAAATAAATAACCAACTTACATGAGTTATTTCGAATCTAAATTATAATATCCGAAACTTTTATATATTGATGATTTAAAATTAATTCGTTAAAGTAAATCAAGTAATATGATTTAATTTTTTAAAATGTCCCCTTAAACTTCCTAACTTCTTTCTTTTATGATATTTTTCTCCAAACGCAACGCCAGCACAATATTTTATTGCTTATTACAGCTTCACTTATATTCAAAGTAAATCGTGACCTCTAGTTAAACCCAGACATAACTGTGAAAAGTTAAATAATGACCTGCTTGAATTACAATATCTCCTATTTTACGCTACCCAACTAATGGGGCTGGGAAATGAGATTTATGAGCTTTTACTAATAAAGCTGAATGTTCTTGTTCCCCCTAAACTTCCGAAAAAAAAGAATATTTATTTCTGGGCGTTGTTAGTTGCCAGACAACTGCAAATAAAGATGTTATGAGAAACTTGCGTTGTTTTTTCAAATCACAAAATAAGTTTGCTGTTTAACAGTGTTTTCCGAAATGAAATAACAGTTCTGTTCTTGATAATACTGTTAAACATTTTTCAGCACCATATCTACAGATTAATACTGGTATCACTGATTCCATAATAACGAAAAGAAAACTGTTACTCGGGACGTCAGTTAGAAACTGTTTATTTTACAAAGATGATCTGTAAACTATTTATTTTACTGAAAAATATCTTAAAATAATAGAAAGATTGCAATTTATACACATTTCTTCGGAAAAAAATCCGTAAACTGTTTATTTTACATGCAAAATCTGTTAAAAGGCAGAAAGTTTGTAATATATAAAAACTTTTTCTGTAAAATTAACAGTTTTTTACTGGTGCCTTAGCTTACGGTTTTCTTCCAGTAAAATCAACAGATTTTCGTATTGTGTACTAAGCAAAAGATTCAGAACTTCAGAACTTGTAAGAAAGCACGGACGGCCGGGCTAGCAGATCTGTAAAACCAACAGATATCTTTGAAGTTTAATTAATCATAATTAAATAATAATGATAATAATAATAAATATATATTAAACTGTAATATTTCTGCTTTATACAGTTAGTATTTCATTGAGCACATTAGGCTCATTTAACCACAATTTATGTTTCAAACTTTGTCAGTAATGTTTCTAGTAATGTTTAGAGCAAAAACTAATCTAAAAATATTCGAGATATTAATCCTTACAGTTAACTAGTAAGTCAGACACATAGGTGAGTACATTATTAACAGTGTATTAACTGTTTATTTCTTTCTTTTTTTATTATAAAAGTTTTAGTAACAAAAGAAAAAAGTACAAACTGCTATAAAAAATATCAATCGCAACGAGGTAGACTGCAACTACCAAAATAACTCTTTCATTTAAAGACATACATTTCGTACTGTTATAATGATAGTAGGTGAGTTCGTGGTACTTTACAGTTAAAACTAATGTTCTAAAATGCATAAATATATACATTTAGAAAATTAATAGTGTTTAAAATTAATTACACAACGTTTTTTGACGTTTTATAGCTTTTTAAATTGCTGTAACTTCAAATGTTTCACATTCTTTTACTGGAAGCTAAATTTTTACATTTCATATCAAAATCACCTCAATTAAAATTAGAAATTTCGGCAGCTTTTATTCTGAATGTATAAAAATAAAAATTTCTAATTTAAAATTCTACTAACTGTCTATGATAATCTTGTTAATTGCCTTTCGTATTTTAATTAAGAGCCTTAGAGTTGAGTCGCGTAACTACAGAATTCTCTTGGGGGATCTAACATGTTGGAGAAAATTCTATTATACCTTCAATATTTGAGCTAAAATAATTCGAAAGGTTTCTCGAAAACCTTTTTCATTTTTTTTTTCAGCAGATAATCTGTTTGCTTTTCCTGAAAAGGACTTTTTTAATATGATATATTGTTCTGGTGATTTATTTAATTGCACAAATGATAGCAGTTGAAATAGAATTCACGCTAAGCGCAATCAAAAGTAAATTTTGTAAATTGCTTCCCGGGATATTCTGTACCTTTACTTTGATTTTTCATAGAATATAAATAAATTACTGTACAAATCGTTATTAAAATATATGTATCACAACGAGATAAAATGCAAATAGCAAATATGCGCAGCTACCGCAATTTGTATAGTAGAGTAATTTCTGGCATATAATCCGCGTATGAAATGAGAATCAGAATTTTATTTAATAGAATGTAACTTATTATTGTGGAGTACTTATTTCATTTCATTTATTAAGTAAAATTTCTGGTTCAAAATATGTTTGTTTGTTCGGCGAATTATACGCCGGAAATTATGAAAAAGGCAATACATGTTAAAACTATTGAATGTACGGATCCCTCTTAATGTCAAAAACTGATGTTGTCTGATGTCTGATATGTTCGGTAAGAAAAAACTTATATTGTTTTACGCCTGAATCAGAAATTTTGAAATCTACAGTACTACTTCTCCAGCATTCGAGCAAAAAATTCTTGACATATGTTCCGTAAGTCACTTCTGTTCAAAGAACACGCGTCTACTTTTAACTATACCCCTTTATGTCCATCCGTGGACCATCTTGGCGACACCGTCGTAAAGTAGGCTGGATCGTTGAAAGCTTCGACAGATGGATCCAATGGAGGGTTAAACAAAGTTGTCAGCCAGAATGGTAGGAGACACTATTACCTTTCCTCATGCCCCCAAACTTGTCGGCAACTTTTGCAACAGTTTGTTCTCCCACTGTGAGGGTCGCATTGTCCAGTGCGGTACCAGAGACTCGATACACACACATCACAATAGGTTCCTGCGTTTCCGGTACACCTTCGTATCCACAAAGTACTCTAGCGACAATACGATATACAATCAAAGGATCCGAGCCGTCAAGTAAAAGAAATCTTTTACAGTTGGAGGTGTTGCCGTAGTAAAGCGACTCCGTAAATTGAATGCTTCCTTGGTAAGATGTACAAGTATTCTTTTAAAGATGCAGTTAAAAAAAATAAATAATCGAAAGTTAAATGGTCTTAGCCGATTATAAGTTTAAAAGCAGAGTAAACCAATTAAAGATTTAAGAATTTTAAAGTATAGTAAACTAATTAAAGGTACATTATTACAATTTAACTTGAGATTGTTTTTTCTTTATTTAAGTCCGAACCACAATGTATGATGTATTACTTCTGGCAGTAAGCCTTCTATTTTAACCCATTTATGCCTAGCGTCCCAATTTTGGGACGCTTTAGTACAATGGGAAAAAGTGCATTTCATACCACTTTTTATTTATAGAAATTTGTTGCCTTATTTTATCGAGGAGTATTCGACAAAATGAGACACAAAATTTCTATTAAAAAAAAGTGGTGTGAAATGCATATTTTCACATTTTACTTAAGCATCGACGCTAGGCATAAATGGGTTAATGATATTAACCTGCTATCTGTACAACCTTTGTTGAGGGTCAATCATTTTATATTTTAAAATTCAAACATCTGTAAAATGTTTTTGTATTAAATACGCTGAAAAAAAATGTAGTTCATTAACTTTAAATCCGCATGTACACTGTTAAAAATTGTTTGGTAGGTTGATTGCACTTTTGGTGCTACAATAGCTGCAATCATAACATGGTAAAATTTTCTTCCAACATTTGGAGCTCCGGTTAAACTTTAGCTCTAAATCTTGGAACAAGATTTCACCATCTCATGGTTCCAGCTACCGCAGCATCAAAATTTGGTTTAACCCACCACAAAATATTTAACAATGTACAACAATCATTTAAAATCCTTGCCACTGAATCCTTTTAAGATTAACAATAATTTATATTAAAAAAACATGTAAGATATCAGTTATAAATAATTAAATTACCATAGAATCTTAAATAGTAAAAACAATTAATATGTTACGGGATATAATATGAAAATAAATAACATTATATTCATATTATATCCCGAAACAGCACAGAGATTCTTAAAGTATTTTAATTTTAATTGAAGAAAAATTGAGCTGCATATTTTGTTTAGTGATATCTAGGTATCTTCGATGTAATTTTTATTAGAACGCTTAAAAAGAAAAAAAATATTGGAAAATATCCACCCTTCAAATATATGTAAAACTTTATCTATAAAAAAATAACAATAAATAAATAAATAAAAATAAAAATCCATCGTGCATTAAATGAATTAATGCGTTGTATTTACGTAATAGTATAGAATTAGAATTGACCTTGTGCAGCTAATTTCATGTAGCTACAAATGTGACACAAAGTGCTATATAATAATGTCACTTTTACTTGAGCAAAAGTTCGACGGTGAAAGCAAGAAGAAGTGGATGTGATGGGATAGAAAGAAAAAATATAAAAAGAGCATTTCCTAAAAAGTCCCTCGTAAACCAACATAATCCTGCAGAAATCCGATCACATTACTAAAGGGAAAGAAACTGTAAAAGAAATTATTTCATCTTAGTAATTTTATGCTTTAGCATTAGCTTTTTGTTGAACACACAAAAAATATCGAAACTTAAAATTATTAAAACCCGTGGTTAAAATGGTGTATAGGTTTCTTTGTTTGAAAAAAAAAAATGAAAAAATATAAAAAAGATTGTCAGGTGTTGTAATGTATATGGATTGGAATAAAATATATCCCTGTTGTTTCGGTGAATAATAAATATTAAAAGCAAGAGCTATTTGTTGTGCATTTTTCTTATCGTGCATAAAATCTTCAAATGTACTATTTCTAGGTAATAGCGATGCATTAATATTGAATTTAAGATGCTGTATCATAACATTACTTTTACTCCAACAACTATCTTTCGTAGCTGAAAGATGGAATAAGCGGAGGCGACCGGAGGGGGGAAAATAGCGTTTCTTAAAATTTCCCCCGATAACCAACATAATCCTGTAGAAATCCGATCATATTTCTGAAGGAAAAGAAATTGTAAGAAAAATTATTACATCTTAGCAATCTGTATGCTTCAATATTAGCTTTTTTGTTAGGCTCGCAAAGAATAACGCGATTAAAATTTATTACATCTTAACAATTTATGGCTACTGTTGTAATTTTATTCTTTTAAATAGTATGTTTGTTTGTAACAAAAGAAAATACAGCTATTTTAACATATATTGATTGGCGATTGACTCCTGTTTAATTTATTACAATATTTATTAGTAACGCCATTTATGAGGCATTAAAGGAATTAGTGCACAGCTTATTGGTTAGAGCATCGCATTAGTAATAATTTTTGTACAACTAGTACATGAACATGATATAGTTGAAGGTATGACATAAAATATTGTATAATATCACCCTTTTATTCCTATCGTGAATGAAAGCTGTAAAAGTAAAGGTGGTACAATTAAAAGAATATTGTTTTTTAAAAATCTCTTTGTAAGAGAACATAATCCCATTGAAATTCAATCGCATTTCTTTCGGAAAAGAAATTGTAGGAGAAATTATTGCAACCTAGCAATTTGTGTGCCTTATCTTTTCTCTTTTGCTGAATTCAGAAATAATATTCTGCTTTATAATTTTTTATCTTAAGTTAAACAAGTATTTTTTTTAAACTAATTTCTTCTTAAATTCTTTATTTATTTATTTATTTATTTATTTCTTACAGAAAATAAATCAAGATGTCCTAATGTATATGAATTGGGGATTAATACGTATTTTTGTGTTTAACGACTACCAAAAATAAAAACATAAACATTTTAGTATTCATACGAAATATGAAAAGAAAATAAATTCTTAGAGCATCAAATACCACCAATATTCTAGAAAGTGTAAAGTGTTACATTTTCCATTGTAATTTAAATATCATAATGCTATACAATAATTAGTTTATCATTCAGTGTGATATCGTAGAGGAAAACTGCAAGAAATCGAAGCGGTACAATTAAAAAAGTGTTTATTAAACATTTTCTCATAAAAAATAATCTTGTAAAAATACAATCGCATTTCTTAATAAAAAGTAACTGTAACAGAAATTATTTCAAACAATTTGTGCAGTTTATCTTTTTCTCTTTTGCTGAATTCATAATTATTATTTTGCTTTATAATTTTTTATATTAAGTTAAAAATATATTTCTGTTAAATAATTTCTTCTTAAATTCATTCTTTATTTCTTTTTATTTTCTTTTATTTTCTTTTTGTCTTTTATTTATTTATTTTTTTTTGTACAAAAAATAAAATAAGATGTCTTAATGTATATGGATTGGGTATTAATACGTATTTTTGTGTTTAACGACTCCCGAAAATAAAAACATAAACATTTTAGTATTCGCACAAAATATAAAATTAAAAGCAATCTTAGAGCATCAAGTACCATCAATATTCTAGAAAGTGTAAAGTGAATCGCATTTCTTAATGAAAAGTAACTGTAAGAGAAATTATTTCAAACAATTTGTGTGTTTTATCTTTTTCTCTTTTGCTGAATTCAGAATTAATATTTTGATTTATAATTTTTTATATGAAGTTAGACAAGTATTTTTTAAAAATAATTTCTCCTTAAATTCATTTTTATTTCTTTTTATTTTCTTTTATTCTATTTATTTTATTTTATTTTATTTTATTTTATTTTATTTTATTTTATTTATTTTTTGTTTTTGTACAGAAAACAAAAGTAATAGTAAGAGAAATTATTTCATCTTAACACTTTTTGTGCTTTATCTTTTTCTCTTTTGCTGAATTCAGAAATATTATTCTGCTTTATAAATTTTTTTTTTTATCTTAAGTTAAACAAGTAATTTTTGTTTAATAATTTTGCCTTAAATTCATTCTTTATTTTATTTTATTTTATTTATTTATTTTAAACAGAAAATAAATTAAGATTTCTTAATGTATATGGATTGGGGATTGATACGTATTTCTGTGTTTAACGACTTCCAAAAATAAAAACATAAACATTTTAGTATTTGCATGAAATATGAAAAGAAAAGAAATTCTTAGAGCATCAAGTATTATAAATATTCTAGAAAATGTAAAGTGTCACATTCCCCATTGCAATTTAAATGGTATAATGCTATACGATAATGAATTTATCATTCAGTGTAATATGGTAGATGAAAGCTCCAAGAAATCGAAGCGGTACGATTAAAAAAAGTGCTTATTAAAATTTTTCTCGTTACAGAACATAATCTTGTAAAAATACTATCGCATTTCTGAATGAAAAATAACTGTAAGATAAATTATTTCAAACAATTTGTGCGTTATATCCTTTTCTCTTTTGCTGAATTTAGAAATAATATTCTGCTTTATAATTTTTATCTTAAGTTAAACAGGTATATTTTAAAAATAATTTCTTCTTAAATTCATCATTTATTTATTTTTCTTCACTGTCCTTTTAGTTATTTATTTATTTATTTGTACAGAAAATAAAATAAGATGTCTTAATGTATATGGATTTAGGATTGATACGCATTTTTGTGTTTAACAATTTCGGAAAATAAAAACGTACTCTTTAGTATTCGCACGAAATGTGAAAAGAAAAGTCATTCTTAGAGCATCAAGTGCCACCAATATTCTGGAGGGTATAAAATGTTACATTCCCATTGCAATTTAAATATTTAATGCTATACGATAATTAGTTTTTCATTTAGTGTAGATGAAGGCTGCAAAAAATCGAAGCGGTACGGTAAAAAAAAAAAAAAAAAGTGTTTATTAACATATACATTTCTCGTAAAATAAAATAATATTTTAGAAATCCGATAGCATTTTTTAAAGAAAAGTAGCTGTAGGAGAAATTATTGCTTCCTAACAATTTCTGCGTTTTATCATTATATATTTTGCTGAATTCCGAAATAATAGTCTGTTTTCATTTTTCTAAAGCTTAAATTGTTAAAATTAAAATCCAATGTTATTTCCCCCCGAATTTGTCAATTAGCTCACTGTATTGCTGATACCTTTCTGAGTTTTCACGATATTTGACTGGTCTTTTCATATATAAGTTACTCTATAGAATTGACTACCAAATCATGAAATAAAACCTTTGGTCTAGTTCGCGCATGCGCAGTTATAAATTATTTCATACACATGCCCATATCTCATTAAATATTCAATATATTAATTTTTTAATTGCAGTATCCTGGTTATACTATTCTTGAAGTCAAACATGTGTTAAAATTTCAAACATATCAAATCATAACTAAGGTACCTTTGCTTTAATCACTTCTAACAGGAAAACATTTAAATGATGTTTTGAAATTTTATGTCATATCTTTCGAACGAATTCTATTGTACGAAAAAGAAGGGTACAAATAAAAGTAAAACTTTAATAATATAAATTGATTAATGTGATTGAATAACATGATTTTAATAATATAATTAATTAATAATAATTTAATTTAATTTAATATAGTAATTAATAAATAATATAATAATTCAAATATATGATTATTAAAATGCAGTAATATATTTTAATAATCATATAATTTAGTAATAAGATTATAATAATATACATTTAATAAAGTCAAAGTATAATACGTAAAATTTTAATGAAATTCATATACCTTAAATAAAAGTGAAAATTTTAAACATTTTAGCTCATAACTAAGGTACCTTTGCTTTAATCACTTCTAACAGGAAAATATTTAAATGATGTTTTGAAATTTTATGCCGTATCTTTCGAACGAATTCCTTTGTACGAAGGAGAGGAGTATAAATAAAAGAAAAAAACTGCATTAATCAATTGAATCTATTCCACACGAGGAGGGGCATTTTCGAAGGATTCAATCACAATCTATCCCTGCAACATTTATGAAGTATCAGTGAGGCCGATTAAAACCAGGTGCGGCCCAGCCTATCCAAGGCCGGGGCCCATAGGCTCCTAGAGGATTAACTAACCCCCCTTTACATGCAACGGCCCAATCTCAGTTCTCATCGCACACTCTCTGTTTACAACTGCCTTTCTCACGCCAACTACCCAGGTGTAGCCCTGGGCCCCAAAGGAAGAAAAAAATATTTTAGAGGGGGGTATAGAATCTGAAAGGCATGCAAATGCGTGGGCTTTGTTTGGAACAAACATAAGTTTCCATTGCTCAAAAAAATATTTGAAACAAGCTATTTTTATAAAATATCCAGTAACACGCACCCAACTATTCATTTGTGAATCAATTATATAGACTCACAAAATAATATTTTTTATTTTACTTTTCTGCAGCGTTTTGGGTTCTTCTAATATCTGTTGATATGCTGAGTTAAAAAAATACCGGTAATTTCCCTCTCTAACGTAAAACTTTTTTCACAAAGTTGAAGATCAAGAAAATCCTCCCATAACATCTAGTAGAATAAGAACAATTTACGGAAGAAACACTTACAAATAAGCTGCCCTTACAAAATTAATTTTTTTACGGTTGCCATAGCTGTTACTAAGGGTGTAGGTCAGTCAGGTTTCAGATTCTCCTTGCTAATATTAAATTTCTGAACGCGGAATGTATTCTTACTTTCAAAATATCTCATAAGGAAATTAATATTTTTTACTTCTTTTTTCCATGTACTCTTTTTAAAGGATGTCTCTTTCTTTTTAAATTGACCAAATATGTCTAAAATATATGATGCATTTTATCTGAAGTGTTAAACTCTTACTCACAGCTCGTCCGCCTTGCTAAGATTTTAACACATAAAATATTAAATTAAGCATAGATTTTAGAAATATTTTGATAACTAAAAAAGAAAGCGACATCCATTAAGAAGAGTACACACAAATCCTTCTTCATCCCAACGCAATATAAAAGTTTTACAGGTAAAATCACTAAAATTAAAATCAAGATGCAAAATGAAATTCAGTGTAGACTTTCAACTTTTTGTAATTATACAGCCAAATAATTGCCAATATGACTGCCAAAACTTTTTTCTGCCCTGAAAATGAATTTTCATGTTTGCATATGTGCTGCCATTGACGAGAATCTCATTGATGAAAGCTAATTTTAGGAAATTAACGAGCTTTCTTTTTATAGTTAAGAAAACCCTCAAAAACTTTCCAGAGCTCCATATAAAAAAAAATCCTCTTGTTGATTCTCATGTTGATCCTCATTTTACCAGAAGGTGTTAATAGGTAATATGCATGTTTGCAAGCAGTCACATTGTTTGGCCAATTGGGCGTTATTCGTGCAGAAATTGAGCATCCTTCTCATAAAATTAACCAATATTTTAAAAATAAGAATACACTCCACACTCATTGCTTTAACATTAGCGAGGGGAATTTGATATCTCACTATGCAACCCCTCCCTTCCTGTTTTAGACTCTTCGTGTCTTGTGCATTTTTAATAAGCAACCAGCATTAGTCAGCTATGATATTTAGTGATATCTGGTGCAGGGGTGGGGAATTTTCAGAAAATTTTACCAGCCAAGGATTTATTTTACCAGCCAGCAAGATACAACATACAGTTGAAAATTGTTATGACAAAATTCACATGCGGCTACAAAAATGATTCATCACTGCAATGTATTTTGGTACTAACATTTTCTTTTTTTTTTTTTCATATTTCTTAATTTTGTTTTTAAATATAAACTTATATTCTTATTGCATTGAAATATATACAATAGAGAAAAGTTTAGCGTAGAATAGAACTTCGCGCCATGTTTACACTGTGGCAATTGGAAGAGATACAAAATATGGCTAACAAATAAAATATAAAGTTTTGTTTTATTTTGTGTAGCTTGTATTTTTTAAGACTACTTAAAATGTACTCGCCCTGTAAGAAAATCCACTCGCCATTGTCGATTAGAATGATGTTATTCTCTACCCCTGACTGGTGGCTTTATGATTAAATTTATATCTTACGTATGAATTTCTGATATCTTTATGACTGAATGTTTAATTTATCTATCAGTCATAAATTCTCAGTTTGTGTTGAAACTGAATAAGTACGGGATAAAATATTATGAGTATTTTTCTGAACTCAAAGTAAAAAAATAAATCAAAACACCCTTCACTAAAATGAAACAAGATATTTTTACAAAATATTCAATAACACATGCCCGACCATTCATACATGTATAAATTATTCGTAATATGATATGTTTTTCTCGATAAACGACAGTTTTTAGAAGTTTGGATAACCAAAGATTAATATTTTTTCGAAAAATGCAGTTTTAAAGTTCAATTTGAATTTTGATGAATAACTGCCAACTTTTATGCATTTTTCAAGTCAAACATGTTTTGAACGCGAAAATCTATTTCATAAAATGTGTCTTGTTACTATGTTGTACTTACTTGGTTTCAATCTTACTTGGTTTATATGACTTAAACAAAGCGTAAAATTTGGCAGCTATATGAATATGATAATATTGTTCGATATGAACTACTATTTTAACAATACACTTTTTTTATAATCAATCATTTCTAAATTATAATCAAATTTTATTGAAGGTGAACACCGTTTTTAACGATTTTATGAAGGCTGAAGAAGTATGCGAAATTGGGAAGAATATCAGCACAGAAAAATCTTAATGTATATGTAGAAGAGACACATAAACATTTCGTTTCTAATACAAAAAAGTAACATGCAGCACAATTTCCGGAACACCCCTTGATTTGACAAAAATCCAGCTGTAGATTGAAGGATTTCAGCTAATTTTTACGTTAGATTGGTGAATTTTCTGTATTTTGGGTGGAAATTGAAAAATCAAAGTGGAAAAGTGTACATTTTAATGGGGAAAAAAAGCAACGGAAGAAAACCATCAATTAACGGATTTTTATTATTATTATTATTTTTTTTTTAAGAATACATTATAGGTTCAGTGACTTCATATTTTTATGGAACGAGGGGACGATACATGAATTGCCAGCTGAATGCTTTTATACAAATTAAATGAAGGATAGTTATAAAACAGACTAGAAGGTTAATATCAAATACATTTTAAGATATAAAAAATTGGATTTCGAAAATTTAATTGACAAAATAGATAATTTATATCTAATAAGATATTTCATAAGATATATATTTAAGGAAACCTATTCCTATCAACATATTTTACATAAAAATAATTTCCCCAAAATACATTTGAACGTATTTTATAACGAGCAATCGAGCCTAAATTTGATGAGAACGTCTATAGCTAAGATTTCCTGAAATTATTCTGATAATGGGAGATATTTTACATCGAGTGAATTTCTAAAAGCTGCTTTTAAAACTGTTTTGTAACTCGAAGAACAGGTGATAATATATAATATTGTGTTAAAAGTTTACTTTAATTATTTTATTAATTATTTTATCCTAAGGCGTAGATAATTATTACTTAAATCTGAAACTAAACTCCAGCTAAAAGACTTTTTAATCTGTTTGATTAATTAATAAGAAAAAAATAAATTAAAATCAATTTTTAATAAATCTCGAAATTTCCTTATTTTTATCCATAGTAATTAAAAGCTTTTTAAGGTTACTTTTATTTTTATAGAAACGTATTAAAATTACTTCTTCCCATATTCTATAAATTTATCTAAGATACATTATATCCTAAAAATTCTTTGCGATAGTAATAAATAAATATGATAATCAATTAAATTTTTTTAAAAATTGTTAAAGAAAAATATTTGATCCAGTATAAAAATATACGTAATACCATCCAAACACGAAGTCTACGCTAAAAAATCTTCTCATAAACAAATTGAATGTTGATTTTATAGGTAAATTATTATCGTGCGAAAAGATATACAGAGTCACTGAAAAATTAAAAGCTTTGTTCATTTTTTTCTCTCACCCTGAATTTTATGCCTTCTAATCCGTGCTTTATCTCTTTACTTCTTTCTTTAAGCTTCTCAACACGCTTTCTGAGCCTCTCTATTTTGCGACCTGTTGAAGTTTAATTAGGTTTTTTAAGAGCACTAAAGGTCGATGATTAGTAAAATTAGCAGATTTCCTTTTTCTTCGCGCATTTTGGTCTCAATTTCTCAAGTGGGAAATCTGTTTTTTTTCTTCTTCTGCTTCTTCTTTCTCTAGATCGTTAAACTTTTATATAATGGTATCCTTTAAGGTAAGTTTTTCAAGCATAATAAGGTCAATGTGCAATACTTCATCTTCGAAGAATTATAAGAAAACAAAATAAGCTGCGTTTTAAAAATTATTGTTTAAAAAAGTATATAAAATGTGTCTCTCGAAAGAATTGCGAGAAGTGTGGTTTGTTGGATGGGATTTTGTATAAACGTTTGTCACACAAAGTGTGCAGTATAATATTGCATCTTTGAAGATTTATAAGATAACAAAATAATCTGTCTTTAAAAAAATAAATAAATAAAAATGTGTAAAATGTATCTCTCGAAAAAATTTCAAGAAATGTTATTTGGTATTGAATGTTAGCCGCATTAAATAAACTGTGAATATACCAACGTCAAATAATTATAAGAAAAAATAGGTTGCGTTTTAAAAATTACCGTTTTAAACATTATAAAATATATATCTCTAAAGAAGTGCCAGAAATGTACGTTGTTAGCTGGATTGGATTTTATATAAATGTTTGCCACATGAAGTGTGCAACGCAACGCTTCATCTTTGAACACTTTTAAGACGAAATAAGATGTGTTTTAAAAATTTTTGCTTAAAAGGGTAAAAAAAAGTCTCTCTAAAAAATTGCGAGATGTTTGTTACAAATTTTATTTTGTGTAAATGTTTGCCACGCGAACTGTGGCAGTGTACAATAGTTCATCTTCATAGTTGTAATAGCTCATTTTCGTGTGCAATAATTCATCTTCGTAGAATTATAAGCGACAAAATAATCTGTGTTTCAGAAATTATTGTTTAAAAAATAGGTACAAGCTGTGGTTCTCGAAAGAACTGAAGGAAGTGTAGTTGGTCAGATGAGACTTTATATAAATGTTTGCTACATGAAATGTGCAGTGCAACATCTCATCTTTGAAAATTTGCAAGAAAAAATAAATAAACTGCGTTTTGAAAATTACTCTTTAAAAAATGTAAAACGTGTCTCTAAAAAATTGTGAGGAGTGGCGTTTGTTCGATGAGATCTTGTATATTTTCTTGCCACATGAATTGTTCAGAGGAACATTTCATCTTTAAAGAATTATAAGAAAACAAAATAAGTGGTGTGTTTAAAAAGTTTAAAAAAAAGTGTCGTAAGATGTATGGTTGTTTGGAGAAGATTTTATAGAAATATTTCTTCCAAGAAGTATACAGCACAAAAATTCGTAAATTAAGCAAATTATATTGAGGGAGCAGAAAAAAATTATTAATAACAGCAGGCAAAAGAAAAAAAACATTAGGTAACGTACGCTTTCTCTCAGAGTTTTATATATTTTTTAAATAAATTACAAACATTTTAATAACGTCTTAAAATAATTCCTAGAACATATTATTAAGGGTTTGGTATCAAAATTTTCGAAATTTTTGCAGTATGTTGACTACTTAGGAAAAAGTCGATAATTTCAGACAATTGCAATAAATGTGTTTAAATGGAGATGGAGAGCATACTTGAAAATGTTGAAAAAACTGAATTACCACTAGAGAACTTTTGTATTCTGATTTCATTTTTTTTTTTACATAAGAGGAATTTATTTGAAGACAACTTTTTTAGAAAATAATTTATATAGAAGTGATATTAATTACAAAAAATAAATAAATGACTTCCGTCACTAACGGGAATAATTTATCAGTCATTGTGTGAGAGCTTAGATATTTTATTTGTACCAAATAAATCCAAAATCGTAACTATAAAAAGTATATAATAAATGATATAAATGTTTTTAAAATAGTCAAAAAGAGCTTTATGCCAATTGCTTAATTTATAATAATTTCGAACTATAAAAATATTGATAACGTCTCCTCTGTGTAATCTTCATATAATTTCGTCATTCTGTTTACAAATCATATCCATTACTTGTCAGTTCTAGATAGTCTCCACCTTATGGTCAGAAAAAAACTACTTTCGAAACATATAATGTAAAGGATGACTGATGGAAAAAAATCCATTTTTTAATTTAAAGAAGATAAAAACCTTTAGATGTCGGATGATCTATTAATAGTTATTTATTGAGGTTTTAGGTCAAAAGTAGTAAAATGCGTAGTGATTTTTTTATTGCGATTCTAAAAACGAATTTTACATCAAAACTATAAACGTTACATTGGATATTTTGGTTAGAGCTTAGAAAACTTGTTATTTTTATAAGTTTGAAAATCTGTACATTCAACTGAAATCTGTTAACATCATTGAAACATTATACATCTTTGAACGTTTATATGCACTCTTGTACGAATTATAATTAGAGAAAAAAAATAAGCCATTTCAATTTTTTCCTGTTTGTAATCTTTTTATAAAGTAAAAACAGAGCATATAAGTTCATTCCCTCTTTAAAAACTTTACATAAAGTAAAAACAAAGTTTCAATTCCACAGCTTCAACTGAGTTACGCTGTAACATTATACATGTTTATTTTTCTTTTATTGTAACGAAGTCAAGCAGTCACAGTAAAATATATCAATTGAAATTTTATTTTATTTCTCAGCGACTTTGATTTTTGAGTTCAAAATTACGCAATCTTCTAATCAACACTTCACGAATGACTCACTTCTTGCAAAAAAAAAAAAAAAATAAATAAATAAATAACATGTGATAATGAAACATGTTTTTATATATTTGTGGAGTGGAAACCTATCGTAAAACATTTGCACGCTTTGATTGTCAAAGACAATGAAACTTCATTATTATACGATCCTCTTGCCAGCTTACTAACATATGTAAATATACATATCGTGTGGAGAATTTCTACTCTAAATTCAACATTTCTTTTATGTGCGAAAGTAACAATTCTATTTTCTTATATCCCATATGAATAAGATAAAGTCAGTTTTATTTTTGTAATATCATTCCGCAAACAAAACGCTGCTCGCATAAAATGAGCATCATTTCATTATCAGAAAATAACCCATGCATTGAATTTAAAACCCCTTGTTTAACAATTATACATCGACCAAGAATCCCAAAAAGTACTCATGTTTCGTATTTTCCGCTATTCCAGCCGCGTTTGTTAATCGAAACCCACAGCAGCCAAGCGTAGGTTTTCGGGTGGCTGCCTGCCTTACATTGGAACATGAATATGCAGCAAGCAGCGGACTATCTGACCTGCAGGTCGTAGATTTTGCTGACAGCACTGAAATCAACCACGTGCTGTATGAATCCCCACAAACACACTGGGAACGCGAGTATTTGTGCTGATTCTCCTAAGAGATCAGGTGCGCTTTTGTTTGTGGTTGACTTTATCTAACAATATATCTTTGCCTCCTTTCATATTTCCATATTTGTCTTTATGATTAAATGTGCGTCTGTGGTCAATTTCCAATCACATGTGTGTATGACCTAAATCAGTGTATATTTACTGTAAATTGATTATATGACCACTTTTAGCAAGAAACACTTAGTATCGCTAGACTTTGTCTTTTTTAGATGTTATCTAACAATATATCTTTGCTTTTTTTCATATTTCCATATTTTTCTTTATGAGTAAATGCATCTGAAGTCAATTTCCAATCACACGTATCACCAATATCAATGTCTGTATAATTACAAAAAGTTGAAATTCTACGTATCTTTTGTATAGTTACCGGCAAATTAAAACAGCAGCTTCATGACTACTTTAATATTTTTGTGCCACAGTAAAAGTAGTATACGAACAATTCTCTCTCAGAAACTGAAAATAACTGAGGTTTGCATGGAAATACTTATTTGGAACGAATATAATGTGCTCATGGTGCTGAATATAACACCAGATTTGTGGCACAAAAATATTAAATTAGTCAAGAAGCTGATGTTTTAATTTGCCGGTAACTATACAAAAGATACAAAATGAAATTCAGTGTAGACTTTCAACTTTTTGTAAATATACAGACAAATAATTGCCAATATGTTATTCAGTCCAAAACTTGCCTCTGCCCTCAAAGTGAATTTGCAAGGTAAGATTTCCATATGTGCTGCCATTGATGAGAATCCCATTAATGGAACGAAGGATACTTCTTTCTTTTTTCGTGTTAAAGGATGTATCTGTCCTTTAAAGTTGACAAAACATTTCTAAAATATACAATGTAGTATTTTATTTGAAGTATTAAAATCTTACTCGCAGCTCGCCTGCCTCGCTAAGATTTTACCACATAAAATATTAAATTAAGTATCGGTTTTAGAAATATTTTGACAGCTAAAAAAGAAAGAGACATTCTTTTAAGAAGAGTACACAGAAACGCTTCTTCAAAAATCCTTCTTCGTCCCAACGCAATCTAAATGTTTTACAGCTAAAATCACCAAAAAAGAAATCAAGATGCAAAATGAAATTCAGTGTACACTTTCAACTTTTTGTAATTATACAGACAAATAACTGCCAATATGTTATTATGGCCGAAACTTATGTCTGCCCTCAAAATGAATATGCAAGGTAAGGTCCATGTTTGCATATGTGCTGCCATTTACGAGAATCTCATTGATGAGAGTTAATGTTTAGGAAATGAACCAGCTTTCTCTTTATAATTAAGAAAATCCACAAAATCTTCCAAGAGCTCCATATAAAAAAAAACCTCTTGTTGATTCTCATGTTGATCCTCCATTTACCGGAAGGTGTCAATAGGTAATGTGCATGTTTCTAAGCAGTCACATTGTCTGGCCAAATGGATATTCTTCGTACAGAAATTGCGCATTCTTCCCATAAAATTAACAAATTAGTTGAGCATATCAGTTGCTTACATAAAATGACAACAAGTAAAACAAAAAATCATTCATTTTTGAAAGGCAAAAATTTATACGATAGTTTAAATTTTTATAATTTTTCAGCATTTCCTGCCAAACGCGTTTTTAGTACCGGAAAAGGCTCAAAATTCATAAATTCAAAATGTCATAACTCGATAAGTTTTGTCAAAAAAAAATTGCTTGTTTTTGTTTTACTTTTTAGAACAAAGAGACGTTTCTTCTAAATATTACTTATAGAACTCATGGGTCGTATAAATATTTAAATTTCGCATCTTTTACATAAAAAAATTATTTTGACTGAAATTTCTTCTAAGATGATGAATAACAACAACTGAAACAGTTTTTCAATTGGAGTAAACCTCTAACATTAATAGGTTAGAAATTAGTCATTTGGAAGCCCTATATATGTATTTATATTTCCCCCCCCCCCCCCAATTGCTGTATGATGTTTCTGTGAGGTTATCTAATGGTTATATATATATATATATATATATATATATATATATATATATAGTATATGTGTGTGTGTGTGTGTGCGTGCGTGTGTATTTATAAATGCACATACATCACAGAAACACAAGCGCACGCATGATGCTCGCACCTACACATGTTGCCTTCCTCACATATATATTACAATATCTCCAAGAATAAATGGCTTGTGACTTAAGTTAGCCACGTGCTGAAAGGACCCAAACAAGGGAACCTCGCAAATACTCAGGGAGCTTAGATATTTGTGTTGATGCGCACCTGTGATCTGATGCCCTTTCGCTGTTTGTTGTCAGATGCTTGCATAAAAGGCCTTCTGCCTAGAAAACTCGTGGTCTCCCCAGAGTTTGCCTTCGTCGACCCCCACCTACCTATGGATTTACACAATACCTCTGCTCACTTTGTCAGGATTTTGGTCAAATATTCCAAGCATTCTAGATTTTAATCCTTCGATTGAAAATGCCTAGAAACATGTTGACAGCACATAGTTTAGGGTTATTCACCCGGGGTGAACAAATAATTGGAGGCAGCATTAAAGCTATAAACGTGTTTTTGCTTCAATATAAACACCATCAGATGGTTACCCCGTGTTCCTAAGCTATTTTCAGCTGCAAAAGATTTTCTACAGAGTGATGTTTTCATTTTCTAGCGCAATACAATCGCATCAAGCTTTGAAGAAATTTTGATTGAAGCAGTTTACTTCTTATTTGTAAAATAAAAGTGTTATAAAATGCGTTATTCCATTATCAGGGATACCATTGGGCCAAATGGTAAATATGCAGCAATGAACACCCTTCAAAGTTTTTGGTTTGTAAAAAAAAATTAACCGATACAAATTCAGCTTTTATTATTTTTTTCATAATTCTCCCTTGCATGTTTTATAATCTCAGTTGTTGTTGACAATCTTAACCTAACCAATCAGGAAGCAAAAAAATAGTTTCACAGTTCCACTGCCTTTCAGTGAAAATTTTACTAAGCAAGCTAAGAGCTGATTTTACTTAATTTTATTTTCTTGCAGAAATTGCATGTTTTTGTTTCGATAGTAACAGAAAACTTTGAATTTTATATACTAATGGTCATTTAGAAAATT
Organism: Maratus michaelseni; assembly: GCA_963931845.1. Lineage (NCBI taxonomy): Eukaryota > Metazoa > Arthropoda > Arachnida > Araneae > Salticidae > Maratus > Maratus michaelseni. Next base: position 133,237,568 of record OZ007599.1, read on the forward strand.
TAATTTATTTTTATGTTTTTAAGACCAGTGTTTATTACTGGAATTCTTAATTAGTCAATTTTGAGTAATGGACATGTGGCTATTACAAAAAATAGATTTCGGAATAATCCTAGTGCATAAAATCTTTTGATTTAACTAAAAGCTAAGTAATCACATTTAATTTTTAAATTGTGCTTTCAAGAATGTAATAAGAACATTTAAAAAAAATAAATAGCTGTTTTTAATTAACTTCATGCGGTTAATAAAATTGCTATTAACAAACCAGACTTTTTTTATAACTCTGCCTTGCATATTTCATAATCTGGCAATCAATCAAATTAATTATTCTCACACATATTTTATTGATTACTTGATTGTTAAATTTATTTGAAAGTGACTGTTTTGTTTCATTCGTATGCATTCATTAAGTTCTGGTTCTTTTTTTGTGGAGCTGGTACTGTTTTTGTAGGGTGTCCATTACTGGAATAGTGAGCATTACATTACTGGAATTTTGGGTGTTTCGATTTATTTCGGTTATTGCGATTAAATTTTTATTTACAATGATAACTGTGACAATCAGATTAATTAAATATTCTTAATAGATTAATAATAAAAACTGGAATATAATAATTATAACTATTAATTAAAAAATAATTTTAAACGAAATTGATTAAGGGTGTCCATTACTGGCGCATTTACACAATTATGATTTTTAAAAAAAAACTAACTTCTAATAACCTACCTGCTGCTGAAGAGGAAGAATAAAAAGTATTTTTATTTTAAAATTACAGAAAATATAAAATTTTAACTAACAGCAACAACAACAGCAAAAATTATATCGTGTACCTTATATATATATATATATATATATATATATTTATATATATAGCATGTGAAGCTTATGTTAGGTGAAAATGACAAAAAAATCTTAATAAAATAAAATTGCATAAATAACTGTTTTTCTTCATTTGATATGTAAAATGGACAAAAAAAAAGTAATAAATGTTAAGCAATGATAAAGAAAGAAAAAATTATTTTCTGTAAAAATTACATCTCACAGCAAAAAATATTTCAAAATGCGGAATTTTTTCGGTATTGTAGTCGAAATAAGTAAATAAAGTTTAATAGAAAATTATAATAATGATTTTTAAAAAAAATAAAAGTACTTATATATATATGTGTATTAACACTTCATTTGATTTTCCAGGCTTCACATATTTATAAAAGTAGTTTATTTACTTTAATTACAATACAATACATAGATATATCCAAAAATTTAAGATTCTCAAAATTTAAATAAGTGGGGAAAAATAATTAAAGATATGTAGAGAAAAAATCCAATATGCAGAAAGTGAAAATTATTACAAGAAGCAATTGGAAACTTATATAGTGGAAACATTTTCAAGGGCAATATTCCACTAATATAAGTAAAATGTAATTGATTTCTGTTTGAGTTAATAGTCATGAGCCAAATTTATTAACTCAAATAGCCCGATCAATTACCGAGTCAAATTTAAAGAAAATTGAATAAAAATGGACAAATATTGAGTAACTGAACATGATATGTGCAAAAATCAATGAATAGTGCGCATTATTAAATACAAAAACGTATTTAATAAGGAATTGTTAGACAAAAATAATATACATGTATAATATCTTGAGATATATGCCAGTTTTTTTTTTTTTTTTTAAGATATTAATTTCTTTAGAACAAATTAACGAACTAGTTTTAATGTTAATACTAATACAAAGTTTTCGGAAAATTTGATTAGTTCAAATTACTCGATTACGAATTATCGCGATCCCACTTTGTTAATTATTTTAACACATTCTATTTAACTTAATTATGAATATTTTATTTAATTTAAAAACAATTTGCAACTGCCTTTTATTTTTAATTTAATTTAAAAAATAAATTGCTATTTTGAACGATGGAAAACTTTTATTTATTTTCTGTAATTTTAATACTGCAATTGTTGGAAAAATTCTCGTTCAAAGTAGTCAGTGTAATTATATTAAATTTTTTGTATTCATAAAATACAGAAATGTTTTAATATGGATTAGTCAAACATAGCATACAAATCTAAATTTTATCTTTGTAAGGAAAAATAGTTTTAAAAAGAGCATCATTCCAGAACAGAAATATCACACGTTTGTATATATTTTATACATAAAATTAATGATTTTATTAGCTTTTTGGAAACATTTTATAACTTTTGTTTTACGTTTACTTGATTTAGTTCGTGTACTTTGACGCTTAACGAAAAGAAATAAAAACACCGAAATATGTGTATGTATGTTACTTTTTTTAAATTATAAATAGCGTATCAATTTGGGTTCATAAAAGAAAAAAAAAATAAGAATCTTCAGTCTTTTGCGGAATTAATGGAAGTATAAATTTAATGAATTACCGTTTTAGATCCGTGCAATAAATAAATAAATAAATAAATAAATAAATAAAATCTTTTCAAAGCAATCAAATGTAAATACTGATCATAAAGCTGTAATGTAAAGGTATATTTTTGTACTAACATATTCTTTTATTTATGTATAAAAAATATTTATAGTATCGTTGAAATCTTGCAAAATATATAACGTTTCTAATTGAAAAAGCTTCCTTTACCAGGCATATAGAAGCTCAGAACATTTTTATTTATTATGTTATCAGCAAGGTAAGATTATTTTGCATATGAATAAGGCAATTTTTAAATAATAGTATCATAACAACATAATGGAATGGTTTGATATATATTTATATTAATCTATCTTATTATAATATGGGCAATATGATAAAGATATTGAGAAAACAAGAGTACTGCTTATGCAAAACTAAAGTGAGAAACGTTTTTACTACTGTCATTTAAAGCAAAAAGAAAGTAAAATACAAATTCTGTCAAAAAGTGTAATATATATATACATATATATATATATATATATATATATATATATATATATATATATATATATATATATATATATATATAATATCTTTGAATTTCAAAAAAACATATCAAGTTCTTGTAACATTCGATATATATATATATTTACACACACGTAAAGGCTATAAAATATCCCGATTTTAAAGAAAGTCCAGTATTGACAAATTTTTAATAGTTGTTTAACAACTGACTTGTTTTCATTAGTGTGAAATTTTTTTAGTTAATTTATTAAATTTGCTTTAAAGAAATTTTAAATCAATGAACAGAAATCCCAATTTTATAAAACAAATTTAATCTCAATAATGATGTGAGAAAAAATCAGACTGATTAAAAAAATATTTTAAGACATCATAAATAATATTTTGGGGTTTTTTAAGGTAACTTAACTAGAAAGTATTGGTGTTAACATTATATATAAATATATCGATGTTAAGAAAATTTCAAAAAGTTTCACAACAAAGGAAGGGGTGAAAATTACGTAATGATTTTAATTTGGTGTAATGTTTTAAAATTTTCTTTTCAGTAGATTAATAAATGAAACTGAATAAAAATTTCAAAAAGAAATAATCCAAAAATGTTTTAAGGATTTTTTTTTTTTTAAACGCTTCTCACGTAATATTTAGTTATCATTTGATAAATGATCTTTGGATATTGTGTAAGTTACTGTCAATGTTGAGAAAATTTTATAAAGTTTCACATCAAAGGAAGTGGTGAAAATTACGTAATAATTTTAATTTTGTATAATGTTTAAAAATTTTATTTTCAGCAGATTAACAAATGAAAGTGAAAAAAAATTTAAAAATGAAATAGTTCGAAAATATTTAGACGATTTTTTTTTTTTTTAAGGACGTTTCACGTAATACTTAGATATCATTTGATAAATGATATTTGAATATTTCTTAATTAATATTTATTAAATGCTAATAATTAAGTATGATTATTGAGTCATCTTAAGAACACAACTAAAACATAAGCTAACATAATCAGCACCAATTTATATCAGGGACTAACTGAATCTAAAGTTTTATTAAATTCAGTGTATGAACGCTTTTAGGGTATCAAGAATCCGTGAACATATTTAATCTTAGTTTTACGATGAAAATGCAAAAAGTCTTTAAAAGAATGTAAATTGGAATTCAAAATCTATAAAATTCGAAATTTCGTTTAACTCTAAATGCCGCACAACCCCCCCCCCCCCTTTCCCCTGTAAAAATATAGCCTTAATAAATTTGCTTTCAACTCAAAATAAGTCTCAATAAATTTCAAATTAACTCAAAATAAGTCATTTCTTTAACACTAAAGTGAAATTGAAAGTTTTAATACATGTGAAAGCATACATTTTAAGAAGTAGCTATAATTCAAGAGAAAATCGGAAATATATATTAAATTTCCTTTAAAAACATAGTTCATGTAGCTTACAAATTACGAATATCACAAATTAACAAATATGCCTTAACACGAAAAAATTACAGACATTTATTTCTCGTAATAGACAGTTTTATATAATAGCAACTTTGCTGTATATTGCTACTCTAAATTTCAAAAAATCTTTATTTGATGTTTATTTTAAATAAATTCGTTTTATACATATTCAATAAACATTGCTGATTAATTATTGCCCTTATATAAAAAAATAAATCTTATTACTTAATATCAATAGTCTTCTCCTTAATACCGTCACGAATGTAAAACATTAATCACAATTTTCAGATATCTCAAAATTTTCAGATAACTTCATTTGATGTTTATTTTAAATAACTTCTTTCTATCCATATTCATTAATCAGTAAACATTAATCAAACTCTTATCTAAAAAAAATAAATAAATAAATAAACCTCTGACAGTGCAAGTTGAAAAATTAAAAAAAAAAAAGAAATATTATTATTTAATATCAATATTCTCCTCCTTAATATTATCGCCGGTATAAGACATTAATCAAAATTTTAAGATAACTTAAAAATAAGACAATTCACATAACTTCAAATGATGATTATTTTAAATAAATTCATTGAATCCATTGAATCCAATAAAAACCATGCAAGACATAAATCAAATCTTCGTTATGTTTAACAGAAATAATAAGTATAAGAATTTGTTTATATAAACCAGTATGTGCTGATATAAACCAGTATGTGTTGATATAAACCCATTTTGATGTATTGTGCTAAGTTTCAAATACATTTATTTAATATTTATTTTATATATACCAGTTGTATCCACATTCAATAAACATTATTCATTAATCTAGCCCGTATGTAAAAAACAAATCTTCGACAGCGCAAATCGAAAGATTAAAGAAAAATCTTTCTACTAAATATCAATATTTTCCTCCTTAATATCATCACCAGCGTAAGACATTGAATCAAAATTTCAAGGTTCTTAACAGAAAGAATAAGTAAATATTTGTTATATAAATCCATTTAATGTTTGTTACTCAAGTTTCAAGTATCTTCATTTGATGTTTATTTTAAATATGTGCGTTGAATCCATATTCAATAAACATTGCTCATTAATCTAACCTTTATGTAAAAAATAAATCTCCGAAAGTACAAATAATATATCTTATTACTTAATATCATCATCAGTCTAACGCATTAATCAAAATTTCTAGATGTTTAACAGAAATAATAAGTAAACATTTGTTGATAAAAACACATTTTGATGTTTGTAATCTAAGTATCAAATACCTTCATTTGATGATTATTTTAAATATGTCCGTTGTATCCATATTCATTAAATATTTTTCATTAATCTAGCCCTTATGTAAAAAAAAAAAAAATCCTCGACATTCCAAATCGAAATATTAAAAAAAAATCCTGCTACTTAATATCATCATTAGTGTAAGACCTGAATCAAAATTTCAAGATATTTAACCGAAAGAATAAGTAATCATTTGTTTATATAAACCCACTTTGATGTCTTGCTACTCTAAGTTTCAAATACTTTCCTTTGATGTTTATTTTAAATATGTCCGTTGAATCCATATTCAATAAACATTGCTCATTAATCTAGCCCTTGTTTAAAAAATAAGCCTCCGACAGTGCAAATCGAAAGATTAAAAAAAAATCTTATTACTTAATATCATTATCAGTGTAAGACATTAATCAAAATTTGAAGATGTTTAACATCAAGAATAAGTAATCATTTGTTGATATAAACCAGCCAAAAGAGAAACGTTTAGAAATTCAAAGAAGTTTAACAAGCAACTCAGATACTTTGGTGAAGGTATATTAAGAGTGTTAGCTAACTGATCCCCAACCTCAAAAGGATTAGAAGAAAATCATGAAGGATAAATAGGATAAACGGATTACTCCTATAATGCCATTCAAAAGTAAGTTGACACCTGGGATCCAACGTAATACAGCTTAAAGCTTAAACTATAATAAAAATACAAACTTTTTGAGGTATACATTATAAATCTGAAGTACGTATTGTTCGCACCACTATCGTAATAATAATTCTTTCGATCGACGGAGAAAACAGTGCTTTATGATGAAAGCATGATGTCACAGATTTTTACTCAAAAGAAAAAAGGCAATTAAAATTTCAACGTCTATATTTACATTTTAAGTAAATTTCAGCACAGTTTGGTTTGATTTTGTATTTTTTAGTGACATATTAAAACTCTCTTTAAACACGATTTCTCCCATTCATACTTTTTTTTCGTAAGATGAACAGGATTTTGTACTATATATGCAACAACTCATTTTTACAGTTATACATACATACATACATACATGTACACATACCTTCGCTCTTGATATGGTCTTACATTTATTTTAGATAGACTATAATTCCGATACTAAATTTAGATGTTGAATTGCTTTCGCATGTTTATTTATTTATTTATTTATTATTACTATATGTAAATTTTCAGTCAGCTTTCACATATTTATTTTATTTTCTACTTTGGACCGTTTTGTTCCATCCTTATTTTGTGAGTGTTCCTTATTTGCGGTTTAATTTTAGGGTACAAAATTGTCACTGAATTATATTAAATAAAATAAATGAAATAAATTATTTATAACTTTTAGAAAATTAATACACGAAATATAAATAAATTGCTGAAAATGCATATTTCAAGCACGATAATAAAACTTAAGGACTAAATAAATTTATTGAAACATTTTTCATGGGCATTAAAAATTAATTCTTAGTTAATAGATACTCGCACATACACACAGATAGAAATATGTGTATCCTGTGCAAATAGTATGCATCACTGCTCCTATCTATTCACTAATAACTTTTGATGAATTTCAACTGGAGTTTAAAAAATATTTTTTAAAATCCTTTATTGGATACGCAAAAAAGTACTTTCGAAAGTATTCAGTCATATTTTTATTTTTATAATTATTGATAATCGATCTACAAATACTTATTTAGTATTTATTTTTCAATTTAAAAAAAATGCTTAATTTTCTGTTTTGGTACATTTTTAATTGTTTTCTTATTTGAAATGCATTATAAAACCAGAGAAACTCAGATTAGAGAGTGAATCCATTCCGTGTCCGATTAAAAAAAAAAAAAATCTCGAAAAATTACTTTTAAGTTTAAAAACTAAAAGTAGTTATCCAAATGATCAAACTTAAGGTTTGCTCTACACTGTTAAAAGTTTGCAGCAAACTGTCTAGTCATTTGCCCGTTTTTAGAGAAAACGGTTACTTAACCGTTATTTAACGCTGTTCTGACTATATTATTGCCCATATTATTGTCAGAATTAGGGTTATGTAACCGTTTTCTATAAAAACGGTCAAATGTCTGGATAGTTTGTTGCAAATTTTTAACAGTGTAATTTTTACGAATACATCCTTTATTGAAATCTAACGAATCGAAATATTTTCGTACTATCAGTATGAAAATACGATACGGACAGGTTTAGAAAATGCCATGTTGTAATAGGATTAAACAGATATAATAAATTTCCAGTATTTTTTTTATCCATTATGATAAAATATTGATTTGTACAAGTAGACCCTATTTTTATATTTAAACAATGAAATACGTTTTTCAAAAAACAGCCTCATTATTGGTATATAGCGAACTTTTGTTTGTTTGTTTTACTACCAGGCGTGATTGTGTTGCGGTATTTTGAATAAAAACATTTTTGTAAAGGAATTTTCGCATTATTTCATCTCAAAATTCTTCTATTAAATGTGGAGTAGTTAAGTACGGAAATAAAAGTATTAAAAGCACCAGAACAAAATTATCCCCGTATTACTAAATGTTCAAACATAAATGGAATATTATTAGTAAATGTAAAGACACATTAGTATCATTACTACATGCAGATAATAACAAAAGTATTTGTAAAGGCAAAATAATAGTAAATGAAAGACTTGTCCTATTATTAGGACGATAGCCAGACCCGATTCAGTGTTAAAACAATAAAAATAAGAAGATGAATTATATGGTTTCATGTCTACTAATTTGAATTAAATAGAAGGAAACCAATTAAGAGAAGATTGATTACTTTTCAAAATTTGTATCAGATATCATGCTATTTATTCAATTACAAGAACAATTTCAAATGACAAATTAAAGTAACAAAGTAGTTTGATATTAAGGCGTGCTAACAGAAAATCTTTTAATGCGCTAACATTATAAGAGGAAGAAAAACATGCATAAAAAAAAGAGGATTGTTGCTATATTTATTTGTATATTCACGACAAATGCACAGTGATATAGTTACCATTAAATGATTTTAACTAGTTTTTTCAGATAATATGCAATGATATATAATGCAATAGTTTTTCCTTTTCCCATTTCGTATTTTTTATGAAACCACATCTCTATTATCAGCAGTTAGCGCTATAGAGCACTATGTAACGTATTATTCCGAAAATGCATTTTACAGATATGTTTTAAAGTAATTAAAGAAACAGACTTTGATCCCTTTTTGCTTTTTTGTACTTTGCCAATATGATGCATTTTTACCTTTTTAAATTCAGTCTACAGAAAATAGTTGTTAATTTTTGAGTTATATATTCACTGGAGGAAGAAGAAATATTATACCCTTAGGATAGGCGTTCTTGAGTTTGATTATGGAATCTGGTCGCTTGAAACTCATGGATATTAAATATATTATTAAGAGCATATATATTTTAGTTTTAACTTCTAGGTTTTAAAAATAATTTAAATTATTTTTTGAGATTACACGAAGAATAATTTTTTTACGATTTTGTATAGACCCATCACTCAAGATGGCTTGGTTTTCTGATTCATCACTGTTAAAAAATTGTAGCAAGCTGTCCAGTCATTTGACCGTTTTTGTAGAAAACGGTTACATAACCGTACTTTAACTATATTCTGACCATAAAATGAGCAATAATACGGTCTGAATATAGTTAAATTACGGTTATGTAACCGTTTCCAACAAAAACGGTAAAAAGACTGGACAGTTTGCTGGAAATTATTAACAGTGTAGGTTACGATAAAGGGTCCATAGGTTACGATAACAGCATTTTTCTGGACGCATATATGCGACAGTAAATCTAGCCGCACTCTTTTTCCAAGGATGCACGTACCGGAAGTAGTAAAAAAATTAAATTAACGAAAAAAAATGCTCTTTATATACGTATAATTTAATTAAACTTCAAAATCTCCTCACAGAAATAAAAAAATGTCAAAATGAGAAACTTTTGAAATGTTACGAGACAAACAAAAAAAAAAAAAAAAAAAAATTGTCAAAACACATTGTTGTATTTGTATATGAAGATTTCACTACTTTAGTGATAAATCACAATTTAGTTTACTTTAGAAAAATATAACGTATTTTAGATAATGTTAATAAACTGGAGTATAAAAACTATATGAAAAGAAAAGTTTCTTCTATTCCTAAAAATACGTTAAGAAACACGACTATACTTTCGGGAGTAATTAATTAATTCTAGAACATGTTCTACTTCACTTAATGAAAGGAACCACTAATTATTTAATCCCAAAACTATAGTCGTATTCTTTTGATTTTTGGACAACAAAGAAGAATCTTTACTTCACATAATGTATTAATTTTTTTTTTAGTATATGTTATATAAAATGGATAAGAAAAGAAACAAAAATTATTACGTTTAAGCATGCTTATAGTCGTAAGTGGTTAGTGTAATCGCGAAGTTAAAATGGGGATAAATGCCACTAACCTGAGTGAAATTGTGCTCCATAGCTGAACGAACAGGGAGATTGATCTTTGGTCCACATGAAGTATTTACAACTTTTCGGCCAAACACTATCGCGTACGATATTTTTGTCACTCAGCTCCCTACACAATTGCCCTAAAACAAGGATAAAGCTTTGGTTGGGATCTACTTCTTTTACAAGCTTTTACAAAAGTACATGAACATTTGGCCTCTCATTAACGCATGCAAACAAAGTTTATAAGCGAATATCAGTAATAAGTAATTTTGATTTCTTTTACACATTAATGGTAATAATTTAAATTACTTATGGTGAGATATTCAAAAGGTAATTTTAGGTAGAAATTATTTTGTAGGCTATTTGCTTCATATATTAAATACATAGTAAATATACAGGGTGTCCACTAAAATTCCTTCTCACGCCCTTAACTTTTGAACGCCGACAACTACAGTGATAAAAATGCTGTCTAAGGATAGTAAAGTTCCTATGCCCTTTTCGATGAGACTGCTTACAGCTCTCCACAGTGGTAAAATTAGGAATTAGGGTACTTATTTAGATAAATATACCTTATACAAGAAGATAGTCAATTACAAAGCTGTAGAGAAGCATCTATTTAATACGAAACTGCACATAAATGCTAAGACTAGAACCGTAGTCGTGTTTCTTGACATGCTTTGGAAGTGGAGCATTAAAATTAAAACAGGAGTCCAGATGTATACTGTAGCTGACAAATAGCAGATTGAACACCTACAGTAAATGCATCTAAATACAACTAATTGTTCTTTTCTCGTTCTAACGCATTTCGTGACGTAACAGTTATAGAGATCGCAAACAAAATCGATGTTGCTATAAAATTTTGCAATTGAATATTATCCCATATCTCGTATAATTTTCAAGTTCCATACGATAATTTATAATTTAGGGGAAATTGTAAGCTGCGTTGTTGAAGAGCGCATAGCCACTTTGCTTTACCTAGACACCATTTTGAACACTTTCCACATAGTTGAAAAGTGTTTATGAATTCGGTTTGTCTCTCTGTCTATCTGCATGGCCGTCTGTCTGCCTACCCGTACGATAATTCTCGTAAATATACTCGGATTGACATGTAATTTGCATATGTTATTATTACTGTAGCTGTCGGAGATGAAAATTTAAAGTCGAGAAAATGAATTTAGTGGAAGCCCTGTATATTACGAGACACAAAGGAAAACATATTAAGAACAAAATTTATTTGTAGAAATAATTACATGTACTTGAAAAGTAAATTCAGTTTACAAGAAAAAAAATAATATGAAAATATTACAAATTAAGATATTAAACGATTTGTTTTCCCTTTTCGAGAATCTAATCCGCTTTCAAATTAGCTTGACTGAAGTACGCACCATTTTATCAGAAGAAGTTCTTAAAGATGAATAAACAAAAAATAATGATGTAATAAATAATAAAGAAAAGGAATGAAAGGTATGTGGGGAACTTAAAACTCAAATTATATTAAAATAATGTAATCCAAAATTTTAACATGAAAAACTCATTTTTCGATTTAGACTTTTGAATGTAATTTTTGCGTTCGGTTTTACAAAATAAAAAGACTTTAGAATAATAAATAATTCTTATAAGTATTATATATTTGTTAAAATACAATTTGCAAAGAATAATTTATCCATAATAAAAAAAATACACTGTTAAAAATTTGCAACAAACTGTCCAGTCATTCTACCGTTTTTACAGAAAACTGTTACATAACCGTAATTTAATTCAATTCTGACCACAATATGAGCAATAACATGGCCAAAATAGAGTTTAATTACTGTCATGTAACCATTTTCTATAAAAACGGTCAAATGACTGGACAGTTTATTGTAAATTTTTAACAGTGTATGTTTAGAAATCCAACAATGCAATCTGTTCGGTGATAAATAAACGTAATTAATTTTTAAAAAATCTAAAACTAAAGCAACTAAAGCAATCTTATATTAAAACCAAACATGGCAAAATAGAAATTGTTAATAAAAACATTTATAATACATTTTATTATCCTTGAAACAAATTTCATTCTTAGTTCTTAGATCTGACAGACTAAGAACATCAAAGCGTGAATCTGGAATATCTAGCTACATCGTGAGTTCGGAAAGTTGATTTCGTGCAAAAATATTACCCATTATAGAACACTTTACTCTTCAATATTTCATATGCTAAACTTAATATTTCGTATTGTAAACTCTACCACAATGTAAAAAAAAAAACTTTTAATTTAACAAAGAAAAAAAACTGTCAGGACGCCTGTAAAAAACTTTATTTTTTACGCATAGTTGAACAACAGAATATATGCAAAAATACAAATACGTAAACTGTTTATTTTCCAGTTAAAATCTGTTTTAAAAAAATTCATAACAAATACAATTTTTCCATAAAATAGTTTTTTACTGGTGGCTTGGTTGACAGTTTTTTTCCTGTAAAATCAACAAATTAGTTTTAAAGAATATTGAAAGACAGAACATTTTATTGCTCTGTTTTATTCGGGGGGGGGGGGGGGGAAGTAGACAATGTTTAGAAAAACAAACTTAAAAGTAAACAAATTATAAAATATTCTGCATAAATATATTTCAGAACGTTTAAGATTTAATTAGATTGTAAGTACTGACGTCTTGGCTGACAGTTTTTTTTCTGCAATTATTATGATTTTTATTATTATTATTATTATTATTATTTTACACTGTACTTTTTTAAAAATTGGATTCTGAAAAAGCCACATAGATTTAAACAATGTCTCAAAAAATGCACTAAAAGCATAATAGTGTAATAATATAGATTTAAATATTTATGTTTTTCACAAATAAGGTAACTTTTATAATTTGTTTTGTTTTAAATAATGTACCTAATTTGGATCTTGCATTAGATTTTTTATTATTTAATTTGGGACTGTAGCTTACATTTTTAACGCAAGTAAACAATATTATTTTTCTCTGAAATGTTCTTAAAAATATTTAAAAAGGGGCTAATATCCTTTTTTTTTTACTTTTTTAGCACCTTAAGTACAGTCTATATTAGACAACCTTTTTTTAAATATCAAACTGTATTTTACGTTTTTAATATAAGTATGTCAACAATAACATTTGAGGGGTTTAGAATGACAGTGGAGAAAGTCAAAAATTTGAAAAATCGACATAACCACATTTTCCCTGAACATATATTAATTTCTGTTTAGTGCGACAGTCAAATAAGTCATAGTTAACTTAGGAGTTGCTAGAGGGCAAAACAAGTTGGACCACTTAATGCAATGGCAATACAACATGTTTCACAAAACCCTTCATTTCTCAAATTACTAAATATAGACTTACTGCACTGTCATTCTAACCACCTCATTTATTTTTTTTAATAAAAATATTTAACAATGTTCTGAAGTTAAAAGACATTTCGTGAATTTAGTTACTCATATAAGGTATAATGATTTTAAATGATATATTCATTTACTGATTTAAAACGTATTTTTTATTTTTACTTTTTTTTTTGTTTTACATTAGTTATCTAATAAATCAAAATAATTTTTAATTCACATTTAAAAAAAAATATATAATTAATACTAGTCAGATGTAGATACTTAGTTTGTTACAGTCAGCGTTAATTACGATTGAACAAATCTAACTCTTAAAACAGATGTGTATTGCGTCGGATTTGCAAGTATTTAAATTTTTTCAACTAATTAAAAAATGTGTCCACGCTGAGGGACTCGAAACCACTGTCAGTGCTCTTCCAATTGAATTCTGTTGGCAGGGATGCTGTCCAGATAGTTCAATTGGAAGAGCATTGGCGATTAAAGCCAAAGGTTCTGGGCTCGAGTCATGGCCTGAACACATTTTCATTCAGTTGGAAAAATTACTACTCGTATGATTTATTTAACAACCAGTATGATTGTGTTAAAATAATAATAATAAAAATAAAAAGCGAAATTACGTATTCATCTTTTATTGAAGTTCATTTACCTACACTGAGAAAAATGACACTTTCAAATCTGAGTAAATCGATGTTTTCATTTTGTTATGAAACTTTTTGTTTCAAATAGGACGACCCAATGCTTTCAATTCTGAGATACCAGAAATACTCAGATTATTGAAACATGGACATACTTAAAACTGAGCACATAGAGGTCAGTTCATACTCATTTTTGAAACATGGACATACTCATAGGGTCAGTTCATACTCATTTTTGAAACATGCACATACTCAAAAATGAGCACATAAGAAGTCAGTTCATACTCATTTTTGAAACAAGGACATACTCAAACATCAGCACATTCTTGAGTGTGTGCATGCTTTCAGAAATGAGTATATACATGTATCAAAATTGAGTAATTTTGATTCGGAGCCATTTTGACTATGCGACGTACTCAGATTTGAGTATTTTTTGCTCAGTTTTGAAAATGTCATTTTTAAAGTGTATGATTTATTCTGTCGAGCTGTTTGAAATGACAGACCAGATGTCATTACCAAATAGCTGTCTGGGTGAATCGTGTTTTCTGTGATGTCGTCCAGATATATCAATTGGAAGAACATTGGCATTTAAATCCAAGGGTTCTTTGTTCAAGTCCCAGCCTTGATGCTTTTTCACTCAGTTGTAAAAATTACTACTCGCGGGATATATTTACCAAAGAGTATAATTGTGTTAAAATAATAATAATAATAAAAGTAATTAAATGGTGAAGCAAATTAAACTGTTTGAATTCACCAATAACAAAACTACAATTTCAACATAAAATAAACCGGATAAAATATTGATTTAAATATTTATAGCTTCATATTTGAAATTCTGCAAAACCCATGTACAATTTTGCGTCTAAAGCCCTAAATCTACATTTCGAAAAAGCTTTAATAAAGTGTTATTTTATATGCATTCCTTACAATACCACCCTTTTGAATTTTACATATTTCAAATTACAGTGTGGGGAGAGGTATAAATTCTATATTTAAAAAAACCCTCCCTGGGATTTTCAAACATTCATTACAAGTTCCCAAAACAAGCAACGATTCTCAACTTCCTGCAGTGGTAATATCTCCGGAAACCCAGCTGTGTTGGTCCCACCTTCTTTCAATAAAGCTCGGCGTACACCCCCTATCAATGCTCCCCGTGCTCTTTTTTCTGCTCATAAATGTATGAAAAGAGGATGGAGAGCATATCCGTGGGATGTATTTGGGGTTCATTGGGGAAGGGCACAACGGCTCACCCGTGTATAAAGAGTTAACCTCAAAGTAAACCAGTGAGAAATTGCTTTATTGAAGCACGTGCCACAAACACAGCCGTTCATACGACTTCATTAAATGAGCATTGGTCTCTTATTTTCACTTTAAAGATGATAACATTTGCTGAAAATGTACAACGACTGTACTAAATCAGTGGCGCAGACAGGATCCTCACCTGGGAGGAGTTTTGAACCTTACTCATAAAATGAATGAAAAATTCTGTTGTTTCATATGTTCATAAAGCAGTGTTTAGCAGATACGTGAAATGTAAAAACTGTTGTAATTAAAATCTCAGGTAACCAAATTAAATTTAGCGTTCAGGTGTGTCACGGCTTCATAAAAAGAACACATTTTTCTATATTTAGGAGCGAAAAAAGAACTTGAGAGTTGTTGACAGCCTCGAAACAGTTGAATGCTAAATTTTTTGGGTGTTACGCTTATTTTCACGTTGGTTTTTAAACATCATGTAGTTATCTTAACACAAGAGGTTTTTCAATGCATATTATCAGATTTTAATGTATCTAAGGGGTGGGTAACCATCCCTCTTACCACTTTAACAGTGACTAAATGAATTTTATAGTTATTAAGAGTGTATTATGCGATCACATAGTACACAAGTAGCACCTCCAACTTAATTGTTTATTAAATAATTCAGCAGTAACAGTAGCATACTTAGATCGCTGCTATTGCCCTTCACACCTTTTTTTTCATTAATTTTGTGTTGAAATAGTGGCTCCTTATTATAAAGCCTTGAAACAATTGTATGCTAAATATTTTGGGTCTTACGCTTATTTTCATGTTGGTGTTTAAACATCATGAAATATCTTAACACAGGGGGTTTTACAATGCATATTATAAAATTTTATTGCATCTAAGGGGTGGGTAACCATCCCTCTCACATCTTCTTACCAGTGACTAAATGCATTTTATAGTTATTAAGAGTGTATTATACGACCACATAAGAAGCACCACAAACTTAATTGTTTATTAAATAATTCAGCAGTAAGAGTAACACACTTACTTCGCTGCTATTGCCTTTCACACCTTTTCTTTCATTAATTTTGTTGTGAAGTAGTAGCTCCTAATAAAGCCTTGAAACAATTGTATGCTAAATATTTTGGGAGCCTTGAAAGAACTACTTAGCTTTATTTTTACTATATTTTTTTTCCGTTTGTATGTTTATTTGTACGCATTAAGTAAGGATCAGTATTTATCAGTAACAAAAGAAAAGTAAACGCATATTGTACTGAAGTGTTTATCCAATTTGTTTTGGTTCCAAAGTATGACTATCTGTTACAAAATTTAACGGTTGCCATGAAAATCATAAGATGCGATCGTAAAATAAAGAACAGCCTTACCAACAACAACATAGTCAACAAAGAGCAGTTTTAATACATCCGCAAATTATTAAACGAAAAATTTTATTCAAAAGTTTTGGTACAAATTTGGCATTCGGAGATTAAAATTACATGAAGGTATAAATTACATTCTTCCACCTTTCGAAAAGTTAACATATTAAAGAAATTTAAAATGTTATGATTGAATTTAAAACTTGAACAAACTGGAAAAATCTGATAACTATAAAATGCTATGGAATCAGTTCAAATTTTTTGGTGTTAAAACACGTAATTACATAAACATTTATATTATGAGAGATTCTTGTTTTTTTTTTGTTTTTTTTTTTCATTCTTAACTCTTTATTAAATTAACTGTATTCGAGTGTTATTTTAGTGAGCAGCCTGTTTTTTAAATCGCGATGCATTTATTTTTAATAGATGTCAACACTAACACAACATTCAGTTTCATTGCTAAGGTTTAAAAAAATTTAAAAATTTAAATTCGTTTATGAATTCGCTTTCAGTAAGCATCGTAGTACTTTAAAATTTTTTTTTAAAAAGAACTGAGAGGGGGGGGGGGAAGAGGAATAATTTAAAAAGAATTTTCTTTTTAATTCTAGTTAGTGATTTCCATTGCATGTGGCTTATTTTAAGAAACCGTTTAAAATGTGTTTTAAACACATAAAAATTAAGTTCTAATATACAGACTTAAAAAAAAAAAATGTTTTGATACAATCATGGAGTGTTTTATTGGCTGCAGTTTTAAAAATATGATTAAATGGAAAAATGCATGTTATTTTAATGGATTTCGTATGAATCTTTAAAGATACATATTCAACGTCACAACTTCAGAAAAAAAAAATTCTTTAATTCAATTATCCACTTGTTGTTAAAAGATTGTGTGAACGCCGATTGTATTTTCGTTTATAAATGTCGGTCCATTACGTAAAAGCTTTGACCACAACGATGAAATGTATGTGGACGAACAAAAGTAATAAAAAGAAATGGCTAACAGTGCTAGATATTGAAATAACCGATTCTGTTAAAATGCTTCAGAAAAGCTTTTACCACCATTTGCAACACGAGGTAAGGTGGCGGGGAGAAATCCTTTTTTCCAGAAAACAGTTTTTAATGCAAATTTTTTGAAATGTCTGCATTTAATAAAAAAAAACCGTTATCGGATTTAGACATAATTTTCAGATTAATCTCTTTCCCCCCAGTGTGTTTCAATTAACTTTTTCCGTAAGAAAAACACCCCTTTCCAAATTCACGCACCCAACTCCCTTCCACTTAGCTTTCGACACTTTTTAAGGCTTTTCCGCTGTTTAATTAAAATAGCTAAGAAATTTTTTTCGGACTCCTGCACTTTTTTTAGTTTCTTTTACTCGCGCTTTCCTTTTGAGCGCCCCCTTTTTCCAGTTTTTTGCCCTTTTTTCCCTCCATCTGGACGTTTCTTGACGCGCTTTCTTTGTTCCTTCTCCTGAAAAGTGTCTTTTTTTTCTTTTACATTTTTTGAGGAGGAGGAATTTGCAGAGCTATATAATGTAAAAATAGAAAAAAAAAAGTTTCCAATCAGCAAGCAGTGTGAGCAGAAGTTAGGCTTCTGAGTAAAGTTTTTAACAATTCTATTTATCTTCCGTATATGCGCCTCAAATAGAATTTTTAGAGAAACCAGAAATCAAATCTCATACATGCCTCAAAGTATGATATTGCACACACTTTATATTCAGTATATGTTAACTTTTGTTACATGTGTTAAAATCTATTTTATGTGGCTTAAATTTAAATCAATATATGGAACCACAAAAAAGAATGTCTTTATCTTAATTTATGCATGTTAGTATGCATGTATGTATACATATTAAACCATACATTGATAAATAGACAGATAATTTAACAAATGAATAGATGGATATAGGTAAATAGACCTATGCTTGTATAAGCAGATATTTAGACGTTGATACAGACACAGTATATTATTTGTAATCTTTATATATCCCTAGTAGCACACCCAAGCGATGTGACGTCACTGAGACGCTGCAAATGGTCACAAGTGTCACAGTCATAACGATGACGAAAATGTGATAGTTTTAATTCGTCATATTATGACTCTAATGCCCTTCATTTCGTGACTCTATTGTGATGTTAAAGTGATGGATTTCTGAGTCGTTTGCACATCGTTATAGAATGGGACAAATCGACTTCACTCACACTGATGTCACAGTGACTTATTTTCCGCACATTACGTGATAGAAAAAGCTGCATCTGGGACACGTTGCCGTCATATAGGGTCAATTTTGGATCACGATGTTAAGAAGGTTGTGTTTAAGAAAATGGTAATATTTAAGATAATATGTTTAAGTAATGACTGTGTGTATGTGTGTGTGCGTGTGTGTGCAAATGTACAGATAAACAAATACTTCACACTGAGATATTTTTGACAAAAGCAATAAAGCATGTGCATTTTAAAATGATTTGAGGTACAAATTGCTCTTTACGATACAACCAATACTTAGTGATTAAATACGCATGAAATAGTATTAAATTTCCGTATATGTTTAATTGAGTCGAAGGAGACCAATCTATTAATTATTATTTTATAGAAATGGAAAATGTGGCATTTTTCGGAGTAAAGCTTATTTTAAATAATTATTAGGAATATTTTTATTTTAATATCATCACCAAACAGCTTTAAAATATTGTATATAATGTCTTAATTTCTCATAATTGAAAAAAATATATGCCTTGGTGAAAGTCTTTTGTTCTAATTGACTGAAAATCATTTTTTTTTTCATGCATTGTTTTAAAATTTTAAAAGCCATCCAAATACAAACAAATTACATTTTGCTTGAAAATATGAATCTGATTATGACAATAGAAACAGCTACTGTTTCTTCCAAGAAAGTGTATTGCATAAAAGTAACGTATGAAGAAAATTCAATTTAATTATGCAAAGAAACAACAACAAAAAAAAGAATAACATTAGCGGGAATTTTAAAAAAAAGGCAAAAAATAAAATCTTTTAAGCAATAAAGTGAAACTTGAAATCCACTTTTTCATAAATTGCATTTTTGTCTAATCCAGCTGCATGTGCCAATATTATATCATGTCTACAACGATAGGCCAATTTAAAATATGATATTTCAGCAATCAGGTAAAAAAGTAAATTTCACGATCTTAATTTTAGAGGATTAAGTTTAAATCGTATTTTACCTCTAGTGAATAAAACAGAAACATAATAAAAAGGAGACATAAATCGTGTATTATAAACTAGATCTGAGACACTAAATAAAAATGTACAGTCGACCAAAATCTATCGATTTTTATTAACATATTTATAGGTTATACAATACATATTTTTACTTTAATATCATTACCAAAGGGCTTTAAAATATTGTATACTATACCTTAAGATCCTATAAATGAAAAACTCCCATGAGGAAAATCGCCTGTATCAATTGACCTAAAAATAATTTATTTATGAATTGTTTTAAAATTTTAATAACCTCTCAAATAATTAAAAAAAAATTGGATTTTGCTTGAAAATATGGTTACGATAATAGGAACAGCTATTGCTGCTACAGTTGTTAGAACAGCTACTGCTGCTAGAATATTAATAAAAAATATTTAAACTATGAAATTAATATTTAAAAAAATATGTATTTTAAACCTTATACAACCTATGTATTTTAAACCTTAACAATTAAATATAAATATGTAGTTGTATACCAACAACTTTAACGCAAATCGATTTTAAGAAGCTTCAAATATGCGAATCTAAAACATCACTTGATTTCGCCAAGTATAGGCTTTGAGTTACGCTTTAAATAGTATTTCTCATTGATCCTTGTAATTATTAAAAAAAAATTTGTAGTCTTACTCAGTTACAAGAAAATCTGTAAGAATTACTGGAAAACAGCTAGCAACGATTCCGGTTTATAATACCGGTTACTAAAAAATTCTGTGGAATAAAAATTTACAAAAAAAAAAAAAAAAAAAAAAAAAAAAAGTAACGTAAGGATTTTTTTTTTTTTACAGTGTAATGTAACGGAATGATTTTAAGCATCCATGTTAATGAACTATAAATGCTACACACTTCATTTTCAATACCAAACATTCTGTAGTAAACTTAAAAAACGTATACAAATTATATGCCAATACGAGAATATTTACGAGAGTTAGAGCTCGGATAGACGGTAAACGGAAAAAACAATGTCATAAACAGTTTTCAACTATGTTAGAAAGTGTTAAAAATAAGGTAGGTTAGCGGCCGACTCCATATTGAAATAGTAAGAAACATTAAAATTTCCAATACCAACACTCCAATTTTACCTCACATTTTGATTATAGGATAAATGTTAACGAGAGATACCAAATTTGAAGCGATTCAGTGAAGTTTAAAAATATAAAGACGTAATGTGTTAACCTCACAAAATTAAATTATTTAATGAGATTTTTTTTTTCACTCTGTTGGAAAAAAAAAAAAAATCTCAACTGTGATACTCCAACCATTGAATATAAATTATTTTTAATACTTTCATTCGTGTCTTCTGCAATATTTAATATTCCACTTTGACTTTGTAACCTATGGATTTTTAACAGAAATCGATTTCAAGAAGCTTTTCCTAATTATATAAATTTTCAGCAACATTTCTCCAAGTAGTGTTTGCGTTATGCTTAAAAACTATAGCACAACAGTTTGAGGGATCATATAATCGTTGAAAAAATTATTTTCATAAAATATAGTCATAAATGTAACAGCAGTGTCGATTATTTTCAAATATTGAAACTATTTATTTATAATTTTTTAACATTAATAATATTTTCCATTGAAAAGTATATAAAGTTTACATTAAAACTAAACTTAAACGACGAATTTCTTAAGAAACAAATTTCACTTTTAAGACAAACCCTAAAATTATCCCTACTTTTAATACTGAATATCTCCGGAAATAATCATAAAAATTTTGTGAAAAATTATATCTAGTCTAATCGGAAGGTCTATATTTGTATTTTGGTGTCAAAATTGTGTGTTTGTATTGAAAATTTTAAAGTTTGTTTGTTTTTTAATATGGAGACGGCCCTTTAAGCTTATATTTTGCATAATAAAGATGACATAATTCCCAATCGAATGATTATTTTCGTTTTTCTCTGCGACAATTTGGCAATTTTAATGCATTGCATTATAATATAAAATCCTTTAAAAACTATTACTGTTGTATGTCTATACCCAGAAAGTGATATTTTGCAATGATGTATAAGTACACAAATTTAATGCATTTCATTTATTGTGAGCATGTAATCAAAATTTCTGGAAATAGAAATGTACATTTTATAAGTATCAACAACAATTTGAGAAATATTTTATTGAAATATGAGAAATATTATTTTAAGCATAAAAAAAGAATAAATCACCATTTTTATCATATTTCGGTCAATCAGACATTTTTTTAAAAATAATTCTCAATTTACCAAATTTGAATATTTTCTATTAAATATTCCATGCAATAATTTTTCTCAAAAAATATGAAATGTACTTTTATCGACCATTCCAATTTAAAAAATAAGGTACAATTTACATCGATATCAACAGATAATTTACTAATTTACTTAAATATGAGATAATTTTATTTTAAGAATATAAAAATAAATTAATTACATTTATATCACATTTTGTCAATAAGTCATTTTAATTCATTCTTAATTTAACAAAATTGAACATTTCCTTTAAGTATTATTTTTTTGGCACATAAATGTCTTTATATATATAGATATATAATGAACCTTGCGCTTATCTACATAATATGTTTTTTTTTCTGAATGTAATCAAAGTGTTTAATTCTCTAATGATTTCAAGATATTATAACATGCAGCAACTAAACATTCCAATGAAATTTTGCTTTCAAGAAACAACAATTTGGCGTCATCTCTTGACAATTTTACTTAGTCCTTTGGTAAAATATATCGTTTCAGAAAGAAGATAATGGATTTTTTTTTTAAAACTTTATTTCAAAATTAACAGAGCAACTGTATGTTGCATTCTTGAAACATACTGATAACGATGACAAAAATTTAAAAGTTTTAAGAGTTGAAATAATCCTTAATAAAAATAGAGAATAAAAAAGGATAATAGTAAAAAAGATAATAATCAATCAACACAACTAATAAAGTCATTGACTTTAAGAACTATCCAAATGATGTACTAAAAGTTTTGAGCGGAATAATGAAAACATGGTATTCTAAAAGCAACTAAAACAGGCTCAATGAAAAATAGTTTTGTAGCATATTTCCTTAATATATTTTTTTTTGTATACAATTACTGTTAAACCGCATTAAATCAAGCATGTAATTTGAATCAATATTTAAATAATTTAATACGTTAAGATTTCTCATCTCCTATAAGTTATTGCATTATTTCCTGTTATTCTTGATATCCTTCGGTGATTTGCTGTGTATAATGTATGGTATAAGAGATTTAGATTGTCCTGGATTAGACTGGATTCTTTAGGATATAGACTTTATTCTTAAAAAATTGTCACTATAAATGTATTGCTAGGAATTTTCTTTTCGAGGTATAGTGGTAAAATTTTAATTACTCAAATTTATACTAAATGATACCACCTTTGTGTATATAGGTATTATATACAATTCTCTAAAAACTATTACTGTTGTATATCTATACCCAGAAAGTTCTATTTTGCAATGATGTAAAAGTACACAAATTTAATGCATCTCATTTATTGTGAGTATAAAATTTTTTGAATATAAATGTACATTTTATCGGTATCAACAACAATCTGAGAAATAATTTACTGAAATATGAGAAATATTATTTTAAGCATTAAGAAAGAACAAATCACGATTTTTATCACATTTCGGTCAATCAGACGTTTTTTAAGAATAATTCTTAATTTACCAAGTTTGAATATTTTCTATTAAATATTCCATGTAATCATTCTTTTCAAAAAATATTAAATGTACTTTTGTCGACCTTTCCAATTTGTAAAATAAGGTGAAATATACATAGATATCAACAAATAATTTACTTAAATATGAGAAAATTTTATTTTAAGAATATAAAAATAAATAATTACATTTGCATCACATTTATTTATTTGCGTGTTTAAAAGTATTTAGTTGAGAAAATGTTTTCAGAATCATTAATAATAACAGAACCATAGCAGAAATGTTTTTTTTTTCGAATTTGTCACACGAAATAATATTCCGAATATTCCATATATTGGAAACTATAATTAATAATTTACTATTTGAAAAAAAAAAAAAAACATTTTAGGTATGTAAGGGGTTGCTTTTTCTATTATATTAAAACACTTGGGCGTGTTTTTTAAATAAAAAGAAAGTCCTCATAAAAATTTAATGACATAATTATTGAAGAAAATGAAATTATGTTTACTGAAAATGAAGGTTTCAGTATACATGCAGGCATTTATTAAATGCACTTTTGTATATATGTTTATTACAAAGAAAATTTTATCAGATACATGATGTTGCTTAAACAAAAAATTATTAACTTTGTGTATATTTGCTAACTGTAATAATATGTACAATCAAACGTGTTAATTATATTCACACAACAGGAATAATTTTTCAGAAAACTCTTGTTCATCTTAGAGTTTCTACGGGGGAAAAACGATTTGTTCTTCATGAATACAAAATTCGCATGAAAGAATTGTATTGGCTTCAACTTATATAAACAATTGAACTTTTCACTCGATATTGGAAATCTCATATCAGATCAATGATGCATCAACTATATGCATAATACTTTGCATATATGATATTGTTTGCACTAACATTTGCAACTCTTTAGCAAAACATTAACAACGATAAAACTAATACTCGTCTATCACTTTCCCTTGACATGAATTAAAAAAATATATAATCTGCTATGAATAGGAAACTGAATGTAAAGGTGGAATAATATTTTGAAAATAAATATTTTTGAAATATTTTTTATCTGATTGTAAACACTTGGAAATATATTTTATTATCAAAATGAAACGACAAAGAACACAGAACTGAAACAAAGAGACAGCTAGATTGTATAGAGACGCTAAGAGTAAAATAATTGTTAGGAATACATTTTTTGTGGATGATTATTCATTCAATGGTAAATTACTTAAGACTTGAAAAGGAGCACATTATAAAATTAGAAAAATCATATGTAAATGAATTAAGTCCATATTTTGACATTTCTGATGTTAAGATGGTTTCAATGTTTTTTCTATGTTTATTGACCGTTTCGTGAAGAAAGGAACTCTGTCCAGGTACTAACTATACATGTTTGGGAGGAAGGAATTTAAAAGTTGAGTGGTAAAAGGCACTGTATACGCTAATGTCCAAAAATTAAGGGGCAGTGATCGATTTTTTCGATTTTAGACGTTTTGTTGAATATCTACTGAAATTCTTTACGAATCGTCCTTGAACTTCAAGAATGTAAAGAACATGTTTGACTTCATAATTTTCAGTGAAGATTTTGTCGCTAGGACGTATAGGGGGGGAGGGGTTAGAATCCCATAGTATTATATTTGATTTCCTCCACAATTTATAAATTAGCTCACTGTGTTGTCTGTATCTTTTTGACTTTTCACGATATTTGGCTGGTCTTTTTTTATGGGTTGCTCTGTAGTATTGACTACCAAATCACGACAAAAAAAATCTTTGCTGTAGTTCGCGCATACGCAGTTAAAATTTATTTCATACAAATACCCATATCTCATCAGATATTCAATATTTTAATATTTTAATTACAGTATACTATTTCTACTGTTCTTTGTCAAGTTTTTGAAAAGCGGTGTTAAATTCGGTTGAAAACTCTGCATGCTATAAAAAAAAACTGCATTTTTCACAGAAACGTTAACATCTTCAAGAATATGCGTGCTATTCTTACACAAATGCACAAAAACGTTAACAAGGAATACATAGTCATTTGCTACAGTGATGGATTATTTTAAGCATTTTATGTTTCTTGGGAAACGCAAATATTATTTTATTATTAAATTTATTATTACTCCCCCCCCCCCTAATTGTCCTCGGGACTAAAACTTCACTGAAAAACATGAAGTCAAGCATGTTCTTTCCATCCTCAAAGTTGAAGGGTATTTCGGGCATTTCCTCACGAATTTCAGTAGATATTCGACTAAATGTCTGAAATCGAAAGTGTCCGGTCACTGCCCCTTAATTTCTGGACATCAGTGTATGTCCATGACTTGGAAAAATTTTAAACTCGGACTTAGATCCTTTTTAACAGTCACCTAATCAAATATACAAGTTTATGAATCAATGCAATAGTAAATTTCTCTTACTTTATTATTTTTTTTTTAATTAAAATATTCATATTTTGAATGTTTGTTCGCATTTTTCATATTCATAACACTTTTTAAGGAGAGCAATATATATTTTTTTACACATTTATTGCTCTATTATATTTTCTTATTCTGTTTCATGAAATATACATTTTATTGTAGGAGTGTTGATTGTTACGTATATTATTAATACTTCATACATGCGCGCAAATACACATTTATATGAATGCCAATTTTGTGTATCTTGAGAGACATATCAACGCTCAGTAAGTAAGCATAATAATTTTTGCAATCGTTACTTAATTGCCATTTTTTAATAAAAACTTCCAAAGGAAAAAGAGGAAGAAGAATTCTCAACATATTCTTTGTTAACTCACTTTTAGAATATAAATAGAATTGTGTAAAATATATAAACTATTTTTTGAAAAGTATGTCCAAATTTATCCTGAACTGAATATTATGAAAACTCCGCAGTGATAATTACATGTTAGAAGAAAAATGAAAGCTAAAAAACGTAAAATATAAATTGTTTTAAGATTTTTTTAATCTTTATAACTAATAAATATGCATAATATATATATATATATATATATATATATATATATATATATATACCGTATTTACCCGCGTATAGGTCGAGAAATTTTGGACAAAAAGAGACTTTAAAGGTGGGGGGGTCGACTTATGCGAGGGTCCTTTTTTTTTTTTTTTCAGAGTGGATTTCATCCGGTTGTCCAACATTAACAAAGGGCGGTAATATTAGAAAGTCCGACATTGCATTAATTGCCCAGTGGTTTAAAGATGCGTGGAATCAAAATCCTTCCGAAATTATTATAAAATCGTTCAAGAATTGCTGCATAAGCAACGAACTAGACGGCACAGAAGATGATGCCATTTAAGAAAGTAATAACGACGAGGAAGAATGTTGTGATACAGAGATTGAAAACGTGTATCATGATGAGCCGATGACGACGAAGGACTTATGTGAAGTGTTTGGCGAGTCCGATATTGAATCGGACCTCGAATCAGTTTAACTTTGTATATTATTATCTTCATTATTGTATATTTAGTACTTTTTCTTTCAGATGATTTCGAATAAATGTACAAAAAAAAATAATAATAAAGTTCCTTTATTATTGTATATTTAGTATACTTTCTTTTTTTTTTCCAGGTGATTTTGAATAATGTATTTGGAAAAGAAATCAAATTTATTGATCGGAAAAGTGGGGGGTCGACTTATACGCGGGATTTATAAAAATTCAAATTTCTTGATCGGGAAAGTGGGGGTCGACTTATAAGCGGGATCGACGTATACGCGGGTAAATACGGTATATATATATATATATATATATATATACAGCGTATCCACGTATAACCTGACCGACCTTTATTTTCGCAACCGTTGGTCCTAGATGCATACTTCCAATTACAAAAATGGTTTAAATAAGGTAAAGAATTACTTTTAATGCGATTTGGGTCTAGAAAAACATTTATTAAAAAAATACAAAAGTTAAATTTTTATACGGTCCCCCGGTCCTATAAGTGATATTTAGTAAAAATTTACTGTGACACTAACAAGTACGACAAAGAAAGTCCCATTCATCTAACATTAAAATTGACCGAGTTATGAAACTTTGAAATGCATGACTTATACCACTTTTTTGCATCTAAAAAGAGATGATTTCGGCCATGCTTTCAGGGGTCGTATATAAAGTACTTAAACTTATTTCAAGGTATCTGCGCTTTGAAAGAAATCGTTCCGAAAGAAACTATTACGATTGAGTTAATTTTTATTAGTTAAGTTTCAGATTAATTAAAATAATTGTATTTGAACATATGTTTTATTTTGAAAGGATTTGAGGCTATGATTTCTTTTAACAAAAATTGTTATTTTCATAAGGTTTTATTTAACTTGCAACGATCGTCTTTCCAGTTTAAAATTTGTACTCGAAGTCTCACTTTCAAATGTCCGATCAAAGTTAAATTTTACATACTGACTTAAATCCGATGACAATGTAATATTATTATGATTTTCGACGCTTACTATCTTATACATACTTATATTAGAGGATAACACAAAAAAAAAATTCGGATAGATTATCGTCAACAAGTTTAAGAAAGAGTTTTAGATTAGATAATATAAACCTACGATGGTTGTGTTTTTTAACTTTTATAATTACGTTTTATGTATTTTTTAACGCTGAATAAAAAAATTGCCTTCACTTTTAACCATCATGTCAGGATTTTTCGCAAATCGTAAATTTCAAGGTTAAATAGCGAAAAATCTGTTACTATAAAATAGATGTAAAACTTTTTTATTCAGTTTAATTTTATTTAATTCAATAATTTATTCAATTTTTCGACTTATACTAGGTTTCTTACAGCTAAACAGCTCAGAGGTCCGATGAGGTTGGAAGGGGAGGAGGGTCAATTTTAACTTTGAAATTTGCGATTTGAGAAAAATCCTTACGTGATGGTTTAAAATGAAGGTCATTTTCGGATTCAGCGCTAAAAAATACTCAAGAATCAATTTTCAAAAGCTAAAAAACAAGCCACAACCCAAAATTTGAAAGACAGTGCAATCTAACAGCATTTTATAATCTGTATCATTTTGTAAACAATTGAGGCTGTTGTTTTAAATACTTTTATTTAACAAAAATTCAGTTATTTTTATCCTCTTATATGTTCAGTAGAAATTGTATATTTTGCATTAATATGTCAGAATGATTATAGATTTCACTTTCATATTAGATTGCAATGTTAATTTTGCTCTCAACTATTTTTTTTTGATATATCTGAAAATTATTTCTATTTCTACTACATTTGTGAATGACCCCTATTTCGCAGCAAAAAATATACTCCAACTTTAAACAGCTATTACTCGGTGAGTTTTAATGTTAGATGAATGGGACTTTTTTTGTTTTACTTGTTAGTGTCACAGGAAATTTTTACTAAATATCACTTATAGGACCGGGGGGCCGTATAAAAATTTAAGTTTCGTAATTTTTAATAAATGTTTTTCTTGACCAAAATCGCTTTAAACATAATTCTATACTTTATTTAAACCATTTTTGTAATTGGAAGTATGCATCTAGGACAAACGGTTGCGAAAATAAAGGTCGGTCAGGTTATACGTGGACACGCTGTATATACACTTTATGATTACCTGTCTTTAAATAGGAGACATGGTTAGATTTGATGCAAGAACTTGTTTAATGTATTTTGAAATTCAAAGGTATTACAATTATATATATATGTGTGTGTAACATATAATATATAATATATAGTACAATTTAAAAAATATATCTGATAAGTTCGTCTAACAAAATTAACCGAATCTCTGATTTAAAGATGACATGTAATAATATAAAACATTAATTTTTATAGTAATATATATATATATATATATATATATATATATATATATATACACCTTTTTGAAATAAAGCATAATAATATGTAAGTTAGTATAACAAAAATGACCGAACCTCTTATGTAATTTGTAATTATATTATCATGTAATTGTATATTTTACAATAATTGCTAAGAAAAAAAATAATATAAAAAATCTTAATAAATAAAACCTACCAGGAAATCTCAGTATATTTAAAATAATAAACATATTTTAATATAGATATGCATTAATACTTAATAAAATAAAATTCTGTATATGAAAAACACAAAATCATAACAGTGACCATTTAAAATTTTTTCAATTTTAATTCACTGCAGTGTTTTTCTCTCTAGGAAAAATAAGCGTGGCTTATCGAAAAAAAAAAGCTAAGTAAAATAAAATTTAAAAAACCTTTGTGTCATATGACATTTATAATTCTACAGAAAACAAGGGTACAGAAAAAATGCATTTTTATGAATCTAAGTCCACTGGAACATGAATCATAGTACATTTAGGTATTTTCCATGTTGTTTCCGACGAATTCCTCTTGCTTTATCTCTGTGGAATTAAATCCGTGTTTTCGCATTTTTTCCGCATTGTATATGGCTCGCTGCATATTTTGGTTACCCTGGGGATCCTGTATATGGTTAGACGTGTGTTTAAAATTGACATATTTGTGGGTAGTATGTTTTTTGGTTTGTGATAGATATTTTTCCGTGTTAGTGAGTAATAAAAAGTAAATATTTAAATCAATAAATAAAACGCTAAGATTGTTATAGCTTAAATTTTAAAATTACAGCTAGGTCTCCAGAGGAAACGGAAAAAAGAAAACAAGCAACTTATTAAAAAAAAAGTTTCTAAAAGGTAAAACAGTGTCATTGTTTTTTAATTATTTCAGTAGTTTTGTTTACGCTTCTATGGTATTTTGAATAAAAATTTAATTAAAAGAAGCAAACTACTCTGACGTGTTGACAACATTTCTTTGATGTTTTTACTATTTTTTTGCATTAAAATATTATTGATTTAGGCATTTATTTAGTGCATTTTTAAAATAAACAGATGTAGATAGTTATATATTAAATTAAGTAATAATAATAAATCTTCCTTAAATTTTCTAATTGTGGCTTATACGTCTTAACAGTAAAATGTCCAGCTGAAAAACTGCTTTATATCTCCTAGGGTACAAAATTTAAATATCGAACTTTTACTGCATATTCATTTAATTATTTTACCTTCATGGCAGTTTTATGCCGTTAAAAGTGAAAATAAAATACATAAACAATTTTCAAAAATTGTAGCATTTCCCAAGATTTTGCATTCTAAAGATAACATGATACTGGAGTACTTTGCATTCACATTATTTAAAACAGTCATAAACTGAAAACATATAATCAGAAATTCCAAATCAATGTAAAAATAATGTATAATAACAAAAAATTCATTTACGCAAGTAATACACAGAACAATTTCCTATATAATACAGAAATATACTCTTTCACATATAGTGATTTTCATCTTGTTGTAAAAAACAATAATCATAATAATAGCTAACTTTATAGCAAATTCCTATATTTCATAGTGTTAAAATATGATTTAAGACTAGGATTACATGAACGATTATCATAGATTATTCAAAGGGATTTTGAGATCTATTTGCATAAAACCTCATGCATGAGAACAAAATTCTGGAAAGACAATGGAAAGTATGAAAACTTGAAACCTCGAGAAAATTGTCTGAGAAAAACTCCAAAGGAATGTAACCAGTTTTCAAACAGTGAGCTTTCGAACAGTGTTAAAATGTATCTTATTTAGATCTGCATGCGTGCAATTACTTGTTCATTATTATTTAGCCACAAAAAAAAAAAAAAAAAAAAAAAAAAAAAAAGATTTTCTTTTTTCTACTTTTTGAATTTGTTTTTACTGAGTATTTCTTTTTGTAATTTTAAGAATTTCTCATAAATATTTATAATCTACACCAAACTGCTTAAAAAGTTATGAATTGTGATTTGTCTGATAATTGATGATAACATGTTTCTTACATCCAAATAGAAGCAGTTAAAAACCAGAAAATGTATTATAAATATACAACTGCAGAAAAGATTATAAATATACAACTGTAAAATTGTTGAAATAAATGAATATTGCTCATTCTTTCTCATCACAAATGTTTATAATAAACAATGAGAAAATAAATATTATATTTAACTAAACGGTAATTAATGCTAGTAAATCATGTAATTATTTATTAATGAATAATTTAACTATGGATAAAATAAACTTATGTTTATGCAAAGCTTTTCGTTTAAATAAATTCTTATTCCCTTTATTTATATTATTTTTGCAAGTTAAAATGCTACACTATTTTATTTATTTATGATCGTTAATTATGATTTTATATCATATGTTTTTTATAAGATGCATAAGATTTATTTGCGAAACTGAATACTACATGAAGGTGATTTCAGTTAGTTTTATATAGAAATGCTGTAATTAAAACAAGATGTTTAGTATAAATACGTATAAAAATATATAAATAAAAAACCCTCACTATTTATTACCCCCAAAAACAAGGAAGAAATACATAAAAAATCGTGATTGTATCATCGTTTTCCTTAACATATATAGAGCAAATTTCCTTAATATATCTTTGAGAAAAATGATGTACTTCGTTAAATTAATCGAAAATTGAATAAATAGATATATTTCACTTTCCTAATAAAATTTAGGCGTTTTAAAAAGGGATTAAACTCCGCAAACTAACGCTAAGCATTCTCCACAGCAATGTTCAATAATAAAAAAGCAAGAGAAATAAAATTAATAACGAAACAAACAATTTACGCATACATATACAAAACTCTCATAATTTAAAACGAATTGCAAATGAAAACTCAATAACATTTCCACGTAATTAAATTAATGTTATTATAAGAATATATAGTGATTTTAAATCTAATTTTTTTTTTAGGAGAAACATATTTTGTTTTCCTCAAAAATGAATAAATTCGCTAGATTTTATTTGTGTCTAATTTTTAAATATTGCATCTAAAATATTTTGCTTTTACGTTATTTAAAAGTTAAATTTATCTGAGAACATTCTAATTGAAAAGAATTCGCGAGATAGAAATCGTAATGTTAGATCTTCATTTAAATTATTTTTTAATTGGAAGCAAAATTTGGTAGTAATGCATGTATTCTGTATTATTAGTTTCAAGATTTACAAAGTATTATATTTCCATAGCTTTTCACTTTAAGTGATTCAAAATGAAAATAATTAGTGTTATGAACGTTTTTGATTCATTCGATCATTTTTTCATTGTTTTAAGCTTCATGATGTTCTGTTTTCAATAAAGTCACATATAAAACTATTAATTGCTTTAACCCTTTCAGGGGCAACCCTTTTAAATCTTTCTGTTGCTAACATGTTAAAATAATTGATTGACACCAGGATTTATAACCAATCTTATTTGAAAATAAGTAGCAGCTTTTCTTCACGTAAGCTATAAAAGCAAAACTTTCTTCTAAAATTATGGCACAAACGTGACATTTGGGAATTAAAACTAAGTGGGACGTATATGTCCCACCACTCTTCAAGGGGTTAAGTAAAACTGAGAATATTATCTTAAAATATGGTTTATCTTAAAATGTGGATTGTGTATGTTTTCAGACACAGAGTCGTTCAGAAGTTCAGAAAGCCGTGGCTTTAGCATAAGGAACCACACTGTAAGCAGGAGTCCATAAAGTCAAAATGTTTGTTTCCTTTTGTTATGGAATTATGGAGATCTCGTAAAAGTTTTCCTCGGGACTAGAGATTTCCCACCAAAGCACTGTTCGTATATTCGCTTATTATTACAATAATAACTACTTTTATGCCTTAGTTTATAATGCTGAAATATTCAAGGGACTTACATAACCTCTAATTATATTCTACCGGCTCAGCACTAAGGAGCTGAAAATGAGCAATTCAATTGAAGTTTGATGCCAAATTGCGACTTTCCGGAGTTTTGAGCATTTTCCTTCGGTGTCAGATCCTCCTAAATACCCAACGCCCAAGGCATTTTTAATTTCATCTGGTATTCCACGTTAAATTTGCCGCAACCTAACAAAGCATTCTTCAGAAGTGGAAACATTGATGAGATATGTGACTGGAAGCATACATTTCAAATGTCCAAATTAGTTTATTTTTGTTTAAACGTACTTTATGTATCTTTGTATAAATTCACAATTATCTAGAAATAATTGAAGCTAAAAGCTATAATTGTGAAATATTATTTTTAAAAATATTCCGAAAAAATATATCCTATTAAGACTAATGTGAATTTTACGCAATAAACTAAGCTTTTGAAATTCGTATTATTTTTAATCAAAGCGACAATATAAAAAAGCTATTTAAAATAGAAATTCAGTATAACTTGACATGCATGAGATCTAAATTTGAAATCAATTATTATTAATCATCATTAATCTTGATAATTTAATAATCTTAATAATGCTTAAAATAAGATTTTAAGATAAGATTAAAACAAGATAATTAAGACGATCTGTGAAATAATTAATTGTTAATTACAGTAAATTCCGTTTAAGGCGGACTCTGTGTATAACGAAAATCTGTCTAACGCGGAGAGATATTTCAAGCCCCGATGGATCCATAGAAATAAATTATACTCTGTCTAATGCGGAATACTGTCTACGACAGAAATGTTTTCGATCCCGAACGATTCCTCCTTAGACAGAGCTTACTATATCTTACTACATCTAATCTTGATAATTTAATAATCGTAATAAACTTCTTTATACTTAATTATTAATCTTTATATTTCATATTATTAGTAGTGTAATTTTATCCAGTAAAATGAGCATTTAAAATTCCAATTATTTATCAAACCTACAATATTAACAAGTTGAAAATAGTACGTCAAACGTGACAAATAAGGTGCATTCGTGCTATAACTAGTTATATATATAAAAAAAATAATCGTTAGTGAAATGAATTATATCGTCTGTTATTGTGATATGATTAATTTCCGTAATAAAATAAGTACATTTTAAGTTGGCAGCATTTTATATTTCGTTGACATTTACTGAAAAATCCAATGGGAAACTTAAGTATAGATTTGAAAATTTCATAACTTGAAATCCGTTTTTAGACTCTTTTTCCATTTAATAACAATTTCTCCGAAAACATCTATCCAAAAAACTGTCGGTAGACTATAGGATTGCTATATTAAACAATTTTAGTATACAAAAAATATTTTTTTTATTTTATTTAGTAATACGGAAATAATATGACTTCATCTTAAATGTGACGCAATCACCATGGCAACCTAGAATCATTAATTATCTTTGTATATCATTGAATTAATTACGTATGGTAGGATTTAATAGAATGAAGAAGACTTTTATTAATATCTTTTTAAGTTTTGATTCGATTTTCATAAACCTTGAAACGACTCGACAAAATTCTGCAATGATTATATATATATTAAATTCCAAACCGTTCGGTTGGGTAGATTTTGTGCTGTTATATGCGGACAGACGGACGGACCAGACGACGACTATAGATGCTACGTATTTATATAATTAATTAGGAACGCACCTAAAAAGTTAACTAAAGTACAGATTCGGGATAAGTTGACATGCATGTGACTAAACATACAAAAAATAGTTATTGCTGAAACAATATCAATCTTTTAGACTTCCTTCCTTTTTCGCAGAAGAAGCTGTCAGATGGGTGCAGTCGTCCTTGTCACAGGAAACGCAAAAGAAATTTCTTAAATTTACTCTTGTAATATGAAACTGAAACACAGAGGGGAAAAATATGTCGTCTCCTTCTCGAAAAGTAATCTCTGTCTTTGTAAAATTTTAGTATTTATGATATTTGATATCAAAGGAAATTATGATCCAGCGTCTGATCATGAATAATTACAACGCATTGAAATTGAAATCACATTCATGCTTGTTTCGCTACTCTTTTGTATTATGCATGAGCATGATTAAATATATTACTGGCAAAGCCGACTATTTTTACTCCGAAAGTTTGCTTAGATTAATACTCTTCTATTTGACACCAACCTTTACTGCTAGTTCAAATTCGTTATCACGTGTAGATCTACGTTTTACTTTTAGGTTTTAAGAAGGCCCATTTGAAAACTTTAATGATGGCTACTTTAAAATTCGAGCCTTTCCTCCAGGCAGAACTTCACTCTAGTAAAGTTCAAATAAATATTGTAAAATACAAAAAATATAATATATATATATATATATATATATATATATATATATCTTTTGATTTTACAGAAAAAAAGCTGCAGTACTAAAACTCCAAAAAAAAATTGTTTATTTTACATGAAAAATCTGTAAGCTGTTTATTTACAGGAAAAATCTGTTAAGGTAACAGGAAGTTCATAATAAATATATTACTGGCAAACCCCACTATTTTTACTCCGAAATGTTTCTTAGATTAGTACACTTCTATTTGACACCAACCTTACTGCCAGTTCAAATTCGTTATCACGTGTAGATCTACGTTTTACTTTTAGAATTTAATAAGGCCCAGTTTGAAAACTTTAATGGGGGTACTTTAAAATTCGAGCCTCCAGCCAGAACTTCACTCTAATAAACTACAAAAGAAAATTTTAAAATACAAACATTTTAAAAATATATGTCTGTTGATTTTACAAAAACAAAGCTGTGTACTGGGACTCCAGAAAAAAAAAAAAAAAAAAAATACAGGTCAAAATCTTTAAACTGTTTATTTACAGGAAAAATCTGTTAAGGCCACAGAAAATTCATAATAAATACGGTTTTTTTTTCGCAAAAAAAAAAAAAAAAAAAAAAAAAAAAAAAAAAAAATCATTTATTTATAAACTGGCTTCCTGGTTGATAACTGAGTACTTACTGAGTACTTACCGGTTCCTTACTGAGTTTTTCTAATATAATATAAACATATTTTTGTATTGCGTACTGAAAAACAGATCATTTAAATACTTTCTTTCCCCCCATGGGGGGAAATGCAGTTAATGTTTTATATAACAAATGTAGCAGTCGGACTATCATGCAATATTTCACCTAAATATATTTCAGAACATTTTTAGATTCATCTATATTTTAAATACTCGCGTCCTGGCTGAAATTTTTTTTTGTGTAAAATCAAAAGAAAAATTACTTTTTCAATATATAAAATAACATACATTATCTGACATACGGAAAAATACAGTGTGACATAACAAAATGTCTTTTTGCTTATTTTAAACATAAACTAATAACAAATTAATTTTGCGATTCGTGCAATTTTGAACAAGGCAAACAGTAAAGCAATTTCATTATATTTGGAGAGGTTTTAGGGACGACGCAATTCTTAATAGCTTCTTTCTTCACATAATTAATATTCTCAGGCATCTCGATATTTAATTTAAAATACGAAATCACAAACCCCCATCAGCTCATTCATTTGAATTCATCATTCGATAAATACTTATTAATGATTGTAATGAAACATAAATTATTAAGTTTTGAAAAGAAATGTAATAGATTTTTAAAAATCTTTCTAGATTTCTGCTTATAAATTACTAATAACAAACAGGCATTATCGCTTAATATTTTTTAATCGTCTAGACTCTAAAAACAGTAATTTAATTTAATCATTACCCCGCAGCACGAGTAAAATGTTTTTTTTCACAATAAAGGATTTAAATTATAGTATAAAAAATTACTTAAAATAATTTAACATTTACTATCAAATGAGTATAAGAGATGTTTTTACTTAACTTTGCCGCTATGTAAGTCAATATATATTCGTATTAGGTATTTATTGCTTTCGCTGATAGAGATAATATAAATATATATTCTAGGAAGATAAAATTATGTCAATAATAATAATAATAATAAATTATACATACTAAATAAATAAAATAAAATAAATAAAAATAAATAAATAAAAATAAATAAAATAAAATAAATAAAAATAAATAAATAAAAATAAATAAAATTATGTCTTCAAGTTAAAATTATGTGAGCTAAAACGAAAATTTTTAGATTCCCATACAACTTTTGGTCAGAAAAACTTTTAATATTTACGATACGGAAAAAATAAATAAATAAATAAATAAAACAAGAAGTATATCAGAAAATTGTTAAGTTACTGTTTGATATATAATAATTAGGGTCTAAAATATTTGTTAGAGTAAAAAAATATAATCATATGGTTTATGGTTTAAACCAGTATGCTGCATCATAAATTAATTTAAAAAGAGCAATATATGTATACTTTTTCATATGTAGCAAAGCAGCCTCTCTCTAAATCACGTCCAGAAACTTAAAATCGTATTAAAAATATACATTTTACATTTTATGCTTTTGTTTATTTTAACAAATCTATAACAAATTCTTGTTTTTTTATTTGTTTTAAACCTGGAATCATATCAATAAACGAAAACTATAAGGTATTTTAAGTCTATCTTGCTTAGAACTTTTCTACAGTAAATATTTCCACAAATTATTCGATTATTTTAGAAAAATAATTTTATCACAACTTCTGAGATATTTCACTGAGTTTAAATGGCATTTAAAAAATTTAGAAGATTTTATATATAGAAAATAAAAATATTCAAGTAATTATTTTATTATTATTGTATTGTATACATATCAACAAATATATATCATTTTGCAACCTTTTTTTATTCTTAATATACAGCTTTTTGAAATAACTATTTATAGGTTTTGTCTTTGCCGTGAATATTTAAAAGTAAGAAAAGATAAGAAAATTTTTCATCACGTGTAATTTTTTTTTCAATGTATAAAATATATAGATCAACATTCCACGATTACATTTAGAAATTGTATACATATTTAATTTTTTAGAAAAGAATGTATCACAGATTTATTAAAAAATATATAAAGGTTTCTTTTTTTAAAGAGTTAATCATTATCGGCTATTCTATTATATAACATGTAATAAAACCTCTATATTAAACCGAAAAGGAGAAAACAAGATGCGAGAAGAACATAGAAGTGTAAAAAACGTAAAAGATAAAAATATATATGCGAAACGAAACCTTTGCTTTGGAATTTTAATAATTTCTTTCACATTCTCGCTAACATCCTAAAATATCATTTTTTCAGAATAAAATTCACATGGCATTGAACTTTCAAACGTTAGTAATACGAATATAAAAGGTGGATTTATTTATGATTAAAAATAAAATACATATTACGGAAAACTATCTTTCATTTATTTTTAAAGAAATTCAATTTCAAAAACGTGTAAAGAAAAATTAAACCTTGGAACAAAAAATGTAATAATTTATTTATTAATTTTTAAAAGTAACATTTACTCATAAAAGAATATAAATCTCTTTTATCATGATTTTCAAAATAACGAATGCTAATATAATGAGCTACTTTCTAAGACGATATTTTATTTAATGTTTGATATGAATTTTTAAAATATGTATTAAATTCTTTATTTCAACATACGTAATGTGAAATATAATTCAAAGAATTCGTTGAAAGAGTTCATTTAAATACATAGACTTTGAGACTAAGGTTCTGTATCATTAGCTAATCTCTGTATCATTAGAGTAAGCTTTAAAATCTGTTATAATTAATGGGTGTCATCACATATTTTTGGTTTATGTTTTCTTTAACTTATTTTAATGCTTTTCATTTAATAAAATAGTTTATTTAATGATTTATCATTCTAAATTTCTTATTAAATCAGTTATATATTGCCCAAAAATAAAATATATCAGTCTATCAATAAGGTACTAAATTATCCATATTATGCTTATTTGAATTATTACCACTCCTATATAATTAACTAACCATCCTAAGTTTTGAAATCTTTTATAATTAATGGGTGTCACATATTTTTGGTTATTTATTTATTTCTATTTACCCTTTTTTAAATCTAATCCATTGTTTATTTCCGTTTAATAAAATATTTATTAAACGATTAATCATTCTAAATTTCTTATAGGTCAGTTACCATTTTGCCTAAATAAAATATGCCAGTCTATAATAAAATAGTAAATCGTCAATATATTGTTTATTTGAACTCTGACAGTTCCTATATCATGAGCTTAAACATCCTTATTAAATCCTAATGTTTGAAATTTGCTATAATTAATGAATATACCATATGTTTGGTTTTTTTTTCTTTTAATAAAATATTTAATTTAATGCTTTTCTAATTTTCTTATAAATTAATTATATATCACCCAAAAACAAAATAAACCAGCCTATCAATAAGATATTTAATAGTCAATATATTGGGAGTTTTTTTTTACACTCTTGTCGCTCCTATATCATTAGTTAATCATCCTAAGGTTTGAAATCTTTTATAATTACTGGGCATTTTTGGTTTCTTTTTTTTTTTTTTTTTTTTTTATCCCAATTTGCTATTTTTTTTTTTTTTTTTTAATAAAATATTTAATGAATCGATTTATAAATCTAAATTTCTTATTAAATCAATTTTATATTTCCCAAAAATAAAATATATCAGCCTATGAATAAGGTACTAAATTGTCAATATATTGTTTATTTGAATTCTTTCCGCTCGTATATCATTAGCTAACCAACCTAAATTTTGGAGTCTTTTAAAATTAATGAATATCACATTTTTTTGTTCCTGTTTTTTTTAAAACCCATTTTATGTTTTGGTTTTTTTTTCATAAAATATTTAATTTATTCATTTATCATTCTAAATTTCTCACTAAATCAATTACAGATTACCTAAATAAAATATAGCAGCTTATGTAAAACGAAGTTCTAAATCGTCAATATATTGTTTTATTTCAACTCTTACCACTCCTAATGTGTTTATATAACGTAAAGAAATCAAACAAACGTCACAGAATTCGCTTAAACATAAATAAATTCGGAATGTATAGACGCTCTCTTTTGCGTAGAATTCTGTCAACGCCGCCATAAAATACTCAAGATGGAATTCGTCCAGTGACAACTAAAACATGTGTAAAACGTGAAACTGCAATGAACGCGAACAAGGCTAAAGTGTAAGAAAGAAACGAGCTTAATCTGATGGTTTTAGAGTTTAGTGGCAATCGTTTTGGATCATGTGACAGTTTGACCCGTGATATAAATTACAGCCTCTCTCTTTCGGAAGGTCCACAATCTGATTATAACGGGATTAAATTAAGCTACCTCTTTGCCGACTCCAATCCTTTGAAAGAAAGCAGGCTTAAAGCTCATCCTTCATTTACCTACAGCGTGGCGGATGATTCCGAGGGATTCCGCTTCTTTAAAACATTCAGGGACAACATTGCCAATAGACTCTGGGCTACTTTAGGAGCAGCTCTAGAGAAAGTGCAACGCAATTTCGGATTTCACTTGCTTCGTTCAGCGGGATGTTAAAAATTTAAAAACATGCAGCATCCATGCATTCAAGCTAAAACTTCAGCTCCTGCAATGTTTCCTTTCTTTTCGCTCGAAAAAAAAATGTCTTTTCGAATGCAAAATCTACGAAATTCAAAGAAAATGTACTTACTGGTGCTTCCAACATTTATATTTATAAAAATATTCTTATTACTAGACGCTCTATGAAAAAATTATTAAAGTGCTTTTGAGAACCAAATGCAAAATGTAAAAAATAAATATATATACATGTTTATCAAATTATACTTGCTTAATTTAATAACTATTCCGAAGTAACATAATGTTTTCAGCAGATTTGGTGTAGACTTACACAGTAGTAAACTTGGTGTGCGTGTATGTATGTTCTATATTGCAGACTACTTTTCAAGAGTAATTTTCCCATTAAATATTATGACGGTTTAGAAGAATAGTTGCTGTTTGATCTCAAAATTGCGTTGGATATTCTTAATTAATTATATAGCAGACAATCTAACTAATTCATTGAGTTGTTCTTTTAATCGTCAAAAATGTTTAATTTTCTTTAAGTTTTTTTTAAAAATTATATCCTAGTAGGAAACGCAATCATTTTTCAAATATTGTATATTTTCTGGTGACATAATAGTTAATGTTTCGGTTTTGACAATATTATTAAAATATCATTACTGTACTTTGTGCTATACGACAATAACATTATATGTTTCGATGTTAATCAAAGAAAAAGAGAAATCATAATAAAATGTTTATATTACAGATATAACAAAATAACGATAACATGCACAAATAATAAAAATAATAATTTTGATTATATAACCTAATTTTTAAAAATGCTTTTGAGGAAAACACAAGAACAGAAAATACAGCATATATCATTTAATAATAATATCGTCATTATTATTATTATTATTACGCCTATAATATAGAATTTATTCGTTATGAAAAAACAAACTGAAAAATCTATTAAAATCAATCATATAACGCCTTATACAAAAATTAATTTCAGAGAAAGTTTAAAACACAATGTTATTCAAATATTTAATTTAATAAATTTTCAAATATTTCAATTCCTAATTTTCTATATTATTCTTAATTTTCTATATTTGCGTTTATAAAAGAACATAAACTAAAATACGTCTATTAGATATCGGCTAAATTAATATTTTAAAAAATGCATTTTTTATCATTCAAATGAAGCGACTCACGATTATTTCAATAAACCATATGTTCAAAATTTATTGTAAAATTTCAATTTTTTTATTTTTTTATTTTTTATTTATAATCGTTACTAAAATTCTTTTCTATATTAATATTTGTGCATAGCATTAACAATACAAGCTTTTTGATTTTCAAAGTAATGAAATTAACCTTAGTTTTTCTTGCCTAAATATGTAATATTTTATTGCATTAAAAAAAAAAAGTTGTAATGAGGGTAACATCTAAAGCAGGTTTACTGTCTCACAGTTTTGGTTCCTTTTGTAATTGGAAAATATTTGCTAAAAAAATAAATATGTTAAAGGGAGGGGGTTGTTGACACAGAAATTGTATCTCTGTGCCTGTAATACCGGCAGTAAAATTATAGGAAATGACAATAGTATCTATCGAGTCCCTTTTTAATTTATATACGCATACAGACATGTTAATAATATTCATGAAAAATGACAATCTATGAACCATGGTCACATTTATAAAATGCGCATGATTCTTAGATCAAACTTTAAGTCATAATTCATTGGCGAGAGTTATTATAGTGCATTCCCAGGTGAGGAATTTTCGTAAAATCTTACCAGCCAAACATTTGTTTTTACCAGCCAGCAAGATTATTCATACAGTCAAAAATAGATAAGATAAAATTTACGTGATTGCAAAAATAATTCACCACTACAGTGCATTTCCATATTAACATTTGTATAAAATTAAAAAAGATATCTAACAGAAGAAAGTGTAGTTTTTAACTTAGTGCTGTGTTTACATTGCAGAAATTGAAAACAAAAAACACGAAACATTGGCCAACGAATAAAAATAAGTTTTTAGTCTATTTTTTATCGACTACAGTGTTTAAAACACTGCCTAAAAATTCACTCGCCAGTGGTGAGTGGATTTATGTAATTCCCCCCCCCCCCTAGTGCATACCAAATATATGTTAGACCAAAAAATATAGCACAAACACACTAGAAGTTCATAATGTAATATTTATATTAATTTAGATTAAAATGATTAGAGTAGAATATAAATAATAATAGTAAAAGATAGATATAACAATAGTAATAGAAACAACAATGGAAAATGATAGATACTAGAAAATGTAGAAATAAAATTAGATTAAACATTAAATACTATATTGCATATTACCATACACCCAACTGTAACACTTACAATCAGAAAAACATATCTATCTTCCCTATAACTTCATTATCCCACTCTTATATGTTAACTGAAAATAACGCAACTAACATGACTTTTTCTTTTCAGTAAAAAAATCTCTTAAACATTCTATAAAATTTTTTGTTAGTGTTGCTTATAACGTTTGAACTTTACAACAGTTGAACTTATTTTATAATTTGTACTTAAATAAATAAATATATCGCACGGTGAGAAACTTACAAGGAAATTTACGATTTTTAATAGGGTTAAAATTACTAGTCATTACTATGTTGTCCAAAAACTTAAGCTGAATATTCTACAATGTATACTGAAATGTAATTTTATAGGATAAAAAACACATCAAAATATGTTTACATTTTCTATTAAAATGAAACTACAACAAACACATTTAAGGACACAAACAAAAACAGCATTTAGACAAGAATTAATCACTTTCTATTGCAATTACTTTTCTTTTTAAGTCAAATTTGGTTCTTGTTCTTTTAGTGAAATTTCCATAATGAAAAAGGAAAATTTTAAAATGCTATATTTCTGTTTAAAAAACTGAAAATTCTCCTAATATGAAAAAAAAAATCTACAAAAAATACTGGATGGAAAAATCAACAACCACTTTTTCTGTTAGTCCCCTGTATGGTACGCTTGATCGTAATTCGTAAATAACCAGTCGTAATTTATTTATAATTGTTACTTTCAGAATGGTACATGATAAATAATATTGATAAAATTAAATATTACCTATAAAATATTTTAGGTTATGACAAAGGGTAACTAATATATCGAGGATATATTAGTTACCTATATATATCCTCGATATATTAGTTATTGATATATTATTAACACTTTCCAACCTAGTTGAAAAGTGTTTATGACTTCGGTTTGTCTGGCCGTCTGGCCGTCTGCCGTCTGGCCGTCTGGCCGTCTGCCGTCTTGGCCGTCTGCCGTCTGCCGTCTGTCCGTGCTCTAACTCCCGTAAATATGCTCGGATTGCCCTGCAATTTTTATATGTTATAATCGTTATCTATAGCATGTTCCCTATTTCAATGGAAGTGTGTAGCACTTATAGTTTTTTTACAGGGACACTCAAAAGAATTCCGTTACATTGCGGTCTATGGGGAAAAATCATTTGCGGTTTATTTAAATAATGTTTGACTATTTTAAACGCACTGAAATTTATATATATCACTAAGGTGCATTAGAAGAAGCTTAATATGGAATAGGGTGTGCATAGCACTTATACTTACTTTACAGGGACAGTCAAAATAATTCCGTTACATTACGTCTATGGAGAAAAATCGTCTGCGGTTTATTTAAATAATGTTTCCCTATTTTAAACGCATTGAAATTTATATAAGGTTCATTACAAGAGACTTACTACAGAATATTGTGTATATAGCAGTCATCGTTCATTTACAGGGACACACAAAAGAATTCTCTACTGTATGTTAACAATAATTCCTGGAAGTGCGTTTTAAGTTACTGAACGCGATTTTAATTTTAAATCGCTTTTTGTATATTACGTGGTGTGTATACATTCTGTAGATCCTATACAGGGAAGCACAAAAGTTCGGGAACACATTTCCGTA
Source organism: Maratus michaelseni (assembly GCA_963931845.1). NCBI lineage: Eukaryota > Metazoa > Arthropoda > Arachnida > Araneae > Salticidae > Maratus > Maratus michaelseni. The sequence goes on from OZ007599.1 coordinate 133,282,241, forward strand.
TTATTTAACTCCAGACGGAGAATTTTAAACTGTGCTACGTGTTTCCTAACTGAACTAAAATTTAGCATCCTATGTAGTATATATACAAATCTATAGATCCTATACAGGGCTGAATAAAAGTATTCGGATTACTTAGATGTTATCTTTTAGCTGATTAAAGAGTATGATTCGTAAAATTATTTTGGAGGCGTTTGAAAGTGTTACATAATCTATGCTTGACGCATGATTTTTCGTTCTTGTATATCTTTATAATGAGAGGAATATTCTTAAATAAAAAAATAGTTAATTTTTTTTCATGCCTATATGAATATAAATTACTGCAAAATTATTCGTGATAATCTGTCAGTTTAAAAAATAACGTACAATTAATAAATGAACACCACGATGGATTTTTTTTTTAAATTTAAACACAAGTTAGACACAAGTTAGACACACATCATCGCCCAGATGCAGAATTTGAAACTCACTGTAGTAAGCTTAATGTGAATAATCTTTGCTCTGCTTTACAATATTCTACAGATTTGAAGCGAAAGCGGAAATTTGATTTCCATTTATGCAATTTCCCTTGTTTTTGAACTCAAAAACTTGGGTATGTGGTTAATTTTACGTTGCAAGGGAAAACGCCGTAACATACAGAAATGACCATTTACACATTCAGTAAAAAATGCATATTGATTGCATGTTGTATCCATTTAGTTCTTTATTTATTGAAAGTAAACAGAATTATAAACACATGAGTTCACACCGTTACATTATTATGGTACAAATGATCTTAGTACTTTGAGTAAGCAAATGCATATTGATGGCATTTTATATCAATTTATTTTTTTAATTCACTGAAAGTAAACACCATTTTGCACACGTGAGTTCCCACTGTAATATTATTTTAGTACAAATGATCTTATTATTTAATCAGTAATTTTGTATATACTTTTTTAATTGCATTGTTTAAATATTCACTTCCTGTAGGATACAAACTTTTCCCTTACGACCTAAAACTGCTCATACTTGTTATCCCAATACTTGTATAATAATTAAATCTAACGCATTTTAGGTTTTAATAAAATAAAAATAAGTTCTATTATACAAAAATATCATAGATTTCGTACTTTAATGTATTTGATATAAATGATATGAAAATTATAAACATATAAACATATACACATATGTATTATTTCACTACTACAATTCACAAATTGTATTATAGCAGGTGTTCTATATTTTTTATACATTTGCTATTTTCAAACTATAATATTCGTGGTGTATTTCTATTGCACATCTTAAAACTACCATGAAGATTATAATATGGAAATAGTAGTCACAAATATTTAAAAATTATAGAACGCTGCGTTTGCTGATTATAGTCCACATATATTATGAAAATTGTTACTTTAAATTTTTAGAAAGACATTGTTTTTGAAAATGCTTCACTAATTTTCTGAAAGATGCTTATTTTAATATATATTAAGTATAGAAAACATTAATACATATAAGGCAATGTACAAATAATAATTTACAATAAACTTACAACTTATGTTTTAAAACAGCGAGCATTATATTTTAAATCTTGTAATAGAAACTATAATTTAAAAAATTATTTTAAATCTAAATTATTTAAAATATTCCTATTTAGTACTTACGTCTCTCTCAAAAAAGCGAATATTGCTAAAAAAAAAAAAAAAAAAAAAAAAAAAAAAAAAAAACTAAGAAAGTGGAAGCTTGAAATATTAACAAAATAATCGCTAAGAGACTAACCATCAAAATTATTCATATTTTTTTAGATGTATGAAAGCATTTTCATTGAATGCAACTATGGGATCAGTCTCAATGCAGACAAGATTGAGCTGACTATTAATCCAATTGCTAAGTCCGTAGCTAAAAAAACATGGAAGGCATATGTAAAATGTGCTTTAAGTATGAAAATGATATACATATAATGCTTTTCAGAAATTCTGCAATCGGGTATTATATGTCTCAGCAAACATTTACAAAAATGCTCCTTTAAACATTTATGAGCGAGAATATATAATGATATCGGGACAAAGAGTGCAACGTAGATAGTTACTTTGTTTAGATGACAGATAACATATTTGAGAAATGTTTTGAAATATGCATTAACAGTATAAATAATTAAAAGTTGTATTTCCAGTAATGCTAATATATGGTAGCCGTGGTAGCCATTTAATTTTTTGATAAAGACACTTGACAATGAGATTATAATATTGTGTCTACCATCCAGTCTCTTGTTGTTGGTGTTTTCAACTGACATAATAATTAAAAAATATATATGAAAACAAAGTGTTGACAACGGCAAAAAGATTTAACAAAGCTTTTTTTTTTTTTTAGACTTTCTAAAAAAAATTTTTTTTAATATGACCGCTGCGAGAAATGTTGTAACAAATTACTTGGAAAGATGACTAATAGAGATGCTAAACACAAGAAAATAAATATTACAGTCCAAATCAAGAAGAAATATCTAAAAATAAGTGTTTCTTCAGCAGAAAAAAGTTCATGTAATTTAAACAGTACATCATGTTTGAAAAAAATTCTAAAAAAGAAAAAAGGTCATAATTAAAGTGTTGACAATTCTGTTTTCCCTGCCTATCTTATTTGTCTTTTTTTTTTTCTTTTGGAAAAATGCCCTGTGAGAAATGTAATAAATTACTTCAATACATGATTAATAGAGATGCTAAAAATATTTATACATTACAGGCTACCTATAAATTATTGTCGGACTTTTCCTATCTCATATAACTTTTGATTTAAGAACTTAACGAAAAATAGAAAAGTAGAACTCAAAAAGTTTTTTTAAGAACACAAAGAAATTTACATTTGTGTAAAATTGCAACTCAAAACGTTATTAATCAAATAACGATTATAATCAAATAATAAATAATATTAAAAATTTATCAAATTTATCAAAAACTTATTAATAAATTATGAACATACAGTGTTAGATTGATAGATATTACATAATTCATTAATAATGTTTTGATAAATTTGACAAAATATTAACGTTAATTATTATTTGATTATAATCGTTATTTGATTAATACCGTTTTGAGTTGAAACTTTACGCATATGTAACTTTGTGTTATTAAAAAGCTTTTTTAGTTCTACTTTATGAAAATGTATAATAGCATTTCTCGTCATGTTCTTAAATCAAAAGTTATGAGGTAAGAAAACCCCGACAATAATTTATAGACCCCCTGTATATGTACATTACAGTTCAGATCTAGAAGAAATATCTGCAAATAAGTATTTCTTTAGAAAAAAAATTTCATGTATATAAATAGTAATAAAAACGGACAAACAATTAAAATGGGGTAGTTGGTCAAAGTTGAGTCTCTCAAGAAGGAAACAAATCTATATTTTTCAGAATCACAGTAATCAGGAATACATATTTAACCTTTTGTATCACCGCGTTGCATAATCTGCAACATACCCAAAAGTCAATATTATTTATACAGTGGGCTTTAAAAGACGATTTTGTTTATTGCTGCTATCTTCTAACACAGCAGTTAATAAAAATTGTTCATATAATTCTTAATAGAAGACGATACTGAGTTAATTTTTAATGCCAAAATTTTACTTATCATTTTAGAAGTTTCAAATCGTTATTGCTCAAATAAACTTTAAAAAAAATTGCCAAATTAAAAAGGCTGGAGACGTCCCAAAATATATTTTATACAAAGGTAAGTTCGTATACTTTACAATTTTCTATAATAAAATTGAAAATATTTATGAGAAGTATATGTAATTTTCTGTTTATTGCAGATGTGTAAAAAGTATCTTTAAGTCAATATATTTTTATTTTTTCTAATTTTTTTGTTCTAGTGTTCTATTTTTTTTTAAATTATTTTTTACATGATTCAAATTATGTATTCTAACATATAAGTAAATATTTTTAAAATCGAATGTGTTGAGTCACATAGGGTTAAGGGTGGAAGTTCTTATCCACATTTCCTGCGAAAAGTCACATGTCTGAATTAGATTAATCACAAATTGCTATCCATAATTTACACTAATTTTTTCTTAAATCTATTGTTTAATAATTACAGCACGTTAACCTAAACTTTTAGTAAGATTCGAGTGCAATTATTTAATTAAATAAAGATATGATAAATTTGAAATGAGTATATTTATTTACGCCACACATTACTTATTTTATCCCATGGCATGGTGTAAAGTAGTTAATTGATAATATGTTTTGAAACGACATTATCAATAATAAATTGCAATATTTTCGGTCAAATTGTTCTTGAAATGTTATGAACAACAATTATTTTCACATTTTATGCAATTTTGTTTTGCAGATCCAAATAATATATATTTTTTGCATACTAAGTATAAATACAAAATGTGTTGTCTCTATAACCATTTTACCCGTCCCGACTTTACTTATTTGAAATTTTGATGTCAATGTTACATATCACAGAATGTCATATTCAATGAAGTAAACTTTTTCACAATCTATACCAAAGTAAATGTCAAAATATTAGTTAGTTATATTATCAGAGCAAAAATATTGCAGTTTCAAACAATATATTTATTGCATACTAAGTATGAATACAAATGAGTTGTCTCTATAACTATTTTACCCGTACCAACCTTACTTATTTGAAATTTAGATGTCAATGTTACATATCGCAAAATGTGAAATTCAATGAAGCAAACTTTATCACAATCCATACAAAAATAAATGTCAAAATAATAGTTATATCATCAGATCAAAAGTATTGCAGTTTGAGACAATACATTTTTTGTATACTATTAAGTTTGAATACAAAATGAGTTGTCTCTATAACTATTTTACCCGTACCAACCTTACTTATTTGAAATTTAGATGTTAATGCTAAATATCGCAACATGTCAATTTCAATGAAGTGAACTTTATCTCAATCCATACAAAAAGAAATGTCAAAATATTAGTTATATCATCAGAGCAAAAGTATTGCAGTTTGAGAAAATGCATTTTTTGCATGCTATTAAGTTTGAATACAAAATGAGTTGTCTCTATAACTTATATTTTACCCGTAGCGACATTACTTATTTGAAATTTAAATGTCAATCTTACATATCACAAAATGTTAAATTCAATGACAATTCATACCAAAATAAATGTCACAATATTAGTTATATATCATCAAAGCTAAAGTAATCGCATTACTCAATGCAAAAATATTAGTCAAAATTTCTTTGTTATGACAACAGAAATAGACATACTTTTGATTGTACTTATACCGGGAAAAAGATGATTAAAAGGCAATTCTATCAAAATTAAATGGTTTATGTGGGGTCTTATAAAATATGCGGAAGTTATACCATTATAATCTAAAGGTCATTTTCATCTTATTAAATCTCAGTTTTTCTGTCATTAAATAAAAAAAATATTTATTTCAGAAAAAAACTGGTAACACGTCCGCATAATTTATATGAACCTAGTTTTAATGTTTCGAAAATTATTAAAATATACATTAAACTTACTTATTTATTTTTTATGAAAATCAAACAAAAATTTTCAAGGTCAAGTTTTAATTTCAATATCTTTGAGATTTTTTTTTTTTCATTTAATTTGTCAAAGAAGTACATAAGAAAAAATGTTTGACATTTCTGACTTTGTTCAAGCCGTGTAGTATATAAATATACTTAACAGATTTTACAAGAATAGCAAAGAATTTTCAAGGTTAAGTCGTAAAATAAATTATTCTATGAAGTATCTCAAAAGGCAGAGATTATTGAAAGTAAATAATACTGTTTTTAATTTAAGAATATTTAACATTACATTAGCTGTAAATTTAGGAAAATAATTAGCGGCAAGTTAATAAGAGTAAACACACAATAATAATCACTAATAACATTTACCAATTATTAGTAAGAAAATATTTGGCTTCCCCCTCCCCCTAACGTTTTGTTCTATCCCTGTAGTATACATATATACTTAACAAACTTTAGAGGAAAATTTAAAGGTTAAGTCGTAAAATAAATTATTCTATAAAGTATCTAAAGAAAGAAATGATTGAAAATACTCAATACTACACACAAAAATACACAATACTTAAGTTAAGAGCATTAAACGTTATATTATCTATAAATTTAGGTATACAAAAATTAGTGGCCGTTAATATGAATAAACACATAATAATAAATACAAGTAAGTTGTACCAATTATTTAGAAACGAAAGAATATTTGATTTTAAAAAAAGCTTTGTTTAATATACAAATATACTTGACAAATAATACAGATATGTTGAACTAATTTACTTAACAATATACAGATATGTTTAACAAATTTACTTAACAATGTACAGATATAACTTAACACATTTTAGAAGGAAATTTCAAGGTTAAATAATAAAATAAATTATTCTATAAAGTATCTAAAAAAATATTGAAAATACGTAATAGAGGCCTTAATTTAAAAGTATTTACTGTCATATAAGCTATAAAATTAGGTAAACAAAATTAGAAGTACTTAACATGAATAAACACAAAATAATAAACACAAGTCAAATTTGACAACAATACACAAGCACAGACTTATGAACATAAGTATATCTGTATATATATCACAGTGTAAACACTGAAAACCATATCTTATATCTATGCGTATGCTTGATGCATATTATCTTCAAGTCATCTGTATCAAAATAAAATTTAAAGTACGAAAGTTCGAAATTTAACGGTGCGGAAATACAGGATCACTGTTCGGCAAATTGATTGTGAGATTCCCCTTTCTTCTTCTACTCAATAACCTCGGGCTCATGCAGGGAAGTCAATATTCCCAACAGCACGCTGGCCTTTTCACGTTTCTGAAGCATCGGCGATAAAAGGGGGGCATTTGCGAATCACTCTACCGGAAGGTGACACAAACACACGCGGCAGAAGAACTGTGGCCTTACCGCGTCGCTTTGACGACAGTACCGTTAAATCGCCTGAGGATTTCACCGATAAAATTTGCCGGATGGTCTCGTCAATCATGCCGCCCGGCAAAAGGATACAATCCGTATAAAAGACCGAGCGCGAGCAACAGGAAAAGCGGAAAAAGGGAAAACCAGGATTAAAGTGGCCAAAATACTTTTTATTTATCGTAGAAATGTATAAATATTGATTTGTTTTTTTTATTGTCCAATAAATAATTATTTTCTTTTTAATTTTTTATCATTAAATAAAATTAAATGTAACTAAATAAACTTTAATATTACAATCCTATGGGAAAATTCTTCAAACAATAAATAGAATACAGCCACATATTTTCGTATAAATAAAAGTATGAACATTTTTAAATTTACAACTATAATTTTAAAGACAGCCATTCTTCAATTAATGGCTAACTCAAGGCAAGCACCAACGAAATGCTAATTCACGCAATGAGGAATTGAATGTAGGTTCTGTTTAAACTATATATCTAGAATAATTAAATATTATATAAAATAATTAGCAATTATTTTCAAAAGTATGCATTTAATATCCATTTTAAAGATGCAGTTTAAAATAAAAAACCTCCTTTTTTGTTAGCACCACGACTTAAGTTATGATATAAATGTTACAATAATCGCAATCCGGCTGTAAAACTTCTATCATAAACAGAAAAATTTAAAAATGTCAATGTAGTGTTTCGAATATTTTATTTCAGATTTTTTTTCTATCATTAAATACACACATTTTTACACCAATTTTTTATTTATTTATTTATTTTTAATCAGATTCGTTCATTAACCAGTCATTCAAGAATTATAAAATAAATAAACAAATAAATAAATATGTTACTTTAAATGACAAATAATTTTTAAAGTAAGTTCCTTGTGACCTTTAAAGTTAAGAGCAAAGACTAAACAAATACTGTATTCTTACGGAAGCATTTAATACAATAATAAGTAATGCATATAATGCTATAACTAAAAAAAAAAAAAAAACATAGCTATATATCGTGCCATAAATAAATACATAACTATGTTCGTCTTTTTTACATGTATACTGTGATGTTCTGAGAAAAGCATTTATTTTTTTATCAGCGTTCCTAACTTTTTTTTTTTTACCTTTGCTACCACAATTTCAAACCAAAAAACCTTCCTGGTACATACAGGTATAATCTACCACAAAAATTATAGTTTTGTAATATTGGTAACAAAGACTGGAAGTTTTAGGAACGCTGGAAGCCTTGCATTTAACACAAATGTTTTTATTTCTGCTAAAGTAAAACGACATCACATTCAAGGTGTAAAAGTTTCAAATAATGTTATTAGCTGTGTCTAAAACATAGTCAAATTAATAAAATAAAATAAAAATAACAAGGCAATTGATTAAAAGATATTTATTTTGTTTACATACACGATTTAAAGAGTTTTTTTGAAAATATTTAAAACTCTTTGAATTTTAAATGAATACATTTTTGTGAGATAACGAAAGATATTTTCGAATAAGGAAACCATCAGTATGATTTGCTGCTATAATATACACGTAATTATGACTTTCTTGATAAGATTATAGTGTTAAAAATTTAGAGAAATGTCACTTCGGAAATTACTACTAACGACAGATATGTTTGAAGATGTCCTAATGATTGACTTTTATTTTTCTCAGGTTTCAGAGATATTTGCATTTTACTATAAAATAACTTTCAGAAGAAGATGTATTTTTTTAAATAGTCGAAGAGTGATCAAATTTTATTTTACATATTTCTACTATATTCGTAGCTAAGTTGCTTTTAATTTTTAGAATATATAAAATTATATGCAAATCCATATTTGAAACATAAGAAAAATTACAACCACAGAACCTTAATTTACCTATTTTCACAATATAATGTGAAAGCAGTGTAATTCTGAGTTATAGGCAACACATTTTAATTATCTACTATAAAAGGAAATAAGATAATTTTCAGTAATTAATAATAAAAAAAGCGTAAACGTTGACTATGTACAGGAGGTATGTCAGGGGGGGGGGGGGGATCTGAAATTTTCTGACAACAGAAAGCATATTTAATATTTCAATAGCAAACAAAAATTTTGGAAACAAAAATCAAATAGTTACTGCTAAATAATTCCTTTAGATAATACTAATCGGTGTTATTAAAATATATCTTTCAAGGTTAAAGGTTAAAAATATTCATGAAACAATATTTTCATTGTGTTAAATAATCACAATTGCTGAATTTTACATCACATTTGGAAAATTCACTTTTCTATAAGGTATTAAAATTATCAAAGAATTGTATTGTAAAGCACGAAAAATTCAAGTAGAAAATTACAGAAATTATTATCCTAACTGATGTAATCAAAGTGTGAAAATGTCTAATAAATATAAGAATTAATATGATTTTTGAATTTGTCAAAAATGTTAAAGAATGTCTAATCGCAAATACAGATTAACGTTCATGTTACTTCTTGTTCAGCTAAAGCGAACACGTGCTGAAGAATTTTAATCACAACCATGATAAGATGCTCTGACATTCCAAATATCGGACAACTTAATTAAGTTTCCTTTGTGTTTCGCTGAACTCATGTTTGAAGGATATTTTAAATAATAGCTTTATGAAAGATAGTTACATTCGCATAAAGGGATTTTTTTTTTCTTGTAAACAAGTATTCCTAAACATATATTCTATATAGCATACCATTCTTCCAATAACTGCTGTCTTATATTGAATTTAATCTGTCTCGAATTAAAATTAGTTGGTTTATTCGTCTCAAGTCATTTAAGTGGAATAAAATAACCGTGTGTATAATGGTATAAACTAACTGGAATTAAATTTAAGAAAAACAACGTAATCTGTTTTTATGCTTTAATTTACCAATGTAAAGCTGTGTATATTAGAATGATAAATTATATGAGTATTTCCTTTTATGTGTCACATATTTATGTTAAAAGAACAATGGAAAAGTAAATAATAAAAAATAATTAACAAAATATTTTTCGAAAGCATTTTTTTTAAAAAATAAATAAGTAAATAAAGGCTATATCGTTAAATCAAGGATAGAATTTTTTTTTATTTTAATCACTATATCTGAAAAACCAATGTTTTTCCTGCGGAAAGAACTTTGGAAATTAAATTTAGCATTGACATTTTTAAGAATATGCCATAGAAATGCATATGTATAGTATAGTGTTTATCAAATATATACATATTTGTATAAAATGTAAGGAAGGAAAAATCGGCTAAACGCTTCCCTTTTTAGGTTTTAAAACTTCCACAATTTTATAACAACAATAATAGTAACCAAAATCATTGTTTATTTTTATTACGTATGTGACTATACATCTTTTAACATAGCTCTAAAAATAATTAAGATTGTAAAAAAAAAGGCAAATGTTTACAAAAATAAAAGAAATTTAATATGGTTTACGAAAATATAATATAATATTTTCCGAGTTGTCAACAAATCCGAAAAACGTTCATTTATTTTCCAAAATCTCAGAATCCAATAGATTTCCAAGATTTAAAGAACTATTTCTGAAACATTCTTTTAGTGCAGGTAATTTTCGGAAACGTTTCCAAGTAGTTTTTACAGTGTATATATTAACAAGTTTTCTCAACACGGAAAATCAGTGTTTCGGATGCTATCAAATTCTCAAGCAAGCATTTTCAGCTGCGTAACAGAATTTTACATGCAAGAGAAACAAAAATATGTTAATGTTAATGTTAATGTTAATGTTAATGCTGTTAATTTAGCAAGTTTATCAGTTGAACATGTTTGCTAGAGAATTGTTAGCATCTGAAAAACCGATATTTCGTGTTGAGAAATTTGATTTATGCACTGTAAAAATTATTCGGAAACGTTTCCGAAAATTACAGGCAGGAAAAGAAACTTTTGTTGCAGAAATACTTTTTAAATCTCGGAAATCTATTGGTTTCTAAGGGTTTGGAAGATAAAGGGAAGCTTTTCGGAATCGTGGGTAAGTCGGAAGAGGTTAATTGTATTTTCGTAAATCGTGTTAAATTTCGTAGTATTTTCGGAAAGATTTTTCTTTTTTATACAATGTACTTTTACTCGATATTAATATATTATTATCTTTATTTCACAATAGATAATAATCATTACAATATTGAAACATATTTCTGTTATTGAATGTTCTTTTTATTATTATTATTATTTTGTATGTATTGAAACTAAACACGATATTGACTTATTTTGACATATGACTTATATCGAAAAGAAAAACAAGTTAAAAAATATTTTTAAATGATACATGTATATTCCTTAATTACATTGATAGACATACGAATTTACATCGTTTACATATATCAATCAAAACAACACAGAAAACGTTTAACTGAATAGAGTTGTTATCACATATCTAATCTGATCTAAATCCTTTAGCTTCAAAGATCTATCTGTTATTATGATCAATCATTTATCATCTGTGGTATGTATATGTTCATTATCTATGATGCATCATAACATAACTTTATAGCACAATTGGTCACGCAGAAAAACGTTTGTAAAATGACAAATAGAGGATTGTTTTACTTGCAATTGATAATGCTATTAAAAATTAAGGCGTGAATCTGTTAAAAGACATAAACAGTGAGATTAGCACAATGTAACATTTAATATTTCTAATAATGTTTTACATAATCTTGATAGTGCCAACAAAAACGTAAGCGTGAATCTTTTAAAAGACATAAACAGTCAGATTAGCACATATAAACATTTAATACTTCTGAGATCGCATTACATGTAGTTGAAAAGGCTAAAATATATTAAAGCGTGATTTTGATAAACGATAATAAAGAGTGATTTTAGCACATGAAATAGCACACTTAATATTTCAAAAAATGCTTTTCATGACGATGATATTATCATAAAAATATTATGACACAAATCCTTTTGAAGCCATAAACAGGGCATGTAAACATTTAATATTTCTTGAATTGTATTACATGCAGTTGATAATAGTATTTTAAAAAGTCAAAGCATGAATCTATTAATAAGTGTAAAACGCGGAAGTTTCACACATTAATATTTCCAAATGTGATTCTATAGCTATTGTTTCATAAGCGAATGAATAATTACTTCAGCTAAATCTTATTTATCCGAATGATTAATTAATTTATTTGTAATGTTTATTTTAAGAGCCAAATGAATTCTAAAATAATAAAAATGTTTCAAATGTAGGTTTAAAATAACTAATATACTTTTTGATTGGGTGAAGACCAAAAAATTGTCTGTGAAATTGCATTTAAGTTCATACTGACAAACGTAACAAAATACTTTTACAAAATTAAGATTTTCTGTATGCTGTTATTTCAAAAACTACGCTGGTAAATTTTCGAATGTTTTATTCAATTGAATAAATATATTGTTTATCTTACTGCAACGATCATCAGAATTATTTTACAAAAAAAAAAACCTCCTTTTTATTTTTAACTTTTTAAATAGTTAACGTGATGTAAATTAAAATTTTTATTTGTGTAATATATATATATATATAATATCTATGAATTTCAAAAAACATATCAAGTTCTAATATCATTCTACTATAATCTACAATGAGATAATTAATGATATTGTGTAAACAGAATACCACATCACTTTGATTAACTTCTATATATATATATATATATATATATATATATATATATATATATATATATTACCTTTGCAATCAAAATACATCAAACAAGTTCTGTCACCAAAATCTGACCAAATCTCCAATTTAAAAATGGCAAGTATTTAGTGTATAATAGAATACTTTTAAGTTAATAAATAATTAATGTATGTGTGTGCGTATTAATTTAATGCATTTTGTCCACAAAATACCTTGACGAAAGAAAATTAAATCTAGTCAGTGCTCCAATATAAAGATTGATGCTGATGAAAAATCAGGATGTTTAGCTATAATTATTATTTAGCGGATTTCATTAATCATTTGTTATTTTTCATCGTTAGAATGGATATTTGCATGCATATTGTTTTAAAACTTAAGATGGCAATTTGATTCAATAAATAATTTTAATACTATGCTCCTGTTAATTTTTATTTCAAAATCACTTATGAAAAGGAAATTAAACATTTTTCATACCTCAATATTATAGATTCATACTGACAACTGATGGAGGTATTTTAATACGGTAAATATTTAGCTTTTTAATATTTGGTTTTTTGTTTATTTTTACGAATGTATATATTAATATTATTTTGGAAATAAATTGAACTCATTATTGAATCAAACCAAATTAATAAATATATAAACATTGGAAAAAAAAAAAGATATCGTACGAGAAATATCGAAGTTGTAGAAATTGTAAATGCTCACTTTATTGTCAGGCCATAAAATTAATTAAGATAAGAGATTAGAGTTTTTCATAAAATATTTTACATATATATAAGATATTTTATTTACATTTCATTTTCAAAATATCACTTTTTAAAAAAAATTCATTTTAATAGGTACACAGTATTTAAGTGATATTTAAAAATATACCATTGTTTAAGCTTTAATTTAACTATATTATCATTCACATTAATTCTCAATACAAAATATAATATGAGTAATATACCATGAACATGAAATCATTCTTTAAGCTTTAATTTATGTATATTATTATTTTCATTATTTCTTAATACTACAAAATAGAATATGAGAAAAGCAGACACAATTTTATGACAATTATTAAAGCATATTAAAACAAATGTATAACAAAAGTAACAATAACATTAACTTAATCGCTTTAAACTAAAATTAACATTACACGAACTAATTAAGAAATGAGCAAGATAACATTAAAACGGCATAAAAATTCTGAGTTTAGAAATTCATGTTATAAACTTTAAAATTTTAATGATAAAAATTATTTTTCAAGGTAATAAACAGGTGAAAATAACATTATATCCATGATTACACTTAGGACTTTATAGTAACAGGGGAGAAATATGTGATGATATTACCTTATACAGTCACAATTTTTAGCATCGAAGCATTTGTTTGTAATTTTTATCGCAAGGGGAAAAAAGGCAAGATAGCATTACTAATTATTTATACCTTATTTTAAAAAATCGGTAAAAATCTTCCACTTTGTATACATTAATACATAATCATTTCATTTTTTAACTATCGAATCGCATTTTTCGGAAATTACACGAAAAAAAAATATTTTAAAAATATTAATGGAAGCAATTAAAAAAAAATATTTTTCAGCGTGTTTCAGAATAAAAGAAAGGTGTAAGCTGTTAATATGAATGGATTACAAATAAAATAATGTCCAAAAATCATTTATAAACATGAATAATTGCATTATAAGTCATGCATTTAGGAATATTAACACCAACTTAGGATTAAAACTTCTCGTAAAATAGGAATGTTATAGGGTATTCTATAAAATATGTATCGCATTAAAAATAAAACTGTAATGAAAATCTTTGATGTTTTTTTCAAAACAAAAAAATTAATAATATACACATGAAAAATAAATATATCGAAATATTATATTAAATAATTGGCATAGCTACATTATAGTACTTAATATATACTGAGATTAATTTACATATATTGCATATAATAACATTTAGTGTAAAACACATAAGGGGGAAAAAATTAGACAAAACCGTATTCGCTTTATAAAAATCATTTGTACTGGTTTAAAAATAGAATATAAGAGAAAAAAAATATTTAACTGAATTAAAAAGGTAATTTATTTTTAATTTTTAGTATTTCCCTCCTAAAAGTGAAGACTTTTTATAGGGTATAAGAAAATAATAATCACAAATTTTTATTCTAGAAAAACACTACTAGAAAATATCAGAAAACAAACTTTTAAAATTTCATCTTAATTTTTCGTACGTTATAGAAATTTCACGAACAGGGAGGATATTTTTTGTCTTTATTTTTTTTTCCATTTACTAATTGAAAGAAATCTCAGTTGTATAACATCAGCAATCGTAAGTGAATTGATAAATTAATAAATAAAAATAAAACATTTTTAAATTAAATACATACATTTATGTGTTATCTTGTTTCCTCATCTAAACACTTAAATTTAAGGGTCACAAAAATAAATTAACAATTTTTCTATAAATTACAATTGTTGAGTTGAAAAACAATCGGAAATTGACACGTTTCTTTTAGTGATATCTATTAACTACTACCTTATTAACAAACAACAACAACTAATTTATAACATAAAATGGTATAATGAGGAAATCTAATTTATATCCAAAGATTTTATTAATAATTCTAAAATGAATAATGCGCAATTCAAAAACAAAATATTCCATAAATATTTTAATATTTTCATTTTAGATATAAGAAATACATTTTTTAAATTTTTACTTTTTAATTCTTGAAAGTTTGATGATTTCCCCCATTTTTTGTGAGTATTTGTGAATACATTTTAATTAACTTTTGCTGTAAGTTGAAATAAGATCAGGTTTTAAAATATTTTTGTCTCTTTTCAATATCATTGTTATACATCACATGATGCATTTTGTTACATTGGGAATTTTGAGACACTCACACGCTATATAATTACAAATTTATGAAAATGTCACTTGCCCTGGTATATAAATTTTGTATGAATTACGTGAATAAATTTTGAATTTGGTCGAATATGTTAAATTTGTCATTTATATTTGCGTTATTGAAGAAGTTGTAATCTTTTTTTTTTATTATTATTATTAATATTTTATATAAAAATGTTGGTAAGAACATTTTTACTAAGTAAAATCCACTTGATAAGAAGGAAACGTGACAAAAATAAACCTAAACAGGCCTAAAAATGTGCATCTCAAAAAGTGAAAAGAAAATACAAATCTAGTTTCATGTCTAGTTGCTGACTCAGGAAAAATAAGATTTATATGTAATGTTTATTATTATTTTTTTAATGTTCTTATACAGTAAGCCTGCTAATATGGAATCGTAGGCCACAAGAAATTTTTTTCCTTTACACAAGTTTCTGTTTCAAAAGGTACAATTTTACGATAGTCTTCTCGGTGGGACCAAGAAAAGCAGAGTTCCGTTTTAGACAGGTTCTACTTCCACAAGTGTTATTGTTGTTTTATTTCTAGAGCCTGATGAATTCATTTTGCTTTTGCATGCTTATTAATATATTTTTAAAAATCACAGTATATGATATACAGAGTTCAAATAGAGAGAGTTTAATATGGTAATCAAATCAGAATTCGGTATGTTAAAATCAAAGTAAACATAATGACAATTCCTTCTTTGAGAATAATATGAAATAAATAAAAATTAAGCAGCACTAAATTAGTATAGATATTACTTATTTATTGTTTAGCGGTCTAATAAACTACGATTTTGCATTCAAATTTTACCTTAGAACACGTTCATATTTTCCCGTGCCCATAACAGACCATTTTCAAACATTCTTTTTAATAAATATATGCTTCTATGCAAAATGCAAGTGTGAAACTCCAGTGCGATAAACACGTAGGCCTTTTTGCGGTGACTGTTTATTTCACAATCCACTGCTTATCCTGTATATTTCACTGCTAATATGACTCTAATATGTCCTGTGATGACATATCTCAGTAGTTATTTGCCGGATGTTATCAGTGTGAAACAAGCCCCAATCCTCCAAAACTCGTTCCGATATTTGTCGTTTCCCTTTTGGAATCTCCAAGTTGGGAACTGGCAACGCGTGCCTCAATAGCCCTCCACTCTGTCCCCAACTGTTGACTTAAGGCTTCAAAGTCAATGGGTGCTCTGGACGACGACGATCCGACGGATAACAGTTATGCACTGGCATGCATAATCCTTCACTCAGCTCTTCAGATTTTTCCCTTTTTTTCGTTTTTTTCTCTCTCTAATTCGAGGAAATCAAATGAAATTTCTACTTTGGTTTCATTTGTAAGATGGAATGATTTGGAGTAGATTTATGCTTTCGCTTCTTTCAGATATTTTATAGCTGACCTAAGTTTTAGCCTAAATCATATTACGTTCTTTAGCAACAGCCAAGGAAAAGAAGAGCAACAGGATTTAAAAGATCAACGGTTTTTTAGATACATCAAAAGCAAATTATTTGTAGGCAAATTTAAAGACCAATTATCCCTAAGTGGCACATTCAATCGTAAGGGCAATTAAATGTTTTTTTTAACCCTTTCAGGGGCAAAGTACTTTTATTCGTAAAATGCTGAAATGATTGAATGACATCGGAATTTACAAACAAATTTATTTGAAAATAAGTAAAAGCTTTTCTTCACGTAATTAATAAAAGAAAAATTTTTCATTCTAAAATTCTGGTGCCGATGTGGAATTTAAAGATTAAAATTAAGTGGTCCAAAAAATGAGCCACCGCCTTTCAAGGGGTTACCATAGAATCTTTTTTCTTTTCTCTGAACAAAAAAGATATATCCACTTCAAACAGGAATAATAATTTAATAATAATAATTTAATAATAATAATTTAATAATAATAATTTAATAATAATATTAATTTATAATCTGTACAGGAAGAGCTTCTGCAATAAATATTTCTACTAAAAAATTCATTTTCTAAAATTACATAGCTGATATTAATATGCTTTTCAGATTTTTAAATTATTGTAATAGCAATAATAATTGCAAATGTGAAAAAAATTATCATACAGAATTTGTAAGGCGTTTATCATTGAACATATTTGTATTGTTTAATAGTTTTCCAATTATATCTAATTCCATTTCTTTATACTTTAGCCTTTTCTAAAAAATGCACAAGATATAAGCAAACACTAGTATATCGTTTTTAGGAAACTCAAAATATCCGTTATGGTTTATAAACTCAATACACGTAACATTTTTTGTAAAAACCAAAACTTAATCTTCTGATATCTAAGTACGTGAATGCAATATTTTATATTTTCAGTGAAAAGTTAATACTATCAAAAAACTTTCCATTTGTGATAAGAATCTGTGAGGTGGAGTCCAAAAATAGATATTAAAGTTTGTTTCGTATTCAATACAGATATCATATGGTGCATTAAATAATTTCAAATAAACGGAAAATGTTTCTTCAGTGACATTCAGAATGGCATTCAGTATTTTTCTGAGGTTCTCAAAAACTGAACTTTCCACCGAAAAAATATTAATCTAAAAAAATTTAGCAGTGTAAGTATCAATATATTAAAAAATCTTCAAGATTATTGTTTTTTTTTTTTTTTTTTTTTTTTTTTTTGAAAGAATAATTAGGAGTCATTTCAAAGCAATTTTATTTTAAATTAAGAAATAGATTTAGATATTTTGTATAAAATACCGACATTACTAATTATCTTTATATATTAATTCAGTAATCTTCAAACTATTCCAAATATCTTATAAACACATTATTCTATAAAAATTTGTAAACAAATAAAGAAACGGAATAATAAATAGCAAAAAAAAAAAAAAAAAAAACTAATGATTTAAAGGTCATTAAATTTCAGCAAAAGCATCTTCTCCATTTTGATTGTTTAAAAGACTTGTACAATTTATACTTGACGACAAAGGTGCTTTTTTATAATAATTATCATTTAATTTTCTGGGTTTTTATGTGAATATTCCATGGTTTATGTATCATCCACCCGTTGCACATTTATTTTAAAAAATTTATCTCAAAACATCATTACTTGGGGATAACATTAAAATAATAATAATAATAATTGTTTTTCCCGCATATTATGTCCATATAACAAGCGGAAATTAAGAGGTAAAATTGAATGAATGTCAATAGTTGGTTTTTCTAATATTGAAAAGCTATGACACTCGTGAGTACAAAGGCATAAAAACAAATTTTTATTATAGAAACAGAATGTTAATAAAAAAATTTCCCAATATTTAACAATTCACATAAAATTACGTGAATACAGTGACATTCCATTACAAGTATACGTCTGCTCTATTTAGCAATAGAGAATCAGTTGAACATACACGTTTTATACTGCTTCTATCATCAGTTTCTTATTAATGCCATATTTTATTATAAGTTTTATAATTTTAAACTTTAGCATTTACATAACATAAAGATGTTTAAATTTTAAATGGCTTTAAAATCTTAAAAGTCCATATTTTCAATAAAAACCTATGCAATGTCAATATATCTATATATATAAACAACGATTTATTATAGTTTTTTCAGTTTTTAAAATGAAAACAAAAGCGATTTTTACTATGCAATAATTTACAAAATATTTAATGCATTCACTTGAATGATAGAATATTAAGAAAGACTTTTATTGAAAACGAGGTTATATTCCTGTTCCCCTCGAAACACTACAGTACATTGCCACTTTCACCACCCCTCATTGAAGTGGTCCCCCTATTTGACATCCCCTGGCCATCCTGCGAAATTCCCATCAAAGCTGACGGAAATTCAAACAGTAGGGAGATAGTAATTTATATTAGCAAGGGTGACTTTTATGGTAGGGATACATTAAGATAAAATCGATTACTAAAATAATTTCCGAGATTTTCGACGAAAGCTTTTTTATTGTTTCTTTTCTCTTTCTCTCTCTCTCTCTCTCTCTCTGTGTGTGTGTGTGTGCGCGCGCGCGCGTGTGCGTTTGAGTGTGTATAAAATGAATAATGGGTGATAAGTATTAACATGATATTCTTTACATTGCATGTATATGAGTATTTGCTTTCTTATAAGTATTTGCAGTCGAACACTTGTATAAAATTCAAAGTTTGAAAAACATACTAATCACTTTTGCGAAAATTCCAAATATCTAGTTAAAAAATGTTTTTGTTGTAACTTTCTTTATTTAAAAATCAAACAAATCCATATGTACTTAAGAAAGATACTTAATTTTATTAAATATCTAAGTACAATAAGAAAAATAGCAAATGTTTAATTCTCTCTCTCTCTCTCTCTCTCTCTCTCTCTCTCTCTCTCTCTCTCTCTCTCTCTCTCTCTCTCTCTCTCTCTCTCTCTCTCTCTCTCATGAGTATTTGCTTACTTATAGGTATTTGCAGTCGAATACTTGTATAAAATTCAAAGTTTGAAAAACATACTAATCACTTTTGCGAAAATTCCAAATATCTAGTTAAAAAATATTTTTGTCATATATTTCTTTATTTAACAATCAATCAAATACATATGTACTTATGAAAGATGCCTAATTTTATTAAATATCTAAGTACAATAAGAAACATTGCAGATGTTTAATTATCTCACTCTCTCTCTCTCTGTGTGTGTGTATGTGTGAAATGAATTATGAGTGATAAGTAGTAACACGACATTCCTTACATTGCTTGTACATGAGTATTTGCTTACTTATGGGTATTTGCAGTCGAACACTTGTATAAAATTCAAAGTCTGAAAAATACACTAATTACTTTTGCAATAATTCCAAATATCTAGTATAAAAACTATTTTTGTCGTATTTTTCTTTATTTAAAAATAAAACAAATCCATGTGTACTTAAGAAAGATATTTAATTTTATTAAATATCTAAGTACAATAAGAAACACTGCAAATGTTTAATTATCTATCCTCTCTCTCTCTCTCTCTCTCTCTCTCTCTCTCTCTCTCTCTCTCTCTCTCTCTCTCTCTCTCTCTCTGTGTGTGTGTGTGTGTGTGTGCGTGCATGTGAAATGAATAATGTATTTACTTACATATACATATGTAAAGACATACACTTGTATAACAATAAAAGTTTGAAAAATGCATATCACTTTTACGAAAATTAAAAATATCCGTTTAAAAGAATGTTGAAATTTTCGTATTTTTCATTATATGGGAAATAAAATTTTAAACATAAAAAATCAACCAATTACGCAGAAATGTTAAAGAAATATGCCGATTTTTATTAATTATCCAAGTATAATGAGAAACATTCCAAATGTTTTACATTTTTACCATTTTCATGAGATCGCAAATCATAACTTATTCATGAATGCCAGTTATTTAAAGAAACTTACATCTTCACTTTGGGAAAACGTGTTTAATGCAAATAATCTTATCATTAATCCAAGCTTACTTTAACAAAGGAATCATAAATATTTAATTTTTACCGTAATATAATTCTAAATGAAAGGGTGGAACTATCAGATTCCACTATTCTTCAGTATAATTTAACAATACAGAAAATATATGCTACCTTCAAACATTCTACATCGCATATTCAATAAATCATTTTCCGTATTTGTTTTTTCCGTATCAAAATTGCTTACTTTTAGCATGCATTTATCCATACAGAATTTAAATGATTGTTTATTCAAAATTTGCCTTAATATTTGATCATACAAACAACATAAAATTAAATTCTTGGCAATTCAAAATTTTCATCATGTAAACAAAGCATTTCAAGTGCTATTTGAATAATAATCATTCATTTGCAGGGAGAGGAGAACCTGTATCAATTATGAGCATTACTATTTCAGAATATTAATTTTCGCCTTATTTAATCGCAAAATTCTGGATTCAATAAGGCTAAAATTCGGAAATTGTGGTGGTCAAAATTGATACGAGTTCGCAATTGTTGTTTGCGATAAGGTTAATTCAGGATAAGTTTACATGCTATATTTCATTACGATATTTCAATACCGTTATTTCAATAATACGACAATACGATATTTCATTTAGTAAAATATTGATTTATTTATATTTCAATTATATTTTATTGATTTATTATATTTCATTTATATTTTATTGATTTATTATATTTCAATTATATTTTATTGATTTATTATATTCCAATTATATTTTATTGATTTATTATATTTCAATAACGATATTTCAATAATACGGCATTACGCTATTTCATTTAGAAAAATATTGATTTATTGCAAAATCGGATAAAATGTATACGTTTTCCGTATAAAAATTGTGCATTGTTTTTTACATGCTAAATTTTGAATCAAGTATGACTAGAGTTTTTGGGCTGAATAATCCGAATGAATAAGTAGTTGTGCCAATATCGTTCTGATAGATGTGTTATTACTGAAACAGTTTTATACAGTAGTCGATACTTATTTGTATCATAGATATATCGAATCATGCATTATTAGGGACACTGTGGAAATCATAATGTCATTTATGCTACGACAGTCTTTTTATTGAATCATACTTTAGAAAATGCAATTACTTATTTACCAAGCCTCCAACAGCACTAACCCTATTTTGAATTATATAGCCTGGAATCTCACTTGAACAAGAATTTTTGAAAATAATATCTGAATCTTGATCGATTTGTCTTTTTTGGTGCATTATCCTGACGATGCAATATATGTTTTTTTTTCTTTTCACAGCAAATTTTTGTTTAATTTATGAGAAATTTCCTAGTTAAATTTTAGAAAACGAAAATAAAGTGTAAAAACTGATAAACAAAAGTGAAATTTTATTTTTTTTAACCCTTTCAGGAGCAAAGTATTTATGTTGCTAAAATGTTGAAATGATTTATTGACACCATAGGATTTACAAACAAATTTATTTGAAAATGCCTAAAAGCGTACATCACTTTGCGTATACTTTTATTTATAGTATATACTATTATTTATGTGCGTATATCACTTCGAACATACTTCACGTACATTATAAAAGCACCCCCCCCCCCAAATTTCTGGTATCATTGTGGGATTTGGAGCTTAAAATTATGTGGGATATAGCATATCCTACCGCCCTTCAAGGGGTTAAACTAAGATAAAATGAAATGCAGTGCACGTAAATCAACAAAAAAAGTTTTTTTAATGGAGTTTCTGATATTTTTTAGTACAACTATTTCCAAATAGTAATCTTCCTCTTATTTAATCGCAAATTTCTTTCATTAAATGAAGCTAAGTCGGAAATACACTGCAAAAAATGCTGATTTTGCAGTATAATACTAGCATCCCAGCTGCCAGTATTATATCGTAAAATTAACAGTAATAAACAGTAAAATAAGCCGTAATGCACAACCGCGCAACTTCATTTAATGAAAGAACTTTGCGATTAAATAAGAGGAAGATTACTATTTGGAAATAGTTGTACTAAAAAATATCAAGGTTTGCATTTATCTAATAATAAAGACTTCAAATAAATTCAAATGTGTATGTTATTTGTTTATTAAATCAATATAATGCCTTTTAGTTAGTGAACAATACTTTTAGAAAAAATGGTATAAATAGAATAATACTATGAGTTTAAAAGTTTAGAGCGTCAACGTAGGCGGGACATATTTATTAGTTTAAGATTTTTTATTTTTCAACCAGAGATAAAAGGTACTCCCACGGATATTATCAGTACTGATACATTGTAATGTGAAAGAAAGATAAAAGAAAAAGAATATGAGAATACTCACACTTATGTAGAATATGACTAAATTTCAGCAAATATATACATATATATTTTGTTACTTTCATAAGTTTTATTATTTTATTCAGATATATTCATTTTTATTTTACATTTTTATGGATTCATATTTTACAAATTTACGGTGTTTTACGATTTCATGTGATATTTTTTCAATTGTAATTTTTTTATTTATATTAATATTCATTAATTTTTATTTTTGCTTTATAAATTGATAAATTGTAAATTTCAATCTACTTGCCACTGAAAATTTGAATAATTAAATGACAATAGATTTTTAAATACAAAACAATAATAATAATTTTAAAAAATGAATTCATTGGTTATAAAAAAGCTGAAAATGTTAACAAAATATTTAACATCATAACAATTGAGTAAATTATGTTTTAAATAAAAACTCATCGCCAAATATTTTTTTCTTTCCTTAAATTCATATTTAGAAACCATTTTATTTTCTCTTATTCTGACAAACCGTATATACTTTGTCGAAATCCTGATTAAATATGAAAGTCATAAAAATTTATGTATTAATAACACATTATTATGTAATAATTCTATCATTTTACACGTGGTTCTATAAATTTCACGGAGATTTTGAATTGTAAAAAAGTTGTTTCCTAAAATCTTTTAATTATTATCAGTGTGTACGGTCTGTGTTTTTAAGTATAAATTACCACTATTTCGCATAGTAAATTTCACCTTATTTAATCGCAGAAAATTATTACAAATTCTGTGATTAAATAAGGCGAAGACATTTATTCGGAAATAATCGTAGTATACTTCTTGGAAATAGTAAAGAATATATGACTCTGCTTAAAATTTATAAACATTCCATTTGCAAAATGATTGTCCCGGTTTCCTTACCTCATAACTTTTGATTTAAGAATATGACGAAAAATATTATTACATATTCGGAAATTACAACACAAAATGTTTTTTTAATAACACAATTCAAGTTACATATGTGTAATGCTGCAACTCGAAACGTTGTTAAGCAAATAACTATTATTATCAAATAATAATTAATATTAAAATTTTATCAAATTTATCAACAAATTATTAATGAACTAACTTTGAACTCTTAGTACTGTTAATTTGATAAAATTTAATATTAATTATTATTTGATAATAATCGTTATTTGATTAATAGCGTTTTGAGTAGCAACTTTGCCCATATGCAACTATGTTTGTGTTATTAAAAAAAAATTGAGTTGTAATTTACGAGTATGTAACTATATTTTCCGTCATATTCTTAAATCAAAAGTTATGAGGTAAAGAAACCGGGACAATCATTTATGGACACCCTATGTATTATAACGCCTATAATTACCATCGCAACGAACATAATATATTTAAATTGTTACTGTTTTCCTTTTGGCAAATGTTAACTCTGTTTAATTTTAGTATTTTTTCAGTAACTTTATACTTCTATTTAACAAAGAGCCCTTTACAAAAATAACACAGCAATGAAAACAATGTTTAGATAGAAATGCATTACTTACAGGAAATTTGGCACTATTTCTAAACGTCTTTCTACGCTCAGCTCGCTTTTAATTTCTTTGAGAAAAAGTTAATAGAATTTCTAATATAAAAATAACGCCAGTATGCGATTACTGTGTGCACTTTTCACATGAAAAATATCAAAATATTAAAAAAAGAAAAGAAAATTAATCTACACTTTTTGGGTAATTATTATCGTTTAATTATTTTCTGAATGGAATCTCAAACCCTTTCTAATAAAAATTTCCGTTCAATTATTAAGTAATTAAATGTTTTTATATCAGCAAATTGCTGAATTTTTAACAGCTAAATATTAAGCATATTTAAATTTATTTATTATTTTTTAAATGCATAAAATTATAATTGCGCATATGATATTTATAAGTATAAATGTGGAATTACGACCGGTACATTTTGATGATTCTAAACAGATAACGCAGAAACAAGTAAATTTAAGATTTTGTTTGTGATATGAAACTAAATAACAAATGTAAAGAACCAAGCAATACAAATTATACGCAATGTTCGCAACACTTTTAAAATAAATCGGAAAGAATAGCTGCCAACTTTTAGACTTTTTTCTTACCACTAAAATTTAACAGTAAATTTTGCTTTATTTAATCACCGAAATCTGTGATTTAAATTTTAGTGGTAACAAAAAAGCGTAAAAATTGGCAGCTACGAGAAAAAAATTCTGGACTCTTCGTAAAAACAAAAGTTGTTGGATTTAAATATAATTGCAATCAAAAAGTCAAAGTGTTTATTGAATTTATGCCAAGTAAATTATAAATAACTAGCATCACATATTACACGTATGTTTATAAGCATGATATTTCACGAATCAGATTAAAATTTTAAGAGGCGGAAGGGGGGGGGGGAGAGATAATATTGAACGTTTTATCTATAACAAATGTTTTACAGATCGAAACATTAAAATTGAGGGATAAATCAAGGAAAATACAAATAAATTCTTTAAGTATAATCTATCTTTTGTGTTAAAATTTTACTGCCAAGTGTGCCAACTGTTAATTATGCCGACATTTTGGCTGACGTACATTATTTTTGCACGCATTGAAGTAATTAAAATACCATTGTTTTCGAAATTTGTGAATGATTTTTAAATGATTTCCCTATTTCTTCTTTTTTTTTACCGAATCAAACCTATATTTCGTTACAAATTCATGCGGAAAGTTTTCAATGCATTAAAATCTCATATCATTCTTAAATTTTATTAAATAATATTAAAATCTTGGTGGTTTAATGCAAAATGATCCTGCGAAGTAAACAATTCTTCGGCGATGGTTTTTTGTTTGCTCTATCACATTTTTTAATTTCGAAAAAGACTTATTTGTTTTTATAAGTTTAAAAAAATTAAACTATCCCCACTATCTCTTTCTCTCCTTCTTTTTTCTCTTTAAACACGTTTCATTTTATGTATATTTATTGATATTCGCTCAGATGTAAATAAAATGAACCGTGTTTAAACTTATCAAAAAACAAACATTTATTCACGTTAAAAGTTTAAAAGTTTAAAACTGTTATTTCAATCATTTATTAAAGAAATATTATGCATCAAGCGATATATTTGTTAAACTTTCGTTATTAAAAATTTTAAAGCATTTTTTTAAGATTACTCATTACTTATTAAGCGTATTTATTATTAAGGTTTTAGCATTATTCATTTGTGTGGATTTCCTAAGAAATTCGTCATTATCATAAGTTTGAGAAGAAGATGCGCGTTGGAACATCAATCAAGGGCGCATGCGTCAATTGAAATGGAATGTTTCTAGGCATTATTCATTCACATATTTTATAAATAAACAGCTCTTTGCTGTTATTGCGTTTTAAAATTTAATTTTTTTATTATATTTTCAGAATTAAGAGCGAAATTTGCTGCTTTTTCGATTAAAAAAAAAAAAAATACACCACACAAAAAGTTAAAAATAAATAAAAATACTCAGGAAACAATAAATGTGTTTGGCATTTAATGCTTATAATTGCATACTACATTGCATGCTTATAATTATACCACAAAATACATAGATTGTCAAAGGTATACGTGTTAGTTTCCATAAGTAAAAATAATTTTAAAAAAAATAATTTATTTTTTCCTAAAAATTAATCTAATAACGGTATTATGATATAAATCTTAAAAAGTTTCTTTCAAAAAATAATTCAATTTTTTTATTATTATTTAATTTACCTTATTGAAAAAGAAAATAAACAGGAGATCTCTAATACGTTTGAAACAAACTCATGGATTTGTTTTGTAAAGAGTACATACATACATTCACTTTTTTTTAAATGTGTGAAAAAATAAAATAGTATTGAAAAGTATTATTTAAGTTATGTAAAACAATAACGTCATAGCTATAATTCTACAATCTAATATTTATAAGCAATGACACATCTACTTTTAAAATATTATACACGCTAAATGCTTATATCTGCATTTGCAAGTCTGTTGGGGGAAAAAAACTTTCAGATTTATTAAAATGTACTATAAAACCACAATTCCAGCTATCGTAGATATTAAATTATCATGTAAGAGAAAGGGGAAAAAAAAGGTTGAACTCTTAAAAATAAATAAATAATAAAAAGGATTTTGACTTACCAAATTTAATAAATTAAATTATTTTGTTTTCAATCTGCGCAACTTGAAATTTATCGAAAAATTGACAAGTTTTGTTGAAGATGTAAACTAGAGAAGTGCACTGCTCTATCCATGAAACTCCATGTCACAGAAAATTTTGAAAAGCTTTATGATATTATTCCAAATCGTTTACTGCTGTTGCAAAATTTTTAATTTTTTATGCCCCGATGGTATTTTAAAGTACCATTAAAAGAAAAACAAAACAAACAAACAAACCAAAAAGTGTTATAAAGTTCATTTAACACATAAATTGGCAGTAATGAAATTTAGGATGAGTTATATAGGTACTTTATTTTACCCTATTCCAAAAATATTTTTAATTCATATTTTTTCCCGATTATTAGTATTCCAATTTTTTTCTATATTAATGTTGAAAGATGCGAAGTGGAAAGTTTCAGTTTTGAAAATTTTCTATATTTAGAGTATAAAGTGATTACATTTGCACATTTTCTGATTCTAGAAAACACCAAAAACAATATATTTTTCTGGATAATGTTTTTTTTTTTTCCAATTATTCCAATTATTTCCAATAATGATGTTAAAAGATATGGAATAGAAAGTTTTAGTTCTGAAAAACTTCTTATATTGTAAGGCCATTATATTTGTACATTTTCTAATTCTATAATACACTAACAACAATATTTCGAAGAAATAATTTGGGAATAGGGTTGTATCAAAATCCCTATAAATTAATCTATAAATTTTCAAAGATGAAATTTTTCTAAAATTTATTTAATTATTGCACAAATTTTCTAACGTATTTTCAAAAATTTAGCAAAATTCCTTTGGAAGCTGGAATGTCCATTAGTTAATAATTTGGGGGCATAAAAGTTTAAGTAATCTCAAAACTATTTCTTAGAAAATGTATTTGTATTTAATAACACGTAGCTGT
Source organism: Maratus michaelseni (assembly GCA_963931845.1). Lineage (NCBI taxonomy): Eukaryota > Metazoa > Arthropoda > Arachnida > Araneae > Salticidae > Maratus > Maratus michaelseni. The sequence goes on from OZ007599.1 coordinate 133,310,488, forward strand.
CAAATTGAGCTAAGTTCACAAAAATATTTTTAATTCCTTCCAATACACACACTTTAGTAATAATGTGCAAGATACTGGTTCTACCATCGCTTCTGAAGAAATATTTAAGATCGATTTATATTGGAGGTCAAAAAAAGAGGAGGGGTCTATTTACTCTAATTCGCTTTGGCATTCGCAGTATAATTCCCAGCTAAGCACTCTCTGCCTAATCGGCTTTATTACATTCTAATCCGGCGCATTATTTAGTCCCACATATGGGATCAGGGGGCGAAGTTACAATCAGAATTTTTTAATGGACTCTCAGCAGTTTCAGGAGTTCATTGTTAAAAACAGACCTAACGTATAATGGTTTCAAACATGAGTTTTGTTTGGCAAACAATGGATTGATTACTTTATGTTGTTAATTTAATTATAAATAAATATTCAGAAACAATGAGACTGTATGTTTTATTTATAGATTTGGATAATGGATATATTAATATCTGTTTTCATTTGGACAATTTCACTAAAAAAAGAATTGCCTCGTAGAGAAAGCTTACTAATGAATTCTGGTTCATATATTATTTCAACGGAAGAAAGCACTAAACACCTGAGACGATCATATTAATTTTTTAATCATTTAAAATAAGTGTTATGGATTGTGTGCGTTAATTGTTATGATAGAACGATTTGCATATCTAAATAACATCGATCCAAAATTGTCCAACAATAAGTGGATGTTCTAGACACATAGAACCAGAAAATAAAATTTAAAAATCATTAAATAATAAATAATAAATTTAATTTTTCTTTAAATTTATTTTGCATGCACTTTGTCAAGTTTTCATAATGTTAAAAAATTTTTGTATATATAAGGATGAGTTTATTACAAAAGCTAAAGTGAACTCTTAGATAAGTACAAGGATGTTTAAAAAAAAGAAAAATAAATTTTTGGGTTTCACACTTTTTCATTCACAACATGTTCACTGCCACAGAAACGTGATAACAAATATTTAAGTAGTGCTTATGAGAATTTTTATCAAAATATTCTTTCAACACGGTAAAACTTTTTGAATAGACAAGACAAATTTTAACACTCGCATATTAAAAAAAGAAAAACATAGCAATCGGAAAACAAATAAACATATAGTGCCAAACATGGATATCAAAACGAGAAAGGAATACGAAATGTATTGTATTGTTTAACAATGTCAAGATTTCGCGGCAGCCGTGATAGCCGCTTTTTAAAGGTCCTATTTTACTAATCCCTTTTAAGTTTATCACAAAGTAAAAATATTTATAAAGTATTTAAAAAAAAAAAAACCAGCTAGGTTGTGAAATTCCAGTATTTGTTTCATCTAAGAACATTAAAATACCACCAATCAAACATATTTATGAAAATATCAGTAAATAAGATTATTGTTAACAAATGGACATTTTAACATAATATTAGTCACTAGCACTACAATGTAAACAATAAGCATGGATCATTTTGGAGAGAATTATGCAATGTTTAAAACATTAGATGTGTTTGTTTATAAAGCTGTTACAGCTGTACATCACGTGCCACTGCACTCAAAAAACACGTGCAATTATGAGTTGGAGTAACTAAAAAAAGATTCACAAACAAAAAGGGTACTAGAAATGTGATTTTCACTAGGGAATTTTTTTACTATTACGCTCACCCATATTGTTATTTAGAAACGAACGTATAATTTAGGTCAACATTAAGAACGTCAGAAATATCATTACATTAAATATAGTTACAAGTTAACTTTTAACTGCAATCGATCAGATACAGTGGCGTGCCAAGACAAGGGAAGGAGTTTATGGATACCACTACTTATGAATAGAAATTTTTGCCTTATTTAATCACAGCATTTTGTTAATAAAGGCAAAGATTTCTATTCAAAAATAGTCTTATCCATCCCCCCCCCCCCTTCTCTCTTCCTGGTACGCCAATGATCTGACAGAAAAATACTTCAGCATGTCAAAACTGATACATAACTTATAAACATTTTTTTTAGACTTTTGAGGGCTTACCGGATTATCCAGGCTACATTTGTATTACGGACAAATGCCGGATTTTCGTCATCATTGAGAACACCAGAATCATTATTACATTAAATAAATGTACAACAGATTAACTGTTAACTGCAATCTATCTGATAGAAAATTACATTGACATGTCAGAACTGATACACAACTTAGACACATTTTTCAAAAATTTTGAGGGCTTGCCGAAGTATCCGACTGTTGGTGCCTATATTAGTATTATGGACAAACGTGAGATTGAAGTCAGAATTCAGAACGTCAAAAACATTATAACATTAAATATATTTGCAACAAATTAACTTTTAACTGCATTTGATCTGATAGAAAATTACGTTAGCATGTCAGAACTGATACACAAGTTAGAAACATTTTTTGAGGGCTTACCGGGGTATCCGACTGTTGGGTGTAGAAGATCGACGCCGGGGGATGGCAGACCAATGCCGTTGACGGAGTAAGGCGACGACTTGAGGTAGGAAGCCATGCCGGCAGCCGGGGCGCCCTGGCTCGCTGCGGCGAAAGGGGCGCAAGAGGAGCCGGACGGCTGAAAGGCGGCCACCGAGGTCGGCGGACTCCCACACAGCTGGTGGCCGGCCGAGCGGTAGGAGAGGAAGCCGGTGAGCGCGGGGCCGAAATTGTCCCCGCTGCCCCCCCGGCTTGGAACGTCTTCGAAATTCGGCCACAGCTTTACGGCCAGTGCGAACAATTCTTTTGGAAGGCGACGGCGGATAGCTAGGACACCGCTCGCCGAGGCAACGCGTTTGCTAGTGCTAACAGGAGAACAGGAACGGACCGCCGATCTGCAGGTCTCCCGCCCCGCAACGCACGTAAGCACCGCCCGCGGAGAAGCTCTGCCCAATGGGAAAGCGTCTTTACTACTTCCCCCCGACGCGCATAGCCAATAATGCTTTCCAGAATCGATTCGACCCCCCTTTTGAATGCACAGCAGATGCAAAAACAGGCGCGCGCTCGAAACTTCAAACTTTGTGAGGGTCCAAAGAAATCGACCCTCTTTTCAGTTTGAAACAGAGAAATTTTCGCTTCACGTGCGAGGCAAAATAACAATAACAATCTCCAAAATATACGAGAGTTTATTTTTTTCGCAATTTTTACAAAGCATGGCGGGATGTATTGTTCAGTTTTGGTTTCTCTAATAAGTAAACCATTTGTAATTTACTTAACAGAGAAAGAACGAAAATGAAATTGAACAAAAAAATAAAAATAAAATAAAATAAAATAAAAATAAAAACTGAATACTTAAATATTAAATCAATATAAATATATTTCTAGAGTGTTATTTTTATTTTAAATAAAGTTAAACAGAACTGCATTTAAATCTGAAAAGAAGAGGAAAATATCAATGTCAATTTTTAGTTTCGGTTTCGATATTAAAAATTCTATTGAACATTGTTCATAAAATGCTCAATCATATAACCTTTTATTATAATTCTTATTTGAGGCATTTAGATGTAATGTTTATGCCTGTGTACTATCAGTTTACCATTTCAATGGTACACCTTTGAAGTTTACCAAACTTCGGAGTTAAATCCTTCACAGAAATTTAAATGGAATTTTTCTTTAGAACATATATTTCAACTTTAAAAGTTTTTGGGAATTTCTCTTTGCAGTGTTATAATTTTTTAAAGATTATTTAAGTCGATTATTTATTTATTTATTTAACCATTAAAAAAAATAGTACGTATTTGTGAAAAATCGTCAATTTTTCAATTTGTTAATTAGTTTACATATATTTTGACAAATAATTTTAATTAATGTCGTGTCTTATTAATATTATATTATAAGAAACAGTGAAGTAAAATGAGTTTAAATTATTTCTTTTTCTGTCACTATATCATAATAAGATTTATAAGTGTGTTGGATGATTTAGTAGTTCTATGCTCATATTATGCACTAAAGTGTTAAACAGATCGGAATCTGCAGCTTCAGGGGAATTCTGGATCACGAAAAACATTCAAGCTCGCCCAGATGTGATCCGGTTTATTTATGGATTCTAAATTTTCACTTAAGATGGAATTCTATATACACACGGGAAGGGGAATGTGGACCTTCGGAGGAGAGGGTTATCCAGTGATGAATTCCGGGGGTGGCCATTGGAGATATTCCCACCCGGGGCATTAAATATCCACTCAGGATTTCTTCAGGATTTTCTGCTTATTAATAGTCTCAAATTGCAAATACCCCTCTCGTAACTCCCCCACCTCCTCGGAGTGGAAATACGACTTAGGGGAGAGGCTGGAAATTTTTACGCTCCTGGCTTAGCTTACCAGTTTTATCTCGCCAAGATCTCAAAGTTTTGTTGGTTTGTAATCTCGCCTCCCCGGATAAGAATTTCTCTTTCAGGGTGTCTTACTTCACCAATTCATCTCTGAACCGTGTGCTTCCTAACACTAGTAGAGGTGGGAGGCAAACCATAAGAAATTTAATTTATGTGCCAAAAATTCTTGTACAGAAGAAAAAACTGCGGATGTTTTTATTAAACTGGACATCAACACTCTCAGAAATAAAACACTCAATTTTGACGATTCGGCAATCCTTATTCTTTATTCCGTTATTTTTGACAATCATTTCGTCACAAAGTCATGTGGTTTTTAACGAAACGCGAAACCTAAAATATCTGACCAAACTGCTTCCTCACTGTCAAAAATAAAACTCACACTTTTGACGATTGAGCAATTCTTGAGCTATATTTCATCATTTTTGACAATCATTTCGTCTCAAAATCAAGTATAATTTTCAAGGAAATGGAAACTCTCAATTATTTGACGAAACTGTTTTCCCATTCACGGCCAGACTCAGTGTATATTAAGGAAAGGCATTTTAAGCTGTTTACAGAGGGACTCTCTGTACCTCCTCAAATCCCGCGACTTTAGTAAGCAGATATACGTTTATGTTATTCCGGTCACAATTTATTTTTAGAAAAGCGCTTTTAGTTAATACTGAATGTATGTAGTTATTGTTTCTGCATTAGTTTTTAGGTGCGTTCATAATTATATAAATACGTAGCACCTATAGTCGTCGTCTGGTCCGTCCGTCTGTCCGTCTGTCCGCTTATAACCGAGCAAAAACTATTCAACCAAATGATTTGAAATTTAAGATATATTATCTTTGCAGAATTTTGTCGAGACATTTCAAATTTTATGAAAATCGTATGAAAACTTTAGAAAATATTAATAAAAGTATTTATTAAGAAATTTGAATAAAAAAAATCGATGCTTTCTTGTTATAGGAGCTTCCGAGGTTTAATCGTCAAGCGACCGAGATACTTATTTTATAACAGAAATTAATCTGCAGACGATATAATTCATTTCACAGAATTAAAAATCATCAAGATCTGAATATTTATATAACTATCTATAGTACGAACGCCCTCATTTGTCACGTTTGACGTACAGTTTCCAACTTGTTTTTTTTAGCTGTTAAAATTTTCAGAAATGTTTATTATTATTTTGTTGTTACAAAATCATTCAAAAAAAATCAGGAGCTTTTTTTTCATTTAAGAAAAATATTCATATAACAATCAAATTTAAAATATGCATAACTGATTCCTTTCCCCTCTATAAACAGTAACTTGTTAAAATCTTAACCATCATCTAAAATTGATAATTCTCACTCAATATGCACTTCAAAATTTATTATTTCTGACCAACAAATTAACTAGACCATATTCTAATCATTCATTGAACAAAGGAAATTTCTCTTATATTAATCAAGCCATATTCTAATTATTTATTAACCATAGAAAAACCATAATAATAATCTAGCCTTATTAATTAAAACATGCAGAAATTATAACAGCACCGACAAAAATACAATCTACCTTCTAAAAATATAAACACACAGCAAAATCCCGTAGATGTATTTAAAATCACATTTACGCATGGTCCCGCTGGCGAAGTAGGAGACGCATTCGCCTCCCACACCCAAGGTCGCGCGTTCGATTCCCCTTGAAGACTTGAGATAATCGACGTAATTTTTTCCCACTGTCAAGTACAGATGCTTCTAAAATTGTCAATAGATACATTTAACAATAGAAATTGTCACCAGCGGCCATTTTTTACAGTTTCGACAAGCAATTTGACAAAATTTGTATCCTCAAACAAGTGAAGAAATTATTTTACTCAATTTGACGAAATATTCGCTCGGAGTATTTCCCAGGAAACGGTTTCGTCAAAAAGGAAGAAAATTTCGTGAAATTTAAGTATCCATTTCTGACAGTGCATTTGGCATTTGGATTTAATTTCTTGACTTATGCTGCATAAGGGCCGCATGATTGATCTGACTCACAGTGGGGCAATTAATAGAAAAATAGCGACATTTTAAAAATTTAAAACTATTTATTATAAGTACAATTTAAGAATATATAAATTCAGACACAATTAAATACAACGAACTCAACATGAGTGAAAAGTTAACCTGGGCCAGGATTTGGGAAACTTGGGACATTCAGCGTAATGTGCTGTTGCTATTGACCACTGAGCTACCCAAGTCAGTATCCTAGCACATTTCAGCACGTTACGCTGACTATCAACAGCAGGTTCCGCTGAAGGTCCCATGTTCGAGTCATGGCTCAGGTTAATTTTTCCCTAATCTTGGGTTCATTATATTTAATTGTGTCTGAATCAATATGTTCTTAAATTGTACTTAAAAGTAATAAGACCTATTGTTTATGAGTTTTAATATTTATTATGCCAGATTTGTCTGTAGTCTTAATATTAAAAACAGAGTCATTTGATGAATCCCCAAAAACCTCAGTAAGTCATATATATGATCGCTGAAAAATATTGCTGAAAATAACAAGCAAATCTTTGATTGTTATAATTAATCGCTTATTCTCTTTTCACAGTTCATTGTTGGAGTATTTTCAGTTAGCTGCCAATCTTTCAAAAAATGTGACTTATTGTGTTTCTCTCGAAGTGTGACGTAGAACGGCATTTGCCACCCGTTTCCATGATGTCCCGTCTGGTGATAATAAATGCAGAAATTATCTGCGACCACTTGCGACTTTGCCCACTCTTTGAGTTTGAATGAACAAAATCACAGCGAACAATAGATACATATGTCTAAAAAAATGTATTATTATTAGATTGTCCCAGTCTCAAGACTTTATCGTAATGATTAATACAAACGGTGACCTGTATAATATACGTTTTCAGCGGTAAATAATACATGAGATAGACAATGTAATCAGATTTTTAACAGTACGTTTGTGATTTCCAAGCAATGTCTAGGAAGAGTTCTGTTTCACCCCGTTCATCTCAGATTTACAGCCCTAATAGATCCACCAAGAGGGTCTCTGTATTCCTGCTCGTTACTGGAAAGATGGACTTTCCATGCAACATCCCACTCTTCCACCTCGTAAACACTCAGCGAGAGGATTTTCCCATACCACAGATTTTGCATGCACTTATATTACAGTGATTCAACGGCAGAGTATCGAAGTTAAGCCGAACCCGCCCCCCCCCCCCCCACACACACACACGCACACACACTCAACTACGAAATCAACACTCTAACCATTCGGGAACGAACTGCAGGTAGATGTTGGCAAACTGAGACTATGTCGAATGCAACTCGGCATCGATTATCTCAGTAAATCCCATGTCAAACCACGTCCGACATTTTAAAAATGCCAGTTTAACTTTGTGTTAAATCAAGAAAAAACACTTTTTTAAAACTTAAAGGGCCAATTAAATGATTTTTTTTGCATTGGATAGCTGAGGTCAATCACTATGCACGCTCCTTTGCACTTTTTCGATTTTGATTACAAGTTTTTTTATTGATACTTTCCCTTTCGGAGCCGGTTTCGAAAGTGAAAGTATCCTCGATATAAAAAACTGCAATTCAAATCGAAAAAGTACAATGCAAAAAAAAAAATAAAAAAAAAAAATCATTTAAACATATTGAAATGCGAACAAGATATCGTAAATTATTTCCTTCATAGGATTGATTAACATCAGCGAACGGGTGTTTTCGTCTGAGTGAAGTAGCCGCTTTTGAAAACGGTGCTGTACAGCATCACATCCATTTGGCACCCCAAGAAAGTAACATTCCATTACAGGTGTGTATTAAGTGGCATTCCATAATACAGGGTGGTCATAAATACAGTGGTGGTCAGTCTTTCCCTGATTAAATAATTTATTGCAGAAAAACTAATGTAATTAGGCATATGCTTGTTTCAATATATTGTAAAGACATTTATGAAATTTTAATACAAGTATTTACGGCAGTAAAATTCGATGTGAGAACCCTTGGTAGCTCGAAGAATGTCAAGGCGATATTCCATTTCTCGCCACGTATTGTCCAACATTTGGGCTGTCACACTAGACACATCATCTGTGATGCTGACCTTGAGTGTTTTAATATCTTTTACTGGTCTTGCAAACACTCTGTCCTTTATGTAACCCCAAAAGACAAATCTAGAGGAGTTGGTCTAGCCCGTCCTATCCATCTTCCAGGAAATTTGTCATGAAATAACTCACGAACGACGGTAGAGACTCGACTAAAAAACCCCTTAAGAACATGACTTTTCCACAATAAAAATTTTACAGCCTTACATTCAATGATTATTTCGTAATATTTTTTTTGTAATCAGGGAAAGACTTTATGGCCACCCTCTATAATTACAAGTGTCCAAATTGGATTACATCTGTTATAAAGTTTCGGATAATTTGTCGCACAAAGATAGTTTTGTCCTAATATAGATTCGGCCAAGTATAGCCCTTCATAAATGATGCAGATGAATATCTCAGAGGTTGAATTACACATTACATGAAATAAATAGGAGGAAAGGACATTTCATTAGTCTTTTGTTTTCCTTTTTACCGTACTATATAGTTATTTAGATAATTTTATTTTGCTTTTTATTTATACATCGATTTCTCATCTCTTTTATTAAGCATTGAGATAAATAAACGATACGTTTAGGTATAGTGAATTATCGACAGGTTAATCTGAACTTTTTACTGTGGTTATTTTAAGCACTTTTGCGCCAAATAAAAAAGCAGTGTTGCAAAAATATTGGAACAAAAAGTGCTTTAGTAACGTCAATTCTTTTTTTATTTTAAGTAAAATGCACACACTTGTATTATCTTTTTGTTTTTTGTTTTTTCAAAAGCTAAAACTAAATTATAAATATATTTTTAAAATTTTTATAATTATACAGTGTCCTGCTACGTATGCTTAAACATTCTAACACAATGTTAAATGTTTATGTGGAAAGATTTTTAATAATATATGTACACACATTTCTTTTTGTTTTTTTTCAAAATTTTATTCTTAATTTTATCGTGGTACATATTCTCATGAGTTCGCACGGGAAATTAAATTCTATTAGATAAAAAAAATTGAAAAATGTCTAAACTACGTTAAAAATTATTTTAAGTGTATTTACAAAATTTTTAAAACATAGTATATTTATTTTTAACTAAAGAAAAGAAAAGAAGAGTTTAAAAAAAAAAAAAGGATTAAAAGAATTAGTTTCAAACTAAACAACTTATTCCGTTTACATAAAAATGTACTTTGATTCAAAACAAATGTTGTAGTAGCAATAATTTTGTCGCAGATCTATTTTTCGTAATTACAACAAAAGGAGAGTTATGTTTAAGAAAACGTTCCTTATTTTCTGTACTAATTTCTAGTTACGGTGTACAACTATTTTGAAAAAATTTCTTTTGACTCAAAATACATTTTTAAAAAAAAGTTAATTTAAAAGAAAGTATTCTTTAAATAAACAAAGCATTTTTATTGCGCATACGATCCTATTAAACGCTATTGTGGTAGACATGAGTAAAAGCAAAGGATTATCCGCGGACTCTTTTCTTTTGTCGTTCTTCTTTTTTCTCGTATAAAGTTGCATAGTTCTTTTAAAGAAGCCCCGATATTGAAATAAGAACAAAATGACAAAATTGTTATCATTCATTCTATTTAAACTATCCGCGTGCATTCTATATAAGGGTAAAATTTTTGTTAAAGTCGAATATAAATTTATCTGTGATTTTATACAATAGAAGCAAGTTTTTGACTAAATATATTTGGAAATATAAAAATAAAATATATAAAAGAAAGTAATTCTTTTATTCAGATTAAAGGATTTGTCTGGTATATGCTTTCTCTGCAACAATTTTTACGATGAAATAAAAAGTTGTAATTAAAAAAAAAATGCAGGATTTTTTTTTTTTTTATGGAAATTTTTTCAGACAAAAACATGGGAAATTTTAAACAGATAAAATAGTTCGAATAAATACTCATACGTTCTTAAACGGATATAGTTTTATTATCTTAAATTTTTGCTGTAAACCAAGGAATTGATATGTATAATCAAAAAGATGTGCCTTTCTGTTTTCTGTTGAAAAGTAGAGTTTATTTTGGTAACATAGGGTCCACGGTGAAATATTTTTCTTCAAAACGAACTTATATATTTTTTGTATACTGCTTTCGGAAAACGTATCTCAAAACGTCCCATTACGTACAATTTTCAGATAAATTTTGTTCTAGTTGGCAAATTATAATTTTACATCAAATATATCAAAATTTATCATTAGTACATTTAAAATGTAGTCATAAAGAAATCAGACACCAATAAGCATCTGATAGTTGCTTAGCAAACACAAGAAATATACAAGACAAAAAGTTCTATAAGAGAAATGGGGTGAGGATGGGCAGGGGGGGGGGGGAGATTTTTTTTTTCTGGTGGAAGAAACTACATTGTAATGATATTTAACTTTGTGGCAGCTTCAATGTAAAAATATACCGTCAATTAACACTTATTTTTCAGTTACAATTGATGGAAAATTTCCTGTTTTTATATTTTTCTTTTCCCACAATTGTATAATTCATTATATAAAAATGAAATATAAGCTGAAATTGAAATTAAATTCTCAAATCTAAACTATATTTTCGTGAAATTACTCCGGATTGTCGGAAACTGTGTCGCCAGTAGTTTTCATTTCTTTCCGGAATATCTAATTTGTTTTTACCCCTCATATCAATGTATGTACATTCTACAATCGAAGCTAAAAACAACGGAAAATTCTCCATTCTAAACTAAAATTAACCAGAAATTCTCCATTCTAATCTCAGAAATTCCACGAAATTACGCAGGATGCTAATGCTACCGGAATTTTTCCGTTGTTGGACAAAAGCTTTGTTTACAGCGTGCGGCAAATGTAATAAAACAATACAAATTTATTATTAAGTGTTTTGTAATAAAATATTTAATTGTGAAAAGTGTTTTTCCTGGATCTCCAACCTGACTTTGTGAAAAAAAAACTTTACGTGACAAAGAGAAAGCTCAATATATTTTAAACCAGCGTGTCGAAAAAAAATGCAACACGTAAAATTCTTGTAATCGTTTTGAAAATCGATTTTTTTTTGTTTTTGACGGATTTACTCGTTTCAGACACTGGAGATTCCGAAAAACATATTTTTAGAAAAAAAAATTGCCGTCCGTCTGTCTGTCTGTGTGTCTGTAAACGCTCTATCTACCGAACAAATTGAGATAGAGACTTGAAATTTGGTATGTGCTTAGTATGTAATAATGGGAAGAAGCGTATTGAATTTTAGTAACCTCGATTATCCGGAACTATTTTTTTCGGACTCTCAAAATATTCGTTCTGATAAAAATTTTCGAAATTTTTTATTTTAAGGAGTTAATATAAAAGACAATAAAAAAACATAAATTTTGAATGAAGAATGAAGTCGATCGGATAATTAGTTGTCGAGATATTTGTAATTATATTTTCCACACTCTTCGATGTTTCATGACCCTGTATTTCATTCAAATTTCAATTCAAAGATATATTTTAATTGGAAATAAGACGCTTAATCCGACGCAGTAAACCGTTAGTTAAAATGATTATCAATTTTGGAGTTATAATGATGTTTTTTTACGCAATTCAGTAATAGAGCATTTAAAGTTTATGACGTCATCAAGCCACGATTTTATTCGAATTGCAATGCATCTTATAAATAGTTTACATATGTTTTATTTTCATATTTTATATTATGCATATTCATGCTGGGTAAGTATTACGGTGGCCCCCAACGACTTGTTTATTTATTTCAAGTTTTGAACTGGTGTATAAAAATTTGCATGGTTTTATAAAGATATTACTTACAAATTTAACTGTAATATTATAAACAAAAAACAAATATTAGCAAGAAAATAACTTATTAGATAAAACACACCCTGACTTTTTTTAAATGGATACATGTTAAGTGTCGATAAATGACTAAGTATCTTCCCAAAAAATATTTGAAAATGTTAAACTCAACGCAAGAATAATTGTCAAATATTATTAGATACAGCCGATTCGATTATCGTATTTCATAATCGTTATCGAAGAATTTCTTCTTTTCGTCATCGACCATGCTTACACCCCTACCCCCTACCCCCTACCCCCTACCCCCTACCCCTACTCTTATATACATGCTTCAGATGGAGAAAAGTAATTTATCGTTTATGTTCTTTAAAGTTTTCCCAAAAATTCATTTCTATTTTAAGCCTGAGCATTGCATATTTTTTCATACACGTTATTAATTTTTTTAATTAATCAATGAAGTATAAATTATTACAGGAGAATTCTAAAAACTCTGCTAAGAAAAGGTGCACGATGTGTGAAAAACTCTGATTTTAATATATAGCTTTTTTTATTTTTCATGTAACAAATCACTCGTTTTATAAATTATTTAATCATTTAGGTTACCATAATAACAAAAATCAACTCTTTCTACCTCTACAATAAAATTTAAAAAAATAAGAAACAATGAAAAATATTTTTGAAAATTAAACAGGTGTTTTCTTTAAACAGAGATTTTTTTCCGCATTTAAATATTACAATTTATAAGAACGAAATTCGTTAAAAGTGGCAGAAAACTGACATAACTATCTTCTGAAATGATAGTAAAAAAATGTTTATTTTACTGTTTATAATAAAAGATTATTTATTTTACAGAAAAATTCCGTTTTTGTAACCGTGAAAAAAGAGTATTTGACTGCTAAAAACAGTAAGTTCGTAAAAAGAACATTTTCGTAAAACAAACTAATTTTTTTAATGTTTTACTAGATTACAGTTTTTCGATCACTTTTGCAGGTTTTTTTTTCCTTTATTGTACATAAAATGATCAAGAAGACTAAAAGCTTTCTGATATCACATATTTCTGTTTTTTCTAGACGTCAACTCTTTGATGGATATATACCGGGTGATGCAAAATAGAGGTTATGGCGATTATTTCTTAGATCGCTAATGATAGTAATATTACTTTTATATAAATTCAATATAGCTTTTATGGATATAGTATTTATTTAGAATTCTCTGTATGCATCATAATAAAATACGAAATTTTATTTTTTATGCGGCAACCTCATTTCCTATAAGTTATAATATTTGGAAAAATGTTGTCCTGAGAACTAAAGGAGGGGAAAATATCCCATTCTTTTACAACCTAAATTTACCGTGTTATGATGCTTTGGATTTTATGAATTTTCAGTGTTTTCGGGCACTAAAATAGGAAAAATGCTATTTTAATTAAACAACCATTTTTTTCGATTTCCTCATCGAAGTGAAATGGCGCTAGTTTGGTTTATTTAACCTTATACAATTTAATCTTATATAATTGAACCTTCGTCTACAGGTCCCGCATCTAATGTTTTACTGCCTTCTTGGCCAATTGGCCAAATAACTGACGCGAGAAATGATATTCACAATTTGGTACTTAAAATTTGTAACAAAAAAAGATTTTCTTTCTTAATACATTAGTTTGACAAGTTGAGTGATTAATGACTTTTTCAACAGTGATTATCTGACCATCTACTATAATGGCACTATTTTAAAATAAATAAATCCTGCAAAAAACATTCAAATGATACCGAAATCTGTTCTATGCGGAATCTGAAGACAATTTTTAAAACAGCGATTTAAAATTTTTCTTAAAAACTCTATGTTTTATTTAGATTCCTTTTAAAAGAAGAATCAGTCTTGAAGATTCACAAAAATCGTTATTTAGAATTTCACATGTTAAAAAGTTTAACAGTTAGGAATTATTCACAATAATTAGGTATCAGCCAGTTTCTTTATATTTTTCTTTATATGAATTACAAGGCATACATGATTAAAGCGAAATATTTGGAATCTTATAACAAAGAAAACCACTAAACTAATTCAGCCAAGTTTGAAACCATAAGTTTATAACCACATATATTTAATTGAAGTTAGTCAATAAATCAAGAAATAGCTCCTAAAATCAACTTTTAAAAAGTCCTACCGGCCTGTACCGGGGAGGAAAAGGTAGCTTCCGTATTCCTTGTTTTTAAGAATTCAGCAAATTTTACTAACACACAAAGCTAAAATGCGCGAAACCCGACTATAAGGATTCCGTGGATTCTATACCAGTTTTCGTTAATACTGAATTTGAATGAGAATTTTGCCAAATTAGTCAGGTGTATCCAATTTCGCTTCATTTATGGGGATTTATATTTTGTCGCCAAATTCGACGATATTTCGCCAAGTATCGCCAAGTTTGGCGAGAATTTGACGCTATAGGATATGACTATGTAGTTTTAAAAGCGTTTCAGAGTAACATCAATCGTTACAAAAATTAAAGTAAATTTGCGAGCAACCACAATTTCTGTTGCTCATAAGTGAAACCTGATTATGAAAAAATCAGCAACACTAGAATTTCAAACTGCTATATCTAAACCATATTTTAAGATAGAGGCAAACAAAACTGTTCCGGAATATTTTGCATCAAGGCCGAATACTTAAGAGTAAAAACCTTTTGTATTTCTATTTTTTTTGTACAACTTTTTGAATTTCAAAATTTTAAGTGTCTGCCATTTTGAAAGAAGATGGTAAATGAAGGTGGCCGACGAATTCGATCGAGACCTTTTTAAGTCCTGTATACATCTCCCAATAGTCACATTCAACTCGGTTGATAAATACGGGTGCTATCGCAGGACAAGAATCAGAATGTTTCAAAATGTCAGCTACCCTAGAATTTCAAACTGCTATATCTCAACCAAATTTTAAGTTAGAGGCAAAACAAAAAATGCCCCGGAATCCTTGTATCAAGACCAAACAATTAAAGTAAAAAACTTTTTGAATTTCTAATGTTTTGTAAACCATTATCAATTTGAAATTTCTAAGTAGCCACTATTTTGAAACAAGATGGGGGATGAAGCAGGCCAACGACCTCGGTCGAGAGCTTGGTATGTTCTGTACATATACTAAACCACACCCAAATCGGTTCGTAAATACGAGTATTACAGCATGACAAAAATCATATATAAAGTATAACATGAGTTTAATGTTCTAGACTAAATGTTAAATGTACTACAATATTATTTACAGACTAAAATAGGGGAAGAGAAGGATTTGCAGGAAATTGCGGGAAATTCGGTAAAATTTGGCCGGTGTCGACCCGATTCCATCATATTTGCTCTCTCGTCTCGAGAGAGCTTCAGGACTCACATCTGATCCTTTACACGTCCAGTTTAAATCTGAACTTTTCTGCTCCCAGGCTGCCGAGGACAAAAATGTATCTCAGCATTCTTGTGCCCTGCGGTCTGTCGACGTCACAGCCTGATAGTGGGAATTGCTTGTTGCCATGTGAAGTTGGTGGGAGCACTTAATCGAATTCACATATATATATATATATGGGTTTTTTCGATATGTTATAAGGAGCTTAATATTGTCATTTTTAGGTTTAATGCTGACAATATACGTCGAAATAACATAGTTTTACTATGAATTATTCTTATGAAGCTCTTCTGGCAAATCCATAGGATGGTCACAGTTTTTCATATTTGAATTTCTATTTTATTGTGTTTAATTTTTACAATAGGTTTCCTTTGATTTTCACACATATTATTTTATTTTAAATAAATATATATATTAACATTTGAGCGGTGGTAGAGGATGTCTGGGGATCATGATCGGTGTGAATACAAACCGAAATTTTCCGGAATTGCTTTCCTCCGGACGATTGTAACAGGTAGCTTTTGATTTTTTTAAACGGAAGCTGCCTAAAAATCTAGAGATGAAGGAAAATAAACCTGTGCATTTACCTTTTCAGCCGCTTATTTGTGCAATATTCATTCACCTGACAAAATAAATTCGCATATAAAGAAACAAATAATAGCCGCAATAGTAGAACCACAAGAAAACCGAAAGCGTCTTTCTGATAACTATTTGCATTTATTTGTTGTGCTCACGGTGTATTTACATTATTGTTCTTTGTTCGTAAAGTTGTATCAAGAAAATAACAGAAAAAAATGTGTCTGTTGCCTTCCGTTAATTAAAAAAAAAGTTCATGGGGGAAAGTTTATGAAATTATTTTTCGATTCGAAAATGTAGGGTGGTCATAAAGTCTTTCCTTGATTACAATAATTTATTGCAGAACAAATAATATAATTATACTTGTTTCAGTATATTGTAAAGACATTTATGAAGTTTTTAATACAAGTACTTACGGCAGTGAATATCGATGTGAGCAACCCTTGGTAGATCTATATATCAAGTCGGTAATCCATTTCTCGCCACGTATTGCCCAAAATATGGGCTGTCACAGTATACACAGCATCTGTGATCCTAACCTTGGGTGTTTCAAAATCTTTTACATAGTGATGTTGCTACACTCTCTCCTTTAAGTGCCCCCAAAAGAAAAAATCTAGAGGATTTGGTCAATCCCATCAGAGCTATCTTCCAGGAAATTTGTCCCCAAGGAACTCACGAACGACGGTAGAGACCTGACTAAAAAAAACTTAGGAACATGACTTTTCCATAATAAGAAAATTGTGCATCATGTAATTTTTTAAAATTTATAACTATATGTGAAATCCATATAGTTATAAATCCATAGAAAAAGGTCACGTTTTGCAACTACTATATTTGTGACTCCCCTCCCCAGGGTTCTGTTTACCAGTTTTGGTTTATAACCTAATAATTCGATATGAGACTGCAAAAAAAGGCATGAGTGAAATGCTGAACACTTCCCTTTACAGGAATGGTGATTTTTACCATCTGCCGCAAGAATTTACAGGAGCGTGTTCACCGCCTCAATCTTAAAGAGAAAACCGTCTTCTGGTGTGCACCTGTACAATGTGTTATCACTTTTCGTCTCCATTCTTCGATTTGATGAAAGAGGATGATACGTGATGTTTGAGCATCCTATGGAGTTGATAAAGCTCACATTTTCATTCAGTGGTATTGCAAACAATCTTAATCTTTATATTTGGGTTACTGAAAATTACCATATGCCCTTGCAGTGGTTGCAATGTGGATGAATTTATTGTTTTAAATATAATTTTACTTCAAGAAAGTCATAACAACAAAGTTTATTACAGTGCATCAAGACACCGATTATTATGCGATTTATTTTTCAGAGCAAGGCCAGATCGAGGCATGACCATTAAGAACACAATCTCAGGAAAATAGTATCACTGGTTTCGAATAGTAATCGACGCCTTCTACACAGATTTTTGTCATAAATAAGACAAAAATCAATATTCGAAAACTATGGTGAATGTGTGCCTTGGTTTCCGAAGTGCTTAGTTGGGACCCTAGAACACAGTAGGCATGGATGATTTATAATGGCTATGTTTACAGAAGATGGAACAGCAACATAATTCACAAAGATAGAACAGTTCTATGTCTGTATTTGAATAATCATGTAATTAGCCAAATATTTTTTACGTCATGTTCACTTTTTTTGTCATATCTGATACCATGTATCATTTTGACTATGAGCCTTTGTGAAAACTTGGTTTTTCTCGCACACGTTAATAGTTTAGCGAATCTGAAAGACTGAATACATATTTTAGTGAGACAGATGTGTAACAGATTTCTGTTTGGTAAAACGTTTAGTCGTTCTGCGGTGGAAAATGTAGTACTTTGAATCCAATTTATTTTAGATACCATGCACGGGTAATATATTGAATCTTATTCGCAATTGAATCAAAATAGCGTATATTACAAATAACAATCTTTCGATTCCATTACTTTGTTGGAAAAACTTTATACAGTCCGTGCCAAAATTTCCAGAACTGGTTATATTACCGGCCAATAGATGGCCTGTTCGCAGGTGATGTCGAAAACATGACAAAATTTCGTCTTGCAAAGCAGTACAATTTCACGTTGCTATCTGTTGTGTGATGCTAAATGTATTCGGTTTGTTGTAACAGTGTAACGTGATCATGTCGGAGCTCGCGAAGGTCGAAAAACGAACGAATATAAAATTGAAGTTACTACTGTTACTGAATGTTGCTATTTGGAAGTGTTGAAACGTTTCATGGCCGCAGTACGCAGAATGCGTCCTCGGTACCGACAGCAAGGCAGTTGTTCAGTCTTGCACGACAACGCACCAGCACACACTTCGATCATTATGCGGGAGTTTCTGGCTTCTAAGGGCGTCGTCTTGCTCAACCATCTTCTTTACTCCACAGATTTATCCCCTGGGACTATTTCCTGCTCCCCAAGTTGAAATTGCACCTAAAGGGGACCACCTCAAGCGATTGCGACCGACTATTTGACGCACATTGCAAAGGCGTACCTCAGAAGTGATTTGATGACTATTACAGTCGTTGTAAAACGTGCGTTGGGACCAACGGGGATTATTTCGAATAAACATAAATAAAAATATTTATTTCAGTTCTTAATTTTTTGTTTATAGGATCAGTCCGTGAAATTTTGGGACACACAGTGTATGTAGAAGGTCAATTTCTTTCTTGTAACTTTTGTAGCCACTAATTATTTACATCACTTTAATTTGCTTTGCCTGAAACTTCGTATTACAAAATCTTCTAAATCTTGCGACAGTATATAACTATGAGAGCTCCAAAACCGCCTATTTTAGTTATTGACTAGCTGTGTCTGACGCGAAGTGTATATAGAAAGTTTATCTTGTCGCATATATTCGTTTTAAACAATTTAAATGTACTGTTGCTTTAAATTATTTTTTCCTCTAACTGTGCTAATTAATTTTATTTTTATTTTATATTATTTATATATTTTTATTTATTTTGTTTATTTCACAAAAAATGTATTTACATTCGAAAAGGCGAAAAAAAAAACTTTTGTAGTTAATGTGCAATTTTCTAAAAGTAAAACTGTTTGGTTTGCGTTCATTATACAGTTTAAGTAATTTTTCCAAAACTTTCTCGTGCCATATTGAGTGTTATTCACGACAAATCTCCTTTGCTTTCATTTGCTCCAAAATCACTAAGGACGAGATATCTCGTTTCAGGTTTTAAAAAAGTTTTCAATGGAAAACAAGATATATTGTCAGTGATGGCTCGCAATAATGGTATATATTAATCGTATTTCGATTTTAGTTTTTTCGAACTTGCAAACTCTCTAAAAACCCCATTCCCTTCCAAGATCTTTTATTGCGATTCACAAAAAAATATTTTTCCTAGCCCAACAACGCGAAACTATCTGACCCATTCATGGATTCATTTTTGTACATATATGGAATTATCAGGCATGAATACTGAAATGTTTTGAAGTCGAATGGTAATATTCATTTTTAGATATATGTATTACATCTTGTGTTATAGTCGATTGCTGTCTAAAGCAAAGTGGTATTGCCAACATACTTAATCTTTATATTTGGGCTATTGAAAAGAAATATGTGTTATTACATATGTCCTTACAGTGGTTGCAATGTGGATGAATTTATTGTTTTACACGTAATTTTACTTCAAGAAAGTCAAAACAACAAATTTTATTACAATGCATAAAGACACGGATTATTGTTCGATTTCTTTTTTCAGAGGAGGGCCAGATTATGGCATAGACACAAAGAGCATAGTCCCGGGAAAAGAGCATCACAATTTTTGAATAGTAACTGTTGCCTTTTACGCAGATTGTTTTGTCATAAATGAGGCAAAATTCAATATTAATTCATATATTTATAATTTTACTGTCGCATTCCCGGAAATTGGTTCAGAACGTCAAATTTGACATAATTTTCCGAACGAATCTTTGTTTTTATTAAAAAAAAATGGAAAAAGTCTATGCGATTTCGCAGTTTATGAATGAGAGCACATGTCAGTTTTATGCTTTTAAGAATAGAAATGGTTTCGTTAACGTATCAGAAAATAGCCAGTTTAGATTTGAGAACAGCTTTAATGTTTTCTGACAGGATGATTTCACCATACATTATACTTTAGGTTTGACTGTATATACTTTTTATTAAAGATTATTTTTAACAAATTTTAATTCAGTTTTTATTGTTTTATTAAATATATCTTTAATCCTGTCTATTATTGCAAATATAATTTTCTTTTTTGCATTTGAAATTTAAAAGATATTCTGTAAGAAAAAAGAGCATAGAACAAATTCAAATACAACTACATACCGAGAAAAGCCAAATTAAACTTATATTGCTTGGATATTTAAAATTTAATAAATTGTATTTTCAATATTATGTAGTACATTTTACTTAAATGTTACTTTGTAAAAACATAGCATTGTTTTTTTTTTTTTTTTTTTTTTTTTTTTTTTTTTTTTAACGATTGTATTTTTCACACATTCCTGTTGCATACAAATTTCCATTTTGAATTAAAAATTAAAAACATATCTAAAAGAAAAAGAAAGACAGTATGTTTAATTATAGAACGAATAATAATAATATTATATACGGAGAAATAGTCAAGTAAATCTTATGTTGTTTGGATATTTAAAGTTTATTTATTTATTTATTTATTTATTTTTTGTAAATTTTATATATTACTTTTTACATTAAATGTTACTTTCAGAAATTAAAAAAAAAGGCTATTTATTTATTAAAGCGATTGTGCTTTTTTCCCACTCCGTTACGATACATTACGATGCGCTTAAAAAAAAAGAAAAAAAGAAAGAAAAGAAACATTGAAAATTTAAGCATGAGTTTAGTACTTACAGTACTTCCACCAAATGGAAAGTATGTCCACCAAAATAAGGAGCCACATTGGTTCGCCCAGATTGTCAAAGCAAACCGAAACTACTTAAACGTATTAACATCTAGAAGAATTTATACTTCGAATAAATCTCCGCCATTTTTAATTTGTTAATCGGATTTCATTGGCAGCGTCTCCAATTTTGTGGAAGCAATTACATTTCGTGCTTTTTTTTTTCAATTCCATTTTCTTTCCTTTTCTCCAGTTTTCGATCCCCAATCGCATTTTTTACGGACCAAAATACCTTGTCGGAAATTAGCGCTGAAGACCCGGTTCAGAGCTACTTAGCGGGCGACGACAATAAAACTAAAAACAAATCGTCATTAAATGAAAAGGAAAAACAATCGTCCGAAAGTCGACATACTCCGTAAAGCGCTTAACGTAAGAATGACATGCAATCTGCACTACTTAACTACGTTAATTCCGATTCTCTTATATCGCAGCGTTTTTGTTTAAAAAAAAAATATCTGATAGCGTTCTTAGAACGCCTTAATATACTGTCGGACACTCTATTAAGTGGAAAACTCCGCAGTGGTACACTGG
Organism: Maratus michaelseni; assembly: GCA_963931845.1. Lineage (NCBI taxonomy): Eukaryota > Metazoa > Arthropoda > Arachnida > Araneae > Salticidae > Maratus > Maratus michaelseni. The sequence goes on from OZ007599.1 coordinate 133,332,017, forward strand.
AGAGGAAAAAATGATCCACAGTTGTAAAGATGATTTTCAGTGAAGATTAAAAATTAATCATAAAAAGCTTTAGAAAGCCATGTTTATTCTGTTGGGAACTAAAATTTAAGAAATTAATTTTATTTGTATAATTAAGTAACTGTGAATGCATTGTTGTAACAAGAGAGAAAAGTTATCTTCACAAACTCATGATGAAATAATAGTTGATATTATTATGCTTTCAATTTTCTTTTATCTTTGATTCAGTTTAATAAAGGCTGTTTTTAGTAACGAAGTTATGCATAAACAAAAAATGCTCCTATATATAACTTTAAACAGAGCTTATTAGAAACATCGGGCTCAATTCACATTACAATTTATCGAGTGGGTGATTTTGATATATAAAATTAATTTTGAAAATTAATTTATCTTTTTAATATGGAGAGAAAATAATAATAGTAATTGAAGCCTATTTTAAAATGCTTATGGTAATTTTTTATATAATTAAACTATGCAAATAAACTGACTTAAGATTCTCATTTACTTTCAATATGTGCTGTGATGACATTGGCCACAGTTCTAGAAATGTTCAGTTATATAGATATATATAATAAAATCCAAGATTATACATATTTTGAATCTTAAAGTTTTTTATTAGAGCGATAATATTTAATTTTAGTCAATAGAATACGCTTGCAAAATCAGCATGAGTCATCTCACGAGTTCAAAACACATTTCGTGTTAACTACCACACAGATCTCATCAGATCTTCCTCCGAGTTCTTTTTTCATCTCCATACTGCTCCAAGACTTCATTCTCTGTGTCCTTTCCTCTAGTTAACCCCCGACTTCTCCCAGAAGGTAGTAAGAGAGAATCCCATCTTGATTGGTTATTTATGACATCATTGAATTTATAAGAAAGTTCAGCACAGTTCCTTTAAATTTCAACTAATGCTACAAGTCGTAGAATTTCGTATTTCACAGGTAGAAGATGAACATCAAGGTGAAATATATATAACTTGAATAGGATTATCCTCTGGATTTCATCCGTCGACAAAAAGACCCCTTTTCGGTAAACAAACTATTTATTGTTTGCCTCTAAAGATGACAATTGAACTCATGCTATCACAGTGCTTTCTTCTATTTACGAACCCCCAAACCTTCATTGCTACAGCTACCTAATGGGATCCATTTTGTCAAATATTAAGTTCCGATACCTTTATTTCTAACATATTTTCAATACTTAACTATTGCGTTAATTCCGACTATCCTATATCGCAGCGTTGTTTGTTAAAACAATTAAATATATATATCTGATACTGTTCTTGAAATGTCTTAAGGATGTTGGTCAGGCAGATCTAAAATTTCTCTCTCCAATGGAGTTATACAACCATATTTTTGAAAATTGCAACACCATGAAGGAATTATGCAAATTGAACCAAACTTACAGGAAATGTAAAGTGAGGTAAGGCATGCAAATGCTTAGAATTACAAAGCAATTGCGCATGCGTGGAACAAGAACCGACTCCTTTTCAGTCGCTTGTTCCAGGTATATAAAGGACTGTAAAGCTGCGTTGAAATCCGTTTATCTTCTTCTGTCTGCGGTAAACGTTTCATTGGTGGTCAATATGGTTCGTCAAAAGCGAAGAAAGCAACATCAACAACTAACGGAGTTTGTACGAGGCCGCATCATCGGTATGCAAGAAAGTGGATTTTCGTATCGAGAAATCGCAGCCCGCACGCAGTGCAATGCCACAGCAGTAATACGTCTTTGGAAGAAATGGTTGGTTGGTTGTATAAGGTTTAATGGCGCAAGGTCCCATTGGGGACAAGCTGCGCCAATTGGAAGAAATGGACAAAGGAGAATGAAACAAGGTGAAATCCTGGCAGAGGGGCACGCAATAGCACAACGACACTGGACAACAGACACCTCATCTGCATGGCTTTGATGGACCATACAACGTCCTCTCTTGTGTTAGCACAACGTTGGAGCACAGATACTGGTGTTTTGATGTCTAGCTCCACAGTACGTCACCGTCTGTTGCAGCATGAACTGCGTGCAAGGGCTCCTCTACGCAGGATTCCTTTCTCGCTGAATCACAGACGCCTCCGCCTTCAATGGGCTCAGCAACACAGCGCGTGGCGTGTCCAGTGGCAACAAGTTGTCTTCCGATGAATCTCGCTACAATCTGGAGTACAATAATGGTAGAGTACGCGTCAGACGTTACAGAGGGGAACGTTTACTCCCACAGTGTGTTATCTAGCGTCATACCGCACAAACGCTTGGCATCATAGTGTGGAAGCTATTGGGTATAATTTTCGATCCCATCTAGTGCACATTGTGGGCAACCTCAACAGTGATCGCTACAAGGAAAATTGTGGAGCCAAAAGTCCTCCCCCTTCTTCGACGCAGTCCGCGTGCTGTATTTCAGCAGAATAATGCCCGCGCACATATTTCTCAGACTGCACAAGCCTTCTCAGTGCACAACATGTTTCGCTTCTTCCATGGCCTGCTTATTCCCCGGATATGTCTCCCATCGAGCATGTCTGGGATTTCATTGGTCGGTGACTCGCTCGTACAGCTGGTGGGACACTCAGTAAGACTGAACTTTGGCTTCAAGTCGAAGCCATCTGGAATGCCATTCCCCAGGATTACAGTCAGAACATGTATGATTCAATGCCACGACGTGTACAGGCTCTCATCGCTCAGAGTGGCGAACACACAAAGTACTAATTTCCAGCGTTCTTTTTGTTTTTTGTCTTGTAAATTTGATCGTTTATTTGTACCACTAACAGTAATATGTGGAATACATTTCATTAATTTCTGACAATACCTTCATGGTACTGAAATTTTCTCAAACATGAGTGTAATACATTAGTATTTTTCAAATTGATAATTACAATTTCTTTTTTCCGTGTAGTATATACTTGAAGGATATTTCTTTCTTTTTTAATTGACAAAATATTTTGTCCAATCAATGCTTAATTTTATAATTTATGTGTTAAAATCTTAGCAAAGCTGAGCAGTTGGTGAGTAAGATTTTAATACTTCAAATAAAATTAAGTTTATTTTTAGGAATATATTATTAACTAAAAAAGAAAGAGACATTCTTTAAAAAGAGTAATACAGCAAAAATAAGTTAAAAATAATAATTTTCTGATGAAGAATTTTCAAAATAGGAATCCATTCTAAGCCCATAGGATTGATATTGGAGAGGAGTATTTGAGATCTAAGTGACCAACAGCCTTAATATATTATTGGACACTTTATTAAGGTTGTTGGTCAGTCATATCTCAAACACCCCCCACCCCTCTTCAATGTTAAACGTATGGGCCGGAATGCATTGGTAGTTTTAAAATTTCTTATCAGAAAATTCATACTTTTTAGTCTTTTTTACTGTATATTCTTCTTGAAAGATCTTTCTTTCTTTTTTAATAGACAAAATATTTCTAAAATATATGCTTAATTTTATATTTTATGCGTTAAAATCTTAGCGAAGCTGACAAGTTGTAAGTAAGATTTTAACACTTCAAATAAAATTAAATATATATTTTAGGAATATTTTATCAACTAAAAGAGAAAGAGACATCCTTTTAAAAAGAGTATACAGCAAAACGAAGTTAAAGATCTCAGTTTTCTGATGATAAATTTTAAAAATATGAAAGCATTCCAAGCTGATAGGATTACCATTGGAGACGGGAATTTGAAAGTCGGTTCTCAAAAAAATATTTTTCTCAGCTCAACAAAGCGAAACTTTTGACTCATTTTTAAACAGTTGCAGGTATGACTATTGAAGTGATTTGTAATCGAACAGTTTTTCATTTTTTCGATAAATGAATTACATCTTGATTTTAAAAGTGATTATTATCTCAGGCTGGCTTCCTCCCGTTTCCTGTGCTGTCGCGTCCGGCAATTCGGCTCAATACGTCAACCTTGATAGTATTTTCTGACGACTCATCTGCCTTTACTGTAAAACTGAAAAAAAAAACTGTTCGATTACGTAGTTTCTTAATGAGATCACCTGCCCATTTCATACGTTTGCGAACAAAAATGAATTTAAAAAAAAATGTATCATAATGTATCCAGTATGGATTTGTGAACAGTGGTACAGTGCAAGGGGACAAATTATCCACAGTTGTAAAGATGATTTTCAATGAATATGACAAATTAATCGTTAGAAGGCGATGTTGATACTTTTGGGAATAACGTATTAGAGGGCGGGGAATTAAAACTTGTTTATGATAAATTTTTTATGTAAAAAGTAATTTAAAATATGAAAATAAAGGACTTAATATTCATTTATTCTTAATGTATGCCTTGTTAAAGTTATCAAGTTATGAACTCCAAACTTTCACTTTTAGAGCGATTTTATGTGATCCGCTATGCCATGCAGATTAATTCCTTAATTCCGTTTCGCCTCAAACAACTGGGGAATCGTGTTGCTGTAGGTAACGTGCCCACCACCGGGACACATTGCTATCGATGGTGGACACAATGAGCATACTTAACTTTATTTTCATATTTTAAAAAGTATTTTTCTTGCACGTATTAGTTTGATTAGTAAATGATGTGCATCCGCCATATAATGCCACACTTCTGCATACAATTAGTGACGGACTTAACTCATCCAGGTGCAAGGTACTTCTGTTGATAAAATGTTAATATGATTGGTTCACACCAGGATTTACAAACAATCTTATTTGAAAATATGTAACAGCTTTTCTTCACGTAAGATATACAAGTAAAATTTTCTTCAAAATTATGGTGCCAATGTGGCTTTTGGGAATTTAAATTAAGTGGGACATATATGTCCCACCGTCCTTCAAAGGGTTAAGCTAATGATTGGATATAAAAAATTACATTTAAAGACTTCTTATAAATTTATTTTTACGTGTAAGAAAATTGAGGACGCTCTACAATAAAGTAATTGATATTTTCCACATATCTTGTAACGTTTTCGAAATATGTACGCTAATTACTCATTGCGTTGCTAGGGGGTGCTCCAATTTACATCATCGTGTTGCGCACACCCATTTTATCGTTCATGGCTGTAACTAACTCGGTTTACCAGTTATTTGAGGCGAAACATAATTAAAGAATCCCCGTGTATATTAGGTTGAGTTGCCTTCATTATTTAACATATTTTAAATAAAAATAAACAGACCACACTCAATGACACACGCAACTCAATTTACTTAATGCAGTTTTATAAAGAAAATTAAATCCATAATTAACATTAACTATTTCCACGATGTTAAAATAAAGCACTGTATATCAACAACATAGTCACATTTCATGTAGATATTAGCTTATTTATATAAAACATTGGAGCTCAGATAGACGGAATACTGGCCATTGTCGAATTAAAGGAAAAATTAAAAATATGAAAACTTTTCTCTTTTTAGTTCCCGAGAACGCCGTATATTAACAAAATTCAAAGTAACGTAACTTTGTACGTTTTTGTCATAGTAGAAATAATTATTGCTGGTTTATTTTATTCATGGAAAGAGTATTATTTAAATTATTTATAGAACTCAGGAACAGTATAAAAATTTTAATTTCGCAACTTTATTTAAAATATTTATTTTTTACGTTATTAGATTTTCAAATAATGAAGAAAAACATTTTTATTACTAAGCACAGAGTAGGAATTAGTCAGTTAGTGCATGAACGAATTCACTGAGTTTAAACTCGTGAGTTGGGCTATCAATGGTCTTGGTTTGATTCCCTTTCTCAAAGTTTTGAATTGAGTTTGATTGACTTTTTGAAAAGCGAGATTGAAAGTTCGAGTGAAAATTTCAATTCGAATTCATAAATTTTTTTTTTCAGGATTTCCTGAAATTTTTTCTCGTTGTTAAAAACACGCTTTTTTTCCACTTTAAATTCCCGTTCTCACAAGCGTGACTCCAGTGCAGAATTCGGAGAAAACATATGTGGTAAACTTGTTTGCAGTTTTACGATATATAAGAGAACGCATATGAATTTTTTAAATATCCGAAACATTTATATCATTAACTAATTAGTAATAGTAAATTATTAACGTTGTTTATTTTATAGCATTATCTGAATTTATTAATTAAGTATCTAGATTCCAAATTAATTAGTACCTATAAAATTTTATATCTCAGTCAATATTAACCCTTTAACCTTCTTTGGGAAAATAGTTTCCCGCCATATGTTAAGTGTCCTACCACTGTCATCGAAAGGGTTAACCAGCCTTATTAGTTCTTTTCGGCACGCGTGTGTATCCCAGCAGTTTATAGTATCTCACAGACAAACTCTGTAGTATTATTCCCCTCCTTACCTTAATCAATCTGAGAACCTTATAAAGATTTTACAAGACGCCTTCTTTGTGGCAAACAGTACTAATGAAATTCAGGCATACATCTTCAATCTATATTATAAAGCAAAAATATACTCGTGAATAACGCTGACGTCATATTGAAGGTGGCAACATCTGACCAATAAATTTCGCATTTTTTAACTTTTGAACATCGCACAACAATTTCAATTTTACACCGTCGAGTAAAAAAAAAAAAAAAAAAAAAAAAATATTCTTTCAAATGCAATTTGTTTGAAAACTGTATCTCAATTTACAATTTTTTTTTTTTATTATTTAAAAATTATTTTCAAGCTTGATTAAAAAAAAATCTATCTATATCGCGTTTCCTATTTATACCACGATTACAAAAGAGTAACCCGTGTGCACTTAAAACAATATAAATAGTTCAGCATTTTTTTCCAGCTAATATTCCATAACGAAATTAAAACTTCATCAATATCAGTAAATTTTTTTCAAGATGAGAGCAAAAATGCCACTTCATATAATTTTGAAATTGTATTTTTCTTTTTACTTGATTAACTTACTCAAACATAGTTAACACCCAAACTTTGGTTAACTTACTCCTAACTTACTCAAACATACATGTAAATATTGCATGTCATTTGTATTTGTTTTGAAAATGTTATTATATTAAATTACTTGATCCCCATAGTGTCTTTTTATCATTAATACCCCAAGATGTGATTTCTATTTATCTTAAATATGTTATTACACTATTTTTATGATCCACAAGCTATCTTTTGGTCAGTCTTCTAGAAACCACTCCCAACTCGTCAAACTTTTTCTCTGTGAGCACAAAGATGTCATTTGATATTATTTTGAAAGTGCATTATTACTTCTTATTTTTTTTTATTTACAAGTCATTAATACTGTATGAGTTTTTATTTAAATAATCTTATCCCCCCCCCCCTTGCCAAAATTTATTTTTTATACATGAATACAAAGGTGCCTTTTCGCTAATTTTAAATTTAACACATTAATACTGTGAGTCATTTGGTATTCATTTATTTAATATTTCTAAGATCTCTTCGAGCAAAATTTCTACATATGAACACCCAGGTGCCACTCTACCAATTTTATAAATATTACATCAGTTCAGGATGCCAATCTATTTAAAACAATCTATCTATTTTTAAACGTCCCCTGCCAAAAATCCACGAATACAAAGATGCATTTTTAAAATTAAGCCAATAATACTGCATGATTCACCTAGTATTCATTTATTTAATGCTTATAAGTTCTCCCCTGGTACACATTTCATGAGCCTCATAATGCCCATTCTATTAAACTTACTCAAACCTGCCATATTTGTCATCCGATGAATACACCATCTTCCGTAAAGATGAATATCTAGGTGTCCTTTACTAACAATTATTATTCGAAGATTACAGCTTTGGGCGTGCTTGTTACTTTGCTCTTCAACCATCTACTCACCGTTTCATCCTTCTTTCTTTGTTCTTCCCATTCAGCACCAACTATCTACCCCTTCCATTACTCTCCTGTTATTATTTTTATTTTTGCCTCACTTTAGGCCATATAGTCATTTTATATGGCCTTTAGTCATTTTATATGGATTCGTCCCTTTGGTTTTTTCTTTTTATTTTTCTTAGGTTCAATTACCATCCTTTCCTTCCTCAATATGGGCTTTGAGTGCTTACTCACAGGTGAGTATTCTTCTTTCGGTTCTACTAGTTATTATTGCTGTACCATTGTTATTTATTCATCTACTTGTTTCATACTCCTCGTTCATACCGTTGCTAGTCATTACTTCAATATGACATCAAGAAGTAATCGGAAAGTTATCACGCCACTTCATGACAAAAGCACAAAGTCTGGACTAATGCCAATTCCCATGTCATCACCTCACAATATTCAGAAAAATGCCAAATAATTATCAGAATGGTCGAATTTTGTTAATGGGACCCCTATTTCATAACATCATATATTATGAGGAATTTTGCTTCTCATCTTAAACCAAATTACGTAGAACTTTCTCTGTGCAAATCTATAATCTACAACACTAAATTCTAGACACTTTAAAAAAGGCCAATACCTTGTGGTCAAAAGTGAAGCGTAATGGATTCATGGACACAGTAAATGAGACGGCCTTACATTCTGTGGATGCCGCTGATTCCACTAAATCATATCAATTTGTAGTGATTATTAACCGACTACAAAATATTGAAGCTAATACCGTTAAGGCTGTTAGTCTGTCAACTTACGAATTACCCTCGCTGATGTTAAACTTATGCGCGTAGAATGCATTCGTATATTTAAAATATCTCCTCAGGAAATCAATAATTTTAACTTATTTTTCCTATGTACTCTTCTTAAAGGATGTATCTTTTTTCCTAGTTCTCAAAATATTTCTGAAATCGATGCTTAATTTAATATTTTCTGTGTTAAAAGCTGGCGAACTCGGAAACTTCACATAAAATTAAGTATATATTTCAGAAACATTTTGAGAACTAAGAAAAAAAATAGATATCCTTTAAAAAGAGTACACAGAAAAAAGAAGTTAAAAACATTAATTTCTTGAGGAGATGTGTTAAATATACGAATGCATCCTACGCCCACAGGTTCACCATTAGCGAGAGGAATTCAGAAGAGGACTGACTAACAACCTTAATCCTAAAAGAGCCCAATTTGACGAAATCATCAAACGTCTGCAAAAAATTGAAGGCAAAACATTAGATTCCTAGTTAACATCAACCCGTATCGACGTCGTTCTCGACGCTTACGCTCAATTGAAGATAAAGTTGAAAGATTATCGAAAGCAATTCTCCCTCTAAAAATATGTTGCTCAAGGTCTGGAATACAGGAAAAGACCAGCGTTTTTACATAACATGTAAGCTCGCACAATTAATAGAATCACATGAAATAATGAACAGAACCGTCAAAGAGTTGCTGGAATTTTCCAACTTTCCTAACTTTAATTCTTCCTTCTCAAAAATTCTTCTGCAATTCGAGGAAATACTCTTCGCAATGGAACAATATTTTTCCTCTGGGGTGGATTCCTCTGATGTGAAGGATGATTTGCATCACCTAATTGCGGAGGCTCTTCAAAAGTATTTTGATATTCAGGAGAAAAACTACAGGAAGAACTCCATATCACCATTGACGAATTACTACAGTTCCATAATTCTTAACTTAAAAATGTTTTCAACAAGACCACTGATGGCATTCTGGCTTCATTGGAACGTGATTTACCTACATATGAGAATATGAGCTCGGACTTTAAATTGACCCTCACGAGTATTCACAAGCAGCTTGTTCTCATTTCTTCGAAAATTTACTGCATTCAAGATGCACCCATGGCCCCTTCCTTTGAGGTAGCAATATAACATCAATCCTTAATTGAATCCAAAATTCCAACAAACCTTAAATGAAGTTAATACTCTCCTATCTAAATTAAAGAATCGTTTTTAGCTCTCCTTCCAACAGTCTCTCCTTCTTTTTCTACGGCTAATACTCATGAACTAGGGGAAGGTCTCATCAGGAAGGTACCCATCACTATCAATTGCTCTTCAAAATCACTCTGATGGTATTGATGAAGTTAATGTTCTACAACACAAAATAGATGATAAAGTGCAAGCTTTACTTTCTGCACCCACTGAACTTACTCTTTATGATGAGATTACTCCACAGACATCTACTATGGAAGTTACAATGAAGACCTATGCAATATCCAGCCCATTATATTCTTGTAAGAGAGCCTTTAGATTGCAAACTGCGGTTCTACGGAAGACTTCTACCACATCTCAGACCTTGAAGTCTTCATTAGCAGCCAATCACTTCAACCTAAATGATTTTCATTCCTTCTCCTCAAAACCCTCTAAATATAATAGCTCAAATAACATTTGGTACTTTCTTACAGCAAAGTCACTACTGAATCACTATTAAATCACTACTAAGTCTTGGTGGCCTCTTCAGGGACACTTCACAATATAGGATTAAACCGCACACTCTAATTCACAAATGCTTCCGTTGTCAAGAGCTGGATCATCATTCCCGTTTTTGTCAGAATCCTGTTCGTTGTGCCAACTATGGCCTCAATCATTCTGAGAAAGATTGCCATAATTCCTCCAACTGCATCAATTGCATCACATACAATAATTTTTTTTTAAACTAATCATGACACCTATAATAAATATTTATACTCTACTTGTTTTAGTTATTGACAAGCTTATATCAACGAAAGATCTTACCTCTAATTCTAATTAATCTCAAATAACATTATAGTGAACCATCAACTAATTCCTGTACCTCAGAGAGATTCCATATTGCAATATTCACGTATTTTCTCAACACAGTTCCCTTATAATAAACAATCCTGGCAACTTTCAATATACGATCAACTGTATTCATGTGCCTAATTTAGTGATGTTCCAAGTTTTTATATAAATATAGCGCATATATATAATCATACATAAATTTAAAATGTTTACATATTAATATTGTGTCGTCGTTTTGAGTATTTCTTCATCAAGAAATTTTTCATAGTCAATATTCAATATTTTGTGTATCACTATAGTGCTTCTATTAGTGCCTTTACATCGTTAGTGATGTGTGCTCAGCATAGTGCCTCATCTTAAATAGCTTTTGTGATCATCATTGTGTATTTTTTCCTTCTGCCGAGCCGACATTCATTCTCTGCAAAGTGCATATTCCAAGCGTTATACATTTATCACTGACTCCATTAAAGCGTTTATCATCACAATGTTCTTTGTATTTTAGATCTATACATCTCTTGCTCAGTATCGCACTTGGGTGGCAGTCGGCTATTTGAACTAATGGAATTTTTATCAAGTAGAAACTTTACAACTTTTAGCATTTTTTTACCATCACTCCATTATTTCCATCTTATTGTTTCTGCCCAATGTCAGATTTTTTGTCAGACTAGTTGTGTACCACAACCGCAGCATGTAAAGTAGAGTTCTTTAAATCAATAATACATTTATCGTCTGTTTACCACAACGCCCCCTGTCGCGCTTAAAGGCGGGCTTAGCTTCGGCTGAATTTTGTAATTTTTAATACTCCGATAAAGAGGACCGAGAGAGACATCTATACTCAGCAGACTTGGTTTCCTAGTTTGAGCAGTTCCTCTCGGACAGTTAAGAGCCTACGCTAGTCACGCGAAGAAACGCTCCAGCTAATGTTAAGTCTATGGGAAGGTTATCGCGCGATTTCTCGCTCGCATTTTAATATTTTTAAATGATTCTTTTTGCATAGGATAGGTGAGGTCGATCTCTAACGTTGTTAGTTTTTACTTTTTTGATTTTGGTTACGGTTTTTTTGTAAGCGGACATTTTCAATTTTGGAACCGGTTGGAACCGGTTCTGAAAGTGAAATTACCCTTATGAAAATAAACTGGAACCACAATCGAAAAAGTAAAAACTAACAACGTTAGAGATTGACCTCAGGTATCCTATGCAAAAAAAATCATTTAAAAATATTAAAATGCGAGCGAGAAATCGCGCGATAACCTTCCCATAGACTTAACATTAGCTGGAGCGTTTTTTCGCGTGACTGATATAGGCTCTTAAGACATGTAATCGAACAACGCACCGTAAACACTGAAATCATCAGAATCATAAATGTTGCTGTAAGTACAGAAATCACTGGCGATTTCTTCGGCTATGAACTCTTGACAAGCGGCTAATACGAAAGTATTGTTTTAATAAATTTCAAAAACTTATTTGAATACATAAATGATATTTTTCATACAAAAATGCTTTTTGGTGTTTTCAGTAGACAATCTAAAACATACATTAAATCTAAAAACTATTTTAATTTTCAATAAATAAATAGTTTGAACCATATTCTATAACTTAGGAAGCCCGGGCTAGATCCCCTAGTGTTCTTAACGGTAGGTAAATCACATTTTTCAGAGAAAATTACCCTGAGAATTTAACACTAAAAGACTAATTATGATAAATTAATTATATTAGTTATAATAGTGCAGTTACACTAGAATATTTTAAGTCTTGTTCCAATACTAAATTAATTAGAGATTTTGACAGTACCATAGTAAGCAAATAAAATTAAGCAAAATATACTTTTTTCCCTCTCATGATTTTCTTTTTCCTATTTCTTATTTATTTCTCTTTTATAAAAAAAGAATCCTCACTCTTTTTTAAAGATGAGTTTGAATTGAGTGGATTCATTTCATAACTTTTGAATTTGAGTACAAATTTAAGTCATTTTTCAGAATGTGAATTTGAGTTCAAATTAGTTCCTCTTTTTCCTCGTGGTTGACAACACTGGAATTAGCTATATGTCAACGATAAGAAGGAACACTTTGTATAATACCTTAGTGAAGTTTACACACAGCATATTCCCTATTGAAAATGGTAAATGTTGCATTAATAATTCATTTACAGAGGTACACAAAAGAGCTCGGATACATTATCGTCAATGGGTTCTAATTGTTTGAAAATATATTAATGAGTTTATCTTACTGCAAAAATAACGAAATTCATTATTACTATTTTTGTAAATCTGTTCCATGAGAAAAAAAAATGACGCAAGGTTCCATTGAATTAATTTCTTAATATTCACATGAAAACGTTTGTAAAATTTTTCAAAATCTATTTAGTTTAATTTTTTATAATTATTTCAAATTCACATGCATTATTCTAATAAATTTGTCCCCTTGAAAAAAAATGATGAAAAATTCCCTTCAGTTATTGTCGTAATATCCTCATAAAAAAAATTGTAAAAAAAAAAATCACAAATTATTTACTTTAATTTTCCATAATTATTTTAAATCTAAACGAAATGCACATACATTCTTATTTTAATAAATATGTATTAAACAATATAGACATGTACACTTTCTAAAAAAAATTCACAGATTATTTAGATTAATTTTCCATGAAAAAAATATTCACACTTACCAAACTCGTCCATGTAGTCAAATTCAAAAGTAATCATCGGGAATTTTTGAAAAGCACGGCAATTCAAAACCTGCAGAATTCAAACAAGACTTATCAATAAACATGTCAGGGTAACACTATATTCGTAACATTTTTTTTTCATTGCAAAATACCTACAATGGAAAAAAATAAAAAAAAACCTCACCTCACAATGAAATTGCGACAAAAGCACACAAGTGCGAAAACAGCTAACATTCAGTGTCAACAGGAAATCAGTTGAAGGTATCTCGGCCAATAGGCTTAAGTGGAGTTGTATCTAAACCCCGCAAGATTTCAATCTCATTGTGCATGTTAAGTGCCTTTATCATTCTAGTTCATCATTTGTAACATGTTGTACTACCAAGGGAGTGTGTAGTGGTATGGCTATTCAAAATCGATGACCCCCAAAAGCTATTTAACATTTTATTTATTTATTTTTTAAAACATTCGTGTTGAAATTTATGAAAAAATTGTGAAAAAGTTTTTATAAAGTTTGTTTTTTGCTGTTTAAAAAATAGTATTATATATATATATATATATATATAGGTATTGCATAACGTTTTTCTTTTTTGTGTCCCTTTTGTTCTAAAGTAACAGCATTTCATGCTTTGATTTTACCACCATCTATCTGTATTCATTTAAAAAAAAGTGTGTTGGGGGAGGGGAGATAATAACTGGAGAGAAAAATTGTTTGTTCTTTCTCTCATATCAATGATATCCTTATCTAAATATGCAACCAGTTATAAAGCGTCTAGTAAAACACGTAAATTTTTATAGTGAAAAATTTTTCAAAGGGCCTATATATATATAATCCAAATAAAGTTTCAAAACAACAATAGGATTTATGTGATAAGCACTATAGTCACACAAATTATATGCAGTAGACCAAATTTTGCAAGTATTTGACAGAACCAGAATTCCACACCATCTTTAAACATTATCAAGTGTAAAACAGCAAAACATGAAAGGTTTTTTAACAAATAAAACCAGAAGCAGATATCGGAACTAAAAATCTTTGGCCTCATCGGCAGTGGGTAAATAATAAAAAAGCAGCCATGTTTCAGAATGAAAATTATACATGATAAATAAGTGCAAAAGTGGCAGTGGGTTTCGGCCAGAGTATCGCAATGCGTAAATCAAATGCACAAAACATTCGAAAGCATATTGCAAACGCGCGCCCTCCGGGCCGAAATTTAGATGGATAGTTGGACATCGGATTTTGGTTTGTTTTGTGGCTATGGGACTAAAGTTTGGGTACATGATGCTTACTTTTTAGTGTATTTTACAAGTATCAGTTTCATTCAGCTGTTTCTTGGGACTGTGATATACTGGTTAATGTGACGTCGGGTACGTTGAATGTTAACAGAAATATTCCTTTCAACACAGACAAACGGAAATGTTCCTTTTCAATTTCGAGAAAACGGAGAAATTCTAGTTAAATTTTCGTAATTGATATTTTTGCATATAAACAAATCGTTAGATGTGGCCAGTTGGTGTACACTGAAAAAAAAAAACTGAAATGTTTTATATTCATTGCAGAAATATTTCTGAAAATTTTGTGTAATGAGTTCTTCACGGTTTCCGTTTAACTCGGAAAAGTAACGCGTATTTTCGGAAGAATATTCGAAGCGGAGAATGTTGTGCAGAAGTCAGAAACATTACATTCCATAGCAGAAAAGTTTCCGAATATGTAATGTAAAATATTGGTTACTGAAAATTTCGGAAATGTAACACTCATTTCGTGTAAAGTTTAAAAACGGCGAATGGAATACGAAATTAAGTAATGTTTGCGCATACTCATCTACTCGGATCTTCTGCACCATGTTCATTACGTTCTATAAACGTCATCATCACGTGATTTGTATTGTTCTTGGGAGGAAAGACATAGCTATGACGTACCCAGTTATAACGTATTTTGATGACTAGTATGTATTCTGTTTTAATTTCTTTTATTTAAGAGAACGATTTTTATTTTTCTTAGGTTCAATTACATCCTTTCCTTCCTTTAAAAAAAAATAATATTATCCGATTCAATTTTATTGCATAATAATATTAAATTTGCAGTTAATCTTTTGTTGCACTTACAAAGTTAAATAACTCGTTCGATAGTTTCTTTATTACTCATGTTCCATGAATTTATGATAGACATTAGATATTTGATTAAAGAATAATAATGTAGTGCTGATATAAGTGAAGTTCAGATAGCACCGTTTATGCTTTTTAACACCTTGCAACAAAGTTGAAAAGTGTTTAACAATTCAACATGTCTGTCTGTCTGACGTCTGTCCGTGATCTAACTCGGGTAAATATACTCTGATCTCCATGCAATAGATATATGTTATTTAGGTTTACTATGGCATGTTCGGTATTGAAAATGAAGTATGTAGCACTTACAGTTCATTTACAGGGCCACTCAAAGAATTCTTTTACATTACGGGCTATGGGGCAAAATCATTTGCGATGTATTTTAATGATGTTACTGTATTTCAAACATTTTTAATTTGATACATATCACCGATCTAACTGCAAGCACCGAATTTCGTATTCGGAGGAAGGTAAGGCCACAAAAAACAGGTGTGATAATATTCAATAGAAATACCTGTTCCGCGTCAATATGCATCAGTAGTTAGAATTATGGCTCAGATTTTTTTTTTTTTTTTTTTTTTTTTTTTTTTTTTTTTTTTTTTTTGCGCTATTGCTCACATTCCCATTCGAAACAGGTTCCGAAAGTGAAAGTATCTTAATAAAAAAAAAAAACTTGGAATCAAAATCGAAAAAGTACAAAGGAGCGTGCATAGAGATTGACCTCAACTATCCAATGCAAAAAAAAAATATTTAAAAATATTGAAATGCGAACGAGATATCTTAAAATATTTCCTCCATAGGATTAACATTAGAGAGCCGGTGTTTTCGACTGAGTGAAGTAGCCTCTTAAATTGAAATTAGTGTATGCTTTTTCTTTAAATTTAATTCTTGGCAATAGGGATCAATTATTGTCCACCTAAATGTACGGAATTTAAATCTTCCTCCTTAGTTGGATGTAAAAAGTAGAAAAAACCACGATGTAATGATATATAAATGTCAATATGTCAACAGACGATTTTTGTTTCTGTGGAATAAATTAATTCATGAAGCTTGAATGTGTGAAAATATGTTTTTATTCCTTCGAATGTTCTTAGAAAATATAATTTAATCAAGATTGTTTTTCACCATCTATTTAAATAGAGATTAGTGTATGCTTTTTCATTAAATTCAATTCTTGAAAATAGAGATAAATTATTGTCCACCTAAAGGTACGGAGTTTAAATCTTCCTCCTTGGTTGGATATAAAACGGAGAAAAAACTACGATGTAACGATATATAAATGTCAATATGTCGACAGACGATTTTTGTTTCTGTGGAATAAATTAATTCATGAAGCTTGAATGCGTGAAAACATGTTTTTATTCCTTCGAATTTTCTTAGAAAATGTAATTTAATCAAGATTTCTTTTCTTCACCATTTATTTAAATTGAAAATAATTTATCTCTTCAATTTTAATGAGAAAATGACGTAAAAAAAAATAAAAAACCAATAATCCCTATCGTTTCCTCTTTACTCTCTTTTATACACAAAATTGGAATAATTTAGGTGGCACCATTACAGAAATGTCATTAAAAATTACACACACACACACACAAAAAAAAAAAAATCTCGGAAATTAATTCACATTTTAAAATTATGAGATTCTATATGACACCGTTGGTTTCATGCGGATAATTGATGTTAATATCATTGCCCAACGTCCGATATTCTAGTAGAGTAGTGGAGAAATGCAAACAGACAGGCAAATTTTAATATAATAGATGCATTAAAAGTTAAATGTATTTCATTAACAGCATCATGGCACTTGAAAATCAGTATACACTAAAAAAAAAAAAGACAAATGTTTCTTTATCTACAAAAACATGATGTAACCAAGAACGAAAATATAATATAACCACGAACAAAATTATAGAAAAACCTCTTCTGAGTTACCCCTGATTCCAAAAAGCGTTTTTTATCTTCAGAAACCTTAGAAACCCATTAATTTTCTATGTTTAAAAAAAGCGTTTATAAAAATAAAGTTTCTTTGCCTGTCACTGATTTCGGAAACGTTATAAGTAGTTTTTAGAGTGTATAAATCAGATGTGTTGCCTGTGGGCTATATATATATATTTAAATTCATATTGCTTGATTGGCACCACTTTTTTGAAATGGTATAATTCGTTTTGTTTTCGCCTCATTTAATCTGTCATTAAGCAGAAAAGAATTAGGTTGCAGGACGGACTATTGTTGATTTTATTGTAGGAAAAAAGTAAAGGATCAGGGTCCATAAGCCGTGTTTTTGGCACATGAAATAAGACTAAAATTCGATTTTGTTATACTTACTTAATTATTTCACTTTTTAATATTAGAAGGTTTATCCTGTACGATTTCAACAATATTTTTTTGCATTTTGTTCGTTTTTATATTACTTACACAAGCTCAAAGTTCGCATTATTCGTAGTTTTTGATGAAAAATACGCAATTTCTCCTAATTTTACCTCAATTTTGAATATATTTTTTAATATTTTACTGTGAGCGCAGCTTTGCAACACTTTATTTTTATATATATTGTGCATTTTGATGTATTTTATAATATATGTAAAGAAGAAGATGTTGCACGATTGCGCTCATATAAATAATAGAGGTAAAATTAGGAGAAATTGCGTATTTTTCATCAAAAACTACAAATAATACGAACTTTGAGCTTGTGTAAGTCATATAAATCCGAACAAAATGCAAAAACTATTGTTGAAATCGCACAGGATAAACCTTCTAATATTAAAAAGTGAAATAATTAAGTCAGTTAACAAAATCGAGTTTTAGTCTATTTCATGGACCAAAAAAATGGCTTATGGACCCTGATCCTTTCTTAGTAATATTTTGTTAGTGTTGAAAAGTGTTTCATAATCTATCTCTGATGCACGATTTTCCGTTCTTGTTTCACATTGTAGTTATATCAAAATGCTTGTCGCAGTCATAATATTTTCAGTCAGTCATTCTCAAGGGTTCGATATGGCAAGCTTTATTGATTTTATTTTTACAAATGTACGAACATTTTGAAACCTGAGGAAATATATCTTTTTGGGACGATATATCTCTTAGATAAGCAAGAGCAGTATATGTACTTCTGTAAATGTTTACTTTCATAGTTTAATCCCGATGATGAAGAAAGTTCAGCCACCCCCCGAATCTTCTCATATATAAAATCTCAAGTCCCAACAGCGGGGGTTGCAAGTCAAAAGTTCATTGTTCGATGCTTTAAAAAACGGATGATTAAACCCATTGCAAAGGTCAACGATGTGATTAACGCAAAAACGAGTATTTGATGAAAATAAATATCTTAGAAGCAGAACGGAAAATCATTTACTTTGACGAATCAAACTCAAGAAATAGCTGTTATCAAAAGATAATCCGGAAAGAAACATCCAGCAAATATCGAAAACTTTGAATAAGTGTTTTGCGGTTCATAGGCTGACGGAAGACAATGAATATGAGGAGTTGAAACAGTTTTCAGTCTAACATTTCCAGAACAGAGAATTCTTAGAGCAAAACTTTCATTACAACAAACACGCATGAAAAATTGCTTTTGTGGCTTCATCAGGCATAAAAAAATGAATAGGTATAAACATCCGGTGAAAGAAGAACGTTATTAAAATTATTTTCGGATTACCTTATGGTTAGTACAAACATTTAAGAGTTCGTTTAATCATTGTTAAATAGTAGAGTGATAATTGATAAACTGCGTTCTTCACACCATGATTTTAAATCTGCAGTCCTTCGTTTTCGTCAAAATGTATTTTAGTCTGTTTTCCTAAACATGACAAAAAATACACTTAAATAATATTTTCTGAACTTGCGTTAAAAATAACTTATTGTGTTGGAAAACGGTTTTCAATCTAACGTTCACAAAACAGAGAATTTTTAGAACAAAACTTTCATCACGACAAACATGCATGAAAAATTACTTTTGTGGCTTCGTCAGGCATAAAAAACGAATACGTATAAACATCCGGTGAAGAAAAAATATTATTAAAATTGTTTTCTGCTTATCTTATAGTTAGTACAAACATTTAAGAACTTGTTTAATCATTGTTATATAGTAGAGTGATAATTGATAAACTGCGTTCTTCAAACCATGATTTTAAATCTGCAGTTGTTCTTTCTCGTGAAAATGCATTTTTACTCATTTAAGTTCATCAAAGTTTTCCTAAACATGACAAAAAATACACTTAAATAATATTTTCTGAACTTGCTTTAAAAAAAAGTTATTGTGTTGGAAAACAGTTTTCAATCCAACATTCACAAAACAGAGACTTCTTAGAACAAAACTTTCATTACAACAAACACGTATGAAAAATTGCTTTTGTGGCTTCATGAGGCATAAAAAACGAATACGTATAAACATCCGGTGAAAGAATAATATTATTAAAATTATTTTCTGCTTATCTTATAGTTAGTACAAACACTTAAGAGCTCGGGTAATCATTGTTATATAGTAGAGTGATAATTGATAAAATGCGTTCTTCACACCATGATTTTAAATCTGCAGTTCTTTTTTCTCGTGAAAATGCATTTTAGTCTGTTTTCCTAAACATGACAAAAAATACACTTAAATAATATTATCTGAACTTGCTTTAAAAATAACTTATTGTGTTGGAAAATTACACGCATGGAAAATTACTTTTGTGGCTTCACCAGGCATAAAAAACGTATAAACATCCGGAGAAAGAAGAATAATATTAAAATTAATTTTGGTTTGCCTTATGGTTAGTACAAACATTCAAGAGCTCGTTTAATCATTGTTATTTAAAAGAGTGGTAATTGAATAATATGTTCTTCCAACCATGGTTTTCGTATTAGCCGCATGACAGTCGTTAATAGCCGAATAAATCGCCAAAGATCGTTACTTACAGCAACTTTTTTATAAACCCCTGATAATTTCAGGGGTTTAAGAGCATAGTTCGATTATATGTCAGTTAAATTTGTGTTTGTTTATATTATTTTATTTTTTTATTGACGAAATTTTAATTTCTTTATGGAATATTACCGGAAAGAAATGCTCTGAATTATTTATATTGTTTTAAATGCATGTGATAGAGATAGATAATTTTTAAAAAAATCATGCTTGAAAATTATTTTTAAAAGCACAAAAAAAACGGTAAATTGATATACAGTTTTAAAACAAATTGCATTTGAAAGAAGCTGTTTTCCCTATTCGACACATAAAAATTGAAATTGTGCGATGTTTAGAAGTTAAAAAAGAATAAAGTAAAAGCGAAATTAATTGGTCAGGTGTTGCCACCGTCAATATGATGTCAGTGCTACTCACGGGAATATTTTTGCTTTACAAAATAGATTTATAAACTGTACATTTTTTCAACATATTATTGGTTACTTTTGATTATTGAAGATTGGTAACCATTAAATGATTAATTTCCATTTGCACTCAATGTTGAATATATTGAGATTTGAGTTGTTCTAAACTGTAATACACTCATTGATTCATGAATTAATTTGACTTAGATCAAATTTATAACTTTTACTGAAATAAACTGAAATTTTACGTAGTAACTAAAATAAAAATACACTGCTCTAAATAATAATATGATGTCAGTGCTACTCACGGGAATATTTTTGCTTTACAAAATAGATTTATAAACTGTGCATTTTTTCAACATATTATTGGTTACTTTTGATTATTGCAGATTGGTAACCATTAAATGATTAATTTCTGGAGGGTGATTAATTTCCACTTGCACTCAATGTTGAATATATGTCGAATCAATGTTGAATATACTGAGATGTTCTAAACTGTAATACACTCATTGATTCATGAATTAATTTGACTTAGATCAAACTCATAAATTTTTCCGAAATAAACTGAAATTTTACTTAGTAACTAAAATAAAAATACACTGCTCTAAATAAGCTACATTTTATTAAGTAAAATTTCTCGTCCAAACTTGTTTATTTAATTTGCGTTAAACTGGAATATTTGCAATGGTTTTATTTCTTCTTTAGTGTTTTTTAATTGTACTATATATTTAAAATATGTATTTTAAGTTAATGTAATGGACAAATATATAGGTAGTTTAGTATGATAGAATATTGTTCTCTAAATAAAGTTTACTCCCCCCCCCCCCCGAGCCCTCCATCGCAAAGAGCGATGAAAATATAGAATTACGCAATTAGTATTTACGTAAGAAAAGAACAACACATCATGCATTATAAACTGGTCAAATATAATTGATACCTGCCGGGAACAGTAAACTTTATCTTAACAGGGGAAAATATTAATTATTATAAAATTATCTTTAAGAAAATTTAATTTTCAATTAGATTTTTATAAAAAAAAAAAATCTCACTTAATAAAAGGAATAATTCAAATCAACTCTCGCGAAAGAAAATTTCATGTGCGCATTGATTTTTTAAAATAAAGCAATGAATGATTATAATTTTGCAGCGCTTTCATTTTGAAAAATCCAACAAAAGAGAACTACTTCAGCTTTATTATGTCAGCATTTTCCATTTTTTCCCTACATAGAAGGTTTGAATTTTGCAAATGACGTTTAAAACTGAACAATTGCCATTCAGTGTTTTAGAGAAAATTTTAGTCGTAATTATGCGTCTTTTGTACTTGTTTTCTGTTTTCTTTAAAGTCACATCCATGTCAAGTAAATCAAATTTAAATCTTAAGAGTCCCTTTTTCTCTAATTTATCCAGTAAACTTTAAAATTGTTGTTACTTTAGTGTAAGTTAAGTATTTAAAATATAAATTCTGAATTTCAATTTTCATTTATTTTCGATTTTATTCATTTACATTATTATAGATAATCATGATTTACATTATGTGGCTATTATAGTACTCTAACAAGTTATTTCATCGGCATTTTCAGAAACAGAAAAAAATAAGTAAATGCATTTCGAGTAAATCTACGTATTTAAAAAAAAAAAAAAAAAAATTCGTTTTTATTTATCCATGTTAAGTAGATACTATTTAAACCATACAATATCATTTTCTCTAATTTATTCTATAAACTTTCAAATTTTCGTTTATTTAGTATAAGTTTAGAATTCAAAATAAATATTTAGAATTTTTGTTTTTAATCATTTTCATTAAGGGGATAATCATGATGACAATTATAGTATTAAAAGTTATTTCATCGGCATTTTCAGAAATAGAAAAAAATAAATACATGCATTTCTAGTAAACCTATGTATTTAAAAAAATTAAAATACGAAAAATTTTATGGCTGATACGATAATTGCATTTCTGCTTCTGTAAAACTTATCGTTAACAGCCTAGTCAGCAATGGCTCAAACAGAATGATTGCCATTCAGAGTTTTAAGAAAACTTTAGACATAATTATGCATCTGTTTGTTATTGGTTGTTGTGTGAAATAAAAAATCAAAGTCCATGTCAAGTAGACCCAATTTAAATCCCACAAGCCCCTTTTCTCTGATTAATCCCGTAAACTTTCAAATTGTTGTTACTTTATTACAAGTTAAGAATTTAAAATATAAATTTAGAATTCCGATTTACATTTATTTTCGTTTTTATTCTTTCATGTCAAGTAGATCTAATTTAAATCTTACAATATATTTTTCTCTCATTTATCCCATAAACTTTCAAATTTGTGTTTATTTAGCATACGTTTAGAATTCAAACTATAAATTTAAAATTTTGGTTTTCAATCATTTCCATTAAGGGAATAATCATGATTTACAGTATGTGGCAGTTATAGTATAAGTTATTTCATCGGTATTTTCAGAAATAATAAATAAATAAATAAATACATTTCGAGTAAATCTATGTATTTAAAAAAAAAAATAAAATACGAAAAATTTTATGGCTGCTACGATAATTGCGTTTCCGATTTAGCAAAAGTTATCGGTAATAGCCTAGTCAGCAATGGTTCAAACAGAATGATTGCCATTCAGAGTTTTAAGAAAACTTTAGACATAATTATGTTTCTGTTTGTTATTGGTTGTTGTGTGAAATATTAGTTTTTTTTTTTTTTTCTGTAGAAAAAAATCAATATCCATGTCAAGTAGATCCAATTTAAATCCCTCAATCCCCTGTTCTCTGATTTAACCCGTAAACTTTCAAATTGTTGTTACTTTATTACAAGTTAAGAATTTAAAATATAAATTTTAAATTCCAATTTGCATTTATTTTCGTTTTTATTCATTCATGTCAAGTATTAAATCTTACATAATCTAATTTAAATCTTCCAATATCTTTTTATTTCATTTATCCCATAAACTTTCAAATTTTTGTTTATTTAGCATAAGTTTAGAATTCAAACTATAAATTTAAAATTTTGGTTTTCAATCATTTCCATTAAGGGAATAATCATGATTTACAGTATGTGGAAATTATAGTATAAGTTATTTCATCTGCATTTTCAGAAATAATAAATAAATAAATAAATACATTTCGAGTAAATCTATGTATTTAAAAAAATAAATAAAATACGAAAAATTTTATGGCTGCTACGATAGTTGCGTTTCCGCTTTAGCAAAAGTTATCGTTAATAGCCTACACTCTAAAAACGACATTTTCAAAACTGAGCAAAAAATACTCAAATCTAAGTATGTCGCAGAGTCAAAATGGCTCCGAATCAAAATTACTCAAGTTTGAAACACATATATACTCATTTCTGAAAACATGCACACACTCAAGAATAGAACATCATGTGCTCATATTTGAGTATGTCCATGTTTCAAAAATGAGCATGAACTGACTTCTGCGTGTTCATTTTTGAGTATGTCTATGTTTCAAAAATTAGTTTGAACTGATTCTAATCATTTTTGAGTATGTTCATGTTTCAAATATGAGCATAAACTGATCTCTATGTGCTCAGTTTTGAATATGTACATGTTTCAATATTCTGAGTATTTCTGGTATTTCAGAATAGAAAGCATCGGGTCGTCATATTTGAAACAAAAAGTTTTATAACAAAATGACAACATCGTTTTACTCAGATTTGAAAGTGTTATGTTTCTCAGTGTAGTTAGAAATAGTTCAAACTGATGAATGATTGCCATTCGAAGTTTTAGAGAAAACTTTATACTTAATTATGCATCTGTTTGTTATTTGTTGTTGTCTCAAATATTTGTTTCTTTTTTTCTATAGAAAAAGGTCAACATCCATGCCAAGTAGATCCAATTTAAATCTTACAATCCCCTTTTCTCCGATTTATTACATATACTTTCAAATTACTGTTGCTTTAGTATAAATTTAGGATATCTATACTAATAAAATAAAGTTTCGCTCTCTGTGTGTGTGTGTGTCTGTTGGCGATGGCTATTAAATTTTGCGCACCTAGAAGTCTGTAAATTTAGATTTAGGTAGTCCAAACCCTCTCTTAGTGCACCTGACACTCAGAATTTTAATATTTTGATAATTAGCCTAGATATTAATTAGATTCTCATTAGCCATCGCTTCTAAAATGACATCTTTTAAATCAAAATGCGAAAGAAACAAACCAGCGCATTGGATTTGGAAGCGGAAATGAACGAATTCGAAATTATTTTACTAATTAGCGAATTTTAAGAAAACTAATTGAGATATCAATTTGAAAATTTCTGAGTATATGTAAAAAAATATTCTGCATCAGACTATGTGATTTTTGAAAAATTCGGTCTGTAATGTTTTTTAATATATGCAAAAAACTGCCAAAAATCTGCCAGCGCCAAGTGAAAACGATCCGAGAAAGTTTCAGACAGGGATCTGCTTATCATTAAAAACTGAACTACAAAGAGATCTGTTTCTCGGGCCGATCCCTCCATTTAGTTTGCGAAAATGAAAGGAAATAATTGCCAATTTTTACTAATGAACAAAAATTTAGGTAACTAATAAGATATAGATTTGAAATTGAGGTCGGGAAAAGGTGTCATCTGCCGGCTATTTTAGCGTAGCGTCTTCGTTATGTTCTAATTATCAGAAAAATGTAATTCTTTTTTTTTTTAATGATCGCGTTAATGTAGGTGACGATGGTTCTCTAGAACAAATTATTCATTATATTTGCGGGTATCGGGAAGGAGGGTGTCAATGCCTTTCTCTGAGATTGTAATTATCTCGGGCCCGGGCAACGCCGGGTGGGTTAGCTAGTAAAATATAAATTTAGAATTTTTTTTTTAATCATTAGCATTAAGTCGACAATCATGATTCACATTATCAGACAATTGCACTTTTCTAAGAAGTTATTACATCAACAATTTCAGGGGAAAAAATGAATAAATATATTTCGAGTAAACCTATGTATTTAAAAAAATAAAATACGAAAAATTTTATGGCTGCTATGATAATTGCGTTTCCGCTTTAGCAAAAGTTATCGTTAATAGTCTAGTGAGAAATAGTTCAAACTGAATGATTGCCATTCGAAGTTTTAGAGAAAACTTTATAGGGTTAATTATGCATCTTTTTGTTATTTGTTGTTGTCTGAAATATTTGTTGTTTTTTTTCTATAGAAAACGGTCAACATCCATGTAAAGTAGATTCAATTTAAATTTTACAGTCCCCTTTTCTCCGATTTATTACATTAACTTTCAAATTATTGTTGCTTTAGTATAAATTTAGGGTTTAAAATATAAATTTTGAAATTTTTTTTAATCATTAAGTCGCAATCATGATTCACATTATGAGACAATTACAGTTTTCAAAGAAGTTATTACATTAGCAATTTCAGTAAAAAAATGAATAAATATATTTCGAGTAAACCTATGTATTTAAAAAAATAAAATACGAAAAATTTTAGGGCTCCTACGATAATTACGTTCCTGCTTCTGTAAAACTTATCGTAAGTTTAGAATTCAAAATAGAAATTTAGAATTTTCGTTTTTAACCATTTGGTTTAAGAGGACATTCATGATTAGTATTTTTTGGCAAGCATAATGTTCTAAGAAGTATTTTACCAACATTTTCCTAATTTTTTTTCACAAATTTATTTCGAATAAATTTGCGTACTTTTAGAAAATCAAAATATGAAAAATCTGATACTATAATTGAAGGCCTGGTTGAAAGAAGATGTTTTGGTACATTTTTCTCATAAATTGTTTCATTCATCAATTGTTTCATCAAAGCATGATATCATGTAATCATGATTTGCTTTATGTGGCAATTATACTGTTTTAAGAAGCATTTTATCGGCAATTTCAGAAATTTTTTTCAAAATTAATTTTGAAGAAATCTATACACTTTTAGAAAATCAAAATACGAAAATTCTTATGGTTGATACGATAATTGAAGACCTGATTGTAAGAATTTGTTATGGTATATTTTCTCATAAATTGCTTTATTTTATATCATGATATCATTTTGATCATGATTTGCATTAAGTGGCAATTATATTGTTCTTAGACGTTTTTTATCTGCATTTTCAGAATGTTTTTTCAAAAGTTAATTTCGAATAAATGTACGTACTTTTAGAAAATCAAAATACGAAAAATCTCATGGTTGATACGATAATTGAAGACCTGATTGAAAGAGGATATTATGGTACATTTTCTCATAAATTGTTTTATTTTATATAATGATATCATGTATAACCATAATTTGCATTATGTAGCAATTATAATGTTTTAAGGAGGGTTTTTTTTTCTTTTTATGGCATTTTCAGAATTTTTTTTTTTTTTTTTTTTTTCAAAATTAATATCGAAGAAATCTATGCATTTTTCGAAAATCAAAATACGAAAATTCTCATGGTTGATACGATAATCGAAGACCTGACTGAAAGAATTTGTTATGGCATATTTTCCTCATAAATTACTTTATTTTACATCATGATATTATTTTAATCATGATTTGCATTAAGTGGCAATTTTATTGTTCTAAGAAGTATTTTATTGGCATTTTCAGATTTTTTTTTTTTTAAATTAATTTCGAATAATTGTACGTACTTTTAGAAAAAATCAAATACGAAAAATCTCATAGCTGATACGATAATTGAAGACCTAGTTGAAAGAAGATGTTATTTCACATTTTTCTCACAAACTTTTTTTATTATTATTTCATATAATGTTAATCATGTTTTGGATTATGTGGTAATTGTAATGGTCTAAGAAGTATTTTATTGGCATTTTCAGATATTTTTTCCAAAAATAAATTTTGACTAAACCTACGTACTTTAAAATCAAAATACGAAATATCTCATGGCTGATACTATGCTTGAAGACCTGATTGAAAGAAGATGTAATGGCACATTTTTCTCATAAATTGTGTTATTTTACATCCACATCATGTTAATCAATATTCGCATTATGTGGTAATTATATTGTTCTAAAAATTATTTTATCGACATTTTCATAATTTTTTTTTTCAAAAATAAATTATTAATAAATCTACGTACTTTCAACAAATCAAAATACGAAAAATGTCATGGCTGATACGATAATTGAAGCTTCATTGGTAGAAGATGTTATGAAACATTTTTCTCATATTTTTTTTATTTTATAGATTTAGGTGTTACGCTTAAAGCTAAAATATTAATTTTTTAATTAGTCTTGAAGATATAATATGAGACATTATTAATTAATATTTAATTTGTTTGTTATTTATTAATTCGAATAATATTAATAATTTTTAATATTTAAAACTTAAATGTTAATAAGTTTTTCCGAGAGAAATTAGTGTCATTTGCTACCATTTACAATACATGCAACCAAGAAGAAAATAAATCAATAGAATTTACAAGAAAAAGCACTTCAGTGTTCTTGAAATTTAATTCTTGCTGAAAACCTGTAAAAATATAATATAACCTCGAACGAAATATACAATAACCTCTTTCGAGTTACTAACGATTCGGAAAAGCGTTTTTCATCTGTAGAAACATTAGAAACCAATACTCTGTTAAAAAAGACTGTAAAAATATAACATAATCTCGAACGAAATATACAATAACCTCTTCCGAGTTACTAACGATTCGGAAAAGCGTTTTTCGTCTGTAGAAACATTAGAAACCAATACTCTGTAAAAAAAAAAAAGAAGAAAAAAAAAAGAAAGACTCTGTAAGAATATAATATAATCTCGAACAAATATAAAATAACCTCTTCCGAGTTACTAACGATTCGGAAAAGCGTTTTTCATCTGTAGAAACATTAGAAACCAATACTCTGTTAAAAAAGACTGTAAAAATATAACATAATCTCGAACGAAATATACAATAACCTCTTCCGAGTTACTAACGATTCGGAAAAGCATTTTTCGTCTGTAGAAACATTAGAAACCAATACTCTGTAAAAAAAAAAAAAAAAGAAAAAAAAAAAGAAAAAAAAAGAAAGACTCTGTAAGAATATAATATAATCTCGAACGAAATATACAATAACCTCTTTCGAGTTACTAACGATTCGGAAAAGCGTTTTTCATCTGTAGAAACATTAGAAACCAATACTCTGTTAAAAAAGACTGTAAAAATATAACATAATCTCGAACGAAATATACCAATAACCTCTTCCGAGTTACTAACGATTCGTAAAAGCGTTTTTCGTCTGTAGAAACATTAGAAACCAATACTCTGTAAAAAAAAAAAAAAAAAAAAAAAAAAAAAAGACTCTGTAAGAATATAATATAATCTCGAACAAATATAAAATAATCTCTTCCGAGTTACTAACGATTCGGAAAAGCGTTTTTCATCTATAGAAACATTATAGAAACCAATATATTTCTGAGTTTTATAGAAGAATTTACATAAAAAAATTTTAATTTGCTGCCACGATATTTCAGAAACGTTTCCAAGTATAGTTTTTATAGTGTATTAATCAGTTTTATCAGCCCGGAATATAGGTTTTCGGATCAATTCGCTATCAATTCTCAATAAAACATTTTCAGCTGCGAAATTAAATGTAATGCATGAAAGAGTAACAAGATTTAATACTAATTTTAATGTTAATATTAATGCTATTAATTTATCATATTTTTCTGTAAAACATGTTTGAGAATGTTTACTTGAGAATTGATAGCACATAAAAAACCTATATTTCTTGTTGAGAAAACAGACTAATATACTATAAAATTATTCGGAAACGTTCCCGAAAATCAGTCGCATCAAAAGAAACTTTGTTTTCATAAATGCTTCTTTAAATCTCAATGATGCCGAAGTAGGGCTATTTTGATAACTAAGCTGTTATTTAACCGACGGACAACAAGTGTGTTTTAAAGCCTTTTAAATAAGTTAGTTTTGAGATCTTGATTAAAGGAATAATATTTTATGTTAATTAAATATTAATGTGGTTAAATAGGATTTTTCTTTTAAGTAAAAGTAAACTCCTGGATAAAATGAATTTGAAAATATATATCATAAAATATATATGTATCAGAACAAACATAGCAAGAAATTAAAATGTGTTTAAATTTGGAAATTATATTAAAAAATTTCTTGTAATGCAACTAAGTGATTGCATGTCGGTATGATAAACTTAGGCTAATACTTGAGTAAAAGGAAGAAATATTAATAAATTACGTGAAAGAGTCAACAACAGCGAACAGTTAAAAAAATAAGTGTGATAAATTTTGTGCTGATCTCAGAACAATACAATTCTAATTTTTTCTTTTCCTCCTGTAAACTATGCAATTAAAGTAACGGCATACAAAAAATAAATAATTAAATAAATAAAATGTATATTCCTCCTTTAAGCATGCGTTTTTCCCCTCAACTAAAATTCTCACTACTATAAAACAGAAATTTAATTGATTCCAAATCTATTCAAATTTTTGTCGAATTTAAAGAAAATGATAATCATTGGTTTGATAAAAATAAAAATTGCTCCCTGTAAAAAAAAAAAAAAAAAAAAAAAAAAAAAATCTGTTGATTTTACAAAAACTGTCAGCCAGGACGCCAGTAAAAAACTGATTATTTTACGGAAATAATTTTTATTTATTACGAACTTGCGTGCAAAATCTGTTAAAATAACAGTAAGTTTGTAGTAAATACAGATTATTTCTGTAAAATAAACGGTTTTTTACTGGCGTCCTGGCTGACAGTTTATTTTCTGTAAAATGAATAGATTTTTTTTTTCTTTTTTTGGTACAGTGTAGAGTTTAAAAAATTGAAATTAAAACCTCCTAACACTCGACAGAAGTTCTTTAGAAAGTTACTGTTTTTGAAAGAAATAATTAAAAGTCCTTCTTCATTCTCTCATCATCCACTTTCTATCTTTAAAGTTATAGATTTACCGGGCGATTCAAAATAGTGGTTATGGCGATTATTTCTTTTAAAGAACTGATGATAGAAACATATTCTTTCTATACAGTGGCGCAGCCAGAATCCTCACTTGGGAGGCATTTTGTTATAAAATGAACGTTTTTGTAGTGTTACATGTCCATAAACTAGTAGAAAACCCACGTAATGAAAAGCACAAACAATCATAATAAATTAAATATTTACGTATTTAAAAATTGAAGCCTTTAAACAATTTAATGGTAAAAATTTAATACTATTTATGCTTTTCTTTACTTCAGTATTTGCACATTATATTTTTATCTTAACGCAGGGGATTTTGTATGCATCTTATCAGATTTTAAATGCTCTGGGAAAGGGGGGGGGGGTTAACCCGGAAATCCTCCTCGCCTCTTTGCTGCGCCAGTTCTAATTACAAAATGTTTTCAAATCAAGTACAACTGTTAGATACGTAATTTGTGTTTCAAGGAACTGTGTATGTATTAAAACGCGAAATTTATTATTTTTAAATACTCCTATTTCCCTCTAAATTACATTTAGAAAAATGCTGCTCTCCGTCCAAACTCGTCTAAAAATCTTAAAGCTAACAGCCCGTCGTTTCGTTTCTAGTGCCAGAAAACACTATATATTCATAAAATTAAAAATATTATTACTCGATAAATTACTGTCATAAAACAGTGGATTTTTAAAATATTTTTCTTCGACGCAGAGCAACATTTTCCTAAATATAAGCTATAAGAACATGGGTCTGTATAAAAAATTAAATTTCTTATTTAATACATATACACATTTCAATCTCGTAAACTATATTTTAAGAAGTTGCAAGTTGTACTTGTTCTTATATGTTTAAATAATCTTCAGTAATGGTAACTTTTCTAAACAAAACATTACGAGGTGAATAATTGGAATAAATTATTTCAAGAACTTTTCATGAAAAAAAAAATTCAATTGGTTTTGTGAAAATAATACATATATTTTACAATTTTTTAAAATATGAGTAGGTGACAAGAGTAACTCAAGAACGAATTATGATCCTTACAAAAACTGATATTTAAATAATATATCCAAAATCTTTTTAATTATCAGAAATAGTACTTTTTTCTAAACTGTTTCAAAAAATGACATATTTGTAGGTTTTTTTTTTTTTTTTTTTTTTTTTTTTACCATGCTTATGACAATAATTTCTCATTATTAAATGGAAAGCGCAATATCAAATATTTTAATGTAGTCCATGCGCATCTTATGTCCTATCTTGAATTTTTAATCACATTTTTAAAAAATCACGATTTTGTTTATAAATTTAATTTTCCACATACAAAATCCTGAAGAAATGCGTTTTTTTTTTTTTTTTTTTTTTTTTTTTTTTTTTTTTTTTTTATATATTTATGTAGGTATTCCCTAGCAATGCTCTGAGCCCTACACATATCTTAAATTTAATGAATGTTAATAAAAAAAATCTTTTTGGATAACTTGCGAATCAAGATACCAAGTATATCTTTTAAATTGTGCTTTGAATAATTACTTGACAGAAAATACAATAAGTATGACATAAAACTTTTTTTTTTCAAAAGTCACGCATTCCTGAAGGCATATATCAAAATTTTCGCATTGTGAACTTAATTTTAGAATTAATAAATTCTCCATCATTGATAAATAAATAAAACATGCCTCATTTTCTGCCTCCTTTT
Source organism: Maratus michaelseni (assembly GCA_963931845.1). NCBI lineage: Eukaryota > Metazoa > Arthropoda > Arachnida > Araneae > Salticidae > Maratus > Maratus michaelseni. The sequence goes on from OZ007599.1 coordinate 133,364,190, forward strand.
ACTTGACGAGAAAAAAAAAAATGCTTTATTTCTCCTTTTACAAATAGCTAGATTATTTAGAGAATCGGAATAAGTTACCAATGTCACCCGAAGTGTTAAATCCATCCACATCATACTTCTGCATCAAAACGCATTTGTAAATCCCTAGTGACTACATACATTATACAGCCTCTATTATTTAGACAGTCCAATATTAGAATTAGTTTCACACGATTTCTTATTAATACTGAAACAATCCACAGAATTAAAAAAATAAAAATGCATAAAACCTTCAATTCCTGAGGCAAAAGTCAGTGTTTTTTTTTAAATGCCTGAAAATGCGCTTTTAATCGGTGGAGTCTCGTCATTAAGAGTCTTAATCCGGAGGAAGGGGCTACAGAAGAGAGAGAGAACGAAGTATCCTTCTCTCCTCCCCCCTTAGGGGCTCGATAAGTGAGGGCGTCATTGTGGAAATGCAATTGTCGTGTTGGAGTAGGTCTTCGTCAGTCATTCGCATAATTGTCGTCCCTTTTGTGGCCACGGGAGTAAGAGTTGGGCAAATATTTGACGCTGCCGAATGTCAATAGTGCCTTCCTCACTCCATGCCACGAATTCATAAATTCATAAGTACTTCCTCCCTTTCCCAGTAATGGCCCAGTCCATCCTCTTTTTTTTTTCTTTCTTTATTTCCTCTCCGGGCAGAAGTGACCGGGAGATGGATGGACAACGAATGCTGCATTCGCAAGCAGTTGCTCTGAAAGCTTACCCGCATTAATAAACGCGGGAAGCTGCTGTTGCCAAAACACTCACGACTTTTCTCTAGGATTTTTCTCTCGCAAGAAGTCTCGGTTTCTGTCACACGTCGTTAGAAGAAAATATTTGGGGTTCTAGCTTTTTACTTGACGGGCGATTCATTATTTTAACACTTGAAACTTTTAGGGCTGTCCCTTTTTCTCTTTCTCGACTATTTATTTTCTAGCTCTAAAATGGATTTCGAAATAGAACTTTTTTTTCGCTGTATTTTTGATCGCAAATAGAAAGTGAAAATGTTTTAGAAATGTAGAAATAAATAGCATTATGTGAAAATTTTTTCAAACTGACAAATGGTTTTTATCTGAAAGAAATTTTAATTAATCATAAGATATAATCCAGATGTTTACTGTTGATGTTTTTTTTTTTACTCGTCTTAGCTGTTACTGTAAAAGAAAAGCTACAAATTTGCATATATTCTATCTATTGTATTTTTTCTTATAAATTTCCTTGGCAATTTGTCAATATTTGCCATTGCAAAACTGGCACTGAAAAATTGAAGGTTTGGGTGGTAACGCACCTCCTAGCGCGCCAATCAAACTGATAAAATAAATACAAAAACTTCCTGCTACGATGAATGTCTAATATGTAGTGACCAACATGAACAAAAGGCCGTTTTATGGGAATAAAACATATACAGCTTTTTCAAGGTTTCATAAAAGGAGCCCCCTACTTCAATGAAGAACGGAAAAAGGCTTGAGAAGCAGTACTATCCACTAGAATAATCACTTGTGCTACTGCTGCTTTTTCTCCTCTCTTTATTTACTCGTCTCTCTTTACTTTCCGAATACATAGTGTAAAGAAAGTATTCTAATCATGATTTGTGTGTGTGTAAGTAGTAGTAAGTAAGTGTAGTAAGTAAGGATAGTAAGTGTAGTAAGTAAGTGAACACGATAACTCCCAAACGGCACTTCCATTTGAGCTCCCATTTGGCGAATATATTATAAGCCATTGTCACAAGAACTGTATAGATTATAATACACCGACGGATTAGGTATTTAATCCATTTTTAAACCATTTTGCAATTGTACAGGGACAATCACCCAGGAAATATGACAGAGTGTGAATGATAAATATTGCGATGATGGAATCAAACATAAGTAGCACGGAGATAACGTCTCCAATTTCAAAGCTGGAGGTCCAGCGTTCGAATCCAACCGATTCCATTGTGTCTGAAATTTATTTTATTTTATTTTATTTCTTTTTAACCTTGTATACCCGTACACCAGTGTTCGTTAACTTGAGTGGAGTCACTCCAGATTTTTTATTTTGCTTTGAAGCATTTTATGAAGCTTGAAACAGCATTATGCTATAAATTTTTGGTTATTTGTGATTTTCTATATGTTGTTTTCTACATTCTACTTCTTTCCTAGACTACATTCTACTTCTCTCCTTATACAAAAAGGATTCGTTTGTTATTGCTTTGCCCTTTTTATGTATAATCAGGGTATAAAATCCCTTCTCAAGCAAAATTGTGGCTGCGCCATTGCATTACAACATCCACAGTGTTAATACTTTTAGTAAATAACACAGTCTTCTTCAAGTTCACGACTATCCTCAAATTCTTTAACCATTTTAGTCAAAACTTATAATATAAAAAGGGAATTATGACAATGTATTTTAAATATTTTTTATGTTAACAGTATGCGAAAAGGTATACCACAATTTTTAATACAATATTTTTTTTCGTATTGAATCGCAAGAAAATGCTACAAATACTATTTTAATTTATGATTAACCCTTTGTTGCATACTGTCCACTACAATGGATAAAAATGCTATTTTTTTCCTGCCCGACATACTTTTTTTTACAGTTGCTATTAAAATCTTATGTTACTCTTTTATATCTATGCTTTCAATAGAAAAATCGTGCTGGCGCCACAACAGCACTACCTCGTTGAGATATCATCAATATAGATGCCTCTTCAGAATGCCGGTAATTTCTTTCGTATGAACTAAAATATTTCTAAACCTGCAATAATGTTATTTAAATGGTATTTTGTCTAGTAATATTATTACTTTTAGACTTCATGGCTTAATGCATAACTGAAATACAAGTTTAAAAATACTTTATTTGCTTTGTTTTGAACCATAGTAGACAAACTGTAATGGGAAAAAAAAATTAAATTATCATGCATAAAATCATTTTTTTCTTATTCTGTGTAACCCTTTTAGTAAGAAAATAACAAATTTAATGTTGGAGATTTGCCAGTTTTAAAGTATGCAACAAAGGGTTAACCCCTCACCAACTTTGTTTAAATATATCTCTACGATTTTTTATGAGCAAATGCTGAAATTTTGTACCTGACCAAATTAGTGTATGAGGCACATTTTACTCATTGGGAATTTTTCTTTTGTACGGGGGCCGTATAAAAATTTAAATTTTGTATTTCTTTAAATTTAATACCCTGAAAATTTTAATCGATTTCATAAAATTCTGTAACATTTTTAATGTAACTTTGTAATTTACAATCAGTCTATGATCAGTTTTTAAGGAATAACAACCGAGTCAATGTTTTTGGGACACCCTGTATATTGGAGTTGAGAGGAAACACTTTAAGACTTCTTTGCAGTTGCTTTTATTTTAATTATGTTTCTACGATTTAAAAATGATTTTATCTCTTCATATGTGCTCTGCTTGTCTAATATTTTATTTATATGTATTTGGGATGTAATCTTGCCACAGTTATTAGCACATTTTTGATCTGAAAAACGCAAACATCAATTTGTACATAGTCCCTATTTTCATTAATGAAGCATTAATTTAAATAGTACGCAAAGGTGGTCTAAATCCGATTGTATCCTTCATAATAATTAAGTTAATTTGAAAGACACAGGTATATACAGTTTTTTTTTTTTTCACTGATCTTGTTGCAGCAAAAGAGAAAATTTTCTAATTGACCATTGACCAATTTTGTATAGGGGAGTCGTATACAAATTTTAAAAGTATATATCTTTTAAATTAATGAGCGGAAAATTTCTTTAACGTAAACTTATTTCTTACTTGATTTTGAGCATCTTTGGTAATATACTGTAACTACCTATCTCCAACAGGTAACAAATTAAGCGCGTTTGAACCTTTTGGAATACACTGTTCTTTATAAGCATTCAAATTTCTCTTGAGTTCATTTCATTTCTGTGAGATTTATGCATTTAAAAAAAATCTATATAAACTAAATTTTTGCTTTTATTTTAAAAGTTTTCTAATTTTTGTGACTTTTAAATGCTTTCTTTTGTTAAGTTATTCATATATATATATAAACCGTTTTTATTAACAATACAAAGTGTGCCAATTATACTCGTTACGGAAGAGAAAAAGAAATCTTATATTTCATATTTTTGAACTGCAGCTGCAGAGCTAAAAATGCAGCCGTATATTATAAAAAATATAATTTTATAAAATGTAATAGTGATAAAAACATAAGTTACACAATCTTTAATTCTATATGCCGTTTTTAACTATTTACATAGAAAATATTTTAGACCTATTTAATACTTCGTAAGAAACATATTGTTTTTGTGTACATTGTGTCATTTTTATGAGTGCGCTAGAATTCCATTTGGGAAGTTTTAAACAATAACTCATGGGGATTTTTTAAAGCATTAAGTTGTTAAAGTCTCGATTTAAATTGATATAAAACTTAACAATATAATAATATATATATATATATATATATATATATATATATATATATATATATATATATATATATATATATATATATATAAGTTTTTATTTTTATTTCCTTCAAAAGTTAAATTTCCTTTGAAAATTCACCAACACTTTAACTCTGACGAACGAAGATTACATCCTTCCTGAATTTTTAATTATTCCTTGGCTAAATATCCATTACTATAACCTCACTATGGAAACACCCCCATGTATTCAAGAGTACTAACAGGCGTTTCGTATCAAATCTCGGGCTTTTGATCTATTAATCCAGGATGATCTAGCTGGGCTCGTAATCTATAAAAGCGTAAAATATGAGGCAGGATTTGTGCGACCACATAAACCTCTTTTAAATAGCTCAACACTTTGCAGCTCGCGGCTTGGTTTTTGTCAACAACTTGGTTCACCCCTCCCAACCGCCACCTGATAAATCCATGGTTTCAATAACAGAAAATCGATTCGCATTTCCAAACTTGAAGGATTTGAATTCAAGTCTGAATGACATTTTGAACATATGATACAACAGAAAGGGAAACTATTTTTAAAAAAAAATCAATGAAAAAAAAATTAAACATGCTTTCATTAAAATTCACAAAACGTCAACTTATATTATAAAGCACAAATGTGTACGTCTCTCAATGCTGACGTCATAATGATGCAGGCAGCAATGTGGTTAAAATGGATGAATGTTTCAACAATGAAGCTATCTTTTCAATTACTATTAAACTATCATAGTGTTATTTCTATAAGGAAAATGCAAGTTTTGGGCCGACGTCCCCCCCCCCCCCCACTCTTAGGGATCGAATTTTAAAAACTCAATATGCAATTCATGTATTGCCCTTGGGAATACATATATATTCCAAATTTCAAAGCTCTATGTCAACAGGAAGGGGGTGAAAATGAGTAACAAGATTTGACTGCCACATACATACAGAAATGTAAGTTAAAATAAAGCATGTAAAAAAGAAATTGCAAAGAGACATAATTACAGTAGATGTAATTTTATATAGACTATTTAAATACAAGTAACTTTTAAATCCAAAATTATCTGACAATTGGATGTTTAAATGAGATATAACAAAATTAATACACTGTAAAAAAAAAAAAAAAAAAAAAAAAAAAAAAAAAATGCTTTAGCAGAGATTCTAGGCAATTTCCCATGGAAAAACTGGCTTTGCTCCTAGTAAACAGTCTTTTTTCCCTTAGATAAACGGCTTTTGCCCGTAAAAACAGGAAATTTACGGGATTTCACCATTTAACTTGTAAAAATGGCATTTTTCGTAAATTACTACAGCAATTCAGAGTGAAATAACACATTTTGTTAAACACTTTATAGCAACATAGAAACATCAAATACTAATCCACCTGATAGTATCATCTATCGCTTGTATGTAAAGTTCATTTTTATGTTTCTCTTGTATTAAAATCCTGGATATTGATACTTAATATATCCACAAAAAATGAACGATGATGAAAGTTATATATCTATACCTTTGAACAATTCCTTAACTTTACGCAAAAATTTCTCTGTGACGTAAATGTAATTTGATGATTGTAGTCATTTAAAAAATATATATATATACACGTATGTATGTTTTACCCTTTGGAATTGTATGCAACATGTTCCTTCTTATCGCTGAAAAACAGCCAATTCCTAATTTTAGATGTATAATTACAAGAAAGTTTCAGGTGTTCCATCTTAGAGGGTGTTCAAAGCAAAATAATTAATTTTGCAGAAGTTACAAAATTTAAATTTTTATACGGACCCTGGGTCCGATAAAATAAATTTATAAAAACGTACTAAATGCTCACTTTGGACATAGTTAAAAAGAAATCGGATTCTTTAACCAGAAAAACATTGAGTTTTGACACTTTGAATTTTATGAATATTCTACCTTTTTAGGAACAAAATATCTTTCGTATTTAGTGCCTGAACATTCATAAAATTCTCGGTAAGTTTTCGCCGTGCGTTTTTTTCGCTTTACTAATTAGAGCATAGTGCATGTTTTTTCGTATATAAATTAGGACCATATAATAGGACCAAGGTCAGGGCCAAAACTAACCTTTTTTTTCACCCGAAGAAAACATGGATTTGGCACCCCCTCTCCCCTCCCCCCCATCTTCCACAAAAAGATAAGTTTACTGTACAAAGTAAACTTTATTAAGTTTTTAATAGCCGACTTATTTTAAAATGACTTATTTAAAACGACTTTATCACTTATACTGCGATTCATATTTATAAACTGATATGTTTAGATACTTTCCTGAGCCTAAAGCTAAATTTCAAAATTATGTGTAAATCACAACAAAACAAAAGCAACAACAACAACAACACAACAACACAAAACCAACAACAACATAAAAAAAAAACTATTAAGTTGTTACTTTTTATTTTGTGAATTTTCCACCTCTTAGATTTTATTGTCACTGACCTCGCCCCTCTATGGCCAGATATGGATGGAAAAAAAGTAATTGTAATAAAAGAAATGGGGTGGCATTCTTCAGTCGTCGACAAGGGCGGAAAATTACCTAGAAATGGTAAAAGGACGATAAAAAAGAAAGAAAGCTTCGTGTTGTTCAGTGAGAAGAAAAAAATAGAACAGCCTTCATGGAATATTTTCACCTAATAGAAAAGTGGGAGAATCGCCTGGCAATTATGCTTGTTGGACAGTGACATGAGTGGACTGTGACCTTGAAAAATGTTGGTTAGCCATTCTTCCTACACAGGAAGTGATTTCCGCGATAGGAGATATAGACATTGTATGTTTGGATATTGAAGAATGGAAATAGCCTAAAGAGAACGGCTTCTTTTTACTTATTCATTTATATTAATGTAGGCGAATCTTTTTACATATCTATTTGACAATTTTAATGCACTTGGCTCAGTTTTTCTTTTCGATTTTCCGGCTACAATATATTTTTACCCAAATTTCATATATAAATATTGCATATTTTTGTTTCATTTTCTCTATCTCTCTCTTTCCCCAAGCATAATGAATGATTAAACGATGTTTCAACTTTCAAAATTTGATTAATTCGAGTAAGCCAAATTTAAGCCAATTGGAAGTGTTGTTTTAGCTCGCGAGGGGAGAAATGGTAATTGCTCAAAAAATAATTTAAAAGAAAGAGCACGTCTCTTTTTTTCTGATTTAGTGCCAAATTACTCAGTATTATGATTAATGAGAAAATATTTTAAACTAACGATCATATTTGTGCAACGTTTTAACTGTTTCAGAGAAATATTTGAAATTAGGAAGGGAACAACTACTAAAGATAAAAACTTATTTATTAATTTGTAAAAAACAAAAAGAAAGAAAGGCAGTTCACTGAAATTGCATTTCCTCATGAAAATAATATGCACTGATTAAAAAAGTAAGTAAATATTGATATTGTTTCTTTTATAATCTTGTCTTGAAATCCCTTGAGCAATTGCAAAATTTTGTTTCAAAATTATAGGGATAGTTTAGAGATGCCGTAAATAATATCAATTATTTTCTATAGTGTTTTCAAAAAGTGTTTTGAAGAAAACCACTTAAAATATTTACTGCACTGTAATAAATGCATTGTAAAGAAAAATAAACTGTTGATTTTATAGGAAAAATCTGCCAGCCAGCCAGTAAAAAACTGTTTATTTTATGGTAATAATCTGTATTTTTTACGAACTTTCTGTGTTTTAACAGATTTTATCCGTAATTTCGTAATAAACACAGTTTATTTACGTAAAATCAAAAGATTTTTACTGGCGTCCTGGTTGAGAGTTTTTTTTGCAAAATGAACAATTTTTTTCCCCCTTACAGTGTAGTTTTTCTCTTATGTAAATAAAGATGTAGTTTTATTGTATTGTAACTTTGTAACTTTAAGTGATTTTCAAATCTTTGAAAAAAATCTTCGTTTTTTCTAAAAAACGGATCTTGATATCTTGAGATCTTGACGGATCATTTGGATATTTACTCACAATTTTATTTTATTTTGTTTTGTTTTTACCTATAAATTTTAGGATTTTTTTAAAAGTTTTTCCATAGTCTTAATCTATGTGTGGTTATTTATGAAATAACGAAATTTAATTTTCTAAAATAGTTATAAATTCTGCTAAACTTGCAAAGGGCTAAGTGATTTCCTTAATGCCGTTCTTATCTATGTCTCTTTTACAGCAGTAAATGACTAAGTACTTCACGGTAAAAAAGACAAATATTTCTTAATCTAGGAAAATATAATATGACCACTACGAAAATATACAAGAACCTCTTCCGAGTTACTCATGATTCCGCAATGAGTTTTTTTTATCTTTAGAAACCTCAGAAATCAACATATTTTCAAGATTTAAAGACGAATTTATAAAAACAAAGTTTCTTTCGCCGCCACTGTTTTTCGGAAACGTTTCTGAGTAGTTTTTACAGTGCATTATTCAGTTTTCTGAACCTGGAATATAGGTTTTCCGGATGCTATCAATTCTCAGGTACACATTTTCATGTTCAACAAACAACTGTTTCAGACAAACGTGACATAGTGACAGTGTTAACATTGACATTAAAATTAATCTTATTTTGTTACTTAGCATGTATAAATTCAATTACGTAGCTAAAAATTTTAATTGAGAATTGATAGCATTCTAAAAACCGATGTTCGGGTTTGAGACATCTGATTAATACACTATAAAAACTATTCGGAGACGTTTCCGAAAATCGTGGCAGCAAAATTAACTTTGTTTTTATAAATGCTTATTTAAATCTTGAAAATAATTTTTGTTTCTGGGGTTTTTAAAGATAAAGAACTCTTTTCGGAATTGTGGGTAACTCGAAAGACGTTATTGTATATATTTGTAGATTAGGAAATTTTTGTCTTTTTTTACAATGTACACAAAAAGTCTGAGTTAATATTTCAGTAAGCCATAAGATGTTCAATCTTGCCCAAGAGTATTTTGGAGTTGATTTGGGACTTGGATGTTCATACGCACAGTATTACCACTAAGGGATTTAGGAAAATATCAACAATAACATTACATTTTTTTTAAATTAAAAAATATATATTATTCCAAGACTGCGTGGCAGTTTTATATCCTGGATATTTTCTAGCGGCGAAAACCACACTCAACAAACTTCTTAATAAAACTGTCTAAATTATATTACACAAAAGAGAAATAGAGTATTTTTTCGCATAATTTCAACCCTCGAAATTGATTCCAGTGTTGTGCTGAAATGTAACATAACATAATACTATGGAATTTCAAAATATTAAGTATTTTTATTTATTTATTTATTTTTGATTTTTTAAAAATAGATTGAAGATAATTCTGATGTTCATTGCAAAAAAAAAAAAAAAAAAAAAAAACAGTTGATTTTACAGGAAAGAACTCTCATCCAAGCTGCCAGTAAAAAAAAAAAAAAAAAAAAAAAAAAAAAAAAATGTTTATTTTATGGACATAATCTATATTTATTGCCAAAATAAGGACAAAATATGTTAAATTAACTGAAAGTAAATACCGATTATTTCTGTAAAATAAACAATTTTTTACTGGAGTCCCGGGGCTAACAGTTTTTCCCCTGTAAAATCAACTGATTTTTTCAAGCGTCAAAAATTTTGAAAATTAGAGAAACACATAGAAGCCTAAATATTAATTGATACTAGTTGTAATTATAAAGTGCTTAGTATGGCATCACGGTATTTAACATTGGACTACCTATGGAAAACTTTATTTAACATTGATTAATAACTTATCAAACATCTCGCAATGAAGTAGGAAATCTTCAAAGTGGCCCTTTTCTCACAACAAAGGAAAAAAACAAAAACATTGTAGCATTATTTGCAAATATTACTTTTAATGTCTTTGAAATAAAATGTAATATATCATATATTCAAATACGAGCAAATCCTGTGTTGTGTGTGTGTGTGTGGTTATATATATATATATGCAAATTTATCTTGAAAACGGCTCTAACGATTTGAAGAAACTTTGTAACTTACCGTTTTGGGGTAACAGAAAACCATTGGACTGGGTCACATGTTCGAGAAAATTCGATTATTGGGTCATTCTGGGACACCATGGGACAGGGTCAAGCTAATTGTATCCAATAACGGGTTCAAAAGATTATGACTAAATTTTGTATCCTATCATTTTCGGGCACGAGAAGACTATTGGGCTGGGTCTCATGTTCGAGAACTTGCGATCAGTGGTTCGTTTTTGGGTCAACGCGGGTCAAGTTAATTTTATCAGAAAAACGGCTCTAACGATTTTGATTAAATTTTGTATCCTACGAGTTCCAGGCACGAGAAAATCATTGGGCTAGGTCACATGTCCGAGAAAATTCGATTAGTGGATCATTTTTGGGTCACTAGGGGTCAAGCTCATTTTATCTAAAAAACAGGGTCAGTCTATTTAGACTAAATTTTGCATCCTATGGTTTACGGGCACGAGAAGACTGTTGCGCTAGGTCACAAGTTCGAGAAAATTCGATTTTGGAGTCATTTTGGTCATGGGTTATTATGGGTCAAGCTATTTTTATCTTAAAAACGGCTCAGAGGATTTGAACTAAATTTAGTATCCTACAGTTTTAGGGAAAGAGGAGTCTATTGGGTTAGGTTCCATGTTCGAGTAATTTCGATTAGTGGGTCATTTTGGTCATAGGTCATTATGGGTCAAGCTATTTTTATCTTAAAAAAGGCCTAGACGATTTGAACTAAATTTTGTATCCTACTGTTTTTGGGCACGAGAAAATCATTGGGCTAGGTCACATGCTCGAGAAAATCGGATTAGCGAGCTTTTTTGGGTCACTGTGGGTCAAGCTAATTTTATCTAAAAAAAGGCTCAGACTATTTTGACTAAATTTTATATCCTACATGTTTCGGGCACGAGAAGACAATTGGGCTTTTTCACATGTTCCAGAAAATTTGATTAGTGGGTCATTTTTGGGTCACGAGGGGTCAAGCTAATTTTATCTAAAATACAGGCTCAGTCTATTTAGACTAAATTTTACATCCTATGGTTTTCGGGCACGAGAAGACTGTTGGGCTAGGTCACAAGTTCGAGAAAATTCAATTTTTGGGACATTTTGGTCATGGGTTATTATGGGTCAAGCTATTTTCATCTTAAAAACGGTTCAGAGGATTAGAACTAAATTTAGTATCCTACAGTTTTAGGGAAAGAGGGGTCCATTGGGATAGGTCCCATGTTCGAGAAATTTCGATTAGTGGGTCATTTTGGTCATAGGTCATTATGGGTCAATCTATTTTTATCTTAAAAACGGCTCAGACGATTTGAACTAAATTTTGTATCCTACTGTTTTGGGGCACGAGAAAATCATTGGGCTAGGTCACATGCTCGAGAAATTCGGATTAGTGAGTCATTTTTGGGTCACTGATGGTCAAGCTAATTTTATCTAAAGAACGGCTCAGACTATTTTGATTACATTTTATATCCTACATGTTTCGGGCACGAGAAGACAATTGGGCTTGGCCACATGTTCGAGAAAATTTGATTAGTGGATCATTTTAGTCATGGGCCATGGTATTTGAACTCAAAGCTAATTTTGACCGAGCATAGCTTGGTCTTCCATGCTCGTGCAATACATATCTTGTAGATAGCAATATAAACCAAAAAAGTTTGAAAGATAACTCAAATATGAAATTATGGCCAACGAATTTAAAAAATAAAATCGTGATAAATAAGTATCAGTAAGACGCAGAGCTTTAAAATCACCAAAATTTTCTAGAGTTATCTTATTTCTAATTTTTTCCCACAATGTTGGCAGTGCATGTTCATTCTGTATTTTTCAAATTTATGGGGTCGGGATTTATTGGTTACTGGTACTGGCAGCATAAAGGAGAGATATTTTGTCAAATCCTCTCCATCCTCGATAATTTCGCAACATATTTAGAAGATGACACCTATATTTATTGTGGTTTTTGTTAATCATGAACAATATTTTACATATTCTACCAATAAATATATGTAGTTTCCAGATGTGCTATGGAATTAATACTAATTATCAAGTTTGTCTTTAAAAAAATACCTTTACGAAATAAAATAAATGTTATTTCAACTCAGATGTCAGTTTTTGAAGGAAACATTTTATTATCTGCTCTCCCCTTTAAAGCTTAATTAAAAGATTTTGTTTTTTTTTCATTAATTTATTTCTTTTATTAGTTTCGTTATTAATTTTTACCTCCGTGCTGTATAATGCTGGATTTAATTATTTAAATTTCTAGTAATTAAACATTTGTTTCAAGGAAAAAAAAATCGATTCCATTGCTTCATGTATTTACTTGCGCATAAAAAAATAGAATCATATAACATATTTTATTATACTCATATAAAAGTGTTTTCTTTTTTTTTCGTTTTCTTTATTTAATAATCATCCATATCTGTAGAAATTATAAAATAAAAAAAAGTACGTTCTATGCAATGTACTACTGTTTTTGTATTCATTTAATACTTAAACGCTTTGTCATAAATTTGGAAAATATAAGATTAGTTAATATTTAGAAATTAAAAAAAATAAAAGTCTCTTTAGTTGAATGGAAAAAAAAGATAATACTCATTGCACACTATGCCTTCAATTGCAGTGCAATATGTACTGACTAAGCTTCTTAAATAAAAAAATTCGCTTCAAATAATATATAAAAAAAAAGAATATTTTTTGCATGTTTTTAAAGCTATATTTTTTTATAAAGAGAAAAAAAATCCTACGTACGAATTTTTTTCATCCCCCACATTTGCGATAGATAAAAAAAAAAAAAAAAAAAAAAAAAAAAAAAAATCAAGCTCTCATTACCAAATTTTATTTTCAATTCAAAAACCAACTTTGGTTTCCTGTTGAAGATATTTTTTTCCCCCTGTTCTATTCGACTATTCCATTCAGTATATTTTCCCGACATCTCCACTAATAAACACTTTTATAATTAATAGAATTCCCCCGTGATTTCACCCCCTTCTCCTCCAGCTTAGAATTCATCAACAAAAATAAGCCGTAAATTTATTTTATACTAACGTTCAAAAAGTGGCTGAAAGCGTAGAAACACACCTTCGTAGAAGCAACTTAATAATTCCCTCTATACTCTTCATTATGCGATCATTATAAAAAGCTGGAATTTTTTTTTCCCAGACTCGCTCATTCACATGTGAACGTAGATAAAAAAAAATTAAAAAAATGCTTTAAGCTTAATTAACTGTTTTTGGTCGCCGTTACCTTAAATCACAAAAGGCATATTTTAATTTTGATTACCTTGTATGTTCTCCAGCAACCTCCGGCAGAAAGGGGAGCGAGCAGGAAAAATAGAAAAACTGGAAAAAAAACTGGAGAACAACAATAACAAAGAAAAAACTAGAATCGTGTGCTTTGTGTAATACGCTTATCGTTTTCTAGGCTTTTTAGAAAATGTTTTTTCCGTGGTTTTTAACACCAAATGAAATTTTTATAATTTGGAGTGCTAGAAATGTTGTTTGTTTCACTCTGTGCAAAATATCAATACATATTTAAAGACGTTTCCAGTAAAGAAAAAAAAAGAAAAGATTTCTTATCTATTTCAAATATGCAAAGATAAAAAAAAAAGATATTTAACATCTTCATCTTCTGTTCTAGTTTGTTTATCTTCATAATTAACAATGTCAGTTTTACAAAAATTCTTAAGTCGTCAAGACGTTTATCTCCGCGGAAATTCATCTTCCTTTAAATAAGTATGATATTAACTTTTGATATAATTTTCTTAGAGAATTTTATATTATTCATATACTTATAATAAAGGCTCTAATCCTTTACTTTTGAAACAGAAGAAAGGACTTGGTTAATTTAGCACAAATATGTATTTCGTAATATGTTGTTGTTGCTAAGCTCCCGGGTATAGAATTGCTTAATGTATTAATACACGTACATGACAGTAAAGCACATGTCTATTAAAATCACGAAATTTGAAATTATTTCACCGAGCGGGGTTTGTATTTAGAATATTTTAAGAAAATGACATATTTTTTTTCGTTTTTGAATTCCATGTTTTTATTAGAAGGAAAAAAAAAACTATTTTTGAGTAGCCAAGAAATACGCTTTAGTGCTAAAAAGGTTTAATTTTTAAGAATATTAAAGTTTAAAGTATAGCTTTTCAGATGAATATTTGAATTTATCTGATGTAATTAAATATCCATTCGTTAAATATTTCTATATATTATTTTTATACCACATATTTTTTCTATTAGTAATACCACAGCCAGTTTTTCAGAATAGAATGACTAGTGCAAAATAATCACTCATTGAAACATAAAAAATAAATAGTTCAACTGAGGTTTATACAAATAAACTATAAAATCCACATTGATTTTTAAAAGATGACGAAAGATTTTGAAAAAAATGTATGAAATCAGGGAACTTGAAAAAATACTTTTGCTTTTTTTCATTTTTTCGATGTGTATATAAACAGGTATGCAAAAATATTCATGCTTTAATAATTCCTCGGCAGAAGAACATACAGGCTTAAATTTCTCATGATTTTTAGCCCTGAGAGATGAAAAACTATTTTATAATCTCATATCATAATACGTCCTCATTGAGGTAATAATCATAATTCAAAAGAAAGAAATACAACAGTAAACGATAACGTTTCCGATTTCAATATATATATATATATATATATAACCATTAAATAAACGTTACAACCACCAACTAAAACTGTGAAATTATGGATAAAAGTAAATTAACTAATTGACAACAAAACAGATCCCCCCAACAAACTGAACATAGATACCAAAAACATAGTATTAAAAAAATGAAAAGAGCAGAAATTGAATAATGGAAATTTGTGGAATTGAGACAGAATCTTCAGGTCCCAAATGCTTAAATTTCCACAAATAAAATGTGTGCTTTCATCTTCATATTAGCCATAAAATTGCTAAAGAATATGAAATTGGGACAACCACACCCAGAATGTAGAGAAATACACAATGAAACAACAATCAACTTCAAAATAAAACGTGATTGAAAAGGATAGAGGGAAAAAAAGAATAAAAACATGAAATTACCCCATTTGAAAGCAGCTTGAGTCAGCTTATATTACAAGCATTGGAATTTTAAGCATATGTTTCCAAAAAAAATATATATATCATCATCATCATCAACCGTTTTCAATCCACTGCTGGATGTATGTCTCCCCCATATTTTTCCATTGTTTTCTGTCTAATTCTCTTCCATTTAATTAACACCGGTCACTTTTCTGATTTCGTTACTCCATCTTACTTGAGGTCGTTTTTTTGGTCGTTTTACGTCTCTGGGATACCACTGTAGAGTGTTGGTACTCCATCTATTGTCTTGTCTTCTTGCAATGTGCCCAGCCCATTTCCATTTTAGCCGTTTAATTCTCTCAATGATGTCAAAAACTTTCGCCTGACTTCTTATCCAGGTTAATATATATATATATATATACATTTTACTCTAGTTCTAATGCAGATGTGTTGCACATATTTTTGTACAAATTAGTGCGGTTCTCGGGAAACAAGATACCGCTACTTAGGTTAAAATGTGGTTCGCATTATATCATATTTTCGTGATTTTTTTTCAAGGAAATTCTTTTCAGTTTAATATTTAATGAACCTAAGTGAAAGCCAGGGTTACCGTATGGTATTTATGCTTAACCAGCACTCAGGCGTGTGTTGTATGCATAAAATTCTCCCAGGGATTACACTGTTAAAAATTTTAATTTTACGTTTCCGATTTCAATATTTTATTTATTTTTTATTTATTTTTTACATTTTGTTTGGATTCTAATGCAGATGTGTTGTACTTATTTTAGTAAAAAATAGTGCAGTTCTTAGGAAACAAGATACCGCTACTAGGTTAAAATGTGGTTCGTATTATATCATGTTTTCGTGACTTTTACCAAGGAAATTCTTTTCAGCATAATACTAATATACCTAAATGAAACTCAGCGTTAACGTATGGTACATAAATAAGTGTTTGTTGTACGCTTAATCACCACTCACGCCTGTGTTGTACGCTTAAAATCCACTCAAAGACTACACAGTTAAAAATTTTGGTTTTACGTTTCAGATTTCTTTTTTTTTTAGGGGGGTGGGGGGAGGGGGTTCTAATTCATATGTGCTGTACTTATTTTTGTACAAATTAGAAGAGTTCTCAGGAAACAAGATGTGGTAAAATGTTAATCGCAGTATATCATATTTTCGTGACTTTTTCCAAAGAAATTCTTTTCAGTAACAATATTTAATGAACTTAAGTGAAACTCAGTGTTAACGTATGGTACATGAACAAGCGTGTGTTGTACGCTTAAAATCCATTCAGGGATCACACTGTTAAAAATTTTAGTTCAAAATTATACCATTGAATGGTGTAAAGTAATTTGATGAACCTCAATATCGTTCTTTTTAACTTTCAAAAAATCTTCTTGGCCCAGCATTCGAAAATTATCTAAACTTTCACCAAAAAATAGAGCTAATCAGCAGCCAATCAGAACAAATATTAATGTATTCATTTTCAATATGCTGCTTTAGTACACAAGCATATCCGCTTGAATATCTAATGTTTAGAATGCTGAATAGGCAGCTTAGAAGGAAAGAGGTAAAAGTTCGAATCCCGGTTCCGGCTTTGATATAGTCGTAATGTGTCGGATTGCTATTTAAAGATAGATTTCGGTTTGATCAGCCCTTGATTGCAAATGGTATCCTTAGACACATTATGGTTCAATATTTTATTAGTTTTTTCTGCCAAATTTTACCAATTCTTTGCTCTCTATTTTACCATTTCATGGTTTAAACTGCATAAGTTTGCGATCCAACCTAAAACAAAATTTTGATTAAATATTGTACCATTTAATGACTCATTCAAAGTACCAAATCTTGGTAATCTTTTTCATCATCTTATGGTTAAAGCTACTACACTGTCAAAATTTGATTAGCACGAAATGTTTATCAGTGAAAATTTTTCAATCGTCTAGGTTGTTCCTTTTAACGGAAACAATATATAGCTATCCCTATAATTTATACACATTATTAAAGCTTATGAAGACACGTTGATAGACCTTTTATTTACTTATTTATTTATTTTTATTTTCACGGAGAAGCTAGTTGGAAAATACATAACTTTTAAAGCATGTTAACTTAGAGTCATTCTGAAATTTATTGTTATTCATATTTTATTATGATAATTAGATTTTCGCAAGAAGAGGATAACTACTGTAAATCTAAACATTTCTTTGTAATAGATCTTGTGTACCATTCAACTTTGAAAGTACTGAGATGTTAATTCTCGAAAGTAGGTCCAAACTACTCTTTACTCTGTAATATGTGACGTAATTTTAAAGAGATATTTTCAAAAATATTTAAAATTCTAAAATAATTAAGTATCTTACTCAAGTAAAACATTTTTTTCTTCTTTTTATATGTGTGATATGGTATACCAATAACTTTTATTGTTAAAGGTATACATTTATCAAAAAATTTTCATGCCTTTTTTTGTTTTTTCTTGCATAGTACTATTGTATTCTAAACTAAACGTTTACACTACACTTCTATTGTAAAACAAAATGAAAGACGACGTAAAAAAAAATCGTAAAAATACAGATACATTTTTCATTCTTTTCTTTTACCAAGTGGAAAGGGATATGATTTTCTAATTTCGTGTGTTAAATATTGAACAACTAACTGTAGCCAAAGAATCTTAACTGGTAATAAAATGTGGCAATATTTAAAGGCATATTTGGCAATGAACTGTCATATAATAGTATGCTTAACGTTTTGAAGGAAAGTTTTATTCATTAAAAAACACTTTTTTCTATCACTAGGAAATATTCCTCTCTCTCTGCCCCTCCCCCTCTCTTTTATTATACAGGGTGATTCATAAAAGATGGGCAGAACTTTAAGGGGTTATAGTACACTTAAAGACAAATAATATTAAATAGGAGACTAAGGGTCCCAGACGTATTCCCAAGGAGATAGGGGGCATTAAAGTTTAGGGTCCGAAATTTCAAATGATTATAAAACATGGAAAAATTGGTCGATTCGTTTGCGGTTTTTGCAAAAAATTTTCTTTATGCCAGTATTTTCTTGAAATAAAATTTTAAAGTTCAATTTCAAAAAATGCCGATAGGGGGCGCTTTAGACTTTGGAGTAACAAACAACTGTTTTTTAACGTTATTTTTTGTATTTCTTTAAATGATTTCGAAAGCTTAGACTTAAACTTAAATTTTGATCTAAAAATCTGAGTCCTAACGAGTAGTTAAGTAGCGTAAACTGAAATTTGAAATTTGAAACCCTTCTCCCCCCAGAACAAAAATCAGTTATTCCCGATCTTTGTGTCGTAGATTAGGCTCTAACTACTGCCGCGTTTTGCTAAAATTATTCTTTATGTCAGTATTTTCTTGAAAATAAATTTTAAAGAAAATTTTCAAAAAATTCCGATAGAGGGCGCTTTAGACTTTGGAGTAACGAACAACTATTTTATACCGTTATTTTTTGTGTCTCATTAAATGCTTTCTAAAGCTTAGACTTAAATTTTCAGCCCAAAATCTGAATCGTTAGACGTGGTTAAGTTTCTGGGGAGAGGGGTTTGAAATTTCTACTCCTGAGCACAGTTCAGTTTACCATGTCCACACATTGTGTGCTGTGATACGAGGTAAAAAGACACAAATTAGGATTATGTTACCAAAGCATATTTATTAACATGTAATCACAATAAATGTTCAAAATTGTGACCACCAGAGGTTATGCACGCAGAACAACGGCGACGAATGGAACGGCGAACATTCGCGAAAACATCAGGCTTTTCGAGCACTTCCCCTACAGCGGCGGAAAGTCTGGCGACAAGTTCCTCGGGGGATTCAATGGGTGTCTCATACATAAGAGCCTTCAATCGTCCCCAAAAAAAGAAATCGAGGGGTGAAAGATCTGGCGAGCGAGCAGGCCAAGCAACAGGACCACCTCGACCAATCCATCTGTTCGGAAATGTGATGTCCAGATAGTTGCGGACGTCTCGTACGTAATGGGCTGGCGCTCCATCGTGCTGGAACCACATGACCCGCCGGATGCGTGGAGGAACAACGTTTAACAGGTCTGGCAGCACATGTTGCAGAAATGTGAGGTATGTTTTACCGTTGAGGCGTTCAGGAAGAAGGTACGGTCCGATTAGGTGGTCTCCGAGGATTCCTGCCCAAACATTGATGGAAAAGCGTCTCTGATGAGCATGTGGATACGTAGCATGTGGATTGACATCCGCCCATACATGTGCATTGTGTGTGTTAAATGTACCTTCACGTGTGAAGGTACATTCATCGGTGAAAAGCACAGTTCGTCCAAAATGTGGATTTAGCGCGTTCTGCTGCAGAAACCAGCGGGCGAATTCAATACGATTTGGATAATCCCCTGGAGACAGTTTCTGGACTCGTTGCACATGAAACGGGAGCAAATGTTCATCCTTCAGTACCCTCCAAGTCGTGGACTGTGAGGTATCCACCTGGCTAGCCACTGTTCGTGTACTTGTACTTGGCTGCGCCGCTACTACATCCAGAATGGCTTCTGCAACAACTACTGATTCGTCCTTTTTTGCACGACCTGCATTCGACCGGGAAGCGAGAAATGATCCCGTCTCACACAACTGTCTGTGCAAGCGCTCGAAAGTTTTGCGGTTAGGCAACCGCCTGTTAGGAAATCGCTCTCCGTACATTCGTTGTGCCTCTGCACCATTTCCATCTGCCGCTCCGTAAATTAAATGCATCTCAGCCTTTTCCTTATTCGTGAAGGGCACCATCTTCCGATTCATTACTACAGCGACTTACACTTGACTCACCGTTCAGTGGTTTTTATGCCTGAATCGTGTCGAAATTTTGCATACGTGTTCTTCTTCTTCCCCATTTGACATTTGCATACTTTCTGTTTCCTTCTTCACCCGGTGACTAGCGTCAGGAATGGAGCTTTAACGTTTGCATGAGCGACGTTTCCAACTGTGCCAGTGCCTTTATGAGTGAATTCCGACTATGCAGTCCTTGACGAAAGTTGTATTTTTGCCTCGTATCACAGCACAGAATCGATGGGCATGGTTAAGTAGTGCAAACTGAACTATGTTCAGAAGTTGAAATTTGAACCCCCTCCCCTCGCTACTGAACCACGCTCAGCGATTCAGATTTTGAGCTGAAAATTTAAGTTTAAGTCTAAGCTTTAGAAAGCATTTAATGAGACACAAAAAATAACGGTATAAAATAGTTGTTCGTTACTCCAAAGTCTAAAGCGCCCTCTATCGGAATTTTTTGAAAATTTTCTTTAAAATTTATTTTCAAGAAAATACTGACATAAAGAATAATTTTAGCAAAACGCGGCAGTAGTTAGAGCCTAATCTACGACACAAAGATCGGGAATAACTGATTTTTGTTCTGGGGGGAGAAGGGTTTCAAATTTCAAATTTCAGTTTACGCTACTTAACTACTCGTTAGGACTCAGATTTTTAGATCAAAATTTAAGTTTAAGTCTAAGCTTTCGAAATCATTTAAAGAAATACAAAAAATAACGTTAAAAAATAGTTGTTTGTTACTCCAAAGTCTAAAGCGCCCCCTATCGGCATTTTTTGAAATTGAACTTTAAAATTTTATTTCAAGAAAATACTGGCATAAAGAAAATTTTTTGCAAAAACCGCAAACGAATCGACCAATTTTTCCATGTTTTATAATCATTTGAAATTTCGGACCCTAAACTTTAATGCCCCCTATCTCCTTGGGAATACGTCTGGGACCCTTAGTCTCCTATTTAATATTATTTGTCTTTAAGTGTACTATAACCCCTTAAAGTTCTGCCCATCTTTTATGAATCACCCTGTATATGTGTGCGTTTGTAGGAAAAGGTCAATTTTACTGCTTGTTTTGGGAGAATAAATATGTTGACTTTCATTTGGCTCATTTATCGATTAATCTTTAGAAACACGGGTAGTTTGTAGTAACATAAAGACACGGCCGACGCACTCTATGCACCCATTAAAGCCTAAATAACGTTATAAAGCTACAAGAAAAATATTGTTGATTTTTTTTTGCAGTTCCAACAAAAAATTTTGTATCATCAATAAAAAAATGTTTTGTTAATTCAAGTAAAAATGGTTCAATTTTACTTGAATTAACAAAATTCTTTTCTTGAAAGTTTTCTAAAAATAAATATAATTATCTGTTACTTTAAGAGTTCTTTTCAGTTTCGGCAACAAAAACTTTTGTTTAAAGAACAATTGTTTTGTGTAACTTTAAGAATTTTCTTTGTTTTAACAACAAAAGGTTTTTGTTACAGAAACAATTATAACTAAGGGGCTCAGCCCCCTACTCGCTAACGCTCGCCAATCCCCTGTGAATTGCGAAGCAATTCACATTGAGACCGCTACGCGGTCCCAGCTCGCTTCGCTCGCTCGCCGCTTTTTATTTTTGCAGTTATTCTAGCCGGAATAAGTACTACCATAAATAATTTGAGCATATGAAATTGATAATTTTTTTTTAAAGTAAAAAAGTAATTGAAAACTCCGTTGAAAATACATCTACGTGGTAGGAAGATAATTTATCATCAATGATTGTTTAAATTTCGTTTCATTTTACTATTTTTCGTCTACATTTTACTATTCTAATTGATTATAGATTTTCTGCAAAAGAAATTATTTTTGCTTCATCAATACAGCGACAGATGGCAGCAGATGCAACCTAGACAGTTGATATTTTACTATCTCCGATTTTTCATGTGAGTGAAATTCGTAAATAAATTCTAAATAAGAGTTGAGAATTCATTTGAAATTAGCAATATTACTCATAATTAAAATGAGGAATCATCTCAGACGCTTTGGATTACGTACATGTTATTTTATTTTTAATATTTGCTAGTTTGATTTTCACTGCGCTGACACTGGCCGCCATATTGGAGGCGGAGCTAATCTATCTAACACAATCTAGTCTGTTCATTGGTCTGAGCTCTGGAAATTACGGTTGTTGCCAACGATAAGCGAGAAATTCAGCCCTATTTCCGCGCCACGTAAGAGAAATATATATATAGATAATGGTTTTAAAGCCTAAATGACGACTTTTAATGATATCCTTCTTTAATGCAAATGTCCAGTAGTAGTATAAAAGTACTAAACATGAAATTGCTTTTTAAAAAAACTAATTTAATTAGAATTAATATAACACAGACGGTTTGACAGGACATAAAAACATGGGTGGCGTACTCCATGCGCCAACACCTTTAAAACCTAAATATAAAATTTCGATGCTAAAAACGAATAGTGTCCAATGTCTAATAATAGTATAAAAGTAATAGACATAACATTTATTGAACAAAGTTTAATTAAGAAAGAAAATAGAATAGGGTTGTCCGACCAGTAAGTGAACAACCCCAGTGAATGAACAATTAGTAAATATTTTAACAGAATAAGGTTTGAAAATTTCCCCTCTAGTTAATTATCATGCTGGGTTTAAAAAAACCCGTAATTCAGTAAAAACGTGTTATAAGTTATTTATACAAGTTGTAAAATATATATCATAGTATGAAATTTAAGTGTTTTTAAATTGTTGCCTGTTCATTCACTGAAAAAGTGTGCATTCATTTACTGGTAAGAACTGTTCGTTTATTTGGTTTTTGAATAGCTTTTTATTAAGACACCCCCTAACATCCAAACAAATGAAATATAATCTTCATTTTATTATTTTTTAATCATTTGTATCCTAACACATGTATTTATACTGTCAGACAACAAAAGGTACTGTTTATTAAAATAATATCAATCTTTTTTTTATTTAAATGTGCTTAAGTCTTCATTTACAGATAGAACACCCTATATTGCACAAATGCATGGGCGGCATATTCCGTTAGAGTAGTGGTTACTGACCAATAAAAATAATGAAACAGGGCAGAAAAATTTTCGAACTTCAACTTTCAACATTGGTTGAACATTAAAGGGACTTTAGGAAGAGGGTAAATGAAGTGAAAATATTAATCATGTAATTATTTTAGAATTCGCAACTGTTTTTTCACTTCACTGAGTGATACGCTCAGTACGTCGCCCGTGTCTTTAAAGGTTAATGTATCAGATATTTTTTTTTACTGAGCGAACTCGAATGTTACAATACTCTTCTGATAATTACAGTAATCTACAAGATTTTTGGAAGTATTAAGTTATGATGTCAATGTGCGTTTAATAAAGTATTTTTAATGCTGGAATTTAAATGTAATAAAAAATGGTCTATCACGTCATATTTTCTAGATTTTTAACTTTAAATATATAAACTATGAAATTAATTTTCGAAAAGCAAAATGTATTGAAACCTACAGATGTTTTAAAAGAAATCGATTTCTGAAAACTTTAAACAAGCCAATCAAAAATTACAGTTCATTCCGCTAAATAGTTTTTGAGTTAAAAATCTACCCTCATTGCAATTTGTTTTAAGCAAAATTTACTTGTTGTTAATTTATTTATTTTAAGTAAAATTTGTTTTAAGAAAAATTTACCGAAGAATCCAAATATGATGTAAAAATTGGGTGCTTGTATTGAAAATTTCAAAATTTGTCGCAATTTCAATAGGGAGACATCCGTGTAAGCTCAAGAATTTTTTTTTCATTTAAAATTTTTTTTCCTAATCAAATTGCATGGCGTGACAAAACTGGCATCCCTTCTGGTTTTTGAGATCCACAATTAACAAATTTTACATTTCGTTTTATTTTATTGGAAAATTTCTCTCATTGAATAAAGCCAATATTTTATTCAGAAATAATGGTACAATAAACGGGAAGGTTCAAAAGTATACGGTTTTTTAAAACGAACTCAAAAATGGATAAATATGTTGTGACGATATGACAACGCTAGTCCTTAATGGGTTAAATTACCCAAGCGAGCGATTGCAGAGCGATTTAATATAAAACGACATAAACTTTTTAATTACATACCAACCAAGAGGCGTGTAGAGATGGATGATATACGTTGTACTAGCGTAGAACCAAAATTAAAAATAATAAATAATAAAATTTGAAATTATTGCTGAAAAATTCTCAACAATTATAAGGAAGCATTATTGTTATAATATATTTTTTTGTTTATCCTAATAAATTTTAATTAACAAAATTCGTTAAAAGAACCGGTAAATTGAAAATAAAACAATGTGTTCTTCCTCCCTGATTATTATAGAACTGGAGAAAGTTAAGACAAATACGAAATTGACCAATCATTAATATTTATTTTACTCTTCCTAGAACTAAATATTATAATTTTTCACTTCTGACAGTGCTTTTCGAATTAATGATTTTTGAACTTAACCATGAAAACTCTAAACACAGTACAAAATTGCCAATTTATTTTCAGGATGAGAAAGTTATACATTGTTTCTCTGATGATTTCCTTTGTGTTAAGTGTTTAAGCCGTAACAGTGAAAAAATTCTCTCTTAATAATTGTTTTCACTAACAACTTTTCAGCAATATTAATCATTTACCTTAAACAGGAAAACCCTTGGGAATGAATTAGGCCAATTATGGAATCAGTCACAAACAGCAACTGGGTTGTGTTGGCCTCTTCAATAGTGATGACATGTAACTGATTCAGTGCTCCATGGCAACCAGCTTGTTAGCGACTTTATTTGACGAAGGAGAAAAAAGATCCAGATTTTCTCTGGAGATTTTTCTATTGTATTCTACTAAATCAATTTCTGGTTGAAAATAATAATCTTCAGCTAGCTTCGATTTGAAACAGTATGTTAAAGATAACATCAAATGAAGGAAAATAGAGAATTTTCCCTTTATGAGTTGATTTGAAAAAGATTTAAAACTATGAGCTTGGAGTAAATTTTAATGATTTGACTTTTAAGTATCATGTTGTTAATCTACATTCTGATTTTTAAAGGAAATCAATAAAAGGAGAATATCAGGATCTAAAAGATATATTAATTTATTTTTCAATTTTCTTTTTGAGGGGGGGGGGGGGGATTAATATATATCCAGCTACGTTATGTACAACATTCCATAATCTATTCCAATTGTTTGTATTTTTGATGAAAATATTTTTTTTAAATAATATGTTATTATATCTCGAAATTTATTTGCATAATTTGTCAAAAAAAAAACAAACTTTTCTAGAATATCTTAACAAAATCGTTACCCATAACAGCGCAACAATTATAGAATCAACATTAAAATTCTTAATTTAAACATTATGCATTCAAATAACAATGTGATATCCATTTTAAATTGCCAAAGTTTATAAAAATCACGAATGTTTGAATTTTACATATTTTGAAGATGAAATTTAAAGACTCGCAAATTTCTACCTGTGTAAATCCTTCAATATGAGATGAACAGAAGAAATACGGTAAAGCATCTTTTTCTCTTTTATACGTTGTTATTTTTTGTACGTTGATTTGACATTGTCACAAACAGTTATTTTTTTATATAAATATTTATTATATGAATTTTTAAGTTATGCATTGCGAAATATGGTAAAAAGTTCGTTTTCATGAATTTCTGCGCATTTCTTATTTTTATGCAGAAGCTCAATTTTTATCCCAAAAAATTAAACCATTTTTCAGTTACAAGTATATGTAAACATTTAATAAAGGCAATTTATAATGATAGAGGAAAATATGGATTGACTCGACTCATGAATTATAAGCAATCATTGAGAATGCTTGATATTCTCTGACACTAGACACACTTTTCAACTACAAAACATTTTAAAAATAGCATTTTTATTCCAAATTAGTTTTAAAAGTGGAAAGGCTATATCTTTAAACTTTAGTTTTTAGCCTTCTTACACAAACATTTCACAACTTTAAACAGAGAACTTATTTTACTATATTTATTACAAGCGACCATTGAGAATGCTTGGTATTCTCTGACACCAGACACTTTTCAAGTGCAAAACTTTTTGAAAGAAGCATTTTTATTGGAAATTACTTTTAACAACGGAAAAAGCATTCTCTTTAAACTTTAGTTTTTAGCCTTCTTACATAAACATTTTACAACTTTAAGCAGAGTACGTGTTTTATTATATTTCATAAAAGAGACCATTGAGAATGCTTGGTATTCTCTGACACCAGACACTTTTCCACTACAAAACTTTATAATCAAATGATACTATAACAATTTTAAAACTTTAAAAGTATAATAATAAAAATATTATAAATTTTGACACAATTTTTAAATAGATTTTTAGGCTACAATACAATAATATGGTTATTTAGCTCAATTTGTAATTATATTTCTAATTAGTTGTAATTACTTTGGCAATTAATGCATTTTGAACTTTTAAATAGAAACTTTTTCAAAATTGAATTTTTTTTTAATTTAAAAATCTGCATAAATTCCTTTTATTTTTCAAAAAAAAAAAAAAAGAGAGAGAGAAAAATAAACTGACAAACTGACTGGAAATGAGTTAATAACTAATATGGAATTGCCCCCTGTGGATCGTACGTCCCACGTTGGGAACCACTGCTCTATAATGATTGCATTTAAGTGGAATGCGGTCTATTTGTAGTGATTATCTTATTGAAGATTCCGTAAAAGGTAAAGGTGACAAAAAATGTAGATTCTCACTCAAATCATAAAACTTTATAACTTTTGAAGAATGCTTTGTTAAAATTCAGTTTAAAGGTCAACTATAAAAATATATTTCCATTAAAGTGTAGAATGCCTTTCATTGACTTAAACTTTAGTGATTTGAAGGCATAAGGGTTAATTAAATGTTATAAGTATTTGTTTGGTTATATCACCCTAATATATATATATATATATATATTCGTTTTATAAAAAATTTTAAATAAAGTTTTTTTTTTTTAATCCCTTACTGCCTTCGTCATTTTTTTTTATCTTAAAAATATTTCTTGCCGATGTCGGAAGAAAAATATAAAATACCGAAATTACTTCCACTCGGAAGCAAATTTTAAGAAATTCCAAAGTTAAATAAATGACTATGTTTCTTCCATAAATAAAAGTCATTTACTTAATCATCGGAAAAAAAGTTAAATGATATTTTACAATATCGCTTTTCGTCATGTCTGTATAAAATTAATATAAAAAGTTGGGGAAAAAAATAAAAAATATGAAATAAATTTAGCGATTTATTTCCCAATGGCTATTTTCCTATTTTAGATTTAATGGCAAATCTTCGAAATAAATTTGTTTCTATGACGAATAACAGAAAATATACTAAATCCTTTTCGCTACTAAAACAAAATTCACCTTTTTCTCACTTTGGCAGATTTCTAGAGGTTTACATTTGTTTCCGGCTGACGCGACACCTCGTAATGTATTTAATTTTTGACAAAACAATACTTTAATTTTTTTCATCTTTAAATGTGAATGTAATGTTGCGTATCGATCTTTCTGCTGCCTGAAATAAAAGTGATATTTCTTTCTTTAATGCTCAAAACTAAGAATCAATTCCAAATCGTAGGCAGGGTGGAAACCCAAACATTTGGCTAACTTGTCGACGTCGAGATGTTGGGCCCTAAGAAGACAGGTGGTTGTATTCTCAAGAAACCCTCCCTCATTGGGTATGCCATTCTACTGCGCGTGAAATCGAGGATAATTTAACAACTGGCCGATTCTCAGCGCTCACGGTTACAGTACGGTGCACTCACTGAGCCCGCCTTTTATCATTTCTTTCTGTTTTTCTTTCTTTTTTCTTTCCTCCAACGCGCTGTCGGAGAGTCGTCGAATCTTTTTGCATTTTCGGCACGATTTCGCAATGCCAGGGCACTTTGGGGATAAAGCACAAAATGCCCTTAATGTCACTCGATCTCGAACCAAGTCACATGAATCATTTCCTTATGGAAACAAACAGTGAATTCTATCATTGACGGTAAATTGATGTTTCTCTTTCATACTGAATATTTTTGGTCCTAGAGTAAACTAAAATAGCTCACTCTGATTTGGGTTTTACTATGCAAGTACTTGTATGATCTAGTGTGTTCACTATTTTTTGTGATTTCAGTTCAAATGTAGTTACTACTAGGAGTTCAACCTCCATAAATATATTTAAAACTCAGTCTGTCACAGTTAATAGGAAGACTTTTAGAGTCCACTTACTGGAAAACATTTGGTCAAGCATAAACGATGGTTATCAATTTATCACATTGGGAATTTGATTTTAATGTATAGGGTAGGGATGTAGTGGAGAGTATACGGTGGTGTGCGCCGTATACCTTCTGGATTTTTTAAAGCAACTCCGTGAAACCTCCACAGCTATAGTGATAGTGTATACTATATGTTTCTTTTTTCTTTTTTTTACGACTACATCACTGGTATAGGGAATAGTTCCAAAGGGTAATTTAGTACCATTTATTGAAAGAAACCATATACTAGATTATAAAAATTTTACTTACTGGATACAATAGAATATTTTGTGTAAGACAGTACATTAGAAGCAGTCGCGTTGTCCGAACCACTTTCTGATACTGTGCAATAATTTGCTAATGTCAGCATGCTTTGTTTGTTAAACTTTACTTATATATATATGAAAATAACATTGTCATTGTTGCTATTTGTTAATTCCGGATAGCCAAGAGCTTATGCTCAAGTCCAATACCCTCTACAGATTCTTAAAAGTGATATTGCGCTTTGAATCAGATGAAAATGTCTGTCATACTGTTTCCACAATTACCTTAATACATTAGAATATTGTATAAATGACAGTATATGAGTAGCAGTCGCGTTGTTTGAGCCACTTTAAGATGATGTGGTCGCTGCAATAATTTTCTAATGACATAACGCTTTAGATCTAGCAGACCATTTAGCAGTCATCTATAGCAGTATTTCTAGACCTGGATATGCTATATCAAACAGTGAGAGAATATATGCACTGCTAATCTTCTTCCCTCACAAGGTTAAACGAAGTACGCCATCTATGACAGAATTTGCAGAAACTTAACACTATACTTTTCCACCTCTTATAATATTGGATGGAAGTAGATTATACGCAGCTTTGAATTATCTTGCTGTTGGTGTACTACTCCGTCGCTAGTAATCGTCTACTGCCCACTGCAAATAGAAGCGTCTTAAATTCAGATACGTGCCATGTGTCTGATTCAGATAGATTCAGATATATGTTAAGTGCCATGTGATATGTCAATTGATATATGTGTCTGAATGTGAAACTTCAGACAAATAGTGACTAAAAGTGATGACCACGGAATTTAAGACACACGAGTGTCTTACTATGATCATGGCATACAATAATTAAGAAGAATGTCTGAATAAAAACAGTATGTCTCAAATTAAGACATTTAGAAAATCAGACACTTAAGTGTCTGAATGTGATACAATTGTATCATATGTGTGATGACTGGGATACAATTGTATAGTGTGTATGATGAAAGTATGATGAACAGTATGTATGATGACTGTGATAAAATTGTATCACTATATATGCAGCACCATCAGAGAATGTTTCCGAATAGATGAAAGGTGTTTAAAATACTTTTCCATCCGCTAAATTTGCCCTTACGTTATAAAAGTAGCAGCTTGATTAGATAATAGAACGTATGTCAAAATTGTACAAGTCCGTTTACCAAGTTTGGAACAAAATTAATTTTGATGCATTAAGTAATAAAAGAATTTCTTTAAAAATATATATAAAGTTCTTCAGAAAATTAATAGCACTTATGGGCTTATGCAGGAAGAGGGACGGGTGCAGGGGAGAGTCACTCCACTTAATCTTTGAAAATAGTAAGATATATAGTTTGAAATATTACGAGATATGAGCGCCTGTAGAAATAAATGTAGGAAGGAGTTAAATTTTGGAATCGATGTGCCTATGGTCCACTACCTGGTTTAAATGGAA
Organism: Maratus michaelseni; assembly: GCA_963931845.1. Taxonomy (NCBI): domain Eukaryota; kingdom Metazoa; phylum Arthropoda; class Arachnida; order Araneae; family Salticidae; genus Maratus; species Maratus michaelseni. The sequence continues at coordinate 133,394,412 of OZ007599.1, forward strand.
AATATAAACACGAAATAAGCCAAACTAAGAATTTTTTTTTGTCAGAACTCTGCGTACAAGACAATTTTTAAGCATAAAGCAATACAAAAATTTAAAATTAGGAAATATTCAATGATCAAAAAAAGTTTCTAACAACCTTTTTTCAAATTGGAGAACTAAAAAAATTTTCTCTCAGGGGCTCTGCCATCCTTCCTCATGAAAGTTAAAAAGAAAACAGAATTAAAAGTTGTCTTCTACGAAGTTTCAGGGGTGCGCCACTGACGCAAAATTCTTAGTTCGTTTTTCTCTTAATATTTAATTATTCTACAGTCACTTATAAAAATTAATTTTTTAATTTTTTAAATAACAAAGTATTTTTTAAGTAACAGAGTTTTTAACTAACAAAATGCACAAAGGAAATTTAATTAATTAAATTTAAAAATCCAGGGAGAGGCATTGACCCTCCACTGCTGCCCCCTGCCACCTGCCAATGCTTATGCCAACTAGAATGTGCCAACTAGGCATCATTCCCCTAACAGTGGATAGCATGAGTTTTGTGCGCTGTGATCAATTCAAAATATTGCCGCCCTTCCGTAGTGTTATATTATAATTTTTGTTATAATTTTTAGGCAACAATTTTTTAGCGTCTCTAAATGCTTCCATATGCTAAGCCACTGTCACCTAATGAAAATTCTGCGTACATCCATTCCTGCGCATTATTTTACATTTAGTTAAAAAAAATTTTACGGATTAAAATCGCAAAATATTGTATAACTACTTCCAGACTAAATCCTGAGCATATCTACACTGCTGGCCATTAAAATTGCAACACCAGGAAGAAATGCAAATAACATAATGATATTTATTGCAGAGAAACATTATAATTAGAAGGACAAATGATTACATTTGCAGAAATATTGGAGGTATAGATCTTGAGAAAACACTACCCAGAGCAGCCACTCCTGGCCGTAATAACAGCATTTATCTGCCTAGCCATGGAGTCGAACAGAGATTAGATGTCATGTACGGATGCAGCAGTCCATTCAACTTCAACACTATGCCACAGTTCATCAACCGTAGTGACGGGCGAGTGCTAGCGGGCCAGTCGCTCAGAAGCCATTGACAGGACATTTCAATTGGTGAGAAATCAGGAGAACGTGCCGGCCAGGGCAACAGTCGAACATGTTCTGTATCAATGAAGGTCAGTATAGTACGAGCAACATGCGGCCGTGCATTGTCCTGCTGAAACGTAGAGTTCCGGAGGACTCCAACGTAGGGCAGAACCACGGGCAGTTACACCTAAAAAATGTAACGCCCTCTGTTCATATGGCCGGCAATGGGAACAAGAAGTTATCGAAACATGTATTCAATGGCACCCCAAACCATCACTGCAGGTTATGGGCCTGTATGATGATGTCGAATGCAAGCTGGCACTGTGCATTCTCAAGGATGCTACCAAACACGGATGTGGGCATCATGATGCTGTATATATCTGGAATAATCTGAAAAGATGACGTGAGACGTTATTCCTGCGTCATATACAGCATCATGATGTCCGCATCCATGTTTGGAGACATCATGGTAAACGCACATTGCCAGCTTGCATTCGAATCGTTATACTGGCATATCGCCTGGAGTGACGATATGAGGTGCCATTGGATACACGTCGAGGTAACCTCTTGTTCGCATTGCCTTCAACTTCAACAGCAGCCGTTACATTTCTGATGTGTTACGGCCCGTAGTTCTGTCCTATCTTCGATGACACCGCAACTCTACGTGTTAGCAGGACAATGCACGACTGCATGTTGGCCATACTATCCTGACCTTCATTGATACAGAACATGTTCGACTGTTGCCCTGGCCAGCACGTTTTCCTGATTTCTCACCAATTGAAAATGTCTTGTCAATGGCTGCTGAGTGACTGGCACGCCACCACTCTCCAGTCACTACTGTTGATGAGCTGTGGCATAGTGTTGAAGGTGTATGGACTGATGTACCCGTATATGACATGCAATCTTTGTTCGGCTCCATGGCTAGGCAGATAAATGCTGTTATTGCGGTCAGGGGTGGATGATCTGGGTAGTGTTTTCTCAGGATCTATACTTCTAAATTTTCTGAAAATGTAATGACTTGTCCGTCCCAATATAATGTATTTGTACAATAAATATCGTTCTGTTATTTGCATTCTTTCCTGGTGTTGCAATTTTAATGGCCAGCAGTGAAATAATGTCATTATTAGATATTGCATATTAAAAGTGCAAAGCTTTGTTGGGATTATAAATCTATAATTCTTTTCTTATTTAAAGTAAAGACTTAAATATGAAAATTCAAATACAGAAATAATTATAAAACATATTAAAAAGTATTATTACGTGTGCCAGCCAATGAGAGCACAACAGGTACACAGCAGTTGTAAACCTACTTGTTGTAAACAAACATGGCTGCTCTAATGGCTGCTGTTCCGCAGAATGAGAAATCGAGGTCTTTATCCAATTTTATCTGGCTGCATTTCCTCACTTAAGTTAACTGTGATTATATTTCGCACGAAAATGGAATAATCCTTTCACTTCTGCCTTATTCAAGATTTTCACCGTGCTTTTATGGCCATTAATATGCATTTGTTTTAATGAACGCAAAAGATTTCTCTGGTAAAACTACAACTGATTTGAACACTTAACTTGAAATGTGCGTTTTGTTCATGTTCTTGAAAGCTAAAGAAAAAATTAGAGGTTCAAATCAAATTGTGGCAATTGACGAAAGCTTTTTTCCAAAAGAAAAATAATAGACTTCCTGGGCAATGCATTTTTGGTGGATTTTCCCGAGGACGTGGAAAAGTTTTATGTTTTCTTATTAAGATAGAAATGCTACAACACTGATGCAAGCAATTGATGAACATACTAGCAATACTGTAGGAAGCATTGAACTTGCTGGAAAATATATAAATCTCAGGAATTAAAGGAAGCAGGATTTCGATATTTTACTGTTGACAGTGAATATAACTTTGTGGATCCGGATTATGGTTTAACTGCACGAATGATTTTTGCAAGTTTTGTTGAAAACTACACATTTACAATTCAAGATGAAATCCATAATTACTGTTCTACCAAACAAACATTGGGCGTTTGTCACAAATACAAGATGCGTTGTGTTGGAACGGAACATTTAAATACAGACAAATATTTCAGATCTTTTTACGAAAGAAGGAAATGATTTTTTAAATGATTTATTGCCATCAACAACAAGAGTCAACTTATCAAAGGAACTCTTATCACGAAATGTTACATTCCTTTGGAAAATGTGTTTTAGTAGAATTCAAGTCTGACAGTAATGTGGAGTAATGTCAAGTCGGACAGTAATGTAAAAATGTATTTCAATTTGTAGGACAAATAATTAAAAATCTCACAAAAACAAAACCCACAGTCACATTTTTAAAAATATATCGGACTAAATAAGTCTGTCTATAGTTGTTGCAGATGTAGCTATAGAAAAAATCATAACCAATAAAAGTACTGAAAGTACTCCCTGAACCTGCTACAGATTCCTGCGATAAACTGATTCCCAAAATTAGAATTAGAATAGATTTTTTTTTTTTTTTTTTTTTTTTTTTTTTTTTTTTTTTTTTTTAACTGGCATATTTGTTAGGAATTTAGAAAAGTAATTTTCAAATTTAATCTTTTAAAACTTTTATTTCATTAAATTATTTCTTTTATTACAGGCGACTTTATATTTAGATACATCTACTTATTTATTATGCATTTACTTGCTTAACTTACATTACAGTTCAGAGAAGTTACGTTAGAACCACTTATTTATTACGTCCGTAACAAATATATTTATCTCTATCATAAATTACACAAGGAAAATTAACCAAAACTTTACGATTTTAGAAAGCTTGAAGTCTTTAGAAGTACCCAAAAGTAATTTTTCTTGAATCCTGAATAATTTGCATAAATGTTGTAGTTCTATAGCAATATAGAATTTTAACTGTTTTTTGAATTACGTACGTAACAGTGTCAGTTTTTATCAAATAAACTTTACCGAAAATTGAGATAACATCAAATTCTATATAAGAAAAAATTACATATTTTTATGTGTATTTAAAGTCTGCAACTGTTGCTTCCGTAACTGTGGAATTTCCCTTTTGATGACTGTGTTGATTGAAAATGATTAGTAAATTAAATAAATTAATATTTTGAATTATGTTGTAATAAAAATTTAAATTTTCTTGAAATCAGTGTCTGTTTTATTTAATCAATGGCAATCCATGTAAATTGCTTAATTTATTAAGGTATGACATTTTTAAGCTATGAACTTTGTTTGATATTTGAAAATGCCCATGTTTTTTCTCCTATTTTTAACAATTCCCAACATAGTTGAAAAGTGTTTAGGACTTCTGTTCGGTTGTTTGCCGTCTGTTTTGAGGTTTACTATAGAATGTTCGCAAATGAAAATGAAGTGTGTAGCACTTCTAGTTCGTTTACGAGGCCATTCAAAAGAATTTTGTTACATTATGGTCTACGTGTAAAAATCGTTTAATGATTTTACACTATTTCAAACATAATGAAATTGATATATGTTTCTGAGATTCACTAAAACATGCTTTCTGTTGAATAAAGAGAGAAAAGCATCTATCATTCATTTACAGAGTAGCTCAAAGTAATTCCATCAAATAATTGTCTACGGGGAAAAGTCATTCGCAGTTATTTTGATGATGTTACACTTTTTCAAACATAAGGTAATTGCTATACATTAGTGAGGTGCACTACAAAATGCTAACTGCAGCATAAGGTGTGCATAGCATTTACTGTTCATTTACAGGGACACACAAAATAATTCATGTACAGTACATCTATGAGCAATAATTGCTAGAAATACGTTTTCAGTTGTAGTATGCGTTTTAAGTTTAACTAAATGTTTGCATATTATATGGTGGGTATAAATTCTATAAATCATATACCCGGGGTGCACAAAATAATTCGTAAGCATTACTCTATATGGCCGAGAATTGCTCAAAGGTGGTTTTTAAATGTGTTATGCATTTTTAAGCTGAACTTCACTATATGACCAAAATTCACCGGACGTTTAATTTTAGACGTTTTGTTGAATAACTAGAGAAATACCTGACAAAAATTTTCTGTAACTTCAAATATGTAAAAAAAAAAGTATTAGTTCTCATAGTTTTCTGCGAAGTTTTAATCATGGGGTCAATTGGTGGACTGGCAACAAATTCAATAAAACAATTTTTGCAATCACCCTGTAAAATAAAATTCTCAAAATGATTTGTAGCCGTAGCACATGTGTATGTGAATCTCCTATCCGGCATCGGGCCAATTCTCATTCACGAGACTTGGGCCATGTCGGGCTTGGTCTTCACTCTTTCCGGGGCCTGGTATTACATTTTTCTACAGACTCGGGACAGGCCATTCCAGACTTCTTTTTTCCGGGCCGGGCCAAACTTCTTGTTCTGGACCGAGCCCGGACTTCATTCTACCCATAAAAGTAGAAAGAAAAACATAATTAAAAATTGTGTTCCACGGGGGGTTCAGGGTGCAGAACCTCATGTCGAAAAATTCTTAATTCTTTCTCTTAGAATTTAATTATTTTATGTCATTTACGAAGAATAAATGTTACTTTTTATTTCAAAGTCATCAGAAGTAAAGGAAATTTAGTTAATTAATTTTAAAACTCCAAGGAGGGGCAATGTCTCTTACCCTGCACCGCCCCAGCCTGCGCATTAGGCAGTTTAAAATTTTTGAAAAAGATAATTTAAAAACATCATAATCTTAAAACTCTAAAGTAAATAAAAATTGTCTCTGTAATTTATTAAACCAAATTAAATTTAAATGCAGCAGTGTACTGTTATCCAAAAGTTTCGCTAAAGAAATATGCATTGTCACAAATTTTTAACTTATATTTTTACGTTATAGTGTATCTATTGCTGATATCTTGCACGCCTTATCATTTTAAACAGCGATATAATTTAACAGCAATAAATATTGGCATGCTTGTATAGAAATTCAGTCTGAACGAGCTAATTAAGTTTTTATACCTACCGACCCAGGCAATATATTTTTTGTATTGGCCGGGCCGGATTTATAATAATGTAACACAAAATATGTAATATAAATAAACCATATAAGATTCGAAATTTTTTCCTTGGTCACCGTTTCACTTTCATTATTGTTTATAATATTTGATGGGAATTTAAATTTATTGGGAATTTAGATTTATTTTAAATTTGTGTATTTTGAAATTAATCTGGGATATCCGCTGCAATTTAAGTTTGCAATTGATTGCCTGAATGAGATGTTTACTATTGCTATTGTTAAATGTTAACAGTATTTCTACCGTTGTCAAATGACACCTTTTAAGATTTTGATTTATAGTTATTTTATTTGTAATTTTTAAAACTGATACAAGCATGAAAATAAGCATTCAATGTATTAAAAGGATTTGCGATTGTTTTCATTTAAAAACGAACAAGAAATTTACCATAAATCATTAAAGGTGTCTTTTGACACCAGTAGAAATAGTGTTAAATGAAATTATTCATTTTGTTTTAAATGATTCTAGGTTTTCCGCTGAAATCGAGGTGTTTATTTACATTTAGTGAGGGCTTATGTTACCTCTTTACATCCCATGCGCAGATTAGATTTATTGTACAAATTGTGTGCTTTGAAATAAATCCTTGCTATCTGCTGTAATTTAGTATGCCTTTGATTGAATGAATGGGACTTTATTTCTATTGTTAAGTTTTAAGTGAAATTATTCATTTTGTTTTGTTTTAAGGGGGTGGGGTGTTTGAATGTCAAAATGAAGGTCATACTTTAGGAAATTTTTGTGGGTTTCAAAACTATTGGGGTATTTTCCAATACATGAAGTTATGTTGGGTGAGTGCATTTTAAATTTTTTCATTAAGAATTTTTTCATACTTCACGCTTGTCATACTTATAAACGTGCGTATTCTAAAAATGCAGTGTCAGGTGGCCGCTTGTACTAATCATTTCTGAAACACCAAGAAAAGAAGCAAAACTCCTTAATGCAATTAATACTTAGTGGGTCATTAACATTTAGTATTTCTCCTCAACGCATATGGGCTAGAGGAGAATTTTTTTCAAAATTTAACTATTTGTGAAAACTGAGTCATTTAAAATAATCAATTTGGCTCCATATCAAATACCTTAGAATTCTTGTAAAAGATAATTTAATTTCATCCACTATAGATAATTTAATTCTAAAGCATTAGAAGCTAAAAGCAATCGGTCGAGTGTAGTTTGAGCAATCCAAGTGGCCAGGTAAAAGAAAAAAAAATGTGTTTAAAGTTTAAAATTTGCTTTAGCGGCAATTAGTTAAAGCGGTATAATTGTCACCCGTAACGTTTGTAATAATTCGCTTCAAAATATCGCTTTTGGACTGAATTCTAGGCACTAGAAACTATTAAAAAAAGGAAAAATAAAAATTAATTAATTTAAAATGAATCTGGGATGTACGGCTGTAATTTAGTATGCATTTGACTGGCTGAATGGGATTTTTCTGTTTCTACTGTTAACTTCGAAGTGAAATTGTTCATTTTGTTTTGTTTTAATGAATTCTAACTTTTCAGCTGAAATGGAGATGTTTATTTACGTTTAGTGTGGGCTTATTTTATTGATTTATATTCTACGTCCATATTGGAGTTATTTTAAAATTTGTGTATTAGTAATTTAGCTTTGAAATTCTAGGATATCTGCTGTAAATTATTTACAAATATCGCGTGTACTTATGTTATTTATTTACATTAGTAGAAGGAAAAGGAGTGTTTCGTGGCAGCAGGAGGGATGAGGGAAGGATGAGCAATATCTCTGATCCTGGCGTGGGAAGGTGATCTTCCTCCCCATGTGCAACTGATAAGGACTCCTCCTTCCGCTTGTATATAAGGATGGCTGATATGGAGCTATATTTTGAAATAAGGGGACTTTTACGATTTTTCGCGGTGAAAAAACATTGAGACATTTTTTAGACATTGAATATAAAAAGTGCTGCTCTTTATCGGTGTCGCTGTTATTTTGGGTGTTAATATAAAATTTTTTAGTAGGCTGTGATTCAAATTTAAGGTAAAATTATTTCAATTGGTCAGCTGGTTGATCATTTTAACAACTGAGCTACTGAATACATTTCAGTTTAGGTATATAATTTTTGCAGCGTTAATATTTTTAACAAAGTTAATTAATTTTAATTATGTTAATTTTTTAACAATGTTTAATAATTTTAGTAGGGTTAATATTTTAAACAAAGTTAATTTATGTTAGTAATATTGATTTTAGTAATGTTATTTTTTTAATAAAGTAAAAAAAGTTTATAAAATATTATTTTCTAACAAAATTATACAATTTAACAGTATAATTATTTTTTACAAAGTAAGATAATTTTTAAAGAATATCATTTTTTTAACATAGAAAAATAGTTTTTGAAGTATTTTTTTTCTAACAAAGTTAAATATTTTTAGTAAAGTTAATTTATTTAACAAATTTAATTAATTTTGGTATAGTTAATTCATTAAAAAAATAGTTACTACTTATTTCTTAAAAACAGATAAAAATATAAAAGTATCACATTTAAATATTTATAACTTATTTTTTAAAACAAATAGTTACAAACTATTTCTTAAAATTAGACCTGTGTCGAGTACAAGGTATACACTCGGTACTCAGCCTACTCAGCCAAATTTTGACTATATACTCGGCCTGAGTAGTTGAAATAATTTAATATTTTTAAGCATTATTGAAGACAAAAGACTTTATAATTGCTCTGTAAAAAGTTATTCGAATATAAATGTATAAAATAATATATGTAAAAATTCGTAAAAACTATTTACTCCGTACATAAAAATATGTCTACAAAATACACCAAAGTTAAGAAAGCACCCTAAATGTAAAACTAACCCAGATGAAAATTTAGTTTTACATTTATATAAACAAAAATAAGTCACTTTTAAAACTGTGGGGATTTTGGATAAAGATATAGTTTGTAGAAACAGAAAATACTATAAATGATATTAAAAAATTATTTTAATAATTAAATTTGTTATATCGTACAATATGGTGTAAAAACACAAATCGTACTACATTTTCAGGTGATAGATTATTTCTTTCATTATTGTAAATTTGCCCTGCCTCAGAAAAAAAAAGTGTTTGGTGTAAGCGCTGATAAAATAACACTATTGTATGCTGTACATATGGAAAAATGAAAAGAAACAGTAAAGCAATACAATTTTTTAATAAAAAAAATAATAAAGTGCAATTAGAAAATATGAAACATTTTGCATTATTTAATGAATTGTTACAGCAAGCAATGACCATTTTTGATACAGATATCAGGTATGAGAATGAATTATCATGGGTTGAAGTATCAGTTTTAATTTCATACCAGGCTAATTGTACGTTTTATGTATTTTTTTTCTTTTTTTAAAAATAATGTTACTGTTTTAAATTTTTTTTAATTTTTAAAAACTGTCTTTAAAAAGTGCAGAATAAAATTAATTTCGAAATGGAGTTAATTTTATATGCGCAAGATGTAAGTTTATATATATATATATATATATATATATATATATATATATATATATATATATATATATATATATATATATATGTATGTATATTTATATATACATACACGCACACACACATAAGGGTGTTAGACCTAAGCTCACTTCATGCGCGCATTAGTGGATCTTTCTTACACACAACTACTTGGTACTCGGTCGAGCAATAAATGACCAAGTACTCGAAACCCGGCTACTCGGTTCACCACTATCTAAAAACACATGAAAACATTTAAAACATATTAAAGTATTACGCTAAAATAATTACAACTTATTTTTAAAAACACACAAGTCTATTTAAAACATATAAAGTATCCCGCTAAAATAATTACAACTTAATTTTAAAAACACATAAATTTTTTTAAAAACATTTAAAAGTGTCGCGTTCAGTATTATATAGTATATAGCATGGAATTTAATAGTGGAAACTACGCTGACGGAAAAATAAAATCTCAACACCAAGGAGCCGTGCTAGATAAACAAGATTTGGGAGGCGTGTTTGTACGTCTGAAAGATGACGTCTATTTAAATTTCGTGGTAGACGAATATGAAAATGCAAATCACGTTTGCTTTAAATACGCGCTGTTAACCTCGTGAGTATTATTTATCTTCCATATTGGGCGTTATGAGATACGTTTGAGTCAAGAATGCCTTTAAGGTGACGAAGAAGGCTGTATAAGCAGCTGACTGAGCTTAAACGTGGCCGTATAATAGGATCACGAGAACGGGGGTTTATTTTTTGCGATATTACAGAAAAACTTGTCAGAGATATATCCTCTGTTCATTATTGTTGGCAGCAGTAGTCACGGGAAGGTACTGTCTTAAGAAGACCGTGGTCTGGCCACCCAAGAGCAACTACTGAGAGAGAAGACCGCCGTATTCGCCGCATGGCTGTGACGCATGGTACTGTATCTGCAGCAGAAATTCAAGCTTCTGTTGACACCAGAGTGACGCAAAAACTGTAACAAATCGATTACTTCAGGGATAAAAACGTTCCAGACGCCCTGCAGCTTTCATGCCACTAACTTCAAATCACCACCATTTTCGACTTCAGTGGTGTCTGGCTCATTGGAAAGCGGAGTGCAGATCTGTTGTGTTCGCAGATGAGAGCCGTTTCTGTCTTGGTGCCAATGATCGCCGTATGTGGGTTAGAAGGATGCCAGGTGAGTGCTTGGAAACAAGATGTTATCGGCGTATAGGCATACTGGACCTTTCAGGAGTTATGGTCTGGGGAGCAATTTCCTATGACAGCAGGAGCACTCTCGTCTTTATCCCAACCACACTGACATAAAATTTGTACGTCAGACTGGTGATTGAACCGGTTGTGCTGCTATTCTTGATCACTATTTCTGGAGACATTTTCCAACAAGATAAAGCTCGTCTCCATACCGCTGCTGCCACTCAACGTGCTCTACAGTGTCGACATGATGCCTTTGCCTGCGAGATCACCAGATCTTTCTCCCATTGAGCACGTATGGGACATTATTGGATGACAAATCCAGTGCATCCGCAGCCAATTCTGACTGTTGCTGATTTGACAGACCAAGTGCAAAAGGCATGGAATTGAATCCCATTAAATGAGATATGGAACATGTACGACACAATGCACGCTTGACTTCAAAATCGTGGCGACTACAGTGGTTACTAATGTATCACCATTTCAAATTTGAAAAGGCTGTTCACACGCATACTTTAATCTCTGACCGTGAAACTTTAGTCAAATAAATATATTACCTAGATAAATGTTTTGGATTAATTTAATTCCTCTAAACTAATTTCTTCCTGGTGTTGAGATTTTTTTTTCCGCCAGTGTATGAACGTACAAAGGATACAGAAGGAAACTTTTCCAGCTCTTCAAAGTAGTAACCGGGGTTGTCTAGCATCCTTTGCCAGCGTTCTAGAAGCTACAGGATACCGTTGGCAGCGCTGTTCTGTTCATACCTCAAATGTAGAGGTCTAAAATCTGCAGAATATTTGAAATGAAAGTGATTTCCACAGGAGCGGCTGCTGGAACTTAAGTTCGGGGAATATGGAGGGATGCTACAGCACTTCCCAGCCACAGCGAGCAATTACACCAGACATAGTTTGTGCTGATTTTGCACGAGAATTGCCATGCTAGATGATGGATGGATTCTGCAGAAAGTGTCGCCATTTCTTCCTCAATGCTGGTCGTAGGTTGTGTTCCAGGAACGAACCATAGCACTGCCCTGAGCGTACCACGTGTGTTTCTCTTACATTGGTAGGGGTATGACGAACAAGTGATCTCAGAGGACATCCGTAATGACGCCATTCATCCGATTTCCATTTCATTTTCGAGAGTGTCCGTTATGGAGGTCTTATTGTATACATATTTTCAACCTGCAAAAATATTGTGTACATTCTTTTGGGAAAGCGGGTCAACCCGAACCCGCAATACCTCAACCCGCAACCCGACTCGCAACAAAAAACTAGTAGTCAACCGACCCGAACCCGAACCGCAATGAAAAAATATAGCGCCAACCCAACCCGACCCGAATCACGGGTCGGGTCTGGTACGGGTAAAAGCGAGCAAGCCTAATGGATAGAAAGTCTGTGTAACTTCTGAAAATATATCAGTTTTAGAATATATCTTCTTTTCTTTATGGTCTAAAGCAGTGAAAGAAATCACCCTTTAAATTTCATTGGATTCTTCAAATTTTTATCCCACTATGATTATTCAAGAACAATGGATCTGTACTTTTACTACATTCTTCAGAAATATTCCCCAATACACAAGGTACATTAGAAATCCATTTGCAGAAATTAAAGCCACCTCGTTTCATTAATAAAGTGAATTGATTAATTAATTCTATGACTTTTCCTTATTCTGGGCCCCGAGAGAAAATCATTTACATAAAAATCTTTTTACAGGGCTGCTCGGATGCCAAAGGGAGTTCTAGTAAAGAGAAACGGAGAAGATGCCGCACCATATTTGACTCTTGTTAAACGGTATTCATATATAGGATCATGGGAACTCTCTCTCCAAAGAATGCGCATAAAATCTCTATATCTTGGATTTAATCAAGACTTGTATAAACATTTTCTCTATATCTGCACGTACAACATTAGTCAAATTTCTATATGTTAAAATAATTCTGAAATGTTCCTTGTGTATGCGTGTTCCGACCATAAGAATATCGTTCATTAGACATACCAGAAGTAGATTTAGCAGAAGCATAAAAAACAACTCTCCGTTTTTTCGTCGTACTTGTTTCCCGAATTGCTGCATGATGGAAAGCATGGTAAATAACAAACAATTGAAGGAACGCTTTGCGATTAAGTTATACGTTCCATATGACCGAAGTCCGAACATTTCTTCATGAACTCTTGATAGTTTTCGAAAATAGATTGTGAAGTGATTTGAAATCCTGCGTTCTAGAGAACGAAATCGCTGCATGACCAGTACCTTAGTGTCGTCTAATCGAGATGGAGAATCTTTAAATGGAAGTTTCGCAAAAAATCTTATAGAAGTATCTCGGAAATATTTGCGTTTAAAATGGTTTTTTCACTTCTGGTCTTTTTTAGAAATTCGAACTAGCACAGGAATGGAATCCAAAAATCGAAACTGTTGAACGAAATCATCTAATTGTAATTGAATGTCATTAACAGCAATTGTACGTTGACTTGTATCAAAAGAGATAGTCCACGTTAAAATCCATCAAGGTTTAGACCTTACAGCAAAGGCCAGAGTTTCCCCTCTTTTCACAACTTCCCCTTTAAGCAATGTAAAGAAAACGTTAGCTCTTAATAAGATATCTGCTGGTCTTGATTCAAAGAATAGTAGGTCTACTAGAACTAAATCATTAAATTTCTGCACAATATTTGAAGGAATAGAACACATTTGGTGTTATTATTTTTATCAGTAATGTGGCAAATCTCACTTCAGAATATAAAATAGGGAGTAAAATTTAAGTTTATCTATCCATTAGTTTAAACATTATAAGAAACAAAACATATATAATCTGTACATTTGAATCTTGCCTTGCAACGCAAATCTACGCATACAATTTTCACTTATGAAAGAAGCTGCACTACCACTATCGAGCAAAGAGCGGAAATACCCATTGAGTCAAAAACTTTAATCCTTGCTGTACAAAGCGGTGTTTGTTTATTAACCAGTGAATGTAATTCCGTCAAGGAATTGTTTCGAAATTCAAAGGTTCTAGTACAAAAAGTTTGATTTAATGTTTCATTTGGTCGCTGAAATTTCGTGGCGTTCGGCGAAAGCGGAACAATCAGTGTCTCATTTACACGGTCTGCAAGAGAGTTAGTATCTCTTGGAGCATGTAAGACTGTATGGTGAGGCTTATTGTACACTTTACAATTATTTAAATTCTTACAATTTTTAGCATGGATTTATCTAAAAGACAGTTATAACACAAGCTGTTCTTTCTAATCAACTATATTTCTTCCTGTATGTTTAACTGCAAGCATTTAGGACATTTATAGATTGGATGTGATTCTTTGCATACAAAACAAATATTTCTAGCAGAAAACGATGTTGTGAGCTTAGTTTTCTTTTTATTTCTTTTACTGAGGGTTTACTGTTTTGATGTATTCTAGTGTGATCCTTCAAGAAAAATAATAAATTCTCATGTGTTCCCAATTCCTCCTTTTTAAGTGTTCTTCCCCACCAAGATCTGGTATTTTTATCGAATATCTCAGTAATTAAATAAACTATCAATAAATTAGAAAATTCGCTAATAACTTGTTTAAATACACATAATGAACGCACAAATTGATTTATGACATCATTTATGACATCTCTCTAAAATAGACGTTGCAGTATCCAAAATTCAAAGCACCCCAATTAATTTCTTAATCAACGCATGAATTAACTCACGTTTATTTGATATCGCCCGTTCAATAACTCTAATTCTGTCTTATATTTTAAATCAGAAATTGGAAGACATTGAATAATTTTAAGTGCGCTCTTTTTACTTGTAGATTTCAAATACTGTAGCTTCTGACAGTCTGATAAACGCTCATTGCAATTCACACTAGCTTTAACTACGTCATAAAATGATAAAAAAAATTCTAGATTACCCCTAAACGTTAAAAATTAGAAATTCAAAAAGTTCTTTTATTTAAGTGTCTGATCTTGATACAAGGATTCCGCAGCATTTTTCTTCTGTTTCACCTCTATCTTAAAAAATGGCTGAGACATAGCATTTTGAAATTCTAGGGTGGATGATATTTTGATACAAACATATTTTTTTCATGCGATAGCACTCGTATTTATCAACAGATTTGGATGTAACTGAGCATGCGTACAGGATGTACCAAGATCTCGACTGAGTTCGTTGTCAAGCTTCATCCGCCATTTTGTTTCAAAATGGTGGCCACTTAAAATTTTCAAATTCAAAAAGATGTATAAGCAAATTAGAAATTCAAAAGGATTTTCAAATAAAGAAATTTGACTAGAATCAGCTTCATTATTACAGCTATTAATCTTGTTCTCTAATTTCGAAACAATAATTTTGAATACTATTTTTTTAAAACTAAAACATGTTTAAATTCCTCCATAAGGAGTTAAAGTATTGAAAAAAAAGAAGAAACTTTCCAAACAATAGAAATGACCTGTTTAAATAAAGCAGCTTTCTCTATCCAAATAACACTTCACAATGTCCGGATCACTAACCCGATTACAATTCAGCACAAAACACTTTTTAAAGTTCTATTCTCACATCTACCATTAAAACATCAATCTTTAGCGACGTAATCAATAGTAATAATGTTAGGGCTGGTTAAATATGAAATTAAATACACCCATAAATAGCTCGAACACTTATTAAAAAAAGTGAACTGTATTACACTTTAGTAAAAATCGTTTGGTTTACAAACTTTGGAATATAATAATACACTTCATCAAACAACAAAAGTTGTCATTCCAGGATGAAAAGAAACTTGCACAAAACATTGCAGGAGCTCAACTATGATATGAGAATCATATATTAAGTTTTAACAAACCCTATCCTTTATTTAATTTATATTTTTCCCCTTCCGTTGTCAAAATTTAATCGTGTTATCTTTAACTACAAACAATAATCCCGCTGTAATTTATACCCTTTCCCTTTTTCATTTTCACTTGTGCTCGATCACTAATATCTCATGGCTTTTCGATTAAAATAAAAAAAAGAAAAGAATTAAATCAGCACAGATGCCTTTTCGTAATTTTACTTTCCGTAACCAAGCTTATAACACAATATGTTCATAACGCATTTTTGTGGCCACAAGGTCCGTTAAAAATTATGTCTATCTGTGCATACTGCCCAAATGCATGCCCTTATATGGTAGTGGTAATAACTCAATCACTCACACCCAGGTCTAAAAATATATTCTCATTGTTAAAAGCATATACTGTTTTGTCTATCGAAAATCCGTTCTCATGAGAAAGATATTTGTCGGTTATAATCGCCGTGGCGATATTAATTTTGAAACAAAATTCGTCCTTTTGAAAAAATCTAGCAGCCCGGCTTGCTAAATACCATTTGTTATGCCTATCTCTGTCTGAAAGTATTTACGCCTAGACACTCTGTAACAACCCTTTGGCGAGATTCTTGTCAGTGCAATTCCAACTTGTATCGTGGAAACAACTCACTTCGCTTTTCTGTCTTCGCATAATAATGACCGTTTAAAGGACGGTTGTCTTGTTTCCCCCTCTTCTGTCCGCGACCATCTTGGCATCCTCATGGTGATCTTACAATAAAATGACTTGACATCTATTCTGGAGTTTTTTTATTATACCACGAACCTGACTCCCTTGGATTTATTCGATCACGAACAACTATAACAAACTATGATCTGATCAGCTAACAACTTTACAAATTTATGGTGCGTAACCAGCTTTTTTCTCCAGTTAAAAAAAAACAACTCTCATCTATATGCCTTATCCTGTCTACGCCATATCCAGCTCATCTTGCTGTGTTACCCAGCAACGCCCCGTGCCTGCCAACCCCATGCTCAGTGTTCTATGCCCAACGTGCTCCATCTGCATCACGCCCAGTGCCACGAACTATAATACCAGTGTCCATGTTTTACTGCAAATGTGCCTATTACAAAAAATCTTGCTACTAAATTGTGCTAAATAGAAGTTCATCAGTTTTAGAACCTGCATTCTTCCGTGTTAATCTGTGTGCCTGTGCAAAGCTCTATAACATCCACTGTGTTTCATCCCGTGCCGTGTTCCATAGGCTACAAAAAAAAAAAAAATTCTCCAATTCGTGACAACTGAATATATTTATCCAATAATTTTTTGAACTTCAACCCAAGGATTATTACTGCGTATATTTTTTTTCTCGTTCTTCTCTCTCTTCGCTCATCTAATATATCGAGAAACCTTATCGTAAGAATTAAATATTGCCTGCATCTATTTATTAACGCAGTGCTCTGAACAAGTGTTATTTCCCTGTGTCATCAAACTTCATTGAAACTCGCATGAACCTTGTACCTCAGAGGGAAATAATTTCATTCATCCAATTGTGAAAGTGCTTTATCAAAGAAACTTTACTCGTAATTTTCATGGCCACAACAAACTTATTAATTGTTCCAGTGATTCACATTAAATAATACTTGTCTTTTCTAGACCAAAGGTGACTTCGATGCAATAATATTATTTCATCATTTTATTTTAAAAAGGACTTCAGCGTAATTTTTTTTCCATGAATAAATTTGTCTTTTAAGTGATAAATTAATAATAAAATGGGCATTTTCTTATGTTACAGGTAAGAGTTTTATTCCTGTTTTTTTTTCGGATTGTCACTAATAGATGCATCAATAATGATTTATTTTAATAATTATTAAACAATTTCAATTTTTCTATTTTCAATATCAATTTTCTTGCCAGCAGTAATAGGTAAATTTGTTAAAATACTTTTATGTATGCAGAAATTAAATATTCATAGGATATATTTTAAGAAAATAAATGAATAAATCAAAGAATTTTTACAAAGTTGGTTTTATTTCTAAAATTTTTGTTCCTTTTTTTCTATTATGCAATAACACTTTTTTTCAAATATTGAACGTATTATTATTATTTTGAAAGGAGAAATAGTAATTTACTATCTACAGTTCTTTTAATATTTTTATGAAGGCTTATTTTCTTTAAAAGAAACAATATTCATATGACATAATATTTATTTATTTATTCATTTTTCTCTCAAAGGTCTGCTTAGACATCACATTTTTTATGACTGAAATTTTATTTAATATATTGCATAAAAAATTTTGATTTTATAATAAGGCAGACATACTTTTTCTATATAAAGTTCATATTACTTTTTATTTCTCTGCCACAAAGAATATTGCAGTCTGCAGAATGAGCGATTAATTTATTTATGTATTTACAGATATTTTTCCAAATTTTTCTCTTGAAAATTAAGATATCTCTTGGTTAAGAATTTAAAAAATATATATATATATATATATATGGATGGATAATAATAAAAGAAAGAAGATAATATATTTTTGGTGTGAATAATTGTTCATTCTGGAGATATAGGTATTTTGTTCTTGTGTTTTTTTTTTCTTTTTCATAGAAAAAAAGAGAGATTGCATTCATTTATTTATTCATTTATTATATATATATTTTGCTTATAAGTAATTTTTTTGCGGTAAAATATTTTCTGGTAAGTTACTGTGAATATTTTAGGTAAACAAAATTTTCCCCACCTGAATTTTTTAATTTTTTTAAGGTAACGATTTATTTAGCTAATAATTTATTGCAAACAAAATATTTATATTTGCTCACTCGTTAGCCAGACATGGCCAGCAAACTAACTTTTAAAGTGACCAATTTTGATGGTGAACCCACCTTGTTAGAGTTCTTTTTTAATCAGTTAAGAACATTGGCCCGTATACAAAAATGGAAGCACGAAGAAGCAATTCAATTTCTGGGTGGGAAACTCAAAGGCCCAGCATTAACCTTTTTTACGCAAAACCCTGAAATATGTAAATCTAATGATTTGGATTTCGTCGAGAAAGAATTCAGAGCATTTTTCGCTCCCCCGAGTAAAACTGCAGCACTGGTTGAATTCAATAATCTATTATTACTACCAGAGGAATCGATTAGAAACTTAGCGCATCGTATAAACACACTCACTGCTCGTGTACATGACACTATAACAGATAGAACAGCCCTTGATAATATAAAATTTACTAAGTTTATTTCAGCAATTCCTTCAAATTTAAGGGTTAAAATACAAGAGGAGGGAATATCAAGTTATAAACAAGCGGTAGATAGGGCACAGGCTTTACAAGAAATCATGCAGAATGAGAAAATATTGCAGCCCTGCGCATCATCTAGCTCCACAGACTCGATCGCCCTGCAGTTGAAAACACTAAATGAAAAAATTAACGCTTTGTCGTTAACAGGTAGCGAGGACAAAAATAACTCTCATAATCAACCCTCTCGCCCACAAAACTCGCATGATCAGTATAAAAAAGACTTCAAAAAAAGACACACTGGTCATAGCTATTACCGCACTAATAAACAAAAAAATTCGAATTCTCCACCCACTTGTCAGTTGTGTTTGAAACGTGGCCACACTGCAAAATTTTGTTTTAAATGGAGAAGATCTAATGCGAATAGAGGTGGATATCAAAATTACAAATTCAATCCAAATTTTCGCAAAAAAAGTAATCAGAAAGGGGAATCTTTAAACTATTAAGGAGATGTAATTTAGCTGATGGCTTTGCATCTCAGGATAACATTTTAACATCAGCAACTTGCCCTACATTCCCATGGTCGTGTGATGAAACTCTTCCAAAAATTTCTAAGGAAAGGCTAGTCAATTCGGTCGCTTCACAGACCACAACAAACATAAAAATGACCAGGAATGGGTCGTCACAAACAGTGCACAGATCAACTGAAAGTTCATCGCAAACTGCATCATCAAGTGACGAAAGGAAAGTTGAGGTTATTTCAAATGTGAATAATAGTTCCCCAACACTCCCCCTTATAAAGGCCTCTATAGCAAGAACAGACACAATTTTACTTCTGGATACAGGGTCGACAATTTCTCTTTTATCACAGTCCCTTTTCGATTCTATTAAGGACAATCTTAAATATAAAAGGTTAGGCACAACAGTTACTCTTAAAACAGTAAATTCCGATGTTGATTTCACCGCATGTATAAAAGCATCAATCAGAATTCACCACAAATCTTTTAGCCACGACTTTTATATTGTTGACATTCCCGATACCTCTAGTTTTCAAGGAATATTAGGATTTGATTTTATTCATAAACACAGGATCATAATTGATGTTCACAAAAATAGAATGTCAACAAATGAATTTCATGTGCCATTACTTAGTGCGTCAGCTGATGGCAAAGACATAAATCTTCTAAGTGAACATGTAAACTCTCCGTCAAATTCAGTCAAAACGATTCGCCTTGCACATAAATTAAAACTTGAACCACATGAGAAAACATGGATTTCCATCGACACTGATTCTTTAAACCCTTCAATGCAGTACTGTTTTGAAAGTACTATTTCTAATAAACAAATTATTTGTTATGACAGTCTGCTAGGTAACAATAAAGATGTTGAATCGGTCGATCAGGAAAATCATAACAAACACCTACAAAAATCACATCTATACGTATTCTTACAAAATTCTTGTAACAAACCAGTACACATAAACAAAAATGCACGAATAGGAATTTTATATGAAGTTTCAGAAATTATGGAACCATCTAAAAGTGACAATTTTTTACAGACCATGAAGTCATGCGACAACATCAACAGCTTCAATATTCAACCTCATGATAATTTACAACAGTTTATTTGCAATTATATTCAAGCTTCAGATGAGGTCTTAAAAAAAAGAAAGGAAGATTTAACAATACAAGACTTCAAATTGGAACATCTAGACACTCAACAAGCAAAAACCTTAGGCTCATTACTGTTAAAATACTATAGTTCTTTTTCTAAATCAATGAAAACGTTAGGTCACACAGACAAGGTTGTTCCAAATCTCAAATTCATTAATGACTACCCAATCAAAACATTACCTTTTCCGGTACCACAATCATTACACCAAGAAATGAAAGAGCAAATAAATCAACTTCTAGAAGCAAATATTATTGAACGTAACTGTTCAGAATGGGCATGTCCTATTTTGCTGGTTAGAAAGAAGTCTGATGGGTCTGCAAAACAAAAATACAGACTAGCTCTTGATTTAAGAATGCTAAATTCCGTCTTACAAGGATCTTCATATCCACTTCCCAAAATACAGACCATTATTTCAAATTTATCTGCATATAAATATTTCACTTCGTTAGATTTTCAACAGGCCTATCATCAGATTAATTTACCCGAAAAATATCAGGATCCACTTACATTCACATGCATTTATGGTACTTTTCGTTTCAAAAGATTGGTATTTGGATTAAAGAATAGCAGTAGTTTCTTTCAAAATTTAATGGACACTATTATTGATGAATTAGAAATAGAAGGTATTTTTGCATATCAAGACGATTTGATCTTTGGTTCTAATTCTTTTGAGGAAACATGTGCAAAATTACAGAAAGTACTTGAAATTTTATCGAAATATAATTTAACGCTCTCGCCCAATAAATGTTCATTTCACAAAACCGCTGTTGACTACTTAGGTTTTCACATTGAAAATCATTCCATTTCTCCCGTCCAATCAAATATTGTCAAAATAAATTCTTTTCCTACCCCGACAACAAAAAGACAATTAAAAAGGTTTATTGGTCTGGTCACATTTTACAAATCTCTAGTGCCTTCCTTTTCAAAAATTATCCAACCACTTATAGATCTCACTACACCAAAAACAACATTTAAATGGACTCAAAAACATCAAAAATTATTTGATCAAATGCAACAGGTGTTCTTTAATTCTCCCATGGTTCGTTTACCCGATTGGTCTAAAACTTTTTATGTAAACACAGATGCGTCAATTATAGCCATAGGAGGTGCTCTGTTACAGGAACATGAAGGACAATTACTTCCCATTGCATTTTTTTCTAAATCTCTTAAACAGTCTGAAAAACGTTATCCAGCTCTAAAACTTGAATTAATGGCCATTTACAAATCTGTAATCGCTTTTAAATACTATCTATATAACCAAAAGTTTGTAATTTTATCCGATAGTGCTCCTTTAAAAAAATACAGGAAAACAACTAATCCCGCTGATATAACAACTAGATGGTTAACAGAATTATCAGAATATACATACACTTTTGATCACATTCCCGGTTCTTCAAATGTACTTGCAGATTATTTGTCCAGATGTTCTTTCGAGAAAAACACAGTTGATTTAAATTCCAACCCTGAGCTTATCAACAAACCATATGCATTGCCAATTGTAGATAATGATCTTCCAGACACTAATAATGATCATTTATCATACAGTACACATTCTCTAAATTACTTAGTTATTGGTAACAAGGATCAAAAAGACCCTTTATTGGAAATTTCAAATGAAACATTTGTAAACGAACAAAAGAAAGACACAAAATTATCCGAAATTTACAACGAAATTATGCAAAATGGCTCATCGAAACAATTCCCTATGTACTTCATTCATCCCGATTCAAAGGTTTTAATGTTAAAAAAAGAAAATATTTGTAATGACACCTTTTCTTACCACATTATTGTCCCAAATTCATTAAAAGCCAAAGTTCTAACAATATGTCATTTTTCACATTTTGGATTAACAAAAACTTATGCATTTGTCACAAAAAAATATTTTTGGAAAGGAATGTATGCTGACACTTTAAATTTTGTAGCGTCTTGCACAAAATGTTTACAGGCAAAACATCACAAAACTCCACTTGCTCCACTACAACCTACATACACACCTACGCATCCAGGAGATACAGTCAGTGTTGATTTGGTCGGTCCCTTTACTAATGGACAGTCGGTATTGACAGTAATTGACCATTTTTCTCGACACCTAGAACTCTTCCCTTTGCGTACCATCACTTCTGAAAAGATAATTAAATGTTTATTCAGTTACATAACTTTCTTTGGAAGACCTTCCGTAATTTTGTCAGATTTGGGAAAACAATTCACTTCACACATATACGACAAATTTAACGACACATTAGGCATAAAGGTACGTCATTCCAGTGTAGCGAGGCCACAAAGCAATGCCGTGTCAGAGCGAGTCAATAAATCAATTAAATACTCTGTTTCTACTTTACTTCAAGAAGGTCACACTTTTGAAAATGCTTTATCAATTCATAAATCTCTTTATAATGGATCTCTACATTTCTCCACAAAATATTCTCCCAACTTGCTTCACTTTGGAAGAGAACTATCCTTAATATTTGATACTTATGACCATAATGTCAATCAGGTTCTAGACAAAGATTTTGAAGCTTACAAATTGTTACAAGATTTAAATTCTATTTACAGGAAAGCATATAATAACATCAAAGACTCTCAAAACAAAAGAAATGATCATTTTCAAAAACGTGCTAAACTAAGAAAAATTATGAATAAAGACATTGTGTATTTAAAATCAGTAGATAAGTTCAAACCAAAATATTCTGGACCATACATTGTTATACACAAATATTCACCTGTCTCTGTTTCAATCAAACGCTTACATGCACCTGATGACTCTGCTTTTAGAGTACACATTGATAGGTTAATCATCGCTCCACCAAGAAGCGATCACTTACTTACAAGTCATGATGGTTACAATAATATTAACTCTCCAACTTATTCAACACGTTATAATTTAAGACCTAGAAAATAGCGTATAATTTTATAAATGTTGTATTTTGTGCGAATTTTTGGTTTTGTTCACACTTGTGTATATTGATGTACACAATATACTGATGTTATATTTGATGTTTCCTTGTGAAAGTTCTCGGCTGGTCCAAGTTTGTTTCATCAAGGGAATGGCAGATGTGGCAATCTTGTTGTGAACATTATCTTTTATGTTTATGGGGTGTTTGCGCATATACACTTTATAAAAAATCTTAACTTTTGTCGTCATATTTTTTTTAAATCTCATAAATAGTTATAAACATAATTATAGTAACATTAATTGCACTAAAATTTTTCTCTTAAGGTCAGTTTTTTTTTTAATTTTAATAATGCTAATTAAGTAAATATGTACCTCATGACTTAACATTTTTACCGAACTTGACAAAACTCTCTCTCATTACTCTAGGATTGACTTTTATTCGACATACACTAGGTGTATATATATTTTTTTATTTTTCTAATTATTCCCTTTCGGAGTGGTGATCTGTTCAAAATTATTGCCCTTAGGATCTTCCACCCCATTGTAATGAGAGACACATTCGAATTGGTATTCCAATTCACCTTAAATCCCCTGTCAAAATGAGTATACGAGACTGCTCCTCAGTTTGTTGCATTACTGCTGCGGGAGCAACGGGGTCTATGTTGTGACAACAATGTGGACCTCGCTCTAAATATTCCCTCCACAAATAAGGCAATAGTCCTAAACTTGCGCCATCACACTTGTCCTTAGACAAGATTTAGGGCAGGAATTTTTTTTTGGATCGTGCTTCACTTTCCCTATCCTGTCCTGTGCGAATGCACAAATTTTTACTATTTTTTAAACCCAAATTTTATTCATTTTTTATCTTCATCATTTTTGTATTTAATTTTTACACATGTGTAACTGTTAATGTAACTGTAACTGTATCTTATCTTATATATCCTGTATTTGCATTTATATATTTCATGTTTATTTTATGCAAGATTACATATATCATTATTTTGCATTATGTCCTTTTAAGTATTGATACATGCCTGAACCATCAAAGAATGGTCAATTTCCGTAACGTTGATATTTTAAACTTATTTTGACTTTGTACTGATCATAATGAACGTCTTATACTTTTAGAGTAGGATAGGTTAAAGACAAAATATATATTATTTATATGTTCATATATATAGTTCAGGTGATCGAATGTTTTTAACTTTTTGTGACAGTGTATGGAGTAGGGAGAGGTGCGAATGAATGCCACTTTCTATATTTTAGAATATACATAAAAGTGAATAGATAAATATGAATATGTAAATATGAATATATGAATATATGAATATATGAAATAGGAATAAATACAGTCAACTTCTCAAAAGCGGACACCGCGTGACTGCGAAATTAGTCCGGTATTTGGAGGTGTCCATTTTTCAGCGGTAAATGCATAAAAATATGTATGTATTATGAATTGAAAACGTTGTTCGCTAAATAGAGATATCCACTATTCGGAAGTGTCCGTTACGGACACTTCCGTAATTCGAGAGTGTCCTACGCTATTCGGGAGTGTCTGTTATGGGAGAGTGTCCATAACAAACACTCCCGAATAGCGAATACCTCTATTTAACTTTTGTTTCTTCCAGAAGCAGGACCTGATTAAAGCGTGATCAAACTGGGCTGTGGCCCTGATACCCCTGATTTTAGGGGCCCTCAATTTTTTCATGCAAGTTCCGTAAAAGTGATATTTTAAACCCCTTTCGACATTGCACTGATTACAATTGGTATTTTGAATTTTCACTGTAGGATACGGTTTAAAACAAGAAATATATTTATCCAAATACATAATCGATAAGAGGCACTCCCGAATAGTGATAGTGGGGGTGAGATAGCTAAAAACTTCACATCTGGCAACCAATGTGCCACTTTGGATTCATATAGTATATGGATAGATGAGTCTAAAAAGCCCGGGACACAAATTTTCCTGGATCATTCCTCTAGCGGCGTTGATGACGTAATCAATATGGCCGCCAAGGTTTTGTGATGCGCTTCTATATTTCTCTATTATAACTCGGTATAAAATTTTGATATTAACCTATATTGTTAGTGATTATTAATCCGGAGAAAACGCTCTTTCCAACGGTATATTTGACATCATTGTTTAGGTTCATAATACCACAATTATTTATAACTTTATTAAAATTTTTGGTTTTGATTTTGATTTTTTCAAAACATTTTACTAAATAACTTGGAAACTGTTGCACGTAGCTGAAAACATATCGCATACTCTTTGTTCATCAGACATTTACCTTTGAACGGTATATATGACTTCTATTTTATGACAAACAGTTGCTGAAAATTTGCCAAAGAAATGCAGCGTTGCACTGAGAGTCGTTATGACAACAATGTAATTTATATGGGTTCCGAAAATTAATATAGTGGCTTTATAACTATTTAAGTAGCGCATGTTGTTATTGTAATTTTTTATGTATATGTAAATATATTCTAGGGTTTTAAGAAGACATTCTTAAAATCGTAGCTCCCTCGAAATTTAAATTTTGCGAGGTCAACTTAAAAATTGTAATAATAAATAAAATAGATTAAATAAATAAGATTCGATTGAGTTGTAGATTTCATCGAAAACATTTGAATGTTCGTAGTTTCAGTATAGGAACACAGTCACCAAACTGGGGTCCTTTCTAGTACATCTTGTATTGAGTATTCGTACATGTAACTTTACAATGTACGTCGATACTTTGGCTCAGTTATGCCAGTGGACATTTACGTTAGACGCAGTCCATTATTATCGTTAGTTACGAGTATTCGTGCGCACTCTACAGGACCTTCTAGAAAAACATCCAGATATACAACCTGAATTTCTTCGTGGCAACTTTACGAGCAGCAAAACTGCTACACCGTTTTCTTGAATATCTGACGATTAGCTTCATGAACACAATAACAAAGTTATAAAGGGTGAAGGTGGTGCTATTGGAATCCTTGATAGTGAAACTGTATGGTAGAAGGCCCTAGGATCAGTTCTTTAATTGAGGAATTTGAAGAAAAATCAAATTTAAAAGATGACAAAAACGTGGTCGCAAAGCATCATGAAGATAACAGTGAACATGAGAAAAGGTTCTTGACTCATGCCAAAGAAATTATTAACGTCTTAACCGAACAAGGAAATCCATTTGAAGAAACCGATTTAGTGTTAATAAGGAGCTCCAAATTAATTCCAAGTTTCGAAGCTGTCAAGTGTGTTACGAAAGAATTTACTGTATGACTAAAACAGTATGATGATTATGTTGTGTCCCGTCTCGATCAAGTTCAAAATTCAATTCATGACATTATTCCTCGAACTAATATTCACGTCTTCAAGACTATAACAAGAAAAACAGATAAGGCAAAGTCAAAAATTGCTTACCCGCGTAAAGACTCTTACTTATTCTACAGGTTGTATGTTGCATCTGAAGAACGGGATGGCAACATTGATGATTTCTTCTTTCACATGAAGACCAAATGCACTCCGTAAACCAACCACCAAGTCGGATATCTTTTACTGCATTCAAACAAAATATGACAATACCTTTAATCACAGCCAACTGAAAGTAACAGCTAAAATATTTGATGGAGCAGGGTAATACACATGCTTAATCCTGGTATTGCGACAACATTTTCCGGATGCTATGAACAGTGAAAGCTTGGTTCCCGGGGCGGTCATCCCTTCTCATTCCTTGCTATGAACATGTTTTCAAACCATATTTCATTAATCAACTGAAGAACAGTTCACGACTAGATATTGTATCCGACAGATATATTAGTAACAGAATAAAGGCATATACCCAAGAAACAAGAGAGAGTGGCATAAATATTAAAGTCTCAGACTCAACTGCAATTCCAAACTAATTTCAGCAATTCCTATGTGTCAACGAAAACAAGA
This sequence comes from Maratus michaelseni, assembly GCA_963931845.1. Classification (NCBI taxonomy): domain Eukaryota; kingdom Metazoa; phylum Arthropoda; class Arachnida; order Araneae; family Salticidae; genus Maratus; species Maratus michaelseni. The sequence continues at coordinate 133,421,640 of OZ007599.1, forward strand.
CCCAATTGTTCCAGTTGCTAGCTAAGAAAATGGTGGGAGACGAGTATCCAGGAAAGCATGTTGTCTGTACTTATGATGACCAAGTCTGCGCGTCAAGCATTTGGGATGTATCAAGCATTTCTCCCATCTCACACGAAGAAGCATATGGCCGCCTACTTCTCCATGTTAAGCATGCAGTAGAAAGTGGACATACTCGCATCTTAAAACGAACTGTGGGATCAGATGTAGTGGTTATCACTGTTCCCACAAATACAAGATATTGATGAACTATGGATTGAGTACGATTGTGGGAATTACAGGAAATTCGTTCCAATTCATGAGATCTGTGCCAAAATTTCACCAGAAATTTGTTGGATTTCACTCTGTAACTAGTTGCGACACAGTTTGCACATTTTGTGGCATTGGCAAGAAGACAGCTTGGAAGGTCTGGATGTCATTTCGTGAAATTGATTGTGTATGGCATCAGCTCTGTACAGGCACCTCTGATATTGATGATGAATGTCACGATTTGTTACACTACTTTATGATCAAGCATCAGATCTTCAGAGCATCAAGGAATGCAGACGAGTGTTATTTACAAGAAAGAATCGAGCCATCGAAAAAATATTTCCTACAGTAGATGATTTGACACAACACATCAAACGAGCTACTCTCCAAGCAAGAATTTGGAACAACAGCCTCCTTCCACATTACACAATACCTTCGCCAACCAAGTGGAGATGGATAGCAACTTCTGGCGGATCATACCGCCCTGTGTGGACAACAATTCCAGAAATGGCAAAACTCTTAGCTGAACAACTCTTGTGCGTATAAATGTTTGAAACTTTTTTTACAGTTGCCTTAAGTGTTCCTCATGTCACTAATTTTAAAACGGAAATAAAAGTTTCATAGCCCTAAAAAAAAAAGTAGAATTTATTTACATATAATTCAAAAATTACAATAATTACATTTGATACTTAAATAGTTATAAAGCCACTGTATTAATTTTTGGAACCCATATAAATTACATTGTTGCCATAACGACTGTCTGTGCAACGCTACGTTGTTTTGGAAAAATTTCAGCAAATATTTGTGATAAAATAGAAGTCATATATGCCGTTTAAAAGGTAATTTTCTGACAAACAAAAAGTGTATTACATGTTTTCAGCTGCATGCAACGGATTCCAAGTTATTTAGCAAAATGTTTCGAAAAAATCAAAATAAAAACCAAAAATTTTAATAAAGTTATAAATAATTGTGGTATTATGAACCTAAACAAGGATGTCAAATATACCGTTGGATAGAGCGTTTTCTCCGGATTAATAATATCTAACAATATAGGTTAATATCAAAATATTATACCGAGTTATATAGAGAAATATAGAAGCGCATCACAAAACCTTGGCGGCCATATTGGTTACGTCATCAACGCCGCTAGAGGGCCAAAAAAATTTGTGTCCCGGGCTTTTTATACTCGTCTATCCATGTACTATCTGAATCCAAAGTGGCTCATTGGTTGCCAGATGTGAAATGTTTTGGTATAATTTTCAGCTATCTAACCCCACTATGAGCAGCTATTTAGCGAACACCTTTTCAATCCATATCAGTTTGCCCATGCTTTAATCAGATCATGTTTCTCTAAAAAAACCGACCCTCCTGTATGGTAAAATATTTTCCCATTTAACAAGGAGGATTCAATGTAATCAATCATGGCTGCTTATAATGCTAAAAAAGTGGTAAAAAATGGCTGCTTATTTTCGAAAAATAAGAGGTAAAAAATGGCAGTGATTCAGACGTTTTAAGGGAAATAATAAGACATTTTTAACGTTAAAAAATCGAAAAAAAGACAATTTAAAACGTCTTACAATTGAACCACTGTTTCAGACACATAAGTGTCTGAATTTCAAATATTTAAGTTTACAGTGTGACCCCATACATTTAAGTCCCCAAGATATTGAAATTCATGTTATCTACAAAAGTTTTCATTACCATTGTAAATATTTCAAAGTCGATTTATGAAACTGCAACAAACATTAAGGTATCTTGAAAAATCGGATTTTTTGCACCACCTTTCAATATTCTTAGAAATCTCTAATTGTAACTTGCCAATGGTTTTTTTATGCACATTATTTCCCATTTGCATTACTCTGAACTCTAGTAGATTGCGATCTGAAAAAAAAATGCTCCAATGTCAGAAATACTCGCTTTTAAATACTTGTATTTTACTTCGTGGACTAAATTTTATGCAAATTATATTTGCATATTTGATGATCTACTGTGTAACTTTGAAGTTTTAAATAATAAATTTGATACAGCTATTTTTGAATTTGTTGCTTATTTTTTCAAGATGTTTACCTTATTTTTTGACATACATTACCATTGCCTATGAAAGAAATTTTTTTTATTTATTTATTTATTTCGGATGTGGTATAATTTATTAATCGCTTTAATAAATCGGCCATTCATAACAGTTTTATTTAAGAAAATGCGCTATACAGTATGTACTATACATTGTATTATAGAATTGCGCAGTTATACTATATTTCCAAATTTAATATCCTACATGTCCAAAACAACATCTTGACTTTTAAGTAAAGCTGACAATTTAATCCCTGTCGGACATCATCGTTTTTCTGTGTAAAATGCCTATATTTAACGCAAAAGTCTGTCTGATGACGTCTTCGAGGCGTTGAACTAGTTATCTCATGAGACTGTCTGCGAGACAGATTGAACTGACTTTTAAACATTGTTCCAAGATTTATATTAGTTGAACATATAAACAATGCTTTATGACATATAATATGGCAGATAATAGCTATATCATGACATAAATAGTCCTTCATACATTGAAATAAAAAAATCATAATATTTTATCTTATAAATGTAGATATTGGTATAGCTATCACATGTACTATCATTAATGCAATTATTATTATTTTTTTTTCATGGAATATTTAAAGTTTTATAAATATTCTCTATCTATATTTTTTTAACTTTATAAATATACGGATTCAATATGAAATATTTTCAGTAAAATACAATGTTTCTTTCATATTGGAATTACATAGTAAAATACATCTACAGGTTACTTTTTTTAATTACAAATATTTCGATGAAAAGCATGTAAATACAAAATCGATTATTCAATTCTGGTTGTACGACATTTACAATATGGTTTTATTCGACATCGCTGCGTAGAACAAGTATGCAGCTGTTTTTCTTTTTTTTTCCCCTTTTCCGTTCTTTATCTTTTAACTACAGATGTAACTCAAGATTAAAAATTAAATTTTGATGCTGAGAAAGATAAACCTTAAAATAAGATGCTTAATTGTTTGCGTGTCAGATTGCGTGATCAAGTTTTATTTATTGGATCTTTCTCCAGGGAGTCTAATTGACAAATTTGTCAGGTTTTTTTGACTGAATATGTTTACAATTACAATTACAGTCAGTATTATATTGATATATTTCTTCTTACAAACTAGAGACATAATGATAAAAATTTACGTAAATTCGTCATCGACATAATTTTATTTAAAGTTCGGTATTTTTTATCAATAAAGATAATAACTAACTATGGGTTGAGTTGTCCTTGACCAGTTTTGACTTGAAAATTAACAAGAACGAAAAATCATGCGTCAAGCATAGATTATGTAACACTTTCCAACGCTTCCAAAATAATTTTACAAATCATTACCGTTTAATAAGCTGAGAGATAACATCTAACTAAACAATTTCGAAAACGCATAACATATTTAACAAGAACGAAAAATCATGCGTCAAGCATAGATTATGTAACACTTTCCAACGCTTCCAAAATAATTTTACAAATCATACCGTTTAATATTCGGAAAAATATCCGAATACATTTATTCAGCCCTGTATATGATGATATTTGTATATATACTACATAGAATGCTACATTTTAGTTTAGTTAGGAAACGCGTTGCACAGTTTAAAATTCTCCTTCTGGAGTTTCTGTCAATAAACGGAAATGTGTTCACGAACTTTTGTGCTGCCCTGTATATGATCTACAGAATTTATACACCCCAAGTAATAGACAAAAAGTGAGTTCAATTTAAAATCGCGTTCAGCAACTTAAAACGCACTTCCAGGAATTATTGTTAACAGACAGTAGAGAATTCTTTTGTGTATCCCTGTAAATGAACGATGACTGCTATACACACACTATTCTGTAGTAAGCCTCTTGTAATGCACCTTAGTGATATATATAAATTTCAATGCGTTTAAAATAGTGAAACATTATTTAATTAAACCGCAGACGATTTTTCTCCATAGACGTAATGTAACGGAATTCTTTTGAGTGTCCCTGTAAAAAAACTATAAGTGCTACACACTTCAATTGAAATAGGAAACATGCTATAGATAACGACAATAACATATAAAAATTGCAGGGCAATCCGAGCATATTTACGGGAGTTAGAGCACGGGCAGACGGCCATACGGCCATACGGCAGACAAACCGAAGTCCTAAACACTTTTCAACTAGGTTGGAAAGTGTTAAAAAGAAAGAAACAATAAGAAAAAAAGTTAGTTAACATTTTAATAACATCTAACTAAACAATTTTGCTACTTTTTTGACCAAAGTGCGACAATAACAGTGATTTGTCAATTGAATAAATTGTGTTGAACTGAAATTGACAATGAATTGTTAAAGTTCGGATACTCCATTCGTTATCGGGAAATTTAGCCTAGTTTTTTTTTTTCACGAAGTATAAGATTCACTTCAAAATATCGGCGATGTATGAGCATTATTGCCAAAAGTATTTAAATAATTCACTCTTTCACTCGCCAATCTACTAAAAATGAAAAAAAAAGTTCGAATATCATATATTCTAATACGAGCAAATCTTGTGGGTGGTTATATATATATATATATATATATATATATATATATATATATATATATATATATATATATATATATATATATATATGCAAAAATTATCTTAAAACGGCTCTAACGATTTTGACGAAATTTCGTATCCTACCGTTTTGGGGCACCAGAAAATCATTGGGCTAGGTCACATGCTCGAGAAAATTCGATTAGTGGGTCATTTTGGGTCATTTTGGGTCATGGTCTAGCTAATTGTATCTAAAAAACAGTTCAAACGATTTTGACGAAATTTTGTATCCGACCATTTTCGGGCATGAGAAGTCAATTGGGCTGGGTCACATGTTCGAAAACTTTCGATTAGTGGGTCATTTTTGGGTCAACGCGGGTCAAATTAATTTTATCTAAAAAACGGCTCTAACGATTTTGATTAAATTTTGTGTCCTACGAGTTTCGAGCACGATAAAAGCATTGGGCTAGGTCGCATGTCCGAGAAAATTCGATTAGTGGGTCATTTCTGGGTCATTGTGTGTCAAGATCTAAAAAGCGGCTCAATTTACACTAAATTTTGCATCCAATGGTTTCCGGGCACGAGAAGACTGTTGGGCTAGGTCACATGTTCGAGAAAATTCAATTAGTGGGTCATTTTGGGTCATTTTGGGTCATGGTCAAGCTAATTGTATCTAAAAAACGGTCCAAACGATTTTGACGAAATTTTGTATCCGACTATTTTCGGGCACGAGAAGACTATTGGGCTGGGTCACATATTCGAGAACTTTCGTTTAGGGGGTCATTTTTGGGTCAAAGCGGGTCAAATTAATTTTATCTAAAAAACGGCTCTAACGATTTTGATTAAATTTTCTATTTTACGAGTTTCGGGCACGCGAAAATCATTAGACTAGGTCACATGTTCGAGAAAATTCGATTAGTGGGTCATTTCTGGGTCATTGTGGGTCAATATCTAAAAAGCGGCTCAATTTACACTAAATTTTGCATCCTATGGTTTTCCGGCACGAGAAGACTGTTGGGCTAAGTCACATGTTCGAGAAAATTCAATTAGTGGGTCATTTTGGTCATGGGTCATGATATTTGAACTCAAATTTAATTTTGACCGAGCATAGCTCGGTCTTCCCTGCTCGTTTAAACAAAATAAAAGAGATGAGTGGATCAGCATTAATTCCCCAGCCTTGACAGGGTCATTTTTTCTTTCCTTTTTAATAAGATATTTTGATTTTTTTAAATGTAATTTAGAATCCATATTTACTTCTAAGTAGCACAAAATGGCTGGGTCAGTGTTGGCAAATTCTTGGCTAATTCTTGGCCCACAATCAGAAGTTTCCACCTTGTCGTACCATTGACTAACGAAACATTTGCCAGCAAAGGCGTAACAGGGTCCAACTGTAAGCTGTTGAGATACGCTCCAAATTAGAGGGGCTTCTGTTTGTTATTGTTGGAATATAAACCTTGCCATTTTTCAACAATTAAAACTAACTGCCAACGATGGGCCAACATTCTGTATTAATTTGGCTGCCTCTCTGAATACTTTTGTTTGAAGATTATTTAACTGTGTTACACAAGATCAGAAACATGGGTTTATTTAGCAAATTTTAATTTGATTCAATGATATCAATTTGACAAATTAAACCAAAACATACAGGGTGATTCAAAACTTATCGTTCAAATTTCGTGGGGAGGTAGGAATACATCAAGAAACCGATTTCACATAGGAAAGTATGTCCGCAAATGTACGCATGCGTATGTAGAGGGCGCTGTGTGTATCCAACCTTCCATTGCGTCCGAATCATTGTTTTGACTTTCCTAATGCTAGTATTATTTCTTCTCCTGTTTCCACTTCTCATTTGGACTTCCGCAAAGCCTTTTACATCTTTAAAAATTCCAGAAATCTCGTTAATGACCTTATCCAACGGCTGCATTATCTGAAGTCTGGAAACTTCTCGTTTAATATTGGCCTTTCCGGTTCTTGTAACCTTTATTTTTTTTTAATTGTTTTGTTTTTTACTTTTTGTTTTACTTTTTGTTTTAATTAATTAATTAATTTTTTAACTTTCTTCGTTCATGAATTTTTAAATTTTGGTTTCACGTAAGAATTCTTTAAACATCTTTCTAATCGATATTTATGCTTTAATTATCAACGATTTTGTACGTTTTGCAGCATTTACTGCACTCGTGCTTACCAGTTTTGTTCGTTATTTCGACCCGAAAGAATTGTTGCGAATTTCTAGATTTGATGGTGTTTGTTGCGTTGAATAAAGATTCATTAACGAGATTTTTGAAGTTTTTAAAGATGTAAAAAGCTTTGTGGAAGTCCAAATGAGAAGTAGAAATGGGAGAAGAAATAATACTAGGTTTAGAAAAATCAAAACAATGATTGGGACGCAATGGAAGGTACGGTACACACAGCGCCCTCTACATACGCATGCGTACATTTGCGGACATACTTTCCTATGTGAAATCGGTTTCCTGACGTATTCCCTACCTTCCCACGAAATTTGAACGATAAGTTTTGAATCACCCTGTATATAAAAACTAGGATGGTATTACAAGCGCTCCTCGTCGAAAAAAATCTCAAATTAATATAATTGAAGTATATTTAAATTTGCTAAAGATACCTATGTCGCTGATCTTGCATAAAACAGTCGAACAATCTTCAATCAAAAATCAATCAGAGAAGCAGTAAATGTACAGTCTGTTTAAAAAATTTTGGCACAACAAGAAAATGACGTTTTAACAAAATTAAGCAAAAATGTGTGTTTTACTTAGCCTATTCTGTAAAATTATTCAAATAAATCATATAAAAATTTATAAATGGGTATATTATCATAACTTTGATAAAAAATCATAAAAGTCTGTAACTATACATTACCTCAAAAGTTTAGGTACAATGGAAAAAATAAATCATTTAACAATTTTACATGATGCTACTTTTTAACAGTATTTCCCTGGTTTCTCATAACTTTAAATAATCGTGTTTACATTGAATCAATTAGTTTTTTAAATATTATTGGTAGCAGTGGCAGAAAATACCATGCTTTTGCAATGGCCACTTTCAGTTCTTTAATAGAGTCATGTTGCTTTCCATTCTTGTATACTTCACGAGTTAAAATACCTCAAATATTTTCAATCATGTCTAAGTCCGTGCTTAAAGCTGGCCAATCTAAAATGTTAGAATTTCGGGCAGAAATCCACTGTTTTGTAATGTGTGAGTTGTGGATTGAAGCATTGTCCTGCTGAAATCTCCACTCAGGATCCCTAAGATATCACCAAATGGAAGTAAATGTTGCTCCAGTATCTCTTGATACTAAAAAAATGAAACAAAAAAAGTTTCCCATGGCAGGTTTGGCCATTAAAGCCAATCGCCTCGAAATCATCATATACTTACGCCTTGTCGTCTACTGAAGAAAAGTACGAAACTGTTTCCTGTGGACGTGCTAGTAACAATTCCAGCTATCAGGACCCTTCCACATTCCACATCTTTTCATCGCTGAATAATACGGTGAGTCACTTGTCCCCGTACGACATGTACTTTCGAACCCAATCCATTCTGGACTATTTATGGTGTGATTTTAAGCGCGGTTTGCAACATATATTCTTTAAAACAGTTTTCTTGCAGTCACTTATGCGCCTATGTATTGTGTCCTTTGAGACATTATAACATCGAAATTATGTTTAATTTGCCTTATGGACATATTTTGGTTTAGCACAAATTTTCCGATTATTCGATCAGTTTGGATACTTGTTATACGTTACCGCCCGCATCTTGGTTTATGGACAAAATTATTATTTCTAGTAAGTATATCCTTCACTTTGAACAATTTAATATTCTAGAAATTTCAATAACGGGCTTATTTTTCGATTTCAACATGGAAAATCTTTAAATTTCCTCTTTTGCGAATTCTGCAACTTTCAGCACCCTAAATAACTAACGGAAATTGAATATTTGCTGTTATACTACTAAGGAAAATGGTCGGTTTGTTGAAATCAATCTAGAATTTGTTAACATTTGCATAATGTGCCAAAACTTTTGACAATGTTTTTTTTTTTTTTTTAATAAATAAATGTGTATTTTTTTAATAAATTATGCTGATGAAGCTATTTTAATAACTCTACTATGTTTTGTTTTTTCCAATTATATTTTGAATATTTATTGTGAAATTATGATCCATATAGTATTTCTCCACCCAATTTTATTAACATACCTTTGAGTGTGCCGAAATGTTTGAGACAGACTGTAGATTCTAAATTACATTTAAACAATCAAAACATCTTGTGAGAAAAAATTACCCTTTCGGAGGGCCAAAAATCAATACTTATCTACCCATCTCCTTTGTTCCAGAAAATCTTGTGTTTAGTTGTAGGCTAAAAATTTTCTTTTGGAAACAGTTCTGATAAATGACAGGTTTTTTTTATAAACGAATCGCTCAAAAATAATTTCTAGAATACTCAGTTGTAGTAAAATATATTCATTCCCGTAAAACAGCCACATAGCACTTATAATCGTACTTTCGACCTCCTTCACAGATGCTTTTTTGATGTTGAATTTACTCCATCTCTCCTACGGTCTCTTTTTCTGATACTTACTTTTTTTTTTCCAGCTCGCAATGACATTCTGCAGATTAGATGCTAAGAATTGGGCATTTATTCTTCTGTTTTCTAAAAGGATCATGTGCTCTGGAAACCATAAATAAATAAATGAAACGCTAAAAGACTCTTAAAGAAAATGCAAGAAAAGCAATTTCTATTTAAGAGCTAACTGTACTACGTTTTATTCTGACTTTTCAATCATTTTTGTTTTTGACGAATAGAATGGTAAAATAATTTCGTTCTCCGTGTGTAATATACTGTATATATCAAAAATTACGTGTGTGGGCTATACGCAAGGTATAAAAAATGAAAGATTAAAAAATAAAAAATATATACATGCAATAATTACGATTTCTATATAAATGGACACGAAAAGTATACATGAATAGTTGAATAAACTAAAGTAAGATTCCTAACGCTATCTGGGGATTCATGTAAACAGATAAAGTTCTTGACAGTGTCATATGTCCTTGCTCCGCATTTTCTCATTTTTTCTTTTTTTTTTTTCTAGTTAATATATTTATTTTTATGGTCTGTTATTATATTTTACGCAACATATCTCATGAAAATTTCTTTGCAAAGGAGGGGTGCACGTTATACAGCGAATGTACCATAAATACGAAATAATAGGTCACGTGCAAGTTTTACTCGCGCACAAAGGGTTCCGTACAATAAATTTATTAATTACTAACTGCGATATTACAAAAAATCGTTTCTAAAAGAATAATAAGACTTTGTAAAACACAATACAACGTATAAGGTTGGGTATAGCCAAATATACTAGTAAAGTATAGAGGGATATACCTTGAACGTTCAGCGAGATAGGAAGCCTAAATAGTAACAAATATCGGTATTCTGTGTGAAATTTTGCAATACTTAAAGCAAAAATTTTGTAGAAAGTTTAAATTTTGAATTGTGCCAAGCACGCTTCGAAAGGAGGTTGCAAAGTTGCAACGCCACCTTGATCCATGCCGCGTTTTTCTAGATAGGTTTTTAATTAATATCTCGACTAAATACCAACAAATTATTTCGAAAATAATTATTAGCAATTGTTGGATTATTCCACTTTGGTGAGAATAATATTCGATCAATGAATGTACATCGAGCTCCCCTCCAAGTAGCCTACTGGCAACACTGGACATACGGGCAATTGATTGACATTTGATCGGGAGGATTTTGGAGAAAACTTATGAAAACCTTTCAATTATCGCAAAGGCAATGTATGTTTTACGTCTAATTAGTTGCAGCGAACTCGTCGAGGAGAGTATCGTCAAGATTTGTAATGTGGGGTGCTATGGTTTGGACAAAAACATCTAATCTGAGCATACGCCCCTTCGTATGCATGCTTATACTCCATGTTCTATCAGAGTTCGTTCATTTACATTTTTAATAAATTCTGAAAATGTTATTTCTCACGGATCAATAATATTGAAATATTTCAGCTTTTTAGTGATAATTTTAGCTTGAATATTCTTTGCAATGCCTTTTTTTAAAGAGAATATAAATTAAAAATCCTTAAATCGTTTTTAGCAAACAAGGCAAATATTAAAATACTTGTTCACCATTTTGGATAACAGACGTTATGTCATTATTTTCCTTTTTCTTTCCTTTTGTTCACGCTAATGGGGTAATTTAGTTGCCATCATTACAGAAATTAATAATAATAATATCTCGGAAACTAAATTAAGTTTCCAAATTTCGAAAGTTAGTATGACATGTCTGGATGTTTAAGAATATCTGGTCCTCTTTCCAACTCGTAAATAAGATCATTATCTATGAGGAGTGGTTGTGAAACACAGGCACCCACTCAGAATTTAATATCATAGATTCTTATGCAAAACACAAATTGACTAATTTTCAGTCTTCTAAAACCTCGTGGAAACAATTGTTCCCATTTAACATTTAAAAGCTATAACTAATTCGCTACAGATTTGTAAAGATTTAAAAACACTGAACAATTTAAAACGGAGATAGTTCGTTTTTATATGTTTACGAATGCGACTGGCTCTTTCGATGTGCTTGTGCAATTGAAGTGTAAATATATTATCTGCTCACAAATCTGCACCTAGGCCTGATATGAGACATTGAATTACATCTTTTGAAGATTTACTTTTAGTTATTATCAAATGCTGAAGTAATAAATGAGAAACACCCAGAAAGGTGATTTCAGATGTCAGACAGGCAACAAACGAACGCATATCTTCACTGGACGTCAAATGAATTACTGTGATAACTCGGCTAATGAATATATCTGCAAACGAATTTTTTGGCAATGAATATTTGTTTCGCTACATTTTGGACACGGCTAATGAATATTTTAATGAATGCGCATGCTAACATAATGCATCTTCAATGATTTTTATTTGGTCGGAAAATCATGCTTCGGTTAACGAAAAATCCGGCTAACAAACGTAATTCCAGAATAAATTATCTTCGTTAGCCGATGTATCACTTGCTCTAATGTTACTCAGAATAATACAATTCCTTAAAACATACACACACACATATATATATATATTGTATCTGCTTTCAATTTTTAATCTTGAATTAATACTGTATTCAAATAGGCAGATATATCTAGTGATTTTTATCCATGAGTTTTGGTATTTTTTCCTGCATTATATTTCTACTATGTTTGCGATACGCCTATAATTTTAATGCATTATACCAAATTTCTTTCTATATAGTTTCTCATTATATAAACAACTTTTAAAGAAATATCTATATTGCTAAAAATAAATGCAATCAATGTAACTTTTTGGATAAAGGCATCCGGCGTCTCTTTAATACATGATCATTAACATGAGCGGGAGTTGATTTTCAAAAAAAGAAAATGAACAATGACCTGAACAAAAGTCTAACTTGTGAGATATTTTAAAGCTATTTGCACTATCGTACAATCCATTTCAAAGCCAACAGTTAACCCTTTTAAGGGCAAAGTACTTCTATTCGAAAATTCTCAAATGATTGACAGAAACTAGAATTTACAAGCAAATTTATTTGAAAATAAGGAAAAGCTTTTCTTCACGTTATTAATAAAACAGAATTTTCATTCCAAAATTCGGGTGCCAATATGGCATTTACAGTTTAAAATTAAGAGGCCCAAAAAATTAACCACCACCCGTCAAGGGGTGGTGGTTCATTTTTGAACATTTGGAGGGGCAAAGTACTTCTGTTGCTAAAATAATGCAATGATTGAATGACACCAGGATTTACGAACAAAAGTATTTGAAAATAAGTAAAAGCTTTTCTTCAAGTACATTATAAAAGCAAAATTTTATTCCAAAATTCTGGCGCCATTAGGACATTTGGGGATTAAAATTAAATAAGATATATAATATCCCATCGCCGTTCAAGGAGTTAAACATTTTTTATAATTCTCATCATTTGAAATAAAAATTCATTTTTATTATTTCAACCTTAAATATTCACAAGACATTACATTTATGTTGTTGACATAAAATATTTAAATCTATATTTAATACTTGAAAATTTCACACTCCTTGCATTAATAATATTTCAAATTTTAATTGTTTAAAAGGCGTATAGAAAACATAGTGAAAAAGTACTCAAGCCGGGACTCGAACCCGGGTCATCAGTATAGCTCACTGACGTTCTACAGCTGAACAACTTGGGAACGATACTTAGTCTGGCACTTTCTCACTATAACATGCTGGCAAGGCTACAAACGTACAGTTGGTAGAACGTCAGTGCACTATACTGATGACCTGGGTTTGAGTCCCGGCTTGGGTGCTTTTTCACTCTGTTGGCTATACGCCTTTTAAGCAATTAAAATTTGAAATATTATAAAATATTTATTGGTATGAGAGCAGTTTTAGAAGCTGAAAATTTTCATTAAAAATCGTAAAAATTATTTGTTCATATTAAATTAAATATCATACAAAAAACATAATTTTTCTACCTACGCAGCCATTTCAAATTATTTAGAATAATGCCGACGAGTTCCATAAAAAAATAAAGGGGAACAGGAAGTACTCAACCCCTAAAACACGTAATCTAAAAGCAAAGGGTTTGGAGAGTGGTCGATAGCAGTAAAATATTTTCTTCACCGGAAGGGAGCCGGAGCACTTAAAATCGCACTCTCGTCCTCTTTTACCCAAGCACTTTTTTTTCCCGGAATGGTTTCATTCACTATCTTTCTTCTTCTTTTCTCTTTTCTCTCTTTTTTTTTGTATCACTCGCTCTTTCTTTACATTTCAATGTTGACATTCCAAAGCTCAAAAACTAAAAATTGGGCATTTATTCCTTTATGTTCTGAGGCGATCTGATGCACTGAAACCAAAAAATTAATAAATAAATAAAACTTATTTCTCAAACAAAGGATTTATGAACAAAATTTTGCAAGACAATTTAAATTTCAAAGATGCTTAGTTTTTAATTTACTGTGACTTCTCACTCGCTTTAAATGTTGCCGAAAAAAAAAAACGAGAATTAGCAAATGAAAGTATGCATAAAAGTACTTTGAAAAAAAAAAAAAGGCTATGAATTTTTAAAACTATATCAGAAAAAAAAAAAAGAAATCCGACACACTGAGAAAAATGACACTTTAAAATCTGAGTAAATCGATGTTTTCATTTTGTTATGAAACTTTTTGTTTCAAATAGGACGACCCAATGCTTTCAATTCTGAAATACCAGAAATACTCAGACTATTGAAACATGGACATACTCAAAACTGAGCACATAGAGATCAGTTTATACTCATTTTTGAAATATGTTCATACTCAAAAAGATTAGAATCAGTTCAAACTCATTTTTGAAACATAGACATACTCAAAAATGAGCACACAGAAGTCAGTTCATGCTCATTTTTGAAACATGGCCTTTCTCAAATAGGAGCACATGATGTTTTATTCTTGATTGTGTGCATGCTTTCAGAAATGAGTATATACATGTTTCAAACGTGAGTAATTTTGATTCTTAGTCATTTTGACTATGCGACATACTCAGGTTTGAGTATATTTTGCTCAGTTTTGAAAATGTCGTTATTAGAGTACATTTTGTCTAATTCAAAGTAAAGCAGTGCCTAGTTTTATAAACCTCAGATGTTTGATGAAATCTCTAAACTAATATTTACAATAAATTGAAGTGTAGTTACTGTTTAAAATGATAAAAACATAACACAAAAGACTTAAAAATACATTTTAATATATAGAGGTCATATGTTGTTTCATGCGATCTAACGGCGCCTTCTTCAATATCAAAATGATAAATAAAATATTTTCGTAAAATTTTTGAAAATTATAAACATAAATCACGAGATCACATGTCTAATGTAAACAGGTGCTTATATTGGTCAAACTGGAAAAAGTGAAATTACTATTTTATTGCTTTTTTAAATTTGTAAATCATCGTGTGCTAAATTTTAGGTAATTCAAAAGAAGCTGATTCGTATTAAACTTTTTTTTTAAAATTCAGTATGCATTATCCAGTTGAATTAGATTTAGTATACTAAGAGTTGTTTGTAGAATATAAATAAATTCACATGCAGGGCTATGCAAAGAAATGGATAATTTGCTGTCTATGGATGGTTGTTTCTGAAATTACGTTTTCATTTGATATGAGTTTTCTAAATTACACTGCTCAAAACAATTAAAGGATATTTGATGTTTTATATAAAATAAAGATATAAACGAAATTTTTTTTGCCGAAAATAGAAGAAGAGAATCACAAATGCAAATTTTTCTGGTTTTCAAACTGTGGAGTATGCAAATTTTGAGTTCGACGTCAAAAACGTCGCTTCAGCGGCAGCGAATGAAATTTGACTTTCAACTGGATAAAAGAGAATGAAGACAAGGATGATCGGCATTCAGTGATTGCTTTGTTTCGATGAGTACGATGTCTCAGCGAAGTCATTTGACAGATTCAGAAGCTTGGAGAATTGGTGGTAGGTTAGAAGGGGGCCAAACTCAAGCCGAAGTAGCGCAAGCCATTGGAGTGTCACAAAGTGTCATTTCCAGGATCTGGAACCGTTTTTTCGAGAGTGGATGTGCAGGCCGAAGACCAGGGCAAGGTCGTAGACGGGCAACAACGCCCAATGAAGATCGGTATTTAGCGTTAACAGCTCGGAGACACCGAAACATGAACGCTACTCTTCCCCAACAACACCTTCGCTCGGCTACAGGCACCACGATTTCAACTCAGACTGTCCGAAACCGGCTCCATGCTGTAGGTCTGTATGCTCGCCGACCGATGGTATGTGTTAGATTAACATCAAGGCATCGTCGCGACCGCAGGGAATGGGCAACCGAGCATGTCAACTGGAGGAGAAATGAATGGAGCAATTCTGTTTTCTGACGAGTCCCGTTTTTCTGTGCATCCGGATAATAGGCGTATTTTCATCTGGAGGGACCGTGGCAGTAGGAATAATCCTGCGTTCGTGCACGAAAGTGTCAGATTTGGCGGTGGAGGAGTGTTGGTGTATGGTGGCATCTCCATTGACGGGCGCACTGACCTCTACATCATTCGAGATGGAGCTCTGACTGGTCGCCGATATAGGGATGAGATCCTCAGACCTATTGTAGTCCCTTACGCTGCAGCAATCGGAGATAACTTCATTTTAATGGACGATAACTACAGGCCACATCGTGCAAACCTGGTGGAGGATTTCCTTTTCGAGGAAGGAATCGTTCGAATGGAATGGCCAGCATGTTCTCCAGACATGAATCCAATCGAGCACGTTTGGGACGCTCTAGGAAGAAGAGTTTCTGGCCGCCAACAACCCCCACAAACTCTCCAAGAACTGGAAAGAGCTCTTCTGGAAGAGTGGGGCAGAATACCCCAACTCGTCATTAATAGCCTCATTGAGTCCATGCCTCAAAGGTGTTCAACGTTGCTGGCCGCCCGTGGAAACCATACCCCCTACTGAAAATGATTTTCTTTGAAGAAAACACCTTTTCTTATTCTTTTTTTCTCATATGCACAAATTGTGTTTTTTTCCTTATGTACACAAATGCGCAATAAAATGCATTTTTTTTCTGCCAAACATGTGTAATTTATTCTCATATAACCTACTATGTCTGTCGACCATGTATCAATCAGCTAAAAAGTTTCCCAGATACAAAATCCACCTAAAACTGCAATATCCTTTAATTGTTTTGAGCAGTGTATTTACTGAAGATACTGTTAGGGGAACCGTCGGTAGCGTAATAAATTTTCTTATTTTTATAAATAGTTAAATCAGTCTTCAAATTTAATATACATTTTCATCTTTTGATATGTTAAAGAAGTTTGTTCAGCTTACCTGAAATTTTCCTTTTTGCGCCAAGTAATATCCACAGTAATCCAAAGTGTTGTAGCGATATTTATCTTATCCATTGATTCATTTATATTGGAATAATAAGAAATAGTATTAGTAGAAAATAACAATTGTGTGAAATGAGCAGAAGATTCATTTTCCTTTGAATATAATATTATAATTCTTGGCTAGATGTACATGTTTAAAATCGCGTTTTGGAGGCTGCGTATAAGTGCTCCAATTTTACATTATATTAAAATATATTTACATCATATATATACAAGAGCGTCTTAACTGCTCGGATACATTTTGGAAACTGAAGGGAGATTGTTATTTGAGTTCTGTGCACACGCGCGGGATAAGCAGCTGTAGATTTAAGGAGGGAGATCTGCAGTATTTCTCCAATTAGTTAGTTTCGACAGTCTCTGGTTTTATTCACTGTTTTGCATCTGCGGTTGTCACTTAAAGTACTTATAGTTAATTGGGGTCTGGTTTTTAACATGTTTTTCAATCGTTCGCTGCACGTGGAGATTAATTAACTGCATAAAAAAGGTTTCTCCGTCACTCCCCCGTAATCTCCTGTGTGGGGAATGGTTGAAGATTCAGTTTCTTACGGTGTTTTTCATACACAGGCTTGGGAGTGGGCTTCGTGAGAGTGTCGGCTATCATTCCTTCACTAGGGCAGTATTGTAGATCGATTTTTCCTTCTTCTTTCATAAGTTTAATGTTATGGAAACGTATGTCGATATGCTTGGATCGCTTAGTATCTTTATCGTTTTCAGTCATTTTTATACAAGACATATTATCCTCAAATATCGTGATGGGTAGTTTTTGTGGAATGTTGAGGTCGCTTAGCAAGTTTGTTATCCAACTTAATTCATGTGCTGCGTTGCTAGCTGAAACGTATTCAGCTTCGGCTGACGAAAGTGCAATGCAATTTTGCCTTTTTGTAATCCAGTAAATCGGCGATTTTCCTAGCATGAATAGATTTCCTGACGTTGATTTACGTGTTTTCAAGTCACCAGCCCAGTCTGCATCGGCGTATGCTGTTAGGATGGGCTTGCTGTTTGCGCTAAGAGTTAAATTCAAATTTTCTGTAGTTTTGAGGTATGAAATGATTCTTTTTACTGCTGACCAGTCCTTTTGGCGTGGTGTTTCGTTTCTACGACATAATATGTTTACTGCTGCAGATATGTCAGGACGCGTGATTGTTGATATGTAAAGTAATGTGCCTGTCGCTTGTCGATATCTCGTGTTATTAGGTAAAAGATTATCGTCGTCTTCAAGTCTGTTGAATCCAGCAATCATGGGTGTGTAATGAGGTTTCATGTCGTTTAAATTCAGTTTTTTCACTAGTTCCTGTATTTTATTGTTTTGATTTAGGTAATATGTATCATTGATTTTATTAATGTTTATGCCTAGGTAATTATTCACTTCTCCTAAGTTTTTTAGTTCATATTCTTTCTTAAGTTGGTTTATTGTTTCTTCGATATCACTGTCCTTTCCTGCTATCAGGATATCATCTACATAAATGATGATGTATATCGGATTTTCTTGATTTGATTTAAAGTACAGACATGGATCATTTTTGCTCTGTAAGAAATTATTGTTTGTGAGTGTTTCCGATATTTTGGTGTACCAGGCCTTTGCGGCTTGCTTAAGACCGTAGATGGCTTTTTGAAGTTTACAAACTTTTCTTTCATCGCCGGGTTTAATATACCCGTCTGGTTGACTCATATAAACAGTTTCAGTTAATTCACCATGCAAGAATGCTGTGGTTATGTCAACATGTTTCACGTTCAAATTTTTGTGCAATGCAGAGATGAGAAATGCACGTATTGTAGCGTGCGAAACTACAGGTGCGAAAGTTTGATCATAGTCAATCCCGAATCTTTGACTATATCCTTGTGCTACTAAACGCGCTTTATAGCTTTGAACATTTCCTAAATTGTCCTTTTTTAGTTTAAAAGTCCATTTTGAGCCGATAATTTTTGTTCCGGGTGGTGGATCTGTTAAAGTCCAAGTGTTATTTTTTCTTAGGCATTGTATTTCATTTTGTGTTGCTTTTATCCAATTTTGTTTATCATTAGTATTTTTCATTTTTTCGATATCTTCCCAATTTTCGGGAATGTTTTCAGATGAACTATTTGTGAGACAAACATATCTGTCAGGAGGAACGCCTCTATTTGTCCTATTAGACCTTCTTGGTTCAATTGGTTGCTGTTTGGGCACGGATGGCGTCTCCTCACTGTCAAGTTTTATTTCTAGGTGATTTTCATGTCTATCCGGTAATTGTGTATTGTCATCTGATGTTTTTGTGGTGTTTTGTATCTCCTCAATGTTATCTGAGTGTACATTTTCATTTTCAAGAAATTTTACCGTTCTCGCTATTATAATTTGTTTTCCTTGTGTGTGAATTCTATAACCAGTCGATCGTGTATCATAACCTACGAACGTTCCGGTTTGAGCCCTGTTATCGAGTTTTCCTCTATTTACTTTATCGACGTAAAATAGCGCTTTACAACCGAATGTTCTTAAGTGTTTTAAATTCGGTTTAACTCCTTTCCATAATTCGTAAGGTGTTCTGTTGTTGTTTGCTTTAGTTGGGAGTCGGTTTTGTAAATATGTTGCAGTGTTTATGGCTTCACCCCAAAAATGTTTGCTTAATTTTGCTTGTGATAGCATGCTTCTAGTCATATCTAATAAACTTTTATTTTTTCTCTCCGCAACTCCATTCTGGCTCGGATTATGCGGGACAGTCAATTGGTGTAAAATTCCGTTCTGTTTTAAGTATTCATCTATCTCTTGATTTACATATTCACGACCGTTATCCGATCTAATTTCCTTAGGTTTTTTACCGAACTGATTGTATATCATCGTTATATACTCTTTTATCTTTTCAGCAACTTCGCTCTTTTTAGATAATAAATATATCGTAGTATATCGGGAATAGTCATCAATAAGAGTCATAAAATAAATTTTTCCGCCCAAAGTCGGTGTATCTAAAGGACCACATACGTCACTATGGATCAAATCCACGATATTAGTAGCTCGGTTTGTTGTTGATTTAGGATACGGCATGTTAGTTACTTTCGATACAAGTTACGCATGTTTTATTTTGATGTTTACATTTTCCTATCTTTATTCCGTCCGCAAGTTGATTTGTTATTATAGATTTAATCGCGTCATAATCTCTGTGACCGAGTCTGCGATGCCAGAGATCTATGCATTGTTTGCTGTCACAGTTATACGTTATGTTTACATAATTTTGTGGTTCTTCCACATCGTCTATTTCCTCAATAATGTATAAGTTTTTCTCATTTTTCGCCCTAATATATATTTCTTCATCAAAGATCAAATCGCATTTATTATCGTCGAAGATTAGTTTACACCCGTTTTTAGCGGCTTTACTAACCGAAATTAGGTTTGACTCTAAGTCTGGGACATAAAGCACTTCGCGTAATTTCGTTAATTTTTCTTTTCCTTCGGGGGTTAATGTTTTTATAAAAACTTCTCCTGAACCTAACGCTGTCAGTTTATTACCATTCACGATCGTTACTGAAGTTTTATTATAATCAATAAATTTACTAAATAGGCTTTTATCATTACAAATGTGCGAGGTAGATCCTGAATCGAGAATCCAGTTATTTTTGCCTACTTTTTCGGTGATTAATGCTTTATTTTGCGTTTGATCATTTGCGTATTTTCTTTCGTTTGGAATTTTATTTTCTCTACGAGTTTCGGTCTTTTCATAACATAATGAAGATGAGAAATTCTTTTTATTTTTGAATTGATTGTTACGAGGATTTCCGGATTGTACCGTGTTTCTGCTCTTGTAGCGCCAGCATTCGTAAGTGGAATGATTTTTCATTTTACAGTTGTTACAATATTTTTGTTCTCTTCTATTTTCAGTGTGTGTATATCTCCTATTTGTTTTAAATGCTCTCTCGTTGTTGTTATATCCGCTATGTGATTGTTCTGACATTTCATGTCTACGATTATATTCATCCGTTAATTTGTTTTTGATAAAATCAGGGGTGAGCTCATTTTCTGGTCTCGCCTCCAACGCAGTTATCAAAGTATTGTAACTGGGGGGAAGAGAACACAGAAATAGCGCGGAAATATGTGAATCGCTAATATTTTCTCCAATGGCATTAAGTTTATCTATAATTTGCAAGATATTAGTGATATGCGTGATCATGTTTGCACCCTCAGCTAATTTAGTACTGTATAGTTTCCGTAACAGGTAAAGCTTACTAGATAAATTGCTTCTCTCATGTATATTTTTCAGAGCTTCCCATGTTAATTTGGCAGTATCTAAGTTTTTTACATTTACGATTTGAGAATCATCGATGCTTAGGTTTATTAGAGCTCTAGTCTTGCGATCTTTTTTGTGCCATGCGGGATCGGCTGGATCCGGTGGATCTTGTACTATAATATCGTCGAGTTCCTCTTTAATCAGGAACATCTGCATCTTGAACTTCCATGTACTATAATTCGTAGAATTGAGTTTCTCAATAAATTGGGTATTTTCTTTTATCGCATTCATTATTACTTTTTTAGTGTTCTTTTATTTATTATTATATTTTTAGAAATTTGTTAAATTATCGTTTTCTTTTTTTTTTTTTTTTTTTAAATACTGGGATATTCTTTTTTCAGTCTTTCATAATCTTTGTTAGGGGAACCGTCGGTAGCGTAATAAATTTTCTTATTTTTATAAATAGTTAAATCAGTCTTCAAATTTAATATACATTTTCATCTTTTGATATGTTAAAGAAGTTTGTTCAGCTTCCCTGAAATTTTCCTTTTTGCGCCAAGTAATATCCACAGTAATCCAAAGTGTTGTAGCGATATTTATCTTATCCATTGATTCATTTATATTGGAATAATAAGAAATAGTATTAGTAGAAAATAACAATTGTGTGAAATGAGCAGAAGATTCATTTTCCTTTGAATATAATATTATAATTCTTGGCTAGATGTACATGTTTAAAATCGCGTTTTGGAGGCTGCGTATAAGTGCTCCAATTTTACATTATATTAAAATATATTTACATCATATATATACAAGAGCGTCTTAACTGCTCGGATACATTTTGGAAACTGAAGGGAGATTGTTATTTGAGTTCTGTGCACACGCGCGGGATAAGCAGCTGTAGATTTAAGGAGGGAGATCTGCAGTATTTCTCCAATTAGTTAGTTTCGACAGTCTCTGGTTTTATTCACTGTTTTGCATCTGCGGTTGTCACTTAAAGTACTTATAGTTAATTGGGGTCTGGTTTTTAACATGTTTTTCAATCGTTCGCTGCACGTGGAAATTAATTAACTGCATAAAAAAGGTTTCTCCGTCAGATACTTTCTTTCAATTTGTTACATGGTGAAGTTTCCTTACAATATTCTGGAAGTTTTGGAAAGGGTTTCATAATCTATGCTTGACGCATGATTTTTCTTTTTTGGTTTTTTCCTTTTTGTGAAAAATTTAAAGTAAAATTTTTATTCTTTGTATTTAAAAATAGCAAAAAGCAGCTTGATTATTTACTATATTGGTTATTTAAGGAGGATTGGTACCCTTTAAACAATTAATTTATTTAAATATTTTATGAAAACTTTTTGACGTAATATTATTAAATGGTTGTAGAAAGTAAAATGAATTAAGACAATTTCAAGAAAAAATACAATTCTTATAGCAAAATTTAAAAAAAAATAATTAAAAATTTTTTAAGAAAATTTTATATTCACAATTCTTTTACAATTTAGAATTTTTTGCAACATTATATTTTTTACAACTGTTCCAAGGTCCTCAAGGACCAGATTCCCAAAATGTTATGTGGAGGTTACCGTTCATCGGCCCGAAAAGTAAGGTCAACATTAGGATTTTTAGGTGCATTCGTAATTATATAAATACGTAGGACCCAGGGGTCGGAAGTAGCGCGCTACAAGTAGGGAAACTACAGTAGTAACTACTTTTTACAGTAGTTTGCAGAGTAGCGCGCTACATTTTGAACAATGTAGTGTAGCGAGTAGCGCGAACAAAAACTCAGTAGTTTGTAGAGAGAACCGACGCTACTTTTAACGCTACTTCAGGGGGGGAAAATATGACAGTCTGCAAATCACGTGGTTCAAACTTGGAAATTTTGTGCAAATTTTGTTCTGCTCAACAATTTGCGAATCATGGCATGAATTCATAGATTTTTTTCCCATTGACACTTGCT
Source organism: Maratus michaelseni (assembly GCA_963931845.1). Lineage (NCBI taxonomy): Eukaryota > Metazoa > Arthropoda > Arachnida > Araneae > Salticidae > Maratus > Maratus michaelseni. The sequence goes on from OZ007599.1 coordinate 133,444,542, forward strand.
GCTAAAATCAAATACTAACCCACCAAAAAAAATAGTTTTTTTTGCTGCCAACACTTGTCTATTTACTTGTTATTAGGTCTTCATGTTTAAATGCCGGGTTTCTTATTATTCGGAATTGCTTTATTTGTTGTTTGCTTTATTTGTTGCTTTAATTGTTAGGTTTATTTATTGTTTGTATTTACAGTTGTTTTTCTGTAATTTTCCAGATCAAGGTTTTCCAGATTAATATCTCTTAATTTTTCTACGAAATGTGTAATGTGTGTATAAACTAACATTTTCCCGTATGTTATCTTTCTTAATTTAATCATGCCCTCGGTTGTGTTGCATTAATTTAATTGCATCCCGGCAGACGTGATATAACAAGGGGTTGCTGTATTATTTAATCCAAGTCTTCAGTTTTGAATGTAAATTGAATCTGTTGACAAAATCTGAAAGTAACGAAGTAGTGACTACTTTTGAAAAGTAGTTTTGTAGTCGCTACTTTTTAAAACAAGTAGTTGTAGTTGTAGTTCTCTACAATAAAAAAGTAGCTTTTCCGACCCATGGTAGGACCTATAGTTGGCGTCTGGCCCGTCCGTCCCGTCTGTCCGCATATAACAGCGCAGAGACTCAACCGAATGGATTGAAATTTAATATTTTAATAGTTGCAGATTCATTTCAAATTTTACGAAAATATCAAAAATTGAAAAGACATTAATAAATCTTTTCTTCATTCTATCAAATCCTATCATATGTAATTAATTCAATGATATATACCATTATAGGTAATGATTCTAGGTTGCCATGGTGATTACGTAATATTTAAGATGGAGTCATACTATTTACGTATTACTGAATTTAAAAACCGAATTTGTACACTAAAATTGTTTAATTATATCAATCCTATAGTCTACCGACAGTTTTTTGGATAGATGTTTCCGGATAAATAGATATTAAATGGAAAAAGAGTCTAAATATGGATTTCAAGTTCAGAAATTTTCAAAACTAGGCTTAAGTTTCCCATTGGAATTTTCAGTAAATGTCAATAAAAGATAAAATGTTGCCAAGTTAAAATGTAGTTATTTTATTACGGAAATTAATCATATCCTCATAACAGACGATATAAATATTTATAAATCTATTTATATAGTACGAACGCGCCTCAATTGTCACGTTTGACGTACAATTTCCAACTTGTTTTCTTTTTTAAGAATAAAGTAACACAAAAACTCATTTTAACCACATTAGTTATAGTGTTTACTATAAAAAATATTTTTATATTACAATAACTATATTAAAATTGGTGGAGATATTGTTAGTTGCATGGGAACGGTATGCGCGTATCACCCTGCGTTATGTAGTGCACAACTTGTCAAAGTTATCTGAAAGAATCAAAATCAAATTTTTCAGAAAAAAAAATACAATTTGAAGGGCCATGAAAGTATTTTTAGTGAAACTGAACGAAATCTGGTATTTTTTTTTTTTAAATAGTGTAATTTTTGTCATTTTTTTTCTCTAACTTCAATGTGACTTAAATAATATTATTTATTTATTTACATGTAAAAGGTTCATGGCCCAACAAAATAATAATATTTAATTTCCAAAATGAAAAAAAAAATGTTGATTGATTGATCCATTTAAAAGCTATACACGGCGCGCTGAAAAATGCCGTTTCCAGAAAAAACGTGTTTAGTAAAAAAAAAAAAAAAAAAAAAAAACATTTTTAGTTAATCGTTATATTTTGCAACTTTACAGTTAGTTAGTCCGCGATTCTTGGATTTATATCTACGAAGCAAAAAGTTCAGCACCCGTGCAGCTGTGTCCCACTGGATCCTGTATGCCTGTTGATCAGCCAATTCACTCTCGCTTTCAATTGACTGTAAATTCCTAAATATTTCGAATTTAACCTAACCATTCAAGGCGGTTATTCTACACGCAGTAGGGATTCGAAAAATGCATATATATATACATACAAATTGTTAAAACTAAGCAAAGATGACTAATTACTGAAATTTTCTTTTTTTAAAATAAATTATTGATATTACTGAAAATCCCATTCTTAATTTTATTAAATACACCGTAAGGATCGTACAATTATAAATATATGTTGAAATTTTAACAAATTGAGAGAAATTAAATTGAAAAGCACGGAAGAAGTGTTGGCACGATAATGACAAATTTTTAAAAATTCCATGCATATTTAAATATTTTTAATAGTACTTTTTTTACCAGAATTGGCTAATTGTTCAGTTTTTTAAACAGAAATTGTATTAATAACAAATAATAAATTTTTCGCTAATAATGAAAAAAAGTGGCAATAATAAACGGAAAACGATTCATTTAACTTAATGCAATTTCTAATAAATGATGCACTTTAACTTATTGCATTTAAATATGATATTGATTTTTTATTTTAAGTGTCAGCTTGGATTCGCGACTTTGAGTTGTGTAATTCAAAGAATGATGGCTCTGGGACCTGGGACCAAGCCCTATTGTCTCATTCTTTATGACTGCACTGTAATGTATGTAATATTAAATTTGAACACACACTAATCATTTTTTTAATAATTTCTTTTTCTTGAAGTTTCACAGTGCAGGATTATAAAATATTCTCTACTAAAATTTTCATATTTTGGCATATAAAGGATACATGTCATTGAATGTTCGCGTAAAACATTTCAAAATTCTTTACATTACTGATACTTTTAAGAGCCTACATCAGTCATGAGAAAAAACGCGCAAGCTAATGTTAAGTTTATGGGAAGGATCTTCGCAGATTTCTCGGTCGCATTTTAATACTTTTACATCATTTTTTTTGCATAGAATAGCTGAGGTCAATCTCTAACGTTGTTAATTTTTACTTTTTCGATCTTGGTTCCAGTTTTTTTTTTTATATAAAGGTACTTTCACTTTCAGAACCGGTTCCAACCAGTTCCAAAATTGAAAATGTCGGCTTGCAAAAATACTGTAACCAAAATCAAAAAGTAAAAATTAACAACGTTAGAGAATCACCTCAGCTATCCTATGCAAAAAAAAAAAAAAAAAAAAAAAAAAAAAAAAAAATCATTTAAAAATATTAAAATGCGAGCGAGAAATCTGCCAAGAACCTTCCCATAGACTTGACATTAGCTTGAGCGTTTCTTCGCGTAACTAGCGTAGGTTCTTAAGAAATCATTACCGTTAAAAAAGATTGTCATTTATAAACTGCTTTAAATTCTTAGAAAATGAAATCAATGGCACAAAATTAAAACCAAACTTTAAAAAATATATATTTGAAATGATAACTGAAAATTATTTTACATGGCTGACACGCCAGTGCTATTATTTTAAAAAGATCGCTTATAAACTTGTATGTCAGAGATGAATCGGACAGCATTTTACAATGTAATTTTATAATTTTCATATATGTTTCATAGCTGAAACTAGAACGTTAAATTTGTTTCATTGTAATATCGCATAGCGCTCAGACACATAAGCTGTTGATTGTACTGCAAAGACTTTTCTCGGATAATAAAACGAAAATACTGAAAAACTGTTGCTCGTAAAAATTATGAGATGCGCAAAAGTAACTTAATCCTTTCGCAACGAGCATCACGCATACAATTTTAATTTCAACTTCTACTCTTTCTGAGTAGTAATCTTTGCCTTATTTAACTACTCGTCTCTATTTTCTGCCATATTGTCAAAAATAAACACCTCTTTGATAAATAATTTAATACTGTATTCTATTATATAAAGTCACATCAGCATTCAAAATTGTTTCAAGCATTGAAATTATTACTTTTATTATAACTGAAAAATTCTTGCTTGAAGATCATGAGATGCGTAAAAGTAACTTAATCCTTTCGCGACGAGCGTCTCACATACAATTTTTAATTTTGGTCACTACTCTTTCTGAATAGTAATTTTTGCCTTATTTAACTACTCGTCTCTTTTTTCTGCCATATTGTAAAAAACAAACACCTCTTTGACAAAAAATTTTATATTGAAACCTATTATATAAATTCAAATCAGCAATCAAAATTGTTTCAAGTATTGAATTTATTACTTTTATTAACAGAAAAGAAATTGAATTATTTCAATTAATCAATTGACGGGTGTCGGAAAAATGTTGTTCGGATATAGTCGGGCAGAATTCTTAATTGGTTAATCCCAGAAATTCAGTGATTAAATAAGACGAATCAGAAGTCACCATTAAAATTTATGTGTACTCTATACGGCAAGTATACGTGTCTCTCGTCGCGGCGTGTTAAACATTTAGATGGTTTACGTTACACAGCAGGAGGGTCAAATCTAGAGAAGCTCTAATTTATAATATTTTATCTAGATCTGTCAGTAAGTCCTTTATCAAGTAAATTTGATTAATAAATCAAAAAATTACAATTGTTCAAAATATCATATCATTACCCTTTATCCTTTAAGTCCAAAGTGTACAATTCAACAACAATTTTAGACACATACCTATCACCTTTTCCATATCTTTTAAGCCATTGTTAACAATTTGCTGTGTATAGCAGCTTAGCTTTAACTGATAGCCTAGAGGCTCAAGAGAGAAAAAAAAATGTAAGAACTGTCTTTACTCGACTGAAAATAAATGGAAAAAAGAAACTTATTTATTGATTCTACACTCCGCAGATAGTTTGGAATCAGAAGCACCTAAAAGCAGCGGCAGCGAAACAAGAAAGATGAAAGACACTAAAATTTATTGCCAGAACCCCGAAGAAAGTGCTTCGACCAACAAATCACAGCTCTGTATATTGGTATGACCAACTCCACCCGCCTCCCTACCTTTCCAACACCGAAGGCACATACACGCACACACATACACACTCACACGAAAGCACATTCAATATATCGACTGACTTCTTTCAACCTTTGGGTTGTCAAACAAGCAATGCAGCCGCCAAAATCGCCAGATCATCTTCTTGGCGAGGAAGAAATGTAAACAAAGGCGAGAGACAAAGCACAAGAACGATCATTAACCCCCCCTAAAAGCTGCATTCTATAAGAGAATTTGTCTAACATATTAAGTTAATCCAAATACAATGTATAAAAACGAAATTTTCTGAGTTTATAATCTTAGATAAAAAAAAGATTTAAATCAACTTAAATATTGAGATAAGTATAAAAAGTGGTCGGAAAACTACTTTTATTTTGTAGTGAATTACGACTAAGACTACTTCATCGAAAATGTAGTTAACTACAACTAATTGTTTTAAAGAGTAACGACTACAAGCTATTTTTTAAAAGTAGTCACTATTTCGATACTTTCAGATTTTGTCAAGCGATCAAATTTTTAGACCACGGATTAATTAATGTAGTAAGCCATCGTTATATGGCGTCTGGCGGATACAATCAAATCAAAGCGAAATGACTAAAGGCATTACAATTTTAAGAAAGTTAATATACAAGTAAATGTTTTGTATTAGTCTACAAAATGTTAGTTTGTACACATATTACAACTTTCTTAGCGAAATTAAGAGAGATACGTAATACAATAAACATATTTATGCATAGTTACATAAAAATGCGGTTAAACTACAGCTTATTTATTTTTTGGGGATACACAAAAACAGGGCTATATACATTTGAACAAGATATATATATATATATATTTATTTATATATAATGAGGAGTTATTACTATACGTAGATAACATATTTATGCGTACCATGTACTGAAAAAAATGTATTTACAATTCTTACAGTACGTACATTCGCAAACTGTAGCACAGAGCACATTTTCTACAAAAGAGGCAACATACGATCACGTGATTTGAATTGCCTCCCAAAGTAGCCTTAAAAGTAACATCAGTGCCTTCACATCCGTAGAAATTACTCATTTTCGTAACGCACTACTCCCTACATTACAATTTTTAAATGTAGCACGCTACACTACAAACCACTAAAAAAAGTATAGAGACTACCGTAGTTTTGCTACTTGTAGAGCTTTATTTTCGACCACTATGAGTGTAATTCATTACAGGATAGGCTAATTTAGAATTCAAAGTCCAGTTTAAAATATATTGGTTAATTTTTGCGTATTTTTACTCACAATGTCTCATGAATATTAATGATGAACTATTTCTCATGATTAGTTAAATATTTTACAGAACAGTCTATATACAAGCAAAATATTTTCTGTTAAAGTCTGATATAACTTCAGAACTTTTTCTGTCTTAACTTCTGCTTTAAGTTGGTAATATTAATCAACGCATAGCCTAAGCTATAAAGATATGTAGATAGGTAATTTATTAGATAGAAACGCAATCCTTTTCAAGGATTTGTTTTCCGAACATATAGTGTAAAGTAAGTATTGTAATAATGATTTGTATGTGTGTCTGTGAATAAACATGATAACTGCCAGACATGTACTTTCAATTGAGCTCCTATTTGGCGAATATGTTACAGACCACTGTCGCAAAAACTATATAAATTTTTATTAAAAAATCTGCCAATGGACTAGGTATTTAATTAATTTTTAAACTGTTTTTAAATCATTTAGCGACCGATATAAGGAAAATCCCCAAAGAAATGAGACAGGGTAAAAAAAAGTCATGTGACAGTAATAAATATTTCGCGATTAAGTATTAGTTGCGCAGAAGTAATGTCTCCAGTTTCAGCGTTGGAGCTCAGCCGCTTTGATTGTGTCAGAAATTTATAAAAATTGTTTTTTTTATAAATATTTTGTATAGGCACACGTGTTCGGAAACTCTAGTGGAGACACTCTAGATTTATATATTATCCCTTTCCTATTTAAACAAGGTCATTTCGCGTATTTTATTCAACTTATTTGTTTTCAGTTAATTCCTTATTTCAACACAAAATATTTTTTGTCATTTTGTATATCATAAGCATTTTTAATCTTTCAGCACAAACTTAGATTTTTTTTTACATGAGCCGGCACGTTTTTTTTTTTTTTTTTTTTTTGGAAAGATTTTTTATAACAGTAATAAGAGACATGCTTGAAGATATATTAGACATATCAGTAATAAAAATTTTATTTAAATTTCGGCGCCATTCGTGAGAGCAAAATATCAGAAAATCGTGTTTGTCCATACAATCTGCGACAGCGCGACTGCCGGAAGGTTAAAATTTTTGAGTAGATGGCATGAGACATAAAGATGCTTTGAAATTCGTTCCAAGAACTACGTTAATAATCTTTTGTTAAAGTTACTTATCTTCGTTAATAATAAACTGTTCATTTATAGCCTTTTATTAATTAAAACATTAAGCGCACTAGATAATTTAATTTCACTCTCAGATAAAGAAAAAAATATTAGTTACTATTAGTCAGTAGGTATGTATTCATTAGGTATGTATGTGTCAGTAGGTATGTATTCAGAATTCATTTCAATCTATCAAGGATATACAGAAAGAAATTATTTGGACACAACGCTTTTAAATTTTATGTACTTATTAATTAAAAGTAAAAAAAAGAACCTCCACAGTCCATGGTTGTTTTTAAGAGTAAATTTTCACTTGTTTTTTTAACATAGACATGCAGTTGACTATATAGTCTATGTTAAAAAAACACTATTAGCAAAAATATATTAGGCCAATATCGTTAATGTTGACTATATTTTGTATAACCTTTGGCAAGATTGGGATGACATACTGCTCAACACTATGATGTTTACTTTTTTCTCAATATTGGCAACATTAGTAACATTGGCATGAAAAACTGCCCCGCTCAGATTTTTCCAATATTGCCCAATATTATAAAGCACATGTAAAGCCAATATATATGCAATAATGGCATTTCATTGGGAATATTTCAAATGTAAAAGCCAATATTTCTGTAATATTGGCATTTCATTGCAAATGCTTCAAATGCAAAACCAATATTCCACCAATATTTGTATTTCACTAAAAATATTTTTGATTAATGTAATATTGAGTTCCAATATCCAATAAAACCAAAATTGGTTTGCTACTAGCAACACTTATTTTTTTTTACAATTTGATGATTTCTTTCATTTGGAGAAAAACAATATAATTATTAAGTGAGAATATTCTATTTCTCTATTGTATTTGATCTAATCTATTATGCATATGTCAAATATATCATAAGAAATATTTATGGTACATTTATTTTATTTGATTAATTCATTCATTATGAAAATTCCAGAAATTTTTCGTAATTTTTGAAAAAAAATTTAATACTATTTCAATTTTATTGTTTCAACAAGTGATTTAGAAACAAGATATCACTGTGAACTATTAAAAATGTTGGGCTGGTTTGAACCAACTTTTGGTGCTGCAGTAACTGCGCAACCATAAGATGGTGAAATTTCGTTACAACATTGGGATATCGTTGAACCATTAGCTATAAATGTTGGAACGAGATTGGACCATCTTATTGTTATTGCAGCACCAAAAGTTGGTTGAAACCAGCCAAAAATATTCAAAAGTGTATACATATTTAAAATAACTATTTTTAACACAGAAAAAATGCTAAAATGTTAGCTTTAAACTTTCATATTAGAACCTATAAAGCAAAAAATGCAGTATCTTAGTAGATATTTTTTTTTTATTATTCAACATTTCTTTTTTTCTTTTTTTCAACAACTCACTTAGAAACAAGATATGACTGTACATTAAATTCACATCTTTAAAATAACAACTTTTAACACAGAAAAATGCTAAAATATTAGCTTTTGACTTTTCCAATTTAGAAACTATAAAGCAAAAAATATAGCATCTAAGATGTTTTTATATTTATAGTTTTTTCTCTGTATTATTACATTTCTTTTTTTCCTTTTCTTCGTTTGGTTCTTTTTCTATGAAATACATGGCTTCAAATGATAGTGAACAGATTTCAAAGATACCAAAATTAGTAACGATAAAAAATATTATTTACAGTGCATTTTCTGTCGTGTAGTGTAATAAACCTTAATTTATACGCACTTCGCTTGTAACATGACTAAATGAGTGGATACTACCTTGTATTCTTAATTCATGAATATTTTTTTATGCACCATAGTAAATTGAAAGGTTATAATATTACGAGAAGGGAAAAAAATTCTTTAACTTGGCATAACAACAATTTGAAATTTCTAAATGTCCAAATAAATAGAAAGAAAATAAAAACAAAATAATTGTATTAAAAAGTGATACAAAAGAAAGCAGTTGTATGAAAAAAAAAATGGTATTCAAAAAAGGACTGAGTGGGAGCATTGTTCTTAATAATACTTAAAATTTTCTACTTACTTTGATAGTCTATTACCGTTACATTATGCTTGAAACAAAAAAATATTCCATATCATGTAATTACAAAAAGGTAAACATTTCTTCAAATATTAATGATGTTATTTAAACAATAAGCACAGTTAAAAAAATTGTAGTTGAATTGTTTACAGTGACTTTGTAAAAACATTGCATTTATGGTAATGGGAATAGTTTCATAAACTAACTTGCTGACTCAGAATATTCAAATTAACAATAATTTGTGCATGTTTAAGGACAGAAAAAAAAGAAGCAGAAAAATACAGACAATCAGGTCAATATCAGTTCGCAATATATGTATGTATATATATGTGTGGAAGTCAGTTTCAAAACTCGCCTTATCCAGGAAAGAAAATTTTGATAGACCAAGATTTGTTCCCAAATTCCTAGTATATAAGGCGAATTTTGAAAGTAAACCAAGATTTTGCAGTGTCAGAAATACACGATTAAACTAAGTTTGTTGCAGATTATAGTGTTTTTTCGGTGCAGGTTTACAAACAGAATAAAAAAAAAAAAAAAAAAAAAAAAAAAAAAAACATGATTTTTTTGGATAAGGCGAGTTTTGAAACTCACGTCCTCATATATACTATATATATATATATATATGAGTCTTTACGAAACAGAAAAATAATCTATAATCTATAACATTAATTTATGCATGCCAGAGAATCGTTATATGCGTGAATAAAATAAACATAAACCAATTTCATTTAGAAACTTTTAAGTGAGTTAGCAATAAAGCCTACACTGTAACATAAGAAACTCCGTTAAAATACGTAAATTGTACAGACAATCGATCGCCAGTACAATTTCCGGATTTTCTTCAGTGAAAATAAGAATTTAATTAAGCTTTTATCATTGTTATCGGTCAAGAATATTTTTAAATTTATATATTTGTTACTTTCTAACTCATTCACGAAATCGTTTCCTCCTTCTTTTTCGGAAGATACCGAAAAATTTTCCTGGTAAGATTACCAATAAAATTTCCGTTTTTTTTTTTGGGGGGGAGGGGGAGTGATGGTGGGTTAGTGTCCCACAGCCAAGATATTTAGTTCATCGCCACTTCTGTATAGATTATAAAATAGTATAGTTATTGCGCATAGGTTTTGTTATTTAACACTAGAACTACGGAGGCGAGTCATAAACCCAAGAATGATTTTTCGCTCATATCACTGCTGTTTTTAAAATAAAAATTTGAAATTGCTTGACTTTTCCTAATTAGTATATAGTATAATGCCTTAACGCGAATTTAGTTGAAATCCAACGAATACTTTTTTACCTACAAGTCTGTATACCTCGAATTACCGTGCGTAAAATGTAAGTATAAAATCATAGAGCTATATATATTTAATTTATATTCAGTTTTAAAATCTTATTAATTTGTAGGAACATTATTACGAAATTCAAATTGATAATTAAATGTATATTATTTAATTTTTTTTTTGTTTTACATTTCATACGAGCTGTCAAACTCTCAAAGAGTCTATTCTGAAATTAGAAATTTAATTTTTCTTTGATGGTAGCTGATCATTATATTTCATATTCTGTAATATTCCAGAAGCTAAATTTTATTAATCATTAATTAAAAATGACTGTAATAAATATCAAACCTTATTGTGTGTCTGTATCTCCCATACAAAACAAGAATAACATCACTAACGTCCATGGGCCAGTTTGGTAGCTCTAGGTATATAAGAAACACGGTAGTTCTATCGCATAGCTGTCAAATTTTGCGCTTTTCTCCTACCACTATTTGTGAACGGAAAAAATTATCTTATGTAATCGCCTAAAATTTTGTATTAAATAAAGCAAATTTTTCTGTTAAAAAATAATGATTCCAAAAAAGGCGTGAAAGTTGGCAGCTATGCCCAACTGTTTCGTAAAAGACAGATTATATCGATATTTGAAAACTACCTCATTATGTCGTCTCTCATCATCGAAGAAAATCGAATGAAGTCTTACTTTACACTAAAACAGTCATGAGCGGCCATTTTGACCGATACCAAATGAATATATTTCGATCCGAACAAGAAATTTCTTCATAAAATAAGTTAAATAATTTTAAATAAAAATTCCAGTGTAAAATAATTGAAGACGTGAGTTTCAAAACTCGCCTTATTCAAAAAATGAAATTTGAGGAAATCGCGAAAAACGTCTTACTGCTTCCATTGGTTTTCATTGTAAAACATCCTTTTAGAACGCCAGGTATACATGCTAAATCTAGATTTTCTGTAGATTGTAGTGTTTTTTCAGTGAAGATTTACCAATAGAAAAGATTGATAGAGAAAACACGATTTTTTAAATTTTAGATAAGGTGAGTTTTGATACTCACGTCCTCAATTTTATTAAACTTGAGTAAAATTCCCGACCGTTCTAGTGTTAAAATGTATAAAATTTTCTTACACGTTTTGATTACACGCCGAACATCATTTAGCTTCCTTTGTAAAATTGTGTAAGATACCCTCATTTCAGACATTATTTAAGGTATTCAACAAAATAACTTCATAGTATCATTTTAATATGGAATAAAACTCGGCAATTCGTTCAGTGTTTCTAATTTCGTTTATGCTAAATGAATTATTCATCTACAAAACTTTTCTCACGGACGTACTTTAATCACTGAAATGTAAAGGGAGAAAATTTATAAAGTTTTCTTGCGTTGTTGACAAGTGTAAATGATTGAGTTAGAAAAATCAGGTATACTCATAAAAACATATGGTAAAAAAGAAGGGAGTAAGACAAAAATAAAAAACAATAAATGGCATCGTGCAATCAAAATACCAAGTTTAATCGAGTTTTAGGTCGCTTAGAGACATGTCCCATGTATCAGATAAGTGAACGAAAAAATTTTGCATGGGTAGTGTTTCACTTTCTTCTCTCTCTATGTTGAGATTGTCGCTAAAACATGATGCTTAAGTGCGAAAAGCCGCCAAATCCGGAAAACACACTCCTTTGAAACGAGCACGAAGCGAAAGTACTTTTCCTCCAGCGAAGAAGCCCAAGAGTACGGAATCATCTGGATGCGAGGGAGGGTGAAGATATTTGACGGATACGGACAGCATCTACCGACCCCCACTTCGAACGCCCCTTTTCCAATGCAATATTTCCACCAATGGAGCAAAGGGGGGCAGGGGGCGTCTGGGTCTGGCGGAAAGTGATAAAGGCCTTCGCCATTGTACCAAGGAGCGTTAGCCTAAAGATATTACCGGAGACCCTAGAAGCAGTTCTTGGTCCACGCTTCATTTTACGTCTATTGTTTCGTTTTACGTGGAGAATCTCAAAGGTCAACCTCATTCGTTTCCAGAGGTGTCGATATTTTGAGGGGGTGTGGGACTGGGATCTGATTGGGTAATCATTTACTCAGCAGGATAATGTTTTTTCCGACATGGGGAGATAGAGAGATAGTTTTCCCGTCAGTTTTTAATATTTGAGGAAAGTATAGGCGATGAAATGTATAGTAGGGTTTCCCCTCAGTAAATAAACGTAATCGGTCTGGGTCATAACTGCTATCAGGTGGTGGTATTGCAACGCAATCGGTGTATTTTGGTGATAGCGTGTGGTATGAATTATGACATTGATATCAGATGCATATAAAGCATAAATTTTTTCTGATTTCTGATTCAATAAAAATATTTTATATTAAATGGTAATATTTTTGTTTTCCGAATAAATGTTTCTAAAGGATCACTGTCTCTATTTTATTGTTCCTTAATCATTAATTTGGAAGTAATTTTCAATTGTTCTGATGAATATAGAACAGAATTCACGAAATTTCATCCCTGCTTGTTGCTTTAATTTATTTTTCTTTGTACGAAACAATACTCTGAAGCGATTATTGACTATCGGTTTTGTTCAGAGATTTTTTTCTGTAAAGTAGTGTCAAAGTATAAATACTCCAATATTTTCCGCCAATGTTGACAGTATTGGACAATAAGTAGCCAGTATAAACAATATTGGCCCAATATTCCTTTGCTGCTTGGTTTTTTTTTCTCCTCTTTCAAATGTCCCCAAAACTTGCGTAGAATATTTGTACTCAAATATTCGAGTTCATAGAATACTCGAATAACCGTTTTGTGAGGATATGTATTTTTGAATATTCGCTCTTTCAAGTGTGATATGTATCATGTACATAATTATCGCTTCAATATTGAGAGTTTGGTAACAAAAATGTTAACTGTGTTTTGATATAATATAAACTAAAGTTCAACTACTTATTATGTATAATCCGTAGATGAAATAAGAAGTTTAAAAAATGAAATCGTAATAATTAATTCTGTAGTTCAAACAATTAAAACAAATTTGTTCTTAAACAGGAGCTCGTATAATTAAACGAAAACTTTAATGAAGTAGTAAATATTTTCTTACGATATCATATAAAGGCAAAAAATTACTTTGCGCATTAGTTTAATGAAATAGATTCATTTCAAACTCAATAGATTAACTAAAACTGAAATCAAAATAAGAAAGTTCTCTTTTAATTTAACCATGCGACAATAGCTCTTTAAAAAGATCTTTTATAAAGCTTTTAGTGTGATCGTCTCTCTTTAATTAAAATAAAATGTTTCCCAGTTTTATGTATTTTTTAAAAAAGATTTTTCTCTTCATCATGTATAGTTATCGAAAGAAATATAATCGTAAATTTTTAATGTTTTCAGCAGTTAAATTAAAATATAAAATGAATTCTAAGCGTTAAACAGCTCCTTATATTAATTGAAATTGTAACATGAATGAAGAATTATCACATTTGAACTGTCAACCTGCGCATGATTTTTTAAAGATAAAATGTTCGCTTGTTAATCATTAATGTATTCGTTCAAAACACATGTACTCTGCAAATCTTTATACACTTTTCAGAACACTTTTTAGAACACTTTTTTGTCACCTTTTTAGAACACTTCGAAACGCACTTTTTGGAACAGTTTTTATAATACTTCTGAGAGCACTTCCTTTGTTCAGTACACTTTCTAGCGCACTTTTTAAAAGCGATGATTTCACAATTGTGCCCAAATGGTGCTCCCAATCCGTTCTCAAATGTGTTCCCAAGTTTAGATTTAACAGATATCCTGAGCAGAACACTTTCGGTACACTTTCAGAACACATTCTTTATAGCGGAGCATATTCGGAACACATTAAGGGAACACATTCAGTACACATTAAGATAACTGGAACACTGTTTTTGAATCAAAGTGTTCCAAATGTGTTCCCAATGTGTGCTGGGAATTTGCAGTGTAAAGCTTTTACCACTTTTTAGCTCAATATATTTCAGTAAATAGTCTAAAAAATTGCCTTTTTAAAAACTATTACAGAATATATAAAAAAATTGCTTTTACAGGTGAAGTACAGGATGTCCCAAAAAGGTTGAAACTGGCTTTAACTTTTTACTTATTGAAGATAAGTAGGCAATGTAACTTGAAAAAGTGGTCAAAATAAGGTAGAATATAAGATTATGTTACTGAAATAGCCCTCCAATTATTTTTAAATGTTACACTTTTTAGATTTTTATACAACCCCTCTAGACAAAATTGGCCAATTATTTTTTTTTCCTTAACTGCAACAAGATCATTACAAAAAACTGCATATATGTGTCTTTAAAATTAAAGAAGTTCTGTTTAATTAAAATTTAACCATTGTGAATAGGGGACCGTATATCAAATTAAAAATGTACATCTGTGAGATATTGCAATAAAAAGGAAACACGGATGATAGTTTTTATAGAGTTGACTTTAAACTAAAGATACTACATACATGCATTAACAGTAGTGGCGAAGAACTCCAAAATATCTCTCAGTAATGCATTGGAGATGACAGAAAACCCTTTGAAAATGATTTGTGAATTGCTTTTTTTAAAATTATGTACATAGGATTTAAAATTACATTTGTCCGTTTAGATGATTTCTGCCTGTGTAATGATTTATTTAGATGAATTTGTGATACAATTTTTCCCATTTATTAACGTATTTTTCATCAGAAGAACGCCATCATCTATTTGTAAATAGTCTCTATTTTCACTGCTGACCATCGTTTTAAATGATATGAAAAACTGACATAAGTCAGTTTTATTACTTTTTAATAACTCTGTGAATTTTAAAGATAAGGTGTGCAGTTTTTTGTATTTATCTTCTTGGTAATGCTGCAATGATCTTTTACCTTGCGTTACGAGAGGTCTCAAGATAGTTTTAAATTTAAAATTATTCATCGACATAGCATTGTGTTTATACTTTTAAATGAAATACTGAACTTTCTGTGTTCTCGCCTTAAATAACATACCCGAGTTAGAGGGAAACGTAATAAAGAATCCGCATTAAATAATAAACAGAACTGTAATTTAATAATAACATACTAACATCTTTATATGTTTTCTTCACTCACGAAGCTTAAATTTCTCTTCAGTTTATTACATTATTAATATACTTTTATACAAAATTCTTTTCAACTGACGTAAAAGACAGACTTTAATAACTCTAACTTTAAGTATATGATTGTAAATATAGGGCTAACCAAAAGTCTTGCCCTGATTATAATAATTCATTACAAAATAACCGTTTGTATAATAATGTAACTTGTTGTATCATTGGATAGGTCAGTTTTAGTAGGTTCTTTTTTTTTGTGCACAATAAAGGGCGCGAATTGGATTGGAAGGGATGGACCAACACCCTGGCCTCCGCGCTCTCTAGACAGTACTCCTCTGGATTTTTTCTTTTGGAGCTATATCAACGACAGAGTCTTTGCCACACCAATTGCTCACGTAGAAGAACTGAAGACTAGAATACAAGCTGCTGTGTGTACTGTAACAGAAGCCATGTTAAAGAGCACTTGGCAGGAACTAGAATACTGCTTAGACATTCTCCGAGTTGCCAAGCGGGCACACGCTGAAATTTATTGAGGTACGTGGTCTCATAAAAAATTTTATAGCAGTACTTACAATGTATCCAAGCAAACAAATGTCTTATTATAATAGTTTGAGCACAATAATTATTTATAATCAGGGCAAGGCTTTTGGTTCATCCTATATATTCGAATAAGAATGGGTTTACCTTTCCCTCAAATTGAGTTATATATTGAAAATGGTATATCCACTAATTAATATTTATAATAACCAGAACAAACATAACAAATCACACTTGATGTTGGCTTTGATATGTTGGCTTTGTATGTTGGCTTTGATAGAATTTATTTTAAATAAAAATGCATACACTCTTGATTTTTAAATAAGAAGAGTGATGGGAAACAAAATCAATTATCGTACAAACTTGTTCTCACGTTCAGGTCACGCCATAAATAAACAAAAAAATAAAAATAAATAAATTGCCTAGTATATTAGTATAAAATTATACCTTTTAAAATGAGATACCCATATTGCATTACGGTAAATCACGCTGCACAAAATAAAAGCGTCCCGTACGACATCTGGGAAAATTAATAAACGGTTAAAAAATGTTTCTTCACACATTTACGCTTTTTAGGTTAGTGTCACGAATTATTGATCATAAAAGTACAATTAATATTTATAATAACCACAAATAACAATACAAAAATAAAGCTTGTATTGGCTTTGATTGAATTTATTTTATATTAAAATCATTGACGTAACTTGGACTATTAGAATGGAGGAGGGGGGGGGGGGATTGTGATGATGCCCTGTTTGAAGATTTATACCTCCGCGATTACGCACGTTTTACACACAGAGTAGCAAAAGTTTTCATACCTGATACACAACAGCATTAAAAGTGCAGCGATCAATAATTCGTTAATGTTTAAATTTGAAACATTTTGTTCTTTTAGCCTTCTTGCTTCTTACAAAATTTCAGTAGTTTTTACATTTTCTAAGCTAGTTGAAAAGTTTTGATGTTTTTAATTTGTCTTACTATCCAATCTTTGTTGTCCAGTTTTCATTGACATTCAAAGGTCTTCAAGAATTTTTAAATTTTGTGAGGTTTTGTTTCTCAGGGAAGAAATAGTATAATTATATATAAAGATATTTTTAATCATATCGAAAATTTTATTACATTTTTGTGGAATTATTTTTTGAATGCTAAATTTGAAAGATATAACGCTTTTTCAAATTGAGTAAGGACTTATTTAAATCTTTTTAATCATATCGAAATTTTTAATCAATTAATTAAAATAATTAATGAATAATAATTAATAAATAATAATTTACTAATAATTAATAAATAATAAATAATAATTTACTAATAATTAATAATTTACTAATAATTAATAATTTACTAATAATTAATAATTAAAAAATAATTAATCAATTGATTAAAAAGTTCAATCGATCTTTTTAATCATATCGAAAATTTTATTACTTTTTCGTGGAATTATTTTTGAATGCTAAATTTTAAGGATATAACGCTTTTTCAAATGAATAATGGCTTATTTAAAAGACTTTATTTAGTTTATTATTGTAGATAATTTCTTAACATATGAAAGGGTTTACTCAGTTAAGTTTAAATAAGAAATTGTCGATACATTACTCTTATCCCCAATTTTCTATTACTATTACAAAAATATTGTATTTTTCAGTTTCTACTTAACGTAAATAGCCCTTGAATAACATTGTGTTTTTAGAGTATAATGGAATGGGACACAAAATGTTGAAAAAAAAAAAAATGCAGTCAAAAGCTACAATAACAGGCTCCAAAATGGTCCGTTCTTTGAATACCCATATTTTCTAAGCAACAGTTTCTTGGTAGGTTTCTTACAACATTTGCAATAGTAAAAAAAAAAAAAAAAAAAAAAAAAAAACTTTGCATATGAAAAAAGCGGTATTTAAAAAAAGGACTATTGAGGAGCCTTGTAATGAAGAAATTGATTTTATTTCACACATTTTTATTTGAAATCAATAATTGATAGATTTTTAAAAAAATAAATGACAAAATAATTGATGACTTTTAACAATAAATTTTAGAATAATTAGCCGGTATCGAAATGCATAGTCGTCAGTGAAACTCACAAGCAACTTAATTATATGTAATTTTAAGTGTTGAAATAACAATGCGAATTAATAAGACAAAAGTGTAGCAAGAATCTTAAATAATTTATAAACAATGATAAAATATTAACCATATAGCAATTTTTAAGCATTATTTTTAATATTGGAATTAAAATTAGAGATAAGAACATTTTATGCAGCAATTATAATTCACGTACATTAATGGACTTCAGATACATAGGATAACATATATATACAGGGTGTCCACTCTCAACGGTGTCCAATGGCTGATTCTTAAACCGTTTGTCATAGACATATAGTTCTAGTTATAAAAATGTTTTAAATGGGGTAAACAATTATTTTAAAAGCAGTGGATGAATAAAAACATTTCTTAAAATGTTACAAAATTTAATTTTTTATACGGTCTCCCAGTCTTACAAGTGATATTTAGTAAAAATTTCCTATTACACTAACAAGTAAGACAAAAAAAAAAGTCCCATTCATCTAACACTAAAATTGATGGAGTTATGAAACTTTGAATTGCATGACTTATATCACTTTTCTGCATTTGAACACCGAGGAATTGGGCCAGGCTTCGAGGGATCGCATATTTCATGCAGTGCAGCCGAAGGAAGTCACTTCGAGTAAGTTTTAAGATAACTGTAATTTTTATTAATTAAGTTTTAGATTAGATAATCTAATAGCATTTTAAAATATGTATAATTTTCTAAAAGATTGAGACTGTTCTTTTTCATCATTTCATTTTTTTTTTTTAATCCTGTTATTTTTTCACTTATATATTTTAGTACAAGTTGTATATTTTTATTTAATATGTCAGAAGGAAAATATATTTAAAATTTATATCGTAGTGTTATTTTACTTTCAACTATTATTTTTTATATCTCAAGATTATTTATATTTTTAGTAAATTTGTGAATGACCCCTATTTAGAAGAAGTAAAGATGCTTCAACTTTAAACAGCTATCAGTTTTAATCCTAGAAGAATGGGATCTTTTTTATCTTACTTATTAGTGTAATGGGAAAATTTTACTAAATATAATTTATAGGACCGGGGGACCGTATACAAATTTAAATTTCGTAATTTTTAAAGAAATATTTTTAATGACTCAAATTGCTTTTAAAATACTTCTTTAACTCATTTAAACCATTTTTGTAATTTGAACTATATGTATATGACTAACGGTTTAGGAATTAGCCGTTGGACACGGTTGAGGGTGGACAACACCCTGTATAATAACATATATATAATTACATACATGTTTTCCTCGTTTTATGCGATTTCAGTTAGTGCGATTTTTTGTTAGTGCGGTACTTTTTTTTCAGAGGATCCCTCGATTAATGCGATTAGGACGCAAAGCACGGAATAAGTTATCTCATTTTGCCTACCAAAGGGCGCTGAATTGTTATAAAAATAGAAATAATAATCCGTCAAGAAAATACCGTAAAATAAAGTACCATTCACAGCTGAGTAGAATTTCATAGGTAAAATAATGGAACATAATGAAAATGCTGTTATAAACTAATTTTTAAAGTATAGAATGAACTCAGAAATGGGGACATAAATATTGTTTATATAAATCAATTTGTGTGACAGCTGCGATGAGAAATTCGTATAGAAAAATATAGGAAAATAAATAGAATTAATTTATTTGTGTTAGATAACCTCATTACACATAAGCGATCACCAAATCGTTCTCTTAATGTAAAATACATCCTAACTACACAGACCGTACTCATAAGTAAAAAATAACACTTAACGCAGAGTAGAATCTCACAAGTAAAAAAATAATATATAAAAAACTATTACAAAACTATTACAAAACTGTAAAAGAGAAAAACTAACTTATTACAAAAATAACTTATAAGAGAAGAATGAACTATGAAACGGAGATACGGGCATGAATATTGTTTAGATCAGTCTGATTTACTGTTTTACTGCAGGGCCTTCCCGGTCGCATGCAATTCTCGAGTTCATTTCATGCAGCTCCACAAGTTGCGTACATATAGCTATAATGTATGTATAAATATATACATAAACATGTATTTTATAAAATGTATTTTTTAAAGACCTCACGATTGTTTTAAAATTTAATACAATAAAAATAAACATAAAACTTCTATTTTTTTTCTAGTTAATTACCACAATACTGAAGTGCAATATTGCAAGTTTGGTCTATAGCGTTTTATCTCACCTCCTAATATTTACGTATTAATAATCAGTACATAATAGTAGTTTGTTATAATATATAAACATATCATTGCAAAAGCATAAGGGAGGCGCTCGAGCTAACTTCTCCACCAGATTGTAGGCACTTACAGAAATTTTACAGAACCACAGACTTAGATAAACCAAACTGTATGACATGCAAAGAGATATCACCATAGAAAAAATATCGGAAACGAAATAAAACGCATTTTTATGTGTTATTTAGCCTCATTAAATGCAACTTATGACTGACATCAAATATACTTTACGCAGGGTAACGCGGGGTAATTTGGTGCTTAATTTTTTAAAACTAAAATATAAAAAAATCAAATTCATAAAATAAAGAAGGAATTTCAGTCAGTACTTAGTAAGTTAGAGCTAGTTTTGTTTAAAAAAACCGCAGGAAACACCAAATTACACTTTAAGGGGTAATTTGGTGTCACACAGTTTTAACCACTGCCACACCACTTGTCGTAATATTTTGGGGATTAATAAGGTACATTTGAGGTAATTTTGTACCTTTAACAATCTGTTCAGAACACTGATAATTTCTAAAATCAGATAATATTTGAGAGTACTGTGATTTTTTCTTTAAGAGCATATGTTTTATAAAGAGACAGTTTGAAATAGCAATTACATGAAGCATTTTAAAGGCTCTGTTGGAATTCATAACATTTTATGCCATTTAAAAGATCCCCTTTTAAACTAAATTAACCATAAAAAAATTAATACAACATGGTTAGTTTAAGTAAAAGTTGTAATGCACACGATTTTTATACATCAGTGAAAGCATAAATGATAATTAGAAGGTTTTAATACAGCTCAATAGTATAGAGGGAAAAGTTTTAGAATGGATATTAAAATATTCTAGATAAGATATACCTTCTGAATAATAATAATAAAAGAACTTTTTCAAACAAATTCTTGAGAAATAGGTATATCAACATTGTTGTACTAACACAAAGCGACAAAATGAACTCCACTCAATGATATAGACTAGAGTGAAACATTTCAGAATTTAAATAATGATATTTTAAATATTACACAGTCTTCTGAATAATAGCCCTATATATATAAAAAAATAACTTTTTCTAATAGTTTCTTAATAAAAGGCTATGCCATGGAATAAACATTTTTAAACAGAACTTAAGTCTCGGGTCTTATATACACATTTCAGTAGCCTAATCCTTATCTGAATCAATCTGCAATATAGAAGTCAATTATATACTTCTGAGAAAAGATTAATAAACAAAATGTTTGAGACAATCATCATACATAATAAAACTAAAGTAAAAATAAATCAATTTATAAGAATAACCTCGCTTTTTTTTACGTGGGGCAATTTGGTACTTATGCACCAATGCACCAATATTATTTTTTTTCTGTGTCATTTTCAAAGATGCAGAAGGAAGAATTGTAATACTTATTAGAGTGTACTTTCAACATACAACTACACATTTTTATTTATACGTACATCATTTCGCTTTTTCTGTGGCTTCATGTAAGTCATTGAAACTTTGGAAGGTTAGTCATTTTGCACATTTTCTCATAGATTCCAGAAAATATTTTTTTTTCTTCCTGAAAATTTTCTACTTACATAATAGGGATATATTTAATGCACAGTACACATGTGTAAGTACTAGATTAATTTTGACACAATTATTCAAAAAAGAAAGAAATCATATGAGTTGTAATCTTCCAACTGGACGAAAAATGCCCGGGCCAGGATTCGAACATGGGATCTCTTGGCTGAAGCTGCCATGCTCTACCAACTGAGCCATCCCGGCCGAATCTGGAGACCCTAATTCATCCAGTTAACCCTATTGATCATAGCATCTGGTCTGATATCTGAATCAGCTCAACAGAATAAATCGCAGGTAATTTGGAACTCCAGTAAACGCTGGATGCGTGGATTACACTAGATTAATTTTGGCACAATTATTCAAATTTGTAAAGAAATCATGTGAGTTGTAATTTTCCAACTGGACAAAAAATGAAAAATGTGTAAGTACTTGTAAAATTTTTTTAAAGATTTGTACCATACAATAAGATCATGATAATAATGATTGAAAATGAAGCATCAAATTACACCAGCACTAAATTACCCCGGCTTACCCTATAATATTCACTTTTGAAAAAGTAACGTTACTTGTAGAGGCTTATAGTATAGTACATGGAGAATGTTAACATGTCAGTTATTAAAAGTATGCAATATCCCTTACCCAAAGTCATATCAATTTAATAAAAAGGTCTATTCTTGGTAAGGTTGTAAAAATGACCCCGGTGACATTCATGTTAATTTTAAAGTATATCGTAGAACAATTATTATCTAACAATATACAATTAAAAATAGGTATTAAAGCAGAATTTATATGTATAGATTGTACAGTAAAATAATTCACTATAGAGTGAATTTATTAATTAATATTACAGAGATATCATTATATATATATATATAATAAACTTTATTTATCTTGTAAAAAAAAATAATTTTTTGAAAATTCATGTACTAATTTTATTTTAACTTTTATAAATCTTTATACCTCTAACATAAACATATATCAAAATCAAAATAGTACGTTTGTTCGCTATATGTGGAATAAATAGATAAAATGTTTAAAAACCAACGGTAAAAATGTAAAAAATAGCCAAGTTTGGCCATCAAAAAAGACACTATCTATTTAACAACTGTAATTTAGTTTTTTTTTTTTTTTTTTTTTTTTTTTAAGGTTTTTTATGTAATGCATTATTGCTATTAAAAACTAATATTTTGTAGCCATCACGAAAATTTCTTCTATATAAATCAAATCAATTAAATGATTTAAATAGTACAAGAAATTACATCTGTTTAGCAAATATAGGTTTTCTACACAATTTATTCACATATTCATGAAGCTAAGCATGAAGTTTCGTTGAATTCTGTGCATTTATTTAAACAGGTGGTATCAGCATCACATATTTCGAACAAATCATATAATTTCAGCACCCCTTCTTAGATGACTGCAACCAAAATTGAATGACAATCTATTCCTTTCATGAGTGTTCTAAATTTGATGTTTTTGTTGAATTCTGCGCACGTAAAATGGATAGATAAGCATCACATAAATTGAATAACTCATCTATTTGCTGCACCTCATCTTGAGGGATTTTGTCCAAAAATTAATCAGTACATGTTCACATATAAGAATAGAACTTCATATGAAATTTCATCTGATTCTACGCAGTAGTTCGTGAGTTAGTGCGTCCACAAAGTTTGTGTCACATACTGATAAGACACATAGACTCATGGGCAGACATTTTCTAAAAACAATCAAATCGTGTTCTGGACCTTCTAAAACATATAAATCAGTCGAAAACGGGAAGCTGAAAAATTTCCCGAATCCAATACTTTTTTCTTGTATAGACAGAACAAAGTAAAACGAATCTATATCGGCAAAAATAAAAAAAAAAAGTCTAAAACTTCAAGATAAAATTTTGAAGTGGAGGATATAAATCAAAAATCAATACAATCAATAATATTTCGTTCATTTACAGGAAATTTAAATGAAACTTAAAATCAAAAACAGAAATATTGCTGAGAAATAATTAAATTTTATCTGAGGAAATTAGCTATAAATGTTAAATATTATTCTATAAATTTAGTATTTCTTGGTGCAAATTTCAGATAATTTTCTTATTGACACTTTATTTTATAAAACAATTTTCTGTTCGAAAACTGAAATGAAATTGAAATATTTTAAATTAAAATCATGAAAACGCCACCGTCTTGCTAATTATTCTTGTTAAGCGGCAACATTCAAACGAGACATCTTTCAAACAGTAATTAAACAAATGTTCACGCGCAATTTTTCCAGAAGTGATTCTGTCATTTAAATTTTTAAAAATACGAAAAGCATAATTAATTAATATTAATGATGAATTCAAAATTTTGATATCATAATTTGAAAAGTGTACTATCATCATTGATATCTTAAATAATTCGAAAAGTTTCGAATGAAAATTTGTGACATTTTATTTAGGACTAATGCTGGTTTAAGCTTGATCGTGATACCATGACTGGAATTGGTGACAACTGCGTAATTACGAATCCTTAAAAAAATACGAAAAGCATAATTAATATTAATAATAAATTCGTTTTGATATATCATAATTTGAGCACTGTGAAATCATCAATGTACAACGGTTTATAAACAATGTATCAACGATGTCTTAGATAAGTTAAAAATTTTCAAATGAAAATTTGTAATTTTTACGTAAGACTAATGTTGGCTTAGGCTTGATCGTGATATTATGACTAGATCTTGATCATATGACAACTGCATGATTACAAATCATTACACAGATGTCATTTAAATAAAAAAAATTACGAAAAGCATAATTAGTATTAATAATAAATACAGAATTTCGATATCATAATTTGAACACTGTGAAATCATCAATGTACAACGGTTTATCAACAATGTATCAACGATGTCTTAATTTTAGATAAGTTTAAAATTTTCAAAAGAAAATTTGTAATTTTCACGTAGTACAAATGATGGCTTAGGCTTGATCGTGATATCATGACTGGATCTAAATCATGTGGCCACTGCATGATTACGAATTATTACACATGAGTTTCTTAAAAATGGAATAATAATACCTTTCAAATCTTGACTGTGACGACAGCGGATGTGACGTAAGAATATCTTGGACGATTACAAAAGCTGTTACTTCTGCTAAAAAACTTTCCTACTGGATTCACAAAGTTAAAAATAACATATCTTTTTATCGCAAAAATTAAGCGGATTACCATTTACTACTTCCTAATGAAGCAGCAGTAAGTGCTTTTGATGTAATGGAACTATGAATGGCGATATAAAAAGTGAATTAAGTGCTTGGTTTTTTTCACTTGCAAGTTAAAATAAAAAAAATACAATAAAAAGAACAAATGTGAAAGATTATCACAAGTGAGGCGTCCCCAATCAGCATATCTAGCTCCAAAGGCTTATCCAGCTGCTCTGATTATGCAAGCTGTTATAACCTAATGGTCGCTTGCAGTGTTACACAGATTTGGGAGATTTCGAGATGTGTTTTGGGCTTAAAACACTAAGCCTAAATGATACTATTACTTGTATTAAAGCATATACATCTGAATATTCATTACCTATAACTATTAAACTGCATACGTTACATGATTTTTGAAGCGTATTTTAAATATACGGGTGTATTTACCAACTGTGTAGAAAATTATAATTCTTAAATGACACTATTGCTAGTATTAAGGCATTATATGTCTGAATATTCATAACATATAACTACTAACTTGCATAGTTTCATGATTTTTTAAGGGTATTATAAATATTTATCAAATATATTTAAAATAATTATTAAATGATACTATTACTTGCATTAAAGCATATACATCTGAATACCTGTAGCTACTAAACTGCATATGTTTCATGATTTTTGAAGAGTATTATAAATATGTATTGATTCATTTACCAAATGTATTTAAAATATAATAGTTAAATGAATCTACGAATTTTGTATTGGTATTTCCGGCAGTTCTTTCTCTTCTCAAAATGTTACCATTCATTTGATTTATCAACAGTTAAAAATAAATGATATTTTTTCAGTGAATGCAATATTTTTCGTTATAACAAATAAATGAATTAAATTATTTCTTATTCTTAAAGTATTACTGTCCTCTTAATTTCTAAACAGTTTGAAATAAATAACATTTTATCTGTGAACGTGCTAATTTTACTAATAATTTATAACAAACGATTGTATTGATTTATTTTCTTTTCTTAAAGTGTTACTATTACCTTGATTTATAAACAGTTAAAAATAAAGGATTTTTTTTTCTCAGTCAACGTGTAAATTTATTGTTCATTAAAATAAATTATTGTATTGAATTATTTTAATGAATTTATGATTAAACAATATATGCGTCCTCAACCTAGCGTTATAACTTGGGAAATTTTCAGTAACATTTTAATTTAAGGACAGGGTTCTTTGAAAGCTTAAAGTATAATACAATTTTGTATTAAAATCATCTAAAAACGGGCGAGCATTGCTCCCCAGCAGTAAGAGCAAAGAAAGAATTACATTGCTTTCTCAATGTTGCCCAAAATTAATGAATTTTCACTTAAAGTATTTGTTATATTTTCTTAAAATTCACTATTTACAATAAATAAAGGTAAAAAATAATGACACACAACATTATTTCACAAACTAATCTTTATCGAAAGAAAATTCTCGAACGTCCGAAGTCCGCTGCTGTTTTTAAAAAGAAATTTGCATTTTTTTACCGAAAAATAATGTCATTTATTAGTTTAAAAATAATATATATATTAATGGCAAATTTCTTTCGCACGAAATTAGCATTGAACTTCAGATGTTCAAGAATTTTTTTGCGTTAAATTTCATTTGTGAGCCCCTCTAAGCCAAATTTTACTGTCGGTACAGGTTGAAAAATTCTTATTTGAACATTATATACTGTAAAAAGGTACAAGAATATTCCTGAGAAATTAATAGAAATGTCCAAAAGCAATTTCCTAGAAGTTTTTTTGTTGTTGTTATTGTTGTTGTTGTTCTGTAATAATACTGATCAAAGTTGACAAAAACAATATGAGAATGGAACTTCATACAAAATTCAAGTATTTTCACGAAAGCTCCTTAAAACTTCTAGGCAACTATCTGTCCATTATTTACCAGGAACGTTTCTGGATATTTTCTACAGTTATGCCATATTTTACAAAATCTAAAAGTTAAGTGCTAAAGAATTCCCATGCTTCGACCATGCACAGCCTTTATATATTAACTGAGATCTCGAATACACTTTTACTTGGATTACTCCAAGTCGAGTACTAATTTCTCACAACAAGAAATTATTTAAAAATTACCCATTTCCTATTTGACCCGTTCCAGATACTTTTAAGACATGGCAATTTTTACACTATCATGAATTTAGTTATGTTATTCTATATATTTCCTTTTGTGAACTTTCTTACACTGTTACACACATGAACATTTTATATGTGTTTTCTAAAAGTATAGTGTTTTACGTGTTTGGAGATTAACCCCATGGTATATATGTCTTCTATATAATAAAAGGTGGAATACACATCACACATCACTTTACACATCAAAATTGTGTGCTCTACACCACGCAAAACTTGGAAAAAATAAAACTCTTTTATTACATAACAAATTATTAAAGGTACCATTAAAAACATCTTGAGTTCAACATGTCAATAACCTCCAAAAACTTTAAAAGCTATGCAAAAGTAAACACAAATAAATGTGTAATATGTGTAAATGTGTGTAATATTGATAGGCAGATCTTAAAAAAATTACAGGAAAAGACATAACATAGTTCATGATACTTTAAAAAATGCCATGACTGAAAATTAACCTGCCCGTGGTGTGTGTTTATCTTTGAGGATCAAATACGCCCTCATGGTACCACGGTACCATTAGGTACTATGAGGTACCATGGTACCTCATGGGTGAAGGAAATCACAATGGTTGGGCCACTGATAATCCTGTAATTATCTAAAGATGTTACTTTTACGAAATAAACACTAATTAACCAAATAAAACTTAGTGTCGTATCCTTTTAATATTGTCTTTGCAATTCACTAGAGACTAAGATGAACAATTATTTCAGTAACGCTCTAAAAACAGAATACAAATGAGTAATTTGTAAAATTCACTTTACGCAAGTAGTTAATGATCATTTAAATTTTATGTGAAAAATAATCTCTTATTGAAGGCCAAAAGTATTTTATTTCATCTATGTATGCTTAACAGAAAGCGCGTCTAAAAAACTAACTCTTCTGGTATGACTGCAACGTAATCACTGCTTCTGCATGTGTTTCTCATGGGTTTGGAGATAAATAGAAAAAACAGGCAAAATACCTGAAAGTTGCACATGTAGTGCATATGTAAACTATTTTGACATAATTTAGCCTGAATGCTCATAAAACACAATTATTATTAACCGAAAATTATTATTTCAGATACTGCTGGGCGTTTTCTTATGCTAATTTATCTATGTATACCATTATCTAAAATTGGAAGCTATTCAAATGGGGAAGTTAATCAAAATAACATACGTTTTATGGAGATTAGGTGTTGAAACTAAATCGGTTTCAAGTTTGTGTAAGTGTATTACTAAATTTAGATGAAAAATATTAATGGAATGGTTAATGCCACATTGTTAATGTCAATATTAATGCCACACTGCCAAGAGTTATACATTATTTATCAAGTACATTTATGAGCTAAGGAAGTACATTTACAGAAAACTATAAATAAATTAGGCATAATAATAGTTGCATCGTTAAAATATTTTGTCTTGTTAGCAATGCTATAACAGTTTCCCTCAATTTTCTTTATATAAATAAAGCTTAGCTTTAGCCTACATCTTTTTTATCTTATAATATTTGTAAGATTTTTTTTGTTTCATGTTAATAATTTATATAAAGACTAATATTTATAGAGTCACAATAACAACAAGCTTTGCATTTTCCCCCCCATTAAACCAGTTAAAAAACTGCTGGAAATAATTTCATCCCGAAGATTTTAAAATGCTTAGGCTTTAAACAATTACAATTTTAATTCACTCTATCACATAAAAAATTTCAAATTATCCGGACTTCAAATTTCGCGTTATTGTATAAAATAATTCTGCATGAAAGTTAAAGTTTAAAAAATTTTTATTGTTCTGTTTTTCTGTAAGTCTGTATTATTTTCCCGCTTTCATAATCAAGCTTCAAGAGCAGAATTATACATTGTAATATTTTCAACAATCAAATATTTATATTTCACTTTCAAAGACGAAGTTCTCTTGAACAATTAAACTAGTCTCATTTATCTTTAAAACAATACTCAAATAAGAATGCCACCCAGAAAATAATTAAAATTTCAAAATTCAATCAAAGCCAAAATGATAAACAAATCTTCGATTTTCACTCAATCGAAAAAACACTTTTCCTTCTATCACTCTGAAAGCCCATTTAAAAGCAAAACAACCTACATTTGCTTCCCCCCTTTAGATGCATTGTTTGTGTATTTTTGTGCTGAAATCCCTCTGAAATGCATTTTACGTCGATGCATCCAATTTAGACCTCTGAGCGCACTTTCTGAAGAAAATTGGGGCCCGGCCGAAGCCTAATTAAACGCGAGGGCGCTGTAGTCAATTAGGCCATTAGGCGTAAAAGTGCGCCGAATGGCCAATGCTGATAATTAGATGTCAACAGAGGCAAGGGAGGGGTGAGGCTAATTTAAAGCAAGCAAGGCAAGAACAAACATGGCTGCCACGGTCAACACTGAAGCCTCAAATGGATCGATGCGACGCGAACCTCATTAGCTGAGGCTCACGGGAAGACTCCTGGAATGCTGGTTCAGAGCCACTCTTACCACGACGCTTATTAAAGCCTTTTTGCCCGCTCCCTTCTGCTTTCCCGCCCTACCTAACTCCTGACGTTCAATTTTGACGGTGCTTTCAAAACAGAGATCGCACGCCAAATAAAATAATAGAGCCTCTGACGAAAGTACAAAGTTTATGCAGTTCAGAAAAGCGAATTTCAAACGAGGCGCTGTTAAGAGAACACACCCAAAAGTTAAAACTTTGCAATTTTGCGCTCCATTGCAACCATTATTAAGGTGTAGCTTATCGAAGCGATGTTACACTTGTAGTGGGATATCTTTAAATATATCTTTTTCGTAACAATATCTTTAGTTTTGTAAGCTGAGAAGTCGTGTGGATAAAAGTATATGAAGATGAAATCTGAAATAATTTAAACATTTCTAAAATGCAATTTGCATCCAAAAAATTAAAAACTAGCCATCAATGCACTATAATGTCACCTAGAAAAATATGTGAAGTATTATAGTTATTTATTATCTATATACTTATTAGGTGAAAACTGAAAATCTTTAATTATTCCTAAAAATGTAATATTCATCCAAAAAATCTGAGATATACGATTTTACAAAATCTTTCTCATTCAGAAAAAAAAAATTCAAAAATTAAATAATCGTTCAGTAATAGATATTAAGTATAGTTCACCAACATTTCACAAGGTTCTCCTCGCACAATCCTAATACATTGTAATTTGTCCAAAGTATACGTTTAATTGCATAATTGGGTTAATCTTTTCTTTTGAATGATTAATCTTAAATGCTAGTGGTTTTAGTTTTAGAAACTTTCAATTAATACATGTACCAAAAAACTTACTTTTATTTCCGTTACATTGCATTAACTGGAATAATCCATTTTTTTTTTTTAAATTACGATAAGAACATTTATATTTCTTATGAATTTTTCTGTATTTTATATTCTTATATTTTAATAATCGACAGCCTTAATCATTAAGAACCCGTTTATACTTATTATTATTATTATTATCTTAATGAAACGTTAAATCTTTACATCTAACTGGACAGAACTCCTTAATAATATTCATCATCGATCAAGATCTTATGATCACAGACATGATTATCAACAAATTTAATCTAATGAATCATAATTGTCATTATTAAACGCTATTTCAGCTATCATCAGCCAAATTGAAAAGTATAAAAAAGGAGACATATTTAAAAGGAATAATTGAACATATTTTTGTGAATATATTTCTAGAAAGGCACACTGCTACTTTTTTTAATTTTCCTTTAAAAAATAGAAATATATAAATACTTTCAAATCTAGTAAGTCACATATAAATTATAATCTTAAATTAAAATAAACAACTGATTAAATGTTTATAATCTGGACGCTAAAATTTGCTTAAATTAAATTTCAGGTGTTCAAAAAACTCACAAAAAGATGAAAAGTTCAGTAATACATATTTAGAAATTAAGCTTTTTTTTTTTCTGGTTTCCTTTTAAATTGTGTGTTTTCAAAGATACTGATTGCCATGAGTAGCACTTGTTATTTTAAAAAAAACTTTGATTGATTTATAATTAACTTCTTATAATTATGTCTCGATATATAGAGATGCTCGTAAATGTATAAAATTTTTAAATAACTAAAGTTTTCTAAATGATTCAACAACGACTGTTCCAACTTACGAACATTTCTCAAATGTGAATTTTTTTTTATCTACTGTTACTGCGCTTTTTATAAAAGTTTCACGATGCGTAGGTAAATAGTTAATAAAAGAAAAACCGAAAAGAACTTTGCCTTGTTATTAAAAAAGAAAAAAAAATTAAAACCTGATTTTTCTTTTAATTCACTAAATAAAAGATTTTTTTAATGTACATTCAATAAATAATTTAAATGAAATAAATTAAAAATATATATAACTAAAAAAACGTAATTCATAAAAAAATAACAACATAATCGTTCAGAAGTGATATATTTTTTAAAATATAATTAACATTTTTAAACATTTCAAGAGTTTAAAAAATATTTTCATACGAATTTATTAGAGCGACTTCGGAAAGTTCTTAAGTTGAAAGATAGTTTAACCCCTTACTAGTGTATTCTATCCCAGTTCCGGAAACTGTATGTTTTTCCAGCAAGTAATATTTGAGATTGCACAAATGTAATTTCATGACATTTAAATTTGGAATCTAATACAAAGCCTAAATAAATTAAGCTTTTTTTAACAATTATGCTAATACGTATATTGATGAATGGTTTACATCGAGTCATAATATCTCCACAAATTAACAATGCTTTCGTTTTTTTGATTGAGATTTGTAAATTTATATAATTGAAAAAATTAAAAAGATCCAGATTCTTGAATTTGCTGTTTCTTCACGTTCTTTTCAGGTATTCCTTGTTGTTATAATAATAAAGTCAGTGTAAGCTAGTATTAGGAATTATTTTCTAAGATATTGTATAATGATGAAATCTGCAACCAGTAGCAATAGAAGGGGACCAAGAAACGACCCCTGTGGTCATCCTTTATTTTCTCGATAGGGTTGTGTAAAATCAAATAGATTAACACCTAAAAAGTGGTTACGAATATAGTTTTCCAATAGATATTTTAAATAGAGTGGGAAAAGGGAGCTGTCAATTAATTTCCGAAATAATGTAGTAGTCTATGTTATCAAAAGCACCCACGATGTCGAAAGACACTATTCCACAATATTTTTAAGATGTAATTCTGTGATTTTTTTGTGTTAAATAATCATTACTTTTTTATTTTAAATAATTTAGGGCATCAACAGTACTCCTTCTCTCTCGGAAACCAAATTGAACATTTTCTAGCTATAAGATATTTTCTAATAATGTTTTCATATTTTCTAACTCGTGTTTTTATACTATTAATCTTGTCATTAGAGAAGTTTTACTAGCATTGGAAGCAAAGCTATTGAGTAATAGGATTTTTCAAGTTCGGGATCTTTGTTCTTTTTTCTAAAGGACTTAATTAGTCCTTTTTTTCATGCATCTGACAAGTGAGTCAGCTGAAAGCATTTATTATATAATTTCAGAATTAGTCCTGGAAACTTTATGACTAGGTTCTTTACCATTCTTACGTCAATAAGATAATCTTGTTTCTGGGCGCATACTTAAGTTCTCTGAGTAAGATATGATGTATTGTATATCTTATGATGCAAAGATCTGGTTATTGGTGAATGTATTTATGTTATTTGTTACATTTATTCGAAAGTGATGATCTACTAAGCGGTGTTGTATGTCGTGAAAAGTTTCTGGTTGTGTTGAAGTTTCGAGTACCGAGCGGATTAAGTGCCTTATTATATTCTGTTTTATATGTAATGTTGTCTGGATGCTGTCTGCTTCTCTTATACAATGCATTAAGCCTGTTGCAAAGAACTCTTTCTTTGTCTTTATACCAGTTCGTGCTTATGTTATAAGACTGTTTCTTCATTTTCAATGTTATGTTCATTATGAAAATTATAATTTTTTGAAAATCTTTCATCAAGTTGTTTAAATCCAGTGGTGTTGTAATTTCATTTTTAACAAGTTGCAGATTGTTACTGTAACACTTTCAAATACTGTTGAATTCTTTGAAGTTTGTCCATTTTGTTTTAGAACGATACTGATTTCGCAGAGTAAATTCAGAATTGATTTTATATGTTATATATAGATGATCGCTTAAGGAATTGTGACTATTGTCCACCTGCCAAGAACATAGTAGATTTCTTGAACACTCCGTAGTGTTAAATCATTATTAATTATATCAATTATATAAATCATTATAATACATGATTTCTTGCTTTGATTATAAGCAAATTCGCTATTTGAAAAGTTGACTATATACACTATTAAAAATTTTGTCTTGGTTTGAACCAACATTTGGTTCTGCAGCAGCTTCAACCACAAGATGGTGCAATCTCGTTCCAACATTTAGAGCTATGGTTCAACCGTAGCTCCAAACGTTGGAACGAGATTCCATTATCTTATGGTTGCAGCTATTGCATCAACAAAAGCTGGTTCAACCCAGAACAAAATTTTTAACAGCGTTTTGTGAAATATAGTCCAATAATAATTCGCCTTTGATAATATTTTTATTATATCCCCATGCCTGTAGGTATGCATTAAAATTACCACCAAGGATAAGATTGTTGCAGTCTGTGATCTGTTGAGACCATGATAAAAAATCTTCTTCCAAATTTCCTGATGGGGGTGAAAATTGCGAGCCAAACTTTATATAGTGAGTTGATGTATTTATATTTATAAATATATTGTTTTCTATTTTCAGAGTCTGGATATGCATGAGGAGTGGGTTGGTTTATAATTTTACGGCTGTGTTTTTTTGATGTAGCGCTAGAATGCCCATCCTACAGGGATGCCTGTAAAATTATTTTTAGTTTTGTGATAGTGAAGGGTTGATTGTCTTGATCTGGGATATATGTTAAAAAGTCTGTATTGGCGGCATTTCAGATTTTAAGATGCAGAAAAACTCTTTTTGTTCCAAGTTCATTTGGGGAGTACCTGTGCTGCAAAACTCGAGAACGGGGCAAAAATTTTGGCATCATCATATTACCACTGCTCCAGCGCCGCCATTTCGATTCTTAATTTTGATTTAAAGAAACATGTTAATGATGTCGAAACCTAATAAAGTAAATTCTTTCAAGCCAATCGTCATTCCTATGTATAATTTTCTCAAATAAATAAATAATCTAATTAAATTAAATTAAATAAATATATATAGACAAGGGGAACTCATAAGCAGAACTTTAAGGAAAGATAGACCACATCGAGATGAGCAAAAAATACCATACAATGCATGGTCTTAAATCAAAGAGTGAGCTACAGAGCTTTTTCTGATTGTAGAGAGAACCCTATTTAATACACAGTATCTAGTAAATGATTGCTGATTTTATTTCTGCGGAAGATTTTACTAATTATAATGCTAATATGGATGAAAATTAGAATAAGGAATCAAGAAATTGAAAAGTAAGTAACTTTATTTGACCAACAGCTGAGCTCAAGAGGTGGGGGGGGGGGAGGATTTTAAATTGGACCAAATTTCCTTCAGAGAAATTGAGGGTGAATCATAATTCATGCAAAAATTTTAAGGTGTGCTAGAACACATCTAAATAAGCAATTTTCGTCGTACAATGCATGGGCGTATCGCAAGCTTTGAACCGCTAAATGAAGCTGGCATTAAACACAAAAGCGCTGGCTTTTCACACGCATCGACATTTCCACAGTGGATAGTAAAAGGGATGGCTGCTTTTACTAATCAGAAAAAAGCCAACATGACTTTTGTGTATGGTGCTGTAGATGGGAATGCTCTGGAAGCCCAAATTCCAGAACTTAACAATACTCACCCTCCTGAGTTCTATTAGACGAGAGAGGATGGATAAGACGAGTAATGTTAACTTCTGGAATGTGGTTTGCCATAGTTTGGACAAAAACTGTGCATACGCATTGTGCGTCTTTCGCCATTGTTATGCATAAAGCCATTCCACCTATTCGATAACTTTCCAGAAACAGCGCCTCCTATGAGAAATTTTTTGAACTATTTTTTTTATTTGCTTAAATAAAATTCCAGATCATAAGAAGCATTTTTTTTCCAAACCACACTCTCGTACGCCAATTGCTTGATCTTTTATTGAATTTTAAAATGTGCAAAGGGCTTTTGGGACACCCTGTATAACAAAACTAATGAAACAATTAAAAATGAAAATATATATTAAATAATATATTGGAATGAAGATGGCCATCTTAACCCTTTTAGGAACAAAGTACTTCCGTTGCTAAAATTTTGAATGATTTACGAACAAAATAAATTGAAAATAATTAAAAGTTTTCCTTCACCGTATTTTATAAAAACAAAAAATATTCAAAAATTCAGATACAATTTTGGTGGTTGGAGATTAAAATTAAGTCGTATAAATAAAATACCATCTTTGAAAGGGTTAACGCATTCTTCCGAAAAACGCCTTGGAAAGTGATTCGGAAAGTGAAATATAACCTAAACCATTAATTTTAAGGAAACGAAAACCGGTACCAAAAATTAATCTTTTTTTAGCAGAACTGGAACGATAACCGGAACCAAAATATTACTATGCAGTTCTCTGATTTTTCCTTCACAAATTCTTTTCTCATATAAAAAGCATAATCATAAAAGTTTCTGGAACATATATGAAAATATCACACCATTAATTCGTAATCACAATTATTAATAATTAAGAAATAGACAAATTCGGAAGCATATCAAGATATATCCTTTCTGAAAATTTATTACCAGAAGCACATTTCATTACATTTGGATATACCATTTTCCAGCTGAATAATGCCCCAATCCGTGTTTATTGGTAATCAAAATCATTGTTTATAGCAAAAAAAGTTTTGATGCTCAATTTTCTGTCCAAAAGTAAATTCAAAAGGTAAACATATGGGGAGTAAAAGTGGGAAAGATTTGTGGAAAAGCAAGTGTTATGCCAATAAAGGTTAATTAAGATTTGTTATCAAATTATCCTGAGATAAAATAACATAATGCAATATAATACAGGGTGTCCCAAAAGTCTTTGAAACATTTTAAAATTCAATAAAAGATCGAACAATTGGCATACGAGAGATAATGTGGTTTGGACGAAAATGCTTCTTATGATCTGAAATTTTATTTAAGCAAATAAAAAAATTAGTTCCAACAATTTCTCATAGATGGCGCTGCTTCTGGAAAGTAATCGAATAGGTATTATGACTTCATACATAACAATGGCGAAAGACGCACAATGAGTATGTACAGTTTTCTCCAAACTACGGCAACCCACATTCCAAACTTTTCAATTATTATCACCAAACTAATGTTTGTTGACTTGCTCACTCATTTAATCAAACTCAGGAGCGCGAGTATTGTTAAGTTCTGGAATGTGGATTGTCATAGTTTGGACAAAATCTGTGCACAGGCATTATGCGTCTTTCGCCATTGTTATGTATAAAGATACTATACTACCTATTCGATAACTTTCCAGAAGCTGCGCCATCTATGAGAAAATTTTGGAACTAATTTTTTTATTGGCTTAAACAAAATTTTAGATCACAAGAAGCATTATCTTGCAAAACGCAATCTCGCACGCCAATTGCTTGATCTTTTATTGGATTTTAAAATGTGTCAAGGACTTTTAGGACACCCTGTATAATGCAATATAATATAATATAATATTTTATAATTATATGATCATAATAATCTTACATCATACCATATAGACCATCAAATTAGAATTGAACACATGCTAGCAATTTTGAATTGCCTCATAACCATTATTAATGTTGAATTTAATATAGGAAAGTTACTATGAAACAAATTGCGGTAAGAATATTCCACGCATATCCAACCACGAAATGAACATTCATTACTATTTTGGGCTAAAGATCAACGCATCTGGATTATATGCTTGATATCTGTCATTTCAAATAGACTATCAAATACTAACGCGGCTGACAAGGCAAATATCACAAATAATCCTAAAGATCAATGAAGATTAAATGAACAAGTTCAGTGGTCCTTAATTATTAAATAAATGGCCATTTTCATAATGGTGTGTTCTATGCAGCAACATTGTTCTCCTGTTGTAGCTAAAATATTATAAAGTATAATTGATTCCTTTTTTTTATTTGAATCTTGAAATGCATTTTTTTTCCTTTTTACAAAGTGAATGGGGTAACTTTGCTGAAATGTCGTGAGCAGAATGAATTAATTTAAGTTTTATTAAAGACGGGACAAAAACCTTGGGGAATAATAAGAAAAAATTCTTCGAATTTTCTTTCTTCTTTTTTTGCCAGTAAAATATTGATCGCTTAATAAATTAATTTCCCAAATTTGAAATTCTTCAATTGTCAATATCAAGATTGAAAGATTTTATCTGATTTTATCATTTTATCTCATTTAACTGGTCCAATAAAATAAAATACGCTTGACAGAACCTAATATATTGCGAATATAATTTTTATTAATAAGTTCAAAAATTTCAGAAAAACAGATACCTATACTATTATTTCATAAATAACAAAAAATGTAACGTCAGATTGAGTTTATATATTTTATTGTCAGATATGGAAGTGGTGTAACATCATGTAGTGTCTTTTTTTTTTTTTTTTTTTTTTTTTTTTTTGTTCCCGATAACAGTTAATTTGATTGTAAAACAAATTCCATAAAAGTACGGAAATTGTACTGTCAACCAGAATAAAGTACAATTTTCGTTTTTTTTTGTTTTTTTCCAAGGAAATTGTTGTTTAGTGAAAATGACAATTTAACTAGACTTTTAGCACTCATATTTTTAAAGGATATTGTCTAATCCATATTTGCTACGTTCAGAGATGTTACGAAATTATCTCAAGGAATCCGGGGGTCAAATTTCTCAAAAAAAATGCAGTTTTTTTTATTTATTTATTATATATATATATATATATTTTTTTTTTGCTAATAAAATACTACAAAGTTAAATAAAGCAAACCACGTATTTCTACAAGGATTACACCAGCAGATGTAAAATTATGTGTTATACTACCAGTCCTGCCCCCGCCTGTAATTAATACTTCAATTAAAAAATTTCAAAGTTTTCAAAAACTGTTTATTTGAAAAATAATCTTTATAGAAAGTCGCATTTCAGGAAAAAAAAAATCATTAACAAATGCTTATAAATAAAGAAAAGAAAATTTCGACCACCGGACCCTCCTAATAGGAAAATTGCTATCGGGAAAATATGGAATTTTTTTTGTGAACAAGATTGCCAGAACATTCCTTTTTACAGAGCTTTTTTAGAGTGTGATAATATTTTCCCAATGTGTAAAATCTGTCTCGGATAACCCCTGTTGAGAAATATGAGAACAAATTCTGGAAATGATAAGCTTACTTCAATTGTATAACACTTCAAAAGGTATGGAAGGTATACAAGAAAGGTAAAAGTGGGCATCCCCAACTGACAAAAAATGGCACAATTTTAAAATAAATTTTTATTCGCCATAATTGAACAATCATGTCATTGCATGATAATGTACTTCATATCATTGCTATTTTTGTTTTCATTTTTTTTTTAATAATAGAGTCCATTCACGGACAGCAGTAATGGAAAATATAGCTTAAGTAATATAGGTGACAATTTTCTCTTAGTCATCATATGCTTACTATATTGCAATAAGGTTTTAAAGAAACTAGATTACATACAAACATTTCTTCTTAATTTATTGCAGGCATGTGCATATCGAAATTCAATTGTTTATTATTTTAAAAAACCGCTAACGTTTGCAAAAATTTTATCAAATAAATATTTATTCATAAAAAAGAATAGAAAATTGCCCCTAAAATATATAAAATGCCAAAATAACTTTTTAATATTGCACGAAAACACGAAAGGCTGTGATATATTTATTAAATAATGACGTTATATGATCTCGTGCAAACATTTTTTGATATACTTGATAAAATTTATTTTGAACGCTTCTTTTTCTCTTTCGTGCTAGGCTGTGTATGTATTAAAACACACTATCTTTATCACACAATCACTCACTCATTTTTTAATGAATTATATCAAAATTCGTAACATACCATAAACGATTGTTGATTAAAAAAAAACAAAACAAATAAATACTTAAATAAACAAAAATGCGTTTAATTGAGAAAAATTTTTATTCATCAAGCAGACACTTTTCTTAATAGCAAAACTTAAAAAACTGTAATCATTAATTACTTATTAAAAAACAAATAATAACTCTACCTACTTCTTTAATAGAAAAATTCAAAAATGCATCACTCATTATTCGAAGCTTGTTACTTGGGTAATTTTAATAATTTAAGTGTTGGAAATATATTTTAATTAAATGAAGAAAATTAAAAATCAAAGCTTTCAAAATATACATTTATTTCTTTTATTCGAAACATCTATCTATATCTGAAGATGCTATTTCATTTAATGGCAGCAATATTTTATTTATTTTGAAGAAAGCGAAATAAATTCATAATTCAAATAATTATGAGTTATGAAAAAAAAAGGCACAAAATAACATTGTATAAATCGCCAAAATATATCTCAAGAAAAAGGAAAAAAAAAAAAAACAGGAGACTTTTTTTTATTTTCAAAAACTGTGGAAAAAGAAATTCCACTATTACGCTCCACGAAGCCCGTTGAGAATATGAACGCTTTTTGCCTTTTTTTCCATTCACTCGCTAAAATTTTTTCGTTAATCTATTTTATATTTTCTGGAACAAAAAGCCACTAGAAACTGGTAGTTCAGCGTTTGTTGCGTATATTTTTCTGTTTAAGGTAATAAGCTTAAGAAAGGCATTATGCCTAATCAGCTTGCAGATTCCATCTCTTCAATATTGGATTACAAGAAATGTATAACTCTAATAATAAAGAACTAATTTGGAAAGACATCTGTGATTTCATATAATGCAGGAAAACCTCAATTTGTTCAACGATAGAATTGATGATATATATTAGAAGGCTTTTTAAAAGTATTGTATCCGTACCTGTGGGGAAAGGAATTTGCAATATGTCGAGGGACAGAATGATATGCTAAACTACATTCGACTTTATCCATTGTAGTTACAGTAATTTGTTCATGATTACATGTGTTTGTATTTTTATAAAATGAAAACTTTTTTTTTTCACTTATTTATTTTTTTAAAGAAAATCTTTATTCTAAGGGAAGTAAAAAATATCGAAATTTAAGCATAAATTATATTTTTAATAAATACAGATATCTGTAGCAACACAATCACGTCTTTTTCTTAAAACATAGTTCACACAATTTTTATGCAAAATTTAACTTTATTTATGCAGGAGATAAATACCAAGTTGTATTTTTAGAAATACAACCTGAAAAATATTTCGCGATATTTATTGCTGCTTTACTGGATTTATTTTGTTATTTTATAGGCAAGATACTCTGTATATACTTTTTTCACATTTTTTGTTGTTTTTTATGTAGTTTACACTGTTTAGAACTATGTCGTTTTAATCTTCTGCAAGTCTAAATATTTGTTACAACAATATTTTTTTAAATACACTTTTTCTTGGAACTAAAAATAATAATAATATTTTTTGTGATAGAAACATCCAGCAAATTTTGAATTCGAACAATGAAAATTCCATTAATTAAAAAAAAATAGGCAAATAATATTCAGAAACTGTTTCAAAACTAGAATATCGTGAATTGTAATTACAAAACATCGAGGGGAAAAAATATGTTTGAGTTCGTCAGTTCATTTATTTTATAGAAAGTAAACTTTGACGCTCTGTGTTCATACAATGCAAGTTTCAAAGCAACCCATTTGAGCATCTGTTTACAGCAGCAGTTCATAAACTTTCTTGATCATTGAAATCTTAAAAATTAGAATTCTCAGTCTACCTCAATTAATATTATATTATTTTTACCATGGTTGAAAGTCGTATTGTGCTTCTAACTCTCGAAATCATACAGTTATTCTTTAGATATTTCATGGAAAACATTATGGAAATCACTGGAATAGAGTACGGTTTAAAATAGTATTAGTAGTTGTTAGAAAAACCCATTTAATATTTTTGGTATAAATCATTCACAGCAAAAGAAACGAAAGACCTTTTACTCATAATTGGTTCAGATGAGTGAAAATTCAACGTTTCTCTCTAAAGTTACCCAATACGTGAAATCGAGTTTTTTCCCATTACGTAATTTTTATAAACTGATAAACTGTTTATTTTTCTATCTATATTAGTTTTTCACTCGTAGAGGAGCAAATATGTACGCTCCTCATAATGTTAAACTTAAACAAATTCATATAGCCTAATAAGCTCTAATTAAATGTATTTTGTAATTGTTAAAATAAAATTAAAGTTAATTCAGTGCAAAATGAGTCAACATGATTATTTAATATTTAACTAATATAAAACATTATTATCTTCACAATGTACAGTACGAACAAGCGCAATACAGTGAATATCCTCGATATACCAATGGATTAACCGCCTCGGTGCAGACAAAAAATGGATACTTCGATGTCTACTTGGTCGGACTGAAAATTGAATCTAAGAGAAATTGACTTACGTACCTTTTTCTGCATTATAGAGTATTTTACAACTGTAGTCAATTAATTTCTATTACTTCTGTCACAATGAAAATGTATGCACTTCATGTGTGCTCATCTCTTCTCGTCGTTTTTGAATCCCACTAGTGCTCATGTATGATTGACAGTTAGTCATTTATTAACTAACAGATTTTCTGATCCCCGAGTGGAATTTTGGGCATTTATGCTACTAAACTACGTATTTGCATGTTTTACATGGGCATTTCAATGTCAGGTCAGACAATGAACCATTTAAATAAAGTTTTTTTTTAATTTTCCTCTTATAAATATGGTTCACATGCATAATTTTAAAACAAGAAAGAGACAAATATTTATGAAATCAAGTTAAAAAATTTTTGGTTCCGTTTTCTGGGGAAGGGGAAAAAGAACAAGGTTTGGCAACTTAATTTGTATTTGACCACTTTCAATTTACTTATTTATAGAAAGAAAATGACACTCATATATAGTAATAAATGTAATAGAATACTCATATCCTTGCAGCACAGGCAGTTAGTGTGACGTCACTAAGACGTCACAATTGTCAAACATTTTTATAGTCACAATAGCAACCTAAAGGTGAATTTTTTAATTTGTCACATTATGAATTGTACGTGACAGTCATTTTGGGATTTTATTGAGAACTCACCGTGACCGATATACCAGTCATTTGTACCAGTTCATAAAGTTGAACATATCTACTTCACAGTAACGTGGACGCTAACTTCCATATTAATTAACGACAATAACGACGTGAAAGTTGCATTTAGGTCACCGTGTAAACACATTTTGTTCACATTTTAGTTATGGTACTATTAGAATTGACAACATTCGTTTAACTATAACTATACATCTGAAATATACCTTACGCGATGTTATTGGGTCCTTCTACAAAAAACGTTGCTTTTTTCGATACATGGTAGTTAATTTTTGGCAGAATATATTCTTTTAAACAGTTTTTTGAAGTTTTACATAATGGAAGACGTCAAGTATATACATTTTATGAGTATTGATCATTTATTATTATTATTATTATTATTATTATTATTAACGGAAGTATTCATGTACACCTCCGTTACATGTCCCGTCTAATTTCCTTTTTCAGCATCTCCACTTATTTTGTGAATGTGATAAATACATTATTGATTAAATAATGTAATTTTTCTCCGTAAATTAGTACACATGAATATTAAATTTTATTATGAAAAAAATAACATATTTTTTCAAAAGTTATGTTTGGATTACTATTAGAAAAGTTTTCTTTTATCTTCCGTTATAATAAAATCCTCAGCAATAATGTCCAAAATATAGCAGTATTCGTCATGTAATAAAAATATTCAAAGGCAGAAGGTATCCCTTTTTTATTTCAATTGGTTAGCCGTGAATGTGCAGTGCACATTGTGGTTTGTCATTAATTTTGAAATATTTTTACTGAACTAGATATGATCATGAACTTGATGTTATTCTCCGTTCTTCATTTAAGACGTAAACATCATTTATTTAATAAAAAATAAGTTTTTAATTCATCTACATAAAGATTTTTTCACGATATTGACTTCAAGTTTTATATCCTGCCCTAAATAAGCATGACATTATAAAACAATACACATTGTATTTGTATTCTCCGTAGATGTATCATCCATTAAATATTATTAAGGAAATTACCTCAGAAATCTTTCGAAAATAAATTAAACACCACCCAGCAAACACATACCTTTTGGTACACGATCGGACCGCAGCCGGCAGTGTCGGTTGGGTGTCGGCAAGGGCACAGTGGTATCGGTCCAGTGTCGGTACCTTGTCGGCAAGTGATACTAAGTAACCGTGCGTTTTCGTATGCCGGTTAATGTTGTCGGACCCCTAACGGTTACATATCGGCAAGTGATTCATATTGGCAAAGTGACGCTGGACCGATATCTGATGGCCGAAAGTGGTCCGATTAGATTTGCCAACATCGGTCCGAATTTGGAATATTTTATTTTAGCCGATGCTTTTTTTAAATTTGTTTAAATTTTGTTGGGAATATTAAATAAATTATTTTTCGAAAAATTAGTGTAGCAGTATGAAATAAAACTTATAATATTCCCCTTTTTTTTTCTTTTTTTTTTTTTAACAAACACAGATGTAGGGAAAATAATGGAATGTTTAATCGTAGCAGAATTTTTTTTCTCTCCTTTTCATTGTTTGCTCTTTGTTCGAAATATTAAATAAATATTTTAAAAATTAACATATGTAAGTTTTTTACTAATTTTTCTTAGAAGAATCACTATAATGTTATGATGATGATTTGTTACAGCAGTATAGCTGCGCTAGGGATATAGGCCGAAAGGGGGGGGGGTTACCTCCGTGAGGGTATTCTAACCCGTATTTATGGCAATGTTCGAAGGAAACCACCGAAAACTCCGAACAGTTAGGTCGACGAGCGCGACAAGGGTTTGAACGCAGCACCTCCGATTTCCAGCATTGAGAACAGAACTTATCAGCTAGTAGTGGGGTATTTAATCGTAGCAGGTGATTTTTTTCATTGTTTGCGTTTTGTTAGGAATATTAAATACATATTTTTAAATTTAATATATATTAAAATTTTCTAATTTTTTTTCGAAGAATCAGTGTAACAACATGAAATAAAAACATGATATTCGACATTTTTTCTCCATTTTTCTGGGATAAATAATAGAATATTTATGTAATTCGGAATATTGAATCGTAGTCGATGTTT
Organism: Maratus michaelseni; assembly: GCA_963931845.1. Taxonomy (NCBI): domain Eukaryota; kingdom Metazoa; phylum Arthropoda; class Arachnida; order Araneae; family Salticidae; genus Maratus; species Maratus michaelseni. Next base: position 133,489,093 of record OZ007599.1, read on the forward strand.
TTCTTTTGCTGATGTTTTTGTTCGTTATTTGTGTTTTCTTGGGAATGTTAAATACGTTTTCTAATTTTTATTCGAAGAATCAGTGGAACAATATAAAATAACAACTAAAATAATATTTACTGTTTTTTTTTTTTTTTTTTTTTTCATTTTCTATCAAAAATTGATGTGGGAAAAATAATGGAATATTTATAGTCTTAGCCGTCAATTTTTTTTTTCAATTGTGATTAACCGGCATTTTTTAGGTAGATTTTGTAAGAAATACTAACTATTACATTCTCCCCTAAGTTGGAATTTTTGAAATATTTTTGCAGATCTACGCCGATCATGACTCCCAGAACCCAAAACCACCCCCGGTTCAAAACTTTATCTATCTATCTATGTCACTTTTTATAGACACGATAACGGCAATAATTCTGCCCAAATCTCTTCTAAACTGATACATAAAATCAAAGGGCATAAAATATCGGTCAAGTTCGTTAATGGGCAAAATCAAACCAAGGGAGGGGAGGAAATGGGGGCATTTTGTGCAAATGGCATTTTGTGAAAACAGAAATAACCCCATAATTTCTTAATTATGATACGTATCGAATCCATTTAAAGTTATTATTACTTCCAGGAAAAGGGCCGAAAATTTATGTATTGCAGATTTTTGATATCATTAAAAATGGCCCCATAGGGGGTAAAAGGGGGTTTTAGAAGAAAAAAATTCATAACTTCGCAAATTCAAAAGATATTAAATCTGCTTGAATTTATTATAAATCCTCTTAATATTATCTAAAACTTTTATATTGATAAATTTTTTATAGGACCAACCCTTATATATATTAAAAAAAAAAAAAATCTTGCCGGCTCCGCCAGCAAACAAGTTGGGTTTCGAAGTGGGTGGTTCTAACTGCCGCATCATGGCAGAAAGGTTATTTCTTCCGCAATTCCCAACAAACAGGTGCCCCACGGTCTGCGTCTTCAAAATTTACCTGTGCCTGTAGGCCGAGCCGTCAGGGACTTCTTTTTCGATTGTGATTAAGTCTGAGTTTTGTTACTAAATGCATGTTTTTTAAAATAATGTATATTATATATTTTTACTCTTCTTTTGAGGAATTAGTGTAACAATATCGAAAAAAAATATTATTATTTATTTTTATTTATTTATTTTAATAAAAATTGTGGAAATATAATAATTTATATTTTTAAAAATGAAATGTAAAATGTATTGAATATTTTACACAAATTTCAAATAAACATATTAGACGTGATGACAAATACATATATGGAAGGAGGATTGTTTGCTTTGTCACCCCCCCCCCTCCTCCCCTCCGACTAACGAGCACGGTGTGTGGGCGATATTTAGATGATTGATCATACATTAATTTTACAACAATCTAAAAAATTTAAATTCTAGATTTTTTATTAAAAATTTTCAAGTACTGTGCCATTAAACCTGTTTTTTTTTTCCCCAACCCAAAGGTCATTTAAAAAAAAAAAATTATGTAAGTATCCATATAATATTTTTATTAAACATGAAATAATAATGCATTTCTTGTAAGCATTTATCAAGAAAGTTTCGGACTTTGCGATAATTTGATGATGGTCAATGCTTTGAGACACGCTTTCACATCCAAAATTTGATTATGAGAAAGCGCCAATACAGAACTAACACGCCAAATCTGGGATGATATCTGCTACTCTATTGTCTATAAGGTGGGCACGTAGCAAAGGGAAAGCGATGCGATCACTGCGCGCGCATGCTTGCCAAACTAGATTTTGACTTTTGAAGAGGGGAAATTGAAACCATAGAATAGACGCTCGCGTTTTTATGTACTGCTGATTTGAGATGCGTGAAGCGTGACACATGCAGAAGAAATAATAATAATGGTAAGTCTGCTTAATTTTGCTTTAGTTAAATCTAAATTAATCTGAATTAAGTTAATTATTTTTGCATATATTTAGTTGTTTAAAGATTTATTCTCTTTTAACGATTAACTTTGCGTATGAATTATTGTTGTAAAAAATGATAAAAGGGTTAAAATAGAAAAATATGTTTTGAAGTTTTTATCTTTTTATTATACAAGTTTTTATGACATGTAGCATATTTTTAATTATTAATAATTAATAATAATTAACGAATCTTGATAATAATTAACTAATTCCTAAAACGTTTCTTTATTATAAGAAATGCAGAATGACATTTGGTTATGTGTTATCCATTTGGTGCTCCACAATTTTACAATACTCGTGTCGTTCCTGTATTTTAAAAAAATAGTCAAAATTTTCAATTGCTTAGTAATGATAATTTGCATTTTATTGTATTTAAACTTTCATTTATTCAAAGTTACTAATTCATTCATTTTTTAAATTACTTAAAGCGATTTCTTTTTCACGTATCCTGAAACTTTTACGCTGCTGTATAAAAATGCCTTTCTAATACTATTCCAGAGCAGATGATTTCATTTGTGCTTTAAATTTATTAAACTTGTTTAATACATTTTATTTCTATCAAATTTAAAATAAATGAATTTTAATTAAATCAATGTATATAAATATTTGACATTTCCAATGTATATAATATACACGAGAGATTTTGAAAGTGTATATTTATATTTGAAAAGGAAAGATTTAGAAAAAAAAATTAAGAGCAAAAAGGAAAAACAATATTGTAAATAATGTTACTTTATTTTTTTTTTTTTAAATGTAATTATGGAGCATCAAATTATATGTCCAAGATATAAATGATTTAGAAAACATTTGTCCTTCTGTATAAATGAAAAAATATATAAAAAATTTAGTAAAAGCTAAAAATAAGGAAATATGCAACATGTCATTCATATATATATTTTTTAAATAAAGTTACAAAAATGTATTTTTCTAATCTTGCCCAGAAATTACATAAACTCTAAATTTTGTTTTTTATATTTTTAAAAAAGAGAATAATGTTTACTAAATTAAATTATGCAAAAATATTTAACTTAGTTGAGATGCTGACGGATTTAATAAGGCTAAAACAATTTAACATAATTTATAGCAGACTTATCATTTCAAGAATAATAAAAAAGGAAAAAGAAAATCACACAAACATTCATTTAAAGCTTTCACAAAATAAAATAATAACAAACAGGGTAGATTAATTTTTTTAACAATGTTATTTAAATTCATTTTTTATTTTCTGTGTAAAATTAAAGTTCGAATTTTTTAATTTATTAATAAATAGTAAATTACCGGAACGAAATTTAGTTTATTTGACTTAAAAAATAATAATAAAAAAAAATCTGAAAAAAATTTAGATGTATTGTTTTATAGTTTCCTAGAAAATATTTTATGTTTTTAAATCAAGTTTTACAGCGACACTTAGAAAGGAAAATGTATCTAAATTTTACTTATTGTATAATAAATTTGTTTTATACAGCTTTATAGAACAAAAATTAAATGTATTTATAATACTTACCACATTTTGTAAAAGTGAAAAAAAAATTACTTTATTATTATTGCGTTTAGAAACACAAGATTCAGATATTGTTAAAGTATCTATGCAAATATAATGTAAAAAAGTAAAGCTTGAAGCATTTTTTTTTTTTTTTTTTTTTTTTTTTTTTTTTTAATGGCAGGGGCTATTAATAGTAAAACGGTATCCGTGAGGGGGGAGGGGGTTGCTTACATCTGAAAAATGAAATTCACCATTTTTACCTAAATAATCAAAGTAAAAAAAAAAAAATTAAGTACAATTAAGTGGAGTAACCCCCCCCCCCCCCTATTCTGCTGCTAGTTCCCAATAAAAGGGATGCTTTCGGCAGTTTAATGCTTGCCGATATCGGACCACATTCGACAATACTACGGATTTGTTATCAGTATACGGTCGGCACAGCATCTCGCCGTTGTTAGCGTTGCCGGTACCGGACCACATTCGGAAGGTGTGCGGATAACTGTTGGTATACAATCGGCACAGCAGAGTGCCGTCGCTTCTACCGGCGTTGCCGATACCGGACTGACTGTGCGCCTATCTGTCGGGCGTCAGTGGCGCGGCGTGTCGAAAAAGTTACGGAACCGGTACGGCAGCTGGTATCGTGCCGATACCGTCGGTAACGGCAAAGCGGCAATCGGGCGATTGCTTACCGATAGATCTGTGTTTGCTGGGCAAGTAATGAGAAGCCTATACGACCACCTATGCAAATCTTAAAAGAAGTGAAAGATAAACTATGAATATCAATATAATTTTATTTTCGTTTATATTCTTTTGTTGAGATTTTTACGCTCAGAACGTAATGTTTTCCGTAGAGTGACACTGTTCTGTTACGTCAAAAGGATTTCAGAGAAATCTCATAGCATGTGAAAACACTGAGCATGACTTCATCGTTTTACAACTCTTGCCATTTATTTAATGCTGTATAAATATGCTATTAATATTTGATTGGGCAGTCTGTAGTACTCATTTCCGGTAAATCCGATAATGTAAAAAAAAGTCTGTTGATTTTACAGAAAAAAACTGTCAGCCACGACGCCAGTAAAAAACGGTTTCTTTTACGGAAAAATCTGTATTTATACACATTTACTGTTATTTTAACGCACTTTGCCCATATTTACATAATAAGCACCGATTATGTACACTGTAAAAAATGACCAATGTTTCTTATTTTATGAAAATATGCTATAACCACGAACGAAAATATAATATAATCTTCTGAGTTATCCGAAATTTCAAATAGCATGTTACATTGCCTTTTGAATCCCCAGAATCGAATACATTTTCAAAATTTAAAGAATAACTTATAAAAACAAATTATTTTTAGCTGCCAGAATTTTTCAGAAAAGTTTCCGAAGGGTTTTTATAGTGTATTAATTAGAGTCTTCAGGCTGGAATACCTGTTTTTCAAATGTTATCCATTCTCAAGTACACGTTTTCAGCCACATAAGTTAATTTATACATGAAAGAGTAAAGAAATAATCTTAATTTTAATGTTATTGTTAACGCTGTTAATTTTGCATGTTTGTCTGTTAAACATTTTTTTTGAGCATGAAAATGTTTACTTCAGAATGGATAGCATTCGAAAAACAAGTATTCCAGGCTGAGGATACTAATTAATACACTATAAAATCCCTTCGGAAACGTTTCTGAAAAATTCGGGCAGCTAAAAATAATTTGTTTTTATAAATTATTCTTTAAATTTTGAAAATGTATTCGTTTCTGGGAATTCAAAAGACAATGTAACATGCTATTTGAAATCTCGTATAACTCAGAAGATTATATTATATTTTCATTCGTGGTTATAGCATATTTTCATAAAATAAGAAACATTGGTCATTTTTTACAGTGTACGTAAAGTAAACAGTTTTTTTAGAACATAAGTTTTTTTGTTTGGCACAAGATATTAGATACACTTTTCTGATCCATTGCGCAAAATCCACTTCAGAATTCTGCTTGTTCTTTAGGTCGAGCTGATTCTAGAAATGTTTCAAGCCTTGTGGTTAAAACGTTGGTGAAAATTTTATAAATCACTGACATTAAGCTGATCGGCACTAATTTTTAATGTTTCTCCTTTTTCTGTTAAAGCGGCACCAACACAGCATTATTCCAGTGTTCTGGCACATCTGACTTCTCTAGACATTCAGAAAATAGCTTTTTTGAAAATTCTTCTCCTGCTTCTTTGCCGAGATCAATTGTGATTCCATCTTCGCCAGGACATTAATCTTCCCATTTATATAGATTTTTATAGAATTTTTAGACAATACTTATGATTTCAATATTAATTTTATGATTGTTCCATCTACCCTCTTCAGTTCAAAAATTTCCTTTTCTTCCAACACACAGTTTGCGCTTAGCTGATTTAAAATTTTTATTATCTTCTAGAACTTTCTTGAGAAAATCACAGTTAAATTTCCTGATATATTCTATAACCCACTTTCTTACCATTTTACATAATTCTGCATATTCAACTATTGATTTGGGATAGCTTTTCTTAGCTTTAAACACTCTGCGTTTCTTCGCCAACCTTCTTGTTTCTTCTCTTATTTTCTTGGCTGCTTTACTTGTGATTTAGCGAGTATCTCCTATCCAATTTCTTGTAGAGTATTGGTTAGTTCCGTGTTCACTTCTGAAACATCTTGCTTCGCTTTCAAAATTGACTTCAGTATTTCGAAACGGTTTTTAAGAGCCAAATGAAATTCTTCTTTATGTTTCTGGAAGCTTTTAATGTTGACTGACTGGTTAAAATGGAAATGGGCTGGGTACATTGAAAGAAGACAAGACAATAGATGGAGTACAAATACCTAGAATAACTAGCAGTAGTATTCCAGAGATCTATAACAGCTAAGAAGACGACCTCCGGTAAAACGGAAACATCAGAAAAGTGGCTGGAGTTAATTGGTTGACCAAGGCACTAAGCACGAAACAATGGGAAAATCTGGGACAGACCTACATCCAGCAGCGGATTCAAAACGGTTGATAATTATGATGATGATGATGATATTTTCATATATAGTGTGTGTTGAACATATATATATAATAAAAATTTGGGCAAATAATAAAATTATTAAATCTGATGATAATCGACACAATATAAACTAACCGATAATTACAACGAGCATAAAATATCTAACAATGTAAGGCAATGGCCAAAATTACAAAAGTTCAAATGCTTGATGCAAGAGTAAACATTACAAAAAGTAAGAAAACTATATATATACTGAAATTTGACTTAAAAGCAGATTGTGGTATGAATATCATATGACCTCATATGATTGGAATAATATGAAATCACATTTCATTAACTAAAATTATTTCATATTATACATGCGAAAATTACGCGAATCTCGAAAAATATGCGGGGCATAAATTATTCGAGTAAATATAGTAAATTGTTCATGTGTGAAACATTTTTAAGGAAGTCTTAAAAGAAAATACACGGAAAGACAAAACATAATTCACGATGGTTTGCCATGTCTTAAGTATGGCTGGGTATCATGCACACTTCATGATACCATACGAGTTCTAACTCTATTATCACTCCTGCCAGAAAGATGATTAATGGTCAAACCCCTCCTAAGCACCAAATATAGTATTTAAAAAACGAATCCATTATACCGCAAAAGAGATACTTCTTAGCTTATCCAAGTCTCAAAACTTTATCCAATAGCAATTAGCTATTCTGCATCTGCACAAGTGTAAAAAGAGAAGATGAGTTACTTTTCAGCCTATGAAAAAAAAGGTAAAATATTCTCCGATATTTGCTCCAAGTAAGTCACTTGACAACTGACTAAAGAACGAAATCTAATCTGAAGGAAGTGATAGCAGAGAAACTGGTAACATCATTTATTTTATTTCAAAACTTTATCAGCATGAGTTTTTTTGTAGTATCTTTTTTTTTTAACTATATAGATATTCTAATACAATGAAACATTTTCTTGTTGTTTTTACTTTCTTCTATCTTTACAAGAAGTAAGTATTGGATTCATCAAAATTGTCGGCTTCCGGTTTTCGACGTATTTATACGTTTTAGAAGGTCCTGAATACGATTTGACTGTTTTTAGAAAATGTCTGTCCGTGAGACTGTGGTTCTGTGAGTCTGTCTGTATGTGACAAAATTGTGGGCGCTCTATCTCAAGAACTAATGCACAGAATTTAATAAAATATTAGATTCAGTTAGTCCCTGATAAAAATTGGTGCTGATTAGTTTTTGGTGTAAATTGCCTAACAGCTAGCGCTGCTACACTGTAAAAAATGACCGATGTTTCTTATTTTATGAAAATATGCTATAACCACGGACGAAAATATAATATAATCTTCTGAGTTATCCGAAATTTCAAATAGCATGTTACATTGTCTTTTGAATCCCCAGAAACGAATACATCTTCAAAATTTAAAGAATAATTTATAAAAACAAATTATTTTTAGCTGCCCGAATTTTTCAGAAACGTTTCCGAAGGGTTTTTATAGTGTATTAATTAGTGCTATCAGGCTGGAATTCCTGTTTTTCGAATGTTATCCATTCTCAAGTACACGTTTTCAGCCGCATAAATTAATTTATACATGAAAGAGTAAATAAATAATCTTAATTTTAATGTTATTGTTACCGCTGTTAATTTTGCATGTTTGTCTGTTAAACATTTTTTTTTAGCATGAAAATGTTTACTTCAGAATTGATAGCATTCGAAAAACAGGTATTCCAGGCTAAGGACACTAATTAATACACTATAAAAACCCTTCGGAAACGTTTCTGAAAAATTCGGGCAGCTAAAAATAATTTGTTTTTATAAATTATTTTTTTAATTTTGAAGATGTATTCGTTTCTGGGGATTCAAAAGACAATGTAACATGCTATTTGAAATTTTGGATAACTCAGAAGATTATATTATATTTTCGTTCGTGGTTATAGCATATTTTCATAAAATAAGAAACATCGGTCATTGTTTACAGTGTATGGTGAATTTTTGCGATTTACGCAATAGAAACTAACGCTCAATAACTAATGCACTGATTTTCATCAAACTTCAGATTCTGTTAGACCTTGACATAAATAAACTCTGATTACGTTTTGGTGTAGATATCCCAAAAGGTGGCGCTGCTATCTTACTTTTTTCATGATTTCCACGATAACTATATCTCAAGAACTAATGCACAGAATTTCAGCAAACTTTAGATTCAGTTAAACGTATATAAATGATATAATGTAGACGTGTGATATAAATTGGTGCTGATTCGCTTTTACTGTATGAGATAGAAGAAAGTTTTATTGGCGTATCCAACTATTTTTAGGTTAAGGCTAGTCTTAAATCATTCGTCCATCTTTTTAATCGAAAACATTTTTTTTCGTATATGTAATGTGACAACTATGAAAATAATTTTTATTCCTCTATGCATGGAATTCTGGATAATGCAATTCAGATTTCAGATATAGCTGGATAGTGATATTTATTTATTAATGTGATGATTTTGATCAGAACTAAATGTTAGCTGTAGAAGTTTAGCTTTTTAATTCAAATTCCAAATTACTCAATGTTTTTTTTTATTATTATTTATTTGTGTTTGAAATTAATATAACTATATATAATAAACTTTTACTTGTTTTCGTAAATGTAATGTGACACTAATGAGAATAATTTTTATTCATCTATCCATAGAATTTTGGATAATGCAATTCAGATTTCAGATATAGCTGGATACTGCTATTTATTTATTAATGTGATGGTTTTAATTAGAACTATATGTTGTTTTGATTAGAACTATTTGAACTATACGTTAGCTGATTATTACTTTTTTTTTTAAATTTTAGATTAAATAAGAACGTACTGTAAAATATTAATTTCAAACACAAATAAATAAAAAACATCGAGTACTTTGGAATTTGAATTTAAAAGCCAAACTTCATGCATAAACAGACCAAAAATGATTTCGTGATTGTAATTCAAAGTATTCCACAAATTTCGTCTCAGACTTACTCTCAATGCTTTTTTTACTTCGTTCGGTAACGAGAAGTTTCTGCTATCATCGATTTTATTTTATGCATTTTAAAATTATTACACACTGCTGTGATTCAATAGATTAATTATTTCTACTATAGTATTGAAAAATGTCGAACTTTCCATAGGATTTCTTGTCAGTTTATAAGAGCATAGAAAGTTACAAAAGTTAATTTTAAGGAAAACATCAATGTTTATTTCATAGAATTGGGATATTTTTGTATTTTTTTTTTCAAGATATTTAACGAACGTACAAGAAAATGTTTCACTTCACATGTTATGTTTTTGCTTTAACTTTCATTAAATGCGCTGTCACACATTTTAGGACGAGCGTGATATTTATTACTGTTTAGTCACACATACGGCACCGAAATAAAAATTTAATATTTACTACTAATATGTACATTGTTCGTCTAAACGCTGTGGTTCTCAAACTTTTATGCCTCGCGAACTCCACCCCTCCCCACACAAACATACACCTCGTTTTTTACTTCGTAAGAGTCATGAATAAAAAACGGAAAAAGAAAAAAACGAATGCATAAAAATAAATATATACATTTTATTTTACATTTAATGCAAATTTTACAGGCAGCAAGTATATTAATGTGGCATGTGTGCTTGTTTACTCTTGATTAATATTGAATGTTTGGTATTATCTGGGTAGAGTTGTAAATATTCTTCAAGGTCCATTGTGTTTTTAAATGAGAATGCCGAAATAATTTTATTACCAACTTATATATGTGCTTCGCTTTATTTTGGTTGTCGATCAGACTCGCCGCGTACCCCTTAAAACGCCCTTACGTATCTCCGCGTACCCACTTTGCAAAGCAATTGTCTGACGTATTTCTTATTACTATTACTAATAGCATTTGTAGTAGCGTAACTATTTTTGTACGTAAAAAAAAAAAAATCACGACATGCTCCCACTTGTGCATAAAATTATAATGCGCCTACAGAAACGTTAAGCACACAGTGGTCCGACAATTACTAGGTGATTTTAAAAGTAAATAACAATTTTCTTTTTTAAAAAGATTTAGAATTTGGACAACTTGAAATGTTACCATGAAGAAGTACATGATTGAACCAGAAATAGCAATGGTAAAACATCATTTTCAGAACCAATACTCAGTTGGTCAGTTGTACTTCAAATATACTGTGCGCAGCCAACGAAAGAGACAGACCACGATAATTCCATCCCTCTTAGCTGTCCCCTGATCAAGATAGGCTGGTTTCCACCAAGAGATCAAAACAGACAGGTTGCTGAACTGCCATGTGATCAAGGTAAGTTGAAAATTGGACGAGATCGATGAAGTGCCGCGGCCTGTCTCTTTCGCTAGATTCTGTGGTATAAAGACAGTACGTGGCGTAACTATTTCAGGTAAATCATCTACAGATGCTTGTTATAGAAAATGCAAGGAAACATTTCTGCTGGAATCTAAATTTGGTAGGAAAGTGAGCTTGAGAGCCGCACTTACCTTTACCATATGTGTACCGTTGTCAGTGATTACATGAACCACTTTCTAAATTCAAATATCTATCATTTGATAAACATTAAAGTTAAAGTTTAATTGGGCTAACTAAAATTTGGGTCTACCATTCTACTTTATACGTACATGCAAAAAAAAAAAAAAAAACTTTTTAAAACTTTATATGCAATGATATATCAACAAAACTGGTTGGCTCAAGTTACTCAATAGATTGGGGTTACTTGAGCTACATGTATAAAACAATAATTTGGCTTAAGTTAGAATGATGTGAAGTGACTGACGCCATGCAGATGTTAGTATATAAATGCTTAGAAGCTTACACCATTTATTATTACAATGCTAAAATTGAAATATCATCATTTGTACAAAGCTCTTTACTCTAAGTTTCCATAAACCAATGGAATGCATGTGTTCATCTTCAATCAGACTGAAATTTTAATTCTGATGTTTAAAAGGAAATTTAAAGGGTCCCTTAAAATATCTTAACAGGTTCTACAGTAACAATAATATATTTTCTTTCCAATTCCATCGCATTATCTTACAACAGGAAACACGTTAATCTTTTTTTTTTCATGATGATTTTGAGCTTTTACGGAAACATTTTACTTGCACCTTTTCGTCATTGGATATTGTAACAATATCATAGAATTTTTTGGGTTTTTTTTTTTTTTTTTTTTTTTTTTTTTTTTTTTTTTTTTACAGTTTTTATTGAACACAACTATAACAATGATGCAGACGTCCGGTTTAGCGCATACAAAATTAAGATACAAACAACTTTATAAAATAAAGAAATATTTGAACTTACCTGTAATTCCCACAAATTGTGATATGGCACAAACAAGTTATTTGAGTGTAACTGCATACAATGGTTTGTTCAGACAGAATTCAAACTGAAAAGAGTGATGCCATATCCGCATTGAAAATATTTACTACAATGTGGCTCAAGTTACCTCAGTGGCTCATGTAACCCCTGTGTTTATGGTATACAGTGAAACCTCCCTTTAAACCTCCATTAAATGACCACCTCCCTCAACGACCATTTTTCATGGAACGAAATTTATTCCTATAGGTTCAATGTTAATTTTACCTCCATTCAAAGACCATTCTCAGTGGAACCCTCTCCATGAGCGACCGATTTGTTTGAAGAAACGGAAAGAAATCCCGATCTTTCCTAGCTTGACCGTGCATAATTCATCGTATTTCTGAACCAGGTAAGTATACATTTAATCTTATCTTTTTTAGATTTATTTTTTATTCTGATAACATTTAACTCTTTAAACACCTTTTGAGCTTTTCCAGTCAATGGATCCAATTCTGATGACGAGTCTGGTGTACCGGATAGTAAACTCCCTGAGCTTTAATCGCAGAAAACTCTGAAAGAAGTAAATAACATTAGTGGAGTCTTCATTATCTGTTCAAAACGAAAAAAAATGTTGCATTTATTCCCTGAACTTCGAAAGATTTTTTTAATTAAATTTGTAAAAGATAAAATTTGAAAATCACAACAAACATCAATTTATACATTTTTTTATAATTCTTGTAGTTGTTAATTTATGAATTTAAATTAAAAATGTTTTATATTTAATTTTTTATATTTTTCCCAAATGTAAAAGATAAATTTTCATAACACTATTTTTTACCTTATTTTTGATAGCCAAAAACGAGATTTAAATTCAACCTCCATTAAGAGACCACCTCTCGGAGCGAATAATTTTTAATGGAACGGAGCGTGGTCGCTTTAGGTAGGTTTTACTGTATATTACAATGTTATACAAACCATTAATATCAGGGTTCGTACGGATCAGGGAATGTTCCAGGAGTGTTACCATTATTTTTTTTATAGAAAAAGAAATCTAGGTTAAACACGCGAAACTTCACCTTCCTTTAAGGAGAGATTTTCTATAAGAAAATACTGGTACCGAAGAATTTCCTGGTCGCAAAATTCCAGGAGCCGTACGAACCCTGTAATATGCAACTATTACTTTTATTCAATGTTAATCGTTTATATTAACATTAAACATACCAGAAACTTTACTCGAATTTAATAAAAAATATTTCACACTAGAACTTTTATTTAAAACTATTTAACTTTTAAATTTAACTTATTTCCGTGTGATTTATATTTTATTTATTTTATAAAGAATTTTCTGGTTCAAATCGAAATATTTTCATTTGGTATCGCTCAAATGACTAGTTTTTTTATTTAGTGTTAAATACAATTATTATTAATTTTTAAATGTAAATATTAGCAGTATTTAATATGAGCATATACATAATTATCACAAAAGTTACAGTTACATAAATTTTCTGAAATATTCAATTTTTTAGGTGGATAGTCGAAATATGTTATTTCTATAATTTCTTTGACAACAGCGGTTCGCAGAAGATTTTGAAAAATTCCATTTGTCAGGGTAATCTATAATTATATATGACTACTTTCAATCGGCTGAAAACCATTCCAGAAAAATATGTTGTTATATAGACTCAAAATCATTTTAACACAAAACGGTAAATTGGGAGTGTAGTCACCAGCTAAGTTTCAAAAGTCTGTATATGATATAAAATGCCAAAATCGGTATACAGTTGCGGGGCTACATGAAACGAACTAGAGAGCGGCATGAATCCCACAGGCAGCGTACTACCCCTATATAAAAAGTCACCAACGAGTACCAATAATTGATAATTAATTTTGATATAATGTTACATACGTTTTAGAAGATAAAATAGTTTAATAACAAGATCCAACAAATTTTAAAATCACGATGATCTTTCGGAAAGAAACACATCCAATCACGTTTTTAGTTACGAAATGATCATTGCATTTTTTTCTTATCTCTTCAACTAGTGCTCGCGAATATACGTTTAATACGTTTAAAAGGTATTGTAACCGGTAACGATTTTGGATAGGCATAATATGGAAAAAAGGTTTAACTACGTATACGTTTAAACGTATATAAAAGTATATTCGCGAGCACTATTTCAAACTAAAATTCCTATAAAAGTAAAAGGAAAAGAAAAAAATACTACACCAAAGCTATGAGCTTTAACCCTTTCGCCCTGGATTATAAATAGAGATTATAAATTATTATATTCCATTCGTACCACTATTTTCAAAAGGTAAAGTTTGTGGTAGATTTCTTTTGCATATGTTAAAACTTTTTATTTATAGACAGTGGTATAAATCGAATAAAAAAAGTCGCAAGTGGCAAAATGTTTCTGGAACATATTCGCCTATTCGGGGTGAAAGAGTTAAAACACCTAGTAACATTGGGGCGATCATGTGTCATAATATGTACTTCAATAAAATGCCATGCAGGCAGGAAAATTTAATCATCCTTATGTTTTCAAAGTAAATGAATGATTTAACAAAAATTAAATTTTGATTCACGGTAAAACAAAAGTTGATCGAACCCATTTAGAGTAATTTCAGTTAAAATATTAATTCGGTTGGTGTAATAAATTCTCAATGTACCAAAACCACACAAATTTTTATCCATATTAAAAATCTCGGTATTTCTGTGCTATAGGGGCCTTGGAACAACTCAGTTTGAATAAAGTGCGATTTCGCGCCAAATATTATAAAAAATCACAAAAGTCAAACGGCGAGCAAGAAAAATTATTTATGACTTATTTTTGTATAAATTAAACAAATGCTCTTCAGCGAATATATTAAATGTTATAAATATAAAACAAATTGTTTGTGCATTTGATACATTGACAGTTATTTCATAAAGCTAGAAAAAAAAATCAATGACGTTGCTGAAATGTAAATGAAGGTAGCCAGAAAGTGCTTTTGAAAATTTGCTTTTCTCGCCGAAGTCAACCTCGCCGTTTACTCTCTCGCGCCAAGGCCCCTACAATATAAAAGTACCAAAATCGCTACTTAATCTAATACTTAATTTTAAAAAATCCTGGAGTAAGGAAATTTGTAAGTCTGAGATAGTCAAACTTATTTCCATATGCGACATTTTGATGTGTGTCTAAAAACCGGTATATTATCATTTCGTAGAAAAGTTTCAATAGCAGAATTTTAATAAAGGCTTAGAAATTCGCTATAGATGTATGATACTAAAGTATCGGGAAAACTGCATTCTGCTCAGCCAGCGATATGCCTTATGCCTACACTATACACATAATAAATATTGTAGGTTCTACACTGTAATCAATATACAAGTAAAAGAAAGTACAAAGCCTGGCAGCGAAGAAATATTCTGCAGAAAAATATTCTGCATGATTATGGACTAACTACACTGTAAAAAATATCCAAATAAAATAACGGGCAAAGCTCCTAAAATAATGGGTCTTGTTTGTATAAAAAAAAAAAAATAATAATCTAATTTTTTTTTTGTTTTCACAAGAAAAACCTGTTATTATACGGGTAAAACTCATTACTTTAGGAGATTTGACCATTATTTTATTTAGATATTTTTTTATAGTGTAGTTAGTCCATCATCATACAGAATATTTTTTGACACCAAAGTGGAAGAATGATGACCTGAATAAATGAAATGTACAATGCTACTCTGTTCATAAGAATATATACAAGGTGTCTAAATTAAAGTTGAGATGATTAGAGTTTGATTATGAAGAATTCATTAAGCTAAAAGCAAAATAATTTAATGTAAATTCTAAGCCATGGAAGTGGCCTACAACAACAAAAAACAACAAACAGCAGACAACAAACAACAAACAACAATAAACAGCAACAACAAAAAAGTAGTACTTACTTTTGTCACAAGGGCAAAAAGTAGTGCTTCAAAGCGTAGGAACTGAAGATTCTATAAAATACTAAAACAATCACATGAAGCGTTCTTTTTTAAATTCCTATGCCAGTAGAACATATATAAAAACTAAAGGTTCCATCATAAAATCTTAGACATTCATGGGAAACGTTCCTGTTTTCGTTCATATGCCAGTAAAACATGCATATAAACTAAAGAATTTATAAAACGTTTGGTAATTCCCTAAAAAGTTATTTTTTTTAACTCCAAACCCATTTTGCTCCCTCGAATCAAATGCCACTTTTGCCTTGAATGACAAAAATCCGAGTTAATTGTTTTCATATTAAATTTGTTCCCTGTGATATGATCTAATTTTAAAAGTCTTTGCAAAAAGCTTTGTTGTGTTTCACAGAGAGGCTTTTTTTTTTTTAAATCCAACAATATCTTACAATCGTAATCAAATAAAATCGAACTTTTTAAAATTGAACTCTCTCTTAATAATGCCCACTTTAATGTTATACTAACTTAATAACATCTGGGTATCGCAAAAACTGTAATGAATAAAGACCAATAAATACATACGCATTTTTGGATGCAGGCAAAAGTTAGCGTAATACACAACTTTTATTTATGATGTATCTTTTTTATTCATATTTTTGTTGGGTGACATTAAACAACTGTGAATGCATAGAATATAACTTCATACACGCAAGTTAAATTTAGTTGTTGAATATGGATTTGTAATTTCTGAAATCATCAAAGCTATGCATAAAGCACTTAAAATGCTGAAAAAGTAGAAAACAAAGTAAATTTTTATTCATAATCTTTATTCAAAACAATCCACTCAGAATTCTGGACAAACATTTAATCTGTATTCTTCGATTATATAAAGCGTCTTATTTTTACTAGATTAAACAAAGAGTTTTAAGGAGGCATTTTGCATCCATTATAGAAACGTTTCACACATTTTAGATTGATTTTCGAGCGTTTTCCTTGCTACGTGATTTAATGTACATTGCGTATGCAAATGTTGTTGCGATTATGATTTATAGGAATAAGCTTTACACAGGCTTACTTTAAGGAATAATGGACTCAAATAAAAATGAATATTGCAGAAGGCAAAAGTTTCTTTGTTGACAAATAAATTTAAACGTTTAAAATAATGGAAATGTTTTCATGCTACATTTAAAAGGGGATTTTTTTTTTTTTTTTTTTTGGTCAATAAAATGATCTTAATTTATTTTCGAACACACTATAGGCTGAGTGTTAGAAAATAGTTTTAAGACAGCCGTTACCTTTGTGTGCGCAAACATTTAATAGACTTTGACCAGTTTTCTTTTAAATATGTAACTTTTCAAAACATTTCTTTTATGTTTGCATAGCACCATTTCTTAGGTTTTTTATTTACTAAAAATTATTTGAAAATAGCACATTGACATTTTTTAAAACATAAATTCAACCTTTTTACCTCATTCGATTTTTTTTTTTTATATTCTGGAATAAAATGGAATTTTAAATAAACTCATGCTCATAAATTGAAGATAATGACCGGCAACTTTCGATTTTAGATGTTTTCTCGAATATCTATAGAAATGCTGGATGAATCTAACTTGAACTTTGCGGATATGAAGACCCTATTTGACTTCATATTTTTTAATTATGCTAATTAGGGCGCAAAAAAAAAATAAATAAATAATAATATATGAGATATCATGTAACAGAGAATGATCAAAATGGTCTGTCACTGTAAAACATGACTATGTGGAATCTGTACAATGTTTGTATGCATTTGTGTAAGAATAACACGCATATTTGTGAAGATGTAAACGTTTCTGTAAATTTTTCAAAAGTTTTTTGTTTATAGCATGCAGTTTTTTCACCCTAATTTAATGCAATTTTCCGAAAATTTTACAAAGTGCGATAGAAACGTTGTATTGCAAGTTAAAAAGGATATATTAATATTTGTTCTGATATGAGCATATTCTGCTATAATAAATATCTGATTTAACTACGCATGCGCGAACTTTAAAAACTTTTTTATAATTTAGTAATCATCTATAACGGGCAACTTATGTAAAATGATTAGTGAAATATCGTAAACATTCCTAATGATATCGGCGATACAGTGAACTGATTGACAATTTGTGGAAACCCTTTATCATCCAGCTATTTTTAGAAAGTATCTCAAATTCAGATCACTATAATGCCAATATCTTTTTGAACTTTTGAAATATTCAATTGGTCTTTTTATATAAGTTGTCCTATAAATTTACCTATCAAATTATGAAAAATATTTTTCGCGAATGCGCAGTTAAAAATTATTTCACACAAATGCTTGTATCTCACCAAATACTCAATATCTTCATTTTTCAATTCCAGATTAATGTTTCTTCTCCATTTTGATAAGTTTTCGGAAAGTGGCGTTACATTTGGTTGAAAACTCTGCATGCTATAAACAAAAAACCTGTGATTTTCTTTTTTACAGAAACGTTAATATATTTCCTAATATGCAGGATATTCGTACACAAATGCATAGAAACGTTGTAGATGGTCTGCCCAGTCATTTGCTATACAGTGACAGACCATCGCGAGAGTTTGCTGTTACAGGGTGATCATAAAAATTATTATTTTATTCAATTTATTGTTGGCACTCTAATCGCCTTTGTGGCTATATATTCACGAAAAAATAGAGATAAAACACGTTCTTTCCATCCACGAAGCTAGAGGATGATTCGTCAGACATTTCTGAAGATGTCCAAAATTAATAGTATCCGGTCATTATCTATAATTTATGAACATTAGTGTAAATTCGACGAATTATTTTTTTTTAAATCTAATATACATAACATTTTTATGATTACGTAGCTAAAATAGAGGTCAAACATGTTCTTTCCATCCACAAAGTTCAAGGATAATTCGTCAAACATTTCTGTAGATATTCGACAAAACGTCCAAAATTAATAGTGTCCGGCCATTATCCTTAATTTATGAACATGAGTGTAAATTCGACGAATGTTTTTTTTTTTTTTTTTTTTCGAAATCTAATATACACAACATTTTTATGACTACGTAACTAAAATAGAGGTCAAACACGTTCTTTCCATCCACGAAGTTCAAGGACAATTCGTCAAACATTTCTGCAGATATTCGGCAAAACGTCCAAAATTAATAGTGTCCGGCCATTATTCTTAATTTATGAACATGAGTGCAAATTCGACGAATGATTTTATTAAAATCTAATATACACAACCTTTTTATGATTACATAATTTCGGATTACTGTTTTGTCTCTTGTTTTATAAGGTACCACTCCATTTGGTCCACTGCAAATTCTATTCTGAAAAAGTGGCCTGGAATGATCTGAGTTTCGCATGTTTTATACCTTAAATAATGACTTATACTTACATATGGATTACATAAATGTATATCGGTTGTCTCTAATATGTATCTCATCTATTGTATATTTTTGAGATATTGTAAAATTTTATTGTATAATATTGAAAAAAAATACATATCAAATGCACCTACTTCATTAATTTTAAAAATATAATAAACAGCAAATACATATAAATAAGTTTTTAAAGGATGTTAATTTTTGTATTTTTTATAAAAATTTATAATAAATTATTTTGCTTTTATGTTTGCTCATGATGTAACATTTTGTTGTCGAAAATCGTATAATCATTTTATTTATTTATTTATTGTCATCGTAACTTACGTGTGCTGCGGAATTATAACTATATAGATTCAAGTGTGCCGTGTATTAAAGAAGGTTGGAAAAATGGGGATATAACACCTAAGGCATTATTTTTTGCAGAACTTTAAATTTCCTAAAATGAGTATGACCAGAAGAGTGGCCTGGAATGATCTGGGTTTCGCATATTTTATGCCTTATATAATGACTTATACTTACACATGGCTTACACAAATGTATATTGCTGTCTCTCATATGTAAGTTTCTCCCTCATTCGAAAATAATACAAGTTGGCATAAGAGATACTACTCTAGTTATACTTAATAATTAACTAAGGTAATATGTAAAGTTATTGTAGAAGTGAGCTGTGTTAGAAGCAGCTTTCTGAAGCAGAGAAAAATTCTTGTTCATAGAATCCGTCAAGTATCCAGCAAGTGTTTTTTAAATATTTTTTTACCAAATTAATAAAAGGTCTAACACTACAAAGAGTGTCACAAATACAAATCGAAAAGCGGTCATTATTTTGTTGCTTATTTTTGAGCTAGATTATTATTATTATTATTAATATTATTATTATTATTATTATTATTATACAGCTTTACCTACTGGATAATCTTGGACTGTGAAAAATCATTCAAGATGACTGTAATTCTTGTAAATTACTTGTTTTTAAATCTCTGATAATTGTTGATTAATTACATCTGATCATTGCTCCATACTAATAAAAGAAAGTTTCGCTCTGTGTGTGTGTCTGTTGGCGATGGCTAGGAAAATTTAGCCTACCTAGAAAGCTGTAAATTTAGATTTAGGTAGTCCAAACCCTCTCCTGGTGCACCATTACTTCAGAATTTTAATAGTTCAATTACTTTATGAAATATTAATTAATATTCACAAAGAACTGTCATCAAAAATACGCTTTTATTCTCTTGGGTTGGTTGGTTCACTGGTTGGTTGCATCCATTCTTCACAGAAGTAATTAAATAAACCAGAGTAGCGATGCATAAATAAGGATTTCTAACTAAATAGTGTGAATATGGATTGAAGTTATCAGCATAGAGGACCCAAGCGAATGTCGCGCCACCTGTGTATGACAAATTACACATACGTCCCACTGATTGAAATATTTTCCAGGCCCATTTTTCTTCATGACAATTAGTCGGGTTTAAGTTTTTTTTTTTACATGACATTTATTATTATGATGGAGATTGTTAATACAGAAAACTTTATTTAACAGATTCTTTTTTATATTTGCGGGAATGAAGAAGGGCAAGGGTTTAATTACATTTAAGCTTCAAGGTGTATTTCTAGAAAGCAGTTACCAGAATTTCCGAATAATAGTGTAAGCAGAATTTCAAATTAAGTTCCTAGCTACCAAATAAATCAATCTTTAAAGATGTATTGTGATCCTCCTAATTAGTTATTTTCTGAAGGCCACTTGAACACCCCCCCCCCTCCCTCCAGGCCCTTCCTTCAAGGTTTTTTCTTGCTCCGTTTCCAAATCTCAGCAACTATCTTTCCGATTTCAACGCAAGTGATTTCAAACATTATAATTCATTTAATAGCCTCCCTATATAATATTAAACTAAATTTATGAGTAGCGGTTACCACTATTTACGAATAACAGTTTAAGCCAAATTTGTAATTAAATTCAAAGCTTAAGGAAACGAACGAATTTTGAAAGATGCATAGTAGTCCTCCTAATTAGTCATTTGATGAAGGGCACTTGAACATCCCCTCCCAAACCCCCTTCCCCCGGGACCTCCTTTAAGGTTTTTTCTCTAACTATGCTCCGTTTCCATATCTCAGCAACTATTTTTCCGATTTCAACGCAAGTGGTTCCAAACATTATAATTAACTTAATAGTCACTCTTTATAACATTAAACTAAGTTTATGAGTAGCAGTTACCACTATTTTCGAATAATAGTTTAAGCCAAATTTGTAATTACGTTCCTAGCTTAAGCAAACGAACGAATTTTGAAAGATGCATAGTGGTCCTTCTAATTAGTCATTTGCCGAAGGACACTTGAACAACCCCTCCCCCCCGGCCCGTCCTTCAAGGTTTTTTCTCTAACTCTGCTCCGTTTCCATATCTCAGCAACTATCTTTCCGATTTCAACACAAGTGATTCCAAACATTACAATTAACTTAATTGTCACTCTTTATAACATTAAACTAAAATCTTGAGTAGCGGTTACCACTATTTACGAATAATAGTTTAAGTCAAATTTGTAATTCAGTTCAAAGCTTAAGCAAACGAACGAATTTTGAAAGAAGCATAGTGGTCCTCCTAATTAGTCATTTGCTGAAGGACACTTGAACAACCCCTCCCCCCCCCGGCCCTCCCTTATAGGTTTTTTTCTCTAACTATGCTCCGTTTTCATATCTCAGCAACTATCTTTCCGATTTCAACACAAGTGATTCCAAACATTATAATTAACTTAAATGTCACTCTTTATAACATTAAACTAAATTTATGAGTAGCGGTTACCACTATTTACGAATAACAGTTTAAGCCAAATTTGTAATTAAGTTCAAAGCTTAAGCAAATGAACGAATTTTGAAAGATGCATAGTGGTCCTCCTAATTAGTCATTTGCTGAAGGGCACTTGAACATTCCCTCCACCCCGGGACCTCCTTCAAGGTTTTTTCTCTAACTATGCTCCGTTTCCTTTTTTCTCTAACTATGCTCCGTTTCCTTTTTTCTCTAACTATGCTCCGTTTCCATATCTCAGGAACTATTTTTCCGATTTCAACGCAAGTGATTCCAAACATTATAATTAACTTAATTGTCACTCTTTCTAACATTAAACTAAACTTATGAGTAGCGGTTACCACTATTTCCGAATAATTGTGTAAGCCAAATGTGTAATTAAGTTCAAAGTTTAAGCAAACGAACGAATTTTGAAAGATGCATAGTGATCCTCCTAATTAGTCATTTGCTGAAGGGAACTTGAACACCCCCGCCCCCCTACGGCCCCTCTCGCAAGGATTTTTCTCTAACTATACTCCGTTTCCATATCTCAGCAACTATCTTTCCGATTTCAACGCAAGTGATTCCAAACATTATAATTAACTTAATAGTCACTCTTTATAACATTAAATTAAATTTATGAGTATCGGTTACCACCATTTCCGAATAATTGGGTAAGCCAAATTTGTAATTAAGTTCCTAGCTTAAGCAAACGAACGAATTTCGAAAGATGCATAGTGCTCCTCTTAATTAGTCATTTGCTGAAGGGTACTTGAACAACCCTCCCCCCCCCCGCCCCTCCTTCAAGGTTTTTCTCTAACTATGCCACGTTTCTATATATCAGCAACTATCTTTCCGATTTCAACGCGAGTGATTCCAAACATTATATTTAACATTATATTTAATAGTCATCCTTTATAACATTAAATTAAATTTATGAGTAGCGGTTACCACTATTTACAAATAAGTGTTTAAGCCAACTTTGTAATTAAGTTCCTAGCTTAACAAAACGAACGAATTTTTATGCATGCATAGTGGGCCTCCTAATTAGTCCTTTTCTGAAGGACATTCGAACATCCCCTCCTCTCGGCATCTCACTCAAGGTTATTTTCCTAACTGTGCCTTATTGCAATAACTGGGCTAATAATGTTCCAATCTTCTCGAAACCAGCTCAATTTTGTAGTGCGCCTACTATACAGTAACGTAGGCAGCGGGGACCTGTTTCAGAAGTTCGTTCGGAAAGAGGTTTGTTTAGAACAGAATGCTCCCCTGGCGATGGTAGGGGGAAATAAAAGATTTTCCATCGTAGCCCGTGGCCAGAGTTCCGTTGTTTAAGAGATTTAAGTTTATTACAAGGGCTCGATCAACGCCGGCGGGTCAGCTAGTAATATATAAAAAAAATGTAGATGTATAATTATTATGTGTAAAACAAGATTTTTTTTTATGCGATAGATCTATTAACTTGTTACTACCATAGATAATTTTGCTAATTATTATATGTTTTCGAAATAAACAATTCCGAAGTGTTATCGTCTAATTTTACGTATCTGCATAAAAATTAAGAATAAAAATTTGTGAAACTAAACCTAAAGAATATACTTTGTCTTTGAATTAGATATCAGCAGTAATATATTGCAATGGTCTGGCCATTGTCTCAGCTGTAAAGTTGCTGCATTCTGGAATTAAAACAGGATACGTTCTTCACTCCATAATCTTTTGAAGATTTTTTAAATAAAAAATAAGGATATAGATAGGTATTCCAACTTCTCCTGTTTTTTGAGACTACTATTTTCGAATAGAATATTTCGTCTTATTTTATAGGAGAATTTCTGTCATTAAATAAAGCGAATATTTTTAGGCTGAAAAGTGGTGCTTAAAAAATGTGAAAGCTTGGCAACTATGTGTATGAATTTGCCTTAGTTTGTTCTATTGTGTTGTTCTCAACCATTTATACCAATAGCAATAATTACAAATCGCGAAATCGTTTATTTGAATCGGTGTTGTGCAGAGGTGAACTCATTGAGACTGTCTCAATTGAAACTGACTACTTTCTGACGCATTATTTTATTCATTTTTGTTCGCAAACGAATCAACAACCTATTAAGAATCTACGTAAACGAGTCGTTTTCTCCCATTTTTCGATAAGAGCAGAAGATTTTTCAGAAAATGCTGAAAAAGTTGGCGTTTTGAACTGAATTTCTACTACTGAAAAACTACCTTCCTCAGGCAACAATCGCTTATAACTCAAGATATAATGCATTTATCAAAAATGAAAAAAAAAAAAAAAAACCTGTTCAAGTACAAATTACTTCAATAATCATGCCTGCATGTATCATACCTTTATGCTTAAAACTGAGTTAGAACATGTGTGAAAAAGTTTCGCGCTGTTGAGCGGGAAAAAATATTTTTTTAGAACCGCCTTAAACTTGCGAGTTTGACCCATTTTCTGTAAATTTTGAGTTGAGTTTGATTCATTTTTTGAAAAGGTAAGCTTAAGTTCAGTTAGACTTTTTTTTTAAAAGCGGGTTTGAGTGAAAATTACAACTTAACTCTCTCAATTTACTGAAAGTTTTTCTTGCAGATAAAAACACGTCTTTTTTTTAATGTCAGTTCACACACACACAAATTAGCTGAACTCCAGTGTAGAGTTCTGAGGAAACATGTGTAATAAACTTCAGTGTGGTGATGTGTTTATATTAGTGTCTCACAATCAATCTTTCTAGTAATCTCCTCCACTCTTGACCTCCACCCCCCCCCCCCCTGAGCACCTTTAAAAGATATTTACAAGATGTCTTCTTTGTAATCGATAGTACTAATGCGACGCCAAACATTATTTTTATTCTTAATGTTAAGTCACATTTTGCAGACAAAATTAAGAAGTCGTATAAATGAGGAACGTATAATCGGTACTCCTACAGTGCTGAGTTGAATGAGAGAAAAGTCGAATAGTAAGTTGTGATTCTGCCAATTTTACCAATTTCAAATGATATATAGTATATAATCAATATTTCTATGAAATTATACATGATAGTATGACGGTAAGATCCCAAAAATCTACACTAAAACCTCATTTGAACGTTTTAAAAATTTACGTTTTATCTCTGATACTTTAATTTCTATTTTTTGAGTTCTTATATATATATTTATTGTTATGCTATCCTAATTCCTAATCATTGTTGCACAAAAGATGCAAATTTTAAGAAATTATTTTTTAATGCATTTCATCAGAATATGCTAAATGAAGATTGGCTTTTAACGCAAAATGAACGTATTGAAATATTTTCTTTATTTTGCTTATTCAATGTTTTATTCATTTAAAAGTTATCTTAGTAGTAACTAGCTAGTAAACATGGTACTAAAAAAACATTATATTTTTCGAGTTTTAATGTATTTGGATTTTAATTATCTGTTAGTGTTTTGGAATTCACGTATAAGTTTTTCGATTATACGTTTTATGGAGATAGTCTCCTGAAAAACGTATAAACGGCTATTTACTGTAAAGGAGACTGGTGGGTAATGTTACATGAGAGCTAATAGGACAAGTGGATTTTCTCAAAAAATAAATTATATAATGTTCAGTCTTTCGTCAAGCAGTACCATAATTACACAAACACGCATGTATTGAACAAAGTAAAACATTCCAGAACCTAACTGTGTATTTTTTAATGTTTAGTAAATACTTGTTTTTTGATAAATATTAATTCTGTTTTTAACAGTATTACATGTGATTATGAAACTTTTAATCAATAGTATTCAATTTTAATTATTATTTTGTGCTAGAGATAAATAGTTAATTTACCATAAGCCTTAATGCAGTTCAAAATGGTATGGGGACTAATGGTACATTTCAGATTGGAGAACTCCAAAGTGATTGTTATTTCATCAATATTTATGTTAAATGATACATTTTGCATGCTAAAACTTAATGTGTCTTATTTTTCATATCTGTTAAAATTAATAGCATTTTACATAAATTAACTTTCAATAAAAGCATGATAGGGTAATAAAGATCTCAATCAATTTTTCTGCATTAAGTTTTACAAAATTGGAATGAAAATCTTAATATTTTGTCATTGGTTTTATACTACTGATGATATACTCTTGAATTTCCCTATTTAGGAGACATTTATCGGAGCACCATCAGACATCGAACTCGGGGTCTAATGGGGCAAAATTTCACCCCACAAATTAAAGGTATTTCTCTTTCAATAATTAAGGTATTACTAACATTTTTATATACTAATTGAAAACTGTTTAAAGTAATTGTCTGCTTTAACCCTTTAGCGGACGGTGTCCACAAAAAAGGACACCTAATTTTAATTCCAAAACTGACAAACGGCCCCATGAATATTTAATAAAATTTTCCCTTTTATTAAGTACGGTAATTTAGGCAAGTTTTTATTAACTAATGAATTCTTGTATAAATTCTGGTGTAAGTCCTTTATTTCATCATTTTAAAAACAGAGTTACTCCGCGCCGGAAAGGATTAAATAAAAAGCTAGGAATTTTCTAAATTACAATTTCTCCAGTAGGAAATATAATACATGTCCCATTAGACCCCAATTTCCCCTATCAGAAAAAGTATTTTGGAATTATAGTTCGAGAATAGCTCTATATACTAGTTCCGATTCAGCTCAAAAACCTTTAAGCCCTAGAAATTACTCGGTAGAATATACTAAGGCCATGGTACACCTGCCTCCCAGTATAAGCAATCTCTTATCATCGTATGATCAACCGCGCATAATATAATCAGTATGGCTTCGCTGTGCACATTTTTTGCCATAAGATTGTCGTTCGTGATAAAAAGGAAGAAACAACCAATGCACAATTACGAGTTCATCACACTACGAACTGCCTAAAATGACTGATGCCAATTAACACGTTTTTCATACCGCAAACGTTGCAGAAACTTATTAATCTTTGCAGACACTGCAGATTCTTTGCATTCTTTCATTCTTTTCACTTTGTTTATCTACCTTAATCTAACACAACAAAAACGAGTTCGGGAAATTCCTTTAATATTTGGGTGCATAAGCTTATGGAAGGAAAAAAATAACTCTGAGCAAATCACTCTATCTTAGAAATATGCATAAAGATAAATACATATAAGTGTTAGAATAAAAGTAGATCTCATATCTTAGAAATTTGGTTACACCGCTTCGAAGAGTCACTTTTCTCACATGGAGACGGCAAACTTTATGAGGAAAAATCGACCAAAAGTACAAAATTTTGTTTTTGTATTATTAATTGGTTCAAATTTAAAAATAAAAATACATTGCAATATTCTCGACAGAAAGATTTATTTTCATGAAGGTAAGTAATGAAAATAATATATCATAATGTATTTCAAATGCATTTTTATAAAAATAAATTTTTCTCAGTCTAAAAATCACCTAACCCTTTCAGGGGCAATAAAGTGCCTACTTCTGTCGCCAGGGCCGACGCTACGTCGCGCGGAGCCCAGACAAAGTAGTTAGTGTAGCCTAACATATAATGCAATACTCGACTAATAAAATTTATTTTTAAATTGTAGATATCAAAGAATAATACATTATATGGATAATAAAATGTATTAAAAATAGCACTAATTTCACATATAGTGTGCATAATTATTTTTAATTTTTTCATACTTTCATCATACTTTTTATATTTTTTTAATTTATTCAACTTTGCCTGTTGTAAGAAATAAAGTTACTACTAGCTTTTTTTCTTACGAAGAAACGTTTAAAAACAAATCTAGAGCAATAATATTATTGTTTTATATAAAGGAAACATTATATTGAATTGTATAGAGTGACTCGGAGCCCTTAACAAGATCTCAATTGGCGTAGGCCTGTTTGGCCAATGGTTGCGCCGGCCCTGTCTGTTGCTAAAATGTTGAAATGATTGAATAACACCAGGATTTACGAGCAAATTTATTTCTTCAAGGTTAGTATAAAATCGAAATTTTATTCAAAAATTCTGATGCCATTTTGCGATTTGGGGGATTAAAATTAAGTGGGATATAGTGGGATCGCACTTCAAGGGTTAAAATGCTTCGTGCGTTTTATATTTTGTTCAAAATTCTCAATGCGTCAAGGGGACAATATTGATACATACTAGAACAAATCAGTTCATCCGTTTTGGAATGTTAGTTTTAAAAGTCTTCAAATTCGTTATAAAGTAAATTCACATGTATTACATGTATGATTAGTTTTGTGATATAAAATATATTAAGAAACTATAAAGTATATTAAAGAAGTGCATGTTAACATGAAAATTGAGTTTTGTTCCAGGCAAAAAAAAGAAAAAAAAAACATTGTCGGATTAACCCATTAAAGCCTACTGGTACCATATGGTACCGGGACAGCTACCCTCCATTTTATTGTTTTTATACCAGTATATTTTAAGAGAAATATTCTCTTTATCTGATGACAGGAACTCCGTAATAAAAGGAGACTAAAGTTGTTACTTTGAAAAATTGGTATGAAATGCAATTTTTGCATTTTAAAAAGAAAAATAATTCCGGCTCTAATGGGTTAAACATTGGATGCATGTATTTTTTTATTTTTATTTTTATTTTTAAATAAAGTCTATTTTTTAACTAATGGAAAGGAGAAAAAAGTGCACTTTGAAAATTGGACAGCACGGAGCATTTAATATTTTTAAAACTAATTAATAGCATGGTACACTACATTTCTTTGGATATTTTCTTGTTAAAATGATATAAACAATGAAAAATAATTTTTCAAGTTTATTGTATCCTTAAACAAAATTTTAGAAAATAAATGCTGAGGATATAATTTATCAAATAATTATTTTGTTTCAGATTTTTTTAGTTTTTTCACTAACTTTGAAGATAAACTCACGTGTGTAGCCAAAAATTACATAGATTTATTTATTCGTTGCCATGCAAAATTGTCGTTTATGAGAAAAACAACAGTAGTTATTGAGTAACAGTACCAAGATAGCCAAAACAGAATATGAACAAAATACGATCGAACACGTTAGTGAATATGACTATGTCCTTTAATGAACAGGTGCCAATGATTTCAGATTTTGAGTAACACTATTTTTGAATAATAATCTTTGCATTATTTAATATCAGAATTATATGATTTAATAAAGCTAATATTACTTTTCGGAAAAAGTGATTTTCAAAATCCGTAATATTTGCAAATATTCACCTAACCTCTTGAACTCGGTGGTTCATTTTTGGACCACTTTCTTTTAATCTCTACATGCCATATATATTGGCACCAGAATTTTGGAATAAAAATGTTCCTTTTATTAAGTACGTGAAGAAAAGCCTTTACTTATTTTCCAATAAATTTGTTTCTAAATTCTGGTGTCATTCAATCATTTCAGCATTTTGCGAATAGAAGTACTTTATATCTGAAATGGTTAAGACCAATACTTAACCCTTAATTATTTGCGCTGGTCTATTTTGTACACCATTGGATGTTACAAATTTACATTGTTCGAAAATATATTCATATATGGCAATGTTAATTATAAGGGCAGGAGTTTCTCAAAGTATTGTACTGCATAGTAATTGTATTTGATCTAAAATTAAATTTATGAAAAATTAATTTATTTCCTAGAAATTTAGAAGCACATGGTGTACAAAATACACCACGAGGGAGGTTTCTCTATGTGAATTGACACGAGTATTTAATTGTTAAGATGCAGACGTAAATGTCTATTTTGCAATTTTGTCAAATAGTTAATAAAAATATTATTAATATTTTTTTTGTATCATTTGTAGGGTGCTAAATCCCATTGATTGCTAAAACAACATAAGCCCAAAGGTTTCTTTATTTTTTTTTTAATTCTTATAAAATAAATAATTGATAATCGAGATACACATATTTAAATATTTACGAAATATACGAAAAGTTCTTAAAATATCTAAAATATCTAGCATTTATGTGTAGCACATTTTTTATTGATTCCTGAAATTTTTTAATTCTTGAACTTATGTAGTTTTTGAAATCTCTGAAAACACTCTAAGACATTTCTGTGCAAAATTACGGTTCATGTACTGGCAGCAATGTGACCAATATATGTACCGCAATTTAGATAAACAGCACATGTAACCGTAAATTATTTTAATGCATGTATGCAGTAAAAAGTAGTTTATGCACCGTATAGACTCTAAAACTATTTGTATTTGGCACATATCAGTATATTAAATACATGGTATTCTCTATATTGTTCGATTGTACACCGATTTATTGAATTAGGAGAAAATTTGCCAAGTTATTAGATATGTGGTTACCAAAAATGAATCATTACAATTAAAGAAAGCTGTATGGATTTCATAATAGCAACAAAAGAAAGAAACTGGTACTGGTACTGGTTCTATATTATTAAGAATTTCGTAAGAAATTCTTAATAATATAGAAAAAGCCGTTTTCGATGACAGTGCAGTGATTATTGCGGGAATAGGTAAAAGTCCTCAATTTGTAATTTTTCAAATAAATAATCAAGCCCAAGATTTTGGGGCCCAACGGCACATCTTGAGTTTCCGAGCTCTGCTCCACTCTGAATTATTTCCTGCTTTGATACTATTGAATGCACTTCATGCTGGGTATTCACAACTTACCTAGATTTCTAAGCAGTTTATAAGTGTTATTAAATACTAGAAAAGACCGCTGCTTTGCATACGTAGCTGTTGAAAAAGGCCAGGTGGTAGTTGTGTACCTACTAACATAAGAGTGATACACTATATGGCCAATGATGACCGCTCACTTGCGATTTTAGACGTTTTGTTAAATATCTGGAGAAATACATGAGGAATTATCCTGAAACTTCAGAAGTGTAAACAACATGATAGGCGTCATATATTCCCGCGAAGATTTTTTCCCGAAACTCCATAAGGGGTCGTCAACAAATTGAAGAAAAACGAATGTCTTTTGGATGACCCTGTAAAAACTATATCGCAAAAGCGTTGAAACGGTAGCACATGCTTAGGAGGCTTCTTTTAATAAACTATGTTCATTTTTATGAGGATAGGACATATACTCGTGGAGAAATTAAGGTTTTTATAAAAATTATCCCAAAATTCACCAAGTGTTTTGCTTATAATTTTTAGAGTTCTTTATATAAAAGAATGTTCTTTTCAGAAACGATGACAAACAACATTATATACAATACCCTGCAATCAGGATAAAAAAATAATAAATATGGGATGAAAAATGATCAGGTTAACTAAATATTGTTTCACTGCGCATGCGCGAATGCAATCAAAATATACTGTGCATAATATATTAGCTAAATGTATAGAGTAACTTTTGTGAAAGTTTCAAAAACATAGCTTGGAAATTCTGATAGTGATAGTCGATAGAATAAGTTTGAAATTCGCTGTTCCCAAAAGGAAGAGAAAAGATGAGAGGTGGTATCCAAATATACAATGAGAGACACTTCATTCTTATGTCAACTTTCATAAGCTAGTACGAGCAGGGAAGACCGAGCTATGCTCGGTCAAAATTAAATTTGAGTTCAAATATCATGACCCATGACCAAAATGACCCACTAATTGAATTTTCTCGAACATGTGACTTAGCCCAACAGTCTTCTCGTGCCGGAAAACCATAGGATGCAAAATTTAGTGTAAATTGAGCCGCTTTTTAGATATTGACCCACAATGACCCAGAAATGACCCACTAGTCGAATTTACATGTGACCTAGTCTAATGATTTTCGCGTGCCCGAAACTCGTAAAATACAAAATTTAATCAAAATCGTTAGAGCCTTTTTTAGATAAAATTAATTTGACTCGCTTTGACCCAAAAATGACCCCCTAATCGAAGGTTCTCGAACATGTGACCCAGCCCAATATTCTTCTCGTGCCCGAAAATAGTCGGATACAAAATTTCGTCAAAATCGTTTGGACCGTTTTTTAGATACAATTAGCTTGACCATGACCCAAAATGACCCAAAATGACACACTAATTGAATTTTCTCGAACATGTGACCTAGCCCAACAGTCTTCTCGTGCCCGGAAACCATTGGATGCAAAATTTTGTGTAAATTGAGCCGATTTTTAGATCTTGACCCACAATGACCCAGAAATGACTCACTAATCGAATTTTCTCAGACATGCGACCTAGCCCAATGCTTTTACCGTGCTCAAAACTCGTAGGACACAAAATTTAATCAAAATCGTTAGAGCCGGTTTTTAGATAAAATTAATTTGACCCGCGTTGACCCAAAAATGACCCACTAATCGAAAGTTCTCGAACATGTGACCTAGCCCAATTGACTTCTCATGCCCGAAAATGGTCGGATACAAAATTTCGTCAAAATCGTTTGAACCGTTTTTTAGATACAATTAGCTTGACCATGACCCAAAATGACCGAAAATGACCCACTAATTGAATTTTCTGGAACATGTGACCTAGCCCAACAGTTTTCTCGTGCCTGAAAACCATTAGATGCAAAATTTAGTGTAAATTGAACCGCTTTTTAGATCTTGACCCACAATGACCCAGAAATGACCCACTAATCAAATTTTCTCGGACATGCGACCTAGCCCAATGCTTTTATCGTGCTCGAAACTCGTAGGACACAAAATTTAATCAAAATCGTTAGAGCCGTTTTTTAGATAAAATTAATTTGACCCGCGTTGACCCAAAAATGACCCACTAATCGAAAGTTCTCGAACATGTGACCCAGCCCAATTGACTTCTCATGCCCGAAAATGGTCAGATACAAAATTTCGTCAAAATCGTTTGAACCGTTTTTTAGATACAATTAGCTAGACCATGACCCAAAATGACCCAAAATGACCCACTAATCGAATTTTCTCGAGCATGTGACCTAGCCCAATAATTTTCTGGTGCCCCAAAACGGTAGGATACGAAATTTCGTCAAAATCGTTAGAGCCGTTTTTAAGATAATTTTTGCACACACACATATATATATATATATATATATATATATATATATATATATATATATATATATATATATATATAACCACCCACAAGATTTGCTCGTATTAGAATATATGATATTTGGATACAACCCCTTATATTTTTACTTCCTTTTGGGAACAGATAATTTCGAGCTTATTCTATCGACGATTACTATCATAATTTTCAAACTATGGTTTTGAGACTTTCACAAAAGTTGGTCTATACATTTAGCTAATATATTATGCACAGTATATTTTGATTGAATTCGCGCATGCGCAGTGAAACAATATTTAGTGAACCTGCTCATTTTTCATCCAATATTTATTATTTTTTAATTCTGATTGAAGGGTATTGTATATAATGTTGTGTTCATCGTTCCTGAAAAAAAGATTATTTTATATTAAGAACTCTGAAAATTATAAGCAAAACACTTGGTGAAATTTGGGATAATTTTTATAAAAACCTTAATTTCTCCACGAGTACACGTGCTATCCTCATAAAAATGAACATAGTTTATTAAAAGAAGCCACCTAAGCATGTGCTACAGTTTCAAAGCTTTTGCGATATTAGTTTTTACAGGGTTATCCAAAAGACATTCGTTTTTCTCCAATTTGTTGACGGCCCCTTATGGGGTTTTGGGAAAAAATCTTCACGGGAATATATGACGTCTATCATTTTGTTTATACACCTGAAGTTTCAGGATAATTCCTCATGTATCTTTTCAGATATTTAACAAAACGCATAAAATCGCAAGTGACGGTCATCATTGGCCATATAGTGTATATTTTCTGAAGTAAAATATCTGGTGTGAAATATGTTTATTTGATCTAATCTAGCAATAAACAACTGTTTCACAATATGAGCCAAAATCTCATGAGTGTGATTTTTGGCTGCTGATTTTCTGCTAATTTCTGATTTTTAAAAGTCTTACATTATGCTCAATTGGAATTTTTAATAAACACTGATATATTGAAAAATGATAATTAGTAGATGGACATAAACTTTATTGAAAAATAAATATGATATGCAAGTTTTTATCAGACAAAACACAAATTGTAAGGACATTTTTTGCAATTTTGCCACTTTACTTAAAAAAGAACATCTTTGGAATGTTGTATGCACTATTTTCAAAGACATATCAAACCTACGATTAAATGGCTAGATATTGGTTAATCTGTAAATAACAATATTTAAATTAACAATGGGGACATTAGTGGCGGTTAATAAAGTTACGCTTATCTTTTCCACATTCTTTTCAATTCAGAAAATCTTTACGAACAAACACCAAGCAATGGCTATTTTTAAAAAACAACATGTGATCCCCTGCTGGAAAAAATACTGAAAATGACTGCATATTGCCATTTGGTGGAAATATGAAGAAATGCATACACCGGGACAGTACTGACCAAAAAAAGTGAGGGACACAATTTTAAACCCAACAAAAACAAATATTACGCATTTCACGCTTATAGAAATTATATTATTATGCTCCATGAGATTCTTATTTATAGTAAATGCATTGTTTTTTTTTTTTAATTTAATAATTATTGTTTGTTGATGGTTATAATGATCAAGTTATGGGTTGAGGACAGGGGATAGTAGGGAATTTTGAGATATTTAAATTCCATTTCAAAGATTAAAACTTATGAGATTTTACTTAATGATTTTACTTATGAGAAATTACACTTATGAGATTTTGGCTCATATATTATCTCAATTCGGTTTTTCCCAGACATTTTTTCTGTGTAATGTTTTCTACTTTAATTTCAGAAAACTACATAATATTATATAGCGCAAACGTATGCTTAAAATAGATTTTTCATGTATAATATGATCACAGGATCATTCATTTTTTCACTCCCGTGGGTGATACCTCAGTTCCTTATCATAATTTTTTTACAGGATTTCTCCAGATTTGTTTCGGAGCTTCTAAAGCTCCATCATCTGTGCAAAATTTAAAATTGCAAGAGGTAAGTGTTTAAAACATGGAAGTATGCAAGCGATGCAGCTCGCAGCTCGCAGCTCGTGACCAAAGGCGAAATTGCGGTAAGTGTTCATGAAAATAAGTCAATGAAATTATTATTTCGATTCAGAATTGTTTTCTTTCTTTTTCTGACGGGAGGGCGGAGGCGTAAAATTATACACTTACCTCGATTTCGCCCATGGCCGCAAGCTGCGAGCTGCGTCGCTTGCATACACTTACATGTTTTAAACACTTACCTTTGGTAAGTTTAAACTTTGCACTGATGATGGAGCTTTAGAAGCTCTTAAATAGCTGTTTTCCCTTTTCTACACATATATTTATTTACATTTGTGTTATTTTCAAGTTGTCTATTTATTTCTTAATGCAGTCTGATTTATCATACTTGATCCAATCAACTATTCTTTACACCTATTGATGTCCCACATCAAAAAGTATTAATAAATCCATTTTAAATCTTTTATATCTATTAATTGTAGTTTTTATTTATATTAAAAATTGGTATACCATTAACCTATGTTTTAGCAGCGCGAAATTTCGAACTAATTTTTAGTATTTTTTTTCTTTTTTCATGCTAGAGTAAACAGCCATATATATAGACTTTAATAAAGCGAATGACGATATTAAAAACAAAAAAAAAAAAGTGTACCGCTGTTTAACACATCTAAAATTTCCTTTATGAATCATGATAAACAAAATTTTGAATTAATTATTCATATATTTAAAGACACCACATTAACACGTTTTTAGTGCAAATAATAGTTGTTTTATCCACATAAAACAACATACATCATAAAGCATGCGTCTCATATAGCAGTGATATTGTGCCACAAGTTACACTCGTGATTTTAGAATTATGCATGTGATAGCCATGTGACCCGGAAGAATCGGATATAAAAACGAATCTTTTATTCCATGCCTTCTGGAAGAGAGCATGTAGTAAAGAAAGAGAGAGTTTGATTCAGAGTAAATTTTTTTTCCTAAGTCGGAGCGTTAGGTTGCGTGTTCTATGTGTATAATTGACATATGGAAAGTAAAAAATGGTATAGTACATGGGTGGCGTCAATTGTCGCTGCTATTTCCGAATAGATATCTTCGGCTTACTTAATGGCATATCTTCTGCGAGTACTTTACACGAAGATTACTATTTGCAAATAGTAGTGACATCTGGCCTCCTGGGAAGCAGGCTCAATGCCCCTGGGACAGAAGAAATTTAACAGATTGCAAATATTGGGATAAGCGCAGAATTCAAAACTTCCCTGTACACTAATGGAATATTCATATTCC
The DNA here is from genome assembly GCA_963931845.1 of Maratus michaelseni. Lineage (NCBI taxonomy): Eukaryota > Metazoa > Arthropoda > Arachnida > Araneae > Salticidae > Maratus > Maratus michaelseni. The sequence continues at coordinate 133,525,077 of OZ007599.1, forward strand.
ACTTTATTCTTTAACTTTAAACTATTTCCGATTTAATTTTATAACAAAAGCGCGTATTTCATATACTAAAATATAATCAAAACAATTATACTCAGTTTGGACAAGTATCAACTACTTTTGTATAGCTTCTACAGCCACTTGATCATTGATATATTATCAAAACATGATGATTTAAGAATCTATATAATAATAAAATCTGCTTTCTCTTAATTCACTTTTCATAACATGATGCATTTGCTTAGGATTTTTGTGTATGTTTGTGGATTTTTGTGTAAGATTCTATTGTACATACTTAAGTGCGTGTCCATGAGTATTATTAATTGTTAATAAGTATAAAAATAGTAAAAATAACTATGTACGCTTTTTATTTTTTATTTACGCTTTTTTAGATGAGATTTGTCTCACGTATTTCAGAAAAAAATGTTCTTATGAATGTAAAGCATTAAATGGGAATCATCGATTTCCATTTGAATTTGATTCTTCGTAAATGAAAGGCTTAGATTTTTCTTTCGTTCTTTGAATTTTCTTTGTAGTTTAAGGTTAAAATAAACAAAAACAAATATCGTTAGGGGGTCAATCAATTCAGTTATGAAGAGTAAATAATTCTAAGTTCTGTACAATATAAAAAAGAGAAATGTTTCTTTATCTAGTAAGAAGGTTTATGAAAATATAAAATAACTTTTTCCGAGTTACCCACGATTCTGAAAAGTGTTCCTTAATTTTCCAAAACATCAGAAAAACATTAGATTTAAATAATCATTTCTGAAACAAAAGTCTCTTTTGCTGCTCTAAATTTTAAGAAACGTTACGAGGTAATTTTTACAGTATATTAACACTGGAACGGCCATTGCGGTCATTTTGATCGGTACCAAATAAATATATTTCGATTCCAACAAGAAATTTCTTCACAAAACAAGTTAAATATATACCACATGGAAATAAGTTAAATAAATAAGTTAAATGCTTTTAAATTTACGTGACGTACACATTTACGTGAAATTAAATTTTAGGGAATATTAGACTTTTATTAGGGATCGAACAGTGTTTAGGCTATGTTGTCTTCAGGGGCTAACTAAAGCATGAGCTAACTGGCCGTGGCCTAGACCTCACTGATTTTGGAAACCCCCAAATTTGGTATGCAAATTTCATAAAGCCGATATTTGAAATTTATTTTGAAGTCGTAGTGATTATAATCAATAATTTTTACTCTTAGAGTGGGATATATAAATATGTATAATATATATATATATATATATATATATAAATATGTATAATATATATATATATATATATATATATATATATATATATATATATATATATATTTGTATAGTTTTGTCTTTATTTTAAAGCATTCAAAATGTTAATTTTTCTGTGACACTACAGAAGGGTGTGAATACCAGGCCCTTGGTCTCTTTTTGGCTTGATCGACCCTGATTGCCTTGCAGTGATGAATTCAAGAGGTGGGCTGAGAAGGGACATCGCTCCACCCCCCCCCCCCCACCTCGGAGCATCAAAATATCCCCCCGGAAGATTTGAAATCTTAAGCTTGTTAGTTGCCAAAAAAGTGCAATCCCCACGGATTTCTCAAATGTCCCCGCCCCTTGGATGGACACAGAAGTTCTTCTCGGAGAAAAATATCTGAATCCAACACTGTCTTCTTGCTGGACTTTCGAAAGGAAAGTAACCAGTATTATTTTTATCTTAGAAGGAAAATGCTAAAACCTTATACAGCAACACTGCTCAAACTGTACTGTTGGAAATGAGGAAAAACGATGCTATATTCACACTTTATTTACAACATGGTAAACGTATTTTCAGTAATCCGTATATTTTAATTTAATACCAATGAAATATTACTTTCTATTTCTTTCCTTGTTCCTCACAGCTAACACGTGAAATTAATAATTATATCTATAAAATTCGTGATAAAAACTATTAGTTTTAAGTAACACTTTATTGAAAAATGTTTTAATATCTCTTTTAAAGACTTGCTTAGCGATGTGGAATAACTACAAACCGTATAAATCTAAATAAATAAAGAATCACATTTCAAACAAAGACGGTAAAACATGTTACTCAAAATGAAATTAAAGAAAGGAAATCCAGAGCATCTTTGACAAATGATGTTTCTTTACTTTACATACAAAGAGTAATCTACCTGATATTTTGCGCAATGTTTGATGCTCAAACGAAGAAGAAAAAAGTCTACTAAGAGACAGAGAAATATGGGACATGAAGCATACCCGGACCGGGCCTATCCAGTGACGTCAGGTAACTGTAGCCGCTGACTGTAGCGCACCTTTTAGATCGCGGCACCAGATTACGCTGACAGAGAGCTGCCGCGATACGATCTGGCACCGCTGCCAATGAAACATTCATGACGGCAGCCGAACAATGGGAGATGACCGCCCCCCCCCCTCTCTTGTTCACCACGCGAATCCAGATGGCGAAAACAAATGGACGCGTCTAGTTGCGACCAACTACTCACTCTGACAGCCGACCCACGACCGCAAAGTCGAGTCTTGGTGAGTCGCGATCGTTTAAAATCTTTCTGATGCCATCGGGCGGAAATAAATAGCATTTCATTCGAACTTTTGTTCTTAAGCAGCATTTTGTGAAATTTGAACAGTAAAATCTTAAACTATAATTGCGGATATTTACTGTAAATAATAAATTTTCTTCAAATACGATATTTTACACGATTTTGGAGTTTTCACTCTGCATAGCATTATTGACTTGATGATTGGTCGGTTTGTTGAGCCTTAGCAACTCTGTAAATGAGTCATTGTCAGGGAGTGCCTTATGTTGAGGACTTTCAGCGAAGTCTAGTCCATGAGCACGGTACCTCTTAAGAAAAAAATCCCTGGTCAAAGCTTTGCGAAGCGAGATCAACCCATCAACCCATCTGGAATCAAACATGGAATCTATGGAAAACATGGAGCTGCCAGTGCCTCTTAAGAGTCTACACTAATAACCCGAAAACACTCGCAAACTAGTGACCAATGGCAGCGTTCGTTCGGAAAATGAAAGTGTCCTGAGAAAAAAAAAACTTCAACCTAAATCGAAAAAGTACAAAAGTGCCCGGTGACACATCGACCTCGGATATCCTATGCAAAACGAGAAAAGTCATTTAAAAATATTGAAAAGCAAACAAGAAATTTAAAAAGAACGCTGCCATTGGCTTAACATTAGCTTGCGAGTGTTAGCGTAGAGTAGTGAGGTCCAAATTTTAGTAGTCCAACACGAAGCAAATGTTTTTTATTTTCCTGTTTTTTTTTGTTTTTTTTTTCGTCTAAGCCGATGATTCGGATTTACTCTTCAGTTTTCTCGGATCCACATGGATTACTAAATTACCCTACTTCTCTCAAAAAATAAATAAATAAATAAATAAATAAATAAAATAAAATAAAATAAAATAAAATCACTATATTGCTTTATTTGGATAAGCAATGATTTGTTTCAATTCCTGTACGAAGATCAATAAATTAAAAATCTTCTTTTTTGAAGGGAAAAGCAATGGTTAATTAATATTTTTTGATAGAAGAGGTGGGAGTTTGGGGAGTGGAAACTCATGTATGTTTATATTATCCTTAAAGACGTGCAACATGTTATACGTTGACGTTCACAGGTTCAGTCTCGTTGACGCAGGACTCTCTTGACGGGTTTGTCTCACTTAAGATATGTATCAATTTTCATTTCAATACAAAACAGCTTCACAAAAGCATTTAATCGATTTGAAAATATTTTGCAATATTTTTCTATTTTATAATTATATATATATATATATATATATATATATATAGTATATAATTTTATCTAAAAAACGGCTCTAACTATTATTACGAAATTTTGTATCCAACCATTTGCGGGCACGAGAATATCATTGAGCTAGGTCAGATGTTCGATAAAATTTGATTAGTGGGTCATTTCGGGTCAGTATGAGTCAAGGTCAAGCTAATTTTAGTTAAAAAACGGTTCAAACGATTTTGACTAAATTTTGTATCTTATTCTTTTGGGGCACGAGAAGACCATAGGGCTAGGTCACATGTTCGAGAGAATCCAATTGGTAGGTTATTTTGGGGTCACTACGGGTCAAACTAATTTTATCTAAAAACGGCTTTAACGATTTTGAACAAATTTTGTACTCTACTGTTTTGGAGCACGAAAAGACCATTGGGAGAGGCCACATGTTCGAGAAAATTGAATTAGTGGATCATTTTGGGGTCACTACAGGTCAAGCTAATTTTATTTGAAAGACTGCGCTAACGATTTTGACTAAATTTCGTATCCTACAGTTTTGTATTAAGAAGACCATTGGGCTAGGTCACATGTTCGATAAAATTCGATCAGTGGGTCATTTTGGAGGCATTTACGGGTCAATGCATTTCAATGTAAATGAAGGTTGAAACAGATATTAAGTTGTTGAACAGTTTGCAGTAAACGAAGTCGAAAAGTTGGCAACTTTTCGCCAAATATCGCCAAATTTGGCGAAATGTTGCCGAAATGTGGTGAAATTTGGCGAGGAATTAAAAAATTACTAATGCCAAAATACATGTTTGGCGCCAAATGAAAGAATGTCGCCAAGTTTGCCTTTTCGCTAAATTTTGGCAACATTTGGCAAAAAAAAATGGCTTTTAGAATTTGAGGGAATTTTCTAGAAATTCTCAGTAGTAGCCGAGATGCATCATTCAACCAATCAGAATCCATAGAATGTTCTCGACAGCAGAATTCAACCAATCAGAGTACATAGAACTGACTTTTATATGTTGTACAGGTAATTTATTGTGAAATTTAGTTGAACACAGAGCTAATTTTAACTGAGCATTAGCGTGTTCTTCCCCGCTTGCTTTACCTTATGTTAGACATTATGACTTAAGTGAGAAGGTGTAAAAAAGAGCATATTTGCTCAACTAAAAATGTTTAAAAGTGGATAATGAATCTTAGATCCAGTTGCATGAACTGCGTTATTAAATGACAGCATGATTTTTAGAATTAAAATATATCTTTTATATGTCATCTCAATTTTTCGTAATGTAAGAGACGTGATATAGAAGCACACACTCTCACCTACACTACCTACTATGCCAAGAAGGAACACAGTGTTGTAAACATTCGTTTACAACAATTCATAAATCGCTTGTCATATCTTTACCTGACCTTAACTTTTTGGTAATTTTTGTGCTTCAAATACACAATAATTTGTATCCATGCATTCATCAAATTTCATAATTACCTCATTTAGATTCAATCTAACTGAAGCATGATTATTTGTATGGTGTTTTTACAACCTTGTTCTGCCTGTGATATATAAAGAAAATCGACGGCACATTTTTAGATGTGTAATTCCTTGTAGAACGAAGTGGAATTTAATTCTGAAATGCCGTAGAAACGCATGTCAACGCATGTTGGTCACAAGTTCATTTCCCCAAAACAGCCATGAACGGTCAGAGGTCAAAGTTTGGCTCAAATCCCTTTCTTTACTAAAATGACTCGCACATAAATTAAGTTAATCATAAAATAAAAAGTTCTGCTATAAAATATAGTAAATTTTCTAATGAAAAAGTTTGTGTAAATTCTACAACTAAGATAGAACTGAATGTAAACGGTATCGCGTTTCTACTAAAAGATTCCCTTGCGCATAATTCTCAACGACTGCTATTATCTGAATGACAGATATCGAAAATAGTTTGGTGAGTGAAGGCTCAATGAGTGGCCTTGCTCAAACACCAGATATGGTTCCAAAGGATTTTTTCTCAAGGGAACATTTGAAATCTTTAATTAATATTTTCGTTAAATCCGGCAAAGATGTTATTGTAGTTCTTCAGACTACACTGTAAAAAAATTTTCCTGAAAATAACGGAAATTGTACTGGCAATCGAGACGCCAGTACTATTTCCGTATTTTAACGGGAAAAAAAATTCCGTAAATTCCAGAAAATTTTCCGTGATTTCTGAAATATCCGTTTTTAAATTTCTGTTTTATAACAGATATCTTCCGTATTTTTCAGAAATTTTTATGTCGTTAAAATAAATTTTATAGGACCAAAAAAAAAAATATATAATCCCTCAAGGAACATCTTATAAGTGACAGATACGCTTCTTTTTTTTCCCGTTCATTTCTGAGCGAGTTTTTACTAAATAACCACCATTTCCCACGACAAGTATCGAACCCACGACCTTCCGTTTACTAAACCAGCGCGCCAAACCACTACGCTATGGTTTGACAGGACACGTATTCAAATGTTGCTATTTATTTGAGATGTTTTTAAAGATGCAAAAACTAAGTTCTCATAGTTAGATGGATATTTTCAGAGTTCTATTGTTTTTAATATTTTCTTTTCAAAATTGTTCTATATTCTACTTTATTATTTGATGCTTTATAACATATAAATTTAAATTTTTTATGTATTATATGCATGAAATATTGTATTAACAGTAATGATTGTTTCTTTTTACAATAGTACATATACTTTTTTTAATAATTTGTGTGTTGATTTATTTATCAATTCCAGTAAAAACAAAAATTATCTTAAGCAGACGTATTTATTACATGCTATTAAAGTAAATTTTCTTTATCTCTTAGTTTAAAAACTTATGTGAATAAACAAATTTATAATAAATTAAATTATTATATTTAAGCTTTGCTGCGAGCTTTTGTGTAGGGTTCTGTTAAAATGAATAATTTTTAAAATATCAAAACGAAAAAATAGATTTTTAGAGAAAATTTTGAAATTAATAACTTTAGGATAGGTAAGTTTAAATTTGGACTTAATAATTTAGTTTAATTTATAAAAATTATAAACTAACAAAATAAATTATAAACTTTTATTAAAATGAAGTTTATAATTTTATAAAGTAAACAAAAAGTTATTACTTTTTATAAATTAAAAGAGAAAATTATGAACTTTGTAAAATTATAATTTATAAAATAATAAATTTTAGTTTAATTCACAAATTTATAAGACAAATCAGTTTAGTTTAATACCCACATACCGATAATTTACAAAGATATTATTTTATGAAACCTTAAAAATATTAAAATAAAATAATAGATTTTTAGAGAAAATTTTGAAATTAATGACCTTGGGTTAGGTAAGTTTAAATTTGGACTTATTAATTTAGTCTAAATTAATTTAGTTTAATTTATAAAATCATAAACTAACGAAATAAATTATAAACTTTATAAAATCATAAACTTCATTTTTATGAAAGTAAAGAAAAAATGATTAATAACTTTTATAAATTTAAAGAAAAAATATAAACTTTGTAAAAAATTATAATTTATAAAAAATTAAATTTTAGTTTAATTCACAAATTTATAAGACAAATCAGTTTTGTTCAATACAATATACATATCGATAATTTGCAAAGATAATATTTTATGAAACCTTTAATAACCTAATATTGCCTCACGTTAATAAAATTAAAATAAATTTTAAAACGTCTGTGAAAAAATTCACAATTTAAAGTACCGTAAAGAAAAAAAAGTAGATTAAAAAAAATATTTTTCTGTAATTTATAGAAATAAAATAAATTTCTAAAGATTTCACTAAAAAATAAAAATATCACTATTATTTTCACATAAAATTACCGCCCAGGCACAACCCTGGTTAGAATGAGTTCCAGGATTGGCCCGAGTTTAATGACAAAAAATAGTCCAACGGGTAGGACTGGTTCAGATTTGGATCCTAGAAGAACTCTAGTAAATACAACAATCTTAATTCGCATTTCAAACAAGGCGATTTCTGTACGCAAACCTCTGAACGTCATTTTCGGAAATGGCACTTGAAATACGGACATTGTACAGTTTTGTAAGAAATACGGAAAAATCCATTAAATTTACGAAAAACTTTCTGCATATTTACGGATTTGAAATCTCCTTTACGGAATTAATGCCATTTACGGAAATTGTACTGTTGTTTTGGAAAAATGAAACTTCTCCGTAAAATTTAACGGAAAATCTCTTGTATTTTCACGGATTTTTTTTAGAGTGTACAGGTTACATTTGTCCTCATATAAAAAATATTCGAATACGATTCCGGCGACTTAAACGGCCCATTCTTCGGTTTACCGCAAAATATATATGTCGTAAAATGACAGAAGATATGTTCGGTTGCATATCATATATCTAACTGCAAAGATATCCCATGGTCAGACATTGAGCATATGCTGTATGATTAACAGAAGTTGATTTATAGAAAATTATGATATCTGGCGAAAAAAAATCATCTTGGGTTTTCATTCACGCGATTTTCGGGCGCATTTGCACGCACCAACCCTTTTTTCCGTCTGCGAAAAGATTAAAAATTTATATGCATAAATATGTATTAGACACATGAAAAAGTATATCATGTACATTCTCAAAAATATCCGTAAATTGAGCAAATTATTTCATTGATTATATTTCATTAAAACACGAAAATTTCCGCTTTGTTTTGCCCATTTCCCCCCCCCCCCCAAAAAAAAATACAGAAAAATCCACAATCTAACGTAAAAATTGCCTGAAATTCTCTAATATAAAGCTGCTTTTTTGTCAAATCACACGGCTGTTCTCGCAGCTGCACTGCTTTCTACTTTTTCACATATGCCTTTTCCCCCTCAAAACACGAAAAATTCATAAATCTAAGCCCAAAATTTCCTGTAAGAAAAGCACTCTCATAAAAAAATTCGAGAATTCAACGAATTTTTCCTTTGGTTATATTTCATTAAAACGTGAAAATTTACGCTTTGATTTGCTCATTTTCACTAAAAATACAGAAAATTCACCATTCAAACCTAAAAATTACTTGTAATCTTCTAATCTAAAGATGCATTTTTGCCAATTCACAGGGTGTTTCGGCAATTGTGCTGAGTAGTACTTTTTCGTACTAGAAACGGAATCTTCACATGTCCTTTTTTCCCTGAAACCACAAAAAATTCGCAAACCTAAACTCAAAATTTCCTGAAATTATTCAGTCAAAAGATGGAAATTCCTTCAAATAACAGAAAAATTTCTTCTAATCACAAGGATTTTCTGGCAATTTGCTGCCTGTACTTTTTACGTTTTTTGACGAAATTGTTTTTGAAAGTGTATGCACAAAAAACTAATAGCCTTCATAGATAGATGACAAACTGTGCGTCATATAACTGTCAAACCTTCCAATTTTTGTGTACCCGTATTTGGAAGTCGAAATCTTCACCTTACATAATCGTAAAATTTCTGTCATTGTGATATATCTATTTGGAAATAGTGGTGTTGAAAATGGGAAAGTTTCTCAGCTAAGATCATGAAATAAATACTTTGAAATAGTCTCCCAGGTTTTACTTTTACGTTGAAGAAAACTCTGACTTGCATGAGAGTGAATTGCTACTGACACCACTTTTCATAATTTGGGATACTTCCTTTATACTCAAAGTCTCTGGGAGAAGATGCTGGACATATATTGCATGCGAAAAAATCAGTCGACACAAATCCTCATTTAATACAAAGTATAACACATTGTTCGGTATGGCAAACTATTACCACCTAACGTTCCTTTTCGATCTTTTTGACACAGAAGTCTACTTCCCCGACGAGGGCAAACTTCTGAAATTTGGGACCTAGACAAAGATACTGTTGGGATACCCTGTACACAATTTGCCTTACGCAAGCTATGTATTGACTGGTATGATGTATCTGAATTATAAATAATGAAAACACAAAATTTTGGTTAAAACGCCAATTATTACATGAGGTTGATTCCATGGCAAGAGGAGTAAATTTGGATACGGTTCCTGCTCGACTTCCTTCAATTTTGATGCAAACATAAAGGAACATACATGTAAGTCTAAGATGGACATCTGCAAATTGTCAGACTCAGAAGTAGTATAGTTAAGTCACCAGGTGTCCTTCTGTAAAGTTTACTATTTCACAGTCACAGAAAAACGATCAAATCACCAAGTTTGTCATCTTATTGCTCATAATATAGAAGAAACCTTACTCACTGGAAATATCTAGTTTAGTATCACTTTTTGTGCTAAAAACCATAATAGCAATATCAAAAAGGTATTCATCATTACTGGACCTCAAAGTAGGCTATACGGCCTGTCACGATGAATTTTACCCTTAATTTAATAAGCTGTAAATTCTGAACAAATTACTTTAAGAGTTTGTCACTTTACCAATTAATCGCCTAAAATATGTCATATAGCTCTTGATCCCCTGCTCTCTCCTGCTTAAATATTCATTAATTTATTCATTTGAAATCCCTTTAAAATATTTTCATAAATTTAGTACCATTTTCAGAAGCCTATAGCTCAAAAGGGGCACTTCTGATTTCATAACCGTTTATACCACTGGAAAGAACACATCTTATTGGACCAGAAAATGCTGTTTTGTTTCATTTTGGGCCTCTTCGGTTTAAGGTTAATAAAGCAAGGTTCAAACCAGCTAGAGATTCGGAACTACATCCGCCGTAGAAATTAATTCTAAAATTTTCTCTGGAAGACTGAGAATACTGCAGTAGAAAAAAAAAACATAAAAGTATATGAAATAAATGGTTTATTCCATCTCAACTTGCCTAGGGGGTCCTGGCTGGGTGTCCCTGGACTTGTGCAGTGTAATGTCCTGGTATACTCAAATATCTCTTGATAAAATATAATTGTAGAACAAGTGTCTTGCTATACTAAAATGAGTATGGGCTATCATATGAAAGTAACTGCAGCGTCCCCTAGTGGCTAAATGTGGAAATTGTTGGCCATATCTTAAAAAATATGTGCGAAGGTAACAAAAATGTCAAATACAACAGTTAAGAGCATCCGCGATTTAATATAAAAAGATGTATTAGATGTAAAAATATCTGTATTAGAAGCTAGGAAATGTTAAATTTTAGATAACCAATCACCGGCTTAAACAGGTTGGCGACAGATCAGGGAAAAACGCCAAGAAAAGGGATAATACCAGTGTTTTCTTATCGAAATATTCGCCTTATTGAAATGCGCGCTTAAAAAAGGGAATCTTTCTGCAAGAAAATACTAGTAAATTCCCTTTTTCGTGACTAGTTTTCCCTGATATGTCGCCACCCTGTTATATAAGTCACTAATCCCTGCGATATTTTCAAAGCTTCTAATAAACTTATTTTTACATGCGAGAAGTCATTTCATAGTAATTCTAGGATGCTCTAAACTTTTGTAAACTCATTTTTTCTCTATTTTTCATATTTTTCAAAATAGGTTCGGTATTTTCAAAATTTCATCACTTGGAGGGCCGCAACCGCTCTCATATGATAGCACATTACTCATTTTACTATAAGTAAGACACTTGTTCCTCTATTCTAGCTTTATTTGTTCAAGATATATATGAGGTACCGGGACATTATTTCGCACAAGGCCAGGAACACCCAGCCAGGACCCCCTATGCCAGTTGACATGAAATGAACTACTTATTTCATGTACTTTGTGTTATTCTTCCCTACTGCAGTGTTCTCAGTCCTCCAGGGACTTCCAGAGGCATTCTTATAATCAATTTCTACAGTGGATTTAGTTCCGAATCTCACACAAAGTAGATGTTTAGAACCTTACTTTAGTAAGCTTATACCGAAAGGCCCCAAAATGAAACATGCGTTTTCTTGTCAATTAAGATGCATTCATTCCAATGGTACAAACGGAAATCAAGTCAGAAGTGTTCCTTTTGTGATATGGACTTCTGAAAATGGAGTTCAATTTATGAAATTTTTTTATAGAATTTCAAAGATGAATAAATTAATGAATATTTAATTAGGAGGGAAACAACTTAAATAGTTCTCTAACATCTTTATATGGTAATTAATTCGTAAAGTGACAAGAGTTTCAACAAATTGGTTCAGTTGTTATAGCATGTTAAAGTAAGGGTAAATTTATTGCGACAGACCGTATGGCCTATTTTGGAGCCCAGTAAGATGAATTTCTTGATTTCTGATCTTTAATAGCTCAATTATGCTTTTTAGCACAAAAAGCTGTACTAGATCACATATTTTCAATAAGTAAGGTTTCTTGTATCATGAGTAATAAGATGACAAAATTGGTGATTCCATCGTTTTTCTGCGTTTGTGAAATAGTGAGCTTTACTGAAGGACCCCTGGTGATCCCACTTTTACTACTTCTGACTCTGACAGTTTGTAGATGTCCATCTTAGACCTATATGTATGCCCTGTATCAATTATATCAAAATTGAAGGAGGTCAAGCAAGAGCCTCTAGACCAGTTGACATGAGTCCTACATTACAACCCAAACATATGGTTCACATAGACCAGTTGACCCATGAGTCAACATCAATATATTAATAAATTAAATAAGCAGCCCTGATAAAAGATATAATTTTATCTTGCTAGTCATTTAAAATTGTCTCATTGGACATGAAACACAATTGATGCTAGAATTCAGAATTTAGATAACGTTAAATTTTGGGCTTTCCAGGCCCGAACTTACTATGCCTAATGTAAAATCAGTCCCTGTCCACTATGGAAAACCGAAATTTTTACGTATAATATTATTCAAGCTTACTGACACTCGTCTAGAATTCTCAAAGGAATATCCTTAAGTCTATTTTGCATCCTACCGGGTAATCAGTGCATAAACATAAATATTATTGCATATAATATAACTTTCAAGAGGTTTTAAATAGTGTATGTTTCACTGACGATACTGTCGTTTGCGTACAAGCTGTAGTTTTGTTGCCATGACGTATGAAATTCCCTTGTATTTTCAACGTGAAGTGAATAAATTCAATATTAGCACAATACTTGGGAAATATTATTTGGCTTCCATTCAGAAGCTTTTCCATTGAAAACATTTTCCTCTTTCATTAAAAGTGCATTATTTTGAATACGCTTTTAATAAAAAGTATTGTGACGTAATCACTATCACATGGTATTTTTAAGTTCTTATGTGTAAAAGTCGATTTTTAATAGGCAGAGGAAGGGATTGATCGTAAAATTTTGCAGCTGCTTAAAAAATTTAACATCATTTAAAATTTTTATTTTTACTTATCCAATAAATATTAATAGAATAGACAGATACATTAGGTTCGTGCATTTTAAAACAGGCTTGTTGCCGAAGCAATGGATTTTTCAATCCTGTATACATTTAAAGAATCACTAATAGAAATTATTATTTCCATTTTCTCTTCAAAACCAAAAATCTTTTTTAACCTTGAAAATATTTTTTTTACATTGTATGTCTGAACAAAACATAATAACTGCAGTAACAACAACAAATTAGTTGTATCAGCAAAGCAATTCGAAGCGTTAGGTCTACCTTTGTTTTCAATTCAAAAGATTCTTTTTCTTTCTAAGTTCTTTTAATACCAACCCAATGTGACACAAATTTATTGGTCATAATGTTTAAAATGAGAGGGGAAAACACGATTAGAAAAAGGAAAAAAGAAAATTCAAACGTGTAGCCAATGCATGGATGTGAATGTTATCGCATTCAGTATAATTTTCAAGATATTTCTAAACGTGTAACTTTCACTTACGATGCTGTCGTTTGCTCAGAAGCTATAGTGTAGTTACCATGACTTATGAAACAACCCCGTATTTCTAATTAATATATATAGAAAATCGGTCCAATGCTGAGTGAATAATTAGACTTCTATTCAGAATGCTGCATTAGTGAGAACATTGCTTTCGACAAAATAATACACTTTTAATAAAAATAAAAAATGTCATTTCATCTTCAAAACCAAAAACATTTTTTATCTTAACCCTGAAAACATTTTTTTTTACATTGTATCTCTGAACATAATAGAATAACCGCAATAACAACAACAAAAGAATCGTATCCGCAAATCAATTCAAAGTGTTAGGTCGACTTTTACTTTCAATTCAAAAGATTCTTTTTCTTTCTAAGTTCTTTTAATACCAACCCAATGTGTCACAAAATTATCGGTCATTATCTTTAAAACGTGAGGGGAGAAACACGATTAAAAAATTTGAAAAAGAAAGAAAAACCAAACATCTTCTAAGTCGCGGCTGGGGACTGTCATCAAAAACTTTTGACCCAGAGAAGCGAGGCAGAAGACGGCAAAAAGAAGGAAAACCAGCTTCTTGATGCATTCATCGCAGAACAACTTCAGACACCCGAAAGCGAACACGGTACAGCCCCAGAAGATGAAAGACGGCTTGGAAAAGAGAAAAAAAATGCCTTTTGACAACACCGCTTTGGCCGCTGTCACTTCTCTTCCCTCAAGAACCCCTCCCAAAGTTACCTTTGAACCAAAGGATTGATGATGGAACGAGTAAAAGAATATCATTCTGCGTACAGAATATGTTGGCGATGAAAAAAAATATAAAAAAGTAAACGATTATATACAGAAATTCATGCTTGGTTCTACATACTAAACACAGATTATGTGAGAATTAGGTGTTCATCTGAAAGATGAAAACTATGCAGATAAACTGTTATTATATATATACATATATCTTGCTTCTTGAAAAAAAATTTATTTACATGATTTTGCACACTTTCTCCTTTAAATTACTTAAATCATTTTTACACATTTTTCCCTCTGCAAAATCCCGTCTTAGTTTAAATCCGGGGCAATAGTTCTTTCGAAAATATTACTGTATTAATAAAACAGCCACACGTTATTAGACGGCAAACGCAAAGACACCAAAGGTCTTGTCCTTTTACCTTCTAACCACGTGTGGTTTTATATACCTGATTAAAGGATCAATTTTATATAATCCGAAACGTGGCTCTGTTGTTTTTATTTATTGCTTTTTATGGTGATCTTCATCAAAATTAACTACTTTATTTATCTGAAGCCAGTTCTCAGTGCTAGTTTACAACTCTTTTACTATCTATTAGCTATACTTGCTTTTCAGAAGATTCGCACTTACTCGCATAAAAATATTTTCATGTGAAATTTCAAAATTATAATCGTTTCACATTCATACTATGTGTTTCCTTGGTAAAGTACAAAAATATATAGGCAATTGTCACGCACACACAGACACATATAATATAATGTCTTTATATATAATTTTATACCTTTAGTATTGCCAATATATTATTAATTTTTGATGAAATATTAAATTAATTTTTTTATTTATAATATTTATAATAATTTATATATTTAAATAGATTTAAAATTATTTTACAATTCATTTGCATAATTTGTTAGTTTGAATGTTAAATGACATAGTTTTAGCTTATAAGAAAAGATCAACTTTTCTTCATTATAAAAGTTCTTTAATATCATTAATTAAAAGTGCACATTTTACTAGTAAATATAACGTTTCATTTAAAAAAATTATGATTCGTACCCATTATTTATTAAATGTATTAGCTTATGGTCTTGTACTGTGTCGATCTTTTTTCCTCTTATAAACTAATTTTATGTTTAGATAAAATTATGTTATATGTGACTATTTTTATATCATAGATAGAACATTAAAGTTTTTGTAATTTTCAATATACAAACCTCACTCTTGAGTCATGATTTCTGTCTTGCTTGCAATTTATTTTTTAAATTTTCTTCTGCTCATTTTAATTGTGTATACGTTTACATATGGGGCAGTATGTTTTATTGAATTATTAACTCGAACTCCAATACAAATGCAAATTTCTCAAATAACACCTGGGATTAATTACTTATTTTTTCTATGTTAAAATGCTGTTTTAAAGCTCTTGTTAAATCCAAGCTAGTTACTTTCTGACACAAACACGACTCGTTCTGAGCATTGCAGATTTAACTACCCGAAGAGAATAAGATCTTTATTCCTCCCATTGGAGTTCATCATGGTAATGATTCAAATACAGGGTAACACTAGTTTAAAAGGGTTAAAATTTTCGATTTTCTTCTTATCGTTTAAAGTACCCTTTATACACACGAAAATCATATTTTATTAGTTAGATGAAATTGATATCGAATGTGAAAGCGCGAATTTGGAGCTATACAAGTACTCGCGAGCAACAGTGAGTAAGCAGCAACGAAAAAATTAAACGTGTTTTATTCAGAACAGCGTTTTCACATTCGATGGAAACTAGAAATCGGCATCCGTCAATTTTCAATCAATCAACGCCTATCTTTTTAAAATTAATTGTCACATATTTTTATAGTGAAATACGTAGGATTTTTCCATGGATATCTCGCTGTTTTGTGTAACTTTAAGTAACAAAATTTGTGATTAAAAACTTACATTTTACTTTGAATCGATAGCATTTCACAAAAATGCATATTTCTTAAAACGGCAACGTATTTTACTAGATTTTGGACTAAGAAAGCTAATTCTTTTGTTACTTTGTTCTAGGTCAAGTCTACGATGAGTTTATGTGTCCACAACTTGACCCTCTTTTTTCAAAGTGTCCCCACCCATCAACTGTCAATCCACCATTTTATTAATATATCAATTAAAAAAAAAGTTTTTCTACTTTAATATATGCATAATAAATTAGAGTAAATGGATTTTTATAAACACTTCGTATTTCTTTAAAAGTCCTTAATTTTCAGGTCGTCAAAGGGGTGTTATCCCTTAAATAACATAGAAGTATTGACAAGCTTAATTGTGCAACATTTATTTGTCAACGAAAAAATAAATAGTTAAAAAATCAAATCGAAACTCGTTATTTTCTGACACAATCATGAAATCATTCACACCTTTACAGGTATACCTGTAGCAGCCAATGCGAATAACACCACCCTCTTTTCCCCCTGTTTGGAGTTCAACACGGTGATAAATTGATGAAATGAATTAGAATTATTCACAAGTTTGTTTGTGAAACATTTAATTTGTCAATTAAAAAATAAATAGCTAAGATACTTAAATAGAAACCACTATACTTTCTGATGAAATCGCGAAATCATTCTCACATTTTCAAATAAAAATATCCGATGCATATAACACCTCCGTTTCTCTCAAGGAGTTCATCATGATGATGAATCGATTAAATCAATTAGAACTATTTGATTCACAAAAAGCTTTCCTGTGAAACATTTATTTTGCCAATAAAAAAAATAAGTGGCTAAGAAAATCAAATACAAACTTGCTTACATTCTAATCCTATCATGAATATATTCATACATTTACGGATGTATCACTACCCGGTGTGAATAACACTTCCCTACCTCTCCTCTTATTGTAGTTCATCACGATGATAATTCCATTAAATTAATTAGAATTATTCACAAGCTTGTTTGCAAAACATTTATTTTGTCACTAAAAAATAAATAGCTAAGAATCTCAAAACAAAACCATTACTTTGTGATAAAATCTCGAAATAATTCTCACCTTTTCAAGTAAAACTAGCCGATTCCTCCTCAGTTTTTATCATGGAGTTTATCAAGGTAATGAATTGATTAAATCAGTTAGAACTATTTGATTCACGCAAGCTTTCCTGTGAAACAGTTATTTTGTCAATTAAAAAAGTAAGTAACTAAGAAAATCAAATACAAACTTGCTACATTCTCATCCTAACACGAAATCATTCACGCATTTACAGATATATAACTAATCGATTTGAATAACACCTCCCTTACCTCTTGTTAGAGTTCACTACGGTGAATAAATGATTAAATTAATTCAAGCTATTCACAATCTTGTTTGTGTAACACTTATTTTGTCAATTAAAATATACAGCTCAGAAAAATCATTTCCGTGAGTAGCGTGCTTCGAAACTGGAACTGAAAAAGAGATGTCTACATTCATTTATAGTTCAATTATACCATATTATCTCATTTATGAATGGGCTGGAAATAAAAATTAGCCACTCTTGGTAGCACCAGTAATGAACGCATGTTATCTTTGTAATAACTGTATGACCTTAACTAGATATATTTATGAAACATTGCTTGAAAAATGCATAAGAATCAGTATGTTTCGCACAAAATCGGAAATATCAAATTTTATAATTTATCTGAGTGACAGATTACGGGAGATGGGGGTTGAATGGGACAAGGGATGGATGGGACGCTCTCAATATTTCAGGCAATAAACATTTTTTTTTTAGTTGCTTCCTATCCTCATAGATTTCACTACCATAGTGTGCTTCAGAACCAGCACATGGTTGTTTTCAGGTTTCTTAAAATTTGCATTTCCTGAAAACTCTGCTTAAAAGTATTTTTTTTTTACATTTGATGTTACTTAAATATCTTATGCAATATAAACAATTAAGATATGTTGTAGTTTTTTATTTAAAGGCTCAATATTGGTAATTAAAATGAATGCATATTAACCATTGTGACAAAATACAGGGTGGTCATAAAAAAACTTTGCCGATAAATGGAGCTCTAGCGGCCGGTCCGTTCAACCGATCGAGGTGAGATTTCAGATATAGTTATTCAGAGGTATGAGCTCGGGATTCTGTGAACGACAACAGAGCGGTGCTCACGGTTACGGTTATAGGAACAGAAACTCGAAAATTTCCAATGGCAACGCCCATTTTTTTTCGTCGCAAAATTCTCAGCGCATGCGAAAATACTAAAGAGCGTTGGAACCGTACGTGTATCGCAAGAAACGGACTCGTTATGCACGCACAAAAAACAGCTCTGCAAACGGCCAAAAAAAAAAAAAAAAAAAAAAAAAAAAAGAAGGAAATTTGCATATGACACAGACTCGGTACGCCAATCACTGATTACAACACAGATCAAAGAAAATAAAACTTTTATTTTGATTACACATTATGCACATGGGTACCATCACAGGCAATTACACATTGCATGCAGGCGACTGTGGACAATACAGCCGAACGTAACATCGCATAGGGATGTTTGCAATCTCACGTTTGATAGAATCTTTCAAATCCGGCAAAGTTTGCAGATTGCACATGTACATTCTAGATTTGAGATATCCCCAGAACCAGAAATCCATAGGAGTGAGGTTGGGGGATCGCGGAGGCCACGGAAATGGAAAATGGCGTGAGATGACACGGTCGCCAAAATGCTGTTCCAGGACCCTGCTAACAGTCTTCGCTATATGTGGAGGTGCACCATCTTGCATCCAAACGAAGTCATTCAGTGCATTTCGCTGTAGCAATTCTGGCATGACGTAATTTTGCAGCATTGTCGTATAGCGGGAGCCTGTTACAGAGCAAGTTACAAATCCGTTGGTGTCGCCTCCTTAAAGAAGTACGGCCCGAGAATAATTGTGCCTGCAATGCCGCACCACCTAGTAACTTTGACGTCGTATAAAGGTACTGGTGCCACAGCGTGCGGATTCATGTTTGCCCAGTGCACACAATTTTTGGTGGTGACCTAGCCAGTTAAGGTGAAATGTGCCTCGTCCTTCCATAATATGCGAAGAGGCCAGTCGTTATCTCCATCATATCGTATAAGAAATTCGTTAGCAAAGTCTATACGTTGTTGATGGTCCCCCACTTCCAACATTTGGACGCGCTGGTACCGGTAAGG
The DNA here is from genome assembly GCA_963931845.1 of Maratus michaelseni. Lineage (NCBI taxonomy): Eukaryota > Metazoa > Arthropoda > Arachnida > Araneae > Salticidae > Maratus > Maratus michaelseni. Next base: position 133,544,424 of record OZ007599.1, read on the forward strand.
AAACATGTGGATTACAGAGCGTAGTAGCTTTAGGACCTTTTATTTCGGTATATCCAATACACGAGATGCACCTCTTGCAGTTTGCATGTGTCCTATAGTCACTGTGTGATGCACTTCCACAACAGTATCCTCAGGAACAGTTGGTCGTCCGGATCGCGGTCTATCACAGGTGCAGTCAGTTTCTTCGAATTTCTTTACTAAATCACGAAGAGCTTGCGATCTACATGGGCCACGTATTTGGCGATGGTTTCGAAGGTAAACACGCAAGATTTTCGCAGCATTCATCCCATTTTGATAATAGAGTTTTACCAATTCACCACGAACTGTCTCTGGAAGAGTCATTTTGTCGGCATGTGCGTGCTCCCGACTAAAGAACATTCCCACCCCACTTTTTATCAGTTTTCTACATTGACTATCTGGCGAACGGCGTTCCGTGATTGGTGTTTTACCTCTCTCATATACAAATTTCCTTCGTGCGCCCTGATCGTGTTTTTTTTTTTTTTTTTTTTGGCCGTTCGCAGAGCTGTTTTTGTGCGTGCATAACGCGTCCGTTTATTGCGATACACGTACCGTTCCAACGCTCTTTAGGGTTTTTGCATGCGCTGAGCATTTTGCGATGAAAAAGAATGGGTGTTGCCATTTGAAAATTTCGAGTTTCTGTAGCTATAACCGTAACCGTGAGCGCCAATTTGTTGCCGTTCACAGAATACCGAGCTCATACCTGTGAATAACTATATCTAAAATTTCATCTCGATCGGTTGAACGGACCGGCCGCTAGAGTTCGATATATCGGCAAAGTTTTTTTATGACCACCCTGTAATTTCTGAGACAAAATAGCTGACAATTGACTATATGCATCATGGGGATGATTGGGACATTTCAAATGGGGATGAATGGGACTGCTTCATTCGTCCCTAGAGGATACTGAAAATTTTTTATTAACTAAATAATATTATATAGGTTGATAAATTAATACTTTATGGTAATTATTCTTTTAACATTTCATGCTCTTTGTAGCCATCGTCTTCAGTCCACCGTTTATGGGCCTTTTAAGGCAAAGCTGAGATGAGTCCAAGATCATTGATTAACAAATAATCCTGGAGATCATATTACAATTTATAATCTCTCAGCTTTTAACAAGGCGGCATTTTTGTCAGCTTTTAGTCCTTAACATTGAATACGGGGAGGAAAATGTTTGTGTCCCATTTATCCCTGCTGTGGGGATGATTGGGACATAGAAGAACTTTTTTTTTTAATTTAATTTATATATCTATATAATAATAATCTTGAACAAATATTGTGCATAAGATGTAGTCAAACACTTAAAGTTTGACATGTGATACATAATATTGATAATAACTTATATAAAATATTTAAAATAAATATTTTTGTGAAAATGTCCCATTCATTCCCCATTTCCCCTATATATTTTTCAATAAAATGTGCATAAATTGCAGCAGTGTTGCCAGTTTGCTACTTTTTTTAATTCAGATTGCTCGACTTCCACCATTTTTTTTTAAATAAAAATATTCGCCTTATTTAATGACAAATTAAATAATGCGGCAATAAGGACAATTAAACTATTTAAAAAAAAAAGTGTAAATAAAACAATCTGAATTTTAAAAGAGTAGCCTACGGGCAACACTGAATTGCAGTAGTCGTGGGAAGAATGTAGCTTTATTTTACAATGTTGAATATACGACGTGTTTTTACAGCCCAAATTAAATCCAGGTTTATTTTCATTTAGAATTCTGCATATTTCATTTTCAAATGCAAGGGGGGGGGGGGGAATTCAGGAATTTTCATTTTGATGATTCAGGGGCCATGAATCATCAAAAGCAACAGAATAAAACTTGTATGTATGATTTTCATAGTAATCTTCATTATATTAATATTGCTGTTCCTTCAAGTGTTTTAATTAAAATTTATATTAAATTGATAGTTACTCTGCATTAATTTTATTGAACTTATGCTCTTCACTGAGGCGAACTTTTCTAACTATGTCTCATCTTATTTATTTCTTTTATTACAAAAATGATGGCTCATTTTTCCATTTTTTGTTAAAATATACACTGTGAAAGAGAAGACAAATAGCCATTTATTTCTGTGAACTGGATGTTTTATGACTGAAATACGATTCATGTGCCAAATTGTCAATTGATCATTCTTTTATAAATACCAATTTTTTTAAGACAATATGAACGAAATTTTATATTTAAACTATTGAATTAATGATCCCTATTCGAAATATTACTTGCAAAAAATTGTACTTAAAAAAAAAAGTTTTAATTATTTTGAGGCATACAAATCTAAAAAATCTAGAAAAAAAAAGGACTTTATTCGCATTTCTCTTGTAAAATATCTTCGTTGTCAGAATCAGCGAGGAAATGAGTTGAATAGAGTAAGGCGCCCATAGCTCCATTCTCTTCCGAGGACTCTTGCTCTGTCAGCAACCACACTTCGTGAAATCGCGTGGAGCATCCGGACGTGTATCCGGGTGGCTTGTGACATTACGGATATTGAGTCCTCGTCCTTGTCCTCCCCCTCTTCTATTGTCACCATCATAAAAGAATACTTCTCTCTTGAAGAAACTGATTACGCTACTGTGAAAGAATGTCGAGCGATAAGATAAAGGGACCGACTACAAATCAACAAAGTGATGTTAGCAAACTCAAATAAAGTTTAAAGAGGGGTGAGTAAAATGTAACAAATGAGAACAAATATATAAGATTAGGCACCAATTATTTTATAATAATAAATTTAAGTAATTATTGAGCCTATCATCACACATACATGATTCACTAAATAAAACAAATATAAAAATCTGATTGTGGAAAAATAACAAAGAAAGAATATTGTGCATATATCATCAAAGTTGCATTACATTTTAATCCTACATTGTGCAGTGATGCATATGTGAATCAATAAAAAATTTAACTTTTAATGAATAAATTCAGTCCCAAGCAAACAATATACGAGTATTTAAATAAAAATATTCGCCTTATGTCTCACAATGTTACCACACTTCGCTACTCTTATTATATTCAAATTTCTTGAACGCCACCAGTGTTTTGAAATAGTACAGTTCGCCTTATTTAATGACAGATCAAATAAGACGAAAGCAAGGCGAATTGTACCATTTCAAAGAAGTGGTGCCAATCAAGCAATCTGAATTTGTTTTTAAACAAGAACGAAAAATCATGCGTCAAGCATAGATTATGTAACACTTTCCAACGCTTCCAAAATAATTTTACGAATCATACTCTTTTATAAGCTAAAAGATAACATCTAAGTAATCCGAATACTTTATTCAGCCCTGTATAGGATCTATAGATTTGTATATATACTACATAGGATGCTAAATTTTAGTTCAGTTAGGAAACACGTAGCACAGTTTAAAATTCTCCGTCTGGAGTTAAATAATACGGAAATGTGTTCCCGAACTTTTGTACTTCCCTGTATAGGATCTACAGAATTTATACACACCACGTAATATACAAAAAGCGATTTAAAATTAAAATCGCATTCAGTAACTTAAAACGCACTTCCAGGAATTATTGTTAACATACAGTAGAGAATTCTTTTGTGTGTCCCTGTAAATGAACGATGACTGCTATACACACAATATTCTGTAGTAAGTCTCTTGTAATGAACCTTATATAAATTTCAATGCGTTTAAAATAGTGAAACATTATTTAAATAAACCGCAGACGATTTTTCTCCATAGACGTAATGTAACGGAATTCTTTTGACTGTCCCTGTAAAGTAAGTATAAGTGCTATGCACACCCTATTCCATATTAAGCTTCTTCTAATGCACCTTAGTGATATATATAAATTTCAATGCGTTTAAAGTATTGAAACATTATTTAAATAAACCGCAAATGATTTTTCCCCATAGACCGCAATGTAACGGAATTCTTTTGAGTGTCCCTGTAAAAAAACTATAAGTGCTACACACTTCCGTTGAAATAGGGAACATGCTATAGATAACGATTATAACATATAAAATTTGCAGGGCAATCCGAGCATATTTACGGGAGTTAGAGCACGGACAGACGGCAGACGGCAGACGGCAGACGGCCAGACGGCCAGACGGCCAGACAAACCGAAGTCATAAACACTTTTCAACTAGGTTGGAAAGTGTTAAAAAGAAACCCACTGACAACACTGTGTAATCACAGAAATCTACTACAATCCTAGAAATTTTACTCAACCTTGATAAAAATCATTTCACACCAGAATTTCTATTTAAAACTATTTAACTTATGTATTTACTTTAGTTTTCTGTGGTTTACGTTTAACTTATTTTATGAAACAAATTCTGGTTCGAATGGTCATTTTGAATGTACCTATCGGGTCCATTGGACCCGTCTGTTAGTTATGACTGGCAATTAAATAAGGCGAAATGTTTCTGCTTAAAATTTCTGGTATCTAATCCTAAATGTGAGTTTAAAAAAACCTACTTCTAAAAGGAAAATTCGTGCAGTGTAGGGTTAAATGTAAGAAGTCTAAAAAATGTCTAACATATTCTTACTCAAAATAGTCCATTTACATATCTTACATTATATGGTTCCTAATATTTACTATGATTAAAGTGATGTTACAATATTTTCAAATGTGATAAAATTATTCTTTTAAAAATTTTCAACTTTGTTCCAAAATATTTATGACTTCGGTTCATCTGTTTCGCAATCTAACCGCACTCTGATTTTCTTAAATATACGTGTATAACCACAAAATTGATATATATTATTGAGGTTCACTACACCTCGTTCCATATTTAAAGTGAAGTATGTAGAATGTACGTTTTTTAGATAAAATGTATGTTAACGTATTTAAAAAATTGCACCAAAATACACTTAAATAAAGCATTGCAGTAGGCACAGATAATGTAAAACGACAAATGACAATCTTATTAAGGAGACCAGGAAGGTTTGAAACGACGAAAATTGACTGAAGTTTCATCCTGGATTACGAAGTCTGTAACTAATTTAAATTATAACTTCTTTTTGCATTTATTTATTTACGTTTTATAGAAATAACAAAGATTTTTTAAATTGTAGAAAACAACAACAAAAGTTTTTATATTTTACGACAAAATTAATTTTGCTATGCTAGTTTTGCCACGATCCACGATTGTGAAGTTTTGGTTGCATACTTTAAGTCGTTATTTCTTCTTTATACTGTTCAATACGTTGTTTCTCGATTACACCTGAAACAATAACAAAAAAAAATTAAATTAAATTAAATTAGAGAAAAACATAATGCAAAAATCAAAATTCATAAAAATGTATCATATTTTTGTTTTATATAACTTAAAAAATGTTTTTTTATTGGTTTTAGTTATAGTTTGTAGAAAATTTATTTCCTTTATTTTAAAACAATAAACTGGTAAATCCGTTAATTCGTGGCAAAACCGCTGAAAAACAGTGTTTCGAAATTATAGAGTTTAAAGTTTTCTCCTTCGCAGGTATAGCTGGTTTGCGGTTCCTACGACTGTAGTTTTAGGACTTTTCCTATCGGACCAACTGTACGACATTCTTAAAGTTTCAAACATTATAAAAATAATAATAACAAACAGTACATTTTATCGTTAATTCAAACCTTTCTGGTCCCCTAACATATTCTTATTTCCTAACTTATTTTGAGTGTTTTTGCGAGATAAAAAATGAAGCACGTTTTAACTTTTTTGGGACACCTTGTAGTGTCTAATTTTAGGGATAGATCACAAATCTTGCAAACAATTCTGTTGCAGGAATAGTGGATATATCATGACAGCTACATAACTATTGATCACCGTGATGAAAAATGTAAAATCTACTATCAAATACATGGGATTTTGACATTACCATCCAAAATTTCATGCGTGATAAAGTAGTTTTTTAATGCATCTACGAGCTGTAAAGCGAAAATTGTTTTTTTAGAAAAATTACCTTTCTACTACCTATATGCATTAAAAACTTAAAATGTAGGAAAAACTCCTATTATTCTTTTCAAGACAATTTTTTAAACTTTTCTTTATTTAATATATCTATATAGCTCTACAACGTATATATGTCTTTATGTTAACATACCAAAAATTATTAGAAACACATGACAGATAGAACACATAGCGAATGCAAATGAAAACGAAATTTATAACTCTAAGAAATAATCTCAATTTGAAATTCTAGGGTGAAGAACATAAATGAAACTAAGCAATTACTTTGTCATAAAAATAGAACATGTATACAAAGGCAGAAACATATACGGAATTTAAGGGCCAAAAATTAAAAAGAAAAGCGCATAAATGCGAAGCATAATAATCTAATGCTCAAATATAACATCGGTCAAAAAAAATTAAACCCCAGAATTTTCATATTATTTTACCACTTATTTATCGCCGAGATATGCAAGAGGTACCATTCGACAGGAAATGGTGTCTACTTTCTGAATATGAAGGCATTTTTTTAAAAAAAGCCGTCTACATATTACAAAATGTACCAACTTTGATTTTTACAATGTTAACACACAATTTTGACACAACTTTTGAAAAGTTACCACACACATCAAAGTTTGAGGATGCTTAATATAAGGTTAAATGCACGGAACAAATTTAAATTTTTATCTCCCCCAAAAATATGACGATTCAAATGTTTCCTTTTTAACACTTTCGAACTTAGTTCAAAGGTGTTTATCAATTCGGGAATTTATAGTTCGTTTACAGATACATGCAAAAGAATTCCGTCAAATTATGGTCTATTGGGGGGGGGGATCATTTGCGATGCATTTTAATGATGTTGCCATAATTCAAGCCTAATGACATTTATATGCATCACTGAGGTGGACTACAACATGCTTTTTGTGTAATATAGAATAAGTAGCATTTATAGTTCGTTTATAGGGACGCACAAGAAAATTTCATTATATTTTGATCTATAAGGAAAATACGTTTGAGGTACATTTGAATGGTGTTACGATACTTCAAACATAATGAAATTGATATGGATCTCTGAGATGTAGTGTTGGGGTATTCCAAGATCTTTTAAACGATTGTTTCGATTGTTTGCATGTCTCGATGGTTTTCGATTGACCGCCTGAAGGAAATTACGATCCCTCAAAAAGGTTTTTTGACCACTAGTGTTTTCTCCGGAGAATCCCTGACACGCAGGGATTTGTTAGGTGAAACCAAAGCCCAGTCGCGAGGAACGGCACACGCTGATGCCCTCAAAGGCACACGCGAACCCGAAACATTTATTTGCACGAAATAATAAATATAAACTATGGTCCATCGATCAGATCCGCCAAAAATGCGACACAAGGTGGCAATAGAATGAGTAAAATAAGAGATTAACAAAAAGCTGCTAAAATCGCGGCAATAGGAAGATGAGCCGAAATCGAGGTCCAATACTGCCAGGTAATCTCTCCGGCGATAGGGGGCAGCAAAGAACATAAATGTAGAAAGAGTCCACAACTCCAGAGCAAGACGAGTAGGAAGAGAAAAAATAATAATTATAAATGTAAGAGAGGAAAAAAATTAAAGGAATTAACAGGAAAATTTCAAAGGAAATAAGTAACAGAAAAAAACATTTAATAAATGGTTTTTTTTTTAAGTTTCCTTACCCTAGAGCCTGCTTCGAGCATTTGGACCCTCTCTGAAAAAAAATTTCTGTAGGAAGCTGTTGAAGGATTGAATGATTTCTGTGCCATTGTGGATGATCTGAATGATGCTGAAAAATGTCCTGCAAATTGTCCAGGTAGCCTTTATTGCGAGTAGTGGACGTATCAGGTCGTCTAGGCCATAATTTTCCTTTTTGGAGTGAAGGATAGTTCTGAAAAACCTGGATAGAATTCTGGTGGTGCTGGAGGAATATATAAAGTACCAAGGGTGATGCTGCTGATGAAGATGGTGGCTGGACATATCAAGCAGTTAGGTTACGCTGGTAATTAGAAGCGTATTTCTGATTCAACTTAACTCTTTCAGCTTGATAGGCCTCCCTATAAGATGGGAAGGATGTATCAGAGGACTTGTGATTCAGATCGAAAGCAGAGTTGTGTTATTTATTATGGAACAGAATATAAATACACTTGTAATTACTCTTGCACCCATTCTAGACGTGCTTGCGACCACAGTTTGTACAATAGACATCATTCGGCACCATTTCGCAGGGTGCCCAAAAAGTTCATATTTATTACATCTCTGTATAAACGTGTGTGGCCTAAGACCACACCGCGTGATCCCTACGCATAGACCACCATTATTGATTATCTCTTTGAGTAAGGAGAAAGCCTTCAGAATGATCCAATTTTTAAAATGTTCAGATCGAGAGGATTGTCGTCTAAGGATTTGAAATTCTTCGTCTGAGAATCGATAGTTTTTTTGGCTGATGCCTTAATACAGCCAGGACCGATTGCTTCAGGAAACAAAGAAGAATAGACTTCTGCAATTGTATTGTTTTACGGAATAAAGAAGAGGTATTTTTTGGAAATTGATTATGCCGTAGTTCACTTTAAGGACTGCCGCTTCATCCATCTGGACGTGATTTCAACTCCGTAATGCTGCTGGGATCTATGCAGTACCACTGATAGGGCGATGTTCTCTGTAGCAATCAGCCGGTAAATAACTTTGCCTGACATACTGAAGTTTTCGCTGGCCTTTGATACGATAATTCTTTTGCTGACATTGTTATTAACATTTCTGGCTTTTTGCTGTTGGGCTGTGCCCAAGGCGACATATTTTTTTGCAAAATCTGCTTCACTGGTACATTTATAGGAATTTCATTAACATGTGTTTTTGGATTAATGTTTGATGATACTTCCACATATGTGTATTTACATCACTAGACGATGTCATTGTTGCTGACAGGGCTGCAACTGACTGTATTGGTTCTTTAGATCTGGGTGTAAGATTCTGAAGAGACTGGTACATTTCTCGTAGTTAAAATGTGCTGGTTTGCAAGAGCAACTTCAATCGCACTTTGCAAATACCGTGCCGTGGGGACACGATTAATTGCTACATTTATGGTGTTTTTGCACTTCAGTATTCTGAGTTCACCTAATCAGAGGAAGTTTTCCATAAGCTATATTCTGTTCGTGTTAACAGTTCTCGATTTAAGGATGTGATTAATGTTTATGCTTTTTAGCTTGATTACAGCTGGTTTAAGAAATTTTGATGATGCGTCTTTCTGCACTGCTTATAGGCCTTTTTGGCCTTAATTGTCATATGCACGATGGTTACAGGTTCTTCTGGCGATTCCAATTGATGAAAACTTGATAGGCGACTCATTTTTGCAATCTTTGTGTTAAGTTTATTACTCAATGATTGATGGATGATGATGCATCAGACAGGGTCTCAGTTTCCAAACTAAATCCCAAGGACACCAAGATAATTAATATTCTAATAACTAAAAATATAGTTAATAATAATTTCTAGTTTTCAAAATCCAACTAAAGTTTCAGAGACCAAATTTCTTTTATTGATATAAGTAGACCAGTGAGCACCGCCTATCTATTTGAATGAAAGAAAGAATGGAACAGTACCGTAAAGAACAAACTAAAGTAAAAAAACAGGAAGCCAAGACTTTCAGAAATAACTAAGATAAAATATTTACGAGAAAAGGGAAAGGAAAACGGTGCAAGTACATGTCCTAAAAAGTGAAAATACTAGGGTTAAATCTGTAATAAATAAAATAAAAATGCTACCAAAAGGAGCAGGAAGTAGAAATAAAAACTGTAACTACTGCATGTTCAAAAGTACCACGTATTTTCAAATGTTAAATTAATGTGCGTACATAAGGAACATATAAAAATTTTTAAAATCTATGTATTTATAAGGTTATAAACAATTCAAAAGTTACACAACGACACATTCAAAGAATGCCTCACATTTAAATGTTATTCCTCTGTATAATTATATGTATAAAAATTTTTAAAACTACACATTTAAAGAAATGAACATATTCATATTAATGAATACTATGCAATTAAAAAGTTAGACATTTTCGAGTTCATGAATATTAAAAAAATTAAAAAGTTGAGCATTTTTGCGTTCATAAGGGTGTGCTGATTAAGAAAGATAAACATTTTTGCGTTCATGAGGTTCTGCAGATTTAAGAAGATGAACATCTTCAAAAGTAAAAGAACATCACACCTATGAGGTTCTAAACATTTAAAAAGATGAACATATTCACGTTCATGAAGTTCTGCACATATAATAAGATTAACAGAATCGAATTCATGAAACTATAGAATTAAAATGTTAGACATTGTTGCGTTCATGAAGTTCTGCACATTTAAAAATATGAACATCTTTGCCTTCATGAGGTATTTCACATACGGTTTTCGATTAAGGGAGACCACTCATCTTGGTGAAGCGATGACGTTGACGGTTAGAGTCCCCCCCGATGGTTTTCGATTTTTGAAAAGACTTCCGATGTTTGACTCGATGCTTCTTTCCAAGTTAGAGGCCAAGCTGATGGATTGCTATTAGTGTCCAAGGGTGCCCATAAGGGGGGGGGGGCTCGAGTACCAACAACCTAGATGTTATATCGCCAAATTTTTTGTCAGTTTGATACTTAAATAAAGGAAACCTATTTTAAAGAATTTTGAAAAGTAATACGATATTAATGATTGGCGATATAACAATCGACATTTTTAAATTTAATAATTGATTTGTTCGAATCTGTTATGAATTTATTTTTAAAATATATGACAATGAATTTTAGGTGATAATTTTAACATATCTTAATAATGTAACTGTTATAAAAGCTCTCAGTTACCTTTCTATTGATAAAGAAGCGAACTAAGAAACACGCTCATTCACAAGCTCTTTCAGATGACCGAAACATCATCTATAATGTTTATTGTATGTCTCAAAATCATATCTAGATTTTCTATCAATCTGAAATCGGTTGTAAGCAATTTACAGCATTATGTAATGTCTATAAAATTTGATGAGGATGAACCGGTGATTAGTATCAAAGAAAAAATTCGGAACTAACTAGAAACATTCATATATACGATGGTTACGATAATGCTTATAACTAATATTAAATAATATTATTTAAAAAATAACTAAAGAAATCTAATTTCAAAATTTTTAATAATTTTGGAAAGTAAACAGTTGGTTTTGTTATTAGGTGTTATTCTACGCTTTTTATGTATGATTACTATGTGTAATCACATTGAGATGGGAAAAGGTTAAATATTGCCAATTTCTTTCGCTTTCCTTAAAACAGCAAAATATAAAATAAAATGTTTTACATGATTCATCAGTCCAAGCTCTCGCCTCAGCGATGATTAGCAAAAATAAACAGCTTCAAAAAACGCAGTTGTGGCTGTAACCAGCCGACGCCATGCAAAGTCTACTTCCCTTCGTTCTTTATCTACTCCTTCCGATGACAAAAAACAGCGGTGGCCCCGCTAACCTATTTTCTCTCAAACATCAAGCAATCGTTCATCTATATTTCCCTTCAAACCTCAATCACCAGTAAATTATTGCGATTGCAGAATTATCGAGCAATCGCTCTTCACTGCGATAAATTTTCCTGTCGGAAAATTCACAAAGTTTTGCGATTGCGATTTTTAGCTTCTCGGTGAAACAATCGATTTTAGAATTTGGGAATGAATCGATAATGTTCTCGATTTTTATTTTGAAGGATGGCAGTTGTTCTTGTTTCTAGAAGGATCGACAATAACCCACCACTACTGAAATGTACTACAACATTTTTTCTATATAGTAGAATTCATATCATTTATCATTCATTTACAGATACATTAAAAAAAAATTTGGTTACAGGACTCACTATGATCGATAATTTCTGGTGGTGCGTTTTCAGCTGTGGTATGTATTTTTAAACATAACTAAAATTTAGTAGATTACGTTGTGTGTATAAATTCTTTAGATCACATACAGAGCTGCACGAAAGAATTTGCACACATTACCGGATATGAACAACAATTGCAAAAAACGAATGTTTTATATGTTTTTTAAATTTTGCACTTAGATATATATAATTTCATCATATGAAAAAATGAAATTTCATAATAATATTCTATTAGGGTTGGAAAGTGTTGCATAATCTAGGGCAGATGCGTGATTTTTCGTTTTTGTTAACACCTTCCAACGCAGTTGAAAAGTGTTTATGACTTCGGTTTGTCTGTGTGTCGTCTTCCTGTGCACTAACTTCCGTAAATATACTCGAATTGCCATGTAATTGATATATGTTATTAAGATTTACTATAGCATGATCGCTTTTGAAAATGTAGTGTGCAGTATTTACAGTTCGTTTACAAAGGCATTCAAAATAATTTAATTACATTCTGGGAATGGGGGAAAAACAGTGCAATTGAATGATGTGACACTATTTGAAACATAATGAAATTGATACACATTTCTCAGGTGATATAAAACATTTTTCCTGTAGAATGTGGCGCGCAAAGTATTTATCATTCATTTACAGGGCACGCAAAATAATTCCTTTCCACAATGGTCTAAGGGGGAAAAATCGTTACAAATGTATTTTGATTTTTAGTAATGTTAGAAAATTTCCAACAGAATGAAATTTATTATACATTACTGAGGTGTACAACAAGATCCTTAGTGTAAAAGATGATGTGCATAACCTTTATCGTTCATCATTTACAGTGACACAAAAAAAAAAATAACGCGATTAGAGTAATGTTAGCGATCATTGCTGGAAGTACGTTTTCAATTGTGGTAAGTAATTTCACAGCGTTTTTATCTTAACTAATGTTTTGCATATTCCGTGGAGTCCATAAATTGTATAGATCATATGCAGGACCGCAGAAAAGCACTCCTAACCTACTATCTATGGACGTGAATTGCTTAAGGAATGTTTTTAATTGTGTTAAGCATTTACTGTGCACATTTACTTCGTATACGTTTGGTATACAAAGATATGTTTGTAGAATATAAATAAATTCATACACCAAGCTAAGCAAAGAACTGGATAAATTGTCGACTATGGATGGTAATTGTTGGAAGTGCGTTTTTAATTGTATTATGCGTTTTTACCTGAATTAAAATTTAGCTTAATATGGGGTGTGTATAAAAATCTGTAGATAACATACAGGGCTATATAAAAGAATTCGAGTGCATTTCCGTCCATTTGCGGAAATTGCTAAATGTGAATTTTCTTCTGTATTGTACGTTTTTTAACTATAAATTAAACAATATTTAAGCATATTACGTAGAATATATATAAAAACTATGGATCATTTACAGTGATGCACAAAAACATTCATTTCCTACTATGTACGGTAATTTTAAAATTGGGTTCAGCAAACTGTTTACGGAAACATCTTCTTTAACCTTATTTAGTGGTGAAGTTTCGTAACAGTATTCTAGATGTACTGGAAAGTGTTTCATAATCTTAATCTATGTTTGACACACGATTTTTGTTTTGTTGTTGTTCGTTTGATCTAAAAATATACCGGAACATATTCCAGTCATTTTTTTTATTCAAAAATATATTTTTATTTAGGGAAATTGCTAGTACATTCATATTAAAAATATGAATTGGCTTACATTATTTTTTTATACAATTAACATGTTAAAACGCTTGGTCTAAGCATTTTTTATGTGTGTGGTTAATATTTATAAAGAAATTGTGCTAAAATAGCTTAACTTTCTGAGAAATACTACAGTCATTTGAAAACAATAATTTACGCGTACAAACATCATACCTTTATTGCATTGAAGGAATTATTATTACATCTTCATTGCAGCCAACCTTCCGGTATTTCCAAATCAATTAAGTATAATTTCAATAAGGAAATTCATTTAATATAGGAAATCAAACATGTATCTCACAAGAACAAGATATGTTTTATTAAATACATTTCTGGTTATAAATATGTTTTTTACTTGAAAAAACCGGAAAATTGGCATGTATATTGAAATGAGAATTGCACAAATAAATGTAATTTATTATATTTTTAAGTGAATTAACTTTTACACGTATCTGCTATATGCGTTTTCATTTCATTTATACGATTTTGGACTCGTTCATATATACATGTTCTATAGTTCTGTACCTTTGCCTGGAGTGAAACCAAATATGTTTCCGTGCATAAGACCTTGTGACTGGACACGGTAAACCAGCCTATTGGTCACCAGTTTTTCCTAAACTGTACTCTAGGCCGGCAGAAGACACATTGGACGGTAGGAGCTGGCGTCCGCGCGATCCTTATCAACTTTGTTAAAGAGTACCAGGTCTGCTCTTTTCCAAGACCAGGGAAATACCCTTCTTTTTAAACGTGTATTCTTTAGTCCCAAGAACAGGGGTTTATTTGCCCTATAGAGAAGTTTTACAATTTCTATCAGAATGCCGTCAAGTCCTGACGCTTTCCCTCAGTTCGTAGACCTAAAAACCGCATCCAACTCCTTTTGAGAAAATTCAGGGTCATTTTCGGCGAGTTCATGCATCTCGTTACGAATTTCTTTGTGAGATGTATTATCCTGACCATCCGTAGGAAACTGGTAGGCCATCAACTGTTCAATATTGGACATGAAATCCGTGGTTTCTTCCCCGTCTCCCCTTTTCACCATGTTTAATTTCAAGGTTTCAGTCGAAATGCGGGCCAAAGGATCTTCCCAGATCAACCACTTCGAAGATTTTCCGGTAGTGTTCCCATTTTGCCCCAAGGTCTGATCTCCTGAATTTGGAGCGTATTTTACGAAATAGTATTTCGTATTATTTTCTTTGTTCTTCATCCCACAACGTCTGTATCGCCTTCTGGCGTTCAGAACTTGTTTACGTTCTATGAAAAGTTGGGCCACCCACCACGGTTCTGCCCTCCTACGCAATTTCTTTACTCGTATATTTTCACTACATACATTTTTCAGATTTTTGATCAGGCTCGAGACGCATTCATCAATCGACTTCCTTTCTAGCCCAGTTCAAGAATCCCATCTCTTCAAGGTGGGCTTCTCAAAGTTTTAGCACGTTTAGGTCTTTGTACCGAACCCTGTATTTTGGCCTAGGGAACCACATATCCATAGATATAACCGTGACTAAGCATGCATGATCCATGGCCGTCTCTCTTGGCTCAACTTCTCAACCGACAAGAATCGTTGGTCTATTTAACCTTCCCAGAGCGAGGCCGATCCAGCTGTCGCCCCTCACCGACTGGAATGTGGCCTCACTGATTGCGTCGTTCATGATAATAAAATCATGTTGTATATAGAATTCTAATAAGTCGTCACCACGGGCATCGGTCTTATGCAGCGGATTACCTCACACCGAGCTGTTACCATTAAATTCACCTAAGATAAGGCTACATGTTTAGTTACGCCTACACTACATGTTTAGTTACGCCTACACTACATGTTTAGTCACTTAAGCCTACATGTTTATTTACGAGTTCTTGCATTAGACTCATGTGAAAGTCAACCGAGTTCTCCGGAGGCAAGTACTCCGAAGCCCCCCTCTCACCTGTCTCCCGGCCAAGTCGAGATTAACAGCTACTACATCTCTTGTCGAATCTAACTCTACCACGGGGAAATACCTGCTGATGACAACAACCACAGCTTTAGATCGCAAAGTAGCTATGGTCTTTGAGTAGTTGGACACCACGCCCTTGGGCAGACAGCCGACTTTGCCGTTGACAGCACGTAGGGCTCCTGGATGCACACGACATCGTAGTACTCAAGTTCAACTTTCAACACATTCACCGCAGTAACTGCTCTACCAACGTTCTATTGTCCAAATCGTAAGTTAACCATAGTTGATCTTACATGGGTCACATGAGCAACTCGCAGCGTTCAGAGCCGGTAATTACCCAGACTTCTGGTAACTCACATTACCTGCAGCATTTTGTTGGTTAAAGTGATCACGTGGTTGAGAAACCTGGTTTGTTTGTTCTCTTTATAGCTAACTGCAGCTGTTAACTGTCGTTCTTTATGATTCCTACAGTACACTTGAGTTCTGACAATTTGATTGGTCTACGTTTAACAGGTCCATGACAATTGGCCAAGGTCACCAGGACGATTCCTGAAATGATCGTTATGATAAAAATGCAGAGGTAGATTTGTTGAATGAAGTATTTGTTTGTAAACATGCCCACAACTTTACCAAAAAGCGCTCACAAACGTTTTAACCAAACTTTACCCTTTTAAACTCATATGACGTCATTCCCCAATTATATGCGTAACCGGTGTTTCGGTCTCTGAATACGCTGTATGTGTTCCGAAGGTAAAAATGGGTATTAAGCCTAGTGGGATACCTTAAGCAAATGTATTATGATAAGAACATCTAAATCTGATTTTGGATGAACGCAATTTAAATTGGCAAAAAAAATATAGATGTCTTTGAAATTTTATCAATGACTGTGTTTTTAATCAGAGATATATTTCAGTTTAAAAATATCTTTCAAATGTTCTTTGCGTGAACAAAAAAAAATGTTTTAACAAAGAAAGCTCTTTAAAAAAATTAGCTATATATGTGTATATTCCTCAAGAGACTTGCACATGCTTAATGAATCGCCTGCAGATATAACTTGACTGCTTCCAAAGGAATGTTATATTAAACAACTAACATTTTTTTTTCATAAAGAAATTTATCATAAAGAAATTCTTCATTCATGTTCGTATTATACTGAATGTATATTATAATGGTGATTTTTCTCCTCGGTGTATTTATGTGCAAAATATATTTCTTGTATAAATATACCACATATTTCTTGTTAAATAACCTAGTATATCATGTAAAACTCAAACTCGTACGCAGAAATTACAGACAGAATGAAAAACAAAAAAGAAATAATCGTGTGTTTCCTACACACATGCAATGTGTAATTCCCAGACAAATTTTGAAGTTTTTTATGTCTGTGAAAAATCACTGTTTTAAACACATTAAGTGCATCGGAATTCAACATTTCCTTGCCGTGATTGCGATAAAGTGTTTAGAAGAAAATTTGAACTGAGACAACATGTACGCACGCAACACTCTCGCACACCTCTTGCGAGTGTAAAACGTAAAATGAGCTTATCTAATGCAAAGTCGAAAAACATAAAGTATTCTGATGCACTTAATGTGTTTAAAACAGTGATTTTTCACCCAGATGAACGTGAGGAAAATGATTTAGAGGTATTTCATAGACATGTACAAGCTGAAATACAAGAAAGATTAATAAGTGAAATTCATGAAAAAGGTGCAATTAAATGGTATATGGTAGAAAAAATACCACTTGAACGTCTGTCTGATAATGAGGAGTTTGAAGAAATTCAATGTTATTTTCGATGTTCGTGTATGACTGAACTTATAGAAGATACTATCTCACAGCATACTGAGGAAGGATTTTCGAAGATTATTAAATCCTTTGAAGAATTTGTACAAAGAGGTTCTGGCTGGAAACTTAGAAAAATTCTTCATTTAGAACTCAAGATTGCTAAATATCACCCCCTCGCTGCGAGTTCCTATATTCCTCTGTCTAAAAAACTCAATGATAAAAAAGCAGTGCTGAATATAAAAAACGAAGATAACAAATGTTTAGTATGGTGTCTTTTGGCTTTTAAACTGAACTTAGATTTTACAAAAAAACCTGAACGTGTCACACATTATCGACCTTATGATCATGATATTAAATTAGGTAGTGTAGAATGCCCTGTACCTCTTCAGAAGATACCTGTTATTGAACAACTCAACAATTTACGGATTAATGTGTTTGGTTATGAAGAGGACGAAGTTTGCCCTCTGTATATATCTGAAAAGAAAGATCAAGATGTGATTAATTTGTTATTGGTTGGTGATGGTGAAAAGCAACACTATTGTTTGATAAGAAGTTTTTCAAGACTTTTAGGTGATCTTATCAAGCATAGAGCCGCTGTCTATTATTGTTATCGATGTTTGCATCGATTTTCAAGACAAGATCTTTTGGATAAGCATAATGAATATTGTTCTCAACATGTTGCGCAAGCTATAAAGATGCCTAATTAAAATGATAATATATTAAAGTTTACAGGTATTCATTTACAACATCCTGTTGCCTGTACGATTTATGCGGATTTTGAGAGCCTCCTTATACCTATTTCATCAGCTCCACCCTCTTCTAAAGCATCTTATACCGAAAAAACAACCTATCACTTGCCATGTGGTTATGCCTATGTGGTTATTGGACCCGATGGAACGTGTGTGAAGAAAGCACAGGTATATCGTGGTAGAAACTGTGTTGAGCATTTTTTAAACCGAATGATGCAAGAGAAGGAAATTTTAGGAGAAAAGTTACAAAATATTAAACCTATGAAGCTTTCTCCCAAAGAAGAAAAGGCATTTCGAGAAGCAGAGTTTTGTCATATTTGTAAGAAAACTTTAGATGAGAAACTTACACGTGACCATGATCACAGGTCAGGTGCGTACAGAGGAGCTGCACATGTGGAATGCAACTTGAATTATAAGCAATGTAAAACAATTCCTGTTATATTCCATAACTTGAAAAACTACGATGGCCATCATATTATGACAAAGCTTGTAAAATTCAAAGATCATGAAATCGATGTTATTACTACTTCTATGGAAAACTATATCACCTTTAAAATCAGAAAGCCTACGTCTCCTATTCAGATGGTGTTTATAGATTCTTTCCAATTTTTGCCTACGTCATTGGAAAAACTTGTTAAAAACCTTCAAACTGATCAATTCACTATACTTGCAGAAAATTTCCCACAAAATAATAATTTATCTTTACTTATACGGAAAGGGGTTTACCCCAATGATTATTTTACTTGTTTTGAAAAATTTACTGAGAAGCAGCTTCCCCCGCCTTCTGCCTTTTTTAATAGTTTAACCAATGAGCCTATAGATGAAAAGGAGTGCCAACACGCCCAGAATGTATGGAAAACATTTGATATCAAGACTCTTGGTGATTATCACAACCTTTTTGTGAAGACAGATGTTCTACTACTTGCTGACGTGTTTCAAAACTTTAGGAAATTATGTCAGCAGTATTATGAAATTGACCCTGCTCATCTGTTTACAGCACCTTCCCTCGCATGGCAGGCTTGTTTGAAGATGTCTGATACACCTTTAGAGTTACTCAGTGATATAGATATGTTGCTTATGGTTGAAAATGGAATACGAGGCGGCATTAGCATGATAAGTAAAAGATATGCCCGAGCAAACATCCCTGGTACGCCCGATTATAAGAAAAATGAGGCACCTAGCTACATCATGTATTGGGATGCCAATAACTTATACGGGTGGGCTATGAGCCAATTTTTACCCTATGGCGGTTTTGAATGGTGTGAAACAAGTCATATCATAGAAGAGTGGGTTCTATCTCTATCTGATAGCTCCGAAATTGGGTATCTTTTCGAGGTAGACTTGGAATACCCGAAACATTTACATCCTTTGCATAATGAATACCCTGTCGCCCCTGAGAGAGTAACTGTGGAGGATCAGATGCTATCTTCTCATGCAAGAAGCTTACTCAACAATAGAAAATTCGTGGGAACTCCTAAACTTATACCAAATTTAAATAATAAACGAAATTATATAACCCATTATCGTAATCTTAAATTTTATTTAGAACTTGGTTTAAAAATTACAGCTGTGCACAAAGCTTTAAAATTTCAACAGGGACCATGGTTACAGAAATATATTAATTTCAATACCGAAAAGAGGAAAGAAGCAAAATCTTCTTTTGAGAAAGACTTTTTTAAGTTAATGAACAATTCTGTTTTTGGTAAAACCATGGAAAATCTACGAAAAAGAAGAAATATTGTGCTTTGTAATGGTGAAAAAAGAGCCAAAAAATTAGTAGCATCGCCTACTTTTAAATCTTTTAAAACTTATGATGAAGACTTGACTGCTGTGGAGAGATTAAAAACTAGCATACATATGAACCGACGCATCTATGTTGGATTTTCTATACTCGAACTATCTAAACTTTGTATGTATGATTTCCATTACAATTTTATAAAGAAAACATACAAAGATCGTGCAGTTTTACTCTTTACGGATACAGATTCCCTAACGTACCATATTCAAACCAATAATATTTATAAGGCTCTGGAGCAGCATAGTGATTTTTTTTACTTTTCTGAATACTCGAAATCTCATCGTCTATACTCTGAAGATAATAAGAAGACGCTCGGAAAGTTTCAGGATGAACTGAATGGCGAATTAGCCCTTGAGTTTGTCGGACTGAAATCAAAAATGTACTCTCTAAAATCTGTTAAAGGTGAAAAGAAGCGTGCAAAAGGCGTGTCTACGCAGATTGTTCGGCAGAAAATTAAACACGAAGACTACTTGGAGTGCCTCCAACAACAAAAAACAAGTATGGAGAAACAGGTAAGGATTGCCCAAGATGACCACCGCCTATATACATTGACTCAAAATAAAATTAGCTTAAGTCCCTTTGACGACAAGTGTTACTTATTGGATGATGGAATAAGCAGCTTAGCATATGGCCATTGTGACATTAATACCGTTTGTAATAAAGAAGAAAATGTTGATTTGTATTGCTAACGCAAAATCGTGATGTATATTTTTATCTGTAAATATCTTTCTGTAAATTATTTTGTTATAATAAAAATTGTTGATTTTATTTTTGGGTACTTTTTTAAAATTTTTAAAGTAATGTGAAACTTTTTCTAAAAGAATTTTTTTTTTAGTTGTGAAATTTTTTAACTAACGCATATTTTTTTTTCGTTATAAAAACATGAAAAATATTTGTAAAACTTTTATAAATAATCAGATAGTCACACGCACAAAGAGAACTATTTGTCACGCACACATACATACACACACGCACACATATAAAGAGAACTATTTGTCACACACACACACATACATATACACACACAAAGAGAACTATTTATAATAACTATAAGACATATATGCTTTTTAAAACATACTCTTACACACACAAACCTTTCTACAAAATATCTGATGTACCAACAAAATGAGGTGAAAAGATTATTGTGAGAAAAAGAGGGTTGATTCTGAACATTGCCTTATCGGTTGCTCGGTTGCTCGGTTGCGGTTGCGCCTGTGGCCGTAGAACCCCCTTTTCTCTACTACTTTTATCATTGTTATTTTGTTAAAAAATTAATTCATCGCTAAAACATGCAATTTTAAGCTGCACAATAGCTACGAGAAATAACAAAATAGTTGATCTATTACGTTTATATTTCTTCTCTTTGTTAAAAATACCTTAAAAAAACACGCTTTAAAAATTTTAGAAATAATAAGAAATTCCTATACACAAAATGTAATTTTATTTTTAAACTCTAGAAAATAGTTATTTATCATCTAAAAATTGAATACTAATTACATTTAAAAACAAATTTAAAATACTAAAATACAAACCGTAAAAAATGCTTTCAAATCCATATTACTCACTAATAAAATGGATTATCTTGCTTTGAGTACCGCGTGAAGTGGTATTTATAAAATAAAAATGTACTTAACAGTCTAGAAATATTTTTGAAAAAACTTCCTATTTAAAAACAGAATGTTTGCCTCTGGAAAAAAAAGCTCAGTTAACGCTGTTGAATAAATAGCTATATCTGTGTGTTTAAGAGGGATTAAGGAGCTTTGGTTTGCAAAGAGAGCTAAAGCAGTGTCCATTTATATTTAGTTTGAGGATTGGATTAACTGCAGCTACTTAAAGCACTCATGACCTGCGTTATCGTATATGAGCTGTTGGTGTTTTGCAGAAAGCTGCTCAAATAATGATTGTTGGCACCTATAATGTATCGTCATTTAAAGTAAAATAAATAAACGACGTTTTACAAACAATAAGTGAATGACTAAAAAGGTAAATAATGGAAAATTGAAACATTTTTATATATTTGTAGTTAATTTTCCATGACTCTCTCATGCATAAAATATTTTTAAATGGCTGAAAAAGTATTCTGTACTTAAAATAGATTTAAAATGAGTCGTTAAAAGCAAATAATGCAACATTTTTTTAAAAACATTTATTACCAAATTACAGGACGTTACGAATCTCTTATAAGTGTACAAGTACTAAAATAATAATAATACTAGCTGTTTAACCCGTTCTACGCACGGGAGTTCATGAACTTAATTCTAATATGTGAATAAAATGAATTTAATGCCTCTGTTAAAGTGTTGAGTTGTTCAATAAATATACGATTTAGAAAAATATTGTTCTACTATTGTGCATTTTTTAAAATGAAACTTAATTTATCATGTTGCTATGGCAGCAGACGATAAAAGGATATCTTTGAAATAAGGGAATAAATATAATAAAAAGTTTTGTTGATGTTTGTGATGAAATGTTTTTCTTTATTTTTTAAAAAAGGTAATAGTTAAGCGCAATTAAATAATCTCTAATTATTTCCATGCGAGGTAAAAGAATTATCGTATAATACCCGCTACAGTTTCTTAGTACTGCATTTGGCGCCCATAATATGCATATCTCACATTGCAGTAAACATTTAGAACTGGTTAGAACTCGCGTGATTACAGGTTAAACATAAAAAATGACAAAAATTCGTCAAACACATAAAATTAAAAAAAAATCTATTTAAAATTTTCGAATTTTTTTTACCTAACCGTTCATGGGCCTCGTACCAGTAACCCGTGTGCCAAATTTCGTAGCCCTGAGCCCTCGAGTTTTTGAGGTTACATAGATTTATATACGCGCATGGATTTTAATAGAGTAGATTATTCTAGCTGATCCACCGGCGTTGCCCGGGTCCGTGTTATAAACGTAAATCTCTTAAAAAACGAAACTCTGGCTCGGGTCTCCGATGTCTTCAACACCGTATTACAGGCATGCTCGTACGCTCGGGAAAATCTTTTATTTCCACCTTCCACCGCCAGGGGAGCATTCTGTTCTAAACAAACCTCTTTCCGAACGAAATTCTGACACAGGTTTCCGCTGCCTACGACACCGTATAGTAGACGTGCTACAAAAGTGAGCGGGTTTGGAGAAGATGGGAACATTATTAGCGGAGTTAATGAAATAAACACAGTTAGCGAAAATAACCTTGCTGTGGTGTCGGGGGGAAGGGATGTTCAAGTGTCCTTTTCAGAAAATGACTAATTAGGAGGACCACTGTAATCCTTAAAAATTCGTTCGTTCGGTTAAGCTGGGAACTTAATTACAAATTTGGCTTAAACTATTATTCGGAAATAGTGGTAACTCTACTCATAAATTTACTTTAATGTTATAGATTGAAATGATGTTATAGAGGGTAACTATTAAGTTAATTATAATGTTTGTAACCAGTTGCGTTGAAATCGGAAAGATAGTTGCTGAGTTGTGGAAACGGGGCATAGTAAGAGAAAAGAACCTTGAAAGAGGTGGTCAGGGAGGAGGGGATGTTCAAGTGTCCTTCAGAAAAGGACTAATTAAGAGGACCACTATACATCTTAAAAAATTCGTTCGTTTGGTTAAGCTAGGAACTTAATTGCACATTTGGCTTAAACTAGTATTCGGAAATAGTGGTAACTGATACTCAGAAATTTACTTTAATGTTATAGAGGGTGACTATTAGGTTAATTACAATGTCTGGAATCACTTGCGTTGAAATCGGAATGATTGTTGCTGAGTTATGGAAACGGGACATAGTTAGAGAAAAACCTTGAAGGATGTGCCGGGGAGGAGCGGATGTTCAAGTTCACTTCAGTAAATAACCAATTAGGAGGACCACTATGCATCTTTAAAGATTCGTTCTTTTGGTTAAGCTAGGAACTTTATTAGAAATTTGTCTTTAGACTGTTATTCGGAAATAGGGGTACCAGCTGCTCATAAATTTATTTTAATGATATAGACGTTGATTATTAAGTTAAATATGATGTTTGGAATCAGTTTACTGAAATCGAAAAATTAGTTGCTGAGATATGGAAACAGTGTAAAGTTAGACAAAAAACCTTGAGAGAGGGGCCGGAGCGGGAACGGATGTTTAAGTGCCTTTCAGCAAATGATAAATTAGGAGAACTACTGTATGCGTCTTTAAAGATTGATTCATTTGGTTAAGGTAGGAAGTAAATTTGAAATTTGGCGCCCATAATTTAGAATTATAGACTATTATTCGGAAATACTGGTAGCTGTTTTCTAAAAATACACGCTGAAGCTATGAATGCTGATTTTTATGATAATTTAGCAAAATGGAACTAGTTTGGAGAAGTTAGGAACATAATTATCTGAGTTCTGAAAATAAAGCACAGTTAGAGAAAAAACCTTGAGGGAGGGTCCGCGAGGAGGCGCGCGGTCAAGTGCTCAACAACAAATCACTAACTTTGAGTGTTGGTATGCATCAACTGAATACGGGCTCTGTAGTTTTATTAGGAACATAAATTTAATTTTTATAAAAACTGTTATTCTAAAATAGTGGTATTATCTATATAAAACAGCGATTAAACGTTACGAGTTCAGCTAAAAAAGTTAAATTTGTTAAATGTAATTCGTTCTGTTGAAATCAGAGCAGTAGATTTGGATTTATTAATAAGGAGGGTCAATTAATGAAAAAAGCCGCCGCCAGGTGGCGCGCGGTCAAGTAAAATAAATTTTATATTTAATAAAAGTCGCTTACCCCCCCCCCCCCCCCTTCCCATCCCCGCAAATTTAACAAATAGTCTGTTAAATAAAGTTTTTTGTATTAATAATCTCTATCATACTAATATATGTCATGCAAAAAAAACCCTTAACCCAGCTAATTATCATTCATTAAGTCGATAAAATCCTTTAAAGTTAAGTTTTTAGCATTTGGCAACGGTTAATAATTAAATTGACTGTCTACATATCATATAATCTCTGATCAATTGAATTTAAACACTCGAATCGCAGTTGCAAATGCTACCTTGATTTATTTAATGACTTCTGTGGAGATATTATACAACCAACCAACCAATGAAAAAAAGCGGATTTTTGATGAGATCTCTTTGTGGATGGATTTTAATTAATATTTAATCTATCAAAAATCTATTTAAAAATTTCGAATTTTTTGTCCCGATCGTTCATGACCGCCCTACCAGCTACCCATGTGCAAATTTTCGTAGCCCTGCGCCCTGCGGTTTTCGAGTTTTTGAGGTTACATAGATAGATACGCGAACGGATTTTAATAGTATAGATTAGTTATTAAATAATATTTTGCGATAAATTAAGCTTTGGATGAATTAGCATAAAATATAAAAAGGAAAAAAAAGTTTCGTTTAGATCCAAAACCAGAAATTCTTTGAAAATATATTCTCTCATGCAAAACAAGAACAAATTTCTCAAAAGCGAAAATTCCAACTGAATATTCGAGAAGAAAATTGTTCTGGCAATTATTTACGTATATTTCACAAGCCTTATTGAACTTCATGTGAGGTTTATATTTAATAAAGAGTAAAAATAAAATATGCACAATTCTTAGAGATGCTTTACAAACAACATATGAGGCATTAAGAACCAAAGTGGACCAACCTCGCCATCTCTGATTTTGGTTAAAATGCTTTCCAAGATTTGTACAAATTATTATCAAACCCTTTTAGGCCAGTTCTGCCAGTACCAGAGGAGATCAAGCTTCTTCATCAATGGTGATTATATTATGGTGATTCAGTTGGCAATGCCAGAGTGGACCAAGCCACTTCATCCACTGTTGCACTGGCAACTTGATAGTTAAGTTACGTTGTACCATCTGCTAACCTCTATCACTTGAATAGTTTCGAAATTAATAAAATTCATCATACAGCCAATAGGTGCCATAACCATACAGTGGTTTGAAACTTCAAACTTTTTTTTCACTAAAATATGGAATAGTCCATTCTGGTTTTCATTGCCTCATATGAGGTTACCAAGCACGAGAGGGTTAAACCGATTTCCGAAAACAAAAAAATGAAAAAGTTCGATACAGTTCGAATGGATTATTATAAAATAATATTATTTAACGTAAAGATTAAAAGAAAATAATATTACCGAAAGGATTATCGAAACTTTCCTTTTCATTTAATATTTTTTATTTGTCCAGACTTGCAAAAAATTAATAATAACAAGTAAAATAAACATTATTATTGATAATTTTAATTAGTAAGTCATTTATAATTAACTTGAAAATAATGTATAAAAATGATGTATAAACTTAAAAATTATATATAAAAATAATGTATAAACTCAAAAACAATGCATAAATAAAAATATTTGATGATAAGCATAATAATGATAAGTATTTTTTAACACTGGAACTACCGGAAATTTTACTCAAGTTTTTTAAAACTACTTAAACCAGAAATTTTATTTAAAACTACTTAACTTATTCATTTAACGTATTTCTGTGAGTTTTATATTTAATTTATTTTAAAAAGAAATTTCTGGTTCGAATCGGAATATATTCATTTGGTAACCGTCAAAATGACGGCTCATGGTAGTTCTTAGTGTTAAAACATATTGGGATTCAACGGAAAGTTATTTCATAACACCCGACAGAAATTCTCCAGCGAATGGATTTCCTTTAGTTAGTGTTGCATTTTTATAGTTTGCTAGTGTTGTAAGATTTATTCAACATTCATTTAGTTGCGACTTCGCAGTAAAAAATACAATCTCAGATCATCGATGGAACGATGAGATTCTCTATACATGATCTAACAAAGGCAAGCACATTTTATTTCTTTTAAAATTAACAATTGTGACACATATAAAAGCGCACCTGTCAGGTTTTAGTTGTAAGTTGTATTCATGAATATATTAAACATAACTCTTAGATAATCACATACTACTAAATATTTTTCATTAATATACTGTCTTTTCTCAAATAGTTAATAGTGCCGTGTATACCAGACCTGCATTTAATAATTGCAGTCAGCTCCATTTGATGTCATCTGTCACAAAGCACAAAGACAGGTGACTTTAAATCAAATTGTGCTGAATTTGGCCTTACTTCACTGCGTGTTCGTCTCTGCAGAAGTTGAACATTTTTCTTGAATGAATGGTGTTTTGGTTTTTGTCACTGGCCTCCCATTGTGCTTAGTCTCTGCACGCTGCGGGGAGGGTAAATGTGACAGCTACTGCCAGTCGGCACTGAATATGTTATGAATCACAGTTGCACAGGATAAGTTCATTTTTAACACTAGAAAAAGATTAATGCACCGTTTCAGCACTCTCTACGTCCTATGACAGAAGATTTAAAAACAATGCCAGCTATTCCTTCATTTGACTTGCACTTTCGTCTGGCTAGACTTTTTATCAATCTATTATTTCTTTTGAGCTATCACTGAATTAAATTATAATCCATTATAATATAATAGGGAAAATTAGACAAAAATAAAGTAGTATCTTTAGAGATTTTGATTGGTTGATTGGTTGGTTGATTACTGACGCTGCGGTCATCTTTTGCAGAAGAGGGCTAAACAGATAGGAAAAGCGGAACATTTAAAGTTGAATTTTACCCACTAGAAATATGTTGTGCTGTCCTCTAAAAAAAAAAACACACTGAAATGTTTCCTGGAAAAAACCCACCCTAGTACTACACCAAATATTTTACTAAAGTCAAATTTTTTGTTTTGTTCTGTTTTTATGCACTATTTAGAATAATAAAAATAGTTAAAAATACCTAAGGAGTGCTTATTTAGTTTTAAAATATTTTTAAATTAACAATTACAGAATTTTGGCAAAACACGAGCTTTATTTGTACAGATTTTCTTTTTATAATAAAATTTTAGACTACATAATTTTTTATGTTTTTTATGTTAAATTAATAATATGTAATAAAATACTTCATTTTCAGCTGATTATGTCTGGTGTGGGTTGTTTTTAGGTAACATGGGTCAATGTTTGGAAAAGTGGATTTTTTTTTCAAATTCTTGCATAATTGACTGTCATTTTGTCATAAAGTGATAAAATGAAAAATACTCAACATTAAAATCTTAGTCAGAACAAGCTGTAATTGTTTAGCCATGTTCATTTTTTATAAATTCTTTATTAGACTTTATACAGAGAAAATTTAAAAAAAATGGGGTTTTTTCAGAGGACAGCACAATATATTCCTGAATTGGGGTTCGAAAACTGATTCTTCCCCACTAACTAGAGTCGTAATCAGTAGACAACCAGGTGGGCTTGCAGATATTTTCATATTTATATGCAAATAAGTTAAATTTAAGGGTATTTTTTCAAAAGAAGATGTGTTCAACTTTAATGCAAATTGTTTAGGAAAATGACATGTATGCACTGAACTTTGGATTTTCAAATGCAGTTTTACCGAAGGTGAAACCGGTATTAAGATGATGTGTCCTTACACCTTGAAAGTAACTGCTACAAAAAAATAAATAAATAAAAATAAAATATTGTAATAATTCTAAAAATTATTAAAATAATATCCGGAATATAATGCACAATGTTATTTGATTTAGAGAATTCATATGGGTCTTGATAGCTACTACGTGTATTTCCGATAGAGTTGCAAAAAAACGGTTTATTCCCAGGTTTATTTCCAATAGACCCGGTTTATTCCCAGTTTTTTCCCAATAGACCTGGTTTATTCCCAAAAAACCAAGTTTATTCCCAAAAAACCCGGTTTATTCCTAGGTTTAAACCGGGATTTTTCTAGCCTTTGCAACTCTAATTTCGGATATGCTCCATTGGTTTAAAGGAGATTATACTTTGATGGGTCCAAAAAATCGATTTTTTTTTCTTTTTTTTTTTTTACAATTTTTGTATCTTTGAAGTGTGTGGAATATGAGCTTGCAAATAGTTTTGGGTTATTCAAATTATTTACGAAACGAAGTTACGGCCACTTTTTATAATCACTTATAATGATTACCGCTTTTTCTGATAACTCTCAATTATAAAAAGCAGCTAAACTATAACATTTTGTTGCTTTTCATAATACGTATAATTTTTGTGTTTTAGAAGACCTTACGATTCACAATCGTGCACTGCGCTAAGTCGTGAACCATGCAAAGACGCGTTTTAAAATAAGGATACAAGCCACTAGTTTTTGCCAAAATAGACAAAAATATACTTGTCTAGTGAGAAAAAGATCACGTTTCGCTTAGGTGATTCTTCATTAAGGAAATATTTCTTAAACAATGCCTCCTTTTTGGCCTCACGAAGTGGAATCTCTCCTTAAGTAAGCTTACATTACTGAACATCTGACAGGAATAACAGTTCTTCGGAGAAGACTCTATGATTTTAATTCCTTTAAACCTATATCCATATTGATTCTAAAAATATATAAATAATTAAAAATACCACTCTAAACTCACGCGAACAGTACAGGATCGAAAGTCAAGATGAAATCAAAACTGATTAAATATACAAGGTCAGTAATTCTTCAACAATTTCATGGAATTGTAAAAATTTTAAATAAAGAAATTTTAAAATAAAAAATTATAAATTAAGAAGCAACGTTAACTACATTAATGAAGCATATAGAAGTCGTGGGCTAGTTTCGAGAGCAAGATTATTTCAATTCAACAGCATAGTGCCGAAATTAGAGCGATTACGTGTTTATGAAATTAGCATTCTTATTCGAGTTAAAAATCGAGTGTTAGAGATAGTTTTCCACCCACTGTTTTTTAATGATACTTTATGAAATTACAACACATATAAATAGCAATGTTACGTACAAGTTTAGAACACTTTTTAATAGAATTTCTCTTCACCTTATATAATTGCAGAAAATATTAGAAAGTCTGGGATTAAACGAGGTGACGACAAAGTCTGCGATTTAAATATTAAATAGAAATTTTCTGACCTTTAATAATGATGGACGACTTCTGGTGGCGAATCTTACTAATGAAAATAGGCATGCTTACCCCGTATCTCTTTTTTGAAAATGTTTCTTCGCTTTATTCAATCATAAAAATTGCTAAAAGATATAATAAAGATTATTTTAAACAAAAAAGTGGTGGGAGTAAGCATGTCCAGTATGAATAGAAGGATTCATCCCTGGTATATATATATATATATATATATATATATATATATATATATATATATATATATATATTATATATACATATATAGCAGTTTACACTTTACAACAATAACATGAGACGAAATATATAGCATTAACCCCTTAATCGTCGCGCTCTTTCAGTGTAGGCTACTTTTAAAAAAGTCAGATTGCTTGATTACCACCAGTTTTTTTAAGTAGAAATGTTCGTCTTATTTAATAGATAGATAAAATAATGCGGGAATAAAGCAAATAAGACTATTTAAGAAAAAAAAACTGGTGTGAATCAAACAATCTGAATAAAACATGCGCATACTACGCTGCCCGTGAATGTCTCGGGCACGACGATTAAGGGGTTAAACCGGACACCAGTGCAGAAGGCAGCTAGAAGCACACAGGTTAATTAAATTTTTGTTTTTAAAAATCGAAATTAAGAAAGGTGAAAAAACTCTCGATCCTGGACATTAACCATGAAGCATTATTGACCATGAATAACCATGATGCTGTGGTCGGAACCGTAGCTCGCAATCTGATTAGTTGTTGCTGTTACAACTGCTTGACGAGAGTGGATTTTGGCGGAAAACATTATGAGGTTATAATTTGATGACAAAATGAATTGTCAGCTGTGAATATAAAATTACCTTCCGTTTCATTCAAAGATTGTTAGCCCTCCATCAGGAGCACCACTTGACTCTCGGATTCAAGCAAAGTGTGCCTGACAGGTTCCTATCGCATCATAAGCACCTAATTAACTATATTCCAACGCTTTTAAAGTAATCAGTGACTGTCATTAAAACGTACAAACAGAGACTATTCCAAATCTGATTTTTAAAAAACTTCATTTATTAATCTCAAAGACAGTAAAACAAAAAATAATAAAATTTAAGACATCGCCTTCAGTTTTCATGACAAAATTTCAAATAAACAAAATTACGAAAAAACTCGAAATATAAGCACATTAGAGTCATCGATGAGATCTATAACAGTAAACCAATTATCAGCTGTAATGATGCGACTAGATCCAAATATGGACTTGGCCATTCTTTTCCCCACATCACTTGTCAGTCTCTCTGGTTAGTCAAATCATAGGTTTTGCCGGCCATTTCAACAGCAAATCTGAAACAAAAAAAGCGAAAACGCGAACATAAGTACAAGTTTGAGCACGTTGTGCCTCAGAGGCCACCCTGAAAACAACCTACATATTTCCGAAAATATCCGCAGCCATAAGATGAACAAAATAAACAATTGTGATGAAAATAAAAGGAAATACGAACCTTCAAAAGTCGGACGAGTTCGGCCCCAATGGAGGTCAGGAGGGTCACTACTGCACTCCACGTAGGCGGCAAGAAAACTGAATAAAGGGTTTTGAACAGCACCTAGCCATAGGAAGGTACTAGGCCCCTGCAAATCTTGTGGTGGAAAGGAGACTTGAGAACAACTTTTTGACGTCTGCTAGGCACCCTGCGCCCGACGGAGGGTTAAGGTAGAAAAACTAAGTTAATTTTTAAATTAAATAGTTAATTATGCAATTTTTCGGAATATTATTTCTCCCATCAATATCAAATATATGAGTCTCTAAAAATATGAAATTGCTTATAGCTGCTATCTATATAACTCGTGTATGACAGCTTTACGTCAATGAAAACAAACGGCAAAAAAATGTCAGTGGATTGGGCTAAATCAGCGTATTGCCAGTGGATTAGGCTAAACCGGCGTATTGTCAGTGATTTGGTCTAAATCGGTGTACTGGAATCTCTAAAAATAGGAAATGTGTTTAAACCTCAATCACTATAACGGATATTTAAAAAATTATCCTTATATAGATTGTTAATATTGTTTCAAATTATTTTTATAACTTAATTAAATATTGTAAAATTTTAACTTTCCTTATTTTCAAACATTCTGCTGTTTGGATCCGAACTCGGGTCAACAGAACTGAGGACAAACAAAACACCAAGGGGCTACTACACACTCATTCCGAAACAGCTTAGAACAAAATTTTTAAAAAAGACACCAAAAGTAGTTTTTCAAGTATGATTATCGCCAAGATACGTTATAACACTGCCAAGAGCAAAAACCTACCAGGTTGCAAACTCTACCACGGAACACATTTGGAAAAGAAATTATGCAACCAGGAACTATTAATCTATCCCGGGCAAGTCGGCCAGCAGCTTTTCCCCAAGATGAAGTAATTAATTAATTAGGACTTTGAATTCAGCTCCAAAAATACAAGTAATCTATATACAGTGTGCCCGCTAAAGTCCGTTGTCACCCCAATAATTTCTGAACGGCAAGAGCTATAGTCATAAAAGTGGGGTCTAGGTATAGTAAAGTTGCCATGCGCTACGCAAGGAAACCGCTTACATCGCCACCTGGCGGCTAAATTTGGAGTTAGCGTTCTTATTTCAAAAACGTACGAGATACGGGGAAAAAGTCAATTACAAAGTTGTCCAGCATCATCGATTTATTAAAAAAAACATTTTGCTAACAAAAAGGATACAAATAAAAAGCACAAAGCGCACATGTGTTTGATCGCGTTGAACAAAACTGCACCTATCGGAAATGATGATCATCTATCTGTGATGCTCAAAATGGTGTCTTTCAGCAACAATACACATCTGGACACGGGATTGCATTTCCCGCTGCACATTGTACAACATGGCAGGTGACACGCTGGCACAAGCATCCAAAATACGGTTTCGAAGTTCCTGCAGTGTTGGTGGAGGGCTTGCATACACTCGCTGTTTCATGTATCCCCACAGAAAAAAGGCCATTCTACGGAAACACCATACCCGATGATTTGTAGCTGGAATGTTAAGGGATGCTCTGGAGTGTCACCTTTTCTCTTTTCTTCCGCGTTATGTCGCGTTACAATTTTGGGAGCTACGAACCAAATAAATATGCATTTTACGCCTTCTATTTTTAACATTACTTTACAAAAGGTGTCTTCTCTTACTAAATCTATGATGCTGAAGAATTTCTTAATTGACTTTTTCCCCGTATCTCGTACCGTTTTTGAAATAAGAACGCTAATTCCAAATTTAGCCGCCAGGTGGCGCTGTAAGCTGTTTCTTTGCGTAGCGCATGGCAATTTTACTATACCTAGACCCCACTTTTATGACTATAGCTCTTGCCGTTCAGAAATTATTGGGGTGACAACGGACTTTAGCTGTATATAATACACTGTTCAAAACAATTAAAGGATATTGCAGTTTTAGGTGGATTTTGTATCTGGGAAACTTTTTAGCTGATTGATACATGGTCGACAGACATAGTAGGTTATATGAGAATAAATTACACATGTTTGGCAGAAAAAAATGCATTTTATTGCGCATTTGTGTACAAAAGGAAAAAAGCACAATTTGTGCATATGAGAAAAAAAGAATAAGAAAAGGTGTTTTCTTCAAAGAAAATCATTTTCAGTAGGGGGTATGGTTTCCACGGGCGGCCAGCAACGTTGAACACCTTTGAGGCATGGACTCAATGAGGCTATTAATGACGAGTTGGGGTATTCTGCCCCACTCTTCCAGAAGAGCTCTTTCCAGTTCTTGGAGAGTTTGTGGGGGTTGTTGGCGGCCAGAAACTCGTCTTCCTAGAGCGTCCCAAACGTGCTCGATTGGATTCATGTCTGGAGAACACGCTGGCCATTCCATTCGAACGATTCCTTCCTCGAAAAGGAAATCCTCCACCAGGTTTTCACGATGTCGCCTGCAGTTATCGTCCATTAAAATGAAGTTATCTCCGATTGCTGCAGCGTAAAGGACTACAATAGGTCTGAGGATCTCATCCCTATATCGGCGACCAGTCAGAGCTCCATCTCGAATGATGTAGAGGTCAGTGCGCCCGTCAACGGAGATGCCACCATACACAAACACTCCTTCACCGCCAAATCTGACACTTTCGTGCACGAACGCAGGATTATTCCGACTGCCACGGTCCCTCCAGATGAAAATACGCCTATTATCCGGATGCACAGAAAAACGGGACTCGTCAGAAAACAGAATATTGCTCCATTCATTTCTCCTCCAGTTGACATGCTCGGTTGCCCACTCCCTGCGGTCGCGACGATGTCTTGATGTTAATCTAACACATACCATCGGTCGGCGAGCATACAGACCTACAGCATGGAGCCGGTTTCGGACAGTCTGAGTTGAAATCGTGGTGCCTGTAGCCGAGCGAAGGTGTTGTTGGAGAAGAGTAGCGTTCATGTTTCGGTGTCTCCGAGCTGTTAACGCTAAATACCGATCTTCATTGGGCGTTGTTGCCCGTCTACGACCTTGCCCTGGTCTTCGGCCTGCACATCCACTCTCCAAAAAACGGTTCCAGATCCTGGAAATGACACTTTGTGACACTCCAATGGCTTGCGCTACTTCGGCTTGAGTTTGGCCCACTTCTAACCTATCAACAATTCTCCAAGCTTCTGAATCTGTCAAATGACTTCGCTGAGACATCGTACTCATTGAAACAAAGCAATCACTGAATGCCGATCATCCTTATCTTCATTCTCTTTTATCCAGTTGAAAGTCAAATTTCATTCGCTGCCGCTGAAGCGACGTTTTTGACGTCGAACTCAAAATTTGCATACTCCACAGTTTGAAAACCAGAAAAATTTGCATTTGTGATTCTCTTCTTCTATTTTCGGCAAAAAAAATTTCGTTTATATCTTTATTTTATATAAAACTTCAAATATCCTTTAATTGTTTTGAGCAGTGTAGTTCATACTTTACAAAATTAACATACGATGACAAATATTGCATTATTCCGGATGCCAATACAGAAGGCTGGAATTATATATATATAGTATATACGAGGGCTGTAAATTAAGTAATGACAACATAGGTATAAATAAATTTTTAATGAACTTACAAGTACAATTGCATTACATTCCTTCTATGTAATCACCAGCAAAGCATATAACCTTTTTCCAAATGTCGGGAAGCCGTTGTAGACCAGTGGCAAGGTGTTGATTGTTGATGTGAGCGACCGAGCGCCCTACTGCATGCCCTGTGCGTTACAAATCCGCAGTCTCATTCCGACCCGAACGAAATGCTTGAACCCATCGTGCTACTGCCCTATACGGTGAAGCATTTGTGCCACATGCTTCCACTAATCCTCGACAGCATTCTGTTGCATTTTTGCCACGGGCAACCTCGATTTTAAGCCACGACCGCTGATCACCTTTTGAAAACATGCTTTAGAGAGATGGAAACAAAACTCCTCACTTTAATGCCACACAACAACTACCCTTCTAAGCAGATCGACTGTTGTTTGCACTCTACACATCGACAACAGCTCCACCTCACCGCCCCCATATCCTATTTGCGCATGCCCGCCCTTCTGTGAGTTTCAAGGTTAAGTTGCCATTATTTAATTTACAACCCTCGTATATATATATATATATATATATATATATATATATATATATATATATATATATATATATATAATTTAAAGAAGTGCAAAGTTATCTGTACCTTGGACAGGAAATATCATCGGACGACAGTATCATGGATGAAATCAATAGAAAAGTAAGAAATGGATGGAGTGCTTTTGGGAAGAACAATATTATTTTGAAGAGTAACATGCCTCTTTGCTTGAAAAGAAAGGTGTTAACCAATGTGTTTTGCCTGCCCTAACTTATGTAGCAGAAACATGGACGCTAACAAAATGGATGGTACAAAGATTACAAGCAACACACCGAAGTATGGAAATATGTGTTATAGGCATAACTAGAAGAGACAGACGAAAGTTTTTGACATCAGTGAGTCAATTAAACGGCTAAAATGGAAATAGGCTGGGCACATTGCAAGAAGACAAGGCAATAGATGGAGCATAAACACCCTACAGTGGTATCCCAGAGATGTAAAACGACCAAGAAGACGACCTCAAGTAAGACGGAGTGACGAAATCGGAAGAGTGACCGGTGTTAATTGAATGACTAAAAAACTACACAGCAAACAATGGAAATTCTGGGGGAGACCTACATCCAGCAGTGGATTTATAAAGGTTGATGTTAATGATGGTGATATATATATATGTGTGTGTGTATCTGTGTGGTGTGTGTTTATGTTATATTTTATATATATATATATATAAACATAAA
Source organism: Maratus michaelseni (assembly GCA_963931845.1). Classification (NCBI taxonomy): domain Eukaryota; kingdom Metazoa; phylum Arthropoda; class Arachnida; order Araneae; family Salticidae; genus Maratus; species Maratus michaelseni. The sequence goes on from OZ007599.1 coordinate 133,580,377, forward strand.
CAGGACGTCCTTTCTTATTGTTGACCAATAGCTAGTTCCTAAATCGTCAGTTTTAAGGTTATAGTTCCAATTGCAAAAATGTTTCAAGCGTCGATCTTCATCATATGAAAATATATTTACCTCAAAGTAGTTATTTTTTGAAAAGTTACGATATTAACATTTTTATGCGGTCTCTGTGTCCTATAAGTTATATTTAGATAAACGTTCTCCATGCTCTAAGAAGGAAAAAAGTCAAAATTCTATGTTTGTACTACTAAAATTTGATACTTTGAATGTGCAGCGTTCTAAAAAGAAAAACGCATTTTTAGTGCCAGAAAACGTCCAAAATTCATAAAATTTAAAATAACGCAGAAAGTTTTGGTCGTAGAAGAAATAAAGTTTTACTGTTGCACTTCTTAGACCACGAAAAAAGTTTTTCTAAGTATAACATATCATTTATAGAATACAGGAACCATTTAAAATTTAATATTTGTTTTGTTTTTTTAAATAACGATTTTGGCGTAAATGGATTTTCGTATAATGAAGAACAAGATTTGAAGTATTTTTCAAATTGAATCCCTGCTTCTAAAACTAACGGTTTAGGAATTAACTATTGGTCAACGATAAGAAGTGACAGGCTGTATAAACAAACACAAGCACGTGAGCTCGCTCAGATACGGATATACATATATTTATAGATAGGTATAGAGAAATAGTAAAATTTTTGTTATTTAAATAATTCTACTAAAAAATATTTTTTTTTAATGTAAATTATTGTTATGTATTGTTATGTAAAATTATTGTTACGTAAGCTATTGTTATGTAAAATTATAAAATCATGTAATCTATAATTTTGAGCAAAAGAAAAGCAAGTGTAGAAGTCCTATAATTCTAACATTAGGTACAGTCGGCGACAAAAATGGAGATACATTATTTACACCTAACACTTAACATTATTTTAATCATCAAATTGTTGCAGAAAAAATGAAAAATGCCTTTCGATTGGGGATTATATCTTCTTTCCAATTATATTTAAAAAGTAGGCTTAAATGGCTGTCTCCATACTTAAAAATTAACAAACTTAAACATTTCAATAACAACACCCAAATATCCCTTCCAATTTTGATTCTTGAGTTCATTTTTATATTAATACCAAACGGGAAGCCATACGGTGAAGATGTTTAGGCGTTAAAGAGATATAAATGTTTAACCTCAAAATGTTAATTTAATGTGTTTTCATTTTAATAGCTTCTCTAATAGTTATTTTTCACGCTGATTTTTTTTTACAGTGGCATTAATATCAACCATTCCAAACATAATTATGTGATTTTGCTGCAGTAAAAAAATATATATTAAATATGAAATTTATATTAGAAAATATTATGAACTGTAACCTAAGAATTTTTTTAAAGAAATTTATTTATAAACTTATAATTTGTGTATTCAAACTTACAGCTCAATACAATAAGTAGTTTCTGAGTTATGCTTTAAAAAACATCAGCACAACAATCTGGGAGACCATTTAGAAATTAAAAGCAGAATTATTTCATAAATACTTATAATAACAACGATCTGAATTATTTGTTAGAATATTTAAACGATTTATTTAACGTTTCCTTAATACAAATAATACTTCCCATTGAAAAGTATTTATAAAATTTACATTAAATTGAAACTTAAAGTAACGATTTTCACTTCTAAGACCAAATTAGACCAATTTTTTAATACTGAATAGTTTTGGAACTAATAAAAATTTTATGTAAACTTATATCTAGGCTGATTTCAGTATCGTAAATCGTATTCTGAAGTTAAATTCAAATAAAATTATTCTAAATTTCAAATTTTATTACTATTTCAAGATGGAACTGCCCCCCTATACTTATTTTTGTACCTTCATAACTCCTAAACTACTTGACCGAATGACTTCCCGTTTGCAGTATATAAAAGTAAAATTTACCCAAAAGTCAAATATGATGTAAAAATTAGGTATTTGTGTTGAAATTTTCAAAGTTTGGTATAATTTTAGTTGGGAGACGACCCTTAAGCTTATTTTTTTTTAACATAAATAAAAAGTAATTAAAAGAGATTTATAGATATTAATAGAAAGAAATAACTGCGGTCCGAATGACTATTTGTGCTTTTCTCACGATTATTTGGCGGTTAAAATGTATATTGTTGTTTTTTTCCGATTGTACAATATGTCACTAAAGAAAAAAAAAGGAAACGAAAAGTACATTGCGAAATTTCAATCACAAAATAACTAAGATATGCGAAGGGAAATTTATAGAATAATTATATTAAAACATTAAGAGATATACGAGATTAAATGAAATTGAAAGCAAAGAAGCATAACACTGTATACATAAAATTTGAGGATGCTAACGTGTGCATCCAAATATTTGTTATTTTGCTTATTCGAAGTGTAAAGTCATGCTTTAATGTGATAAAAACCACTCAAGAAGACATAAAAAAGAAAATAGAAAGTACATTGAGAAATTTCAATCACAAATAACTAAGATATGAGAAGTGAAATTAAAAAAAAAATTATATTAAAACAATATAAGATATGCGATATTAAATGAAATTGAAAGGAAAGAAGCATAACACTGTATACATGAAATTTGAGAATGCTAACGTGTGCATCTAAATGTTTGTTATTTTGCTTATTCGAAGTGAAAAGTCATGCTTTAATGTGATAAAAACCACTCAAAAAGACTTAAAAAAGAAAATAGAAAATACATTGAGAAATTTCAGTCACAAATAGCTAAGATATGAGAAGTGAAATTCAAAAAGAAATTATAATTAAACAACATAAGATATGCGGTATTAAATGAAATTGAAAGGAAAGAAGCATAACACTGTATACATGAAATTTGAGAATGCTAACGTGTGCATCTAAATGTTTGTTATTTTGCTTATTCGAAGTGAAAAGTCATGCTTTAATGTGATAAAAACCACTCAAAAAGACTTAAAAAAGAAAATAGAAAATACATTGAGAAATTTCAGTCACGAATAGCTAAGATATGAGAAGTGAAATTCAAAAAGAAATTATAATTAAACAACATAAGATATGCGGTATTAAATGAAATTGAAAGGAAAGAAGCATAACACAGTATACATGAAATTTGAGAATGCTAACGTGTGCATCTAAATGTTTGTTATTTTGCTTATTCGAAGTGAAAAGTCATGCTTTAATGTGATAAAAACCACTCAAAAAGACTTAAAAAAGAAAATAGAAAATACATTGAGAAATTTCAGTCACAAATAGCTAAGATATGAGAAGTAAAATTCAAAAAGAAATTATAATTAAACAACATAAGATATGCGGTATTAAATGAAATTGAAAGGAAAGAAGCATAACACTGTATACATGAAATTTGAGAATGCTAACGTGTGCATCCAAATCTTTGTTATTTTGCTTATTCGAAGTGAAAAGTCATGCTTTAATGTGATAAAAACTACTCAAAAAGACTTAGAAAAAGAACATGGAAATTTCAATTACAATTAGCTGAGATATAAGAAGTGAAATTTAAAAAGAAATTATATTAATATAATATAATACGAGATTAAATGAAATTGAAAGCTAAGAAGCATAACACTGTATACATAAAATTTGAGGATGCTAACGTGTGCATCCAAATCATTGTTATTTTGCTAATTCGAAGTGGAAAGTCATGCTTTAATGTGATAAAAACCACCTAAGAAGACTTAAAGTAGATCTCAATAACGATACATGCCGATGTCTGATGCAAGTGAAGCCAGAAAATGGGATCAAACCTTTACCTGTTTTCCATCTATGTTATCAAGTGTACTCACCTGGAGGAAGTGATTCTAGATAACCATCAGCCATCTTTTGATCAAGACAACTGTAACGGTTCAAGTCTGTCCTTCGAAACTCCCGCATACAAAAGTAATGGGAACAGAATATGTTTCAATGTTTTTAGAGTTACACTCGTTTTTGATTGTCTGCTCGAAATGCAAATAGCACTCTATATGAAATTCAATTCTTTCCTTATCAGCCTCTAAATGCAGATCTAATGTTATACGTCTTATTGTTCCTTTATTTTATGATCGTGATGTTAAATAACGTAACTCTTAAAGATTACTATTTTTTAGCCATAATTTTGTAATAATGTATTTGTATTTTCACCTTTCTATAGTTTTGTTTAATCAATCCCAATGCATTACTTTACCAACGTCATTTACTTTTGACAATAATCGCTTCTTTGATTAAGCAAAAACATATTAAGAAAACTCAAGGATCCAAACCGGGATTCCCGCGTTACAAGATATCGGTGAAAAACATTTTTTTTTTTTTTTTGAAAACTCTAACAGTTTTTTTTACATTTAATATATTCTAAAAAAAGATTGACTGCAAGCAAGACCAAACAGCATTTTTATATGAAAAATATCAATAATGTATTCAAATAAAATTTCAAAATTTATTAAAAGTGATGCTTTCGTATTAGCCGCAGTCCAGGCAATAATAGCTGAAAAAATCCCCAAAGATGTCGCTTCTTACAGAAGCCTTTTTGATTTCTGATAATTTCAGCACGTAGTTCGATTACATATTTATTAAATTTTTGTTTTATTTATATTTTATTTATATTTTATTTATTGATGAAGTTTTAATTTCGTTAAGGAATATTAGTCGGAAACAAATGCTGAACTATTTATATTATTTTAAGTGCAAACGGATTAATCTTTCGTAATAAGGCTGCACGCAATAGAGAGATTTTTAAGAAAATCATGTTTGAAAATTATTTTCCAAAGCCTAAAAAATAAGTAAATTCAAATACAGTTTTCAAACAAATTGCATTTGAAAGAACATTTTTTTTCTTATTTAACGATGTAAAAATTTAAATTATGGAATGTTCTAAAATTTAAACAATTGCAGTAAAAGCAAAATTTATTGGTAAGATGTTGCCATCATCAATATGACCAGCGTTACTCACGGAAATGATTTTGCTTTACAATATAGATAAATTAGAGGTCTATAAAATTGATGAACTTGCTCATAAAAAATCGATTTCAGATTATATTTGGCAATAGTGAATAATAGTTAACCCCTCCAGCTCTGGCGTCCTATTAATAGTACATGTATTTTTATTCCTTCTTATTTTGTCTTAAAAAATATTTTTGTTATTATCTGTATATAGTAACGATAGTATACGTCTATACAGTTATTATTATGATTTTATTTATGCTTCAGCCTTTAGTAATAATAAACTAAATAAAATATTCCTTAATTATATTTACACTGTTGATGATTATTTTATTTCAAACATATGTTTCACTTTTTAAGTTTAAAATAGGGGCTACTTATCCAAACGAATAATTTGTGATAAAACATAAAAAGTACTAGAAATTTGTCATGTCTGCTTAATCATGCTGTAATACAGTATTTTCCAAACGTCTTCAAAAGTTCTTCTTTAGCCTAATGTCATAAGAATAGTACGTAAATAATTATATTCGTCATATTTCTGTATATGACATATTTGTTAAATTTCAGTAAACCTTAACTTTCGTGATTTGGATAACCACTTTTAATATTTTTAAGGTATTTTTCCCCAAAATTAAAAAAAAATCGTACCCGAAAGGGTTAATCATATTTTTAAAAAAAAGAAAAAAAAGAGAGATCCTTGATGGGGAATATGAGCACGCATTTGTATAGGAAAGACAGAACAATAAAGATATCGCAAAACAAAACATACTAAAAATCCAAGAGAAAAATCGACATATTTTTTAAATTTCAGTAAACCTTAACTTTTGTGATTTGGACAGCTACTTTTAATATTATTAACGTAAAAGTATTTTTCCACAAAATTAAAAAATATATATATATTCGTACCCGAAAAGGTTAATGAGATAAAAGAAAATGAGATCCTTGATAGAGAATATGAGCACGCATTTGTAGAGGAAAGACAGAACAATAGACATATCGCAAAGCAAAACATACTGAAAATCCAAGAGAAAAATCGACATATTTTTTAAATTTCAGTAAACCTTAACTTTTGTGATTTGGACAGCTACTTTTAATATTATTAACGTAAAAGTATTTTTCCACAAAATTAAAATATATATATATATTCGTACCCGAAAAGGTTAATGAGATAAAAGAAAATGAGATCCTTGATAGAGAATATGAGCACGCATTTGTAGAGGAAAGACAGAACAATAGACATATCGCAAAGCAAAACATACTGAAAATCCAAGAGAAAAATCGACATATTTTTTAAATTTCAGTAAACCTTAACTTTTGTGATTTGGACAGCTACTTTTAATATTATTAACGTAAAAGTATTTTTCCACAAAATTAAAAAATATATATATATTCGTACCCGAAAAGGTTAATGAGATAAAAGAAAATGAGATCCTTGATAGAGAATATGAGCACGCATTTGTAGAGGAAAGACAGAACAATAGACATATCGCAAAGCAAAACATACTGAAAATCCAAGAGAAAAATCGACATATTTTTTAAATTTCAGTAAACCTTAACTTTTGTGATTTGGACAGCTACTTTTAATATTATTAAAAGTATTTTTCCACAAAATTAAAAAAAATATATATATTCGTACCCGAAAAGGTTAATGAGATAAAAGAAAATGAGATCCTTGATAGAGAATATGAGCACGCATTTGTAGAGGAAAGACAGAACAATAGACATATCGCAAAGCAAAACATACTGAAAATCCAAGAGAAAAATCGACATATTTTTTAAATTTCAGTAAACCTTAACTTTTGTGATTTGGATAGCAATTTTTAATATTATTAACGTAAAAGTATTTTTCCACAAAATTAAAAAATATATATATTCGTACCCGAAAAGGTGAGATTAAAAAAAAAAAAAAAAAAAAAAAAAAAAAAAAAAAAAAAAAAACTTCAGTAAATGGATTTTCTATTAGCAGATTTAACAGTATTAGTGTTCACGATTTCGGTTTGTCTGGCCATCTGACTTTCCGAGCTCAAACTCCCGTAAATATACTGAGATTGCCATGTAATTGATATGTGTTATTGAGATTTTCTATGGCATGATAGCTATTATAAATGAAGTGTGTAGCGTTTGTAGTTCATTAACAGGGGCAGACAAAAGAACTCCATTACATTATGGTCTATGGAGTGAAATATTTTGTAATGTATTTTAATGATGTTACACTATTTCAAACATATTGTAATTTATATACATACCTGAAAAGCACTATAAGTTACTCACTGTAGAATATGATTTCCATAGCATTTATCGTTCATTTACAGAGACACACAAAATAATTCGGCGATAATTGCTGGAAGTGGGTTTACAGTTGTAGTGGGCGTTTTTAAATGTATCTAATTTTTTGCATATTATCTGGTGTGTATAAATTCTATAGATCATATACAGAGCTGCACAAAAAAAACTCGATTACATTGCCGTTTATTTACGGAAATTTCTAAATGGATATTTTCAAATGTATTATACGTTTACTAACTGAATTAAATTTTACCAGGGTATGTAGTATGTATACAAATATATATATATATATATATATATATATATATGTAAAAATGAAAAAACACGTGAAAAACAAAGGATAAGACGTTATAAAAAGCAAAAATCGGAAAACTATGTATATCTTATAGAACCTTCAGAAGGGCTTTATAAGAGTATTCATAGTAAATATATGTTATTTCATCAAATATTGTCAGCATTATGCCTAAAATCGACAATATTAAGCCCCTAATAACATGTATATATATGAAACAAGAAAATTAATAACCTACATCAGGTTCAAATAACAAAATAAATAAATAAATAAATAAATAAATATGCAACATAAATAGAAATCAGATAAATAAACAAATATATGTATATATATATCATATACAGGGCTGCACAAACGAATTCGGATATTTTTCCTCTCACAGATGGTTATTGTTGAAATGCAGTTTTCAAATGTGTTATGTGTTTTCCAATTTTTTTGCTTAAGTGTCTTCTTTCATGATATTAAACGGTGAAGTTTTGTTATAGTATTCTGAATGTGTTAGAAATTGTTTCAAAATCTATGCAGGATTTTTCTTTGTTATTTTATTTGAGGAATGATTTCATATTTGATTATTGGGACTATCTTCTAAAGGAAAAAAAATGATAATATTTGAAAAATAATATTAGCTTGTTATTGAACAAATATTGTATTTATTTACTTTATGTTAAAAGTGTTTACAGAGTTTTACCTATATTACAAAATGTACTGTCTTAACATTAGAGGTAGGGCCTGCCGTAAGGCGTCTGTGGCGGGTGCAATGCATTTCGGCCTTACGCTAGCCATTTTATCGCGAAGTTAACCCTTTAATAACTAAACTTATTTCTGAAAACAAAATTACAACAGTTATCGCAATATTATTTTATAAGGCACTTGATATCATAATATAAAAAATAAAATCGTTGAGACCATAATAGTACATATCATAATATCTACCGGTGATTACGCAAGAGTTCCGCAGTAAAGCCATCGAAGATAAGAGGACAAAACATTAGGAATATATAACTATACACAGAGTCAGCGCCTGAATTTTCTGTTGTTGCAGAAAACAACTGGCACCTATTGGAGAAAAAAAAATGAAAAACGTCATGTTACGCATAAATTATGGAAAACTGTCCATTCTTACTTGCATACAATTACACTTATCCTAAGTTTAAATCTATTTCAATGATACATCAAAATTTGATTTATATTTATTTTGTAAAAAATTTGTTAGAGAAACTATCGTTCTTATTTTAAAATAACTTTGAAGTACTCAATATTAGCCCAAAATATTGACTAGTTTATGGAGAGTTTATTTAGTTATTAAAATCGGCAATTTTAGTCAGAAAAAAATTCTAATCCATATGAATAATATTTTGAAACTTTATAACTATTAGAAAGTTAGAAATATAAGTTATAATAATAAAAAAGCGATTAAACATGTAATTATTATAGATGATAACGTTTTAATTATTTGATGCCTTTCCAGAAAAATATCTGGACTGTTCACTTCTTAATAACGAGTGTATCAAAGCCTTTTTTGACATTTTCAAATTTAGTTTGGAAAAGAGTTCATTATAAATTTATAGTGCGACCACGCAAAGTCATGAAGAAAGATATGAAATATTTTAAAACCAGAAGCAAATACTGAAGTTTGATCAATTAAATAAAAAAGGTATAAAAATTTATTTTTATTACTAATAAAATTTTCAAACATAGTTCCACTTTGTGAAAGCAAACAATCCTAATCGAAACATTTAATTTTGCTGAAAGCAATTCGACGGACTTTTATTTTTACTAATTCATCTATATCAGTTGAATGGACAATATCTTTTTCAACTGAAAGGATAAGTAAAATTTTCAATTTACATTGACTCATGCTTAATTACGAATAATTTCATGCCACAAAAATGATTCACGTCATTCAACATCCACCTTTACCGAAAAGTAAATAAATTACTTCAGAGAGCCTCCGAGGCATGTTATATGGCTCTGAATCTGATGAAATTTAAATTGCATTTAACCATTTTGGATAACTCAAATCATGCATTTATTATATATAGTGCTCCAAGCGAAAATTCTTCAAAAGGCGTTGAAATAAGTGCTTAGTAGGATTATATATTTTAATGCTTTCATATAAATGTTTTATATGCTTAACCTCTTCAGATCTGTGGTACACAAATGTGGACCTATTCTTTTCCTCATAAAAATTTAACCGTTTGATTTTCTTTTACATTTTTACTTTACTTCTATATAGCTCAATAAATTTTACTTTGGAACAAAACGAATAAATGGCAACACTTATGCAATTTCCTCATAAAATAAATGTCATTTTCAACTGAGTTTTCACACTCTAAGAACGACATTTTCAAAACTGAGCAAAAAATACTCAAATCTAAGTATGTCGCACACTGTTAAAAATAAATCCGTCAATTCACGGTAAAACTACTGGCAGCAAAGTTGCCGGACTTTTTCCGTTCCGTTAGTACATTTTCCGTTTTGAAAGATAAAAGAAGGGTAAAAAAAAATTTTTTATTATTAATTTTTTTTTCTTTTTTTTTGTAAATAAACTCGGTTTTAAAATGTCATCTCTATTTGTGCTGCCATATATTGATTATTACGGGAGTATTTAATTTAATATGTGATATAATGGAAGAACATTTTCTGCCAGACCTGGGTATTGAACTGGGGACGTTAGCGACTGGAGCTGAGTGCTTTACCGCAAGACCAGCGGGTCCTTGCTAGAGTGAGAGTAGGAAACGATTATACGGGATGCCTTCAAATCGCAGCTTGGGACTTAAACAATTTGGGGTTTAGAAAACTGGTAATTTTGAAGCTAATTGCGGGGATATTTCGTAATGAGATGATGGCTGAAAACTATAGTATTAATAGAGGATAAAAACATGAATTATATATATTCTTAATTTGATTGTTAGATGTAAAATATAAATATTATATTTTGAATTAAATTCGATAATTTTTTTTTTTTTTGCTTTTCTGCGAAAATCGATTTTTAGTGAACCATTATGTATTTTTTAAATGTGTTCGTTTAGAATATATTTTCAGTGTGAGTGTTTTTTATAACTTTAAAAAATAAATTGCGAATAATTTTAAAGGAATGAGTTTAATTCGAAAGTATTACTTTTGTTTGTTGCTTTTTTAAATAGAATCGATTTTTTTTTTCACTTAGCTATTTTATATATATAGATTAATCTGTTTGTTTAGAATATATTTTAAGTGCGACTACTTTTTTATAACTTAAAAAAATGAATTGCAAATAATATTAAAAGAATAGAAAAATTTAATTTTTGCTTTTTTAAATTCGAAAGCACTATTTTCTTGTTGTTGTTTTAAATAAACTTGAAATTTTAATTTATTGAATTTTTAGTTTTTCTGTGCAGCAACATGTCAGTTTTTGAAACATTGAAAATAAACATGCAGCAAATGACGGAATATCTCCATTGGCCGCTTTTTTCTCCGTCAGTTCCGTTGTTTTCACGAAAAATGAGGAAATTTTCTGCAGATATACGGGATAGATTCCATTTTTCTAACAAAACGGAAACTTTCTGATCAAAATTCACGGAAGACAACCTGTCAATAAACGAAATTTTTTAACAGTGCATAGTCAAAATGGCTCCGAATTACTCAAGTTTGAAACATGTATATACTCATTTCTCAAAACATGCACACACTCAAGAATAAAATATTGTGTGCCCATATTTGAGTATGTCCATGTTTCAAAAATGAGTATGAACTGACTTCTATATGCTCATTTTTGAGTGCAGCTGACGTCACTGTTGGTTAAATTACTGTTGGTTCGCAAGAAAAACCTGTTCGTTCTTTATGACTCCTATTGTACACATGAGAAGGGACGATTTGATTGGTCTACGTTAAACTGGTGTATGATATGATTGGCCTACGTCGCCATAACAGTTCCTGAAATGATCGCTACGACTAAAATGTAGCGGTAAATTGGTTGATGGTACTGTTCGTTTGTAAACATGCCCTTTCCTTATTTCCATGTTTCAAAAAAGGAGTTTGAACTGATTCTAATCATTTTTGAGTATGTCCATGGTTCAATATTCTGAGTATTTCTGGTATTCAGAATTCAAAGCATTGGGTCGTCCTAGTTGAAACAAATATTTTCATAACAAAATTAAAACATCGATTTACTCAGATTTGAAAGTGTCATTTTTCTCAGTGCAAAATGCCTTCAAGATAGTGTGGCCAAGAAAAACAGAAAATTTCATAATAATTTAACTTAAATTCTTTACAATAAAAATTTATGAGAATTTCTAGATCATTCACTTATTTAAAGCCCTTCAATTTGTTATTGTGTGAATTTAGATTATTGATAATTAAATTGATATTTTAAGGGGGTTGTAATTTTAGATCCATATTTGGGAACATAAATTATAAGCTCTCTGAAGTATCAATTTCAGAAAAAGGGCTCTTTATGTAACCTATGATATCATTTTGTTTCTGGAAAAGCAATGAATGTGTATTTGTAGTGTTATTTTAACTACATGTCTCAAGAAGTTAAAATAAATGTTCAGTATATACATCTTTCATTTCAACAACATGCTGTATCCTCAAAACAATATTCCCTATCGCTAAGTTTAGTGACTCCGGCAAAATATTCAAAACATGGCAACTGTGACTTAGCGCATCATTTAAATTACCTGTAGTTTAAATTTTAGTAGAACGCACCTCATAGCTCTCTGAAGTGTATAATTTATTTTTTATGTACCTTGTATTTCATAACGACACTTATTTTCCTTATAATTCCATCGCTTGCTTACATTTTAGTAGAACGCACCTCATAGCCCTCTGAAGTGTATAATTTAATTTCTGTGAAGCTTGTATTTCATAACGACGCTTATTTTCCTTATAAATCCATCGCTTGTTTAAATTTTAGTAGAACGCACCTCATAATCCCCTGAAGTGTATAATTTAATTTCTGTGAACCTTGTATTTCATAACGGCACTTATTTTCCTTTTTAATCCATCGCTGGTTTAAATTTTAGTCGAACGCACCTCATAGCCCCCTGAAGTGCGTATAATTTATTTTTGTGAACCTTGTATTTCATAACGACACTTATTTTCCTTATAAATTCACAACTTGTTTAAATTTTAGTAGAATGCACCTCGTAGCCCTCTGAAGTATATAATTTATTTATTGTGAAACTTGTATTTCATAACGACACTTATTTTCCTTAAAAATCCATCGTTCAAATTCATTCTATTTTCCATAGTAGGAAAAAGTTTCAAGATATTTGAATAGGTGATTGTTGACAGAAACTAAGTCCTAGTTTTGAAATTTCCAAAGTCATGGACATAGTGCCTTTCAACACTCAACTTTTAAATTCCTCCCTCCCAAAAATGAATTATTTTTTCCCATTAATATTTAATAAACATGACATGATAATATATAATAATATATAATATTATATTAATAATTATATTACATAATATTATATTTAATATACTATTATAATAATATTTAATAAACATGAAAAAACATTGAAACCATCTTAAAATGAGTAATGTCAAAAATATGGACTTTTTTCCCTTTCAACAAATACCGATTCATTTCATTAATGCTGCTTGAAATCTTGTCATATGCCACCTGTGATTAGTTAATTTATTTGCGTAAATAAAATTTCCATTAGAATATATTTTACCGCAAAAATAAATCTGTATAAAATTTACATAAAAATGAATTACATAACCTATACCCCTTCACAAGAAAGTTTCTACCTTTGCATGATCACTCTTACATTACTAAAGACAAATATAACATTTGGTCTTTAGTATTTTAGCATAACTACATATGTTACATATTAAAGCTTAAGATTTAATTGTTTCTCAAACATTTTGAAATTTGTTCTCGATTAGAATTTTTTTAAAGTATTTTCATATTCACGAAAAAATTTCCATGCGCTTCTTAGTCCGAGGGGCCTGCATGCATCGCACACTTTGCATACCCTACGAGATTTGTATTAGAATAGAAAAGGCACGTCATACTGAGTGCTCCTTTATCAAACGGTTAAAAAACTTTTTTTAGCCATCGAGGCAAAAAAAAGAGCACCAAAAATATTGGATCCCTGACCCGTGCCTTCCTCACGCTTACAGGAGCTTCCAATGAAAATAAAAAATATTTTTGAAAATAATTAGGGTCTAAAAAATTTCCTTGCACACAATCCACTTTAACTCCAGATTATAGACATTTGAATACAAGTGTTACTGAAAAGTTGGAAGCTTAGTGTAAATATTTAAAATATAACAAAGACATTTCTCCAATATTGATAATTTACTTATAAATCTAGTAGTATATACTTATACATTAGATTAATGTCTGATAATCACAGGGACATTCAGAGCACCCGAGGTCCCGAGGTCCAAGTTGCAGGATTAAAACACTTTATGTGCTACTTGAAAATGTATATTAAAACAAATTTGTATTTAATATAAATAATTTACATAATTTAAAAAATTCGATTAACAGAAAAATATGAAGTTTTGGTATTCATTACACTACTGAAATGAAGTTTACGTTACTGTAATGAAACTTATTAGGGTTCGCCACTAATGACAAATGAATATTAAAAGTACATGAGAAATATTTAAAAGCCTGAATATTATTTGTGAATGGTTCAATTTTACAGCTAAAACTAAATGTTGTTAAAAAATTTAATGCAGCTTAACTAATTTGTGTTTCTGAAACTAAATACTTTTTAAACAAAAAACAATGGTTTAAAATGTAAACTGCAAATGAAATTGCTTTCTGTCATACTTGCAATGTAGGCTTTTTGTAAGACAAGATTATTTTGAGAAAAGGAGATGATATAATATGTGTGCTCCGGACTTTACAGGAAGCTAATCGGGCTCTGCATTAGACATTTTTTTTATTCAATATTTCACCGGTGTTGGGTTAGATTAATTAGAGAACAGTGATCACCTTCTTGTTGGACAAGAGCTAAACAGATCTTAATTCGTTCTTCAGTCTATCTTAAATGGATTTTAAACTATCAAGAACATTCAAACATAAACTTGAGGCTAGCACGTTCACAATTGTTGCCAACAAAGTAAGATGTGTGTGTGAGGTTGGGGGGGGGGGGGGTTACATGTGAGTATTCGGCGAATAATTCGCCAAAATTGGGAAGCGTGTAGTGAATATTATTTTGTTATAGAAGTGTGCGACAAGATTTGTTCGCACATTTCAAAGCAAATAGTAAAGAAAAAAAATCCCATATTAATGTATTTTCAAAGAGAATTTATTTTCACAAATATCTATTAAATTATTCACAAACCGTATGAGCTCAATAGTGTATCTAGAAATCTCTATATCAAAGAATAAGTGTAAAAACATTTTTTTAAATCTCTATATAATTATCTTAGAATAATTAAATAGAAAGTCGTGTGATAAATTTGGTATTGACCCCACATCTTGAATTTAACTGTACATTTTCGCATAAAACTGCACTGATGTGTTTTACTTTATGGTTTCGAAATTTCAAAATTTAATCATTTTGAGGTTATTTTGGTTATTTGTTATATTGTAATTTTAGGTAAGTTGATTACATCCAAATGAGAGAGAGCATGACATGAGAGAATATCTTGCTTTTAACACGTTTAGAAAAGAGAGAAATCCACCAAGATGTCGTAGCCTCGGAATAATTTGTCCCATGCTTGATCTTACAATTAAGCGTAGTGCATGTTCTTTAACCTTTTCAGGCGCATAGTAATTCTGTTCGTAAAATGGGGAAATGATTGATTCACACCAAAATTTAGAAACGAATTTCTTAGAAAATAAATATCTGCTTTTCTTCATATTCATTATAAAAATAAAATTTTATTAAAATATCCTGGGTACCGTTTAACAGTTTAAAATTTAAATTAGGTGGTCACATTTGTGACCACCGCTCTTGACAGGGTTAATACTATTTATACCGGTGTCAAATGACATATTTTAAAAGATTTAGGTTTACGGTTACTTTATTTGTAATTCTTAGATTAAAACAAACACAAATCCTTTTTAATACATATATTGAAGACTCGTTTTTATGCTTTAAAAATAACAAGGAAAATAAAAACAAATCAAAACTTTAAGAGGTGTCATGTGACACCGCTAGAAATAGTGTTTAATGCAAATTATACAGTTACATTTTCTCCAGTCTATGGAGATGTTCAAAAGTGTTTGTGCAGAGTAACTGTTATGCGTTGTCGTTGATTTTTCTTGAGTCTAAAAAGCTGCCAATTGAGTAACTGATAAACAAATTGGTGATTAAACGCCCGTGTTCATACGTTCAGTAAGCTCCAGGTTTCACTGTAATATAAGCATTATTTAAATTAGTATAATTCTGCGGATATAATGTAGTTTTAATACATTGAGTAATGATTAAAACTCTCAAGGCTTACATTCATATATATATTTAAGTTTTTTTACATAATGTTGGAAAAGTCATCATTTTTTAGCATTTAAAATGAAATACAGAGAAAACAACATTACAATTTTGCCCTTTTCTTGGAAAGTCAGAGGATTAACTTAACATATAACTGTTTAAAGATTCAATATCACATGCCTATTGTTTTGTTAGTCATCTACACATAATAGTTACAAGACTCAAATTTTGTTGAATAGGTTGCATTTTGCAGTTAAATGCTAAACCTTTATTGTGAGATTAATTGAGAATTTTTACTTCTAGAAATGTTCACCAATCCATCTTTAGATAAAGTAATGATTACCCATCAGAAGGTCATGGTTCAAAAGTGATATTCTAAACTGTAATATTTCTGCTACCACTTACAAAATCTGATACGTACTATGTCTACATATTTTACAAAAATTGTACTAGAAACTTGCAACAACACAATTTCTATGAAAAATTTTTAACTTTTAGAAATTATTGGATTAGATCTTATATTACTTCCTTCCCACTTTTGAATACAGGTAGACAAATGTTATCTTATAACAACTAATTCGCTTTCTAAATGGATAAAGTTTGTACAGTTACGCAACACATCAACACAATCGGTAGAAACATTTTCTTATATACTTTTATGATAAAATATGAAGCCCACAACCGCAGTTTAGGAGTTTAGATCGCTTTCAAAGTTTTTTAGTGATGGTGCTGTGCGTCAGTTTCCAGAAATATGACATGGCCTCGTGGTTATTAATAGAGCACACAACGATATATAAAAATTAGGTGATTTCATCGAATGTCGGTAAATATGCGAGAAATCTTCAAATAATATCATCTTACCTAGGTACCTTTCAGAAAGCTTGGCACTTCTACCACTTCTAAACAAAAGTCAACTGGTAAAACTCCTAAGAATTTGTTTTTAGGTAGAAAATTAATTATTCTACTTCAATGTTTAGTAATGTTAACTGAGAAAGGAAGCAACTATATCTATCTAAATTTGATTTTTTTTTCTTTCAGAGAGGCACACAGTAAAACTATAAAATATAGATATAGGTGCACTATAATATCGGTTACAGAGCGGTATCAGAATTTTAAGGTTTTGTGAAAGATCTTAGTACCAATATCAGAAAATAAATAACAAAATTTTGTCCCAAATTTTGTGGTTCCTACAAAATGTTAAAAGTATTTTATAATTATTCTCATCTTGTTATACTATATACTATATAGTATACTCACCTCGATGAAACTTTATTAATTTCAAATTTAAAAGGTGAGTTCAAGTAAAGGTTACTAAAGCTAGTTACAAGATTTAACTCGTAACGAAACAACGTAAATCGTTCAAGTATAGATGTCTGCTTTTCTGCGTCTGGGCGCTAATTTACTGCATGTAGCAGTATATAGACCAATACTATCTCTCCAGTATTCACCATTTCATTGTTTTTCTTCCTTGCTGAATAATAACAACCCTCAGGCTAGAAAACATAAGGTTAGGGATCCTGTATCAATCAACAATCAGCACTTTAACTAGATTGCAGTAGAGGAACGAACAGACAGTTGATTACCGACTTTTCATTTTTTTCTGTTCATAAACAAATCAGCTAAAAGCATTCCTTGACGCAAATTGTTCTTAAACAATACTCCCTGAATTAATTCTTTCCAGGCATTAAATATCAAATACTTCTCTTACATATCCTTGTTACACAGTTAAAAATTTTGTGCTGGATTGTACCAACTTTTGATGCTGCAGCAGCTGCAGCCATAAGATAGCAAAATTTCGTTCCAACATTTGGAGCTCCGGTTGAACCATAGCTCCATATGTTGGAATGAGATTTCACCATCTTATGGTTACAGCTACTGCAGAACCCAAATTTGGTTCAACCCAGCAGAAAAATTTTAACAGTGTAGGACACCGAAAATAACTCCTCTTCATCTGCCTGTTCGAAGAAAACAATCAGCTGCCTTGCTACAAACGAAAAGGAGCATCGTATTACGAAATACCATAGTTCCTGCATATAAAACGTTATGGCCAATACGGGATTAAAAATCCTGTAAGCAGTCTGAATAATTATACAAACTGTAACACAGAGCCTTTAAGTCATATTCCTTAAGCTCAACATATCGAAACACGAATACTTTAGTTTAACATAGGTGTCTGAAGACGTATGTTACAATTGAACACTCACTTCCAGCAATTATTGCTTATATAATCCGTCTCAAAAGTTTAATCACGCTGCAAATCTAGCTAAAAAAAGTTGAAGAAGAAAATACATGAAGCCAATTTACAATAAATACTCGGCATTAAATGAAAATCAAATAAAATAAGCGATTTTTGTTGGTTAAAATAAAAATAATACTAATTTTTATTCAATTTATTTTTTTTTCCTTGAAGAAACACTGTCTTAAAAGTTTAAGCGTTTTATGCAAACTTTTTTTAGAAACACAGGATTGGACGGGTGTAATGAGGTTGTATGACGTCGCATTCCAGTTTTATAAAAGTATAAAAGTAAGAAATCATTTCCACTAATTTTAAAAATGCCGAAAGATGAAAAATTCACAAAAAAGATATTTTTAATTTTTTTAAATTGAAATCGCAAAATAAAACTGTTTCTGAAATTGCTAAGAATTTTAAATTGATTAAAGCAAGGTATACATCATGTACTCTCTAGAAATGATAATTTCAACCGGAAAACAAGATGTGGAAGACCACGTATGACGACTGTTCAGACGGAATGGAAAATATGGAGATTGGTGTCTAAACAAAATTTTCCATACAGCAAATTATATATAATATCGGTGTACAGGTGTCCAAAGGCACTGCAGATAGACGTATTAAAGAATGTGATTACATCATAGGAAAGAAAATGGCTCGCAAACCGTGTCTCAAACTACACTACAAACCAGCAAGAATGATAAAAAACACATGTCCTATGGGATATGTGGCTTACTGTTTTATTCTGTAATGGGAAAAAATGGAACTTAGATGGCCCTGATGGGTGGAACACGTATTGGCATGGTCTACGAAAGGAACGAAAGGCATTCTTCAGCAGGCAGCAAGGCGGTAAGTCTGTTATGTTTTGGGGGCCGTTCGGTTTCAACGGTCAGACCTCTCTGGCTTTTCTAAAAGGAAGACAAATCTCCAAAAATTTCAAGAGACGCCGAACCAACACTTGCTTCCATTCGGTGACAGTTTGGGGGTTCAGAATGGATCTTTCAACAACATAATGCCTCAATCCACATATAACATTATGCAAAATTGTGGCTTTCACAGAACAGTGTTAAAATTCTTGACTGACCAGCTTTAAATCCAGACATAAATCCATTTGAGAATGTCTGAGGCATTTTAACCCGTCATTTTTACAGCAATGAAAAGCAGTAAGACTCTTTTGCTCCAAGATGCCATTGAGAAAGCATGGCACTCTTTGGCACCAGAAATCCTATAAAAACTAATAATTTCGATAGACGCACGTTTATTTGAACTAATACGAAGTCAATGAAGAATAATTTGTATGGCTTTGCTTCCTGTGAGCCCTTCAGTCGAAATGCAGGTGGTCTCCGATCGACTCCATTGAGAGGATAATGCACATATAAAAAACAACACAACACAAACACAAACACAAAACAAAACACAACAAATATTATAATCAACGGAAAGTTAGTTTAGAACCACTATCGGACTCTGAAGGACATGGAAAACTCCTTCAAGAACGCTAGAGAAGCGGTTCCGATCGAGATTAGTAATCAGAAAGTTATGTGAAGACTCCCGCTAATCCAACCATCGGGCACGGCAAACTCCGATTACGCATGGATTGGTTTTCGACCCAAGGTCCTTGATGATATAAGGAATTTTGCTGAAAACCACAAATTGTGTTTTAACCCTGCTAAGTCTACGGTTGGCTTCTTCACAACCAATAGAAAATTATATGACTTTCATCTCAATATTTTATTAAATCATCAACCTCTTGCTGTGGATAAACATCCAAAATATGTGGGTTTTGTACTGCACCCTGAGATACTGGGCAACAAACATATAGATCGTCTTGTTTTAAAGGCACGAAAACGACTCAACATCCTGAAATATATCTCAGGACGTGACTGGGGAGCTGATGCTGCTTCTTTCAGAAATACCTATGTTACACTTATCAGACCCATCTTGGTGTACGGATATCCAATTTACTGTTGTGCCTCTGATGCAAATCTACAGAAACTTTAGCGGTTCCAGCTCAGCGCTGCTCGAATCATTACTGGTCTTCAAAATACTTGTCCCAAAGACATAGTGCTTTACGAAGCAGATCTGCAACCCCTTCGTCTCAGAAGAAGTGCTTGTCTGACAAAATACTTCAACAAACTCTGTAGTCTTGGTTCTCAAAATCGAACTTCTGCTTTCCCCAGGGACTGGTGCAATAATCAGACACTCAAGAGAAATAGTCCCTTCAGCCAAGTAGCCTCATGTAATCTAATTGATAGTATTGTAGAACCGCATGACCTGGCACAGTGCATTGACCCGAGGGAAGGTCTTGATGTGTCTTTTTCCATCCTGATTTACCAGTCCATGCGAACAAACAAACAGATCTTCCTACTTATCTTAGGCCACTGGCTCTTGAGAGAATTGGCGATATTCCATGAGATGCTGTTCAGGTGTATACGGATGGTTGTAGACATAATAGTAACTGTTCTGGCAGTGGAATTTACATCTAATCACAACATCATGACGTAAAGAAGAGAAATCAGAAGAGAAATCCTGACTTCTGCTCAGTCTTTCGCAGTGAGTTAATTGCCATAAATGAAGGCCTTGGTTCACTTTTGTCACTCACTCATGGAAATGGAATCTGGATTTTGTCCGATAGCAGAAGTTCAATCCAACACTTGGCCAATTGGCATAGTGTGCGGGATAATATGGAAGTGACTATTCTTAACAGCCTGAAACGTCTTTCCTTGTCTCAACGGATAATCTACAGTGGATTTCTTTCCATGTCGATCTTGAGGGAAATGAGATCGTGGACACCTTGGCCAAGGCGGGTGCATGTGATGTCTCGGTGCCTTCTGCACTCCTCACATATTTGGAGACTTACTCAATAACAAAAAGCAAGAATGGGATCAATTGGATTGTTCCACCAGAGCACCACTGTTACCAGAGTAATCGACCGGGAGGATCTCTTGCTCTTGGTTATAACAGGCAGGAACAAACCACTCTTGCTCTCTTTCGCAGTGGGTATGTAGTTGAGTTTCAGTTTTTGAAGTGTGAACTTGAGTTGAGTTAGACTAAAAAAATCCATAACTTTGAGTCACAATTGCAACTCAAACTTATTTCATTATTTTCGCAAATTCCTGAATTTTTTTCTAGCTGTTAAAAGCACCCTTTTCTTTTAAATACTAGTTCCCACAAACTAGCATTTTGAGAAAACGTGTGATAAAATTGTGTGCGGTGGTAAGTTTAGAGTTTTTCACAACCAATCTGTGTAGTAATCTTCTCTCTGTAGTAAAACTATTTAAAAAGCTTCTTTGTTGTGGAGGATTTGTAATTTAATTCGTCTCAAAATAAGAAAGACATGATGGCACTTAACTTAAGAAAAATAAAATAAAATGATATATTTTTCCAATGTTTCTAATGGAAGTCACATTTTGAAGTGAAAATTGCCCGGTGAATTTAACCCTAAAATCCAATAATTTAAAAAAATAATAATTTAAGAAGTAACTTAAGAATTTAAAATTAATAAACATAAATTAATTTTATTAATTATAATATTTCAATTATATCGGAGTGTTTTAAGTCTTGTTTTAATTTTAAATTAATTAGAAAACAATGTCTTCAAATTATGACAAATATTATTGATGGCTAATGTTAATTACATATTATAAATGCATGGTTCAAAATATGTTCTTTATTTTTTTATGAATTTACAACGAATATATATATATATATATATATATATATATATATATATATATATACCGGGTGCGCCATAAATTCGTGCAAACTTTAAAAATTCATAATAAAAGAAGTAATGCTCGGAAAAATTTTCGGTTTACGCAAGTATGATCAGAAGGAATTTGGATTTTTTTTTCAATGTATAATAAAAAATGATTCCAAAAGTAACCGATAGAGGGCGCTCTCACGTAATACTGAGGCGTTTTATGCAAATCAGGCTCGCAATAAAACACCTGGCTGGAAATGGATTCGTCATTCGATCACGGCAGCATGCTATCGTTACCAGATCGAGCGCTGGTGGTTAAACTTTTCTACAAGAATGGTGAATCCACAACTATTGCATTGCGAAAGTTTCGCATGGAGAAAGGACTTAAGGCTCAAAAAAGCCCTATTTCATTGAATGGGATACTCAATTTAGTACGACGTTTTGAGGAAACGGGGAGTTTGGAGGATAGTCCACGTAGTAGCAGACCATCCTCGAGCGCGGATCGCGTCCATGTTGTAAAAAATGTCAAGGATGAATTGGCAGCAGAGACATCAATGGGGAGTAGCAATGCTCGTGAAGCTGGGAGAATAACGAGGATTCCGGAATCATCGATTCAACGTATTCTGCACGGAATCTTGGATCTTTATCCGTACAAGATACAGGCACTTCACCAGTTATTACCGGCAGATACAGATAAAAGACTAAAGTTTGCTACATGGGCGCTGGCACAAATGGAGCGTGACCCACAATGGTTGCTGAACGTCATGTGGACGGATGAAGCACACTTTTCACTGCATGGTGACGTCAATACGCAAAACAGTCGTATTTGTGCGACGTCAAACCCTCGTGAGTACCTGACCAAGCCACTGCATGCTCCTCATGTGACTGGTGTGATTTCACCGCGTCTCTCATTCTGCGTCCTTTCTTTTTTGAAGAGCCTTGTCCTGAATCCGGTTGGAAAACCTGTGCAGTCACTGCAGAACGGTATCTTACGCTTTTGCGTGACCACGTTGTGCCTGCATTGCAGGAAAGACATGCGTTACCTATCGTCACCTTCATGCTGGATGGTGCCTAGCCCCGCTCTGCACGTGAAGTCAAGACGTTCCTGTTGGACACTTTCAATGAAGACCGAGTGATAAGTCGAGGTTGTAAGTTTGAGTGACCCGCACGATCTCCAGACTTGACCCCGGCATATTTTGGGTTGTGGGGATACTTAAAGTCTCGTGTATACCGGGGCTCACCAGCCCCTTTGGTGGAACTGAAAGGTGCCATTCGACGGACCGTCGGTGGCATCGATGACGACATGCTACACTCAGCTGTAACAGGCGTACTGACGCGCTTCACTTGCCTAATACCTTGTTGTTGTGGTCATGTTGAGCATCTTTTACCTTAAAATAAATGCACAGTGTCATGTTATTGTGATTTGTTTCATTGTCTGTTTGTGTTTGCCTGATTTGCATAAAACGCACGCATCAGTATGACGTGTGAGCGCCCTCTATGGTTACTTTTGGAATCATTTTTTATTATACATGGGAAAAAATCCAAAATCCTTCTGATCATACTCGCGCAAACCGAAAATTTTTCCGAGCATTACTTCTTTTATTATGAATTTTTAAAGTTTGCACGAATTTATGACGCACCCGGTATATATACATTTAACTTTAGATTACTTCTGTTGCTCTTGATTGATGACCTGATGACCTATTTATGAAAACTGAAATTATCGTAACGTCAAAAATATCATTTTACAAATGGTTATATAATAAATTACTGAGAAATGCCTAGTTTAAATATGACATTTTGTGTAAATTTAATAAAATTGCAGTACTAAAAATTTATTTTGCAGATTGACACTGGATGACTTTTTTTCGAACGTACTTAGGTATGGTGGGAGCTTTAACTATGTTATCAAGGAGGCTTTAAATATTTTCTCCGAAAAGAAAATTCGTTTCACAACCTGAAACTTTGACCGCCTGAAGGATCATGTTTACTCAAATATGCATACATTTCAGGCCTTCTTATTTCTGTGATAAAAAAAATCTAACAACGTCTTTCACTTTTTGTAAATATTATAGATTTTGAATTATAGCTAACTGCTTCCAACTGATCACCTTTTTGAAGATATCATGTTTCAAAAAATAGGTTCAAAATGCCAACTTTAGACTCTTTTACTGAAAGATGCTTTATTTTTGTATAGAAATTAAAAGTGATAGCATAACATCGATATTATTTTTCATAGTTTAAGATCTAAATAAGAATGTCAGTGCGTTTTGTGCTTTTACCGAAGAATAGAATTCCGTATAAATACATCTCAACATCGCAGATATTTTTTGAAAACAGCTCTCAAGCTCTTGTTGAAAGAATTTTGGTCTCATATTTATTGTCCTTTTATACAAAAAAAATCATTTTTTAATATATTATTTTCTTTACAGACGCTTCTCAAAAATACTTCTCTTATACAAATTCTTACACTTATTATGATCTAAAGCACTTAATCCTTTGAATAGCCGGTGGTAAAATATTTATACCACTTACTTTTAATCAAAGTTTGTACATGATTTTTTTTAAATAAAATTTTACTTATATCATTTAAGTGAAGAAAATATAAATTGCATTTGTTTATGTTTGGATGAAGTTGTTCGCACATTAAACAAGTTGGAAATTGTACGTCAAACGTGACAAATGAGGTGCGTTCGTACTATAGCTAGTCACATAAATATTTAGATCTTTTCGGATTTTTAATTCTGTGAAATGAATTATATCGTCTGCAGATTAATTTCTGTAATAAATTAAGTATCTCGGTCGCTTGACGATTAAACTTCAGAAGCTCCTATAACAAAAAAGCACCGATTAAAAAAAAAAAAAATCAAATTTCTTGATAAATATTTTTATTAATATCTCCTAAAGTTTTGATTCGATTTTAATAAAATTTGAAATGTCTCGACAAAATTCTGCAAAGATAATATATTTTAAATTGCAAACCATTCGGTTGGGTAGTTTTTGCGTTGTTATATGCGGACGGACGGACAGACGGACAGACAGACAGACAGACAGACAGACGGACGGACAGACGGACGGACCAAGCGACGACTATAGGTGCTACGTATTTATATAATTACGAACGCACCTAAAAAGCCCACTTTTAGACTTCTCTGTACTGACTCAAAAAAAAAAAATAATAATAATCCGAAAATTTTTATCAGGGATTTATTTTTCTACTATCGAAGCAAACCACTGGAAACTGTGCTTAGATTTAAAAAAAATTCACTTTTGTGTATTTTTGCCGCCTTTGCCCCATTGTGCGCGTTCACCAGTTTGCAAAATTTTCTTCCATCGTTATCCATCCTTTGCCCAAATACATTAAAATGTTTTTATCACTGGATAACATCTTCTAAGGAGTATTCCTGTTCTCAGATTACCCTCTTTTCCGTCCCTATAACTGCATTCTCAAAAAATTTGAAGCATTTTTCGGTTTTCTATTTCTACAACATTTATGGTATAATTAAGATTAAATCTGTCTTTATGAAAATAAAATTACGATACCCTGTGATTAACTTTGCCGTATGAAGTATGTTTAAAAAAAGAAAGAAAGTAGTAATTGCAACATTTTAAAATGCTGATTTTACTCTGAAATGAAACATTGCAATTTTTTATTTGTTTTTGCTGTACTGTTTCATTGTTGCATTAATTTTTACAAGACTACAATTACCTAATATTTTTGTTCGGAAAACTTAGTAAGTGCTGCGAAAAGTCTATCCCTAATGGAGGACTTTAACCCTTAATTGCATAGTGATGTAAATTTCCATCACTTTTTATTTAACTTTTAATAAATAAATCAACTTCTTCGCCACCACTATATTTATATAGAAATATTAATCCAGTAAATTTCCCGTGAACTATGTTGCTGAACAAAGTTAAAAATCTATCTTAAAATTTCTGATGTCTAATATTTAATATATGTATAAAAAAACACAATTGTAAAAGAAAAACTCATGCAAAGAAGGGTTAACACTTTCGCGACGGCATCCCTTACAGAAATTTTATTTGGTTGGTACCACTTTTTTAAAACAGTTCCCCGTACTTGTAAAATACCAACAAATACTCTAATTGAAAAAGACAAATATTACAATTATTTATTAGTGGTGCCAAAAACATATTCCACATACAACTTTTGACGATGCATATATGCATCACCCGTCCCGAAAGGGTTAATGCACAATCCAAATATAGGTAGGTAAAATCCATTGAGCTCTATATATAACAGGAGCTCAGAATCAGTCAGAAGCCTGAAAGGCAAGTGAAGCTTGCAAGGCAAAAGTAAAAAAATAGTCCGCGTTGTCAATGTCAGATATTAGTATTCTCATTTACTATTATCCTAATTTATAACTAAGCTATGCTTATCTAATTCATAAATAATTCAATAATAATGTAAGGGAATGCGATAAACAGCATGTTTTAACATGAATGCGAGTCACTGTATCCTTCCGCACTGACCGCTGGAAGTCATGTTGGGCATTAGGAAGACAGATCTCCTGTTATATTTGGAGCTCAGTGGTAAAATCTAAAGCAGTAACATTATTCTGTAACATTTCTCTCACAGTTATTTCATTTATGAACTATATTTTCTTTGTGACAAGAAATGAGCTTTTGAAACGAGCTTTTGTGATGAAAAATGAGCTCTGAATTTCTTCTAGTTGTTTCTCTTCAAAACAACTCGGATGAAAGACACTAAGCAATACTAAGCTAAGTTATTTCATAACTGAGTATATGGCATTATCTGTAGTATTATATTCTAAAAATATAAATCACACAGTTAAAAAAAACAGTTGCAAAATTTTAATAAATGATTGTTATTCATGAAATGCTTAATGAACCATCAATTACACTCTTTTAAGTCAGATACTAGACGTAAAAAAGTCACACATTTGAAGGAATTTTCATGAGACATAATAACTAAATCAATAATGAAAAAAATTACACGAGTCCCGACGAAAATCTGACCCGCTCCCCCACCTTTTCAATAACAAAATGCAGGTAAAAAAAATCAAAAGTCGAGTGAAACACTGAAATAAAAAAGACTAAACGTCACCGAGACATTTCTGTGGCGTTGTCGTGATTCGGATTTGACACTCACGTCAGTGATGTAATGCCGAGTGACCTATGAACTTCAGGTGGGCCGACAGACCTCGAGCCCCCACAAAATGAAAAGGGCCCCCCTTGCTCTCCCACCTTTACCTGTCAACCACCAAGCTTAGACAAGAATAGGGATAGTATCTTAAGGAAAAGATGTTTTATCGCTCAACTGGCGAAATTTTGAAGATCTGAGTTCATCAAAACTATTTTATCTGCACTTTTTAGTTTTTGTTTGTTCATTTTATAAGGTAAACTGTAATCAAACATAAAAATCGTATGTGTCAGAAATACTTTCAGTTTCTATAATCTTTTAAAACATCTTTTTTTTATTTAAAAAAGCACTTTGATTATAATCTTCTTCTTCTGACGTAATACTTTTTTTTTTCAATATCCTTTATTTTCACTACTACAGATATCACTACGTTCGTGTCTTTTTTATTGTTTTTTATTTTTTAATCTTTCAAAAATTAATATATTCGAGCCAACTGAATCACCGTATGAGTAATTCAAAATCTCTTTTCTAAGGATAGTGACTGATAAGGAGTTTCAGTACTTCATTTTTTTTCTAAATTTGATGAAAATATCGATTTTTTTATTTTTATGCTAAAAATGTACATCGCAGCAGAATTTCAGAGTCGTTCTTATTAGACTACAAGCAGGGCCAGATTATCCAAAAGGCATGCGTGAAGAACATGCTCCCCTTCTAAAATTTAAAAGAGGCCTCAAAATGACTGTGAAGAGGGCCCTCTAATTTCGATTTTCATTTTTTTACATTGTATTTTTATTTATTTATTTATTTATTGAAAAGAAAGTTTACTTACTTAATTCAAGAGGAAATCCCCGTACTTCTTTAAAAAACTTATTTAACAGGTAAATATGGATGTCATCAATAGGATGTTAATTAATCATATAGCATCCTAGTGTGCCTGTTAGAAACCAATCAGGAAATTGAGCATACAGCTATATGTACTAAATATATCTGAAGTATCATGAAACATAACAAGTGGGTAAGTGTGATCGAATATCGCTCAAAGGGTTTCGTTTAATATTCCTTTCAAAGCACTTTATTCTTTCTTTAATAAATCCAAATAAATTTCATTTAGCAACAACAAAAATTCCTGTTTTTTATAAAGTAAAAATTTACCGGTCTATTTTTTCGTTTTTTCTAATGTCTAAACCAGTTCTTTTGTGCAGTCCTGTATATGATCTATAGATTTGTATATATATTATAGAAAGATAAATTTTAGTTCGGTTAGGAAACTCGTAGCATAGTTTAAAATTCTGCTTCTGGAATTTCCGTCAATAAATGGAAATGTACTCGAAAACTTTTGTACTGCCCTGTATATGATCTATAGAATTTATACACACCAAGTAATATGCAAAAAATGAGTTAAATTTAAAAACGCGTTCAGTAACTGAAAACGCACTTCCAGCAATTATTGTTAACAGACAGTCGCTAATTCTTTTGTGTGTCCCTGTAAATAAACGATGAATTCTATTCTCACGGTATTCTATAGTAAACCTCTTGTATTGCACCATATATCAATTTCAATTTGTTTGAAATAGTGAAACATTATTAAAAGAAAACCGTAAACGATTTTTCTCTATAGACCGTAACGTAAGAGAATTCTTTTGGGTGTCCCTGTAAAGGAACTCTATAAAGAGCTATGCACACCATATTCCATAGTAAATCTCTTGTAGCGCACCTCACTGATCTATGTCAAATTCAATGGTTTGAAATTGTGCAACATCATTAAAATAAACCGTAAATAATATTTCCCCATAGACCATAATGTAACGGAATTAGTTTGAGTGTCCCTGTAAAAAAAATTAATAGTGCTATACACCTCATTTTCAATACCAAACATGCCATAGCAAGCCTCAATAACATATATCAATTATATGTAAATCCGAATATATTTACACGATTTAGAGCACGGACAGACAGACAGATAGACAAACCGAATTCATAAACACTTTTCAACTTTGTTGGAAAGTGTTAAAAATCATAAAAACTTACTTAACAAATTGTCGTATCGAAGTGCGACTTGCGCCATGTCGGATATTTTACTGTGAAACAAAAAAATATTAATTTTCATTTCAACTATTTTTTACTACCAAATTTCCGACCATTTGCTTTATCTTATGGTTTAAATCGCACTCCGATACAACAATTTGTTATTTTTATGAGTTTTTAAAATGGGAACGTACTTATGGGAGTTTGGACATTTTTTTTCTTTTGCCACAAAATATTCCACTTTTTGGCACGTATTATGATGTAAACCGTATTCCGATACGACAATTTCTTATATTTTTATGAGTTTTTAAAATGAAAATGGACTTATGGGAGAGTCTGGACATTTTTTTCTTTTGCCACAAAATATTCCACTTTTTGGCAAATATTATGTTTTATGACAGTTTTGAAGTCCAAAACAATAATGAATATTTGAAATTTGAACTTATTTTTGGATATCTTAGAAAGTAATTTTGGTAGTTCTTTGTTATAGCGGCCCACACATTTATCATTATGCCAAGGTTGCAGTTACGATTTGGCCAAGGCCATCACCAAGCATCATATATATGCATTTAATATGCATTTTAATATGCACCCTATATATGCATATATATATATATATATATATATATATATATATATTCCAAACGTTCATAACATGCGCCATAGACGTTAACATATACGTAATATTTACATCTTGTATGTCATATATACTCCATATACGTCTTATACATATATCATATACGTCATATATGACTGTAGACTTCGACATATTCGTCATGAAATGTCATTATAACATTATATACATCATATATAATTATTGCGAGTACCTTTCGCGTTAGACCGCTAGAGTCACGTGATGCTCTCTTCGTGAACCTGTATTCGTGTATTCGAGCATCACGTGACTCAAGCAGTCTGAAAAAAGAGACATGTGTAACGCATCGCGGCAGCCTGTCTTTTTCGTTAGCTTCGTCATTGATTATAATGCCATATATATTTTGTAATTTGGCAACAAACCTTGGTCGCAGGGCGATTCATTCATTGTGGGCGCTATAAAACAGAAGTACCTTTTTTCTATTGCCACAAAGAATCCGACTTTATGACAATTCTTATAGTGCAAACCGCACTTAGATAAGACAGTTTCTAAATTTTGTCGAATGTCTAAAGCTGTAACAAAATCGTAACAACGCACCTGATACTATAATAACTGTTATATACAGGGTGATTCCAAATTCATGGTACAAACTTTAAGGATTGGTACAGGATACTGCAAAAATCATTTATTGTATAGGAAACCAGGGTCAAAAATCCATTTATTTAGTCAGAATTACAGGGCATCTCACTTCAATCCAATGTCGCGTTTTCGTTCATAACTTTAACAGTAGTGAAGATATTTTAACAAAATTTGCAACAGACTCATCTTTGTATGAATTGTAAGCATATTGTAAGAATTTCGTTAAAGTATCTTCAATACTGTTAAAGTTATGAACGAAAACGCGACTTCGGATCGGAGTGAAACCCTGTATTTTTGACTATATAAATGGATTTCCGACACTGCTTTCCTATACAAAAATTGTTTGTTACAGTGTCCTGTAACAACCCTTAAAGTTTGTAACATGAATTTGGAATCACACTGTATATATATATATATATATATATATATATTTATTTATTATTTTTTTGAGTGACTCTCTGCGCATTTATTTGAAATATAAAGGGTATCCGAAAGTCTGGACACGGTCAAATAACTCGAGAAATATACATCGGATTGAAAAACGGCAAAATGCATGTTCAATATTTTTGAAAAATCTATTTAGGGATATGAAATTTGCCCCCCGGGGGCGGGAAAGGGAGCAACTTTCATATCCCTAAATAGATTTTTCAAAAATATTGAACATGCATTTTGCCGTTTTTCAATCCGATGTATATTTCTCGAGTTATTTGACCGTTTCCAGACTTTTCGGACACCCTGTATATGAATATTTTCTTTCATTCGATTTGTCATATGCTACATTTAACCTAAATATAATATTTCACTGATCTATCTTGAAAGATATGATAAATATGAGTTAAAATGTGTATGGGGACTATTTCAAGATTGAGAAACTTACTTTGACGATTGCGTAGAAATGTGGCTAGAACTACTGAAATAAGGATATTGTTAATAGGAATAACGATGCTCATTTGAATATTCACAATTTTACCTTTGCTTTATTAGTATATAGGATACATGAAATGACTGGAAATGGACTTTCAATTTTAGCGAATGTGTGGTTCCTTTATATCCAATTTTGAATATTTGTACAAAACGTGATAAGGTTAGAAGTAAATGAAAATTAGAAGTAAACGAAACTTTGTTTATAAAGAAATTTTCAATTGTGCTGAACCTAAAAAAATATGTGTTAGAATTTATAAATTTTTAATATTGTATTATTAAATTTCAACATTAGCGATAAATTTGACAGGACCAAATAAATTTACAATGTAATCCGATTTAATATCCGATATAACGTGTTCCCCAATTTAACGATTCATTTTAACGATCTGGATTTACTATGCTGATTTATATGTAAAATGATCCTCGTTTTAACAAAAGTTTTCATCTGTATAAAGATATTTTTGAGTAATTTCAAATATTTTAAACTCCTTTTTAGTTACAAAATTTGTCAGCCTTTTCTTTCTGTTGTTTTCCTATATCTGCCGATGCATGATGATAAAGAGTTTGATATGAGGAATTGAAAACATCATTTTGGTATAACATTTATAGCAAGAATTTTTCATTTATAGATAGAAAACTACCACTCTAACGTTCCCGTTTGTGAACTACAAATTATTCAATATTTCTGTGACGTAAACAAGTAAAATTAATCTGATTTAGATTCTGATTCTGACACACAGGATGAAAACTCGAAAGTTAACTCAATTGAAGAAAGTACTGGATCAGATACAGATAATAATACTTTTGAAGTTCGATATGGATGGACATGTGTATAATGCTTTTCCACAACTGAAAAATCCCCGTCAATGGCTACATTTAAGGAAAAAATACAGCAATTATCGATAAAATATAATTTTTAAAAGTGTATATATTTAATACGCCGTAAGGAAAATATAATTAAATGCAAATACTAATTAATTTTTTGAAAATTTAATTAAAAAAATCTATTTAAATTAATGTAACATGTTCATCGATTTAACGATAATTTTCAAGGAACCCTTTGCAATTGTTAAATCGGTGTTTGACTGTATTTCGATTCGAACCAGAAATGTCTTCATGAAATAAGCTAAATATGTACTTACACAGAAATAAGTTAAATTAATATGTTAAATATTTTTTATTAAAATTCTGGTGTAAAATATATATTTCTTTAAATTGAGTAAAATCCTTCTAGTGTTAATCATTCTTTATCAATTAATTTTTAATCAGTATAATCACTTTAATCCAAAACATGCACAAACATGCATGTTTGGGATTTTTCAACATATAATAAAAAAAAAGAAGTAATGAA
Organism: Maratus michaelseni; assembly: GCA_963931845.1. NCBI lineage: Eukaryota > Metazoa > Arthropoda > Arachnida > Araneae > Salticidae > Maratus > Maratus michaelseni. The sequence goes on from OZ007599.1 coordinate 133,612,852, forward strand.
ATACATAAATTATGCATGGACATATGTACATGCAACTAACTGATGTTCATTTTTAACATCGATTTGTTTATTTTTTAATATTTATGTTTCGTAAATTAATCCTTTAAAATTGGTGAAAATTTGCATTTTGATGTTTTTTCGCATGCTAAATTTAAAATGCGTGATAACGTTTTGGTATTTCTATTGTAATTTAAAAAGTTGCGTTTCATTTTAAACACATTTATGACAAAATAAACAACATATAAGTATAAGGGACTTTCGACGATTTATAGTGACAGAGAGCTAGATATGGGTACGTCCATCTCGTAAATGTCAATATACATACAGAGTATTTGAATAAAAATTATGCCAACTTTAAGTGATGGTAGAACACACCGCAACGAACAATATTTGTACATACTGTCGTTTGTATATAGTGTCGTAATCAATTTATTCAGTAAAAAATATAGCGTGTCTCCAGTGGTGGCTCGTGGCTGACTTTATTTGGGGTACTAAATGCATGTCCACCAAATTTATTATTTTCTTACCACTATATTTTAAAAGAAATTTTTGCCTTATATTTTGGTAGAACGTTTTGCCATTAAACAAACAATTTTATTTTTCCATTTATATATTTCTTTTAAAAAAATAGTGGTACAAAAAGAATAAATCTTTCACGTATGTATTTAGTGCCCCAAAAATACTCACTCACGAGACGCCACTGCGTGTTTCAATCCGATGTGAACTCAATACATTTTTGTTCCTAAGTTTATTAGCAATGAATAATATTTTAACTAAATTTTCAAAAGACTTACCATCCTTTGTATGAAATGCGATAACATCACATAAAGGGCTGGTAGTGCAAAGCAATTCGGTCAGGGTGTCAACAATTTTCCGAAATATGGTGATTCGACACTGTTTTTATACGGATAATGACCATGACCAACACTTGACATACTTACATTTCACAAAACGCAGTGTAAGTCTTTGTTATAATCCAAAATCTGGTTTTAGATTGGAGCTAGACATTCTATGTTTTTGACTGCTAAATGGATTGCAACTCGAATTTCTTATTTTAAAAAAATGTTTGTGCTCTTTAGCTTATTAAAGTTTATAACTTTGGTATTGAATTATCCTGCATGTATTATATATATATACCGGGTGTTCCATAAATTTGTTACCATTTCAAAAATTCATAAAAGTGAAGGAAATGGTTTATTTAAATGCAGTTTGCGACAAAATTATTCTCATGCGGGAAGATTTTATTTATTTATTTATTTTATTTTTTATTTATTTTTATTTTTTTGATAAAGAAAAAATATTTAGTGACATTTTTTGTCAATAGAAGTTGTTTCAACATCTAAATCACAAAATTCCTTGGGAAATTACGTTTATTTGCTTGAAAACATTTATAAACTCATAGTTGTAAATGTTCTACGTGTCCGCCACAACAAGGAAATATACAATTTAATAGCGAGTGAGAACACCCTTAACTAAGACATGTAGCATATCCGGATGGATGCAGGAGATTTAGTAGCGTATGGAGTCCTTTAACTCCGCTAAGGAAAACGGACTACTGCGGTACACTCGAGACACGTAACCCCATAGCCAAAATTCAACTGGTGTCAAGTCTGGTGACTGAGGGAAACAAACATTTTTACTGTAAAGACTGATTAGCCGTTTTTCTCCAAATGTACTTGTCAAGAATTGCATCACTGTAGATTTGATATGAGGAGGCAGGAAAAAATCTTGCACGAGAGTTATTGTGCGTAGGAGATTTTATTCCAATAAGCTAGGCATTCTATTAAGCTTACATTTCAATAAGCTAGATATGACTTTCTCCTTTAGCAGTTTCAAATAGCGGTCTCCAGTAACTGAGCATTGCTTCAATCCTGCTTTTGCACAAGGATCTTCAAAGAAACAAGTTGGAAATTGTACGTCAAACGTTACAAACGAGGTGCGTTCGTACACACGTTTTAGAATTAAATTCGTGATATCCCGTGCTTAGAACGGGTTAAACAGCTAGTTAAATATATATTTTATGACACTCTTCATACAAATATCTTAACTAGTTATATAAATATTCAGATATATATGTATCAGCTAGTTATATAAATATTCAGATCTTGATGATTTTTAATTCTGTGAAATGATTTATATCGTCTGAAGATTAATTTCTGTCATAAAATAAGTATCTCGGTCGCTTGACGATTAAACTTCGGAAGCTCCTTAAACAAAAAAGCACCGATTTAAAAAAAAAAATTCAAATTTCTTAATAAATATTTTTATTAATATCTCCTAAAGTTTTGATTCGATTTTAATAAAATTTGAAATGTCTCGACAAAATTCTGCAAAGATAATATATTTTAAATTGCAAACCATTTGGTTGGGTAGTTTTTGCGTTGTTATATGCGGACAGACAGACAGACGGACAGACAGACAGACAGACAGACAGACGGACGGACAGACGAACGGACCAAACGACGACTATAGGTGCTACGTATTTATATAATTACGAACGCACCTAAAAAGGACCCAAAATAATGGAAGAAGTGAAACCACACTAAACAGTAACACGTGGGGAATGTAGCAACGCCTCAGTATAGGCATGTGGGTTCTCCTATGCCCAGATTTAACAGTTTTGGGTAGTTATGGGACAGTTAATGCTCCATGCAATGCAAAATGAGCCTCATCTGTCCGCGAGATGTAGAGAACCAACCGTGCATAACTTGAAACTTTCGTCAAAGCCCACTTTGCAAATACTTCTCACTTAGCAGTGCCATTTGGTAAGAGCTGGTGATGTGATATTGCAACTTGTAAGGGTACAAGCATAACACACCATGAAGGATACAGAATACCGATGTCTTTGGTATGCCAGTTATTCTCTGTACGTCTCTTGCGCTACTTACCCGCATGTACTGTTCACTTAGAGTGTCCATTTGCAAGGCTACAGCGGAGGTACGGTCTTATGATAAGTTTGGTGCTCCGTAGCGAGGTCGATCACAGAAACTTCTTGTTTCTTCGAAACATTGAACGAGTAAGAGCAGTCCGGGGGGAGTTAATGACGTTTTCCTTATTCATTTCTTTCTGTGTCCGAAACTGTCGTAAAGCTTCAATCGGCGATTCTTTGCTAAGGTAAAACAACTTCCCCTGTAATGCCTTATCCACCAACAACGTCAACATCACATTGAAAGACATACGTCTGCGCCAGTAACAGAAAAATTTGAAATAAGCTGTTAAACGCGCACTCGGAATTTTATTGGTATTTAATGTGCATATTTTCTGTAATTTGAATGCTTAAAGTACACAAATTTTCACTATTTTTTTTCTCTTTGCGAAAAAAAAAAATCCCCGTGCATGAGAATAATTTTGTCGCAAACCGCATTGAAATAAACAAATTCCTTCACCTTTTGTGAATTTTTGAAATGTTAACAAATTTATAGGATACCCGGTATACTATATATGTACTGCAATTCCAATCAATCCTTGTCAAAAAAGTTTATAAATACTGAAAATAAACACAAAATTACTGATGTTTTAAATATTTTTTATGAATATATCATCTCTACGTAAATTTATAAATTTTCAAACGAAATGCCGTCTGCCATCTAAACACAGTGCAGATGAAATTGTTGATCAATTTAAATATTAGTTTGAATATATAATAGCTACACTCACAGCAAAAAAAAATAGATTTTTTATAATGACTGGAAATATACAGTATTAAACATGCTTTAAGCAGAACTAAAGCGTAATAAACAACATATGATAATATTAAAAACACCAATTAAAATAATTTAAGACAGACATGAGTACACATAAAATAAAAATTTATAAAAAAATATATACTTAAAAACAGTTAAAAATACAAAATAGTAGACGTTTCGCCGAGCGACACGCAAGGCATCATCAGTACAAAAACAATCTATTGCATAACAAACCATAGAACAAGGAAAAGGAAAGGTTTGAAATCAAGGAAAGTTGAAGTTATTTTAAAAACAGATAATATTCATTAGGGACAGAACGAGCTTCATTCAACGTCTGCGATCGCAATTGAGTGAACCAACTCTCAAGGAGTAATCGACCATGGTAGCTGTTACAACCTGATTTCAAAATACTGGCGTTCGCAATTAGCGGGATGTGATTCGTTTGAAGTGAATGCTGGACAATTTTTGAATTCAAATTACTATTTTTTAAAGCACTAGTATGTTAGTTTAGGCGAATTTCCAATGATCTACCTGTTTCACCAATGTAGACACTATTGCAATTCTTGAAATATGAAAAAGTTTCTTGAAATATGATAATATCTAATACAAAATATCTAAATAAACGTATTAAATAACTTAAAAACGTGACAGAATAAAATATTTTATTATTTGTCTGTGGAAAGTCATTGTGTATACAATTCATTTTATGAAAGTCTGCAATAAGCTCAGACTGTATATTTTAAGAAGGTTTGCGCGTTATGTATGCATCAACAAGGACTGATGGTATGCATCAACAAGTACTGATGGTATGCATCAACAAGGACTGATGGTATGCATCAACAAGGACTGATAGTATGCATCAACAATGGACTGAACGTTTTTAAAATTCAATAACAAACGTAAAGTATGTCGGCTATTGTAGCAACTCTTACAAGAGAATTATGTGTGAAGTCAAGAAATTTCTTTACTATGCTTTCTTCTTTTATTTTCAAATATCACCTATAGACGGCGCTTCACTGTCTCAAATTGTAATACTGCTCAAAATAATAACTTTATTCACTGTATAACTTTAATTGTATCGTGATTACAGCTCTTGATTTTGAAAAATTCATTTACATTTATTGTATTCATTTTGGAAAGACTTCCACTTAAGACACTCTCACCACAACAAAATCTCAAACAATTTCTTTATACCTACTCTTAAACTTTAAAAAATTTTTAAACCTATGCTAAAATTTGCCTTTCGGCAATATTTTGAAAGTTTATTTTTCAAAATAAAATTTAGGGGCTCTCAAAAAATATTAAAGTTATAGCCACTTACACAAAAATCTCCTCCCTCATAGAGAAATAACATTTTTAGCCTCCAGTTTTTCTGAAGCTGATGGCGCTTTATTTTGAACTGTTATTTGCTTCAGAAGAAAAAAAAAGAGAAAAAAGAAGAAAAATATGAGTTTTTATGTTATTTTAAAGAATTTATATAACTTTTACCAGTCACCGGATTAAATTGCATTAGATGGAATGACCTAAAATCTTTGATCAATTCCATGAGGAAAAGTCATATAATGGTGGGGCTGGGCGAAGGTCATTTCAGAAAGAAATGCTCGTTTATATCGGTTGTAAAAACTCATAGAACTTTTTTTTTTTTTTTCTGACTAGATGTTCTTCTGAATGAATGTTTCGTTCTGTTGTAAGCTTTGAAGTAATCCGTGTTTCTAAAAAAATGTTTAGGGAGTTGATGAATGTAATTCGAATGCATCTTCCTTTTTTCCGCTAATAATTCCCTTCACCTTTCAAACAACAAGAAAATATAAATGAAACAAATACTTGAATTTTATTGAATTTTTGAAAATTTCATCATATGCAGGGTGCCTCAAAATGGACTGAACGTTTATAAAATTCAATAATTAACGTAAACGACGTCGGCTATTGTAGCAACTCTTACAAGAAAATTATGTGTGAAGTCAAGAAATTTCTTTACCATGCTTTCTTCTTTTATTTTTCAAATATCACCTATAGACGGCGCTTCACTGCCTCAAATTGTAACACTGCTCAAACTACGCTAACTTTATTCACTGTATAACTTTAATTGTATCATGATTACAGTTCTTCTTTTTGATAAATTCATTTACATTTATTGTTTCTGGTTGTATTTATTTAAAAAGAAGTCTAATTTAACGCACGCCAAGAGCGATACCTGTATTAAGCGTACATGCAGCTGTATATTACGAAAAAAAAACCGTAGTCAATTCAACATTTTTACGGTCATATTCATTTTCAGCCCATCGAATTCATTACTAATAATTTATATTTATATCGCAAGCATTAACTTATCAATTTTTATCGTACAGATAGATCTCAAGCTTAAATCTGCAATATGTTAAACTTGTGAACATGCATTCTTATTTTTCAAATTTCTCACCAGAAAATTCAAACGTTTAATTCCTGTTTTCTGCATATTATTTTAAAAGGATGTTTCTTCGTTGTTTAATGAAACATACAAAAAAAGTACAGATTAAAAATTTTTATTTAATGATGAGAAATTTGAAAAATACGAATGCATTCCATGCTCGTACACTGTAAAAAAAATTCCCGTGATTGCCAGTATAACTTCCGTAGTTTTACGGAAATATTTTTCTCAGATGAAATGTTTTCGTGAACCTGTTAGAAAGTAGCAAATATGGATTGAAGAATATCCTTGACAGGTAATAGTGCTAAAATTTTAGATAAGTAAGTATTTCCACTAACGCTTTGGGACGTTTTATATTTTTTACTCTAAACAGAAGTTTCGTATTTTGCCAGTACAATTTCTGTATTTTTACTGATTTTTTTTCTGTTGCAATATAATAATAAATTAACCCCTATAGTTTAGAGAAAAGGAAAATTTAGCATTATCCGTCAAGGATACTTTCAAATCCATTTGAATGATTCATTAATCACTTTCATCGAGAATAAAAAAATTCCGTAAAATTACGGAAATTGTACTTAAGAAAAATTGAAATGTTTAATTTCTGTTTTCTGCATATTCTTTTAAAAGGATGTTTCCTCGTTGTTTAATGAACATACACAAAAAGTACGGATTAAAAAATTTTATTTAATGATGAGAAATTTTAAAAATACGAATGCATTCCATGCTCGTATACTGTAAAAAAAAAAAAAAAAAAAAAAAAATCCCATGATTGCCAGTATAACTTCCGTATTTTTACGGAAATATTTTTCTCGGATGAAATTTTTTCGGAACCTGTTAAAAAGTAGCAACTATGGATTGAAGAATATCCTTGACAGGTAATAGTGCTAAAATTTTAGCTAAATAATTATTTCCACTAACGCTTTGGGACGTTTTATATTTTTCACTCTAAACAGAAGTTTCGTATTTTGCCAGTACAATTTCTGTATTTTTACTGATTTTTTTTCTGTTGCAATATAATAATAAAGTAACCCTTACAGTTTAGAGAAAAGGAAAATTTAGCATTATCCGTCAAGGATACTTTCAAATCCATTTGAATAATTCATTGAATCACTTTCATCGAGGATAAAAATAATTCGGTAAAAATACGGAAATTGTACTGGCAATAAACGTAATTATTTTTTTACAGTTAGAGACGTGAATTTGGAGAACTGGGTGATGAAGAGCAAGGGGTAACAGGACCTTTTGAGTTTCTCGCAACGATCCAAAACATCAAAATTCTCTAAGCACCAAAACTCAAATAATACGTAATTAAGATTTTTTCCCTTTACCTAAAGCACATATTCTTAAGTATATACAAGTATATATAAGTATAACAAAGAAAAATAAATATTATATATACAAAAATAATATTTCAATTTTAATTTAAAAAATGCATATCAGTAATACGAGAATGAAAATCATTACCCTCTGACCACTTATCCTGCGATTTCCACGGGCAAGACATTTCTAGAAAAATTTATATAATACAAATTTTTTGAGGCAATTTTGTTTTCAAAATTCCAAAGTCAAAGGGTGAAAATGCAAATGGTAAATTTACGACATATTTCAAATACCGTATATATTCGCGTATAAGCTGACCCCCAAGTTCGGGATGAAAACAGTTGTAATACCATTAATTCCGAAGGAATTTCAACGCCTTATTTAATCTCATTTAGTTCTAAAATATTTAAGGCGTAGAAAACCATTGTCAGTTACTGGTATTGAACCTGTATTGAACCTGGTATTGAACCGGTATTGAACCTGGATTCATCGCGAATTTGGGGGTCGACCTATACGCGAGTATATACGGTACATGATGATTTGAAATATGTAATAATGGAGCAGATACTGGTCAATTACATATTGGTCGAACGGAATTTGAAAAAAAAAATGAGCGGTCAGAGGATTAAGGACCATATTCACCATCTACCTCAACCTAGAAAATTTCGGTCGAACGCTGAAATGGCATTCATCATTAATCTAATTGGACTTCGGCCGCAATCAGTTCCAATAAGGTTAGTCGTGAATTGCAGTTGAGAGTTCGGCCGAGGTTTTCTAGGTTCAAGCAGATGGTGAATGTGAGCATAAGTGCTGCGATCATGATAAAACGATAAATTATGCTTATAGAAAACAATTTTTGACCAAAATATAATCATAACACACTGACCTCTAACTTGAAACCAAAATATACACAAAAATAATTGTTTAAAATTAATTTTAAAGTAAAATATAAAAACTTTCAATTTTTTTAATCATATTTTTCAAGTGCAAAATAATAAAAAAGCAAAATATTTCAATTTTTTTTAGTTTCAGCATGTACACTATGAAGAAAAGCACGTATGGTTAAATTGTTTAGCATGGAGCTTATACAGTTTGAAAGTAACAGTGCGTGCAAACTCAAAATTTATTAATTTCAGAAAACGCATCTTAAAGTTTCAATATCCTCTTACCTTCAATTACACTCACCGTCAATAAATGGTTATAATTCAAGAAATAGTGCAGATTTCGAATGCGATTTTTTTGCATATTGTTCAGAAATGTTTAAAGATCCAAAGTGAAGCAAAATTGCAAACATTTATTTTTTGGAAGTTTAAAGGTCCTGTGCCCCCTTAAGCTAAATAAGACATTTTGTCGCTTTGTTAAGCCCAGTATCACTATCTACAAATTACTAAGATATTTTGATCAAGAAAACACCATGTTTTAGAAATATCTTTCGTGTGATTTTTTTAAACGTATTTTTTTCTGTCGTAAGTTAAATGTTCAAAGTACACATCTGTACATTTTCATACCAATATTTAATTAAGAAAGCTTTCACAAATAGCAGAAAAGGGTTAGGCAAACGTTGACTATTTATTGGCTAATTTTTGCCACATTTTGTCCACAGTAAGAAATGTCCACCTTGCCATACCATTGGGTGAATAGCAGAAGAACTAGTGTCTATCTCTGTAGATTTTCACGTCCGCAAGCGTTGTACAGCAAGTACGTGTCTGATAAACCCATATATGGGCCTAGGACTCGGCGCCCCTATAGGTATCTGGTTCCCGGAGCTCCTAAGAGACTCGTATGCGTCCCCAAGTGTCATGCGGCAGTTTCCTTAAGTACTGTGCTGTTGTAACGACCAAGCCGACTATGATGTCTTGGGTGCAGGGAGAGTGATGTGCAGGTGGAGGTACTCTCACTTGTCCGGTGGCCTGTGTCATGGCTGCGTCATACTGGTTTACGCCAGTCCCGTCTGATACGTGGCGCATTTGGTTTCCTCAGAACCTGTGCTGACGGGACGGCGGCCGCAAGGTCCGACAGTTTTACCATACCATTGGCCAACAAACCATTTGCTAACAATGGCCCAACAGTGATCCAACCGTTATTTGCTCAGATACGCTCCAAATTAAAGGGGTCTTTGTACCTAGCATTTCTCAACTTTACCATTCCCAGCCCTACCATTTCCCATCACGTTCCACAAACTGCAAGCGATAGACGAACAATATGTGGCAGTTTACAGAGTTACATGAGTTATTGGATCCATAAATAAATGTAGTTTCTGTGACCTCTCATCCTCTGTGATTTTTTACTTTTCCACCTCCCCAGTTACGGGTGAGCCATTTAACACCACACTAATTATCTTTTTTTTTTCCATTTCTATAAGAAAGGACAATTGGAGCTTTCTCTGCTCACATTTTATCTAATTTGGATGGGCATTTCAAGTAACATCAAACAAATGCAAAATAGCTTCTGAATAACATTGTTTCTCAGCAGTAATTTCCAGAACAGATAAAACAAAAAAAAACATATTTTCACTGAATTTGTTCATATAGCGCTAATTTTCCGTGAACACGATTAAAAATAATGACGAAATTTTAAATTCTTTGCTATAAAACATAATATTTCGAGTAATTTCTGAAGTACACTTTTAAGAAGTAAGATAATTCTTTAAAAGCATTAATGGGTTAAAATATGTGCCGTCGTTTAAAAGCGAAAATTCAGTCCCAAAGGATACGGGGACCTTTTATACCGTACCAGCATAAAACGTGAAGTGAAAAGCCTGATAATTGAATTTTCGAAGACGGAGTAAATAAAGCTTTCGAGAAGCTAGGACACCCGTAGGATAATATCTTAAAGCAGTCTTCAAATTTTCTTGTCATTTTTGAACAATTTTGGCTTTTTAAAAGATTGAAAATATATTAAAATTTCATTTAAAAAAGAAATAAGTATAAATAGAGATTCTCTGATTAATATATTTGCTGTGTCATTAAGCAATATATGTACATATCATATCTAAGAATAATGCAAAGATAAAACAAGTCTTGGGAAACCATGCAACTATCAATTATAAAAAGTACTACATGTTTTTATTTCAGTTATGCGGTGTTTATTTCAACTGAACGCGTGAGTAATTTTACTCAAGTTTTGTAAAAATATTTCGCCTCAGAATTTTTATTTAAAACTATTTAAGTTATTTATTTAGCTGTTTTTTTCCGTAGTGTGTATTCAAATTACTTTATAAAGAAATTTTTGGTTCGAATAGAAATATATGTCTTTGGTACTTATCAAACTGACCCACCATCACCGTTCTAGTCTTCAATATTGAATTTTCATTAAAATTTCTATGGTATATTATATAAAACATTTCTGTTTGATAAAATGACAAATTCTATTTTTGCTTTGTATCGTTTTTCTAAAACTATATATTGCAAAACAGTAATGCATAGTTGCTTATTCGGACACCATGGAACCACCAGGGCCAAAAAGTCATAACCCCAGTCATTTAAAGTGTATTATGTTTCTCTGTATATCTGAATAACCTCCACAGTGAGGAATTGTTATCAACAGTTGCTACTGTTAGAACAATGAAAGAGATGTTTTGTGGATTTATGTGAAGATACACTATATTATAAAAATTATACCGATACTTTCAAGCTTAGAAGTTTCGTCGAAAATCTAGAAACTTGACAAATTGTTTCTGAAATTTGGGTATTTAAAGAGCATGTTTGACCTTATACTTTACAGGGAAGATTTAGTCACGAGAGCAGTGAAAAGACCGACAACAAATTGAATTAAAAAAATAATATTTCATCATCCTGCATCATAAAATCTCGGTAACAAATGGTTATACAAGCTGTTTTTGTCAAGACCATATAAACTGTGCAGAATGGGGATTCTCACTCACAGTGCATAAAAATTGACTAAAGAATTATACCTCAGGAGTATTAGAGAAAAATCCGAAAGAAAGCGTTTGACGTCATATGCGGTGCGCACAAAATAACTTTTATTGGAAGCATGGACATGAATTAAACCTTATTAGACATCACATGGCCTTCGAATCAGAAGATGCCCAAAATGATCACCGCGCATTTCGAAAAATATTTTAGCGCAACGTTAAGTAGGAACGGAATGCAATTCCCCATCATAGTGTCCACAAAAATCCACAGACGCGTTTCTGTTGAATCAAATTTGTTCAACACTCAACGACGCACGCTAAGTATGTTTCATAGCATCTATTCATATAAATATAGTGTTATAATGCAAGCATCGGTGTTCACGTTTCCATTAAAGGTTATTTTCGTTGCCCCAGAACTGACGTCATCATTTGTTGATTTTTTCCTTTAAAATGATGTGTCTTAGAGATGTGTTCCTTTAGTTAATTTTTATGTGCTCCAAACGTGGATTGCTCTTCTGAACGATTTCTTCGGTCTTCACAGACCCTTGTATAGATAGGCTCTGTACAACGTTTGTGTGCAGTTATGTAAGAATATCACGCCTATTACGGAAGGTATAAGCTTTTCTTTTCAAAATTCAAATAATTCCGAATGTTTTTGTTTATAACATGCAGGGATTTGAATCAAATTTAATGCTACTTTCAGAACACTTGCAACAAGACAAAGGGTAGTAGAAACCATATACTGCAATTTGAAAACGGATATATTTAATCTATCATAAAATACGAACAAATAGTTATCAAATAGTTTTAACTGCAAATATGATGCATCAAATAGTTTTAACTGCACATACGCGAAAGATAGAACAATTGTTTTTTCATAATTTAGAAGACAGCAACAAAGTAATTTATATAAAAAGGTCAGACAAATATTATGAAAAGTTGGAGCTATGTCAATAAGTTAGCTGCATTTCAATTATTTTCTAAAAAGTAACTTGATGATAAGAGATTGTTGACAAGGGGAACCAACCAATCAATTTGTTTCCGAAATTGAAAATGTCTTAAAAAATAAATTGCAACCAAAACCGAAAAAGTACAAAACCATGACGTCAGACGTCGACCTTGGATATCCGATGCAAAAATAATCATTAAAAATATTGAAATGCAAATGAAAAATTTGTAAAGACATTTAACATAGCTTTAACATTCATCATTTAACATAGCTTGCAAAAATCGCCACCTGACTGAAGTTGGCCAAGAACTTTGCACCCATGGACCACTGATGCACCAGTTTCCATCTGAATATTGGTGGTCCTCAGAACCCACCACCATAGGATTAAAAGTCCGATACTATAGCACTTACGCTACGCTGCCTCTATATGAGAGTGGCGATATACGCACAAGGTGCGTGTTTATACTGCGTGCTTATACAGACTTTTTGTCCCGACTATGGAAGATTCTTGGCGTTTCGCTTTTGTCCAGAACCGTCTCAATTAATCAAATTTTATATCCCGTATGTCGCTACTGTCATATCGAAGCACCGTAATTACGCTACTTTCAAAAGATACATCAAGTAGATTCCAAGTGTACTCTTCTATGAAGAATGGAGTACAAACCGGGATTCGAAGATGACATCTCATGACCAGTTGCTAATGGCATAAACATTAGATTAGATGGCAGGAAAATTAAATTTGGTTGAGTACATTAATTAGGGAAAGTATAAAGCATTACTTTTTTTCAGAAGAGGTCTAAATATTTCAATTTTAACTTAAATGGAAACAGTTAATAGTAAGTTATTAATGTATGTAGAAGGATGTGTAATGTGTGAAAGACTCCCTCCAAAAATACGATTCCCATGGAAACTTTTGTGTATTTATTATAATAATTAATCAATGCTTGCAAAAACATAATTTTCTTCGCTAACATCTTTTTCTCAGACCCTTGACCAGCACTTGGACAAGAGATGGAATAGCTAATATTAAGTATTGGAATTTCTTTAACTTTTAGCTTTATCAAAATAAATGTCTTATCATGGAGACAATTGAAGGGCAATTTATATAGCCATGCATACATTACTTGTAACTAACGAGTTAAAACTACAATTAACCGTGGCATTAATCAGTATATTCGCTAACTTTCTGGTGCTTTGAAGTTTTCAAAAGTTCTTCATTTTGAATTATTAGGCAATAAATGTCATATCAGCATAGGTATTTCAACGTCCATTTCATTTTGTTACTAATAAGCATAACAGTTACTTTCTATTAAAAAGGTGCACATTTTGAAGACACTTTTCATATACATATAGAGCTACGAGTGTGTGTCATAAATATAAAAGAGGCTGATTTGTGAAATAATGTTTTCATGATATAGTTTCATCAAAATTGGCAATTTTCGAGATAAATTTTAACATACATGATGCATAGCTTCAACTCTGACCAAATAATTTTTTGTACTTCAATTGTAAAATACATTTTAAACCTCGAAAGACATTTTAATAAATATATTTTGTCTCTGGAAAAGTATCATTAAGAAATTTGTTTTCTTTGAAATCTAATATACCTCTGAGAAAATTGCATAAACCATAAGTTCATTATTTTATTTCCTTAATTCATTGATACAAAAATGAGTAAAAGAATCAAAGTAAATGAGAAAAGAGTAGACTCCAACTTCAAAAAATATTTTAAATATTTTTGAGTATTTCTGGTATGTGGATAATGGCACTCGAACGCAAGTACCATAAGTCGAGTTAAATTAATTTCACTGTGTTATTTCAATGACTACAACATTATTCAACATTTTATTCTTCTGTAGTTTTCTATCTGGGGTTTCTAAAAGAAAATACCGCCAGTTCAGCCAGGTATTTCCCAATGTCTGAAAGCAAAAAGAAAACCGGATTTCTTTCTGGTGTGTTATATAGTTGGATGAGCACCGTTATCGTATTGGTCTACAGAACATAATCGTGACAGTGATCTCTTTCTTTTGAGAGAAGGGACACCAAATCTGGTTTAAACAGCCCTCGAAAACGCGCTAATAGCTCTGACCGTGAGGTGAAGGCACGTTCATCCTTAACACCACAGATGTTTCCCCAAGCAGTGGCTCATCTACATGACAGGAGACAGATATATTTTCTCCCTCCAACTTTCATCTGCGTAAGAATTTTTGTTACTGCTGTAGGTATGATCAATGTTTTGAATTTGATTATCTTCTAACTTTGTGGGGTGACACTGACAAACAAGAGGCAAAAGAAGATAATGTCTAGAGTCCCTCCCATTGCGTCATTAACTATTTCAGATATTGAAAATAGATGTTTTCAAGTTTCAAATTGCTTTAATTAATTAATAGTTACTAGTACGATCACAATACTTACCGTCTGACAAGCTAGGGGACAGTGACACCACTTCACTGCAAATCACGAACATCACGTCACATTTATGACCAAAATGCCACCAAACAGTTACGTCACATTATGACTAAAATGTAACGTTATATCTGCGACCAAAGTGCCAACACCCGGTGAAGTTCCAATGTGACTAAAATATGACGTATCATCTATTACCAAAATGCAAGCATACAATGACGTCGCATTATGACTAAAATGGGAATGTCTTAGCAACTTTAAGAAAAATTACAATAAACATTTATATTATCTTACACATAATGAAAAATATTTTGGGGCAAATTTTGATTTTTTTTTTTTTTAACGCTGCTGAAACGTCATTTCAAGGCAGTAACAAATATGATCAAAATGTCACTACATTGTGACTTTGCATGTTACAGAAAAAAATTAAATTCATTTTCCGTAAGATGCGATTTCATCTTTCAATAACTTTAAAAATAAAAAAGCGTGAGTATCCAGAAAATTTTTATATATTTTTTTTTGAAATATTTTTTTTCAAATTAAAATTATTTCAAGTGCATTTCAATGAAATTTTCATATTTAAATGAGCCCATTTTTTATTTTATTTTTTATTTAATGAGAGCATAGCTGTTAAATGTGTGTCATGATGAACTTAACTAAATTCTTCTTTAAATTTCATAAATGTTTTAAATAATACCACTAGAGACTTACGGCCAGATTTACGTGAAAATATTAGTGCAAGAATTTTTTATGCCTCTTTCAAATTTTCCGACAAAACTTCAGTATTGAGCAAACGACATATACAAAATCAAAGTTAATTTTGAATCACAAATATGCATTAGCGTAATACAGACAGAGTGAAAAATGTCCAAGCTGGAATCGAAACCGCACCCTTTGAATCATGCTCCAATGCTCTACCTTTGAGCTACGAGGACGATACCCAGCTGGGCATCTCTCACTCACATATGTCGGCAAGGCTGCAATCTCAGAACAAGATGGAAATGTCATCATGACCGCACAAATCCTGTGCAAACTTGATACCACGCATACAGTCACTCTAAGACCAGCATACGACACACATATAAGTAATTTTAATTATTTTTTAATTAATTTATTTTTAATTTGGCATCTCTCCTTCACATATGTTGGCAAGGCTGAAATCGCAGCACAAGATGCAGAAAGGTGAGAGATGCCAAGCTGAGTATCGTCCTCGTAGGAGCGTTATTCCAAGGGCCTGGGTTCGATTCCCGTTTTGGATATTTTTCACTCTGCCGGTATTATGCTTAGATAGCAATGTTAAAATTACCGTAATTTCCGGCGTATAATCCGCGGATCACACAATCATGTTTCGTCCCAGAAATTTTATTTTATAAAATGTAACTTACTAGATCGCTGTAAATATTTGATTTGAGTTATTGAATAAAATGGTATGGGTTGAAACAGAATTGTTTGATCCGCGGATTATACGCCAGAAATTACGGTAACATGTTTATTATTCAATAATTTTGGGTGAATTTCACTGCTGAAAGTTAATTGAAAAATTAATTAAAATTACTTATATGCATTAGTTTTTAAAAATTGTATTCAATTGTCATAATTTAAAAAAATGTTTTAGGAAAAATTCTTTACTGAACCAGAAATTCTGCAGATCAGGTAGCATATAATACATCACAGTTAAATCAATTTTTCAATATCTGAAAATGCCTTCGCAATTAAAGATATTGTGTTTCAAAGAGGGAAATGTTTTCTTTACCATATACGTCCGTTATAACTTCATTTTTCTGTGAGTGGTTGGACTGCTAAGGCCGTAACAAACGAAATTACTAAATAACTTATTCAGTCTCGGAGTAAAGATGGTTTTTACAGCAGTTCTATAAAATCTGTGACACATTCAAGATTCTTGATAAAAGCCGTCGTAGTTTCACAAATGTTTGGCAAGATTAGTATTTGACGCTACTAATGTAGAAATATGGGAAATATTTTATGCTTGAAAAGTTATCTTCACAAACTATGGACGTTTATATCTGTTGTATTAGTGGGAAAATGTGCCATTCATCACAAACAATTTATCGAAATTTTGAAGATTCTATTCAATATATAAAAACACCTGTAATGTCTCATCTTACATTATCGTTTAATCGTGAATCTTATTTCCTGTTTTACCACCAGTGCTTATGGAATTACTGTGGTCGGACTTGTATACTACATAAATTTTAAGTAAACAATACTGTATAATTTCAGATGTACGACATAATCCACCAGAAACTAAACGGCAGTTATCTTTTCTGCTAATCCCATCTGATTGAGACACTTATTTAAAGCTACTTAAAGTTACACTAATGTTAGAGGATTGAAAAGAAGATGTCTTTTTTTAGCTGGCGACAAAGTAGTTCTCACTAAACAAAGTTTTAAAACGAAACAAATTTTCGAATACATAGATTTTTATTGGATCATAAGAAATATGAGGTTATATTAATGCCTAATGTATGGTTCATCAGAAAAATGTTTTAGCTAAAAACTGACAAATGTTAGTACTAATTCATCTGGAAAGAAACAGAGACGCAGTAATCATTAAACATTTCATATATAAAAAAGGGTTAATAGTGACGTACTTCACATTACCAGGAGGTTTTATAATCAATTATATATATATCGCGTACATTTGCACACATTTTTAATTTCCTGAACAATCCGTAGAAACCTAAAATCGATGCATATGATTTTAACTAAAACCGTACAGAAAAGGATTAAAACAAACTCGGAAGACAGGTCGCAGGCATGTCTCTCATATTGTGTATATTTGTATTTTATTCGGTTAACGCTGATAATTTTACTATATTCAGTTTTTGCCTTCTTTTCTAAAGTGGTTTACTATTTAAATTTAAACAAAACGAGGGTATTTTAAAATCCCCACTATTACGATTAAAGGAAAGCGAAATAAAACTCTCTAGTCGAGTGAAACTGGATATCTCAATTTTGACTTAATTAAAGCAGCCCTCTAGATGTTTAATGGTTGATATATTTAAGTGTAGGCAAAAAGAAGAAGTGCGCACTATGGTATCTACATGCACACATTTGAGTAGTTTCTGTGTTGGAAAGTTTATAGTATCAGTTTTTTTATGCTTGCTAGTTTTCTAAATATGAACATTTACGGTTACTGAATTTTTTTATATATATTATTGTGTATAGCATATTTAATAATAATTTATTTCCTGGAAAAAAAAAAAAAAACCTTTTGTTAGCATTTACCATTTATAGGTGCATTTTAATGGCTTGTTTTCCGATTCTCATTCTGTTGGACTATGACTAGATACCCTATGTGGGATAAAACGTCGGATATTAGAAAACAATGCTTGAAGAACCAGTAAACAATTCTTTAAGAAAAGGCTACATGAACAAGAGCAATTACGTTTTCTTAATCTGTTTTTCTAAAAGTAAACTTCTTTTCTGCAATTTCTCAAAATACATTAAAAATAATTATACTTTTGTTTAATATTCAATCATTAAACTTATAATTTAATACTGTTAGTAAATTTCCTTAGTTAAAGTTGTAAAATAAAATATTTTGTTCTTTTTTAAACAAAAGCCTAAACTCATTCATTTCCTGTAAGAATAACGTAACCTGTACAATTTTATCACACTGGCTGGACATAAGATCGCATTTGACTTTTTTAGAAATTGCATTTATTAATGAAAATGCGATAAACGAATCATACATTTATAATGATAATATTGAACAAAAATATAAGTACAGAGTATTTACGCAAACTTTCATTAAATTATGTTGAAAATTTAGGATTTAAGAAGCAACTAATAATAAGGTATCCGATTTTACTCTACTTTACCCTTTTTTTCATTTCGAGGAAATAAAGTATTATGTGAAAAATAGTACGTAAAAAATGTATATGTTGGGTATATATCATTGTAAAAGCAAGATGCAAGTTGCAATTTAACTATTCGTTAATAATTGAATCCGGCAAGCATGTCGTTGTTGCATAGTTTCATAAGGTTTTATTTTTTATTGCTTTCTCAACTTATATTTACTGTATAATTATTTTATTAACTTGGTTCTTTACTGTCATGTATTTTTTCATAAATTATTTTTTAATACAGGCTTTAATACACTTTGTTTCGCATTTATATTTATTTTACTGTCAGGTTTATTTCTATTCGACTCTGTTTTCTATATTATGCTTGACAAATGTCAGTTAAAATAATACTGTATTATCTCATGTTTTTACATCTAAATATGAATATTTGTGCACTAAAATTATACGCAGGTTTCAGATACATTATCGTTATAACTCATAAAAATTTCCAAGAATTTGGACATTAAGAAATGTATTTTTTTTAAGTTAATTACTTTGTTTTTCTTCAAGTTCTGCAGTTGCGTTATACAAATTAACCCTTTCTATTCCGACGGTACTTTAAAGTGTTATTAAATAAATCTCGTTTTAAAATTCATTTAACACATCGATTGGCAATAATATACGCTTTAGGATGAGTTAGAAACATTCTCCAAAGTAGCACAGATTGTTGGTTCATGGTTGGCAGTTTGTGGAAACCATTGGGGTAATAAATAGTAGGTAAATGGCTGGTACAGAGTTAATTTGGAGCGCATCTGAGCAGCTAACTGTTGGGCCTGTGTTGGCTAATGATACGGGAAGGCCTACATTTCTCGCTGTATACCAACGTTGGAATACAATTAGCCACCAATTCGACAACGTTGGTCCAACCATTTTCTGTTACTTGAGTTATTGTGTTCCAGAAATTTATTTGTTGTACAAGGCAATTTTTTTTTAATATATTATACGGTTATTTATATGGTTAATATATTTCCAATTTTAACTCTTCAGCTTTCTTGGAGTTGGAAGAAATGGAGTGGAAAATTTCAGTTCTGAAAAATTTCTATATTTATAGTATAAGGCTATATTTATATTTATAGTATAGTACTATATTTGTACATTTTATAATTCTATAAAATACTCAAAACAATATTTTTAAGAAATGATTTGAGTAAAATTGTAAATATTAAACAAATCCCCTATAAATACCTATTTAGTTTATAAATTTTAATTGGCGACATCTTTTTAAAATTTATTTAATTATTCCGCAAACCTTTTAATACATTTTCAAAAATTCTAAAAAATGCTTTTCAAGGTTAAGTTTTCATTAATTCGTAATCTGGGACATAAAGGATTAATAGATAATCGTGAAAATTAAAAATATTCTTGTGGAACCCTCCCAAAAATAAGAACTTTGTCAGGAACATGTTTTATGTTAAAAAAATTTAAATAAAAAATATTTTTTTCTATTTATAATTTTGAATTACTTTAAAATTTAACATGTGTTAAAAAAATAAATAAATTACTTATACATAAATTTTCTTTTTTAGCACTTTCCAACCTAGTTGAAAAGTGCTTATGACTTCGGTTTGTCTGGCCGTATGGCCGGATGGCCGTCTGTCCGTGCTCTAACTCCCGTAAATATGCTCGGATTGCTCTGCAATGTTTATATGTTATTGTCGTTATCTATAGCATGTGCCCTATTTCAACGGAAGTGTGTAGCACTTGTAGTTTTTTTACAGGGACACTCAAAAGAATTCTGTTACATTGCGGTATATGGGGAAAAATTATTTGCAGTTTATTTAAATAATGTTTCACTATTTTAAACGCATTGAAATTTATATATATCACTAAGGTGCATTAGAAGAAGCTTAATATGGAATAGGGTGTGCATACCACTTATAGTTACTATACAGGGACAGTCAAAAGAATTCCGTTACATTACGTCTATGGAGAAAAATCGTCTGCGGTTTATTTAAATAATGTTTCACTATTTTAAACGCATTGAAATTTATATATATTACTAAGGTACATTACAAGAGGCTTACTACAGAATAGTGTGGGTACAGCAGTCATCGTTCATTT
Source organism: Maratus michaelseni (assembly GCA_963931845.1). NCBI lineage: Eukaryota > Metazoa > Arthropoda > Arachnida > Araneae > Salticidae > Maratus > Maratus michaelseni. The sequence continues at coordinate 133,633,424 of OZ007599.1, forward strand.
ACAGGGACACACAAAAGAATTCTCTACTGTCTGTTATAACAATAATTCCTGGAAGTGCGTTTTAAGTTGCTAAATGCGATTTTAAATTGAACTCACTTTTTGTCTATTACTGGGTGTGTATAAATTCTGTATTTCATATACAGGGCAGCACAAAAGTTCGAGAACACATTTCCGTTTATTGACAGAAACTCCAGAAGGAGAATTTTAAACTGTGCTACGCGTTTCCTAACTAAACTAAAATGTATCATCCTATATAGTATATATACAAATCTATAGATCATATACAGGGTTGAATAAAAGTACTCGGATACTTTTCCGAATATTGTATCTGTTCGAAATTCCTGAAATTATGTTTTTAAATATGTTATGCGTTTTCCAAATTGTTTACTTAGATGTTATCTTTTAGCTTATTAAACGGGTTGGGTTGGGTTGATTATTGACGGCCAATTATCTACACTAGGGATATAGGCCCGGGAGGAGTGCCCTTCGTGGGGGTCTTTCTAAGGGAACCTAATCCGTATTTACGCATGGAGAAGATCCACGGCTCGAAAGAAAACCACGAAAACTCCGAGCGATTAGGCCGACGGGCGCGATTGGGATCGAACCCAGCACCTCCCGTCTACCAGCTTCGAGAGCACAACCTCTCAGCCACTGGTGGGGCCCTTATTAAACGGTATGTTTTGTAAAATTATTTTGGAAGCGTTGGAAAGTGCTACATAATCTATGCTTGGCGCATGATTTTTCGTTCTTGTTTAATATAAAAACAATTTTTTTATTATTTTCGTTTCAGAAGATTAAGGCTCTTTATATTTTGGCATTTTCTGTTAGAAAAAAACAAATTAGTTTAGAACTATTTTTAAAAACTCGTTCTTTAAAGCAAATTTAATTATTTAGCTAAATTAAAAAGGTTAATTAAAGTTGAGTTTTTCGTTTTTTTTTTTTTTTTTTTTTTTTTTTACAAACTATAGCTTAAAAAAGGTCAGAATTGTATGCAGATAATCATTTCTATTTAACTACTTCTTTTAAAGATATATTTAAAATGTGGGGTTTCTCAATACTTTTGATCAAAGATGTACTTTTTTGTGAAGAAAATCCAGAAGGAGATCTCACCAAGTATAAGCAATCGCTAATTGTGGTAACTCAGCCACTTTCTCCTTAGTTTTGCATACTTATTTTTATTACTGCAAATGTTACTTCCCCTTAGTGTAGAAAATAAATGTTTATATTAAGATAGAAAATTCATGAATATAAAAATTCACGACTGAAAATTATTTTTAGAGTTATTTTAAATACTCAATAAATTGGGTTACAGTTTTCAAAAAAATAAATAAATAAATAAATAAAAATAAATAAATAAAGTAAGTTTATGTTCTATTCCCTTTCTATGGTGTAAAAAATGAAATTATGTGATATTTAGAACAGAATATATGCCAATAAAATCGATAGTGATAGCGCGGGTCGTTGCCATCATGGTCATGAAACAGCGTTATTGACGGACATGTGTTTGCTTTATAATAGAGGTATAACTATAAAACTATAAACAACGCATTTTTCAATATTCTTGTAGTTATGGCATCATGATGATTCGTTTAAGCTTCAGCTATAGAAATGTATCTAAATTTCATTTTTTTCCTGTTCTATTTAGTCGAAGATGTAGCATTAAATATACGTATATTTGGAGAAAAACATGTTTCCATGTTGCAGTAAATCCTTATTCGAAGGCCCGAAACAATTTTAAACAGTGGCTTAAAACAATTCATATATTTAGAATCATAGTCACATATTTAGGATTATTAAATAAAATATGGAGAATAGATATTGTATTGTTAAAGTCGTTTCTTTGAAAATACTCCATTATTCGCCATATCATTTACTGCTTTTAATCAAATATCTATTTGTAAACATACAAATAATTCTATTGTTTCAACCGATCAGAAAAAAAACTAGAGAGGGAGTGCGAAAAATTCCCCTTTCACAGAGCTGTGCTGCTGCATATTTATATTTTTGAAGGCTTGCATATTAATATTTATCAATATACATCAAAGCATTGGATACAGTTTCATTTTTACGATGATATAAAGATAAAATAGTTTCATAAACCTTGAACCTGCCACCAAAACAGGTTCAAATATACAGAGCATTTAGAAGGAATCTATTTTCCGGCATCGAGAAGGAAGCAATATAAGCATTCACCTCAACGGATTATGAAAGTCACAGATGAATGATCTGTTGAGGTGTGATTATATTGCTTCCTGCCTAATTGACTATTTGGAATGTGTCGTTGTATCAAACCTGCTTAGTAACTATTTTTAGAAATGCTTTTATCTTGATAGGTTTCGATTTTTCTTAAACCTTCGCATTATGCATATTTCCTCATAAATCTGATTTTTTGAGATGAATATCAAGTAATCTTATTTTATTGACAGGGGAAAAAAAGGGTGAAACTGCATTAACACTAAATACTTTATGATCTTCAAACTTTTGTAACGATATAGTTTGCTCTGTTATTAGGGATCAACAGAACCCGATTAAGGTTCTGGCCTATAGGCACAGCATTCTTTTAAGGCCGGTAACCACAATTACAAGTAGCCACGAAGCTCAGTATCTTTTTGAACTACCCTCTTCCCCTTCGGCTCATTTATTAAATGTAAATTTTGCACAGACATGTATAACATCGAAGTTTTATCTGGCATTTGAATTCAAGTCCAAATTTTAAAACAGAGTGGACATAAAATTTTCGTTCTGGGTGGAGTACAAAGAAAAATATTAAATTCACGAGAGGAAATGATCCATTGCTAAAAGTATTTCTCCCAGATCTAGTAAAGATTCCTTTAATAACTGGATATAAAACAGAGTATTTCTAAAAAACAACAAGGAATATTTCAAGAAACTATTTAATTCTCACCATAAAGCATACTTTTTTAATCTGACAAAATTGCGTTAATCTAGTTTTTGCATGAGATTCCTTGTATTGCAGGGTGCGTCATAAAACAGGTATACACAGTTTGAATGAATATAACTCCAGTTTTTATTCACATAAAATTAATATTTAAATTGCAAAAGAATCTACATGAAATGTATAACTTTCCTTCCTACCGCAGATGTTCGAAATTATTACCGTTCTGGTCAATACACTGATGATAACGGTGGTCTATTGATTCACAAACTTCAACAAAAATTTCATTTGGTGTTGTGGCGCATTCTTGCTCAATTATGCGGTACCTGAATATTGTCTATGAACATCCATTCGTTTCAAGCTTATCGTTTATCCGATGAATTGCAAGTCGCATAGGTGGATCTACCTGAAACTCCCTACGATATTGTTTTTTTACTTCTGCTACATTTTCATACTTACAATAGTATTTTAAAATAAATTCTTTTTTCAAAAGTTAATCTTGGTCCACTCATTATTTTCAATTAACTACACTTTGGAAAGAAAGAAAAATTTGAAAGTTATGACCCGTTAAACAGTGTATGTATACATTTTTCTGACGCATCCTGTATATTATAAAGCAAAAACATGTCCGTGAGTAACGCTGACATAATATTGATGGTGGCAACACCTGACCAATAAATTACGTTTATATTGCAAAATGTTTAACTTCTAAATGTAGCACAATTTCAATTTTACACCGTCAAACAGGGGGAAAAAATTTCTTTCAAACGCAATTTGTTAAAAAACTGTACCTCAATTGACTGACTTTTTTATGTTTTTAAACCGGTGTACTCTAAACTTCGATGCAGCACCCGCGCACTCCATACTAATGCAATTTGGGAATCCGTAACTTTTCAACTGCGTATAACTTTGCTGCCAATATAGTGGCAATAAAATATAACACATGATTCCCATACAAATTTAATGAGGAATTGAACTGTGATATTTATTTTTATAAAAAATTATTTTGCTAATGAAAAATTCAAATTAATGAAACCATGTTTTAAAAAAAGCACCGACATTTGAAATTTTCGTCGGTGCGAATTAGTACTAGTGTGGAGTTCACAAGTTAAAATAATTTTCAAGCATGCATTTTAAAAAACCTATCTCCATCGCATGCAAGCCGATTACGAAAGATTAATCCGTTTGTTACTTAAAACAATATAAATAGTCCAGCATTTGTTTACGGCTGATATTCCATAATGAAATTAAAATTCATTAATAAAACAATAAAATAATATATATTAAACACCAATTTAACAGACATGTAATCGAACTACCTATGCTTAAGCCACTGAATTTATCAGAATCAAAAAGGTTACTGTAAATAGCGGAAGCTTGGTCGATTCCTTTGGCTATTAACTCCTGACATACGGCTAATACGAAAGTATCGTTTTTAATAAATTTCAAAACCTTATTTGAATACAGCATAGATATTTTTCATATAAAAATACTTTTTGGTGTTGTTGAGCAATCAATAAAAGCATATTAAATATAAAAAATATATTAGAATTTGTAATTAAAAATTGATTTTCACCTATGTTCTGTAATCCGGGTTGGATCCGCTAAGTTATAAATATTGTGCAAAGAATTAGCTTATGCAAATAAGTTTTTGCTTCTAATTTTGCTGTAATTTTAATGGAATGACTCAAAAATAATTATATTTTAAGTACATTATTAGTTATTATGTCTTCTATATATATATTTAAAAAAATTAAGATTTAGATTAAAATTCTCGAATTTCTCCGGGGACCCCAAAAATATGTGGGCGCAACCAGGGCCGTCGGAACCATAGGGCAAACGGGCGGCTGCCCAGGTCCTTGTGTCAGTTGTAGTCTTGTTAGGTGTTCAAGTCTCTCTAATACAATTCGAAATAACGTTGCCTCTGTGTAAAATAATGCTATGTTTGTTCTAAATTTAAAGTGTTTTTCTTCCCAAAATAAAGCTAGTATTAATTTTATTTCTTACAGCCAAAGCTAATATAATTGTTGGAGAATGTATAGATTTGAGGATCCTGAAAGTAACCATGAGCGCAAAAAAAAATAAATATTTAAAATATTGTAAAGGATAGATTTGAGAAATTAAAAATAATTATGCATATTACATGTGAAAGAATTTGCATGGAATTTTTCATACATTTTATAATCTCTATTATAAATTACTCTATGATATATACATTTAAAAAAAAATTATTAGTCCAGTATTGCAGTCAAAGACGTTGGGTTCTGCGCGACATTGCGCCGGCCCTGGACGCAACGCATTTGCTGACTGTGCTTAGGCCATAATCAGGTCCCTTTTAGTGCTGGAAAGATCCGAAATTTCCTAAAATTTAAGGTATCATAACTTGGTAATTTCTTGCGGCAGAATATCATTTTTCCTGTTTTACTTATCATAGCACAGAGAAAATTCTTTTAAATGTAATTTATAGGACCCAGGTGCCGTATAAAAATTTAAATTTTATACAATAAAAAAAATGGACGTAAATGGATTTTTATATGATGTAAATAAACATTTCAAATATTTTTACAATTGGAACTATATTTCTAAATTTAACGGTTTAGGAATTAGCTATTGGTCAGCGATAAGAAGGGACAATCTGTATACATGTGTATATGTATTTACAGTTTTAAATATATTTAAAATAATTGGGGTATCATATGGGTTGTTTTAAAATGGTATTTTTCAGTAAAATTGATATTTATATTATAAAAATTACATGCAGTTGCAATAGCATTCGTAATAAGATCAGTATTGCAAAAAATGTTTCAAGAATGTTTTAAATAAAATAAATATAATTATTTATATTAAAAAAAATATAGTCAATTACTTTATATAATACAACTATTTATATTAAATAAATATAATTATTTATATATTGTAAAACTTGCATTCAGTTACAAAATTTTTAGAAGTGATATATTCTATAATTTATGCTCAGTTATATATGTATATATATATATATATATATATATAATCAAAAACTTTTTTTAATTAGTTAAATTAGTCGAATGTTACAAAAATATTTTTAATAAAATAAACATCTCCATTTTTGAAGTAACTTAAAAAAAGCCATTGTAAACAAAATAAGATTTTTATTTTATTATTTACCTTCATTTACAAAAATTTATAAAAATAAAATTCAATATTTTACATGGCGGAGAAGTATGTTGGTTATGTTATGAGATTTTTTTTTTTTTTTGATCGACGAAAGTGCTTTTGTAAAAATTTGTTATTTTATTTTAGAGTTTATTATAAGGAAAATATATTTCTAAAAACACAAATATTTCATATAAAACAGTTATTTGTTATTTTAATTTTTTTTTAAATAAGACAACAAAATTTACACGTTATTTCGATTATCTGTAAGTCAAACGAGCTTTTATTACATAAATATTCACTCAATGAATATTTCTTTTAAACTCGGCGTTCCTTCATGATATAAATATCTTTTCCGAAGATGATTTTAACAATAAATTTATCTTACTTAATTTATTTAAATAAATATTAATATAGAAATGTGTTTGTTATTTTGAAACAAATAAATAAATAAATGGTATTAATCTATCTAGATTTATAAAAATTCAAATAAGTTGCCAATTCATTGTCAGACTTATTATTGTCTCAGAATTATTTTACATGAGATAAATAATTAGATATATTAAAAATATATTTTGCATAAAATGATTTTAAAATATTAAACATGTTGTTTTTTGCACGTGAGAATTTATATTGTTTAAGTAAATATTTATTCATAATTATTTACTGTTACAACATTATTGTGAATAAAATAAACTGTATTAATCAATCGAGACTTTAAAAAATAGCAAGGAAAATAGTAATTTATAATAAGAAAATTATTTATAATTTCAGAATTATTATATGTTTTTACAGTTATAAAACAAATTAAATAAAACAAATAAATCTAAGGTTATTTTCAGTTTATATTAGGTTTAAAAACTTAAAAATAGGGATAGTTAGGTAAAACTATATAGACGGGTGATACCGGATAACTAAGCTTGAACAAGTAATGGTGGAAACACTTAGCTTTAGGCCAGAAAGTAAACTGGTCATTACGATATCTCCATACTGACATATATGTAGTTTCTGTGTTAAAAAATTATTTAATAATTTTTTCTTTTAATTTTTGCTAGTTTTACAAATTTTTAAATATGAACACATTTGAAGTTACTGAAACTCTTTATATTATTCTGTGTAGCATATTTAATAAGGATAAATCCTTATTAAATATACTGTGAAATAAATTTAACACAATGTAACTGTTGCTGAAATTTTAAAGAGCATTTTTACGGCTTGCTTTCCGATCCACATTCTCTTATGGTAAAACCGGATATCCTACGTAGGTTAAAAAAATGTTATTGGAAAAAATAATTGAAGAACCCATAAACAATGTTTGAGGAAAAGGCACTCAAAACGACATGGACAAGAGTGAGTGGGGTTTTTATAAAACTGAGATAGAGGTGCGATACTTTTCCACATTTTTTCTAAAGGTAATGAAGAAAATTATCCGTTTCCCTTTAAATAATAAATAATAAGATTTATAAATGAAATATTATTAGTTTAGTTTCTTAGTTAAAGTTGTAAAATAAAGATATGTCGTTCCTTTTTAAAAGGAAATCTAAACTTTTTCATTTTCTCTAAGATTAAATTTTCCATGCTGTGGTAGGATAAAACGGGCGAATGATTTGACTGAAGAGTTCAAATGATTTGACTTTTATAAATTATCAATTATTAATAAAAAGGTGATGAATTAATCATATATTTAAAATAATATTATGGTAGAAGGATAAGTGCGGAATATATACACAAAATTACATTAAATTCTGTTGGAAATTGGGGCTTCAAGAAGCAACTAATAACAAGGTTTGATGTTTTAACCTACTTCCCCTTTGCGAAAATAACGTATTTAATACCTGTAATTCTTGGTACTTACTCATTAAGGCACATAATACTGTACACAATCGAATTCGATACATTAACTATTATGTATTATTTTTTATATATTAATTTACTATACATTAATATACATTTTAATAATTTAGTAATTAATTTACTATATATTAATATACTATATTAATAAATTAGTCATTAATTTACTATATATTAATATACTATATTAATAAATTAGTAATTAATTTACTATATATTAGTTTAACATATTTTATTTTGAATTACAAAAATGTTTTATAATGCAAAAATTTATGTTCTTTTCCTCTATTAAGTTCTTTATTTAAGCTTTTCCTCTAAAAGAAAATCGGGATGATACACGCATAATGCAATATATCTAAAAAATATGTCAAGAAATGTTCATAAGTATATTTTTACTCAAGAAATAATTCTCTATATGTTTATAAAATAAAACCTAATGCACAAGACTTTTATTTTATCCAGTTGACCAGCTTCTTAAATTACCATTAATACAAATGTCTTCTAATGTTTCCTTTAAAAACACAACATTCTAAATAGATTTATCACCAAATATCACGCTAATTTTGTTTATCTTGTGATTTGCTTCAGGATATTTTTTTCGGAAATAATAGTTTATTTCATTAAAAAGTTTCTTTGAGAAGTATTATTTAAATATAATTAAATTAAACAAGTCAAAAATCTCTATTAAATTTGAGTGGTAACTAAAAAGCGTAAAAGTTGGCAGCTATTCCCATCTGTCAAGTAATATTATGTCAATTCTATTCCCCTATTCATTCAATTACATTTGGTAAGACAAATTTAAAATTTCACTACAAATTACTCTTCTACCCAAAATAGCGAACTTAGAACTGAGAGACACCAATTTGTTAGTTTGTATTAAATCTGATGTATTTACTTTACAATTAAATATAAAAAGGTAATCAACCTACTCTTCCGACTGTACCGGAAGGACTTTTAATTTTTTTTATTTGCTTCTCGTTATTACATTCAATACTATAGTCAAACAAGCTATTTTTATATGCCAAAAAATAAAGGAGTTTAAAAATTATTCAGTGAATCCACAGCTTGTGCAGTCATTAAGAACAGGTAAAGGGTTGTGAATGATGGCATTTATAATAAGAAACGACATTTTTGAACTAACAAAGGTTTATTAAGTTCTGTTCAATTAAACATACGAAAACTGCTCATGAATGTAGACGGCAGACGGAATATCCAAACTTGCCTAAACGTTTCTTGGACATTTGTTTATCGGATAATGAGGTGATTAGGAACTGAGGGTTCATGTTATCCATTATCTGGGACTGGGAGAAATCGCTTGTGCAAAGAAGGCCAAGAAAGGGAACAGATGCTTTACACTCACGCAGCGTTGTTTGGCGATTTTTTGGTAGGCGCGATTTTCAAGCCCGCGCCAAACCAATAACTAAATACAATTGCGAAGTTGCCATCAAAGGAAAAAAATCCCATAAATTTAGCTACTTTTTTCTTTTTTATAACCGATAAAAAAAAAAAAAAAACTGTGCGTGAGTGTATGACATCATAGCCCCAGAAACTGTTATCATTGATCCGAGCAGCATACGAAACTTTGGGACTACATAAAATGCCGATTGCTACAGTACTCGACTCATTGGCATCCATCTTGTATTTGCAGACTCCAAGTCTTTCATCCATCAGATTTTGCCCTGTGTGTGCCATTCTGCAACTTGCTATTAATACAGGGTGGTTATAATTAAAGTTGCACTACTCAGACCAATATGGAGCCCGTTCTGGTTGACGATTTCGTTAAAATTTGGTATATACGTTGGGTGAACCATGGGGAAGAGAAATATCCAATAGAAGAATAGTTCAAATTTTGACCACCAGGTAAACCAATGGCGCATAAAGAACCGGAAGCACAAATTGGAAACGTAAAACCTTATTTAATCAAAGCATTTGTTCAATTCTTACATCTACGTAAATGGCCTGTTGAAAGCGTGTTAAAATATGTTCAACAGAAAGCAAGCATAACACGCCATGTCGCTTCAATTCCTCAAGTATCACTTCGTGCTTCTGTTGAACATACAGGGTGATTATGATCAAAGTGGACTCTCAAAGGGCTGTAAAAAGAGAACCACTGGTCACAATGACCTGATATTTCATATGAGAATACGTGAAGCGATGTAAATTTGTTTTGTGAAAGAAAAAAAGGTTCAAAAGTGGACCAATAGATGGCGCTGTACTTGTCATAAGATGCTATTTAAAAGACGTGACATACTCACCGTACATTACACTTGTGATAAAATGCGGGGAACATTCAGTTCCTGTTATTATGCGTCTGAAAGGTAGTCAAGACTCTATCGTTGAAGGATCGGGCTCTGCTTGTGAAGCTTTTTTACAAGAACGGTGACTGTGTGGCATTGAAGAAATTACGGACATTAAGGAGTTTAAGAAACGGCTCTGGTCCGATGACTGCATTCGGTCTGAAGAAGATGATTGATAGATTGGAAGAGACGGGTTCATTTGACGTGAAATGTGGCAGAGGGAGGAAAGCAATTGCTTCGAAGTCAGTGGAGGATGTGACTACAGCATTGCAATGGATGTGGCATTGGATGCGAGCACTGAATGCGGCTGTAGCATGTGGCTCAAGCAGTGCTTTCGAAACGTGCAGTTCACGGGAAATTTTCGGAACTTTAGACATCCCTGTCAGCACGGTTCGTAAAATTTTATGAAATATCCTGCAATGCTATCCATACAAAATTACGCATGTTCAGGAGTTGTTTCCTGTTAACATGCCAAAAGGAGAAGCTTTCGCCCTGTAATTTCTTGCTCGAATGGAAGTGGAAAATGCATGACCATGGAACATTTTGTGGACAGACGAAGCCCATTTCCATCTCCAAGATTCTATCAATATTAAAAATTGCAGAATATGGGCAAGTGAGAATCCGTTCCAAATGCAACCATTGCCTCTTCATTCTGCAAAAGTCACTGTATGATGCGGGTTTACGACAGGATTTATCGTTGGCCCTTTTTTTTCGAGGAGATTGGTCCTTCGGATCCTGTCACCTGTACGGTCAATGGGACACATTATGAATCTGTTTTGCACAACCAGTTCATTCCAGCACTGAAACAGCGCGGATGTGTGGATAGCTCAATTTTTATGCAAGATGACGCTTCTCCGCACAATGCAACATCAGTGAAGGAGCTGTTAAATCTGCATTTTGGAAATGACAGAAATGTAAGTCACCATTTCTCAACAGCCTGGCCGCCACGATCACCTGACCTGAACACTTGTGACTTCTGGCTGTGGGGTTACCTAAGACATGTTGTGTACGGAGGTCCAATTGCGAGTTTAAGTGAATTGGAAACACGCATTATGCAACACATTCACAATATCACCCCTGAAACACTCCGATCTGTTAAGAACATGCTGTTTTGCGCTTTCAGCTCATAGGAGAAAACGGTGGACAGCATATTGAACATTTCTTAAGGAAGTCGTAGCCGACTTCCTTTTCTTGAGTGTTTCATTAGTTTTTGCTTTTACTACAGTTTTTGATCTAGGGACAGTTAAAAACTGATTTCGTTTTCGCTTTTACTGCGGTTTTTGGCCTAGGGACAGTTAAAAACCGATTTCGTTTTTGCTTTTTCTACGGTGTTTGGTCTAAGGTGAGTTAAAAACCGATTTCATTTTTGCTTTTTCTACGGTTTTTGGCCTAGGGACAGTTAAAAACCGATTTCGTTTTTTATTTTTCTATGGTTTTTGGCCTAGGGACAGTTAAAAACTGAATTTTTCCTATCCACTGTGGCAACACCTTGTCATAGTGGATAGGCTTTGAACAAAGAGTGCCACAACAGCATGTCACATCTTTTAATAAGCATCTTTTGACGAGTACACACTATCTATCGGTCACTTTTTGATTTTTTTTTCTTTCGCAAAACAAGTTCTCATTGCTTCATGTATACTCAGATGAAATAGCAGGTCATTCTGACCCGTGGTTCTTTTTTTAAAGCCTTTTGACTGTGAAACTTTAATTATAATCACCCTGTATTTTAACAGACATTAAACATGTCATTGACACAAATGGAATGTCCATTGAAAAAAATGCTGTGATTAGATAAAATTTTATGTTTCCAATTTGGGGGTGTTTCCAGTTTGACAATTGTTTTCACCTGGTGATCGGAATTCGGGCTATCTTTTTATTGTTTATTACTCTTCCCCCATTGTCCATATAATGTATATACCAAGTTTCAACAAAATCCGTCAACCAGAACGGGCTCCAAATTGGTCTGAGTAGTGTAACTTTAATAATTTGTACAACAAAAAGTAGATTCGAACTTTGTTCAGAACATTCTGTGAACTGGTGAGTATTTCTTTACGAAAGGAGAAGCAATTAGTACCTATAAAGTTAATTACTGGAATAAAATAAAACTTTCTTGCATAAGATACACAACCAAACACAGATTTCTGGTATCCGTGTAGTATGGATATTTGAATGGAAAAATCCTTGGTTCAGTTTTATGAAAAACATTTACTGATGCAAAATAAGTACAATTTATTTTAACCGTAACTGATTCATTACTGTAACTGATTTTCTGGAAGAGGTGCCACTATCACTATAATATTTTCTTAGCTGTAATACATGCATGGAACCGTTTTCAGCATTGTTATTAGACACCCGAATAGGGAGGTAAAGACGTAGGAGCCCTCGCTGCAGTTCATTAAAAAAAAACATGTAAGAAGATTTAAGGCATCCACCCTTCGTTCAAGGAAGTCCCAAACTTCCTTGATAGGATTATGTTTTAAAGATTTCTCTGGTCAGCTCATCCATTCTATACCTTGAGTTTCAAGATAACTGCCGACAAGCCTATCTCAATTAGAATGAGCGATATCACCAATAGCCCCAACATAATTTGAACTATATTGATGAACGATCGATCACCAATTAGCAGTCATCGATTCTCCATGCTAGACATGGAAGTCAGAGTGACAATTCACAAAGATTCCAGCCTAAATCTCGAATATAAAAACATTTTCTCGCCGTAGGTTTTTTTTTTGTCCCTGTGGTGAGAAAATGATCTACTACTGTAGGATAAGCGATCGCAAAATGCGAACGTTTTGTGTAAGTGCAAGTGTTTTCTCCAAAAACTAACTCTGTGTGCGTAGAAGGAACTCTGTCCTATAAACCTTCTCTAACTTTCTCATGTTGATTATGGCCAGCGAAGAGGTTGTTTCAAGAAAGAAAACAATGCATGGAAATGCAATTTCTCGCACATTCAGATCGGTATTTAAGATGCGAGATTCAGTATTTCAGATTTTTTTTTCTTCTGAGAAACGTATCCCATGTTCTTGTGTACTGAATTCTACTGATCAGAGAGATAATGAGAAAGTAGTTTAGGCATTAGAATAAAGTCATTTTGGGAGCTCGTTTTTAGAGAAATAATGATTTATGTGGCTCACCATATGCGACTGTGAAAGTTACGTTTATAGTATATATAGCTTGAGTTAAGTCAGAATATAGAATTAGATAGTGTTAATTGTAAAGTTAAGTGATTTAATGATTGTCTAATTAGCTTGGTTGTCTTTTCTCCTTTCTCTGCTTGAGTTCTGAATAAACTGGTTGTACATTTATCGTCATTTGTGGCTTGATTTTTAGTTAAATTATTAATCACATTAAAGAGTATGCCACCCTACTAGCTGAGACATAGCGATTTTCCTTCTTCGAACAGAAGGAGCTAGAAACTGACCTTAAGAAGAGATTGTAATGTGTGACTGACCTAGAGCAAGCCTCCTTAACCCATTACCTGCTGGTGTTGTGTTGACACATTGGTCAAAAGAATGCTCATGAAAAAGTAATTAACAAGTTACCACTATTTTGGTATAAACAATTTTGCCTTATTCAATGACACAAATTTTGCGTTTAGAAAAATTAAATATTACTTTTGGAATTTGTAGTGATAAACGACTTTCGGAAAAATGTTTGAAATCCCTACCTTAGTTTTCCGCTTAATGGGTTAAAGTAGAATTTTCAAATTGGAAGTGATTCTAGAATATTTGGAGTATACTGCGATAAAAAGTAAAAGAACTATCTTTCTAACTTGTGGCAAATATCTGTCAACCCAATTTCCGTCCATTTTAACGAATTAGGTACAGGATTTCGGATTGAGATAACTAGCGAAACTGCTGTAACTAAAAATTAATGATCCATAGTCATTAACAATTTGGCGTCCGCTTGACCCGTTGGCCATTACATGCTCTTATTTCGTATAACATAATTGTACCACCGGTCATTTCAAATCTTTCATTCCTGGCCGACTGACTGTCGGCTGTCATTTACATTGTTCAGTCACCGCCCCCTGATTACTAGGCCTGAGCGCTGACATAAAAATGGCGACTGTCTATTTTTTTGAGCGTCTGTACGTTCCCTCAAATTTGAACACCAATAATTTCAAGTTTTTCCGCCTTATTTTTCTGAGATCAAATAAATCAAGAAAAACTTTTAGAAATTACTGGTGTGTAAATTCAGGGTACTGTACAAATGCTTAAAAAAAATCCGCCTACGACAGCCACCATTTTTGTGTCAGCGCTCAGGTCTAGTATTTAGGAGGCGGTGGTTCAGTTTATGACGTCCGCGGACTGTTCGAAATATATGCTATTTCTGTGGGATAAGTGTCGGCCTGTCAGTGAAAAGTACATTTGACCGAAAGCGGCCACTCTGTAGCTAACGTGTTAATAAGAAACACATAACAGACATTGATAAGAAGGACACAAAAATTAAAAAGTATACACGTGGCATTTACAGCTACTTCGGATTTCTATATAATCGATCATTTTTTTAATAAAAATGATGGGTATTTTTCTTTTTTTTGACTTTCTTATTCGATCTATGAATTTTCATATAAACCATTTTTTTCTCATTATTTTAATGGCAAATTTCAAAATACAAGTTGTATCTTAATTATGGAATCTACCGTGTTTCCTTCAGAAAGTACGTGGAAAATAAAAAAAAATAGCAATTGTTGATGTGATACCGTTTTGTATGCAACATGCGTGGTGGCAAGCAATATAAATAAGAGATTTTGCGAAGAAATGTGCTGAAGTTACATTTTAGTGCTACAAAAAATATAACATTTTTAGAACTAGTATAGTGATTCTACAACTAAAGTTTTAATTAAGTAATTAATGCTGCGTAAATGTATTAAAATATGTTTTTTTTAACTGAATGGTCCGACTCAGCGTTTACCAACCATTAGTGCTACTCGAAGCACTAAGAACTCTCGCTCTCCGTACAGATCCCAGGAGATCCAAGCCTATTCTAGAAAAAAATAATGAATGTAAATGTTAAGAAACAAAAAGTAGAATTTTTTGTTTAAAACGAGAAATTAATGGCTTAATTAACAATTAAAATGACATTAAAAATACATTCTGACCAGTTGACATTAGTGTTGCCGGTTGGGTGGGGTTTTTTCATTCACACTTACTTATTGACTGGGTTCGTACGGATCAGGGAATTTTCCAGGAGAGTTACCAGTATTTTTTTTATAGAAAAATAAATCTTGGTTAAACTCGCGAAACTTCGCCTTCTTTTAATGATTGATTTTCTGAAAGAAAATACTGGTATACCGAAGGATTTCCTGGTCGCAAAATTCCAGGAGGTGTACGAACCCTGTATTGATTATCACTTTTTGGAATAGTACTTTCGCGTTATTTAATGCGGGATTAAATAAAGCGAATGTTACTATTTCAAAAAGCGAGAGCAATCAAGCATTCTAAATACAAATACAAAAAAAAAAAAAAAAAAAAAAAAAAAAAAAACGCATTTAATAAGATCTTAGTGTTGCTTTCACAGTCAATCTGAAATCTATTGTAATTGAAGTGTTTTCATTTATTGAACTTTGGAAGAACTTTTATTTATGGAAATATAATGTGCAAAAAATAATGTGTTTTGGAAATATAATGTGCATTGGAAGCAGTTCAGAATAAATTGATTAAAAGGTTAACTTTTAAAGTTTTATAAATATAATTTCATTACAGGGACACTGATCCATATGATTGCATAGATTTGTTTTACTTTATTATTTATTAATTTTATAATCATACCCTTAATATCGACGCCTTCCCTCTCCGCTCCATAACATTACTAGTAAGCACTATTAATTTGTTTGGCATATTTTGCGGCAGGCATAATAAGGTGCTGCGCCCTAGTATTTGGTTCAGAAAAGGTCTCCGCAGATCAAAAAATTGGGGTATTCTAACTTGAATGAATTGAGCTATAATTGCATATCTGTGTATTCTTCGAAATAAGCTTGTTTAATAACTTTGTTACTTAAAGTTTTGGCCTATCCTGGTATCTATATTCTTTTAACAATGTTTTACAACACTGATGCGTAACTTCCAAAAAAATATTTCGATTTTTCTTAGTCCACAATTTTTCACATGTCAAAATGTTTCAAAACTTATTTGAATATTCTCTCATCACCAAAAGATTTCGGAAATACTTGAAGACAGAATGAAAAGCATTATTTCAAAGTATGGAGAAAAACTGCGCATTTTAAAGGTTTCCCCCATTTTATGCTGCCAGAATACGACGAAGACATAACACAGAGTTTGCAAAGACGGGTTGAGTTTTGACATTCTTTATTATTTATAAGCCAGCCATATGGTTCGACTTTTTTTTTTATATGTATATGTAGATGTTTGTTTCTAGCGGATTACAGATATGAAATTCTGCTTTTAGTTTCAAAATTTAATCTTTTCAGCCTAAGATTTTTCACATCTGATTCATTTTTACCCCAAAATATAATAAAATTTGAAAAGAAGTATGGCTAAGTGTCTCAGTTATTTAAATAGTAAAATAAGGTCTTCATAGTTATCATGCACATGTATTTTAGATAAAATATTTATGTATTTACGGACACTGCACTACGGAGATATTTTATTGCCTATCGTAATCAGGCGTTGCTTGAGTCGGAGGGGAAACTTGAGTTATTTTGTATAGAATATTTTTAACGCTGATTTAGCATCGCTGTTTCCTCTTAGCCACACAATTGTCTGCAGTTACGCTCAAACACCTTGTTTGTGCCATTTCACGATGAATGGGAGTTAGAGATAAGTTCAAATATTAATTTATTTTTATGAGCTTGTTTTCAACTTAATTTCAACTTTTTACTACTTTATCTCTGATAATAGTAATTCAATGGGTTTTGCAAGAAAAAGCAAGTCTATGCTTTTTCTTAAGAGAGGTGGGGGGTTACTGTTCATCAGTTCCAAAAGTACGTCAACTTCGGGATTTTTTTTTCCGTAGAAAGAATAAAGTAACACAAAAAATAAATTTAACCACATGTCATTCATAGTTTTTACTACAAAAAAAAGTTTTTATTATACAATAAGCATTAAAATTGATAGAGGTATTGTCAGTTGCATATGGATATGCTTTGTGCGCATCATCATGCTCCGTGTGGTGCACAGCTTGTAAAAGACATCTGAAACAAACAAAATCAAAATTTTCAGAAAACTTGTTTCATTTGGAAGGCTATGAACCTATTTTTAGTGAAATTGAATGAAATTTGTTAAAATGGTAGTCGTTTCATAAAAGTGACATTTTTTTCGTCATTTTTTCTCTAACTTCAACGAGGCTTTAAAAAATATTATTATTGTTTTGTTTTTCTTTTACATATGAAAGGTTCATGACTATTGGACTAAGGCGACATTCATCATGACTAAGACGACATTCACAAAATAAATAATATTTAATTTTCAAAAAGAGAAAAGTTGATTGGTTGATATATTTAACGTTTACTTTACATGGCGCGCTGAAAAATGTTGTTTCAAGAAAAACCGCGTCTAAGGTTTTACTAAAGAAAATGAGTAAACGAAATTTAATTAATCGTTATATTTTGCAACTTACAGTTAGTCCACTCCACGATTCCTGGATTCATACCTACGAAGCAAAAAATGCAGCTGTGTTCCACCGGGTCCAGGCCCCTTATGCCTGATTTTCAACAGGTCAGCCTCAGCGCTCACATTCACTTACATGTAACTTCTTCAATATTTCAAATTTCACCTAACCGTTGTAGAGGCTTATTCTATACACTATTTGAATCTTTAAAAAGGAAAAAAAAAAAAACAATTTTTTTCCGTGAACGGTAACATTCCCGTAACCTCAACTTCCTCACTTCACTTCCTTCACCTTCAAGATTTCTTTAAGGAATAATTTGATTTTTTCGACAACCGATATTTGATGTTTTGAGAACATAATTAATCATAGTTTGATATATATATATATATATATTTTTTTTTTTTTTTTTTTTTTTTTTTGCAGCTTGTCTCTGAGAAATTTTGTCTCTGTGGTCAAATATTTTTATAACGCTTCAGTTTTCTTAAAGGTGAAGATTTTTGCGACTCTTTCAGAACCATGTTGGCATGAATCAAGAAAATCTCTTTCAAAACGCTTAAAATTTTTATAAATAGTCTGTTCAGGAACTCTTTCTTTCATAAAACGCTAAAGAGTAAGTAATTTACCTAATGTAAATATTTTCAACATAGAACTACTCGCGATCGGAGACATTTGTCTTTATACGCCATATTTCAGTAAAAAGTAAAGGAAAATAAGGACATGTATACTATATAGATAGAAAAGTAAATAGATTGACATATAAATAATAACAAGCGATTTAGTTGTTTCAATGTTTAATTTCGTTCTGCAACTTTTTCAGTTTAGTTCAGATTTATGCTGCTCACCCGTAAGTTTTGTTACTGAAATGTATCAATGAAAAAAGGTGCCAATAAAACATTTTTGTAACAGCTCAAAATCATCAAAAAATGATTACGTGTTGTCCGTTGTAGATGATGTGATTGAAGTGAACATTAAAAAATGTATTGTTTTTGTACAACTTGCTAAACTTTTTAGGGAACATAATGCATGTCCTTTTGAACTTCAGATTTAACATTTCAGTCTGATTGAAGATGAAGACATGTATTCCACTGATTTATGTCAACTTAGTTTTAAGAACTTTGTACAAAAAGATTTCTATTTCTTTAGCATTATAATAATAAATACTGTATATTTCCAGCATCTGTGTGTCTTTAGACTAACCTGTGTATGGCTTTTGTCACCCCACAACAATCTAACTTGATCCAATTATTGATTTTATACATGTGGCTCAAGTAACCTGAATCATTAGGTTAAAATGAGCCAATTTTGTTTATGTATCATTGTATATATGTACACCGATTTATTTTTTTTAATTTATAATGTGTACTGTTGATCAGAAACAAAAGAAACTCCATGTATTTCAATCCCCAAATTGCCCCAGAGAAAAACGGAAATAGCCATTTGACTGGAAACTCTCTGCTTTCAATTTGTGATTAAAAAAAAATAAGCTTACGGGCTAATTTTGACATCATATTTGGATTTTTCGATAAAGTATACTTTAGGATACCAAACAGCAATACATTCCTTCAAGTAGTTTAGGAATTATAAAGGTTAAAAATCTGGAATTTCTAATGTTAAACGCATTTGTAATCGTTACAAAAAAGATTAGAATGCGAGTAGTTTTTTAAGCATAACTGGAGAACTAGTTGGCAGAATCAACTGTAATTTTGAATTCGCATATTTGAAGCTTCTAGAAATCGATTTCTGCTAAAATATTCATAGGTTACATCTCATACTTTTTTCAAAATTTTTAAAATACATACATTTTTTTTCTAATTGACATTTGAAACAACCATGAATTATAATCTATGAATATTTTAACCGAAATCAATTTCCAGAATCTTCAAATGTGCAAATCCAAAATATTAGCTCATTCCACCATGTAGGTTTGAAATATGTTAAAAAAAACTACCCTCATTGCAATTTGTTTTGCATCAATTACAAATGAAATTAATATTAGGAGTTCCAAATCGTAAACCTTCATAATTACTGAACGTTTTTTGAAACTGTTGGTAACTCGGAAGAGGTTATTGTACATTTTCGTTCGTGGTTGTATTATATTTTCCTATATTCACAACTAATGGAAGAAATTTTAAGCAACGTTAAAACTCAACAGCATACAATAGTGAGCCATGTAAGAAAATGCGCAAGTGAATCAATTGAAGCTTAAAGAAATTTACGTTTCTTGCTCATTACGCTGTTGTTCAGAAAGACTGTAATTACTCTTCAATATCTTACATCATATCGTTACTAAATTTAAGTTACATAATACGGGTAAGACTTTTTTTAAACTGAAATACAGGAAAAAATAGAAATAGAAAAAAATAATAATGCAGATTGAACTACAAGTGTCACTTGGCTTTCTTTGAATGTCCCAAACTCAGAGTAAATAATTTAATAGAGATGAAACGCGCAGCTTTTGCTAGAGTAACAGGCTAGTGCAGCCGTAACAGGTTTCAATTCAGCCCATACACTTGCAACTCGCTTTGACTCAGCGAATGATTTATAATCCCTTAAAGGGCGGGTGGGACATATATGTCCCTTTTAAATTAAATTCCCAAATGCCACATTGGCATCAGTATTTCATAAGAAAATTTTGCTTTTTTATCATACGTGAAAAAAAGCGTTGCTTATTTTGAAATAAGATTGTTTGTTAATCTTAGTGTCAATCAATAATTTTAACAGATGTATCTTGCTCAAAAAGGGTTTTAAAGCTTCCCCACGTAAAAAGTCAGCTCTCGTCCCTCGTGCTTCCCCTGTTTGAGCCGAATAAGGACATTTAAATTTCATCGATAACCGGACGCGTATTGCAAATCATTTTGACGGCATATGCTATCTCTATTGAGCTATGTACTCTCAGGTCTCAACATAAAAACGATTACTTTGCTTTCAGAATACTACTTTCACTTAAGGTAGTATTTTTACAACATTGTGGCTAAAGACAGTCAATGTTTAATGACACATTTTTTTTTTTACCTTTTACCTTTTACACAGTTTTAATTGCATCTTTGGTGTTTGATTCTTTTAATAGCCGTCGATTCGATTAAAATGATATAATCGATTTCGTTCTTGTACGTCATGGACCTAATTATTGGAAGTTTTTAAATATGTATTCACAAATTTTTAAATTTGTATTCTTTTAGTTTTGAGATTTGAGGCATTCGGCGTCCTGGCCCCTCGGCATCGTCAAACGCTGAACATTTGTCTATTTAGTCAGAAAATATATTATTAGCTGGAGCTGTAAATATGAAGAACAAGATCTTTTTACTCCATATAATCAGCAGAGAACACAACTACAGTTTCAAGTGCAATTAATTATTATCGGTTCTCTTCATCAGGTGATCAGAGTGTACAGGGTGATTATAAAAAAACTATCCCGACATTTGAGCCCCTAACTATGATACCATTTACAGAAACTGAATGAAATTTTGGCAAAAGGTATTTTGAGGTATGCGCTCAAGAATGATATGGAAAACAACAGTGTCACTCAAATAGTTACGGTTACAGTGAGAAAATTTCGAAAAAATCAAATGGCAATACCCAGTTTTTTGTATTAGAATGTGATCTCCATTGTGAAAAACCCTAAATAGCGTTGGAACGGCAACTGTAGCATGAAAATCACCGGCGGTAGACAGGCTAAAAGCGAGGACAACCAATAAGGACAGAGAAGCAGCATAAAATAAAGCATTTTATTGTGTTTCACAAATTTTCCACATGACCTCCTTCACACACGATGACACTTTGCATGCGGCTGATGGTGGGTAGCACTACAGCACGTATCATGGCAATAGGAATCTCTTGAATCGCAGTTCTGATGGCATCTTTCAAATCATATGCAGTTTGAGGACGAAACTGATACACTTTGGATTTCAGATATCTCCACAGCCAGAAATCCATTGGTGTCAGATCAGGAGACCTTGGTGGCCACGGAAACGGGAAATAACGGGTGGTAACTCTGTCACCAAACTGTTGAGTTAAGACACGTTTGACTGAAGACCCGACATGTGGAGGAGCGCCATCTTGCATCCACACAACTTCAGATAGAGCATTTTGCCGTTGCAGTGCGGGAATCGCGTAATGAGTTAACATGTCCAGATAGCGAGCACTCGTTACTGTACACGTTTGCAGATCACTGGCAGTAACCTCTTCAAAAAAGTAAGGGCCGAGGATGAACGTACTCGTTATACCACACCACACAGTCACTTTTTCCTCGTGTAATGGACGTGCATGCACATCATGTGGATTATTCTCTGCCCAGTGCACACAATGTTTCGAATTCACGTTACCAGTTAACGAGAAATGCGCCTCATCTGTCCACAGAATGCGTAAAGGCCAGCTGCTATCTTCATCGTACCGGATAAGGAATTGATTTGCGAAATCCAGCCGTAATTGATAGTCTCCCGCTTCCAACATCTGGACACGCTGGAATCGATACGGAAACATGTTTAGAACAGAGCGCAGAATATTGCGTACAGTTGAATTCGGCAGATCCAGAACACGTGAAACACCGCGTGCAGTTGCGGGACGAACTGTGCTTATCGTCTGACGGACTTCTGCAACAGCTTCCACAGAAACGGAAGGTCGTCCACCCGAGGTTGATCGCATGTGCAACCAGTTTCTTCAAATTTATGAATCAAGTCCCGTACAGCTTTGACAGTGCACAGGCCTCGCCGTAATCCCTGGTTTCTGTGGTAAACACGCAATGTCTCTGCGGCATTTTGTCCATTCAGGTAATAAATCTTTACGATTTCCCCACGTTCTTTCCCTGAAAGCGGCATCTTGTTCGGAATGGCAGAAAGGAACATACGCGGCTCGTATTTCGCAGTGCCTTTTCTTTCACCTAGCGTGACGACGTCAGTCATGACTGTGTCTTAAATAGAACCCGAAATTTGCGTTTCTTGGTTTCTTCTTCTCGTTTTGTGGAGAACTTATCAGGCTGGGTTATCAGCCAAAGAAACGGTATGACATGTGACGTAAATGAAACGAAAATTAATGCTCTGGTGCACGGCAAAGACCTTTTTACTTTCCCCTTGCCTAGTTCCGGTGATTTTCATGCTACAGTTGTCGTTCCAACGCTATTTAGGGTTTTTGACAATGGAGATCACAGTTTACGAGTCGACTGGTATTTTTTCGTTGCTAGTTTGACAATTCGCCTATTATCACGATCTAATAACTTCTTTTTACGACCAGATCGTTTATGCGTTCCATACATTTTCTTTTCTTAAAATATTATGAATTGCAGTTTTAGAACGATTAAGAATCTTACTTATTTTACGTTCAGACTTTCCTTTTCCTTTGTAGAACCACACTCTTTTCACTTCTATTTCAGACAGCTCACTCCGAAGAGACATTTACTAATAAATTCAAAGAATCAGATACAATTCATAATTCCTGAATTTTATTCTTCTTTTTAAATTTTACAGATTGTTTAGGTTACAGTTAAACTCTGAATTCAAAATAAAATCGTCTGCTTTATTAATAATATAAGAGTGGTCTTATATTTATGAAACAGCGGGTTTGCGTAAAATTGTTTGGCATGAAACAAAAAATTATACAAACTTATTTTCCCTGAGCTAAATAAACATTATAGAATTACTTCTTTTCATACAACTACTTTTAAATTCAAACTAATATTTTCTTTGTCGAAAAAAGATGAAATTCTGAGTGGTCTTATAATTTTGAAACAGACTGTAATTGAGATTCCGAAGCAATTTCTAGGATATTGTCTAGAATTGAAATGTGAAGAATTAGTATAAAGTAGCAAACGCATTAAACAATTAATTAAAAGCATGTTAAAATAATAAAGATCATGATAATAGTAATAGCAGCTGAACAATCAGAAAAATTATTAATTACTGATAGAAGAATATATCAGCTTCAAATTGTTTTGTATCATATGTTATTATAGTACGAGCAAATCTTTGTATATGTGTTTGTATATATATATATATCTATCTATCTATATATATATATATATATATATATATATATATATATGCAAACTTTATGTAAAAAACGACTCAACGATTTTGACTAAATTTTGTATCTTACCGTTTTCGGGCTCAAGAGGAGCATCAAGCTAGGTCACATGTTCGAGAAAATATGAATAGTGGGTCATTTTGGGTCACAACGGGTCAGGGTCAAGCTAATTTTATCTAAAAAATGACTCCAACGATTGACTAAATCTTGTACCCTACCATTTTGAATTATGAGAAGACCATTGGGCTAGGTCACATATTCGAGAAAATTTGATTAGAGGGTCATTTTGGGTCACTATGAGTCCGAGTCAAGTAATTTAATCTAAAAAAAGCTCAAACGAGTTTGACTAAATTTTCTATCCTACCATTTGGATTAAGAAAATACCATTAGGCTAGCCATCACATATTCGACAAAATTCGATTAGTGGGCCATTAGTGGGACACGACGGGTCAAGCTAATTTAATTTAAAAACTGCTCTAACGATTTTGACTAAATTTTGTATCTAACCATTTTGGGGTGCGAGAAGATCATTGGGCTGGGTCACATGTTGAAGGAAATTCGGTTAGTGGGTCACTGCAGATCCGAGCCAAGCTAATTTTATTTAAAGAACGATCGATTCGACGAGCTCAAACGATTTTGGCTATCCTACCATTTTGGGTTGAAAGAAGACCATTGGGCTATGTTACATATTCGAGAAAATTCGATTATTGAGTCATTTTGAGGACACTACGTGTCAAACTAATTTTATCAAAAAAAAGGCTCAAACGATTTTGACTAAGTTTTGTAATCTACTATTTTGAGGTACGAGAAGACCATTGGGCTGGGTCACATGTCCAAGAAAATTAGATTAGTGGCTCATTTTGCATCACTATGGGTCAGGGTCAAGCTATTTAAAAAAATTGCTCAAACGATTTTGACTAAATTTTCTATCTTGCCTTTGTTGGTTACTAGAAGACCATGGGCTAGGTCACATGTTCGATAAATTTCGATCAGTGAGAACATTACGTGTCAAGCTAATTTTATTTAAAAACAGCTCTATCGATTTTGACTAAATTTTGTACCAACTATTTTGCGGTACGAGGTCACATGTTCGAGAAAATTTGCATAGTGAGTTATTTTGGGTCACAATAGTTCAGGGTCAAGCTAATTTTATCTAAAAAATGGCTGAAACGATTTTGACTAAATTTTGTATCCTACCATTTTGAATTACGAGAAGACCATTGGGCTAGGTCACATATTCGAGAAAATTCAATTAGTTGGTCATTTTAGGTCACTGTGGGTCCGAGTAGAGATAATTTAATCTAAAAAAAGCTCAAACGATTTTGACTAAATTTTCTATCCTTCCATTTAGGTTAAGAGAAGACCACTGGGCTAGGTCACATATTCGACAAAATTCGATTAGTGGGCCATTTTGGGCACACGACGGGTCAAGCTAATTTAATGTAAAAACTGCTCTAACGATTTTGACTAAATTTTGTATCCAACCACATTGGGGTGCGAGAAGACCATTGGGCAGGGTTACATATTCAGGAAAATTTGGTTAGTGGGTCATTTTGGGTCACTGCGGATCCGAGTCAAGCTAATTTTATCTAAAGAACAGCTCAAACGATTTTGAATATTCTACCATTTTGGGTTAAGATAAGACCATTGGGCTATCCTAAATGTTCGAGAAAATTCGATTATTGAGTCATTTTGGGGACACTACGTGCCAAGCTAATTTAATTAAAAAAAACTGCTCAAACGATTTTGACTATTTTTTTGTAATCTACTATTTTGAGGTACGAGAAGACCATTGGGCTGGGTCACATGTCCAAGAAAATTAGATTAGTGGCTCATTTTGCATCACTATGGGTCAGGGTCAAGCTATTTAAAAAAAATGCTCAAACGATTTTGACTAAATTTTCTATCTTGCCTTTGTTGGTTACTAGAAGACCATGGGCTAGGTCACATGTTCGATAAATTTCGATCAGTGAGAACATTACGTGTCAAGCTAATTTTATTTAAAAACAGCTCTATCGATTTTGACTAAATTTTGTACCAAGTATTTTGCGGTACGAGGTCACATGTTCGAGAAAATTTGCATAGTGAGTTATTTTGGGTCACAATAGGTCAGGGTCAAGCTAATTTTATCTAAAAAATGGCTGAAACGATTTTGACTAAATTTTGTATCCTACCATTTTGAATTACGAGAAGACCATTGGGCTAGGTCACATATTCGAGAAAATTCAATTAGTTGGTCATTTTAGGTCACTGTGGGTCCGAGCAGAGATAATTTAATCTAAAAAAAGCTCAAACGATTTTGACTAAATTTTCTATCCTTCCGTTTAGGTTACGAGAAGACCACTGGGCTAGGTCACATATTCGACAAAATTCGATTAGTGGGCCATTTTGGGCACACGACGGGTCAAGCTAATTTAATGTAAAAACTGCTCTAACGATTTTGACTAAATTTTGTATCCAACCACATTGGGGTGCGAGAAGACCATTGGGCAGGGTTACATATTCAAGAAAATTTGGTTAGTGGGTCATTTTGGGTCACTGCGGATCCGAGTCAAGCTAATTTTATCTAAAGAACAGCTCAAACGATTTTGAATATTCTACCATTTTGGGTTAAGATAAGACCATTGGGCTATCCTAAATGTTCGAGAAAATTCGATTATTGAGTCATTTTGGGGACACTACGTGCCAAGCTAATTTAATTTTAAAAAAACGGCTCAAACGATTTTGACTATTTTTTTGTAATCTACTATTTTGAGGTACGAGAAGACCATTGGGCTAGGTCACATGTCCAAGAAAATTAAATTAGTGGCTCATTTTGCATCACTATGGGTCAGGGTCAAGCTATTTAAAAAAGGGGCTCAAACGATTTTGACTAAATTTTCTATCTTGCCATTTTTGGTTACGAGAAGACCACTGGCTAGGTCGCATGTTCGAGAAAATTCGATCAGTGAGCCATATTGGGGTCACTGTCGGTCAAGCTAATTTTATTTAAAAACTGCTCAAACAATTTTGACTAAATTTTGTATCAACAATTTTAAGGTACGCGAAGACCATTGGGCTAGGTTACATGTACGAGAAAATTTGATTAGCGGGGGTCAGTTTTGAGTCACTACTGTTCAAGATAATTTCAACTAAAAAACGGTTCAAACGATTTTGACTAAATTTTGTATCCTACCATTTTGGGTTACGAGAAGACCATTGGGCTACGTCACATGTTCGAGAAAAATCGATTCATGGGTCCTTTTGGGGTCACTACGGGTCAACCTAATTTTATCTAAAAAACGGCTCAAATGATTTTGTTTAAATATTGTATCCTACCATTTTGAGGTACGAGGTAAGACCTTTGGTCTGGGTCACATGTCCCAGAAAATTTGATTAATGGGTCATTTTCGGTCACTACTGGTCAGGGTACAGCTAATTTTATAAAAAAAAAGGCTCAAATGAGTTTGACTAAATTTTCTGTCCTACCATTTTGGATTACGAGAAGACCATTGGGCTAGGTTACATGTCCGAGAAAATTAGATTAGTCGGTTATTTTGGGGTCACTATGGGTCAAGCTAATTTTATCTAAAAAACGGCTCAAACGATTTTGACTAATTTTTGTAGTCTACCACTCTGGGGTACGAGAAGATCATTGGGCTGGGTGACATGTTCGAGAAAATTCGATTAGTGGGTCATTTTTGTGTCACTACGGATCAAGTTAATTTTATCTGGAAGACAGTTAATGTTTTTGTATCCTAGCGTTTTGGGTTACGAAAAGACCATTGGGTTGGCCACATGTGCGAGAAAATTCGATTAGTAGGTCATATTTTGGGGCAATACTTCTCAATGCATTTCAGTGTGAATGAAGCTTGAAACAGTTATTAAGTTGTTGAACAGTTTACAGTAAACGAATTCGCAAAATTGGCAAGATTTGGTGTGAAAATCGACTTTTAAGATTATCAATGCCAGAACCCATACTTAGCGCAAAAGGAAAGAATGTTGCCAATTATACGACTTTTCGTCAAATTTTGGCGACATTTGGCGAGAAAATTGGCATTCAGGATCTGAAGGAATTTTCTAGAAATTAACAATAGGCGCCGAAATACACTATTCAAGCAATCAGAGTCCATAGAACGTTCTCAAAAACTGAATTCAACCAATCAGGGTACATAGAACTGATTGTTATATGTTTTACTGAGAATTTATTGTTATATAGAGTTGAACACAAAGCTAATTTTAACCGAGCGTAACTCGGTCTGTCTTATCAGCTGGTTAGTGGTAATATCAGAAAATATATATGATGTTCTGAAATGTATGATAAAAACGAAAACTAGTTTAATAGTTAAATGATGAAAATAATAATGAATATCAATTTTCTTTTTTTTCTCTGATAGAGGAAATATTTCTAATTGACAAGAATACAAAAATTCTAATAAAGGGGTTACGAGCAAGTTCTACCAAGCATTTGAGAGAGAATTTGCTTACAAATTTTTTGTTAACAAATTTATCTGAATTTAAAGAAATAGATAGAATTTTGAAATATATAATTCGTTTACATTATGTGGTCTGTATATAATTTTAGTATCGAAGAAATTAAAAACATGGTTATTTTGCAATCAGTGCCTTGTAACGAAGGATTTAAATAATTCTTGCTTCCTAACATATTTTTTGTGGTCAGATCTTCTTTTAATTAAGGGACGCTTACTTTGACCAATATAAGATAAATTATGATTATTACAAGGAATATTATAAAACTCAGATTTATAGGAAATTGTTTCAACTTTAACATTATTTTTAAACCTACTGATAAAATTCATTTTCCCTGCTGCAAACTCTGTTATCTCAATGTCGTTTAAATAGGGAGATTTTATAATATTCCTTGTATTAATTGTAATTTATCTTATCTCGGTCAAACTAAAGTCTAAACGTGAACTTAATTGAAAAAATATCGGAACACAAAAATTATGTTAAGAAGTAAAAATTAATGAAATCGACCGCTGAAAAGCAGCTATGGCTGTTGGCAAAATAACCATGTCTTTAATTTTTCCTATACTAAATTATCCCTAGTTCACGCAATGTAAATGAATTGGATTTCTTAGAAAGTCGTTCTATTTATTTAAATTCGGATAAAATTGCTAACGAAAAACTTGTGGCAAATTCTCTCTCAAATGCTTGAAAGAACTTGTTAAAAAACGCTTCTTTATTAGAAGTCTTGTAATCCTGTCAATTATAAATACTTCCTCGATCAGAAAATAAATTTAAAAAATAAATTTAAATCAATTTAAAAAAAATCAATTTTCATTATTATCCACATGATTTTACTATTTAAACTATTTTTGTTTCTCAGGATCTTATATATTTTATGATGTTATAATTAATACAAAACTTTTTACCTCTTTGCTATATTTTTCTTCGATCAGTGATTAATAATTTCGCTGATCTTTCAATAATTATAATTACCATTATTATCATGATACCTATTTGTTTAACATGCTTTTAAATCCTTTGCCACTTTATACTTATTCTTCGACATTTCAATTCGGGTCAATGTGTATCCTAAAATTATTTTCTGGATCAATTCTACTTACTTCATGTTTTTATGTATGTGGGTATCATGAACATAGAAATAGATAAGGACTTCTAAAGAAATAATATCCAGTCGCGACTTTAGAACTAAATGACAGCCGGCGTACAACTGTGCTAAGGTAGCGCCACCTACAAACAACAAATCGAAACTGTCACCAACAATGTTCTGACATCCAGAAATGCTACAATAATGCTTTCTACCCATTGCTAGTCAAAAAATATATACATATATTAATATCTAATTAAAATATATTATAATATGACAACAAAATACGTATACCGGATACCTTACCAGATGATGACTGTCAAGCAAACGATTTGAAGAAGCAGACGAACTGATACAACTGTCCTACACAGGCGCAACCTTTTTGAAACATTTTTCGAGGGACGGTTTTCTTTTTCAAAAGGCTATTTCGTTAGAAGTCCATGAACTATTTCTATGTTCATGGCGGGTGGTATGTTCTCCCTTGCGCGTTCTTTTCTTCATCCTCTCTCCATTAACATCTTTATTACTCTTAGTATTCAAAGTACCTTCCCTCTTCGCACTTTTCAATCAATGAATTAAAAATCTTCTTGCAGAACTTGTTTATCAGTTATTGGGATAACTACTCTCTGCTACTAATCACCTGACTCAGAGATCCGATAATAATTAATTGCTCTCGAAACTATAGTTTCTGTACTCATGATTTGGAGAGAAAAGGCGGTCTTGTTTTACATAGAATTTCTCTGTGTATATTATTGTTAGATGATATGTAGTTTTTCTATAAAATTTTTCATTAGTATGCACATTTTTAAATTTATATTCACATAAGGGAGACCCGTGCCCTATTTTACGAACAGCTTCTCGGAAAAGCAACTTTTTTTCCCCTCTTAAAAATATTACAGCTCTTCAGAACACATATTTAAAATTTCAGATCGCATATACAAAATTTCAGACTTAGGAGATTTTTTATCTTTTTTTAACATTTCATAAATTTAAGGAAAGACATTTTGAAGAAATGCAGTAATTTACGGTATTATCCGTAAATTCCGGAATCAGTTAATCATTTCAACATTTTACCAATAGAAGTAATTTGCTCCTGAAAGGGTTAAAAATGAATCCGTAAATATGTCAGAAGTTTTCACGTTCTTGAGCGAACATTCTTTTTTTCTTTTGAGAATCGCCTTCTGCAAAAAAAAATATTTGATAATTAAAAATCAATAAGCAGTTTGTGATGATAAATTTTATGAAACCGGATATGTCGAAAATAATAAATAGCTTCCAGGACAACCGTATTAATGAATAATGCTAATATCATGCTAATGACTAATGCAGCTGCTAATCATGCCGTTTTTCCCGCACTAATTTGTATTTACTTCCATAAAAATGAAAAATAAATGCAAAATAAAAGACTACCACCTGCAAATCACTTATAAGCATGATGAAATGTGTATACTAATTGTTGCTATTTTATTGACATAAAACTTATTTCAAAGAGAAAACTTCATTGTGCACACGTTTTAATCGACGCAGACCATGACTAAGTGGCTTTTTTGGCAGACATTGACAAAGCGATTTCGGTGTTTATCGAGTTGGTTCACAATTCCTAATCGCGGCAATGTTTGTTTGTTAATTTTACAAAGTTATTATTTTATACATTTTCATTTTAAAAATATCAAATTTTACTTATTTTTACACGTTGAACGCTAACTGAAATCGCTAAACATGCCTGGGGAGGCACGGAGCTATTTTTTTAAATGCATCGTAATAAATTATTAATAGTCCCGCTTTATAGCAATAAATCGTCTTCAATGAATTGATATTTTTGACACACGGGTTTGTGTGGTACGATGCACCCGGGAAATATTGCTGGTACACGTATTCGTGTGTCATGGCTGACAAATGTGTTAAGAATTGTAAATAACTGTTGTAGTAAGGTGAAAGTCAGGAAAAAATATCTGAAGCATAAATAGTGTGGCTACTGATTTAAGTATGGAATTGCAGAAAAATAATATTTCACATGCCCACCAAATTAAAAATATTCCATGTTGTTACTTTGTGAATTAAAAAAGACTAGATTCTATAAGACTGTAAAAGTGACATCTTTCAATGATGAACACAGAAGTATCTTCTAAATATTTTTATTGTAATAATTCTATTCTTTATGATATATTTTCGATGTTATACAGGGTGTCCCAAAAACATTAACCTCAGGTTTTATTCCTTAAATATTGATCACAGACATATATTATAAATCACAAAGTTACGTAAAAAAAGGTACATAATTTTATGAAATCAATTATAATATTCAGAGGATGAAATTTGAAGAAATACGAAATTTGAATTTTTTTATGTCACCCGACCAAATAAATTTCCAATGTGTAAAATGTGCCCCATACACTAATAAGTCTGAAGTCCTGTACACAATTCCAGCATTTTATCATAAAAAGTCGCAGAGATATGTTTAAACAAAGTTGGTGAGGGGTTAATCATAAATTAAAATGTAAATGTTTACAACTAGAGTGCAGATAACGCGACGCAGAAATGCATCATAAGCAAATAAAATATGGTTCTTATCTGTAGTTTTATTTACAACTTTACAAAACTATGCTTCCTGAAAAATACCTTAAAATTTTACATGATGAATTACAGGATAAAACTTGGAAATGGGCAGCCAATAAACATTAAAACAGCTTAGAAATGCTTGCATATGCAAATATCTGCCTCTGATCCGTTCGTCACATAATAGCAACATACGCGTAAAAGTATTATTTCTTCAAAGTTTAGATACCTATGTACCAATAAATAGCATAATTCTTATTTATTTATGCAATCATTGATTCCTTTCGTAATTTGTGTACAAACCCTGAAACGCAATCATCCGACATGATTTTTCCCCTTTGAGAACTCACATCCAGCACCTTTGTTTAAGCGAGCATTTATGTATTTTCATACCACTTCAACTTTTTATGATAAAATGCTAAAATTTTGTGCATGACTTTATTAGTGTATGAGGCACATTTTACTCATTAGGAAATTTTTTGTACGAGGGCCGTATAAAAATTTAAATTTTGTATTTCTTCAAATTTAACCCCTTGAAATTTTTAATCGATTTCATTAAATTCTGTATCTTTTTTTACGTAACATTGTAATTTATAAATATATGTCTATGATCAATCTAGGTATAAAAGCCGCAGTCGATATTTTTGGGACCATCCTCTATAATATTTAGGTTCGCTGCAATTGCAAAACAGGTGATTTTTGGTGACCAAATTTTGCTATTTTTACATTTTTGATACTTGTTTCACGTTTTACCTAATTATTTTACACAGAGTGAATGAAGGTACTATTTTGTTTTTGACACTATGTTTATTTTAAAGGTATAAGTGTTTATAAAACATTAGAATAAAATTGGTACTTTAATTCGTTCAAACTTTTTTTAAAAATCGCGAAGATATTTTAAATATTCCTTTCACAATTTATCTACACTGTAAAAAATAATCTCTCAAATTGACAGAAAAAAAACTGTCAATTTTGGCGCCAGTGGAAAACCGTTTAATTTACAGAAAATATCTGTATATTTTCATTAAAACAGTTTTTTCAGTAAAAAATATAGATTTTTTTCTGTAAAAATTAAAAAATCCGCTTTTTTTTACAGGAAAAAACTGTTTTTCTTTAAAACAGTTTTTTTCTGTAAAAAATACAATATTTTTCTTTTAAAATTACATATTTTTTTACAGTGTATTTAAGTCAACACAAAGTGAACGAAAGGTTGATTTTTATGTGTTTTTATGTAAAGGGTATATAAAGTTCTGTAAAACATTATACGAAAATTGGTATCTTAACCCTTTCAAAGACAAAGTACTACATCTATTCGTAAAATGTTGAAATGATTGGGTGACATCAAAATTTATAATCATTTTTTTTTTAATAAGTAAAAGCTTTTTCTTGACGTACTTATTAAAGTAAAAATGTTCATTCCAAAATTCCGGTTCCAATGTAGCATTTAATAGATTAAAATTAAGTGGTCCAAAAATGAACCACCGCCCTTCAAGGAGTTAATTTGTCATAATTAAAAAAATACTTTTTTTACAAAATAAGTATCCTTTATTATACTATATATATATATATATATATATATATATATATATATATATATATATATATTGTTAGTATCATTAAACAAATTATATTTTTGTATTGTCGATAACTAAATTATTTTATAGAAGTATAAATTTATGTTACGTCATTTATAGTAACCATTATATATTATTTTCTTAGAGTGTTTTAAATAATTCTTCATTCAGTATTCTTAATTAATAATTGTTCTCTGATATACTTTACAATTTAAATGAATGTCGCATTGGACACCTTTAAAACCTTATGGACTCAGCACTCAACTTTTCGCACTCAGTTACTGTTACTAAATGAATACATTTTATACTTCATTTACAACAACTCAGTTCTGCTTTTCCCAACGTCAAATGAAATTACCTTTTACACCATGTCTATAAAATGTATTTATTATCTATATTAAAACACAATCATATTTTTCTATATTATTTCAACACTATAAAAGAATCATCAGAATGGAATAAAATTTATTATTGAAGTTACTAATAGAGAACAGTCGAAAAATTTATTATTGAAGTTACTGATAGAGAACAGTCGAATGATTGAATCTTGGCGCAATCAAAAAAAAAAAAAAAAAAAAAAAAAAAAAAAAAAAAAATCTAGCAAAAATCAGTTTGTAAAGTATCCACGAACTGCAATAACAAGCTTCTATACGGCCTTGTCATTAAAGCAAACAGCCTTTGAATGTGTTCCTGGAATAAAGCGTGACAGTCTCATTCTGTCTAAATCCACAGTTCATCGATATTAGTAACTGGATGACAATGGCAATCTAGTTCCCTAGTAACTAAATCTCAGATATGTTGAATATGATTAATTAGCATAGTGTAAGAATATATGGGCCAGAAAAGTTATTCAAATTTATTGGAAGAAGACATGGACATTTCTAGCAATATCTAGTAGGTATTTTTTTTTATTATTTAAAGACTGTGGATGTTGAAGAAGGAGTATAAATTCAACCTCTGCAACTATCCTGATATAAAGTTAATGCTAACAATGTCCACATCCCTAAACTAGTCGTTGGGGGCCACCGTAATACTCACCCATCATGGATATGCATAATATAAAATATGAAAATAAAACATGTGTAAACTACTTATAAAATGCATTGCAATTCGAATAAAAACGTGGATTGATGACGTCATAAACTTCAAATGCTCTATTTACTGAATTGCGTAAAAGAAACATCCTTTTAACTCCAAAAATGATAATTATATTAACTAATGGTTTATTGCGTTGGATTAAGTGTCTCATTTCCAATTAAAATACATCTTTGAATTGAAATTTGGAAGAAATACAGGGTCATGAAAAATCGAAGAGTGTGGAAAATAGAATTACAAATATCTCGGCAACTAATAATCTGTTCGCCCTCATTCTTTATGCAAAATTTATGTTTTTTTATTGTCTTTTATATTCACTCCTTAAAATAAATAATTTTGAAAATGTTTATGTACCTTTTATCAGACGAATATTTAGAGAGTCCGAAAAAAATAGTTCCGTATAATCGAGGTTACTGAAATTCAATAAGCTTCTTCCCATTATTACATACTATGTACATACCAAATTTCAAGTCTCTATCTCAATTTGTTCGGGAGATAGAGCGTTTACAGAAACACAGACACACAGACGAACGGCACTTTTTTTTTTAATGTGTTTTTCGGAATCTCCAGTGTCTGAAACGTGTAAATCCGTCAAAAAAAATTCGATTTTTAAACCGATTACAAAACTTACCCTATACTACGTATGATGGGTAAGTAAAATAAGAGATCTCCTGTGATATACAACGCCTTTGCTATATTATCAATCCCAGAGCC
The DNA here is from genome assembly GCA_963931845.1 of Maratus michaelseni. Classification (NCBI taxonomy): domain Eukaryota; kingdom Metazoa; phylum Arthropoda; class Arachnida; order Araneae; family Salticidae; genus Maratus; species Maratus michaelseni. The sequence continues at coordinate 133,668,683 of OZ007599.1, forward strand.
TGACTAGGCATTTTTGGGAAATGGTGCACACTCCTCCCTATTTTCGAATAAAATTTTTCACTATATTTATGACAGACATTTTGCATTGAAATAATGCAAAAATTACAATTTTAAAATACTGGCATTAATTTGTCGGGGCCTGTGCCTTATGCGTTCATGCCTTAATCTGACTGTGATCAAGTATGTCGTTCTTGGAATGTGACGCTGCATGGACTACATTATGGAATATGACGTTCATCTTGATATCACCCAATGCTTGTATACGACCATCATTGTAATCCAATTTGAAAGAGAATTTGCCCGAATCCACGGCAGGCATATTGAAATCCGTGCACCAGCGAATGTGTTCGTGCAACTTTGTAACATAGCGAAGTATTATAGCCTTTGGTATGTGTGAAGCATATATGTAAGCATGCAGTTTCATACATGTAAGTGGGCACTGTCCGAACACGCAAGAAAAGCAGAATGATCCCGGAGTTGCCAGTCATCCCGTTCTTTTGTTCACTGCTTGATTTTTGGATTTCGCTGTTGTACATTTGCCAACTTCTTTCACACTAACGTCACTGTTTTAGGTTCAAAATATTGAAAACCAGAAATATAAAATAGTTTAAAGTAAAGTCAATAGTTTAAAGTAAAGTTTATATTAAGTCCTTAAATTTTTGATTACATGCAGTATTAAGTCGCCTCGGGAACAAAATCATGAAATTTGTTACTGCCAGTATTTATCTATATTACATTTAATAAATTGTACCAAAGCATAATATTACTACTATTTATTTCAAAATTCAAAATTTTCGCCAATTTAATTATGAAAACGCCTTTATATAAGCTTAATGCATAAATACTATTTAATGGAAGACTCAATACTTAATCGATTGTAGCTAAATCTGATAAATCCGATCTTTTACATCAGAAATGCAAGAAATGCTCCTCCCTGTCTCTCTCTCTTTTTTTTTTCTTCCCGACTGTATGTAAGACTCTTAAGTCTTAATCCCTAATAACTCCTCTAAGAAGAAATTAATAGGCCTCAAGTATTTTGCATTTTTTAAGGGTAGATGCAGAAAAATAAAATTTGTATTAATAATATTGTATTATTAATACAACTTAGCATATTTTTCAATGTAATAATATTATATTATAACGAAGTGCAGGAATAATGTTTAAATATCAGTCCTTGGGTATACCATTATTTGATTAAATCAGCACATTTTCAGTATTTTTTTTTCAAAAAGCTATAGCTTTAGCGAGTATAGTTTCATTTTACCCATAACATTTTAACAGGTACTAAGCAAAATATTAAACTTTTTAACCAACTTCAATGATATAAAAGCTCATAAATATTCCAGAGATGATCTCAGATGATATATCATAGATCATAGATATGCTCCCGAAACTATAGTTGTGATAATCTACTCAATAACTGGAGGAAAATGCTTTTGTTCGATATAGCAAATATTTGTTACTTTGTTAAATACACAGTCAAGCCTTTTTAACATGAACACGATTAACATGAATTACTTTTAACATGAATTGCTTTTACAATCTCTACAAAGATTTAGTTACTGCAACATGAACAAAATTTTAATTCTCATTGATATTCGCGTTAATGAGATTAAAATGTATTAGTAAATGTCAGAAATGATAAAAAAAAATATTAAACATCAGACATAATTATTTCATAAATGATTATTTAAAATTATTAGCAACACGATATTTTGTTCATTATTTTGTTTACTCGCAGTCGGAAGCAGTTCCTTGTATAGGGCACTTGGGGCGCCACCTATACTTCCATATATAATTTGCTAAAATTAAACGTAAATTTATTATAATAGTGACTACTTAAGATACTTTGAACTCCAGCCTATAAGAGCCGGACTAAGGATGAAAATCATCTCATCCTCTTCTATGAAATTACATATTTTTAATATAAAACCCCCCGTTACGACCCGTTAAGACCTTTTTCATTTACAAAATAATCGTGGTCAAAATCGACATAATAAATGGCTATAAATAATTGAATTATTATATTAATTTACATTTAATTGAAGTTTTCGTTAATAAAAAATTGTTTTTAAGTAGTTTTATAATGAATAATGTTTAATCAAACAATGGCGATCTGTAAACATACAGTATTTTTGTGCATGTTGAATGGTTTTTTTCTTCTAAAATTTACTTTAAATATCGAAATTTGCTTGATACATGAAAAATTGAAATTTAACATTCTCTTTGTCCCTTTTATCTGTATAAATTATCATTGGCCATTGCATGTAATCATTGAACAGCATTTTAATATTATTGTTTAATATTTTAACAGTTTCTATTTAAATTTACGCAACCATGAAGCAATTATTTGTGACTATAGTATAATTTTAAAAATAACTGTTAAACTTTGATAGAATAAAATCTGTTGGAAACGTTTTCTTTTATTTTTTCTTGGATTTTTCTCCTCAAAGATATTAAAAATTAGTGTACGCGTATTACATGAGAGCACGGCATACACAGAAAAACGTGGTAATGTTAATTTGGAATTTAAACATTTAAAATAAATTAATACTTTAATTAGACCTATTAAGTAAATCTATTAGTTTTACTTGAGTAATAACTTTACACTGAACATGAGTAATTTAATTTAAGTAACATATATATACATATGTATATGTAAAATACACATTCCTCCTTATTACTGCTCTGCAATATGTCAGTATTATATAAAGGAAAAAAGAAAAAATATATTTTTTTAATAAATGTGGTAGTAATAACTTCACTGTATGACGAAAAATCTCAGACTCCAATTTCTGTTTCCTTATTTTCAAAATCATCAATAACTTTATAAGTTTTCATAGAGTGAGGTATGTTGGTATCTAGATGTTTTCAATAACTTAATGCATAAAATAAATAATCACGATAATTTTTATAAAATGTAAAGTGTATATATTTTTTCTTTTTTAAAAATTGAGTTGCTGCACAAATCTTGTTTTCTCTTCACATAATACTATTCACGTTACAGTCGAAAGCACTGTATAGCGACTCTATTTTACTGACTTCAACTACACTGACACAGTTATCATATAGGTGTCCCACCTGTGAAATAGGGCCTGAAGCGCCACTGCGGCAGCTACATTCATACATAAGAAAACTGTTATGTTGAATTATTTGATTATTATAGATGATCTAAACACTGAAAACATGTAATTGAAGCATGATTCTGTGATTATAATTATTTAAATAAATTGTATCTCGCACTTGTATATATTAATCGAATAAGTCCAGAGGTTTGCAATTCATTTTTCACGAACTTGAAGATCTCGAACGGATGCTTATGAATTCGACTCTGTGTGGCTCAAGCAAAGTGATCCGGTGTAATTAATTCGATTACGCCAGAGTATTTTAAGTGCTGTTTCAATACTAAATTAATTAAAGACCCTTTGAAATCGCTATAGAAAATTCGTGAAATCAAGTAAAATAATGCATTCCCTTTTTTCTCCTGATTTTCTTATTTGTTTATATATATATATATATTTAAGTATCATTAGTGAGTCTCGATCTTATTTAAAAAGGAGTATGAACTGAGCAGTTTCGCTATATAAATTTTGAATTTGAGCGCGAAAGTAAATCCTTTTTCAGAAGGTGAATTTGAGTTTGAATTAGTATATTTTTTGTGAGTTTGTAAAACTCTGCACTTGATCTAGGCATAAATTATACCAAGGCCATGAACCCATGAAACTTATGTAAGAGAGCGCCCCCTGTTCCATACAGAGACAGGCCCTAGAGCACTTGAAGGTAGAAGTCCATGGAGAAACATTCCAATTTTGAGCTCACTACAAAATATACGGATTTCCGCGTAATTACGTACACTTTTCTCATCTAACAATTACCTATCGATAAGATATTTTATTTTTCTTATTTAATATGCATATATATGTGCTTGTATATTAAACATTTAGCGTTTGAGTCATTTAGTGGGGACTTATAGTAATTATTTTGATTAAAAAAGTAATGATATAAGTTTTTTTCACAAAAATTTGTCCATTCTCAGATTTTTTTTTTTTTTTGTAAATTATTGCCTGCTTGAGCTTTTGGAAGAAAATCTCTTATTTCTTTCAACTGATCAAAAGTAAAAAATTAAATAATCCAATAAAAAAGTTTTTAGCTACTTTTCTGCTTAATATTCTTAACTATTATATATATTTTGTATTCAATATACAGATTTTTTTTTTTTAAATGTATGCCTTGCATACAAAAAATTTTCAAAAATAATTACACAAAACTGTCGTGAAATATTACATACGCTTTAAAAATAAATTACTTGCATTATTCATTGAGTTATTTTTTTTAATGATTTTTACTCAAATTACTTCATAGCGTTTAAAATGTATTACGATTAGAAAGCTTTTTTAAGCTTAAAGTGCAGTATTAAATCTCATTGTTTCGTGAATACGTTCTTTAATGACAAGGAAAGTGAGAGCTTATAAAAGATCTCCTACAATGTGTTTACTTTTTTCCCAAGAAACGCAATTTTAATTTCAGGAGTACAAAAATCCGTGTGTCGTCGTAAGTGGGAAGATTTTTTCTGATCCTCATCCCTTAAGCGTTTTGGGCCAGCGTCTTATTAGGTTCTAAACCATAAAGGCGGCGATAAAACAGATCAAGTGGTGATAGTGAGTGAAAGAGTGAGGCTGCCACTCAAGTAGCGTTACCAAGTAATCCAATATGAGCGTCCTCTTTCGCTGGCTGCCGCGTAATCCTTTCCGGAAATAAGCTTAGCGAGATTGTAAGCACGGAGCTCGCGGAGGATCAATAGTAAATAAATAAAAACGTTATTTGATAATGACTGGGAGGACTTGATCAGGTAACCCCCGCCCGGACAATGCCCAAAAGAGCAGGAGAGGCGTTCCCAGAGTCCAAATCCGATTAAAATCACAAAAACTGGGATCTGTTTGCGGTTAAGCTCCCGAAGTCAGCAGCGAGCGAGGGCGCTGCACGGGACCCCGTCTATCCGGCCTGCTTAAGATATAATCTATTGTCAAAGCACCTTCCTAAACACTGGAATTAACTGTCAGATCACCGCGTTCCTCTAAGAGGCTTACCTTTTCGGCCCAAGACTCACGCGGCTGTCTGCCAGACTGCTCTAGTAGACTGCGCTGAGGCGACGCTCTCTGAAAACGCAGCAGCTATTCTTTACTCTCAGTCTGCTTGTCGAAGGAGAGAGAACTCTTACATCCTAGGACTATGGATAAACCAAAAGTGTTCCGAGATGTGTGAAGACCTACCATTCGAAAATAACGCTCCCACAGTTAAGTCTCACCTACTGCTTTCCAACCGGACCCTAACTTTCCCTTTACCAGCACCAATAGTGCTATGCCCTGTGACATCTTGCTCGCCACCTGCCTACGCTCTTCATTCTTCGTGGAAATCAGAAAACTGATAGACGAAATGCTTAAGTTTCTGAAAAGCTCGTTTCTTTGTCGTTTAAAATATTCAAAATAAGTCTCCTGGCAAAAAAAAAAAAAAAATTCTGATCGTAGCAATGACCCAAAGACCCATATCATAGATGACCTTGGAATACTACATTGAATGGCAAACCATAATATTGGGTTTCGCTAGTTCGCATTTTGTTTTCTCTGATAAGCACTTAAGGCTCTTTACCTTGGCCTTGATTCCATCAAACCTCTCAACTTTGAAGAGCCTTATAGTCAAAGGTAGAATGTTTACGTTCTACACTCTGATCAGAATTTGTTAGGTCACGTTGTAGGATTTTATGATTTCTGGCTCAAATGTGTTACAAAAAAGCAGGTAATCAACAATCATCGACAAAATCATCAGCTTTAAATAAATATATATATATGATTAAAAAAAGAAAACCAAAAGAAAATAATTACATTGGAAAATCTTTTTAGAAGCATTTCCACTCGTTTGTAAGATACTTAAACAAAATGTGCAACAGAGTCATCAACAATCATCATGTCATCAGCTTTAAATAAATAAACATATGTGATGAAAAATAAACCAAAAAGAAAAAATAACTCTTTTTGAAAATCTTTTTCGAAGCATTTTGATACGTTTGTAGGTATATTAAAAATATATCTATAGAGAGAAGATGTCTTGTGGGCAGTAAGTTACTCAAATATGACAGGTAATTTTTTTTCTATAGATAATTTTAAGCTCGAGAAAATTTTGTGAAAATTTCGACAATATGTATAATTTTGAGTGAAGAATTTTTTGAGTAAGTATAGAAACTATGCAAAAGTAAGTATGAATCATCATGAAAATATTTTCCTTAATAATCATAAAAAACAACTACAAATTATTTCATTTTAATCGTATTTGACAGTATTAAGGGACCAACAACAGTTGCGAAGTCACATGTAAATAACCTGATATTGATGTACCTTTTTTCTCGGGAAATACTAAAGTGATTTCAATACTGTTTAAAAATAGTTAAAAAACTATAAACTGATCATTCGGCAGGAAAAAATAAATAAAATAAAAAATGCAGTTAATTTAAATAGTTTTTTTTTTTTTTTTTTTTTTTTAAATTGCGTAAATATCATATTTTAATTTTTTATTTCTTGCCAAATAATCACTTTTTATTTTAGCTATTGCCAAAATTATTTTTAAAAAATATTGAAATTGCTCCAGTATTTCTCGAAAAAAAGGGTACATCAATGTTTGTTTTTATACATGCAATTTTTACTTGTTTGTTTGTTTGAGCTGCTTGTTTGATTATTGTATTTTTTATTTTTATTTTTATTTCTTTCTGAAAGATCAATTTATAGTTTAGCTAATAGGAAAACTATTTTTTTTAAATATTGAAATCGCTTCAGTAGCATCCAAGAAAAAAAACACCAATGTCAATTATTTCACATGTCATTTCGCAACTGTTTTTCTCCCCTTAAAACGTGTAAAAAAACCTCTACAATTGCATGATTTACTCTTGGTTTCTCGTGCTGAACTGAAACATAACTTTTTAATATGTAAATAATAAGCAGATTTTATTACCAGAAATAAATAAACAATTGTCTATTTAAAAGATACCAGCTTAAATTTTAGCACGTTTCACTGTATAAATTTTCTAATATTATTCTTTTAGGAAGCCAATTTAATAAACATATATTGATTGACCTTTTATATATATATCCTAGCTCTTTATATCTTTTTCAGATAAATTATTTCGATGCGTATCTTACACTATATTAGACACTTTTCCACACATTTCACAGAATGGATTTAAAAAATACTTTTACAGATATTTTTAAAAATATATAAATATATTTCTAGACAAGCATATTATTTCTAGCATCTAAAAAAGTCCACTTAAGTAGTTTATTTTGTTTATTATGACGTGTGACTTACACTAGCAGAATGGAATTAAGTTTTTGGATAATTTTTTTAACTTAAATATCTTCTAATTTCCTTGCAATAACAATTTACTTGGTCCTAAATTTTCCTCAAGTGTTCTAAATTATAGAAAATTAAATACAAAAGACTCTAAAAGTTATTAATTCCTTTTAATAAAATTTATTTTATGTAACTACACAATGTTTTTTTTATAAATTACTTATTTTATTATAAAAATTAAATTTTCTTCCAAATCTTAGCCTAAATCACACTCAAGCTATATCGATGATGGAGAACAATTTAGAATTCTGGTGTTGCCACAACCTGAATAATAAAATGTTGACAAAAATACTTATAAAATGCCTTTTAGGATGAGAGTTACATGGAATTGCCCTGATGTAAAATTGACAAATTATAACTATACTAAACGGACTTAAATGTTTTTCGTGCATTTAATTTTATAATTATTAAATATTGCACTATGCATCACTTAGTAATACTTAATATAAATAATAATAATATATGTAATATTAATTTGAAAAAATATATTTGTATATGTATTTATAAATGTTTTTAATTATAAATAAAAATTAAAAAACAACCGTTATTTTTTGTACACATTAAATATCATCGTCAAGACGTTATTTAACACTAGAAATGTTTAATTTCAAAGTACTCAATTTTTTCAAAAATATTTTACACCAGAATTTTATTTAAAACTGTTCAGCTTATTTAATTAATTTATTTTTGTGTGGTATATATTTAACTAATTTTATAAAGATTTTTCAGGTTCGAATCGTAATATATTCATTTGGTACCGGTCAAAATGACCACTCGTGACTCTTTTAGAGTTAAAGATTAACATTACATCCAGAATTTACTAATATCTGGCAAGAAGCTTGCTGAATATAAACACAAAATTATTACAATGAAAATGTAAAAGCTTGATTTTATTTGTCATTTTGCAGTTTTATGCAAAATTTGCACCTAAAATTAAATTTCAATAATATAATTGAGGGGGTCGGGGCAAGAGAGTGCCAAACCACATTTTTGAACTTCTGAGATATTTAAATTTGAAAGTGTGATCAAATACTCAATTCAAGTTATATAAAGTAAAGTTTTTTCGCCAATGACTTTGTAACATTTGGGATATTCTGAGTAACAATGTGGCATTACTTTAATGACATTACTATTACTTTTTTTGTAAATTAGCTATCTTCATTGAGGGCATAAACATCTGAGGTAAAAACGAAACCTGTCACATATGCTGCCACCAAGTGACATTATAAACAAATTATATGTTGGATATTATAATTTACAATATTAAGCAACAGATTACAGTGTTAGATATATTTCACCAAAAATGTGGCTTGGCAATTTCTTGCCCCGACCCCCTCAATTGTATTCTTATTTTTTCAAATTTACTTTATTCTGCAATGTTTGTTTTATTATAAAAATATATTTTCGTTAACTTTGTTGATTATATGTTAATTAAAGAAGATTTTCGTGAGAACTCGGCAACTTCAAACTATAGAATATTTATTTTGTAGAACAAATATTATCATAATTTCGGACAAAACAAAGCAATAACAAATCTGATATGCCTTCATTAGATCAAAATTCTAAAGTAAATCAATGACTAAAAATTACTTTCATATTTATTGTGTATATATATTAAAAAACAATTAACATCGAAACTTAATTAAATAGTTAAATGAAAGCTAGTGACTGTCAATATAATTGAAAATATAATACAAGAACATTGAGCAGATGAAAAGCGAGTTTAAATTTTATAACATTTTACAACGTAATCTACAAACTATACTCAAATAAAAAAATTAATGAATCTATTCTAATACGCTTTTTTGTTTGTTTTGTTTTGTTTTGTAATTTGTTTCTTTATAAGTTTTTTTTTATATCCTTACATTAACATATTAAGTAAGACAAAAAAATTAACTACGTTAATAAAAAAAAAATACAAAATCAACTGTCAGTTTATTGCTTTTTTAACCGTAGTTTCCGGCGTATAATCCGCAACTCAAATAAATCGGTTCTGTAGCAGAATGTTTAATCAAAGAATGTAGTCTAATGTATACCATAGATAAATAACTTATATTTTCTTTATTAAAATTTCTGGATCTGAAATGTTTACTTCATCCGAGGATTATACGCCGTAAATTACGGTAATAACATTGTTGGAAGCAAATTATTTGCTTGAATGACTTCAGCCGACTTTAAATTTTATATGTAGTTACTGAAACCATTGAAAAAAAAATAATAATAATACGTACACAAACAATTTTTTAATATATATTTCTACTATATACACAAGACATGAAAAAATAATCCACTTGCTAGTGTTTACGAATTGTTATTATTATTATTGTTTTGTTTTGTTTTTGTTTAATTTGGTGGCTCTTAAACTTTTGTTACAGCTGAAGTGTCGAGCCTATAGGCACTGAACACTGGAAAAGATTCCATTCCAGGCGAATTCATCTGACTCTTCGAACTTTTACGTGTTTTTCTCATAAAAAAAGATGGGCAGATTTCCTCCCCACTCCTTCTTAGGGTCTGATTTTATATATATATATATATATATAATGAATTGATTTTTTAAATATAATTTCTGAACTGTAATTACTGAATCGCTGATTCATTTTTATTTGAAGATTGTTTTAATGTTTTATACAAAGATCAGAAACATGTTTATTTAGCAACTTTTAGTGGGTTTCATTTATACCAATTTTTTTTTTTTTTTCGATGTAAAACGCTCGTAACACCAACTAGTTTTTACACGTGTTCTACGTTATTATTCCAATATTAACATATGAAAAAACTACAATGGTGTTATGAGCAGAGCCGGATTAACTTCTAAAGCTTGGGGCAGCACAGAAAAATTTCGGGGGCCAGTTCATTCGAGAAAAGTTTCTACATACATGGAAACTAATTAATGCAACAAATATTATTCCCGCGAGTGGATTGGAAAAGTTCACACATATAATTAAGCAGTTTTGTTAATGTTTCTTGTATATACTATAAGATAAAGAACATTTGTAGTACTTAGAGTTGTATGTTCAGTTACCCGGGTGGTTTCTAACCAGTTACATCAGGAGTCATGTGATTGGTTAACACCTTACTGATCACATTTAGATTTCCCAGTTAGATAAGTTTCCTCAAGTTACTGTGCAAATTAGGCAACTTTTCCACTCCAAAAAAAAAATTGAAAATACAATGTAAAAAATTAAAAATGGGAAACAGAGGCCCCATTTTACAGACATTTTGGGGGCTTCTCTTAAATTTTAGAGGGTAAGTTCCTGCTTCACGTGCCTTTTGTTTAATCAGACCCCGGTTATCAGCACAACATATGGAAAAAAAAATCAAATTTATATAACTTGAAATAAATTAAAATGTGTTAAGTAAACCTATGTTTCTGATCTTGTATAATACATTTAAACAATCTTTAAAAAAATCAATCAGAGAGGCGGTAAACCTAGATCCTTAATTATACTAAAACAAGCAAAACATCTTAGAAAGAAAACCTACTTTTTTACCCTACTAAGTTGGGGGAGGGGAGAGCAGGACAAAATTCCAAGCTTATTTACCCATCTTCTTTCCCTAAAAAGTGCAATGGTGACTTTTGATAGGATAATATAGATAGTAAAATGATATGCATATTATATCTTCTTACTCAAAGCCTCCTTCCTCTCTCTGTCAGATGTCTCTTGGATAAGTACCATAATCAAAAACAGAAATTAAATTTTAATTAAACCCCCTTTGAAATAATAATTTAAAAAAACGGAAGGCTGCAGCAGGGGCAAATCCAGCCCTTAATTTTTGTCAAAGTCAGATCTCTTTATCGGGTATGCGAATCGCACCTGTTTATGAAATACTTTTTTAAGTATTATCAATACACTGTTAAAAATTTGCAGCAAACTGTCCAGTCATTTGACCGTTTTTGTAGAAAACGGTTACATAACCGTAATTTAACTCTATTCAGACCATATTATTGCCCATATTACAGTCAAAATAGAGTTAAATTACAGTTATGTAACCGTTTTCTATAAAAACGGCCAAATGCCTGGACAGTTTGCTGGAAATTTTTAGCAGTGTAGCTTTATGATAAATAGCTTTATGGTCATGATTTCCATAAAGTTATTTATCCGCCCTAGCATAACATTGTTTGAAAAATCAAAACAATATAATTATTTTTATGAGCTTGCTCAGTTTTGGCAAAACAATAAACTATTCTTCATTACTCAATATGCAATTAAAGGTTTGTTTTCCTTCATATGTAAAAAAATCATTGTGGGTAAAAAATGTTGTGAAATTCATCGTGTTTTACCCATTTTATGCATGCAAATGAAGATATGAAAAATAATGTAAAAATTCTTAACAATTTCTCATCATAAAATGTAATTTTTATCAACACAAAATAAATGAATTTCTCAAAAATAGTCTATTTTAAATATTGTTAAATCATATTGAAGTAAACTTTTAACAGAATACTGAAGACTCCATGCGTTTAGTACAAGTGTTTCTTAAAAATATGTTAGTCAATATCACTTTGAAATATTTATATGTTCAATAATTTAGAGACCACTTAAAATCCTTTGAGCAAATGAAATATATTTCAAATTTTCAAATTCAATAATTTACACATTGAACTCAGTACATAAGAGATCTGATTTTGCGGTTAACAAGGAATCCTCTTAAGTGATTACAACTTAAGAATACTTAGTGAGCATTCAAGAGAATGAAGGTCTCTAAGACTAAGAAAGTCAGTTTCATTTGAATAAAAGTTTTTCTTTCAATTATTTAAATGATTTTTCTCCATGCGTTTCATTTGATTTTTTTTATATGCATTATATATGTAAATGTATAATAAACATTTTATTTGCAGCTTCTTCAACATAGCTAAATTTCAGAGCTTCAAAATATAATTAAGACAATAAATAGTATTTCTTCAGCTTCATATATGTTTTATCAATGCTAATTTATTCATTTTTTTTTCAAAAGCCTTTAAAATTCTGAGAACTGCAGACCGACAAAAAAAAATTCAAATTATGAAAGCTGATTACATTGCTCCCACTCTATGAACATGGGGAGCACATAACCAAAGATAAACAACCAGAGCCATCGCTAAAGGAAGGGAGGGAGGGGGGGTAGTACAAAGCCCTATTCAAAGTTGATAAATATTTTGATAAATATCTTTAGACTTGGCAAAAGCGCATATATACTTATTTGGCAAAATTTTTAAACATCCTCTTTATTATATCTAAAATATTTAAAATATACACAATTAAAAATTTGGTGCTAGGTTGAACCAACTTTTGGTATTGCAGTAGCTGCAACCATAAGATGGTGAAATATCATTCCAACATTTGGAGCCATGTTTCAACCGGAGCTCCAAATGTTGGAAAGAAATCTCCCCATCTTATGGTTACAGCTATATCAGCACCAAAAGTTGGTTCAACCCAGCGCGAAATTTTTTAACAATGTATAGTAAAACCTGTGAAAACGGCATCGTTACAAGCGAAAAATATCCAGTTGTAGACAGTTTACCGTCTTAGCATGTATAATTTTATGGTATTCCTTCGGTCGGACCTTGAAAAAAATCCGTTTCAGGCAAGTTTTTGCTATAAACAGGTTCCGTTTTCGTAGGTTTTGTTGTAATACACTTTCTGGTTAAACGGGTGTATTTGGCAAACACTGATAGTTGACATGGTGATTTTAAGGCCTCCTCAATCCCCTCTGTTCAATAAAAAGTCGTGGCGCTGGAATGTCAGGGGCTTGATTATTAGAGAGGTTGATCTTGTGACGTTTTATTGATTCCCTTCCACGAAAAAAGAGTGGAAACGCTTTCACTTTATTGTCCTTTCATTTTAGAAAGTCCCATCTTGAAGAATCTCACTCGCAGCAATGCATATAAAATGATTTCTGCCAAATAAAATTCACCAACATCTCAGTATTATGAAAGCGTGGTTCCTTACATTACGCATAACAAAATAAAATCAATAGTGGCCCGATATTAAATGGTTGGATTCAACAATAACATAAACCGGGAGAATTTATAAATGAATGCATATACAAAGCAGTCAATGTACTGCTCAGAGGTCTGCACGGGTCGATATTTCAAGGCCCGGCACGTACAAAAGAAATTTGGCCCGGCCCGGTATAAAAGTTAAAAGTTCGGCCGGAGACCGCCCCGGCACGTACAAAAATTTTATTGCCCGTCAGTCCCGGTATGAAATCAAAAAGATAAGCCTGGCCCGGTATAAAAGCTAAAAGCTCGCCCCGAGTCCGACCCGCCTGAATTTCTACAAACATACCGATTTTCTGAACCAACATTATCCTACAATTAAAATTATTCAAAGCACACACTTACTTCTGCATAGATTTTATTTTCAGATTAAGGTAAAGCTAGGAGAGTCTGCGCACAATTCAAAAGAATAGCAATAAAAAATCTAAATATTAATTTTTTGCTAAACTATCCATGAATAATTTTGACTTCATATGTTTTTTATGCATTTCCATTGCTATTTTGTTGTTATGTTGCAATTTAATAGAACAATTGTAATAAAACCAAGAAAGTTATTTTGCGCAATCTGTCCTTACAGGATTGGTGTGATTTAGCACATGGGTAGGAGAGATTGTTACTAATAATACCTACAATTAAATTGTTAACAATAATAATTACACTTAAATGACATTGTTGTAAGATTTTTGTGAACAAATATTATTGTATTAGGAGTGAATATTTTAACCTAATGATTAAAGAATCAGAAAAAGGAAATAATTTTAAAAACGATTAAAAAATTTTAATTAAAGGAAAAAAATTAAAGAATCAGAAAAAGCAAGTCCAGATAAGATTACAAAATAACATTAAGTTACTTGATAACACGTTTAACTTAAAATTAGTCCATTTTCATTTTTCATTTTTTTAGGCAAATTTACCAATAAGCTTCGTAATCTCTCCTAGCATGGAAACTAATGGAAACAATGCGCCATCTCTCCTAAGTAGCAGATGCGCAATCTCTCCAATTTCGGTAGGAGAGTTTGCGCGGCCTTTTATATAAAAATTACCGCTACTAAAACGAACCGTTGATGTTCACATTGTTAGTCTAGATTAGTAGCTTATGAGAAATCGTTTGTTTTAAATATTTTTTACTACTGACATTGTATAGAAATTCTGATGAATAGCTATGAAAATTCAAGCACTTACTTTGGGAAAACGAAACAAAATAGCAATGCTTTATCTTAGACACTCAAAACAATCATCGTGCACTTTCAAGTAGACACTCCACTACTACTGTTGTACAACTACTTGGAGTCACTGCGCGCTCACTCTACGCCATCCCCCCGAACCTCTATGTGCGCAATCTCTCCGACCGCGCCATATCTTTTGGCTTTACCTTATGTTCGAAATGCATGGAATACAAAATATCAACAATATTATTGACCACTTAGATAATTACATACAAAAACACTGATTAAAAAAATTGACTTAGACAATTAAATTCAAATGAAGATTCAGTAAGAAAAGAAAAATCAGGAGGGAAGAAAAATCCGTTATAGACAGGTTCCAATCTTCGCAGGTACATCGCCTATTATATATGCATTAATTCTTTTTGCATGTATTATTATATCATTTTGCACGGATCAAGACATTTTTCCGTTTAAGGCAGGTTTTCATCATAAACAGGTTCTATTTTACAGACTTTACTGTACTTTTTTTTTTTTTTTTTTGCCTAGAACTATTCTTCAATTGAAAACAATGGTCATTTAGAAATCTACACATTTTTTGCAATAATTGTTGCGCCAGGCCTCATTTTACTCATTTTTGAACCAATCAGATAAATGATTTTTATACGGACTGGGTCTGAAAATTCAAACCCATGCAGACCTCTATAGGAAGAATGATGTCAGGGCCGCCTCGACTCGAGTCTGCAGAAAAAGTTAGGTCCGGGCCCGGACCTGTGTGGACATCCACACCTGTTTATACCCCATTTCTTCTTCATTTCTTTATTTATGTTGCTTCTTAGGAATAACTAAAAATAACTGAGCTACACCTGAGACGGCTTTAATTTATCTTTCTATGTAAAATAGTATAAAATGTAACAATAATATAAGAATTTTAAATTTGAGGATATAGTAGTGGTTGACGAATTATAGAAAAATATTCATTTATTTTTCTATTACATGGTTAAACAATCAGAAATTTTAAACTCACCTACCACAGTCTCTAGATCATGGCCAAGCCGTTTATACATCCCTTCCCACTGTCATATGTCCATCGATTAGAGTTGCTTTAACAGATTTATCATGTCTACTATTTAGGACTCTAGCTGTTAGTAAAGAAATATTAGGCTTAATTCTCGGTTCTGCCGTGGGTATGTATAGCGGTTCAAATATCACTAAGTTGCACCTTGCACCCCGGGCTTTTAGCCCTCGTGTGAAAAAGATGAGCGTATCGTCCTAAACCAAAATAAAACTTTGAATATTTGTAAACATTTAATATAAATTAAAAATCGCATTTCTTAACTATACTAGCTGTGGGGCACAGTCGTCTATATACGAAATAATGCAGATGTTGTGAGATGCAAAATATCTGACACGATAAATGAGAAATTAACTCTTCAGAAAAGTCGGTCTTCCCTTTAACGAGATGTAATCTTCCCAACTGGGCGAATAAATCCGAGCCAGGATTGGAACTCGGGATCCCTTGGCTGAAGCAGCCAATGCTCTACCAACTGAGCAATCTTGGACGAATATGGCAGAACTAATTCATCCAGTTAACCTTAATGATCATAGCATCTGGTCTGAATTAATCCTTTAAGCCTCTAATTATCAAAATGAAAATTTCAACTTCAAAAGCATTTTTAAAAATTTTTTGAAAATATGTTAGACGATTTGTGCAATCATTAAATAAAGTTGAAAAACATTTCGTCTATTAAAATGAATAAACTAAATCACTATTTATGTGGGTTTTCTAGAATATTTACAATTGTACAGAAATCATTTCTTTAAAATATTGTTTTTAGTATTTTATAAAATTAGTAAATACACAAATATTGGCCTTACATGTAAATATAGATATTTTTCAGAAATGAAACTTTCCAGCCTATGTCTTTCAAGAAATCTTAACAGTTATAAATGGAAGAGAAATTATCCATTAAAAATATTGTTGCTTTGTACAAGAAATATGCTTTCGAAACAAGATACAATAAGGTATCTAGAACTCATCCTAAATTGTATTACTGCCAATAGATGCGTTAAATGAATTTTATTAAAAAGATTTTTTTGGTACTTTTTGTTATATCAACACCATTGTCACCAAGCGTAATAGTTGGCGCCAAATGAAACATTTGAAAAAAGAATTACTGGTGCGAAAGTGATCATTTAAAAAATATAACTTTGAAAATTACAGACTTTCACAAACTATTTAATTAAATCAATACAAATATATGCTTGAAGTTGAAAAAAAAAGTTATACAATAAAATAAATAAATAAAACTTAATTTATACTGCAGGCATGAAATTGTAAATGTCTCAGCATTGCAATAAACATTTCATATTTTGAATAAACACGTCGCGTCACCACATGAACTCTATGAGATATAGGATTGAAAATAATGACGAATAATGCCACGCTATTATTTTATTACGCCATTTTGCGATGCCCGATATATTCTCTCAGCAGATTGTGTATGGCATCCGGTGTTAGGGTCAACAGAACTATATTTGTGATTTACTATTTGAAATGTTCGTCGTTGTTACATCTCGCAAAAAAACTTTCCTTGAGTATAATTCCATAGCCCTGAAACATTTTTATCACAGTTTTTCATCATCAGGTAACTGCCAAATGAACCATCGAAGAAGCTACCATCTCATTGTCAGTAAAGTTAGTTATAAGCAAATTGTAAGTTATAAACAATAAAAAAATATTTTCGATTCAATAAATAGCAAATTAAGATGTGGCTACGATTAAATAATAGTAATAAAATGATTCAGGTTCAACAAATAGCGAGTCACAATGTTTGACACGGTTTGTAATAAAAATCCGTTGCATGGTCAGGGTTAAAATAAATGACACATTAGCATATTTTGGCATGGTGTTGGTATAACTTAAAAGTACCATTTTTATGATACTTTAAAGTACTGTCCGGGTATAAAGGGTTAAATCTTTTTAAAATACTGCAAGAACTAAAACTTAGGTAAATTACATAAACATACAGCTCAGAAATTAATTTTTCAAATAGCATATTAAAACAATTACTATTCCTCTTTTTTTATATGTCACGTAGGTCTTTATAAATGTTATTTCACTACTTTAATGCTAGGTGCGTGTTGCTTCAATCACTGATCATCTCGAATGCTACTTTCTGCTCGAAAAAGTTAGTTTTAAGGTGATTTCTGAGAATAGCAATCGTCTTTGGCAGAGGAAGAGCGTCTTGGTGTAAAATGTGACATGATAATGACGTTACATGAAAAATGTCATTGCAGTGATGTGTTTAAATAAAATTATGCGATAAAAATTTTTGACAACGTTTAAAATATGATAACGTAATCACATTAAGGTGTACAAAACAAAATTATGCTTCTTTTTTATTCATAGACGAGAATGACAAGAGTAGCTGCCCTTAAAAATATATTAATTTATAAATAAAATTCCATTGTTATTTAATTATAATCTTTTATCACATTACAAAAAATAAATCGTATTTAATTTTAATGCATTATATGAAATGCACAGGTATTAATATTAAATAAAAGAAACAGGTAAAATGACATAATATCTGAAACGTCAAACCTCAGTGTTGAAGGTTGTTAAATTTGAAACTGTAGACTTCTAATAAAAGGAGGGTTGAATATTTTAGAACATCTGCATAACTTCCTCTATATCATGTAATATTGCGTAAATATTTATTACCTCTCAACACCGTGTCATTTTGTGAGTGTGCTATGGCATTTACCAATAGCACAGTGCTATTTTCTTAATTTATATTAATGAAATAGCATTTATTTTATTGCTCGTCATAATATTTTACGAGTATACCCGTACTGTGTTATGACAGTGCTCTGTGCTACCATTTTTGTTTTTCTAGAAGAAACGCTACTCTAAATAAGGTTATGATACCTTATAACGGAAATAAACGTTTTCTTTCCACGCATATTTATAACTACCGAAAAGACTTAGGAAAATATTTAAAAAGATCATTCTTTTTTATTCTCTAAATTCTAGTGATAAATATGTATTTCTTCACAAAGATGGCCAAAAAAGTGCTCAGAGAAATTCAAGGGGTTCGGGCAAGAGAGTGCTAAGCCACATTTTTGAACTTCTGAGATATTTCAATTTGAAAATTTGATGAAATACTCAAATCGAGATATATAACATAAAGTTTTTTCGCCAATGTCTTAGTAACGTTTCGGATATTCTGAGTAACAATACGACATTGCTTTAATGATATTACTATTACGTTCTTTGTAAATTAGCTATCATCATTGGGGACATAAACGTCTTGGGCAAAAACGAAACCTGGTGCATATACTGCCACCAAGTGACATTAGAAGCAAATTATATGTAGGATATTATAATTTACAATACTAAGCAACAGATTACTGTGTTAGATTTATTTCACCAAAAAATGTGGCTTGGCACTTTCTTGCCCCAACCTCCCTCAATTATTCTCATCGAAAGGAATCGTCTTATATAACACCTCCTCCAAAGGGTAATTTTTAAAAATTCGGACTGTTTTTATGTTTGGCAGGTAGCATATTTGCTATTAGTGTGCATTTAACCGACTATATTTGCATCGATCTGCCTGTATTAGAGTTTCTTAAGTCGACAAGAAAATTCTGAATATATACACTTTACCCCCATAGAAAAGCAGCTAAAACAATATAGATTCGGAATATTCCTAAAATCAATCAAATTCAGGATAATCTGCTATTTTTAATGCATCATGTAATGCTACTTCAGGATTTACTTCCAACTGTTTGTCCTTTAATGTATGATGTATCATATATGCAACATACTAATAAATGCTAGATATTTACCAATCTGATATAGATTGGAACATAAGATGAGTCTTTTTCCATGTCAGGATTAACTATAGACGTAATGTAAGACACTAATTATGTCTTTTCGGTGGTATTGCAATGCTAACTGTCGCATTTTGTTTCAATAACATACAGTTGGCCTGTAGCATATTTGCTATTAGTGAGGATTTAACCGACCTTATTTGTATCTGCCTGAGTATTAGAGTTCCTTAGGGCGACAAGGAAATTTTGAATACATACACTTTATCTCCATAGAAAAGCAGCTAAAACAATATAGATTCGGAATAATCCTAAAATCAACCGAATTCAGGATAATCTGTGATTTTTAATGCATCATGTAGTGCTACTTCAGGATTAACTTCCAACTATTTGCATTTTAATGTATGATGTATCATATATGCAACATACTAATAAATGTTGCATATTTACCAATCTGACAAAGATTGGAACACAAGACAAGTCTTGTTCCATATCAGGATTCACTAGATGTATGTAATGACACCATTTATGTCTTCTCGGTAATGCTAATTATCGCATTTTGTTTCACAATAATTTAACTAGGGGAATGAAGCGTTAGATGCATGCAGAGGCGTAGCGTCAAGGGGGGCACGGATCACTTTACTACCAGTATTTTTATATACTATATTTGGCCTTATTTAATCCATACCATTCAAAGATTAAATAAGGCTAAATATAGTATATAATTATACTGTTAGTAAATTGATCGTGCCCCCCCCCCCCTTACGCTACGCCACTGGATGCATGATTTCTTTACTATTTTTATTTATAAATAATCAAAGCATAAACTTAAAAAGGTGTCTGGTTATTATATGGTCATTATTAATTTGAGTAGGCTTGGTGTCATATATATATATATATCACTTGAATAGATAAATTGCATTCAGCGCCACTTGTGCAACGAACGATAAAATTCAAAATTTCGACTTAAAAATTGAAGTAATATTTTAAAATTATTTTTCCTTTTTTCGACACTATTCGATGAGTAACAGATAATTTTATCGTAACAATAGAAAAATCCATGCAGTTAAGTGTCAATACCTTCATGTAGTACCATAGTAGCATGACAGATGTTGCGTTCATGTGTTTAATCAGAAAACAAGTTCCCAGAAGAAATACTTATTATTGAGAGCGTTACAGGGCCACCGTTGCTTCTGTAATAGTTTTATTAAAATTATTTCATTTTTAACTATAATTAATAATCGCTGGCAATCTAGTGCTACCAAAAGGGTATTTTCTAAATCAATGGTCATTTCAATGCTGCATCCCCTATACAGTCTTGCACTAGTCGGATGTACCCAACCTGAACCCGAAAATTCAGCTTAAAGTCAACCTGAACTCCACGAAAAAAAAAATTCGTCAACCCGAAACGCATCCCGAAGTGAAAGAAAATTTATGCATATTTTAATAAAGTTATGGAAAAGTGGTTTAAAATTACATCTCTGTTTGTATCTCTATAGTCTACAATTATATATTTTTTTTGTATAAAAATGAACACATATCTGTCATTAATATTCAAATACATAATTTTTTCATTTAAAAAATATTCAAGACGTCTTTTGAAAAATCGGGTGAACCCGAACCCAATCCGAACCCGAAACATTTAAAGTCAATCCGATCCGCAGTGAAAAAAATAGCAACAACCAGACCCGACCTGAACTGTGGGTCTGTTCGGTAAAATTTGTTTACACGACCCGATGCAAGACTCTAATCCCCTCCTACACCGTGTATCTATCATGGCCGATCTCAATACCAGTCGAGAAAGCTCTTTGTTTCTCACGCCTTAGGACGGCATTCATGACGTCAGACTACTCCAGACGACACTGTCGGGCGAGAATGCTGTTGTTTGTTTTCCCCTCCCAAGCAGTGGTGCTGTCGTATAAAAACCCAGGGGTATTACGCTATAAAGAGTGGGTATACACCAGACAGTATACGCTATAACTAAGGAGGGCATACGAAGTTATCCAGAAGGTATAGGGAGTTATCTAGAAGGTATACGTAGTTATCCAGGATTTATACGACGTATACCACCGCATAATCTGCACTACATCCCTGCTTCCAACACTGAAAAGAAACGGAAATTGTACTGGCAATCGAGACGCCAGTACTATTTCCGTATTTTAACGAAAAAAAATTCCGTAAATTTCAGGAAATTTTCCGTAAATTCTGAAATATCCGATTTTAAATTTCCGTTATATAACAGATATCTTCCGTATTTTTTAGAAATTTTTATGTCGTTAAAATAAAATTTATAGGATCAAAAAAGAAAAAAAAAGTTACTTCGCGAAGACAACCGTATAAGGGACAAACACATTTCTGCTCTTTTTTTTCATTCCTGAGTGAGTTTATAGAAATTAACCAACCCTTGCCACGAGCGGAATCAAACCCATATTCTCCCGTGTACTAAACAAAAGACCTAGACCACTGCGCTAAGACTGGCCGCGGCTTTTGCTCAAATGGTGTTACTTATTTTTATCGCTTTTTATGATGCAAAAACTTGAGGTTTCATCTGTAGATGGATTTTTTCAGAGTTCCAATGTTTTTTATATTTTCTTTTCATAATTTTCAATAATTTGCTGTATTATTTGGTGCCTTATAACAGATAAATTTTAATTCATTATGTATTATATGCATAAAACATTGTATTAAGAGTAATAATTGCTTCTTTTTGTAACTGTACCAACCAGTGTTGAATTCAGACATTTTTTTCCGGGAGGTATGTCTGTCGCTCCGGGGGGGGGGGGATTGCACTTTTTGACCATTAAAAGTATAAAATCTCAAATCTTTCGGGGGGACATTTCAATGTTCCGGCGGATAATGTCCCCTACGGCCCACCCCCTGAATTCAACACTGGTACCAACATTTTATTTTTTCGAACGTATACTTTTTTAAATTATTTGCCTGATTATCTATTTATCCATTCCAATAGAAACAACAATTATCTTAATCAGACTTGTTTATTACATGCTATTAAAATAATTTTTTTTAATCTCTTATTTAAAAAAACATATGTAAATAAACAATTTTATAATAAATTAAATTATTATATTTCAGTTATGCTGAGAGCTTTTGCATACGGTTCTGTTAAACTGAATAGTTAAAAAAAAATAGAGAAAAATTTGAAATTAATGACTTGGGATAGGTAAGTTTAAATATGGACTAACTGATTTAATTTTAATTAAATTAGTTTAACTTATAAAAATATGAACGAACGAAATAAATTAAAAAAAGTTATAAAATTAAAAACTTGATTTTTATAAAAGTAAAGAAAAAATATAAACTAATTTTATACATTTAAGGAAAAAATTGTAAACTTTGTAAAATTATAATTTATAAAATAATAAATTTTAGTGTAATTCATAAATTTATAAGCCAAATCAGTTTAGTTTAATACCAATTTGCATAGCTATAATTTGCAGAGATATTATGTTATGAAACCTTTAAATAACACAATATTGCCTCACGTTAAAAAGGATAAATTAAAAAAAAAAAAATTAGTGAAAAAAATCAAAATTTTGAAGTACTATCAAAAAAATAAATAGATTTAAAAAAAAAAAAACTGTAATTTATAAAAATAAAATAAATGTCTAAATATTTCATTAAAAAATATAAATATTACTATTCTTTTCACAATAAATTGGCATGGCCTCGATTAGAATGGGCCAGCGGGTCGAGCCGGGACAGGCGTGTATCCTAGAAGAACTCTAGTAAATACAACAATCTTAATTCGCATTTCAAAGAAGGCGATTTCTGTACTCAATCGTTAAACGTCATTTACGGAAATTGCACTGTATTGGAAGAAATACGAACATTGTACTGTTTTGAAAGAAATACGGAAAAAATCCATTAAATTTACGGAAAACTTTCTGCATATTTACGGATTTGAAATCTCTTTAACGGAACTAATGTCATTTACGGAAATTGTACTGAAATTTTGAAAAATGAAACTTCTCCGTAAAATTTTACGGAAAATCTCTTGTATTTTCACGGATTTTTTGTAGAGTGAAGAACGGCTTTCTCGACCAATTGGTTCGACGGAGATTACGTGACCTGGCGTCATGAACTCCGTCCTAAGCCAATGCCCGAAGAAACACGAGCTTCCTCGGCCGGGACTGAAGTTGGTTGTGGTATGTTGGTCCACTTATGTCACACGCAATCGCTCTACTAATTACAAACATTTTTTCATTGTCGTACTTAAACAACATTGTAACTAATCCAAATTATATAGTCGTATCCTATTTGGTGAAGAGTTGCAACTGACTCAAAAATCGGTTGCCTTGATATCAACTGTAGAATCGGTCACTTAACAGTGGAGTCGCGAAGGGATGGTCGCATGTGAGTCATAATATCACGAATTAAAGAATATCATATTTTGGTCACCGTTGCGATTCTGACACTTGTGACCATTTGTGACGTCACTGTGAAGTGGATTTAGCTGTGCTACTAGGGATGTCGTAATAAATTAAACATTTTTATCCTTAAGAAAAGTAACAATAAATTGGGATATATATCAGAAATATATAAATAATAAAAAAAGGAAAACTGCCCAGTTAAACTGAGGGCATTGAGCTCACAGGCTATTCACACTAATTGTATATTATACTCTTATTTCAAAGAATTTGAAATATGCCCCTCGAAAAATAAAGAAATCAACAGTATATTAAGGGGGGTGCGGTCATCCCACCGTTACCCCCCTCATAGTTAACTAATGAACCCCTTAAACTAATCAGGGAAGTCTCTAATTACAATCAATATATATACAAAATTTAAAGAAAATCGGATAATTCTGCATGAAAAACCCATTTATCTAAATTAAGGGGGGATTAGCCCCCCTTTTCCCCTTTATACTTAACCAATGAACCCCCAAAATTATTCAGAGAAGCGCATTATCACAATGAATCTATATACAAAATTTGAAGAAAGTCGGATAATTCTGCATGAAAAACTCATTTATCAAAATTAGGGGGGTTATGCCCCCCTTTCCCCCTTTATACTTAACCAATGAACCCCTAAAACTATTGACAGAAGCGCATTATCAAAATGAACCTGTATACAAAATTTGCAGAAAATCGGATAATTCTGCATGAAAAACCCATTGATCTAAATGAAGGGGGGATTAGCCCCCCTTTCCCCCTTTATACTTAACCAATGAACCCCCAAAACTATTCAGAGAAGCGCATTATCACAATGAACCTATATACAAAATTTGACGAAAATCGGATAATTCTGCATGAAAAACTCATTTATCTAAATTAGGGGGGGGTATCCCCCTTTCCCCCTTTATACTTAACCAATGAACCCCCAAAACTATTGACAGAAGCGCATTATCAAAATGAACCTATATATAAAATTTGAAGAAAATGGGATAATTCTGCATGAAAAACCCATTTATCTAAATTAAGGGGGGATTAGCCCCCCCCCTTTCCCCCTTTATACTTAACCAATGAACCCCCAAAACTAGTCAGAGAAGCACATCATCACAATGAACCTATATACAAAATTTGAAGAAAATCGGATAATTCTGCATGAAAAACTCATTTATCTAAATTAGGGGGAGGGTTATCCCCCCCCCCTTTCCCCCTGTATACTTAATCAATGAACCCCCAAAACTATTGACAGAAGCGCATTATCACAATGAACCTATATACAAAATTTGAAGAAAATGGGATAATTCTGCATGAAAAACCCATTTATCTAAATTAAGGGGGGGATTAGCCCGCCCTTTCCCCCTTCATGCTTAATCAATGAACCCCCAAAACTATTGACAGAAGCGCATCATCACAATGAACCTATATACAAAATTTGAAGAAAATCGGATAATTCTGCATGAAAAACCCATTTATCTAAATTAAGAGGGTATTAGCCCCCCCTTTCCCCCTTTATACTTAACCAATGAACCCCCAAAACTATTCAGAGAAGCGCATCATCACAATGAACCTAGATACAAAATTTGAAGAAAATCGGATAATTCTGCATGAAAAACTCATTGATCTAAATTAGGGGGGTATCCCCCCTTTCCCCCTTTATACTTAACCAATGAACCCCCAAAACTATTGACAGAAGCGCATTATCAAAATGAACCTATATACAAAATTGGAAGAAAATGGGATAATTCTGCATGAAAAACCCATGTATCTAAATTATGGGGGGGTTAGCCCCCCGTTTCCCCCCTTTATGCTTAACCAATGAACCTCTAAAACTAATCAGGGAAGCGCCTTATCACAAGGAACCTATAAACAAAATTTAAAGTAAAACGGTTAGTTCTATCAAAAGTTATCGCGTTACGTACATACATACATACATACATACATACATACATACATACGTACGTGCGTACATACAGAACCGGCGGGCACATAAGCTCTCAGGCTTTGATAGCCTGTGAGCTAAAAACCGCTCAATGAGAAATTTATATAAACGAGGCTCTACTGTGTATAAGCTTTCATTTTCATAACTTAATGCCTACTGCTATTTTTTTATTTATAAAAACCGCATTATGTGTATTAAAATAATTTATTGCATGTTTTACTATTACGCAACTTCACCCAAGACACATTTTTATGTGTGATATTCGTAATTTTTTGAGCTGTTATTAACCCAAAAGTGACTTCTCTGTAATGAAATACTATTGTTTTAGATATTTATTTTGACAATTCGCTTAAAAAAACTAATTTTCTTTTAGGAATTTGCTTTATTCACGTACCTCAACGATGGCTGGTCCAGGATTCCCATCAAAAGCTTTCTCAAAGGATCCATATTTGTGCTAGGTTTGATTTCCGAATGAATCGTCCATATCTCCGTGTTTCAACGCTGTGTCATTTGTGAAGGACCTATATACTGTTTAGCAAGCAATCAATAGCTAAAGGGACCACTGATTCGATTCAAACAGCTTAACAAAGCTAAGATGTAATCGCTTGCTATGCAAAGCGCCTCATCATAGGCTTTCTCTATAGTGTACACTAGATACAAAGCCTAGATGACCTGTTAGTGCCTTACACTTCATAGTGTAACAGTCACAGAATACAATGCTGTTACACTTTTAGGAGCATAAAAGAATGCAGCATAAAGGAAGAGAAAGTTGAATCACATACTATCATTTTCAGATGCAATAAGATACTAATATTTATACGTCGTCTGTTCATTTAATATCACATGTGCACTTTAATAATTATGTGTCTTGAGCGTTTTCTTCCTGTGAACTAATTTGCGCAAATATCTTAATGCGTTTAATCATATGATCATGAAAAATAAATAAGACGCAAATAGGGCTGAGTAGTCAAACGTTCTTTAAAGTTGTCAAGTGAAAGATGGCAAAGGAGAAAACATTTATTCGACACAGCATATTTGTTGCAAATTTCATCGAGGAAAAGAGCTTATAAAAGGAATTCGCTTATCACTTCAGCATAATTTAACAAACCATTCACCTCTATTTACCCACAATCTGAATGATTCGATAGAAAACAAAATAGATGCCACATAAACGGAGTCACATTAATTGTATCATGAAGCATTTAAGTCTTTTAAATAAAAGACACAGAACATATTTATTTTTTTAAAAATAGTGATAGAAGATAAATTGTACATTGTACAAGAGTCTAAAACTTAAAAAAATATGAATATACTTCATTCAAAGTGACAATACCGATGCCCACCGATACATGGTATTCTTGGCAAGGAAGTTCAGGTTGGACACGGGATGAAATATATTTAGAATAATAAGAAAGTAAATGCCTCTACGGTCGTAAAAAAGCATATTTCCAATCTCATTAGCAATTAGTACCAGTTGGAGATAGGCTGTATGCAGAGCTGCCAAGTTTTACGCTTCTCTAATGCTACTAATATTCAATAGAATTGTTTGCCTTATTTAATCGCAGATTTCGGCGATTAAATAGGACAATAATTCTATTAAATTTTAATGGTAACAAAAAAGCGTAAAAGTTAGGAGCTATGGCTATATGTATATTTCTTAATTGGTAATGAAAATATTATATTTCTTTACCAATTTGAATAATTGTGTTAAAATTAATCTAGGGTAATGAAAATACAAACTGATAATTGCAATATGATTTTTAAATGTGTGTCCAGTGTTAGCAGCTCAAATACATCGTCATATTTATAAAGTGTAGGGAGGTGGCAGATTACAGGTGCCTCAATGATATCTGTGTGGACACGGAATATTAATGAAGCATTGTAAACTATATTAGGTGGAACATTTTTATCATCCTCCTTTTCTCTTGGATTTCGCTCTGTCACCTTTTCATCTGTTTTTGAACCGGAAGTCTTTCCTTGATTGATAGAATTTCTGCGATAACGATGAGATCAAAGAAGCAGTCCTAACTTGAATCATCACAGGCGACATAATTTTACGATAAGAGATACAAAATTTAGATTTTCGCTAAAAGCTATGATTAAACCATGATGAACAATAGTCCTTCTGTAGCAATTGTTTACTTTTATGCACTAAATTTAGATTTTTTTTTTTTTTTACTTTGTGTATTTATCATGCATTTTGAACTGTTGGAACTAAACTATCGTTGCAACTCGCTGCAAATTGCAAGAAACAATTGTTGCGATTGAACCAGATTAACTGAAATTTACTGAAAACGTCCATTTGCTGGTAAAGAAAATTGTTTTATGAAATTGCTAAATTGACTGTAGAAAATGTTGTCATTGAACCATTAATAACAACAGTTTTAAAGTACCAGGCGCAATACATTCCTGTCGCATTAGCATGTTTTTCGTTAGATGCAAAATACTTTATCAACCAACACTCCCAGGTGCCCGACGAAGTGCAAACTTAGCGTGATTATTTTATTGCATCGCATGATTCGAACCAGGATAATTGGCGTTGCGCGCCAATGCTCTACTGTTAAGCTACCTGGACTATATCTAGCCTGGCACTCCTCACTCTTATAACTTGATGCCAATGATCCTGGTTCTAATCCATTGAATATATAAATAAACAGTACAAGTAAAAATCGCATTCTTTCAAATAAATAATAATTATAGCGGCACATTTATTGCAATAAATGGAAAAATATAGTTTATGGTACGAGAAAAATTCTAAAATCATCGCAATCTTGTGTTTTCAATATCTAACGAAAGGAGGGTGCTGAGCATTTGCGTCATATTTCTACTTGATTTCATGATGATTTTCTCTACCTGGTGTATTTTCAATGAACGTGTTCTAATAGTTCATAAGCTTGCACAATTTCTTCACGAAGCAGGTTTTTACTTGGTCGCCCAACCATTTATGCACCACGATCATGACCATAACCATGTTCATTGAAGTCACAAGAATAAACTGAAGAGAACACGCTAAACTCATCGATGGTGTGTCAGAAATATCTCTCTTGCTTGCAGAATCGCGTCGTTAACTGTAGAGGACGACGACGGCCGTCCCTCTTTGTGCGTCACCCTTATTCGGACATTTTAAAACTTTTCTATTCACTTGATCACATTTCCACATGATACAGCACCATCCTCGCATTCTCATTAATGTCGCGTATAAATTTCAAAGAAATCGGAATGCTGCCTTTCTTTCTACCTTAGTGAACACTTGCTCTCTGCAACTGAACATTAAAATTTAACCATGAAGTATATATGTGCAAATCAATCCTTATAACTAAGATTAATTAGGTGGAGGTACAAAATAAATAATAAATAATAATAATAAGTAATAAATAATAAGTTTAATATATTATCCCAGCAGAGTAAAAATTATCTAGGACAAGATTCAAATCTGTGAACTTGGATATATACGCAAATTCTCTGCCCCTGAGCTACCCAGATGATTGATGTCACAATTCACTCACCTGACACAATTCACTCACTTGTTGGTATCATGAGATCTGTGTGCATTTCCGATAAAACATATTACACGTGGAAACTCCATTACTCCATGCATACTAATTATATATATACAAATCAACCCTTATAACTGAGATTAATTAGGTAGAGGTCAAATTTGAATAAGTTTTCACAACAGACTGAATAGTATCTAGGCCATTATTCGAATCTTGGACCTTGGCTATACGCACCAATGCTCTGCCACTGAGCTACACAGATAATGGCCGGCCTGACACAATTCATTCACCTGTTGATATAATCAGATCTGCGAGCCGGCAGCATTACCGATGAAAACATGTTACACATGGAAACTCTACTACTCCATAGATAATAATTATATATCTGCGAATCAACCCTTATAACTGAGATTAATTAGGTGGAGGCCAAAGTTAAATAAATCCTCCCAACAGAGTGAAAAGGCCAGGATTCGATTCTGAGACCTTGGCTATTCACGCCAATGTTCTGCCCCTGAGCTGCTACCCAGATGATGTCCAATCTGAAACAATTCACTCACTTGGTATCATCAATAGTAATGCTGCAGTTTCGCAGATCTGATGACACCAATAAATGAGGGAATTATGTGAGGTCAGACATCATCAGTGACATAGCATTGGCGTGTATAGCCAATGTCCCAAGATCAAATGCTCTCCTGCTACTTTTCACTCTGAAAATTTGCCCAACTTTGACCTCCGTCTAAATAATATTAGTGTTATAAGGGTTGTTATACATAAGGGTTCAATTATTTTTTCAGTTGCAAAGAGCAAGTATAAATCTGATGCAAGTGTGCAGCAAGGTAAAACAGAATGCAGTGGTCTAATTTTTCGGAAATTTATCCAGGACATTTAACAGAATACGAGGATAGTGTTGTACCATGTAGAAGTGTGAACAAGTGGATAGAGAAGGTTTAAAATGGCCGAATAAGCGTGATGCACAAAGAGGGACGTCCATCGTTCTCTACCATTTACGACATGATTCAGCAACCAAGAGAGATACTGCTGACGCACCATCGATGAAGTAACGTGTTATCTTCAGATTAATCATGGATATGCAATGATCATGGCTGTGATCCTGATCGTGGTGCATAAATGGTCGGACGACGAAACAAAAACTTTCTTCTTGACAGAGCATTGACGCGTCAAAGGTCCCAGGCTTGAATCCTGGTGTAGCTACTTTTCACTCTGTTTGGAAAATTTATTCAACTTTGAACCTTTAAGATCAAACTTTCAGATTACTACCACAGCAGTATAACATTTTAAGATGCGAAGACAGAAAGCAGTGAGTACATTCTAAAGAGGATTATGGTGAAAGCGTGAATATTTTTTTTTTTGCCCTTGTAGTTTCTTTTATACCAAAACTCGAACAACGAGTAATTTTGATTTTGAACAGAAACTAAATGTTAAAGATCAGTGCAAAAGCGGGCAAATAAACGTCACAGCCAAGTTATCGAAACGTTTCATAACGACACTAATTTATAATGGGATGTTGTTGCGATATTGCAGTGACATCACTATGTGCTCTGGTACAGAATAGAAACAAGTCTGAGCATTCAAACTGCTAAACTGCAAGTAGTAACCCAATTTCTGAAATACGGATTAAAAAGCTAAAACGACTATATTTGAGCATGCGCATTACAACATCTACCCCAACGACTGTTATATTTGCAATATCATACTGCATATGGATCTCCATTTTTTAAAAATACATGTAATTAATAATGTTCTGCGCCAAGGTCTATGCTTGAATGGTTAAGTGGTAAGATAAACACACTTGATGTAAACGATATAAAGAACTAGATCGGTCTGAATGCATCACTTCGAAAACTCTCATTTGCCAATCGCTCTGGACTGAAAACTTCAGTTCTATCTTCAAAACAAGATTGTTAAATTTCGGAGATAACATAATTATTTTTTCAAATGTATGGTAAAGGAGTACAGCTGTTGCAAAATTTAGATATTTTAAGTTATTTTTCTAGCTGAGTCTCACGAGCCTTTGGATCGACAAATGTCCTCAGTGCTATTTATTAAAATGCCTTTTGTTTTCATCTGACAACGATGTATGTTAAAAGAAAAAAGCTTGATTGAATAAACTGACGTGTTTAAAACAGAAAACATGTTACCAATGCTCCTGATTTTGTAATTACAGACATCGGAATTGCAGAACATACCGCTTACTATAAATATTACAAAGGGAATTTGAAAACTGCCTGTTTAGAAACTTTATAGCATTTAATTAAAATAACTGAAAATTTTAGAAATCATTCCAAGCCATTTTAAAGACTATGTATAGTCGTAAGTATAAACATTGTAAAAGTATAATACTTACCGTCAGGTTAACATTTGTGACGTCATGTTGGACATTTGATGCAAGCATTACATGGAGATGTCAGAGAACTATAAACACCAATGTTTTTATTATTTACTTTAATTATCTTTCACATTGTTGACAGAGAGCAATAAAAAGGAATTTAAAGACACAAATTACAGCAAAATTTTTAAAACTGGTGTATGATATTACAGATCCATCATAATGTAAAATTACATAATTTATACTTTTTTTCTATTTTTGGCTTCTTGAGATGGCCAAAGAAAGAAAAGGAATATAATATTGCAAAAAGAAAAGAAAAAAGAAGAGAAAACAGAAAAGGAAAAAAAGACGTAATATTAAATTAGTCGATAATATGAACATTCATTTCTGTTATTGGCAGTCATTAACCTTAACCTTAAACCTCAATGTTGATTACCAGGGTGTAAAATGCTACTGAGAAAATTTTACTTTAAAGAAAAAAATATTTTGAATGATTTTACACTGTTAGCTGTAAGGTAACATTTTCAAAGAAAAAAAAAGAACAAAGAAATGTATGATTAGTTTTTAGATGGTTTCCCCCACGTTCCAATTTTTCACAGAATTATTATTATATTATGTGAATCTAACTGGGATTATTGGATTTGCATTTTGTAATAATTCAGAAACAAAATTATGTATTTCACCTTTTATAATAATTACTCTACAAGGAACTCCGATTAAATCTCATATTTAAAGTAACTATATGAATCACTATATGATCATTTTCTGGCACTTTACCGTAATTCGATTTCGATGTTTACAGTTTTGAAAAGCAGTAAACTAGTAACAATTCGTGATTAATTTCTCTATGGTGCCATATAATGTTCCATGAACTAACAACCATCGAATAAATATATATTTATCATTTTTTTTTTTTTAATTTTACTAACACGTCGCACTAAAACACTGCAAGATATTTACTAAAATCAGCAGGGCGTACATAAAAAGTTGTATGTGTAAAATTAGAACAGAGCGGCACGACACACGACGCACTTAAAATTGACGCATTGCTTAGAATATAATATATTTATTTTTAGATGGATACATTAAAAGTTTTCTTTTATAATTATATAAATTTGCATATCGTCTGTGGCATGATTTATTTTTTTATGCCCTAGTCAACTAAACTGCATTCACCAATGATAATTTGTAAACACGCCAGATTTTTTGAAATCTCCTACTATTTATATCCCTCCCATGTAAATGCAGATCGACTTTCTCGTTCATAGAACCCACTTCCTCTGCCAAAATAATTCTTATGAATGCTTTCAGCTTTGTTCATTCTGCCCTAAGGGGGAAAAGGGAAGTGCATTAAGCTGTTATTTTAACAACTGGTTCCGGCGAAATTTCTCTGGAAAAATATTTGTTTAACCATTGCCCAACAGGTATATTCTTATTTTGTTAATTTTTTAATTAATAAAACACTTTTTTTTTTCGGAAGAAATGTTTTGATAAATCAGTAGTCTCCAAAATTTGTTCACCGAAAAGCTAAATAGTTTCAGTTTCAGAAAATTAGTAGGTAGCTATATCCACTAAAGCTGACAGAAAATGTATTTCCCCTCTGATCATAATTTACTTCTATAAAACATTTAGCAACATTTATGAAAAAAATGACAATTGCATTAAAAACAAATTCAATTGCCTTAACAAAAGTTACTGACAAATTACGAAATAAATTGGGACTTATTTAATTTCCAGTAATCAGAGTCCTAGGTTGTTCCATGGTCAATCCAATATATAAGTTTAGAGCAAGCTGATATAATTACTGTCTTATAGTCATTAAATAAAATTTTTGGTGATCGAATAATGTTGTTCAATGTATATGGAATTATAATAATCAGTAAATTATTCCAAAAATAATTTATGATGAAGGCAGTGGAATTAAAATTCTTGAAAAGAAAAATTAATATGAAAGTATTTTGAAATATTAAATTCAGAGACACTTGCTAAAGCCGCAGTACAAACATAAAAATACTTAGTTTATTTATTTGTTTTTATGGGGATACTTTTACTTTCGGATCGGAAATTTTTATTTTCGATTCCGATATAGAAAGTGATCTCATATAAAAAAATATATGCAACCAAAATCGAAAAAGTAGAAAATGTAAACAGTTAGAGATCGACCTCAGCTATCCTACGCAAAAAAAAAAAAAAAAAAAAAAAAAAAAAGTTAAATTTCAAATACTGAAATGCAAACAAGAAATTTTTGAAGAACGCTCCCATTAGTTTAACATTAACTTGCGAGTGTTTATCACTACTGTGGCGTAATCTTTTAATTCGTTTATATTAATTACGTGTAAAAATGCATTTAGTCACCATGTAATGTAATTGTGTCACATTTTTTCTCAAAAAAGGTTTTATTTCATGGATGAAGGCGTTATGAGGAAATCTATCATATGGGAAAGCTAAATACCAAAATTCTAATTAGTACCGATGATGTATGAGACATCACTTTTCACCAGCAGGGAAGACCGAATTATGCTCGGTTAAAATTAGCTTTGTGTTCAACTGGATATAGTTCTCGCAGTATTATTGCTGAAGCATTTTATTTTAAAACAGTAATATTTACAGGAAAAAAATCAATATTAAACTACATGCATATTTCTAAATTTTATATTACTTACATATTTACAACGAAAAAGCATTCTTCCAAACTATATTTTTAGTTCGTCGCACACTTTATTTTGATAGTTAGGAGTTTTAGACCTAAACACCTTTTTACACATGGGAAAACAAGGTACAGCATTTCGTGCATAAAGGAGTATGGACTGTGATTGGTTGAATCATGTATCTCGGGTCCTATTGGGAATTTCTAGTAAATTCTTTTAGATTCTGAAAGCCAAATTTTTTGACAAATGTCGCCAAAATTTGGCGAAAAGTCGCAAATTTGGCGACATTCTTCCATTCTGCGCCAAGCATTGTTTTGGCACTGGTAATCTTGAAAGTCGAGTTTTCCGCCAAACCTCACCAAAGACGCCAATATTTCGCCAAACATGGCTAAATGTTGCCAACTTTGCGACTGCCAACTGTTCAATAACTTAAAATCTTCATTCCCTTTTAAATGCATTGACCAGTGGTGATCCCAAAATGACCCACTAATCCAATTTTCTTGAACATGTGACCTAGCCCAATGGTCTTCTCCTACCCCAAAACGGTATACAAAATTTAGCCAATATCATTAGAGCTGTTTTTTAGATAAAATTTGCATATATATATACACACACAAGATTTGCTCATATTATAATATATGATATGATATTTAATATACTACTATATATTTATAATTTAAAAAATATTAATTATTTCATTATTTAAAAATTAAATGTCAATAAGTTTTTCTGGGAGAATTTAGTAGCACCTGTAACACTAATATATGATACCGAGTAAGACATTAAATCAATAAAATTTACAACAAAAAGATTTAACTTTAATTTTATCAAAATTTAATTTTTGTTTCATAAGCATATTCTTCCGCTTAGGTCTCCAATTGTTAGTATTACTATTATTAAAATATTTCAAAAATAGTTATCTCCGATATTGTATACCTTTAAAGTTACTTTGCTATATATTTTTTTTAACCATATACATTTTCTCACATTTCTAGACAAATTCATTGCGTTTAGTTTGCTTTCTATAACTTGTGTTACGGATCAAGCTTTGCCAGTCATACGAATTCAAATTATAATTCAAGGAATGCCTAAAAAACTGAAAGCCAACATGATTTGATCTAATCTTAGTATCAAACAAAATTGATTGTAAGTGCCATTTTAAAACTAAGGGTATATTTTTTTCCATAATAGATGTTTAATCTATATATTATTTTTATTTCATTTAAAGTAAAGATAAGTCTTAAAATGCTTTTCAAAAAGTTAATTTTAAAATAATGAAAGGTTTTATATAATTATTTATCATTTAAAGGCTTAAAATTAAACAGCTATACTAAAAGAAAAAAAAATCTTCGTTAAAAGTTGCACCCTGTAACTGTTGTAGCCAACAAGGCTGTTTTTAAAATTTTCAAGTCAGAATTTTAAATTAGAAGCGATTATTTTATTCAAATGATATTTGATTTAAAATGAAACTTTGAAATATGACGAAGTAAAATAATATTTGAAATGTGAGAATATTGTGACTTATAAAGAATTTACCCATCAGAATTTACAATAACAAACCACTGATATGCATTTTAGATTTCTTCATGCATTTATTGAACAAAAAAAATCAGCATCTACAATTTGTATCTTTTATTTAAACAGACAGTACAGACTTTTTATTTCTTCCTAAAATTAACAGTTTATACTTTGTTTTAATTTTATATTATCAATACAAAATTATTTCACTTCTTTTAATCCTGAGCTGATAGTTTTATATATTTTTTAATTTCTTTGGACCTAATTTATTTTAACTCTAAATTAATAATTTACAAAATATTTAATTTATTTTAATCCTACCTTTTTTCAGTTAGAACGTAATAATTAATCGTTTTTTTAGCATTGTGCATTCCGTGATGTATTAATATATACAGGGTGATTCAGAACTCCTGGGAAAAATTTTAAAGGTGATAGAATACGCCTAGATAAGCTGAAAATGCCATACAATGCATGGTCTTAACGCAAGCAGTAAAATGCTACAGAGCGCTTTCTGATTGTGTGGAGAGAAGCATGTTTTCTACACAATATATAACAAACGATTGCTGATGTTATTTATGCAGAATAGTGATACTAACTAAGATGCTAATATGGATGAAAATTAGAAGAATAAATAAAGAAATTACAAAGTAAGTAGCTCAAGAGTGTGTGTGAGTGTGTATGTGTGTGTGTGTGTGGGGGGGGGGGGGCTGCATCTTAAATTGGACCAAATTCCCTTCAGAGAAGTTCAAGGTAAATCAGAATTCCACCGCAAAATATAACAATAAAATAAAATAGAACAGGGTGGTATAAGGCAAACTAGAATAGGGTGATAGAACACATCTGAACAAGCTATTTTTGCCATACAATGCATGGGCGTATCGCAAGCGGTGAAACACACAAAGCGCTGCTTTTTCACAACACATCGTCATTTTCAACATGGATTGCAAGAATAATGGCTGGTTTTACATAATCAGGAAAATACGGACATGTATTTCATGCATGATGCTGCGGTTGTAAGTGCTCTGGAATTCCTAATTGAGTAATGAACAAGGTTAGTTCCACAATCAGAAGTCGCCCTGTAGTGCTTCACTGCGTGAGTTGCGACCATACACTGTATGGTGTTTTGAGCTTATCTAGGTGTATCCGAATCACCCAGTTTTAATGTGTATTTTGTGAGACATTCTTTAATGATATTTATTAATAATTATTAATTTATTTTAATAGTATGTATCCATACCCATACAGAGGATAAAATTTAGGCCAACAAATTTCTCTTTTGTAAATTATAATATATCTTCAGTAGGAGAATAATTTTGTTTGTAAAATGGTGAAATCCATTGACTGACACCAGAATTTAAAAACAAATTTAATAGAAAATAAATATAGTTGCTTTTCTTCAAGTTACATTATGAAAGAAAAAAAAATATTTTTAAAAATATTCTGGATGGTATACGGCAGTTAGGAATTAAAATGAAGTGGTCGCATTTGCAACCACCGTCCTTAAGGGTTAAACGGATGTTTCCCATTCACCGAATCAAAAATATTTAAATAAACGTTCGATTTTTTTTTCTTTTTTTTTTTTTTTATACCATATATCTTGATGGATATTCCACTTACAGAGAAATTTTTAGAAATATCTAACGAATACTTTACCACTATAACGAATATTTCTTCTCCATACACAAACTATAAAAAATTTCTGTGTGAATGTTTTCCCTTTCATTGAAGCAAAATATTTCGATGGTTATGATTTGGTATTTAATTTGAGTCGTATAACAAGTTCTTTCTTTTTAGTTTATAAATCAATGAAAGATTATTAGATTTCATTTAAGTGATTTTCCGCAATTATAGATATAATTATTCTTACATTTCTTTCTATCTGTGCTCGTAATCACGTAAAATATGAATTGTGAAAACATTAGTATAAAGAATGTTTTTTTTTTTTTTAATAAAAATGTAAATTTTTCTTAAATAAAAATGTAATTAAAAAAAAAAAAGAACAATCAAAATTTTGTAATCTTAGATAAAAAAAAAAAAAAAAAATGTATTATTTCTGAGGTTCCGCACTTAAAAAGTAAAAACGGAATCATTATAAGATCACTCCTGTGTCTGTCCGTTTTTTAAAGGACTTTTTCTCGTAAACTATGGGACGTGGAAAGTTCAAACTTAAGAAAGTTATAAATACTTTTTACCCACTTATTTTCAGATTATTAGCCATTCACAGATATGTTTATTATTAGTTTAGGGGGCTAATTTAGTCGCTTGAAAAAAAAAAGTTTTCTCTTTGTAT
Organism: Maratus michaelseni; assembly: GCA_963931845.1. NCBI lineage: Eukaryota > Metazoa > Arthropoda > Arachnida > Araneae > Salticidae > Maratus > Maratus michaelseni. The sequence goes on from OZ007599.1 coordinate 133,706,708, forward strand.
ATCATGTGGGATATCGTATGAAATATCTCGTAATACCAAACTCAAAAAATTATTTGTTTTAATTTTAGGTATTATATTTTCTGAGATATCGTCGAAAATGCACTGCAAAAATACCCCCCCCCCCCCCTCATCTTCTATTTCCGAATCTACTAAAACTAAAATTATGAAAAAAATAGAGGTAGTAGGAGGTTTAAACTTTGAAGGAAAACTATAACGATTTTCCCAGGTATCATATAGTTTTTGAGAAAAACGCATTTTTCCTTTACACACAAACTTTACTTTTCGGGCGGTAAGCGGGGGAGTTTACGGGCGCTCGAACTATCTATCGACGCAGAAACACCCAGGGTTATTTGATACTGATTTTCGAAAAAAATTGTCGATAATTAGCTGAGATATTTATAAAGTTACTTGGGAAAAAATTCTTTTTATGTATTGTATAGGGTATCGTTCGAAAGATCTTGTAAAATAGAACTCAAAAATATATTTGTTTTAATTTTAGATATTAAATTTTCAGAGATATCGTCGAAAGTATACTGGAAACATATGCCCCCCCCCCCTCCCTTCCTATTTCCGAATCTATTGTAACTGTAATTATGAAAGGATTAGGGGTAGTAGTGTTTATTAATTAATAAATAGTAATTAATAAATTTAATGTACGGAACCCTTTGTACGCGAGTTATACTCGCACTTGACCGATTTATTATTATTCATTATTTAACTTTTATATGCATTTTACACATGGTTAATAAAGGACTACTATACACTATGCCCAAAGATGCAAAGTCCTGAAATTTCCGGTCGAGCTTTACAAACTAGAAAAATTATTATTAATTTTTAAAGCAGAACATACGAAATCAATCCTGATTTTGGCAAAGTGCCACTCTCAGAAGCATATAAAAAAAGAGGATTCATTTTACGGTTTAAACTTCTAATCTGAAATAAAGGAGTATTTCCGGTAATCACTTTAAAGTTTATCTTAAAAAGTGACCGAACAGCTTAATTTTAGTAAAACTACTAATTAGAAATGATTATAAATAAATAAAATTTATAAACAAATAATATCATACATATCTTTTGAAAGCAGTTTAAGCAAATTTTTTAATATTTAAGCAAATCAGAAATATTTTAGTGTTTTATTTAGAATTTTCTGGAATTTAACTCAAAAATACTAAAGGATTAACTAGGTTTAAGAAAGCAAGCTAAGGTTTAAGAAGATGATATAATCTGAGATTCAAGTGCTTAGTACCAATATATCAACATTTAAACACATCCAGCGATTCAGACTTTGGAAAAGAATTCCATAGTTTTACATTTTATATTTTCAATATATATTTCTAATCAAATTTTTAATGTATAACAAATGTTCAAAAGTAAATAGCAGATGAAAGAAAAAATGTCTTATTTTCCAAATACTTTATGTGTATATTTACTATTTTCTTTTTGCAATGTCAACGACAAATAGGCACGTGTGTACACAAAGAATCTAGAAAATCAATTCATATTCAAAAACGAATAACCTGTACTGCATGACAAATTTAGTTTAAACGTCTCCGTATACAAATTATCACATATGTACTCTATCATGTGCGTTATAATCCTAAACAATCATTTTTTAATATTTATATCTTTAAGTAAACAGAAGGGGAAACCAAAGGATTGGATTTTTTTGTATTTTTTTCTTTCACCCCTTCACGCCTTTTATCCACGGTGCCTACCCGGGGGCTCTCCCGATAAATTATGTGATAAGCGAAGCAAGTCTGCTCTTCTTAGATAATAATTACCTCTCAATTTCCGGTCTGACTCGGGAAAGAAGCCACAACAAAGGCGCAATGGTCGCTGTTGATCGATCCCTGCTATTCCACCTTCAGTTACTTCATCCAATGAGAAGAGAGATGGGAGGGGATTCTCCACCCTCTGTACAGTGACGTCATAATGTGTTGCTGACCTTGCAAGAGCTTCCTCTATGGCTTCCGAAACACATACCACAGAAATTCAAAGAAACCCAACGGCTGGCGTTGGCGCTGGCATTGCATTAGAGGAAGAAAAGGAGAAAGGATAGTGAGTTATTAAAAATAGAAATACTAATTAAGAAATTAAAGTATTCTTTATCCGGATGAAATCTCAATTTATTTCAACTTGTCACTGTTCTACTTGTAATTCCTCATTTTTTACGAGTAAATGGGTGATGACTCACAAGTTTAAGTGGCGTAAAAAAAAAATGAATGAAAAACTTTCAGGCTGTAATGAAATACTATCTTGTAAGCTGCATAATTAACCTGGGCAAAAAAGGTCGTCAAAGATGGAACAAATCGTTTATAATAACAGAAAAAATTGGGGTAAAATACTTTATTAAAAATAAAATCATATGCATAAAAAAAAAAAATGTATTGGCCTCGTTTCAGTTTTATTTGAAAAGTTCAGACGAATTCACTTTTGGCTATCAAACTGGAGCAAGTATTTTTTTCAAGGTCATTTCAAAATTTAAATCATTTGTTTTTATATTCATTTTAATAATTATATTGTTGAATTTATTTTTTTTACTCGTCGACTTTTTCTTTTCAATTTAGCTAAATAGTCATCGTTTATCTTTCTATTATGGGAAAAAGTAAAAAAAAGGTTGAAACATAGATTAGAAAAAAGTAAATAATAATGATATCAAATCTCACAATAATGAAAAGATACATTCCATTTATCTAAGCCATTTCACGCATGGTTTTGAAGAAATATATGTAAGAGGGGGGAGGGGGGGGGGGGTAATTTCTACTTTAAATTTTTTATAGATACATTTAAAGTAAATTAATTTTCGGTTTGTTTGTTTCTTTGTTTATTCATTAAACGTATCAATGAAAAATTTGCAAAAAAACTTCAAGAAAGGATTTAAGGTAGCAAAAGTTTTTAAAATGTGAATTTCTTTTACAAATCTCATGATGCGAATTAACGTGAAAATAATTGTGTCACCCTCCTTTCTGTGTAAATAATATGCCCAACTCAAAACCAACATTTCTGAGAAAATAAAAATATCTCACAGTGTGAAAAACATGATCTGAAATGAAAACGAAATGATTTGATGGCCATTCCAAAAGAGTGTTGTTATTAAAATTAAAATAAAACCAATATTAAAATTCAGAGTTGCAAAATTATAAAGAAATAGCTCCAAATGATGAAATATTATTAATTTTTATAACGGCATCCTTCTTTTTGAAATGCCAAGTAAAATGTCATAAAATGTATAGTAAATTAGCCCATTTTAAAAGATTATTTTAAAGTTCTGTATCGCCATTTTAACATTTAATCTATTTGATCGGGCTATAAACAAATTAAAAGCGATAGTTTTCATTTTTCAAGCCGCCGCGATCGTGCGACGTATTACACGCTCCAGCCCACCCGAACCCGCTGGCCGATGTCTTAAACTTTTTGAATTCAGCAATTAAATTTTTCCGGTGGCAGCTTTCATGATCGGGTCTACTACCGTTCCGTTCAGTTTTAAAAGGAAGGGGCCTCCGGCGGGCGGCCGATTGTTCCACGAAGTAGCGGCGGTCGTTACCTCTTTATGTTTCTTTTTTTTTTTAACGAAAACATTTAACTGACAAATATTCAACTTAAGTTTCACCGTAAAGTGTATATGCAACGTCAGTATATCCATTCATGCATGTTACTGATAATTATTCTGATAATTGTGAATTTAAAGATTGAAAAAAATAATAACGAAACAAAGGATTTACTGAATAAATGAATCGCACCAGCTGCAGAGTTTGATTATGGTGCTTTCAAACATAATAATATAATCTTACAGTAAACTATTATGCATTATTTTTCTATAAGCTTAAAGGTGTGTACATTATAAATTTAGTAAAAATTTAAATATATTGAAACGGAGAAATAAAAAGTCAAAACTTTTTTTTTTTTTTTTTTTTTTTTTTTTTTTTTTTTAAGTGAGCAGATATATGAATGTGGTTTACAAGTTATTCATATTTGAATAACTTTTTGGCTATCTTGTGCTAACACACACCCACACAAATCGTATAACGTTTCTTAATGCACCGTAATGCAGTCTCAATTGTGTCTTTATATCATTCACTTTTAATACTAATAATCATCATGCTGAGTAATTAACCAGTAACTAAAGAACCAAATAATACCCAAAATTTATTTTTTTCAGCTTCATCTAGTTTTGATAATTGATAAATTTGTAAAGATTATCTTCTAAGTATAAAAGTTGAAAATAGAAAACACGAAAATAGAAAACATTTTAGTAATGTTCCCCATTACAAATCTTTTTCATTCAATAATGGCAACTTTCCATTTATTCCTGGGGAAAAAGCGGGATGACATGCGTGCCATGGTCGGCACGTGTAGAGTGATATCATAGTTTTCACAGGCCACTGCAGTCAGAAGTTACCCAAAGAGATCAACTCCCTGAAGTCCTTATGATAAACGTCTGATACCCTTTCAGATATTATATATCTTCAAAGCAGATCTCTATTTATGACTGCGAGTGAAATTCCATATTCCTGGTATTTTGTCAGCGATAAAGGCGTTATAAACCACAGAAAGCATTCCAGTCAGGAAAAATACCCATCGTAAATTGAAAGATCCAACAGGGTAGGACGTTCCGCTTTTCCGTTGTTTCTAACAAGGATTGTCCATCCTGATAGAGCCCTTCCCTCTCTCCTGCCCTTAATCCGCTCCAAGGGGAGCTGCAACAGGGATTAAATATCCAGAGATTTTCGAGAACGTTGCTTTCAATTAGATCCCTTGGCTGCACCCAGGAGATAATGGGGCGGCATACTGTCCCTGTTTTCAATCCAGGACAAATCATTTTTTTATGGAGTCGAACAAGGGGAGTTACGAAGCTTTGTAACCTTAGGGAGAACCTCATTGCGACCCCCACTCCTCTTTAGAAAAAAGCCCTACCGTTGCCCTTTTAGCTTTTGCGGCAACAGTAGACTTTTTCATTTTTATTATTTAATGAACGCCTGCTGGCAGCGACGGAATCACTAACGTTCGACTCTCACACAAAAGGGAACCTTTCGTCAAGTCGGAAAATGTAAAGAATATGCATATTTGTTGATGTAGAAAATTTTCAGCAAATAAATTATTAAACTGGTTATATTCACTCAGGCATTTTAATGCACACGTACTGAAAGCAAAGCTCTGGAATTACGTTTTAAAAAGGATAATTTACTCAAAAAAGGGATTTTTACGGTTAAATCAAGCTGATGATCATAGTGTTTTTACTCTTTACCGAGATGATGTTGTAAAAAGAACAAAATAGGAGTAACTTCTAATTATTTTTAATTTTTATTTGGAACTAAATGCACTTTATTAAACGCCCTATTTTACTAGTTTTTCAAAAGATTCGTGCGACTATTCAATACATTTACATTTTTTTAATTATGTAGGAATCTTTTTATTATTATTGTATTATTATTACTGTTGTTTTTATTATTTTGAACTAAATACTCAAGAAAATCTGTTTCTCAATCACCAGACTGATTGATGGTTAAGATAATGCGAAAATCATCCGATTACCAGAAGTTTATTCCTAGTAAACTATTCTCTCTCTCTCTCTCTCTTTCTGTTTGTTTGAGTGTGTGCGGTGGCAATGGATAAAATCATAAACTGCACAAAGACAAAATTAAAAATATTGAGAACTAGCATGAATTGCAGAGTAGTCTTTAGAAGGGAAATATTGGGCAAATAAAATAAAAAAAGTCACAATGCGCCAAATTGTCACAGAGAGAAAACCATTCGATTGCTAATTATGTCTTAATTTATATTTAAAAAATAGCTTGAGTCTCCACACTAAAATAGTAACAAACTTTAATTTTTTTCAATGCGAACACCTAATTTTGACACCAGAATACAATACCCTCAAATTTTCCTAGGTATAAATTAACACGAACTTTCTATGATAAATTACAGATATATTCAATATTAGAAACTGATTTAATTTGGAGGGGGGGGGGGGGGGGGGGTCCGTCTCAGAAGTGAAAATCATTAATTTAATGTTAAGATTTATTACAATTTTTATAAATACTTTTCAATGGGAAACATATTTTTGTTAGAAAAGGGCTTGAATTGTTTAAATATTCTAAGAAATATTTATGACCGCTGTTACATTTATTTAAACTTTTTATTAAATTATTCTTTCTTTTTTTCAATACTTTATGGTCCTTCAAATTCTTGCTAATTTATATAGGGGCTAGCTGGAATTTTGAATTTGCATACTATGAGCTTTTAGAAATTAAATTCGCTTAAAAAAATTCATAACAATCTATATCTTCGAATATTAATTTCATATTTTGCATACAATTTTTTTAATGTGTGACAGTCACATAAATATGTTTGGGATAGTTCATACTGAAACTACAGATAAAATTCGGTATGAAAAAATAATTGTTATAGAAGGAATGAATAAAAATATTAAAAATTAATTTAACTTTAGAAAGTTGAAACTTTACATATTTATAATTCCTAAACTTCCATTTTGCTTCCAAAGTAAAAATTTACTTAAGAATCAAAATATGAAATCACATTTGTGTGTTACTATTAAAAATGTGTTAGTTGAGTTTGTTACTATTTCAATAGTATACAGGGTGTCCCAAAAACATTGACCTGGGCTTTCATTCCTGATATATTGATCATAGACATATATTATGAATTACAAAGTTACGTAAAAAAGGGTAAAGAATTTTATGAAATCGATTAAAAATTTCAGGGGATTGAATTTGAAGAAATATAAAATTTAAATTTTTATGCGACACCCCGTATAAAAATTTCCCAATGAGTAAAATGTGTCCCATACAATAATCAGTTTATGTACAAAATTTCAGCATTTTATCATAAAAGTCGCAGAGATATGTTTAAACAAAGTTGGTGAGGGTTTAATCATAAATTAAAATGTAAATATTTACAGCTAGAGTGCAGGTGACGCGACGCAAAAAAACATCATAAGCAAATAAAATATGACTCTGATCTTTAGTTTTATTTACAAATTTACAAAATTATGCTTCCTGTAAAATACCTTAAAATTTTACATGATGAATTACAGAATAAAGGTTGGGAATGGCACAGTCAATGAACATTAAAACAGTTTAGAAGTGTTTGCTTATAGATGAATTACAGAATAAAACTTGAAATTGGCACAAACAATGAAAATTTAAAACAGCTTAGAAATGTTTGCTTAGATACTTTTGTACCAATAAATAGTACAATTATTATTTATTTATGCACAATCATTGTTTTCTTTTGTAATTTGCGTGCGACCCCTGAAACGTGATCATCCTACATGATTTTTTTCCTTTGCGAATTTATATCCAGGCATCGAAAAGTGGTTTAAGTCGGTATTTATGTATTTTCATATCTCTGCGACTTTTTATGATAAAATGCTGAAATTTTGAACATGACCTTGGGAAATTTTTTCTACGGGAGCCGTACAAAAATTTTAATTTTGTATTTCTTCAAATTTAATTCCCTGACAATTTTAATCGATTTCATAAAATTACGTACCTTTTTATATACATAACTTTGTAATTTATAATATATGTCAATGATCAATATTTATGGAATATAGCCGAGGTCAATATTTTTGGGACACTATGTATATTTTCAATAGTATAGGTTTGTTACTGTTTCAATATGGAGACGGTCCCATTAAGCTTACTTTTAAAATATTTTAAAGAAGACATAACCCAATCGAATGACCGTTTTAGTCTTTCTCTGTACGACAATTTGGCAGTAAAAATGTATGGATCATGTATGTTATTGTCTTTCAAACTGATTGCACACAAAAGTCGCAACATCATATATTTTTATATGTTTTCTATCACTACTATTAAACGATAATTTTCGCCGTATATTTCTTTAACATATGCAATAGAAATGATTATTTTTTGGAAAAAAGTGGTAGTAAATATATAAAATAATAAAGGACGCTGCGACCCATTTTACCGATATAAATAAGAAATCTAGCAATTCGAAATTCATCAAGGGGAGTCAGAGTAAAAGCAATTCTTTCGATCCAAAAATTTCAAAAGAAAAAAATTATAAATGTCTTAATCGGTTATTGCATGTCAGAAAATACAGGGTGCGTCCTAAATTCGGACAATCTTTTAAAATAATAATAATAATAATAATAAATAAAAAATAAAAATAAAATAAAATAAGTAATGCTCGGAAAAAAAAATCGATTTGCACGTATATAATCTGAGGAGCATAGGATTTTTTTTCATGGATAAAAAAAAAATTATTTCCAAAGTAATCGAAAGAGGACGCTCACACGGCACACTGAGATGTTTTATGCAAATCAGGCAAACACTTCGTGGACGATCCTCCAAACTCCTCATTTCCCCAAAACGTCGTACTAAATTCACTATCCCATTCAATAAAATAGGACTTTTTTCTTTATTATTATTATTATTATTATTATTAATTGCGCCTTCAGTCCTTTCTCCGTGCGAAACTTTCGCAATGCAATGCTTCACCATTCTTGTAGAAAAGTTTAACCACCAAACACTCGATCTGGTAAGAATAGCATGCTGCAGAGATTGAATGACGAATCCAATTTCCAGCCAGGCGTTTTATTGCTAGCCTGATTTGCATACAACGTCTCAGTATGACGTGTGAGCGCCCTCTGTCGGTTACTTTTGGAATCATTTTTTTCATGTATAATCATTTTTTTATACATGAAAAAAAATCCAATGTCCCTCCGATCATATTCGCGCAAACCGAAGTTATTTTCCGAGCATTACTTCTTTTATTATGAATATTTTAAGTTTGCACTAATTTATGACGTACCCTTTATGTCAGAGATGAATAATGATATTAAAGGCCAGCTAAATGCGCCACAAAAATCTTCAGATTTCAACTGTTGATGTTTGTTGTATATTATTACAATCACACTAGTGATTGGCGATCAGCGATTCTTTTCTCAATGAATTATAATACTTCCTGATCTATTTTGACGGCGTGAATTTAGCATTATAAAAGTACAAAAATAAAGTGTCAAAAAAGTTTAAATTTACGCACACAGTTAGAGGGGGAAAACGCTTACCTATTTAAATTTTACTAATTGACATATTCATCAAGCACACTATTTTTAAATCAAGTACAACTTCTCAGAAAATGACAGACTTTAATAACGTTATTTTTTTCAATGTAAATTTTTATAGTACACTATCAGAACCCCATTAACATGCAAAAAAGTATTCCTCAACTTATAAGATGGAAAATTTGATTTATGTAAGTAATTAAAGTAATTTCATTTAAAAATTACAAAGCATAGAAATATGCATGAATAAAATTAAGGCGCATTCTGTATTTTTAATGCGTGAAATACACTTCTAAAGACGCTTGTACACTTGTAAATCTCTGCTAACTGCTGGTAATTAATTATTGACAACTTTGTTCATATACTCATGAACTTGTTTACAGTCCAGTCTCATGATTAGAGCGCTACAAATTGGAAGGACAAAGGCGATTTTGGGAATTCCGGAATCCACTCCAAAAATCCATTGCTCGGTCTGGAAAAAAAAAAAAAAAAAAAAAAAAAAAAACATACATTCCATGCATTATATGTATCATGTTCATTCATTCTTCAAGTGTATATTTCTGTCTATAAAAAAAATACCATCCTATATATTAAAACGAAAAGGGATTTATCTGAGATCCACATACATTCTATTATCTATTTGCGCATGCGTGAGATTAAATCTAAAACCAGTTCTGTTTTAAGGTACACTGGAAAATGCTCGGAAAGCCCAGTGTCTCTCTGCGTAGAACGTGAGTTCGAATCCCGCTTCTGACAGAATGATTCCTGCAATACTTTTGGCTATAATTCATTTCAATTACAGTCATATTTTCATGAAAATAAATTATATGATTTGTGTTTTTTTTATTCGAATGCTTTTTAATTAAGTAAAGTTTAACACCCATCAATATTTTTACAAATTATCGATTGTATTAAAAATATTTAAATAAAAAAAAATTGCATGTAATTATCGATTAAATAAATTGAACTGATCTACATCTTTTGCTATATTTTGTATGACCATTATCAAGAATATACTTATATGTATACTAAGAAAAAATATGGGATTATTTTCCGTAAAAAAGAAAAAGAAAATAAGAGAAAACAGAAAGAAGGAATAATATTTCTCTAAGAACTATAAAATGAATTTTCTAGATATCCATGATTTAATAATTAAAAAATGTATGAAAAGCAAACAGCAAATTTTAATTTCGGTGTTTCAGAATGAGACTGGTAAAAATAAAATTAATGAAAAATTTTAAAGATCGTGCAGTTTTAAAAAAATTAGAAAATACTAAATATTGTTATTTTTTCAAAAAAAAAAAAAGTGAGACTGTGATAGGTAAAAATAAATGCCCTACCCATTAATTAATATCTTTAGTTCTTTTGCTAGAAAACAAGCATAATATGTTATAAATCACAGTTTTAAATATTTTCACCGATGCATTAATTGAGTATGTTGGACTGAAAGCAACATCTATCGCCTTATGTCTATAGTAATCGCTTATATAATATAGCAATTGTTCAAGTTTTCAATACTTAATTAATTTAAAAGCAACTATTTAAAAATTCAAACATTTTTCTAATTGAACTTTCAAGTTGTTTACCGTCAAATCTTGACGGGTACTATTTAGTTATAATTATTTTATAAAAATATATAGAAATAAATATAGTTTCTAGAAAGGTTTTGAATTATAGAAACGAGGTGTTTTGCACAAGGCGTCAAATAGAGTTGCTGGGGTACCGGTACCGGTACCGGAACTGCCTGGTATACAGAATATTAGTGAAAATCATTTTTTTAAATGAAAACTCTGATAGATTCTTTACATTTAATATATCTTTTTAGCTGCCCACTAGCAATACCAAAAATAATTTTTATATGAAAAATATCAAATATGTATTAAGTTTTGAAATTTGTTAAAAGCGATACTTTCGTATTAGCCACATGCCAGAGATTAATAGCCGAAGAAATCCACAAAGTGTTTGTGGAATTACTTTGTGGAATACTTTACCTCCTTTGATTCAGATTATTTCAGTGTTTAAGAGCGTAGTTCGATTATATACCTGTTAAATTTGTGTTTTATTTATTTTATTTATTTATTAATCAATTATTAATTTCTTTATGGAATATTAGCTGGAAACAAACACTGAACTATTTATATCGTTTTAAATGCAAACGGGTTAATCTTCCGTAATCGAGCTGCATGCGGTAGTAATGTATTTTTTAAAAATTCATGCTTAAAAATTATTTTAAAAACCATAAAATGTTTGTAAACTGAGATACAGATTTTAAACAAATGGCATTTGAAAGTGCATTTTTCCCTATTCGACGGAGTGAAATTTTAAATTATACGATGTTTAGAAATAATTAAATTTGCAAAAAAGGGGAAATGGGTTGTTTAAAAAATTAAATGAAATTGGAAAATTATTGCTGCCGTCGATATGACGTCAGCGTTACTCGTGATCATGTTCTTGTTTTACAATATAGATGTGCAGCAAATTCAAAGAAAACTTTTAGCATTATTTTTCTCGCTTTAGCCCCATAGCAAAATATCATTAATTGCGTTTATTAAGTTTCATTAGATTGACAGTAACGAATTTAAGCTGACACTGCAACTAATTTAAGCTGACACTATACTTATTTAATATCGAGAAAGAAATGAGCTTCATTCCTTCATTTTTAAACATTGCAACAGCCCTCATATTTACTCAAATCTTTTATTTTAACTACATTTATTCGAAAAGAAGCATTGAAAAATTTACTTTCGAGTGCGAGGGGCATATAATTGTAGGGCCTTATTCAATGGTAACAGTACAATTTGCTAAGAGCTGCCCCTGCACTGTAAAAAATGACCAATGTTTCTTATTTTATGAAAATATACTAACCACGAACGAAAATATAATATAATGTTCTGAGTTATCCGAAATTTCAAATAGCATGTTACATTGTCTTTTGAATCCCCAGAAAGCAATACATTTCCAAAATTTAAAGAATAATTTATAAAAACATATTATTTTTAGCTGCCCGTATTTTTCAGAAACGTTTCCGAAGGGTTTTTATAGTGTATTAATGAGTGTTCTCAGCCTGGAATACCTGTTTTTCGAATGTCATCCATTCTCAAGTACACGTTTTTAGCCGCATAAGTTAATTTATACATGAAAGAGTAAAGAAATAATCTTAATTTTAATGTTATTGTTAACGCTGTTAATTTTGCATGTTTGTCTGTTAAAAAATGTTTTTGAGCATGAAAATGTTTACTTGAGAATGAATGACATTCGAAAAACAGGTATTCCAGGCTGAGGACACTCATTAATACACTATAAAAACTATTCGGAAACGTTTCTGAAAAATACGGGCAGCTAAAAATAATTTGTTTTTATAAATAATTCTTTAAATTTTGGAAATGTATTGGTTTGTGGGGATTCAAAAGACAATGGAACACGCTTTTCGGATTTTCGGATAACTCAGAAGATTATATTATATTTTCGTTCGTGGTTATAGCATATTTTCATAAAATAAGAAACATTGGTCATTTTTTACAGTGTGGGAAGGGACCAAGTTCGATTGCAGGTTTGAGATTGGAATATGCTTCAGGACATCATCAAGCCAAAGTGAGGATCAGATCTAGACACAGTTTGGGTGCCACCTCTTGTAAATTCACAATAAAAGTTCTGTAATGCGTTGTGGCATAGTTTGGCCATAAATTTCGTATCTGAGCATGCGCTCTATGCCTATGTCGCTACTCTGATAAGTAAAGGTACTCTAAGGTAAAACATGTCGCCAATTTTCAGAGGCAAGGTTAAATGTTTTGAGGGTCAACTTCAGCTTTTTGATTAAAAAACACACTGAGTTTTAAAATTGATAAATTTATGGAAAATATTATAAAGGTTTAAATAATTAAAAATTTAAAGCTTTGAAGCTGAAAATGGAGCAAATAATGGAATTTAACTCGTAATCTTTAGTTGGGGTTGTCCGAGTAAATGACATTTTTGCCTAAATTCCGTTATTTGTTTTTTGCACCGCTCGTTCCCCCTTAGTTTCGACCCTACTTAAAATACCAAGTTTCAAAAAGGATTATTGAAGATCTGAAATTCGTCGGTCAGAAAAAGAGAAAAATCAATATAAAATATTGAATTTTATACAGCGTAAGACGCAATAATAATTATTATAATAAATAGATAAAATAATTATAATGAATGGATAAATGGATAACCATTCCAATGAGTTACTAATTTTAATTATAATAATATTAATTCACTTTTTAAATTGTTACTAATGCTGAAGTTAGTAGATTCACACAGCCTTGGTTTTCCTTTTCTGGAACATCAGCCGTTTTCATCCGAATAAATTATTAATCGTGATTTGTTCCCCTACTCCTGAAAGTTATTTATGCTTTCAGATAATTTCTTAATTTTGTTTATTTATTTTATTTTATTTATTATTCTTATTAATTTATTTAAATTCTTAGCACCACTACCCCCATTATCATTCTTATTATTTGTAAACACTTTTACCCCATATCTATCGTAATGCATGAAAAAAAAAAAGGAGAATAGAGATTACTGATTTAAAATTGGAAGGAAAAGAACATTATGCTTAAGTTTTCCTACGCTTAATAAATGCATAAATAAATAAAAATTGTACAGATCCTATACTGAAATATTCAATAAGAAGTAGATAAATTCATCATTATTTTAACAAATAAAACACTTAAAAATCCGTTTGCCCAATTTCACAAAAGCTTATTGAAGATCTAAAATTCATCAATAAAAAAAATAGAGAAAAATCAATGAAAATAGAGAAAAGTATATAATACTTTGCCATGCTTAATATGATATTGAATTTTATACAGCGTAAGACGCAATAATAATGATAATTATAATAAAAGTAAAATTAATTCACTTTTTAAATTGCTACCAATTCTCAAAGTTAGTACATACACACAGAACCTTGGTTTTCCTCTTCTCGAACATCGGCCGTTTTCATCCGAATAAATTATTAATCGCAATTTTTTTTTCCTCTTTCCTTTTTCCTACTCCTGAAAGTTATTAATGCTTCCAGATTCTTTCTTTTCATTGGCTTTCGATGTTGCGCAATAGAAAGAAAGAGTCTGAATTCTTCAGTAAGAGCTTTTTCTTTTTCTCCTGCAAACGCGAGAACCTTTCTTGGGAGGAAAAAGAATAGTGGAAAAAAAAAGAAGAAGAAAAAGAGGGGGAGAACGTTTAATCTTTTTTCCTTCCTCTTTTTCAAACAAAACTAAAATTCATCTTGAAAAGTGTGATAGAAAACTAAAAATTCTTATTAATTGTAGAGTTCTCAACGCAAGTAAGGATCTTTTCTGATTGTCTTCTAATTAACGATTACTACAATAATCACGTAGCTTTTCTGTTTTCTTTTTGAAGTTTTACTGTGAGTGGCAGTTTTTTGCTCTAATTAACAGCAAGATCACTTTACTTTAAATAAAATTATCTTTGAATATTAATTTGACAGCTCATTTTAAATTCGAAAAGATGTAAAAATGCTTATTTCATTTGTTTTGTTTTTTTTTAATTTTGAAGAAGCAAGTGATTTTTATGAACTCTGAAAGTTTTCTTGGTGTCTGATTGTAAAGTATCTTATTGTCCGAGACTGTAAGTAGAAATATATGAAAGCAAATAGTTAACTATAGGGAATAAAAAATATCTTTTATAATTTGAACATAAGTTATAACGATTATTAAAAATATTGTCCTTACAAATAATTGCAAAGAAAAACAATGTAAATATTACTTTTTTCTGAATTTTATTAGAATATCGAAATTATTAGTTCGCTAAGTTTCACACATTGCTACTACTTTTTGTTAGGTAATAATTGAAATTTATAACATATAATTATAAACTATCAAAGTGTTAATGGTAGCGCTAAAATTCTCGCTTTCATGAAATACAGTTTCTGACAGTCAATGGATGGAAAATGGATGTAAGGAAATCTCCACTTACCTTATTCTTATTCTATGACATCTGGTCATCCACGACAGTGTTGTGTATCCAATTGGTTTACTTATCCTTTGTAGTTGAACGCACGGTAAATCCAAAAGAGCACATAGTTGATGTATTCCGTGATCGCCTTTTGTTTGAGTTGAAAATAAGTGATTAGTATTAATTAAATTAATTAATTCAGGTGTTTCTCTACAAACATTTAATTTTAATTTTAATATTTAATTTTACACCACTAAGGAGTCTTATCATTCTGATCCTTTTAAGTTTAAGCAATTACATTTTTCTGTGACCTTTCTGGTATAGTTAAATTTAGAATCTGAATAAGATTGTTCAGAGGTTTTTTTTTAGTGAATGATGTTTGGTCTAAAAATAGTCATTACGTCATATGATATGACACCACTTATTGCATCGAGAACAGAAAAGTTTGATGAGTGACAGTCATTACTTGGTAATCATTAAGTGTTTCACTTTCCTGGTGTAACACAGTTGATTGATGGTAATGATTTCTTTTATGGATAATTTCGCTAGAATTAATAATGTTGTTGATTTATTGTTACTTATTGTGATTATTAGCTGATGGGTTTTTCAATATTATTCGCCACTGTGTTACTGTTACTGCTGTTTCTCACTCTTTTATTTTGATATGGAGATGGAAGAAAGGATCCCTTTATGAAGATCTGGAACAACTGAATGCTAAGTTCGTTTTCGCTTGCTTGTACTTTTCGTTACGACGGATTTTGCACGTCACGTGCCGTATTTAATCGTGTATAATGAGCACCTTTTACCCTAAATTTTGGACTAAAAAGCGAGATGCGCATAATGCACGAAGTTTTGCTGCGACTAATTTTTCAAAACGCTTCCGAGTAGTTTTTATAGTATATTAATCAATATAACACAGGATGTGAATTATCACTCACAGCGCACAACCAACAGAGTGAAAATTATCCAGATCGGGTATCAAACCCGGAACCCATGGTATCACGCACCAATGCTCTACCATTTGAGCTATCCGGACGACATCCAGTCTAGCATTTCTCACCCTTATATGTTGGCAAGACTGCAACTTTGCAGCACAAGATGGAAAATCAATCATGTGTACACATCTTTAGTGGCATGCATGAGACGAATTAAATCACAGTATCGGTGAAAAAATATGTATATCTAATTAAAATTTTCAGCAGAGCTGAAATTACGCTGTAAATTAATGAATATAACAAAGGATGTGACTTATCACTTGCTACAGAGAGTACAACCAACAGAGTGAAAAAAATTTCCAGACCGAGGATCGAACCCGGAACCCTTGTTATCACGCACCAGTGCTCTACCATTTGAGCTATCCGGACGACATTTCGCTGGTAGAGCGCTGCGAGAATCCAACGACTGTCGCTGAAAACAATTTATTAGCACACGAATTCAAAACTTGCGTAAACTGTCACTAAATACTAGCAATCCGTGGTTGCTGCAAAGACTTTATTAAACTATGACGATATACTCTCTTACCAAAAATGGCGGACTCTTTCAGCTAACACTAGACCTTAAATATCTCAGAGCGCGTGGCGTCAATACGAGCTTCGAGTCTCAGAAAGCGTTAACTTCAGTCTTGTTTTTCTTGATGAGGCAGGATTCGAATCCACCGATGGCAGGTTTCAATCCCACTTTTATACCATGCCGATTGACCAGCATCTCATAAATAACATAAAACTACAACGAAAACCGTAAACTGGAGATTCCGAGTGGCACAAACTTACTTTTGAAAATTAAAGAAAAATGAAGGACAGGTTGCTTTCACGCACACAGGTTAACATCGGACAAAACGCCCGCACTCAAAAACTAGACTTATTTTACAGGAGAGTAGCTTAGTCCTTTACAATGGACATCATGTGAAACCAGGATTTTTTCATTTTATCAGTAATAATGGTTCAAAAAACACCCTCCAAATCCTTCAAAAAACCCCTCCCAGGAGAAGATCTTCAACTGCCCCACTGCAAACACAAATCTTTTTAGTGATAAATCATATTGCTTTTAATATCGATTTTACCGACCTCATCAGACATGTGTTGTTCACTTAATATCAGAAAAGTATCCCAAAACGTATAGTAACGGTATGTAATGCTGGCAATGACCTGCACTATATCTCTTTGGATTTTATCGCTCATACTTTGGCTTTTATCACTTCTAAATATCGCATAATTTCGATTTTTACATCTTCGAATAGGGAAAAATATTTTTTCAAAAGCAATTTGTTTGAAAAATGTAGCTCAATTTAGTGACTTTTTGTGATTTTTGTAATAATTTTCAAGCATGATTTAAAAAAAAAAAAAAATCTATCTCAATAATGAATATTTGTTTGCTACAATACTGCAAAGAAACTAGTGACATATTTACCAACAACTGATTATTCAAAGCAAATTAAAGGGGGGAGAGGCATTTTCATCCAACTTGTTTTCTTTGTTTTCATTCAATTAATCTTCCGTAATTGGGTTCACTTCCCAGCGTTGCCATTGTGGCTACAATGACAATATTATTAAAGGCTTTAAAAAGCACTCTTGTACCTTGCATCAAATCACATTTGCTCAAATACGCCATTTGTCTGGAGGCCTGAGTAATGACCATCAGATATCATGCTTTGCAACTAAACTGAAATATGTCAATGAAAAGACATATTGTTATTTTATCTTGAACAAGAAATTAATATCGAGTTAAGTTGAATTGGTTAAAAGATACGTTGCATCAGAATATGCTCAGAATTGTATTGTAGCATTTTATTATTATTTTTATTTTTTTAATTAATTAATATTATTTTTTGTTAATTTTAGTCACTCAGATGAAAGTCGTGGATTCTGTCAAAAACTTATACTTTATATTTATTGCATTATCAGAGAGAGAAGAGGAGGGGGGGGGGAGCTTTTATGGTAGGGTTATATTTATTAAGATGTTTTCTATATATATATATATGTGTGTATATTTATTTGTTTTATACTATAACAATCATGTAAACTATTATTGCATGCTATCTTTAAATTAGAGATTCTGTCATTTCAGTTATAAGAGCTTATTATCGATTTTTTTTTTATTCCAAAAGCAGTATATATATATATATATATATATATATATATATATAGTTAAAATGAAAACACATGTGTGAAAATCAAAGGAAAAATTTAGGAAAAATATATTACAAAAATTTAACACAATAAAATGCAAATGCAAATATGAAAAATTATGAATGTCTTATGGATTCGTCAGAGGAGCTTCATAAGAATAATTTATAGTAATATGTTATTTCGTCAAATATCGTCAGCATTAACCCTAAAAATGACAATATTAAGCTCCTTATAACATATAAAAAAAAGTCCAAAAAATATGAAAATAATAAGAAATCCAAAAAATAAATTATGATCAATCTGCAATAGCTAAAAAACTAAAAAATAGTAGACACAACTCATCAATAAAAAAAAGGTGTAGTAATGATTAAATTAGATGCAATAATGAGACATTTATATAAATCCAAATTCTCTGCACTAGGAAATGCTGAATCATGGGGAAAAGGATAATAATAAAAAGAGAGAGGAGTCTATCTATATATATGTGTGTGTGTGTGTGTGTGTGTGTGTGTGTTTACAGAAAGAAAAAGAGAAATTTTAAGGTAGGTTAAGAAGTTTTCTTTCTATATATTTTTACTATAACAATTAATGTAAAATATTATTACACGTTTCTTTAAGTTAGAGATTCGGTCATTTTTGTTTTAATACGAACTTGTTAGCTATTTGGATTATATATGTATATTATTGTAACACACAGTTTAAATATTACGTCACGTTAATTTAAAGATCTCATAAGTTAAAAGGAGAAATGACCTGAAGTCAATTATTTTCCATTATTCTTTGAAGCCCTAGAACATCAGCAGAATTTTCAAAAGAATCCCTTCAAAGAACGGAGAGAGCCCTGCAACGTTTAGATGTACCTGATACGTCTCGTTCGAAGGCTGTTGCGATGTTACGTCTCCTCACTGAACACGACAGACTTGCGTGACACCTTTTTTTGAATTAAAATTCTATCAAATCAAAATTACCATAACTGTGCGCAGGACAAAATTTATGGACAAACATCACTTTTTTCTAGTGCTGCACTTACTCAAAGATGCACAGCTATTGAAGAAGCCTCATGACGTTTCAGGACATTTTTTCCTTGTTATTGGAGAACGTTGTTTCACCCAGATATGTTTTCGCTTTTTTAATTGCTATTCTGAGAGAAAACTTTCGCTGTTCCATCTAATTTTTTTCATGGAAACATGTTAAAATAAAATTGCTTACGACAGCAAAATTTTGTTTGAGTAAATAAAGTCTTCTTGTTGCGGCAAAACATACAAAACTTTGTTTCAATATACGAAATTGTTATATTAACAAATTTTAATTTTGAATATTTTGAATCGAACTGTTGAGTGGAAAATATCATTAGACATGTAAAGATAGACTATAACCTTTCGCAGTTCAAAAAAAATTAGTCTTCTCATGCACAGAAATCGTGTATAATAGAAAAAAGAGTATGAGGTCGTGTGAAAAAACAATCCCCAACTGAACCGTAACACACTTTATTTTTATTCCTTTATCGCATATAAACCATCATATGAAGTTCAATAATGTCTGTAAAGCACATCAGTAGATAGCAGAGACATGTCGTTTTTGAATATTCAGTTGGAAAATCCGCCTTTTTTTGTTCTGGACGAAAGAAAATTTTCTCAAAGAATTTCTTCTCTTTGATTAAAAACAAAATCATGTAGACAAAAGCGTGATTTTTTAAAAATAAGATAATAAAAGTTTTAATTATCACAAACAACTATTTTATAACTAATAATAATTTTTTCAATGCCTGTAAGCTCGAATGTCATTTTGTAATAAATGAAAGAATTTTTTAAAAATCAGTATTATTTTTTCTTATTAATCTATGTTGAATCTATTTTAAAAGCAAAATATATTTTTATCCATTTAAAATAATTCATACATGAGAGTGTCAGAAAGACATCACTTGTTTCCAGGGCCGTAACCAGCCGGCCAATTCAGAGTGCTTTGAAGTTTTTTGGTATGGCTAATTCACAGTTTGTCCTTTCCCCTCTACTTTAATGATATCTATATTATAAAGGACAACCGTGTCCGTGCATAACGCTGACGTCATTTCACGAATGGCAATACAAAAGATCGGTTTTGCAATTTCTGATACTGCAATTTTTTTAATTTCTAAACATCGCATCTTTTCAATTTTTACACCGTTGTATAGGGGGAAAAATCTACTTTCAAATGCATTTTGTTTGAAAACTGTATCGCAATTTACTCATTTATTATAGCATTTAAATTAAATTTCAAACATGATTTTAAAACAAAAATCTATTTCTATCGCTTGCAGAAGATTACGAAACATTAATCCGTTTTGCACTTTAAACAATATAAAAAGTTCGGCATTTGTTTCCAGCTCATATTCCATAACGAAATTAAAACTTCATTAAGCAATAAATAAAAAAAATCCCTGACGGCTCGGCCTACAGGCACAGGTAGATTTCGAAGACGCAGATCGTGGGGTGCCTGTTTGTCGGGAATTGCGGAAGAAAGGACCTTTTTGCGATGATGCTGCAGTTGGAACCGCCTACTTCGAAACCAGGATTTTTTTTTTTTTTTTTTTTTTTTTTTGCTATAAGAGTTGGTCCTATAAAAAACATGTCAATATAAAAGTTTTAGATAATATTAAGAGGATTTATAATAAATTCAAGCGGATTCGAAATCTTGGGAATTGACGAAGTTATGAATTTTTTTCTTCTAAACCCCCCCTTCCCCCCCCTCCCTCTTAAAGCAATTTTTAATTATATCAAAAATCTGTCATACATAAATTTTCGGCCCTTCTCCTAGAAGTAATAATAACTTCAAACGGATTCGATACGTATCATAATTAAGAAATTATGGGTTTTTTTCTGTTTTCACAAAAAGCCCCCCCCCCATTTCCCCCCCCCCCTGGTTCGACTTTGCCCATTAACGAACTTGAACGAGATTTTATGCCCCTTGATTTTATATATCAGTTTTGGAAAGATGCGGCAGTTGGAACCGCCTACTTCGAAAAATAACTTGTTTGCAGGCGGAGCCGGCAGGGATTTTTTTGTTTTTAATTTTTTTTGCTATAACGGTTAGTCCTATAAAAAACTTGTCAGTATAAAAGTTTTAGATAATATTAAGAGGATTTATAATAAATTTAAGCGGATTTGAAATCTTGGGAATTGACGAAGTTATGAATGTTTTTCTTCTAAAACCCCCCTTCCCTCCCCCCCCTTAAGGCAATTTTTAATTGTATCAAAAATCTGTCATACATAAGTTTTTGGCCCTGTTCCTAGAAGTAATAATAACTTTAAACTGATTCGATACGTATCATAATTAAGAAATTATGGTTTTTTTTCTGTTTTCACAAAAAGCCCCCCCCCCCCCCTTGGTTCGATTTTTCCCATTAACGAACTTGTCCGAGATTTTATGCCCCTTGATTTTATGTATCAGTTTCGAAAAGACGCGGGAGTTGGAACCGCCTACTTCGAAAAATAACTTGTTTGCAGGCGGAGCCGGCAGGGATTTTGTTTTGCTATAACGGTTGGGTCTATAAAAAACTTGTCAATATAAAAGTTTTAGATAATACTAAGAGGATTAATAATAAACTTACGCGGATTTGATATCTTGTGAATTGACGAAGCTATGATTTTTTTTCTTCTAAAACCCCCCTTTTTTCCCCCCTTGGGGCCATTTTTAATTATATCAAAAATCTGTCATACATAAATTTTCGACCCTTTTCCTAGAAGTAATAATAACTTTAAACGGATTCGATACGTATCATAATAAAGAAATTATAAGGGTTTTTCTGTTTTCACAAAAAGCCCCCCATTTCCCCCCCCCCTTGGTTCTATTTTGCCCATTAACGAACTTGACCGAGATTTTATGACCCTTGATTTTATGTATCAGTTTGGAAGAGATTTATGCAGAATTTTTCCAGTTATCGTGGTCAGAAAAAAGTGACATAGATAGATAGATAGATAGATAGATAGATAGATAGATAGATAAAGTTTTGAACTGGGGGTGGTTTTGGGTTCTGGGAGTCATGATCGGCGTAGATCTGCAAAAATTTTTCAAAATTTCCAACTTAGGTGAGAATGTAATAGGTAGTATTTCTTACGAAATCTACATAATAGTTTAAATAAAACACGAATTTAACAGACATGTAATTGAAATAAGCCGCTGAAATTATCAGAATAATAATAATAATAAACCTTTGTAGATAACGAAATTTTTAATGATTTCTTCTGCTATTAACATCGGCCAATACGAAATGACCGCTTTTAATAAATTTCAGACTTTTATTTGAATATATAATTGACATATATTTCATATAAAAATTTTCTTTGGTGTTGTTATTAGGCAATCTAAAAATTTTAATTGCTTATTAAAAAATTTTAATGTCTATTAGTAAGTGTAAAAACAATCTGTTAGATTTTTCAATAAAAAATTAATAAATGGTTTTCACATATATTCTCTATCCCGGGAAGCCCGGGTTGATATCCTAGTATAAATAGAGACGGAAGTAGGAAGCAAGTCCCCCTTCCCTCTCATAAAGAAAATTTTAAATGTAATATACATGATATTAGTATTGAAAGACTATGAAGTCTAAAGAGATATCATGAAGTTGCTAGGGAGAGGGGGGGGGGGATTCAGCCCATCTTGCTCCCGTCTGGTTACGGCTCTGCTTATTTCTAATGCTGCACTTTACAGTCAAAGATGCGCAACTATTAAAGAAGCCTCAATGTGTTTCACAAAATTTTCCTCCTATGTTTCTTTAGAGAATGTTGATTCACCGAGACATATTTCTGCTTTTCATTTCTTTTTTAGCAACTTTTAAACACTTTCCAATAAAGTTGAAAAGTGTTTATGAATTCGGTTTGTCTGTCCGTCTATCTTTCCGTGCTCTAACTCGCGTAAATATACGCGGATTGCAATGCATATATTTTTTCAGGTTTACTATGGCATATTCGGTATTGAAAATGAAGTGTGTATAGAATTTATAGTTTATTTACAGGGATACTCAAAAGAATTTTTTTACATTACGGCCTATGGGAAAAATCGTTTACGGTGTATTTTAATGATGTAATTATATATTTCAAACATATTGAAATTTATATATATCACTGAGATGCATTACAAGATGCTTATTATAGATTATGGAGTGCATAGTATTCATCGTTCATTTACAGGGACACACAAAAGAATTCGATACAACACTACTGTCTACACTCTAAATAAGAAAGAGTGACTATTCACTCTGGAGGAGTGGATATTCACTCTATCGCAGAGTCAAAATTTGCCCAACCTCTTTAGAGTGACTATTCACTCTATCGCAGAGTCAAAATTTGCCCAACCTCTTTAGAGTGACTATTCACTCTAGGCAAAAGTGAAATTGTTCACTCTCTGAAAGAGTGAATACTCACTCCCAAGAGGTGAATATTCACTCGAAACAGGGGTGGATACTCACTCTTTCAGAGGAGTGAATATCCACTCTTGCAAAAAGAGTGGGTTTTTTCACCCTGATAGGAGTGAATAGTCACTCTTTCATAGGAGTGGCTATCCACTCTTTCATAGGAGTGACTATTCACTCTTGCAAAAGGAGTGGATTTCTCACTCCTTACAGGAGTGAATAGCCACTCTTTCATAGGAGTGAATGTTCACTTTTTATGGAGTGAATTATTTTTTTTTATGTTTCTTTTATGGGCATTTTAAGAGAATCATATATTTTAGAGCATGCAATGAAAATAGACACAAGCGTTGTAAAGATTGGAATAAAATACTTTATTGGCAATATTTATTTAATTCATAGTTTGTAACAGTAATTGAACTCTTAAGGAAAAATTCAATTAGAGTTACATAATGAATTAAATTAGATTACTGACAGAAATAAACTAAAATATTTTATTCCAAGCTTATCACTATTGTGTTTGCTTTCATTGCATGCCTAATAAAGATATGATAGTTTTAAAATGCCTATAAGGGCAAGTAATTAACCAAAATCTTAATCAGTTAATATTATTTCTTTCTTCACTGTAAACTGAAATGTCTGAAATTCAGACACTTAAGTGTCTGAAACGGATGGTTAAAAAAAGAGACACTTTAAAGTGTCTTAAAATTTAAGACACTTAATAGTGTCTGAATTTCAGACACTTGAAACGTCTGAATCGCGGCCATTTTTGTGGTCTGATTTGTGAGCAATTGGCAGCCATTTCTGACCACACTTTTTTTTAAAGCATTAAATACAGCCATGTCTGACCACATTGAATCCTGAATAAATTTGAATAAATTTGACCATGAAGCAGGGCTGGGGTTTGTTACAGAAGCAGAACAGAACCAGATTAAAGCATGGGCAAACTTGTTCATGACCCCCCTCCCTCGATTTTAGGGGCCCCCAAATTTGGTATGCTATTTTCGTAAAGCGCTTCCGAGATTGTACAATCAATATTTTGACCTTTTAGAGTAGGAAAAATTTACAAAACAAAAAATATATTTATCTAAATACAATAAAATCTCTCAGTAGTGTACACCGCAGCATCTGTCTGCTATTCGGAGAAAACGGACTCTTCTGAATAACAGGCAAATTCCGTCGTGCTGGGGTGTCCGCTATTGAGAGGTTTTACAGTATTTAGATAAATATATTTTTAATTTTAAACTTATTCTACTCTAACAGTTTAAAATAATGATTATAATCAGTGCAATGTTGAAATAGATATAAAATATCAGCTGCACAAAAATTGCGTACTAAATTTGATAACCCCTAAAATCTACGGCCCAGTTTGCCCATGCTATAATCAAGTCTTGCTTCTGAAAGAAACCCAATTCTGCTTAATGGCCAAAATATGTATATGTATTCTAAAGCATAGAAAGTGTTTCATTTTTTGTCATAGTATAGAAGATGTGCACTAAAAGAATTCGAGGCCAGTGGTAACCCCCCTCCCCCTGCCCTTCTCACGTACTATCGCAAAAAAATAAATACATTCGATTACTTCAAATATATATATAAATACATGAACATATAAAAATACTTGTTTGGAT
Organism: Maratus michaelseni; assembly: GCA_963931845.1. Lineage (NCBI taxonomy): Eukaryota > Metazoa > Arthropoda > Arachnida > Araneae > Salticidae > Maratus > Maratus michaelseni. The sequence goes on from OZ007599.1 coordinate 133,731,833, forward strand.
AATATTCTTTGTCTTCAACTTCATTCTACTCTAAAACTAAATACAATATTGATTATAACTTTTCTGTACCACCTTATTACACGAATGAAGTCGTAGAACACTGTTGTGGGCAACGACTTCATTCGCAGCGCACATTAGTGTGGCTATTTTTTTTTTTCTTAATCATCTTAGAATGAAAATTCAACTCTGCAATATTAGATTAAAACTGTAATTTTGTTTTAGAAGAACAATACCACTTTTCATCAAAATTAGCTATTTATCCTTCAAATGAGATTTTTTCAGATGAATAACTGTTGAAAAATACTTCTGCTGAATTGTTTAAAGGATCATCAAATTAAAACTGATATAAAATAAATATTTTGTACCATATAGTATGTTTTCTTAGTATAAAGTACAAGTTTCTATACTTGAAGTATGCTTTGATTTGTTTTAAGATTTGAATAGAATTGTTCCATAATAATAATAATAAAAAAAATAATAATAGCAAATAAAGCTCTTTTCATTCTCTGAATATTTTATATTTTCATTTAAATACTAACATATGCATAAAAACTAGGTTTCTGTTATGAGAATCTTATATATATATATATATATATATATATATATATAAAGAAAGAAGGAAAGATTTTTTTTTTTTTTAATGTCAAAACATATTAAAATTTACTGAAAAACCTACATTTTAGATCTTGTACAATACAGTTAAACAGTCTAGAATTAAAAAAACAGACAAAAGAAAGAAAAAAAAAATAATAGAATCAGTAAATTTAGATTCGGAATTTTATTAAAACAATGAAAACGCCTTAGAAAATTATTTAGACCACAAATATGCAAAAATGTAAAGATGTAAAAGTCTAGTTTTTTCTATTTTCCATTTTTAACCTTTTTACTAAAAGTAATTAATAAAAAAATCAATATTAAAATTAGTTTTCAATATCTCGAGTTTGGCAAAACCAAAAACTAAAGTTTTTAGCAATAAATCAAAGTAAATATTGATATATTTATTTACTTTTTTTTAATTTTAACAAATCAGATTTGACGAAAATCAATCCCCCTCCCCCAGAAAAAAAGGCTAAAAAGATCACCCCCCCCCCCCCAAAAAAAAAAAAAAAAAAAAAAAAAAAAAATTGTACATTTCAAATTATAAAATATAAAAGATGGGTCACAACAGGTGTTTGACCGCGAAAGAGTATGTTATAAGGATTCCGCATACTGATCAAAGCAACATTAAATTCCTTAACATATCAAAATGTAAAAAACATAAAAAAATAAAAAAAATAGACGTTTTAAACAGAGCATTTTTTTTTTCAGCATAAGATTTGATAATTTTCTGTTATTGCTTTTTATAAAAAGGCATATTTTAAAGTAAGTATATACATATATAATATTACTGATATTTTTACAATCAGAGTAACAACATATAATCACATTAAAAAAATGTATTTCTGAATTTCTTTTTACTTTTATCGGTTGGTGGAAAAAATATAATACGAAAATTATTGATTAATTTTTGTGTGAATACATAAGAATAAAATCAATGCTATGAGTTAATCAATAATCCAGATTCTTTACAATAAAAAAATTTATTGATAAAGTGGAGATCTAAAGATATATTAAACAAATTTGTTATTTTTAAAAATTTTGAAAGTGATCAGAATTTAATTGAAAATCATAAAAAAAATACACAAATCTTTTAACATTAAAATATATTTATTGGATTTAAAAAGATACAAATGTAATAAATAGACATTATTCTTATCAATTTAATTTAAATAGGAATTAAATAATAATACATAAGTAATAATATTCATACAAAAGTTGTATTTGAAAACGAAAATTAATCGTTTTTTGTTTATAATCGTACTTACTTAAATTCTTGATTGAAAAAAGTTACAGATACAATCCTTTTGAAACGGAAAAAAAAAAAAAAACACCCGACTGCAAAAAAAAACTCACCAGTCGGATTTTATAAAAATATTTAAACACTTCTGGCAAAACATAAAAAAAGCACGGTTTTGCAATCCGAATTGTTCAAAATATCAAAATTCTTGATTGAAAAAAAGTTACAGATACAATACTTTTGAAACGAAAAAAAAAAACACACCCGACTGCAAAAAAAAAACTCACCAGTCGGATTTTATAAAAATATTTAAACACTTCTGGCAAAACATAAAAAAAGCACGGTTTTGCAATCCGAATTGTTGAAAATATCAAAATTCTTGATTGAAAAAAAGTTACAGATACAATACTTTTGAAACGAAAAAAAAAAAAAAAACACCCGACTGCAAAAAAAAAACTCACCAGTCGTATTTTATAAAAATATTTAAACACTTCTGGCAAAACATAAAAAAAGCACGGTTTTGCAATCCGAATTGTTGAAAATATCAAAATTCTTGATTGAAAAAAAATTACAGATACAATACTTTTGAAACGGAAAAAAAAAACACACCCGACTGCAAAAAAAAAAAAACTCACCAGTCGGATTTTATAAAAATATTTAAATAGCACGGTCTTGGTGATGAACGGGAAAACACTATGCTGTAGATTTCTCTGCAATGGAAGCATTCATTAAATAAATATAATTCCACAAATATAACGCACTTTTAAAACATCGAGTAATGATTAATATTCTCAAGGATTATACTCATATACGTAATTAAATTTTTTATATCAAGTTTGAAAATTCATCTTTTTTTGGCATTTTAAAACAATTACAGAGAAAACAACATTACAAATTTGCCCTTTTGCTCGGCGGTCAGGGGGTTAAGACACCCATACTGGAGCACACATGTAACTGTAACACACATTACTGTAACACACACATATTGAATAACACAAAAATGTAATCACATAATTTTTCGCTGTAAAAACTACGAACACGTATACCTCTTCTAACTACTAAATTGTTGAACTATATATTAGCCAATCAGCATGCACATTTCCAAACAAAGAACGCAGTGGTCTTCTGCGGTCTGTTAAAAAAAAAATAATAATTACGTCAGCATTTGCAAGGAAGCGAAAGCTTTTTATCAGCGGTCAGAAACTTTTTATTTACTGGCGTTAAATTTATCAATTATCTGAATAGTATACTCACTACAGTTGTTACATTTTCAGAGCGAGGGAAAATAGCTTAAAAAAAGATTTTGATGTAACACTTGCAAATAATGTATCGAATTTAAAAGCAATTTTCATACAACATATTTTTGCTTTAGATGTAGAAAATCCAAAATATTATTCCTTCATTAACTTTTGAAAGCCTTGATAACCTAATCTGTATTTTCATACACTTTATTAATGCTAGAGTGGTCACTATTTTGTATATACAACTTTGAAATCAGTGTTGCTAAACACAGTGTTGAATTCATGGGGTAGCCCGGGGGGTGGGGGTATCACCGGAACATTGGAATGTTCCCCCGGAAGATTTGAGATTTTATGCTTTTAATAGATAAAAAATGCAATTTCCCCCCAGGAACTCTACAGTGTCCCCTCTGGGGCAACAGAAATCCCTCCCGGAGAAAAGTGTCTGAATTCAACACTGGTTAAACATTATATAGAGACCACTGATTGGTCTCATCATAATCTGAATTTTGCGATCGCTTATGGAAATTTGGAATCCCGTTTCTGTTTAAAATATCAACTAATAATTATTATTTTAAAATATGATATTAAATTGTTTTAAAAAATTAAAAAACTTATTATTCCCCGGTGAATTTATAATAATTAAACACAAAAAAAATAAGGGACTAAGATTTTTTTCGTCAGAGGGGGGGGGGGGGGGGGGCTCCGTCCCCCTGAATCCACCGTAGAAGTCAATTTTTAATTTTATTTCCCTTGTTCATGTGTTTGAAATTTATTTGAAACGGGGACTCAGGGGGACTGAAAGCTACTAACGAAATAGATGGATATTCTATGACTAACAATGTGTGATTTCACTTTAATTTTTGTTTTAAATATAAACTCTTATCTTTTGACCGTACTTTTCAGTAAATTAGCGCTATTTTGCAAAGTCCTATTATTATAAAATCATACATGCTATTTCTGTTGTCAACATCATTTTTTCTATGAATTTACAAAACACACAACAACAAATGAGGTATCCTCCTTCGAAAGGTTTTGAAGCAGCTTCTGACATAGTACTACCCCCACATTTCGTTAAAACATGGTTTTTGATTAAATATTGCTATTAATTAAAAATTAAATCGGCATTGTTTTTATAAATGAAATGCAAGATTTTTCCTCAAATTAGTGTTGCCACAAAAATAAAATAACTGCACTATATACTGCTGAACAATGATTTAAAAAAAAAAATAGTAGTACAAAAAAGATAAAATATCAATTCTCCACAAAGGTTTATTTTATATTTATGTTTAAAAAGCAAAATTGATATTGAAATGTTTAAAAGAAAAAAAAAAGACACCATCGATCGGTCGAAGCAGTGGTATTTCACGTGTATAATAAAAGATATGCTTTGTTATATTAATATATTTTTTAAGTGCATTCATTTTTTTTTTCATGTTTTCCAAGAAGCGGATGGATATCTTGGGAATTGACGAAGTTATGAATTTTTTTCTTCTTAAACTCCTATCCCCCCCCCCCCCCCCCATTTTGAGACCATTTTTAATGATATCAAAAATCTGTCATACATAAATTTTCGGCCCTTTTCCTTAGAAGTAATAATAACTTTAAACGGATTTGATACGATATCATAATTAAGAAGTTATGGATTTTTTTTCTGTTTTCACCCCCCCCCCCATTTCGATTTTGCCCATTAACGAACTTGACCAAGATTTTATGTCCCTTGATTATATGTATCAGTTTGGAAGAGATTTGTGCAGAATTATTGAAGTCATCGTGTCCATAAAGAAATGATATAGCTATATAGACAGATAGATCGATAAATAAAGTTTTGAACTGGGGGGTGGTTTGGGGTTCTAGGGGTCATGATCGGAGTAGATCTGCAAAAATTTTCAGAAATTCCAACATAGGAGAGAATGTAATAGGTAATATTTCTTACGAAATCTACCTCAAAAGAAAAAGAAAAAATGATAATTTCGTTTCTCTCAATAAATAAATAGGGACAAAATTATATAATGCCAGGCTTTCACTCTTCAGCGGAGTGAAATATTTCACTCTTGTCAAAGGAGTGAGACAGTCACTCTCGACAACGGAGTGACATATTTCACTCCTTTCTAGGGAGTGGAAAATTCCACTCTTTAAGGAGTATATTTTTATAAAATTCACTCTAAAAAGAGTGAAAATGCCTCTCACTCTTCCAAAGAGTCAACTTCTCACTCCTCCCAATTTTAGAGTGTATGAACAAAAATTGCTGGAAGGGCATTTTCAGCTGTGGCACGTGTTTTTAAATGTAACTAATTTTTTGCATATTGCTTTGTGTGTATAAATTCTATAGATCATATACAGGGCTGCACAAAAGATGACCAGTACATTATTGTCCATTGACGAAAATTTCCGAATGGAAATTTTCAACTGTGCGTTTCCTAACTGAACTAAATTTTACCATACTATGTAACATACATACAAATGTATTGATAATATATAGGGCCGCACAAAAAAATTCGGATGTTTTTCTGATTATTAATGATAAATACTGAAACTCGTTTTTCAAATATGTTATGTGTTTTACAAATTTTTTACTTAGGTATCACATTTTACCCTTATTAATCTATGAAGTTTTGTTACAGTATTCTGAATTTGTTGGAAAGTGTTTCATAATCTATGCTTTAATCTATGCTGAAAAAGCATTATTTATCGTTCTTGTTTTTTAACTATTACTGTCCTACCTATATGTTTCATATAAATTTTTCAGATAAAAAATTTCTGCAACAACAAAATTTTGTTTGCGTAAACGAAGTTTTATGTTAGCAAAATGTTAAATTGTTATTACCATAAATTTTGTAGACCCCAATGCTTACAGCTTTCGATTGCAATTTTTCATTTGCGTGAAATATAGAGCATTTTGTTACAACAGTAACAAATATGTTATACTCGTAAATGAATCGGTAAAATTGATCACACGTATTTTGCAATTAGTAAATAAAAAACTCTAACAAAAAATAAATAAATAAATCTTTAAAAATTGAAGGATTTTTTTTTTTTTTTTTTTTTTTTTTTTTTTTTGTATATTTTAGGTTTATCAATCAATAGGGGAAAAAAAGCGTTATTATTATTTTTTTAAAGTGGCTACTCGATTTTTTGTTGATTTCTTTTACAGATTCTAAATTCAAAAAAAGTGTTAATTCCGTTGAGTCTCCATTTAGTCGTAAAGTGAAAAGAACATTTTAAAAAAGAAAATTAGGCTTCAAAATTTTCTCAAATTAAACCAAAACAATGAAAAGTATTATTCGAATAATGTACAAGGACAGCATAAAAATCACTGAATGATCTATGTTAAGAAAAAAAAAATCTGGAAGGTTTCTTTTTTTAATTTGTCAGTAATTATATACAATGTATTTACAATCCAACTCTATATCCTGGACAATGTCAGTGTTAAATAAAATAAAATGTGCTTATAATAAAAAGCTCGGTAATTAAGGAGTCAGATACCTTTTAAAGTGTGTCGAAAAAATGATTTTTTAATAACATAATTAAAATTTGTTTTTAGGAATATTTTAAAGGATACTCCAGGAAAAATTAGCATTAGAAGGGATGTTATAGCCGAAATAGCCTGAACTCTTTCTATATGATCAACAGGTAATTTAAAATATTTTTTTAACGGTGATTTTGGTGATTCCGCGCATGAATTCTAAAAAAATTGATGGATTTCATGAAATTTTATGACTGAAGGTAAAAACTTTATTGATGCACAAAATGGCGTATTAATATGTTTATCAAGTACGAAATTTTTAAATTATGACTATTTTTATTTTTAAAAAATCAAAATGTTGAGCATTTTAATTTTTCTTCTTTTTTTTTTCAAGAACTAAATAATTTTATTTCTTCAGTGTATGTCATTTTTAACACATTATTATATTTTTGACACAATAAAAATTTCAGCTCACTGTGGGAATTCAATTATGAGAAATTCTGCGCGCAAGGCATATGAGGTGAATCCATTTATTATAAAAGCATTAAATTTCAAATTAAATTAAAACTTTATATCCATCTGGGCTCTTTTTCAAAATATTAACTGTTAGAATAAATCTCTTTTTATGTGTGTTTAAAATTTCATTAGTTAAACGTTATTTAGATGTGTAGTTATTGCAATCCATATTAGGGCCCCTTTTACATGTAATTTGTCAGTTTTACCCGACCCTTTAAATCTCAATAGCTATTTAAACAATAATATTTCACTACTGTGAACATATTTTATGCATATGATTGACAATATAAGACGGCTTTGCAATTTTGGGATTAATTCGTCACTAATTTATTTGAGGTCCTTTTACTATATCTGACTGAAATATATGAAAGACTGGCTCAGAATTAATTGGTATGTTCTTAAACCAATAGTTGCATAAAAAGTTTTACGCAATTTCACCTTTCTTTTTTTCAGCAACATCAAAAATTTAAAGTTTCATTGGATAAATCCAGAAGTGATCAGTACTCTCAGAGTGACCTTACTGCGAAGTTGGATCTCATTAATCTGTCATAACTCACCCTTGTTCACTTTTCACGAAGTGGAAATCTATTTACAGGATGTCTTTTCTATCATGATATACGTAAGACTGTATGAGATATTATTTTTCGATAATAGATTTTCTGAATATTCAATGAAGAAAATTCATTGTTTTATGTAAGATATTATGCGTTTTTATTTCATTATATATATTTTTTATTTATTTATTATAGTTCCTAACGGAGCTAGCCGGTTTGTCCCAAACGAATCTGGAATCAAACAAACCTAGGGTTGGGATCTCCACTGCCTTCGGCAGCGTACACTCGTGCAGACTACCTCCAAATGGACTACGTCTTGATACAAGTGAACCTTGGAATTATTGTCGTTTTTTATTCCTATTATAATTAAAATTAAATTTTCAACATCGTTTCTATAGGAGCCAATTTGGCACTCTTCCAACTTGAATATTAATCACGGCAGTAGCAAAATTTACCGAAGAAATTTTTCTGAACATGAACAAAATTGTAAAATAAAAATTGCCGCTAAATGTGAAAAAACGCACAAAAAATTCGGGAAAAACAAAAAATCTTAGAGAACAAAATTTTCTATATTTAGCTAACAGATTGAAATCGGTTTCTTTATAAAGAATTTTAAAAAATCGCTGCAAAACGCGAAAAACCTCTAAAAATTGCATAAAATGATTCGCGAAAAACCCGAAAATAGCTATAAGTATTCCGATTAAATTTTACTGGAAAGAGAAAAAAAAAATAATTATATTGGGCTAAAAGATTGAAACCGGATTCCTTTGCTAATATGAAAAAATTGTTGCAAAACGTGAAAAAACGCTAAAAATTGCATAAAAAATGGCTAAATATTAAAAAATCGCAGAGGACAAAATTTAATATATTGGGATAAAATATTAAAGCGAATGTCTTTTACAAAAAATCGAAATGTCAAAAAATCGCCGCAAAACGTGAAAAAACTCTAAAAATCGCATATAAAAATTTGCGAAAAAATCGCTGTTCAAAATTCAAAGATATTTAAAAGAGGGCAAATTTACTATATATTGGGCTTAAAAAATTGAAAATGGACTCCATTTACAAATTCAAAAATCGGCAAAAAATGCGAAAAATTGTATAAAAACTCGCTAAAAATTAAAAAAACACAGAGGACAAATTTTACTATATTGGGCTAAAAGATTAAAACCGGACTCCTCTTACGAATTTCGTAAAATCGTCAAGTATTAGGGGGAAAAAAACTAAAAATCACATAAAGAATTCTAAAAAAATTCAAAATTCGTTGTATGAATTCCGAATAACCTTTATTGAAAAGAGGACAAAATTTACTATATTGGACTAAAAGATTAAAATCGAATTCCTTTCACTAATGTGGAAAACTTGCTGAAACTTGCATAACAAATTTAATTATAAGAAGTGTAATTAAAAATTCTTCAAAAACTGGCTCCGAGATGCAAAACTTCAGCCATTAGTCAGTATAGCCAGTAGGCTACTTTTTTAAAAATTCAGATTGTTTGATTCCTACCACTTTTTAAAATAGTGTAATTGGCCTTACTCTCTCGCATATTTAATCTGTCATTAAATAAGGCGAATATTTCTACTTCAAAAAAGTTGTGGCAATCAAGCAATTTGAATTAAGAAAAAAGTAGATAACTGGCAATACTACCTAGAACTCTCTTCAGAACACAGCACACAAACAGAAAGTAGTGCATAGCTCAAAATTATATATATTAATGCTATTTACTTTTTCTTTTCTGTTCACAAGCATCGAGCATCTACATTGAATTCTATAAGATCAGCAACACCACGAATTCTTTGGGAAATTCGTTTCACCAGCCGAAAAGGATTACCTAGCTTGCATTTCCTGATACTCAACTTGCAGTTATGCTTTCGTAATCTGTCTTTAATATCTTATAGTATTACTGTGGGAATTGAACTGTTTTCCTGCTTGAACTAAAACGACAGTCTTAACTCACCAACTTCATTGACTCTGCCAAAGCTTCCCTTCGATCCAAAACACCTCTTTTGACTTCCTTTTGAAGTGTGGTTTGGAGCTTGCATGCTTCAACATAGATTATATGACGCAATATCAAGATGAAGTCGCTGATTGGCTTTGACTCTGTCGTTTTAGTTCAAGCAGGAAAACAGTTCAATTCCCACATTCGGCCATACTGACTGTCATCTGCCCTCAGGTGACTGATATGTAATACGTTTTTACCAAAAGAAATAAAAACAGCAACTAAAGTTCTTTAACAAAACGTTCACGAAAAAAACACAATTCATACTATTCCTAAATATATCAACAAGTCTGTGTCAGTCTGCTGTCACAATTAGGATAATGTCACAATCAGGATTTCTTTAACTAAACTTCACCAGTATCAGTCCATAGCTTCAGGTATTCAGCGCAAGTACTAGTAATCATTGGACCTTCTGTAATTCCAATTCTTTTCACATCATAGGTATCACCACTCTTTAATTTTACAACCTTGTAAGGACCCAAATACTTTGGTCTTAACTTTAAACCCGGACCTTGTTGTGTACGCTTTATAGCAACGATATCATTAAGTTTAAATTTATTAGGTTTTCTTCTTCTCAGGCTGAGGTGTTCACAACAATCGATTTGAAAAATGGGTTTTTTCATGTAGAAGTTGAGGAAGGTTCTCGAAGGTACACTTCTTTTGTAACTCATAACGGCCAATTTGAATTTTTGAAGTGCCCGTTCGGATTGACCAATTCGCCAAGTGTATTTCAGAAATATATTTATAACGTGTTTCGAAGTTTGTTAAAGGACAATGTAGTGGTTATATACATGGATGATCTAATAATACCTTCTAAAAATGAAACTGAAGGCTTAGAAAAGCTTAAACTTGTTCTGCAGACCGCATCTGATTATGGATTAGAGTTAAATATTAAAAAGTGCATGTTCCTGAGGCGTGAAATCGATTTTTTGGGGTATAGAATTTTGAATGGAAAATTATATCCTTCTCCACTTAAAACAAAGGCAGTGATGAATTTTCCTGAACCAAAAAGTATCAAGGATATTCAAAGTTATTTGGGATTAACTGGATATTTTCGAAAGTTTATAAAGAATTACTCAGTTATCGCTAAACCTCTGAGCGACATGTTGAGGAAAGATTCTAAATTTCGATTTGATGTGGAAGAAAAGAAAGCCTTTAGTGAGCTTAAAAGTATTTTGTCTTCCGAGCCAGTTCTGTCAATATACAATCCCAAAAGTATAACTGAAATTCATTGTGATGCTAGTATTGATGGCTACGGAGCAGTATTAATGCAACAGTCCCCAGTAGATAATAAATTTCATCCTGTGTATTTTTCCAGTAAAAAAACAACTGAATCGGAGCGGAAGTGCACTAGTTACGAACTGGAAGTTTTGTCGGTGATAGAGGCCTTAAAGAAATTTAGAGTGTATGTATTAGGCATTCCATTTAAAATAGTTACCGATTGTAATGCATTTAAAATGACTATGGATAAAAAGGAGATGAGTACGAAAATTGCGAGATGGGCAATACTGTTATCTGATTTTGATTATGAACTAGAACATAGGCCAGGTATTAAAATGAAGCATGTTGATGCATTGAGTAGGAATCCTGTTTGTATGGTAGTTCAGGATAGTTTAACTTTAAAAATTGCTCAGGCTCAAGAGAATGATTATTATATTAAAACAATAAAAGAAATTTTGAAGGTAAGACCTTATGATGATTATTTAGTAAAAAATAACGTTCTTTATAAATGTGTTAACGGAAGTGATTTGTTGGTTGTTCCAGAAGAATTGCAAATGAATATAATCAAAGCTGTTCATGAAAAGGGTCATTATGCTGTTGTTCGAACAGAAAAGAACTTAGAAACTGATTTTTACATTCCTAAGGTAAAACAAAAGATAGAAAAGTGTATTGCAAATTGTGTTCCTTGTATTTTAGTTAATCGAAAGTGTGGTAAACAAGAAGGTTTGTTACACCCTATAGAGAAAGAGGATATTCCGTTACATACATACCATGTTGATCACTTAGGCCCTTTGGAAAGCACTCATAAGAATTATAAACATATTTTCTCAGTTATTGATGCTTTTACAAAATTTGTTTGGCTGTATCCCACGAAATCTACTGATGCTGCCGAAGTGATTTCAAAGTTAGAAATTCAAAAAACTGTTTTTGGAAATCCAACTCGTATAATTTCAGATAAAGGTCCAGCCTTTAAGTCCAAAGCTTTTGATGACTATTGTATTCAGGAAAATATTAAGCATATTCCTATTACCACGGGTCTTCCAAGAGCTAATGGTCAAGTTGAGCGGTTGAATTCCGTTATAATTTCTATTTTGTCTAAGTTGTCTATAGATAATCCTACGAAGTGGTACACACAAGTCAGTAACGTGCAGCAAGTGATAAATTCAACTTTTCAGAGAAGTATTGATACAACCCCTTTTGAGTTATTATTTGGAACTAAAATGAAATTAAAAAATGATGTTGAAATTACTAATCTTTTGAATGCTGAAACACAGTCCGATTTTATAAATAATCGTGAGGAATTGAGAAAAGAAGCGAAAAAACAAATTTTAAGGGTTCAAAATGAGAATCGCAAAACCTACAACCTGAGAAGAAGAAAACCTAATAAATTTAAACTTAATGATATCGTTGCTATAAAGCGTACACAACAAGGTCCGGGTTTAAAGTTAAGACCAAAGTATTTGGGTCCTTACAAGGTTGTAAAATTAAAGAGTGGTGATACCTATGATGTGAAAAGAATTGGAATTACAGAAGGTCCAATGATTACTAGTACTTGCGCTGAATACATGAAGCCATGGACTGATACTGGTGAAGTTTAGTTAAAGAAATCCTGATTGTGACATTATCCTAATTGTGACAGCAGACTGACACAGACTTGTTGATATATTTAGGAATAGTATGAATTGTGTTTTTTTCGTGAACGTTTTGTTAAAGAACTTTAGTTGCTGTTTTTATTTCTTTTGGTAAAAACGTATTACATATCAGTCACCTGAGGGCAGATGACAGTCAGTATAGCCGAATGTGGGAATTGAACTGTTTTCCTGCTTGAACTAAAACGACAGAGTCAAAGCCAATCAGCGACTTCATCTTGATATTGCGTCATATAATCTATGTTGAAGCATGCAAGTTCCAAACCACACTTCAAAAGGAAGTCAAAAGAGGTGTTTTGGATCGAAGGGAAGCTTTGGCAGAGTCAATGAAGTTGGTGAGTTAAGACTGTCGTTTTTTGAACTATACTGAAGACGTCGACACTGAGATGTTTTAGATTAAATAAGATGTAATGCAGATAATCCAGATGGTTCATTAATATTCATATTTTTACATGTAATTTTAACTTTCTTTGTAGTTAGTTTTATTAATATAGAGTTTATTTTAACTTGATGTTTTCTAGTTTATTTGAAGTAAATTGAGTGAATTATTTATTGAGTTGGTGTCAGAGAAAACTAAACCCCATATTACTTCTCTTGATTAAAGTATACACATATTTAGAAGAGTATCGTTTCAATCATTATAATTTTCCTCCCGTAAGGCATGGTGACGTCACGGCGACGTCACTGTGAAGTCACACTGTGACTTTGTGACCGTCGTCGTGACGTCACGTGACGTCGATGTGAAGTCATTGTGACGTAAATGCGAGGTCGTTATGGCCGTTTTCAAGGCTTTCTGTGACCTCACAATGTGACTACTTTGTGAAGTCACCGTGCGACTTAAATGTGAAAAATGTGACGAATCTGCATCGGATAGGGTGACCAGATTTTACCCGAATCCTATACGGATTGTTCGGATCAAAATTTTTTTATGGTTCAAGTTTGTGACGTTTGTGACGACATTGCACCGGGTCGGGTGACCAGATTTTACCCGAATCCAATCCAGAAACTTCGGATCGATCTTTTTGGATTTGTTTGGTTACAGATTAGATTTGGATTAGTTGTCGTGTGACCTGATTTTCGTGAACGCGATCTGACCCGAGTTGGGTATAATGTTTTTACTATAAGTCTTGTTTGGAATAGAATCTTGCATACGACCGAGTAACCAGATTTTATCAGAAATTGTGTTACGATACAATTTCTGATGTTGGTTCGGATCTAGAGTCATACACGAATCCGGTTATATACTTCTTGAACATGATTGAATGTCAACTTGAACATGAATGATGGTTGACTGAAACTATATTTTGATTCAACCCGTATTCTTACCCTAACCCAGCAACAACAACAACAAAAAATCTGTAAGCCCACAACCCGACCGAACCTGATAAATGATTTCGCATGGATTCGGTTAACAAGATTTCACCAAATACGGATAAGATCGACGATAAGGATTGCATCGGCAATCATTTTTATTGATGCAACTCGTATTCAAATTAAAACTTTGCATCTGATTGAGAAACCGGTTAACACGAAACTTTCTGACACATTTATGAACAAACTTTTAAACGCATGGCACTTGCATGCCTGATTATTAAAGCTATTTGGAATGAATAGCGTTTTCCATTTTTAGATAAATGTAATACTTAAGATCAATGTCGGTCACGTTTTACCCGTTTCTGACGCTGCGCGTCGGAAATTTGGTTCAAAACACCGACTTTGATAGTGTTTTCTGAAACATCATCTGCCGTTACCAAAAAATGGATAACGACATTCGATTATATATAGGGTAGATGTGCCAGTAATGGACACCCTTAAGGAATTTCTTTAACAATTATTTTTTAATTAATAGTTATAATTGTTGTATCCAACATTTTTTAATATTATATTACTCTACCAACAATATTTAACCATGCTAATAGTCACATTTCCCAATGTGAATCTAAATTTAATTGTAAATAACAGAAATAAATCAAAACACCCTAAATTCCAGTAATGGACACCTCACAAAAAGTAATAGATAGTTGATATTATGATTGCATTTAAAACTAGAATTTAAAGATAGCATATTAATGAAATAAATAAAGCTGAATTTTTATTGGTTATTTTTTTATAAACCAAAAACATTGAAGGTGTCCCATTACTGGAAGGCGGTCCATTACTGGCACATCTACCCTATTCTGAATAAGAACACCTGCCAATTTCATGTATTTCCGAATAAAAATGAATTCAGAAATATGCCAGAAATTAGCTATTTTGTATTTGAGAACAACTTTAAAGAAAATATAAGTACACATTTTCAAATAAGCATTCTGAAAAATTTATATTAGGAATCAATTTAAATAATAGATATACCTATTGTGCGATATTATTAAATAATAAACATTGTATCAAGCAGTAAAACAGTTTTCGTTGTAAATGAAATATAGAACTTAAGATCATAAATGCCAAAAAAAAATTATATATATATATATTTTTTAAATTATTTTATTTATAGTTTTTGATAGAATACTAAATGCAGAACTTAAATATAAATTTTTACAGTAAAAACATTCGATAACACAGCTGGAAAAATTACCTTAACTAAACAGTTATTTTATTGTTTCATCAATATTTATTATTTTTGTGCATCTAACATTGACATATCTCGACAAATAAATTATTCAATGCATTAAATTGTCACTTTTTTTTTTCAAATATACCGGAAAATTATTTCTGGAAACCTACACTAGCAACGAAATTATTAAATTGCAAATCAAATATTAATAGTTTTAAAAATTGCCATGTTTTTAATTATAATGAATAACTATGAAAATTGAACTAAGAAACGCAAAATATTAAATAAATTCCTCATTTTATATAACACTTTACATTTAGAATACATATTCTTAGTAAATACAGTTTTTCCAAACAATCTATTTTAAAAAATAT
This sequence comes from Maratus michaelseni, assembly GCA_963931845.1. Classification (NCBI taxonomy): domain Eukaryota; kingdom Metazoa; phylum Arthropoda; class Arachnida; order Araneae; family Salticidae; genus Maratus; species Maratus michaelseni. The sequence goes on from OZ007599.1 coordinate 133,747,239, forward strand.
AAAACATTAAAGATAAAATTTAATACAAGTGATTTTTTAAAAGAAAATTTAAACATCTTAACTTTTAAATAATGCAATATTAAATGTACTAGTACTAAACATGCACTATTAACAAAACTGCGAAGACATTAAAAGTTACCTGCTGATCTATAGATAAAGGGGTTATGATGGAATGCTCCTTATCTGCTTTCCTTTCATCGAAAAATTAGAAAGTAAATCCACTACAATAATTTTCAAATTATTCCAGCAGAAGCGATGTGTTCATAGATCTGAGAAATCAAATATCACCCAGGCCTTATGAACACACCCGGCTAGACACAGTGAGATATTAAAATGGATGGTTTACTTTAAAATGGAGATTGTTCACTTTAAAACGTTAATTTACTTACACAGTATAAATCTACAAACTTCAAAGAACGCAACACACGCTAATCCTAGCTTCGAATGAGAAAAAGTCGTCTGCCTTCAATATGCGCGCGCAGTATTGTTTAAACACAACAAAATAACAGCTAGCAGATGTTTTCCTACTTTTACCGTAAATGATATAGGAAGAAAATAATTTAAATAAAGACATTTCAAAACCTTTATAATTTATATGGCTGAAAAATGAACTTCTAATGATGCTATAATATTCTTTTTTTATATGAGAGAGTTTTGTATTCTTAAAAATAAGCTGTGAAAATTTACATTTTTATATATTTTTTAATCCATTGCATTTGCTTTAGTCGTCAAAAGTAAAGATAAATTTTAAATAATAATTGATTTAATAGGCTTTATAAAGTAATTTCGATATAAATTTAAATTGCAATCAAATTTCCTAAGTACAAATTTTTCATTTTTTACACTCTATCGAAAAGAGCAATATATTTAATAGAGGTGACATCTTACTAAGCACTGGCCAGTTTTGGATAAATTGCTATAGGAATGACATATACTTTATAACATGTTTTTAATTCATTTTTGCTCGGAAATACACGAAATTGGCTCGTGTTTTGTTCAGAATCTATGCTATTGAAAAACCTTTTCCATTTTTTGTTAAAATCAGAAGATCTTTCAGAAAAGAATGTCAAAGTCGGCGTTTTGATTTGAATATCCGACGTGACAGTGAAAGACAGGAGAAAAACTGGTCGTCACGTGACACGAATTGCTTATAACTCGATAAATAACTAAATTTCTATTTAAGGATTTTTACCTTTGTATTATATAGTATATTTTGTTAAATTTCATGAAAATGGTAATGAAAATTGTAAAAAAATTATCTGCCTCTTATATGTAGACAGATATTTATTTATTATTTTATTTTGGAAATACTCAATATATTTAAATAGTGTGTGACAATATTTTTATTAATGATTTAGGTACATGACATAATTTAACTCTATATTTTATGAGTTTTTTTTTTCAAATTCACTCTCCGAGCACACCGTGAAGTCACAGAGTGTTGGCATTTTGGTCATAGGTTTTACGTGACTTATGTGACTTGCAGTGACGTCATTGCAACGTCACAAAATTTTTTAAAACTGTCAAAAAGTAATTTTCTTTATGTTATAAGATGTTCTAAAGTTTATTTTAAGTTTTCTTTAGATCTCCAAGAAGTTCACATTTTGGTCACAGTGTGACGTTACAAAGTGGTGGCATTTTGGTCACAGATGTGACGTGACGTACGTGACTCACATTGACGTCACAATGACGTCACTGTGACTGTGCATGCTATGCGGGCTATTTCACTACGCAACGATATAAAAATTCGTTACTGATGCGATTCCTAAACATGTGTCACAATCATACTCAAACCCACTAAATTACAAGCCGTCTCTATATTTATTAGATACTATAAGGTAACCCGATATTCCTTTTATTAGAGGACAATGCTCATTTTAAAGTCTTTACTCAGCTTTGAAAAAATGAAATCGTGATACACTGGCTGGAATTTAAATAAACTGACCAGATGGTATGCTTATCATATAATCAGCGATCCCATCAGATAAGAATATTTCTTAAAAAGAAACACTGTCCTCGAGAAATGAGGACATCTTTTGCGTTACCTTATTAGAACACAACACGAAAACTGGATGAAACTGATGCATTTAAAATACATCAATACCAATCATTTGAGGAGTTTAAAATTCCAAAACATAGAAAGGGTTAAAATGATTTATAAAATACGGATGTAGTTTTTACAATAAATTGGCGCCCCAACCCTAATGTCTTGCATATCAAAATAAGTAAGTGTTGAAATTTTATAGCAAAATTATGTGTTAAATTGAAGTATATAGGAGGCGTTAAATACTAAATATATCGCAACTTCCTATTACCTACAACAAACAGCACAATGAATGGTCTCAAAATAGTTACATAATTACGAATTGCTGAAAATGTGGATTTGGCATGACATTAAATTATGAATAAAATATGCAAACAACAATAATACCACCACCAACAACAAAAGTATCTGCTGCAAAATTTTTAAAACTGTTATTTGTAAGCTCCTGACGTATTCGGTATTAAACATTTCTTACATTATAATAACAATAAATGAATATAAATGTATGTAATCTAAGCTAAATACATAGTTTTGTATATGTACTTGTTTGATGGTTAGTTTAGAACATTGTGGTCATAGGCGCCGACTTCACAGGAGCAATTAGGCATACTTCTACCACTAATTTTAAAAAAGTTTTTTGCCATATTTAAGCACTATGATTAATTAAAACAAAAATAACATTTTAAAATTAGTGGTTTAAGTTTGCCTGATTTGCCTCCGTAAAGTCGGCGCCTACGATGGTATTTTATTGGAAACAAAAGCTAAAAAAGTCTCTAGATTTATAAGCTTATTTGAAAAAACATATACTTTAAGCTAGAATAAATGATTCGAGCAAAGTATAAAGTATGTGTTTTGCTCCAATCGTTATAAGTATATTATTTCAGATTGTGCACAATAGAAAATAAAATAAAAATTCATTAATTAAGTGACTCCTGAACATGCATACCAAACCAATCCCGATCCCAATCATATTCCGCCCACACAGTTACGACGTGCCAACTGATAAGCTTTTTTAACCCCCCCCTTCTTTTGATAGCTGTGAAACCACCCATTTTCCCAACACCAGGATACTGCTAATTGCGGAATATTCCAAGGGCTCATGTCCGGATTCATAAGAGATATTCCCAACCCCTGCCACATGTCACTAGATCCCTGACATCCCCCCTCTGCAGTTCAGTATCCCATTCTCCGATAGTATTTTTCATACAGGATACTATTCAATGTCATCGTATAACAACAAGGGTTGTTACAGAAGGATTTATCGAAACTCGCCAACTGAGACTGTGTAGCACAGTGGTTATAAAATTTATGAATAGTACTATATCTTAATTCATATGTACTCAAAATTTGTGCATTTTACTTCACATGCCAAACAATATTTTATTTTTTGAAATCTAGTAATTTTTTACGATATGATTAAAAACTGCAGTATTTTAAAACTTCCCTATTCCAATTGTAAAAATTGTATAACGACCTGCTGCCAGCGAGCTACGTGAAAAAATACATCATATTTAAACTTCTCCAAATTTGATGATATAAGTTTTATACAGTTTAACAAGAGTAGGAAAATAGTCCGTCACAGAATTAAAATTACAAAAGAAGAAATATATTTATGCAGTCGAAACAGCCTAATAACAAAGCTGAAGTGAACGTGAAAACTATATTTTGTTATTCTCGCGGACTTTATTGCAGCCTTCCTTACAACATGATGCGATACATCCGGCTTCCGTACAACATGATGGGATACAACCTGTATCCTTACAACAAGATGCGATTTGCATTGAAATTTTAAAAAGTTCGATTTACCCGGTTCTTCGATTTAACCGAATTCATATTAACCAGGCTCTACTGTAATTATAACGAAATTGCACTGTTTCAAATTTGAACTCAAATAAACTTTCTACACTAATGGGCTGTTATGACTTACAATTTAATTTGTTCAAATAGAGATTAGTTACATTTTAAAGAAACTTTTTTTCATTTTGTAATGTACCTTACAATTACTTTTAAATCAACTCGTTAAAGATTGCTATATCTGAATGATTTTGAATTGAGTGGTATGAGAGCGCAAAAACAATAGCGAATTCCAAATGAATGGCAGTTTTCCTTAATTATTTACGAGCAGGGAAGATTAAGCTATGCTCGGTCAAAATTAGCTTTGAGTTCAAATTGCATGACCCATGACCAAAATGACCCACTAATCAAATTTTCTCGAACATGTGACTAAGCCCAAATGTCTTCTCGTGCCCGAAACCCGTAGGATATAAAATTTAGTCAAAATAGACTGAGCCGTTTTTTAGATAAAATTACCTTGACCCACTAATCGAATTTTCTCGAGCATGTGACATAGCCCAATGATTTTCTCGTGCCCAAAAACCGTAGGATACAAAATTTAGTTCAAATCATCTGAGCCATTTTTAAAATAAAAATAACTTGACCCATAATGACCCATGACCAAAATAACCCCCTAATCGAAATTTCTCGAATATGTGACCTAGCCCAATAGTCTTCTCGTTCCCTAAAACTGTAGGCTATTAAATTTAGTTCAAATTCTCTGAGCCATTATTAAGATAAAAATGGCTTGACCCATAATGACCCATGACCAAAATGACCCACTAATCGAATTTTCTCGAACATTTGACCTAGCCCAACAGTCTTTTTGTACCCGAAAACCATAGGATGCAAAATTTAGTCTAAATAGTCTGTGCCGTTTTTTACATAAAATTAGCTTGACCCACAGTGACCCAAAAATGACCCAGTAATCGAATTTTCTCGGACATATGACCTAGCCCAATGATTTTCTAGTACCCGAAACTCGTAGGATACAAAATTGAATCAAAATCGTTAGAGCCGTTTTTTAGATAAAATTAACTTGACCCACGTTGATCCAAAAATGACCCACTTATCTTCAGTTCTCGAACATGTGACCCAGCCTAATAGTATTCTCGTGCTAGAAAATGGTAGGATACAAAATTTAGTCAAAATCGTTTGAACCGCTTTTTAGATACAATAAGCTTGACCCTGACTCATGGTGACCCAAATAGACCCACTAATCGAATTTTCTTGAACATGTGACCTAGCCCAATGGTTTTCTGGTGCCCCAAAACGGTAGGATAGAAAATTTCATCAAAATCGTTAGAGCCGTTTTTAAGATAAAATTTGCATATACATATAACCACACACACATAGAAGATTTGCTCGTATTAGAATATATCATACACTATGATAGTAAGTATCCTTTAAAACTTGATAGTAAACAACGTAAAGGTTCGACAGAAAAAAAAAGTTCATAACTTCATTAAAATGTCAGAAATTGTTACAGAATACATGTTAGAAATAGTTAAAAGAAATAAAAACCTCTCTTTTTATAGCCGGGCTGGGGACCAATAGTATATTAACTTTCTTATCACGGATACAGACAGCAGAATATTTTCTAGAGAATTTAGTTTTCAGATCTCCCCCCCCCCCTCCCCCCCCAAAGGAAAAAAAACCTCCAAGCTTTTTTTTTCATAAAAATTTTGCAGATTTTTTCTTTATTTTTTACGGAAACTAATCACCTACTTTTATTAGTAGATATGCCTATGGAAAATAATCACCTACTTTTTTTAGTATATATGCCTTATTGATCGATTTAATAAAAAATATACCAAAAATTGTAAATAATTTCACTTTATTTAATCGATAATTACATGCCAAAGCTTTTAATTTATAATTTTAAATACAAAATCAATAATTAAAAAATACATTGGCGATGATAAATTTTCCTTAATAATAATAAAGAAAAAAAAACAAATTCTATAACTTTTACTCCTGAAATTAAATATAATTTACATTAATGGACTAAGTTATCGGAACACTAAAAATATATGAGAGCACCTTACGCCTGGAGCGGGGTTCGAATCCACGCTCCCTTTAGAGGACAAGGATTCCTCTTTCTAGCGCCTTAGACCCCTCGCCCATCTCGACTTCGCTCAATATGCCTCTGAAATGAAATCAGTACAAAACTGGTTTCCTACTCCGTTTAGCGATAGAAAATCATCCTTAGGTACTCATTGCGCATGCTCAGATCAGCCGAAATCAGTCTTAACAGACCCGCTTCCCGTTTAAATATATAGACTGTATTATGTAAATAAAAAGGTTGTTTAATGTAAAAGCTTATCTTTTTATTCGAATGATCATTCCACCTAAAAAGATATACTTATAATACTTTGCTACAGAAAACAAATCTCTCTCATGCGGTAGTAAGTAAATATAATCTTTAAAATAAACATTATGTTATTGAACAGCTCTAATTCATAAATTCCATACATTCAAGAAAGAATGGTCGCTAAAAAATCTAGGAAGTGGAAAGAAATTTTTTCTAAGGCGTACTGTGTTAAGGGGTCGCTTCACTGAAACTCCTCGATCACAATATATCCCATGTTTACCTATGGGAAATTTTAAATACGTGATTACGCATCACCTAATACAATCAACGAAATACAGTTTCCATTATCAGAAAATAGACGTCAGATGCCGACGAAGTGCTTTTTTAAAAATTGTCTCCTTAAATATTAAGTATTTTTAAAAATCTGAAAATATTTCATCAAGTGGAAATTTCGTTGAGAGGGTTTTTTTTTTGTTTTTTAATTACTTAAAACTTAAAGAGATATCTTTTAAAAACGCACGCCCTCGTTATCTGATATCTACTTTCTGAAGGTGAAAATCGTTTTTGGATAATTATATTAGGTAATGGCAGACCTGCCAAGTCTCCGGCTTTTTGGATACCAGTAATATAGTACAGAAAATGTTATTTTATTGAATCGGAGCATTTTGCGATTTAAACGAACAACATTTTCTCAAAAAAATTACTGGTGTTCAAAAAGTCGGAAACTTGGCAACTCTGGGTAATGCGTAATCACGTAATTTTTCACATAGGTTAATATGGGACTTTGCGATCGGAAATCAGTCAAACATCCATTTCGATTTATTTCCTTATGTATATACATTGTATTAGATACATTTCAATCGTTTTGTTTTTCTAGAGTATCAATTTCTTTTTAAAAATATTAATTTAAGAAAATCTAAAATTATAAATGTATAACTATTGCATTTTTAATTTTATTTTTTGCTGAACGATCAATATATATTTCAGCTACTGCCAAAACTATTATTAGAAATAAATATTGAAATCGCTTCAGTAGTTTCCGAAAAACAGTACTTCAATATCAGCTACTTTCTGAAGGATTTCGAGAGTGTTGTTCTCCCCTTAGCACTAGAGCGGCCAGCATATCGATCAATTTGACTGGTACCAAATAAATATATTTCGATTCAAACCACAAATGTTTTCATAAAATTTGTCAAATATACATCACGCAGAGATAAGTAAAGTAATTAAGATAAATATAGTATTAAATAAAAATTACGGTTTAAACTATTTTTATATGACTTGAGTAAAATTTCAGTACATCCTGGTGTTACTTCTAGCATGTGCTTATTACCATAATTAAACAGCCTTTTACTTTCTATAGTAATTTTTCTCGCAGCTTTTTTTTTAATTTAAAGTTAGTTGGAAAAAAATAAATTTTAATATTTTTTATTCATCAAAAACTAAAATAAATTAAAGTAAAATTTAGTGAAAATTACAAAATGCAGGGCACCTACCCCTCCTTGCTGGCGCTCATGTAAAAAAGATTTTGAGTTTATTTTAATAAATCTATAAAGCCTTAGCATTTCTTCTTAAAAACAATTTCGAGGTTTTATAAGGAAATATGTGATTTTACCATAAATTTGTTCTTTATACAACGATGAACGATCGCGTAGTTCGTTGATGTCTTTCTTCGCAGTGAAGGTTTCCTCATCTGGTAGTGATGCAGTGTTTCCTACTATAGTATTCAGTTGTCGTATTAAATATCTCCGGCATTAGAGATGAATGGATCGATTTTTAACCCTTGATTTCCCAACATCAAACGTTTGGGTGTTAAATTATCACTTAGATATTACCCGATGCATGAGACGGAAACTAAAAGGGTTCGAACATATCCGTTTCCGATTGTTAGAAAGATTATGTTCCGGCAACATTGTTCAGCTTGATCCATTTTAGAAATTTTATCTCGTTACACTTACAAAAGTAAATTGCATACATATTTTTTACTGTAGTTCTCACGGGCACTTCGGCATTACATTTATTTTTCACTTTCATATACATGCAGTGCCTAGTATTCCTTTGGGTACTCCCCTTCGTATACTGTCATAAAAAATTAAACATTTTCTTTGCCTTAGAATATAGGTATATGAATATATAAATACATATTTAAACAACTGTATTTGTGTTGTAAGTCTTGTATTACTGTAAAAGTACAAAATATTGTTTAGAATCAGTGCAAAGTCAAAATAGGTTGGAAATATCAGCTTTACGAAAACTGCACACTAAATATTGAGGGGCCCGAGGTCACGGCCCAGTTGTCCCATGCTTTAATCAGGCCCTGTATGTATGTCGAAACAAAGCATCATCAGGACTATTGAACCATTCAAAATGATGGTTCATATGATGGTACTTTATGGATTGTGCCGTTCATCAGTCATTCAAGATGTATGACGTGATTTTAACACTTAATGTCGCAAGATCTAATCAATTATCAGTGTTTTCAGTGTCGTCCGGATGGCTTAATTGGTAAAACTTGGTGCGCTATGCCAAGGGATCCAGGATCGAACCCCGGTCTGGACATTTTTTCACTCTAATGGTTGTACGCTGTTTAGTAAAGTGATAATTCACATCCTTTCTATTTCATTAATTTACAGCGTAATTTCAACTCTGCTGAAAAATTAATTGGTATGCTTTATAAACGTTAAATAATATAAAAAAGTAGCATTAAAACTCCTCAATAATATCCCCCTTAATTTTCAACAATGTGCTCTAATCGCAGAACCATATTTTCCACAACTGACCGGAGTGAGTCTGCCGGAATATCAATAACATGGCGGCGAATGCTGTCCTTCAGTTCTGGCACAGATGCTGGTCTTTTACGGTAGATATTGTCTTTCAGAAAACTCCAGAACCAAAAGTCGTAGTGGGGGATATACGGCGAACGAGGAGGCCATGCTGTTGGAAAATGGCGGCTGATCACACGTGAATCTGCGAAATAATGTCTTAGCAATTGCTTTACACTACAATCAATGTGAGGAGGTGCGCCATCCAGCATGACAACGATGTCCTGAAGGCATCCATGCTGTTGAAGTTATGGGATTACAAAATCCCACAGTATATCACGATACCGTTGTTCTGTGCCGAAACAAGTTTGGATTCCATTTGCTGTTATCTCTTCAAAAAAAAAATAGGTCCACTGATAAAAGTAGCCGCGTAAAACCACACCATACTGTCACTTTTTTAGGGTGCAAGGATCGTTCCTGGATAGCGTGAGATTTTCCGCTGCCTAAATGCGACAATTGTGAGTGTTAATTTGCCTATTTAGGCAAAGGTGGGCTTCATCAGTCCACGGAATGTTCCATGGCCAAGTGACGTCAACCACCATTCTAGCAAGGAACTCAAGCACAAAAGTTTTACGAACCTCTGAGTCGGGCTTTTGTAGGGATAAAAATGCAAAATCCGCCGTAAGATTTTTCGTACAGTGGAATACGGCATATCCAATACACGGAAACAACTGTTACACTCACACTACCATGCGACGACTGACTGCTGGCTTCAACGACCGCGGTAGCCACATTTTCGACGCTAGAAGACTGGATTTGCTTTCGTCCTCTACCTGTTAGAATGCTAAGTTGCCCAGTTGTTTCAAATTTTTTTATCATCTAGCGTAGGGCACATGCAGTCATTGGACCTCTTCGTAACTACTTCAAACGGCGGAATTCTTTAACAACTGCAACTGAATTCTGCTGGTTCTGGTAGAACAATTTTACCAGTAGCGCTTTTTCTTGAAACGTAGGCATGATGTGCAGAGAAGTAACTAATTCTCGTTCAGAATCCACGTTCTTTTTATCAAAAGAATAATGCTAATATGCATGCTCTGTAACGCAAATGATGTTTCACATTTTCAATATATGCAAACAAATACCATTTATGTTACAGCTCCATCTATTGGTGAATTTTCTTAATATATATATTTTTAATCTAATGAATGTCAAGCGCATCATTTAACCTATCTATAGTTCAAATTTTATCTCATTTGGACCAATAGAACGTATTATAGAACCCTCTGAAGTTAGAAACTTATTTCTTGTTAACCCTGTACATGTATAGCTATGTTCTGCATCCATTTCTGAATTGCGATCTGTCGAATTTGGAACTAAAGTGGCAGACATTTCGTCAATGTACAATCTCTCTCTTATGTAGGATCTCTACTTTTACCTTCCCTTCCTATCTCTGCTATGTTATTTATCAAGTGGACTGCCAACCTCGCCCTTTGTTCTAGTCAGTATAGTTATTGCGTGTCTTGGGTCTACGAGACCCCACTCGTCCACTCATGTAAGTTTTTATTAGTTTTTTGTGTTATTATTTTTAGAGTTTAGACCAGTCAGTGGTTCAAAAAAGTAAAACAGAAATTTAGTTTATTTTTATTTTTATTTTTGCAGGACCTCGAGAAAATTTAATATGAATAATCTCCAATATTTGACCACACTACAGGCTCTGTTGGAGAAGAGTAAGCCAGATGACATTTCTGACGACGATAACTCCGATTGAGATCCGAACTTTCTCATTCACAGTGATCATAATACGGAGATGAACAATGTTTTTTCCACTCGTGCACTTGGCGGGTTAAATTAACGTTACTAAAAAGGAATTGATTTCCCAATATGGCTAATTATAATACCAAAAAAAGAAAAAGAAATTGAAGTCGTTTCAGTTGTTCCCAAGAAAAATTTACGCCAATATAAGCTGTCCTTCATAGGTTTTTGCAATTTTTGTTGCCCTTCTTAAAACAAAACATATTCAAGACAAATGAATCAATCTATATGGTAGAGTTGATTACCGACATTGAGATAGAAAGCAATATCTGTTATTATGAAGTTTTTAGCGTTCCCAACCAATATCCTCATTGATAAAATGTAATACCATTATGGTGAAATTTCATTATAACCAATATATATTAGCTGTCCTCTCGAGTTTGTTGCAACGGTCTCGTATGTATATATAATCATGCCACTTCATATAACAAATGAGAAAACAGAAGCAGCGCAACATTAAAATAAAGTTACTTTTTTCTCTTTTCAAGACAGACAGAGAGAGAGAGAGAGAGCTTATAAGATCACACATCGTGGCAACTATTATGAAGACTTTGCACAGAAATTAGACAGTTAATCAATTTCAAAAACATTTTGAAATATTTATAAACACATATATTACAGTTCAAGAAAATAATTACTTCTTAATATCCCAGAAACCATTAAGCTGCTTTAGTGATGATTATATTGTTTATCAAGAAAGCTGATTTTATGAGAAATTCAGTACAGCAAATTGGGAACTCTCAAGCAAAATTACCTAGTTATTTGATGTTGAAAATATTTAAGGTCATTAATAAATATAATTAGCCGCTAATATGTAACCACAACTATTATCCAACAGTGAGTACATGATTTTAATATTTCATATCACAACATAATGCAAGTCATGTAAGTAGCTTACACAGATCTTAATATATTATCACATTTGTAGAGGCTAATATTAAATCAAGTCACCTACGATCCTCTTATTGGGGCTGCTGACGCGAATTTGCGTTCAGTTTATATTTCATATTACCAATGATTATTAATGATTTTTTTTACCTTTATTTTTTTTAAACAGTGTCTCATTTGCCATGCATTTGTAAGATACTTAGTGGTTTTGTAGATTTATTCTTTTTACTTAGACCAGGGCCCGATCAAGCCACAAATTCCCAGAGACCGATAGGTATTCGCCCTTCCCTTTTATGTACAGTCACAAGAAATTGAACATTTTCAATGCCTTAGAACATATATATGAATATATAAATACATATTGAAATAAATATTTGTTTTGTTTTTAATCTTATCATATCCCAAAAGTACATAACATTGATTTTAATTAATACAAAGCCAAGACAGGTTTAAAACATTTTATTTACGAAAACTGAATATAAAATTTGGGTGTCCAGGACCACGGCCCAGTTAGCCCATTCTTTAATCAGGCCCCATTGTTTAATTCCTTGCATAAAGAGTTGTTTCTGAAATAAAACTAATATGTTATTCCATGTCACAACCAGGTGATTATTTTCATTCACATATGTATTTAGATACTTATTGGTTTTGTAGATTTATTCTTTTTACCTAGGCCAGGGCCCGATCAAGCCACAAACGTCCAGGGCCTGACACCCTTCCCTTTTATGCGCAGTCACAAAAAATGAAACATTTTCAATGCCTTAGAATATATATATATATATATATATATATATATATATATATATATATATATATATATGAATATATAAATACATATTTAAATAAATATTTGTTTTGTTTTAAATCTTATCCTATCCTAAAAGTACATAACATTGATTATAATTCATGCAAAATAAAGACAGGTTTAAAAAATTCGCTATACAAAAACTGAATATAAAATTTAGGTGTCCAGGAAATTTGGGTGTCCCATTCTTCAGTCAGGCCCACTGTTTAATTCCCTGCATAAGAGCTGTTTCTAAATAAAAGTATGTTATTTCATGTCACAACCAGATGATTATTTTCATTCACATATGTATAAAAGTTTCACATATTTGAGTTCAACAATTAAGATCAAATATACTTAATCTCTTTTTAAAAAATTTCTAAAATAAAACTGCATTTTTTTTTTAAAAAACAAGAAAGAAAAAAAAGTGGGAAAATGGATCAAAATTAAAGTTCTAAACCAACGATTCTGTCCTGGTCCTTTGATGTCAAAATCTTTTAATTATTCCGGAGTCTGATCCAATACAAACATATTTAACCACTTAATTTTAATCTTTAAATACCACATTGGCGCCACAATTTTGGAATGAAAATTTTCCCTTTATATATTAAGTACACACACACAGAAAAAGGAATTGATTAAAACTACAAAACATGTTTTGTTGAGTACATTTTGGTTGTTTTAGCAAAATTCAAGTAAAATTGAACCATTTTACTTGAATTAACAAAACATTTTTTGCTGACGACACAAAACATTTTTTTGGAATTGCAAAAAAAAATTTTTTTGTTGTTGATTCAAACTTCAAACAAAAATTCCATTGACCTATATTTAAACAAAAAGTTTTGTTGGGTCAACCAAATTTTTGTTGATTCAACAAAACTTTTTTCTGGGTGCATAAAGAAACGCTTTTACAAATTTTCAAATAATTTGTTTTGTAAATTCTGGTATCATTTAATCATTTCAGCATTTTACTAATAGAAGTGATTTGCATCTGAAAGGATAAAAACCGGAAAGTGTATATAAGAAAATGTGTTTTCTTTCTATAAGGTATTTATTAGATTTCATTTTAAATTTTTGATTAAATAAAATTTTCGGTTCCAAAAGTGTTTGTCTTGGATAATATTCCGGAATAATTAAGAAATTTTGGCATATATTACTTGGTCCTAAAACCTGCAATAATCAACTAACCATCAACATAAAAATAGTAATAATAATACGGGTTACAAATAAAATTTCATCAATTATCATTTTAGCACAATAACAAAAAATACTAAATATTAAAGTTTTTAAAAGGTGGTTTTGTAAATGTGAAATAGAAAAATGTTTGATTTTTTTTAAAAATCTTATACTATTTCGATTAGGTAAATGCTAATATGTAAACTTAGAGCTAAGCGAGAGCGACACCTAATCATAACAATTAACAAATGGAAAAACATTGAATAATTTCTCATTATAAATTCAATATTTTAAATTTTACATATATTACAATTAGAATCTATATATTTAAAAGAAAAGCGCATTCTGTCAAATACACACTGTCTTTTCCACACGAAAATCGTCCCTTTGCGCATGCTTCAACCCTTTTTTTAAGGCTTCTACCCTCAGAAACGAGAAACTTGATTGATAAACCTTCACCTGTTTAGCCTATGGAGATTGAAAAGTGTTGATTGAAAATGGATGAAGCCGCACCTTTGCATTGAAATCATAGACCTTCTAATATATTTTTGCTCTGAAGTGGAAAGCTAAAGCTCTTTTTATAAAGAACTCATGTTTTTACAACTAAATACGCATATATTTTTTTGCAAAATTTTTAAAGAGACCTTGGATACAGTTATATTTATAACCGATTGAAATGTCAGAGAATTCGGAAGATGGTAACTATTTTTTTTATTGCTATGTTAAAGCATCCGACGAGAACACAAACAAACAAACAATAAATCGAGAAGGAAACATTTCTCTTACAACTAGATAACAATATATTTTCACGAAATTTTTACACGGGCTGTAAAACCGATTTATTTATCACCAATAAAGATTTCAAAGAGTTCGGACAAAAATAACTTTTTTATTTTAAAACTATAAAACGACCCTAAATAATAATAAAAAAAAAACAAGAAAATGAGCGCTTTTATCACTAAATATCAATAATTTTTCGCAAATTTTTCATTTAAAAATATAACTTCAAACAAAATCGGATTAAAGATATAAAATAATAAAAACTTGATGTTTTTTTTTAAATTTATTTATTATCACGGGCCCGGGCAACGCCGGGCGGGGGTCAGCTAGTATATTACAATTACAAAAACACAAAATAAAAAATATATATACATTTATTTATTCAGTATCTTTATTGAAAAATCTGAAAACTACATGCAGTGAAAACTGAAAATTAACTTTGTTGATTGAGGAGGGGAAGGGGATACCAAAAGTATGTTTTCAAGCAAAAAAAAAAAAAAAAAAAAAAAGGATGATTTGAGAATGACCTTAAATTATATTATGCTTATAAATAGATGTCATCAGATTTCGTTTCTATAAATTTTCAGACGCGATGAAGTGCCAAATATAGCAAACCCAATTGTAATCCATCGAGTTAGGCTTCTGCTCTATTAGCATGAAAATGGACGGCAATGTTTACATTTGGGTGGGGAGAAGTAGAATCTCTGCGTTGCTCTCATAAAATCTTTGCAGGCGTTCATCTGGCCCCTGGCTGTCAGTCGAAACACACAGGAAAGAAACAAAAATAACAAAAAAAAAAAAAAAGTCTCGACACACGGTTCCATAGAGCATTCAGGAAGGGGCTTAGCTGATATTTTGCTGGGGCTGCAATATTTGTCCTAGGGGTGTTTTTTGAAACATTTCTGTCAGACCAGCAAGAACTTAAACGTTGTCAAAATGTTTACGCATCAAACACGTTCAGTCAGAAAACGTTAGCATCTGGAGGGTCCAACCCCCAGGGATTTAGTTGCATTTCAAGGAGCTTGCAATCAGATTACTTAAATAGCCTGTCCTATGTCTGCACTTGACACCTTTACAAAACAGTTTTGTGTCCTTTGTTTTGTTGTTCAGATTTTATAAAATAGGTAATGTATCAAAATTCACTAATTGCAAATACAGTGGGTGATCGGTTAACGAACTGTTCGGTTAACGAACAGATCGGTTAACGAACACTTTCGCGAGAGAATTTTATGTTCGGATAACGAACGCATGTTCGGTTAACGAACACCTAACAAAACAAAGCCAAGAAGAATCAATGCTGTGTTTCAGATTTGCAGAGCTGTATTTAATTGAATCTACTATTATCGACTTAGAGAACATTTTAACAGTTGTATACTTATGGTCTAATTTATTCAAGGGCACCTGGGGGTTCAGGACCTATATTTTAGGGCCCTCAGATTAGAATGAAGAATACAAAAACATTAATTTTTATACTTTGTGTCCCTTTTTAAAGAAATATTTTTAATTGCAAGTTAATTATTTTAACTGAAATTTAGTTCCTAAATTATTAACAGGCTCTAGGCTCCACTGGAGCTTTTTCGGGCTATGCAGTAAACACAATATTTTAGAGAACTAATGAAGTTTTTGATATGTCAAAGTAATAAACTTATATGATTTATTTTAAGTACGTAACGACATGGACAAAGCCATGAAACTGCGATCTGTCCATATTAAATACGGACTTATATTGGTCCTATGAAAATGGGAAGATTTAAAACTCCAGAAAGAAAAAAATAAGCTTTTGTCAAATATTTAATGGCTCACAAACTCAAAAACAGCATGACTGAAGGAAGGACAACACTGTATGTATGCAATGCGTGTTTTATTATTATTACATTTAAATAAATTTAGGAAGAATTTATTATTCATTTTTATATATTATTTAGCTTTTAAGAACGAATTAAATGAATTCCCATACAAATCTATACTAAATCTATGATCGGTTAACGAACAATTCGGTTAGCGAACTTTGTTTTGGAACGGATTAAGTTCGTTAACCGATCACCCACTGTATCAAAATCGAAATTAATTAAGAGGACTTTGAACCACATTTTTAATGGGAAAACAAAAAAATAAGTTGTTATCCAACGTATACTTTATTCCGAGGTTTTAAACAAAGATGTAAAAATTAAAATAAAAAAGATAAAAATAAAAGAATAAAAATAAAAATTTGGTAAAAGTGTCAAATTTACATCTTTGTTTAAAATCTCGGAATAAAGTGTACCTTGGATAGTAACTTATTGATTTGTTTTCACATTTGAGTATACAACGTAAAGTCCTTTATTATTATTATTATTACTGTTTTTAATTTACTATTTTTTATTATTAGTAATTAAAGTAATACCTTTTTCACATATTGTTAACCGGTTTTATAAAGGAAAAGTGAATGCAATTCTTATGGTAAAATATTATTAAGTACATTTTAAAATTGCTCTTCTCGCACAATTTTGAACTTTTTGCAACATTTTCGTCATAATTTTCTTAGAAGTGTAAGGACCCCGTTTGTTTAGTTTTTAATGTCAGAAAATATCAAATATTCATAAGAATTTTAGTGTCATAACTAGGTAAGTTTTGCTCGTAGAAGAATGGGATTTTTTGTTGCTTCACATGTTACAACATGATGTGCGTGGTTAGATGGATAAAGTTTTTCTAAATGTAACTTATAAGAACCGTTTAAAAATTTAAATTTAGTATACCTTTAAAAAATGATTATTTTGCCTTAAAATTGTTCTTACATGATAGAGAACAATATTTGAAAGATTTTTGCAGTAGAAGTGTACTTGTAAATTTAATGGTTTACGAATTAGCTATTGCTATTGGTCAACGTTAAGAAGGAACACTGTAAATTTAGAAGCATATATGGTTTCCCGAAGTTTCAGGATCGTTAAATTAAAAAAAAAGTTACTTTAAACACCATTTCATGCAATGACGACCTTAAGGTGCTTATTTTTAAAATTTTCAGAATAAAAAGTACATTTAAAAAAAAAATTATATCCTATTTGCCTGTTGTTTTACCCTGATGCCCTAGTAGTCATATTTATTACTTTGAAACATCAAAAATAAATAATCAATATAAATTATCCCCAACCCTTCCCCAACTAAATTACCAATCCCTCCTTTGCACCAGCGCACAGCTTAAAATCTTTAAAATTGAAAAAAAAATTCAATTTTCTCTGCCTTTTTGTTACTTTGAAGCGAGAACAAATAAATGAACAATCACCCAAATTCCTATCTTTACAAAATTTTTACTTCACTCCATCTCTCTTTTTTTTGCGAATTTGAAGACTATTTCTGCAGGAAGATTTTGGTTTTAATGAAGTTTGTCGCAGAAAGCATAGTAATTTCTTGCCACAGAGTTTTTATAAATGTTGAAAACTGCCTTTTTAAAAAGTAACTGTTTAAATTGTTAATTTAACTATGCTAATGTTTTTTAATTATCATAAACAAATATAATATTTCTGATAAGAAAAAGCATCTTTAGGAGCCAAAGAACGCCGACATTTTATTGTTTCCTATTTGTGTCCATGTGTGAATCTGTTTCTACAACTGTAACAGAACCCAATTAAAGGAAATTCTTATTATTGATATAAATGCTGGACGATTACACCATGAAACATTACAACATTAAAGAAGTGAGTATAAAATGTCACAAATTTACTGAATAGTGTATACAAATTAAAAATTTTATACTTACATTAATATTTAAAATATCGACGTTTCGACCACCATCTATGGTCATCTTCAGGGAAAAAAATTATATCAAATAATATAATAATATAATATAATAAAATATAATAATATAATAAAATAATAGTATATAAATTTTTTTTTCCTGAAGATGACCACAGATGGTGGTCGAAACGTCGATATTTTAAATATTAATGTATGTATAAAATTTTTAATTTGTATACACCATTCAGTAAATTTGTGACGTTTTATACTCACTTCTTTAATGTTGTCTTATTGAATTTGATTCAATTTATGTTTTTCTACACATAGAAAAAAATTATTAACTATTTAATATTCTGATTTTTTTCCCATATGAGAAAACATGAAAAACAAATTCTAAATTTTATGGAAAAATGGTTTATTGCAGCGAAAAACTATTATGAATTGATAGGTATAGCCATTTCATGTAAAACTCTATAAAAGTGTAACCATTCAATTAACTAACCAATTAACTAACCTTGAAGTATAAACTATTCCAGCTATTAACTTGTTTTAAATATTACATGTCTGATAGCTTAATGAAGTTAGACTTCCTAATGCCATATATTTGGGCCTTTGTGCGACACCCATGGGCTCTGATGAGCAAAAATCTTAATAAATAATATACAAAGGCTTACAAGCACAAAATAATAATAATAATAATTAATGGAATTCAATCACACATAAAAATAAAGTTTAGTATTTGCTTCAGTAGTCAGTGCCACTCCCCTTGCCCAGTATTGGTACAATTTAAAAAACAGTAATCCAGAAGGGGTCAACCCCTCAAATTAATAAAATACTCATTTTTATGTTTTAAGATTAGTTAAAAAATTATTTAGAGTGTAATAAAATATAAAAACGGTGTTTTAATGCAAAATAAAACAAATTATTAAAGAAAAAATAATTTAAATTAAAATTTACCAACCCTCTCACTGACATGCCCGGGTTAATACGTTCACTAAGCTCCAGGTTTCACTGCAATACAAACAATATTTAAATTAACATAATTCTGAAGATATAAGGCAGTTTTAATACATTGAGTAATGATTGAGCAAGGAATCTCTGAAGGATTACAATTATATATGTAATTACGGTTTTTTTTTTTTTTTTTTTTTTTTTTTTTTTTTTTTTTTTATAATCTTGGTATAATCCACCATTTTTAGCATTTAAAATAAAATACAGAGAAAACAACATTACAATTTTGCCGTTTTGTTGGACAGTCAGAGGGTTTTACAGAAACGGATTTAGAATTTGCTAAAATATCCGTTTTTGAAGACATATTATACAAAATAAATTTCTACACCAACAGAATAAAACATTTATTCAAAACAGTTTGATGGACAGTTAAAGTTTAGGGGTTTAGCCAATCAGATTTATTTCTGCCGTTTTTCATAAATGTGTTAGGGGCTTGTTTTTAAACTTTAAAAATTTGTGGCTCACTACTGGTTCATATGGCATACAATACAGGTTAGTTTACCTTATATGTATTTAAACATATATGTAAAATGACGGTATTGAGATATTTGGTGACCCCCCCCCTCCCCGATTAAATTTGTAATTAATTATCTAATTTTTAATATGTGATGAGTATGCAATATAAACGTATTGCGTTTAAGGTGCTAGCAAATTATTTTTATTTTGTAAAATTCTGTAAGACTATCATCCTCGTACTAAAAAACGCCAAGGAAGTGATGTCATATGGATATCATACAAAAAAAAAAAAAAAAAAAAAAAAAAAAAAAAGGAAGAAGAAGAAGGATAGAGCAAAATGCACATTAAATGATGAAATCAGCAAAAGTTTGAGTGTTTATTTACAAGTAGTACTAAGAAAATAATCTGATATTTCAACGTAATTCTCAAAGTCGTCCCTATGATAATGCCAGGTGTGCAATCCTACCAATTTTTTTAATAGAAAATAATTAAATAATTAATATTTTTTAATAGAAAGCTTAACCTTATTTAGTCGTTGAAAATCGAGATTAAATAACTGACTCTTTTTTTTTATTTTATAAAAGTGACATGATGGAACATCCGGTCTCAGGGACGCCCCTAGTAATTCTTACCAGAGGAATGATCGTGGTTACTGGCACAACACCACCACCATTGAAGTTCGTTAGGTCAACAGACATTTATTTCTTTTACGTAAAATCGTTAAAACTTGTAACATGTTGCTAAGTTTACTATGGTTTCCGTGATTTAAGAAGTTTCTTTTTCTTGCGAATTTTGAATGCCAGCGGAGGTAACATTAAATTTAGGGGTCACAAAAAATGTTAGATATCTGTTAGCACTTTACGAGCGGATGACTTTTCGAAAGATGCGCTTGAATAAAACTTCAAGAAACTACTAAAATAAAAATTAAATCTAAAGAATAAATTGAACTGAAATTAAATTGGATTTAAAAAAATTGAAAACTATTCTATTAAGAGTTTAAATAAAAATGAATTTAAAGCTTGCTTTCCTCTGTACAAAATTTCAGGTGCAAGAAATAATTTCAACATCATCTATAAAAAATGTAGTAATACCTGCCTCACTCATAATGTTTTGATATTAGTAAATAATTATTAAAATACTTTGCCGAAAAATGTTTAATTTTGTCTTTAATTTAGTAATTATAACGATGTATTAATTCATAAAATATTTAAGCATATGTTCGCAAAGTAAGTAAATGTGTCAAGTCAGAGAATGTGACAAATGACAAAAGTAAACCAAATTTTGTAATGAAAAAAATTGCATTTTCAGATATTTTTCTTTTAGCACGATCCTTATAAAAATTGTACAGAAAAAAAAAGAAAAAAAAAACTTTAATTTATTAAATAATGCATATTCCTTTTTTTTTTTTTTTAAATACTTGCTTTGCATAGCTTAAACTGTTGGGCCGCATTTGTATCAGTAGCGTATATGTTACACTTATACAGGGTGTTCTCTCTCAACGGTGTCCAATGGCTAATTCTTAAACCGTTTGCCGTAGACATATAGTTGCAATTAGAAAAAAATTTTAAATTAGAAAAAAAAAAGTATTTTTAAGACGTTTTGGGTCAATAAAAATATTTCTTAAAAAGTCACGAAATTTAATTTTTTATATGGTTTCCCGGTCTTATAAGTCATATTTAGTAAAAATTTCTTATTACGCTATCAAGTAAGACAAAAAAAAATAGTCCCATTCATCTAACACTAAAATTGACCGAGTTATGAAAATTTGAATTGCATGACGTATACCAATTTTCTGCATCTGAACACAGAGGAGTTGAGCCATGCTCCGAGGGATCGTACACAAAGTGCTTAAAGTATTAGTAGAATTTATTCCGTGTGTATTTGCATTTTAGCTGAAAGTAGTCACATCATATACATGTATTACCATAGTGTTAATTCTTATTAATTAAGTTTCTGATTGGTTAAAATATTTGTATTTTAACATGTTTTATTTAGTAAAGTATTGAGACTGTTGCATTTCAAAAAAAAAAAATCTGTTATTTTTTTCCCCTATATTTTTAGTACAAGTTGTATAGTTTTACTTTAATATGTCAGAATAAAAATAGATTTCAAAATTATATTGTAATGTTAATTTTACTCTCAAATGTTATTTTTTATATCTGATGATTATTTATATTTCTAGTAAATTTGAGAATGGCGCCTATTTCACAGCCAAAAAGATGCTTCAACTTTAAAAAGCTATTTACTCGGTCAGTTTTAACCGTAGAAGAATGGAACTTTGTTTAGTCTTTACTTGTTAGTGTATTAAGAAATTTTTATTAAATATCACTTATAGGACTGGGGGACCGTATAAAAAATTAAATTTCTTAACTTTATAAGAAATGTTTTTAGTAACCCAAATCGCTTTTAAAATGCTTCTTTACACATTTTTGTAATTGGAACTATATGCCCTATATAACCATATAAGAACCATATATATAATCTTTGACTAACGATTTAGGAATTAGCCATTGGACACAGTTGAGAGTGGACACACTGTATATAACTTTTTTTCCAAATCTTAGAAATTATTTTTAATATTTTATACCTAATTTTGAATGTTTTCATAGTTAAGTGTTTCATGTATATTTTTGCTAGCAATAAAATTTCACATAGTATTTTCTTTTCTTTGTTAAAGAAAACAATTCTGGCGGCCGGCGGTATGTAATAAAAATTTCTATCAATATAATATGTCCATTTATCTAAAGCAAATAACAGAAATAGGAAACTATTCAGCTTATACAGGGTGGATACAAATTAGTCAAGAAATTTCGTAACTGAATAATTTGCAAAATATTAATTGTAAAGTTCCAGTTTAAAGGTAGATTAGTGGTATTGTATCCCAAGTTTTGAACTCATTCGTCTTTGCTGAAAAAATTATTACGGAAATTGTATTCCTGCACATGCTTCAGATTATCTATATGCCAATATGTGGAGGCGTTATGTTCTGGCGACCAATGTCACAAATCCTTTCACCCCTAGATTTCAGAGTATGGGGCTTTGTTAACCCTTTGACTACGGGTCGGGACATATACGTCCCAATGGACTCTTCTTTTATTCTATTCGTACCACTTTTTTTAAAAATAATCCCTGCCATACACTTATACTAAGATATTTTCTAAAGAAATTTACCACAAAGAACATTTTTTGTAAATTGTATTACGGTTGTATATAAAAATAGTCTCCCGTCCTGGCCCGTAATAAAAGGGTTAATGATAATGTTTACAGTCTGCCGCTTCCGAAATCCATTACGGAATTATAGTCACGAATCAACACTGTGTTTGGTTTAATAGAAAAGTGAGCATGATGATAATCCTGTGGCTAAAAAATATTTACTGATGGGATATTTACAAAATAACAAAGGTCAATAAAATAGAACATTTGAAAAAAAAATAATACATTTTGAGTGTTTATAACTATCTTTTGAGCATGTATGTTTAGCTGTGTAACAATAATCAACCATTCGTTTTGCCCATATCCACTCTGTATGCACTTCACTATTTTTTTCCATGTATAAAAATAAAATGATTCCAAAAGTAACCGAAAGAGGGTGCTCACACGTCAAACTGAGACTTTTATGCAAATCAGGCAAATAGTTCGTGGACGATTCTCCAAACTCCCCGTTTAATCAAAATGTCGTACTAAATTCATAGTATCCCATTCAATGAAATGGGGATTTTTTACGCCTTCAGTCCTTTCTCCGCGCGAAACTTTCGCAATGCAATTGTTGTGGATTCATCATTAATGTAGAAAAGTTTAACCACCAACGCTCGATCTGGTAAGGATAGCATGCTGCCGAGATCGAATGACGAATTCATTTCCAACCAGACGTTTTATTGCTAGCCTGATTTGCATAAAATGTCTTAGTATGATGTGTGAGCGCCCTCTTTGGGTTACTTTTGGAATCATTTCTCATTTATGGAAAAAAAGTCCAATGTCTCTTTGATCATTAACACAAACCAAAATTTTTCCGAGCATTATTTCATTTATTATGATTTTTTAAAGTTTGCATGAATTTATGACACCCTGTAGATAAGCAATATAAAACTAAATGTGTGACTGAATAATTTTAATGCAAATAATGTTTAATAAAACTTATTAACGATTCAAAATTAGTCTTTTAATTACCTCAAAGAACATAATAATAAAATTTATACGTGTATTATAGAAATGAAATACTTTATTTATGTCTTATTCGGACTGATCGTACTTGATGTATAAATTTAAACATTATGTACAGGGTATTTCTTCATATCGTTGACCAATAGTTAATTTCTATACCTTTAGTTTAGAGGTATAGTTCCAGTTGCAAAAAATGTTTTAAATGTTGATCTCCATTATATGAAAATCTATAACGGTTAAAATAGTTATTTTTTAAAACAGCTAAGAAATCTAAATTTTCACACTGTCCTTGGGTGCTATAATTTGTAGATAGAAAACCCTTTTGATTGCTCTAACAATTAAAACAGTAAAAATTCCATTATTCTATGGCCAAAACTTACTAAGTTACGATACTTTAAATTTTATGAATTTGTGTTTTCTTGCACTAAATTCCGAAAACACATGTTTAGTACCAGAAAACGTTAAATTCTATAAAAGTCGAAGTATCAGAACTCGGTAAGTTATGGTTGTACCAAAGAGTAATTTTTACTCTTTTAAGCATGGAGAAAGTTTTTCTAAATACAGTAGATTTGGCATAATTCGAACTAGGTTCTTTCGAACTTTTCATTAATTCGGACTAGACATGAAGTCCCAAAAATCTTGCCCTACAACTAATGTTAACACTTGTTTACTAATTCGAACATATTTATATCACATCGGTTAATTCGAATTAAAAATTATTTTTTTTTTATTTAAAAAAAATGTCCCGATAATAGAAGAGACAATTTGATTGTAATTCATTGTGATCGCTTTTTATTTGCATATTTATAAAAACTAATACATTTATTTTTAATATATAAGGAAATACAGCAATTTTTTTCACATGATCAGTAAGTTAAAAACTCAAACTAAATGCTCTAAAATAGAAAAAAAAATTAAATTGCTCATTATGCAGGACGTACAGAAGTGCAAGAAAGACTACAGTAGATCATGATAACAACATGATGCAAAATTTTCCCAACTTCCCGAAGAAAAATTCATGTGCAAAAAGGCAACAATTTCTGAATTATAAATCAAATAAAATATTATAAATCAAAAACATGCCCATGAGTAAAGATGACGTCATATGCAAGTTGGCAATACCTGACCAATAAATTTTGCTTTATTGCCATTTTTTTAACTTCTAAACATTCAATTTTTATATTTCAATTTTTATACCGTCGAATAAAGTAAAAAATGTGCTTTCAAATGGAATTTGATTTAAAATGGTATCTCAATTTACTGATTTTTTATGGTTTTTAAAATAATTTTCAAACATGTTTTTTTTTTTTTTTTTTTTTTAAATCTATCTATTATGTGCAGTCCACGATTACGAATAATTAACCCGTTTGCACTTAAAACTGTATAAATAGTACAGCATTTGTTTACAGCTAATATTTTCACCATATGTTTATCCTTAAGATTTTTCATAATTGTATTACTTTTAATCTATTTATTTGGTTCTATATTTTAGCCTTACATGGTTTATTAATTCATAATCGCAATTCATGATCCCCACCATAATCTCAATTTAATTCATTTTGTTCATTTATTTTTTCAATTATGTTCACATGTGTAATTTCATCGCATTATATATGTGCCTGTGTGTGTAAAACTTCAAAGTGACTTTACCTTTTTTTTTTGTTCTTGTTTATACCGTTATTAGAAGAGTTATTAATTATCTCACCACTCACCAGCATTATATTTTGCGTTACTGACCTTTATTCACTTTTTTTTTTTTTTTCAAAACTAGAGTTACAACCTTTTGGCTTTTAATGGCTCCTATACAGAGAACGTATTTTAATAAATCGACACGTAATCAAATCAGAAGTCTTAGATGGCTTCATTTAAATGCAAAAAACATGCAGTATTTTTTAAATGGCTTCTCCGTTATGATCAATCCCTTTTTAGCAACTTCATAAATTAATAACCTAAAGTTTTTTAACTCGCCTTTCTAACGTTGCGACATAGATAACTATAACTTCTGGCACTTAATAATCATTGATAGTTTTCAGTTTCCCCTGTTTTTGTTTATAATTAAAATTCTAACTGGCATGGTAATCGAGGAATATTTGAATTTTCTCTAAATAGGTACTAAATTAACTATAACTTCTGGTACTTAATAAATCTTTGATAGTTTTCGGTTGCCCCTGTGTTTATTTATAATTAAAATTCTAACTGGAATGGTATAATCGAGAAATATCTGCATTTTCTAGAAATAGGTACTCAATTTGAACCGTTTGCAAATTTCTTCAAATTCTCGGTAGTGCTGAAATATTTCAGCTTTTATTTTTATCTAATTTCAGTTTTGAAACACATTATACGTTTTTTGAGTTTTATATAGTTATTGGAATTCAAAGAACGACTGATTAATTGAGATTATTCTTACAGAAATCATCCAAAAGATAATAGGTACTAAAAATATTGAATTGAATAGAATAGAATAAGAATCGTACCTACGAAATAGGTACTAAATTTGAACAGCTTGCAAATTTCTATAAATGCTCGGTAGTGCTGAAATGTTTAAACTTTTATTTTTATCTAATTTCAGTTTTGATACTCATTATAAGTTTTTGAGTTTTATTTATTAATTGGAATTCAAAGAACTACCGACTACTTGAGATAATTCCTACAGAAATCATTAAAAAAATACTACAAATGTCGCGAAAATTTAAAATATGACTTTGCTGAACTTATATATTGCAAATATATTCATGAGTCTGATAAGTGCATACATTCATGCATTGTAAAATAAAATCTGTTGATTTTACAGAAAAAATTGTCAGTCAGAACGCCAGTAAAAATCTTTTTACGGAATTGTACAGAAACAATCAGAAAGTTAGTAATAAATACAGAATATTTCCGTAAAATAAAGAGTTTTTTACTGCGTCCTGGATGACATTTTCTTTTGTTTTTAAAAAATCAACAGGTTTTTTTTTTTTTTTTTTTTTTTTTTTTTTTTTTTTTTTACAGTGTGAGTTTGATAAGCATATCATTAAATTTATTAAACATCCACCCACAAATACCTTTTAAAAAGATTTGTAAATAAATCCGCATGGAAAGGCTTAGTTAGAAAATAGAGTTACGGATCATTCTCTCTCTCACAGAAATGTACAAATCGATGTCACATAATATTTATTTAAAAAGTTATTGCAATTGAAAAATGTTATAAAGGAAATGTGGTGTGGTATAATTTTTTTATTATTTAATTATACACATATATTGAAATTATTAAATAAAAAAAATATTGAATTTTCATAAGCATAATGCGTCCACAGAGACTGAGAAATCAAGTCTGTGGACTGTCACATCACGGCCCTTAGTTTGTAATACTTACTGGGTTTAAAAAGTTGATTTTTTTTTTCATCACACATTATTTATTTTTAATTCATAGTGTATTTTAAACTAATCTCAGTTTCTTCTTCAATTTCAAGAAGTAATCATGTATGGTTACTTACAGTTTTATTAAATAAAAAACTGCAACCATAAGAAATGCAATCCTGTCCATGGACAGAAAATTAATAAGGTAAAGGAAGGAGAGATAGCGCAGTCGGAGAGATTGCGCACATAGGAGTTCGAGGAGAAGGAGTAGATAGAGCGCGCCGCGACTCCAGGTAGCTGTACAACAGCAGTAGTGGAGTGTCTACTTGAAAATGCATGTTGATTATTTTGAGCGTCTAAGATAAAGCATTGCTATTTTGTTTTGTTTTTCCAAAGTAAGTGCTTGAATTTTCATAGCTATTCATCAGAATTTCTATACGATGTCAGTAGTACAAAATATTTCAAACTTAAACGATTTCTCATAAACTACTAGTCTAGACTAACAATTTGAACATCAACGGTTCGTTTTAGTAGCGGCCATGTTTAAATAAAAGGCCGCACAATCTCTCCTACCGAAATTGGAGAGTTTGCGCATCTGCTACTTAGGAGAGATGGCGCATTGTTCCCATTAATTTCCATGCTAGAAGAGATTACGCAGCTTATTCGTAAATTTGCATAAAAAATTTAAAAATGAAAATTGACTAATTTTAAGTTAAACGTGTTATCAAGTAACTTAATGTTATTTTGCACTCTTATCTGGACTTGCTTTTTCTGATTCTGTAATTTTTTTCCTTTAATTAAAAATTTTTAATCGTTTTTAAAATTATTTCCTTTTTCTGAATCTTTAATCATTAGGTTGAAATATTCACTCCTAATACAATAATATTTGTTCACAAAAACCTTACAACAATGTCATTTAAGTGTAATTATTATTGTTAACAATTTAATTGTACTTATTATTAGTAGCAATCTCTCCTACTCATGTGCGCAATCACACCAACCCTGTAAGGACAGCTTGCGCAAAATAACTTTCTTTGTTTTATTACAACTGTTCTATTAAATTGCAACATAACAACAAAATGACAATGGAAATGCATAAAAAACAAATGAATTCAAAATTATTCATGGATAGTTTAGCAAAAAAATAATATTTAGATTTTTTACTGTTATTCTTTTGAATTGTGCGTAGACTCTCCTAGGCTTAATAGGCCTTAAAGACTAAATAGCTCAACAGATGTCAGCAATAATAGAGTGAAATAAAATAAAAACTTTACGTTGAAAAAGAAACCTGCTAGTCATTTTAAGCGTAAACAATACGTTATAAGTGCTATCTGTGTAATATATATATATATATAT
The DNA here is from genome assembly GCA_963931845.1 of Maratus michaelseni. Classification (NCBI taxonomy): domain Eukaryota; kingdom Metazoa; phylum Arthropoda; class Arachnida; order Araneae; family Salticidae; genus Maratus; species Maratus michaelseni. Next base: position 133,775,666 of record OZ007599.1, read on the forward strand.
ATATATATATATATTATTTCATATATGTATATATAATGAAATCGCATGTGTGAAAATCAAAGGAAAAGGCATATTAAAAAATCAAACACAATAAAATTCATTATGGATTCGTCAGAGGATTTTCATAAGAATAATTCACGGTAAAGGTATGTTATTTCGTCGAATATTGTCAGCATTAACCCTAAAATTGACAAGATTAAGCTCTTTATAAAGTATCGAAAAAAAAACCCCAAAAAGTGAAAAGAATAAGATATTCAAAAAATAAATTATGATCCAACTGTAATAGATAAGAAACGAATTCTCACCAGTAAAGTAAAGAGTGAAAATGATTAAATAAGGTTTGAAAATGTTATATATATGCTAGTCCATAGCTGATCACTAGAAAATGTTGAATCTGAATCATTTGCATAACAGAAAAGTGTAACGCATAATTCCTACTCTCGTGTATTTTACACATCCCGTATTTTTAAAAGGAAATTTGTGTAAAAAATGCAGATTCGCATAATTTCCACATCGATATTATGAGATAATTTGATATAATAAAACAGCATAGAATAAAACTATTTCTTTATTTTTTCTAGGCGATCTACTTCCTTCAGCTACAGCAGAACTGTATACAAATTTTTTAGTGAGTTTTGTGTATTTATAAAATAATTTAGAAAGAATTTTTTCTTTAATTTCTAAGTTAAAAATAGTTAAAAGTCATAGTTTCAAGTTTGTTAGCTTTAGTGCTTTGCTTTCTTAACCTCTGACAGTCTAGCAAAAGGGCTAAATTGTAATGTTGTTTTCTCTGCAGTCTATTTTAAATGGTAAAAAAAGGTGTTTATTCCAAAATTACATAAAAAACTGAATTATATATATGAATGTAAACCTTCAATCTATCAATCATAACTCAATATATTAAAACTGCATTATATTTGTCGAATTATATAAATTTTAAAATTGCTTGTATTGCAGTGAAACCTGGAGCTTAGTGAACGTATTAACACGGGCTTGTCAGTCAGAGGGTTAAAAAATAATAATCTGTAAATTTATACAAAGTACTTTTGCAATTGCTGTAACTACGTAAGAAGAATTGTAAAAATAAATAAATAAATAAATAAATAAAACAAAATTTAAAATAAAATTTAGAATTTTAATATTATTGCCTATTTAACTACCCCACTCCAATCCAATAAAAAAACTTTGAAGATTGACTCCCAATATTACAACGTTTTCTTTATATATAATATATATATATATATTAAATTTTCTATAGCGGGAGCTGGTTCTATATATTGGTTTGTGTTTGGCTTTGTTGTACAATAATAATCCTTGGTAAATCATCTTTTAAAACTTATTTTGGCAACATGTACTGATTTTCTCCAATTCATTGCCTGAGTTATGTGTTGACTCCTGTTTGGATCATGTATTCTATCTTGTAACCGTTGTTTTCTTTTCCATATATCCTTTTTAATCATGTTGTATTTGGAATTTAATGATTATATTTCACAGTTTATTTCTCTTTTTTATGGGTAAGGTTTCTTTCCTTTTTAATATTGTTTTTATTTTTTGAACTTTATGATTATTTCACAGTTTATTTCTCTATCATGGTGCGGTTGTCCCAAAATCATATTCTTTAGCAATGTTATGGCTAATATGATGATGAAACCACACATTTTATTTGTGGTAATTTAGGCATTTGGGACCTGAAGATTCTGTCTAAAGTCCACAAATTTCGTTTTTTTTATTTATTTTTTTTTTTTTACTATGTATATGGAATCTATATTTAGAGTGTTGGGTGAACACTATTGTTGTCAATTAATTATTACATTCTAATTCATAATTTCATAGTTCTTGTTGGTGTTTCGATAATGTTTCATTAATGGTTTTATATATATATATTAGTTCTTTAACTTCTGTTGTTTTCTGAATCCTATAGCGATTCAGAAAATTTAGAAACTGAAATTAAACTTTAGTTTGAAAACTTTCCTTATACATCTCATCTAATGCTTTGAAATGCAAAAGAGCTAGGAAAGATATGATAACTGCATGTTTAATAGAATTTTTAGACAAATGTGGTTGGCGATAAAGAAATCTTCTGATTAATAATAACCCGTATAGAAGCAGTACATTTAAATTTACAAAATATGTAATTAATTGTTTGTATTTTAAGAAGACTTGAGAGAACCCCTCCCCTCCTCCCCTCCCCCCAAAAAAAATCACAAATAGTCACGTCATTTTTTTAAATTGTTATTCTTAAACTTTGTAGATATTCACTGGTACATAAAACTGCTACTTGAGCAATAAAATAATAATAATAATAATAATAATAATAATAATAAAGCATAAATAACGAAAATAGAAATTGCTTTAGCTGTATATGTAATAATATCTTAGACGACTGGTGAGTGCTGTTCAAGCTATATAGTTGATAAAATGGCCCCCAGTTTGCAAAAACAAAAACTGGATCGAGATGTTTTATATATTTTGTCACTAATCACATTTTTTTAATGATGTAAATATTTAAGTTGTTTTCTACGTTCTCGGTTTTAAAAAATCGATTTGTTTTTTTTATTGTTTAAATTTTAAATAATGGCAGACAGCGTGCAGCTGGCATACGAGGATGTACGAGGATTTATCTGCTGGCAATTTGCTCGAAAGATGTCTCTGAGCAAATACATAAAACAATAACAAAAGTTTAAATTCATTGATTTGGACATTTACTCGAATGCTCGGAAGCATATTCATGCGGCAAAGATATTATCAAAGTAACTACTTTTATTGTCACGTGTATATTCAACGGCGGATGTTCCGACAATTATTGAACTGGTAATAACATATTAGTGTAAATAATGCTTGGGTTATTTACTCTAATATTTTATTACGTATTTTCGTATTAGCCCTGACGTGCGGCTAATACGCCAAGATTTGTAGTTTCTAATAAATTTCCAACTTTATTTGAATACATAATTGATATTTTTCATATAAAATGATTTTTGGTGTTGTTAGTGGGAAGGCTAAAAAATATATAAAATAAAAAATATATATATTAGCGTTTTGAATTAAAAATGGTTGTCGTCTATGTTGTAAACATTGGGAAGTATGATCTGTAACCGGGAGGCCGATGTTGGATCGTCTGGTATTTATTAACCCTTTCGCGACGAGCATCTTTTACAGAATTTTTAATCTTTTACCACCGGTTTTTCAAAACATAAATTTTCGCCTAATTGAATCGCAGAAATGCTGACATTAAATAAGGCAAAGCTTACAATAAAAAGTTACTGGTGGGAATAATCGAGGATTCTGAGCATCTTATGCGTCACGTATACGTGTCGCTCGTCCCCAAGGGGTTAAAAGAGTATTGCAATTAAAAACTAGTCGGTGGAGGCCACCGTAATACTTGCCCATCATGGATATGCATAATATAAAATACAAGAAGAAAACATGTGTAAACTATTTATAAAATGCATTGCAATTCGAATAAAATCGTGGCTTGATGACATCATAAACTTTAAATGCTCTATTACTGAATTGCGTAAAAGAAATATCCTTATAACTCTAAAATTGGTAATCATATTAACTAACGGTTTACTGCGTCGGATTAAGCGTCTCATTTCCAATTAAAAAATATCTTTGAATTGAAATTTGAATGAAATACAGGGTCATGAAAAATCGAAGAGTGTGGAAAACAGTATTACAAATCTCTCGGCAATTCATTATACGATCGACTTCCTTCTCTATGCAAAATTTATGTTTTTATTGTCTTTTATATTCACTCCTTAAAATAAAGAATTTCGAAAAATTTTATATACCTTTTATCAGAACGAATATATCGAGAGTCCGAAAAAAAATAGCTCCGGATAATCGAGGTTACTGAAATTTAGTAAGATTCTTCCCATTACATACTAAGTACATACCAAATTCCAAGTCTCTAACTCAATTTGTTCGAGAGATAGAGAATTTACAGACACACCGACACACAGACAGACGGACGGGAATTTTTTTCCCAAAAAAAAATATGTTTTTCGGAATCTCCAGTGTCTGAAACGTGTAAATCCGTCAAAAAAAATTTTCGATTACAAGACTTACCTTATAGTACGTATGATGTTTAAGTAATATGTTATAATAGAAATGTGGTGTGTATAACCGTAAAATTCGTGTAACTAATTAAATAATTAAATCATATTAATTTTTCAAATTTCTCACAATCTGCGAAAAAACTGACAAGATATTAGATATGTTCAAACCAATATCAGAACTGTTTTTTACCCTTAACCTTTTAATTATACGGGGCAGGTCTTGCCATCTATTTTTATATTCAATCGTATCACCAATTGAAAAAAGAAATCTTTTTGGTATATTATCGCTTGAAAATATCCTTGTAAAAGTATACGGCAGAGATCATTTTTAAAAAAGTGGTACAAATAGGATTAAAAAAAATAGCCGTTGGGACGTATGGTGTACTAAACCCCGTAATAAAAAGATTAACTTTTTTTTTTCACAAAATTTTGCACTGGAAAGGCATATTTTTGGGAGACTGACACATTTTTGTGTGGGTGTGTGTAAGCGTAATCCCACCACACAGATTGAATTAAGTATTGTAAATCTAAACAAACACAAATTCAATCCGAAAGTAAAACATAAATGATTCAGCTAAAGTTACAGATGTTTGATAAATCAAATTCATGATTAGTGCTTCTAATCTTAAAAATACAACTATAATCCGAAGCTTTTCTAATATTAATTTGCTCCAGACCCCAATTAGGAAGGATTGGAAACTTTATTCATAATAAAGTATTGGAAAAAACCCCAAACAGCTGATTATTTTTTAATTAAAATGGAATATGGTTTTAAGAAAATCTTCAAAACCACATGGCTTAACTTTTGAATTGTAGATGAAAAGTGTATTTAAATTGAAACTTTGTAGACGGCGAACTGTTATTATATATTAATAAATTGAATTTTTAATGAAATAAAAGAATGATTTTTTTAAAAAAACATGCTTTTTATTAGTGTACTTAAAAGTAGAAAATATTTTTTCTATCAAAAATCGGGGGTGAAAACAAAAATCGTAAAAGCATTAGGCGCTGAAAACAATAAGATAAAGAACAGAGTCACGATGAATATCATAAGAAAGGAAAGTTCATTAAAAATTTAACAAGAAAGGAAATCATGCGTCTAGCATAGATTATGTAACACTTTTCAACACATTCATTACACTGTAACAAAACTTCGCCGTTTAATAAGGTGAAAGATGATATCTAAGTAAATAATCTTGAAAACACATAAAACATTTGAACACACAATTTCGGTAATACCATCTATAGCCAGAGAATAATTAAAATTCTTTTGTGATTCTCTATATATGATCTGTTGATTTGTTTATATGTTACGGTCAATATGATAAATCCGGTAATTATTAATACTAGCGGTTTATTATTAATAATGATCGGTTATATAATGACCGGTTATTATTAATACTCACCGCGGTTAGTACTAATAAAAATCGGTCATTATTAATAATTACCGGATTTATCATATTCACCGTAACAAATATACTACATATTATGCTAGAATTTAATTCAGTTAGGAAATGCTTAACACAGTTGAAAACTCCCTTTCAGCAATTTCCAACATGAAACGGAAATGTATTCGAATTATTTTGTACAACCCTGTATATGATCTATATAATTTATACATGCCAAGTAATATGGAACAAAAATTATTAAATTTAAAAATGCATACCACGACTGGAAACGCACTTCCAGCAATTATAAGTATACAATATTCTAACATTTTTGTGTGTCCCTGTGTATGAACGATAAAGGCTATGTGCACCCTATTTAACAGTAAGTATCTTTTTGTGCACCTCAGTGATATATATCAATTTCAATATGTTTGAAATAGTATCGCATTATTAAAATACACTGCAAACGATTTTTCACCGTAGACCATAATGTAACGGAATACTTTTGAGTAGTGTCCTTGTAAATGCACTGTTAAAAATAATCTGAAATTCACGGGTTTTTTTTTCCTGAATTTCACAGAAAAAGTCCCTTTTCACGACAGAAGGGCATTTTCCGTTAAAAAACAGAAAAATTCTTCATATTTCCTGAAAACAACGGAACAGAAGGAGAAGAAAGTGGCCAACGGAGATATTCCTTTATCTGCTGCATATTTATTTCCAATGTTTAAAAAACTGACATGTTGCAGCACAGAAAAACTAAAAATTCAATAAATTAAAAATTCGAGTTTATTTAAAAGAACAAAATAGTTCTTTCGAATTTAAAAAGCAACAATTAATTTTCCCATGCTTTTAAAATTATTAGCAATTTATTTTTTAAAGTTACAAAAAAATATTCACACTTAAAATATATTCTAAACAAATAGCTTAGTATATATATATATATATATATATATATATATATATATATATATATATATATATACATATATATATATATATATAATAGTTAAATTAAGTGAAAAAAATCGATTTTACGCAAAAAAGCAACAAACAAAAATAATGCTTCCGAATAAAAAAAAAATAACAAATAACTTTCTCATTCCTTTGCTATTATTCGTAATTTGCTTTTTAAAGTTATAAAAGACACTCTCAATTAAAATATATTCTAACAGAACACATTTAAAAAATATATAATAGTTGAAAAAAAATCGATTTTCTCAAAAAAGCAAACATACTTTATCGAATTTAATTCAAAATATAATATTCATATTTTGCATCTAACAATCAAATTAGGAATTAATATAATTCATGTTTCAATCCTCTATTAATACTAAATTTTTCAATCATAATCTTATAACAAAATATCCCCCCACTTAATTTCAAAGTTGCTAGGTTTCTAAACCCCAGATTGTTTAAGTTCCAAGCAGCGATTTGAAGAAATCCCCTATGATCCTTTCAAACTCCTATTCTAGCAAGGGCGCGCTGGTCTTGAGGTAAAACACTCGGCTCATGTCGCTGTCATCCCTAGTTCGAACCCCAAGGGCAGCCAGGAAATCTGTACCAGTGAGTACTTAATATTAAATTAAGTACTCCTGTTATAGTCAACAGATGGCAGCACAAACAGATCGATAATTTTTTTTTTTTTAAACCGAGGTCATTCATAACAGAAAGTTACCGTTTCTTCAATCTTTCAAAACGGAAAATCTACTAACGGAACGGAAAAAGCCCGGCAACTTCGCTGCCAGTACTTTTCCCGTGAATTAACGGATTTATTTTTAACAGTGTGAACTACACACTTCATTTTCAATACCGAACATGTCATAGTAAATCTCAATAACATACAGCGTGTCCGAGAAATGTCTTTATCATTCTAAACATTAACCCCTTAAGGCTGCTCGTCAGTAAACTTCCCGATTCCCCTCGCTAATGTTATTACTATGGGCGTAGGATGCATTCGTATTTTTAAAATAACTCCTCGGGAAATCTATACTATTAAAATCCGTTGTCTATCTATGTAACCTCAAAAACTCCGAAACCACAGGGCGCAGGGCTACGAAATTTTGCACACGTGTTGCTGGTAAGGGGCCCATGAACGATTGGGGCAAAAAATTCGAAAATTTTAAATAGATTTTCGTAGATTAAATATTAATTAAAATCCCTCCACAAATAGATCTCATCAAAAATACGCTTTTCTATCTTCGGTTGGTTGGTTGTATAAAATCTCCATGGAAGTCATTAAATAAATCAAGGTACGGATCATTGCAATTACGAGTCGAGTGTTTAAATTCAATCGATCAGAGATTATATGACATGTAAAGATTCAGCTTAATTATTAACCGTTGCCAAATGCTAAAAACTTAATTTTAAACGATTTTATCGACTTAATGAATGATAATTAGCTGGGTTTAAGTTTTTTTTTTTTTACATGACATATATTAGAATGATAGCGATTATTAACACAGAAAACTTTATTTAGCAGATTATTTGTTAAATTTGTGGGGATGGGGAGGGGAGTAAACAACTTTTTATTAAATACCACATTTATTTTACTTGACCGCGCGGCGGCTTTTTCATTAATTGGCCTTCCTTATTAATAAATCCATTGTTAAATTTGCGGGGATGGGGATTGATGTGGGTAAATGACTTTTTGTTAAATATCGCATTTGTTTTACTTGACCGCGAGCCATCTGGTGGCGCCTTTTTCATTAATTGACCATCCAAATCATATTAATGATTATAAATCCAAATCTACTGCTCTGATTTCAACAGAACTAATTACATTTAACAGATTTAACATTTTTTGCTTCACCAGTAACGTTTAATCGCTGTTTCATATAGATAATACCGAACAGTTTTCGTAAAAATTAAATTTATGTTCCTAATAAAAGTACAGAGCCAGTATTCAGTTCATGCATACCAACAGTCAAAGTTAGTGATTTGTTGTTGAGCAGTTGACTGCGTGCCTCCTCGGGGGTAATTATTTAATTGCGCTTAATTATTACCCTTTTTAAAAAATAAAGAAAAACATTTTATCACAAACATCAACAAAACTTTTTCGATTTATTCCCTTATTCCAAAGATATCGTTTTATCGTCTGCAACATCATACATTAAATTTCATTTAAAAAAATGCACAGTAGTAGAAAAAATATTTTTCTAAATCGAACAGTTATTGAACAACTCAACACTTTAACAGGGGAGTTCTTATTTCTTATTTAGATATTTTAAAATTATTTGTTGTCATTGCGTTTTTATGCTAAATTTCGTTTCATATTCGATTATTATTATGTCTATTTGATGTGAATTTTTTACGTACTACTACTTTTTACTACGGATTTTTGGTTGTGTAAATTCAGATTTTTAATAGACATAACATATTTTTATATTCATAAACATTAGTTTGGTTGTACTGATTTTTATTTTTAATTTTGGTTTTAGAATTAAATTCATGAACTCCCGTGCGTAGAACGGGTTCAACAGCTAGTTAATATTTTAGCTTCTGTTTCCTGTGTACTGTTCTAAAAGAATGTCTCTTTTTTTCTTAGTTATCAAAATATTTCTAAACCATGTGCTTAATTTATATTTTTATGTGTTAAAATCTTAGCGAAACTGAATACGATTTTAACATTTCATATAAAATTAAGTATATATTTTAGAAAAAAATTAACAACTAAGAAAAAAAAAGAGGCATTCTTTAAGAACAATACAAAGAAAACAGAAGTTAAAAATATTAATTTTCCGAGGAGATATTTTAAAAATACGAGTGCATCCTACGCCCATAAGAATAACATTAGCGAGGGGAATCGAGAAGTTTACTGATGAGCAGCCTTAAGCACCATGACGTACCTGCGTACGTCATTAACTCTTCTATTTGAAAAGGAAGTACCTGCGTACGTCATGAACTCTTCTATTTGTAATACCAGGACGTATGTGCGTACGTCCTCATTTTAAGTGCATACTGCAATGTTCTAAGCATCTGGTTTTTTACGTCTCTAATTGGCATTGTGATTCGTTTTGTACGGAATTTTTAGCAATGATTGTTTTCGCACACAATAGATGGCGTTACGTGTAAAAAAAACTTATTAGTTTCTCGCTGCGATGAAGATTGGAACTTCAAGCTTTATTCCTGTTTGTATAATATAAATAAAACTTTATATCATCTCCTTACATTACCTGTAAATAAATATTTCACGTGTATTTAACCCATTAACTGCCGAAACTATATGGGCGGAGGCTTCAGTGATTTTTACTGAAATTCGTTTGCCACCAAAAATTCTGTAAGATAATGTTCGGTATATTTAATAGCAAAGTTTTTGTCATTAAATAAAGTATATTTTAACATATTAAAATAGTGGTAGCTCGGCAGGTGTTTTTTTTTCATACACTTTTATTTTGAATGGTGCGAAAACGCACCATTAGCAGGGAATGAGTTAAAAATAATGACATAAACAATTTTTGGCGAAATTTAATAAATCTGGTATTCAGGATACTTATCAGTAAATTGAATAGGGTGCTTAAGGGGTTAATAACATAAATACTAACTGGTGAAATTAAATGCAGTTTGTTGCAACAGAATGAAGAAATCTGTATTGTTTTAGTAAACCAAGTCATATTTCTGTAAATGAAAGACTGTATATCTAAATAAATATTAAAGTTAGTGCTTACCTCATAACAGACGTTATAAAACAGAATTTTTCAAAGAATTCCATTCAGACGCATAATTCTGTGATCGATTGAATACCGCCATTGCTTCTTCTTCACCTATCACAACTAGTTTATGTGTTACCCTGTAGATTGTACGACCTGTCTAGAAGAAAACATATGTGGATCGTTTTGCCCGTTAGGATCATTTTAGGCCACCTTCCCCTAGAACAAAGTTTTGGGATTAACAATCCGACTAGTTTATTTTTAACTTTTCTACCTCCAGATTTTTGATTAAAAAATTCATTATTATGATTCTTCTTCTTATTATTATTATTATTATTACAGTTGAACTTCAGATATACGTTACCTGAAGTTGTACGTTTCCCTCAGTTATACGTTTCAACTCAGAGGTCCCGACCGTTTGCCAATAAAAATTAACTGGGTTATACGTTTTGAGTTATACATTTCCCTCAGTTATACGTTACGTTTGTGCGTCCCCGGACAAAATTTTGTCTCATTTTTACATTTTGTTACCGAAAACACTGACGACATGTCAGATGAGTCGGATTTGAAAGATCAAACTCAAACTTCGTTGCTGATCTGAGGGCTGTTGACGTAGTAGAGTGCACTCTAAATAAGAAAGCGTGACTATTCACTCCGGAGGAGTGGATATTCACTCTATCGCAGAGTCAAAATTTGCCCAACCTCTTTAGAGTGACTATTCACTCTAGGCAAAAGTGAAATTGTTCACTCTCTGAAAGAGTGAATACTCACTCCCGAGAAGTGAATAGTCACTCTAAACAGGGGTGGATACTCACTCTTTCAGAGGAGTGACTATCCACTCTTGCAAAAAGAGTGGGTTTTTTCACCCTGATAGGAGTGAATAGTCACTCTTTCATAGGAGTGACTATTCACTCTTGCAAAAGGAGTGGATAGCCACTCTTTCATAGGAGTGAATGTTCACTTTTTATGGAGGGAATTAATTTTTTTTGTTTCTTTTTGGGCATTTTAAAAGAATCATATATTTTAGAGCATGCAATGAAAATAGACACAAGTGTGGTAAAGACTGGAATAAAATACTTTATTAGCAATATTTATTTAATTCATAGCTTGTAACAGTAATTGAACTCTTAAGGAAAAATACAATTAGAGTTACATAATGTATTAAATTAGATTACTAACAGAAATAAACTAAAATATTTTATTCCAAGCTTATCACTATCGTGTTTGCTTTCATTGCATGCCTTATAAAGATATGATAGTTTTAAAATGCCCATAAGGGCAAGTAATTAACCAAAATCTTAATCAGTTAATATTATTTCTTTCCTTTTCAAATACCCATTAAGTTGTACTTACACTGTAAACTGAAATGTCTGAAATTCAGACACTTAAGTGTCTGAGACGGATGGTTAAAAAAAGAGACACTTTAAAGTGTCTTAAAAATTTAAGACACTTAAATGTGTCTGAATTTCAGACACTTTAAATGTCTGAATTGTGGCCGTTTTTGTGCTCTGATTTGTGAGCAATATGCAGATATTTCTGACCACACTTTTTTTTAGCATTAAATGCAGTCATGTTTGACCACAGTGAATCCTGAATAAATTGGAAAATATTTGACCATAAAGCAGGGCTGGGGTTTGTTCCGGAAGCAGAACCTGATTAAAGCAGGGGCAAACTGGGTCATGCACCCCTCCCCCGATTTGAGGGGGCCCCAAGTTTGGTATGAAATTTTCGTAAAGCTGATATTTTAAATCTCTTTCGACTTTGTACTGATTATAATCAATATTTTGAACTTTTAGAGTAGGATACGTTTAAAAACTAAAAATATATTTATCTAAATACAATAAAATCTTTCAATAGTGGACACCGCATCATCGTAGAATTTGTCTGCTATTCGGAGAAAGCGGACTCTTCCGAATAACAGACAAATTCCGTCGTCCTGGGGTGTCCGCTATTGAAAAGTTTTACTGTACTTAGATAAATATATTTTTGGTTTTAAACTTATCCTACTCTAAATGTTCAAAATATTGATTATAGTCAGTGCAACGTCGAAATAGATATAAAATATCAGCTTTATGAAAATTGCATACTAAATTTGAGAACTCTAAAATCATAGGGGCAATGGCTAACGGCCCAGTTTGCCCATGCTATAATCAAGTCTCTTATGGAAGAAATCGAATCTTGCTTTATGGCCAAATATGTATATGTATTCTAAAGCATGAAAGTGTTTAATTTTTTATCATAGTACAGAAGATGTGCACTAAAACAATTCGAGGGACAATGACTACCCCCCCCCTTCCCACCCTCTTCACATACTATCGCAAAAAATTAAATTCATTCGATTACTGAGCATATAAAAAATATGCTTTTATATAATATTCTTTGTATTCAACTTCATTCTATGCTAAAAGCATGTACAATATTGATTACAACTTTTCTGCACCGCCCGATTACACGAATGAAGTCATTGAATACTGTTGTCGGCAACGACTTCATTCGCGGCGCACATTAGAATGGCCATTAAAAAAAAAAAAAAAAAAAAAAAAAAAAAAAAAAAAACATTTTAGAATGAAAATTTAACACTGCAATATTAGATTAAAACTGTAATTTTGTTTTAGAAGAACAATGCAACTTTTCATCAAAATTGACTATTTATTCTTCAAAGGAGTATTTTTTAGATAGAAAATACTTCTTTTAGAAAAATACTTCTGCTGAATTGTTTTAAAGGATTATCAAATTAAAATTGATATAAAATAAATATTTTGTACCATATAGTTCGTTTTCTTAGTGTACCATATAGTTCGTTTTCTTAGAAGAAAGTACAAGTTTATTTCCTTGAAGCATGCTTTGAATTGTTTTAAGACTTGAATGGAACAGTTCAATAATGAAAATAAAAAAATAATAATGGCAACTATAGTTTTTTCATTCTCTGAATGTTTTATATATTTTTTAAAATACTAACATATATAAAAACCAAGTTTATGTTATGGGAAACTTTATATACATATAATATGTGTGAAGAAAGATATTTTTTTCTTTTTAACGTAAAAACATATTAAAATTTACTGAAAACCCTGTATTTTAGATCTTATACAACACAGTTAAACAGTCTAGAGTTAAAAAAAAAAGAAAGAAAGAAAGAAAAATAATAGAACCAGTAAATTTAGATCTCGAATTTTATTACAACAATGAAAACCCCTTAAAAAAATGTTTGGACCAAAAATATGCAAAAATGTAAATGTCTAGCTTTTTTTATTTTCCATTTTCTATTTTTAACCTTTTTACTAAAAATATTTTTTAAAAAATATTAAAATTTGTTTTCAATATCTCAAGTTTTGCAAAACTGAAAGCTAAAATTTTGAGCAATAAATCAAAGTAAGTAATGATATATATGTTTTACAATTAAAATTTGCTTTAAAACCAAGTAATATTATGTGTAACTTATAAGATTTTTCTAAATTCACATTCTCAAATTGAAAAAAAAAATGTTCTGCCAGTTTGCCAATAAGTTTTTTAGGTTTAACAAATCAGATTTGACAAAAATAAATTCACCCCCCCCCCCCCCCCCAGAAAAAATGTAAAAAGATTTCTCGAAGAAAATTGTACATCTCTAATTATAAAATATAAAAAATAGGTCACCACAGGAGTTTGACCGCGAAAGAAAATGTTATAAGTATTCCGCATATTCATCAAAGCAACATTAAAAATTCCTTTACATATCAAAGTGTTAAAAAAAAGTTATAAACACAGCATTTTTTTTTCAGCATAAGGTTTGATAACTTTCTGTTATTGCTTTTTTTAAAAGACATATTTTAAAGTAAGCATTTAAAATATATATATATATTACTGATATTTGACAGTCATAGTAATAACATATAATTGCATAATATATATGTATATATATTTCTGAACTTCAATAAAATCAATGCTGTGAGTTATAATCCAGATTCTTTACAATAAAAAACTTTTATTGATAAAGTTGAGATCTAAAGATATATTAAACAAATTTGCTAATTTTGAAATTGATATGAATTTATTTGAAAATCATAAAAAATACACAAATATTTTAACAAAAAAATATATTTATTTGGATTTAAAAAGATACAAATATAATAAATACATATTATTCTGATCAAATTAATTTAAATAGTAATTAAATAATGTTACATAAGCAATTATATTCCAACAAAAGCTTTATTTGAAAACGAAAAATAGTAGTTGTTTATAATCATACCTACCTTTGATGAGTTAGTCCGTAAATTGATGACCGTAAATTATTTTAAACAAATATAACACGAAAATAAATAATTATCAGATTAAATGTTGATTTTATAATATTTATAACCTGTCAATGGAATAGTCAGAATTGAATGAATATTATAACAAGTTATTGAACGTACTCGCTCAATTATGGTAGTTGCACACTTCTGGCAAAACATAAAAAAAGCACTGTTTTGCAATCCGATTTGTTGAAAATATTCATTGAAAATAAATCACACATATTTTCCTTTCGAAAAGGAAATAAAAAACACATCCGACTGCAAAAACAAACCTCACCAGTCGGATTTTATAAAAATAATATTCAAAAAGCACAATCTGAAAATAGATTATTCTCAAATTAAATGTTGATTTTATAATATTCATAACTTGTCAATGGAATAGTCATAATTGATTGATGAAAACAAGTTGTTGAGCGTACTCACTCAATTAAGGCAGTTGCACACTTTTGGCAAAACATAAAAAAAAACACTGTTTTGCAATCCGATTTGTTAAAAATATTCATTGAAAATAAATCACACATATTTTCCTTTCAAAAAGGGAAAAAAAAACACATCCGACTGCAAAAAAAAAACTCACCAGTCGAATTTTATAAAAATAATATTCAAAAAGCACAATCTTCGTGATGAACGAAAAAAAAATTAATAAAATACACACCAATGTTATAACAATTATAACATTTTATAAATTACAAGCAGTTTCTTCAGCGTATATTATTTCTTTATATCGTTTCATGATTACTGTAAATTACTTGTAATCCACACATAAGGACTGACACAAAATTATAAGCACATAATTTTTCAGTATCAAAGTTACGAAAATGATCATCTCTTCAAACTACTAAACCGTTGAACTAACATTTTAAATCGAAGTATTAACGCGTCAGCCAATCGTCATAGACGTCTGCCAAGAATGAAAATGGTCCTCGTCAGCGGTCTGTTAAAAAAAAAAAAAAAAAAAAAAAAAAAAAAAAAAAAAAAAACAATATTTACGTCAGCATTGCTAATGGTGTTATCTCTGACCAATTGACTCATTAAACTTTTTTTTTATCAGCGGGCAGAAACTTTTTATTTTCTGGCGTTAAATTTATCAATTATCAAAATATAATTACTATACAGTTGTTATATTTTCAGACAGAGGGAAAAAGAGATTTTGACGTAACACTTGCATATAATATATCGAGTTTTAAAGAATTTAAAAGCAATTTTCATACTTCAGATTTTTGCTTTAGATATGAAAATCCAAAACATTATTCATCCATTAACTTTTGAAAGCCTTTATAACTTAATCTGAATTTCCATACATTATTAAAACTAGAGTGGTCACTATTTGTATATACAACTTTGAAATCACTGTTGTTAAACTTTATAGAGACCAATCAGTGTCACATCGTAATTGGAATTTTGCGATCGTTTATGGAAAGTTTAAAAAGACGTTTCTGTTTAAAATGTCAGCTAAATATTATTATTTAAAAAATCTAATATTAAATTGTTTTTAAAAAGGATAATACATATTATTCCCCGGTCAATTTATAATATTTAAACACCACGAAAATAAGGAACTAAGATTTTTTTCGTTAGAGATGGGGTGTGGGGCTCTGTCCCCCTGAATCCACCGTATAAGTCAATTTTTAATTTTATTTATCCTGTATTTTAGTTTATTATTCTCAAATCATACATATTTCTGTTTTCAACATCCCTTTTTCCATGAATTTACAAAACACACCCCAATAAATGAGGTACCCTCCTTCGAAAGGTTTTTGAAGCAGATTCTGACATACTACCCCCACATTTCGTTAAAACATGGTTTTTGATTAAATATTGCTATTAATTAAAAATTAAATCGGCATTGTTTTTATAAATGAAATGCAAGATTTTTCTCAAATTAGTGTTGCCACAAAAATAAAATAACCGCATTATATAGTGCTGAACAATGATTAAAAAAAAATAAATAGTAGTACAAAAAAGATAAAATATCAATTCTCCACATTGGTTTACTTTATATTTATGGTTAAAAAGCAAAATTGATATTGAAATGTTTAAAAGAAAATAAAGACACCATCGATCGGTCGAAGCAGTGGTATTTCACATGTATAACAAAAGGTATGCTTTGTTATATTAAATTTTATTTTAAGTGCATTCAATTTTTTTCAGGTTTTCCAAGAAGCGGATGGATATCTTGTGAATTGACGAAGTTAGGAATTTTTTTCTTCTTAAACTCCTATTCCCCCCCCCCCTTGAGGCCATTTTTAATGATATCAAAAATCTGTCATACATAAATTTTCGGCACTTTTCCTAGACGTATTAATAACTTTAAACGGATTTGATACGTATCATAATTAAGAAGTTATGTTTTTTTTACTGTTTTCACCCCTCCCCTATTTCGATTTTGCCCATTAACGAACTTGACCGAGATTTTATGTCCTTTGATTATATGTTATCAGTTTGGAAGAGATTTGTGCAGAATTATTGAAGTTATCGTGTCCATAAAAAATGATATAGCTATATAGACAGATAGATAAAGTTTTGAACTAGGGGGTGGTTTGGGGTTCTAGGTGTTATGATCGGCGTAGATCTGCAAAAATTTTCAGAAATTCCAACATAGGGGAGAATGTAACAGGTAACATTTCTTACGAAATCTACCTAAAAAGAAAAAGGAAAAATGATAATTTCGTTTCTCTCAATAAATAAATATGGACAAAATTATATAATGCCAGGCTTTCACTCTTCAACGGAGTGAGACAGTCACTCTCGACAACGGAGTGACATATTTCACTCCTTTCTAGGGAGTGGAAAATTCCACTCTTTAAAGAGTGTATTCTTATAAAATTCAATCCAAAGAGAGTGAAAATGCCTCTCACTCTTCCAAAGAGTCAACTTCTCACTCCTCCCAATTTTAGAGTGTGGTTCGTCAGTAGTGAAAGCAGTATGATAAGGCAGCAGCATTGTGATATTAACAGAAATCCAAAGTTTGCTGTTCAATGTTGGCGCTGAAGAAAATGAACAATAGAAGAGTAGTGATTATTTCGTAGTAATTTTCAATTTTGATTATTTATAAGATTCAGTAAACTACTGAAATGTCTTTTGATAAATGGTTTACATGCCAAGGTGATTCATTTTTTTAAGTATTCTATGTGTATTAAAATTTTTTTCAGTAAAGATTTTATGATAAAATAACTTCATGTGTACTTTTCTTATGTGCCTTTTTTCTACTTTGTTGTATTTACGAAAATTTATGTCATGGGTGCAGTAATACTTAGGAAACTTCTGTTTTCGATATTAAAAGTAAAAAACTTTTTTAGCGGAATAAAGTTTTTACGATATATTTAAAAAATGGTTCCGGTAGACCATTGATTGAGTTGTACGTTTTACTGAGTTATACGTTTTGTTATCCGGTCCCAAGCAAAACATATAACTGGAGTTTCACTGTATTATTATTTACCCGATTTCTTACTTAAAATACAAGTTACGTTTTTGACAGAGGACAATGCAATATTCTTTATTCGCTGATAAAATGGAAATGAGTGTGTATAACAGTATACACATGGATGGATTTTATTACACTGATGTCCAAAATTTAAGAGGCAGTGACCGGACGTTTTTGGTTTACACGTATCGTCGAATATCTACTGAATTTCTGAAATTCTTAACGAATTGTCATTGAACTTCGAGGATGTAGAGAAGATGTTTGATTTAAAATTTTTCAGTGAAGATTTAGTCGCGAGGACAATTAGGGAGCTAATAATAAATTTACTAATAAAATAAAATTTGCGATCAGTCAAGTAACAGAAAATGCTCAAAATGGTGTGTCACTGTAGCAAATGGCTATGTGTGTCTTGTTCAAAGTTTGTATGCATTTGTGTAAGCATAGCTTGCATATTTGTGAAGATGTTAACGTTTCTGTGAAAATTGCAATTGTTTTTAGGTGCGTTCTTAATTATATAAGTACGTAGCACCTATAGTCGTCGTCTGGTCCGTCCGTCCGCATATAACAACGTAAAAACTACCCAACCGAATGGTTTGAAATTTGATATATACATATCGTTGCACAATTTTGTCGAGTGATTTCAAATTTCATGAAAATCGAATCGAAACTTAAAAGGATACTAATAAAAGTTTTGGCGATCCAATTTGGTCCAATAGCCTAAACAGAAGAAATAAATCATGTATCAAATGTTTTAATCGTAACGGTCATGCCCACGTAGCATCTCAGTTTAAGAGCAGAAATAATAGCTAAAAATATATGTAACATATGTAACATAATATGTAACATAACACTCATAGCTTATTTTATTAGTCTTAAGTCACTATTTGTATTAAATAAAAGCTTTACTCCTTCACATTTAATACGATTTTTTTTTTTCATTTTGTTACTGTTGAACTTATTTTGAGATGCAGATGCATTAAAATTAACTTCTTTCTCTGAATGACAGCTGAAAAATCGACGATGATAATTTTGATAACTGTGACCGGAATATTGGCGGAAATCATATTTTTGGCTATTATTTCTGCTCTTAAACTGAGATGCTACGTGGCCATGACCGTTACGATTAAAACATTTGATACATGATTTATTTCTTCTGTTTAGACTATTGGACTCAACTTGAGTTAGCTTCGTTTTCGAGGTCGAAAATACAATTTTGAATTTTTAGATTCTCTTATTTGCAGATTTTTATTTTCAAAATTATTTGAATTCTGGTATTTTTCTTTTTTTAACATTACGTCTAGCAGCTTCATGATGAGATGGCAGTGATCTGCAGATCTAATTTATTTAGTAACAAATCAACTTTTTAACTATTTAACATTTCAACAACAAATCAACTTTTAATTTTCGGTAGGTCGTCAGTGAAGTGTTCATGCATCTATAAGGGTAATTTGCTAAAGTAAGCAGATAGAACAACGTTAAAACCTTAACAATAAATAAAATTTTGCAAATGACCATTAGTATATAAAATTTAGAGTTTTCTATTACTATCAAAACAAAAACATGTGATTTTTGCAACAATATCATACATCAGTCAAATGCGCGTATAAATCGTGCTGAAAAGGTTCCGTACATTAAATTTATTAATTACTATTTATTAATTAATAAACACCTACATAACCCTAATTTTTTCACAATTTTAGTTTCAATAGAAAAATATAATAGAATAAATAGGAGGGGGGGGGGCATATTTTCCAGTACACTTTCGACAATATATCTGAAAATATAATACCTAAAATTAAAACAAATATATTTTTGAGTTCGATGTTGCAAGATCTTTCGAACGATAATAAAAGAATTTTTATTTAAGTAAGTTCTGACAGTCACATTTTGCAATGTGAATCAAAATTTAATTGTAAATAACAGAAATGAATCAAAACACCCAAAATTCCAGTAATGCACACCCTACAAAAAATAGTAGATAATTGTTTTATTATTGTATTTATGATTGTACAAATATCTTGGATAATTATCGACAGTTTGTTCGAAAATCATTATCAAAAATCTTTGGATGATTCTGCGTCGATAGATACCTCGAGTCCCCGTCAACTCCCCCACTAACTGCCCAAAAAGTAAAGTTTGTGTGCAACGGGAAAATGCGTTTTTCTCAAAAACAATATTATCTATGAAGATCGCTATAGTTTTCTTGCAAGGTTTAAATAAACTCCTACCACCCCTAATTTTTTCATAATTTTAGTTTCAGTAGAAAAATATAATAGAATAAATAGGAGGGGGGGGGGGACATATTTTCCAGTACACTTTCGACGATATCTCTGAAAATATAATACCTAAAATTAAAACAAATATATTTTTGAGTTCGATGTTGCAAGATCTTTCGAACGATATATATATAAAAGAATTTTTATTTAAGTAAGTTCTCACAGTCACATTTTGCAATGTGAATCAAAATTTAATTGTAAATAACAGAAATGAATCAAAACACCCAAAATTTCAGTAATGGACACCCTATAAAAAATAATAGATAATTCTTTTATTATTGTATTTATGATTGTACAACTATCTAGGATAATTATCGACAGTTTGTTCGAAAATCATTATCAAATATCTTTGGATGATTCTGCGACGATAGATACCTCGAGCTCCCGTCAACTCCCCCATTGACCTCCCAAAAAGTAAATTTTGTGTACAACGGAAAAATGCGTTTTTCTCAAAAACTATGTTATCTAAGAAAATCACTATAGTTTTCCTGCAAGGTTTATATAAACTCCTACTACCACTATTTTTTTTCATAATTTTAGTTTCAGTAGATTCTGAAATAGAGGGAGGGGGGGGGGGCATATTTTTACTGGGCATTTTCGAAGATATCTCAGAAAATATAATTCCTAAAATTAAATCAAACATATTTTTGAGTTCGGTATTACGGAATCTTTCACACGATATACAAAAGGAAAACTGTTTTTTTCAAGCAACTTAATTAGCCCTTAAATTTTTCCTAAACATATTTGTGAATGGCTAATAATCTCAAAATATGTGGGTAAAAAGGCTTTATAACTTTTCCAAGTTTGAACTTTCCACGTCCCATAGTTTGTGAGAAAAAGGGCTCTGACAGACGGACAGACAAACACAGGAGTGATCGTATAATGGTTCCATTTTTACTTTTAAGTATGGAACCCTAAAAAAAAATACAAATAAATTAATTGAACCTAGCTCTTAACATATTCATTAAGATTTCCACTGAAAAACAGTGGAACTGTGAAATTGTGAAACATTATTTTGTGCCTCCTGATTGATTTGATTTAAAGTGTCAACAGTAACGTAGATTATAAAACATGCAAAGGGAAGTTAAGAAAAAAAATAATAAAAGCTAACTTTTTATTGATTACTTTTATAAACCAAAAACTTTGGAGGGTGTCCATTACTGGCACATCTTACCTTATATGGAGGAGACGCGGATTCGAGGGACAGGTTTATTGAGCAATAGAATAGCAGGATATTACAGTAAACAGCCAATCGGAAATTGTTTAGGGAAAGGAACTGGCAATGTGAAATAATGCTAGTAGAGTGTAAGCAAAGGACGTTTTATATAATATTTCCAACAATCGGACAATGGAAGAAAAGCAAAGTCACAATTAACAAGATTTTTATAATTTTTATAGGCATGGAATGTTTCAAGAAAGTTAAATTCAAGTACAGAAGTGGATTTAGAAATAATTATAGCCTGCAAAAAACTTCCCAGACAAACGAAACCAAAATACGCAACACGAACAGAGAGAAGAAAGTTAAATTTTAAACAAATTTTATGATAGTAAGGAAATAGAAAATGAGTGTCAAGAACAGCTTGACCGCAATAAGTGACCGCTTAACTCACGACGCGTGTAGAACCACCCCACTTAGTATTGAAACAGCTTAAATTCAAAACATTTTAAAATATAGTATTACAATACACTTTAAACAACTATAATACAATTTTAAATATACAGTACATTTTTTCTAGTAAAATAACAAGCAACTTAGACAAGTGGCGATACACACACGTCTAACAATTTCAAAAGCAATTTTGAATACATTTAAAGCACTGTTCGTGAAACCGTAAAAAGTTCCAAAATAGTCCAAAGTCCATCTGACCTTTTTCCTTCGCCTTGTCACAACAAAATTGCACCCAAAAGTAAAAAGAGAACGGTTTCACCTAATTATAGTGACGTTTCCGATCTGTCTGGTCTCATGCTGGCTGAATGTTCTTTATACATGTCCCAAAAGGCTTGCACAAAAGAACTATCGTCATCCGAACTAAAGAGTGAGGCTACCGTTCACTGTCTTGCATTAAGCCGTGACCTGCATCGATGTCGCTGGCTGGGTCTTGATTCCATTCGATGACTGGACTAGGTTGTTGTTGACTAAACTCTGAATATCGATGGCTAGGCTGTCGCTGACGAGTCTCCTTCTGTCGATGAGTGGGCTCCGGGTGTCGATGAATAGACTCAGGCTCTCGACGTCAACGAACAGTTGTCAATGACTCTAGAAGGGGAGATATTGGATGTCATCTCTTTCTGGGAGCGCCGGATGAAACTGATGAGCATAGGCAACGCTTATTACCTGCAGAAGGCTTCTTTTTTGACACGGGAAAGAAACTATGAGAGTTAGATAACTTTTGTTTCTGTTGAGCACGTGTATTGCAATGTTTTTTTTCTGCTCTGGCTTCGATATCACAGATGAGGAATTATTACATCTCTTTCCTTTTGTAACTGTATTTCGATCGCCCGAAGGCACAGGAATTATGGGAACTCGTTTAGGGTTATCAGTTTAACGCTGTTTTCGTTATACCAGTGCTACCTCCTGCTTCTTAATATTTCCTTGATTAAATTTTTGTTTACAGTTTTTAGCAGCTTTGCGAGTTCTAACATCAACATGACCACTTTTATACGACTTTGCTTGTAACGAAATTGATTTTTATCTCGTGTACGAAAATTTCTACGTGGATGAAATTTGTCTCTAAGCAGACCTCAAGAAGAAAAACTTCTAGAAGACTCACGTGATCGAAGAAGTTGGGAAATCTTGCTAGATATTTGCGAGGCCTCACTCCCATCCTCTCTAAACCTATATAGTCTCACCTTATCTAAATTGATAGTCGTTTTTTACCCGCCAACATCTATAACCAGATTGTTGTTAACCACTTCCAACACTTTAATTTTACTAACAAACTTTGGGCCAAACTTCGCCACTATCTTCTATCGCCAAGAACTAATCCAATGTTTTTCCAACAGAACTAAATCACCAACTTTAATCTCCATCTCCCTCCTACGCATATTATAATACAGTGCTTGCCACTTTTGCGCCTTACCAATTTGAGCTTGTGCTTCCTTCACCAACTTATCTACATCCTGTACAATCTACATACACATAAACTAATTTTTCGAATAAACAACAATCACTAACTTTTGGAAAGGTGTAATAATTTTTCTTTTAAAACCACCAACCTCCACACGGCTTTTACCTGTAAACTCATGAACCGCCGTACGCAAGGCACACACAAAATGCTGTAAGAAATGGTCCTAGTTCGCATTATGCGAACTAATATCAGAAGAGATCATTTGGATTAACGTTCTATTTATTCTTTCAACCATATTAGACTGAGGAAGTTAAGGTATGATAAAGATACGGTAAATCTCCATCTTTAGGCAGAGTGCCTTAAAAATTTCAGAAACAAAACAGGGGCTATTATCGCAAATTATTTTTCCCAGTGCACCGTATTTATTCACAAAATGATCAAAAAGGCATCGGCGACTGCGTTTGCAGAAGCCTTCCTGCGAGGGACAAATTCCACCCATTTACAAAAATCGGCTCCTAACACATATCTAAATGTATCGGAGTTAAAGAGAAGGTACGGGCCGATTAGTTCTACTCACTCAAGACGGTATGTTATTGTAATAGGTATTAGTTTGACAGTTGGACTTACATTTTTATAATTAAACCTCTGGCATGTTCTTCAGCTGGAGACATATTTGGGCACTGCTTCCTTCATGTTCGGGAAGTAGCAGGAAATCACAAATTTGGGTATAAGTCTTACGAATACCTAAGTGTCCTGATAAGGGATTAACATGAAATTTATTAAAAATGGCCTTACGAAGAGTATTCGGGATAAAAACTCTCAGTTCGCCTCGTGAATTTACAGATTTGAAATAAAACATAAAGGACATCAATCAATTTAAACGACTGAGACCATTTTTCAATCATCGCCGCATTTCAACACTGAATTCCATCTGAATCCTCCAAATAACTGTTTAAAATACAAAGCTTCGCATCATACTTTTGTTCTTGAATCAACTGTTCTCTTGACTTTAGCACTAACGACGATAGAACACAAGTTTTAACATCTTCAACCACTTCCACCTTCTCTTTACCATTCCTACGTACATATTCAGAAAATTTTAAACTTCATCTTACCATACGAGAAGACAAATCTGTACCATTCGTCAACTTTATCAACACCGAATGATCCGTAACAACCTTCACCGATTATTCATTGAAAAAAGAGCAAAACTTATGCAATAGACATACACTTCCTCTCAGATCTCAGTATTAGAATAATTACGCTCAGCCGCAATCAAAGTCCTCGACGATAGGGTATTCTTTTATTTTTCTGATCCAACACGGCACCTGTTCCAATTGAACTAGTGTCACAATACACTTAGAATTGTTCTAAATAATGCGGATGGGCCAACACGAGGGTAGAAGCTAACGCTTCCTTTACCAACTCAAACGACTTCTGAGCCGTCGCTGAACATTCAAACTTCACCCTTTTTCTCTTAAATGAATATAAAGTTTTACATAATTCCAAAAATGAAGAATACACTTTGAAAACCATGCTACCATGCCCAAAACTATCGCCACTTGCTTACAATTCTCAGGACGACATAGACGTAATAGCCTTCGTTTTCTCTGCATCTGTCTTAATTCCCTCTTGCATTCACACCCAAATACTTATTCTCTTTTCATAAAAATTTACATTTTTCTGACTTAAAACTCAACCCTGCATTCCTTAACAACGTGAATACTTCTCTCAGTAACGTCAAATGTTCCTCAAAGTAGCCACCATGACAATAATACATCATCTAGATAGACCAATTCTTAACTAATAAAGATTTAGTTATGGTATTCATGGACTTCTAAAACGTGAAAGGAGTCCCGGTAAACCAAAAATCATTATCTTAAAAGCAAAACACCCATTACTAGTTATGAACGTAAGTCTTTGCTATATCATCCGGCTTCATCACTATCTGAAAATAACCTGAGGTCAAATCCAAAATTGACATAAAATTCGTACTAGTGATACTCGACAAAATTTCATCTATAACCGGAATCTGATACTGGAGATACTGTGTGACAGCATTTAACTTTCTATAATGAATTCTGAACCTCCATGCCTCCAGATCATCTGCACTCTTACCACTGTTCTTCCTACACAACGCATCTGACGACGCAAAAGGCGAATGATTATGTCATCTGACAACATTTTATTATTACGATAACCAATTATTCCCTGTTTAACTTTGTCATACTTATACGGTTTACTAGCGGCAAGGAACCGCAGAACAAGTATCGATCTCATGCCAAGCCACGTGAGTTAACCCTGGCTTACACTTCACCAAATTCCAACTGAAAAATCCTTAAACTTAACCTTATCACTCTCAATAAGACCATATCCTTCTAAATCAACCAAAACAGATGATGATCCGACTTTACGAGTATTCGCATCTCGATTCATCACTAGAGTCTTCTAAGAAATTCCAAACTAATCCCTCTATCCTGCATATCATCCACACAAACTGTACAACGCGCATTTAAACCTTCGAGAACATGAAACTGCCAAAACGTTTTCACCAACCGAATCTCAGCATTCAAATCAACCACTCCTTTATTAACACAAACTGCCCCAGGGCAGAATGCATAACAAGTTTTGAAAATCTTAACCTTTTATAACTAAAATACCTCCTATAAATAGCACATGAAATGAAACACCGCTTGACCCCTGTATCAAATAGACTTTTAACTACAATCCCATCCAAAACAATCAGTAACTCAGGCAGCTCAACAGGATTAATTCTCACAATATTTAAATCCACAGAACGTTTTTGGTCTTTAACCCTTGACTGCACACTTTCAGGCCTTAAAGCCACTTACCAGTGTAACTGACTCGACCTTCTACCAGATCACCTTGTCACATTTACACTAGCCTCAACACTTTCAACCACAGTTAACTTCCTTAATTGAGAAGGGGAGGAATTCCTACCCTGAACAACTCTTCGACCATTACCGAAACTTCCTTCATTACCACCCAATGCTTCTGAAATTTCCACAATTATCTCTGTGACTATTACCATTACCAGAATTCCTATAATTACCAACAATATCTCTAGAATTATTACGATTACCATAATTTCTACCCTCATTTCTATAACCATTACCATATCTAGCCTCTTGATTTCCCCTCTAAAATCATTTCTAAATTGATTACTTAATGAGCTACCCAATTGTTCACCACTATCTGAGCCATGCTTATACCCACATATTTTAGTAACAGCAATTGTACAATTCAGCTCAACTCTTGGGTGCTCTCATTTCAACATAATCCTGATTATTCACATGAAAAAGAGCCAAAATATATTAATGAGTTCTTCAAAAGTTACATCCAGTCCTAATTTTGTTTTTCAATTCTAACTTAAGTAAAATTTCGATGTTTTTCAAAAATACACTGTCTATTGTAATAAATTTTTCTACGTAGTACGCTTTTATCCCTAATATCCGGAAACACCTTCTTAAGTTCTGTGATAGTTTGTTCATACTATCTCTGGTGTTCCTCTATTGTCAAATATGTTGCTATATTCTTCCGTGCATCACCCTTCAATAAGTCTTTTAACACTAAATACAATCTCTGACAAAAAAGTTCGGTAAATGAATTCAGAACGGCTGATCTGGCAACACTTGCGAAACAAAACGCTGCACCTGCGTAGCGGCAGGTGTTGACCATCTGCCCCCACCGTTGTTCAGTTCAGCATCGTTTGTGTTCCGTGTAAGACTTGTTTTACAAAGTGCTTGTTTAGTGTGTTGGTTCTTAACTGAGAACAAGAAAATGAACGAACAAAAGATCAATTTAAAGTTTTGTTTTAAACTTGGCAAGACACCGAAAGAAACTGCTGCTGGTACGTGTTTATGAAGATCAAGCACTGTCCATGAAGCGTGTGTACGAGTGGTTCGCCCGTTTTCAAGAAGGTCAGAAAAGTGTTTCTGACCACCCCTGTAGCGAAAGACCGGTGACATCCGTCAGTGACGAAAACATTGAGAAAGTGAGGAAATTACTCACGAAAGATCGTCGATTAACTGGGCGCATGATAGCTGATGAACTGAAGATTAACCGTGAATCCGTGCGACAAATTGTTACCCAGAATTTAGGGATGAGAAAAACGTGTTGTCATCTTGTGCCACATCACTTGACTGACGATCAAAAGCAGGCACGTTTGGAAGCTTCACAGGATTTTGTCGAAACGGCGGATACGACACCAAATTTCTTGAACTGTATTGTCACTGAGGATGAGTCCTGGTGTCTCAAGTATGACCCTAAAACGAAACGGCAAAGCATGGAATGGCATTATCCTGCATCACCTCGTCGGAAAAATGTCAGAACAGAAAAATCAAGCATCAAAATGATGCTCATCACCTTTTTTGATAGTCAAGGCATTATCCACAAGGAATTTCTATCTGAGGGAACGACGATGAATGCTGCAAGGTACATTGAAATTTTGACCCGTTTCATGAAACGTCTACGCAGGGTACAACATCAGTACGCACAACAAGTTACATGGTTTTTGTTTACGATAATGCTCGCCCTCACACAGCCAATATCGTCAAACATTTCCTGGCAAAAAAGGGGGTGGTGCAAAT
The DNA here is from genome assembly GCA_963931845.1 of Maratus michaelseni. Taxonomy (NCBI): domain Eukaryota; kingdom Metazoa; phylum Arthropoda; class Arachnida; order Araneae; family Salticidae; genus Maratus; species Maratus michaelseni. Next base: position 133,803,416 of record OZ007599.1, read on the forward strand.
TGAACATCCACCATACTCGCCAGATCTCTATCCTTCAGACTTCTTCCTATTCCCACGACTCAAACTCGCTTTGAAAGAAAAGAGATTTGACGATATTCCTGACATCCAACGAAACGTGACGAAGCTTTTGTACTCCATCCCAAAAGTAGACGTCTTGCAAAATTTCCAGGACATGTATAGCAGATCTCAGCGGTGCATAGTTATGGGAGGTGACTATTTTGAAGGACAGTAAGGTAACTTTCGTTAATATTTCATCTACGTTAATGTTACAGGACTATTCACCCAACTTTATTGTCAGAGGTTGTATATGTTTTTCTCAGGGATATCATAAAACGAAATATACTCTTTAGGTGGGATAAAAATATATTATAATTAACAACTTCTTCACCAATGAAATACACTCGTGAACCAATTTCTAACGTCCGAGATTCGTTAAAACTTCGGGCACAAATTGTAACGGGCGTGTCCGACACGTCACGTAATAAAGCAATCATGACTCTAGTTTAAGCTAACAGCAACAAGTTTATTCAAAATTAATAAGCAACGGGGACTGCAGTGGAGCTGGCAACAATCTAAATACGTTAATCAAATTTAGCCTCAGCAAAGTTTGAAAAGAGCTAAACACAAATTTATCAAGCTTAAAATTCACTTACTCCAGGAAAATTGCTTCTCAAGATCGTACCCAGGACAGCTTCGCTGTCGATGAATCTATATATCTGAAACCACTTTGCTAGAAAACAATTCAAATGTTCTAAAAGTCACTACTAACTAGAAACCTGTAGTTTCCTCAAAATTAATTCATTCAAATTGATGAAGCAACTTCTTACCGAATGGCGAACTCTTCCGCTAAAACAAGACAGCAATCTCTGAGCAGGAGACAGCGAATCCAGATTTCAATCCAGAGCGAGAACTCCAAGTCTAAGGCTCCTGTCAGAGGCAGGCCTCGACTCATATCCGCTCATTCAACCTTTCACTCCCATATTTATACTTCACCAGCTGACCACCGCGAACTAATTGTCATAAAACTGCATGAAATAACCACGAAAAACAGATTCAGGGAGACGCAATCGCACTTGTGAAAATTAGAGAAATGATGGATAGACGTCGCTTTCACGCACACATGTTAGACATCGGACAAAACACTCTCAATCAAAAACTAGACTCCCTTTATAAGTGAGTAGCTAGCTTCTGGCATAACTTTTGCTTCTTAACACATGTTCATGTGTATGTCTTATTTTTTAAATCCAAAGTACAACTTATCGAAAGTTTTCTCAAATATATAATCATTAAGTGAAGAGCCGTTCTAGTGACTCATCATTACGTAGATCATTCAATTTTTATATTTCCAGTCGCCAGTTAAAATATGTTGGTCGCCAATCACGACCTGACGACCGCATTTGTCGAGCCCTGATAATAGTAAAATCATTTATTTAATTTCCGTAATAATTTATAAATTGTGTAATGTTTTCTTAGTTACATTTTAATATTTATATCATTTAATATTTAGAATATTAATTTATCATAATCAGTGCATATACGTTTGCAGCCCCATTAACTAAGAAGTACGGAATTTTATTTTGATATATAATACAAATGTATACAATTAACTTTTGTACATTTTTTTAATAAACATAAAATTCATATGTATAATCATTTCATAAATACGAAGCTTTATTGCTATAATAGCAATAATCGTAAGTGTTTTATCTCGGTGCGTGTTTTCGTTTGCTTTTTGGCTCGTATTATAATGACAGTTTCAGCGAGTTTTCCAACATCAATTAAGGTGCTGCTAGAAGGTGTTGCTAGAAGATTTTTTAAGGCACGATGCATTTAAATAAAAATTAAGAGTAAATACAATTCAATTTTATCACAATTAGTACCGATATTACAGAGGAAAATGCAGATTTAGGTGGTATTTTTTAGAAATCGACCAATTACAATCACTTCGCTCCTTATATCCATTCAATTTCATTTGGAAAGCCTAATTTAACTTTTCCCTACAAATTATCTTTCTCGTTAGAAAAGCGAACTTATTAGAAATGAGACCAATTTGTTTAATTTGTATTAAATCTGGTGTATGTACATTAAAATGAAAAAAAAAAAGAAACAAATCAACCTACTCTTCCCACTCAGCCGGAAGGAGTTGCAGAGTGATATAACTCAAAAATTCACTACAGCATTAAACGTTAATGGTACATATAGATCTTATTTTTTTCAATTTACAGATGCAATGAATAGTTTTGTATATAATGTATTAAATACTTTCCTTCCTTCAAAATGTGGTACTTTATATATTTTTTGCATTAAATCTCAAATTAACATATTTTAAATGCAAGTATGTAATTCTTTATGATCATCATCATCATCATCATCATTATCATCATTATAAACATAAACGTCGTCATTGTTTCTAACGTAAGATGGTTTAAACTTCATTATTTTATGCTATTTAAAAATTTGGGTATTTTCTGTATTTCTTTTCATTATTTTAATACTATATATATATATATATATATATATATATATATACTGCTTCTTACCTTAAATTTACACGAAACACCCTTTAACATTGCTTTTATTTTTTTCTTACAATTTTTCGGTACTTTTTATGGTTTCATCAGTATAGTGTTTTATATCCTCACCACTTTTTTCCCAAGGATATGTCTTTTATTATTTCTTCCGTGTTTTAACAACACTGACACTTTTTTCACAATAACATCTTTATGTCCGAATTTTTGAATTTCGTCTGGTATTTATTTTTGATAAGCATGCAACTACTGGATGCATTCAATACTTAAAAACTAAAAAAAAAAGAGAAAGAAAGGAAAGAAGGAAAGATACATATAAATGTATTTGACCCACAGTGCTTCATCCTCTTTATGATAATGTACTGTAAAATTTTGTTTTTTTATACATATTGTATGTTTATTGTATTTCCAAAGTCTGAAGATGTTTACAATGATTCATTCTTTATTTACCACAATATTCCATATAAGTTAAACTTCTCAAATTTAATCTCCAGTGACATATAAATCTTGATGTAAAAGTGACTTAGTATCAGATTAATTATTTATTTTTATTCTTCTTGGAAATTATTAAATAAACAACCCTATCAGTATAATGTTGTCTGTTGCCTTCAGATTGGAAACATTTTTGAACAACTGCTTTATTCACCATTTCTACGATTAGATTCATTACAAAACTGTTTTACAAAGGAACATTTTCACATGTACCTACGATTAATTTAGACTGGGTCTGTAGATATTTGCGATGTTCATTTTGCGGTAGATCAGTATTCATGATATGCTTCTAAGATACATGAATTCTACGATTACAAATGTTAAGCAAGAAATACACTGCTTGACAAATGCTAAGGAACAACGAATTTGTGCAAAATTGCGTTTCATTAAGCCGCACAATCAAAGGAAAAAACATCGGTAAATGACGTTGTACAGCAAGGTCTTGTCTTTCACGTGGTTTCTTTCTTTGAAATTGGAAGTAGTAACATTTGAGGGGGAAATCACACTGTAGGTTTCTGAAGATAAAGCCCTAAGTTTCGTTTTTGGACGGCAGGTATTTACTGTTAAGCGCCTGTAAGATATCATTTGATTGCGTACGATCATGGTTGAACACTTTTTTGATGTCTCAAGGTAGGGCAAAGTGTCAATTCAAGTTACCATACCAAGAGACGAGTCGAAAAGAGTAATCTTGAGGTTTAAAAAGACCTCTGGATGTGGAAGTGCTATGAGAAGGCATTCAAGAGGCCGTGGTAGTAACATCACACCTCAAGAGTATCGATATGTCTGCCTAGTGGTCAAGAGAATCATAAATGATACTCCAGGTCAGATAATCTCCGACCTTGGCTATCTGCAAGAACCATTTCTCTGTGAATAAATAATGTTGGCTTAGATGCACAGAAGCTTTTTACATGCATTCCACCATGAACACATCTTCATACACTGAAAAAAAAAACCTGTAATTTTGACAGAAAAATATTTTATTTTTTACAGAAAAAAAACTGCTTTTCTTTAACTAAAACCTTTTTTTAAAAACTGCTTTTCTGTAGAAAAAAATGTAAATTTTACACTTGTAATTTTACAATTTGTAATTTTTACAGAAAAAAAATCTATATTTTTTTACAGAGAAAACTGTTTTAATGAAAATATACAGATATTTTCTGTACACTAAATGGTTTTCTTCTCGCTCCAAAATTGACAGTTTTTGTCTGTCAATTTTCGAAATATTTTTTACAGTTTAGGGAAAGTTTACTTCAGTGTAAGGAACATATACGTTGAGGTCAGAAACCGTGGTCCAGAATCATGTTCTCTAATAAATCCCGCTACACCATAAACAGTAATTCAGTGCACCAGCTAGTGTAGTAAGCGAGAGAAATTCATTCCCATCACCAGAATATCCAGGAAACTGATAACTATGGCTAAAGAGTGATTGTATCAGTGGGTATCAGGCATAATGGCAGAATTCTGCTTCACATATTTGAAAAAGTTAGTGACATCTCAGTGGTATTGCATACCCGTTCTCCAGGGTTATATCCATTTTTCCCGTGATGCAGTTACTCCAGAATACCTGTTCATGGATAACCGCCCACATAAGACAGCTGAAATGTCCCTCACACTACTAGGAGACGATATTGAACGTATGACATGCGTTGCTTATTCTCTGTACATAAATCTTATAGAGCATGCCTGGGATACACTCTGTAGACGCACTGCTAAAACACAGAACTCTCCTTAAACCGTGCAGGAACTGAAAATTCCCTGTGAAATAAATTAGACAGAATTCCCAAGCTCTCTTCAACTGTTTACTGAACAGCAAGCACAAACGATGCAAAATGTGCATCAGTGTAGAAGGAGGTCGTAACCCATACCCACCGACTCAGATGTGTTTCTTTTTTGGGCAGAACAAACCTTTTTCATAACTGCTAAAAAATGCTGCAAGAAGCATATTTTGTTCTTTTGCCGCATCTTTCTTTGCCATGTGATAATATCTGTATCATTTTGCATAATAAAGATACATAAGTACCTCTATTAAATATGTACTAAGCTTCATATTTTTAAATGTCTATCATTAGTTATGACGAAAAATGTCTCTGTTCCTTAGCAATTGTCAAGCAGTGTACAAAATTTACCATTGGAGGTAAGATGTATATGATAGCTAGAAAAACTGCGTGCATAGCAAGAAACCATAAGCGGAAATTAGTTCGCAGAATAAGCTTTGCATAACAAAATATTTTTACAAGAACAAATATAAGGTAAAATATTAGGTTTTGTGCAAAATTTGTTTTTCCAAATGACGGATTCCAAAAAGAAAATTTGAATATGCAAATTCTGAAAATTCTGAAAATTTGAGTGATGCAGGTAACGGAGAAATATAGGACATCTCGATGAGGGTCAGCAACAGGTGAAAGTAACTCGAGTTCTCGAGTTCTAAATATTTACTGCCTCGAAATTTACCATCTGTAAAATTTGTATTAAGGTGAGGAAAAGTTTCGCAAGGTTCAGTAATTGAGCATTTAATGGTCGGAACCACTTAGCATTATTGTTTATTTCTCTACATACAGTTACAAAGCAATAGAATAGTCACTACTTAGGTTACTCTATAAGAGAGTGCTGACATACGGCCAATAAAATATGATTGCTCGACACGATTTTGGACAAAAATGAGTCACCAAGCCAATGTTTTTTAACTTGCGTCATTTGTCTAATCGAACTCGTCTAATCGTGTACCATCAAGTTATGTAATGTGAGTTGTCATAATTTGGACGAAAATTTCAATCTGAGCATGTGTCCAGTTCTCTTATTTAGGCAGTCTAGCCATTCCATAAAGTTGTTTATGATCTTCCGAAGAACGAAATCTTGGCAAACTATACTCACATGGTGGTGAATTGCATGAAAGGTGATTTGTGGTTCATGTACCACCAACGCCATGGGACTAATGATTCCGTTAAAACTGGACTTGTTACTAGATCATGTCAACTAGACTCAGTTTAATTTTTTAAATATGAATCAGGGTTTGGCCCATATGTTGATTCCCGACAGTTGCCAGTCTTGGCAATGCTGAGTTCGCCATCATGCCAATACCATTTATGAAATTTGCCCACACAAAGGAAGTAGCTTGATGTTTCCAGCAAGAGTAGCTGTTTATACATGAGCAGGGTGGCTAGCTGTCAAGAAACTTTTCATTGAAAATACCAGTATTTCCACATAGAAATATTCGCCTTATTTAATTGCATCGATTAAATAAGGCAAATATTTCTATAAGAAAATACTAGTATTTTTCCTGACATATTCCCTGCCTGTTGACCACCCTGATAAAGTAATACATCTTGCTTGCTCAATATGTTCGCCTATTTCATTCAATAAAAGGTTTTCATGTATTTATATTGGTGATAACAATACATAGATCTCGTATTATCAATTATTTCAAATAATCAAAAATTTCCATCGTAAGAAAATGACATTGATTTCATTCGACTTTTTAATACCATCGAAAATGTATGGAACATACTCGGGAGGTCTTGAATTTCCTTCCCTATTATCCTTCCGGGAAGCTTTATGAGACAAGAAAATATCTGTTCGTGAATAAACACAGATCCAAACCTCCATAGCTGATCTTAAATCGATTTTTGCCTAATATTTATATATAGAAAGTACATCACATCCTATACCCACAGACCTCTATTGTTAATAAATAGACTTTTTGTTGGTCAAAATTCTATGTTTTTTTTTTGTTTTTTTTTTCTACCATTTGTATTTATTCATACTTTTTCGTTGCACGTTTGAACTTTTATTTTGCCCGATAATCTCTGAAACTTTCAATGTATTCAAATAGATACATTTGGAAATGAGTGTGTCAACATGGGAAAACGTATAATTTAAATGTAATATTTAAATGATTAAAAACAAAATTTCACGCATGTTATTTCATTTCAATTAATGCGCCATTTATTTGAGCTAGGCAAACGAAATATTTTAAGAGCATAACTTGAGTAAAAACAAAATGTTTTGCGTTCATATATTTCACACTAGTTGAAATAAAATGATGTAATGAAAGAAAGTAGGGGAGCGCTGAAAACTACCCCCATGAAAAGTTCCCCCATACGTCATTTTTACGTCACAGCAGATGGGGGTAGATTTCCAGTCATAAAGAATTTTACTTTCGTCGAAAACTGGAAAAGTTCCCCCTGAAAAGTTCCCCCAAACCAGAAGGAGGAAGTTTTCCAGTGCCAGGTAATTTTCTTCTTCACTGAGTTCTTGAAAACTTCCCCCATGAAAAGATGTCCCCATACGTCATTTTGACGTCACTACAGATGGGGGAAGATTTCCAGTCCTAGAGAGTTTTACTTTCGTCGAAAATTGGAAAAGTTCCCCCATGAAAAGTTCCCCCAAACCAGAAGGGGGAAGTTTTCCAGTACCAGGTAATTTTCTTTTTCACTGAGATCTTGAAAACTTCCCCCATGAAAAGTGTCCCCATACGTCATTCTGATGTCATAGCAGATGGGGATACATATCATGGGGGAACTTTTCCAGTGCTAGAGAATTTTCTTTTTACTGAGAACTTGAAATCCATCCCCATGAAAAGTGTCCCCATACCACATTTTGACGTCACAATATAGGGTCACATATCCAATGCTAGAACTTGTTTCGAGAGCTGAATATCTGGCACTCGAAATGTGTTTCTCTTTTATGTCTAGTTACTATTGTTACTGTGAATTATTATTATACGGACTTGAAGAAATGCGCAGAAGAGATTTAGTGCGTAATGTAAAAGTATCTTGCTTACTTTTCATATTCGGTTCTCAAACACATACTAGGCGGACAAAAAGGATTTAAGTATTAATGTGATATAATATTGCTCAAAGCATAATCTGTTAGAAGGTTCATGGAAACTCGTCGAAAACAAAGATTTTTGTTATGTTCGCGGAAAGTGTGTGCATATGATATTTGTTGTTGAGTAGAGCATCAAATGTGAATCTTAATGAAAAATTCACATAAGCTATTTACTTTTTTTTTTTTTTTTTTTGGAAAAATAAGAATTTGTTCTTTTTTTTTTTGTTAATATTCCAAATCAAATATCCAATATCAATAATTTGACACAAAAACAAATAATTGTCTGAGTGCAACGAAGACTCATACACAGCGCAGTATTACTTTGCCCCATATATAGCTACGATGGATATTAAAACCTTTCGTCAAGCATAACTCAAAAAATATTTAACGGATTTCGTTCAAATTTTTACAGCAGGTACCTATAAAGGTGACAACAACGTCTATTTATTACCAAGAATAAATGTCAAACCGTTTGGAAATTATATTAAAAAAATAGAAAAAAAAAGCACAATTAAAGTACATACGTCACTAAAATTTTGTGCGTACGTCATTTTTACCGGCGGGAGATTTTCGTAGACAATCGGAATTGAAAAGTTCATGGAGCACATGGAGCAAAAAAATATGCACGCACTAACATTCAGCACAATAAAAATATATTTCAATTTAGTAGAAATCGAAAATTAATCTGGATTTATTTCTGTTTGAAAGAAAAACCCCGCAATAACTTGGTAGACTTGGTATTAGAGATTTGGCGCAAATCTCAGCAATAGCAGCTTTTTTTATTTCGCGTGTGTAAATTAAAAAAAAAAATTCTTTGGTGTTTAAATAAAAGGTTTCGATTTATGGCATTATTTCTTTTTCTTCTCTCTTTTTAGCATTTTAAATGGGATTAATGAAAGGCATGTATTTTAAATTAAATGAGTGAAAGGTTTATATTTAAATGAAATGAATTCAATATGAAAATGTTATAGGAACAATATTTGGCGATTTATCAACTGCGCCAGGATAACATAAAAGTACCAATATATCAAACGGTATGTAGTATGTGAAATGAAACAATTATATTATAATCACCCATCGTACAAGAAAATAAACCAATATTCTGCATTCAGAGGGAAAAATCCATCTCCTGTGCCGTAAGATTTCGCGAGTTCTTTTTTGGTGATAAGTTTTTCGATGGGATTGTTGGGATCTGCAGGATTTGGCTTACTTTTTCTAAATCTTATTTTTTTTTGCAGATATTTTTCTATTTTTTATATTTGGCATTCTATTTTGTATATTTTCTATTTGGCATTTGGAAAAGTGATTTTTACCTTTTTATCTGTGCCTTCGGAAATATTAAAAAATAAAAAAATATTTACATATATCAAGCGTATAATGTTATGTTTTGTATTTTTATACGGACCACTTCTCCATTTTTAGATTTTAAATGATATTTATTATTTACTAGCCGTTTATTAATTGTTTACAATTTACCCCCCTGACAATAACAATTATTTTTCACAAAAATGCATCTTAGGTTTGTTAAATAAGTTTGTTTATGTATTTTCATTACTTATTAAAATATCGAATATGGCGATAAAATTTTATTTTAGAATCGTGATTAAATTTTTAAGATGGTGCAAAAATATGCTTTAATAAACGTATGTTTGTAAATATTTGAAAAACATGTTTTACCGCTCTCTTGAAAAATTTTGTAAGATGCTAAAACTACCTTTTGGCACCATTTAAAAAATTTTTCGCCAACCGACATAGGATACGAAACTTTCCCCATTCAGATACACAGGCAAGGCTGGTCTCAAACAAGAGTAAAGATAGCAACAATATTGTTTTAACTCTATATAAGAGTTACAATAATGATATTAAATGCTCCGATTGGCTTTGGGCCCAATTACGAAAGTTTCTCCTAAAAAAACTGTGGAAGAAGTCTTTTACATTTGTTTCAAATGAAGTTCGGTCTACAAGGTATTAGTTAATAATACAAACAACACTAATGGCATGGAGGCAAAAGTTTTAATTTAAATGTATATATTTGAAACCCTTCTCCCCCTACCCCCCCCCCCCAAAAAAAAAAAAAAAGAAAAAAGTTACAGTAATGAATTTAAAATGACGTTAAGCCACGCTTTCTGACATACGCAATTGGCTGCAAACGCAATAACGAAACTTTCACTTAACTTAATAACATGTAGCTAATATAGCCCTCAGGGTACTTTGCAGTTATACAGACCTTGTGGTTTTTTTAAAAAGCTTGAGACAATTCAGGTTTAAGAAGTTGAGATTTACTGTCAAATGATATAAACAACTATGAACACAAAACTGATGAATTATTATTCAGGTTTATGTATGTATTTTAAAAAAATTGCATCTGATTACACTTATTAGTTAAATTATTTCTGTTTGCATTTAATAACTGATAAACGGCTTCTGGATATAAAATGAATTGTTTAAATATTTGGAAGAGGTTCGAGAGGTAGAAAGACGAGTAAACAAACGGGTAGGCAGACGGGTAGAGAGACGAGTAGCGACGTAGGTAGGCTGACGTGTAGCGAAACGAATAGACAGACGGCTAGAGAGAAAGGTAAAAAGAGGGTTGACAGAGGGGTAGCGAGATGGGTCACGAGACGGGTAGCGACGCCGGTAGACAGGAATGTAGCGAGAAAGGTTGCGAGGTGCGTAGCGTGGTAGATAAAGAGACGAGTAGAGAGATGTGTACAGAGACGAGTTGACTGACGGGTAATGAGATTGGTAGAGAGTCGGGTACAAAAACAGACGGATAGTGAGACGGGTGTACATACGAGTAGAGAGACAGTAGATGGGTACGGAGATGGGTAAGAAGATGAGTAGAGAGGCGTATAGCCAGACGGGTAGAGAGACAGATAGAGAAGTTGTGAGACAGATAGACAAATGGGTAGCAGAGTGGATAGAGACACGGCTAGACATACAAGTAGTAAGACGAATAGACAGACGGTTAGAGAATTAGATTGGCGGGTAGCGAGACCAGTAGAGAAATATAGAAACAGGTAGCGAGATGTGTAGAGAGATAGACAATCGGTTAGAGAGACGGGCAGAAGAACGGATAGGGAAACAGACAGATTGTGGAGAGACAGGCAGACAGGCAAAAGAAAGGTCTGCGGATTGGCGCAGTAAAGGCACAGGGAGCAGAGCCTCCTAGAGAATAATCAAGAAGTATCTGTTAAGCTTAACTTTGAAATATATATAATTTTTCAATTTTGCCGATATGGAGATTTAATGTAAAAGTTATTTTACAGAAGTCATCGAAAGATTTTTTGTTTACTTTAATAGTAATTTAGACTATAGTTTTGCAATCTGGTTTGTAGCAAAGCATGGTATCAATGTGGTTTGAAGTGTAAGAGTTTCTGTAAACATTTATACAAATAATAGATATATAATCAAGGGAGAAAATTTTTTAATTCACACAAAAAAGGTGCAACAATGAAATTAAATTTGTGTTAAGCCACGCTTGATAGAATAATCTATTGGCTGCAAATCCAATTACGTAACTTTAAAAAGCTTGGCATTTTAAAAGATCCGGCGTTTTTTTTTTTTTTTTTTTTTTTTTCCCCAAGTTTTGCGCAATACGCGCTTAAGAAAATGAGATTCTTTGCCACATTTAAAAAAAAAAATTATGACAACACATCTGCTGAACGGTACTTCTTTTCTATTTTTTTAACAGTGTATATGAATTTATATATGATATTTTGTAATTCTATCATTTAATTTGCTCTTTTTCTTTATATTGTAATTGTTAACCCTATGTTCTCAGCAATATCACTCAGACTAATCCCTTTGAGGGAAGTCCTAGTTCTTGAATCAGCAGATCAGAATTTAGAATTGAAATCAACTATCAACTTCTTTATTATTATCTTTAAAACTGTGTTTTTGAAAAAAATAACCATATTAATTGAAAGGTAAACAAATCTTAAGAACAAACTAAAAAAGATACTATGTCATTAGTGTACAACAAACTTACAAATAAATAATTATATTGTTGTAAACGAACATTAGCTTCAAAAATATAAATGGAATTTTAACTTTTAGTAGACCATAAAATACATAAGAAATCTGATTTTTGAACAGAATTTGTAACAAAATTACTATTTTTTTCTAATTGATTAATCTGTGATACCCCATTTATATGAGCAAATAGATAAATAAATAGAATGCTAAATTCATCTTTAAAAGTTAGACTTAAAATTATAGAATGTGCTGATTAATTAAAAGATGATAAAAATATATTTTTTAAAATTTAATTGGTTTATTGTATTCTCTGACGGCGGATATGCTTATGCCTGAAAGTACTGTGAATTAAAATAATTATAAACATTTTCTTTCAACATTTCTGTCATCTTTTAAGTATTTAGCACATTGTGTAATTTTAAGCCTATTTATAGTTTAAGAAAAACTATATTTAACAAATTGTTCTACGATTGTTGAGGCAAAGGCAATTTTTTTCAGGGCTTTGCTTTTTTTTTTTTTTTCAATTTAAAGCGACTAGGAACAAATCGTTATTATTATTCATTTTTTTTTCATTTTTAACATTTTACGAAAACGAAGAGCCTATTCTCAACAGCTGTAATTCTTGAAAAAAAAAATCGAGCCACATTAAAATAAAATCCTCATAAATACTACAATTTATTGGCAAAGCAGACATTGGATGCAGTGCCGCGTTAACCGGTTAACAATCGGGGTCTTGGTCTAAGATCCCAACCTCTCACAGTTGTCTGGATCATAATGCATTTTCACGGTTTTGAATTTTTATTTTAAAAGGATAAATTATTTCGAACTACTAATAACCCATTGAAACGAATTTAAATAGTAAACTGAACTTTAACTTTTCTACTATTACATAAAACCAAGTCATTAAATATCCATCATAAATTTATAAAATCTATAACTAGAAATTAAAAATAGTTCTTCTTTACATCCTATCCTAATCCTAATAATATTATAAATCTGATTGTGTTCAAATGTTAGGCTGAAGCCAGCGTCAAAATGGAACATTTAATGATCCTGTATCTTTGCGTATAGGTTGATAAAAACCCTCAAATGAACATAGGCTGGTTTTTGTTTATTTTATTCAAATATTTTTCTTAATAATTCAAAATTTCATTATTTTTATAGAGAATAAATGGAAATTTTTTCGTATAATATTTTAAAATGGTTAAATTTACTTTACCGTTGCTAGTACTTTATCGCTGCGAAAACTAATTCAAAACCCGGAATAATAATTTTTACTCAACAATTTAGTTTCAACTGAAAATTTTTCAATGAAAAATGAAAATGAAATAAAAAAATTAAAGAATTAAAAATAAGATAAAATAATATTAGAAATAAAACGTACTTTTTTTAGTTTTTGATAATAATACAAGGTCTCAATATGCGTAACCATAGGAAACAGGCGAATATGACGTCATTCATCTAAAATAAAGCGGATATTCATCTAAAATAAAGTGGGGAAATAAAATGATCTTGGGTTTTTTCTTCACTTTTTTTCTTTTAACACTTTCCAACCTAGTTGAAAAGTGTTTATGACTTCGGTTTGTCTGGCCGTCTGGCCGTCTGTTCGTGCTCTAACTCCCGTAAATATGCTCGGATTGCCCTGCAATTTTTATATGTTATAATCGTTATCTATAGCATGTTCCCTATTTCAACGGAAGTGTGTAGCACTTATAGTTTTTTTACAGGGACACTCAAAAGAATTCCGTTACATTGAGGTCTATGGGGAAAAATCATTTGCGGTTTATTTAAATAATGTTTCACTATTTTAAACGCATTGAAATTTATATATATCACTAAGGTGCATTAAAAGAAGCTTAATATGGAATAGGGTGTGCATAGCACTTATACTTACTTTACAGGGACAGTCAAAAGAATTCCGTTACATTACGTCTATGGAGAAAAATCGTCTGCGGTTTATTTAAATAATGTTTCCCTATTTTAAACGCATCGAAATTTATATAAGGTTCATTACAAGAGACTTACTACAGAATATTGTGTGTATAGCAGTCATCATTCATTTACAGGGACACACAAAAGAATTCTCTACTGTATGTTAACAATAACTCCTGGAAGTGCGTTTTAAGTTACGGAACGCGATTTTAATTTTAAATCGCTTTTTGTATATTACGTGGTGTGTATAAATTCTGTAGATCCTATACAGGGAAGCACAAAAGTTCGGGAACACATTTCCGTATTATTTAACTCCAGACGGAGAATTTTAAACTGTGCTACGTGTTTCCTAACTGAACTAAAATTTAGCATCCTATGTAGTATATATACAAATCTATAGATCCTATACAGGGCTGAATAAAAGTATTCGGATTACTTAGATGTTATTTTTTAGCTTATTAAAGATTATGATTCGTAAAATTATTTTGGAAGCGTTGGAAAGTGTTACATAATCTATGCTTGACGCATGATTTTTCGTTCTTGTTTTTCTTTTGTATGGTAACAATACTTGACGTTTTACCGTCTGCGCACGGCTAATATAACTAAACCGTATTTTTTATTTAAATTTTTAAAAAGTAAAAAGAAGTTTCAAAAGAAAATGGTTAGCAAATGTCATTAATATGCTCCGCAAAATTATCCATGTCGAAAATGATGTCATGGATAGCGAGAAATAGTTATTTCATTCTTAAAACTATTTCTTAAAACTATTAAGAAATAACTCGATTACCTAAAAAAATGACGAATGTTAACAGTTCCATTTTTGTTGATAAAACCTAAAGATTTAATATTATTTCGTTAAAATAACTTAATTTCTCCTATGCCAGTATTAAAATTAATTGCCTGGAAAAGAAAATTAACAAGAATTATGTCATTAAAAAGGGATTTCTCTGGTGAAAAAGAGACTTCATATTTGAAATAAAACGGGAATTTTCCAATATGTTTTAAAATGAGTGTGAATTAATTCCTTACATTAATAATACAAGGATCAGTAAGTATAGAAAGTAGATGAGTTTCACGCCATATTTATAACGAAAAATTTAAATGTTTTGTTATCTATACTGATTATTAAGCATGAGTATCCGTTATATACAGATGAGAGTCTTCTGCTAAAAATCACATCATAATTTTAAGAAAAGGAAAATGAACACGAATCTATTATATTAAAATCTGACCGTGTTTTTGTATTTCGCAACTACTCTTAGATTATTGAACGCAGCTCGATTTACTTGATCCGAGTATGTCGCACAAACTCTCAGAATTTAAAAAATTAAATTAGATTCCAAGATTTTTTTTCTTTTTCTTTCTTTTCTTTTTTTTTTTTTTTTTTTTTTATCTAAAAACGGAAAGGAAATTACTCCATATTTGTGTATAAAAAAGGAGAAATAAAACATATTAGTATATTTTTTTACACCATTTTCTCATTAAAACTGAAAAACAGAATTTATTTTCACTTTGAATAGATGGTGAAAACAAAATCTTGATTTCAGTAAATTTTCCGAAAAACAAAAACATATTTTCACATATACAAACTTCATGAATCAATTTATTCTAGAGAACAAAAAGTGCCTGTCAACATACTGTCAGTTAGAAAACAAGATTTGTTTCAAAACTATACATTAAACCAAGGAGGCAGAATTGAATTTAAAGAAAAAGCATATACTATTTCCAATTAAGGTTTTTTTGAAGGATGTTAAAACGTTCCACAAAGACTTAAAAGTAAAATTGTTTATCAGGTAAAATTGATATTTGTTTTTACCCAATTCGTCTATTTCCACGATTTAATTTGGCCCTCCTTATTGCATTGGTTGCAATTTTATTTTCGCGATTATTTGGCAAAAAATTTCACTTTTTTAAGACTGGGTTATGTCAAGGTCCCTATAATAAAAAATACCGTATTGTCTCCTATGAAATGTGATAAATAGTTAGTTAATTATTAACCTTTTTAATTATCGGGAATGAAATAATTTTCTTAATTAATGTATTTATTTTTCTTTTAATGTTGTTAAATGGTAAAGATTTGTAAAATTATTTTAGAAGTGTTGTAAAGTGTTACAGAATCTATGCTTGACGCATGATTTTTCGTTCTTGGTTAAAATTGAATGAATAAAATTTTTTTCATTTATTCTTCTGAATGATAAGTGAAAATTTTGGTAGAAATACCGGAACTGGTTCCGAGTAAGACTCCTATAATAGGAGCTCTAGTTCCGAGAAAAATCACGATAAAAGGAAGAATGTACAGAGTGCTAAACCCGTTTTCCACTCTTCATCTTCTGTATACGTTTGAATTGTTAGCGGAAATATAGCCTGGTCACTCAATAAGTCATTAACAAAAGACGCTGAACGGGCTGTGTGAAGCAAACAGATGCCTCGCCTCGGGCGGGGTAGAAAACAGTCTATTTGATAGTCAGTACTTAGTGAAACAGCTTAACCATGAATTTTTTTTGGGTTGAAACTCAAACTCTATTTAATATGGATTTTTCGATATTATCAAAATAATGCAAACTTTTTATATATATTCTTATGTAATATATGAATATTTAATGTGAATAACTGTGAATCCTATGAATTATATGAAACGATTTTTCCCCCTTGTTTTCTGTCTTTCTTATCTTTTTTTCGCTAGTATCTCAAACTTTATGTATAAAAGATGCATCAATTATTAAATGCATTTTTAAATACTATATGATATAAATAAAGTGAAACATCACTATAAAGTAATAAGATATTTTTAATTATAATTATTTTTAATTATAAAATTAAACGGTCATATAATTTTCTTCGAAAGAAAAAAAAGGAAGAAAATATTTTTAAAATACCGTATTTGCAGTAAAAGAGTTGAGAAATATAAAAGATTATCTGAACGGAACATACACATGAAAGCATGAAAAACATTAATTCATTTTCTATTTCTTATTTATGTGAGCAACGAACCAGATCGGCTATATTATGAATTAATTGGCAGAGTTTATCGAAATATTTTATTCAGCTTTCAGTAAAGAATATTATCTTTAAGATTTTTGAAATGTGTAATCTAATACAGACAGAGTGGGTGCCTTTGAGCAGGGCTGTCCACCGCGGCGATGGTAACTGTACTTTTAAATGTTTTTCTCATTTTCATGTAAACTGCATCCTGGCCTGACAACCTTTAAAACGTGCAAGTTTTATTTTTTAATCACTATATGCCATGATATTCAGGGATGTGAATTTTGTAAACGAAGACTCCGTAAATTCAATAAAATAAAATATATTATTCAAAATATGCTGCGCATACGTTAACTGAGGATACAGTCTTTAACAAATAAGCTATTTTAGAGGAAGCAATCACAATAGTATAGTTTATATTTTTCTTTACTTTATTAAAAAACTTTAATCTTGAATATCTCGTAATGGCATTTTTTTAGTTACTTGTTTTACAAATTAGCCCTTTATTGCATAGCATTATGGCTGTTTTCAAATCCAAAGGAGCTACATTCTGACAAATTTCTGAATTAATTTTTGTTCGGAAACGCATGAAATGGTCAGGTGTTCTTTATTCAGAAATTATGTAATCGAGTGGTGTTTTCAATGTTTTAGTAAAGGCAGGTGATCTTTCAGAAAATACTGTCAAAGTTGATGTTTTGTACATAATTTCCGGGCGCACGAAAGGATAAAAAATCTATCATCACGTGACAGCAATTGCTTTTAATTCAATAAGTAATTTATTTATCAAAAAATGAAAACGCCATTCGATTCCAAATCGCAGTTCATTCAGCAGTCAGGCCTGCCAATTTTATGCCATGACGTTTTGAAAGAAGTAAGAAAGTTTGGCGTTATTGAGCCGGGAATTTGATAACCACTTTAATCAAGAAAGGCAATTCAATAAATAAATAAATAAATAAATAAATATGGGGTTATTTTAGTTTTCTTTTAAATTATAAAAGTAATCAAATCAGGATGCTCGTAAAATAATTAAAATTAAGGAAATAATAAAATTAGGAAAATAAAACAATACTTCATACTCTTGATTCATTATTTTATATTTATTAATTTGCGTTTTCCGAAAAATCTGGAACTATAAAGTTAACGATATAGTCTTATTTTTTTAACACATTATCAAGTCAACCCTTCGTTTTGGCTTCAAATTGCTAGTCCTTTCTATGTGCTTCTTTTTCCTTTCTCCTGAATTATAAATACACATTAAGCACTTTTTATATTTCGTTTTTCTTTATGTCAAATTTATACAGTAAAAAAAGGGTGATACAGAAAGAAAGAAGTAAGATATTCATGGAAGAGTTTGAGTCCCGAATAAAGAATAATTCTAAAATATTTTGTACAGAAATTAATATAAAACTTACTAAAAAATAAAAAAATAAACATTTGTTTAGCTTAGCAATGTAGCTACATCAACCATAATGTATCTTAAAATAACTCAAATATTATCTGTAGAAAAAAAAAAAAAAAGCATATGTGAAACTTAGTACATGCTTTTTTTTTTTTTTTTAGTAATAATAACATTTTATGGAAACTTATTCAATAGAAAAATAGAAAATAAATTTCAACTTCTTATTTTTTATCTGATACGTCTATTTTAACCATATGATTTCTGACAATCTATAAAAGTTTTAGTTTAGAAACTAAAAAAGAATTTTTCAAACAATTTTCCAATTTTTTAAACTAGAAAACCATTTTTCTATCTCTTGAATTAGTGACCTTTTGAGTTTAAAATAAGATTCTATTTCTATTACTTTTTTCAGACACGTTAAACTCTAAAAAACTAATAATAAAGAAATCTAAATTGTTAAATTAAACCCAAAAATTAATAGAACGAATGGTTAGATTCGTTTTTGTGTCTCAACAAACAACTAATTAAAAACATTTTAAAAATTTGGAAATATTTCTAATAAGTTGTCAACAGATGAAGCTCGTAAGATTTTTCCTGTTTTGGTGGGGTGACAGAGGTTTTAAATTGCTGTCTCCTAGTAAAAAAAAAAAAAAAAAAAAAATCATGCGTTAAGTATGGAATATGTAAAACTTTTCAACACTTCCAAAATGCTTTTATATAAATCTTTACCGTTTAAGAATGTCTAAGTCTGATGCTAAAGTTAACAATTTGGAAAACGCATAACACATTTAAAAATCCAATTTTAGAAATTACCAACAGTATTCGGAAAACGATCCTAACTATTTTGCGCAGCCCAGTGTATGATCTACTGATTTTTATATATACTACATAGAATGCAAAAATTTAGTTCAGTTAGGATACGCATAGCACAGTTGAAAATAGCCCATCGGCAATTTCCGTCAATAAACGCAAATGCATTCGAGATGTTTTGTGCTGCCCTGTATATAATCTATAGGATTTATACACATCAAGTATAATAGGGGGAAAAAAAGTTCCATTTAAAAACGCAACTGAAAACGCATTTCCAACCATTATTATTAACAGACAGTACTTTAACAAAATAATTTTATGTGACCCTGTAAATGAAGGAGGAATGCTATACACACAATATTCTATAGTAAGCCTCTTGTAATGCACCTCAGTGATGTATATCTGTTTCAGTATGTTTCAAATATTGAAACATTATAAAATAAACCGCAAACGATTTCTCCCCATAGACCGTTTTGTAATGGAATTCTTTTGAGTGTCCCTGTAAAGCAAGTATGTCAAACACGTGGCCCACGGGCCACAACTGGCCCGCCGACAACTTCTCTGTGGCCCGCCAAGCCTTTGGCATTTTACCTGTGCATTTATTTTGGCATTTATTCAGTTGCTCGAACACGCATGCTGAAAATACATTTTTGAGGAACTCACTTACACCAAATAGTCTTAGAGATGGCAAACATATGTATGTAAGTATTGCCAGTTGCTTTTTTTATTCACAATTGCTACCACTTTTTTTAATAGTAATTTTTGTCTTATTTATTTCGTCATTAATTAAGGGAAATATTTTTCTTCAAAATGTGGTAGTAAAAAAAAAAAAAAAAAAAAAAAAAAAAAAAAAAAAAAAAAAAAAAAAAAATCCGCTCATTTGGCATAACTGATGTATATAGACAGATGTAGCTCAGTTTTAAAGTTTTAAATTTTAGCTCCAAGAAATTGCAGATACACAGTTAACTAATCGGAATGTAACAAAGTGCGAAATCTCGAGTCTAAAAATTTAAAGATTCGTAATTTTTTTGCAGTATTTTTCTTATAATATTTATGTGTTTTATGACGAAACTATTGCTTTATTAGGTGCGTTCGCAATTATATAAATACGTAGCACCTATTGTCGTCGTCTGGTCCGTCCGTCTGTCCGTCCGTCTGCATATAGCAACGCAAAAACTACCCAACCGAATGGTTTGAAATTTAAGATATATTATCTTTGCAGAATTTTATCGCGACATTTCAATTTTTAAAAAAATTGAATCAAAACTTTAGAAAATATTAATAAAAACATTTATTAAGAAATTTGATTTTTTTTAAAAAAATCGGTGCTTTCTTTTTATAGGAGCTTTCGAAGTTTGATCGCCAAGCGACCGAGAAACTTATTTTATTACAGAAATTAATCTGCAGACGATATAATTCATTTCACAGAATTAAAAATCATCAAGATCTGAATATTTATAGAACTATAACTTTTATAGAACTATGACTTTTTTTATAGTACGAACGCACCTCGTTTGTAACGTTTGACGTACAATTTCCAACTTGTTTTACTACTCTCTTCAATTTTACACATGCTATATTTATTAAATAATAAGAAATGTATAGTAAAAATTAATAAAATTCGGGCTAATTAAGAACAGTTACAACTTTTTTTTAAATCAAAGTATAAAATTAAGTGGCTTTTAAATGATTTGCTTTCGAAATGACATAAATTATCACTTTTGTGCTTGAAGCAAAACCCCCGAATACGTCATGTCATCTAGTTTCTCCACTCTTGTTTTACAAAAATATTTTGGATTTAAGTTCTTTAATTATTTTCATTACTTAGGTTAGTAAATGTGTCATTGTTAATGAAACCTGCTTGATCTTTCTTTCTTTCTTTCTTTTATTTTCTTTTTTTATTTTTATTTTTTTTATTTTTATTTTTTTTACCGATTTACACATATTTTAATAACATACTGATAAACAACCTAGGAATTTTTTTTTTAAAGTTTAAACTCTACCAGTATGAATATATATGATTGACGGAAAATAAACATTAAAAAAAAAATTAAGTTGATTCACAATACCATTATATTAAAAGAAAAACTGAAATTATATGTTGATATCCAAACATTGTTGGAGTTTCGAAAGAATGGAACATTAAGAGATGCTACAGGACAAAGCATTAAAAATCTGGCCAAACATCAGAAAGAAAAACTGTCAGAATTGAAATTGACACTTCTTAAAAGAGAGTGCTTTCACCAAGCCTATTGGAGAAAATACATTTACTTTATAAAATAATTATTGCATTAAATATCCCGTGATTCCAAATCATTTACTAGGAAATGGAAGAAAGGATGCGCAGAACAGTTAAAGAAGTTTGAAAATACTATAAGCAAAAGTACCATTGCTAAAAAGTATTTTGTATAGCCGGATCGATTTATAAAAGCCGAATACATGTTTATAAACTTATATCATATTCGTACGCACATGCTTAATCATCGTCAATTTAGAAAATATCTTGATAATATTGGTAACGAATATAACCAGATCTACCTTCTTATACAAAAATTTGACGGCTTTCCATCATAAAAGTTTAACTGTTAATTACGAAATCTTAAACAAGGTAAG
This sequence comes from Maratus michaelseni, assembly GCA_963931845.1. Lineage (NCBI taxonomy): Eukaryota > Metazoa > Arthropoda > Arachnida > Araneae > Salticidae > Maratus > Maratus michaelseni. Next base: position 133,824,977 of record OZ007599.1, read on the forward strand.
CATTTTCATTTTAAATTGACAAATTATGAATGTGAATTATTAAAAGACCACCAATAGACAAAGTACTTGGAGTTTTCATTTTTAATAAAAGCACCTGAGTAAACTTCAACCTCAGAGCAAATTTCATAATTTCATCATGTCATTTGATAGTATTAGCATCAGAGCCGGATTAAGCATTTCTTTGGCCCGGGGCTATTTTGGACATTTTGCCCCCCCCTCTTCCCCTGCTACTGGAAATTTTGTGCCCCTTCCCACGATACTGAATATTTATCCCCCCTCCCCCCACACACACCTTTTATTATTTTTTTTTTTAATCCTGAAATACAAATTTTAAAAATGGAAATATTTATATTGTTACTCAAGAGCGTTTTTTTGTTTGTTTGTTTGTTATCTTCAATAGTGCTCTTAATTAGTTTGTTTAAACATATACAATTAACAAATACTTTATAAACATTAAAAAAAAATAGAAATATTCCAGGCGTATAAAAACTGAATACATTAAAAATAATTTCAATACATCTGTTTATTGATATAAATAAATTTAATTACATGTTTAAGCTTTTTTTAATTATTATTAGATTTTCATTACTAAAAATTAAGTTAATTGAAAAAAATCCTTGTATTTAAATTTCCAAGTGATTGCAGGGCATCATGAAATGCAAACAGTTCTGTTATGTCATTATCTAGTGACATTAGTGTTAAACCGCTAAGTTTGGGCTCCAGCATAAACGATCATAGTCTGTTCTTTATTAATTTTAGTTTGGAAAATGATCATTCTGCTTCAAAGTTTGTAAGCGGTACTACTATATACTATAATTGCAATATGCAGTACATTTGGGAAAACAGATATTAATTGTTTATCATTGATTAACAGCATCTTGACAGCATTGGATATCTACATTTCTAATACATTCCGAGAAATATTTCATTTCTATTTTTAAAATATCGCCAAGATCCTCGTAATAAAATGTTAAGCGTCTAGAGAATCTTTATCTATAATGTTTGAGTATTGTAATTGACAGAAAAACATGAAAAATGATAGTTTTATAGAGAAATGTATGATAAACATGGTGAAACATAGAGTTTTAAAATCGAATAATTATTTTAAGTGCCTCTGTTTAATGTTGAAATCGGTGAATATAATTCAGTTACATAAATTTTATAGGATTAAAAACTATGCACAGCAATTTAACCTTCTTTTGAAGGCATATATATATATATATCACGTGATTACATTATGAAATGCTGTGTCGAATATATATATATATATATATATATATATATATATATATATATATATATATATATATATATATATTAGAAAGAATCAACTGGGACATCCTAGGATTATGCGAAATAAGAAGAAAAGGTGAAGAGAAGATTGATCTTGCCAGTGGACATGTATTGTACTACAGAGGTACAGAAGATGGAAAAACAAGTGGTGTAGGATTTCTGATTCATAAAAGGTGGAAGAATCACATCGTAGAATATGATAGTGCATCAGATAGAGTTGCAAGGTTAGTTATACAAGTGTCAAAAAGATACAAACTGCAAATTACCCAAGTTTATGCACCAACAATTAGCTATACTGATGAAGAAATTGAGGATTTCTATGAAGAAGTAGCTTCAATGCATCAAAAAGGAAAATGCTACATAAAATTAATAATGGGAGACTGGAATGCTAGAATTGGGGAAAAAAAGAAAGGTGAGTTCTCAGTAGGAATTCATGGATATGGGGTGCGTAATGAAAGAGGAAACAGATTGATTGAATTTGCAGAATGTGAACAGATGTATATCATGAATTCATTTTTCAAGAAAAAGTCACAAAGAAAATGGACATGGCGTAGTGCAAATGGCTCAACAAGTGAAATCGACTACATCTTGACAAACAAAAAGCATCTTATTCAGGATTGCAGCGTTCTCAATAACTTCAATACAGGAAGCGATCACAGGTTAGTTAGATGCAAACTGCTTTTAAATACTAAAGTGGAAAGAATGAAGCTTTTGCAATGCTCAAAGAAATCAGTCGATATTATAAATCTCCAGAAACATAAAGAAGAATTTAATTTAGAACTTAAAAATCGTTTTCAAGTACTTCAATCAATCTTAGAAGAAGAACAAGATGTTACAGTAGTGAACAAGAAAATAACAAATACTCTACAAGAAATTGCAAGGACGATAGCTGGTGAAGCACAAGTAAAGCAAACAAAGAAAATAACAGAAGAAACAAGAAGACTGATGAAGAAACGCAGAGAATTTAAAATGAAGAAAAACTATCCTAAATCAAGAGTTGAATATGCAGAATTATGTAAAACGGTAAGAAAATGTGTTACAGAAGATATCAGAAAATTTAACTGTGATCTTGTCAAAAAAGTTCTAGAAGATAACAAAAGTTTAAAATCAGCTAAGCGCAAACTGTGTGTTGGAAGAAAAGGTATTTTTGCACTGAAGACAGCAGATGGAACAATCACCAAAATCAATAATGAAATAGTACACATTGTCGAAAAATTCTATAACGATCTATATAAATGTGAAGATCAAAGGGAAATCAACCTACGTGATCCACTAGTAAACATAACCGAAACTGAAGAGATAATCCCAGTGATGACAGATGAAGTTGTACAAGCCATTAGAGGCATGAAAAAAGGTAAATGCCCTGGCGAAGATGGAATTACAATTGATCTTATCAAAGAAGCAGGAGAAGAATTTGCAAAAATGCTAGCCTTACTGTTTTCCAAATGTCTCGAGAAATCAGATGTACCAGAAGATTGGAATAATGCTGTGATGGTGTTACTTTATAAGAAAGGAGAAAAGGAAAACATTAAAAACTACCGTCCAATCAGCTTACTGTCAGTGATTTATAAAATTTTCACCAAAGTTTTAACGACAAGACTTGAATCAGCTCTGGACTCAGCTCAACCTAGAGAACAAGCAGGATTTCGAAGTGGATTTAGCACAATGGATCATATTCAAACAGTAAGGGAAGTTATAGGAAAACATAAAGAATATAATTTACCTCTCTGTCTTGCCTTTATTGATTATGAAAAAGCATTTGATTCGGTCTACACATCTGTAGTAATTACTTCTCTGGAGAACATTGGTATAGACAAACCTTATATCAATATCATAAAGAAGATCTACAAGAAAGCAACAGCCACCATCCGTTTGGACAAAGGAAAAGCGAAGATCAAGCTTGAAAGAGGAGTAAGACAAGGAGACACCATTTCGCCTAAGCTTTTTACTGCTGTCTTAGAGAGTATTTTCAAGAAGCTGGATTGGGAAAACAAAGGGATTAGAATAAATGGGGAATATTTAAGCCATCTCCGGTTTGCTGATGACATTTTAATTTTCAGTAATAGCCCTGAAGAATTGCAAAATATGCTAAAAGATTTGGCAGAAGCTAGCATTAATGTGGGATTAAAAATAAATTTGGAAAAGACTAAGGTGATGTTCAATTCATTTGCATCAAAAAAGAAAATCGTCTACAACAACACTGAGATTAAAGATGTTGAAAGTTATGTGTACCTTGGACAAGAAATATCTTCAGACAACAGTATCATGAATGAAATCAATAGAAGAATAAGAAATGGATGGAGTGCTTTTGGGAAGAACAATATTATTCTGAAAAGTAACATGCCTCTTTGTTTGAAAAGAAAGGTGTTTAACCAATGTGTTTTGCCTGCACTAACTTATGGAGCAGAAACTTGGACACTAACAAAACGGATGGTACAAAGATTACAAACAACACAGCGAAGTATGGAAAGATGTATGCTAGGCATAACCAGAAGAGACCGAAAGAGAATAACGTGGATAAGAAGTCAGACGAAAGTTTTTGACATTATCGAGAGAATTAAATGGCTAAAATGGAAATGGGCTGGGCACATTGCAAGAAGACAAGACAATAGATGGAGCACAAACACCCTACAGTGGTATCCCAGAGATGTAAAACGACCAAGAAGACGACCTCAAGTAAGATGGAGTGACGAAATCAGAAAAGTGGCCGGTGTTAATTGGATGACTAAAGCACTAGACAGGCAACAATGGAAAAATCTGGGGGAGACCTACATCCAGCAGTGGATTGAAAACGGTTGATGATGATGATGATGATGATGATGATATGGTGTTACGGTAATGTTTCATTAATGGTTATATATATATATATATATAGTGTCTAATTTTATGTTTATGTTTTTTTTTTCCCTTAATCCAAAATTTTATTACTTGAATGGATATTTATTTCTTTTTTCCAAAAAGCCGTTTTTTACCTCTGGTGCTAGATGTTTATAAAGCCCAAGTAATATTTCTAAACATTTTCAATTTGTAAAATATACTTACACGCGAATATTAAAAATGACAGGAAAATTTAAAACAATTAAGTTATTATGTGAGTAAAGCATTTAATGAAGAAATTTGCATTGTATTTAAAAACTCCAAATAATAATAATAATATATATATATATATATATATATATATATTTAAAACTATTTTCTTATAGCGTCTAAAAGAAAAAAATCTTCCAGCAGTTAGACCGTCAGCAGTTGCGACAGCGGTGGATGCGGCCCTGGGAATGTTCAAGTCAAAGGGAAATGAATAGATACCCGATTATAAAAGATCACTACTGGTCGTGTTAATATCATCCAATCTTTCGTAATCAAGTAATCTTTTTAAAACAGATTATATCATTGTGTTTGTAGAGCCTGTGAAGTCTTGGGAAGTGTAGCTCGTTGGGGGCGGAAATTCCTAGTTTTGTTAGAAAATGTAACTGTGAGTTAAACTTTTATTACAAAAAAAAAAAAAATCTGATTTTAAAAAATGGACCACTTCAAACTTTTTAGGAAATTTACTTTTTAAGTTAAATTTATATCTTGACAATGAGCAAAATGTTATAAATAAGCATGCTAAAACTTTTCAGTTTGACTAAAACAAGTCAATTTTTGTGCAAAATATATGAAATTTTATTAAATAAATTCATTGCAATCAGTCTTCCGTAATCGGATAATCTTTTTAAAATAGAAAAAATTAGCGTGTTTTTAGACCAATTAACGTGTTTTTCGATTCTGCGGGGTATGGTATGCACGGGAGTTGGCGAGCGTAGCTCGAAGGGAGCAGAGCCCACTAGTTTTGTTAGAAAATATAAATGTGAGATAAAACTTTTATTACAAAAAGCAATTTTTTTCTGATTAAAAAAAATGCAACACCTCAAACTTTTAAAAAAATTTACTTTTCTAGTGGAATCTATATCTTGAGAATGAATTAAAATATCTAAATATATATATATATGCTAAAATTTTCCAGTTTGACTGAAATATGTCAATTTATGTGCAAAATATGATTAATTTTATTAAGGCTGTTCTCAAATCCAAAGGAGTTACTTTGTGACACATTTCTGATTCATTTTTGTTCGGAAACGCATGAAATTGGCAAGTGTTCTTATTCAGAAACTATGTAATCGAATGGCGATTTACATATTTTGGAAAAGGCAGAAGCTCATTTAGAAAATACTGTCAAAGATGGCATTTTAAATCAAATTTCCGGACGCAGCAGCACGAGAAAAAATTAAAACTTGTCGTCACTTGACAAGAATCTCTTATAACTTAATATATTTATCAAAAAATGTAAAACGCTTTTCGATCCTAAATCCCTCCAATAGTCAGATTTTCCAATTGTATGCCTTTACATTTAAAAATGAGTTAGAAAACACGTCAGGTAGTTTCGCGTTGTTGAGCAGGGAATTTGAGAACCGCCTTAAACAAAGTAATCTGAGTATATTAAAGAATTTAACTCTTACGTATTGATTTTTAGTAAAAATTGCACAAAAGAAACAATTTATATATGAATATGGGAATTTTAATAAAATAAGGATGTGTGTAAAGCCATTTAAATAATGAAATTCATAATTAATCAACTTAACTTAAATTGACAAGATAAAAGATGGCGATAAAAAATATTTCACAAACAATCGAACCCATAAGAGGTGTAATATTATTTAACCTTTTTTTCTCTTTCTTTTTTTTTAAGCCACCTAAACACATGCAGTAAAAACAATGGTTTTCTACAAGTTAAATGTACTCATACTCAAGGATAAGCATTTTTCTCAATTAAATAAACGCTTTTCTTTACTTAGTATTAAATAAAAACATTAAAGATAAAGGAAAAGGGAAGCAAACACACTTCCTAAAATCTACTTCTTATCATATTAAAATAAGAGTTTACGAACAAAACATTCATTTTGATTATCTGTCTGTTTTTTTTTTTTTTTTTCCCATAGACTTTTATACAGGAGAGGCAGACAGAGATGATTCTCAATGCACTGGCCAATGGTTCTCAGTTCTTACGCAAAATACTGTTGAAAGATACTGGTCATGTCATTGGGGAGGGGGTTGCCCTTGGGAAGTGTCGGATGTTAGGCATTGGGGGGGGGGGGGGGGGGTCCTGACCTTGTACTAATTTCTAAGAAATCGTATGCCGTGCACACATAGACCTTACAATTCAAGATTCCTCCCCTGAGCGTGCACATGTTTTTTGAGATTAGGTGGTAGAAGCGGAAAATAGTAAAGATGTTTTCTTCTTTTGGTATCGGGCAAAAGTAGGGTAAAAATAGTAAAAGAATATGAAAACACCCGCTCGCCAATGTTAAACGTATGGCCATGTTGTTTTCGAATTTCTCATTTAAATTTGAATATTTTGAAAAGTTTTTTTTTTTTTTTTTCATAAGATGGCTGAGGTTGATATTTTAGTTGCAGCTTTTTTTAATAAAGGTACTTTCACTTTCAAAACCGGTTCCGAAAGTGAAAATACCTTTACTAAACAGATCTGCAACTGAAATCGAAAAAATAAAAAATCGTCATATTACGGATCGACCTCAGCTATATCTTATGCAAAAAAAAAAATCTTTTAAAAGTATTTAAATTTAAACGAGAAATTTGAAAGCAACCTGGCCATAAGTTTAACAATAACTATCGGGTGTTTTCAAGGGAGTGACGACTACCCTTAAATCGTACTTCGAAGTTTTGGAATTGCAAAAGGAAAAAGTGATGACGCTTGAAACCCGATTTTATCTCGTTATTTCAGAAAAAGTTTTTTCATTTTAGAAGCAAAAATTTTCTTTTTTCTTTCTTTCTTTTAGAAATTTAAGTAATTTTTAAAACAAAATTTTGATAAAACTTAAGCTGTTGACGAGGGCTCCTGACGGATTGGGGCCCGGGGCTGCAGCCCCGTAGCCCCCCCCCCCCCTTAATCCGGCCATGATTAGCATTTTTAAATAGAATTTATTATTTTGACAAAACAACTTTCAAAAAGAAAATGTATTTTATTTTATATGTTGCCAAACATTATTAGAAAAACATCGGAGTGGACATTTTTTGAACAAGCGCGCTTTTGTACGGCTTCTTTGCGTATAGCGGCCAACCTTTTGTTATTTTTCAAGTCAACATACGTTAAACCAGAAAATGTATTTAATAAATGAAAATAAAAAAGAATAAGTAGAGCATAGATACAAAACACAAATTTTTAAAGAAATTTTTTTATTCGAAATATGTTTTCTTTTTCACTGGAAAAAAATACGGAAGATTGGCAGCTATTTCTTTGCTAGGTAAAAGATTAACAGGTCATCGTGCACAACCAAATTGCAAAATAAATACAAATTAGAAAAAAAATAAATTAAATTCAGTTGATTCGGTTGATAGAAAGCAATTTCGAGTATTTTTTCGAAAAATAAGATAAAACAAGCTATGAATTTTATTTACTTTTGAACTTTACATGCACATTTCTTTAACACGGATGTGTTTTATACGAACAAATTTTATTCTGTGCAATAGTAATAATATTATCTTTTTCTTTTTTTTTTTTTTTTTTTTTTTTTTTCGGGCTTTGTATATAACGCTTAATTTGGTCCGCGGCGGTAAACGAGTTTGACATACCTGCTGTATAAGTGCTATACATACTATATGCACATTAAAAGCACGAGATAGATAAAATAAAATGAAAGCATAATAATATAATAATAATAATAATAATAATAATAATAATAATAATAATAAAACTAAGCATACATTATGTAACAATTTCTAAACTGTTATATTCGCGATGTTTGTTTTCCTCTGAATTATTACGGCAAAATATGCTATTTCCAAATGAAGTATTTCACAGAAATAATTTACTTTTAATTAAATTATTCTACTTAGCACATTACATATTCTCAAATTATAGCCACAAAAACGTAAGAAAATATTAAACATGAGATAAATAATTGGATACATGAAAACTGTGTGAAATCTTAAAGGCAGTATTCACGCTTGGTACTGAAGCCCAATTTCATTCACTCTTAATAATAATGTATAAAAATAATGTAAATATAATGCTTTAAAGTAGATTAATTTAGACTTTGTTTTTATTTAAATGCTCGTGTTTAGAAGAAATTCTATAAAAAAGAAATATAGCAACTTAAATAGAAAGACAACAGGCGCACCTTTACGGAAGTTAAAATAATTATTTTTAATTGCTAAAGCAAAGAAAACATGTGGTAATTAATATCAACACCTTTTGGTTGTAATAGGATTATCACTGGCACAAAATTTGCATAAAAGTTAAGAGTTCTTAATCTGTTTATTATTTTTGGAAACCATGTGGTTAATGAGTTAGTTGAAGCACCCCCTTTCTTTCTTATTAATATACCTGTAAATCTGGTACTATCCATAAAAGTTACTTATATTCTAAAAAAAAAAAAAAAAAAAAAAAAAAAAGCTTTTTATGAAATAGTAATTTAATTTTAATTAATTTACGATTATGCGTTGAGAAATCAAATTTTAAATTCTAAAATAAGAAATTAAATAATGTTTATTTTTTTCTTTTTAGTTGCATTACCTTAAAAAAGATTTTAAAAAAAAAAACTATGTATTTTTGAAAAAATTCGCTTGTTTGTGATTTCTACCAAGCGTAAAAAATCTGTATATTTTTTATAGTGGAATTCGATGTCAAATTATTACGGAAATGTTTGCCAAAAACATGAAATACCTTCAAAAAATTAATTTTTAATTTCTAGTTATTAATGTTATAGATTGATGATGGATATTTAATGACTTGTTTTTTTTTATATAATAGTAGAAAAGTTATAGCATTGGATATGTGATCCTATATTGTGACGTCAAAATGAGATATGGGGACACTTTTCATGGGGATGGATTTCAAGCTCTCAGTAAAAGGAAAATTCTCTAGCAGTGGAAAAGTTCCCCCTTGATATGTATCCCCATCTGCTATGACGTCAGAATGAAGTATGGGGATACTTTTCATGGGGGAAGTTTTCCAATTTTCGACTTTTCAAGATCTCAGTGAAAAAGAAATTGCCTGGCACTGGAAAACTTCCCCCTTCTGGTTTGGGGGAACTTTTCATGGGGGAAGTTTTCCAATTTTCGACGAAAGTAAAACTCTCTAGGACTGGAAATCTGCCCCCATCTGTGGTGACGTCAAAATGGCGTACGGGGATACTTTTCATGGGGGAAGTTTTCAAGATCTCAGTGAAAAGAAAATCCCATCTCACTGGAAAACTTCCCCCTTCTGATTTGGGGGAACTTTTCAGGGGGAAGTTTTCCAATTTTCGACGAAAGTAAAATTCTCTATGACTGGAAATCTACCCCCATCTGCTGTGACGTAAAAATGACGAATGGGGGAACTTTTCATGGGGGCACTTTTCAGGCGCCTCGAAAGTAGGGAGAAAGTAACTTTATCAAGAGACCAAGAAGCTTAATCAAGGAAGTACAGAACACTGAAAATGACGGCATTTAAAAAGAAAATATTTCAGGCGCGATAAAATGTTTGAAGCTTTTGCTGAATCTACCACAATAAAAAATACGTCAAAATGAAATAAAATGCAGTAAATATAGGACTAAGAAATAATATTTTCTGTCATTTTTTATGATTTTTTTGTTTGAAGTTTTATACTTTAATTTCTTTTTAATTACATATATCTCCTATTTGGTTCAAAATGTTGATTGTTTAGAAATCGAAACATAATGTCGTATGCTGGTTTTTCGATTTGACTAAATCACCCCCACCCCACACCCCTCAAAGTTATGTTTCAAGTGACCGGGGTTAATTAACGAGTTCCCTAAAAAATATATACTAACATAGTGACTTCACATATTACTATTTGACGTGTACACTTAGCATAAATCCATATTCGGGAATACTAAGGCCTAAGTGAAGCGCGGGGCAACTGGTCCGTGGTACTGTGCTCCCTGATTTTGGAGGCAACTAAATTTGTTGTGCAATTTTCGTAAATTTGACATTTTAAATATTTTTTGACATTGTAATAAAATAATCAATATATATTTTTCATGTTTGGAATAGGATAAGATTAAAAATAAAAAATATATATTTATGTATATATATATCTTAAAGCATAAAAATATTCAATATTTTTTTATAGTATAAGAAGAGCACTCTCAGATGAATACCAGGCTGCGAGCTTCTCTATAGCTTGATCTGATCCCAATGTATGCAATAGTGAAACGATAAATAGATATTTACTTGATCTACTTTTACTTTAGTGAAAGCATGTGAAATTTGAAGCACATGAAAGAAATGGAACCGGTCTAATATTTAAAAGCATATGTATGCCAAATGGAAACACCAGAAGTTTTGTCCATTAGAAAATGTTATAATGTTTGGTTATAGATATTTATATTTTTCGGGATGAAATGTTTCTTAATTAATCTATATATATATTTTTTAACCTTACGTAAACGAAGTCACGGGTTACAGGCAATTCACATATTAGTAGGAAAGATTCAAAATTTACTCAACAGCGTGTATCATTAAAGACTGTACAGTCCATAATAATAATAATAATAATTTAAAAAAAAAAAATCCCTTACATTTTAATAGACAAATTCTCATAGAGTAAAACAAGAATAGCCATTCGACCAGGAGTTAAATCATATTTCAATTTATGTTAAAAAATTAGGCTTAGGGCTCATTTTCATATTGAGATTGCACCAGACGCCAAAATTTTCAATACGAATACCTAATTTTGACATCATATTTGAATATTATGTAAGATTTTACCTAGGGGTACAAAAAAGAAGTCATTGGGTAAAGTAGTTTAGGAATTATGTCGATTTCAAGTTTTTAACGCCTAATCGTACATTCATTTTTAATCGTTGCTAAACAAACAACAATGCAGTGTTTTAAGCATAACTCAAAAACTACTTGGCAGAATTAGTTGAAATTTTAAATTCCCACATTTGAAACATCTAGAAATCGATTTGTGTTAAATTTTTTATAGGTTACAGCACGTATTTATGTCGAATATTAATTTCAAAATATGTAAGTTATGAAAGTATTCGGAAAAAATATGAAATGTAACATATAATGTTTTTAACTAAAATTGATTTATAGAAATTTCAAATAGCGAATCCAAAATTACCAAAATTTACTATTACAGTTTTGCGAATCCAAAATTTACAGCTCATTCTTCGTGGTGTCACTTATAAGTCCTCAGTTACTTTTGCAACTGGAAAAGAAATTTATGTAGCAAAAAAACGACAGTTTCGTCATGCTCAATTTAAACGACAAAATAAACTTTATTAGGTGTCTTGCTGAATTTCTGAGAGAAATCATGTTATTCATACACCGAAACACATTCAAAAACCATCACTGGCAAAAATGATTGATTTACTGACAACTGTTCTAAAGTATCCAACTGTTTAAGTAACCAACTCTCCATAACCTTGATGTCTAAGCCTTAGTAAGCCACGTGTCTTAGATCCTTAAATTGATAGACGATTACATTCTACTCTTATCGAATAGGGAAATCGAAAGGCAACAATTCATCGTTATCATGTCATCAGAAGTGGTATGCGTTACTCCTGGTGACAATAACTTCAGCAATAAAAAACATGTCTTGTAAGCTAACAAGATCATGACATGTGTTGCCGTCTATATCGTTTAATTTAAGCAAATCTACAGCCACACTCTAATCAAATATTTTCTTATAATTACTGTCGCAATTTTTGTCCATATTCATTAAATCTGACATAAAGCGATCATGGTCAGATAAAGACTCAGAGGTTTACTAAAATGATAATTATTTTAAGGATTCAATTTGTTAAGGATTTTTGAATCGAATTAGGCATTTTCTTCTGTCATACCGTCGCAGTCGAAAGGTTTACTAACAATTTAATTTGAAGATTTACTAACATTTTCTTACTTAGCAAAATGTTGGACTAGAGTTGAGCAATTTTACTTCTTTGTGTCGCAAAACGTTAAATTTTATAATGCTTTAAGAGGCTATTTCACTCACGCGAAAACGCCACTAGCTAATGTTAATCCTATGGGAAAGTTCTTTTAATATAATCTCGTTTGCATTTCAGTATTTTTATTATTATTATTATTATTATTATTATTATTATTATTATTATTATTATTATTATTATTTGCATTGGCTGAGGTTGATCTCGACAAAGGCCGTATTTTACTTTTTCGGCTTTGTTTACAGTTTTTTTTTTTTTTGTGAGGATACTTTTTCTTTCGAAACCAGTTCCAAAAGTGAAAATATCTTCATTAAAAAAAAAAAAAAAAAAAAAAAAAAAAAAAAAAAAAAAAACGCAAACAAAATTTAAAAAGTAAAAAGCGAAGATCGTAGAAATCAACCTCAGCTATCCAATGCAAATAAAATCGTTTAAAAATATTAAAATGCAAACGAGATATTTTAGAACTGTCCCACAGAATTAACATTAGCGAGCGGTTGTTTTCACATGAGTGAACTAGCCCCTTAAGCTTCTAATAAAATCAAATACTGAAACTGAGTTTTGAATTTTGTACTTACAAAAATTTTCATGAAATTAAGCATACAAAATGTAATATGACGTTTATTTCTTTGTTAAATTTTAATTAAAAGGTATATTTAAGTTGAAATTTTCCACGTTGCTAATTAAAACTCAGTATCATAACTGAAAGTGTTATGCTAAATATCTTATGTATTTAATTATTGTACTTTCAGAAAATATGCTTCTATTGTCCATCAACGTGTTTCACAAACTCTTGCAAGTCGTAGCTCAATTTCGATTTGAGTACACAAATTCATTCAATTAATAAGATTTTTTGCCTCGAAATTCAGTCAATTAATAGGATTTCCTCCCTCAAAACTCAGTAAATTAATAGGATTTTCTGCCGCAAAGTTCAGTCAATTAATAGGATTTTCTGCAGCAAAGTTCATCAACAGCAGTAGCTTTCTTGGACTCTATACTTGTGAAGAGTTTTTAAAATAGGAATTTAACAGCATGGGTATTTTTTGTATATTCATTAATAAATTTAATAAAGTATAAATATTAAGGGTTAGTCTATATTTAAAATATTATAGAGGAAAGAGAAGAAATTTAAATACTTAAAATAAATAATGCAGTTTGGTAGTCAAACTTGTACTAATAATTTTAAAATAATTCCATTAAGCAAAAGTTAAATACTATCGGTAATTGACATAGTAAAAGTAAATTTCTATGCCTTTTATTTATTTATTTATTTATTTATTGCCAAAGATATTTTTACAGTATTAGTAGAAAAATCCATGACACTCCTGAATTTACAAAATTTACATTTTCATGCAGAAAATAACCTTTTTAGAGGAATTAAAAATAAGTTTATAGAAGAAATTTTATCAATTTTTACTTTGTTATTAACAATACATATAATAAATCGGTAAACAAAATGGCGTAAATTAAATTTATTTTAAGATTTAAAAAAAAAAAAAATCATGTTCCGCTGCTCCACTCTTATATGTTACATTGTTTATCCCTAAATTTGAGAAAACTATATATAAAGATTATGAGATATAGTTAAAATATCTATGTTAAGTAAATTTGTTGAAAATCTGATATATTATTTGTATAGCTGCTTTGTAAAGCTATGTTTTTTAAAAACAAAATACTATCTGCAAACTGAATATTTAACCGTTAAAACTGCCCTCTTTGAAAAATTATTCAAGTATTAGTAATAAATTCTAAAAATATTAAATTTTAAGAGTTTTTCAAATAAGTAATTTTGAAGTTTTACATCTCCTTTAGATTCCTTATCTTAGTTATTTTAAATCATTATTAAAGAACTGCTTTACACAAACTTCATGAATATATCATTTTTAAATGAATTTTCTTTTAATTAAATCTGAATTTTACTTTAATAATATAAGAATAAAGCCATTTTTTCACTTTTTTTTTTTTTTTTTTTTTTTTTTTGTTGCAGGTTTTAATGAGACAATCAAGGAGGAATGTATAAACAATCATTGAATAATTCTGAAGATTAAACATTATGATAATAATGTTTTTTTGATTTATTCTCTTATCCCAACAATCTGTCAGTTCACTACTGAAGTATTTTATTAGATTATCTTAGGGAGGATCTTCGCCATAAGTACGTTTAATTAGAATTTTACGTTTTAAATTCGATACATTCAAAGCTTAAAACTTATCTTACACAGAACTTTTAACCCCTTCAGGGGCAAAGTACTCTTGTAGCTAAAATATTTAAATGATTGATTGATATCAGGATTCACGAACGAATTTTTTTTTTTTTTTAAATAAGTAAAAGCTTTTCCTCATGTACCTCATAAATTTAAAATTTGGTTATAAAATTCTGGTGTCATTGTGGCATTTTGGGATTAAAATTAAGTGGTATATATTATATACCGGTGCCCTTCAAGGGGTTAATTGTACCAAGGCTGTTTGCGATTCGAAACTATCATTTAAATATCTCTTGAGTTCAAAATTATTTTCTATACGTTCTTGCCATGAAATGTAATATGTATTTAATATACAAGGTGATCCTTTACCAGTGCGACAAATTTTAAGAGCTGATAGAAAACACTACAATAAACATATTTCGTATATAGGGAAGCTGGATCGCATTCGGAATCCAGTTATTCAGTAATAAATAATGTCACTCCATGCTAAGCACGGTTCATACCTTTAAAAATAGTGAAAATATTTTATGTTTTCAACAGACTTACCTATGTTTTTAACAAATCTCCTGTCTATGAAATGTGATAACTTCGCGTGAATTGCGGGAAATAACCACGTTCTGCGTCCATGCAACACTGATCTAGACTAGACGCTACATAATTTGGAATGTATCGTATTTTTCGGCCTATAATCCGCGGGTCAAACAATCATGTTTCGACCCAGAAATTTTATTTTATAAAATGTAACTTACTAGATCGCTGTAAATATTTTAATAAAATTTCTGGATCAAAACATGATTGTTTGATCCGCGGTAACTCACAGAACATATGGGTCATTGATCTAATGACAGTGTACTTCCTGTGATATCATTCCATTTTAGAAAAGTAAATTAAGTCCGTTGAAAACATTGATAAAATCATCGATATGAAGTCTATGGATAAAATATCGTCCTTGCTGTCAAAGTTATAAACGAAAATACGGGTTTGTCTTGGAGTGGGACCTACATTTATGGCTAAATAAGTGGATTGCGACTCAGCTTCCCTATTCAGAAAATGTTTTTTGCAATATACTCTATCACCTCTCAAAGTTGCTGTACAGGTAGTGAATCAACCTGTATATATGAGCAAGGAACTACAGTAAAACCTCGTTAACTCGGACTAATTGGGACTTGAGCCAGTCCAGGTTATGGAAAATCCGAGTTAACCAGAGACTGTGTAAAAAATAAATTAAAATAAAACATACTTACAGAAAATCAACTTTTTATTGCACAAATCGTTGCATATTGCCAAATCCAAACATTGTTTTACAGAAATGGAAAACATCTAGTTTGAATTAAAAAAAAGTTTGTGATTTTCTTCTGTTGTAGTTTTGAATATCGCTTGTGAGCGGCACAATCATGCAGCCGTTTGAGTACAAGAAAATCATTTGGTGTTGCATCGGTTTGTCACTCAAAATAGACAATCAATTGATCTAGCTGTGTTGTGGCTTCAGCCTGGCTCATAGTAGTAGAATTATCATCATCAGTCCCGATTTCATATGTACAATCAGTTTCAGTTTCTTTAGAGGAGCAGGAGGCGATTATCTCTTCATCAGTCAGTGCGGCGTAACCTCGACCATGGTCAACTTCCAAGCAATTGCTAACGTCACTGACATCAGCGTTGGTGCAGCCATCAATTTTTTAAACATATTCACAAAATATTTAAAAATATCTTTTCAAAAATATAATGTGAATGAGCGAATAAATGCTGTTTTGGAAATTTGAAACTCGAGCAGACTTAGTCCAGGTTATCCGGAGTTCCGAATAAAAGTTGTCCGAGCTGTCGAGGTTCCACTGTACTAATAATAAGACTATATAAATATTTGTAAAGCTTTAAATTCAACAGTTGTTAACTGTTTTTTCCAAAGTATGTTAACGACTTCGGTTTGTCTGGCCGTACTCTACCTCTTGTAAATACACTCGGTTCGCTGTGTTATAGATATATGTTAATGGGGTTTACCATTGCTTGTTCGCTATGAAAAAAGAAGTGTACTGTGATTCATTTACAGTTCGTTTACAGGGACACACAAATAATTCCCTTATATTATGATCTGTGGGAGAAAATTGTTTGCAGAGTATTTCAATGATGGTACACTACTTCAATAATAATGAAATTGATAGGCATCACTGAGATGAACAGTGATGATGTAATTATCTATAATTAATTATCCCCGATTAAAATTTAAAAAATCCTCTTTTACAGATTGAATTTATTTAATTTTCCCTTCCTTTAAAAAAAATACCATTTTCTTTATTTCATTTGCAGTTAACCACTTAAGCACCACGACGTACCTGCGTACGTCATGAACTCTCCATTTGCAATACCAGGACGTATGCGCGTACATCCTCATTTTAAGTCCAGATTTCAATGTTCTAACCAATTCGTACCGGAAAATTTTATCATTCAGTTATTAGACATTAATTCCGATATCTAATGTATAATAATTGACGGGCAGAATTTTCCGGTACGAATTGGTTTTCCCAACCGGAAGGAACTTTCCGAAAAACCCAATATCTGGTATTCAGCATACATCACAAAATTGAGTATGGTGCTTAAGGGGTTAATATATCTCAGTCCTTTTTAAAGCTTATCCGCTCGTTTCAGCTGTTAATAAAGTAAAACAAAATTCACTTTTTCATCCTGAAACTTTAACAGTGTTGATATAATTTTCTGGCCGTTAAAATGAATAAATAAAAATAAAGTCTTTTACCATTTGCCTTTCCTCTCACATGAATCTAAACCCTCATTAATGCTTACAAATTGTTGCCTATACAAGTGATTATTGCAATCATAATTCTGTGCTTTGTTTACGATAATAGGCGCCTCGAATTTGTAATTGTGTACTTTATGCCTCTCTTTCTGCTACTTAATATAAACTTTCGCAAGGCTAGAGCTTGGCATTCGGATGTGTAAGTTGTAATTTCAGTTGCGCCAATTAATAAGTTGACTGGCTGGATTTCAATTCAAAATTTATATTAAATTAAATATCTTTTAGGGTTATTATAGGTCAAGGAGGGCCATTTTTGTCTTGAACACGGCAATCTAATCTCACAGCTGTTCATAATTCTTGAAATGTTTGTCAGGGCATTCGCTCTCTGACCAGTCTCCTGCAACCATGTAGTCTGTTTGTTCTTTGTATGATGATTAAGGCACCACCAACCTTCCTTTTTCATCCTGCATATCTATTGATTTTCAATTAAAGTTTGTAAAATGCTAATAACATGTCTGACACATTTTATCTTCCACAAAGGGATTTTTCAAATTTTAAAAAATAACCTGCAATTTTCATTGCTGCTACTGTTTTTCAATTATTTATCTCGGCTAACTAAACACTGCATCATAAATCAGAGACTTAATCATAAACACCAAAGCTTACCAAAGTTTTCATTGTATGCGCTACAACATGTTTTCTATAGATTATGGATAGCGTAGCATTTATCTTTCATTTACAAGCATACACAAATGAATTTGATTATATAAGACTGACTGTGAGCGATAATTGTTAGAAGTGCGTTTTCAGTTCACTCTAAAATTGGAAGGAGTGAGAAGTTGACTCTTTGGAAGAGTGAGAGGCATTTTCACTCTTTTAGGAGTGAATTTTATAAATATGCACTCTTTAAAGAGTGGAATTTTCCACTTCCTAGAAAGGAGTGAAATATCTCACTCCGTTGTCGAGAGTGACTGTTTCACTCTGTTGACAAGAGTGAATAGTTCACTCCGTTAAGAGTGAAGAAAAACAGTTTTTTCCAACAAAACCACAAGATGGCGCCAGCTCTCAGATCCCCCGTTATCGAAACGAAACGCCTAAAATGAAATCCTTTATATATAGTAGCACGATTTAAAAAAATGAAAAAGGCAGTGAAATAATAAATGAATCGATAGAATTATGGACAGGAAATATATTTTATGCTTTACAAATTGCAGGATTTGCCAGTGCTAAGAACAGGGCAGGGAAAACAAATATTTGAAGTAAATTTATGCTTAGCTGCAACACAATTTTGCTTCTATTTTATAAACAGAAATTTAATATATCTGAATGCTAATTATTTTCTTCTTTATTTAAATAACCTATTCTACATATTTTATATCATTTCTAACCTCTTTATGAATATAAACAAAATATAATTATACAGATTAAATTTTCTGTTATTTTTAGCACGTTTGAAATTAAAATGTAAAACATTCTTATGTTGAAAATGTTATGTATGAAATGAAAAACGTTGCATTTAATTACTGATTTTTTGTGGTTTTCCCCTTTGAAAGAGCTCTTTTCAGCAGACCAAATGCACAATAAACTATAAGAGAAACATCAGGTGACTGGAGGAATATGTTGAAAGGTATAAATACAATACCTGTGTGAGTTTTTAATGTTTTCAACGAATACAGCGGTAGTTTTTGAAGTATGAGCAGTAGCTTTGCTTTGATGCAGTTTCACCCTTTAAAAGTCATTGTAATAAAGAAAATGGCATTTTTTCTGTAAATATCGGATGTAACACATTCTCTTAATAATATAATGAATTGATTGTAACATTTTTGTCCAATATTCTTATTTTTATTTTCCCATTGTAAGATAAATTTGCGATAGTCATAAATCCTTACCTGAAACTTCGTTTTCCGCCTTGAAATGGGCTCTTTTTTTTCCCTGTTTTTTTTTTTCCATCTGGTATCTTTTTACTATGTATAATATGTACTGATTTTTGGAATAGCACTTTCCAATCAATTGTTATGTTTATTTCGCACTAAAAAGTTTTTATATTATGCGCTTTGCAATCATTTTAGACTGTCAAATTAGCATACTTCTGTTCGGAAGAAAAGCTAGTCGGATGTGCCAATCCCAAAACTTTCTTCTATCTCAGTCATGTTAATACTTCAAAATTCGCTATCACATCGCCAATAAAATCAATATTTTTCATCATTCTGTTGTACGTCAGCTGCGTGCGAATGGTCGGGTTACAAGGATGCGAACAACCGATGTATACTAAACTACGAAAAGTCCTTCTGGCCTGAACCGACAGGAACACATAGCCTTCCTATTCCTTGGTTTTATGATTTTAGCTAATTAATTTAATGGAAAACACGAAGGTAAAACGCTTGGAACCTAAATAAAGAAGATTCAATCCCAGTTCTCGTCAACATTGAATTTGAATGAGAATATCGCCAAATTAGTCCTCTACAGCCAAGTTGGCTTCATTTATGGCAACTTATTTTGGTCGCCAAATTTGGCGATATTCCGCCAACTGTCGCCAAGTTTGGCGAGAATTTGACGTTGGCGAATATAAATATATAGTGATAAGCAAATAATAGGATTAATGGTTACAACAATGAAAGAAAATTTGCCGAAACCATGTTAACTAAAGCTCATAAATTAAACCCGTTTATGGATGAATTCTGCTGTCTTCTTTGAAAATGTTAGCTACCCTAAAATTTCAAACTGCTATATCTCAGCCATTTTTTAACATAGAGGCAAAGCAAAAATTGTTCCGGATTCTCCGGATCAAGGCCGAACATTTAACGAAAAATAAGTTTTGGGATTTCTAATTTTTTTGAATTTGCACATCTTTTTTGAATTTGAAATCTTTAAATGGCTATCGCAACGCCCCCTTTCGTCGAAATATCCCCAAATTCTAATAGAACCTGCTTGCCATAGCCAAAAACATAGAAAAAAAATGTTGTTCAATTTGAAGCATAACTTCATACATTTTTTGATGATACAATAGTGAAAATGGAACAAAAATATCGATCACAGCGCCCCCTTTCGTCGAAATATCCCCAAATTCTACTAGAACCTGCCTGCCATAGCCAAAAACATAGAAAATAAATGTGGTTGAATTTGAAGCATAACTTCATACACTTTTCGATGATACAATAGTGAAAATGGAACAAAACTATCGATCACAGCGCCCCCTTTCGTCGAAATATTCCCAAATTCTGATAGAATCTGCTTGCCATAGCCAAAAACCTAGAAAAAAAATATGGTTCAATTTGAAGTATAACTTTATACACTTTTAGATAGTACAATAGTGAAAATGGAACAAAAATATCGATCACAGCGCCCCCTTTCGTCGAAATATCCCCAAATTCTAATAGAACCTGCTTGCCATAGCCAAAAACATAGAAAAAAAATTAGGTTCAATTTGAAGCATAACTTCATACACTTTTAGATGGTACAATAGTGAAAATGGAACAAAAATATCGATCACAGCGCCCCCTTTCGTCGAAATATCCCCAAATTCTGATAGAATCTGCTTGCCATAGCCAAAAACATAGAAAAAAAATTAGGTTCAATTTGAAGCATAACTTCATACACTTTTAGATGGTACAATTAAAAGCCACACAGACGGACAGACGGACGGACGGACAGACGGACAGACAGACATTTTGTAAAAACATGTTTTTCGGAATCTCTGACCCCTAAAACGTGTAAATTCGTCGAAAACCGGAAGTCGAAAAAAATTTCGATTACAATACTTTCTTCTATTATAGATAGAAGAAAGTAAAAAAACGCATCTTCCCTTTCACAGCTTTTTTGCATGCGCAATCTTGAAATAAGAATAAATTTGAAAGTATCAGACGATAATATAAATTACACATAATAAGTTGTTGTCAGATTTTTTTTCCTCTAAAATAATTCCATTTTTTTAAATCATTTATCAAACTTGTCTAAAAAATGTGCGAACAGTCTCTGTATTATATGATACAAAAAGAAAGTTTCAGTTTTCTTATTTACACAGTTGAGAAACAACGTAAAAATTTGTGATTTCTACACAAATTTCATAAGTGTGCTCGAATATCACAAAAGAAACAAAGCTAAAATAATGTAATAAGAGCTTTTTTTATCGTTAGCGGCTGTAGCATGCTGTAGGTTTTTTTTTTCCTCTAAAATAATTCCATTTTTTTAAATAATTTATCAAACTTGTCTAAAAAATGTGCGAACAGTCTCTGTATTATATGATACAAAAAGAAAGTTTCAGTTTTCTTATTTACACAGTTGAGAAACACCGTAAATATTTGTGATTTCTACACAAATTTAATAAGTGTGCTCGAATATCACAAAAGAAACAAAGCTAAAATAATGTAATAAGAGCTTTTTTTATCGTTAGCGGCTGTAGTATGCTGTAGGTGCCAGCTCTCGTCCGAGCGCAGAAGTCAAGCAGCAACGAGCTCGGTTACTACTTGGGAGGGTGACCGCCTGCGAACAAGCGTGTGTGTGTGTGTGTAAAATGAGTTTCTCTTTTTTATTCAAGAATTTTAGTCACCCCTAAGCGAGTGACTATTCACTCCATTCAGGGGTGAAAAAACTCACTCCTTTTGCAAGAGTGGATAGTCACTCTTCTGAAAGAGTGAGTATCCACTCCTGTTCAGAGTGAATATTCACTTCTCAGGAGTGAGTATTCACTCTTTCAGAGAGTCAAGAATTTCACTTTTTCCTAGAGTGAATAGTCACTCTAAAGAGGTTGGGCAAATTTTGACTCTGCGATAGAGTGAATATCCACTCCTCCGGAGTGAATAGTCACTCTTTCTTATTTAGAGTGTTGATGTATGCATTTTTAAACTTAACTAATTTTTAGTGTATCACATCACGTGTTATGTATAATTTCTATAGATCATATACAGCACTGAGAAAAATTACACTTTCAAATCTGAGTAAATCGATTATTTCATTTTGTTATGAAACGTTTTGTTTCAAATAGGACGACACAGTGGTTTCAATTCTAAAATACCAGAAATACTCAGAATATTGAAACATGGACATACTCAAAACTGAGCACGTAGAGGTCAGTTCATACTCCTTTTTAAAACATGGACATACTCAAAAATGATTAAAATCAGTTCGAACTCATTTTTGAAACAAAGAAATACTCAAAAATGAGCACACAGAAGTCAGTTCATACTCATTTTTGAAACATGGACATATTCAAATAGGAGTACATGATGTTTTATTCTTGAGTGTGTGCATGTTTACAGAAATGAGTATATACATGTTTCAAACTTGAGTCATTTTGATTCGGAGCCCTTTTGACAATGCGACATACTCAGATTTGAGTATTTTTTGCTCAGTTTTGAAAATGTCACTTTTTGGTCTGAGGGCTGCACGAAAGAAGCCCATTACCGGATATGAAAAAAATTACTGAATATGGATTTTTAATGCGTTATGTGCGTGTTAATTGTTTATTTAGGCATCTCATTTCATTGTGTGGAAAAATGAAACTTGTTAACAATAGTCTGATAGTGCTGGAAAGTGTTTCATAATTTTGCGTGATGCAGGATTTTTTGTTCTTGTTTATTGTTTTTAAAATATCTACGTGGAATGTAAAGGAATCAGAAAAAAAAATGCAAAATGACGATTATTTCTACTGGGATATGGGACACTGATCATCAGTGTGACAAAGCTCTGCTAGTATGTTTTGAAGATAAGTATACTATATGTTATTTTGACTGTGTGCAAGGAAAGACTGTAAATCATAAAAGCTGACTGAAAAAGATTATCTACGCGCTTTGGCATTTTCCTACAAAACCTTTCTTCAAAAAGTGTAACTTTTCAACAATTTGATATGCTTCTTATTTTTATGTTGTTCAAAGACGAAAAAGACAGATTACATGAGTCAGTAATGTTTTTTGTGACTGTCATTCATCAGACTAGATGCAGTTTTCACACTTTATACAATTCCTTAAAAAGCGAGAAAGGCCTACTCCGATGAGTTACAACTTACATTATGTCGACTAAATTGCGACAAAAAATCTTAAATCATAATAGATTCCAAAAAAAAATAAAGACCACCAAGACCTGATGCGGTTTCTTATTACAGTTAAAGATGATCTAAGACAAAATATTCTTCGGCGGAAGAAACAGATAAAACATAAGCTTAGAATAAGACCAAGGCGGCAAAAACTATGCGTCTGCAATAGAGAAAAAGATCTCAAGCCAATTCTAAACGGGTCAGAGGCCGTTGATTTGTGACGATCGTTAAAACGGGTCCGATCTTGGTGTGTCGTTATTAAGGATTTATTCGCTCCATAAAGTAGGATTCCCATCAGCGCGTCGAGGCCGTTGCCTATTCCTCTCAAATGCGGCGACGCAGCCTGAAGTAATGGCGATGACTTATTCGAAACGGTCCTCTAAATGGAGAAATACGACACAAAAAAGTGCCGCGATTTGTATAACGTCGAAAATTATAAGAGGAGTGAATTAGAATTACAGAACGATAATAGATATTTCTTTTTTTAGCGGTATCACATAATCCTCAGTTGTCTTGTTTCTCTACCACGCACTAAATAATTTAGAATAACGGTGAGGAACTTGTCAATAAAGTCCAAGCGATGCGCGAAAAATTGGGAACTTTATTATCAACGATAATCGCAGTTAATTTGTAAGACGCAAAACACCGAGGAATTAGGCCAGTACTAAATATTCGTCTTCTGATAGAATACCAATTTAGCATGTATTTCTAGTAAGATTTTTGGTGTCCTTTGATATTCTTAAACCAGTTGGAATCGTTAGAAGAATTGTATTGTGGTTTTAATGGATTAATCGTTGAAATGTCCATTATTTATTCCTGCATGACAATAATTAAGAATGTTTCAATTTCTTTTCTAATGAATTTATTCTGAGAAAAACATTGATTTGATGATTTGTTATTGGTTAATACAATTAAAGTACCACGATTTGACACAGAATAGCCTCTTAATATTGAAATCATAAAAAAAAAATTGCCTTATTTAAAAAATAAATAAAATATTTTTTTGGTGCTTCTATTTGATAACAGATGGAATTTTATCAAATTTAAATGTTTATGTTAATTCAATCCTTTTAATGGATTTTAAAATCAAAATAATTAAAATTAGGATTAATAATGACTGTTATCCGCGAAATGGAAAAAATATAAGCAAATTGTTAATAACTAATATTAAAATTAAAATTAATTAGATAATGAAAAAATGAAATCGAAATGTTTCTTCTTTATATTTCAACGCTGTAAAATGTATCAGTGGAAAAACATAACGAAATAAAAAAAAGGGAAAGCGAGATGAAGAAAAATATTATACTTTAAATCCCAGTGACGTAGCTAGAATCTTTACTTAGAAGGGATTTTGGAAATTATTACTCATGAAATGAACAATATCGTTGTTTTCATAAAGTAGCGTTTAGCTAATACGAGGCATCTGGCGTAATGAAAACACAAGCAGTCAAAGTAAATAAATTCAAAATTAGCTGTTTCAAGATTTCATAAAAGGAGCTCCTTATTCAATCTTCAGAGCAAAAGAAAAGAATGAGAGTGAGAAATAGCTGTTGCAATAAAACACGAAATTTCCTGCTATTGCTCTTCAAATGCTCTTTCATTCATTTTTAACTGAAAAAGAAGCTCCGATTTTAAATGAGTTTTATTCTAATTTTTGGGGGGATGTTTATTATTTCCCCTCACATTTTTTTACACATCATGTATCATTCTAATTCGATCTCGCACACGCACACATTACCCATTATTGTTCAGGTGTTAAATTCTAATTTATAGATGTCCAAAATTATTAAGCAAATATTTTTCATTAAATTCTCGCATTTAATAGATACAGCTTCCCAACGGATCCAGGAAATTACGAAACACGTAAGTAAAAAATACCTAACGAAATTATGCATTTAAGAAAGCATAAAATTCAAATTTTATTTTAAGATAAATCGGTTTATTCCGCTTCTTTAAATTTGGAGGTGGAAGATGAAACTCTTAATCTCGAATTACTTATTTTCATACAAATTCATAGAATCTCTAATTTTCGAGTTTCTCAGTCACATGTTCTAAATTTTATTTTAATTATTTATTTATTTTATTTTGATAACTTTGAAGGGAGGTGGGCTTTGAGACCTATAGCTACAAGGCTGTTGTCTCGAATGATCCATATACATTTATTTATTATTCACAGAAACATATACATGAATTCTACAATTACATACATCTTGACGAGATAGTACAAGGAAAACATGACAACACAAGAGACACAACCTGGGGGTTCCACACAAAGTGTGTGTGCAATGGAACCAGTGGGAATTGAACCCACAACCTCCTACACTCGCAAGCGATTAGCGGCGTGGTGCCTTAACCACTCGGCCACGGAGGCCCCTTTTATTCTATTTTATTTACTTGCACAGTCATGTGTCAACATAGTTGAATATTGTTTTTCATTTCATACAGAAATGAAATTTTTTGCATTATTTATCTGGTTCTCGATTTCGTTTTCTTTGTGGCGTGTTATGGTTAAATATGAGTCACTGTTTTCTCTATTTTTTGCTGATAAATGTAAAATTTTGTTCTGAAAAACAATTCATCACGTAACATTAGATTTTTTTTTTTTTTTTTTACATTCATCCTTCTGTATGTTTTAAAGAGGGCTTCATGCAGTAGCGATTTTGAAGATCTTAAAATACCATATTACCCTTTCTGTAAGCGCGCGCGAAAATTTTATGACAAAAGTTATATTTCTTAAACTGTTCTCAGATACGGCACCAAATCTCTCGGAAGGTTTTTCTAACTACTCGATTAATTTTTAATAATTTGTACTTACCTTTATATACGTATATTCTGGATATTGTCTTCTCCAAGTAAATATTATTAAAATTTAGTTCTATACTTATTGGCTTATCAAAATTACCTATTTTAGTAGTAAGATGTAACATTTGTAACAGCGTGACAATATGAAACACTTGCGTCGTAAAAAGTACGACATGAGAAAATTTTTAGCGCACTAGTTGAAAGGTCATTAGAAGCAGGCCTCGATTTCTGAATGACATTAATAATTTGGGGTCCCCAAAATTTCATAGTAGTTTATGTTTTTGCTCATATTTTTATAAATTTAACAATAGAATTTTCTAAATAAATAAAATAATAATCGGTCAAGTGCGAGTTTTACTCCGCACAAAGGGTTCCGTACGATAAATTTATTAATTATAAACAGCAATATTACAAAAAATAATTACAAAAAAGAATAATAAGACTTTGTAAAAACTTGGAATTATTTTAGTAATTATTATTTTTCAATAATTGCATTGAATAATTGAATTGAAATTGGAATGAAAAACGTTTACTATTGATCACTATGATTTGTCTTACCTAAAACAAAAACCTTGTACAAAGTTTACACTTGCCATTGTGCCAAGCGTGCTTCGAAAGGAGGTCGCAAAATTGAAACACCGCTTTGGACCGTGCTGCGTTTTTCCAGATATGTTTTAATTAATATCTCGGCTAATTACGGACAATTTATTTTGGAAAATCATTATCAAGAACCACTGGATTATTCCGCCTCGAGTATCCCTCAACTCTTCCGCTGAGCGCCCGCAAAGTAAAATTTGTTTGTAACGGAAATATACGATTTTTTTAAAAATTATGTGACCTAGGGGATGATTGCTTGCAAGGTTTAAATAAACTCCTACTACTCCTAATATTTTCATAATTTTAATTTCAGTAGATTCTGAAATGGAAGGACATGTTTTTGCAGTGCCTTTTCGATGATACCTAAAATTAAAACAAATATATTTTATGAGTTCGGTGTCACGAGATCTTTCGAACGATACCCCAACACGATTTAAAAAGAAACAATTTTTTTTTCAAGTAACTTAATTAGCCCCCTATTTTTTTTCTAAAAATATTTGTGAATGGCTAATACACAATTATGTAGGTCAATAGTCTTTATAACTCTGTCAAGTTTAAACTTTCCACGTTCCACAGTTTTAGAGAAAAACGGCTGTGATAGACGGACAGACAAACACACGAGTGGTCTTATAATGGTTCCGTTTTTAACTTTTTAACCCGGATGAAGTCGCAATGGGTATGACATACCCCGAGTGCGTACGGATTTTACAATTACCACCACTACTTTCCGAAAAGTAATCTTTAGCGTATTTTACCCTACAATTTGTAACAGGTGGCACTGACTAAATAAGTTGAGAATTATTGTTTGTATTTATTGGTGACAAAGTAAAAACTGTTCATACCCTAGATATGCGCGATTTCTCCCGGGTTAAGTACGGAACCCTAAAAATCTATAAGAAATCAGTTTTTCTCAAATGTCCACTCCTAAACACGTCATATTAAACTTCTATTTTACAAATCAAATTGCTTTTATTTTTTGCTTCACTTCTTAAAAATCTATTTTTCTTTCTGATTGGATAATGTATCTCAAGTACTAGACAAAAACTTGGGCGTCATGATCATTTTGAAGTTGAAAAAACTCAAATTTGAATTTTGATAACGTATTCATTGATTTATTTTAAGAGAAGAATCTCACGATAAATTGGAAGTTTCCGAACGCAGTGATGTAGACAATTAACATTTTGTGTTAGCACATTTTTTTCAGATTTAAAACCAATTTCAGCTAGTTTTTTTTGGCATCGCATGTGAGCTTTGCTCGTCAATGGGTTCATGGGATTTTTCCATTTTAGACCCACTCTGCCTGGAGGAAGAATCCAGTCAGCCCTTCATTTAGAAGAATGTCATGTCTCATTTATTGAAGGGGAGGCAGTCGTATGTCTTCCTGAGTAATTTTTATATCTTAAGTTTGTCTATACAACTCCAAACTGGCTGTTTTATGAGACATTCCTGAAGTCATCTTCATCGACAAATGAATAAAATTTGCAAGTATATCCGTAAATGTGTCAAAATTGCAAGTTCTACGAAGATGCCGAAGAAACATTTTTCCAGAGTTTCTAGTTCCCTTATAAAGGCAAAGAATCTTCCAGAAACTGCTGTCGAAGTTGGCGATTTAAGCCAATATTTGTAATTTATCGCTTGAAATATCATTATGAGGTAGTAATTAGTTGTAATTGAAAAAGATGTATCGCACATATTTGAAAATTATTAAAACGTTGTTCGATCTTCTAGCGTTTAAAAAGTGACTACCAATTTTATACATTTCCATTTTAAATTGATTTCATGAAATACTTACGTTTCTGAGCGGGACTTTTCCTCTTTTTGGAAAACACCTTTCATCTGTATTTATATTACGAGATGTATTGTTAGACACTTTCCTTCAGAGGGGATCAAGACCTCCGTGACCACCCCCCTTTGATGCGCCCTTGTTCCGGCTTCCGGTGTTTAATATGTGTGTCTGAAGATACTTTCTAGCACTTAAAAGCACAAACTAGAACATCTAAACATTTTTAAAAATAAGTATAAATTCGTAAAAGACGGTGGTTTATTTACAGTTCATGCAGCAAATATACGGTTAGCAAAATATAACTTACTTCACAGGGATCTATAGTAAGTTCTGTTGCTCCGAATCTGACGAAATTTCAACTAACAGATCACTAAGTATTCTAGCTACTATAGTGTTAAAAATCTGCAGCAAACTGTCCAGTCATTCAAACGTTTTAATTGAAAACGGTTATCTAACCGTAATAAATGTAACCGTTCAAATTATGGTCAAATAACCGTTATTTATAAAAACGATTGAATGACTGGACATCTTTTCAACATTGTAGTCACATGTTATATAAAAATATTGTAATACAACTATTTACCAAAAAATGTATATGTGCCAGATATGAAAGAAAGCATTTGTCACTAATAGTTTGGATATTTGGCCATATTCGCTGCCATTTGCGATAGAAAGTGTGGGTTTGAGATTAAACAGCACGTTGTTGACAAATGGAATCGGATATACTGAACATTTATTGTAAGCATATTAAACATTTATATGAATGCATATTAAACATTAAAATTTATAAGCTCCTTTGAATGCTACAGTGCAGCATTTCAATGAATTTTTATAGAGAAAATATTTATTTAACAAATAACAAGTGCATCATTTAAGTTAATCTGCAGTTTAAATTTCATCTCATTCGGAGTATTCGAATGCACTCTAGAACCCTCTGATATGATGGGTAGCATTTTTTGATAGCCCTGTACATTCAAAAATGAAAATATGTATTTTAAATATACAGGGTATAATTTGTGAACAAACTATCGAGGCACATTCCCACGTGACACGGAATTCTCGGCAAAGCACAAAGAGGAAATTTGCGACAGTTGTTAGCTTTTGGCGCCTTGAGCCGACAATCCCGATAACATCGGGTCTCAGTACAGGTCCGGTAACAAGCGCTTTCAAAGAAAAGGAAGAAGTGTTTCTCCTTCAAAGATTTTCTATACGAAGAACGAAAATTTTTCTCTCTTGTCGTACAAGAGTCTCCTATCACAAAAACATTTGAAAACACCGACATTGTTGTCGAGGGTATTCGGGAGTGAGGATCTGGGATGAGGACTCAACTAAAAAAAGGGAAGAACGATTCCATGCTATGATAACTTTCTGTCATGCATAGAGGGTCAAAGAACAACTATAGAGGCTTTAAAAAATACCAGCTTATCAAATGCAATCGTAGACGTTTGACGAAAAAAAAATTACATGTGAGAAAAAAAGTACTTTCTAATTAAAATAAATAAATAAATAAATAAGCATTGTATATATAATTTTAAAATTGTATTTTTTAAATATTTAGAAATATATATAAAATGTAAAATTATGCAAAAAATTTTAAATAAAATATTTAGTGCGTTTTTATATCATTATGTACCAAAAAAAAAAAAAAAAAATCGATGTCATTTCTTGAATTGGAATTAGTAAAATAAATAAAATAAAATTTAGAAATATACTTTGATGTTGGATTTATTTTGTTGCAAATTTTTAATATTCACATGTTAAACTGAATTGAACCATTCAAAGCCAATATAGCAACACCTTTATTTTATTAATTAGATCTCCATCAATGAATATGATTTTATATCCTACTAGGTGGAACCCGTCAGAATTTGACGGAAAAAAATACTATCAGTAAAATAAGCTTCTTTATTATTTAAAAATAAGGAACTGTTAAATGATCTTAGAATAAACCTACCAAAATAATTCTTATGAAATATTAGTCTTACATTGTTTATTCTAGCTAAAAATACAATCATTATTTCCAGATTTTTTTTCTACCCTAACTCTATTTTTATTAATTTTAAATTTCCTGAAATGCTTTATTTTTGTGATTTTTTTTAATTAAAAAAGGAGATCTTCTAACCCATAATTAAAAAAAGTAATTGGTTAGATGTAATCAAGGTATGCAATCAAGATGAAGAAATCAATGACGGCTCCAATTCTAATCTTTATAATTATGAGTGGAAAAATCAGTTAAAATTAAGTCATGTTGGCACAATTATAATCATATACATTTTTCTCTTTAGTTTTATCAATGTTAAGATGAATTTCAAGGTAAGCATAACGTGATTTTCACCGGCGCAAACTTTTCACACTTACTTTATATCCGTTACTTTAATGCTTAAACACCATGCATACAAATAAAAATATATTTTGCATTTAATTGGAATGAAAAAATGGCATCAACAAAGTTGTAATGCATAATGATAAAATAAACCCAATGGACAATATTCCCGTGACGTCACAATAAATATGAATTTTTGTTCGCTTTTAAAACACGCGGATAAATATTTTTACGGAAACTTAACTTGCAAATTAAAAAATTCGGTCTAAAAGCCGCGTGCTTTTAATATTCATTATTTCTCTTAATATCCTCGCAAACCACAGAGTTCAGAGAATAAAATCTATGCCTTGCAACTGTGGGCGTTATCCGATTATGACGTCATTAGCAGAAGTAAAAGTTTAATTGAAAATTACGGCTAATAAATTAAATTTTTGAACAAACGAATGCACGATAACAAATCTGAGTCCAAATATCTTTCATTTAAAAAAAGAATGATGTAATTTGATGCAGTAGTTTGTTCTCACGGATTGTCGAAAGAAATCGCTTAGCGTTTTAAATATATAGATATATATATTAAAATTTCTATAGGATCATCAATTAATTTTAATTTATTGGGTGCTTTTCACTAAAACAAATGTTAAAAAATATAAAAAGTCACAATTTTAAATTTAGAAATGTAAACTTTTTTTAAATACATTATTATTAATTTAATTGAAAGTATATTATTACGACTTACTATTGCCATTTTTATATAAATTGCATATAAACAAAAAATCTATATTTTCGGCTTCAAAAGAAACAAACAGAATTGCTTTACTTAAAAAAAGTAAATAAATAAAAATATTTTTATTATAATAAAGGTAAAAAGAGTCATATGTTCAGTCTTTGAATAAATGTAATTTTAAAAAAGCGAAATAATATTTGTAATGCACATTTAAGATAATGTGTTCAAAGTATAGAATGGCATCTCTCAGAAAATTATTGTATTTATTATTTAAAAAAATAGAAGCTAAACCCTGCATCTAAGCATTATATTGAAATTTCGATGAATTTCAAGATGTTTAACAACATTAAATTATAATTAAAGAAAATACTGAGATTATGACGAAATTCACTATTTATTTCATAATTGTTTAAAAACAGCATGAAATAAACAACTTTATTTCAGCTCTAAAAAAAACCCTTTCTATTACAGTTTTCGACAAAAAATGTACTATAAAAGTCTTTTTCAAAATATATTAAAAAATTATCCAAAATTAAAAGTAAGAACGCGAATATATGGGCCAATCTGTAGACTTTTAAATATTAAACATTCTTCTAAACATCATATTTGAATTCCATCACGATCTGGGCGTTTTAACAAAAATAGATTCAGAATAGACAAACATAATAACAACTGATGCCCATGCCTTTTAATATCATTAAATTTTCTACTAAGTTTGAAAAGGTACAACATCATTAAAACACACTTCGAACATCCTGCAAATGGTCTTGAATGCAAATTCTTCAAAGCTACAGGGTAAAACGAATTATATACGTTATAAAGAATATCGTATTCAAATTTTGTTGAAATAAGACATTTTAATAAAAAAAAATAACACGTATCCGAAGACATACAAAATAAACGGAGAAAAAAGCACAGAATTACCGCGAAACCAAAGTAATAAATTCTTTACTAATAAAGTACTTCTACCAAATAAGGCAATGCACTTAATAATGCCATTAGTCTATATCTTGTAGGGAACGGTCTCAGGCCGACAAGTGGCAGCATATACCTACCTGACAGTTTGAGCCTTCTTGACATGTGCGGATAGATTAACCACAATCGATACCGGCTTCGTCGTCATTTTCGGACCACTGTATCTTTCGACACGTCGTTGTTAAAAACAGTAAGTAAATTATCATATGATATCAGCGTAAATTAACTAATTGAATTTTACAATCTTTGGTAGATGTTTGATATAATTTAACGATATTTTATAATGCATATTGAAATATTCGGTATTTTTAATTCTGCTTGTATTTGAAAGTGAAATATATAAAAAAAAACAGAAATCCCTTAATAAGGCCATGCAGTGGAACACCTGGTTTTATTAAGAGACACTTCATTTTCATTGTATATTATCATAACGGAATCTAATTAAACATTTTCTCGGTCAGTATTTGCTGAAAACTACGGAATCTGTCAAAGCGGTGATTAAGAAAGTTCAATCGAGCGAAGGGCAAATGGAATCAGCAATTTTATGTGTTCGAAACGGCATGCTCGTAATTATAGAAGCTACAGAATATTGTATTACACGTATACAGCGCCTAGAATACATAGTGAGGAAACCCGCTATCTCAGTAATGCTTTAAAAAGTGCAAAAGAAAAAAAAATGTAGCCGATAAATGTGCAACGATGCTGTACGATAATAGGGCGATCGCAGCAACAACTGCAAGCTCCTTTCAACATAAACATTGTATTGCAAAAATTTTATAAATATCTTATGTATTTTGAACAGTTTCAAGGTGATAATCAAGCAGCGACATAAAATAAGTTGCAGAATATCTTTTAAGAGGACTATATATCATCATTGCTAAATCGCTTTAGTAATAAACGGAAAAAAAGGATTTGTTTTCGGCAAAATGTGAAATGAAAATCCTTACAGCTTTAGCCTATTACTCAAAAAAAAAAGGGAAATTTTTATTCAAAGAAATTTCTGAATCACCGATGCACGTACACATATGAATTAGTTCCGCTGTATGCATACACGATATTGCAAATTGATTATTATTAATATTATTTGTAATTATCAAATAAATGCTACTCTTGAATGTATTAGAAAAGTTGTATTGAAAAGAGCTAGCGATCGATGTCGCTGCGATCGACCTCTTATCTTTTAGCACCGTTGTACATTTATCGGATTCAATTTTTCAGTACTATTTTATAGCCGTTTTCCACACTACTTATTCTAGGCGCTGTAACAAGGAGAACTCTTTATGTTCTTCCATTTTGGTATAATACCTTCAAAATAACTGTTAATTAAAGTTAAATCATGTATTTAGAAAATTATGGCTTTCTTTAAAACACATACTCCTAATAAAGCCACTTTAAAGTATCTTGTTTTGAACTCTATTGACCACAATTAAACAGTGACGACAAGAGTATGCATGATTTAATATTGTGAAAATATGCATAAATATTAGCTCCAATAACATTTCAAATGTTTATTCTTTTATAACACAGTTTATTCTGATCTAAAACCTTAACATGACCTTATTTGGTACAGGTGCCTTATAAATACGGAAAATTCTTCGAGACAGAAAACACATAATGCCATTGAAACGTACTTGAAACAAGAACAGATTATAGACAACAATGTATTTGAAAGCTGCTATGATGTACTGTAGATGAAATAATTATCTTATCAGGCATGAAAGTGGGAAATAGGAAAAAAGGTGTAAATTTTTTTCCATCTATACAATGCGCCAAAACTTTTATAATTTAGACACATTTTAACAGTTATTTATATAATAAAATGAAATATAACTGAATGTATGTTTGTTATTTTCTTTTCATTATTCCGTTATTATTAATATTATTTGTAATTATCAAATAAATGCTACTCTTGAATGTATTAGAAAAGTTGTATTGAAAAGAGCTAGCAGATGTCGCTGCGATCGACCTCTTATCTTTCAGCACCGTTGTACATTTATCGGATTCAATTTTTTAGTACTATTTTATAGCCGTTTCCCACACTACCTATTCTAGGCGCTGTAACAAGGAGAACTCTTTATGTTCTTCCATTTTGGTATAATACCTTCAAAATAACTGTTAATTAAAGTTAAATCATGTATTTAGAAAATTATGGCTTTCTTTAAAACACATACTCCTAATAAAGCCACTTTAAAGTATCTTGTTTTGAACTCTATTGACCACAATTAAACAGTGACGACAAGAGTATGCATGATTTAATATTGTGAAAATATGCATAAATATTAGCTCCAATAATATTTCAAATGTTTATTCTTTTATAACACAGTTTATTCTGATCTGAAACCTTAACATGACCTTATTTGGTACAGGTGCCTTATAATTACGGAAAATTCTTCGAGGCAGAAAACACATAATACCATTGAAACGTACTTGAAACAAGAACATATTATAGACAACAATGTATTTGAAAACTGCTATGATGTACTGTAGATGAAATAATTATCTTATCAGGCATGAAAGTGGGAAATAGGAAAAAGGTGGAATTTTTTTTTTCCATCTACACAATGCACCAAACTCTTATAATTTAGACACATTTTAATAGTTATTTATCTAATAAAATGAAATATAGCTGAATATATGTTTGTTATTTTCTTTTCATAGCTTAAGTACTAAAAATAAATATAAACTAACAATAAATGTATAGGTTTATTGAATCAAAAAATAAAATTGAAGACTATGTGCTAAAGATGCAAGTTCAAATATATCTGATGAACTTATGTGAAGTACAGTGATTAATCTTTCATAAAAAAATATTATTCTGGATGATTTGGCTGTTTAAGATTTTTCCCCTTCTTGCAAAAGAGAAAAAATTTATCCATACTAAATATACGAGTATATGCACATCAAATTGATTTTTGTTCCAGAAATACATCTCCAAAAATTCATTACTTTAATTACCCAAAAGTGTTGCATAAATAGGACAAAATATTTATATTCCAAAGAGAGCCTTATGGAAACTTTCTTTCCCTTTTAAAGTCTAAAAAAATTTCTCTCTGGAAAGACACTTTAAACTTAAGCAACTTCTTTTTCATGACTTTCAGATTATAATAAAATAAGCTCATCTTTGATTTGATGGTTCTTTTGCACAGCAATTTAGAATAAAACTCCAATGATTTGAGTAGCCAAAATGTCCGATTATTAAATTTCTAGGACAACCCCCCCCCCCCCTCCCCACCGTATATGCTTAATTCCTCCTTTAGGAGGAACTCTTTTATGCCTGAACTTATATAGATTTTTTGAACGAGGGATACGTTGTTGTCTACCTCATTAGTAAAATTTAAATTTATTGTTATCTGAGTATTTTTACAAAATTTAAAAGCACGAAGAAATAAAGAATAGACCAAATGATGGCAGAAAGAAAAGAGAAAAATATAGAGAAGGACCCAAAGAGTTACCCTATTTTTTCGTATATGCCGCTCCCTCGTGTAACACTCGCATCCTTACTTTTTAATACTACCACATTTGACAAAAACTATTTTGGGTAAAAAAGAGAACCAAAAAAATTCCAAACAGATCTTATTCTATTAAAATTTAGCATTTAGTACTGAAGTTGCACATTATTCACAATGTGTTGCTTCATGGTTTCGGGAATTTAAATAAAAAATTTGAGGGGATCGGGGCAAGAGAGTGCTAAGCCACATTTTTGAACTTCTGAGATATTTCAATTTGAAAATTTGATCAAATACTCAAATCAAGATATATAACATATTGATTTTTCGCCAATGTCTTAGTAACATTTGAGATATCCTGAGTAACAAAATGGCATTACTTTAATGATATTACTATTACGTTCTTTGTAAATTAGCTATCTTCATCGGGGGCATAGGCATTTGGGGCAAAATCGAAACCTGGGACATATGCTGCCACCAAATGCAATTAGAAACAAATTATATATAGGATATTATAATTTACAATATTAAGCAACAGATTACAGTGTTAGATTTATTTCACCAAAAATGTGGCTTGGCACTATCTTGACTCGACCCCCTGATTTCTTCCCAACAATTTTATACAGTGATCAGTGGTTATATATATAGAGGCAAGCCCACGCGCACTTCGATTTTAAAAGTAAATTTTGAAGAGAAAAAAAAACTGCGCGGAATACAAGAAGAAATACGGTATATATACTTTTGGACTAAGAAAATGTTAAAAAAATAAACTGAGATTTTTTTTTAATTTATTTGCTCGATTGTATAGTTTTTTCCCCCATCAACAATGCAGAGAGAAGTAAGTTTATAAACTAAAATACCATATATCCAATGTATAGCTATTTTTTTTTCTTATCAACAATGCAGAGAAAAGTAAGTTTAAAAACTAAAATACCCTATACCAATTTAACCTCAAGTTTTTATATCTTGCTGCACAGATGATCATCACACCGTAATTCATGTATTATAAGAAGAAAATTGTCAACGTTGGTGTAACAAAGTCTGAAAGTTTTCAATAACAACGAACTTCCCAGCGGTACTTTTATTACAAATGCACGTAAGAGTTTGGTACTTCGATATGTTACAATAGAATTGAACACTATGGGGAAAGTACGACAAAAGCTATGCAAACAACGAAATGGGAGATAGCTGCAAACACGACACTGAGCACCCCTCTTCCAAAAGAGATGTTCCCGACCCTTATTCTTTCTGTCTCTCCAAAGCCTGCCCTGTTATTAGGATAGAAACAGTTTTCTTTTGCACTTATCCGTCGCATCGCTTTTGGTGACATTTTCTTTTGCCCCTCTCTCTTTTTTTAGCTCTACGTGTTATTTTTATTTTTCTCATTCTTGCTCGATTATTTAATGGTTATCTGACGCTCAAAAGATAAAAAAAAATATGCCAGATTCTGGTGATCTGAAATTGGCTTTAATCTCACTTTTGATAAGAAAGCGATCATTGAACGGCTTTATGACATTCATAGATGAAAGAATCGTAGGAATTTTCATTGATGTAATTCTGTTCTTTGTATAACAGCAGATAAAGAAAAAAAGTTGGTGTAACATAAAATTGTGTGAAATAATTTTTTTTTTCTTTATAAAAAATACATTATGCAATTTTATCAAGACGAAAGCGTAGAGAGATATTTAAAAAATACATACATAGAACAAAAAATATAAATATTTATACACTTAGATTACATAAAAGAAATCGAATAATTCGTTACAAGATGTTATTTAGTTAGAATGGGTGTAAGATGTTATTTAGAGATTATAAATTAGAGAAAATAAAATTAAAATAATAATAAATAAAATTAAATAATAAAACTATTAATAATAATAAACTAATAAACTAACTAATAAACTAATTAAATTAAATAAAATAATAATACTAAAATAATAAAACATTCTAATTTCTCTATAATGTACCTCATTGCAAAATAATTTTGTGACGCTATTTTCTTATTATTTAAATTTGCTGACATTTTTTTTAATGAAAAATCAGTCTGAAAATTTATTGTATAGCTTCATTATATAAGTATCCATTTTAAAGTTCAGTAATTAAATAATTAAAAAAAATATTATAAAACAAGTAATTGAGGAATAAATAAAAAAGCATATGTAGTTTTCAACGAATTTTAAGACTATTCCATAAAAAATAAAACTTGCCCGAGAATTATTTTGTTTGAAAATCATTGTTACAAAATGGGGCAATACTGCAATAGCTTAGATATTAAATGTGTAGTTAGAAAATCATAAATGAATATTCACTGTTATTTCACGCCATTATTTATTTTAATAGCAGACGTTTACAAGCACAAACTCAGATTAATTTATTTGAAGATGTACAAAAATTAAATATCGATTTTCTGCATAAAATAAAGAGTCAAACATTAACACTTAACAGTTTTGCCCGAACGCCGCTCGGGCAAGAACAGTTTGCTTGCTTCGCTATTAAAAGCTTTGGAATACCACTAATTTTTAACTGTAATCTTCGCTTTATTAATTGGGCAGACATTTTTCGATTACATAAGGCAAAAACTCTAGTACGGAAAAAGTGGTGTTTAGTCCCTATTTTTAGTTTATTGTGTCAAAAAAATGAAACTGTTAGGGGGTTAAAAAACTTAATTTTCTAAATTTATTTACAAACAAATTTTGTTATTGTTGTTTTGTTTGAAAAAATTGCAATGTAAAATTCTAAGCGGAGTTCTTGTACTTTTAAAGCTTTCTCCCTCCCAAACCTTATTTGCCATTGAGTGCAAGTGCATTATGTTTGAAGAATTTGGAAAGGAGAGATTGGGTTCAAGTGCTTTATTTGTGAGAAATGGAGCGAAGTTTTCATCATCAACAAGCTGAAGCCAACCACACCAAGCGGAATTTCTTTTATATTAGGGCGTAAATACACCTAGAAAAAAAAAAAGTCACAATAGTAAATATGATATAACTATTTCTATATTTCTAAAATATAATCTTATAAATTCTGGAAAATAACATTTCAGCACCGTATCCAATACCAATGGGAATATTAATCTCATATGAAATATAATTAAGACTATGTACTGTGGTAGTGAAAGGGAGGCACTTCCTTAAGCGTAGAAGAAGTCAATAAACGAAGAATAGAAAGTGTCACTGAAATACACTTGATATAAAAGTTAATGAAATTTTTTTTCAATTATAAAGTAGGGTTGTGCAGTTGATTTTACATCATTGGCTTGATATACTGGTCATACAATAATGATATTGACTCTTATAGCAAAAGTTGAGTTCAGGGGTACGATACCAGCGTGTCCCAGACAGGATAAGGGTTTTCCTTCTAAAATAACTGTAATTTGGACCACTTTCCTTTCGAAATTTCTCCCTGAAGGCATTCCTCCTATAGCAACATAGCCAAAACGGGCCGATGCTTAACAAAATCCCTCTGCTTTTATAGGAAAAGTAAAATCATAGAACCAAGAAGAACACTGATACTACCTAAATATTTTATCTAAAACACAGGGTGACCAAACGTAGCACTGGAAGATCCGCTTTTAATAATTTATTAACGTGTTGAGCAATGCATAGAAATTTTCTCTTCTGGTTATAATATCCCAAGATCGAGTATACGTATAAGAATTGGGCTTTGCCTGGACGTTGGATCCATGGACGTAAAAGACGAGGTTGAATTGTCTTGCTAGCAAGACCTCCGAAAATAACTCCACTGAACTTCTTTAATTGGGGCTTTATTAACCTTCGGGTAGTCGTTCGTATGCATCAGATACAGTGCATTGCTCGACTGAAAGGAAAACGATGCTTATCAAGTACCAAAAAGGATTTATTTCCTTTATCAAACATTGAACATGTTTCAATAAAATTTTCTTCGAAAATAAGTGATTTTTTTTCATGTAATCTGAGTTTTTGCTCTCTTAAAAATGACGTAATGCCTGCACATATGTGCCATATACACCGTTCTAGTAAATTCAAGAGGCGCGGATGTCCGATAGTTAAAACCAGTGTATACCAGAAATTTAGTCCCACCATAGAAATTTGGATGATTTGAGACAGTGTATCATTTCAGCACTTGCTCTAATAAAGCCTCAGATGCTATAAAACATTTGCAAGAGCTATTTGTTGACATGCAAACAATGTTCAATTGAACTTCATTAGCTTAAAATCAAAGAATAAGACAAAAATATTTTTCAGTATCAGTCATTACACATGAACATCTTTACCGCTGTGACACCCTGTGTAAATTATCCGAAGTACTTTTGTTTTTGTTTTCGACTTATGAAATGCAGCATGGATGACTTATATATCATGAGTTTGAGTTTGTAACGTGCCTCAAAAACCATAAAACAGTTACGTTTTAGACAAAATCGCATCACCAATGAGTCAAATCTGTTCATTAAGTAATTAGTAACAAAATATGCAATTTGCTGTTTCGATAACGTATTAACACTCGTACTTTATCGGTGGCATGTAATTGTTTCATAAGCATTTCCTCTCTGTTGTGGACTTGCCAGACATAGAAAGTATCTTTGTTCAATTTGTATTGAAATAATTGTAAAAATCTCAATCCATAGAATTTTCAAAAGCTAAACCCTATTTTATAGAAGACAAATCACGTTTAATTAAAACGAAATTTCATATTTTTTTTTTTTTTTTTTTTTTTTTTTTTGTGTGTGTAAAGTTCTTAGGGCATCAAACCTGAAACATAAAAGTGTAGAAAAATTTATTTATTAACAACTACAAAAAAGAAACGAAAAAAAAATGAACTCTAACACTTTTTTTCCAAAATAGAACCAAAACGTGTTCTTGAACTGATACTTTAGCAATATTATTGACACGTTGATAAAAGAAAAATGCTCGATTTTGCAAAGTCTATTGGCAACGCAGCAAGCCACAACTTCACAGAATAATATATTGAGATATAGAGTTAGACAGATTTATAAAGAGGACGAGGTGTCATTGTGATTCTCAACGGGCACCAAAAGTGTCGCCATGTACCCCATTATAGCATATTTATAAAAAACGAAAGGAAACAAGTAATAAACAATTTAGCGGCGACTACAGGAACTCTGTGAAAGGTGTGGAACCCCAGAGTTCTTGGGTGAGGGACACCAGAGGGAGGTCCAGTTTATCAATATTTGAGTTTCTTTCGGGAACCCCGATTTGTGTTACATAGTCACAAAGAAAGAAGGGGGTGACCTGGGGATCATGTCTAACCAAAGAGGGGGTAGAAGGTATCAAATTGTGTGGCGAAGTGGTGCAAAAGGTGCTCTAGAAGACGTCTTCGGAGCAACACAAAAGATAATCACGGTGCAAACAGCCAGAAAACTGCCTGGGTACCTTAGGACCGAAGGAGGGTGGAAGATATTGTTGGTCCTGAAAAGCGATCTTCCAGGTGAGTAACACCAGAGGAGTTTATCGCTTTCTTTGGCATATTACATGCTTCTCTGCACAAGAAAATGGTTTCCCTTTACCAAAGAAAGCGACTTGTATGAGGAAGAATAAATATCTTCACATCTTGATGCTCCTGAGTAAATTAAATCGAAGTATGAATTCATTTTTTGCAGGTATAAACATTTTTGTGCCTCTTGAAATTGTATGGCAGACTATATAACCTCAATAACCGTGAGTAGAAAAGAAGAAATAAAACCTCTTTCAAAGGAAAGTATCAAAAACTTGACTTTCTTTTGGCATTTTAAGCAAATAATTTCTTTTGCTTTACGATTCAGAATATGATTGTTCATATTTTATAAAGCAGT
Organism: Maratus michaelseni; assembly: GCA_963931845.1. Lineage (NCBI taxonomy): Eukaryota > Metazoa > Arthropoda > Arachnida > Araneae > Salticidae > Maratus > Maratus michaelseni. The sequence continues at coordinate 133,866,633 of OZ007599.1, forward strand.
CGTTTCCAGTTGGGATGAATAATAACGATTTTGAAGTATGACAGTTGACTGCTTACTCACTATCAGTTAAAAATAACGAGTTGTTACGGGACTACACATTTCTTCAATATTAGCTATAAGGTGAATGTATGTTTAATGCTATGTTTGTTTATCTTTATGGCATTCATTTTTTATCATATACAAATTTATGTCGCAAAATAGTGTATGAAAAGAAAAGAAAATATTGTGATGAAACATGATATTCTCAAGAAAAAATATATTAATCAATATACAAAATATTAGTAGTGTTACCTTGATATGGAGGACACTATATGATAAAAATTCACATGTTAAACTGAAACGGAAGTTTTGGTCTGAATATACTTGTAAAGTAAGTCTTTCTTTTGAGAATTAGACGCTTAAAAAAAGATTTTATTTCCAGTTCAGGTATTTCATTTTATAAAACTATGTGTTCTAAAATATTAGTAGTTCCTATTAATTTTTCTTTGTGGGTCGTTTAAAAGTTGGACTGACTCTATTTTTTTTAGTTTGGGTCTGTTTCTGTTTGATTTCGCGTCTTGATTCGCGTTTTTCTGATTTCTCAAAAGAAAGTCTGCAATATTTTTTCATGAAAATAAAAATATATTTAAATATGAATGAGCATATATATATATATATATATATATATATATATATATATATATATATATATATATATATATATGTAGTGTATATATGAAGATGAGCATATATATATATATATATATGTAGTGTATATATGTATATATGAAGATGAGCATATATATATATATATATATATATATATATAGTGTGTGTGTATAATAATAATAATAATAATAATAATAATAATAATGAAAGTACATGTGTAAACTAAATGGAAAAAGAAACGTAAATGTAAAGTGAATAATATAAAAAAGACAAAAAAGGCCAAAATTAGAAAATATGAGATATATTTATTAGAAAAATACAACAACGTATGTCAAAATTCAAAATGATTAAATATAGGTAAGCAAGAAGATTATTATAATATATAATGTATGCAGGGTGGCTATAATTATAGTTGTTTAGAGCTCAGTTACAAAAAACTATTACTGGGACAAACGTAACACCAGTTCAAATACATACTATTTAGACTGTGAGAAATCGATTTCTAAAGAAATAAAATTATAAAGAATAAATAAAATTTATAAAGAAAGAAAATTTTGCCCTTTGAGCCAAAAATGTAAACTATTTTTTTCTTTATAAATCGATTCCACTTGGTCTAAATAAATATGTATAAGAAATGGTGTTCTGTTTGTCCCAGTACATTCTTTATAATTCACCTCTAAACAACTATACTGTAATTATAACGACCTATATACAAAGTGTTTTCTTAAATCCGTTTCGCTTCAAATATGTGGTGAATCGACTCAGTAACCATGAGCGTCTACGTATAGTAAAATAGATATGTGTTTCACGATGAGGTAAACTGTAGCGCTCTCTAGTGACAAGCTGTGGAGTTACCATTCCTATCTTGAAAACGGTAACGACATACAAGAAAAAACTCAATTCATAGTTAAAGACTGACCTCTATTTAGTATGAAGTGGTGCATGTTATATGTAAAAATAACTTTATTAGAAGTCCTAGACTCATGCTAAATGTGTCGTCCAGTATTAGAATATGTTGCTGCCAATGGCGGGGACGTTGGGCATACTTAACTTGATTTTCTTATTAATATAAACTGTATTTGGCTTACATGTGTTACTTTTATTAATAAACTAACAGACCCGCCCGGCGCCTTAACCCCTTGAAGGACGGTGGGATATAATATATCCCACTTAATTTTAATTCCCAAATGCCACATTGACACCAGAATTTTGAAATGGAATTTTAAATTTCTAATGTACGTGACGAATATATTTTACTTATTTTCAAATATTTTTTTTTTTTGTAAATCCTGGTGTCAATCATTCATTTAAACATTTTAGCAATAGAAATACTTTGCCCCTCAAAGGGTTAAATACACCTAAATTTACCTTATATAAAATATAATATACAAACGAACCTAATGGCGGTAACCGCACTGTCTTCGGAATCGTTCGCGATCGTTAATACAGCAATCATTATAACGGAGACACAACGCGAAATCAAAAAAAATAATTTTATAAAATAAACAATAAAAAATGCCATCGAAAAAAAACTTTGAAAATTGTGATCGTATTCTATAATTCGTTAAAACAACAATCACTATAACGGGGATCTGTCATTAATACGCGACGTGTGACTTATTTCGTTAAAATGCGCAATTGTACATAATTTTATAAAAATAAACATTTAAAAAATGTCTTTGGAAAAAACAAAAGAAATAAATTATGCGAAAAATTTCCAAAATAAGTTATTTCTTTAAAACGCTTAATCGTCGAAAACAAGAAATAAAAAAAATATAAACAAAACAATGGCCATTTAAAAATTTCTTCACAAAAGAAAAAAAAACTCAAAAATTTCTGGGCGTTCAATTTTTTTTCGAAAATAAAACCTAGCATAAGTGCCATAACCTCTTTCAAAATCACGTGTTCATTACCACATCAACTATTATTTCCCGTGAGGCTGGATTTCAGGTTTTTTTTTTTTTTTTTTTTTTTTTTTTTCATTTTCGGGATGCGGCAAAAGCTTGTGTTATTAACTGACACCTATTGATTTTTTTTAATCTTGGGGAAAAAATATGTGTCATATTGTTTTAATTTTTATTTTAAAATGGTTTCCGACGGTTTCCAACAGGTATATAAATTTTTTCTTTGGATGACAAAGGTTAGATGCCGAAACCATTTGATAAAGAAAAAAGTGCCGAAAACTGGACGTTTTCTTACAAGAAAACTATACATTTTTTAACATAAAAGGTAAAATTGTAGATTATACTTCCTTTATGTTTTAAAAAAATATTTTTCTTTCCTTTTGAATTTCGGGTCGGTGTTAGGTTGAACTGCGCCGGGTTCGGGTTGATATCAAGTAGAATTTTCGGGTTCGACTCGCTTATAATCCGAGCCATTCAGGACTCTACACCGAACCATGAATTATTATCATGCACACAGCAGACATAACTTATCATCTTTGGAGGACATCTTGTTATAGTTAAGATGGCTTTAAACATTTTCCATAATATCCTGCTCTATTTTCAGCACGCATTTCACACATGATCCGCAAATTTTGAAAACAATAATTTAATAAATTGAGGTTAAGAGCCTACATCGGTCATGCGAAAAAAATTCGCAAGCTAATGTTAAGTCTATGGGAAGGTTCTTGGCAGATTTCTCGCTCGCATTTTAATATTTTTAAGTGATGTTTTTTGCATAGGATAGCTGAGTTTGATCTCTAACGTTTTCAGTTTTTACTTTTTCGATTTTGGTTCCAGTTTTTTTCTATAAGGGTACTTTCATTTTCAGAACCGGTTCAAACCGGTTCTAAAATTGAAAATGTCCTCTTATAAAAAAACTGGAACCAAAATCAAAAAAGTAAAAACTAACAACGTTAGAGATTTACTTTAACTATCCTATGCTATAAAAATCATTTAAAAATATTAAAATACGAGCGAGAAATCTGCCACGAACCTTCCCATAGACTTAACCCCTTAATCGTCGCGCCCTTTAAGTGTAGGCTACTTTTTAAAAATTCAGATTGCTTGATTACCACCAATTTTTTTAAGTAGAAATGTCCGTCTTATTTAATAGACAGATAAAATAATGCAAGAATAAAGCCAATAATACTATTTAAAAAAATTGGTGGGAATCAAACAATCTGAATAAAACAGGCGTAACCTACGCTGCCCGTGAATGTCTCGGGCACGACGATTAAGGGGTTAACATTAGCTTGAACGTTTCTTCGCGTGACTAGTGTAAGCTCTTAAGACCCTACACTAGTCACGCTAACATACTCGCAAGCTAATGTTAAATCTATGGGAGCGTTCTTTTCAAATGTCTCGCTTGCATTTTAATTTTTTTTTTTTTTTTTTTTTTTTTTTTTTTTTTTTTTTTTTTCCATTGTCATGTGAGGTTGATGTATAGCGTTACATGTCTGTACTTTTTTTTTAATGTTGGTACTTTTTTTATGAAGGTACTTCTCCTTTGGAACAGATTCCAAAAACGCACAAGTGTCACAGCACTACACTGAACCAAAATTAATATATTTCATTCATCACATTATTATTCTCAAGTGATCGCAATTAGGTGACTTCGCGATGAAATCACCGTGACTGTTTCTTTGTGACGAGAGTTGCTGTGTGACTCAATGCTAGTCATTTGGAGATTCCACTGTGAAGTCATCATTACAGTTGCATTGCGATGAGTAGCCAAATAATTTCACAATGAAATCAAATGATGACTCTGAGAAGCTTGACATTTGCAGACTCAACTGTGAAGCCACCATTCAAGCTTACATCAGTCACGCATTGCAACACATCATCAGATAACTTCATTGCAATATCACTTTGAGACTTATCTCAAAGCAACAATCATGGTGACATCACAGTGTAGTGATCAAATGACAATCACTTGCGAATAATAATCAGACGAATAAAATATATCACATTTTAGTTCGCCGTTGCAACAGTGACAACTGGTCACGTCACGGTCAGTCACGTCGACTGGTTGTGCTACTGGTAGTGCGTATTTGCGTACACACCTGCCATTTATATCAGTTTCTTTTTACCATTCACGTCCGACATTTGGGGACTACTGTGCGTTACTTTCAGCGTTAATTCGTCATCAGATGACTTTATTGTGATGCCACTTGGGGACTCGTCACAACGCAACTGCTATCGTGACTTCTCAGTAGTCTTTAAATGACGGTCGCGTAGAAGACACAGGGTGACTTCATTGTAAACGTCACCTAGTGACACGTCACAAAGCAACAGTCACAGTAACATCACAGTGAAGTCTCCAAATGACAGTCACTTAATAATAGTGAGGTGCATAAAATATAACATATTTTAGTTCACCATAGTGTCTGTGACACTTGTGACCATACGTAATAAACCATAATATACCATTTGTAACACACAGAGAGATGTCAAAACGACTGGCTGTGCTATTAGGGTAGCACGTATTTTCTACACTCGTTGTTTATATAAGTTTGTTTTCACCACTCATGGTAAACTTTTTTGTTTCGAAAATTAGCATTTTGTGTTCGTCCCTTAATTTAGCGACACCAGGGGTACATAATTAGGTTAAGTGCATCAGTAGTGAGCCACTTAAGCATGTTCAGTCACACAAAATAAAAGCTGTTGAGAAGGCAGGTGCAAATATAAAATTTTATTCTTTTTTAGACACTTCTGTGACATCAAATTGCGAACAAAATATTGAATATTGTATTTAAAAAAAAAAAAAAACTTAACTCATTTTTATGCACAAGTACGAGGTAAGTTAAATTTTATGATAAGCCTGAAATGGATCTCTCATCTGTCTGTAGCAAAATTTTTAAAATACATGTTTAAAAAGAAATAAATAAAAATGACTGTTTAAAAAAAAAACTTTAAATAAGCACTTGGTTAAAATGTTTATAAGTTTTTTTCTTTTTTTTAAGCTAATTTTTAACAGAAAGTGTAAATAAAATGTTTCTGTTGCAGGTAACCAAGATTTTGTAATAATTTTGCTCTATTGACTTATGGTATACTTTCTTGATACTGTTGAATTTAAACATTTTGTAGTAGCTAACTTGAATTCTTCTATACCTCTTTAACGTTGATTGTTCAATGTTATGCCTCTTACTGATCGAACAGTAAGCACTTCTTTTCTTAATATCTATGGTTATTTTTAATTATATTTCGAAAAATATTTTTTTCTTTCTTATCTCCGTTGTCTTACAATATCAAAATAATAAAAATATTAGCAAAATCATGTCAGGGTTGTCTAAGTAATGGATCATAAATGTGCCAGAACTGGCGCACTAGATTTATTATTGGTAAAGACTAGTTCTGATTATCACAAATCAGAATTATTTAAATAAAAAATATAACTAAACATAACATGAAAAAAAAATGAGCTCCAATTTTGGAACTCAGAATAAATATGTACTTCAGTACTAGGCAACCTAGGTCTACCACTGGATCCGTTTGAAAAATGATGCTCCAAAACTGGGCCTCCCCCAAAAACTTCTTTTCTGCAAATTTTATATTTTTTTAACACTAGAACTACCATGAGCCGTCATTTTGACGGTTACCAAATGAATATATTCCGATTCAAACCAGAAATTTCTTTTAAAAATAAATTAAATATAAAACTCACATAAATACGTTAAATGAATATGTTACGTAGTTTTAAATAAAATTTCTGGCGTGAAATAGTTTTACAAAGCTTGAGTAAAATTTCCGGTAGTTCTAGTGTTAAATACAGTTTGTAAAATATAAAGTATATAATAAAACAAAAAGGGATTTATTAATCAAAAATTGAAAAATATTTTTAGAGGAAAAAATACCTACTTAAAGAAAATATCTACTTAATATCTACTTAAATATCTACTTAAAGGCAACAGTAAAAAAAAAAAAAAAAAAAAAAAAAAAAAAAAAAAATTAAAAATTCATTTGTATAACCATTTGAGAGAAACATGTTTTCAACTCAAAGACTAGTGATCTGCAGAAATTGTGTCTATACTTGGTTACATTCAAGAAATCATATATGTTATTCCGTTGCCTTCCAAGTACGAAATTAAGACTCATTTTTTCAACTTTGAAATATTAAGAGTCAAGAAAGAAATGTAGGTACAAGTAAAGTTTTGGAATATATGTGCCGATGATCGGTCTATATCTACAGCATAGTCCGTTTTTATATAATGCATAATGTATTCATGAAGTAAGCTAAATGAGGATTTTTGTGTCAGGGCTCCTTGTGCAAACAATTTTTAACATAAAAGTGATATAAAAATTTAACAATTAAGAAATATTAAATATTCAAAAATACGTTTTTAATGACATTTCTAAAAATAAAGAAATGACATTTCTTTTTTTCTGTCAGAAAGCTCTGTCCTCCTTAACTCCACTTTTAAGCTAAAATAAAAACACATAACATTATAAAGAAAACATAAATTAAAATTGTCTTTTAAGAGGGGTTCAGGGAGGAATTCTGAACTGCCTTGAACCACCCGTTTGTGATAAATATTTAACACATAAACATTTAAAAAATTTAAAAAAAAAAACTTTAATTTCCATGATAGATTTACAGATGAAATCTCCCCCGTGCCAATGGAAAATTCTTAGCTGTACTTTCTTTTAGTGTTCAATTATTTTAAGTTACTCGAAAAGAATAATTTTACTGTGATTTTTAAAATCAGTCAAAAAGAAAATTTAGTCAATTATATTTCAATATCAGGGAGCACTTTTTCATTTAAGAAATGTATTGATAACAATCGAATTGGAAATATGTATAATTCATATCTCCTCCACCCATATAAATAATAAAGTTTTACAATCTTAACCCCCATCTCAAATTGACCATATCTCCCCCAAAATCCTCTTCAAAATATCCAATTTTCTCAGCAAGAAATGAATTAAACCATATTCTAACCATTTGTAAAACAAAGAAAAAATATCTAATAAATTATATTAATCAAATCACATTATAAATATACATTAACCATAGAAAAACTCTAGTAACAAATTAACCTTAATAATTAAAAGAAGTAAGTATTATGACAACGCCGAAACATTACAATCTTCCTTATAAGAACATCAACAGCCCAATCATTCCATTGCATTTAAAATGAATCCTTCACGTGGTTGGCGTGTTCGACAAAGGCGTTAGATCTCTAACCCTCAGGTCTCGGTTTCGATACGGCCTTGGCGGAGAAAGTAATTCTCCCGCACTGTAAAATCTAAATGCTTCCATAGATGACAGCACTGGTGCTTCACTTTTTTCGCAATTTTTTCTAGCTGTTTGCCCGGGTAAAATAAATGGCGATATTTCAGACATTTCATGTGTCTGAAATTAAGACACAGACAAATGTCTTAAAAATTAAGACACTTTACAGTGTATCTTTTTTAAAGCATCCGTTTCAGACACTTATGTGTCTAAATTTCAGACATTTCAGTTTACAGCGCTCACACTTAACACTATAAACTGTAAGCCAACACTGTAATGTAATAAAATAACTCCCCAAATGTACTATACAATATAATTTTTAATTTTTATTTAGAGCTTTCGCTTCTAATGGATAAGGCGTTTTCGAAATATATTATCGAAGGTAAAGTTTATAGGGCACACCTTGCACTATAAACTTTAAGGCGTCACTGTAGTGCAATAAAATTATTTTGAAATATATTATATAATGCCATCTTTAATTGTTTAAAATTATTATTTGAAGTTTTCTCCTATAATGTATAAATCTCTTTAGAAATGTATTATCGAAAGTAAAAAGTTTGATTTTTTTTACACAGCCATACTGTTTACAGATCATTTCCAAAACGTCCAAATAGCACAAAAATATAAGTGGAACCACGAAAATATAAGAACCTCCGCGTTACACGTTTTATTGGTAACTAATATAAAAATGTTTTGATCCAACAGAAATAAATACATTACATTTGTAAACTGATTAAAGATTTCAGAGACAAAATAAACAAATAAATAAATTAAAATAATAAACAAATAAATAGTTCAAAATAAAACATGTGTTCTTCAATGCTTTTCACGAACATAGAAATAAAATAAAATATTGGGTTTCATTTATGTAATTAAAAATTGTCTAAAATGTTTAAAATATCTCTGAAGATATTTGCTATCTCGCATTAAATTTAAAACGAAATTTGAAGCATCATCGGCTATACATACATCAAACGTTCACCAGAAATATTTATTTTTTTCGGTGCAATATTTCGCAAACAACTTTACAAAGGAAAAATTCATATATATATGACAAATATCCGCAAAACCACAAGGAAAATTTGCGTTCTCTATACTTGTTTACCTTGTTAAAGGGGTAACCCTGAAAGGTAGACTGCAAAGTAGGCTCTCGTCTACAGCTGCACTTTTTCTTCAGACCAAGGATCATTATGCATTTCGAACGACTCCAAGAATACGTAGAAAAAGCCAAGAATGCGTCTTTTCTTCCGCAGAGATATTTTTCTGGATTTCTTTTCGAAGCGGAAGAATACGATTTGGGTTTAAAAGGGATTTGCCGGTTTAAAGCTTTGACTTCTAGCTTTAGCTGAAGCATTAAAGAGGGGGAGGGAATTGGAAATTTCTCAAGAAAAACAAACAACTGGCTCAGCGTGGACATTGAAGTTGTCAAGCAAGACAAGATTACCGTTATTTTATTTGTCTTGGAAACGAGAAATTCTATAAAATTCGTCCCATTTAAGAATGTATTATTTGAAACAAAGGGGGAAAAGCCTTTATTTTCTCTTCTACCACTATTAAATGTGCATCGATCGTTGTGCAACTTCTAAAAACACTACCAAAACGTCACTAAGAGAGGTCTTAAAAATCGAAATTTCTTTTAAACGAGTTTATCGAAGCGCTTAGAAGGGTTTGTAGTGATTTCATTACATTTTTTTTTCTCTTATCGTAAACAAGTCTATGGAAAACAGAAAAGATATCTGAAAACGATAAAAAACAAAATATTTTACGGATGAGAGGCTAGAAAGTTGTTTTAAATTCAATTAGATTTTTAAGCTGAAATATTTTAAAAGATCAATGCTATCGATTATTTTTGTTGCTGTTTTGTAAACATACTTGTTTATGCTTTTGTGAAAATTTTCTTGTTGGTAATATATTTTGAAGAACATCACATTTATTTATTTATTATACTTATTTCACACATTCTTCTTAGCGCCTTATTTGATTCTTTTTTTTTATTGTATAGATAAGCTAAATAATCGTTAAATCGCCCTCTTCCGAAAACTGACGCAGTGAATTATTTTAGTTATTAAGGGCATTAAATTTATGGCCTATTTTTAAACAATAAATTTGAAAAGGGAAACATTTTATAGAGAAACTGGAATGTACCTACTCAAATCTTTAGGCATCACTGATTAACGGTTTTATGGTTATTCCCATATAGATTATGCAGCATAATGTCAAAAGATAAATTGAATCCCTATTGCCTAAGGACAACTTTCTACAGTAGGTCTTCGAAATTAAAAGTATTCCAAAAAGTATGATTTTAATGTAATTTTTTAATTCCTCATTAAAGTATCCACCAGAATTTTATATATATGTTAATTTTTTTAAGAACTCACATTGGTGTAAATTTAATTTAAAAAAAAAAAAACTTTACAAAAGAGAGAAAAAATCTCCATTTTATTAATTATTTGAAGTCGTTTCATTAAGATAAATTACAGAGAGCGAAATTTTACGATTTTTCGGAAAGAGTGTCTTTTATTATTTAAATGCAGGAAACTTTTACATTCTATTTGTTAGTTTAGCTTAGGTTGATTATAATAATAGATTCAAAATGAAATTTCATGGTAAAACACTTAGGACTGGGAATAAAATTATCATATTATATTTTTGTTGAAAAAATCAAAAGGGATTAATTCATATGTTTACATTTTACATTACACAAAAGTTAAATTTGTTACAAACTGTGGTGACTACTTACTCAAAACCAGGAGATTCAGCGTAATTTCATTTTAAATTTAGGTTTTTTTTTTCAATTAAATTTGTGTTGTGTATCTTTTAAATTTAGGAAACAAAAAAGCATTTGTCAAGTAAAACTGAATTTAAGCAAAATTATTCATTTATTTAGGCCATGCAGCGTTAATTCAGCACTAATACTCGTGTGTATTTGGAGGCATCTGGGTACCAAGTGTGTATAGTACAGAGGTCCTATGATGACGAATGTAATGGAATGTAATTAGACATTTTCTAGCTAGCCTTATGGATTTTTAAGGAAAATGGCATCTTTCGTGTCACTGTGTATGGAAAATTTCAGGATTAATTCAACAGTCTTACCTGTTCCGGTTCGGCCAACAAATAAAAATTTCATGTGAAAAATACCAAACTCTAATCGAAAAATAAATTGTCATGTTTTTCGTCAAGAAATAAACTTAGTGCACAAAATTGAACTTTTTTTATTGTATAGATGATGTATTAGTTTTTTTAAATTGAATTAATTAAATTTCTTCATAATTCGAAGAATTTACTTCTTGTGAAATAATAAATAACTCTTCTTTGTTGGTTATTTGTATGTGAATTTACATAATAGTTCATGGGAATAATGCACATTTATGTTATGTAAAGAGTAAGTTTGATATGAGATACATCGAGAAATTGATTCTAATTGAGTAAAATAATAAATTGCATTTTATTGTTGAAAAAAAAAATTTTTGACTCAATATTGACTATTTTCTTTGAACATCTCAATAATAAATAGTATTCTTGCTATAATTTTACTTCTGTACTGCATCTGTGGAAAATAGCCTTTTACCCTCACTAACTGCCTTTGTAATCAGAAGCGCAAAAGACGCATAATTCACACAAACTCCTTGTAATACCTCGTATAATGATGTAAACTTTTTCTTTCGACAATACAAAAGCATGAATATTAAACACTGAGCAGACTGTTGTAGTTTGAAAACTTTAAAACTTTGCGCAGTTATTTAAGGTTTTCTCAAATGGGCGTAGTTATCGAATTATTGGTTTTCTACACTTTTAACCCCTTCAAGGGCGGTGGAATTTTATATATCCTACTTAATTTGAAACCCAAAACGCCACAGTGGAATCAGAATTTTAAAATAAAATTGTGCGTTTATGAAGCACGAGAAGAAAAGGTTTTACTTATTTTTAAATAAACATGTTCGTGAATCCTGGTGTACTTCGATCATTTCAACATTTTAGGAATCTAACTTAGGAATACAACTTTGCCCTTGAAAGGGTTAAAAAGGGACTATAGTATACATTTTCACTACTTAGTGATTGACAAAATTAAGGAATGTGCTGGTTGAAATGAATATAATATCTAATGACAGAACATTTAAGCACTAACATACATCTACATCCCCACACTCTATAAACGACATTTTCAAAACTGAGCAAAAAATACTCAAATCTGAGTATGTCGCATAGTCAAACTGACTCCGAATCAAAATTACTCACGTTCGAAACATGTATATACTCATTTCTGAAAACGTGCACCACACTCAAGAATAAAACATCATGTGCTCATATTTGAGTATGTCCATGTTTCAAAAATGAGTACGAACTGACTTCTATGTGCTCATTTGTGAGTATTTCCATGTTTCAAAAACGAGTTTGAACTGATTCTAATCATTTTTGAGTATGTCCATGCTTCAAAAATGAGTATGAACTGACATCTATGTGCTCAGTTTTGAATATGTCCATGTTTCACTATTCTGAGTATTTCCGGTATTTCAGAATTGAAAACATTGAATCGTCATATTTGAAACAAACAGTTTCATAACAAAATGAAAACATCGATTTACTCAGATTTGAAAGTGTCATTTTTCTCAATGCAGTTTTGTTTATCTAAAGCTAGACTACGTCTAAAATATTTGTTAAAATACCATATTTTAAAGTCAAGTTCTTCTTAATTATTTTATTTAAATACCCGACACAAACTACTTAGATGGATTGAATTACTTTACTTCCTTGTTTTACTTTTGAACACATTAAGTATGTAAGTAAGAGACTTTAGTGATCCTGTATTTTCTGTTGTTATCACTCAATAAGTCTATGGTTTTAATATTTAGATGTCAGCCATAACTGTTAAGCTGACGGAAAAGAGGAGAAAATATCTTCAGAAGAACACAGAAAATCTCTTGTAATCCGCGACCTCTTGGGTGAGACGTCATTTCAAATCGGCGACAAAACATTTTGCAATTCTCCTTATTCTTTTTTTTTTTTTTTTTTTTTTTTGTCGTTAGACTCAAATCAATCTTACTAATAGTTAAAATTATTCAACGCTGTCGGGAGCACTGTAATTGGCTTACTTTACTAAAGACTTAATTATATTTTATGTCTTACATTGCATAAATTTTTTTTGAAATCCGAGATCAGTATTATTAAGCAAAGGCTAGCTCTCTGATCATACAAGGTGTTCTAAAATGGATTGACGGCTTCTAAAATTCAATAACAACTAAACGGTGACAGCTATTGAAGATATTCTTGCAGGAGAGTAATATTTAAAGGTAAAAAAATTTTTACTACATTTTCATGTTTAATACCAAAAATCACTGATAGATGGCGCTGCACTGTCTCATACACCAATAATATTAAAACTAACCTTGCAATTAACTTTCTGTTAACTCATCCAAAAATCTGCATCCCTTAAATTTTAGTTTCCACAATTCATGGAAAGAAACAAGCATTTTTTATATTTTTAGTAAATTAACACGTTGACCGCCACAGACTGTGACGAAGTGACTTTTTATGCAAATATTCACAAAGAGGTTTTCAGCGCTTATGGAGTCATAATTGTTAATCAGGGCAATGTTTGTTAATTTTATACTTTTTTAATTAAAAAATAACAAATTTTAGTTAATTTTACACGTTGAACGCCAGACTGAAATCACTGAACATGCTTGGGGGCCTTTAAAAAAAATGCATGATAATAAATTATCAATAGTCTCGTTTCATAGCAATAAATTGTCTTCAATGAAAATATTGATGGTACACGTACTCGTGTGGGCGCCCCAGGAAATATTTCTGGCGCACATATTTGTGTGCCATGGCAAGCAATGTGTTAAAATATTTTTTCAATAAGATTATTACTAAGGACTAGAAAATTATTGGGCTCCTGAAATCTGCCAGCATTGCGCAAGTTTCCCACAAGTTGTGTCGGTAATAGGGTACTTCCACTTCCGGTTGTCTAAATTTGCTTAGCACAGACAGACAAAGAAGTTGGAAGTTTACTTCCAATTTCTTTCCATTCAGTATTTCTCTAGCTTTTCAACAAAACGTCTAAAAACAAAAGTGTTCGGATGCTTTTAACTCTATCCTTCATTATCAACACCTTCATTAGTTCCTCAAGAAGCCAATAGATGGGCCTGAAATCAATTGTGCCAATTTTCTGATAAATTTCAGAGCAAAAAAGGGGTTTACCCGGGAAGGTGTATTTGGTAGTGGATGGTTCAGAAAATAATCAGAATGAGCATTAAATGTATAAAAACATATAAAAACATACAGGACTATATTTTTCAGCTTTTTAAAGCTGAATGGAATCCATGAACTTTGATTCTGAAGCGATTATTATTTGCGTATTATGTACTACCCGTGTCAAAAAGTATGGAATCAGCCTTTACCTTTCCCAAACAGTAATGTATGTGAGCAATTTTATGAAGTTTACCGCCGCAGAGTTCGCGGAGCGCGGCGTTACGCGTGATGGTCCTTTGCTACGTCCCTTTTATACCGAGACACTTGCGGAAGCCAGGTAAAAAGGTAAAAAAATTTTGAAAATTGAAACTGGACAAATTTAAAATGAAAAATGAATGAATTAAACACCTCGAAATGCGGGAAGGGTTGGGCCCGGGGTTCTGAAATTTTTAAGTTGGTGAAACTTTGTTTAGTATTAAAAAATCATAAACATAGCTAGAAAACACGAACTAAAAAAATTACAGAATGACTTTAACAATATTTTATATAATTTTATTTCTCCAAATACTGCTGGAAAATAATATGGAATCACGTTTTATCTTAGGAAAATTTTGGAATATTTGGTCAAAATATATGTTTTATAATTTGCGTTCCTATCAATTGCCTTGATGGTAGCTTTGATTCTGTCAGCCATACAGTTAACAAGGTCTTCACACTTATTTGAATCGATGGCTGCCCATGCTTTTCGCATGGAGTCTTTCAGTTTCTGTGTTGATTTTTGCTGTAGTATAAATACCATTTGTTTCAAAATATACCATATATTTTCTATAGTATTGATAACTGGAATACAGGCTGGCTACTCCATTTGGAAGAAACATTATCTTCAGAAAGAAAAATTTTCACTATCCGGGAACTATGACACTAAGCACTGCCATCAATGAATATAACACCACTGTTTCCAAATTGATCTTCTAAATTAGGAATCAAGAAATCTCTTAAAATTGAAACGCATTTCTCCGAATCCACATTCCTATTCACTAGGCAGTCTTTCAGCCCTCTTAGAAGAATTTCAACCCAAAATCATGATTGAATCAGGGAATTTAAGACAAAAATTCGAACAGTTTTCCCTCATCCTTTCATTTTGCAACCTCCAGAAAACTTTCCGCTATCTTCACTTGCACCAATACAAATTTTTGATTTATCGCTAAACGCCATTTTATTCCAGTCATCAAGAGACCAGTCCCGGTATTTTGTGGCTCGTTATAACCTGAATTGTCTGTATCGTATTGACAGCTTGGGGTTTGACTTGGCTTTGCGATAACGATATGCAGCTTCATTTGATTTATTGCGCACCATTCTGTCTGACACCTTGGCTTTGGACGCTTTCTTCCATTCAATATTCATACTATTAGATATTTTTCATCTCATATTCTTGCATATTTTCAATAAAGTACAATCGTGACGTGCTGATGTAGTACGTGGTCTATCAAAAAGGAAACAGTTTTTCACACTTTTAAGCTCTATGAACTTTCTCGAAATTTTAGAAACAGCAGGCTTTAAGCATGAAAAAGTTTTTTCTACACTTTAAAGTACTACTTTAAAATTAATTCTACTTTAAAAGTTTGTTCTGCAATTATCTTTGCTTTAGCAGACAATCGAGAACCTCTCCGGTTTCTAAATCCAACTCTCTTATAGGTGCCATTTCATCCACTGATTTGAAATGGGCAGAGGAAAAAAGCCTAATGTTTTTTTTCTATCTCAAAGGAAACTGCGCAAGATCATTGCGTATCACTAAGCCTATCAAGCGTGGAAATTTGCATAAACGAGCTACAGTCAGTCCAAACTTTTAATCGACGTGATTCAAAATATTTCTCTTGCACAAATATTAGAAAAAATATTATAAAAAATATTGAGTGCTTATTTTGTAGTTTCCGTTATGTCTGTGTATTTTACTAATGCTCATGATCGTTCAAAAAAAAAGAAAATGATTACATATTTTAAATTTTAATAGAAATGTATATATTTGATTATTAGTTGTCGCATTCATAGTACCGATTTGATACTTTTTGCCACGGGTTATACGCTTAATGCCTTGATGGTTTCGAAGTTTCAGTTTAGGCATTTAAAAGCAGAATGTTGTAAGTCATTAATTTTGAAAAATGTGATTAATTGCACGGACGTTGCATAGATCTATCAATCTATACACAGTAATATCCGTATACAAGACAGTTACAGGACATTTGCATGTAAATAGCATGCGAAGATATTTTAACCCATAGGAAATTATTATAACGGGTTCTTATTAAGAAATCCATTCAAGAAAATAGGACTATCACCACTCTGCCTTTAAACGCCTAAATGGTATCAGAGATACTATTAAAAGATTACTGAACTGTGTTAATAAATTTTTCTACCGATTTTCAATTAGGTAATGTATACAAAGCTAAAAATGTCTTCATATGAACCAATCTGAAGAACAACAAAAGAATTAAATATATTTTGAAACAGTACCATGTTATTAGTCCTAACGCATCCAAGTTTAGAAAAATAAAATAAACAGATAAAGATAAAATGCAAGAATTATAATACACGTAATAAAAATCCTATTAAAATATCAACAGAACATTATCGGTGAACTTGAGTACTGATTATTAAAAAGCGCAACATGCTAAAAACGGAATAAGATAAAGTATATTTAATAAGCTAATAAAACTTTCCAAGAATTTTTTCATTCATAACTCTTCAGAAAACAAGCATGTCAAACGGATTTACATATGAAGCTAATTTAATCACTTTTCCTTAACTTTCATTCGACATACGAAATTTCATTGATTAAGAGCGCATTTTTTTGCTGCTTCTTTAACCACTGCCATAAGATACTATCTAGTGCCTGGTAAGAGCCAATTAGAAAAATCAGCTCTTCTTTTAGCAAAAAAAAAACACGTATTTCACTCAAAAGCATTAATATTCCGGAAGTTTACTTGGTGAAGACACATTAATAAATTCTCTTTGAATAACTATCTTTTCAGATTAAACAGTAGTCAAATGAAACGCGGAAGAAATGTTTTTGCGTCTTTTAATCCCTTACTGAATTAGAAGTTAAGATGTTTCGAAAAATCTAGACTTCTTGACATAGACAAACGCAGAAAAAGATCGAAGACTAGATAAACATTCTTGATTTGTGTCGGACATCAATCGTTATTGATTGGGTTAATGGATGTTTAAAAACGATGGCGATCGTTAATTTCAAGGTGATTAATTAAAGTGTTAATCTTCTGTCAAACAAAAATGTCTAGTCTGTTGCATATTGCTGTGATAGGAAGATACAGGTTCAGAAATGTTACTTAACCTTGCATTGTTAAAAATTTGCAGCAAACTGTCCAGTCATTTGACCGTTTTTTATACAAAAAATGGTTACATAACCGTAATTTAACTCTAGTCAGAATAGAGTTAAATTACGGGTATGTAACCGTTTTCTATAAAAACGATCAAATGACTGGACAGTTTGCTGCAAATTTTTAACAGTGTGGATTTGCATAAGTAAATAAACTAAACTGATATCAGTTCTCCCTCACTTCTTAAAATTTTCACAGGGGTCTTAAAACTAGAGTGATTTTTAATTTTTTGAAAATTGTTACACGAATACACTTTTAAGCCTATAAGATTTGTCACCCCCCCCCCTCCCCCATCCCTTGAATACTAGGCTTGAGCGCTGACACAGAAATGGCGACTGTCGTAGGAGGATTCTTTTCAGCGTTTGTACGATCACTCAAATTTGAACACCAATAGTTTCTAAAAGTTTTCTTCGATTATTTTTCCGAGATCAAATAAGTCAAAAAAAACTTTTAGAAATTACTGGTTTATAAATTCAGAGGACTGTACAAACGCTTAACCCCTTGGAGGGCAGTGGTTGATTTACGGAAATAGTATTTTAACTTGAGCCAAATATTGATTTTATACATGTGGCCCAAGTAACCCCAATTAATGGGAGTAACTTGAGCCACCCAGTTTTGTTTATGTATCAAAACATATACAGGGGTTTTTTTTCTCTTTTTTTTTCGAATATTATACATATTACATACAAGTAGAATCGCGGTTCCAGATTTTAGAGCGCTAAATTAAACTTCAACTGTAATGGTTAAGTTATAGAGGTTTGAATTTTGAAAGTGGATCACGTAATTACTGATTATAGTATAAAGTTATTTACGAGATTTCATTTCTGGAAAGATCCTTGTCCAAATCAAACAAGCCCATACCATCACTTGACTAAAATTTATTTCCAAAGCAATCTATTATCAAATAAAAAAACATATATATTTATACGAGTATTTAACCCAAAACATGCGATATTTTACTGTAAAAATTTCTAAGCAACAGCATATATATTTTTTAATAAACAAAATGAGAAAGTGTAAAATCAAAATGCCTTTAAAGAGTTTTTTTAATTACCCTAGAATTAAGCTGCATGGACGAATATCATTTTAGAAATGGGACATTTTAAATAATATTTTACTTGAAAATAAGAAACATTCTAGTAATAAAACAAGTTCTTAGTGCGTAAAGTATACTTTGCAACACAAACCGTGAAATTTGAACAGCCATAACACTGAAACTGAAAACAAACATGAGCGAAAAAAAAAAAAAAATCAAAATGTCTTTAAAAAGTTTTTTTAATTACCCTAGAATTAAACTGCATGGACGAATATCATTTTAGAAATATAACACTTTATATAATATTTTACTTGAAAATAAGAGACAAAAACAAGTTCTTAGTGCGTAAAGTATACTTTGCAACACAAGCCGTGAAATTTCAACAGACATAACACTGAAACTGAAAACAAACATGACAGTCAACGCAGTTTTCAGAAATACGACAGATTATGAATTTTGTTTTAAATAAATAACTGTAGCGTGGGTCTCTGAAGCTAGTTCATCCTGTCGCATTTGATGCTTGGAAAAACAAAGCCAAAGATTTGTAAGAGCTAATGTTTCACATAGAAAGTAGAGATGACAGAAATGCAACAGATGGGACACGCGACCGTAGCTCTCGACCCCCCTCTGGTGTACTCCAGAACACGGCAGGGGGTTAGAAAAGCGGTCTAACAGTCATGGGATCGGATACCACGAACATATACGTGGAATCGGAGTTCGAGGAAGCTTCTTAATATTTCGCTACTTGTGTAGTTTATTGAATATTATTTATAAAATTATTTATGCTGAAGCAACCTAGTACTTATTTTTTTGTATTTCGTGAAAATTCATTTGCTGTATCGAAAATTTATATGAATGTTTCTTTCGGAAGTTTTGTTTCATGATTACAGAAAATAATAATAAGATTAAAAAATATTAAAGAGAAAATACTTTTAAAATTTATATGCAATATTTATTCAACATTTTAATTTTTAACATCTGATAATAAACATAATAAAATACATATAAAATACATTCTCTTTGTTTAGTTTTTTTTAACATTAAAAAACAAAAACTGCTTATTATTTCCGTTACTGAAGACCAAGTTCTTTATATTTTGAAATTTTCTGCAAGAATAATTTTAAGTTTCATGATTTATATGTTAACTGGCACCACAGCAACAAAACTTCCAATAAAACGAAATAGTTTGCCAATATTTAAAAAAAAAAAATTATTTTATTTTTACTCAAACAATTTAATTAAAACGGTTGCTTAAAAGTTGACTTGTTCGTTTGCAGTCATTTTGTTTACAAACTCTAACTTCAAAAAGAAATTCATAACAGAAACAGAATGCTGCTCACCGGGTCCAAAGAACGGGCCAAATCAACAACATCATCAGCAACAAATTCATAATCAGATGCAGTTAAACATTTGTATACGACTATTACTTTAAAAGATGTATTAAAAATAGGGGATGCCTAATACTGTAGGCCATGGTTATGCAGGAAATTAATATTGTGGAGATTCATATGTATGTAAAACCTTATAAAAATCGAGAATGTTAAAAATGACAAGTAATCTTTCTAATATGCTTGCTGAACTCAAATCAAATTGTTTACGTTTAAATTCCTTATTCCTTTCGCAATTACTTAGACGTTTATTTGTCACCAATTTTTTGTTTTTACAATGGGTTTAGATTAATCCGAAAAAACTGTATATAATTGAAATTTCAGCAAATCAATTCTTAAATATATAATTATAGTGTTTCTAAACAGGTTTTTATATCAGTATGTTCCAATTATTCTTATATACAAGGTGTTCCTTCTTGTTTTTGCCTTATAGCTAGTTTCTAAACTGATAGCTTTGAAATATAAAATGCCTTATAAAAATCGAGAATGTTAAAAATGACAAGTAATCTTTCTAATATAGCTTACTGAACTCGAATCAAATGGTTTACGTTTAAATTTCTTATTCCTTTCACAATTACTTAGACGTTGATTTAATCACCTTTTTTTTTTTTTTTTTTTTTTTTTTTTTTTTTTTTTTTTTTACAATGGGTTTAGATTAATCCCTAAAAACTGTATATAATTGAAATTTCAGTAAATCAATTCTTAAATGTATAATTCTAATGCTTCTAAAATGGTTTTTATATCAGTATGTTCTAATTATTCTTATATACAAGGTGTTCCCTATTGTTTCTGTGTAAAAGCTAGTTTCTAAACCGATAGCTTTGAGACATAAAATGTTGCTCAAATGTTCTTCATCACAGTAAAAACCATTTACCTAAAAACAGTTTTTTTTTTTTTAAGTTACGAACATTAAATTTTTATATGGTCCGTTTATTCTAAAATTTGCATTTAGAAAAATTTAAACGTGCTCAGAAGAGAACAGCAATAAAATGTCATTTTTGTAGGACCAAACTTACTAAGTTATGGTACTTTGAATTTTATGAATTTTCAGTGTTTTCTGGAACGAAAAATGTTTTTTACTATTTTTTGTGCCGGAAAACACTAGAAATTAATAAAATTTTAAATATCAAATCTCGCTGAATTTCGGGGGTTCTTTTTTGTTTGTTTGTTTGTTTTACATGTTTGAGAATAAAAAAAGTTTTATACTAAATATAACTTATAGGATCCTCGTGCCGTATAAAATTTAAAATTTTATAAATTTTGCAGAGAAAAAATTATTTTAACGGAAATGTTTTTTGATATGACGAAGAACAACATTTGAAACATTTTTCCAATTGGAATTAAATTTTTAAAACTAATGGTTTAAGATCTAGCTACCGTACAACGATAAAAAGGTATAGCGTACAGCAAGGTATATCACCTTGTATAGCATATGATTTAATTGCTTGTCATAAGAGTTGTTTCTTTGGTAAAACATGCTCAGCGGTGAAAGGGTAAAACACTTTTATAGTTTTTCTCAAGTGAAAGTAATTTCTGAATCAAATTTGTTTCGTAACATGACATTATTAAAAGCTATCCTGCTTAAGCAGAAAATGTAATGTTGCCTAAGCTAATTCATTTTACTTAAATAGGTCTTGACAGGATAGTTCAAATACTTGTTAAAATTCAAGCAGTTACTTCACGTGAATTAAAAAAAGCATACTTACCCAGACTATACTCTTCAAATAGAAACAATCAAGAATGTAGCAATCAGAAGAAATCTGGAGTGGCTCTACTCGACTTTCTGAATACTTTGTAAGATTACTATGCGTTCAAATAAGTAGTAATATAAAATTAAGTAAAAACTCATATCCTAATTTTACAAAAATAAAATGTTTCCACTCGGGAAAATGACGTCATGTTTTAAAGAAAAGTGCATTATTCATAAAGCTAAAAAAAATAAAATTCTAAACTAATGACGCAATTTTCAATCAATATTCCTTTTTCTAGTGCTGGAATAAAAGTCTTTAAATTAAATATTGAATTAGAATTTACATAGTCATGTTAATGGGAGTTTTAGGTAATTTTAAATATGGATATTTCGACATTTTTCAATAAACAAAATGCAATACTTAAATTTCTGTACGCTTTTATCAGATTAATAATTTTCACTGTAATTTTGTCTTTGTTGTTTTTTAAAGAAAAATAAAGTTTTATTAAATTAAATCATGTTTGTGTGTAATATGATTGTCGCATCAACATAAGATGAGCGTAAGTAATAAAACATTTAATTGAATAATTGAGTTGAAAAAGTAAATACTTATCGCTTTTCTCTTGTCATAAAATGGTTGAAAAATAGGTTATATACCAAACGTTTGTATGAAAAAGAATACAGATCTTGCGATAGTGATCTATAACATATTCACCCAATGAAAATTTAATCGAAAGCACCCTTCGGGCGATAACGTGTTCACTCACACAGATAATGACCACATCATCGTAAAAATACCAAAAATAGACTCTGGGACCTGAAAACGTAAAACAAATATCAATAAGAACTCATGCATACACACATACACATGGAATCATTGTAAAAATAGCAAACGAGTGGATTTAAGGAAACCTCAAAATGTAAAGATATACCAATATTTCTATAATCGGGTTTTTATCAATATTAAAATACTATTCTTATTCTATATGTGTCTAAAACGTAAAGAAAGGCGTTTTATTTTTTAAAAAAGTGAACAGATTATTATCCATACTAATTCGTGATAATTTTTCAAAATTTAAAGAGAATTTTACAATTTATCTTTCAAAATAATAATTAAACGATTAATTATATATACCTTATGTCAACTTTTTATCATTTATTTAACGTTCTTATTTCAACTTATTTAATAAAAATTAAAACCAACAGACATAATATTTTTTAATAAATCAATTTCTCCTGAATGGTACTGAATCATCATGCATTCCCAACTAAATTTTCATTCTTACAAATCACTTCATCATATTACTTGTCCTCGATGTTTTCATGTTAATGTTCGAAAATGTGACGGTAAATTTCAATTGATGATGATATTTTGCCATACGAAAATCGCATTCCTTATTTCAGAGCAAATTTGAATTACTAGTTTTATATTCTAAACGTCTAACTATTCTAAACTCTGTAATTATAAACCCACGTGGTGTAATATTTCACACCACGAAGGTGTGAAAACTTTTAAACGAATGAGTACGGCAACCTATTTAACTTGTATCCAAACATTTGCTAGTCTACTTCACCGTGCATTTCATTTACAACAGCTGTTATACAGCTAAACTCTTTTAAAGCGAGATCGGATGTAACGAGAAGCTGGTTTTAACAAGAGAAAAGAAAGGAAATATTTGGTAATATTTCCTTCCTTTTCTCCACAAAATCCACAAAAAGAAACTTGGTTTTAAAGAAAATCCTAGTCATAAGAAACAAAAATTTTTCAAACTCACTAGAAATTTTTAATACAGAGTAATTATAATTAAAATTTCAATATGAAGCATTTTTAAAATGAAAACTGTCAGACCAAAAGTTACAAAGCTTGGAACTATTATAAAAGTGGGCATGGTGTTTTATATCTTGAAATAAAATTAAATAATTCGCTCAAAAAGTCACCACCATGGGAAAATAGTTCTGTATGCTGTACTCGGGACGAGGGATTTTGACTTTATGAACTCTCCAGTATTTATGAAAATGGGCTTGTGAATGGCCTACCACCACAATAATATTGTACTTTAAATCATTTTTCAAAATACCACTTGCACCATTTATGCATATTAGCAATAGTTTGTCACAGGCTAACTATTGCTAATTTGCCGTTTTTTGGAATTTTTTATGTGGTATGAACCGTTTACAAGTCATTGCGTATTGGCATAAATATTAGAATGTTCATAAAACCAAAACCCATAATCCTGAATACAGCATGCAGTGCCATTTTCCCTATACTAGTGACTTTTTGAACTAAATATTTTTTCTTCGGGGATATAAAATCCCAAAGTGAAACTTTAATTGTGATTTGCCTGGATTTTTTCATTATTTTCTGCTCTCAAAAAGAATCACTTATGACTTTTGTTGAAATTGTGTAAAATATCTCACAGAGTTTATCCTGTCTGCAATCATTCATCGTATTAGTATACTCTTTTAAAAAGAAATGAAATAACCATATAATAGGGATTTTTTTTTAGTTTATTTAATTAATTTAAAAGAAAAATATATGACGTGAAAGCGATAATGAAATGGTTTAACAATAGAAAAATAAGAAAAATAATTTATATTTAAAATCCTATTTAAAATAATGTCTAAGCATAATTTCTTCAGTTTCCTTATTGATGCATTCAGATTTGAAGTTTAGCAATAAATAATAAGTTCTAATAAATAATTTAATTTATTTTGTTAATCATGCTTCTCATTAAAAAATTAAAGAATTGCGCTTATAAGTGTTATCATTCAAATATTAATAATTTAACTGTTTGTCATTTTCTCATTTGTATAATTTGAGATTTGAAACTTAATTATTCGGAGAACACTTTTCTAACGAGCAGATCCTATATTACTTTCGTCCTCGTTATGACCGTTTTGTCTGATATCAATAGCGTTAATAGATAAACATCCTAATATTTACAGTTCTTCTTAAAATTCATGGGTACTTGCATTTTACACTGATGTTTTTCATTTTGTACTACAGAAATGGACAATTCTGGGGAAAGAGTGCAAATATTCAACCAAGGCCATGATGGAACGTAACTGCATATTTCCATTATTTTTGGTGTCAAGAATACCGTCACGTATCTAATGGAATCTAGGAACTTTAAAATTGTTGTTTTTAGAACTGGAGAGCTAAAAAATTGATTTGTTGTTATTGAAATTTTGCTATTGTAAATAAGCGATATTAAAGCGATGATATTATGGATTTTATTTATTTTTTTATAAAAACAAACAAATGTTTAAATGTGATGCTTACAACAGAGTGTATTGTTCTTACGAGTCTTTGAAGCAACATGAGTTTTGGTGACCGTGGCATAAAAATAAACAGATGTTTAAATGTAATGCTTGCAACAGAGGATATTGTTCTTACGAGTCTTTGAAGAAAACATGCGTTTTGGTGAACGTGGCATTAACAAATTTCACTCATTTATGTGATTCATACGCAACAAGGTTGAGATTTTTTCTATGGGTGCGCAACGTACATAGATGCGTTTTAGTAATCGTGGCATTACCGAATTTTATTTATTTTTGTGATTTCTATGCAACGAGATTGCTGCATCCAGTGATATTTTTTCATGTGCACGAAGCACACATACATGCGTTTTAGTGATCGTGGCGTTATCGAATTTCATACATTTTTGTGATTCTCACAACGAGGTTGTTTAGAACGATGCAGCAACATCGTTGTGTAGTAAACTCAAAAGTGTAGCAGGTAGTGGCTACTTAATAAAAGAGAAAGAGACAAAATATTAATGATTTTAGCTATAAATAACCTTCAAATAATCTTAGCTAAATCTTACTTAAACATGTAAATGATTTTTATAAAAATAGAACAATTTATTCGAAACAATTCTCATAGGCAATCATAACTTTTTATTAATTTAATAGAATAAATAAATGTATGTAAAAAAAAAAAAAAAAAGAAAAAAAGAAAAAAAAACTTTATTTAAATTAATTGTGATAAACAATCAACTAAAAGTTTGTAACACATTAATAATTGATATACCGTTACATTTTGAATTAAAAATAACAACAAGGTATTTTTTAAATACCTTGAAAGTTGTCAGATTCCATTAGATACGTGCGATATTATTGATACAAAAGAAGGCATGGAAACATGGAAAACCTTCTTCTCATAGAAAACAAGACCTTGGTTAAATAGTTGCACTCTTTCCCTAAACGCTTGTCAGAAAAGGCAGAACAGCCAACTCAAAAAATATCACAGCGGCACATTAAATTTGCTTTCTATATAAGCACTAGATGCACAGTCGGTCAAAGAAAAACAGATCCCCCATCTATTTGTCAGCCAAACAGGTGCAGAGAAAACCGAAATAGCCATTAGATAGGGAAATATGTTTTTTTAATGCATGTTAAAAAATAATCTTAGGGGGTCGTCTTCATAGTGAAATTGTATCAAACTTTGACATTTTCAATACGAACGCCTAATTTTGACACCATATTTCTATTTTCCAGAAAAGTTTACCTTGGGTTACCAAAAGGAAGTCAATATGTCAAAAATATTAAGAAATAAGCAGGTTTAAACTCTTAATGTTACATTAATTTTAATCGTCGAAAAACAAATTGCAATGCAAGTATTTTTTTTTTCAGTATTGGAATTTATATCGTGGTTTGTGTGATCAAAAGGCAAAATTCAACATATATTCTCATTTTTGATATGCAAACAAAAGAATATTATAATCCATCCAAGCATCATCATTTTGAGTCTATGATATTAAGTAAGAACACCTTTCATTATTTTTACTTTCTCAACTTATGACCGATAGGTTGTCGTGTATGCAAATATTTATTCACAGCTTCTTATTTTAAGTTTTTATTTCTCATAACGCAATGCTCATTTTGATTACGTACATTGGCCCCTATTAAAATAAATCACGCCACATTTGGTGCCGTGACCATGAATAACTGAAAAACTACTTAGCGGAATGAGCTGTAATTTTGGATTCATTTATTTGAAGCTTCTAAAAATCGATTTTAGTTAAAAAAATTCATAGGTTACAATTCATATTTTGTCCGAAAATTATTTTTTTCAAAATTAATTTTCGAGGAAATTATCAATTGTAACCTATGCATTTTCTTAAACATGAAATGATTTCTTAAATACTTCAAAACATGCGAATCCAAAATTTCATTTCATTTTCCATGAAGTTTTTGAGCAATGCTTAAATAAATACCCGCATTGCAGTTTATTTTACAACTAAAAAATATAAATGAAACTTTAGGAGTTCAAAATTTTAAATCTGCACAATTCCTAAACTACTTCACCGAATGACTTTCCGTTTGGTATTCCCAAGGTAAAATCTATTGAAAATCCAAATATGATGTTTAAACTTAGTTGTTCATATTGCAAATTTCTAAGTTTGGTACAATTTCCCTATGAAGACGACCCCCTAACTTAATTTTTTAAAACATACATTTAAAGAAGCTATGAATCCATATCGAATGGTCATTTGCGTTTTTCTCTGCGTCTATTTTGCGGTAAAAGAGATGCGGTGTTCCTATTTTATTTTTTTACCTACTGTACACCTGTTAAAAAAATCTGTTGATTTTATAGAAAAACTGTCAACCAGGACGCCAGTAAAAAGTCTATATTTTACAGAAATAATCTGTATTTATTGGAAACTTTCTGTTAGTTTAACATATTTTGCTCGTATTTACGTAAGAAATACAGATTATATCCGTAAACTAAAGAGTTTTTTACTGGCATCCTGGCTGAGAGTTTTTTCCTGTAAAATCAACAAATTTTTATTACAGATATTTTTTACCCCGCTTAACGCAAAACCCAAATGTACCCTATAACAGTGTACGTTTTAAATCAAAAAGCATTCATTCACATCATTGAATAAAAACACTAAAATTTAGAATTTTAGTAAACTTTTTTTTTTGTTTTTTTGCTTAAATACATTTAGTAATTTTTATATGTCTGATTCTTAAATCTGTTTTCCCAGCAGTATTTAATTCCAGAAGTTAACTCGTCAAAATTTACTTTTCTAATTTAATAACATTCAAACTCGCATACACTATTTCGTAAAAATACATAAACTTCAGCGAAAAATAGAAACAAAAATTTTGGTTCATTTTAGTATGTTCTCGTTCCTTTATCAAACATAAAATAGAAAGAAAGACTGACGCGTAAAAATTCGGAAATTACTAATTCTTGGTTACGCATACACTTTACGTCTAATACAAGGAGTATTAGACTGACAGTTTTTTTCTGTAAAATCAACAAATTTTTTATTACAGATTTTTTTTTACCCCGCTTAACCCACAACCCACATTTACCCTATAACAGTGTACGTCTTAAATCAAAAAGCATTCATTCATATCTTTGAATAAAAACACTAAAATTTAGAATTTTAATAAACTTTTTTTTTTTTTTTTTGCTTAAATACATTCAGTAATTTTTATATGTCTGATTCTTAAATCTGTTTTCTCAACAATATTTAATTCCAGAATTAACTCGTCAAAATTTACTTTCCTAATTTAATCACATTCAAACTCGCATACACTATTTCGTAAAAATACATAAACTTCAGCGAAAAATAGAAACAAAAATTTTGGTTCATTTTAGTATGTTCTCGTTCCTTTATCAAACATAAAATAGAAAGAAAGACTGACGCGTTAAAATTCGGAAATTACTAATTCTTGGTTACGCATACACTTTACGTCTAATACAAGGAGTATTAGACTGACAGTTTTTTCCTGTAAAATCAACAAATTTTTTATTACAGATTTTTTTTTACCCCGCTTAACCCACAACCCAAATTTATCCTATAACAGTGTACGTCTTAAATCAAAAAGCATTCATTCATATCTTTGAATAAAAACACTAAAATTTAGAATTTTAATAAACTTTTTTTTTTTTTTTTTGCTTAAATACATTCAGTAATTTTTATATGTCGGATTATTAAATCTGTTTTCTCAACAATATTTAATTCCAGAAGTTAACTCGTCAAAATTTACTTTTCTAATTTAATCACATTCAAACTCGCATACACTATTTCGTAAAAATACATAAACTTCAGTGAAAAATAGAAACAAAAATTTTGGTTCATTTCACTATGTTCTCGTTCCTTTATCAAACATAAAATAGAAAGAAAGACTGACGCGTAAAAATTCGGAAATTACTAATTCATGGTTACGCATACACTTTACGTCTAATACAAGGAGTATTACCCCCCCCCCCCCCAGCTGTCATCCCCTATTCTAGCGATATGCAGAGCTTCAGATATTATTACTCGCATGCATATTTAAGAGCACTTTTTTGTCTTCGTTGCACTTAACACATTGCTTGGATTTTTATCCAAACGTTAGGGCTTGAATACATTTTGAAAGGTTTAAAGAATAAAAATGGTGTTCCTAAAATATCTTTGAATTTATAATATCTTTTCAGATTAAAATAGGACATTGTGATAAGATAGGTATTGTTTAAAAGCTCGACAGTGGAGACGGGCACTTTTCTCTCGATATGAGAAAATAGAATATAACGTAAAAATAAATCGGGTTTAGCACAAATCTTTTGAAAGTACATCTGAGGGAAGAATTCAAGCAGTTTTAAAAATAAAATCAATCATTCATTTAAGGCTGCTGTCAAATCGAAACTGGCTACTTTCTGATACATTTTTTAGGTGCGTTCGTAATTATATAAATACGTAGCACCTATTGTCGTCGTCTAGTCCGTCCGTCTCTCTGTCCGTCCGTCCGCATATAACAACTCAAAAACTACCCAACAGAATGGTTTGAAATTTAAGATACATTATCTTTGCAGAATTTTGTCGAGACATTTCCAATTTTATGAAAATCGAATCAAAACGTTAGAAAATATTAATAAAAACATTTATTAAGAAATTTGAATTTTTTTTAAAAAATCGGTGCTTTCTTGTTATAGGTGCTTCCGAGGTTTAATCATCAAGCGACTGAGATGCTTATTTTATTACAGAAATTAATCTGCAGACGATATAATTAATTTCCCAGAAATAAAAATCATCAAGATCTGAATATTTATTTAACAAGCTATAGTACGAACGCACCTCATTTGTCACGTTTGATGTACAATTTCCAAATTGTTTAATTCATTTTTGTTGGCAAACGTATCAAATTGACAGGTGCACTTATTAAGAAACTATGTAATCGAATTTCTTTTTCGATTTTTCGGTAAATGCAGAAGATTTTTCAGAAATTACTGTGACGGTTGTCGTTTTTAACCGAATGTCTTAGACAATGCCGTTGCCAGTGGAGGTATCACCGGGGTTTGATCCCCTACCGAAATTTTTGTCAAGATTACTATATACCATTAAGTATCTTTCAAGACGGACAAGATCCAAAATATAGTCAAGTTTCAAAAATCAAAATCATCAAAAATCAAAATCCCTACATTAGCATCTATCTCTTTATTGTTCGATTCCGCCAGCATGTTGCAAAAGGAATGCAATTTCTGGGACATTTACAAAAATCGTAACATTTTCCGGAAGGGGATTCTGTAAAAGCGGAATTTTATTGTTTTAAAATAAATCGTTTCCAACAGCTTGATATAAATCGTTCATTTTCTTTAACTGAAACTCTTGAAGAAAATAATAATAATTTTATTTTCGAATATCCACAGACTGAAAGTTTGGAAAACCTAACTGTTCGAACACATGTCGTCCTGTGATGACATTTTCGATAATAATATGGTTGAAAACATATGTACAAAATATCAGAAAACATTACTAGATGAAACTAATCATTATACATTGGCGAAGCAAGTAATCACTCAAATGAGATTTTTAATTTATTTACAAAGAAAAAGGCTCAAAGAAATTTTTTTCTTTTGTAATTGCATTATGTAAATCAATATGTATGTATGTGTATGTGCACTCCAATTCACAATATAAACTTTTAATAAGTCAATAATTAATAAGTCTTTAAACGCTTCCTCTATTTAATTATTGAAAAAATAAAATAAAATAAAAAATATGATAATAAAAATAAAATTTTGAGCCCACAAATTTCTCTTTAATGTTTACGTTCATTCCTTTCACAGGAAAAAAAATCCCGATAAATGAAAGAGGAAACGGAGTGTGTCAAAATGGGTCAGAATGTGAAAAGAAAAACATTTAAAAATATTGAAAAACAAACGAGAAATTTGAAAAGAATGCTGCCATTTGTTAAACATTAGCTTGCGAGTGTCTTCGCGTGACTGGTGTATGCTCTTAACTAAAACGTAGTATTTTATTCTTTTGACTTTAAAGAGCGATTTTATTTTCTTTGATGAAAACCACTTTGCTTGTTGGTTTTGTAGGAATTACTTAAATAACAAAAAACCCTTACCAATATTACATTAGAAAAATGACGTAAACAGCTGATGAGATTTATTTTAACATGGAATAACGTAACGCCGTTATTAATGCCTGGAAGGATTATTTTAAATTCAACTTGTCTTTTTCACTGTTAATGTAAAATTATTTTTTTTTAATAAACACTGAAAACATAGATTTTATCGCTATTTAAAAAATTAATTCTCATTATTTCAATATTCGAAGAAAAAAGATTTGCACTTCTCTTTATATTGGAAGTAAAGGTGATGGTACATAAGTATTCATTTTCAGGATAATAAGGATGATAGAATTAAAAAAGAAAAAGAAAACTGCCCAGTTAAACTGAGGGCATTGAGCTCACAGGCTATTCACACTAATTGTATATTATACTCTTATTTCAAAGAATTTGAAATAAGCCCCTCGAAAAATAAAGAAATTGACAATAATATTAAGGGGGGTCATCTCCCCGTTACTCCCCTCATAGTTAACTAATGAACCCCTTAAACTAATCAGGGAATCCTCTAATTACAATGAATATATATACAAAATTTGAAGAAAATCTGATCATTCTGCATGAAAAACCCATTTATCTAAATTAAGGGGGGATTAGCCCCCCCTTTCCCCCTTTATACTTAACCAATGAACCCCAAAACTATTCAGAAAAGCCCATTATCACAATGAACCTGTATACAAAATTTGAAGAAAATCGGATAATTCTGCATGAAAAACTCTTTTATCTAAATTAAGGGGGGGATTATCCCCCCTTTCCCCCTTTATACTTAACCAATGAACCCCGAAAACTATTCACAGAAGCGCATTCTCAAAATGAACCTATATACAAAATTTGAAAAAAATGGTATAATTCTGCATGAAAAACCCATTTATATAAATTAAGGGGGATTAGCCCCCCGTTCCCCCCCCCTTTATACTTAACCAATCAATCCCGAAAACTAATCAGGGAAGCGCCTTAACACAGTGAACCTGTAAACAAAATTTGAAGGAAAACGGAATAATTCTGCATGAAAAAACCATTTATATAAATTAAGGGGGGATTAGCCCCCCCCGTTCCCCCCTTTATACTTAACCAATCAATCCCGAAAACTAATCAGGGAAGCGCCTTAACACAGTGAACCTATAAACAAAATTTGAGGGAAAACGGAATAATTCTGCATGAAAAACCCATTTATATAAATTAAGGGGGGATTAGCCCCCCGTTCCCCCCCCCCTTTATACTTAACCAATCAATCTCGAAAACTAATCAGGGAAGCGCCTTAACACAGTGAACCTATAAACAAAATTTGAAGGAAAACGGAATAATTCTGCATGAAAAACCCATTTATATAAATTAAGGCGGGATTAGCCCCCCGTTCCCCCCCTTTATACTTAACCAATCAATCCCGAACACTAATCAGGGAAGCGCCTTAACACAGTGAACCTATAAACAAAATTTGAAGGAAAACGGATATTTCTATGAAGAGTTATCGCGTTACGTACATACGTACGTACATACAGAACCGGCGGGCACATAAGCTCTCAGGCTTTGACAGTCTGTGAGCTAATAAAAAACTAAGATGATTTGATAGTTTTAATCTAATATACGATCTATATTTACAGTCTCTCTGATTTGACTTTGTTTGAAGATTGTGTTTAAATGTGTTATACAAGACCAAAAACATAGATTTATTTAGAAACTTTTAATGTATTTAGACTTTTAAAATATACACTAAAACACTTTTTATTTTGCTTAAAAGACGTCAACATATCAATATAAACATTAAAGATGTTAAAATTTAAAATTTACATGTTTCGATTTGTTCATCAAATCGTCATCAGAATATACACAAACTACAAATACAATATACATGAAAACCAGAGATTAAATTAATTAAAAACCAGAGAGTCTGAACAGTCACTATGTGAAAGAAGGTGACTTTTTTGACTCTCCACTTTATTTGAAATATAACATTTGTATTTAGACTTCTTTTTTGTATTCATTTGATTAATATTATTATTTATTTTATGATGCGCTCATAGCGCCATCCTAGTTTTTACCCCTATTAATGTTTTTAAAAATACAAAATATACGTAAAAACTACGATTGTGTTATCAGTGCTTAAAGCTCTATCGGTCGCAGTGTATCTGATAGGCGCACTGCCAATGTCTAGTGAAAGCTGCCTCGGAAATTGCATAGTGTTTTACTTGTTTAAAGGCAATAAAGGTGGATTTCTGAATCAGATTTTGAATATTCTCTCTTTCTAGTTTCTACCCCTTTCGGGTTGGGCGTCCTATTAATAAGACACGTCTTTTCATTGACAAATATTTTTGTTATTATCTGTATGTAGTAATGATAGTATATGTCTATACATTTATTATTATGACGTAATTTATGTTTCAGCATTTAGTAATAATAATAATAATTTGTTTAATTCCTTTACACTGTTGGCGATTCTTTTATTTCAAATATATGTTTCACTGTTTAAAGTTGAAATAAAAATTACTTTACCGAACGAATAAGTTCATAAAAAATACTAAAAAATTGTTATGTCTGCTTAGTTATGTTGTAGTACGACGTTTTCCAAACGTCTTCAAAAATTCTTCTTTAGCCTATTCTCATATTAATAGTACACAAAATAACTATATTTGTTAGACTTCAGAAAATGACGTATTCATTAAATTTCAGTAAAACTTAAATTTTGTGATTTGAATACATACTTTAAATTTTTTTTTAACGAAAAAGTCATTTTTTCCCAAAATTGGAGAACTATTCGGACTGCGCCGGAACCTGAGAGTGCAGAGGTGCGTCTGACGTAGGGTTAATATGAATATATATATATATATATATATATATATATGTATAATATCAAAATCCATTAAAATTTGCTAAATAAACATGTGTTTATGAGTTTGTTATACACATTTAAAAGTTCTACAAACAAAAATCAACCAGAGAACATGTAAATATAGATTATATATTATATTAAAATAATCAAAACATCTTTAACAAAGGGAGTACAAATACAACCCTGTCAGCGGCAGGAGGATAAGAAAATGAATGCCCCATCTTCTTTGCTACCCATCTTCTTTAATACAATATTGTATTTTTTTTTTTAAATTTTAAAACCGAATTTTGACAGTCAGAACACACACACATTTTCGTAAAATAAATGTATGTTTTAACAAAAAATCTAGTATTAATTAAAAAAATAATTTGCAGAATCTGGCACCATAAAAAAAGAAACATTATTTTTTTCTTCTTTAGTGATAACCTTAATTAATGGTATAAACGTGAAACTTTATTCGACAAAAATGTCAAAAAGATTTCATTGAAAAAAAAAAGAAAAAAAAAAACATTCTTTAAATTTTACTTATTTTTACAAAAACTTTGTCTGAATTAATCACTGGTTTTTTTTATAAAAAAAAGATAAAAATCTGCCTGTTAGAACTTATTTTATAAATAAAAGCCTCTAATAACAATTAAATGTAACATACGTAAAGAAACGGTTTCTGTGCTAATGAGCATTTCATTTTTTCGTCGGTTAAAATTTTTTTGGCATCTTTTAAGACTTTATAAGAATAAAAGTTATCTCGAAAACTGCAAATGATTTCAGTAAAAAAAAATAAGCAAAAGAAGAAGAAGTGGTGGAGTCTTTTTACATAAAAAATGTTTGTGGAGCTTTGAATTCATGAAATAGGCAATCAAACCATTATAAATGAGAACATTAAATTTTTAAGTTATCTGACTCGCACTTTGTTTTCAATGAAAGTTAAAGAGGTGCAAAACAATCATCATAACACTTCCATAAATACGTTCAAACAAAATTTCTCTCTCTGGTTATCATTCTGTTTTTTTTTAATATCTGCATTATTTTAGATTTTGAAGCATCATTTAAATCATAAAAATCATCATTTAAATAATAAAAATCCTCATTTAAATCATAAAAATCACCATTTAAATAATAAAAATCATCATTTAAATCATCATTATCATTTAAATAATCGTCATCATAATAATCATAATAATAATAATCATTTAAATCCTCACATATAAATTTCTAAACACAATGAGTAAACTTTTTGCATCGTCAGAAGTTGTACCCCTAACACGTGGCTATATGCAATATTTTTAAATTCTATAATATTATTTTAAGCACTTTTCCTCATATCTTACTGTTATAATCTATTATATGTTTTATCTTTTATTTTATTTTTATTTATTGTAAATTTTCAAATTAAAAATAATCACATAAAATAGTAAGGATCAATAAATTTTGAAAAGCGTGGGGCTAATCAAAAGTTTTAACCTGCTTACGAAAATATAATAATGGGGATGATGATGATGTGCATAATAATGTTAAGTAAGATATTTTATTTTTAATCACTCCGAGTGTTTAAAAATAATTTATTTATTTTCTAATTGAATTTTTTTTTTATCACAGTGAGTATTTGTTTGTATCTTGCTTTAGTATACCTGATAATAAGTTTCCAAACCGTTGTTGCTGTAACAAACGTGTACATTATCATGTATTTTTTTTAGTTTCTGACATGTGTCTGAGAAGTGATTCTAAAACTTTTTGTATTACTTATTTTCCTGATGCCCCATCATTTTTTTCTTTTCATTTTTGTTAGTAAAAAAGTTATAAAAAGCAATGTAAAAGGGATATTTCACAAATATCATTTTAAGATATTGATAAATACCTAGTATTATCATTAACATAATTTGAACTCAAAATATTAAACATATTAGAGATAATATTAATCAAGTGTTTGAACAAATATTTTGGGATGTCAGACTCCTTAGTTGAAAAATAATCTACTTGACACTACTAATCCCTTTCGAATCTTCACCGGCAATGTCGTTTCCTGGTGCAGACAGTATAGACACGGAGAAACAAACTTATGAAATTCAGGGCAAAACAACTACTTGCAGGTTTCGATGCAGGTTTTTTTTTCTTTTTTCTTGGGGCCCATTTTGTGAAAAATAAAAATGTTTTTTTTTTCTGAAATTTATTACATTTTTGTGAAAAAAAACATTTTGCAACAAAAACTTAAGTTCAGTTACTCAAATTCGAATCAAGCATTTATTAATAATAACTTCTTTAAGTCATCCTGCAAAAGTTTTCTTTTCTGGTGAAATCGGTTTATTTGCAAATTACGCATTTTGAAACAACAAAATAAAAATAATTAATGAAGAGTATGTTTTTATGGAGTTGAATTTTGTGAAGGAACCTATTTTATTAAGAGAAATTTTGTGAAGAGACACTAAAAAGGCCTCAAATTTTGCCTTGATCGACCCCTGACTTGGTAAGGTTATTACATTTCAAGCACATGTTTGCCATATCTATAATTTCATATCCAACAGTAATTTAAAGAAAAAAAAAAAAAAACATATATCCATTTAGTTTGTTTAGAACCACCATGGTGGAAACTACCGCTCACTTTTAGAACCTTTGACAATAAATGGAACTGAAGAAATTTAAATGATCTAATACATTGATTAATCTCTTTGGAACATTATTTTAATGATGACATTATTTTAATGAAAGATTAAAAAATAAACTTTTTGATAAACGATTTTTGGAAAATCGGAAATGTCACTGATTAGTGAAAATACTCGGACACCAACTTTTAGACGATAAAATATATTTTTATTTAATTTTAGATATATTTTCAGATTAGAGGATCGAAAACGAAATCATTTCAAAAGACTCTAAGTTAAAACAGAACATTAAGAAACACTACAAGATTCAACCTCCTGATAAGTTGTAATATTTGTTCATAACGTTGGATTTAAATATCAATTATTTTTAGCCGTATTTTGACTCATATAATTAATTTTTTTTACACTTAAGTCTCTTTCATATATTAATATTAACTTATTTTATATACATAAATGCACCGATAATAATATACTTTCAAATCTATTTGCCCCAATAGAAAATACTTCCAGTAATCCATACATATATGTTTCTTATTTATATGCAGTGGATTCGCGACAGCCAGTCTATCGGCCTAGCTGTGATTACAACCTTCTTCCAAAACAACAAGCATATTAGAGTCAATATTGAATATTCTATGCATTCATCATATTTCCTATTTATGTGTAGTTGGATTTACGGAAGTCATATGTTATCGGCTTAATTGTGATTCCAACTTTTGCAAACATTTCAACAAGCATTTTAGGATATCAGACAGCTAGGCTGAAAAATAATCTCTTACGTCGCAATAGATCGCTTTCAAAATCTTTATGGACATTGTCGTTTCCTTTCGCAGACGGAATGCAGGCGAGAAAACAAACTTATAAAATTCAGTACAAAAATGAAATTCAATTAAAAAATATATTATAATGCAAGTGTTTAAATTATTTTTCTGAAATAATTCCGTTTATAAATATGAGTAGTACTTTAGCATAATCATTACCGCCAGATTGCTCAAATTTCTTTTCAACATTAAATTCTCTGTACAACATATAATAATCAGTTCTATGTATCCTAATTGGTTAAATTCTGTTTTAGAGAAGGTTCTATGGGCGCTAATTGGTTGAATCATATCTCTCGGCTCCTATTGGGAATTTCAAGAAAATTCTTTCAGATTCTAAAAGCCAATACTTTCGCCAAATTTGACAAAATTTGGTGAAAATGCGTAAACTTGGCACTTCTTTCATTTGGCGCCAAGCATGCGTTTTGGCTTTGCTAATCCTGAAAATCGATTTTCCCGCCAAGTCTCACCAATATCTCGCCAAATTTGGCGATATTTGGCGAAATGTTGCCAACTTTGAGACTTCGTTTACTGCCAACTGTTCAACAACTTAATAACTGTTTCAACGTTCATGCATTCACATTGAAATGCATTGACCCGCAGTGTCCCCCAAATAGCCCGCTAATCGAATTTTCTAAAACATGTGACAAAGCCCAATGGTCTTCTCGTAACCCAAAACTGTAAGATACAAAATTTCGTCAAAACCGTTAGAACCGTTTTTTAAATAAAAATAGCTCGACCCGTAGTGACCCCAAAGTGACCCACTAATCGAATTTTCTCGACCACATGACATAGCCCAAATGTCTTCTCGTAATCCAAAATAGTACGATACAAATTTTAGTCAAAATCGTTTCAGCTGTTTTTTACATAAAATTAGCTTGACTCGGATTCGTACTGACTCTAAATAGTCCACCAATAGAATTTTCTCGACTATATGACCTAATCCAATGTTCTTCTCGTGCCCGAAAACGGTAGGATAAAAAAATTAGTCAAAATAGTTTCAGCCGTTTTTTATATAAAGTTAGCTTGACCCTGAACCATAGTGACCAAAAATGACCCCTTAATCATTTTTTCTCGATCATGTGACTTAGCCCAATGGTCTTCTTGTGTCCAAAAACAGTAGGATACAAAATTTAGTCGAAGTCGTTTGAGCCATTTTGTATATAAAATTATCTTGACCGTAGTGACCCAAGAATTACCCACTAATCGAATTTCCTTGAACATGTGATCCAACCCAATGGTCTTCTCGTAATCCAAAACGGCAGGAACAAAATCTGATCAAAATCGATAGAGCCGTTTTTTAGATAAAATTAGCTTGACCCGCAGTGACCCAACCATGTCCCACTAATCGAATTTTCTGGAACATGTGAGCCATCCCAATGGTCTTCTCGTAATCCAGAATCGTAGGATACAAAATTTAGACAAAATCGTTAGAGCCGTTTTTAGATAAAAGTAACTTGACCCACAGTGACCCAAAGATGACCCACTAATCGAATTTTCTCGAACATGTGACCTAGTGCAATGGACTTCCCGTGTCCAAATATGGAAGGATACAAAATTTAGTCAAAATTGTTTGAGCCGTTTTTTAGATATAATTAGCTTGACCTTGACCCATAGTGACTTAAAATGAACCGCAAATCTAATTTTCTCGAACATGTGACCGAGCCCAATGATCTTTTGGTACCCCAAAACGGTAGGATACAAAATTTCGTCAAAATCGTTTAAGCTGTTATTAACCCATTCGCTGCCAACCACGAGTATACTCGTGGTTGTCAAACGCAAAATATTTATATTTATAAAAAATATTTATATTTATATTTATAATATATATATATATATATTATAACATAATAATTGAAAAATTATTTGGGAAATTTGTGTTTTCATAATTTTAAATATGTTTTTAATTTTTTTAATATTTTCAGTGTGTTTTAAACCAATTAGTTTTGTCTGGTAATATTTTGTTTTTTTTTCTTTCATCTAAGATGTCTCAACTTAACTGTTTCTTCTCACGGTTTATTGCTGTGTCATGTACTAGGCTCAATGAAATACGAACATTAGTATGAACTGTGTTGTATAATTTGTTTGTGTGTATACACTGTAAAAAAAAATTCGGAAAAGTTTCCGGTAGGAATAGGATTTCCAGTTGCCCGTATAGTACAGGAAACTTTTCCGAAACAACACGGAAAAAAAAACGGAAAAAAACGAAAGTTTTTTCTTTCCGTCAGGAAACTTTTCCCGTTTGATTCAGAAACTAATCTTTAGACACAGAATAAATTCCTGGGTCTTACGGAAATCTTTCCATTCACATAAAGAAACGTTTTGGAAGAATGGAAGAATAGATAGAAAGTATTCCGTTTTAAAAAGGAAAACTTTCCATTCACATAAAGAAACGTTTTGGAAGAATGGAAGAATAGATAGAAAGTATTCCGTTTTAAAAAGGAAAACTTTCCATTCACATAAAGAAACGTTTTGGAAGAATGGGAGAATAGATAGAAAGTATTCCGTTTTAAAAAGGAAACTTTTCCGAATCAGTCAGTAAACTAATCTTGAAAAAATTAAAAATTCCTGTGTAGAATAGAAACTTTTTCTTTGCTTTACGGAATTTTTTTTCATTATGATCGGAAAATTTTCTGTATTGTAAAGAAACTTTTGTTTTAAAGAGTAGAAACATTAACAGATGAAAATATTGCTTTTGGACACTGTTTTGATTTCCTTTTATCTCAATTAAATATTATTAAGAACTTTTTTGAATACATACACACATTTTAAGTATTTGTTATCATAAAATGCATTACATGCAATGCATTTTATGATAACAAAATGCATTTTATGATACGAAATGTGTGTATGTATTCAAAAAAGTTCTGAGTAATATTTAATTGAGATAAAAGGAAATCAAAACAGTGTCCAAAAGCAATATTTTCATCTGTTATTGGTCCTACTCTTTATAACAAAAGTTTCTTTACAATACAGAATCAGCTTGAAATTTTATTTATTTGTTACAAGTATACTGATGCGCTCATGGGTATAATATAACTAAATATTCAGATGATGCTAAACCAGTGTTGAATTCAGTGTGGAATTTCAATGTTCCAGGGGGGTCCCAGCGGGCCACCCCCTGAATTCAATACTGTGCCAAACAACTGTTCAATATTACTAAAAAAAAGGGACAAGCCTGTATCCTCAAAAAGCTCAAATTTATTCCACTGGGTGTAGCACAAGTATGAAACATGTTCTATGCATATGAGGTGTATGCAACTACTTTGAAGTTTATTGTTGCTGGAAAGAATTTCTATAGCTATATTTCTAAAACAAAGGACATACAAAACCTTTCTTTTTAAATCATAATATTGCCCACCCCTCCTTAAAAAACAGAAATAGACATATTTAACTGAAAATTATCTTCTTCCAATAATAGGTTTTAAAAAAATAAGCTTAGGGGGTCGTCATCATTCTTAAATTGTACCAAACTCCAACTTTTCAATATATACACCTAATTTTGACGTTATACATTTTTTTTTCTGTAAATTTCTCCCAAGGATACGATACAAGAAATCACTTGGTCAAGTGGTTTAAGAAATATGAAGGTTTAAAATTTGGAAGTCTTAATGTGAAATTAATTTGCAATTGATGAAAAACAAATTGCAATGCGGGTAGCTTTTTAAGCGTAATTCAAAAACTACTTGACATAATAATTTTGGATTCGCTTATTTGAAGATTTTCAAAATCTATTTGTTAAAATTGTATAGATTATGTTTAGTTCTCTCTTATATAACAAAAAAATGTATTTTTAAATTCATTTCAAAAAAGAAAAAAAATAACCTATGAATTTTTAATAGAGGTGGAATTCTGGAGGCTTCAAATATGCAAATCCAAAATCACATGTAGTTGGTAAGTAGTTTTTGAGTTATGTTTAAAACATAGAATTATATGAGACTTATTTCTCAATTTATCAATGTATTTATCAATGCTGTAACTATTTGAGTTTTCACGATAGTTCACTGGTCTTTTTATATGAGTTGCCCTATAGTATAGCTATCAAATCATAACAAAAATGTTTGCTGTAGTTTGCGCATGTGCAGTTAAAATTAATTTCCTAAAAATACCTATATCTCATCAAATATTCAATATATTAATATTTTAATCACAGTATACTATTTCTACGAGTTTTTGGAAAGTGGTGTTAAATTTGGCTGAAAACTCTGCATGTTATAAAAAAAACTTTTGAATTTTTCACAGAAACGTTAATATATTCACGAATATACATGCTATACTTACAAAAAATGCACACAAATGTTGAACAGAACCTACATAGTCATTTACTACAGTGACAGACCATTTTTAGCATTTTTCGTTACTTGGGTGATCGAAAATATTATTTTATTATTAAAGTTATTATCCCCCCCCCCACATAGTTGTCCTCGCGATAAAATATTCACTGAAAAACATCAAGTCAAACATGTTCTTTACATCCTCAAAGCTTAAGGGCATTCCGGGCATTTCCTCACGAGTTTCAGTAAGATAATCGACGAAACGTCTGAAATCGGTCACTGCCCCTTAATTTCTGGACACCAGTGTAATATTAATAAAGTAAATCTAAAAACTTTTGAAGCCATGTAACTTATAAGAATATACAGAATTCAGCTAATCCTAATAAATAGCTTGATGATAAACAAATTTTAGAAGCCATGCAATTTGAAAATGTACAAGACCTTGAACTTGAAGCTCAACTGAAAATTATATAACAAAAAGCCTTGCTAAATGAAAATCTTTTTTGAAAACAGGGTTCGTGATTTTAATTATTTATTTAATCAAAAAATCATATATATTTTTAATTATTTAAATCAGCTATTTTTTTAATTCAAAATACAATTTTAAAATTATACATTTTACAGTAAAATAAACTTTACTAAATAATTAAAATTAACAATTAGAAGTGTCCATTTAAATATATTTGAAATTAAAAAAATATATAGAAACTCATTCACTTGGTTAAATTAAAATATTTTAATCATATAAATAGTTAAAAATATACAGTTTAAAAAAATGGAGCTACAGAAAAAGATTTAATTTAGAAATGTGAATTCTCTTTTACTTTTGAAAACATGAAATAAATAAAACAAATTGTCTTGTGTCATCACTTATTTACAAAAACTGCAATTTAACAGATATCCTATTCTGTATAAAATACATATACCACCTTGAATTACCCCTTTGATAAAATAAAAAGCATATGCACTCTGCATTACTAAAAGCTAAAGCTTTTTGTTCTGACCAAATTTCTTTATTCATTTAATGAATTTAGAGCATATATTAAACACACTTAAGGTGGTTATGATTATATTTTATAAATTTCAATGGATATGAAAAAAGATATTCCTTGTTATTAAAATGTTTGAAAAGAAACACCAATTTTCCAGCTTTATGAGTTCCTAAGCGATTACAGAGTTTACAGTGACTTAAAGTTTGATTTATTTGAATTTACAATAAAAATAATTAAATCAGGCCTTTTTTTAAGATTTTAAAACTTTAGTTATTTATGAGTTTACATTTGCAAGTAATTGAAATTGTATGAAAAAATATATATATAACATTTCAAAGTATATTACTTACCATGCAATCTTTATTTTCCGAATCTTTCCATAAATAAATTACGTTGGAATATTGAACCATTTGTTATTTACATGTGTACAATGAAGTCATGAGATATCTACATAAATATCAATAAATATACTGTTGACTGACCTATATTTATTTTACTATATTTATGAAGTCCAGTTGCCTGTAAAAATTTATGTATATTTAAAGTCAAAATTTTATCATCATTAATGACAAAGAAAGAAATGTTTGTGAGTCTTTTATTCTTCAATGGCAGATCACTTAATAGAAGAATATTAAAAATTACAAATAATTCAGGAAAAATATATAAAAAATAAGTGTCTATTTAATAAAAAATCTGACTTCGCAAATGTGTATGTGCTATTTTTTTAAAACTTAAACTTAGTAAAATAAATCAATCGCATTTAATCTGCAGAAACATTAAATTGCACATACTAACAAAATACTATTTAAAAATATATATATAAGTTACTCGATTTTTTTTTCTGGCTAACTACAAAAGACAGAAAAAATAAAACAAACATTTATACTGAAAAATAACATTTATTTGCAACAAAAATATAAATGAAAATGTTATAATGAATAAAAATTACAGCAATACTGATATTACTTCCATTGACAGTTCTTGCCTCCGAATAGCTGCACTTAGTAAAAAAGTAGGCCTAGATTCTTTAATTTCTTCAAGGCCTTAATTGATTACACAATATGATGCTACCAAAACAAAATTGTCCTAGGACATTTCTCCGAAAAAACTGTCAAACCATCAATATTATTCGCGAACAGCATGATTTCCTTTCTTACATCATCATTCGCTACTAAGCAAGGATGATATACTCTAGCTGGAATGCGACACTGATCACTGCAGTATTATCCTGCAATAATAACAATAATAATATTAATATATTTTTATTTTACTAATTTCTAGTGATCATGTATATTTAATGGGACAAAAACAGCACAACAGCAATGAATGATTAAGAGGACTCTTCGTCTTCAGCGATAAGTATTTTTAAGAGCATAAAATTTGAAAATTTTCCTTTAAGTAAAAATTTCAAATTTCATAAGTTTTAAAAATACTTAAAAATTAAGGAAAATTTTTAAAATGTACAATTTAAAAATGTTAATTTAAAGATGCACATTGGACATCTGCTTCCTGCTGGTGAAAGCTATATTTTGATAATTGTATAAGGGAATTTACTACCTCTTTAAAATTTACATAGGTTACCATGGGATTTCACGATCAGCATTAAATGAAAAAAAAATGGTGCCACAGTAATATAATAGAACTAGTGGGTAAGTGTGATCGAACATCGCTCAAAGGGTTTCGTTTAATATTCCTTTCAAAACACTTTGTCCTTTCTTTAATAAATCCAAATAAATTTCATTTAGCATCAACAACAAAAAAAAAACTCATGTTTTTTATAAAGTAAAAATTTACCGGTTCTGCATGAAAACCCATTTCTTTAAATTAGAGGGTGGAGAATAGCCCCGTTCCCTCTCTTTATACTTCACCAATTAAACTTCAAAACTGATCAGGGAAGCGCCTTATCAGAATGAACATATATACAAAATTTGAAACAAATCGAATAATTCTGCATGAAAAACCCATTAGCCCCCAGTTCCCCCTGTATCTTTAACCAAAGAACCCCCAAAACTAATCAGGGAAGCGACTTATTAGAAGGAACCTATATACAAAATTTTTAGCAAATACGATAATTCTGCATAAAAACCCCATTTATATAAATTATGGGGGGATTAGCCCCGTTCCCCTCTTTATGCTGAACGAAATAACTCCCAAAATTAATGAGGGACGC
This sequence comes from Maratus michaelseni, assembly GCA_963931845.1. NCBI lineage: Eukaryota > Metazoa > Arthropoda > Arachnida > Araneae > Salticidae > Maratus > Maratus michaelseni. Next base: position 133,911,190 of record OZ007599.1, read on the forward strand.
ACCTTATCACAATGAAGCTATATACAAAATTTGAAGAAAATTGTGTAATTCTGCATGAAAAACCTATTTACCTAAATTAGAGGGTATTAGTCCCTGTTCCCTCCTTTATGCTTAACCAATGAACCCCTAAAACTGAGCAGGGTACCGCCTTATCAGAATGAACCTATATGCGAAATTTGAAACAAATCAGATATTTCCGCATGGAAAACCCATTTATCTAAATTAAGGGGGTATCAGCTCCCCGTCCCCCCCTTTATACTTACCAATGAACCCCCAAAACTAATCAGGGAAGCGGCTTTTAACAATGAACCTATATACAAAATTTGAAGCAAATTGGATAATTCTGCATTAAAAACCCATTTATCTAAATTAAGGGGGGATTGGACACCGTTCCCCCCTTTATACTTAATCAATGAACAACCAAAATTGATAAGAGGAAGCGCCTTATCACAATTAACCTATATACAAAATTTGAAGCAAATCGGATAATTCTGCATAAAAAACCCAATTATTTAAATTAAGGAGGAGGATATTAACCACCGTTTCCCTCTTTAAACTTAACTAATGAACCTCCAAAACTAATGAGGGAAGCGCCTTTTCACAATGAAGCTTTATGCAAAATTTGAAGCAAATTGGGTAATTTTGCATGAAAAACCCATTTATCTAAATTAGGGGGGATTAGCCCCCCGTTCCCCTTTATACTTAACCAATAAACCCTCAAAACTGATCAGGGAAGCGCCTTATCAGAATGAACCTATATACAAAATTTGAAACAAATCGGATAATTCTGCATAAAAAAACCCATTTATCTAAATTAAAGGGGTGATTGGACACCGTTTCCTCCTTTATACTTAATCAATCAACCTCCAAAATTGATATGGGGAAACGTCTTATCACAATTAACTTATATACAAAATTTGAAACAAATCAGATAATTGTGCATAAAAACACATTTATCTAAATTAAGGGGGGGGGGGGGGATTAGCCACCGTTCTCCTCTTTATACTTAACTAATGAACCCCCAAAACTGATCAGGGAAGCGCCTTATCAGAATGAACCTATATACAAAATTTCAAACAAATCGGATAATTCTGCATAAAAAAAACCGTTTATCTAAATTAAGGGGGCTATCAGCCCCCTTTTCCTCCCCCTTTATATTTAACCAATGAACCTCCATAACTAATCAAGGAACCGCCTTATCAGAATCAACCTATATACAAAATTTCAAAAATCGAAATCGGATAACTCTGTATGAAAAACCTATTTATCTAAATTAAGGGGGTGGCGAATTAGCCCCCCTTTCTGGCTTTGACAGACTGGGAGCTAAAAAAGGTTTCTATTACAATGATATTTCGGGTTCTGTAGACTCCAAAAGTAGCAGAATTTTCAATTTTTGCCTTACCTCGGGTTCTGCAAACCCCAAAAAGCTGAGTGAAAAGACTGTATACTAAATGGAAAATATCAACGAGAGTTTTTAATTAAAAACAGTTTTCATCTATGCGGTATATAGTCCCAAAATAAAAATAATAATTCAGTTTATAAATTTAAAATCACATATAATTAATTTAATTTCACTTTGAATTGTCCAAAAAACAAGCTAGAGACTGAGTCAAGTCGGCCAGTTTTTTAGCGACACCGAATCTCCCCCCCCGTGCCTGAAAAAAAACGTGCCTGACTTATACTCAGACTCCACAGCCCTGGTAGAAATGATTGGATGAGGACGTATCACAAAAATTCTAAGCTTTGAGATTACTTAAGAGTAGTGCTTGGAAGGGCACGCAAAAATGCTGTGCCTAGGACTCTGAAGTTTAAAGTTGGGTTCTAGTGACATTTATGATTTATATGTTGACATCATGACTCTTTTGAACATTTTTTATTTCTTGAAATTTGAACAGTATTAACACGTGCATTTAAATACATGACAAGATTTAGTTAAATGAAAGCAGAAATATGAAATAAAATCAAGTAAGAAATTTTTTTTGCTAAAACACCACATTTTTTTTTTTTTTTTTTTTTTTTTTTTTTTAATGAATGAATGAAGAATTGAAGCTTTATATTTTTGAAATAAAAAAAATTCAAGCCTTTTGAGGGTTTATTCTCTCTGAAGACCATTCAATATAATTTTTCAAGACATGAGCACGAAATAAAAATCAGAACAAAAAATTGTCTTCCTTTCCACATGTGACATGATGTTCAGCAGTGGAGATATGCCCCATCCATCTCTACTGACAAAAATTCCCTGTTTGCTTTTTTTCCTTTTTCTGTTTATTTTAAATTATTAGAAAAGATTAAATGTCATTTTTTATTTTCAAAATAATGTAAGAAAAATAAAATTTAGCCAATTAAACTAGAATATCCAGGGCGAGGCAGTTGATCTCTGCTGCCCAAGATGTAAGCTTCTGCATGCAAGCTTTTACAGCATGAATATAGATAATATCAACCTCAAGATATTCAGCATATTCAACTTTACGTTTGTTACAACTAAAATTTTGTCTGATATGCAAAGAATACTGAAATTTATTTTACCATATACCAATATAAATTTCATTATATCGTCCTAACATAAAGTTCTCAATTTATTAATTAACATTATAGAATTTAAAGGACTCTCTTTTTCAATTGAATTTTAATACACTACAAATAATTAGGAATGTAAAGAATATTCGACCACTATTCGGTATTCGGCCCTTTTGCCGAATATTGAACAGATATTCTGCCGAATACCTGTAGCCGAATATATTTAGATATATTGTCGAATACTTGCTTATTTGGCCGAATATTCTAAGATATTTGGTTAAATAAGTTCTAGAAAAAAAAATGTGATTTTAAATATTTTTAACAAACAATATTAAAGAATGATATCTAAATACATTAATTATTATAAGAAAAATAAATCCTAATACTTACTCAATTTTAAAGCTTCATGACAACTTATAAATAACTGTATATAATGAAATTACATAAATAAAAAATATTTTTCTTGCTGCATATTTAGGCATCATATGAATTTAAGTAAGTATTGCAACATTAATTTATTTTACATTAAAATGCAAAATATATACTGCATTTAAAGTTTAAATCTCTCTCTCTCTCTCATCAGTGAATTAAAAAAAATTAACTTTATATCTATTTTTTTAATCTGATTTATAATGATGATAAGTTTCTTAAACAATAAAATTCATAAATATTAAAAACAAATATTTTACTGTCTTGTAAAAATGCTTAATCTTTCACAAATTAAATCATTTTTCTAGCTTTTAGTTTTACTTTTAAATAATAAATATATGACTACATAATTACTTTACTAATTAAAAATTAAACATTAGATGTTGATTAAACGAACTAATGAGTTTGATACATTGAAAAGAAAAAAATTATTACCTATACTGAAAAAACATTTAATGAGTTACTTCAAAATAACATACAGGGGTAACAAAATCATTTATCACTGTAAAGCCTGAAATTGTGATGCAAAAATAACTTTTCAGCATTTTCAGGAAGAAGTCTGTTTCGTTTGGTTTCATATAATATTACCAGCTTCAGAAAACAAACGTTCATTATATACCGTGCTTACATACATTCAGCTGTTATGATTTTTGAACACTCAAACAAAAAAATTATTTCAATTAGTCCTTAATTTAATTTTTGATTTTAAAATTGGAAAAAAAAATAAATAAACAAATAAAATAATTTTTTTTAAAGTCAGTATTCGGCCGCCGAATATTCGGTATTCGGCTAAAACTTGGCCGAATATTCGGTATTCGGCCAAATCACTATTCGTTACATCCCAACAAATAATAAAATGTAAAATTGATTCTATAATAATGCAGTACCTGAAAAAAGACAATATGATTCTGATATAGCATCGAACATAGAAAAATATCATCAATTTATTTTAAGATCATAGGTATGTTATTGATGTCTTCAGTGTTGAATTCAGACATTTTTCTCCGGGAGGGATTTCTGTGGTTCCGGGGGGGGGATATTATAGAGTTCCGGGGGGACTATTAAAAGCATAAAATGTGAAATCTTCCGGGGGGACATTTCAATGCTCCGGGGGGGGGACTGTCCCCCCACCCCCTGAATTCAACACTGGATGTCTTACAGAATTAAACAAATAAACAAGGAATTTAATTTAGAATAAGTTAAAAACTATTTAAAAAAACAGCCTACAAAAAATAAGTTTCACTAAGATAATATCTAAGTTAGAAATTTCTGGCACATCAAAATATTTTTTACTTCGGGGATATTTTTCTCATAAAAAATAAACTGAGCGAGAAATAAGATAACATGCATTTTATTTCAGGCTACGCAGCTCCTTAAACATGTTATTCGATTTGATAATCATGCACTATAAATATATGTACATATGAAATCCAAAATATTAAAAATCACATAAATTTTAGTACTTACCATTGCGAAGTTGTTGTTGTTGTTGTTGGTTTGGCCCATGGGCCCGGTGAGGAGCTTTTTATTCCTATACAGCTGTCTTACTCCGCAAAAACCAGACTCCTACCAGAGGTAAAACTATTGCGAAGTTAGAAGTACGTAGAGCAGTTGTCCAATATTTAAAAACATGGCGTCCATCTTCATCCAAAAACTCGATTCTGTACTGTTATCAATCACGTGACGCAACGCCTTTCATACGTCAGCAGAGAGCGAGACTGCGCAGTAAGTCCGGAGAAAGCTGTTTTCCATCCTTTCGGAAACTAATCCGATATAAATAGATTATTTTTATGACTGCAGAAAACCTTTCTGTTGTCATTCGGAATAATTATTTTATCGGTTGTTTTCCGTATCGTAAAGGAAATTTATCTTTTACGAAACGGAAAAGGGTTGGAAATTTTTTACAGTGTATTTTATCATCTATATTATAATGTTTTTTTATTTCCATAAGTTTTCTTGTAATAATGCAATATATCTGGTAGAAATATACTGATCTTAGCATATTTGCCAGTATATTTTATGAAATATTGCATTATTTTTAAACATGTGTGGAGCTCTGCCGGGCTGATGATTAAGCTTTACACATATCTTTTTTTCATTTCGAATTCCATTTTAATTCACTTGATATCAAAATTCCAATTTTTTTTTTACATTATATGGCATATTATATCATTATTTTATAAATTTTCTTTACAACTTTCAGTATTTATGGCTGCGTACCGTAGTTGAAATGGCGCTTTGGTAATTTTATGTTTGCACTTGTTAATGTTTTATTAACTTTGTGGTATTTTGTCTACACTTTATGATTAACTATCTTAATTGGAGATTAGGTTAGAATTGTTGCAAGAAATTGCTTAATATATTTTGAAATTCACAGGTATATTGCTCGTATTATAATATATGATTTTCAAAGCAATTTTTCTTAATACTTACGGTAAATACTTACGGTAGTCTATGCATTCCCATTACCCAGTTATTATCGGCTTACTTGTGATTAGTTTTTTTTTCTTCTTTCAAAACATTAAGCATATTAGAGTCAATATTGAACAAGTGTTTAAGCAAGCATTTTGGAGCATCAAATGCCTTGGCTGAAAATAATCTCCTACGACACTACTAATCGCTTTCGAATCTTCACTGGCAATGTCGTCTATGGAGAAAACAGTCTGCAGACAGAGAAATCAACTATTTACTGGAACATACAAATAAAAACTGCTTTAGAAATAAAATGCAGTCTGTTCTTTAACCATATCGTCGCTACCATGTCAAACTATTGAATATGAAAAAAATGCATTTTTCATTACTTTTAAAAATGGGCCGATTGTCACCACTAAAATTTATTAGAATTCTTCGCCTAGTAAAAATAATAATAAAATTTCTGTGAAGAACAGGGTTGCCAGTTTGGCCTCTTTTTTTATTCAGTGATGCCAAATTCATACCGGAAATTTTGAGAGAAAATTTTTTACTTCAAGTAATTACGAGATAGGCTGTCATTATATAAAGAAGAAATGTCTATTTTAAATTTCTGGTATGGATTCAACATTTCTGAATGGAAAAAGAGGCCAAACTGGCAACCCTGGTGATGTTGTAACCGTGCAACACTCTTAAAATTCAGCGGTGACAATCGGCCCATTTTTAAAAGTAATGAAAAAATGCATTTTTTCACATTCGATACTTTGACATGGTATACCGACGATATTATAATGTAAATGTTCGGATTCATTTATTGAAATGTTCGGCCTAAAAATATTAACTGTATTTTAGAATCACTAAGCATAGTGCCATTTAGCACATATACATTTTTAAACAAGAAAGAAAACGTTGTGTCAAGCATAGATTATGAAATACTTTCCATCACATTCGGAATACTATGTAACAAAACTTCACCGTTTTATAAGGTGTCCAAGTAAACAATTTTGAAAACGCAGTTTGAAAACCCATTTTCAGCAATTACCATCTAAAAAACTAAACCAGCGGCGCTATAATACATTAAATATCACGACCTACAGTGCCTAGCCCTGTTTTCTTGACCATGGGCCCTGAGGTGCTATACAACATATGTCCTGGCCAGGTTATCAGCCTAACACAAGACCCCAGTAACACAAGACTCAAGCAAGCTTGGTACTCATTTTATTGTCCCAAGGGACAAAAGGTTGAGGGAACTTTGGTTAAGGGGAGGGAGGGGAAACGTTGAGGGGTCCGCAGTCTGGAGTCGAACTGTGGACTGGCAGCGCGGTAGCACGACGCGTTGACCACAACGCTACTGGGCTTCAGTTACCATCTATAGTCTGAAAAATATCCAAATTATTTTGTGAAGCCCTGTATATGATCTATAGATTTGTATATATACTGCGTACTATGCAAAAATTTAATTTAGTTTGGAAATACATAATACAGTTGAATTTTCCTTTCAGCAATTGGCGTGAATGAGCGGAAATGTACTCGAATTCTTTTCTACAGCACTGTATATGATCTATATAATTTATACACACCAAGTAATATTGAAAAAAATTGTTACATTTAAAAACGCATACCACAAGTGAAAACGTATTTTCAGCAATTAATGCTCATAGACAATGGTGTAACCGAATTCTTTTGTCTGTCCCAATAAATGAGCGATAAATGGTATACAGACCATATTCGATGCACACCATCTTGAAGTTCTTTTTCAGGGACGTATATCAATTTAAATATGCTTTAAATAGTGTGACATCATTAATATGATGCGATTTTTCGCCATAAATGTAAAGGAATTCTTTGGAGAACCCTGTAAATGAACAGTAAATGCTACATAATTCATTTTCAATACCAAACATGCCATAGTAAACCTCGTATCAATTGCATGACAATCAGACTATATGAAGGGGTTTGAATGAAAGTGGAGTAAGCCAAAATTTAGTGATTTGAGAAATGAAGGGTTTTGGGAAACTTGTTGCATTGAATGGTCCAACTTGTTTTGCCCACTAGCGACTCCCTAAGTGAACTATGACTTATTTGACTGGCACATTGATCAGAAATTAATATACGTTCAGTTAAAATATGGTTATCTCGCTTTTCAAAATTTTTGACTTACTCCACTGTCATTCTAACACCCTCATATTTAAGCGAGTTAAGAGCACAGACGGTCAGATAAAATGAATTATATATCGCCTGTTAACTATGTTGGAAAGTGTTAAAACAGGCTTTTGAATACAAAAAGAAGAAGAAGAGGCTCAATACTAATATATTTTTTAATGAATTACACCTAATAAGAAATATTTCCGGTAAGCCATGTTTTCATGTATCGAATAGATTTGCGACAACCAGTTATTATTTAATGTGTTGTGCTTGCAATCTTTTTTTCCTCTTGCTATCCATTAAACTTTTTAGAATCAATATTGGATAAATATTTGAACAAGCATTTTGGGATATCAGACAAATCGGCTGAAAGGAAATCTATATCGCTACTAATCGCTTTCACCGGCTACTTCACCGGCAATGAAGTTACCTGGTGCAGATAGTCTACAGACGGAGAAACAAACTTACGAAATTCAGTGCAATACAACGACTTGAATATTTAAGGGAAAATTGCTTTAACAACTAAACCGCAGTATGTTTTGTAAACATATTATTATGTAAGTGCTCAGATTCAATTACTGGAATGTTTAGTTTAAAAATATGAGGATATTTTAGCATTACTAAGCACGGCATCATTTACCAGGGATTCCTTTTTCTAACAATAGATATTTGAATACTATGGGGGAAAGAGAAGGAGAAGAAGAAGAAAAGTCCAGTACTAATATATTTTCTAAAATAATCAAACCTAATAAGAAGTATTTTCAATAGTCTATGCACTTATTATATATTCGCGACAAACAGCCATTATTGGCTTAGTTATGATTGCAACTTTTTTCTTCTTCCAAAACGTTAAGCCTAGTAGAATCAATATTGGATAAGCATTTGAACAAGCATTTTGAGATATCAGACACCTCGGATGAAAAATAATCTTCTATGTGGCTACTAATCGCTTTCTAATCGTCACTAGCAATGACGTTTCCTGGTGCAAACAGTCTTCAGACCGAAAAACAAACTTAGGAAATTTACAGGAAAACAACTATTTTAACATTTAAGGAAAAATGTCTTTAGACAAAAAATTCAGATGGCCAGACGGCCAGGAAAAACGAATTCATAAATACTTTTCAATTATGTTGGAAAGTGTTAACATATACTTTTGAATACAAAGGGAAGAAGAAGAGGCTCAATACTAATATATTTTCAAATGAATTACACCTAATAAGAAATATTTCCGGTAGGCTATGCGTTCATATATCGAACAGATTCGCGAAAACCAATTATTATTTAATATGTTGTTCTTGCAATATTTTTCATTCTTCCATCACATTAAACTTATTAGAATCAATATTGGAAAAGCATTTGAACCATTTTGAGCTATCAGACACCTCGTCTGAAAAATAATCTTTTATCTGGCTATTAATCGCTTCCTAATCGTCACTGGCAATGACGTTTCCTGGTGCAAACCGTCTTCAGACAGAAAAACAAACTTACGAAATTCACAGCAAAACAACTACTTGAAAATTTAAAGGATAATCACCTTAAAAGAAAATTGCAGTATGTTCTTTAAACAGATGATAACGCAAATGTGCAGAGTTAGTTACTGAAATGTTCAGCTTAGAAATATGAGTGTTATTTTAGTATCACTAAGCACGGTGTTATTTAGCAGAGACTTCGTTTTAAAAAATAGATATTTGACTAAAACCTGAAAAAAGAGAAGATGAAGAGGCTAAATACTAATGCATTTTCAAAAATATTACACCCGTTAAGAAATTTTTCCGTAGGCTATGCATGCATATTTATATATGTGTGTGTGTAATATATTCGCGACAACCAGCTATCCCATGTGTTGTGCTTGTAGTCTTTTTTTTTTCTTCTTCCAAAACATTAAACTTATTAGAATCAATATTTTATAAGTATTTGATCAAGTATTTTGGGATATCAGACAAATCGACTAAAAAAAAATCTCTTTTGTCGCTTCATTACCGCTTTCGAGTCTTCACCGGCAATGAAATTAACTGGTACAGATAATCTAGAGATGGTGAATCAAACTTACAAAATTCAGTGCAATACAACTACATGAACATTTTTAAGGGAACCAGAAACGTCTGAATCGACGGAAATTGAGAGATGTTTGATCGTGGATTAGGAGCCCTGTAACTAATTTAGTTGGTTGGTTGGTTGATTGGGGTTTAATGGCACAAAGTCTCTTTTGGAACATGCTTCGCTAAAAAGAAGGTGAAACAAAAGAATAAAATTATATTTTAAATGATTTAAAAGCTTGTCATAAAAACAAGATGATTAAAAACAAAAGCAATTAAAAAAGCAATGTGATGATGTCCAATTAAAACCATTTAATGAAGACAAACTACCATAGTTAAAAGACACATAGAAAATCTTTACAAATAAAATCTGCACAATCTGTAAAGTAATGATTAGTAAAAAATCAAACAAAGTATAGTATGTCCAAATAATACAGCATAAAAAAAGGTTTATTTAAATCACAGGTTATTTAAAAAACAACTAATTTAGACTATTACTTCTTTTTTCATTTATTAGGGTTTCCTTCATCTCTCGAAACCCTATTACTCCCGCTCGGTTGTGTGTCCGTCACAGAGCCGTTCTCAGAACCTATATAACTTACAGAGTTGAAACTTTGTGTATATATAACTGAATATCTGCTATGAAGCTCAAAATATTAAAATTTGAAAAAATCGTATTATTTTAATAAATAGAGATAAAAAACCAAAATTCTAACAGCGTTTTTCTATTAAATTTAAACATTTTTCGTTATAGCAGTTGCCAACTATTAAAAATCCACAATAACATTATTTCCACAATAATTAATTTTCTATTGAAAGATTTCCACGTGAAAAATTAAAATGAAATAAAAAGTTTCACCAATTGAAAAAAAAGATTATGACGTCATATGGGTAATAAAACGAGAATTTTCAAAGATTTCTCAATAATACAAGGAGTATGTGTATGTACAGAAAGCAAATTAATATCACGTCATTAGAGAATTAAAAAGAAAATTAATCTGACGTCATATCGGATGTTTAACGGATTTCTCAAATGTTTGAGAATAATACAAAGCGAGTATCAATATGAGTAATAGAGAATACTAAATATATGAGTTTGAGGAACGTATTGAATCATGATAAAACCCGATTATGGAAATATTCGCATATTTTAACATTTTGAAGGTGTATAACATGTTTAATTTTGATTTTTTTTTTTAAATTACCGCATTTAGTCCACATGGCAGATATTATCATGACAGAGTACAATAGCGGGCTTCGCCCGCTATCGGGCTGGTTTAGATATTCGAAAAAACGAAAAAATAGACCGGTAAATTTTTACTTAAAAAACATGATTTTTTTTATGTTGCTAAATGAAATTTATTTGGATTTGTTAAAGAAAGGATAAAGTGTTTTAAAAGGAATGTTAAACGAAACCCTTTGTGCGATCTTTGATCACACTTACCCATTTGTTTATTTGTGTTTTGTAGAAAAAATATATTTGTTAAATTGTAAGAAAAGAATAACGAAAGTTTAAATATTGCACGACAAAACTTATTTTGGCACGATTTTAAAGTCCAGGTTCATTATTTTTGAGACGTCATTTCTTTTTTATGCTCCGCATTACGCTGTGTCTCGCTTATAACCGTGTAACAACCAATTTTTTTGTAAGTAAAAAATTATAAAAAATTAAAAATCCATAAATATTTATTATATTTTCTGCTCCAACTTCAAAAAATATTTATATTGTTTTTCAGGTATAATTTGTGTAAAATTCAATTTCACTTATTAAAAAAAAAAAAAAAAAAAAAAAACATACAAATCCGTTAACTTGTTCAAAAGTGATTGCGCACAAGCCGCTGAAAAACAGTGTTTCGAGATAATTGAATTTAAAGTTTTGACCTTCGTAATTATTGCCGGTCTGCGCGGTTCAGCGTTTACGTATGGCCGGAATTTAGGTATTTCCTAATCGGACCAACTGTATGACATTAATTTTATTTTCAAACATTATAGAAAAAAATAAAATAAATAAACTTTTTTGTCATTTTAAACCTTTCTGGTCCCTTTAAGAGAAAATGTCTTTAGAAATTAAAACGCAGTTTTTTACAACACAATTTTTTTAAACAAAAACAATTTAAAAAAAATATTATACAAGTGATCAGATAAACAACCAGTTGTTATTTAATGTGTTGTGCTTGCAATCTTTTTTCCTTTTTCCATCACATTAAACTTATTATGATCAATATTGGATAAATATTTGAACAAGCAGTTTGGAATATCAGACAAATCGGCTGAAAAGAAAACTTCTATATTGCTACTAAATAGCTTTCACCGGCTACTTCACCGGCAATGAAGTTACCTGGTGCAGATAGTCTACAGACGGAGAAACAAACTTACGAAATTCAGTGCAATACAACGACTTGAATATTTAAGAGCAAATTGCTTTAACAATTAAACCGCAGTATGTTTTATAAACATATTGTTATGCAAGTGCTTAGATTCATTTACTGGAATGTTTAGTTAAAAATATGAGTGGTACTTTAGCTGTACTTTATTGGTACTTAGCACAGCGTCATTTAGCGCAGATTACTTTTTCTAACAAAAGATTTTTGAATGCAAGGGAAAAAAGGGAAGAGAAGAAGATAACCAATACTAATAAATTTTAAAAGAATTATACCTAATAAAGATAGTTTTCCGATAGTCTATGTATTCATTATATTTTCGTGTAATGAATTCAAGACAGCCACAGCTATTATTGGCTTACTTGTGATTGTAACCTTTTTTCTTCTTCCAAAACATTAAACATAGTAGAATCAATATTGAATAAGTATTTGAACAAGCATTTTGGGATATCAGACACATGGGCTAAAAAATAATCTCCTATGTTGCTACTAATCGCTTTCGGGATCTTTACCGGCAATGTCATTTCCTGGTGCTTACAGACTCAGACAGAAAAACAACTTACGAAATTCATTACGAAACATTTAAAGAAATAAAATTGCTTTAAAAATAAAATGCGAGTATTTTTTTAAAACATATTATAATGTTAAGTGTTCAAATTTATTTATTGGACTGTTTATTTTAATAAATCATATTCAAAAATATATATTATTAGATCTTTTATTTTTTGTTTATATTTTATTTTCCACATTTTAGGGGTAAAAATATTTCATTCTTGCACTTTCACAGACAGGAGCCGTCACAAGTCTGAGCCGTTTTTTAGATAAAATTAGCTTGACCCAAAGTGACCCAAAAATGACTCACTAATCAAAATTTCTCGAACATGTGAGCTAGCCCAATAGTCTTCTCGTTCCCAAAAACTGTAGGATACTAAATTTTGCTCAAATCCTCTGAGCCGTTTTTAAGATAAAAATAGCTTAACCCATTATGACCCATGACCAAAATGACTCACTAATCGAATTCTCTCGAACATGTGACCTAGCCCAATAGTCTTCTCTTTCCCGAAAACTGTAGGATACTAAATTTAGTTCGAATTCTCTGAGCCGTTTTTAAGATAAAAATAGCTTGACCCATAATGACCCATGACCAAAATGACCCACTAACCGAATTTTCTCGAACGTGTGACTTAGCCTAGCAGTCTTCTCGTGCCCGAAAACCGTAGGATGCAAAATTTAGTCTAAATAGTCTGAGCCGTTTTTTAGATAAAATTAGCTTGACTCACAGTGACCAAAAAATGGCCCACTAATCGAATTTTCGCGGACATGTAAACTAGCCCAATGATTTTCTCGTGCCCGAAACTCGTAGGATACAAAATTTAATCAAAATCGTTAGAGCCGTTTTTAAAATAAAATTTGCATAACCACACACAAGATTTGCTCGTATTATAATATATCATTAGTATTTCCTCATTACCATCACCGTCTAATACAAATTTCTTTTAACTATAGATTTATGAATTGTAGAGAACTTATGTATTGTAGAAAACAAAAATCAGAATGCAAGCTGTAATATCGATTGCAATTGATCCAAGGAAAAGAAAGATATCCTTTTAATTTATAGAAAGTCCTTTATAATTATATGGGGTTCTCTAAATATTAAAAATAAACCAAACAAATAATGCAAAATAGCAACAACATACTTTTATGACATTTTTAAGTTCAACCTGCGGAAGTCATGTAAATAAAAATATATTAATTTTGAATGATAGTTTATGAGCTATATGTTATTGAAAAAATGAACTAATCAGTGTTAAAGACAAAAATCGTTTATTTATATGTAATTCTAAGAATAATTTATAGATGTTGTTACTTTTTGTTTTGCGTTATATTTTGAAAAAAGTGCAAACATAGCGCGCAGTCATGTTTTTGATTAAACGCGTTTTGAAATGTTAACTATTTATTAATAATACGATTATTAAAAATTTATAAAAAAGAAACAAAGCTTCTTAATCATCCTTAGAATCCGCAGAATCGACACCCCCCTTTTCTCCATTAAATTTCCGCTCACTCCTAACCATTGGGCCTCAAGTTAAGAGCATTTATGTAAAATCAGAAATTTAAGGGACCATACTTTTGATTAAAGCTCAAAATTATTTTCTTGCCATTTCATGTATGTTAAATGCTACTAAGTCAACAATATATTTCTTCATTTTTAGATGAACATCCTTACTCACAATTAATTGTTATATCATTATTTTAATAGTTTTAGTCACAATATTACTCAATCTTCAAAATCCGTTTCTCAATATTAATACAAGTCCCCAAACACATTTTAACTCATATATACCTTGCTTTTCAAGAAATAGCAATGCAAATTTGGATTTAGAGGAAATGTGGCATGACAAATCGAATGGCAAAAGACAATATGGGAGTTTGCATTGAGATTTTCAAAGTTCACATAAAATAAATATGCAATCAATCCGCAATAAAATTTAACTATAAAAGTAATACGGAAAATCGTAAATAAGGAACTTGGTACAAACAGACTGCGACTTTTAGAAAGAAAGTTATTACTTTTTTTCTTTTATTTTCTTTTTTTTTTCTTTCACACTGTGCATAATATCGGTGTAAGAATATATTTGGGTTGCATAAATTGTTAAAATACAGTGTAAAAAAATTCCGTCAAAAACAGAAAATGTACTGGTGACAAAGTTACCATCTATTCTTCGTTTTTGAACTCCTCAGTTTTCCCTATGGGAATATTTTGTTTTTGAAGATGGAAATTTCCCGTTGTCCAAGAAGTTAAATTTCCGTTTTTAGAAATGAATATGCGCAATTTTGAAAAGCGATCTAAATAATAAATATATACGGTGACGCATATTTACACGGTACAGGTATTTATAAGATGCATCGTTCTTATCGCCCGGCTTTCCTCTGGATTCGATCCTGTGTACTCACTATTAGTGGCATGGAGGATCTGTCCTCTACACCACCTGGCCACATCCAAAGACTTAGTTATGGACAAAAACATCAATTACGAAAATTGAAACGGAATTTTTCTATTTTTCCTCAACTAAAAAGGAACATTTCCGTTTGTCTATCTTGGAAGGAACATTTCCGTTTTTAATATTCAACGGGTAAGGATAAAAGGGAAATTTTCCGTCTATTCCGGGAAAATTTACGATTTTCACTCAAAATAGAAAGTTTCCGTTAAAAGACAAAAATTTCACATAAAAACACTCGTATAGATACGAAAATGTTTTACAGTGTATCTTCCTGATAATAATACTTGTAATAAAAAAGAAATTTTCTGAAACATTCTATTAAAAAATAACAAATACACTATGTAATGATTGGAGAAAAAAAGCAATATTTTCCTTATGAATAAAGATATAGAATATAAATGAACTACTCCGTACTTTTAATATTTTAAACATTTTCCAACAAAGTTGAAAAGTGTTTATGAATTCGATTTGTCTATCTGTTTGGCCTTTTGTCTTTACTTCAACTCTCGTCGTATTGCCATGTAATTTTTATATGTTATTGAGGGTTAGTATGGAATGTTTGGTATTCAACATTAAGTGTGTAGCATTTATGTCAATTTACAGGGACACATAATAGAATTCCGTTACATTATTGTGTAGGGGATAAATCATATACGGTACATTTTATTGATGTTACGATATTTCAAACATAATGAGATTAATATGCATCAATGAAGTGGACTACAACATGGTTTCTTAGAAGTAGAGAATGAGTTTCATTTATATTTCGTTTGCAGTGACACACAAAAGAATTCCATTACATTGGTCCATTACTATGGGGAAAAATCGGTTACGGTTCATTTTAATGAAGTTATGATACACCACACATAATGAAATTAAAAAGGAGCACTGGTTGCACTATAGCATGCTTTCTGGAGATTATAGAGTGCGTACCATTTGTCGTTCATTTACAGAGACGCACAAAAGATTTCGGTTACAAGACTGACTATGATCTATAATTGCTGGGTAAATACATTTTCTGCTGTAGTATGGATTTTTAAACTTATCTAATTTTTACTGCATTCCGTGGTGTATATAAATTCTATAGATCATATACGAGACTCCACGGAAGAATTCTCATATTTTACCGGATATGCACAGCAATTGATGAAAATGGATTTTTACTGTAGTATGGATTTTTAAACTTATCTAATTTTTACTGCATTTCGTGGTGTGTATAAATTCTATAGATCATATACGGGGCTCCACGCAAGAATTCGCACACATTACCGGATATGCACAGCAATTGCTGAAAATGAATTTTTACTGCGTTACGTGTTTTTTAAGTTGCTTATTTAAATATCTCATTTCATTGTATGAAAAAAAAGAAATTTCTTAATAATATTCTGGTACTGTTGGAATGGAAAGTGTTTCACAATCTATGCCTGATGCATTATTTTTCTTTCTTGTTTAACTTTAAAAATGCTTCAATGATTACTATTTCCCTGATACATAAAATACACTTTTTCACTCAGTTGGAAAATTTCAACTCGCATGATTTTTTTTTATCAATCAGTATGATTAAGTATAATTAAGTATCCAGTCGTTTAATGGAGTTCCTTGAGGTTTAATCCGTTGAGTGGAATAATATTGCAGACCAGATGTTAATGCTAATAAGTTATCTAAATGATATGTGTTGACCATATCCCACCAGGATAGTTTAGTTTGTAAAGTGCTGGCACTTTGAAGGGTGCAGTGTGAAAATTCTGAACAAAAAAATGCATTTGTTTATTTATTTATTTAATGCTAATAGAATACTACAAAGTCAATAAATTAAATAAAACAAACAGCATATTTCTACGATGATTACATCATGAGATATAGCAATTTTTGTGGCGTACATCAGTCCTGTCCCGCCCGTAACTAAAATATTTTTATCTCACAATAGATTTTTTCATAATTTACCATGTTTAAAAAGATATAATCTAAACTGTCTTGCAAGATATGCGTATGACATTTTGTGCGGGGTTTTTATGTTATGTTTTTAATATATGGTCTCGAGAATTTATAATTTCGTTTAAAAATTTTGAAAATAGAGTCTTTGACGTAAAAATCACTCTCAAAAATTAATCTTTTTTTTACGTTTAAATTTATTATAAATTTTGCAAGTAATATTTTTATAAATCTGGTAGACTGATTAACAAGAAACCTTTTCTGCACACAATAGTGATAAACGTAATTAAATTAGGCAAGTGGTTCATGAGTTATATCAAAAATTAAATAAGTTTAAAATTTTAAATTTTAAATTATTTGAAAAGAAAATTTCAAAAATTTCAAAAAGAAACTTAGAAAGACACATTTAAATAAGAAAATTCCTATATGTAAAGGGGAAAATTGTTGACCCCCCTGACCCCCCTTAAGTTGGTCCGGGGGTCAAAATTTTATTTTCTTTATTTATACCCTTCTTTTAATGATTTTTTTTCCTGAAATATATCTTTCAAAAAAAAGGTAACTTTCAGATAAAAATTTTTCATTTTTTTAGGTGCGTTCGTAATTATATAAATACGTAGCACCTATTGTCGTCGCTTGGTCCGTCCATTTGTCCGTCCGTCCGTCCGTCCGCATATAACAACGCAAAAACTACCCAACCGAATGGTTTAAAATTTAAGATATCTTTGCAGAATTTTGTCGAGACATTTCAAATTTTAGTAAAATCGAATCAAAACTTTAGGAGATATTAATAAAAATATTTATTAAAAAATTTGATTTTTTTTTTTTTAATTGGTGGTTTTTTGTTATAGGAGCTTCGGAAGTTTCATCGTCAAGCGACCGAGATACGTATTTTATGACAGAAATTAATCTGCAGACGATATAATTCATTTCACAGAATTAAAAATTATCTAGATCTGAATATTTATATAACTAGCTATAGTACGAACGCACCTCATTTGTGACGTTTGACGTACAATTTCCAACTTGTTAATTTTAATTAAAAAACTTTAAACTTATATAATTTTTTATATAATTCATGAACTACTTGCCCGATTTTATTGCTTTTTTCACTATTGTGTACAGAAAAGATTTCTTGCCAGTTTGTTTCAAGATTTATAAAAATATTACCTATAAACTTTATAATAAGTTTAAAAGCATTAGAAAATGGATTTTTGAGAGTGATTTTTACTCTGAAAAATATTTTTTAAAATCTTTAACATGAAATTAAAAATCCTGAAGACAATTTATTAAAAATATAACATAAAAACACTGTACAAAATTTCATACACATATCTTGTAAAAAAGTTTAGTTATATCTTTTCAAACATGACAAATTATGAAAAAATTCATTCTGACTATTGAGGTAAACAGACTTAAAGTTTCAGTTACAGGCGGGGAAAGTCTGATAGTACAGCACAGAAACTGTTATATCTGCCAATGTAAGCACCGTAGAAATATGCGGTTTGCTATATTTGATTTATTTAACTTTGTACTATTTTATTAGCAAAAAAACACTTTTTTAAGAATTTTGACCCGCGAACCCCCTTAAGCCAGAGTGCCTGAGCTCGACTATTGGCCTCGACACTCAGTTGTAAAATTTCATCTCGTATGACGTCTGAATTTGCATGCTTAATATCACGATTTAGTGATCATTTTATAGTGTTACAGTGTTCATCATATACAAATATATATATATATATATAATTATTTATTTTTAGTATATTGAATATGAATTCTACTAAATACGTACTGTGACTTTGAATCCTAACATTCTTTCACGGTTTCTTTTAATAACTGAAATGAAAGTTCGTTATGCATTAATGAGTTTGATTTAAAATTTAGCGACCTCTTTTAAATCATACTATACTAAATGATTTCTTAATTTTTAAAGAAATTATTCACGTGAAAAATTCAGTGCAAAATTAATTTAGATAGTAAACAGTTTATAACTCTTATTGATATAACACACAAAATTGCGGCAACTAAACGAAATCTTGAATAAAACTGTAACTAAAGCTTTCAAGATGAAAAATCGGTATATAAAAAAAATGACAACAAAAGTGCCAAGCAATGCAACATGCCATGTAATGTAAGCCATGTATTGTAATACATGATGGGTGCACGGAATATAATGAATGAATATAAAATTTTTAAACATATTCATCGGAATCCATCCACATAGGGAAACATTTTAAACACAGAACAATATCGATTTCATATTTTTATGGAGAGTACCTCCGGATACACTCATAGAGTTTTGATTTTGTTATCTATTCATTATACGCGTCGGCAGAAAATGAAATTACGGAATACACAAGCAAGGCAGCCATCACTTCAGAGAAAAGGAATTCTCCCCTCTCTTGCACCGAAAAGGGCGCAAAAGGGCGTAAAGATGGGCAGAGAAAGAGAGCGGAAGTCTATCAATTATTCATACTTGCTGATGTGTAAAAGGCGTGAAATTCACACACGGTTACGACCGGGAGACGGATTCAATTAGGGACCTTTCATGGCTACCACCCACTCCGGGGATAGATGGGGGCTATTCTCACGGTTTTTATTCACTCCTCTCAGAATGCCTGTTAACAGGAGAGGTGACCGCAGTATACACCAATGCTTCCCCTCCAGTTTTTATACACGAATAAATAAGGGGATAGGAGCCTACGCCACCTCCCGGGTTTATTTTCATTTCCGACCCTTGAGGGTGATCAGCTTTTGATACAGATCCTTATCTTTACAAGAGAATATTGACAGAGTCAATAGAAATCTAATCATCGACTGACTTTAATGATAAGCCAATCACTGAAGCAGTTTTATTACACTAAATTACTGCTGATATATCTTTGAGAAGTTAAGTGCGGCAGCGGCTATACGATTCTCACTGTGACGACTGCTTCAACTTTTTAATTGCACCAAATTGTTTCAGATTTTTTGTTTCCTTACCTCTAATTTATTTCTCGCAAAGCTTGTAATAAACTCATTCTCGTCACACATTATTTCGGACTAAATGAGCACTCCAGTTAGTAAAAATTAATAATAATAAGTAATTTATTAAAATACACTCAATAAGATGTTAGATGAGACGGGATGGTTTAACATTATGGTAATCAAAACTTCCAGAACTAGCCTTTAATTAAATTCGTTTTAAGAACCCAGTAATCATCAATAGAAATCTAATCATCGACTGACTTTAATGATAAGCCTATCACTGAAGCAGTTTTATTACACTAAATTACCGCTGATATATCTTTGAGAAGTTAAGTGCAGCAGTGGCTATACGATTCTCACTGTGACGGCTGCTTCAACTTTTTAATTGCACCAAATTGTTTCAGATTTTTTGTTTCCTTTCCTCTCATTTATTTCTCGCAAAGCTTGTAATAAACTCATTCTCGTCACACAGGATTTCAGACTAAATGAGCAGTTAATCCAGTTAGTAAAATTTAATAATAATAAGTAATTTATTAAAATACACTCAATAAGATGTTAGATGAGACGGGATGGTTTAACACTACGCTAATCAAAACTTCCAGAACTAGCCTTTAATTAAATTCGTTTTAAGAACCCAATTCAATTCAAAGGGTTAGTAGAATCAAGTCTAAATTCTAAATCACATAATTTCTAATATTCAATTTTAAAGAGCCCAAAAGTGGAGTTATTGTAAAATCAACTTCTACTACATGGAAATCACACACCAGCTAAATTTGTTTCTTCTGTACCAAATGGTGCTGCAAAACATCGATTATCTGTCATGTAAATCACTTACCCGAACATCCACATGCCGAATCTCTATTTGCATAAAGCGTTTTCTTCAAAACTCACATTCCGCCACAAGATTCAATCGCAACTTCAGAAAATTAGATGGCCTTGATAAGAGAGTAGCGTTCATTCACACACACAAGTTTTCTTAAAAGAACAAAACATCCACATTCAAGCCTATCGTTCGTACAGTGCCTTTATATCTATCTACAAACGCATTCATTGCAACTTGACGAACTTATTGGAAATGTAAAAGATCGAGGTTAGTTAACATTTAGAAGTAGCTTGATTTTTAGGTCATTTTCGGGAAAAAAAATTAAACAAGGTTTTTGACACTGAATTTATTGTACTTTCTTTTAAGTGTATGAATATTTTCAGATAAAAATATTGCTTTAATCTATCTAAATTTCTCCAAAGTTTACTAGGCACGGCGTGCGCAATAAATCGCTGTACGTAACTGCACTCTTAAAAATCATCTGGAACAAAACACTCACTTGGATTCTTAAAATATATTAAATCAGTTGAAGTCAAACTTAAAATGAATAAATTAAAATAAAATTTCACAAAATGGCGGTTGTTTGAAGTTTGAGGTAAATTTTTACACTATTTTTTTTTTTTCGAAATGTATAAAAAATTAAAATTATTATTTCTTTTTATCGTTTAAAGGTTTGTCAGCCAACTAAAAAAGTATCTATTTTGATTTGCAAAAACAAAGAGGTATGAACGGTCTCCTTGAAAGACAGTGGTTTATTTTTGGACCACTTAATTTTAATCCCTAAATGCCACATATGCACCAGAATTTTGAAATACAAATTTTCCTTTTATTAAATACGTGACGAAAAGCTTTAACTTATTTTGTATAAATTTGTTTGTAAATTCTGGTATCATTCAATCATTTCAGCATTTTACGAATAGAAGTAACTTTGCCCCTGAAAGGGTCAAGCGTAAGAATGTACATCAATTCAAAAAAGATTGTTTCAAGAAAAATGTGTTTAAAGACTTTTATCTATATGTTGTCAACTGTAACACTGGTCTGTTAAGCTAGTTATCACAAATTAAATATCTGTGTAACAAAAGATGGTTTTTAGGCATATTCTAGGCACTTATGTTGAAAAAATGCAAATAAAAAAACTTGATTTTTTGAAATTTTTCTAGGAGAATCTCTTTTTAAGTTAAATTTCGTATATAGTATTAACTCGTACAGTGCAAATTAAATTTTGTACATTCTCGGTTTCTTTTTTTTTTTTCTGGTGAAACAGAAACGTGTTAGAATCTCATCTCATTGCTACTGAATTGTTCAATTGTTGAGGTAAAGAATATTTACATTTTCTTAGTAGACTTGTAGCTCTGAGATAAAATTTAATAGTCAATGGGGTCAGATTTTTTATTAAAAGTTTTGTCAAATCGCTCAGTTTTTTTTTAAGCGAAAAAAAATTTTTCGACAAAGTTTTATGCCTGAATCACGTAGTAACTTTTTTTCATAACAGGCATAAAATTTCTCGGTATCCCTATTCATATTTCGAAGATCAGACAACTTCTTTTTTCTCAGTAAATATGATCAATCATTGACAGTAGTTTAATGGTAAGTTATTGTCATATTTTCGTATTTTTGTGTCCAGAAAATGACTTTTAAATTCCACTTTGAAAATGGTACGTTTACGAAGATATCCACAATGAAAAGAGGCATTGAATTTATCTAACAATTAAGACATGTGTTATTTGGAATATGCCGCATATACAGGGTGTCCGAAAAGTCTGGAAACGGTCGAATAACTCGAGAAATATACATCGGATTGAAAAACGGAAAATACGTGTTCAATATATTTGAAAAATCTATTTAGGGATATTAAAGTTGCCCCACAACTCTGCCTCCTGGTGTAAATGGGGGGCAACTTTGAAATCTTAAATGATAACCCCCTTTTATATTCCAGATTCGGATTCTAAAGGAAAAAATACGTAACTTTTGTATTTAACATTTTCTTCGGAAAATCGTAGATGGCGCTATAATCGAGTAAAATACAGTGAGAATCGTTTACATTAAAAAGTCTGGAAACGGTCGAATAACTCAAGAAATATACACCGGATTGAAAAATTGAAAAAAATTGTTCAATATTTTTGAAAAATCTATTTAGGTATATAAAATCCCCCTCCCCCAACTCTGCCCCTGAGGGGAAAGGGGGGCAACTTTGAAATCTTAAAAGATAACCCCCCTTTTTTTATTGCAGATTTGGATTCTAAAAAAAAAAGTAACTATTGTATTTTACATTTTCTTCAGAAAACCGTAAATGGCGCTGTAATCGAGTAAAATTCAGTGAGATTGTTTCCATTGCAAAGTCTGGAAATTGTCGAACAACTCGAGAAATATACATCGGATTAAAAAACGGAAAAATACGTGTTCAATATTTTAGAAAAATGGATATCAGAGTTGCCATTTTTCGTGTAAATACGTGTTCAATATTTTAGAAAAATGGATATCAAAGTTGTCATTTTTCTAAAATATTAAACACGTATTTTTCCGTTTTTCAATCCGATGTATATTTCTCGAGTTATTCGACCGTTTCCAGACTTTTCAATGAAAACGATTCTCACCGTATTTTACTCGATTACAACACCATCTACGATTTTCCGAAGAAAATGTTAAATACAAAAGTTACGAATTTTTCCCGTAGAATCCAAAACTGCAATAAAAAAAAGAGGGGCGGAGGGGGTATAATTTAAGATTGCCCCCCTTTCCCCCCATGGACTGAGTTGGGTGACAACTATGATATACCTAAATAGTTTTTTCAAAAATCTTGAAATTAATTTTCTGTTTTTCAATTAGATGTATATTTCTCGAATTATTCGACCGTTTCCAGACTTTTCAATGGAAACGATTCTCATTGAATTTTACTAGAGATGGCGGAAATTTCTTATTCATTAAAGTGAAAATACACTTATATTTATGATCTACATGGCTCTCTGAAGGTATTTAAAACTAAATTTCCATGATTTTAATAAAATTAAAAATGTTAAATGATTAAAAAAATAAATTGCGTTCTTTGGCGATCAATTCGTTTTTTAACAAACATGGCGGATATTTCGTCAATATCCAATCCCTCTCTTATGCAGGATCTCTAAATTTTACTCGATTCTAGCGCCATTTTCCGAAGAAAATGTTAAATATAAAAGTTAAGTTTTTTACTGTAGAATCCGAATCTGCAATAAAAAAAAGGGGGGGTTGTAATTTAATATTTTAAAGTTGCCCCCCTTTTCCTCCCTAGGGGGCGGATTTGGTTTAGGCAACTTTGATATCCCTAAATAGATTTTTCAAAAATATTAAACACATATTTCCCGCTTTTCAATCCGATGTATATTTCTCGAGTTATTCGACCGTTTCCTAACTTTTCGGACACCCTGTATATCTCGTAGACGGTACTAGTACTAAATCCAAAAACATATTCACCCGATGCGATATCAAAAATAAAAAAGTGTCTTTGTAAATATCTGAAAGTTATATGATTCTAAGCGTGAACATACATTAACAGTTAGGCAACTTAATCTCGGTAATTAAAAAAATAGAGGGAAAATTGGGCATACAGAGTAAAGTGAAGCATGATATAACTAACAACTTTCTAAAACAATGACATAAAGCACTCGGGGATTATTTTATCACACTGAGAGACAAAATCGCTCCCATACTAATGAATGAGAAACGTTGAAATTTGAGACTTTCGACGCAGTAAAACATAAAAAAGGACTTGTTTTTTTTCCTGAGAAAACTTTATTTTGTGAGGTTCACTATTATTTTTTTTCTCTTAAATGTCACAAATGCGTAAGAAATATTTAATATAGCCAGACGGAGTGCTCAAGATTTGTACCAAATTATATAGTAACACAATAAATATCAGAGTTTCAGTACTTTTCTGTATCTGAATTTTTGTGTTTGTGCATTTGAAGTATTAATTAAAAACATTGGAAATAATTTGTTACCACTTGAAAAGCAATTATTTTTATTTTAAATTCCTAGCAAAAGTTTGGACAGTTATAATTAAAAATCCTGTCTTGTTTTTTGAGCAATCTACATGGGTAAAACGTAAACATGTCGATTGCCTTTTTTTTTAGGTCCAAAAATTTCAAATTTCCACTTTTTTTTTCCGTTTTGAAAGTGATTGATCTACAGTTCACAAGTTGTTTCAAATATATTTGCTATAATCGCGGATTTGTTTTTACAGTACAAATACTCGTTTGACATTTGACACCACACATAATTATTTTCTGGTGTTAACAAAATTTTTAAATATGTAAACGACCCCTAAACCCTAATCCATGCATAACATTGCTGGTACTGCTGGTACTGGTAATAACGTCCACTGTTAAGTGGACGTTATTACCAGTACCAGCTGTATCATTTTTATACGATGAGGTTAAAGGCAGAATGGTTTATGATGGATGGTTTACGAAGGTGGGGGGTGGGCATACATTGTCCCCAAGACTTCCCGTAACATTTTCTTAAAAATGTAACTGTGTAATAACATTTTATTTTTATTATTAAAGTAACTTGTTTTGGACGACACTCCAAATTAAGCTTAAAATTGTGATAATTAATGTAGTGAAAAATAAATAGATCGCACACATAAAAATAATTTCTCATCTTATATTAAGAGAATTAGAAACATATTGTTAAGGTTCGACAAAATGCATTTCGTATCAAAGGAGCCCTTGAAATTCCAAAGTTTAACAACCGCTTATCTAGAAAATTTTGTTTCTGCGACGAGGTCAACTAATTAGTGACATATTATTGCTTCTCTTACTTAGGATTTTTTTTAACCCTTTGGGGACGAGCGACACGTATACGTGACGCATAAGATGCTCAGAGTCCTCGATTATTCCCACCAGTTATTTTTTATTGTAAGATTTGCCTTATTTAATGATAGCATTTCTTCAATTCAATTAGGCGCAAATTTCTGTTTTGAAAAACCGGTGGTAAAAGATTAGAAATTCTGTAAAGGACACTCGTCGTGAAGGGGTTAACACTTTGATGTTTAATGAAAACAACATGTTTGATTGTCAACGTATTTTTTCTATGATGTTTTAATTTTACGTAAGTTTGCATGAATAATTCAATTGGAGCATTAAAGAGATAAAAAATAATAATCCCATCAGTCAAACCGCAAAGCAATTAAGCAACAAACTGTCGAAGAAGAAATACAATATTCAGGTGCCATTGCAATGGATGTAAGTTGACTACTAGCGTCAACTATTACTCTGGGACCGTTTCTACAATATTTTAGGAACACTTGTACCAAATTCAGAACTCCATAAATGGCTCACTGACACACAAATAATTCAATGGTCGGCTCAGTAATACATGGAAAAATATGATGAATGTCGGGAATTGTGGTGACGTGACTCAACCACTGAGACATCAACAGTAAATATGTTAAAATTGGATTTAAGACAAATTTACAGAGTATTAAATTATCAAGACAAAATATTTCTTGTTAGATAAGTTTAACATTAAACACACGTGTTCTTCAATGAAATTTTGTTTATAATAAATTCCAGGAACTATTTTAAGATTGAGAATTCTTTAAGGTTATTTGCAATCAAAATATCTATTATGGAAAGAATTATTTTTCCTTATTTATTTCCTGTTAGATAGTTTTACATTCAGGCTAATCTAACTTTTAACTTACTGTAAACTTAGCAAAATATTTTAAAAATGGCATTGCTTTAAATCCACCCGCGTCTTACATTAAAGTGTCTGAAACTAAAGCTAGGGTGTTTAGAGGTCGAATGTAAAATATACACTGGGCCAAACACAACAAACTTTGTATAAATACTATTTTGGCCGTGGAAAATAAATTCAATACGAAAAGAATTATCACAGATTTACGTCACTAAGAGTAAAAGTAGGATTTTGGGTAGTTAAATAGGTATGGAAACTATAGCCCAGACTGACATCCTAAAAACATCTGGGGGATATCATATTGAGAATATTTTATATCCTTTGTAAATTGTCCTGCAGGCAGTCAGAGGATATCTTCTAGATATCAAAATGTCACACCTAGAGAAATCCTGCAAATGGCGTTTTTTAAAACAATTATAGAATGAAAGAAGACAAAAAGAAACCAAGGAAGAAGTCTGGTGCGCATTGTGTATCCAATAAAGTGAATTCCTTTATTGGACACACATGCGCATCTTTTTCTAAAGCACACCTTTTCCTAAAGTGCACCTTTTTCTAAAGCGCACACTTTTCTAAAGCGCATATAATTTGGATAATTAATTCTCCATATCCTCTGAATATCCAGTGGATAGTTCTCATTAAGATATAAAAATTACAACATCAGTAGGATCACGCATCACTATAGGATGTTCGGACGACGAATGTAATGGTTGTATGAGATAAAGGAACGTTTCACATGATTGTCCAACATTTTATGTAATCTTTAGTTCCTATACCTTCCTCTTTCGACCCTGGTAGTAAGGATCTGAACAATTGTTTTCTTGTTAAATCGATTCTTCAAAGTCAAAATTATATTTACACCAATTTTTGTTGTATTTGGTCCAGTAGAATTTTTACAATCGATCTCTACACATATAGACTTACTTTTAATTATGGTACATTGTGTCTGCCAAGGAAAGGGTTGTCTTGCGCAAAACACTTTCAGTCAATTACTTTAAAGTTAATTTTTTATGATTCACTGTAAGGAGATGAAATTGAATATTTGTGCTCTAGTAAAACTGTAAGTATCACATCATTCAACGTTCTGTATTGTATTAAAATAAGATTAAACCGACGCATAGAAACTAAATTATGCAACAGAAATTGATTCAATCTCTCCGCAGAGAGGTTAAACCAATTTAACCAACGCGTCTGATTTAAAGCAACATAGAGAGAACTCTGATACCCTTTTAACAGATAGAATATACCATTAGGATTCAAAATATCCCTTTATGGTAAAACAGTCAAAATTTTATTTTTGAGTTTTCAGAATAGCGTCGACGTTATGATGATATATTAAAAATGAAAATAGTTGTCAAAATATTTTAAGCGCCCAAAAAGGAAGCCTCCTTTAAGATATCACGAAGATTACTTTAACTTTCTCTATCACTACTCTCTTGTCCCCTCTCTCTCTTTCTTTCTCTTTTACCCACTTTCCTTCCTTGGGATGAAATAATCTTTATCAAATAAATCTTTTTAGCATTTTCCCCCAAATATAAAATCAGGAAAACATGACAAATCATATATGCTACCTCGATAATGCACCTAAAATACAAAATGAAAATCGTTTAGTTTTCCACGCAATTTAATGCATTACCTTTACCAAAATTTAATTTGATTCACATGCAAAAAGAACGAGTAATAACGAACAAGAGACATAGAATAAATAATAATAATAAAAGAAGAAATTCGCTAGTAGAATTATATTTTAATGCATTATTCTGGTAGTTGCAGGAGCTCTGTCGTCCCAAAGCAGATAAGAAGGAAACCTTGCACCGATTTGCCTCCTCTGCGCGATAGATGGAGCAAAATTTGCCTTATCACGTTGAGAAGATTCCCCTTTCGGCTTCCGACATCTTGGGAATCAAAACCTTCTATTTACCATCGCTTTTTCGCGCAACTTTTTCTTGACGGTTTACAGACTTAGGATTGCCTCAAGTCTCTTTACAGCTCAAACGGGCAGCTGCTGAAATGGGAAAGCACGAATAAAAACCCGTTATGATACTTCTTTTTCTTCCTCTTTCCACGGAGTGCGCGTTTTTATTTTTCCATTTTTCCTTTCGGTTTTTTTTCTTTCTTTTATTATTTGTCCCTCTCTTTCGGTGTCGGTTGCTTTTCTGGTGGTTTGAAACAGCATCAAAAACAATGTCTCAGGCGACTGATGCAGCATAATCCTCTGCACGCTGAAACAGAACAAGGCTTCACAAAACGGAAGACTTTTGCATATTTTGAAAGCTCTCCTTCCTTAGTCTCTTTGGATTACAAGGCCCGGGGGAATTCCCTCCCTCCACGTTGAATTCCAACATTGCTCGGAATGAAATAGAGAGGGAAGCAAGGAAAAAGCATCCCTGATCACCAACAACGACAAAACAAAACAACAAGTGGGATTTCATTTTCTATTCCGGAGTAGCTCTAGCCTCGACATTAGGACTTTTGCATAAGAAGAAAAACATTTTCTTCGAAGAATGAGAACTTGGAGAGCCTTTTCCGGAGTGGCTTTGGCCAAGTGCAATCTTCTTCGCTTGCTTTCCGATAAAGAAGAGACACGGCTTCTAAATTCAATCAGAGTTTCAAAAATTTCCTTTTACTTCTGTGGTACTGAGCACTCTCTGTACCTATTGTCCATCTCCTTTCTACACAGTTGTTTTTCGCTCAGCTCTCAAGTATGTATGATTTATCCAATCTACCCCCCTCAAACCAAAAATAGTGCAGTTGAGTTGAGATAAGACACTTATAAAACTAGAAATAAATAAAAACTCGTTTGGACATTTCGCATCAATGCGGTCCATTTCCGTAAAAAAAAAATTAAAATGCCACAAATTTCATGTTCTGGGGAATACTTTTAAAACTAAAAACTTAATATGACACACACATATATATAATGAAGGCACTATTTATTGTAAGGCGCAGTTGCAGTTTTTCAGTATACCCCCCTCAAACCAAAATTAGTACAGTTGAGATAAGACACTTAAAAAAATAGAAATAAATAAAAACTCGTTTGGACATTTCTCATCAATGCTGTCCATTTCCGAAAAAAAAATGAAAATGCCACAAATTTCATGCTCTAAGGAATACTTTTAAAATTAAAAACTTAATATGACACACACACATATATATAATGAATGCACTATTTATTGTAAGGCGCAAATGCAGTTTTTCAATCTACCTCCCACAAACCAAAAATAGTACAGCTGAGATAAGACACTTATAAAAATAGAAATAAATAAAAACTCGTTTGGACATTTCTCATCAATGCGGTCCATTTCCGTAAAAAAAATAAAAATACTACAAATTTCGTGTTCTGAGGAATATTTTTAAAATGAAAAACTTAATATGACACACACACATATATATATAATGAATGCACTATTTATTGTAAGGCGCAGTTGCAGTTTTAGGATTCAGTTGATCTGTTAAATTAATGAAATGTATGCTAATTTTTTTATAACAATGAAATCACTGATAAAATATCATTTTACTAAAATAATCAAGCACTGTAGTTTTAAATAAAGAAACATATAGGGAACAATGAATAATTTGATTTGGGGGAGGGGGGACTGAGTCGTTCAGCAAAAAACTTCCTCTCGTTCTTCCTATTATCTCATATTGAATGCACCCGACGGAAGTTTAGAATGATATCATGATACATATCAAAATATTATATATAACATTGTTTCGATTTCTTATGGAACACAATGACAAATAAGTTTAGTTATAGTTCATTTTTCTTTTACAAAGCAGTCATGATCTAATACTACAATCAAACAGAAAATAATGCTCTCTGTGTGTCGTTGAGGTTTTTTAAATACCACAATAACACCATTGCACCGGCTGACAATTCTCTGAAAAATATTTTTTTATAAATCTGGATTTTATTGCTATTGACTCGTCTATTAAATATCCCTAAATTATTGCAATTCAGATTACTTATTTGAATATTTTAAATAATTGGTTTGTGGAACAAAACTCACACTGCTTCTCTCTCCTGACTGGGTTGAAACTAAGCTTCCACTCGTCAAGTTGGTGCATTAAGACTTTACATCAAGTTAAGTCCACACGACGAATTTATGAGGTATTATGTCTTGTTAACTTCCATCTTTTTTAACCCGTTTCACCTATGATGAACGTTTTACATAAGTTGTATGTGCAAAGAAAGAACATTTTTTTTAACCATAAATTGATTAAAAGAATATACTTTTACACCATGATGGATTATACATTCAGAAAATAAACAAATTATAAAACCCATAATATAACAGATACCGGAGACATAACAAATATAATTTCCACATCATAGCAAAAAACGCTTTTTTAAGTACTATCAATTCTTTGTTAATTTTAGGTCTATACTGAAATTATATTCCCCATTTTTAAATATCTCACTCTTGATGAAACATCCAATATGAATATAAAATAATTTTACCAAACAATGTTTAAAGATGGATATAGATTTAAATATTTAACAATTGTTTACACACTTCTATAGCAAAATGCTTTATTGACAGAGTATGACGGATTTACTTCACTTCTAAAATCCTATTTCTCATTTTCTAATATCTCATTCTTGATGAAATATCTAATATCAATATAAAGCCATTTTACCCAACACAATTTTGCTATTCATAAGGAGGGCCTCGCAGCCTTTTCGTAGCCCGCAGCTATTTCTCACGCTTACAGAGTACCCTGATCGAATGTCACTGGCGTCACGATTGGTGACACGTGCCTTTTCAGCGGTCCGACACACGTAGTGTTGTAGGGCGATCGTACGGAAACGAGAATGTCATCGCCAGCAAAGAGGACAAGGCTCATGTTGCACCCTACAAAACCTTTTTCATACAATGCCTCTATCTAATACTGTGATAACCGTGAAGACGATGTAGAATAGTTTTTGAATGGAAAAAGGTGGTAATGAATTGCTGCCATCAAATGCACATCAAGTTGACTATCTTTTAATACTTCGTTGAATTTACATAACAAAAAACCATGAATCGAATGTCACGAAATATAATAATAGGATATCCATATGTGTATAAAAGAAGAATATGATGTAAAAGTTAAAGAAATGAGGAATTTTCATTCATAGACGTAAAAAGTTCTTTAGTCGAAAGATATGCAATTTTTAAAGCACTGACCAAGTATTGTGGAAACTATATGCATCAACTTATTTTGTCTTAGATATCTTTTCTATAATAAACATAGATATAATGTTATGACACAAGATTAATTTTAACACAATTAATCAAATTGGTAAACAACTCATATAATGTCATGAGTTGTAATTTTCCAATTGAGTTAAAATGTGTCCAGGCCAGGATTTGAGCCAGGAACCTTTGGCTTAAGCTGCCAATGCTCTGCCAAGTAAGCTATCCTGGACAAATCTGGTGGACACAATTCACTCAGTCAACCCCTTGATCTCCAGATTTGTCTAGAATAGCTCTGTTGGCAGAACATTGGTTGCTTAAGTCAAAGGCCCTGGTTCAAATCCTGACCTGTACGCTTTTTTACTCAGTTGGAAAATTACAACTCATATGATTTATTTACCAATTAGAATAATTGTGTTAAAATTAATCAAGTGTAATTACGTATTCAACGTTTAACTAGGGTTGCATTACCTACGACTTACTGTTGAGCTGTTTCAGATAATAGACCAGATGCCCTTATCAAAAGGTTGACTGAGTGAATTATACCTGCCAGATTTGTCCAGGATAGATCAGTTGTCAGAGCACTGGCAACTTAAGCCAAAGGTCCTGGTTCAAATCCTGGCCTGGACACTTTTTCACTCGAAAAAATTACAACTCATATAATATATGTACCAATTAGAATAATTGTGTGAAAATTAATCAAGTATAGATATAAGGATGAATACAGAATACGTCATTTCAAAATATTTAGTAATTCAAAAAGAATTAAAAAAAAATAATAATCACAACTACTTTCATTATCATTCTATCATTATAACTGTTTTTAATCATGAGAACTAACGTTAATGAAAACAATTCGCAAACATCGGCATAAGGTCCAGGTCACAACACTAGAATCGCGGGAAATTTTACTGAAATTTTGTAAAATATTTCACTCCAGAAATTTTATTTAAAACTATTTAACTTAAGATCGTATATAAAAAGATCGTATATAAAAAAAGATCGTATATAAAAAATAATAATAATTACGTGTTTGGAACTAGCGAGAAATTATTAAAAATGACGCTGTAAGTGAGGTGGACCTTCAACCAACGTGCGACTGTTTTATGAATGTGATATTTCCAAACATTTAACAATTCAAAAATGATGCTTCACATATGTCAAGTATATCCACGTATTCCTAGCAATGGAAAAATATGAGCGTATTTAACGTATAATTGCATTCTGTGTAGATACTTTTCCCTTTTTTTTTTTTTTTTTATTACGAAATAGCTTGGAATAATACTGAGATAAACTTTCAGGTACACTTTTTCATATGCAAACTTGAATAAAAAATGAAGAGAAAGATTTTCCAAGATTTCACTATTTGCTGGTTGTTTGTTTGTTTTGTTTGCACTAATTCTTTATTGTTCAATATTCGGTGATACTGGACGAGGATTGTTCAGTCAGCTATCAAATTCCCATGACTAATGTTAAACCTACGAGAGTGGAATGCATTCTTATTTTTAAAATATCTCCTCACGAAATTAATATTTTTTTACTCCTTTTTTCTGTGTTCTTAACACTAGAATCGCGGGAAATTTTACTGAAATTTTGTAAAATATTTCACTCCAGAAATTTTATTTAAAACTATTTAACTTATTTATTTAAAATAGTTTTTGGGTGATATATATTTAACTTATTTTATGAAAAAATTTCTGGTGCGAATCAAAATCTACTCATTTGGCATGGGTCAAAATTACCCGTCGTCGCTGTTCTAGTGTTAAGGGATGTCTCTTTTTTCTTAGTTGTCAAAATATTTCTAGAATATAGGTTTAATTTAATATTTTATGTGGTGTTATAATCGTACAAGCTGTGGTTGAGATTTCAACACTTCAGATAAAATTAAGCATTAAGAAATATTTTGAGTTATCCTTTAAGAAGATGACACAGAAAAAAAAAAAGAGATTAAAAATATTAATTCCCTTTTGAGATATTTTTAAATTAAGAATGCATCTTACTCCTATAGGTTTATTATTAACGAGGGGAATTTGAGATCTAGCTAACCAACGCCCTTACGATTAAATATTCCCGACTTCCATGCTATAGAGGCACATTTAATAGAAATTACTGCTAAAGAGATAGTAAATTTAATAACTCATTTCATAAGCACCCAAAAACGCTTCAATGTCATAACTCGATGATTTTTTTTCATAAAATAAATAAATAAATAAATAAATAGGAGTGTGTTTGTTTTGCTTGTTACAGCATGGAATTTTTTTTTTTCTAATTATAACTTATAGGAGACGAAAAAAATTTTAGTTTCGGAATTTTTACAAAAATAAATATTTTGGCATAAATGGCTTTTAAGATGATAAATCACAACATTTGAAACATTTTTACATTTAAAAACATATTTCTAAAACCAATGGTAATTTCGTTCTTTTCATGTAGATATAAATAGAACAGTACGAAAGATACAAGCGAAACTGAATTTTAGACATTATATAGAACGATAGCTCAAAATAATAATAATCGCATTAAATAAAACTGTAAATTCTTTTGTAATTAAACAAAGAAAACCCTAAGTAAAAAATTCTGTTACAAGCCCTTTCAAATATGTCAATGAAATCTCAAACCCTTTGTAACAATGGATAACCCAAACCTATAACTTTTTATAATACGTACAGACAAAAATGAAAGCGATATCAAGTATACTACTAGACAGTGATTTGATGAAGAAACATATATTGCTTTCAGAATAAGATATTTGAATATTATGTAAATAACGTTAGTGAATTTTGTGAAATCCCTTTTTTTTCTCATATCTCTCTTTCAGAAAAATCTTTATCAGAATATCCCATAAGTATCAGTTGCTTGAATCATTTGCATCATCCATTGAATTATGCTAACTTACCAAACTATTTAACGATAAAATATAAAACTGGAAAATATTGCCTCATATTACTTCTGAAGAAACTTGTATATAAAGTCTAATACATTTAAACCCGGTAAAACGATCTTCAAAACATCCAAGTACAGCTAATGCAATTTTAGATTATTTCAGTATTTCACGTGAGAATTTGCAATGAAGAGGAACTCCAGCGTTCCTCGTTCTGTTTGTTTTCTCACAAAATATACTATTTCAAAAACTCTCCGCAAGAATTACCGACACAAAGGTTAGCATCAGCGTTACAGGATGGCTTGGGAGAAGCTGAAGGGGGCTCATGGGGATGTTAGGGATCAAGGGAGTCCAATTCAATCAAAGTAAAAGGGCAACCCCCGCAGATTAAGCGAGGTGTTAGGCGAAGGTGTCAAATCACCTTTTAGATCCTCCCACCTCATTAGTATCCCCATAGCCAAACAACCTCCATTTCCGATACTCACAATGACTGAAAGTTGAAATTTGATTTGGGGCACGCGGCGTCTTCATCCCCCTTTACATCGGCGCTATTAGTCTAATGAAGGGATTGGGCCCCCAGAATCACTGCTTGCTTTCGGTCCCCTCTAGCGAAAATAGAAAAAGGCTTTTTTATTATTATTTTAGTCTTTCCTTTTCATATTCCCGCAGTGTAAAATGAAAATGCAATGATGCATCAATATCAGTTGAGATGTTTCAGTTTAAAATGTAGTTTTATTGTTTAATAGTGTCTTATTTTTTACTTTTAAAATCAAATGTCTAGTAGTTTTCATTTAAAAAAATTTACAATAGGAAATTTTCATTGTTTTATTTGAATGATCACACATTAGAATGAAATTATTTTTTTTTAATCTTATAAGACGGTCTAGGTCCATTTGTTTCCATAAATATCAATTAATCTAATTTATTCATTAAACAGATATCCAAATCTGCTGACAGCAGAATTATATAAAAGTATGTTATCCGAGTTCTGAAATATTCACTTTTAATTTGGGATGAGTTTGTTATTATTCATGCTATTGGTGCTGTTGTTGTTCTCACTGCATTTTTATTATTATCACTGCACGCATTCTTTCTTCTCTGGTGAAATAGAAAAGTTTTTATTTTTATTTTATTTTAGTCTTTCCTTTTCATATCCCGGCAGCGTAAAATGGAAAGGCAACGATGCATCAACATCAGTTGAGATGTTTCAGTTAAAAATGTAATTTTACTGTTTAATAGTTTCTTATTTTTGACTTTTAAAATCAAATTTCTAGTAGTTTTCATTAAAAAAAAATTAACAATAAGAAATTTCTACTTAAGGAAATTTTCATATTGTTTTATTTGAATGAACACACATTAGAATCCAAATAATTTTCAAAACTTATTAAGTCGATTTGTTTCCATAAAGTTCATTTAATTTAATTTATTCTTTAAACAGTAATCCAAAAATGCTAACAGAAGAATTATATAAAAGTATGCTATCCGAGTTATGGATTATTAACTTTTAATTTTTGATGAGTTTATTATTATTGATGCTATTGGTGCTGTTGTTCTCATTGCATTTTTATTATTATCACTGCATGCATTCTTTCTTCTCTAAGCGAAATAGAAAACTTTTTATTTCAGTCTATAACCTTTTCATATATTCCTGCAGCATAAAATGAAAAAGCAATCATGCATCAATATCAGTTGTGATATTTCAGTTTTTTTAAAATGTAATTTTACTGTTTAATACTTTCTTATTTTCTACTTTTAAAATCAAATTGCTATAGTTTGCATTAAAAAAAATGAAATTAGGAAATTTGTACTTAATGAAATTTTCATAGATTGTTTTATTTGAGTGAACACACATTAGAATCAAAGTCATTTTTAAAATCTTATAAGACGCGTTCTAAGTCCATTTTTCTCCATAAAGATCAATTAATCTAATTTATTCATTAAACAGCTATCCAAATCTGCTAACAGCGGAAATACATTATAAGTATGTTATCCGAGTTCTGAATTATTCACTTTTAATTTGGATGAGTTTATTATCATTGATGCTATTGGTGCTGTTGTTGTTCTCACTGCATTTTTATTATTATCACTGCGCATGCATTCTTTCTTCTCTAGCGAAAAAAAAAAAAAAAAAAAAAAAAAACTTTTATTTTATTTCAGTCTTTCCTTTTCATATTTCTGCAGCATAAAATGAAAAGGCAATCATGCATCAATATCAGTTGAAATGTTTCATTAAAAAAAAATGTAATTTTATTGTTGAATACTTTCTTAATTTCTACTTTTAAAATCACATTTCTAGTAGTTTTCATTAATAAAAACTGACAATAGGAAATTTGTACTTAATGAATTTTTCATAGATTGTTTTATTTGAATGAACACTCATTAATCCACCTGTTTCCATAAAGACCAATTAATCTAATTTAATCAATAAACAGTGATCCAAATCTGCTAAAAGCAGAAATACATAAAAGTACGTCATTCGAGTTCTGAATTATTCGCATTTAATTTTGGATGAATTTATTATAATTGATGCTGTTGGTTCTTGTTGTTGTTGTCACTGCACTTTTATTATTATCACTGCATACATTCTTTCTTCTCGAGCGAAATAGTAAAGTTTTTATTTTTATTTTATTTCAGTCCTTCCTCTTCATATTCCTGAAGCATAAATTGAAAAAGCAATCATGCATCAATACCAGTTGAGATGTTTCATTTAAAGAAAATGTAATTTTATTGTTTAATACTTCCTTAATTTCTACTTTTAAAATCACATTTCTAGTAGTTTTCATTAAAAAAAATTGACAATAGGAAATTTGCACTTAATGAGTTTTTCATAGATTGTTTTATTTGAATGAACACTCATTAAACCACTTGTTTCCATAAAGATCAATTAATCTAATTTATTCATTAAACAGATATCCAAATCTGCTAACAGCGGAAATACATTATAAATATGGTATCCGAGTTCTGAATTATTCACTTTTAATTTTGGATGAGTTTATTATTATTGATGCTGTTGGTGCTGTTGTTGTTCTCACTGCATTTTTATTATTATCACTGCATGCATTCTTTCTTCTCTAGCGAAGTAGAAAACTTTTTATTTTTATTTTATATGTCTTTTTTTCATATTCCTGCAGCATAAAATGAAAAAGCAATGATGCATCAATATCAGTTGAGATGTTTCATTTAAAAAAATTTAATTTTATTGTTGAATACTTTCTTAATTTCTACTTTTAAAATCACATTTCTAGTAGTTTTCATTTAAAAAAAATTGACAATAGGAAATTTGTACTTAATGAGTTTTTCATAGATCATGTTTTATTTGAATGAACACTCATTAATCCATTTGTTTCCATAAAGATCAATTAATCTAATTTATTCAATAAACAGAGATCCAAATTTGCTAAAAGTAGAAATACATAAAAGTATGTTATTCGAGCTCTGAATTATTCACATTTAATTTTGGATGAATTTATTATTATTGATGCTGTTGGTTCTTGTTGTTGTTGTCCACTGCATTTTTATTATTATCACTGCTTGCATTCTTTCTTCTCTAGCGAAGTAGAAAACTTTTTATTTTTATTTTATTTCAGTCTTTCTTTTTCATATTCCTGCAGCATAAAATGAAAAAGCAATGATGCATCAGTTGAGATGTTTCATTTAAAGAAAATGTAATTTTATTGTTGAATACTTTCTTAATTTCTACTTTTAAAATCACATTTCTAATAGTTTTCATTAAAAAAAAATTGACAATAGCAAATTTGTACTTAATGAGTTTTTCCTTAGATTGTTTCATTTCAATGAACACTCATTAATCCATTTATTTCCATAAAGATAAATTAATCTAATTTAATCAATAAACAGCGATCCAAATCTTCTAAAAGCAGAAATACATAAAAGTATGTTATTCAAGTTCTGAATTATTCACATTTAATTTTGGATGAATTTATTATTATTGATGCTGTTGGTTCTTGTTGTTGTTTTCACTGCACTTTTATTATTATCACTGCATACGTTCTTTCTTCTCCAGCGAAATAGAAAAGTTTTTATTTTTACTTTTATTTTACTCTTTCCTTTTCCTATTCATGCAGCCTAAAATGAAAAAATAAAGCAATGATGAATCAATAACAGTTAAGGTAGCAATTTAAAAATGTAATTTTACAGTTTAATAATTATTTTCTACTTTTAAAATCAAATTTCAGTAAAATAAACATTAAGATTGTAGTCCTCATTAAAAATTTGACAGTAGGAAATAAAAATTTCACAGATTGCTTTATTTGAATGCATATAAATTAGAATCCAAGTAATTTATAAATCTTATAAAACGTGAAAACAGTAAAGATTTTGTTTTTAATTTTAGTCTTTCCTTTTTATATTCCTGCCGTGTAAAATGAAAAAGCAACGATGCATCAATATCAATTTGGATGTTTCAGTTAAAATATATATTTTTACCGATTTCTACTTTCTGATTTTCTACTTTTAAAATCAAATTTCTACAAAATAAATATTAAAAGTTTCTATAGCAGCTTTCGTTAAAAATTTGACAGTAGGAAGTCTGTATTTAATAAAAATTTCTTAGATTGCTTTATTTGAATGCACATAAATTAGAGTCAAAGTAATTATAAAACTTATAAGATAAGAGTCCATTTTTTTCCATACTGAGCAGTTAATCTAATTAACTACATTCTCGTAAATAGCTATCCAAATCTGCTGACAACAGATATATGAGTACATATAAATTTTTAAAAAGTAAGTAACGTGAGTTCTAAATTATCCACTTTCAGTTTTGGATGAGTTTGTTGTTATTATTATTTTAGATTATTTTTAACACAATTATTCTTATTGGTAAATAAATCATATGAGTTGTAACTTTCCAACTGGGCGAAAAACGTCCGGGCCAGGATTCAAACCAGGGATCTTTTCGCCCATTTGGAAAATTACAACTTGATTTATTTACCAATTAGAATAATTGTTTTAAAAATAATCTAGAATAATTATGTATCCAGCTTTTACTAGAGTTCATTACCTGCGATTTATTCTGTTGAGATTATTTAGATATCAAACCAGATACTTTTATCAATAAGATTAGCTGGGTGAATTAAGTCTTCCAGATTCGCCCAGGATAGCTCAGCTGGTACAGCATTCTCAGCTTCAGCCCAAAAATCCCTGGTTCGAATCCTGGCTCGAACATTTTTAGCCCAGTTGGAAAATTACAACTCATACGATTTATTTACCTATTAGAATAATTATTTTAAAAATAATCTAGTGTAATTACGTATCCAGCGTTTACTGGAGTTCCATTACCTGCGATTTATTCTGTTGAGATTATTTAGATATCAAACCAGATGCTATTATCAATAAGGTTAGCTGGGTGAATTAGGTCTTCCAGATTCGACCAGGATAGCTCAGCTGGTACAGCATTCTCAGCTTCAGCCAAAAGATCACTGGTTCGAATCCTGACCCGGACATTTTTCTCCCAGTTGGAAAATTACAACACATATGTTATTATTATTGTTCTATATTTCACGTTAAAAAAAACTATGGAACATTTACATATAGCGGAAGATTAACAGATAGATTTTCAACGAACATTTCACCGCCAAGAACTCATACTTTTTATAAATGGCGGGCTTATATATGTATAAAGTGTGTCCCAAAAAGTTTAAAAAGCGATTTAATTTTTTATCTGTTGGAGATGCATAGGCAATGTAAATTGCAAAAGTGTTCAAAATAAGGTAGAAAATATAAAGATTATGCGTATGAAATAGGCCTTCCATTAATTTTCAAAAAGTTACACTTTTTAAATTTGTTTTCGGTCTCTAGTCTTATAAGTTACATTAAGGAAAACTTTCTCCATGCTCTGACAAGTTCAGCAGTAAAAAAATCATTCTTCGACGATCAAAATCCACCGAGTTACGATACTTTGAATTTTATAAATTTTCAAAGTTTTCAGTCATTAAAAAACGTTTTTTTTGTTTTTAGTAATGGAAAACACCAAAAAATTATAAAATTCAAAGTATCATGACTCGATAAGTTTTGGACGTAGAAGAATATAATTTTTATTGTTTTACTTGATAGAGCATAGAAAATGTTTTTCTAAGCATAACTTAAAGGACCTAGGGACCATTAAATTTCTCAACTTAAAAAAATTAACTATTTTGATGTAAATGGATTTTTATATTATGAAGAACAACATTTAAAACATCCTTGCAATTGGAACTACACTTCTAAAATTGACCGTTTAGAAATTATCTACTGGTCAACGACAAGAAGAGGCACCCTTTATACTACCGTTGTTGCTGTTGCTAATATGAATCAGTGGGATTGCTTCCCACTGATGTATCTTCTCCCTGAGTGCTTCCCCCGGTATGTTCAACCGGGTGTAATCTATATTATTAATTTTACTACTACATATCAATATATATTTTTATATTGTTCGACTTAAATGCTGATTTTAAACATGTCATTATTGCTTTTTGGCACTAAAAAAATTGTCTGTCTGTTTTTCATGCTGCAAAGCTCCGAAATTTCATGAAATTCAGAGTATCATAATTTGGTTAGTTTTGAGATTAAGTAGTGTAAAATTGGGCGAACTACATCACGCAGCACGCTGCATTGTGACATGGTTCTCCGTGATAAGGGAATGTAGTAGTCATAAGAGAATGTTGGGATGGTTAGGGAACACTGAGAAAAATGACGTTTTCAAATCTGAGTAAATCGATGTTTTCATTTTGTTATGAAAGTTTTTGTTTCAAATATGACGACCCAATGCTTTCAATTCTGAAATACCAGAAATACTCAGAATATTGAAACATGGACATACTCAAAACTGAGCACATAGAGGTCAGTTCATACTCATTTTTGAAACATACTCAAAAATGAACACATAGAAGTCAGTTCATACTCATTTTTGATACATGGACATACTCAAATATGAGCACATGATGTTTTATTCTTGAATGTGTGCATGTTTTCAGAAATGAGTATATACATGTTTCAAACTTGAGTAATTTTGATTCGGAGCCATTTTGACTATGCGACATACTCAGATTTGAGTATTTTTTGCTCAATTTTGAAACTGTCGTTTTTAGAGTGAACGTTGGGATGGTGAAGGAACGTTGAGATTGTAAGGGAATGTTCGGGTGTTAAGAGAATATTTGGATGGTAAGGGATGATAAGGGGGCATTGGTAAATAAAGATAAAGAATTTGAGATAATTTATTTTTATTCTCGAATTGAGAATTTTTCGAGTGAATTTCTAGTGTTTCAGAGTGTTTGATTTACTTATAGCTTTTGAATGTTTTGTGCTTTTGATTTACGCATTGCGACATTCTGGCAGAAACCGACTGCCACTGTTGCACTAGTTTATCATATATAATTTTCGTTCTGAAGAAGGCTGTTATTTTGCAATATACCCACTGCCGATAAAGCCACAGCCATTTGGTTCTAGTTTTTTTTTTTCTAGTTTGATTAATTAACATTTTTCCTTTGGTGTTTTGTTGTTTCATATTTGTTAATGTTTAATTATGGTGTTGAATTCTGGGACTGTCAAATACTTACAAAATATAATCTACTTTATATAATTTGGGTCGTAATTTGCGGCTATAGCGTTTATCACATAAATGCTATTATTATATTTAAAAATTTATTTAGTTTATATATATATATATATATATATATATATATTATAATAATAATAAAATAAAATAAAAAATACACTAGCTCGGCTAGGAGGGTAAATGTTAGAGTATAGAGGCGCGGCGGTGTTGTATGAATAATTACTGCGCATTGGTTAATTTATTGTTTTAAGAGAGAGAGAGAGTTATTG
Organism: Maratus michaelseni; assembly: GCA_963931845.1. Lineage (NCBI taxonomy): Eukaryota > Metazoa > Arthropoda > Arachnida > Araneae > Salticidae > Maratus > Maratus michaelseni. The sequence goes on from OZ007599.1 coordinate 133,953,380, forward strand.
ATTCATAATGCGTTACTTGTTATTCTTTAATTGATTAAGCACCCTTTTTTAACCGAATTTAATTCATATCACCTATTTTATACAGTTTTAATTTCATCTATTAATATTTATTTAGCTTATTTGATTTGTGTGGGACAATGTCATAGCTAAATCATTTCATCAATCATCTTACTTTAATATAACTATATTTGTCTTATTTAATTGTTTTCTTCACCTCATTAATTATAGATTTTTTTAAATATATATAATATTCTGCACTGTCATAGAATTAAATCATTTATTTAATTTCCTTTTATTATGTTTTATATATAATTTTATTAATAAATCATTTAATTATTGTATTCTCCTACCCCTTAACTTTTCATTCTTTATATACATTAATTTTCTTAATTTATTAACTTAATTTAGGTACATAATTTAAATTGTAAGATTTGTCCAACTGTTGTGAATAATTCTGATTTTCCATTTTTGTACCGCTAATAGATGGCAGACTCTTTCTTATTTCTGGTTTTATCAAGATATTTAAGCTCCTGTGATGACTTGATTTAACTCATCAAACCTGAAAATTCTTATGTCATTCATCTCACATTTAATTCAACTACTAAATTTCTAAATACTTTTTGGCAACATGGGGAGATTTGCAAATCATGCATGTTTTTTCTGGCACTTTTAATGCAGAAATCTTCCTCAATTCACACCTTTTCTTCTTTCATTTTCATTCCTTTTCTAATCTAATAGTGTGTGACTGCCCAACCCTTGTATTATTTTAGCTTATTACAGATAGTACAACATTGAAATCGTACATTTTTTGTGGAATCTGTAGCAATTTGAGCCCGACGATTCTGCTACAGTTACACAGATATTTCAATAATTCGCTTTTTTGAGGTAGATTTCGTAAGAAATACTACCTATTACATTCTCCCCTATGTTGGAATTTCTGGAATTTTTTTGCAGATCTACACCGATCATGACTCCCCAGAACCCAAAACCACCCCCAGTTCAAAACTTTATCTATATCTATCGATCTATGTCACTTTTTTATGGACACGATAACTTCAAAAATTCCGCACAAATCTCTTCCAAACTGATACATAAAATCAAGGGGCATGAAATCTCGGTTAAGTTCGTTAATGGGCAAAATTGAACCAAGGGGCGGGGGGGGGGGCTTTTTGTGAAAACAGAAAAATCCCCATAACTTTTTAATTATGATACGTATCGAATCCGTTTAAAGTTATTATTATTTCTAGGAAAAGGGCCGAAAATTTATGTATGACAGATTTTTGATATCATTAAAAATGGCCTCAAGGGGGGGGAAAGAGGGGTTTCATAAGAAAAAAATTCATAACTTTGTCAATTCACAAGATATCAAATACGCTTAGATTTATTATAAATTCTGTTAATATTATCTACAACTTTTACATTGACAAGTTTTTTATAGAACCAACCCTTACAGCAAAAAAAAAAAACTTCTGCTGGCTCCGCCTACTTGACACAGGTAGATTCAAAGTGGGCGGTTCCAACTGTCGCATCATGGCTAAAAGGTCATTTCTTCTGAAATTCCTAATAAACAGGCGCCCCACGGTCTGAGTCTTCGAAACTGATACGCTACCTGTGCCTGTAGGCCGAGCCGTCAGGGATTTTCTTAATTTCATTTGTCTTATCACGAAAAACAGCGCACACTTGGTCATCAGGAATGTTGAGCTAGTGTACTCGCACCTCTTCACGGGTAACCACTGTGTCTTTGTCACCATTGACGCAAAAGAAGGCAAGACCATCATAGGGTCGACCTATGCGGCACTTTGAGTCGATATCGAGGAGTTCATGGAAGAATGGAGCCATCTCACCACACAAAGACACGCATTTATCTGCGGAAGAGACTTCAATGCCAATTCTACGGAATTGTGTATGGAAGGACCTCCGCAGAGAATTCCTCACAGAACACTTAGTGGTACATAACCTAGTAATTGCAAATGTCCACAATTCAGAGGCAACATTCGTAAAAGTAAACTTTAAAGGTAAAATCGTTGCCAGGGGCTGGCCAGTTCTTACACTCACACAGACACTTCAAAGAATCTCGAAGCAAAGAATATACATAGACATTCATAGTGTCTCTGACCACAGATACATACATTTCACATACTAGACAACCCCACTTTACACGTTGAGAAGACGTTTTAACACCACAAGGAGTAAGGTTCATAAATTTGACAAACTTCTAAAAGCGTGGAAACAAGCACTAACTAAATAACTTCACAATATCAGCAACACAGAGCAAATAAATACTCTCATTACCAATTTCATAGAAGAAATACGTTAGGAATAAGTGCCTGATTCCGACTCAAAATAGTCAGAAAAACGCGTTTGTTTTCCTTCTGGACTCCCGAAGTCAAGGCCAGAGGAACATACTTACGGCGCTCAGGCGAAAATTGAAGGCAACTAGACAACTCAACCCAAATTCAGATGAGCTAAAAGCCTTGGGTGCCAGATATTCGAAGATTGCGGCACAGTACAAGCACAGTGTTCTGTCGACCAGGAATGCAGTGATAGTAGCAGTGAGTCCTATCTGTAGCAGTGAGTCCTATCCCTTCGGTACATGCTAGAAATTTTTCACAGGAAAATATTTCACTCCTGCTGAAATCAAGCTTGAACTGCTTCTCAGCGAAGCGTCCAGACATCACAGTTTAGAATTCTTTACAGAACATGTTTTTGGCAAAACAGCATACCCACAACATGATAAGATTACAAAGAATTCACAGCACCACCAGAAAAGTCCTTCACAAAAGTTGAATTAAGAGCGGCCCTTAATTTACTAAATGACAAATAGCACCAGGTCCCGATGCTATAGATTTTAGATTGTTGAAACGAATCTTAAAAATTCTACCACATCTACTCACAGACTGGGCAAACCTTTGCCTCTCTCATAATTACTTTCCACTTGTCCTGAGACAGGGGGAAGTCGTATGCTTCCTGAAGCGAGAGAAGTCACCCTCTGAACCGCGCTCATACCGGTCGATCTGCTTACTACCAACGCTAGGAAATTTTTTTGAAAAGCTCCTGGTCTAGCGATTGACCCTTTTTCTAGAAACTAACAATATCCTGCACCCGCGCCAATTTGGATTCAGAGAGGGCAGATCAAGCGAAAAAGCTCTTCATGCCATCTTGACTTCTTGCGTTGATAGCATCGCCCGTGGATATTACGCTTCCTTCGTCTCACTTGATAAATAGGGGGCTTTCGGCAACGTGGAATGGCGCGACACCATACAACAGCATTGTAATCAACTAGGTTGCAGGCACCTCAACACACAATTTGGAAAAGGGTTGACCATAAGGCTCTTGCTTCAGACCCATTCTATGTCTGCTTATAGCTAATTTACTAATACTTAAAGAAATAGAAAAACGAGGTTTCATCCTCTACGCGTTCGCGGACGACTTCACCTTTATTTTCTCGGCCGCATTCGTCTGAATTTGGAGCAAGAGGCAGCTTCAGCTCTCACTGTGTTCTGCCAGCTACTGAAATCCCTACACCTGCAACTCTCACCAGGCAAATCTCAAGCACTGGCAAATGCAAAACCACGCCCCTTGCGTGGCAGGAACCCAATGATTCACGTCAACGGGACCAGCGCCCACCATGTCCCAAACTTCAAACTTTTAGGCATAACAATCGATAAGTATCAAAATTGGTTAGCACACACCTGCATCAACTTAAACTAAAACTTATAACTTTTCACCACAACTCACTAAAAATGACGTCAAAAACATGGGGTATTAGCAACTTAATGCTTAAAATATGGTATCACACTATAGTAGAGAAAGTAATTACATACGGGGCAAACATATGGAGGGACACCTAACAAAACAACCAATAACAAAATTGATTTTACTACAGCGAATGTTTCTTTTACAAATCTCACGAGATTACAAAACACTCCACGGATGCACTAAATACCATAACAGGCATACCACCAACGACACAATACTCACATATGAATACACCAAGGGACGTATTCTCCACCTTAAATATGAACCCACTGCAAGTGAATTCCTTCCAAACACCACAATACAGCACACAGTTCCAGGTTGGCAGATACACCTTCCGATCAGACATCTCACCTCCAAGTAAAAACCAATCTTAATTCTTTCTCCCCATCCTCTATGATTACTCTCTTCATTGATGGGTCTGGAACAACCACGGGCGTGGCAGCGGCATTCTGCGCCATGGAAATGTATGCCAACACCCATCAGTGGGCCTGCAGACTAGATGACTACAATTCTGTTTATCATACAGAATGCTATGCCGTCCTAAAAGTGCTGGACTGGATCCAGACAAACACCGCATACCCTTTCGTCTAAATTTATACTGACAGCTTTTCGGGTCTGCAGGCTATCTGCGCACATAGAACCAAGCATCCACAAATGCTAGAAATCAAACTTCAGCTAAAGTCCCTCCAAAATAAAGTAGCTTTTGGCCACGTTTCAGCGCACACAGGCGTTCAAGGTATTGAAATCGCGGACGCACTCGCAAAGGAAGTAACAGCTAAACCACATATTGACATTCATCTGTCAATTCCAGCCCCATGCATAAAACGTTTACTAAAAGCAAATATACTGACGGAATGACAATCAATCTGGGATAACACCGACAAAGGCCGATACACATATAATCTAATACCGAGTCTCAATAACACACTACAACCTCTCTGCACACACAGCAACATTTCTCACGGGGCACGGTCTCTTTCGAACATTCCTCTACAAATTTAAATGTGCAGACACATTTCTTTACGAGTGTGGCGCAGAGACGTCGACTCCCCATTATTATTTCACCTGCCCTCTAAGAGCACAGTGACATATTAAGAAGCCTGCTATCCCTCCCAAAGAATGGCTTCCTAATATTCTAAATAGGCACAACCTTAACAAAAAGCTACTTAAAATCTATATTTTTCTGACAGACATTTCACACCTTACCTAGTAGTCGTTAGCTGCTATTCCCAATGCACAACTTCTGCTCAGTCCCTGTGCCAACTGTCGCGTAGAGGGTCATTCCCTGGCAGGGCAGTTTTATATGCGATCGCGTCTTTAACCATAGTTTTTTTTTTTCAAAACTCAATTATTTTTCATCCCGCCCCTTGCCGCTTTTAACGGCGGGTTCAGCTCCGGCTAAACTTTGTAATTTTTTATGACCTTAATAAAGGCACCGGGAGGGACACTATGCTCTACAGACTTGTACTAGTCTGAGCAGTTCCACTTAGGCTATCAAATCAAATCAAATATCTTTTACTGGTGTTGCAAACACTCTGTCTTTTATGTACACCCAAAAGAAAAAATCTAGAGGAGCTGGTCCATCCCGTCCGATCCATCTTCCAAGAAATTGTCATCAAGGAACTCACGAACGACGGTAGAGACTGGACTAAAAAAACCCTTAAGAGCATGACCTTTTCCATATTAAAAATTTTACAGTACGTATTACATTCAATGGCTATTTCGTAATATTTTTTTGTAATCAGGGAAAGACTGTATGACCACTATATATATATATTAGGATAACCTTTGGCAAAATGCCATAGGTTCGATGGAACCTAGGCCTGAAACTTTTTTCACTCAGTTTGAAAATTTTCTAATTGTATGATATATTTACCAATCAATATAACAGTGTTAAAAAATAAATTGTATTTACGTATCCATAGTTTAACGGAGTTTCTTTACCTGCGGCTTATTCTGTTTAATTGCTTACATGGCAGACCAGATGCCAAAAGGATGTCTGGGTGAATTTTGTCGGCTTGTTGTCGTTCCAGGTAGGTCAATTGGAAGAGAATTGGCAATTTAAGCCAAAAGTTCTGGGTTCTATATTCTCGGCCTGGACATTTTTTCACTCAGATGGAAAATTTTCAAACTGTAAAGAGATAATATCTAATGAGAAAGAAATTAAAATCTTTACTTGTTATTAACCTTAATATTTCATCAATTTCTAAATTATATATATATATATATATATATATATATACGAGGGTGGTTTGATAAGTTCTCGGCCTGACAGTGAAAAAGCAAGAACTTGGCAGCATGTCATCTAAAGGATCATACTTTACAAACATCATTGTCATTTGGCCATACTTATTTCATCTCTGTGTCAGGCCGAGAACTTATCAAACTACCCTCGTATATATTAAACTGTGTGATTATGTTTTTAATATAAACTATGTGTATTTAATATAACTTTGTTTACATGCTTACAAGTATAACTTTAGTAATATCTGTGCTTTATATAACAACAAAAGATGGCTGTTTAAGTAAATGCATTCTGTATGTTTTAATTAAAATTAAAAAATATTTTCTGATTCTCCTACCAACTTCTATGAAATAAACTTTTCTTCTTTTTTTATAAAAGTTAATTAATAATTTCATGTTTAAGATAATAAAAATTTAAAAGCTAATGATGCATATATATATTTTTTTTAGTTTAAGTAGAAAGTAACGTATTTAAAAAATAGTTACATTGTATATGTTCCTATTATAAAACACATGAAAAATTATGAGTTCAGTCACATTTTAGTTTGTAGAATGTAAGTAACATATTCAAAATGCTAATAAGTAATTTATGTAACATAGTCAATATGTTAAAAATAAATTATGTAAAATATTTAATACACTATATTGCCAAAGGTGACCGGTCACTTGCGATTTTAGACGTTTTGTTAACTATCTAGAAAAATACATGTGGAATTAACCTGAAATTGCAGGTGTGTAAACAGTATAGTATAGGTTATATATTTCCGCGAAGATTTTTTCACGAAACCCCATAGGGGACTGTCAACAAATTGAAAAAGAACGAATATCTTTTGGATAACCCTGTAAAAACTAATGTAGCAAAGGCGTTCAAACTCGAGATTATTAATAAGTAGTTTATTGTAATATACTGTGTGCATTTTTATAAGGATAGCATGTATACTCGTAGAGAAATTAAGGTTTTTATAAAAACAGTCCCAAATTTCGCCTAGTTTTTTGCTTATAATTTGCAGAGTTCTTAATATAAAAAAAAGTTCTTTTCAGAAAATATGACAAACAACATTGTACATAATACTCTAGAATCAGAATTAAAACATAATAAAAATTGGATGAAAAATGAGCAGATTTACTAAAAAATGTTTCACTGCGCATGCGCGAATGTAATCAAAATATAGTATGCATAATGTATTAGCTAAATATATAGAGCAACTTTTGTGAAAGTCTCAAAATCATAGCTTGAAAATTCTGAAAATTATCGTCGATAGAATAAGCTCGAAATCCGTTGTTCCCAAAAGGAATCAAAAATATGAGGGATTGTATCCAAATATAGTACGTGCAATATTGTGTACGCTATCTTGGCACTAATCAACAGATATTTGATTCAACCCCTCATCTTTTTCCTTCTTTTTGGGTACAACGGATTTCGAGCTTATTCTATCGACGATAATTTTCTGAATTTTCAAGCTATGATTTTGAGACTTTCACAAAAGTTGCTCTATATACTTTGCTAATACATTAAGCATATTATATTTTGATTGCATTCGCGCATGCGCAGTGAAACATTTTTTAGTAAACCTGCTCATTATTCATCCAATTTTTATTATTTTTTAATTCTGATTGCAGAGTATTATGTATAATATTGTTTGTCAAATTTTCTGAAAATAACTTTTTTTTATATTAAGAACTCTGCAAATTATAAGCAAAAAACTAGGCGAAATTTGGGACTGTTTTTATAAAAGCCTTAATTTCTCTACGAGTATACATGCTATCCTCATAAAAATGAACACAGTATATTACAATAAGCCACTTATTAATAATCTCGAGTTTGAACGCCTTTGCTACATTAGTTTTTACAGGGTTATTCAAAAGATATTCGTTCTTTTTCAATTTGTTTACAGTCCCCTATGGGGTTTCGTGAAAAATTCTTCGCAGAAATATATAACCTATACTATACTGTTTACACACCTGCACTTTCAGGTTAATTCCTCATGTATTTTTCTAGATAGTTAACAAAACGTCGAAAATCGCAAGCGACCGGTCACCTTTGGCAGTATAGTGTATGTTAATAATATATTTATGTAAAAAATTAAAAAAAATCCAACCTTTTTCATTCATATATTGTTTATTTATCATTTTAAATAGTTACAATAGCGAAAACAGATGTACACGTGTTAAAAAAATATATACAAATGTTTCAAATCATGCTATATTTTGCTGTAGACATTTCTAAATCCAACATTTTTTCCTAATTTCCAACCAGATAGCCATTGAGCTATCTTCTGAAAGGAGTGAATAACTTTTGCAAGGGCATCCTAAATATGTGTGGATATGTTTTCATCAGTCAATTTTAGTGTAGTTTTTGAATGGAAATGGAGGTAGCACACTCTCAGAAATAAAACACTCAATTTTGACGATTCGGCAATCCTTGAGCTTTATTTAGTTATTTTGACAATCATTTTGTCACAAAACTCCGTGGTTTTTAACGAGACGCGAAACCTCAAATATCTGACGAAACTGCTTCCTCACTGTCAAAAATAAAATTCTCACTTTTGACGATTCAGCAATTCTTGAGCTATATCTCATCATTTTTGACAATCCTTTCATCTCAAAATCAAGTGATTTTTAATGAAATGGAAACTCTCAAATATTTGAATATTTGACGAAACTGTTTACCCATTCCCGTCCAGACTCAATGCATATTAAGAAAAGCTGAGTTGCCAAGTCTCCAGCTTTTTGGACACCAATATTTTAGTTTTAAGTAATCGGAACATTCTGCGATTTAAAAGAACAACATTATCTCTAAAATAATACTGGTGTGCAAAAAGCCGGAGACTTGGCAAGTCTGGAAAAGGCATTTTAAGCTGTTTACAGAGGGACTCGCTGTACCTCCTTAAATCCCGTAAAACATAGTAAGCAATTTTTAGTAATCATACGTTTATGTGATTCCTGAAACAATTTATTTTTAGAAAAGCGCTTTCAGTTAATACTGAATGTATGTAGTTATTGTTTCTGCATTAGTTATTTTTTTAGCTGTTAAAATTTTCAGGAGTGTTTACTATTATTTTTGTTGTTACAAAATCGTTCAAAAAAAATCAAAATTTCAGGAGCTTTTTTTCATTTAAGAAATATATTCATATAACAATCAAATGTAAGATATGCATAACTGATCCCTTTCCCCTCTATAAACAGTAACTTTTTAAAATCTTAACCATCATCTAAAATTGATAATTCTCCTCCAATATTCACTTCAAAATTTATTATTTATGTCCAACAAATAAACTAGACCATATTCTAATCATTCATTGAATAAAGGATATCTCTCTAAAAAATTATATTAATCAAGCCATATTCTAATTATTTATTAACCATAGAAAAACCATAATAATAATCTAAATCTAGCCTTATTAATTAAAACATGCAGGGATTATAAGAGCACCAGATAAAAATACAATCTACCTTCTAAAAATATAAACTCACAGCAAAATCTCGTAGATACATTTAAAATCACATTTACGCAAGGTCCCGCTGGCGAGGTAGGAAAAGCATTCACCTGCCACAGCCAAGGTCACGCGTTCGAATCCCCTTGAAGACTTGAGATAAGCGACGTAATTTTTTTCACTGTCAAGGACAGATTCTTCTAAAATTGTCAATAGATGGCACCACCGGCCTTTTTTGACACTTTCGGACAAGCAATTTGACGAAATTTGTATCTCAAACAAGTGAAGAAATTAATTTACTCAATTTGACGAAATATCCGTTCGGAGCATTTCCCAGGAAACCGTTTCGTAAAAAACGGAGACAATTTTTTGAAATTTGAGTATCCATTTCTGACAGTGCAGTCTCCAAATCACCGGCCTGTATTTCACGGCTTAAAGCAACTTATTTAACTAGTAAACCATTTAATTCTCTTTTTTTCTTCCATTTGATAATTTGATTCTTTCAAAACGTCCTATCTAATACTGTTAAAATTATAAAACTCTATATCATTGAGACTTGTTACTACAAATTTTTGTTGCTACACTTGTAACGTTTATGTTGCCTTCAGTACTTAGGTATTTTCCTATGTTTTAATAAATAAATCGTTCGAGAAAACACTTCATTGAACTGGTGTCAATTAAATATTGTATGTGGTATTCTTCTTTGAATGAATCTTGATGTATCGCTGTAAATCACTCTTTTGAAAAATGTTTCTTTACAAACGCCAGAGTTAAAGGTGTTTCCTCTGAATGAAACTTTATATGTGTGTAATTATCATATTCTTCCAAGAAATGGCTTTGCTTCAAGTAACTCAAACATAAAGTGAATGTATCTTTTGATCATTATGTTCCTAAAAAGAGGGTATTACTATACGAAACAAGTATTTCTATGGGGGACAATGTAAATTCCATGACTTGATACACTGACGGAAAAAAAAATCTCAACACCAAGAAAAAATTAATGTAGAGTAATGAAATTTGGACAATGCATTTGTGTAGTTAACATGTTTAATTGATTAGATTTTCAATATCACAGATTAATTTAAGCTCAAGAAAATGCATTTCAAATGTGAAATGCTGTTACATTAATAGCAGGTGTAACCTCCAGAATTTTGAATCCAAGCCTGTAAACGTGCATCCATTGTGTCATAGAGGTGTCGAATGTCACTTTGTGGTATGGAGTTCCATGCTTGTTGTACTTGTTGTGTCAATACTGGGACGGTCAGTGCTGGCTATGGATGATGCTGGAGTTGTCGTCCAATAATATCCCATACGTGCTCAATTGGAGACAGATCTGATGATCTCGCAGGCCAAGGTAACATGTCAACACTCTGTAGAGCACGTTGCGTTACAACAGCAGTATGAGGGCGAGCGTTATCCTGTTGGAAAACTCCCCCTTGAATGCTGTTCATTAATGGCAGCACTACAGGTTGAATTACCAGACTGACGTTGAAATTTGCAGTCAGTGTGTTTGGGATAACCACGAAAGTGCTCCTTCTGTCATAGGAAATTGCTCCCCAGAATATGACTCCAGGTGTAGGTCCAATGTGTCTAGGCCGCAGACAGTTTGGTTGCAGGTGTTCCCCTGGCCTCCTTCTGACCAACACACGACCATCACTGGCACCAATGTAGAACCTGCTTTCATCAGAAAACAACAGATCTCCACTCCGTCCTCGTATGAGCTCTGGCTTGACACCACTGGCGTCGCAAACGGCAATGGTTTGGAGCCAGTGGAATGCACGCTACAGTGCGCCTGGCTCGGAGCTGTCCTTAAAGTAACCGATTTCTAACAGTTCGTTGTGTCACTGTGGTACCAACTGCAGCGTGAATTTCTGCCGCAGACGCAGTACAATGCGCCACAGCCGTACGCCGAATACGGCGGTCTTCCCTCTCACTAGCGCAACATGGCCGCCCGGAACCCGGTCTTCTTGAGGCAGTACCATCTCTTGATCACTGCTCCCAACAATCATGCACAGTGGATACATTCTGGCAAAGTCTTTCTGCAATATCGCGGAAAGAAAATTCAGTAGTCTCGTAGTTCTCGTAGCCCTATTATACGACCTCGTTCAACCTCGCCGAGCTGTTGATAATTACTTCTTCGTCTTCTTAAAGGCATTCTTGGCTAATATCAACTCAATACGTCAAATTTTGAAGATAAATAATGCTCACGAATTTTACAGCACGCATTTGAAGCAAACCTGATTTGCAAGTTCTGAGTGGCGCTACTAGCGTCACACTTATGCGCGAAGCGCGAAATTTGAGTCGATGTCATCTTTCAGATCTATAAATACGCCTACTACATTTCGTTTATCTAACACGAGTCTTTCTTGGTGTTCGGATTTTTTTTTTCCGTCAGTGTAATTCAATCCTAATGAAAAATCTTTACTGTTCGAAATAGGTCATTCTTCACTTTACAAAACAGAATCAGCATCTTGCAAACTAGACATTTTAACTAAATGAATAGAAAACAGAACAAACAAAAACGTCTGCTCACGCAACAAAAGCAGCACACAGGTTAATGTAATTGTCTCGTGTCATGCAAATTTATATAATTATAGGTGGCGCTAATGCATAATCACTCTTGATTGGTGCGCTTCCATAAAATTTAGATAGTCACGTCACAAGTGCTACATAAAACGTTTGTATGTATCAAAATTTTCACATCGAATGCGCATGCGTGAAATGTCTCTAGAGTGTATTAGGCAGTGCTTTAAAAGCATGCTTGACAGAGGAGAGGAGTTCAATCAAATAATGGGTGAATTAGAGTAACAGTTTGAAAAATGTACAGAAAGAGAAAATGTTGATGGTTCAATCTTATGTGGAAGCAACCCCACCAGTGGCTGAGAGGTTCTGCTCTCGAAGCTGGTAGACGGGAGGTGCTGGGTTCAAACCCTTGTCGCGCTCGTCGACCTAACCGTTCGCAGTTTTCCGTGGTTTTCTTCGAACCTTGCGTTAATACGGGTTAGGATCCCTTAAAAAGACCCCAACGGAGAGCACTCCCCCCCTAGGACCTATATCCCTCGTGTTGATAATTGGCCGTCATAAATCAACCCAACTCAACCCTTATGTGGAAGCGGATTAAAAGTTTACTTAATAGATTAGTAGGTTGGTAGTTTAAAATATAAGTTTTAAAGATATAGCCGAAACAGTGAAAGGCTGGTATTTTTTATAACGTGGGGGTAAAATAACATAAGCAAATAGAAATAAACAGAAATACTTGTGAAATTTTTGATTGTGTTAAAAAAATCCAGAATGGTTGAGATGGCAACGAGCATTCATTAGATAAGATGTTTAGGAATACACACTTCACTATATAATATATGTATGTATATTATGTGAAGTGTGTGTGAGAGATATATTAAAATACATGGTTTTAAATAAAATGGAACACACAAACAAATATATATGATAAAGAGTACACCACTGAAACATTTCATACATATAAATAAAAAATATCTTAAACTCATCTAACATGATAAAAACTGTTCACTAAAAATATATATCAAAATATAAAAATAAAAGTTGTTTATCAAATTACATTAAAACATATTAATATTTTTCATTATATATATATATATATATATATATATATATATGTAGCATTTTGACGAGGTTGAGATATTATGATGAATAATATTCGATGAAAAGATGGCAGTCCTTCAACGATATAGCAAGTTGCAGTCGATATTAGCGAGTATGGCGAAGTAGAAGGCAATGAAATGAGTCCACCAAAGTTTTCCAATAAATCCAGCCAATCTCCAGACAAATAATTTTATTAGAAGACGAACAACACAGAAACAATTCCCAAAGGTCTAAAACTTATAGCCCTCGGGCTAACGTTGCTTCACTTCATTGAATTAAGTTGTTACTGGGACAGTTGAATATTCTACGGACATAAAAATACCAGACACATATTTGTTTAGCTTCCGAAAACGTCAAAAATCTAGTGCTCCTACCGCTGCGGGCGAGTTTTGTTCTCTCCGCGGAGACATACACAGAATTACGTCACGAGCGCCCAAACCAATGAGTGATAAGCTAGCTCCAGCCCAGCGAATGAGGCGCTAAGGAGAAGCTAAGACAGTAAAGAATTCCGAATCTGGTCGCGGATAAATTTCGAAGTTAAAATCCCAAGCGCGCGAAAAAATCGGAGCAATAATAATAATAATAATAAAAAGAAAATGGCTTTTAAAAAACATTCGAAATGAGAACGCGTCTCAGAATTTTATAGATTGGGGAACTGATAAAAGCTACGAATGATCTTAAATTTTAGATTAAGATTTGGAATAAAATAATTATTAATATACGGATATTTACTTTTAAAAGGACTTTAAATAGGAATAGATATTATTAAGAATTAAGGAAATACTGACTATGACAGAAGTTAGATTAATTTTAAAATATTAATGCGAATAAAATGGAAGGATACGAAGGAAATAAATTTTTATATAACATTATCCCCCCCCCCCCCCTAAAAATCCGAATGACGGGTAGATCCGATGATCTACAAGTTCATTAAGGCAAGCAAGAATTTGGATTACAAAATATTTATCTGGTATTCTAGTTAATGCCAAAAATTCTTTGATTTTATTAAAGTTAATTCAATAGTTATTTTTGTAAACGCGAACCTGTGGGAATTGTTTAAATACAGAAATACATACAATTACAATATAAATAAGTTAGTAACAAATAATTTTTTTTTTTCACTCTTCAAACATAAATAGTGAAAAGGATGAAAATGAAGTAAACAAAGCATTTTTGTCTAAGCAGTGAAAAGTATAAATGTCTAATAGTCCTCTTAATCAGTAACAGTCTGAGTTATAGACCTCACATTTCCAAAAAAAAAATTTCTTGGTATGGATATGAAGGCACAGATATGTCAAGTATTAGCCAGTAATACAGTTTACGGCAATACAGTGTATTGATTCTGTAGTAGGATAATTCCAGTTAATCATAAAGTTCAAAAACATAAGAAAGGTTCATCCCCACTAAGTTCAATAAACAATTAAAGTACTGGTTTGTGATGCTTGATAAGTTTTGTGCCTTTATAAGTAGGTATAGCTTGATAAGTTTTGTGCCTTGATAAGTAGGTATAGCTTGATAAGTGCACTTATTAAGTGAAGTCCAGTCAGTTAATAATGTTCGATCAATTAGATATGAGTATTAGATGTTTTGCTAGTAAGATGTGACTTTTTATCATCAACTAATATACTATCAGTGGTTCTCTTTTATAATCTTATCACATAATAAATAACAACAACAATTATAATAACAACATAATAATATCAACAATAACAAACAACTTCAAAATAATACTAAATCAGTAATTCATCTGTATATAATTTTAATTCCTCATTCTTTTTCAATATCAGTGAGGAATGAAAATATACTTAATAAAAGGAAACAAAAATAATAAATAGTAAACTAAGAAATATCTGTGAAAAATTATCACCAATTCAGTAAGATAATGCGCTCATTCTGTTTTTAGTCAAACAAGAGAAACATAAGCTGTTCAATGAAAATAAGACCTTGAAGTGTATGGTGGATCATAAGTTTAATTATTACTATTAGTAGAGAATTTTATTCTATTATTATAATTTAATTTAATCCAGTGAATTTTTATTCAATTTATTTTAATTTAATGTATTATTCTAATTTAATTTGCTATTCCAATTTACTTTACTGTTCTAATTCAATTCACTCCAATATAAAAACCTTTTAACTCAAATCAACTAATTTACGCCTGCATAAAAAGTTAACTCAAGCAAAAATATTGGAAGTAATATTCTTGGGAATTCCTATATTCAAGAACATACTGTTATACAGAAGAGAATTGATTAGTCAATTATAATTTGATTTCATTAAATTTAGTTAATTTTTGCTTTACTAAGTTTAATATTAAGCTATTGATTTAACATTAGTTTGTTGTTGCTCATGGGATAACTTTAATTTGTCAGGAGGGTAATAAGGGCGTAATTTTGATACATGGACTATTTCAGTAAATTTATTTTGAGTCTGTCTATTAATTTCAACATTTACATCAGATAATTTTTTAAGGATTTGATAGGGACCACTAAAAACTTGTGAGAGCTTTCTGGTATTGGGATAATGGAATTCTTCATAGATAACAAGATCTCCTATCTCAAATTTTGGCTCCACATAATTTCTATCATAATATTTTTTACTTTTCCAGTAAAATTCATCCGTGCGTTTTTTAGCAATGTTGAGGGCTTCCTGGACAGGAGGGTAATAATTTTACTTAAGAGGGGAATCATAGGGTAATTTGCCAAAAAGTAAATAAGCAGGAGGGAATTTAGTTATGGAATGGGGTGTATTATTGTATTCATTAACTACTTCAGTCAGAAGTTTGGTCCAAGGAATTTTGGAGGTAGTAGAATTAACTTTACGCTTTAATCTTGTAACTATTGATTGATTCACTCTCTCACACTTGCCATTCGTTTGAGGGTGATGTGATGTGGTTAAATGTTGCTTAATATTGTGATTCCGCAAAAAATTTTTAAATCTAGGTGAAGTAAAGGCTGCATTCCTATCACTTAATACCTTTTGAGGACCCTGTATATCGAAAATTTTGTTGAAACAGAATAATTGTTGAGGGAATTGAATATTGAAGACTTGTTTTAAGCAATTTGTGTATGTTTCTGTGGTAACACGTTTGGAAGGAAATGCCCAAACATATCTGGTTGCATGGTCGATGATGATGTGTAGATATTTTTTGGTGGAGTTATAATAATTGAATCCTCCCACAGTATCAATAGAAAGACATTCAAAAGGTTGATCTGTGGTGGGCATAGCTTGTAATAAGCCAAATTTTTTCTGTCTGGGTTTTTTATTCTTTTGACAAATATCACAATGTTTTACAAAATTGGTTATATCTTGCGTCATGTCAGGCCAATAATAATTAGGGGAGATTAAATTTAATTTTTTTGGATACCAGGATGACCAAATTTTTCATGAGCAACATTTAGTATTTTTCTCCTTAAAGACATGGGGACTACTATTTTTCGAAATCCTTTCCTTTTAATAATCATAAGTCCATTTTCATTTAGATAATTTTTACCACACACATTATCTTTTTCCTGCCTCTCTATAATTTCTTTAACGTCCAGAAGAAAAGTAAGTGGTTGAATAAAATGTGAAACTGGGTTTCTCGACAACATGTCGGCTTCGACATTGGTGGATCCCTTTTCGTAAACTATATTATATTCAAACATGCTCAACTTCAAAGACCATCTAAATAACCTGCCTCTCAAATGTTTAGTATTTTTTAACCATACAAGAGATGCATGATCAGTATGAATGGTAAACTTTACTCCATGAAAATAATGCTAGAATTTGTCTAACGTGTCAATGATGGCAAGACACTCTAACTCGGTAATAAAATAATTCTTCTCATAACTTCTCAATCCTCTAGAGTAATAAGCAATTGGATGTAAAAAATTATTACTATCAGGTTGTTTTAAGACTGCACCTACTGCCACCCGTGAGGCATCAACAAACATATGGAGGGGTAACTTAGGGACATAAATTTTTAAGATAGGTTTGGCTATTAAGGCATCTTTTAATTTTTGAAAAGAATTTTGACAATCTGTATTCCATTCCCATAATGTATTTTTCCTGAGTAATCTGTTAAGAGGGACTCGAATTTCGGCATATTTATCTATAAACTTGTGATAAACATTGATAGATCCTAAGAATCTCTGAAGTTCTTTTACATTTGAAGGGGGTTTTAGTTTTTTTATTACTTCAATATTAGCATTAGTAGGAGTTAATGTGCCATTCTGGATGGTATATCCTAAGAAGTTAATTTTACTTTGAACAAAATTGCATTTAGATAGTTTAAGTTTAATGTTTTCACGTCTACATAATTCAAATATTTGGTTTAAATGTTGCATGTGTTCTTCTAATGAGGAAGAAAAAATAATGATATCATCAAAATAATGGCAAGCAAAGTCTATTTTGTATTTAGTAAGTATTCTTCTAAGGGTTCTATTAAATATCGGGGGACCTAATTTAATCCCGAAGGGCAGAACTAACCATTCAAAGAGCCCAAAGTTGGTAGCAAAAGCCAATTTCTCAGTATCGGATGGATGTATGGGTATGTGCCAGTAGGCAGAGGCTAAATCTAAAGTTGAAAAATACTGTGCACTACTCAGTTTATCTAAAATTCCATTGATACGAGGTAAGGGTTCGGCGTCATTTTTCATTTTTGCATTTAATTTTCTATAGTCAACACATAATCTAGTTTTCTTACCTTCTTCTCTTTTCATTACTAATGTAACAGGGCCAGAATAGGGACTATTGCTCTCTTTAATTAAACCAGCATCTAATAGTGATTGAATTTGATCCGAAATCTCTTTTTCTTCTAAAGGGGAAGTTCTGTATGGCCTCAGAGATATTGGTAGGTCAGAATTAAGAAAAATACGTTGCGGTTCAATATTAATTCTCCCGACATCAAATTTATTTTTAGAAAAAATGTCTACCTAATCCCTTATACTTTCCCTTAAAGTTTCATTTTCTATAGAATTTATTTCCCCAATTAATTTAGAATTATCAACATTAGATGGAACAAAGGATTGAGGAGATATGATCTTTCCATAATCGGGTTGCACTCTCTGATAATCACAGTTAACAGTAAAATGAAGTAATCTTAATTTATCACTGGATATGTTCTTAGGTTCATTTAAAACAAGGTCTCCTTGTAATACTCTACATGTAGCACAGTCAATAATTAAATTAAACTTACAGCATTCTTTTAAACCTAATATAGCATAATCTAAATTTGTATTACATATCAAAAATCTAATATTTTGTTGCACATTACCTAATTTAAACAATAAATTACAAGCTTTATCTATTACAACAGTTCCTTTGGCTTGGCCAATAATAACAGGTGGAATATTTATAACTTTAGCATTTAACAATTTAACAATTTTAAAAGGTAAAATACTTATGGTTGAGCCAGAGTCAATCACACAAGGTAGTTCCTTGTTATTTACATATCCTGATACAATTAACTGTCATATATTATCAGTAGATGGTTGTGGTTGTCTAAGAGGGGGTGCAGAAGATTGCAGAGGGCTCACATTGAATACACAATTCCTCTCCCAGTGATAAGCATTTTGGATACCTCTATTTAAACACATTCGACATGGTCTACTTGGGTATTTGCTCTGAAAATGAGTAGTAGGCAACCTAGGATTGATAAATCTAGAATTTGGAGCATTAAAATTGCTCTGTGAATGAAAATTGGAATTTGGCATATGAAAATTTCGACTTGGGCGAACCCAATGTCTACGTGCCTGATCATATTGTGGCAATGATCTATAATTCTGAAAATTATTCCTAGAATTACTATTGTTGACATGGGAAGTAGGAATTACTACTAACTGTTTAGCCATTAGGTACCAGTCTATTGTATTTTTTGGAGGATTACTAATCATATAATTCTGGTACTCAGGTTTGAGACCGTCTGTTAATCCCTGTACTATTATAGTTTCACATAAACAAAGTTGTCTACCTATTTCAACCTTTTTTCGAAAGTACTTATCCAAATCATTGAGATCATTTAATTTCATAGAAGCAAATTCTGAAAATCGAGGAACATGAACAGTTATGAATTTTTCAGTAAGAATATCAGTTATTTTGTCAAAAGCTTTACATTCTAAACATTCATTGATAAATACCTTCAGAGCCTCTCCTTTCAAATATTTTGAAATATTTTTAATCTTCCAATTTTCATCTTTCTTTTCAGAAAGGCATGTTTTGTCAAAATGGTTTAACCAAGATTGAATGTTCATTCCAGATTCGAAATCAAAAGGAATGATGTTTATTTCGTTTTCACTCATTTTGTGATCACCAAGGACTTTTACAAGTCCAGATCGCAATAACATTAATATAAAAATTAAAGAGAATTAACACAACAGATGTAAAATAAAATTTTAATTAAATAACAAATGTAAATACCTCCATCTCTAATAAATAATGATAGTAATAATAATAATACAACAAATAAGAAAATCTGAGCGAAACTTAAATAACATAAAAATCAATAAAATAATAAATAATACATACAATAATAACTTTTTTCAAACTTACGTAATTCCGTTCACAAGTTGTCTGCCTGTTTACTTTTTGAAATTTTTGAGACCGATCAATTTATTTATTTTTTTGTATAATGATACTTTTTCATTTTTTTTTCCTGTAAAAGAAAATATTATTTAGATCATTCCGTCATTATTGAGATGTTGTTTTGTAGAACATTCACACTGGTCTGCATCTGGTGTTTCCAGGGATAAATTATTCCAACACTTTTTGAAAAATTCGATGCATATTTTGGTGAGAATCAGTTGCACAAACCACAATGGAAAATGTACAGCATCCGCATTCAGCAACATATCACAGCTTCTCCGTTTATCAGACGATCAGAAGAACAACTAATCGACATACTCTTCGCGAGAACTAGACGCACACTCTTCGCTATGAAGATGTACACAGTAGCCGGCAATACATTCGCAGCTCATCCGTCCATCAGAACATTGGCATAGCTCAGCGCAAGTTCATGGAATCCTGCCGGCTTTTTGTAGCATTTTGACGAGGTTGAGATATTACGATGAATAATATTCGATGAAAAGATGGCAGTCCTTCAACGATATAGCAAGTTGCAGTCGATATTAGCGAGTATGGCGAAGTAGAAGGCAATGAAATGAGTCCACCAAAGTTTTCCAATAAATCCAGCCAATCTCCAGACAAATAATTTTATTAGAAGACGAACAACACAGAAACAATTCCCAAAGGTCTAAAACTTATAGCCCTCGGGTTAACGTTGCTTCACTTCATTGAATTAAGTTGTTACTGGGCCAGTTGATTATTCTACGGACATAAAAAACCAGACACATATTTGTTTAGCTTCCGAAAACGTCAAAAATCTAGTGCTCCTACCGCTGCGGGCGAGTTTTGTTCTCTCCGCGGAGACATACACAGAATTACGTCACGAGCGCCCAAACCAATGAGTGATAAGCTAGCTCCAGCCCAGCGAATGAGGCGCTAAGGAGAAGCTAAGACAGTAAAGAATTCCGAATCTGGTCGCGGATAAATTTCGAAGTTAAAATCCCAAGCGCGCGAAAAAATCGGAGCAATAATAATAATAATAATAAAAAGAAAATGGCTTTTAAAAAACATTCGAAATGAGAACGCGTCTCAGAATTTTATAGATTGGGGAACTGATAAAAGCTACGAATGATCTTAAATTTTAGATTAAGATTTGGAATAAAATAATTATTAATATACGGATATTCACTTTTAAAAGGACTTTAAATAGGAATAGATATTATTAAGAATTAAGGAAATACTGACTATGACAGAAGTTAGATTAATTTTAAAATATTAATGCGAATAAAATGGAAGGATACGAAGGAAATAAATTTTTATATAACATATATATATATATATATATATGTGTCGTAGGCTAATCGGGAAATCCGTCTCTTTGCAAAGAGCCTAGGCTGTTTGCAAAGAGCCGGTCTAATTGGAGAATCATCTCCCTTTTCCCAATCAGTCTGCTATTTTTCAGGCCTATTGCAAAGAGCCTAGACAGCGTTAGGCTAATTGGAATATGGTCATTTATTTCTCAATCAGCCTGATAATTTTTAGGCTTATTGCAAAGAGCATTGAAAAATGAACATGCCTATTTAGAAAATGACCAGCTCTTTGTCAATATATGGTGTTGTACCCAACTCGAACCTGAAAATTCCATTCGAAGTCGACCCGAACCTGACAGAAAAATTCCATCGAAACGTAACCCGATCCTAAAAGGACAAAATAAATTCCTTCGAGTCACAACCCTACCCGAAACAGAAAACTGAAGTTTACCCGAAACCCGAGCAGAACCTGACAAAAAAATCCATCGAACAGTAACCTGATCCGAACCTGACAAATAAATTCCTTCAGATCGCAACCCAACCCGAACCTAAAAATTCGAAGTTAACCAGTAACCCAACCGGAACAAGACATAAAATTCCATCTAACCGTAACCCGATCCGAACCCGACAAAATAAATTCCTGCGTGTCGCAACCCGACCCGAACTTGAAAATTGCAGTTAACCCAAAACAAGACCTGAAACAGGAAAAAATTACATCGAACCGTAACCCGATCCGTACCCGAAAAAATAATTTTCGTCGTCACACAACCTGATCCGAACCAGAAAATTGTAGTTAACCCGAAACCCGACCCGAGTCAGAAAAAAAATTCCATCGAACCGTAACCCGATCCGAACCCGACAAAATAAATTCCATCGCAATGCAAGCGGATCCATCCCCTGAAATTTCAAATTAACCTGAATCCCGACCCGAACCAGACAAAAAGTCCAACGAATCGCCCAATCCGAATCCGAAAAAATAAATTCCATCCTCCCGCAAACCGACTCGAACCTGAAAATTGAAGTTAACCCGAAACCCGACCAAACCTGAAAATTTATGCTAACCCGAAACCCGACCCAAATCTGAAAGTTTAAGTTAGCCCGAAACCCGACCCGAACCCGACAAAATTAATCCATCGGACCTTAACCCGATCGAAATCCGACAAAATACATTAATTCGTCTCGCAACCCGACCCGAAACGGAAAATTGCAGTTTACCCGAAAGCCAACCCGAACCAAACAAATAACAGTCCATCGATACGTAATCCGATCCGAACCCGACAAAATAATTTTCTACGTCACGGAACTCGATCCAAACCAGAAAATTGAAGAACAGACAAAAAACTCTATAGATCCTTAATTCGATCCGAACCTGAAAAAATAATTTCTGTCGTTATGCAACACGACCCGAACCAGAAAAAATAAATTCCTTCATCTCGCAACCCGACCCGAACTGAAAATTTAATATAACCCGAAACCTAAAAAAAGGAAATTATTTTGTCAGGTTTGGATCGGAGTACATATCAATGGATTTTTATTTGTTTGCTTCTGGTCGGCTTTCGGGTTAACTTCAATTTTCAGTTCGGGTCGGGTTACGAGACGAAGAAATTTATTTTCTCGGGTTCTGATCGGATTACGGTAAGATGGATTAATTTTGTCGGGTTCGGGTCGGGTTTCGGGCTAACTTTTCTGATTTGGTTCGGGTTTCGGGTTAGCATAAATTTTCAGGTGTGGTCGGGTTTCGGGTTAACTTCAATTTTTAGGTTCGAGTCGGGTTGCGGCAGGAAGGAATTATTTTTTCGGGTTCGGATTGGGTTACGATTCGTGGGATTTTTTTGTCTGGTTCATGTCGGGTTTCGGATTAACTTCAATTTTCTGGTTCGGATCGAGTAGCGTGAGGACCAAAATTACTTTATCGAGTTCAGATCGGGTTACGTATCGATGGATTTTTATTTGTCTGGTTCGGGTCGGCTCTCAGGTTAACTTAAATTTTCAGATTCGGGTCGGGTTGCGTGACGAAGAAATTTATTTTGTCAGGTTCAGATCGGGTTACTGTTCAATGGATTTTTTTGTCTGGTTCGGGATGGTTTCCGGACGATGGTAATTTTTTGTCGGGTGTGCGTCGGGTTTCGGGTTAAATTAAATTTTCATGTTTGGGTCGGGATTCGGGTTAATTTAAATTTTCAGGTTCGGGTCGGGTTTCGGATTAACTTGAAATTTGAGGTTCGGATCTGGTTGCATTGCGACGGAATTTAATTTGTTGGGTTCGGATCGGGTTACGGTTCGATGGATTTTTTTGTCGGGTTCTGGTCGGGTTTTGAGTTAACTTCAATTTTCAGTTTCGGGTCGGGATGCATGACGACGGAAATTATTTCGTCGTGTTTGGATCGGGTTACGGTTCAATGGAATTTTTTTCTGGTTCGGCTCGGGTTTCGGGTTAACTACGATTTTCTGATTCGGATCGGGTTGCGTGACGACGAAAACTATTTTCTCGGGTTCGGATCGGGTTATGTATCGATGGATATTTATTTGTCTGGTTCGGGTCGACTTTTGGGTTAACTTCAATTTTCCGGTTCGGGTCGGATTGCGAGACGAAGAAATTTATTTTGTCGGGATCGGATCTGGTTACTGTTCAATGGATTTTTTTATCTAGTTCGGGTCGTGTTACGGGGCGATGGTAATTTTCTGTCGGGTTTGGGTCGGGATCCGGGTTAACTTAAATTTTCAGGTTCGGGTCGGGTTTCTTGTTAACTTGAAATTTCAGTTTCGGATCGGGTTGCGTTGCAACGGATTTTACTTTGTCAGGAAGAAAAACAAATCATTCATCAAAGATCATCAAAGAATCATCAAAGAACAAATCATTCAAGTTTTCAATCTTTATCCTTTCACTATTGTTAAAGTGTTTAGCAATAAAGAACAACATTTCTTATCTACCTTCATGTGTTATTAACGATAAAATCTATGGCGACAGAGTTGTTGTATGGAATTATCTTGTGGCTGCCATTTAACAAAAGCGATTAACCAAATGAACACCTGCAGATCACATCTCTGTATAGTACTGAGTGAGAAATCAGGGTTATTGCAAAATGCACTTTCCTGGAAAATTTTAACAGCTTTTAGGAATTAGGCTGTTTTAAAAAAAAATAGACATTTATTTCAAACTTAACAAATCGAAAATGGCAGTTCGTGAACGTCACTAGGAAAAAATACTAAAGCGAGAACATATCGTAAACACATCCCTTCCTAGAATCGCGCTTAAAGACCGATACGTGTACAAAGCAAAGCCCGCAAAGCAAAGGGGGGGGGGGGAATCTATTATTTCTGCAACAAATTAAAGTTCAATTTTTGCCAGCAAATTCTACAAGCAGATTACAGCCATTAGATTTAGGGATTATAAAGAATTTCAAAGTAAACTACAAAAGGAGTTTGATTCTTCGTTTTATTTTTGATGGGGAAAACAAAAAGGAAGCTAAAGCAATTTCCATTTTAGATGCTATGCATCTTACAGCATCTGCAGTGAAAAATGTGACATCGCAGACAATTAAGAATTATTTTAGGAAATGTGGTTTTTCACTGGTCCAAAATGCTAATTCAACGAATGAACGCGATTTTGAGAGCGTATAGGAATTCTTTAATGATTAAGACTGGGATGAAAGTTTATGAACAAGGGTATTAATTTCAAAGATTATGTAGAGTGTGATGGAAAACTTCTTTTGTGAGAGCTGAGAACTGCTGAAGAAATCTTTGAAGATATCTATAATGAAGACGTAAGCGAGGATGATGACGAAGGTGAGAGCAATGTTCCTGCTGCTGTAAATTTTTGAGAAGCAAATGCCACTTTAAATACATTAAAGAATTATATCCATCAAAATGATTATTCACAGAATATTTTAAAAGCTTTATTATTCTTAGAAAAAGACATTTTCTCTTTTCGTCGAAAACAGAGACAAACTAATATCACTTCATTTTCTGAGAAAATCTGATCTGTAAATCTTTAAAGTAAACATAGCGGTAAGTGAACTATTTTGTGAACTTTCTTTAATATATTTTATGTTTTATTTTTTAATATATTTTATCAATTTTGTTAAAATATGTTCTTAATACTCAAAGCTTATCATTTTTAATATAGGTAAAATAATTAATGCACATAAAGTTTTAAACTTGTATAATAAGACGGTGTCTCACTTATACGACTCTCTCAGTTATACGACTTTCTCAATTATAACGACTTTTTTCTACGGTCCTCTGAAAGTCGTATAAGTGAGAGGTAACTGTATATAGGGAAACTTTGGGTATTATGGAATACTTGGGTAATATGGAATACCAAGGTTTCTGTTAGGCAATATCATAAGAACGTTTCCAGAATGTGCAGCTTGTTGATCGGCGACAGGGTACGTTGTGTGAATAAATATTTGTTTTTCGTGTTTGGAAAGTTTCAGGAGATAATTTTTCAATAATTTTTATTCGTTATTAGAATTATCTTTTGATATTGAAATTAAGTATAATGTACATCGAAATACTAATTATTTATGATGTAATATTCGTTTTTTAGCTCGCGAAATTCATATTAATTTGTTACATTATTAACAAATGAAAACATTATTATGTTATAATTTCGAAAAATACTTCAGTGACATAAATTTATAAATGAAACTAAAGACTTAATTTGATCAAGTTCCAAAAATTTAGAGTGGTTGCTATGGAAACTATTATTAGATATATATGAATGCGTACTTTACATAAAACATATACTCGGTTTCAATAATACAAATTAAAAAAATAATAATAATAATTTTTTAAAGAATATATTATGCGAAATTTTACGCATATAAATCAAAAATATATTATATTAATCTGTCATGTTAAAAAACATTTACTAAAGAAAGGTAAAAAGTTTTTTTTTTTTTTTTTTTTTTTTTTCGAAACAAATTACATTAAAACATTTTTCGATTAGTCAATTAATTTCGTTTTCATAAAAAATACTTTTATATAGTAACATCAAAAATATAAAATATTTTTTCTGAAAAGATCTTAAAACATTTTCATATACGTCATATTAATTAGACTTGCTTTTTTATGAATTAGTCTCTTTTTTTTAAATATTAAAACAAAAATTCCTTTTTGTTGTTCAAAAAACATTGTGTTACATACAATTGATCAAAATTCTTTCATTAAAAATACATTATAAAAAATAAAAAACAAGTACTACTCAAAACTGTTAAAACATATACGAAAAAACGAAATTTTCAAAAATTTCATCAGTATTTTGATTCATGCAGAAGAAAACACATTACAAATGTAAAATTCACATAAACCAGCATTTATCTGAAAATTGGCAGCATCACACATGTAGACCTACTCTAAAATTTATTTCAAATCCCAAAATTATTTAAAGTCCCTCTATTTGAAAAAAATGGATCGTTTCGGTGCCAGTTTAGCGTTATCACCACAGCGCAAAAAAGTCATTATATAAAATACATTTCCCCTTTAAAACTGGATATCATACTTTGAAAACTTTTCAGTACGCGTAAATGGTTTCGCCTCGAAAACTTAAAATATTCATTCTTCTTTTATATAAAGGTATATACTACTAGTAAGTCTAACAGAACAACCGATCCATAGCATAGTGGTTAAGGCATGACTGTTCCAGCCATGAGATTGCGGGTTCAATTTTCGGATAGGTTAAAAATGAATCCTTTCAAAATTAAAGTATGTTCTAGAAAATTCACGCGAAAAATTCTAAGATTAAAATTAGAAATAAATTACCTAAAATTCTTTATCTACAAGTTCTCCCTTATCTTCACTCCACTCCCTTATCAGGGGAACCACTTCACGGTACAGCAGCACGATGTGGTTGATCGTAGCAGAATTGAATTTGTACTGTTGTTCTTGTCAGAGCATGGGGAAAATGTTTCTAAATATAACTTATAGCACCCAGGACCGCATAAAAAATTAAAAAGCGTAACGTTTTGAAAAAGTGGCAGCATTATTCCATCAACGTAATCTTAATTTCTACCTTATTTTGAAACACCTTTGACACCTTTGAAATTTACAATGCCTACGTATTTTCGTCAGGTAAAAAATTAAAGCGCATTTCAATCTTTTTGGGACACTATGTACAGTTTACGCATATGAATGTGTATAAATGCGTCTCTTTCGTACTGTTTACTTAATCATAAAACACCTAAAACATCTACAGCGTACAAAAAGAACAACCCAATTTTGAAATTAGATAACTAAAAAAGTTTGGTAGAAATTTCAAACTGAAAATTAATATATCATTCATTTCGAAAAAGAGAGCCAAAACTCCAAATTTTCCGTTTTAGTTTTTTTTTTTTTTTTTTTTTTTTGGAAGACTTGAAATCACGCAGATTTCTTCGAGAAATAATGTCACAATTTCAGCTTTAATATTTACCATTGGAGAGCTGTCGTACAGTGTTCCATTTTGGTCAACGTCCTGTTACCTTTCGGTTAATGCTTTTCTTGTAAATTGGTAGTTTTTCGTATTGCGGCTGTTTTCCTCCAAGTGAACGATATATATGCGTACTTAAAATAAAGTATTTGATATTTGGATACAAA
Organism: Maratus michaelseni; assembly: GCA_963931845.1. Classification (NCBI taxonomy): domain Eukaryota; kingdom Metazoa; phylum Arthropoda; class Arachnida; order Araneae; family Salticidae; genus Maratus; species Maratus michaelseni. The sequence continues at coordinate 133,980,867 of OZ007599.1, forward strand.
TTTACATTTTAGTTACAAATTAGTTACGGATGACGATGTAACGTACCATCATAAAGATTTCAGGAAATAGTGTTATTAATTTTAATATTTTTTTTAGTTAGAAATTGTACAGATTTACATGAATACATACTAACTTTTCATTTGCCACTTAAAGTTTCGAAATATTTTTTTCAAAAAATCGAAAACTTAACATTTTACCACAAACGCATGCATCGCTCGCAATCAAATGCAAATTTTGAACTTTTATTCTAGCACGTGATTATCGTAATAGACGTTCAATAGAAAATATTAAAAGATGAAACTAGTAGCAATTTTCCTGGAAAAATCTTATTATAAGTTACAATGCCACCTGTAGGTAATACTCCTAACTACAGATTAATATATACCTTAAACTGACAAATTACATATGAAAGTGTCCCTAATATGGATTACAATAACTCCAAATCTAATTAACTTATGAAATTATAAACATACATTAACTATATGAAATTTTAACCACACATTAAAAGAGATTTATTCTAATAGTTAATGTTATAAAAAATAGTCTAGATGCATATAAAGTTTTTTTTTAATATAATTTGAATTTTAATGCTTTTTTAACAAATGAATTCAGTTTATAGTGCCTTGCGCGCAGAATTTCTCATAATTGAATTGTCACAGTGAGCCAATGTTTTTTTATTGAGTAGAGATATAATATGTGTTTAAAACAGTGGCGCAGCGAGAATTAAGCTACAGGGAGGGTGTGTTGATAACTAGCCTAGTAGTCGATGCTTATTAGAATCACTGATTAATCTAATCAATTTTCTTTTAAATTAATTAAATCATGATACTACTTTTCCATATACTAGAATGAGCAACTATGTTAGACATGATTCATTTAACCCCTTGAAGGTGTTTCATATTTGGACCACTTAAGTTTAATCCGCAAAAGCCACATTGGCAGTAGAATTTTGGAATGAAAATTTTCCTTTTATTAAGTACATGAAAAATTACTTGTGGCGTATCAGAAATTTTAAAATGCTCTTTCATCAGTTCATACGTGATATCATCATATGGGTCGAAAACTGTGGAATGCTCTAAAGACGTAAAGGTTAAATCAGTGTGCTTCTGTTTCGTAACAGATAAAAATTTATAAACACTTCCGCAGCACCCAGTTGTTCTTTCACAAATTTAAGGCATGGTTTCACCTTTGCTTCCTTAACGTGTTTCTTGTACAAGTTTCTGTGTTTAGTATATATATCCTTATATTCTAATATACCTGGATTTCTAGTGTAACTCTTGTACATGACATTTACCTTGTTTCTTTCTTGTAATAATTCACTAGTGTAACATTTCAGCTTACAATTATGCCTCATATTTCACTTCATCGAACATCTCTTCGTTGCATTTATCTAGTATCTCATAAAATTTTCCGATCCAATCATCCAGGCCATCTTGCGACGTCACATTAAGTAATTTAGACAATAAGCCTTTGTCGTTGCTTCTAATGATGGCGTTAAACTTTTTAAAACTTTTATTTTTTGTTTTATATTTATTCAAATTTTTATTCATGGGCTTGCAATTTAAGACAAATCTGATACATCTGTGATCAGAAAATGAAAACGTGTCAGAATCCACAAATCAGGTATCCAGCTTGTCACAAATCGATGATCCACCAATTGTTAGGCTTCTGGTAATTATGCTGGTGACTCTGAATTTGCAAAAATTACGAATAGAGAACTAAGCCTCGCATTATTGCAACAGGATAATAATAAAGCACCAGGTACCGATAATTTAGATGCTCTGGTCATTAAAAATTTGTGCAATAAGTTTCCTTGTATAATGTTAAAAATGTACAGCAAGTGTCTATTTCTGGGACATTTTACAGAGGCGTGGAGGAATAAAGACCCGAAATCCCCGAGAGCTTACAGACCGATTACCCTTCTTCAGATAATGGGGAAAGTATTGAAACGAATCCTAAAGACGAGAATCGTTACAGCCATGCAAATTAAGGTATATCTCGATCAGGATCAGCAGGGTTTTCAAGCACTATAACGGCTGTGAGTTCACTGAAACAATGCGTGAAAGATATCTTAGTAGACTATAAATATCGTGCTTTAGTAAGTATAGACATCGAAGGAACTTTTGATACAATAGACTGGCCGACACTAACAGAAATAATAGATGAAATTCCAGTCGAAGAATATCTACGATCCTCACTTAAAAATTATATATAAGTGCAAGATATATCGGTTTCACGTTCTCAGATGACATAAAGTGGTTCGCAGTGTATCGTGGTTGATCCCAGGGCTCCTACCTTGGCCCGTTCCTCTGGTCGATGGTCGCGGATAAAATTTTGAAAAGATATAAGGCGAGACAATGTTTTATCATATCATATGTGGATGACTCAGTCATGTTGGAGGGCGCAAACACTAGAAATATGTTGGAGCACCGGATTAATAACTGCATGGAGAGTTTCCGGAATATCTGTGAAGAGTTACGTCTTACTTTAATTGCTCAGAAATCGAATTCTATGTTGTTTGGGAGATATGCACTGGAAAACAACCCATCTTTAAACTCCTAGGAAATTCAGTCTCTGTAAAGGGCACAATTACCTACCTGGTATTCATGTTGAATAGTAGATTCAACTGGATGGGACATCTGGATAACATACGCAATAAGATTCTAACCTTTACAATCAACTTACGGAAGGCAGCATGTAGAGAAAGAGGATTGGAGAAAGCGTATTTAAAAACCTGGTATAAGAATGTTATTGAGAAGCAAATATCATATGGGCCATTATCCATACGAGGTCTGGTATGGATATCTTAGGATCTCAGGTTTTAATAGACTGAGATCTTGCCAGAAGGTAGGACTATTGTCCGTATAGTATGGGCTTACCGATCGATATCTACAGATGTCTTGTGTGTGGTCACGGCGATTCCAACATTATCAAAGCTCTTAAGCACAGTTTCAAGAAATATAGTTTGCTTCGGGGATAAGGCTCCATTGACATAGACGGTGTAGGGAAAAGAGGCGATGCCTTCATGGAAAAATCTTATACTCATCCAGAATATTATCCCGAATATTTCCGAATAGAAAAAATAAAAGTACTTGACCCAGTGACATCTGTAGTTCCTACAACTAATAAATCTGTGATCTACTCAGATGGGTCAAGGATGCCTGGTAATATCATAATAAATATTTTTTATTATTATTCATTTCGTTTAGCTTCTTTTGCACACAATTACCACATTTTAAGTAATTTGTTTTTCAACTTTCACTACTCCTTGCATTTTTTAAATGTATTTCTCACAATTTAAATATTTAAAGAATATATTATATGTTAATTTATCCATTTTTCCAATACTGTTAAGACAATTTATGTAAAGAAAAATTTTAATGGTGATTTTTAATGCGATATTTTGTTTTGAATATTTTTACGATATGTATCACACAATTAATTCCATACTTAATAAATTAAAAATGTCGATGTCGGTGATAATAAAAATTTTTGTATTTCATCAGTTAACATATTTAGAACAAATCAAATATTAAAAGGATATATTATTTTGTTAATATTTTCCTAATCAATTAAAAAATTTTAAAATAGAAAATGCAAGTAAAATATGCATTATTTCATAATTATGATAAATAAATAAATATACATAAATGTAAACAATAATAGTTTTAATAGACGAGATATCAAAACATAAATTAGTTTGGATTTTCGCCGACAAAAATATTAGCTTAAAATTTTCATAAAAAATATAATTTTTCATGAAAAATTCGTAAATGTAAATGTATTTTATTAAGAAAATATCAAAAAGTTCAGTGATGGAGAATTCATAATTCTGCGTAAAACTTGTAACGCGTCAAAAATATAAAATTAGTAATTAAAAAAGAAAAAAAAGTCACAGCATAGGACAGAACCATCACCTCCTGGACTAGAAGCGCGAACGTTAGCTCTGCACCACTGAGACCTTGTTCAAGACGTGAAACTAATGGGTATTTTAAACGCATTCTGAACTTTAACCCCAAATTTCCCAAAAACTAAGGCCTATTTGAAGGAAACCTTTGAGCTGAATAGTTAAGGGTATGACTCCTACAACATACATTAAAATCATCAAAATCTGTGTGCATCATGTTTGGCGGTTGCCTTGTGATGTTAAGATGGAATCTCAAAAAAGTATTGTTCTTACCTTCAAACTATTTTAAACTTAAGAGACAATTGGGAGACAAACTTGGTTGAACGAAAAAATGAACTTTATCCACTTTGGTTCTTCACGCCTCAAATGTAGACTGTAGTCTAGTAGCAATTACACTAGATAAAATTTAATTTCGAATTACTCCAAAAACATTGTACATCATAATATTATACACGTTCAACCGAACAGTACGGCATACCAAAAAGGTTTTTAACTTACATCCCTGCTGGTAGAGAAATTTAAGCCACAAACAAGTGGAAAAAATCTCTGAAAACGAAAACACCACGAGTAAAACTTCGTCTGGCTCTGCTAAGGACGGAAACAGTGGGAGATCCCCTAACCCTCGATGAAATTAATTTTGACAAATTAACATTATAGTGATATTATTTTACAGAGATAATATCTAAATAGGGTAAAAAACAGAATAATATACAATAATAACAATATTCCATATCATTCTTGTACTGAACATCAATATAGTTTGCTTAAACTTAATAAGGCAAATTAAATAAAAAATGCTATACTACAATTAAACCAATATGTACAAAACATTATCCAAATAACACAGTTTTTAGCAAAGATTATTCAAATTATCATTACTGTGCGTACACTTTTCTCTAAATTTAAAAATATTTACAAAAACTATACTGTGCGTATATTTACCAAATTCAAATATTATTAAATTCTTTAACCATATTCTTATACTGTGATTATATTTTACAAAATTAAAATATTGAAAATTCTTACTTTGTGCTAATACTTAACAAACGCTTAAATTTTAAACATGAGAAAGAGAGAGAAAAAAAAATAATACAATGAAAATGTTATCAACGGAAGAAGGTTCTGTTTGATAAAAATCTGCATCCATAATAGTATACACGATACAATTATACATAACAGATTACTGCTTTACCGAGAAAGATAATTAAACCATTTATAGAAGGTATTAGCCCTGTCTTTATACAGATTTGAAGGAAGTACAATTTTTTTTCATAGTTGGGGGAAATTTTCAGAAAGCCCAAAATAGGAGGATAATATGCTTCACATAAGTTTCATAATATGTAATATAGATAATTTAGCGGAAATTTTTGAATAAATACTTAAATTCTTGGAATGCATTAGTCTTATCGCAAATGTTAGGGACTTTGGTAATTACATGAAAAGAGATCTAATTTTACCGAATGCTTGTTAGCCTCTGAATCAAAACACATTATAAAGCTTGTCTTTACTTAAAGGGGATCACAAAATCCTGTTTCTTTACTTGCGTTCTATTTATTGCGCTTTCTTCTCAGAAACCATAAACATCAAGAGTAAAAACAAATATGATGTTTCGAGTGATATACTTTATGCATATTAATATTTCCTGCTTTTATTTTTATTTTCTTTATTTTGAAAATTAAATGTAATGGGAAATTGTAACTGGTAAACACTTTAAAATTACAATTTTCAAGACAAAAGGGAGCAGTCCTTATACAACAAATGACAAAATCCTTGCATTAAAATATCCAAACATATGACGCACATACAGGGGCGTGCCGAAGACTGTTTTAGTGTGGGGGGGGGGGGGTGAACTGAATTTTGTCGAGTACGGGATCGGGGGTGAGAAAGACTTTGTGATAACCCTTCCTCCCGCTCAGTGATGGAGTCAACTGCTCTACGATACTGCGAATTTAAAAAATCCCTAAAAGTCCTAAGTGCTCACCTGCATTCTGCCTAACCACAGTCAAAATTAAATGCTGTTATTCAGTATGTGTAAAAAAATGTTTATTGTTTTACTATATAAGTAGAGTTGAGAATCCTGTTATTAATTAGGATTCTGCTTACGATTTAAAAGGAATGTATATGGATGTACCGTACATTAACCAGTTCTTAAAAGTAACAATTTAAGAACGTTGAAGTACTTCAGAATTTATGTTTCTATAAATAAAATCGCATGCTGTTGTGTAATGTAAGTGTATACATTTTAAAATACATAAAAAAGACAAATCTTGCTTGTTAAAAATAAGATACATATTAGTATAAGAGACTAAAAATTATCCTTCTCAACATTTTTAAATTACCACCCGCTTATCCTCCAGAATAGCCCATTTTCCAGCTGCACTGTCTAACTTACTAACTTTAACCTGCTGAAACTTCTTTCATTACTTGCCACAGTTACTTGAATAATTAAGGCCAATTTGTAGGACAAAGAAAGGTTAGGATACAAATTAGCCTTCCCCACAAGTTTTTGCGCTGCTGCGCCAATTGTACCCGATTCAGAACTAGCTGTTTCTGAGGACATGAGATCAATTTCACATTACAAGTTATTTACACGTTTGAGATCATCAGGGAATAATTGACATAGTTTAGAAATGTCCTCGGTAGAGCTATACTTGGTCTTAGATGGAAGGAGACAGCCAGTGGTTTAACTTTCTCAAATACCAACTTATCAATGTCTCCAAATGCAGTTGTAAGTCGATCTACCACCTTCAAAATATCTGCTTTAAAATAGTTCTCTCATGTAAATAGAACTGCAGTTTCAGGTTTTTCGTCGATCTTCGATGGAGGCCTTCGTCGTCTGTGCCGCAAATTGAACTCATCTAGATTTATTCCTTGTGTCTCGCAGATGTTGTGAGCTTCCTTAAGAATGTTCATTATTCCGGCGTAAGTTTTCTGCCTTATGTCGGTTCCCTCTAAAATGTTCAAGTCTTCACGTTGCAATTGGTCTGTTGGTAACTTGGTCTTAAACATAATTGTTTTCATTGCAAGTAAAGAAACAACGAAATCGTATGGCATCATTTTGCTTCTTAATCCTGCCGCCTTAGCTCGAGCATCCTTGTCAACCTTCATGTCTTCAGAAATAATTTGCAGAGTATGGATGAGGGCATCATAAAATAGCTCTGTCTGAATCCTCTCTCCGAGTCCATCTTGTCTTCGACAAAGATTTCAAAATAAGATTCTTCTGAAGAATTTCCATTTTCTCTCTCAGTATGCCGAATTGCTTTGTACTCAGTGAAAAGACGTTATAGAGATCCTGAATACTGTTGTAGAAAAATTTTATTATATTGTTTTCTTCGCACGCATGTTCAACACATAAATTCGCTTTATGCGCGAGGCAGGGTATGTATAAAATAGATCTACCAGCTACTTCTGAAAGTTTTGATTGACAGCCTAAAATGCGGCCAGACATAGAGGACGGGGTGCGCGAGCTTTGGAAAGTGATATTCCAACTGACTGTAGAATTTCAGAAATAAGCTTAGCCATTCCTTCGCCTGTTTTATCCAGATAATCTTTTAGTTTCAACAACCTTTCTTCTGGCTGAAACTTTGGGTTACAATTGCTCGTATCGGATTACAATTGAGAGCTGGACAAGATGAGAGAAATCGGATGTGCTATCAGCCATAACGCTAAAAAATCCGCAATTTTTGACATTTGCAACTATTTTTTCACGGACGCATGATCCAAGAATTCCAATAAAGTCGTTTTGCGACTTATTACTAAGATAGTTAGCATGGTATGGGCGAATATGATTATCATCAATCTAGTTTTTTTTAAGTTGGAATCCACTAATTTAATGAGCTGAATGTAGTTACCGCTGTCACTTTCTCGTTCCCGAAATGCAAGTGCTTGACGACTTAGGTATCTGGTGCAGTCTAGAAGTATATTAATAATCTCTCTGTTGCTTAGACGAATTTGCTCCGCATTACCTGCTGCCTCTCTACGTTGAGTAGATAGAAATATGTCAACATGCTTACTTTTTTGGCCCAAATTTCTAATTTATACACTGCAGCTCTATGAGCATTGCTCGTAAAATGAGCCATTAACTTGCCTTTACTTTTTTTTCCTCGGTCTTTCATCTTATGCCATGCACGAATACCAACACTGATACAAGCTTCTTCTGTGTTTTTAGTCCCCGGCCTATCAGAGCAAAGTGAACAAGCAAAACAAAACGCGGTATCCTGTTGGTCACTCTATTCTAAATATAGATATTCTTTATACCAGCAGGAGCTAAACTTATTCTGCTTCTTGGGATCTATGTCATGATTCACAAGGTTCGATTATCTCTGAGGATAAGGTCCCCGAGACAGGATGAAAAGTTTCTGGTTTTCGGTTAAATTATTTCTAATACGATCGGTTGGATCACAACTTAGAAAAGTCGAGGTATCTTCCCGTTCAGAAACACTGACATTTTCCATAGAATTGCTAGTTAGGATTTGATTGTATTCCTCAATCAAAACTTTTGCTGTAAAAAGCTTCGTTTCGCGTGAGAAGCTCTTTCTTTTCCCCTTTAAAGACAGACAACAGAGAACTGAAATGAAACTGACGACGCGGGAGGGGACTTTTTAGCAGGGAGTGTTCTTAACTTTCCGACTTACCGACTATTCTAAATTTTACCAACTCTTATAAATAAGTGTGTGTGTATGGGGGGGGGGGGTTGCTACACCCCCAACCCCCCCCCCCCACTAGGTACGCCCCTGCGTACATATCACAAAATTTAGACTTAAAATTTTATAAGTAATGAGAAAAGGGTGAGAAAAATTCATGGTAATGAGAATCATTCATGTTTTGAGGTAAATAGGTTTAAACATTTAGTTTCGAAACATCACGAGCAATGTTAATTTTCCCCGTATATTACAATTAATTACTGTGATGTATCATTGGTTAGTTGATTTATGACGGCCGATTATCTACACGAGGAATATAGGCCCGATGTATCATTGGAAAAAAGTATATTCTGCATTTATTTAATAAAACAGTGAATTATTTAAAATATTTCGAGCATATTTCTACATTCCTGGGAAGCTTAAAAAATACATTGCGCAAAACAATTAGGGGAGCACATGATTTTAACGAAATTACACAAATACTTACACAAATAAGTAACTTAAATTTAAACATCCATAATTTAAAGCATAGCAGAAAATAGAAAAATAAAACTTCATATGCAAATCAAAGTTCATGACGTTATAAACCAGAAAAAGGAGTTAAGTGCAGAAATCGGGATTTCACAGAAATGTCTGTTTTACTGTCTCAGTAGCGAAATTCAATTGCTCAGCTTTTGTTCTGAGAAAAGGTAATTTGAAATTGTCACAACAACGTGATTTACCTGAATCCATGGCTTGGCATATTAGAGAAAGACTTGAATCCGGGCAAACACAACGAAGTGTAGAGGACGTTGTTGGTGTTGCAAGAAATGTCCTTGCAAGGCTGTGGAATCGATTCCAAGAAACAGGAAATGTTAGATGTCGACAGGGCAAGGTCGAGCACGTGCACCACAGCAACTGATGACCGATATAGCTTGTTAACAGCTCGTCGAGACAGGAAAGGAGATGCTACTCAGCTGCAAAAACAGTAGCTCTTGGCAACACGACAAAGGGTGTCCTGCAAAATATGCTTCATCAGCGTGGCCTCTATGCACGTAAGCCAATGATCTGAAGTTCTCTATCTGTTGACCTCAAGCCACCGTGCGGCCCGATGAAGGTGGGCTGCTGAACATCAAGATTGAAGACAACGGATTGTAGTCAAATGCTGTTTACAGACGAGTCCCTATTCAGTCTGGAGTGTGACACTTGACGTGTTTTGGTATGGAGGGAAAGGGGAACACGAAATAACCCCACATTCGTTCGTGAAAGATCACATTACAGACAAGGTGGGTTGATGGTATGGGCTAAAATCTGCATAGGTGGACGTACGGACCTGCATATCATTTGAAATGGCACTTTGACGGCCCAAAGGTATGCAGACGAGATACTGAGACCTCATGCCGTACCTTACGCTTCACCCATGTTGATTCCTTTGTTTTCATGCATGATAATGTCAGACCGGATACAGCTCGTCTTGTGGAGAACATGGTTGAAGCTGAAACAAGACAGCGTATGGAATTACCAGCATGCTTTCCTGACCTGAATCCAATCGAGCATGTTTGGGACACACTCGGACGACGAATTGCAACGAGTTGTAGGCTTTCTTTTACTGTCTGGGACAAGGAGATTGTAATTATTGAAAAGTGGAACAGTTTTCTTCAAAGTCTTATCGATAACCTCATCGCATCCATGGAAAACAGGTGTGCAACAGTCTTAGCTGTTCGAAGGGACCACACGTCGTATTAAACAACTTGCATCATTACTAAACAATACTTTTTTTGTCATTTACATATAACCAAATTATTGCCCTAAACCTTCTTTTCATGTTCTTTCCATCCTTTCAAAGAATTAAAGCTCCCTTACAATTTTTTGAGTTTATTTTTCTGTATCGCGCATTGATACACGTGTACTCTCCATTTTATGCCCTAGCATGGCTGTCTCGCACGGTTCTCTTCTCTTCTTTGCTTGCTCCCCTAACTTTTTTGAGCAGTGTACTTTTCGTGCATCAAAATTAATATGTATGTATTCAGATGTACTATATCTACTTTCGAATTCTTCTCAATTTAACCACCCTAAAATTATCTTATGAGAGTAATAGCAAAAATTAAAAATAACAGACAAATAGGGATTCCTTTTGATATGTCCGAACAGCGGTTTTGACAAAAGTAATTGAGCTGAACAAAACTTTTCTAAAAGGTATTCCGCCCATATAGAACTGTGGCCAAATTTAGTCGTCATCTTACAAAGGGAGAATACGAAATGGGAAATGAAGTTTGGCTGCAAAATTTCCATGAGGATAACCTCACTTATGTAATAATATATGTAAATTTTATACAGCCAATTTTAAGAAAATATTCCTTCGATTGTAAACATAAAAGTTTCTTCTACCTTTTCATTGTAATTTTTTTATAGCTTATTCCATTGATATTATATAATGTTTAGGTTTCACTGAAATCGCTAAGAAAATCTTTTTTGATGGTCGACCTTTTTAATTTTTTCTAACTTTTTAAAACTTATTTCCATATTTTATCTCTATATTCCGCACATAGTGAAAGAAGATGCTATTTGGATTTTGAAATGTGTTTATAATGTTTATAAGGATTTATAAAATATATAAATAAAATTGGTACCGCAATTTGATCACACTTAGAAAAACAATTTCATGTACAATATATATATATTGGGTGAGGGGGATGTTTATGTTAGTTCACTTATAATATGAATGAGTAAATAAATATATGTTTAAAGATACAGTCGCACATTATTTATTATTAAATCTTTCCAATGTATACAAGCTAAACTATAAACCAAACAACTTTATCATGCAAACGAAAATTTTTTTTACAAGTATGAAAGATTTGAGATATTATTTGAGATGTCAGTTTTACTTCTAAATTTAGTTTTTAAATCCTCATATCTTTAACATAAACATATATCAAAATCCGAATGGTACCTTCGTTCGCGCTGTGTGAAATAGATATAGATAAAATGTGAAATTAGTATAAAAGGTATTTTTATGACTTTTAGAAGAACGTATGATTTGAAAATACATGCTTGAATCAAAACTACAATACATGCCAACTATCGATAATGCGAACACATTGCGGAGGTATCACGAAAATTCTCGTGTTTTCTGTTCGGAAACTTGTGACCGATTATGATAATGAATTCTTGTGGCAAAGTAGTCATATGGAAACATACCTACACTAAAAAAAAAAGTATTGATTTTACAGTATAATACTGACAGTTGGGGTGCTAGTATTATACTGTAAAATCAACACTTTTTTTTTGCAGTGTAGCTATTGTGCAAAGCTAGCAATAAAACTACTGGTTCTGCAATGTACTAATAGAAATATTTTTTACCTAAAAGTTGAAAATTCGCAGTGGCTGATCTTTATTTTACGAACTTTTCGAATCCTTAAACTAATCTTGTTATATATCATATAACATATCGTGTCTGCGTGTGTAGCGCGCGTGATATGCAAATAGATATTTCGTTGAGCCTCTAGCAAAACATAGTTAGTGTTTAAATTTTCTAAGTTACGCTGTAAAAAAATCTGTGTATTTTACAGGGAAAAAATGTCAGCAAGGACACCAGAAAAAACTGTTTATTTCATGGACATATTCTTTTTACTGAAATAATCTATATTTATTGAAAACTTACGGGCAAAATCTGTTAAGATAATAAAAAAATTGTAATAAATACAGAGATTATTTCCGTAAAATAAACAACTTTTTACTGGTGTCCTGGCTGACAGTTTTTTTTTTTCTGTAAAATCAATAAATTTTTTGCAGCGATATTTATTATATATTTCAAATGAATACAGTAGCGCAAAAAAGTTGACATTAACCTTCCAACTACCAACACGGGTTTATTGGACTAGAAAGCAATTTTTGTCCACTATTCTCATATGAACAAAAGAATGGTTATAATAATAACTAGCATGCTGTGGCCACTTTCACCATTCTGATACATTCATTTATAATAGAATCAACGATTTTGAATATATGGCATTGTGCATTTCCTTGAAATTAACACGCGAGTTACAGATATCAGTCAATTTAAAGAAGAACAGACCGACAGCGCCCCCTATTTGATATTAAAATTTAATATTAAGTCAACATGTACATTTTTAATCATTAAACGCAAATATAAAATTCGGTGCATTTCTACAGAAAATAATATATATACAGCTATAACATTCATCGCAAAAAGCATACAACTAATATTTCGTAATCGGGTGCACATCCAAAAGTTGGCGTCAAAAATCAGCGATTCTGGTAACAATGTCATAAAAATTGTATGAAAGTTACGAGAATGAAGTTAATAATACTGCAAAACACGCTCGCTAATTTTCATCAAATAATTGTAGACCCGGTTAAGAAATCATCCCCAAACATAGGAGAGTATCTCCCCCTATATTGAGTGATCACAGTCAAAATTTAATTAGCATATATATATGTTATGGTCTAACAGAATATGCAGTGCGATGAAATTCCATGTATTAATTCTTTGAGATATAACTATCGGGTGAAGTTTTCAAAACAGGCGGTATACACCCAAACATTTACATTTATATTTACATTTGAAAAAGAATTGCTTTGAGACCTATAAGCTACTACGCTGTTTGTCTCGAATGATCCATATTTTTTTATTCACAGAAATACATACAAGACGTTGACAAATTACATAAATCTTCTTCTTTACAAGGACGGGATAGACACCAGGAAGTAGACAGCACTGAAGATACACGCACAATGACATCCATGCCTTACCAGGATTTGAATCCGAGCCCTCACCGTGGCGGTCGCCCCCACTACCAACCACGCTGCCGGGTCAGCCACCTATAAACCTAATAAGCATAATTATGTCAAAGTCTAACTGAATCTGAAATTTTATTAAATTACAGGTGCATTAGTTTTTATATAGAGCGGACACAAAATTTGTGTCACACACAGAGTATCAGACAGATTAGACATTTTCCAAAATAGTTAATTCGTGTTCAAGACATCCCAAAACATGTAAATCCATCAAAATTGAAGCCCAAAAATTTCACGATTCCAATGCTTTTTTCGTATTTATATAGAAAAAAGTAAAAATAGGTGTTAAAAATCATTACAATATATTTCTTCTTTCTATTTTGTATAGATTATGTTGTATTATTTATTAGTATATTCATTATAAATCAATAGTTCGTTTGTACTTTCGAAATTCTATGTTTTTATATATGGGCTCAATGGACCGATTAGTAATTCGTGTATTCTTTTTTTCAGTAATTGAATGGTTAATTGGGGTCAGTCCGATGTGCCAAGTTTCAAGAGCTGTAATTGAAGGTTAACACTAATACTTTTATGAAAGACACTCATAATAGTTTGTGCATGTTGAGAATATTTAGATATGTAAGCTTGGATTTTTCTTCTGTCTCACTTAAATTATGACATTCGTATGTGTATATATTGTTTTAGCTTTAATTTCGTGAATTAATTTTCTAGCTAATTGTAAGAAGATATGCTAAGAAAATCCGGAAAACTATATAAACATGTGCTGCTTTTACACAAATAATAACCAAGCCAATTTCAATCTTATAATTAAAATTATTCTATATTTCTACATTCTTGATTTAGGCAAAGTTTTTTTTTTTTTTTTTTAATTTACCCTAATCAAACACTTACGTCGCGCAATTCTCGGCCGTTGTATGGAAAAAATTACCAATAATATAAAAGCAGCTGCTATTTTTCCACAAAAATATTTAGACATTTTTAAAAAAGAAAGTTTAAAATTGACCTGCTACCAAATTTATTTACCATGTACCCCCATAACATATAAAAATAATATTTGAAACATTCTGCGTCAAAAAATTTAATTATGAATTTCAAGGAAAAGAGTGTTTATAAAGCATCAATTATATCTGAATCAGTGATTGAAAACGGTCTTTAAAAAATGAAAATCCATTTCCGTATTTCATTATCCTCTAAAAATTGTTTCGTGTGATGAAAAAGAATTTTAAAGATCTTAAAATGAAGCTGATATCTGATAATGATATCAGAGGGGGACAGGAGAACACTTTGTCGGGTCGCTACTGTCCGTAGGGTATTTATGTGGATGAACAAAAGTATCGTTTCTTTCTTTTTTTGCTCCTGTGCTTTCAAATTAAAAAGCGTCATCTACATCAAGTGTTTCAAAATGAAGGCTCGCGACCGCGGGCTTTCAATATCCTCGTCTTTGAGCCTTTTCATATTCTTTTATTTCTCTTTGTTCTTCCAGTTCACTAATTTCGTAGCTGCTAATTCGAGTTTGGTGAGATGCAGCTCCCATTACGCTCCAGGGTATTAATATCTCCCTCTAAGTCCAATAACTACGGCTCAGATCTTGAATCATAATTTATCTTTCGACGTGGATGATTCTGAATTGCAGATGTGTTTATTTGCTGCTGGCTCTTCGGGCTCGCTATGGTTAACGAGCAATAGTATCGAAAATGAAGAAATTTTAATAGGCAAATGCTATTTTTTTTCTAACTTCGTTTATTAATATTTCTAAAACAAAAATTTTAATAATATAGTCATTCTTTATTAGTATAGATCTCAAACCAGTTTTTTTTTTTTTTTTTTTTTTTTTTTTTTGCGGACTTATGATTAATATAAAAATGTGGTTTGACATCTGTACGTGGTGCCAGGGTTCAACTCTGGAGTCGGAAACGATTTATCCTCATTTTTTTACAAGCTTGACTTTGTGTTACTTTAAATTCGTAATCTCTCATTATTAAAACTATTTACATTTTTCTCATGTTATACAGCTCCCCCCCCCCCAATTGTTTAATCAGATTTTATCTTATTCCAAACTACTTTGTTCCTTCTTTTAACGCCCCAGTTATACCAAAAATGTACCTCCAATTTCAAGCAACTTTCGCACATCTGCTTCTACAGTCTCTTTTATTTGAAGAAGAATGACATTGATCCTAAAAGCTTAAGAGTAAAATTTAGAAAATATTGTTCGACTGATATAAAAAAAATATGTGTTCAACTTATTTTTAATCCTTTGAAAGGCGGCAGAATATTATATATCCCACTTAATATTAATTCCTGAATGCCACAATGGTACATGAATTTAGGAAAAAAATCTTTTATATTGCACGTGAAGAAAAGCTTGTACTTACTTTCAAATAATTTTGTTGATGTCATTCAATCATTTCAAAATATTAGCAATAAAAGTGCATTGCCCATGAAAGGGTTAAACATAGTCTGTTTTATTTATTTAATGGTTAATATACAACAAAGCTGAAATTATTTTATTTTATTAGGAACGAATATGAGGCAATAAAATCATTATAATTTATTTACAAGCTTGAGTTTGCGTTACTTTAAATTCGTTATCTTTCATTATTAATACTATTTACATTTTTACTCATGTTATACAGCTGTACCTCCCCCCTCCCTTAATTGTTTAATCAGATTTTACCTTATTCCAAACTCCTTTGGTCTTCCTTTTTCCGGCCCAGTTATACCAAAAATGTACCTTAAATTTCAAGCAACTTTCGCACATCTGCTTTTACAGTCTCTTTTACTTGAAGAAGAATGACGTTGATCCTAAAAATTCAGAAAATATTGTTCGACTGATATAAAAAAGTATGTGTTCAACTTATCTCTAACCCCTTGAAAGGTGGTGGGATATTATATATAAAATTTAATATTAATTACGGAATGCCACAATGGCACCCGAATTTTAGAAAAAAATTTTGCTTTTATAATGTACGTGAAAAAAAGCTTGTACGTATTTTCAAATAATTTTGTCGGTGTCATTCAATCATTTCAACATATTAGCAATATAAGTACTTTGCCCATGAAAGGGTTAAACATAGTCTGGTTTATTTATTTAATGGTGAATATACAGCAAAACGGAAATTATTTTATTTTCTTAGGAACGAATATGAGGCAATAAAATCATTATTTATATCTAGACAAACATGGAAAGGGTAAAAAAAAATTTCAAGAATACATTGTTCTGTAAAAAAAATTTGAACGAAATATTACCAAACAGATTATTATTACTTTTTACAATGAAATTATATTTATTTTGAGAAAGCAATCTACAAAATCTTCGTTTAAAATTTTCAAGGTAAGCTATAGACTTTAAAAGCATTGTTACTGTCCGAATCATACAGGTTGTTCCAAAAACGCATTCCAAACTTAAAAATTTAATAATCTATTAACGAGAATAAATAAATGTCAATGTAAAAGCGAAATAAGTGAAAAGTTTATGTTTATGAAGCACATAAATTTTACACACAATAATAATTAGAAAAAAATAGTTAAACTTTTAAACAATAGATGACGCTACGCTGTCTCAATAAAAAAGTTTTTTGTGGGACCACCTCATTTTCCCCCTTAGGGGTCCGATCATATTTTAAATCGTCTCGGACACTAATTTCGAACATAGCATATGCTTACTTCAATTCCCTCCCCTCCCCTATTCAGCATGCATATATTATAGACATATTTCCGTAATATAACAGCTCTTTTACCCAGTTTAATCAGAAATAAGAAGACTACATATTCTTCAATATAACAAACAATGCACACTCTCGTTAATAATTAAGTTACTTTTATTGGAAATAAATGCAGGTAACAGTAAATACAAACAAAAAAGCTTTCTCAAAAATTCACAAAATCTTTTAGTTTATGTCACTTTTTTCCCGTCATATTTATTTATTCGTTACATACAGGCCTTTTTACTTTCTCTTATAATTTACATCACTTTAATTAATCCACCATCTTACATTAATATATTTACATCAATATATTTTGTCTTATTTAACTTTTTAACACTTGTCATTTTAACCCCCCCCCCCCCTCTCATTTAAGTATTAAAGTATTTATATATATTATTCTGCACTGTTACAGAAATTTTATTTATACATCTTTTTTTTTTAATTAACTTATAATTTAATTATTATTTATACCTACCCCTTATTTATTTATTTATTTACATATTTACACTTATTTTCTCAATTCATATTAACTTAAACTGAGTTACATTTGTTTACCTGTTACTTTTATTCACCTATATTATTAAATTTGTGGTTTATATTGAATAAATTTCTGTTATTTTCATTTTATTGTGGCTTCTCTAACTAGATGGCAGCGCTATAAATCCTCTCATTCAATTATTTATGGCTTCATCATAATAATTACACTCATTCTTGTTACTGTTATGGTTGAATCCAATATTACCGAGTCAGTCCTTTGTAATTTTATATTTATCCTGAATACTCAAAATGTTTTGGCAACATATGCAGTTATGCTGATACATTCCTGACTGGGGTTATTCATGCTGATTTTATTATTTCATTTACTCATTTTATATGTTAGATTTCACTCACACAATTTTGGCTTTTTAATGTACGCTTTCCCAAATTTTGTACTTTTTTAGCTTATCATAGCTCATGCAAGGATGAAATCGTACATGTTTTGTGGAATCTATGGTAATTTGGACCTGATAATTCTGCTATGGTTACAGAAATATTTCACTATTTCATTTTATTTTTAAATCTTTTTCTTTATATTATTTTTTATTATTATGCATAACAGGTATGAGTTCATTTCCCAATTTGTGATTGATGAATTCTATGCTATCTTATAATGACTATATATATATATATATAATTATAATATCTATGAATTTCAAAAAACATATCAAGTTCTTTGTATCATTCTACTTAAATCTCCAAAGAGATAATTAATGATAATGTATAGACAGAATACCACATAGCTAATAGATTAACAAGTGCAATCATAATATTACCATAGCTTGTGCTTCAATAGTAATTGGCCAAAAATACTGAAAACATGAAGAAAATTTAAAAAGAGAGAGAGGAAAAAAAAATAATTTGGAGTTGCTATCAAGTGAATACAAATGGATTAAGAAATGAAATATGAACCATATACAATGGAAAATTGGACAACAAGAGAATTAAATCTGAATTGAATATGAAAAAACACATGTAGATATAATCATCAGCCTGGATGTACCCACATATGTTTAAAAAAATAATTCAGTATTTCATAATTCTACTGGCATATATGCTAAGATCAGTAGAATCACCCAGGTATACTGAATTATTACCAGAAAACAATTGGAAATATTAAAATTTGAAATAATAAAATTGGAAATAAAAAACACTTAAAGAATAGACAAAATATTTCACTCACATCAATTATCCTAAAATCTGTATACAACACCTCACTGAATTACTACATGATATCAGTTTGAAATAATAAAATTGGAAATAAAAACCCGTAAAGAGTAGATAAAATATTTTACTCACAATAATTATCGAGAATCCTTAAACATCACAAGTTCTTAATGATACCACACGTCCACATGGCACACATCATGAAATATTTTATACTTGTTGACATAGTCGAGTTGAGAGAAATTATTTGAAAGTCAAGTTGAGAGCACATCTTTTGAAATATTACCCTAACTATGACACCCCAACACAAATTGATTCAAAAACACACAAATTTATTCCTGTGATAATACACTAATAACAAAATTATATCCATGAATATACAAATACTCCATTCAATTTTAATCCCTAAAAGTAAAATTAATAAACAAGCGATAGCGCCCTCTATAGGTAAATTAAATATAATATTAACAATATTATCAACATCTACCTGACAAGTAAGGTACCTCCATCTATTGGTATGATAATTATTCAAAATTAAGATTGAGTTACATATCCACTATATTAGATTTAATTATATATATAAACAGTAAAAAACAATACTACCTTGTAGTTTTACATAAAAATCGTACAAAATCCCACTATATGAATAAATTTACCCAGAATTAAATCCATCTTATACAGCATTTCAAATATTCTTAACAAGAGTTTGTATTATGTAAAAGAGATATTATTTTTAATACAAAGTGCTGGTGCTGCCATCTGTGTTAATCCACTTATATATATATATATATATATATATATATATATATATATATATATATATATATATATATATATATATATATATATATATTATAGAATTTATATAAAATAATTAATGTTTTATTTTACTTCTACATAAATATATTAATGTTTTATTTTTTATTTTACTTCTTAAATATATTATAGAATTTAGATATTGATTTAAATATCAAATTAAATATATCATAAACAATTTAAAATATCTCAAAATTTATATAAAAAAATTAAATTAATAGTATTACTACTGTGTTTCAATCTTTATAATGCAATGCAGTATTTAAAAGACTTATTAAAATTAAACTTTAAAAAAAAAAACTATATATATATATATATATATATTGCATATAGATATGTTTGTGATTTATAATCACCAATGTTATCCATGTATAATTTTATGTGTTTTTTGTATAAGTTAATTTATATATGTTTTAAAACTGAACATCAGTAACACTTAAAACAGAGGTGATCGGCTAAACGCACTATCACAGACTATATAAAGTATATATAATGTTCAATCAATTAATAAATGTCCTTATATGTTTTAATTGTATTTATGTATGTTATAATTGTAATTTGCTATATCTTTTGTTATATGTTATCGCACACTAAAACAATAATTTAATACGTACCATGTTTATATTTATATGGTATAATAAATGTTATTTAAAAGAGTTGATGATTGATATATATATATATGTGTCTGTGTGTGTGTGTGTATATATATATATATATATATATATATATATATATATATATACATATATATATATATATCTATATATATATCTATATATATATATATTTAAGCACAAATTCATGTGCACAAAAATTCTTATTTAAATGAGAAAGATAAAAGAAATTAACATGGTATACACTATTCTTTTAAACATTCTGCCATTTACGATCTTAAATTTAAATAATTTAAATAATTCTATCTAATATTAATACATATTACATAATACAAATATGAAATGTATTAACACCTGTACAATTTTACATTTTTTTTTTTTTTTTTTTTTTTTTTTTTAAATCTCTAAACAATATTTTTATTTTTTTTTAATATATTTATCACGAGCATAAAAACGTAATTGTAAATAATTGTTGCACATTTTAAATGAATTAGGTAGCACATAAAACTGCAAAATATTTTAAATTATATTTCCAAATTTAACCGAAGAAACTAATATAGATTAAATTATCTTTGTGACACTTTCGTTTTCTTTTTCTTTCATGCTCTTATTTATCATACTCGGTGATTTTAGCATTTGCATCACTTGCTTAATTTCACTTCCTATATGTTGTTGAACATAAATCTCTCCGCAGCATTCTCTTTGATAATTTCCAATTCACTTTATTTTTGTTATTTATATATATATATATATATATATATTATTTCTTTCCTTGTATTTGTATGTTTTATTCAAATGCGTTATTTTTTTTAAAAATGAAATAAAGTTATGCAAACAAGTTTCTTATAATGTATCCGTTCGTCAGTCAGCTAAAATACTTTATTCCACTTTTCGTGAACTATATCCTATTACTCACGAGAAAGCAAAATATAATGCCTATATTAATTATTAATTTATTTACATATTTTCATTTTTCACATACTTTGAATTTTATACTACTTTTTGTCAAAGACGTCTTCTTTCTTTTATTATTTTACAATATATATATATATATATATATATATATATATATGTATGTATAGTAAGAAGAGGTGTGCGTATGCAAATTTTCTTTTCCACGTCTGTTCATCACGTGATAGCGCTGATAAGAGCTTTAAAGGATTTGACGCGTGTGAACAGTTGTTGTTCCAAGTCAAAGTTTTACAGGAAAGACTTAATTGACGAACTTGAAATTTTCGGTATGTCTTTCCGATATCACTTAGATGATTTTATGCGTGGCCGAATTATTGGAAAGATCGAAGAAGGGCGAAAAATAACAGATGTTGCCAGGGAGTTTGACATCGCCCACAGCGTTGTTTCAAGGCTGTGGAAATCATTCAAAACTACTGGAATGTGTAGCAGGCGTCACGGGGAAGGTCGTGTTAGAAGTACGACGCCTGCAGGAGATAGATAGATTGTCCTATCGGCAAAAAGGAACCGACGCACCACAGCTCAGCAGGTGGCCAATCAGTTTCTTGCTGCCACAGGACAGCAGATCTCCCAAAAAACTGTAGCCAGACGTTTGAGGGACAAAGGATTATACGCCCGCAGACCTGTTTTGTGTGTCCCATTGACAGGATAGCAGCGTACTTCTCGTTTGGAATGGTGTCGTGAGCATCGCAACTGGACTGAACAGGACTGGGCATGCGTACTATTCTCAGATGAGAGTAGGTTCAGTCTATCAACGGATTGTAGACGCCAACTGAGCTGGCGTGAGGTGGTACTGCTTATCGTCCAGGAAATATCCAGGAAAGGGACCGATATCCGACCTGCAGTGTCATGGTATGGGCCGGCATCAAGATCAATAGCCGCACGCGCCTACATGTGGTTGTGACTGGGACTATGACGGGCCAACGATATATTGATGAAGTTCTATATCCTCAAGTTCGCCTTTTCCGTGGTGCTGTCGGTGATAATTTTTTTTTCATGGACGACAACGCACTATGTCATCGAACACTCGCTGTTCAGGATTGTCTAGACAGCGAGGGTATTCAACGCCTCGTATGGCCAGCACGTTCTCCAGATCTAAACCCCATTGAAAATGTTTGGGATGCTTTGGGGAGGCAACTTGCTAGTCGAAACTATCCTCCAACAAACAAGAATACCCTCATCCGTGCACTTACAGAGGAATGGTATAAATTGCCTCAACAGCTGCTGGATAATGTTGTGCAAAGTATGGTACAACGCGACGTGTAAAATATTGCATCACACTCCACGGTGGACATGTCCCATACTAACACCTTTCTCCAAAGTGCCTGCTGACTTTCATGTGCATTGTTCCATTTCTCCGTATGCAGCATCAAATGAACATTTTTTTTCTTTCAGATGATTTATAGCCTTTTGTATTTTCCAGAACAATAAATGTTCTTTATTCTAATGTGTGAACAGTGTGGCAACAATGTTTTATCCTACTAAACCTCATAACTCGCTTAATGTTATGCTACATTGCAATTTGTGATCCGTCCAGCAGTGTATATATATTCAATCTTTTCCTTTTTTAATGCTATAAGGTTTAAATTTTTATGTACTTTATGCATTATTTCAAAGTTTATACAAGTGTATATATGTCTTTAATCTTAATTTTTATTGTTTACTAGCTGACCCGCCCGGCGTTGTATTAGCTCGTGATAAAATCTTAAATAAACCTCAAATTTGTATGATTTTATATATTTAACCCGCTTTTGTAAGAATTATTTTTTTTTAAATGAAAAAATCGCGAAAAAACATTGATATTGAGTGATAAAAGCGCTCGTAAGAAGACGTTTCTTGTTTTTTCACGTAGAATCGTTTCATACTTTAAAAAAATAGTTCTTGTTGTACGAATTCTTTGAAATTTGTATCGGTTATAACTATAACGGTTTTGCCACCTGTGTAAAAATTTCGTGAAAAATTATTGATATCCAGTTGTAATTGAATATGCACTCGCTTTTTTTTTCTTTCGTCGGATTCTTTAACATAAAAAAAAATAGTTCTTATCGTGTGAACTCTCAAAAAGTTTAATCAGTTATACATATAACTGTATTCAAGCTCTCTCTCAAATTTCATGAAAAAATATACATATTTAGTAGTGAAAACATGAGCCGAAGCTGCGCCAAAACAGCCGTTTTCATCGAAAATTTCTCAAATTTTATTTTCTTTTTAATAATTCTACTCGTCCGAACGTTTAGAAATTTTTGGAAGTTATGTAAAACTGGTCTGCCGAGATGTTCTAAAAAGATTGTGTTGAAATACGTGCGTTTAGTTACTTTTAGTGTAGAAAAAAAATCGTCTCCGGGAGGCGCGAAGTGACCTGCGGACGCTAATGTTTCTGAAAGGGTTAAAACTTCTATTTTTAAAACTGATTGTACCGTCAAAAATATGAAGGTTTTAGCTTTAAGAGCATATTATTTGTTTGTAGATGCCTTTAAAATTGCGGCCTGGAGGAGCGTTCCCGCAAGGGGGAAAACTTCAACCGGGAAAATGGCCCTTTTTGAAGTTTTCTTTTCTAAGGGTTAACAACAATATTTTTTCAAACTGATTGCAGCGTTTGAAACATACAAGTACGGACTTTAAGAATATGTCGTCAGTTTTTCAGTATCCCAAAAAATTTGGCCGATGGAAGTTAAAACAAAAGGTCAAAAGACGTCAGAATCTGGTTCTTTCTTCCTTTCCGCTCGAAAATCAGGTTCTGAGCATGCCGATTTTCGAAAAAAAGATTGCTTTATTATGAATTTTTATTTAATATCGCGGCTAATTATCAAAACAATTAAAATTCTGAGCCTCAAGTGTATCAGACCTGCCTTGGACTATCCTGATCTAAATTTTCAGACCTTCAGGTGCGAAAGATTTCGGTAGCCATCGCCAACACACACACAACACAAAGACAAAGCGAAACTTCATTTTATTAATATAGATTTACTGAGAAATTGGTACTTACGTATTATCTGGCCCAGGAGATTGATCGTCAAACATGGTTGACAATTGCCGATCTTGTATATCGTAGTGACTCACGCTCAAAACAGTAATTTGACATATGTTTATTAAATACATAAGATTGTGAAAAATTTTAAATAAATTAATTTAATAAAATTAATAATTGGTAAATAATATATTATTTAATAAAATTAATATTTAATAAAATTAATAATTGTTAAATAATATAATATTTAATAAAATTAATAATTGGTAAATAATATAATATTTAATAAAGTTAATATTTAATAAAATTAATATTTAATAAAATGAATAATTGGTAAATACACATGAAAAAAAATAAATAGCATAAGGAAAATAAATATTATAACATTAATACTAAAACATTAATTTAGTACCCATTTACTAAATGCATAGCATTAGGTTGGCAGTTTATAGCAGTATTAGATGCTAATATATAAAATTAATATCTATAATACGAAACAGCAATTTAGTATACCATTTTGACATATAAATAATTACTACGTGATAAAAGGATTTAAGGCTGCTCGTCAGTCAACTTCCTGATTCCCCTCGCTAATGTTATTCCTATGGACGTAGGATGCATTCGTATTTTTAAAATATCTCCTCGGGAAATTAATGTTTTTAACTTCTGTTTCCTGTCTACTGTTCTTAAAGAATGTCTCTTTTTTTCTTAGCTATCGAAATATTTCTAAACTATGTGCTTAATTTATATTTTTATGTGTTAAAATCTTAGCGAAACTGAATACGATTTTAACATTTCATGTAAAATTATGTATATATTTTAGAAAAAAAATTGACAACTAAGAAAAAAAGAGACATTCTTTAAGAACAATACAAAGAAAACAGAAGTTAAAAATATTAATTTTCCGAGGAGATATTTAAAAAATACGAATGCATCCTACGCCCATAGGAATAACATTAGCGAGGGGAATCGGGAAGTTTACTGACGAGCAGCCTTATGGTGACATTTTGTTACACTACAACGTCACAAAATTTCATTGCTAATAGATAAACAATAGCTTCTACTTCGTGGTAAATCCTTTAAACTCATAATATCAAACACAGGATCAGGGCCCGACTTAGACTATCTGGGGCCCCGGGCAAGCACCATGCTGGGGGGCCCCCTATCTCCCCATAGAAATTGTTTGGGAATTATGTTGAAGTGACGTTGAAGTTATTAAACTTCATACCAATTGTATGTATACATAAGTTTTGAACCAAGTACTATTTACATCTGTATACAGGGTATCACAAAGAAAGATGGCCACAATTTTAACCGATGACAGATTTTTTCGTATATGAATATAGCGACTCATATGAGCTTTTGAAGTGTAAGTACAGGTGTTTCAGTCCCTCTTGATTATTTGTTATAATATAAAATTTTCTACCACATTATAAAATTTAATCTTTGTATTGCATCAGTATGCATTTGGGTGATTCCATAATATGGAAAAACAAGTGAAGCCATGCACTTATACTAATAGCAACAAATTTCAACACTTGTTATAATGTTTTTTCAATCCTAATGCTCTTTAAAATACTTTTGTATAAAATTTTATAACAATAGTTTTATGATGGTGTAGATTGTTCCTCCTTGGGGAGGTGGGGACACGGGGCACAGGCAGAAGATTGTGGAAGTAGAGGGCTATAGTCCCTTCCTAATCTTTGAAAATGTAAGAATTTTGGTCACTTTTGGTCAATTTGAACCATTTTGCACCCTTTTAAAAAAAATCCTGATTAAGCTCAGAGAGGGGGGCGGGGTCCCTCTCAAATGGGAAGCCCGGGGCAGCTGCCCCTGCATAAGACGGGCCCTGCACAGGATGTAAAATAATGAATAAATAAAATAAGATAAAAAACACATCACAAGTCAATAAAAAAAGAATATGAAATAACATAGAAAGAAAATAATTTAAAACATACACTTTTAAAAATGTTGTCCTTGGTTCAACCAATTGTTGCTGCGGCACCAGCTGCAACCATATGTGGGTGAAATTTTGTTCCAACATTTGGAGCCCCGGTTGAACCATAGCTCCAAAAGTTAGAACGAGATTGCACCATCTTACGGTTGCAGCTATTGCAGCAACAAAATTTCATTTAAACCAAAACAAAATTTTTACAGTGTACGCCACATGTCAACAGTTGAATGTAGTTACCATGAAGAAAAAAGTAAGGGTTATTGTAATTAGTATTATTGGCGCCATGCTTGGCGCAGTTGTATCAGAGCTGCCCCGGATAATACGTAAGTACCGATAAATGAAAATTAAATTCTTACAAATTCAGAAAGTATGAAGACGTTAAAAAGCATTTCTCTTCCCATTTGTCGCCTTGGAATTAATATATAATACACTATATAGCCAATAAACACCGGACACTTTCGATTTTACACATTTTATCGATATATAGAGAAATATTTGGCGAATTATTTTAGAACTTCGGAAATATAAAGAACATTATTTGACCACATATTTTCAACGAATATTTGATCACGAGGGCAACTAGGAATAACAAATTGAAGAAAAAGTTAATATTTAGGATCACCTTGTAAAATAAAATGCACGAAATGAACTGTCGTTGCAGCACATGACTAGGTGGATATTGTATAACATTTGTGTTCTTTGTGAAAGAATAGCACACATATGCATGAAGATATAATTTCTTTAAAAAATTCAAGAAATTTTTGGATGCTTTTTGTTTATAGCATAGAGGGATTTCAACCAAATTTAACGCCAATTTAAGAAAATTTGACACAATATGAAACAACATAGAAAAATTAGAATATAAATATGTTATTTAAAGAAATAAGAGCAGTTGTTTCAAATAATTTTAAACTGCATATGCGCGAACTATACCATTTTTTTTTCATGATTTGGAAGTCAAATCTATAAAGCAATTAATACAAAAAAAACAAGTCGAATATTTTGAATATTCATAAAGATATCGGCGATAAAGTGAGCTGAATTTCGGTTGCTTTCGAAAAGTAGCCGGATGATAAGGGATTTTCCACAAATTATCATTTTTTATTAACTGACTTCCAACAAAGGAATTAGTATTTAATGAATGTGAGCTCACTCTAATCGCCGATATCTCTCTGAATTTTCACAACATTCGACGGGTCTTTTTATATGAGTTGCTCTATAGAGTTGACTACCAAACTACGAAAAAAAAATCTTTAGTATCGTTCGCGCATGCGCAGTTAAAAATTATTTCATACAAATGCTCATATTTTATCAAATACTTAATACATTTATATTCTAATTATACTATGTTGTTTCTACTGTACTTTGTCAAGTTTTCAAAAAGTGGCGTTAAATTTGGTTGAAAACCCTGCATGATATAAACAAAAAGCATGCGAAAATTTCTTGAAATTTTTAACGAACCCTTTATATCTGCATGAATATACGTGCAATTCTTACACAAATGTTGTACAATATCCATAAAGGCAGTATGTGCTCTAGTTACAGATCATTTCTAACATTGCTTTTTTACAGGGTGATCTCAAATATAATTTTTTTCCTTCAATTTGTTTTCGTCCTCTAATTGCACTCGAAATTGGAATTAGGCACCTTCGCCGAAAGATATGAACTCAAAAATTTTCCTTATATTCCGAAAGTTCCAGAATAATTCGTCAAGTATTTCTCTAGATATTCGACATAACGTGTGAAATAGTAAGTGTTGGGTGATTTTGGGCTATATAATATATAGTGTATTTAAAACTTAAATAATATAAGCACATTGAATCATATAAATTGTAATCCAGATCTATATATACCAAATCAGTATTGGTATTATCATTAAAACTTTCAAAGCTCTGTTTAAATAATAATAATAGTGCATTTTGAGTCACGATCATGACGCAATTTTTAGTCATCCTTAAATGAAGATATTCTAATTAATATTTAAAATATTGAATAACCTCACTTTTACATTCCCAGAATTTACGTGTTTTTGCAAATTACATTTTTCTTTACCTCCCTTGAAATGTGTCTGTAAACAAGCATTACAGAGACAAATTTCCACCAGTATTTTAGTATCGAAACTTTCGTCTCACACATAATATTTTATATTAAATAAGGCGAAAGTTTCTCTTGTAGAATACTGATGGAAGTTTGAGCCTGCGGTATAAAAGTTGTTCTACTATAATTTTTGACAATTTACACTTTTTTTTCCGTTACCGCCCACAAAAATGTAAAAGCGGGAGGGTATTAGCTTCGTATTTTTGTAATAATTAATATCACGTTTTTAATTAGAAATTATTATAAATTTAATATGATAATTTTGTTGCTCGGATGTACAAAAATTTGTGCAAAATTTAAATTATTTTTAAGGAAGGTTTTATTATTTTTAGAAGTAAATAATAATATCACTTAATTTATGTAAAATCTAAATTAAATATATATATATATAGAGAGAGAGATATATTATTTCATATATTAGCGGTTGAAATTTGTTTCGTGACTGCGATTGAAATTAACAAGGTGTTGATTTAAGAAACATGACATAATTAAAAGTTGTTCTTATTTAATCCTTAATGTTTTTCTTTTCTTGAACATACCATAATACGCTAGTTTGTACCAAACATGAAAAGAGATTCAATGCTGCTTAACAGCTCTTCTAATAAATATTTACGAAAAGTTTTGATTCTGCTCAACAGGTTACCTCCCTGTTATCTTGTGTATTTCAGTTATTTGTGTATCCACATTTTGAATGTGATTCGCTAAACAATCTTATGCTGCTTGAATTCTGCTGGAATTTTTCTGCCGTGAAAGTTGTACTTTTCTGTTATAAAACGACTTAATTAGGAAGAAAGTATCGTTTATTTACTCGTAAATGTGGACAGTAATTATTGTTTAAATCATACCTATTAAATCTCAATGACATTATCTATCATTATATGATCGATTGTAATTTGAAGATTATGTTCTGAGCAAAACTGAGATAACATTGCACCCCTTAAAAAGCGATGCAAAGTTGACAGGTGGAAAGAATTGAGCCATCGGCTGTCAGCTTCTCTTTCATTAAATATACAGTAAACTTTCAAATTTGAAAAAACCTTCAAAATATCGATTTTTTATTTTTAGCATAATAATAATATTTATGACTACAGCTTCCGGCCGAAAAAAAAAAAGAAGGAAAAATCGTTTACACTAATTTGTAAGCGAGTTATACGCCTTTTTGTGCACCGACAGCAGTAGATTTTTCAGCCACGCTCCTTTGCATAGCTGCCAATTTTTACGATTTCTTCTTACCACTAAAATTTAATAGTAAATTTTGACTCGTTATCTGCGATTAAATAAATCAGAAATTTCCGTCAAATTTTAGGCTAACAAAAAAAGCATAAAAGTTGGCAGCTATGCCTTTAACAGGGGTGCGCTGATTTATTTCCCCTACGAATTGTTATTTTTGCAGACTCACTAGCTTTTTTTTATTATCATGAATATTTATTCTGTCACGGAATATATTATTATTAAAAAAGAGACAAATGCTCATAAAAATTTTATTTTAATAATACAACCGTATATTGAACTTATAAATGCGAATAACTTTTGTAATGATTTGGGATTGATTGTTTCTCAAAACCCAAGAATCATTGATATCTGAGTCTGAAGATTATGAAGAAGATTTTATTAAAGTTCGGCTTGAAGTTATTGTCGCTGAAAGAGAAGAAACAACAAGTAGAAACAGAAAAACAACAAGTAGAAGTAGAAAGAAAACTAGAAGCAGAAAGGGAAGAAATAGAACTAGAAGCAGAAAGAGAAAATAGAAAACTAGAAGCAGAAAAAGAAGAAGGAAGACTAGAAGTAGAAAGAGAAGAGAGAAAACTGGAAGCAGAAAGAGAGATTGAACTAAAAATATTAGAGCTTAAAATTAAACTGAAGATTCACACGACGCGACGGTTCTTTGACATCTAGTTCAGGTAAGCAAACATATTTGTTAAAACTAATATGACACATTTTGAGAGAACGGGTGATATTAGTGTCTATTTGGCACTATTCGAGAGACAAATCTCTAGAATGAATATCGTAAAAGAAAATTGGATTATGTATCTATTAAGTTTACTTCTGTTCGAAATTGTAAATATTGTAACCAAAAAACCAGACCCTGTAGCAAAAAAATTACTCTTTAAGCGCTTTAAAATGAGCCCAGAAGAATTTAGGCAAAAATTCGTGTCTCTTAAGAAAGAATTTTCAGCCTCGAGGCGCGATTTTGCTTTAGAATTAAGAAATGTCTTTGAAAAATGGGTTTAAGGTCTTGAAATATCCAATTTTGAAGAACTAAAATAACTAATAATAACTGATCAAATTAAACGAAGATTACCTTTAGAAATGCGAGAACACTTTATCGATAATCTCCGTAGTGTTAAAAATGTCGATGTATTAGTTAACAAGCTTGATGATTATGAAGCCGCAAGGCGTAATATTGAAACAATGAATAGAAATTCGTATAATTTAAAAAATTGATAGCCCGAAATGCGTAAACCTGAGAAACTTTTCTTTCATCCCAAACACCATAAGAATAGAAATAAAGACCAAATTGATGATTCGGCCAATACTCTGCTCAAAGCCATCGAAATTACGACCGCCAATATCCCCATTTTTAGAAAACGGAAAAGAAGTTAACGCCAATACTAGCAACAAAAAATAAGTAACACTAAAAAATGGAAAGAGTAATTAATATAAACGGCAATGAAACAAATCTCTTGTCTGATACAGGATGTCATTTAAACCTAATGATCTATGAAACTTATGTAAATATTGGGTCGCCAAAATTATCTTTTAGCAATATGGCATATAATATGGCATATATGAAGAAAGTTATGTTTAAGTTATTTTCCATATGAATTCTGTGTTGATGGTTTTTCAATTTCTACAATTTTTTATATTTTACAATTTCTTACACATGCAGGGTTCATACGCTTTTACCACAATTTTTTAATAGAATTTTTTGCCTTATTTAAATGCAGAAAAGTATTACAAATCCTGCAATTAAACGAGGCGTCTACAATTTCTGCTATTTAAATATTGAATAGAAAAATTCTATTAAAAATTGTGGTAAAGCGTACGAAACCTGACATGACATAGTCCTAGGTATGTGATTAATAAGTTAAATTTGGCGATAAATGAAGATAGAATTAAAAATTGTTGTCGAACGCAATAATTTACACGTGGGTTACATTAAAATTGTGAAAAATTCCATTGAAAAAATAAATTGGGCTGCTAATTCTTATAATGAATTAGGGTTTATATCCAAATTTGGGTCACTTGATATGGAATGACCCACACTGATATCTAATAACACTAGCATTTGCTGTAATTTTCAAAACAAGTCATCGGTAAGTAAAAAAGGGAAGTTTGACGGTCCACCGTACCCTTAATGCCCTGAAGTCAACAAAAGCTAAATGTAAAGTGAAGACAAAGATTAAAAATATATTTTCTAAATTTCATTCGTGTTATGTTTACATATTTAATACGATGAATTGTATTCTTCTGAATTTCATCAATTTTTTCTCAATATTACTAAAAAATACACTTGCTGTCAATTTTATGTGATACTATAGGGCACAATAAATTTTATAAGTGGGGTTTCATTGCTCCAAGATGTTGGATTGCTTTAAAATAATTAATATATTAGGTGGTAAAAAGTCACCCGCTCTTATGGTATACATTGCTTCAATTTAAAAAAATAATAACAAACTAAAAAATCTATTTGTGAGGATTTTTTATGATAATAAAAGTTTTTCACATTGTCAACATAATTTTACAAATTTGTTACGCTTTACGCGTGTTTTGCTTAATAAACTCTCTAAAACGGTACAAAGTTAAAATAAGTAACTAATCACGAACACTTGAATGTGAGCTAATTAGCTACATATTATTTCTTGAGAAATAAATGATTAGCATTTTGAACAACGTTTATTTTAAAACTGTGAACCCGAGTTTTTACCCAAAATAAAATTCCTACTTTAATTTTTTGAAGCAGTTGTTAATAATTTCTTGGTTAACATTTAAAAAAAAGGGGGGGGGGTCATTTATTAAATTTGAAATGAAACGTAAAGGAAACAGTCATGTAATAAGAAATGAACAATTAATTGCCTTATTAAAAATGAATGTCAACAATGAACAATCGCTCCATTAGCATTAATTTTAAACTTTCATCTAAATTTTATAACATAAAAACATTTCTTAATTTTTTGCAAGACATATTTTTGTCATTTCTTTTTCTGACAATTTATACTTTTATTAAACAGATGTGTATTTTGTATTAGGAGGCATCTTGCATAAAATCCAAACCGAAAATAAAGAGATATAAATTTAGAGAAACTGTTTTTTATCTCTCTTTCTTTTTTTTAAAGCTAATACGTTGCTGAATATTTGAACTTAACAGCTAATAATAACACTCCTGATCAGTTAACGTAATGTATTTTTTTTCACTGTTTGACACTGGATTCAAAAAGATGATGAATGAAATTGTTGCTCCGTGGTGGGATGGGGGGAGGAGAGGGGAACCATTCGCATTTTTTGTTTCACGGAGACAATCAGATTTCTAAATTTTAAGCGACAAATAGGAAAAAAAGACGAAAAAGAAAAAGCACAAGTTTTCAGATAAGCAGGGGATTTACTATAAGAGCGGATAACGAAATTTTCGGGGCATTATGTTCTTGTTACTTTGGTGCGGAAATCTTTTTAAGTAATTTAAAATCCCTTGACTAATTCGTCCATGAATAAGATGAAGAATTATAGAACTGGATCGAAGTCCTATGACAATTCATTCTATAACCGTTCTGTGTGGTTATGCTTTAAAAAATTAAAGCACTTTTCAGAAATAATTATGATGATTAAAGAGTGGAAATTTGTCAGATTTAATGTACTTTAAAATTTAAAGTAAGAGAAGCTTGAAGGTTCTTCCTTCATTTTCTTATAGATAAATTATTTTTAAAATGTGGCAATAAGAATAAACACCAGAAATAAAAAAAAAAGAACTTTTAAAAAACCTTATAATTTCAGAATAAATTTTAAACTTTTACCTAAACATATTTTATGATTTTTTTAGTGATATTACTACTTACTAAATATGATTTTTTTTCGCATTACTTTGGATTAAATACACAATTTTCAAATCGTTGAATAATCCACAATAATTTTTCTGTTACAATTTTAAAAATTCCATTTATTATTCAGCTAAATATTAGTTATTTTCGGTTCAAGATTTTTTTTTTCTTCTTTTTCAGATTGAATTCATTCTTACATCAGAGCTTAAATGCCAAACAAGCGTCATTTAATTAAAAGCGCCTTTTTTTGCATATATACTTATTTTTATTATTATCCTGTTTCAAACAATGAACCTTAAATTTTATAAAACAAACTACAGATTTAAAAAAAGAAAGAATTTTTTTTTTTAATTTGATTTTGTACAATTTTAAAATTTTTAATGAAATGGTACCTGTAAAAAAGCAAATAATAATAAATACATAAAAAAAAATAAATGAAACCGATGCAATGTGCAGGTTCTGGAAAAAAACGCCCCTACTCCTTCTAATTCTGCTGCAAATCTTCGTTTATAAATATCACCGGTACCAATCGATTAGCAATGATATCTACTAATTAATGCTGTACTTAAATTTTGCTTAGAAATCGTCTGCATTTAGAAATCGCAACAAACTTTAAAATTTTCAATACTAACATCTAATTTTGACATCATATTGGGAATTTTCTTTAAATGTTACCTTCACCTTCGGATACAAAATGGGAAGCCATTCAGTTAAGTAATTTCGGAATTATGATTGGTTTAAAGTTTGGAACTCCTACTGTTAAATTCATTTTTAATCCTTGCAGATTGCAATGCGGGTAGTTTTTTAAAGCATGACTCAAAAACTACTTAGCAGAATGAGCTGTAATTTTGAATTTTTATGTTTGAAGTTTCTGGAAAATTATTTATGTTAAAAAAAAAATTCAAAAATTTTCAAAAATCATGTTACAATTCATATTTTTAGGAGTTCGAAATTTTAAAACTGCATAATTCCTAAACTAGACCTCAACGAATGACTTCCCATTTGGTATCTGAAAAAATGTGCCGAAGAATCCAAATATGATGTAAAAAATAGGTAATAGTTGTAAGTTTTTTTCAAATTTGGTACAGTTATTATATGTAGACGATCTCCTAGGCAAAATTTAAGTATAGCATTAATCAGTTGACGTTATTATTAATACATTGGTACCAGTCACATTTTTATACGATGATTTGCGCCAGAGTTAGTAGGGGATGCTGAGTTTTGTTGTTGTTGTTGTTGAGGACTGCAGATCTTTATACAAGACAAAACAATATTAAGAAACCTTAATGTAAAAAAGAATAAAATATCAAAAGTGCAATACCAAGGTGGACATGCAAAAGACAACATTAGAAATTTTAACTGTGGAAAGATAGATAAATCATCATGAAATTTGCTAAGAACTTTGTGGTAGGAGTAACTGTGGTAATTTTTAGACACAAAACTTCGAAGTAATTTTTAGACACACAACTTCTGAGTAATTCTTAGACGCACTTGGTTTTTAAAAACTGTTGACTTTATTTGCTTCTTGTGTTTGATTCTAATTATTTAAACCCCCTTTCTCATTGTGTAAAAATTTCTAAGTTGTAATCCACATATTAGCAAGATTTTACTCCTCTGGAAAAATGCCCCTAAAAATTACCCACCAACATTTGCTTTCAAGACTTTCAAACTTGTCTATAGCAGATATTTATATACTTTAGTTTCAGATTTTAAATGGTATTAAAGAAAGAATTGATCAGCTTTGAATCTATTAACAGAAAATTCCAACATTCATAAACTGACATGAGAATAGGACTTTCAAAAAGGCATTGTTGCAATTTTTCATGCAAGGGTAATTTTTAGATTTACCTTTGGTTAATGTTTAGATATACTTGGGTTATTTTTAATCAATAAAAAATTAGGTTGAAATGAGTTTTTATATGTTCTAGGCAAAGGTAAGTTTATTACAATAAAAAAAATATGTACACTGCTGGCCATCCAAAATGAAACACCATGAAGGAATACAAATAACAGAATGATATTTATTGGACAAATACATTATAATGGGAAGGACAATTGATTACATTTTCAGAAAGTTTGGAGGTATAGATCCTGAGAAAACACTACCCAAAGCAGCCACCTCTGGCCGCAATAACAGCATTTATCTGCCTAGCCATGGAGTCGAACAGAGATTGGATGTCATGTATGGGTGCATCAGTACATACAGCTTCAACACTATACCACAGTTCATCAACCATAGTGACGGGCGAATGGTGGAGGGCCAGTCGCTCAGAAGCCATTGACAGGACATTTTCAATTGGTGAGAAATCAGAAGAACGTGTCGGCCAGGGCAACAGTCGAACATGTTCTGTATCAAGGAAGGTCAGGATAGTACGAGCAACATGCGGTCGTGCATTGTTCTGCTGAAACCTAGAGTTGCGGAGACATCGAAGATAAGGCAGAACCACAGGCCGTAACACATCAGAAATGTAACGGCTGCAGTTGAAATTGCCGGCAATGCGAATAAGAGGTTACCGAGACGTGTATCCAATGGCACTTCATACCGTCACTCTAGGTGATATGACAGTATGACGATTCGAATGCAAAAAGGCAATGTACAGAGCCTGGATTCATCAAAGACGACGTGAGACGCCAATCCTGCGTCATATACAGCATCATGATGTCAGCATCCATGTTTGGCGGCATCGTGGAAAACGCACATTGCCAGCTTGCATTCGAATCGTCATACTGTCATATCACCTATAGTGACGGTATGAAGTGCCATTGGATACACGTATCGGTAACCTCTTGTTTGCATTGCCGGCAATTTCAACAGCAGCCTTTACATTTCTGATGTGTTACGGCCCGTGGTTCTGCCTTATCTTCGATGCCTCCGCAACTCTACGTTTTAGCAGAACAATGCACGACCGCATGTAGCTCGTACTATCCTGACCTTCCTTGATACAGAACATGTTCGATTGTTGCCCAGGCCGGCACGTTCTCCTGATTTCTCACCAATTGAAAATGTCCTGTCAATGGCTTCTGAGCGACTGGCCCTCCACCATTCGCCCGTCACTATGGTTGATGAACTGTGGTATTGTGTTGAAGCTGCATGTACTGATTCACCCATACATGACATCCAATCTCTGTTCGACTCCATGGCTAGGCAGATAAATGCTGTTATTGCGGCCAGAGGTGGCTGCTTTGGGTAGTGTTTTCTCAGGATCTATACCTCCAAATTGTCTGAAAATGTAATCACTTGTCCTTCCCATTATAATGTATTTGTCCAATAA
Source organism: Maratus michaelseni (assembly GCA_963931845.1). Classification (NCBI taxonomy): domain Eukaryota; kingdom Metazoa; phylum Arthropoda; class Arachnida; order Araneae; family Salticidae; genus Maratus; species Maratus michaelseni. The sequence continues at coordinate 134,017,310 of OZ007599.1, forward strand.
ATATCGTTCTGTTATTTGCATTTCTTCATGGTGTTGTATTTTGGATGGCCAGCAGTGTATTTCAAGAGCTCATTTACCACTGATTATCCATTCATTGACTGTATTATTTGCAATTTGAAAAGAAATTAATAAAACTACAAAAACAATATCTTACTTTATAAAAAATTTATTGACTTCACTTAGACATCAGCACATATTTTTTTTTTTTTTTTATAAAGTATAATAAAGTAAAATTAAAGTAAACAAAAACACCAGGTTACAGTTAAAATCAGCTGTTTACATACAGATTATGGTTTATTAACTGTAACTTGATGTCTTTGTTTACTTATTGAGAAAATACTTGAAAGTTACTCTAAAACTGGAACTATGTTGCTCAGTTATCATTAAAGTGTTATTGACTAACACATTTTAGGATCTCAATTATTATTATTATTATTGATGAACATATATATCATTTAAGTTTGCAGATAATTGAACTGGATCGTTCTAACATTATTTCAGTTTTAAAACTACTTCTGTACACAATTGACATTTTACAGCCGTTAGACAAAAGTTGCTTTTGTCCACTATCTGATAAAAACATTTAATTTGGGGAAAAGGAAACGATGATAAAATGAACAATAAGGAATAAGTCGCATTTCAGCAATATTTTTGAACAAGTATGGTTGACGAGAAAATATATTTTGTCCGGAATTTTTTCTACCGGACTTATCCAGTAAATTCCGCAGCAAATTCCACAAGCTGGAACGGTACAATATGCATCAAGGTACACTTGCAGCTACTGAAGCTGAATCATCCTCATCTAAAGCCGGACCAGAATTTGAAGAGGCAGAGAATACTGCTTTAATATCTGACAGACCAGCATCAACATCTTTACTTAGTCTGCAAGGGGATGCTTCTACTTCTAGAAAAGCACCACAAAACTTAGTGTTAACTATACAGGTCATAGAAGCTTTGAAGAAATTTTACTATATAATGTAACCACAAGACTTATTGTACAAGGAACAAGAAGGATATAGATGCAATTATATAATACAATAATATATAGATACGGTTTCTATAATATCTCATGATTATAACAAATAAAATAAAAAAAGGGTAGAATGTCCTAAAAAAGAGAGAGAAGACTTCAAAGAAAACTATTTTACCAAAAAATCTGGACGTTCATCAGAGGATGAAAGTTATCACGGCGATGTATCTACTGACATCAGTTTATCAGGCGGCCCCAATGTCACCAGTGATATTGAAAAAACCTTCCTACCAAGAAATCCCCGTCAACTGAAGTTTCACATAAAAAATGTAATAAAACACATTGCTTGTGACAAGTTTTTTTTACTGTTTATCATAAATCTTCATACTATATTGGCAAAGTGTTGAAGGCTTATAAAGAAAACTAAAAAACTGAGCACCTAGAAATATTCCTGAAATGGTATGGAGACAGAAATTTTTTTACGGCCTGCAATACTGGAAATATTTTAAGGTTAGAGTTCAGACTGATTCAGTGGACTGCTTTAAAAATTCATGCAAGGATGAGATGGCTGATTTATATAGAGCCTTTAATAAGTTATGGAATTTTTGTAAGTTAACTAATGAAAGGTAATTGAAGTTGATTGTGTTTCTAGTTGAGATGAATAATAGGTTACTTTCTGTTAATCTAATCTTTAAGTTTCTCTTTTGAGTTAATTGATTTTTTAGTTCTTGTGCTTTATCGTAAGAGCTGTCTAAGTACATCCACAATGAATAACTAAAATATGTTCTTAGTTATTGCCACAATTATTCTACTTTTAATAAAGCGTTATAAACAGTGAAATTAAACATGTAATATTTTTTTCCATCTTGTATTAAAATGCCTATTATTTATCGCATTTGAACGCACACAACAGAATCAGATACTGACTGACTACTGCCACTTATTAGCACCTTATCTATACTATTCATATAACATAGAAATCCAGTGTTTAATAATTACCGTAATTGCTGGAGTAATTTTTAGACATGTTTTCATTTAGTACTATATTTCTTCATTTACAAAAATCATTTAATAAATATGCTGCGAACATAATTTATGTAATATTAATAATATAAAAAAATAAAATCTCTACTATATTTGGAAAAAATCTTTTTTTTTTTTTGTATAACAAAAGTTTACTTTTTGTCTAAAAATTACCCCATTTACTCCTAAATGTATACTCTTTTAAACGAAATAAATTATAATAATTAATACAGCTATGCCATGCCAAATTTATGTACTAATTATTCAAAAATGGACATTAGGATAAATATCTTGCCTGTATAACTTAAGAATTTTAGTTCATGAATTTTCAGATAAAGTAAACAATATTAAAAATCAACAACGGTCAATGCAGAAATTTAAAAAACGTGATGACCGCTATACAATTTATAGGCAAATCAGTAGATAAGAAAACAATCTAATGAAGTGTACTGTATCGTTTTAAAGGGCAACAGATTACGCCAAATCTCCTATAGTAATATATTGACAGAAGCTTAAAGTACAAAGTTATTGAAATTAGAATTCCACGGAGAGATATGTAGGACACTGTGTGGGTCATAACACCATGGAATTTGGAAAATGGACTTTTCAAAATATGATTCACTAAAAAAAAGGTATATTAGTACAATAAGTCGCGATGGATATCCTACAAATGGATGAACTACCGTATGTTCTACAAATGTTTTAAGCTTTCCTCCTTGGTTCTCGAGAATAATTTGCAATTACAAAGCAGTGTGCAAAAAATGCAGTCTTTCAAATAAGACAGGCAAGTTTTACTGTTCGAGAGGATTTTGGACAAAAACAGACTTGGAGAACTTGCAATTATCACCAAGCTAGTGAAGATTTACACGTAAGTGAATTCGTCTAAGTGAGCATCGCAAATTTGTGTAATATGGGTTGCCATAGTTTGGACAAAAAAATTCCAATCTGAGAATTCACCCTGTGCCTATGTCGATACTCTTAAAACATATAGATATGTCAACTTCTATAAAAAAAAAAAAGCACTCTTGGTAGACCTGATTTTCAAAGAATCATCATAACTAGAAATCACACACAATGAAATCAAGTAAGCGAAGCTAAAAAACTGCTTAGAAACAATACTTGATTAGCTATGTATTGTTGAAGTTAGTCGTAATAAATCTTTTGAATGCTACGATGAATGAATAGAGGGGTTCCGTTCTGAATAAGAATCGCTGACAGCATGTTCTGACACCGTGGCCCATTGTCAAAACAGATTTCAATACCTGTTGGAATCACTTCATCAAAAAAGACGAACGTTAGAGTGAAATCACTCTGTATATTCATTTGATCATTCTAGTAAAAGTCTTCCTTATCCATCTACAGAAAATTCTAGCGCCGTCTACTTTATTAGCATCGCATCGAATATGTTTCGCAAGCTTCAGCGTTCTCCGTCGTATACTTGGTAATGACTCTGGATTTTGTAAAGACAATAATCCATGATTAGTTACATCATACGTCAAACGATAAGGCAGCGATTAACAGCAACAGAAACAAGTGGTACACTCACAATACAATGTACCAATTGGCTAGTTGCTTCCACAACCGCACAAAGTAGTACACCCTTCTGTAGCGACATCTTTCACACGTGCAATGTCCACAGATAAATTCTAAGATCTCAGGTTATTTCAAAATTTTGCATCATAAGGTTGTAAAGCGCGCAGAACGATTGGTTCTCGATATAAGTTGTTCTTCGAGTGGAATGATGTAATCTCGTCATTCTGGTACAAAACATCTACTAACGGAGTTTTGTCTTTCAAGATCGGCTCGACATTAGACATCTAAAAGTTAATAAAAATTTAACTCCTTGGTACTAAAATCCATGTAGGATGATGTCCTGCTTTACCCAATTCCGATTTCGTGACCACAGGCCTGCTATATGACATATGTACAGGTCAAGTAGTCAGCCTGATGTGAAAACACAAGTTCTCTAAGCTCGCTTGATATTCGATTTATCGCTCCAAAAGAAATGAAACATGTTTAGTAAACCTTGTACAAACCTGGAGGCGAACCTCGGAACTATAGTGGTGAACATTTGGCATCAACAAACCTAAAACTCCTGCTACTTGTGCAGTGCAGGTCCAGTCTCCTCTTTCATCGGGCTGATGGTCATCTGCGTCAGTTGCGCAAATGTTCCGTTTATGGATATCATGTTTCTACTGTGCCATTTATCGCTGTTTTTTCTTCCTTTATTTTTTTTTAAACTAAAACGTCTTTTAAACACATCTCGGGTGTATAATGTGAAACATCCGTTGTTTAAATTTCACGTCATTATGACCCCCCACACCGCCCGGCAATAAATTCCAATTTATTGAATCTTAATTTACATTTTAAATGCTAGATTATTACTCTTTTATATTTAGTAAAAATAAATAAATAAATGAAAGAGCATAAAGTAATGAAATAAATAGCCATAAATTATATTTCTTCAAATTTCTATTTTAATAAAGGATATTGTAAATACAAAGTTGAACAATCACGACTCCCAACAATTTATTTGAAAGTTAAGCTATCAAATGCCACTGGTGCAACAAAGTACGCTTATATGACTATATAAAAAAATAAAATAAGATTTAGTTTACTTTATACTATTTTGGTAAGCATCTTTTACCAATGATCCTCAATAAGTGAAGCAGATTCTGATTTCTAATCAAATAATCCTATAAAGATATTTCGTCCTAAAGCTGTCTCCGTATAAAACATGCCTTGTTATTCTGACTGACGTATAAAGATTTTTTTATTGAAAGACATGTTAAATTAAGAATTTAAATGTTTTTCTCTAAAGTTAAATGATTTACGTGTTAATACTGGAGATATAATTTATAGAAAATGAAAAAAAGGGGGAGGGGAAGCTGACATGCAGCAGACATAAATATTTGCTTTAAAAATTATTTTGCCTCATCGTTTATATTCTTAATATAATTATAGAATTATACATAATTTTCAATTTAGAAAAATCTAAAATGTTTGCTATCTTATAGTTTGCTTCTTAATAAGTTTACCAAGCCCTTTTTAACCCCTTGAAGGGCGGTGGCACATTAAATATCCCGCTTAATTTTAATTCCTAAATACGACAATGGCACCAGTATTTTGGAATAAAACTTTATTTTTATACTATACTAAAAAAAAATTTTACTTATTTTCGAACAAATTTCTTTGTAAATCTTAGTGTCAGAGAATCATTTCAACATTTTAGCAACAAAAACACTTTGCCCCTGAAAGGATTAAAAACCTCGATAAATACAGTAAAACCTACTAAAACTGAATAACAAAGGAAAGGAGATAATTCCCCTTTATACAGGTTTTCATTTTAGCAAGTACGCAACTGTTACAATTTTATTGCAGTTTTTTTTTCGTTGCTATCATAAAATTGATAAATGTGTATGCAGTTATGTGTTTATAGTATATCCTAGTAAATCTCTGTAGCAATGTGCCTTCCTCTAACAGTTTTTGCTTCATATTTGCATTTGTCGCATTCTGATTTGATAGAATGGCACGTTTGAAAAAAAATCTCCTTTCGCCTTCGGAGAAGATAAGTGTTTTTCATAAAACAAAAATCAGTGGAGAGTGCATCAGTGTCAGATATTTAGTCTATACAGGCAATTATTCGTCGTATCAGTGTGCGTAATAGGTCTTTTCTTACTAAATCGATGATGGTCTACAAACTTGTCATTGAACTTTTGGTCGTATCTCCTATAATTTTCGAGATAAATTCTCTAACTCCAAAATTTACCATTGAGAGCGCTGCGACGTAATGCATCATGTAGTTGGGTAAATTGTCCAAAATGACACACCTTCTACTTCTTAATATATTCGCTAGGAGCCAACACTTAACCATACGCAGTTAAGTTGTGGAATCGATCGGCAACGATAAGCATTTAATGGCGAAGGTTTCGAGTTTCTAATTTTTATTGTTTACAAAGAAACTGTTTACACCTTCGTTAGAAATTTCTTGTTTTATTTTTTATTTTTTTGTGCTAATTCACGTCCGTTTCATTTCAGTGATTACATATCTGAAGTAAAAGGTGAGTACTTATTTCCTTTTGGATCATTTTCTGTATATGCGAAAATTTATAAATGTATGTGTCCTCTGTATATACAATATGGTGATTGTAGGTAAAATGACATGCCGCAAGACATCTTTCCCGATCATATTCTCTGTGACAGAAAGTAGACTGAAAAATAAGAAAACCAACGACAGTAACACAAGTTCTACAGATAACAACCTATTTAGACTTAATCCGTCAATTTTCTCATTTTTAAATGTTACCTCCTCCAATTCTAGCGTCAACAACATCGATTTCCGATACTCCGAAGACGTGTGTGCATCTTTTCAACCGGCAGCAAACAACTTTTCAAGATCATCATCTTCATTTATCAGATAACTTTATGTATCTCCACTTCCTTGTGCACCTCATGCTAGGTCATCCTTTAAAAAGAAGAAGCATGAAGGTGCAAAAATTCTGATAGCAGCCTTAATATTGCCGAAGCGAAGACAAAAGCTGCTGAGAAACGTAATTCACAGTCAAGACGTGCAGCTCTACACGTTAAGAAGAAAATTCGCTTTGTTGCATCCAATGATGACGACAAAGACATGGATCTTTCCGCCGATGATGATGATGAAGCCGGTCTTTATTGCAATTATTCATTCAGTCACTCAAAACCGAAGGAGAAATGAATAAAATGTGTTAAGTGTTCAAAGTAGGCACATAGTGAATGTGCCAGTGTTTCTTGGTGTGTAAAAAAAATTATTTGTGTTGTATGCAAGTAAAATAGCAACTTATGGGTGTGTCGTTTTAGAACAGCACTGTAGATAAAATGACATAGTGCAGCATTTTATATAAATCGTTATCAGGGGTCTGTCCAGACTTTTTTCCCAGCGTCCTGTTTTTGTGAAATTGTGAACATCTTTTTATATTTGTGAAAAATCTAATCATAATTTTGTGAATTTGAAATGATCGTTATATCCAGGTTCTTGTTTATACATTTTTAAAAAGATATATGGATGTAAAATACATATATTTTCTTTATATATGTAAAAGTGACAGGTTAGATTTTACTTTTAAATGATTAATTTATCAAATGTTTGGCTTAAAGATGGAAAATTTTTGTTAAAAACTTATTTTTCAGACACAGAATTTTGTAAAGGGTCCCTGCTTTAGGGAAAATAATTTTGTGAAGGCTGCTGTTTTGAAATGAAAAATTTTGTGAAGAGTCCCTTAAAGGACCCAATTTTTTCCCAAACAGATCCCTGGTTATTATGACGTTGTAACTTTATTTGTTACTTTTTAAAACACACCACCATTGAATTTTGTATACTTTGCAAAATTTGTTTGTAAAAAATAAAGTTCATCAGATAACATTTGTATGAATAGAAGCATTTTTTCCTTAGGGTATGTCAGTTTAGGACAGTTTCCACTACACACACTTTATGCCTAGACACCACATTCATGGTTGTAGGTAACTCGGCTCACCAGATATTTTAGGCGAACGGACTTAAGGAATCACCCTGTATATATGTGTGTATGTGACCGTAAATAATCATTTAGGCATTTGACGAATCTTTATCTTGGATTTATAAAGCAGCAAAAAGAAAAAAAAAAAAAAAACGTAAACAGGCAAACAAAGCTGAATATTTTAAATATTTAATAATCTTTATTAATTTAATATCCATTTATAAATTATTGCATGAAAGATGATGAACATCGAATGAAATTCGCTAAACTCATTTGTTAGATAACTTTCAAATAATTACTCTTAAAAAATTAGGAAAAGCTATTGATAAAACAAAAAATTTTACTTTATCTGTAGATGTGATCTCAATTGCATTACAATCATTAACTCACAGATAAAATGAAAATAACAAACACTATGGAAATATATGTACATTATACCAAAAGTAATAATTTATGCAGTAAAATTTACTGTTCATTAATATTGCATAAATAGTTAAGACCAGGGCTTAACAAATGCGACCAAATTATTTAATCTCACGTTTTTTTTCCACAAAAATTGACCTAAGAAATGAGCGCAAACGAATTTGTTTTTCTCTCTCCGACCCCTACTCAAGCACGGAAAGCAGTTAACTTCTTCTCACGTACTTTTAATGGAAGAATAAAGTTTAAAAGGCATTTTCCATCTCATGTCCAGAAAACGCCTTTCTTTTCCACTCTAATCAGCTAGCATGTCAACTGATTAGAATGTTGGGGTAGGGGGAGAAGTTTCAATAACACAGTAAGAAATAGTGTCAATCCAGCCTATCTGGCATCTAAAATTGGATACAATATTTAAAAATGCGCAATTTTTTTTTGAAAGTATCAAATTGGATTTTTGTGTTCAGAATTAAAACTGACTAATCTAGCTCATTCATTTTAAAGAATAATAACATGTAAGTGATTATAAGAAATTCATTTGAAGTAACTTCGTAAAATTTACTTAAAATTTCAAGAATAATTATTTTTAATAAAAATTAAGGAACTTATTTTGACTTATTTTACTTATTTTGAAATATTTCTTAATCGCTTAAAATGCTTGGCGTCTTTATTATCAAGTCACCGTGAGCACAACGGAGCTATGAATAAAGAGGAGGAGACAGATAGTGGAATGGCTACCCGTTGCGAGTGAAGTAACTGAGGATGTAGTCACAAGACGGCCGCTGTTGTTTGTTTACATCGGATTAACAGGGCCTGATTACTGCTGGAGCAAACTTCCACCTGTAAATTCGAATAGAAAATTTCGCCTTTTTTAAACGTCTTATTCGTGCAAATTTTCTGTTTATGATGTCACAATATAGCAGCACCGCAGGGCCTGACCACTGCTGGAGAAAACTTCCACCAGTAAAAAGAAACAGATATTTTTGTCTTAATTATGGCAGAATTCTACATGAATAAGGGCGTGTAAATAAAGATAAAATTTCTTGAATAATAATAACCAGCGAATTTTTATCCTGCTTTTCTAAGCGTAAACCGACAGAGTGAAAAATGTCCCAAGCTGGGAATCGAACCCGGGTCCTCAGAATAGCGATCTTAGGCTCTACCACTGAGCTACAAAGAACGATATCCCAACTAGGCATCTGTCACTCTTATATATGTCGGACAGCTGCAACCGCAGCACAAGATGGAAAAGTCGTCATGAGCATGTACACTTCTGCGGCAAACATGAGACGACATACAAAGCTCAGCATACGACAACACATAGTTAATTTTTAATTCATTTTCAGCAGTGAATTACGCCTGTAATCCTTGAATAATAACCAGTGAATTTTTATCCTGATTTTCTAAGCGTAAACCGAGAGAGTGAAAAATCTCAGAGGGAAATGACAGAGTGAAATGTCACAGAGTGATATGACACAGAGTGAATGAATGTGAATGAGAGAAATGACGCAGAGTAAGTGAATGAGAGAAATGACACAGAGTGAAATGACAGAATGAAGAAATGAAAAAACTTGGGACATTTTTCACTCTTTGGGTTTACGCTTAGAAAAGCAGGATAAATATTCACTGGTTATTATTCAAGGATTACAGGTGTAATTCACTGCTGAAAATGAAATAGAAAATTTCTATTCAAATTTACTGCATTTCGAGGATATGTAACTTCCTCTTTATTCTTAGTTCCATGGTATGCACCACACACATTGCACACTGGGTCTCACTTTGGTTTGGAGACAAAAGTCTGGTACTTGGTTGTTTACCAATGTTTTTCGTGAAAAGGTTCGGTTTCCAGCTTTTCAGAGACTTTTAGTGGGAGAGATGTGCGAGACAGAATTTTTAATTACGTGGCCACATATAAATATAAAATATTCTTGCGTAAATGATTACTCAAGACTATTTTATAGTTAATATGTGTTTAGATTATCATCTGCAGTAAATGGAAATAAATAATCATTCATTGCACAAAAAATATATTTCGAAATTAATTTTCGAAAAAAAACATATTAATTTGTAACCTATGAATTTTTTTAAACAGAAATTGACATCTAGAAGCTTCAAATATGCGAATTCAAAATTTTAGCTCATTCCGCCAAGTAGCTTTTGGGTTATGCTTTAAAAAATACCCTTATTGATTTACGTTTTGAAACGATTAAAATATAATTTATCGTTAAAAGTTTCAACCCTGCATCTTTATTAAACTACTTAAATTCCTAAATAACTTCCCGTTTGGTATTAGAACATAAAAATTTCGGGAAAATTCATATATGATGTTGAAATTAGATGTTAGTATTGAAAAGTTAAAGATTTTGTTACAAATTTTTTTTATGTAGACGACCCACTAAGCAAAATTTAAGTTTAGCATTAATTAATAGACGTTATTACAAATCGATTAGTACCAGTCACATATTTATGCCATGTTTTGTGGCAGAATTAGTAGAGGGTGGTGCAATTTGTTTCTTTCCACGACTGTACAAGAATACATTTATTCATACAACCATGCATAATTGCAATTAAAATAGCATAAATTCCACTGACTTTTGTACAAGGTGTGCCTATTAATTTCCCTGATTGGTGAAATAACTTCTGAAATATGAATGTACAGTACAAAACTTTTTAATATGTTTCGAAGTTAAGTTCCGTCTGACGTAATACGGATATTGGCCGTGCAGTCTGTGGATCGTCTTCGAAGCTTTCTCGACCACCACGAAAACGTCGAAACCATTCAAAAATGCGAGAACATGATAATGCGTCATCATCGAACACTTGCTACAAATTTTTACGTGTTTTGCTAGCACTTTTCCCCCAATTTGAAACAAAATTTAATGCTGATTATCTGCTCCATTACTTTCACTACAACAGGACAGCGAACGTTTGCTTGCGTGTTTCAACACCAGAAAGTAAAAGATAATGTGCGCAGATACGTGACCATACAAATATCATCGTTAACCAAGCAACGAACTTTCAATTCTAATAATTGTTGCTACACTCCTGGAAATTAATAACCCACATTGTAATTTCGATTTTAGTCAGAGGGTTCTTTTTTTTTTTTAATTTTCTCTTACTCTACAACCGTAGAGTCCTAATCTCAGATAAGTGGAACGTTTTCTTCGGTGAAAGAAATATGCCATCTATAAAAGAAAACACGCAATTTCATTCATTAAACCTCAATATTTTAAAAAGATTGTATAAAAATGACATAATTTTCTATAATTTCACATTTCGCTGTCCCTGTAAAAAGGGAGTCCTAATATTAGAATTTGTTTAACGTGAAAATATTTTAGTCTTGCAGAACGATTTTATATACAGTAAACTCTGCCTAAGGCGGAATACGGACTACGGTGGAATTTTTTTCTCCGTCCAAATCGATTCCTCCTTGGACAAAATTTTTGTATTTTAAGAAAGTGAAACTGGCCTATTTTCGGAATAGGGATTATATGAGGGGGTCGGGGCAAGAGAGTGCCAAGCCACATTTTTGAACTTCTGAGATATTTCAATTTGAAAATTTGATGAAATACTCAAATCAAGATATATAACCTAAAGTTTTTTCGTCAATGTTTTAGCAACATTTGAGATATTCTGAGAAACAATATGGCATTACTTTAATGATATTACTATTCCGTTTCTTGTAAATTAGCTATCTTCATTGGGGCAAAAACGAAACCTGTCACAAATGCTGCCGCCAAGTGACATTAGAAACAAATTATTTAAGCAACAGATTACAGTGTTAGATTTATTTCACCAAAAATGTGGCTTGGCACTTTCTTGCCCCGATCTCTTCATATTACGAGAATACTGAAAAGTTGTCAGAGCTTATTTTCGGATTATGTCTTAATCTTGTGAAAACGTGGTAGTAAATAATTACATGACGCGATTCTTACAAAGCTCCCCTCCCACCACCACACAAAAAAAAAATATTCATACTGAAAGAACTGTTTTTATTATTAATACATCTTTGAAACACAAATTACAGAAGCTGCAAAGCCTAAAAGAACACCACAAAACGACAAGGCAGCTTATCACATAGACGAAGGCAGAGCAGTATACCATAAGGAAGAATTTACAACCCGCATACAAAGCAACAACATACGTTGCAACAATTTAGAATAAGGTGTTACAGAAAATTGCACAGTGCATGTTAAAAGTGGAACTTTAATTTCTTAAATTGCTTGCATACATTTAATATGAAAAACAAAGTCATGTACGGTGGAAGTTACGTAAATGACAGTTGTATAAAAAAAACACTTTGTACAAGAGATTTCAAATTACCATTACCTTAGAAAGTCCAAAATCCATTACGGCTATTTTACAAAATCTCATATAAATAAAATATTTGTTTCACAGTATATATATATATATATAGAAGATGATTAGGAAAATAAATGCATCGAGAAAAGTACAGATTTTTTAAAATCTGTTGCACGGCTTTTTTTCGAGTTTCCTTATACAGGGTGATTTTTTTTAAAGTTGTGAAAGTAAAACCCTATAACAAAAGAACCACTGACCCAAATGACCTAAAATTTCACCACTATGCTCCCAAAGCAATGGGAATTTTTTTGGTGTGGTTAAAAAAAACTTAAAATCGCACCGAGAGATGGCGCTGTACATGCAGTAAAGTCGGGAGACGAAATTGCGCACGGCACACGCACATTGGCGATAAAAACGTGAAGCACGCAAATCTCGTGTTCATTATTCGACGGAAATCCTCTCAATGACTGCACCATTGACGGACAGTGCGTTGTTAGTGAAACTGTATTATCAGAATAATGACAGCGCAGCAACTGCTCTTAGGAGATTTAAGACACTTAAGAAAAGGTCCAATGACCACAGAGGGTCTACGGAAGATGGTTTTTCAAAGTACTGTCCATTGTTTTCCTCCCACAGACGATATTCTTTGTTTCTGCTACCTTACAGCGCCATCTGTCGGTGCGATTTTAAGTTTTTTTTAACCATACTTAAAAAATACCCATTGCTTTGGGAGCATACTGGTGAAATTTTAGGTCATTTGGATCAGTGGTTCTTTTGTTATAGTGTCTTACTTTCACAATTTTTAAAAAAAATCACCCTGTATTTGAAAAAATTACGTATAAGATAAAAGTCAGAAAAAGTTATATATTCATTGGAAATCTAATTAAAATGTATTATTTTGGCTATAACTGATTTCTAAATCATTATTATTTCGTTATATATATCTTTTTAACGGCACATATAGAGCCCGTGATTAATTCAGGGGTGGTCTGGGTGGAGAGATCGCCCAAGAACATCGGAAAGACTAGGAAGTTTTGTGATTTTATACTGAGTTTTTGGCTAAAAAACAAATCCTCCGGAACTCTATATTATAAGATATCTCTCCCTCTCCCCTCCGGGAACTGCAAAAATACCTCCCAGAAAAATATGTGTGAATTCAACAAATAAATTTTATAAAATGACGAACAAGAACGAAAATTAATACATTACGCACAGAGGCCTCATTTCAAACGTTAACAATTATATTCGTTAAATAGGAGCAATCCTGGACTAGAAGCATTTACTATAATCTCATAAAGCTTTCATAAAACAAATATAAAAGTAGATAAGCTAAATAAGAAGCGCGATAAATTAATATAATTCGAATAAGTACCATCAGTCAACAGCAAAAATTTTTGAATTTAACTTTTGTTGGAAAGTTCGCAAAAAATTCATTAAATTTCATAAAATCATTCATTAAATTCATAAAATTATGTATTCTTTATACTGATACACCAAAATGGTGCTGCAAACACTTAAAGAAAAAAAAGGCGTATATACAGAAACTTGGGTTTTAAGATTCCTGCATGCCTTTACAAAGAGCTCTTAGATTTATTTAAAGTTCACTACGGTAGAGTTCTGCCAAGCCTTCTGAGAGATCCCAAAACTGCCTTTTTCAAACACATCAACTATCACTAAACATTATAACAAACAACTAGCGGAGCTTCGCCCGCTACGCTGGTTGGTTTATTCCAAACGGACCTCGATTTAAACAAACTTAGGATTGGGCGTCCCACTGTATTCGAATTCGGTCTCTGAAAATCACCACAAAAACTCTGAACAACGTTAAAAATCGCAGAGAAAATGTAAATAAAAAACATAACCTTTCTGTCAAATCTTTTAAAAAATGCTTTAGCTTTCAACGCAATGGTCATATTACGCCTCCATCCTTTTTCCCATCAACCATTTTCAATTCCCCCAATTCCCTTGCAATCCGGTTCGTTCAGCGCGCTCTCAAACAAAGCACGTGGAAAAATGGAGATCGCTCCCTTCGTCACTTTCTTTTCTCTTCCGGGTAATAGTTAGCCGGGAGGGTGAGGGTTAAACAGGTTTCCCGTTTCTGAGGGGAGAAGCCTTTAAAAAATCAAGCATGCGCAATAAGATCAATTTCGCGTGGAAAATCTTTTGTCAAAATTTTTTTGTAAATCTTAGAGAAATCGCTTTTCGCTTTAAATATATGGATAATTTAATGTCTGCAAATTTATTTTTCAAGTGACAGAGCATGTCTATTTCTCTTGGTATCCGTCCTTTGACTTGTTTGCACAGTCTGAGTGATCTTCCTGCAGCTTTATTTCTACATTTTATTCACTGTCACTTAAGCCGGAAGTTAAATCATTAGTTTTTCAAAACTGTGGCCAATAAGTGGGGCATACATATGGCCCGTTAGTATTCAAAGGATTAAAAGAAAACAAACACCCCTTTAAAATCATCTGACAGATAAATGCAATATGGGTATACAATTGAGATGAATTACGAAAAAGGAGATTTTATAAAAGTTTACAAAATTCATTTTCATGTAAAGCAGATTTAATAAAAGTATTTGTAAAAAGCCTAATAGCAAATAAGTAAAAGTAGCGTAATACGCGTTTTTATATGTGACAAAATAATAACAAAAAATTAATATGATTTGAATAGCATAATTATTTTTCAATTAGACATTAAAAAAGTATTTATCCGAGAGGAATTTTGGACTTACTAGGTATTACCTTATGTACACTTCTTCCAGATCACATCAGTAACAAGAACAGAGAACAATTGGCACTTTATGAAATAAAGTACTATCATTTTTATAATGAATAAAAAAAACTTCCGTCAATCCATACAGACCTTGTGTTATAGCGAAATGGTACACTTTTCAGATGCACAACAGAAAAAACTACAAAATAAAACTTTGCTTCAAAGGATAAGTTCAGGAGTTGAAAAGAAAAAATATGAACGTAGCATACAAATGCAATTAATTAAAAGTATTTCAAAAGCCTTTAGTAAAAGGCACAGAATTATAAAGGAAAACCAAACTGCAACTAACATACATAATCAGTGTAGTACGAAATAAGTAAAGAAAATATGAGCACAAATTATAATTTTTATAAGCCAGTTAAATATGATATATAACATAATTAACAAATCGTAATATTTAATACACATAAAACAGCATATATTTTTTAAAGAATTATGAGACTGATTTGACTAGTTACACAAATTAATTCAGAATTGTTGATAGATACCACTTTTCAAAAAAATTTAAACTCTATATCTGTAGAAATACAGCCAGTGTCAAATTGAGATTACACATTGATAATAATATGACAAAACGTTTTCCTATTGTAGTATATTCTTGTTATTTATCTTACGAAAAATCTGAATAGATTCAATATTATCTCAATATTCCTTTCACTATTAATTCTTAAAACAAAAAAAATTACAAGAAAATTGAAAAAAATATATTACACAGACAAAAAAATAATGTATTAAGTAAAACAGTAAATACAAGTAAACGGAATCCCCATGTAAGCGTGATGCAACTAAATTACATTTAATAATAAATATTATGCATGACTAGAAAAATGGAAAACCTAAATTTACGACAGAAAGACGGTAATTGCAGAAATTGTGAAGCTAAATAAATCAATATTAGATAGATACTTTGAAAAACACTAATAAAAAAAAAAAAAAAAAAAAAAATCGGGGGGGGGGGGGGGGGGGAGAGAATTAAGCATTAAAAACCTTTTAAATTATAGTAATATAAATATCGTATTACGTTACGCATTTACTTTTGTAAGTTTATAAATTAATTTACTTACTAAAAGTAAATATATTCACAAAAAATTGCGATGTCACTATTAGACCACGTGTTTACTAAGTTCCACAAATAGTTATCACTTAACATGCATTTAAAATTCGCAATAACAACATCAGCAAAAATATAAAGAGCTTTTGAAAAATTCAATGTGAAAAATCCTTTTATTTCCTTCCTTCTACAATATATGCTATAAGCTTAACATTCTTTTCTAGTTGTATGTAATAACAAATAGACATCAAAAGATTTATATATCAATTTATCTTCCATACATGTACTTTTACAACTTATCTACCAAAATTATATAAATTTACAAAAAGTTGCAATGCCACAAATTTTTTTTATCCGGACAAATCATTAAAAACCTTTTTTTCTTTCCACAAACAAACTTAATAGCTAAAATTAAACACACACTTCTGGGCAAGATGTATATATGAACATTTCATCACTTAAACAGTAAATATCAATGCAAAGTCAAACGAGATAATTGGTTTTGTACGTCCTTGTAATTGAACTCTAAATGCTACAAATTGTATACTCCGATAAAATCATACTGTAGTCAACCTCAGTAATGTACATTAATTTCATTATGTTTGAAATATCGTAACATCAATAAAATGCGCCGCAAACGATTTTTCCCCATAGACCATAATGTAATGGAAAAATTTTGTGTGTCCCTGTAAATGAACTATTAATGCTACACACTTCATTTTAAATTTCGAGCATTCTATAGTAAAATCCAATATTGTATAAAAATTTCAGGACAATCCGAGTGTATTTACGAGAGTTAGACAAACAAACCGAATTCATAAACACTATTCAACTATGTTAGAAATAGTTAAAAAGGGATACGTAAAATTAACCGTATGAGGGGATCGGGACAAAAGAGTGCCAAGCCACATATTTGAACTTCTGAGATTATTTCAATTTGAAAATTTGATCAAATACTCAAATCAAGTTATATAACCTAAAGTTTTTTTGCCAAAGCCTCAGTAACATTTGAGATATTCTGAGTAACAATATGGCATTACTTTAATGATATTACTATTACGTTTATTGTAAATTAGCTATCTTCATTGGGGGCAGAAACATCTGGGGCAGAAACGAAAGCTGTCACATAGGCTGCCACCAAGTGACATTAGAAACAAATTATACGTTGGATATTATAATTTACAATATTAAGCAACAGATTACAGTGTTAGCTTTATTTCACCAAAAATGTGGCTTGGCACTTTCTTACCCCGATCCCCTCATATCTCCTTTGTTATATATCAGATCGTCAAGAAATTTCGGCACAGTGTTCTAGAGATATAAAGGTTCATTTTAGGATAAAAATCTGAAATTCGACATTTATATCAAAATGAGAGGTACCGAGTCCCCTTAAAGGGTGAAGATAGATAAATCAACAGTAAAATTTGTATTCTCATTAAAGACAATTGTTACTAATAAAATTCAAGAAAGATGTAGAATAGAAGAACAATAAAATCTAATAATCTCAATCAGCATGTTGAGAGCAAAACAAACTTTAGGAGGGAAAAATAATAAAATTTATATTTCTAAGAAGTAAAAGGTACTTTAAAAGAAAAACTCTTTCTTTCTCTCTCTCATACATACAGACATTCTTTAAAAAACGATAAATAGATATATGGGACAAAAAGAGCTTAAAAATGTATTGCTTGGGGCACATCACGTTGCTAAGCTTCAATTGCAGTATTAGGAGGCACTATAAAAATTACTTTTAAAAAATTGTATTTCTTATTAATCGACATTTTAAGACAGCAATAATTTGAAGTTTTCAATCATTTTCTAAGATATTATATTATCTCTAAAAAGGCATTAATAATTCAAAATTCATCGCCACAAAAATACTATAAACACACATTAAATCCTTGAAGGGCGGTGGGACATATATGTCCCACTTAATTTTAATTCCCAAATGCCACACTGGCATCAGAATTTTGGGAGAAAATTTTGCTTTTAAATCTTACGTGAAGAAAAGCTGTTACTTATTTTTAAATACGATTGCTTGTAAATCCTGGTGTCAATCAACCATTTTAACATTTTAGCAACATAAGAAACCTGAAAGGGTAAGGTTTAAAAGAAATAAGATTCCAACATAATCGAAATATTTAAGCTTTAGATCACGAAAAATTCAGCTAGTAACCCCCCCCCCCCCTCACTTCAGTTGATATAGTCCAACTAGAAAATTTAATTTATTATTATTATTATTATTTTAAAATTTCATTTAGTTACATGAAATACGTCGTTTTAAGAGAAATTTCTCTATTTTTATTCGCTGAACGACAAAACACATTTTAAAGAAAAATCAAAAAGTGTGATCAAAAACAACATTATTAAAGGCTGTGAAACAAAAACTAACATCGCTAAATTACGATAAAAATGGCAATACTACTAATAACGAAGTCAGAATTGCTAGTCTGCATTTTTTACGGAAATCTGCTTAGCTAAGCGGGTTTTTCAATGTAAATCGAAAATATTTAAAACTATCTAAATGCAATTATCTATTGTCTGATAAATTTCAATCACGCGATTAACTTTAAAACGTTTATTGAATGTAACAGAATACATAGTAATAGAATATTGAATGTAGAATATTTCTTCACTTCTAAAGAAGATGTAAGCACGATGTTTTATAGGCATGTATTCAAAGATTAATTGCAAATTCTGAGCCTAAAGCTTATAAAAAAAGAACTTTCAAGTTTATTACCTTACAGTACTTTTATCCATTTTCTTCCATGTGGCAGGAGACACGCGGCAATTGTATTACCGCTATCGCGTACCTTACAATACCTATGACTTAACAAAGCTATTGCAAACATTCATTTAACTGGATAAAAATTAATTTTACAATTCTTCATTTATTAATTCTGATTCCCGAAAAATCTGCTTAACCACTTAACAGTCTTATTTTTATGACTAAACAAGCTATTTTAATACTTAAAATATCGTTAACATTTTATGATTTATTTCTGAATTTGAAGTATATTTTATATATTAATACTTTGTATAGTTTAGGAGATATGATATTTTTGCTAAAACTTGTGCATGTATATGAAAAGTCAAGGGTGAAGTCGATTTGGTAAAAAATAATAAAATAAATAAATAATAGAAAATTACTAGGTCGCATGCCTGAAGATGGTGACGTGGTAAGTGGTTAAATATTAATTCAACCACAAAGTATTAAATACTATAGTAAATGTGAATCTTCTATAGAACCAAATTAGATGAAATACTGTCAAATTTTTATCTGTTTAAAGGATGCACTCAAGAAATATATTTTAAAGTAAATTTTTCGCTTCACACCAATTATCTTGAATGAACATTAAGAACATGTACAGTTTAGTTTAAGTAGCTAAACTTTTTTTTTAATAACATATAAGCAATATAGCACTACAACAAATACTTTTAATAAGTAACATTTAAAGCTTTACATCTGTATGCAATTGTACTTTAATTACAATAATGAGTACTTTACAAAATAATTTGTTTAATATTCACTATTAAATTTAACTTTATAGTAGATATAAATTGATTTTAAGTATACATGCCGTAAAGAAATGACCTCTTATACGTTAGATTGCACTATTATGTTAACAATACGCGTAACACTATATATGCACAAACATAATTGCTGAATTACAAAGTACAAAACATATTGTATTCGTGTAAATTTTAAAATCTTATACTCAGAGGTACAAATTAAAGTACGTTCTACATTGTGGCTCTAATTTTAATAACGCATATGAATCACACATAAAGAAATACATACAGGTTTCTATTACAGATCAGCAACGAACTTCCCTGACATTTCCAGGTTTTCCATACCAATTAAAAAAATATTCCAGGTATCGAGATTTTGTGATGTTACACAACAAAAAATCTTAAAAGTTGGGAATTTGAGAGTGAAACTTTCACAACTGATTCTGAGGCACAAATTACTAATTTGTTACAAAATTTTTAGCAAAATTTACAAATTGTTGAACATTTTACATGCTAAACATTTTGCAGATATACACTTTTAGCATCATCCATTTTGTCAAATCAGGATGAAATTCTTTATCACATCAGTCACAGTTAAATACAGATTGCTTTGACATATTTTAATACAAATAATAAATATTCAATAAATTAAGCTAACAAATGTCAGTTCCCAAACAAAGATAAATAAGCCGAGTGAAACACCTAATCAATCCTACAACATTCAGTAGAACGTTTCAGTGAAGCTGGAACTGAAAATCTCCGAGTTACAAAAAGAACTGAAAGAGGGTGAACAAAATGATTTCCACGAGAAGTAGAAATACTCTTTACAGTACAGAAGAGCAAAGTTTCATTTTAATGGCACTGCAATTTCAAATCCTTAGTTTTATAGAAAACGTTTTCCTATTTTTTTTCCTTGAAAGTTCAAAATTTTCTAACTTTTTCTCAGAATTTTCAAATGTCCCTGAATTTTCCTCAGAAATGATAAATTTCCCTAACTTTTCCATTTGGCTAGACACCCTGTACATATAAAAGGGATTGTGATATACTAATCCCAGGCGGTAAAGTCATTAAAGCTTCGGAAATAACATCACACGACATATACTCACATTTTTTTAATCTTCTTTATTCTTTACTTTTACATTTTAATAGAAAATGAATACAATAAACTAAATACTAAGAAAAGATTTTTAGCTGCTATCGGCAAACCGAAAATTTCTTGTATGTATAAACAATGTTTCCATTTTCAAATTTCGTCAACTGCAGACTTTCTATTGGTCTAAAAGAAAGACTTTAACGGTGGTGCTGTACGGAAATAAAGTCGAATTTAAGGGGAACAGAAAAACTTGAAATGACGAAAATTGACTGAAGTCTGATCGTGGATTAGAGACTCTGTAATTAATCTGGACTATTACTTCTTTTGCATTTATTTATTTATGTTTTATAGAAATAAGACATATTTGTTAAATTGTAAAAAAACAGTAACAAAAGTTTTACTATATTACAATAAAATTAATCTTGCAAAACTAGTTTTACCAAAACTTTGAATTTCACTTTCCATATTTTTAAGTCATTTCTTTTTTATACGGCTTATTACGTTATCTCTTGATTATATCTCAAAATATTAGCACTATTTCATTTGGATTTTATACTCTTTCTCAGTTTTTCACACATGTCATTTCATTTTAACTATATATATGTGTGTGTAATAATTTTTTTCGGCCTTTCAAACCTTTCTAGTCCCCTTAATGATGAAGAAGCGCGCAATTAAACTGGTCAAAGTGTAAAGTGGAAAAATTTAGTGGCAAAGAAGCATTTTAGTTAATGTGCAGCAGTGCATTCATGCATTTTTGCAATAAACCTGGTGAAAGGTTTATAACAAACGTAATTTTCTTCGTCTTCGATAGAATGTGACGAAATATAAGAAAAATTCACAATAGAACCTGAATGTCTTATATTTTGTTATGCGCATGTTTTAAAAGTAACAAATAGAAAAATTATTCAGATTTTCTAGCAGTCATTTATGAAAATGACTTTATACAAAAGCTGCTATATAATAATAGCACAGAATGCAATGGTATTGGTAAGCAATGAGACTTTTTAATTATATGAAATTATGCATAGCTTTATAAATCCGGGTTCAGTTTGGAAACAGGACTCGGAAATCAGAGAATTTTACAGCTTAGATAAAATTCTGTAAAAAAATCCCAGAATGAATGATATTTTAAACGCACGTTTCACTTACATATATAAACATACATAAATTAACATATTCTAAAACAACGTATTTCATGATTAATACGTTGTTTTATAGTATGGTTTTGGTTTTTATTTTTCTTGTAAATTGACTTATTGACTTTTTTTTTTTTTTTTTTTTTTTGTATAAATTAACAGATTTAACTTTTAGATAAGACTAAATTTCTCCCGTGTAGGTCAACTGTAAAAAGACACAAATTTGAAGATAAAAGTAATAGTCTGATTAGCTAATAATTTCCTTCAACAGCAATACATAAACTAAAGTCAAAACTCCTTCATTTCCAGTTTTTGGTCGCCACCATGAGTAAAAGAAAGTTATGAAGAATAAGAATAAATAATACTTTAATTTTATCTTTAACCTATACGAACAATTTTCTCTTTTATACAGTAGCTAACCACGGTATTTACTGCGATAGAAAATGATAAGGCATGAAAATAGTTTGTGCAGTATTTTTTTACAATATAAGACAGTTCATCAGCAAAGTAACACAGCAGGGACTAACCATCACATATATGATACACATATTTAGCAACAAAGCAACAATTTATGGTGTTACCTTTTGTTCAAAGTAAGTATAGTCTCTCATGTCAAAGTTTATTATCTGCATTAATAAATAAATTCTTTCATAAAAACTGTATAAATACTTCATAAATAAAATGATTGCACAGTATAAATACATAAAAATAATCAATACATTCTACAAATGATTACATAATAGACAAAAATGTTCTAACACATTACACAAACAGTTTAACAAGAACCAGAATTTGGGATAAAAGATGTTAAATGACACTTAAAAGATTTGATATAGCGATGAATAGTTGAAGTAGGGGGAGTCCGAAACGGACCAGAGAGGCGAGATTGAATCACCACAAATATCTTTTTTTTTTTTTTTTTTCAAATTTCATGCTATTTGGTAGATGGTTACAGCGGGCGCTTGACGCCAAGCACACAGGTCATAGATGTTAAAATGTCAAATGTAGATGGTTACTTCATAATATCCATTATAGTGTCAAACTCACCAAGGAGGCAAAAATGTGTGCCGCATGGGCGTTTGGTTCGAAGGACTGAAACATACTTTGATGTGCTAAAAGCAAAAATTGTTGTTTCTTTGTTGTTGTTTTTAAATTGTGAGATATGTATATAGTGTCCTTTTTAATTATTACCCTTTGTTGTTTCATGTTTTATCAGTAGTTTTACTCTTATTTTACTTTTATTCTGTAATCCAAAATATTTTGTATTTCATTTTTATTACTACTTTTTTTTTTTTTTTTAATATGGTCATACCTCTGGGTCACCTGGCTGAAATCTCCCACACACGAAGGACAATTGGGCCATTTTCAAAATTTCGAAAAACAAACGCAGAACTTTTGTTTATTAATCTAAAAAAGCATGTATTTTCTATTTTGTAGCGAAGTAGTCATACTTTCTTTACATACTGATCCTATTTCTCTATATTGATTATAAAAGAAAATATAGTCAGTTTTATAAAAAAAAAGTGGTTCAACTGTCCCGGTTTCTCCCTACATGTCTTTGGAATTTTTCTCTATTTTCAAGTTTTAACTCTTGTAAGTATTTAAAAAGTGAAGCGAAAAAAAAAAAAGGAGAGAGAGAGAGAAAATAAATAAACGCAAGATTTTTCTTTAAACAACTTTTGTAAGACATTTTTAAAAGAAAAATAATACTCATTTATATTGGGGGGAGATGGGCGGGTAATAATTAAGTCAGAAAGAAGTCTTTTTTTTTTTTTTTTTTTTTTTTTTTTTTTTTTTTAAATATATAAATGCATTTTATTAGAATGTACCCAAATTTCATAAATTATTTCATTCAAATTATCCTGAAATAATTGCTTTACAAAATAAAATATATATATATTGGAAAACATACTCATTTTTACGTTTTAAACAAGATTTTTAACTGCTGGTTAATGCCAAAGCCATTCTATAATAAGACTGAGCAGATGGATGGAAAAAATTTTGCAAGTTGAAAAAAGCGCCCTCTTACGACTGATAGTACTTTTGCATGTTGGAAAATAAGAAAGATTACACCAGAAAAATCACAAAGAGAAACTGCAAAATATTAACCCAGTTCAGAAGTGTTAAACTAAATCAAGCGTGGATCCTCGATTGATATCACATGCAGCTGTAAAGTCAGTGAAAAGGATTATGAACTTATAAATTACTAGTAGCAATTCTTTTTCCTACAAACTTTAGCTTTGACAACTCGCCGCAGTAAGTGGCGCTCATGTATGCAAACAAAATTTGCACATTGTGCACCTGCAGCGCATTTCTGTTTTTGTCCACAGGCATGAGAGGAAAGTAGCGCTAATGTGCACTAACAAATTTAATACGTACTGTATATGCTCTAAGTGTAATCGTTCTAGTTAATGGTAAAATAGAAGTACTTACAGTTCTTAAGTTATATCTGACATTCCTTGTAAGGAGATAAAACATGTTTAGAATTACTTCCCGCATTCTATCCACGTATTTAATACAGCGAAAATTTTTGCTTCAAATGGTCAGTCCAAAAGCCCTGACAAAGCTCTGAATGTGTAAACATCCAATTACAATATAGTAACAATTTGAAGAAATTAATCTTTACTGCAAAAGTTTTAACAAATTAGCATTTTACATCTTAATTTTAAAGGTTAAATTTTAAGTCTAAGCTTGATATATGCTGTAATAGTTATAACAATTCATTATTAAGGCTATTTTAAAATTAAACCACGATATTCCAAACTACAACAATGAAATAATTTTCATCCATTTTTACATAAAATTTTACATTCCAAATAGCTTTGTTTTTATTATTTAGCCATGAAAGTCTTAAAACAACACAAAAAGTAATAATCAACTAGTGGATTTCGCTCCTAAGCAGCCGGGCCTCGAATCAAATGAATCTCTTACCAAACGAACCTCGAATGAATTAAATTATACTTCCAAATGAACCTCGAATTATATGTAGTAACTTTGAATCAAACAAATCTCTTACAAAACGAACCTCTTTCCGAACGAATTTATGGTTTGGGGATCCAGAACAAAAAGTAAAAATCAGCTAGTCAAAGATTTATCACAATTAGGACTTATCCATTAATTTTGTATTTTATTTTACCCCTCTCACCCCTATCGTCACATTCGAGTGATCCCCTCTGTGTGACGTCATATTTTTAGCAACTGTTCATTTAGAGCTAATTTTGATTAAAACATCAGTACGATTATTATTTTTTAAAACTTTTATAAACGTGTGAGCTAAATAAAATCAACCTTTAAAATGTTCACATTTTCATTAGCTGTAATACGTTAATCCACTCAATTCAATTAACCTCTTCCTCGAGTATTTGTGACAGTGCACCCAAGTCAAAGTTTTAAAATGTTTTATGACTGTCGCTATAACGTGCTCGTATCGCGGATTTTCAAACAAAGCCAACCTAACTGTTTTCACATTTTAGATGTCATGCCACAAAGTGTTACCCTCCTTCCCCCGTCACACCGTGTCACAATTTGTGGATCCCCCCCCCCTCTCTTCAAGTGAGATGTAAATAATGCATGACCCCCTTATAAGTGAATAAAAATTAGTTAATTACTATTATCATGAATTAGAATATCTGAAAAATTTATGTGAGCGCGAATGAAAATCATTTTGAGAAGGTTTCTTGGAAAAGAAGGTGCGAGACTGAAAAACAGAGTTCATATCAAAATTCTCCAGTCACTTTATCAAAACTCGCTGTTTGTGTAACGTTAAAATGACAATATAAAACAAAATTACAATTATGATGGAGTTGTTATCATTGTACAAAACACGTCTAAATTTTCATGAAAATTGTATAAAGGTTTGTCAAATGATTACGCTGTCTGGTAGCTAAATAGATCACAGTATAACGATAATTTCAGAGAACTAGTGTCTCACCAGATGTCTTAACACAAAAAATAGGCCATAAAATCTTAACAATATACAAATGAAACACGTTAAACAAATAATAAACTGTATAAAATGGTTGAATAAAACATTTTCTACGGAAAGCAGAATTTGTACTAAAGAAGAAGTTGTATTAAGAGAAAGTTTGTACTAAACAAATACAGAATAAATTCATGTACTAACTAAAACAGAAAACAAAAATTCACACCTTCAAATATTTCATTGCTATTCAAGTATTATAACACTTTTTTCTTCAGCATATTGTTTCTGTAGCAACAACATTGCATTTAAGCCAAATATAGAATACAAAAAAGAACCAAATTTTCATTGGACAGATCTCCTATCTCCAGTTACCTAAAATAAGGTTCGCACACTCCTTGGGATCCATGGAAGGCTCTTCCAGACTCCTTGTAATTACCCAAGAAGACTGGAGTCTGGCACCACTATTTATGATAAGAAATTTTCTATTTAATTTTTTTAACCTAGAATTCGTAACCACCTCATTTATTTACAGAATTTGCAACATTTTTCTGCAGTTAAATAAGGCGAAAAAAATTGTTAAAAATTTGGGGTAGAACTGTGCGAACCCTGTTTAAAAACAAACAAATGTACAAAAATAAACAAATACAGGGAAATAAGAACAACTGTGTATTACAAATTTCACGGCAGAAGTCTTGGATGCATGAAGGTGATGTAACATTTTAAAAGTTTTCCTTCTTAAGAGGAGAGCAATTTACTCTTTGTTTCTACTTTTATAATTAAAATTTTTGAGATACTTTGAAAAATGTAGAATAAAAAAAATTTTGCTTAAAATGCGGATAAATTTAAGATTACTTTGAAACTCCTTGCGCTTTAGAAAACTGTCAAGGAAAAAAAAGTCACAAAGATAATAGAAATTTTTAATACTTTTTTGCACATAAATACGATGATAGTTACAGTTTAAAACAACATGCATGTGAATTTTGGTATAAATAAATGACGTGCATTTTAACGAATGAGATAAATTAAACAGAGGATCAGTAAACGGTACAAACTGCTTTCCTTAATAGCAACATGCATGCGTATTCCGTAATGAATAACTAACAATAGAAAAAAAAATCAGATAAATAAAATGTGTACGTCAAGTAAATAAAATATATATGTTAGTACATTGTACAGAGCATACATGCAGTCAAATTATATTATTCGTTCATATAAGCCGAAGCAAAACAGGTGCATTCACAAAACGTTTACATAGAAAAAGAATGTCCACCAGTCAACTTTTTAATGCTATAACAAAAGAATATTTCTTTATGCTTTTTAACCTGCGTTTATACTTTTGAACCTATTCGGTGATAAAAACAATGGCAAGATTCAGAAAAGACAAATTAATGTTACTCCTGTGAGGTTATAACTGCAAATTTCTGTGGTCATAACACGTTTCCGATAGAAGTTTCTATAGGAATCTGTATAATATCGACTGACGACAGTTTCCTGCTGATGAAGAAACGTATTCACAGTAAGTACGAAAAGCTTTTGTTGATGAAAATGGTATCATATTCAACAAACAATATGCACTTTTTGGACCTAAAATTGAACCAATTAATAGGTTGATTCAAAATGATTACCTTGCTTACAGATGATAATAACTTTGTTATAAACAACGATAGGAAGAGAAGATCAGAGCACAATACAGAAGAAAATTCAAAGTTTTTGTGTGCGTACTTTATAAGTATCCTGTTCGACTCCCCTTAGTCACTCGGAATCACCTAAAGTCAATATTTTTTTATGTGATTTCAAAAGAAAGTTTTACTACACTTTTTTCCTGGCTGACACAAATATTACTGGTAGCAGTTATTTGGATATGGCTGTAGATATGGCTCATACTATAACTTTATACAGATGTTGGGCATCAAAAACTATAATGAACATACTTCAAAATATCTGGCGTGAAATAGACTACTGATGGAACATAGTACGTGTGACCAAGGAGAGTCAAATAGAATAGTTTTAAAGTACACAAACACAAGTGTAAACTTCTTATTGTATTGTGTTTGGAATTTTTTTTTCTTCTCATCCATATTTGCAATGAAGTTAGTGGCATTTGTAACGAGAACATTTATTTTGAATCATCCTGTATTAGAATAAAGGAAAAATAAAAAGGGTTTAAATGTTTCACTGTGTTTTACGTCCGTCAACAATGACATTTTATTTTCTATTACTTGTACTTCGACATGCTTTGGTTGATTTTACGAATTTTATTCAATATTATTACGAAGATTAGTTAGCAAAACAATATCAAAGTTTCTTTAACTAGATAGACTTTTTAAAGGGTTATGAAAAATGAATAAGATACGAAAATGATCATATTTTTTTTTCGTCTAACCTATCACATATAAAAGAGTTTAAGATAAGCTTTGTATAAACGCAAATACAGAAATTTTCAAGCTTTTTTATAGGTCACATTGAAAGTACATTGTTCAAATTGTTCTCTCTTTTTAATTCCTTAGATATAAGCTCTGTTAACTACAACATATGTACAATAAGAACAGTTTTAACTCTTAAGTCAAAACAGTCTTTTTTAATATAGTATTATAGTTATGCAATAAATATATGTAAAAAAATTTCTATATAAACAAATAAGAGTAATTCATGGCAAACCGATAACACAATTTATGAAGTCAAAATTATTATATATTTTTTTTAATGAAATAAAGATCATAACAATACATTTAAGACATATGAGTAATTATTAACGATAATTTATCAAGTCTGAAGTGCGCCCTTATAGCACATCCAGTGAATATGATGTCACAAAGGTGACCAAAATGCGATATCTTTAATTCATCATATTATGACACTCTGGTGATCACAAGTTCGTGACTTCGCTGTGACATCATCTTGACTAACTTTTGTGTCACGGTCCACAAGGACACTACAACACTTGCAGCTTGTCACAAAACGAGGCATACCGACGTCACAGTGACGCCAAAAAATTTCATTTTACATGTCACGTGACGGTAAAGTGGATAGTAGGAATTGCATTTGGTCACGGTGTTTTCACATTTTGGTTATATTCGGGTTAATGTGCTATTAGAGTATTTCATGTTACGGTCATTCACCCAGAAATGAACATTTTCAAGGATATTTACCTGGACATGCAAATGAGTGTGCCAATTAAAGGGCATTAAAAAATTCTTTTAAATTTCTTTGACCCATATTAATATTCCCTCCTAATATTCGCCAAGATCTTAAAAACGTAGCTTTGCGACATATGTTTTTGCCTTTCAAAAGACATCTCTATTATGTCCATGAATCTGTACGTTTCTGAAAGAATGACTCACGAACATATATTTCTTTCATTATTATTCATTAATTCATTAGTTCGTTCATAAATTCATTAGTTCATTCATTAATTCATTCATTATTTCATAGTTTCATTATTATTCATTAATTTATTCATTAAGAATATTTTATGTTGCCATCTATGTAGAACAGGGTTGAAATTTCACAACAACAATGCATTTGTTAATAATTTCATTTCAAAAGAAAACTAAACATAACAAGTATTTTGGCACTTTCAATTATTCTCAAAAGAATTCATTAACATGATGCTACATCGTCCCTCCTCTATCAACCGTTTTATGACAACATACTACCTCGCTAAATCTAATTCAAAAAATTTGAACGGTTAAAATCTAACTTGTATATGCATCGACTCTAAAAAATTCGGTTTCGTTTAATTTTTTTAAAAATAAAATTTTAAAAATATTATGATGAATACCCATTTAACCAAGAATAAACGAAACAAAATAATTATATATTATTTTTTAAGAAACTTTTGTATAAATAATGCTTTCTTTCTATGCTTCTGGGGGGAATAATAATGGTTTGGAATGCCGAGTTACCAAACAATACAAGGATAACATGATACACATGGATTTTCTTTACTTACTACACTTACTTAGAGAATCTGATGCTATGATCATCGATTTGTTAAAAATTTTATGATGTTAGCAGAAGACATAAGAGTTCCAGACAATAAAGTGCACCTCTCAAAAATAAAGAAGAAAATTGCATTTATTTATTATTTTATTTATTATTATTATTATTATTATTTTGTGGCTTGCACATTTACTCATAACATTATGATGCCATTTTGACATAGCTGCTGCGACTTAAGTGGGCAATATTTGCGAAATACTATGAAAAACAGCTGATATTGACGTACGATACAGATGATATTGACGTACGATTTTCACGGAACTACTGAAGCGATTTCAATAATTTATTTTTTTATATCATAAATAACGCATAACATAACGCTTGATATTATGCGTTATGATATATTATATATCCTTTCTATATATTAATTATATTTTGATCGATTCGATTATTTTGGAAAATCAATTCCATTTTAGTAATAGTTAAAAAAATTCGAATTTTAGACCGCGTAACTTTTTTTTTTTTTTTTTTTTTTTTTTTAAAGGATTAATTTATAGTTTAGCTACTGGCAGAACTATTAAAAAATATATTGAAATCGCTTCAACAGATCAAGGGGAAAAGGCACGTTAATAAGAACTATTTTCTGTAAGATTCCACAAATATTGTTGCCTCTTAAATCCCTTAAACTTTTGATTACGGGGTTGGGACACCGTACGTCCGAGTGGCTATTTATATATATATTCGTACCATTTTTTGAAAAAAAAAATATCTCCCTATACTTATACAAGGATACTTGCAAGAGATATCTACCACTCAGAAACGTTTTGTAAATTGTGGTACGATTGAATATAAAAATAGTCGCCACTCCTGGCCTGTAATCAAAAGGTAAATGAATAACTCCATATAAGTGCATCACTATTCATGCAGGAACGTACTCTAAAAGACCTTACAATTTTGCAAATAAATGTTATTATAAAGTATATATATATTATAACTTACATGTAAACTATGAGACTTAATTTTAATAAAATATTTTTCCTTAAAATCTATTCTAATTAATTAAATACATTGCGCGTTACAATTTAATGAAAAATAAAATGTATTTAATAAAGACAAATGAAAGATCCTCTTGAATTTCAATTCCGAGAATTTACTGACAGGATGTGAACACGCTAACCCTTAAAACTGACAGAGTTTATCGTTTGATGCAATAACATTATAAGTAAGATGCAAAAACATTTATTCAGAAATCACTGATAAAATTTTTGTTGATATAATTTTATATTTTGCATTGATACTAACATAAATTCGTGAGCTCAAAGACATTTATCTTTTAAAAAATATGTATTAAAAAATAATCCAAAAATGAAACTTTTTTGCGAATTTTATTCAATTATCTTTAGAAACCTAAAGATTTTTCTAAGGGGTAAATTTTTAAAAATCACGACCTTTTATAATCAGTCTGAAAATTATTTAAAAATACTTTTTTTCATGTAAAAATGTAAAAGTTCGTGGTATACATATTTTCTAACTGTTACTTTTTCTTAAATTCAGATTGTATATTCAATATTTAATCTTTTTTGTCTTGTTTCTACACGAGTTTAAGTCATAAACTTAAAAGATTTACAAGATATTACTGTAAAAAACGCTTTCAAAATTCCTGTACCCCTTTAGGGGAGTGTAATTTTTTTTTTTTTTAAATGATTCTTAAAAATATATTTTATTATATTAAATGCAAGATAAAAATGAGGAATTCACGAAAAAAATTGCGATTTTTCACAAACATTAGCATAATGAAAGAAAAAATTACAATATTCTCAAACTACAGTGTGAATAATAATAAGATTTTATAGAAAATAGACCATTCTCAAGAAAATACTCCCTTTAACCGAAGAGCTGAGGGAACAAAATTCAAAAATAGCAAATTTTAATTAATTTTTCAATGAATTTTCAAGAGTAAAATTTGAACATTTTTCACTCGGTCGGTTTTACGCTCAGTTTAGCAATGTACAAATTCATGTTTATAATTCATTGCTTTCGGGCGAATTTCATACTCTGAAAATTAATTGAGAAATTAATTGTAATTTACTTATATGTATTGATCTATGCTGGAATTTGTGTGGCTTTATATGTCGTCTCAAATTTGCAAACAGGACTTTGCAAAACAGGGTGTGTGTGCTCATGATGACTTTTCCATCTTCCGCTGCGGTTGCAGCCTTGCCAACATATGTGAGTGAGAGATGCAAAGTTGGGTATCGTCCTCATAGCTCAGTGGTAGAGCCTTGGCGCTTAATTCCAAGGATCCGGGTTCGATTCCCGGTTTGGACATTTTTCAATCAGGTGGTTTTACGCTCAGTTTAGCAATGTAAAAATTCATGTTTATTATTCAACAATAGCTTTATATAGAAACATCTATAAATAATAAATAATACTAATTTATATTGATCAGCATGCTTTACACTATTTAATAGAAATTGTATAAAATTCATTCAAAATTTCATGTCATAAGTTTCTCTGTTACGAAATATTTTGGTCTAGCCATTATAATGTTTAATGCAAGGCAACTAATAGTTAAGAAATTATAGTTGACTCTCTCAAATCTGCCACTGTATAATCCATTATGCTCTAAAATCTGCTATTTGTTTTATAATGTAAAAAAAGAAAATCATGGTTAACAGTTAGCTCCATAAGACAATTTTAATATGGAAGGGATTTCATTAATTATTAATTTTCTAAAAAACTTAATTGTGTAAGAATTTTTATGCATTTCACACACTGTGTATTAATGACATATTTTTAGCCAAGGAAAGGGATAAACAACAGCAATTATAGTAAGAAGCGCAATTGCATTTTTAAATGCATTAATGAAAACACTAGGTGGTTGGAGAAGTATAATTTAAAAATAATTAAATTAGCCTAAACAACGTATTTATTGGTAAATCTTTTGTATTCGATACCTCTATAGATGATTTCATTATTAACTAATTGTAGAATACAGAAAAAATTATTCACTATAAACCAAAACTTAAATTATGATTGTGTCAATTTTTAAAAATTGATATGACCAATGAAGCTTGCAAATAATTCCGTTTTAAAAAAGGTTAGTAACATTATATTTCATTTTGAATTTGCATGAAAATGCTGCTAATTTATAATCAGACTTAAAGAAAATATATGTAAACAAAACAATGATCTATAATCTGTCAAACGTTTAGTTCCAAACTTTGTGGATTTCACAGAGTTGATTATATATATACTAACTATAATTTTACATAAGATAGAAAGAAAATTAAAATCAGTTGTAGAAATGTAAAAGATGAAATTTTATTATTTTGTTAAAATTACTTTGATATTCTGACTGATAATAAAGATTTAAAGGTGCACACATTTACCTTAAAAAATATTGCATATACTTCATTAAGAGAGCTTTTGCTTCTTTTGTCTTTCGTCCTAATTCGGAATGTGTTTTTATAAGTATGTCGATAAGAATAGTTCATATATTATCAAAATGAATTAAGGAAGAAAATTGCACTGAAAATATGAGTGTCACTCAGAATTCTTATAAACGTGAAATAGTTAAAAATAATCTCATAAAAATATTATTGTTATGTAGCAGCCATGTACTTATTTATTATGTAAAGAATTATTTCAACTAATAAACTTTACAACAAATTTTACTGTAGAATTATCCCATTTAAAATCAACAGATGAATATATGGATGATTTTAGGACATTATATCGATTATGGTTAATTTTTATCTCAAGACTTATGATTGAATAACATCAATGTATTGTCATGAATTAAACCATATATCAAACCATATATTTAAAATTATGTAATACAACAATTGTGAAAATTTGATGAACAGATAAAATCACAATGTATACAAATAATCCAATTGTCGCAATTTGATGAGGTATTGCAAGTCTAATTTTCTATATGAAAGATGAATCACAAACATTGTTTTTTAAATGGTAAAACACATAAAAAAAAAGGGACTCAAATGCATGAGTTTAAAGAGAGATCATTTGAAATAGCCTTTATAGAAACAGTAAAAGTAACACAGTCGCATTACTAAGGTTGAACGTTTGTCGCGGGGGAAAAAAATGGCCCTAAAATATTTAACACCCCTATTTTCAAACAATAATATTTGCGGTATATTTCGATTAAAAATGCTGTAGAAATCCACGGGGAAGATTTTTGTATGGAAATAGTGGTTAATTTTTTCCCCACTATTTTTCCCGCGACAAAGGTTCATCCCTAATCATTAGTTTATGACAATGTTATTACAAAACGCGTGAAAGTATTAAGAATGGGAATAAAAAGAGAAAAGGTAAAAATTTATATAGTCTAGAATTTTCAAATGATAAAAAAATAAAATTCTCGATTTTTAAAAATGTAAATAACTTGACAGCAACATAAAATAGTCTTGTTTACATTTACAAGGCATTTTCATTGCTAAAATTAAAACAACAAATACATTTTACAATCGCGAGCACTCCTAATATCGTATAACAGGAATTACATAAAACTAATTCATTGTATTTACATATGGCTTTTCCTAAGTATTATTTTTACAGAATAAAATAATAAATTAGCTAAGATCCTTTCAAAGTGAAAGAAAGTACAATCTAGTCAAAACTTAACAATACTTTAACATAGACGCACAAATTATTAAGCACACTTCAAAATATATTATAATATTTTGCATCAATATATTGGATATCTGTGAAATCTTCGGATCTACAACACTAAAACATAACATATTAAATGCAAGTCAAAAACATAATATTGACGACATCATTTCGTAGACAGTAAGCTATAAAAATACATCATTACTGCACAATACAAAGCTTCTCTTCGCGAAAAACAGCAGACTGGGCATCCTGCACTACTAATTCATCTTCTTCAATGCTGTAAAGAAAAAGAAAAACATTTATTTATTTAATCATTTTGACAAAACAAATTATGAATCCTATAAAAACCAAACTACCAACTTAGGCAACTTTTTGTTCACGAATTATTTTTAAAAAATCATTGGTATACCGTAAAATCCGACGTATAACGCGCACCTACGATTTTGTATTTTTCTATTTATAGGTATATTCGACGTATAACGCGCACCCTTTTCTTTACAAACAAATCTGAATGTACGTACATATTCTATGCTCTTATCTTTTCAAGTCATTCATTCCTAGGCTTTCAAACAATGGTATACTGAAGTGACAAGCGATAAGGGGAACAATATTTTCAAACACAAGCACTTTTTACTCATAATATGAAAAAAAATATATTATCCACTTA
Organism: Maratus michaelseni; assembly: GCA_963931845.1. Taxonomy (NCBI): domain Eukaryota; kingdom Metazoa; phylum Arthropoda; class Arachnida; order Araneae; family Salticidae; genus Maratus; species Maratus michaelseni. Next base: position 134,052,248 of record OZ007599.1, read on the forward strand.
CCTACTAAATCCTAATTGAATCAATTCAATCAACTAAAATTATTAAAGCTATTAATCTTTTTTATACTTTTATGTACAGCTATAATACACTATTAACATAAAAAAGACAGTATGATTATTGCAGTATGTTAGACGAACTTTTCATGTTGTCCGATAATGAAAAATTTTAAGTTCATAAGATAATGTCATTTCTTTTAAATAAACAGTATTTATGGTACATGTTGAAATATAATTTTTTATGCTCATCTTTTCCTTATTTTTAAATCTATATTTTTTATATTCGGCGTATAACGCGCACCCGTAAATTTCTATCTTATTTTTGGTGTTAAAAGTGCGCGTTATATGCCGGTTTTATGTAATTAAAATGCTATTCTAGATTGTGTGTATATACAGGGTGATTATAAAAAAAACTATCCCGATATATGAGCCCCTAACTGTCATACCGTTCACAGAAACTAAATGAAATTCTGGCTTAAAGTATTTTGAGGTATGCGCTCAAGAATCATGTGAAAAACAACAGTTAAATTCTAACAGTTACGGTTACAGTGACAAAATTTCAAAAATTTCAAATGGCAACACCTACTTTTTTTTTATTGGAATGTGATCTTCATAGTGAAAAACCATAAAAAGCGTTGGAACGGTACCTGAAGCACGAAAATCGCCGGCGCTAGACAGACTAAGAAGAAAAGTGAAAACAACCAATAAAGGACAGAGAAGCAACAGAAAGTAAAACATTTTAGTGTTCAGTGCTATCCACCATCTGCCGCATGTAAAGTGTCGTCGTGTGTGAAATGGAAAATGTATGAAACACAATAAAATGTTTTGTTTTCTGTTGCTTCTCTGTCCTTATTGGTTGTTTTCACTGTTCTTCTTAGTCTGTCTAGCGCCGGCGATTTTCGTGCTACAGGTACCGTTCCAACGCTTTTTAACTATGAAGATCACATTCCAATAAAAAAAAGTAGGTGTTGCCATTTGAAATTTTCGAAATTTTTTCACTGTAACCGTAATTGTTAGAATTTAACTGTTGTTTTTCATATGATTCTTGAGCGCGTACCTCAAAATACTTTAATCCAAAATTTCATTCAGTTTATGTGAACGGTATGATAGTTAGGGGCTCATATATCGGGATAGTTTTTTTTATAATCACCATGTATGTATGTGTATATATATATATAATACCATATCAAAGTCTTGACCGAGTTGTACCCGGTTCGGGCACGAAAATCCTGCTTAAAGTCAACTTTAAAACAGACCCGAACCCGAGAAGAAAAAATTTCGGTGACCAGAAACCCTACCCGAAATCAAAGAAAATTGATCTACAATTTAATACAATTGTGAAAAAATACCTTAAAATCATGTCTCTCATACCAATTTTATCTGTTATATCCCGCATAGCATGCATGGTCACTGTGACGTTACTGCGAGTCACAATTGTCACGGCACATCTGTGACCAAAATGCCACCATTCAGAGAGGTCACATTGTGACTTAAGTGTGAACTTCTTTAAAAACTCTAAAAAGCATACAGGACTATTTCAAAACACGTTATTTATAGTCAAAAATACTTTTCTGGTCAATTTTTAAATTTTTGTGACGTCACAGTGACGTCATTGCAAGTCACGCATGTTACGTTATACCTGTTACTAAAATATACTACCATATCGTGAACTCACACTGTGACAAAAATGTGAATTTTAAAAATATTTGAAAATGAGAAGAAACATTTTACTTAGTGCCACCTTTCTTCATTTGAGAGCCATTGACCTTAGTAATTTTTGGTGCCCCTTGTAAATTAATTTATAGTCACTTATTCCTTTATCCAGCTAAAAAAAATGATCTGCATATATGTATATAATTTTTTGTAACTATGCAATTGTAGATTATCATACAAAGGTAATTAGATATGAAAACTAGAAAAAGTTTTTAATTTTATAATTTATTTTTTAATTAATTTTTTTTCTATGAAAAATTAATAATGTGTGTTAAAACAACTTAAAACAATTGTATCAATTATAAATTACTTCTACTATTGATAAAGGCTGAAAAATAATATAGTGGAGGGAGGTGCTTGTTCATTGCGAAGTGCCATTAAAATGTGAAGCCACAATGTGGTCAAAATGTAAATAGAGATAATGGGATATACCGAGAAAATTAAAGTTTATTTTTTGTATGCTAGTGCTTTATTTAAATTGTTGTGTACCTTTATGGATGAAGTAGATTATGAATATCATAAACGTATAAAATAAGTCATTTGCTCCTCTTAGAAGTATAAAACTATTTCATTTTATCTCCAGAAACTTCCATATAATTTTTTTTAGCTATTCAAGCCTTATTTAAAAAAATAAAATCAATTCTCTAGGCATTATTTAATTTAAAAATTACATTTAGTAAACCTGACATAAAATAAAATAAAAGAAATTGAATTATTTCAGTGAATTGCACATCTGTTAACAGGAAGTTGAATTATTTTTTTTTAATGATTGCTAAGAAAATTGACCAGCTGCTCATTATTTGTAAAATGAACTCGTCCAATTTATCCTCTGCGGTGAAGCTATTTCGAAAAGTGGTTGGTTTCATTCGAAGGGTTTATTTATTAAGTCAAAGAGTTGCAAGGATAATTCCCGTTTCGTTTCATGTTTTTTTTTTTTTTTTTTTTTTTTTTTTGTGCTAATGCAGACCACTAAACAGTAAAACACAACATTTAATTGTTGGAACGGAACATGCAAGAAATGTTCTCTAGAAAAAACTGTCGTTTTATCGGATTTAAGAATTCAGATTAAAATATAAGTCCGAAAATGCTTACAATTGCGTTGGCGGTTATGATATGTATTCGTCAATGCTATTGTAATGTTTTTGTACTTAATTTACTTGAAAAACACTTATATTCCTCGGATTACTTCCATGATGCCATGAAGAATTAAATTTGCTAAAATAAAGGTATGTAAAAATGTTATTTTTTCAATCTACATAATTAAAGTGTAGAAAGAACACCAACAACAAAGCTTGAAATTTTGTTGTTGTTATGTATACTAGTAAGAATTTAAATATTAATTAAATGTTAACTATTTGATATTAATATTAGATTTATTATTTTTTAATTGTATCATATAAATTATCTGTATTGTTAAAACAATTCAAAATATCAGAAATGTTCACTAAACTGCATTCTAAAACTTATACAGTAAATCTCAAATCCGATTGTACGGTATACTATGTATTATGGTATCAGAATCACCGAAAATGTTACTGTGGTTCCTGCCCCGGAATCAATCATCAAGCCAGATAGATATCATGTTATTGGCGTCATCATATATTACTATCGATGAATCGTAAATTATTAGAAAATTGTACAATTTCTTCACATCAGATGCTAAATAGAGTGGCTGCGGTGCAGTGCGTTATCAACAAAAAATGATCGGTGTTTCCAAAAAATAATCTATTGCAAAACTTATTATTTAAAAAAGATAGCAGTTTCATAAATATATATATATTTTTTTAAATAGTTTTTTTTTTTTTTTTTTTTTTTTTTTAAATTAGCAAAAACTTGTTTTTATTTTTTATAGTTATCATTTATAGATAAAGTAATACCAGTCAAATACTGGAGTAAACGTAATTAAAACACATATAGTATTTAAAATAGAGATCCCATGCATGATTTATAGCATGATGTCAAGATATGTCATGCATGATGTCAAAATATGTCAACTTTACGTGCATAAAAATAATCAATATTGATAAAATAATAAAATAATTATTCAGTTTAGGTAACGTTTTTGATTTTGGTTACGGTTTTTTATAAGCGGACACTTTCAATTTTGGAGCCGGTTTTGAAAGGGAAATTACCCTTATATAAAAAAAACTGGAACCAAAATCGAAAAAGTAAAAACTAACAACGTTAGAGATCGATCTCAGCTATCCTATGCAAAAAGAATCATTTAAAAACATTAAAATGCGAGCGAGAAATCGCGCGATAACCTTCCCATAGACTTAACATTAGCTGAAGCGTTTCTTCGCGTGACTAGCGTAGGCTCTTAACGGCTACATTAGCCGGTTTCCCAATCAGATGCAAAGTTTTAATTTGAATACGAATTGTATTAATAAAAATTATTGCCGATCCAATCCTTATTTGCCGATCCAATCCTTATCGTCGATCTTATCCGGATTTGGTAAAATCTTGTTATCCGAATCTATGCGAAATCATTTATCAGGTTCGGTCGGGTTGTGGGCCTACAGATTTTTGTTGTTGTTGTTGTTGTTGTTGGGTTAGGGTAAGAATATGGGTTGAATCGAAATATAATTTCAGTCAACAATCATTCATGTTCAAGTCGACATTCAACCATGTTCAAGAAGTATATAACCGGATTCGTGCATGACTCTATATCCACGTATGCAAGATTCTATTCCGAACAAGACTTACAGTAAAAACATTATACCCGACTCGGGTCAGATCGGGTTCACGAAAATCAGGTCACCCGACCACTAATCCAAATCTATTCTGTAGCCAAACAAATCCAAAAAGATCGATCCGAACTTTCTGGATTGTATTCGGGTAAAATCTGGTCACCCGACCCGGTGCAGTGTCGTCACAAACTTGTAGCATAAAAAATGTCGATCCGAACAATCCGGATAGGATTCGGGTAAAATCTGGTCACCCTATCCGATGCAGATTGGTCACATTTTTCACATTGAAGTCGCACGGTGACTTCACAAAGCAGTCACAGTGTGGGGTCACAGAAAGCCTTGAAAACGGCCATAACGACCTCACATTTATGTCACAGTGCCTTCACATCGACGTCACTTGACGTCACGACGACGGTCACAAAGTCACAGTGTGACTTCACACTGACGTCGCCGTGACGTCACCATGCCTTACGGGATGTAGCAAAATAAACATGTAAAGATATATTCAAATTCAAATATATAGTTTTTCATTTGAAACAAAATTTTAAACATTCTTTTGAAAAATTTGGTTAACCCGAGCCTGACCAATAAGTATCAAAACTCAACCCGAAACAGAGCCGAACCCGAAACAATTAAAGTCAACTTGACCCGCAACCAAAAAAATTAGCTCCAAAAAAAATAGTCTGTGTTGTCAATGTCAGATATTAGTATTCTCATTTACTATTATCCTAATTTATGCTTTTATAACTAAGCTATGCTTATATAATTCATAAATAATGCACTAATCATGTAAGGGAGTGCGATAGACAGCATGTTTTGCCACGAATGCGAGCTAAAATTATTGTCACTGTATCCATCCGCGCTAACCGCTGGAAATCATGTTGGGCATTAGGAAGACAGATCAGATCCCCTGTTATATTTGGAGCTCAGTGGCTATAGAGGAAATTGTTATGGAATGGTCGGGAAACATGGAATACTTCAATATCTGTCCACATACGGTGCTGTAGCCAAGCGTAAAACTGACAAACGCCTTCCTAGTGCTACCATGATGTACTGTGGTGAGTTCAGTTTGGATACCTGTTGTTGGAGTGATGAAGGGAAATCAAATCTTATTCTCAATTGTTGCAGTTTTTTGCAAGTATGTTTTAAAAAATTCGTACTAATTATAAGACCTCTTCGTCAGTGATGTTAACCAAGTTCAGTATTAAGTTGAACAGTTATATTTATTGCTGTGTTAGTCGGTTTACCTCTAGGTTAACTTATTGACGAGGTTTTTTTTTTTCCCCCCAAGAAGGCGTGTCGGGTAATATGGAATATCAGCTACACAACTGTTTCAAGACGAAAAGAACTCACTTCCACTCAGACGTATCATCTGAGATTGGCTTTTTACCAGGTTGTACACCAGATGAGGAAGGTGTAATGTGTTTGTTTTGCAATGGAAAATATTCAGAGGATGGAAGAGGGGAAGAGTGGATAAAATGCCTCATGTGTGCGATGTGGGACCGAAACAACATTTGAGATTTTTGTAAAAATTATAAAAAAAAATTAAAGAATTTGATGATTTGTACATGATGTACTACTGTTTACTCAATAAATAATCTTGGTTATTCTTGTAAATCATGGATTTTCTTGAAATTTTAATATTCCTTATAACTTTATTCCATATTACCCGACTGGTTCATATTTCCCGAAAAGTGCAATTCTTTTTTAATATCTAAACATCAATATGTATTTTGTTTTATCCCACTTTAAACGCATTAAAAATGTTTTAAGAAATAGTCAAAGTTTGTACTTTACTAACTTTTAATGTAACCCAGAAGTTCCCCAGAATAGTAGTAGTTGCGAAACTTTTATAAGTAATGAAACCGTTATAAAACAGATAATTTGACCTGGAACCCCATTTTACTTAAAATGTATGAATGGCCATGACAAATGATTTATTAATTTCAAAATTCTATTTTTTTAACTTAAAAAAAAATAAATCTCATAACTGGAAAAACATTACAATTTCATGGCAATCGGTCCATTTTTATAGTAGTTGGAGTATGGATGGACAGTAAACGAGACAGACAAAAAACATAATCATATTATAACAAGATTTACAAGGAACTATCAGAAAATCTTTTAAATGTAACTTAAAATACCGTTTTAAATATAAATCGAATTATAAAAGTCACTATAACTATTCTAAGAACATATTAAAATCTGTCGCATCGTTCCAAAACCAAACTCTCCCTCATCTTAAAGTGGACGAAATTCCACATATAAATAAAATACAAACAATTATTAAAATACAGTTCTTCCGAATACAATTTTCAACACAAATAATGGTCAGTTTTATTTACGTGTTCATAATATTTTTCGTCCACAAGACTAAAAAATATAAGAAAAGTAATCTAAATCTTCCAGGTAGAGCAAAAACGACATGATTTTGGCAAATTATAGCAACGGACCGATCTAAAGTATAGCTAGTGCCTCGTTTCTCACCTCTTGGCCAGTTTTGCCCTAACAACTCTAGGTTATGCTACACATCTTGCAGACGTAACATGTTATTTCTCAGAGAGAGTCAATAAGACGTGGTCATGTACTATTGTTTAGAAAAAGTATAACTCTGACAAAGACAACAAAATAGAGTACAGTAAGCTATTTAATAGTTAGATTAGATATGATGTAAGGTCAAAAGATTAAAATATCAAACTTGTAAATCAAATTGAATATTTAGAAAAGTCCTCTTGATTACTTATAGCCCATTACAAATCATACTGTATTTAAAAATACATATTTTGGACGCTTATATATAGCTTAGCTGCCAAGCTTTCCAATTTTTGACTCCCACTATTTCCAAATTGAAATTTTTCGTATTGTTTAATAGCAAATTTCTATCATTAAATAAAATGAATATTCTAAAATAGTGGCATCTAAAAATTGGAATGTTTGACAATTAGGATACAGACATCTTCTATGAAGATTAAATACATATGTACAATTCATCCGTTGTACTAGAGTGTGATGATAAATGGGCCAAAAATTAAAGCAGTCGTATCTCGCAGATTTTAATGTATAAAATTCGGGAGAGTGTACTAGCCAAAAATTTTACATTTAATGGCCACATAAGAAACGTTAAACAACACGTTCGACAAGGCCCGTTACAACGTTCTATGTAATAACAACAATAATCATAAGGTGGCTCTGTAACAATTTCAAGACCTCTGACCTCGAAATCAGATACATCAAATGTTGAGACTCCGAGCCAATGATTCGTACAATAAGCAAGATCGTGAATCAAGTGTGATATCACTATAAACCATAATGTTCATTAGTAGAACTATTTTGGGACTCTGCAATACAGCTTTTCAGAGAGTACTTCTCACAGAATCTGCAAACAAGGACACAGTTAGGTTCAGAAATTGCACATAAACACATCCCAGATGATAATCTGCTCTAATTCACGGCCTCCATGTCTTCATCCAATACATCAAGGCAGTCTCTGACATAGATTGTAAAAGGTCATTGGATGATGCATAAATGTGGACGCCAATCTGAAAGCACTCGTTGGTAACAATCCTAGAAGACATAGCCCGATGTACTTCTGCCTTCCATTCCTATGTTAACGCTTCCGAAGTCACTGACTGCCAGACATACCAGGTTTCTATATTTCTGTTCTTTCATATCTCCAAATACTACTTCTCTCATACCGTTGATGCAAAAAACTTCATCTGTCTTACAAGTTGGAATTTCACTATACCAGACCAGAAACCATTCTCTCTCAATTTTACAATTCTTTATTTTTTAATGTCCATCAGCTGTTCAGAATTTCGCTCCACTCTGCAAAGAAGCATGCGTAATATGTGCGCATCCCATTTGCCTGCACAACTGAAACGTTTGACTATATTCTTCTCTGATAACACTGTGCAACGAAAATCGATGACGTTAATGCTTCCGGTATAAAAATAATGAATTCTTAATTATTTCGATGCGTCGAACATGAATATGACAATAAAAACTGAATTGGCATTTTTTTTTAATATGCGGCTACATGTATGCTTTAATACCTCTATCACTATATACGAGGGGTGTTCAAATGAAAAGGTACGAAACGTTGTAACAACCAATCCGTTTGAAATTTGTAATATGCCGCTTTGGGATAACATAGTGAGACATCTAGAGACGAGAATGGAGTGTCCGGCGTAGTTGTGCGCATTCGCGGTTGCCCGCGCATGAAGCAGCTGAGAAGCAGGCAGTTGTGTGTCCGTCCAATTGACGCGGCAGTGCCTGTAAGGACATCATGGCGTTCCCATTCAAAAATTCAACTATTGAGGAGCAGCTACGTGTTATCAAATTTGTTTTCAGCCGATATTCATCGCCGGATGGTGGCCGTATACGGGAGAGACTGTGTGTCCGACAAATCAGTGAGAAAGTGGAGTATCCGTTTTCGTGAAGGCCGGGAATGTTTGAGTGATGACCCGAGACTAGGCCAGGCAAACACGGTAATCACGGCCGAACTCATCGACAAGGTGAACGACCTGATGAGAAGTGATATAACGCACTGCTGCGTCAATTCGACGATACACACAACTGCGTGTCTCTGTCCTGGTTCATGCGCGGGCGCCCGCGCATGCGCACAACCACGCCGGACACTCCATTTCGCGCCCCTAGATGTCTCACTACGTTATCCCAAAGCGGCATATTCCAAATTTCAACCGGTTTGGTTGTTACGACGTTTCGTACCTTTTCATTTGAACACCCCTCGTATATATATTTCGTGCGCTACATTAAGACTTATTTGTAAATAAATAAAATCAGAAAAATAACTGTAATCATGATACAATTTAAAGTAATTAGTGTAACACTTTTCTTTTACATTTCTGTTAAATTTAGCTTTGAGATACGTACAGATGGCCAAAAAAAGAAAATATCCTATACAAGTGCCCAGTTGTCTCATAAAAAACAAAAATAGCCATTCATTTTGAAATTATGCCTTGTTACAATTTATGTTCAATTAAAAGGCTCAGGGCATCTCCATATTAAAAGAAACTTATTTGGAAAGAAAGAAACGATTGAAAGAAACTTATTTGGATGTTTTGGTAACGTATACCTTCGGATATCAAACGGGAAGTTATTCGATCAAGATGTTTAGGAATTATAAAGATGTAAAGTTTTTAACTCCTAATTTTAAATTCATTTTTAATAGTTGCAAAACAAAATGCAACGCGTGTGGGTTTTACTAAGCATAACTCAAAAACTGCTTGGTTGAAATTTTGGATTCGCACATTTGAAGCTTCCAGAAATCAATTTCTGTTAAAATTTTTATAACTACAATTTTTATTAGCATAACTAATATAATAGAGAATTTGAATTAAAAATCTTAATGTTGCACATCTGTTTATCTGAAACAAGAGCCAATGGAGGTTTTACATGGCGATAACCGTATTCATAGAATTAATTTAATAGAAAATTGCACATTTTCACTTCAGAAGCAATTTTATCGTTGCACGTCAGTCATAGGCATCGACTTAACGGGGAGCGGCGGGAGCAAAACATACAAATTTCCACCACTAATTTTAAAATGTTATTTTTACCTTCATTAATCACAGTGATAAAATAGGACAAAAGTAACATTTTAAAATAGTGGTGGAAGTAGGGCTGATTGCCTATTTCACCCCCCCCCCATAGTCAGCGCCTATGCGCACAGTTTAATAATGATTAACAATATGTTATTATACAACACATCCAATAAAATCTTACTTTGTGTTGTATTTTGTTTCAACAATAGTGAATTCAATAACTATTAACAATAATGCGAAGTTTTAGGTCATATATTTGCAGATAATAAACAAAACTTGGAAATCTATCTTTTATTTTATTCGATTATTTTGGGCTCTAAAAATGAATAAAGGATCACCACTACAACTACGAATAAACGCATTAGTTAAAAAGTTCGATTTTTGTAAAAATGTAAAAATATTTTAATGAAAAATAATTGTAGAGAATCGAGAATTTAATATTTTTTTTGCGCACAGTGTAATAATTGTCAATATGTTATTGATTCAAAACATCCGATAAATCTTACTTTGTGTTATATTTTATTTCAACAGCAGTGAATCCAATAACTATTAACAATAATGCGAAGTTTTAGGTCATATATCTGCAAAGAATAAACAAAACTTGGAAATCCATCTTTTATTTTATTTGATTTTTTTTTATTCGATTATTTTGGGCTGTAAAAATGAATAACGGATCACCACTACAACTACGAATAAACGCATAGATAGTTCAATTTTTGTAAAAAAAAAAAAAAAATAAATAAATAAATAAAATATTTTAATTACAATTAATTGCAGAGAATCGAAAATTTAATATTTTTTTGCGCACAGTGTAATAATTGGCAATATATTATCGATACAAAACATCCCATAAATCTTATTTTGGAGTTATATTTTGTTTCAACAGTATAGTGAATCCAATAACTATTAATACTAATGCAAAATTTTAGGTCATTATATCTGCAGAAAATAAACAAAACTTGGAAATCTAATCTTTTATTTTATTCGATTAGTTTGGGCTCTAAAAATGAATAACGGGTCACCACTACAACTAGAAATAAACGCATAGATTAAAAAGTTCCATTTTTGTAAATAATAATAATAATTAAAATTAATTGCAGAGAATCGAAAATTTAATATTTTTAAATTAGTACAAACGCATAAAAAACATTCTTTTCAAAAAAATTACTACGTAGTTATTGTTATTATTAACGTTAAATAACAAAAAACCGGTCATTTGACCGATACCAAATGAAAACATTTCGACTCGAACCAGTTATTTCTTCATAAGATAAAATATAAATCGCACAAAAATAAGTTAAATAAAAAAGATAATAGTTTTAAATAAACATCCTGGTATGAAATATATATTTTTTTTAACTTGAGTAAAATTCCCTGTATGTTTAGTGTTAAAAAGTAGTAATAAATAATACAACACATAGAACATGCAATACTCATCAGTTCCAACTACGATAATAAACTATTAAAATATCAAACACAAACCAAAAATTCAAATTAACGTCCATGTAAGTTTCCTTGCAAAAGTTTAAATTCGTAATTACAATCACAGCTGACTATTCTACTGCAGTTCCTGTTTACACGCAGTCTTTCGCTGGTTCCAGACCAATTCACTCGCCTTCAAGAACAATTTAAAGAGAGTCTTTTGTCTAGGGATTAAAGCATTAGATAGAATCTTCATATTGGACAAGCAACAGTAAAGTGGCTCGTTCTCATCAACAAAAACAGTAACATCTTAAAAAAAGATTCTAATGCAGGCATTCTTTTTATGTTCAGTTTATTTTCTCAGGAGGAACTGTTTTACGATAGAGGAATAAGCTATACTGTAGTTAGGATATGGCGCCTTCTCAAAATATTTTTTGACCCTTTGTATCACCAGATCCTGATTATCACAGGGGCACATGGGGCACGTGTCCCGGGCCCCCATTTTCAGTAGGCTCCAAACTGCATTTTGTGCACTCTCTGAAAATACAAACTAATACGAAATTCCATTTACAGTTCATAGAAAAAATTCCTTTTTCACAGTCATGTAAACTAAACTACCTCATTGTGCTTCACTAACGACAATGAATTGTAATGTAAACTTTGAAATTCGGAGGAGAACTGGTATTATATCAAACATGTTTAAAGATTTATTTAGGATTAAAGTTTTATTCACTCCAAATAGCAGATAGTGCAGAAGATTTTACCTTCATATAATTTTTAATCCATTTTTATATGTGTCTGAAAAACATTCTTTTTGAAAAGCTGTAGTTTAAATTTTAAAATGCCCATAAAGCTGTATGCCATGTTTATAATACAATGCAAGAATTTTCCTGTGAAAGGGGGGGGGGCAACATGAACTGTGTGCCCCGGTCCCCACATAGAGATGATCAGGCCTTGACCCCGTTGCGCATCTGTAGCATACCCAAAAGTCAATGTTACTTATACAGAGGGCTTTGAAATATGATTTTATTCATTGCTGCACCATCTTCAAACACAGCAGCTAATATATAAATTGTTCATAGAATTCACAACAGACGGCGACATTGAGTTAAATTTCCATGTCAGATTTTTTATTTATCATTTGAGCTGTTTCACATCGTTATTGCTAAAAACAACTTCGTAAATTTTGTCAAATTACTCAGATGTTAACACATCATTTGAAGCATGTAAAAAATAATTGCCGAAACGTCAGTGAAGGCTTACTGTTGAGACCCGAAAAGTTTTTGGTTTCTGTCTGTCTGTCTGTCTGTCTGTTTGTCTGTCTGTCTGTTCCGCGATAACTGCCGTAAAAATGATCCGATTAGGTTGATTTTTGGTGGGTATGTTGGTGAGATACCCGGAATTAGCTGTATAGTTTTTGGTTAAAATTGGTTCATTCGTTCGAAAAATAGAGAACATTTCTTTTTAAATCATAATGCTTTCCTATGGGACTGCAGACGATTTTCAAATTTCATTTTTAACTGAAATGGAAATCGCATATTTGAATAATGGATTTCAACGTAAAATTATGGATGTTGATTTTCGATATGGAGGTTTTAAATATATCCAATAATTTTGAAAAATTGACGATACATTTATTAGAATTGAGATATTAATTGTTTAAATTATTGGAAATTTTTTTGCATCTGTTCCGGAAATATAAAACTTTTATTTTCATGTTTTTTACAAATTTTAAAATGCATTTTTTTTACTTTTCTCTTTAATTTATCAGTTGCCTAGCAACGATATTTCAAAAGAAGATAAAAATAATAAAAGCAACACGCACTATTTTGTTCCAATAATTTATTAGCAAAATAAATTATTTTTGTATTCTATTGACATAAATAAAGAATTTATTTTAATACAAGTTTTTTTTTTTTTTAATCTAAAAAGTTACAAGAATAAGAAGTTCATAAGAATTTCAGAATATCATTGCATAAACCGTGTTTAATTTAACGTTTCTAATTTCTGAAACCTCCGAAGAATTGTATATGCCTGTAAATATGTATGCAATAGAAAAAAATTAAATTGCGGATTGTAAGATGCTAAATAATATGAAAAGTGAGATTAAAAAACAGTGACTTGAGCTGACGTTGAGGCTCCTGATCTGCAGATTTACTAGTTGCCGAAACGTCAGTTGAGGCTCACTGTGGAGACCCGAAAAGTTTTTGGTTTCTGTCTGTCTGTCTGTCTGTTTGTCTGTCTGTTTGTCTGTCTGTCTGTTCCGCGATAACTGCCGTAAAAATGATCCGATTAGTTTGATTTTTGGTAGGTATATTGGTGAGATACCCGGAATTAGCTGTATAGTTTTTAGTTACATTTGGTTCATTCGTTCGGAAAATATAGAACATTTCTTTTTTGATCATAATGCTTTCCTATGGGATTTCAGACGATTTTGAAATTTTTCAGTCGTTGAAAATAAAATGTCGCATTTGATTAATGTATTTAAACGGTAAGTTATGAAGGCTAAAATTTATCAAGTCAGGTGTTAAATTATTCAAATTAATTTGAAATTTTGTTTATACATTCGTCAGATTTTTTAAATTAGGTGTATAATTTTTGGTGCAATTTTATACATCTGTTCTAATAATATAATACTTTTATTTTATCATTTTTTGCAAATATTAAAATGCATTCATTTTTATTTTCCTTTTCAATTTAACCGTAACCTAGCAACCATGTTTAAAGAATATCAAAATGATAAAATTCAAGTAACTCAGACGATTTTGCTACAATATTTTATTCGCAAAATAAAATATTATTGGGTGATTTTATATTTTATTGAAATAAATGAGAATTTATTTTGGTACAAGTTACCTTTTAACTACTATAGAATGATAGCCGAAACATTTTTATATGAGATATTATTAATTTTCTGGAAGAGATGCGGATTTTTCGTGGTTGAAAATTAGTATTATTTTAAAAATATAATGTAATATCTCATACAACGAGGTAGTTAATCTAAAGAAATTAGCGTAGTAAAACGAATCCATACAGCCTGAAATAGCACAATTATTGGTAACTGAGATCATAAAAAGTTATCACAAAAAATACTTTATAGCGCCAAATCAAGATTGCTATTTAGTGAATTGGCAGTGGGCACGATTATGAAGGACTACACAATAAAAGTTTTCAGGTTTAAAAGTTTCCAAATAAGCCTATTTTGGGGAGATTTTAGTATGCTATTGCCACCGAATTAAATCAGGATGTACTAAGGTCAAATAAATATTGTACAATGGCCATCAAAACTGTTTTTCCGAAACAAAAATTGTAATAATACTAGATTTCTGAAATAGATAAGTGAATATATAGTAGATTCAGTTTACATTTCCATAAGTTGATTTTGTACACGAGATATTATTCAACTTATCTATCAGATGCGAGTGCTTCGTGGTTGAAGGTAAGTAAATATTGCTATTTAGGTATTACATGAAATTATTTTCGAAATTTTTGCTTTTCATAATAAAACCAATGTGTATAACGAAATCCAATCTGTACTAGAATCATTCACACAAACAATAGGAAACCACGAATATAAATTTAATAAGATTACGGGGGGTTCAGGGGGCCAGAGCCCCCCTGAAGAAATGTATTTTTTTACCTAAAAAATAAAATAAGAAGTTCATAAGAATGTCAGAATATTATTGCATAAACCGTGTTTAATTTAATGTTCCTAATTTCTGAAACCTTCGAATTATTGTATATGCGTATAAATATACATGTAATAATTTAAAAATTTTAATTTGCGTATTATAAGATGTTAAATATTATGAGAAATGAGATTAAAAAACATTGACTTTCATATAGCTGACGTTGAGGCTCCTGCTCTGTAGATTTACTAGTTAAACAAATTTAGAGCATAAAAATAAAAGAATATATTGACTAAAAAGGTACTTTTTTCACCTCTGTGAAAAACAGAAAATTGTATACTTCTCATAAATATTGTCAATTTTCTAATAGAAAATTGTGAAGTGTACGAACTTAACTTTGTAAAACTATTTTTGGACTTCCTCAGCCTTTTTGGCTGAAGACATCTAAAAATAGTTTTATTTTACAAAGGTACAAAAGAGGTTTTTTACAAAAGAAAAGGCTGAAGACGTCCAAAAATAGTTTTTGCAATGCACAGTTTTTGATCCTATAACACTTTTTTAACGGAACTATTTTTGACATTTTAAAACATTAAATACTGCCTAAAATAATTCTTCGATTTAAAAACTGTCTGTTTATCGAACATTTCTTTAGAAAACTGCCAATTTTCGTATTTTCATATACCTCCGGTCGCAAGAAATTCTTACGGCAGCGACTTTATTATTATTATTATTATTATTATTATTATTATTATTATTATTTTAATAAAGAGATATTTTCTATACTCCACTTTAAATAAGTTCGCTACGACTTGATAACTTTTAAGGAAGCCAAAGCGCGAAGAATCTGAGAGGCAAATATGACATAAGCAATTAATTACTTAATTTTACCTTAATGGACTGAAAAAAAAATAATAAAAAAAAGCTCAATTATAAGTCTTTTTTTCCTCCCAAATAAATCAACTTTTGTACTCGCATATAAAATTTATGCAGAAATAGAAGATTAAAAAATAAATAAATAAATACAAACATTTAGATTAAACAAAGAACCTATTTTTCAAAAACGCAGTGTATGCTTCTCTACCTGAAAATAAAAACTTTTGTAGGACATATGTGCACAAACAAACACGGCAACAAACGTAAAATGTAAAGTCTGAACCATCTAATATTCGATATCAAATCACTTAAAATAATAATTGGAAAAAATCCTTATTTTTAATTATTTACTAATTATATTAACAAAGAAGCTAAGAGCGGAAATTTATATTATTTAAGTCGAGTTACACATGAGAGGGTTAGAATGACAGTGGAGTAAGTCAAAAATTTTGAAAATCGAGCTAATCATATTTTCACTGAACGTACATTAATTTATGTTTAATGCACCTGTAAAATAAATCATAGTTCCCTTAGGGAGTCGCTAGAGAGCAAAACAAGTCGGACCACTCACTGCAACGGCAGTACAACAAGTTTCACAAAACCCTTCATTTTCCAAATCACTAAACTTTGACTTACTCCACTGTCATTCTAATCCCTTCACATATTTGAAACACTTGAAAATACCGGGTGCGCCATAAGTTAGTTAAAACTGTAAAAATTCATTAAAAAGAAACAAATGATGCTAAAAAATTGCGGTTTGAAGGAATGGGATTAGAAAGATATCGGATTTTTTTTTAACAACAAACAAATTTGTGGTTTAAAAAATTACCGATAGGTGGCGCTGGAACGCACAATATAAAGCCGATTTATGCAAATCAGGTAGTAAATAAAACACACCAATCCACATAGATTCTTCATTCATTTGATGCCAGCAGTATGCTATCGTTACCAGGTCAAGCGCTGTTGGTTAAGCTCTTTTACAAGAACGGGGAATCAACAACCGGCGTATTGCGAAAAATTTGCATGGCAAAAGGACTCAAGACCAGAAAAGGGCCCGTTTCATGGGCTGGGATACTGAAGAATGTCAGACGTTTCAAAGAAATGTGTCGTTTTTCAAGATCGTCCTTGACATCTGCTTCATATTATGCATGTCAGTGCCATCTATCGGTAATTTTTTAACCACAACTTTTTTTGTTATTAAAAAAAATCCGATCATTCCTGCAAACCGCATTTTTTTTAGCATCATTTGTTCCTTTTTAATGAATTTTTAAAGTTTTAACGAACTTATGGCGCACCCGGTATATACACAGATCTCTTAACGAAGTTTTCCAGTTTCGAAGTTTCGATCCAGACTTAAGAAAGTAAAATTTGCAGTTAAAGTAAGAGAATCTTATACTATTAACAATATCTTAGCATAAGATGGTAAAACTAAATTTACAAAGCGATTAGAGAGCAGTGATCATTATGCAAGACCGATTACAGAAAAACAAAGAATGAAGATTTACTAATCGTATATTGAAAAACAATCAACTATTATTTTGATCAACAAACAAGATTTAAGAAAATAAATAACTGGAACTCTGCATTTTTATCATGTAACATTTCCCTGCAAGAATGATTCTTTGTAGCAATTAGGGGGAAATTTTCTATTTTTATTTAAACAGAGACCATAACTTCTTTCAAAGTTTTGCAAATGAATGTGTACGAAAGAATGAGAAGCAAAACAAAAGGCCAGGGGAGGGGGGGGTTCTTCTGGCCCGAATCGGAATTGCTGTCTTCACATTTATTATTGTGAAGCATTTTGAATGAAGTGGAGGAGGGTTCTTATCGATTTCTTAACTGGAAACCTGGTAGTAATCTATGAAGTTGTAACCCAATACACCAATCAGTAATGGGAGGAAAAAAGACAGAAAAGGGAGGCACCCGTACCTAGTATCGGGTTGTTAGCTGAAATAATTGAACCGCCAGTTTCTCGCAAAAAAAGGACTTTTCTGCTTTTCTAGGAGGCCTTGCGCGAAGTCTCCGTAACGAGAAAGGAAGGGAATTATTCATCGCTTTTAATGTCTGTTGGATGAGTGGCAGAAACTAAGAAGGCAAGCGAGCCGAACGAGTAAAGGGCAACTAGGGACTGCTAGGACGATCGGGTTTAACGGAGACGGTCTTTGTGGAATAAAATGGAAATAGGAGGGAGCTTTCAGCATTCCGCCGCCCATATTGCGGTCGTGGAACAGAGAGAAAGAGAGAGGAGAGAGAGAGGAAGTTACAGAGACAGGGAATGATAGAGAGATGGTTGCTGATGCATGCATTCTATTGGGAACATCGTAATCCTGGCGGAAAATGAGCTGGCCGCCGAATATGACGGAAAACAGTGGAAGGTAATCCCCAAATAATTACATGAGGACGCCAGAGATGCACACTCGCTTCGCGGACTTGCGGTGGCTTAGAGATGGGGCGCGCATGGGTTTCGGCCCCAATAATTACATGCTCTTAGAACGACTGATGGCCTACGGAAGGCCCAGCACCTCCCTCCCTCCTTATTATTACAAGAGGTAGGCGGCACGGCCCTTAGGGTTGGCAAACAAATTAATTTACTTACTTCTAGGACACTCCCTAGTAACAGAAAAAAATAATGCAATGCACGGTCCGTTGCAATTAACTGAAAACGTTTGCACCCCCATCCCTCCTCTACTATAAGAATAGTCGCTTAAAACAGGCGAAAGATTATTACTTAAGAAATATCGAAGAGGAGAAGCGAAAAAAATTCCCAATGCGGTACGCATCAAGTTGTGATTAAGAATATAAGTGATGAAATAAAGCAAAATGTTCCTAAAATATCAAAGCGGTTAGTCGGGTAATTAAATGGTTATTATTAGGAATTGGGTTATCATTCGTCAAATTTTAAAATATAGCACATTAAATAGAAAAGGAAGGATTTCTTTAATATTTGTAATAAACAACATAAATCGATTAAAAATAAATATTAGTCTTGCTTTAAATCTTAAAATAAGCGGGAAAAAATAAATTGCCCATTAAAAAAATAATCCTTACGCACACTTCCTAATTTTCTTATGACATTTTATTTTCAAAGCGTTACAACAAGAAAACATAAACAGGACTCACGGATAGGATTAAAAAAATAATAATAAAAAAATCCCATATAATTAGATAAGACTCATTGGACGGAAAGTTTCCCGAAACAAGGGGAGAAAAACTAATCCAACTGCTTAAATCAATCAATAAATTGTAATATAATTAATTGCAATTCTGATTAAATTACTACTTTAAAGCTTTAATCAATTAAATACATTACACAAAATTACGCAATGTGAGATAATGACCAAAGTGAAACAGATGAAAAATACAGTGTGTGTACTGGAAATAATTGTTTTCATTAACATTAAATTTCAGGGCGAATGCTTCTATTTGTTAAAGAAACTGTGCTGCTTTTACAGATTTTCAGCAGTTAAATTGCAATAAATTATGCCAATATTTAGGGAAATTTAAATTTGCCAGAGACATAAATCGATTAGCAGAGAAGTTGGAAAAAAGATGTAAGAAAATTTCAGTAGATCTCTAGTAGCTACAACAGTCCTGCACCGGGCCGGATAACCCGATTTTACTCAATCCCGACCAGAGTTTTATAATTGCGAATCCGGTTAGAGTCGGATTGGCTCTAACTGTTACGAGTTCGGGTAAGTTTCTGTTCGATTTTCGGTCGGGTTCCGATTAACCCAATTTTTCAAAGGAAGGTCCAGAATATTTTTTCACATGAAAAAAATATATATTTGAATATGAATGAGTGTGTGTATATATATATATATATACTTATTTTTCAACATAAAAAATAATATTAAAGGTAAAATTGTAGACTATTTTTCTACAATTGTATATTAAAAAAAAATAAAAAGAAAAGGATTAATCTTTGTACTTTTCGGGTTTCCAGTACGTTTTGGATCGATGTACTACGACGTACTGGGATTGTACGACCAGCACATATAATTATTTTGTCTGGTTTCGTTCCGTTAAACGAAAATTTTTTAGTCGGGTTCGGGTCGTGACTTCAAATAAGGTTTTCGTGCAGGATCTAGCAGCTATTAGAAGACGCAAAAAGAGTACTGTAAAAAGGTAATTTAAATATTCACGTCCATTTTAGGATCCAATTAGCAGGAATTGCGGAAGTCAGTTGAGAGAATATTTGGTAAGAAAGGAGCTAGTAACATAAGTCTATTTCTCTGTGACGGCTTGCTCTTTCTGTCCACGCCTCTCTTGTGAATGCATAAACTGATTATCTGCGAGAACAATTGTTTCTTCATTAACGGTTAACACTATATATACCAAGAATTGATATATACCTATCTCTACCAGCCAATCATTTTGACTGGTTGATAATTTAGCCAATATATGCAAGCGGTAAGAAAATAATAAATAACTTCAAAAAAGCCACCCCCCCCCCCCCCCAAAAAAAAAAAAAAAATCACTAATTTTTATACATGATATCATAAATGGTAGTATAATTGCAATTTAATTTTTAACTTTCCTTAACGCAATTTTTATAAACAAACTGTTCTAGTGCATATTTCCCACAAGCATATTTTTTCAACCAGCACATATATATTTGGGGCTCGCTTTATTTTCATTGCAAACAGTGATTTGACAATATTTTCGTCTACAATTTTCAGTTATACCTACCATTGGCAGTTCATTCAGGTTTTCTGGTTTGCATAAATCTTCATATCCTGTAGAAAGTTCTTTTGCTAATTGAAATAAAAAATCCTTTCTGGTAATATTTGTTTTTGAGACTTCTTTGTATCCAAGCAAACATTAGCCAGAGAGCCGATAAGAAACTCACGCAAAAAATAATATGAAGGCACAAAAGATCTTTGGCCTCATTTCTATGTACATAGAAACTAGGGTCTGGCGACGCTGTCTTACACGAACATAACGCGTTTCTAACAGGAAGACAGCCTTTTGATCGGCACTATAGAACTCATCCTCTATTCCGGGGTTCATGGTTCGATCCTTGCCAACGCCGCCCTGTTCCTTCATTGGTGACCTTCACCAGCATTATCATCTCCTCTCAGGACCAACAGATGACAGCATTAAAAACACCCCCAGTACGCAAACCCTGTGAAACACTCACAGCACAAAGCCTATGACAACTCTCAAACACAAAACCTGTCACGGCGTACATTTTCATGGCCATACATGCGCACGGCAACGCGACAGTATTACCCTGAAAACTGCCCCGCAGCACGAGTGAACATCGCACGTCCGAAGTCAACCAGACGTTCTCCTCACTGGGGGTGGGAGTACTGTGGTGACGCCATCTTGCAAGAACAGTAGAACGAGTTTCTAGCAGGAAGCAACTGAACTAGCCTTGCTCGGCATTATAGAATTCGTCTACTGTTCTGGGGTCCCTGATTCGATCTCTGCCAACGCCGCTCACACCTCTTTCAAGGGGAATACCCAAAAATGCAAAGTAAAATCTTAACACTCAAAATGACGTAAAATGGTAACAATAGGGACTTACCCGGCAAGACATTAGAAAGTATATAAAGCTGTATCAGTATTCGGTAAAATTATTTTTAAATATTCCTAGTAGCCTGTAAAATTATAAACATTAGCACTAAAAATACCAACCGGTCAAAATGGCCGTTTGATATATATAATTATGTATACCATATACAGGGTGGCCAAATTAAAACACCCCTACTCCGATCTCTCTATATATTGAACTACTCTGTGTATAAACTTCAAATTTTGTAAAAATACTATTCAAAACATGAGAAAACGGAATATGTGAAAAAAATTAGTTCCAGAAATCACCAATAGATGGCTCTGTACAACTGGACACGTACTAAAAATACACAAAAACACATTTTATTTGAACGTACCAAACATTCATGTGACAAGGAACTTACCGACGCAGGGAATGCTGCTCAATACGATTCCCTTCTTGAAGATATAAAATCTACAGTCTGGGTACAGCTTGTTTAATTGTTTATCGTAACTGGTCGGCTGAGATGTTTTTATGCAGAGTTAAACCTTATTTCAAATCTGCCAAGGTTACCAGACGTCCTCGAGAAACACGATTTTTATGTGTCCCCACAGCCAAAAGTCATATGGATTAAGATTCGGAGAACGAGATGGCCAGGTTGTCGGTAACACACGACTGATTACTCTGTCATTAGTGGAACGCTGTTGAAGAAACTGCTGTACACAAAGTCCAATGTGTAAAGACGCTCCATCTTGCATAAAGGTAATTGTGTCAAGGCATTGACGCTGCTGTAAATGGATTACAACAACAATGGGGTTTCGAGCATCCTTTTGTAGCTATTGGCCATCACGGTGTATTGCACAGGACCACTGAAAGTAGCCTCATTGAAAAAGAAAGGTCCAAGAATGAATGGGGCTCTGAATCCACACCAGACTAACTTTTGGTGAGTGGAGCGGAATATCTTGGAATACCACGATGGTTTTCGATGTCCTAAATGCGACAGTTATGGGTATTCACTGTTCTATTGAGGTGGAAATGGACCTCATCTTTCCACAGAATCTGCCATGGCCACGATGCATCCACTTCAACTCTAGCAAGAAATGTCAATGCAAAGGTCATTCGCTTCTCTCTGACGATAGCCAGCAACTGTTGATTATGATTGATTTTATACAGGAAACAATGCACCGTTTTTCTCAGTACGTTCCACGTTATGCTATAGGGAACACCGAAGTGTCGTGATATTGCTAGTGCACTACTACAGCCGACAACATTATCCATTGACTGCTCAACAATAGTGGTGGCAACATCTTCAGCGACATCTGAATGAACTGGTTTGTGTCCTGGACCCGGCTGAATTCCAAAATGCCCAGTTTTCTCGAATCAAACGATCATTCTCCTGAGAGCTTCTGGAAGAAATGGTCCTTTGTGCAAATTCTTATGTCGGCGAAACTCTGGAAGTGCAGTTGCAGCATTTCCTATGTTTTCCTAAAAGAGCTTCACAAGCAAAGCGCGTTCTGCCAGCATGACAACCATCACTGATAAGAATGACATTCCCCAGTTTTTATCCTCTTTTACACCTAGAACATGACTGCAAACCATGGGTTTATGCAAATTTTTGCGCTCACGGTGCTAAATTGCAGTTACAATGACAGTTTAATCTTTTTTACTTTTTTTCCCCATAAGGGTAATAGAAATTAACAAGAAATAAAAACATTTCGCATGTGTTTGTTTTATTATTATTGTCTTTTTACATATTTTCTGCTCTACAGCGCCATCTATCGGTGTTTCTGGAACAACTTTTTTCGAGTAATCCGTTTCCCCATGTCTGAAAAAATATGCGTACAAAATTTGAAGCCTTTAGACTGAGTAGTTCGATATACAGGGAGGTCAGAGTTGGAGTGTTTGTTTTAATTCTAGCCACCCGGTATATATATTAAAAAATAATAATAAGTCAATAAACAAAATATTTTACAATAGTTTTCGAATAAGTATAAATAAGAATTTTCATAATCTTACAAGGAACTTTGAAATTTAATTTAAAGTAAAAAAAAAAATTATGAGCAAATGTTTAAACCGGTCATTTTGACCGGTTGGTATATCTAATGTTAAACATGGAAATCCGAAACGGCGGTGATACTGCAGGGGTGGTCCACAACGATTAAATTTCTCCAACATACAAATTGCACAGATATAGCGATTCCAGCAGCACAAAGCCAATTAAAGTGATATAATGGAAATAAAGTTAAAATAAATATATGAAATGAACATTGATGCAATCTGCATTAAGAGAAAAAAAGTAAACTAATTTGAAATCGTTTACAAATTAAGTTATGAAACGTTTAAAAAAAAAAAAAAAAAGAGAAAAAAATTCTGGAGTTAAAGAAAATTTCACTTACAACATGAATAGAAAATATTCAATTAAATTAAAAACAAGTAGGCAAGTAGAAGAAGCAATACATGTATATATAACATATTTTACATCTGGTTTTAAATAAATTTTACGCACTTTTTTAGTAATTTTAATAAGTATTTCTATTTTAACTACAAAGTGAACGTGACATCCCATTTTAAACTCTTTTTGAGTTTTACTATTATACAAGTAACACTTTATTAGTAAAAATAAAAAGCTTGACTGCGAGAATCAAAATAACAAAAGAAAAGCACAACGATTCTATTTGTATCATTGAATCAAATTATTTCTATATTTAGAGACCTACGATTTCATGTAGAATTCCTAATTTTTTCTTTAATTTGTGCATTATTAACATTTTATTATGATTGGAGATGAATAATAATTAATTTTTTCCTAACTTTATTTTATATTTTTTAATAGAACTATTTATTACCATTTTGGAGATATCAGATTATTCCAGGAAATATCGGCTAAATAACTATAGTCTATATGAGACTCGGGGAGTGAACAAAAAATATTTTTGCTACCACATTTTTAAAAATTCATCCACCGGTTCCCAATTTAACAGGGAATAAGGAATCTTACATTGTTCACGCTCAAAAATATTACCCTTCTTTTATGCGTGCAGTCGGCAACAGGAAAGAAATATGGAGATTGCAAGAAACGTATACATTTATTATAAATCGATATTAATTTGTTAAATCTTTTTAAATATCTTTTATAAGCACCCTCTAATTAAAGTTCATTTTTGTTAGCATACCAGGACAAAAGAAAAAAAAGACGAGATTTAGATTAGGAGTACAGGCCAAAGAAAAGATTTGGCATCATTGACTTCCATTCAAGAATTTGCAGAAACTTAATAATCGTGGATTAAAAGTGCTTTTCCCTTTAAAATGTTTAATATCTGGCTAGTAAAAGTAAAAGCTCTGTTATGTTTTAGATAAATACTTTTGCAATAACTGGTACCATAATTGCATTCAAACATAGGAAGAAATATTTGCGAAGTAAAAGATAATTTCCTATGAGTTGCTTCCCTACAGTTTCCATTAAAACCTTAACAGTTTCTTTTTTTTTTTTTTTTTTTTTTTTTACACAATCAACTAAAAATAGGGACAAAATACCACTTTTTCCGTACTAAAATATTTGCCTCATATAATCGAAAAAAATCTGCCAGTTAATAAAGCGAAGATACCAGTTAAAACTTAGTGGTATCCAAAAGCTTTTAGTAACGAAGCAAGCAAACTCTTCTTGCCCGAGCAGCGTTCGGCCAAAACTGTTACGTGGTTAAACATTGGACAGAATAAATTGAGGTCTAATCCTTTCTGGGGGCACATTGCATTCCTAATCTAAATGCATTCGAAAGTTTCGGCCGATGATAATCCAAGATGCTCAGAGGAATAGGCGGTAATTAAATTAAGAGTCAGTTATAAAATAAATGCTATTAAATATTATTGATAAATAAAATAATGATACGAATGTTGGGTGAAATCTTTTCAGTTTAATGAACAACAACGACAAAAAAATAAAGATAATCGAAAATAAAATTAATCAGTGATCAACTACTGATGAAAACAATCAATCTTCCGGTTTTTTTTTTTTTTTTTGTTTTTTTTTTGTTTTTTTTTTTATTGTCGAGCATACTACTAAGAACAAAGATATTTCTTATGGCTAGAATATTTTTCAGCAAATTTACCAATTAATATACACGCGCTTTTATTTTCTTATACCAGAGTTTATGCATTGAATAAATTTTATATTCGTATATTTATTAAATGCATTTTATACTATGCATTAGCCTCGTTTCGCTGATGGCCAATTTTTCCAAACGAACCCTACTGGTATACTGGTAGGGACTACACTGTCTTCAGCAGAGTATAGAACTGTACTTTGGTCGTCTTCGAGCCCATAAATTGGGAAAACGGTGATAATTATACAGGAGTAATAGCGCAAATATTTTCTCAGCTACATTTCCAAAAGCGCACCGTGGTTCTCTGTCCATCAATTTTGACTTTCGTTTTTCATCGTAGGAAAAGAGGAATTGGCTGCCTGTCAATTTCCTTCCTCCGAAATTGTTTTTCGAGACGACAAAAGAAATTTTATTTCTCGTGATTCTTGAAGAAGAAAATATCTAAAAAATAGAGAATTTCTTAAAAAAGGAATAAAAAATAAATAGATCAGGCCATATGGCGGAGAAATAAATGGGCTATAGTATTCCAATCGTATTTTTACTTAAACTTTTCCTACAATGAACGCATCGTAATTTTAATATGAAAATCCGTATAATTCCTATCGTCGAATATAACGTTATTCCTCTACTGTGTTTTAAACAAAATAAAAACGCAGAAATGTCGAGGTTTCATTCAATAATTAATTAAAGCATCTACTTAAAAAATCAAAAATCTGGCCTCGAGGGGCATAAATTCCGAAACAGGATTATCTTCCGGCACAAATCCCGTATCTCTGCATGCAACAGCGTCTTCTACGCAGACTGCACACAGATGACGCAAACAATCCTCTTTATTGCCATCAATTATATATTTGATAATACATTTTCACTGAACTATCAAATTAATTTAATAAATACAAATTTTAATACAATAAATTACAGATCAAACAGAAAGAAAGTGAAATCCCCCCCCCCACACACACACTCCCTCAAATAAATAAATAATCCAAATTATGCTAAACATTCGATGACAACATTGAGTTTATTTTTTCGTCTAAATAATCGTCGCAGGTATAAACAAATAATTTTGAACTGTATTCTAATAATATTTATCTTAAATATAAAAACATAGCATTATGAATTCTCTACAGATAATAAAATAGTGAGTGAGTCTATGTGTGGATCTGCTGGATTCTGGAAGAAGGGTTGCAATTAAGAGCTACCAAATTCGGCACGAGAGTAGCTCTAAACTCAAATTTATGCACGTCGATGGGGCTTTTTCAAAATTAGGTTTCAAAATGTTTCTATTTAATGTTTTACGCGATTTTTCATTTTTTTTTTTCAATAGTGCATGTTCTAATTTTCGGAAAATCAAATTTTTTGCAACTTTAGAAATTACAAAACTTTATCATTCTAACAAAGTTTGTTTTAAATCTCTAACTTTTTTATTTATTTATTTATTTTAATTTCTAAGGATATTTTTAAATAAACAAATTTTTCCGTAAATCTTGATTTGGTATAATGGGATATAAAATATGGGATTAACCCTTTCGCGACGAGGGTCTCCAGCACATTTTTTTAATCTTTTAGCACCAATAATTCCAAAAAGAAATCTTTACATAGATTTATCGCAGAAATTTTTTTATTAAACGAAGCAAAAAGTACTTTTTTAAAATTACTAGCGTGAAAAATCTAGGATTGTACGAAACCTTATATGCAACGCTTGTCGCGAAAGGATTAAAAACGCTATTGAGCGTATCCTTTTTGAAATTTTGAAATAGTTTAAAATAATCATTTCGCCCTCTTTCTAAACCAAAAAAAGTTGGAAAAAGTATCTGAAGTAGGCAAATTTTATTGGAGATCCTTTGTTAAAGAAAAAAAATTTCTTTTGCGCTTTATTTTCGGAAGACCACGTGATTATTTTTTTTTTGCTACCATGACAACATGACATCACCATTGTTGCAAAGCTCAGGACCAGCTTCCGACAATCTTTTTTTGTTCTTGCGAGTGAGATTGAGAACACGCGGGATATTTTTATTTATTTACTCATTTTTACAAAATGTTTGTTTCAGATGAAAATAACAATAGGTTTGAATATATTCAAATTTTATATATTCAACTTACTTCATAAAATTTACATTACAGATACGAATGTGGACTGTTCTACAATTGCTTTCAAGTATCTTATTAAGTTTCTTTCTTTTCTGTTTTTGGGTCGGAGTCGCGTTTAATGGTTTGCGTCTCGGGTCGCTTTCAAGTTAAAGATGTTTTGGATTCGAATTAGGTTGGCTTTAAAGGGTCACAATATTTTTAAACCTTCACTGTTAATAGTTGTTAAATATGGAATATTTTGAACAAGATAACTTTAAAGTCATTTTTCTCAAAATGTGATTTTAAGGTAAGTTAAAAAACTTCCCTTCATTTTTTCATGAAATTTTCAGACTATATAGTGTATGGCAGTCTCTATAAAGTGAACCTACATTTTCATCTGTTTTTTGTTGAAAACATATGCTAAAATTTTGAAATGTTTATATAAACAAGATACAGTTTTGTTGTTAAAACCTAAAAATGCTATAAATAAACACATTTTTTAGGTTCTGTGTATGCACAAGACTTTCAAGCTAATTACATACCAAAAATTTTGTTTTACATGCCGAATTTTTTTGTAATCACACGCGCAACCTGCGATTCCAATTTTTTGCTCGATAAGTTTAAATACCCCTATAACAACTAATTTTCCCCATTATGATCTGAAAAAAAAAAAAATTAACGAAAGAATAAACATGTATCTATTACCACCTTTAAAATGTGTGTTTTGTGAGGTATACTTTTAAAAATATGAAATCATAAAAATGGTAATTTTTTTTTTTCGCTTTTCGACATTTTAAAAGCTTCATGACGTTTTAATCAAATTTTCGTATTTTTGAATATGTAATTTTAAACTATCAAAATCGCAGAATAAGATTGCTCTTTTTTAAATTTTAGAAATTTTTAGGGGAACACTTTCCCCCCCTTTAAAATAGATAGAATTAAAATTTATTAGCTAGATGAATTTTTGAGCCTTTTTTAATTTAATTTGAATTCGAATGCCATAAAAGTGTTTCTTTAAAAAAGTGAAAGATCACATGATCATTGCTGCCAACTTTGCAATTTTTTTTTAAATCGAACTGTTTTTTTCCGTTTTTCGATAAAGGCAGAAGATTTTTCAGAAAATTATGTCAAAATTGGCAGTTAGAACCGAATTTCCCGACGCATAAAACTGCTGTCCTGAGACAACAATCGCTTATAACTCAAGATGCAGTTCAAGTATCGAAAAATTAAAAAGTGTTCGATTACAAATCATTTGAATAATCATGCCAGCAAGAAAGTAATTTTGGCTCAATTCCGCATCCGAAAAAACAATTTAGGTTCTGTTCCACTTTTAATTCATCAGAAATAACAGTTTTTCAGGTTTTCGGTTCCGTTCAGCTTCCAAGTCCTGGTGTTAACTCCCCCACCCCTCTCTCTCTTTCTCTCTTTAACCCATTTTCGGCCAAAGGTGCGTAAACGTACCATTTCAATAAATATTTTTTTATTAACACTGTGACGTATATTTTTCGCTAATTTTATTTTTCTGCTATTTTTAAGGGTTCTGGAGACATCCATAAAATATTAGTAATTCAATTGAAGTAATCACTTTCTGTTGAGAAATTTTCAAAATATGCTTGTTTTTTACTTGAAATTGTTATTGACAAATTCGACTTTTTGAAAATGTATAATTATTCCACTTGAGATTAATCATATGTTTTTATAATGGAGTAAAGTTGCAAGTTCTGTAAGTAAAATAATAATAAAACAAATGCCATAAGAAAACTTAATTTTTTTTTATTTAAATTTAATGGTAAATTATTAATAATAAATTAATAATGGTAACGTCAAATTAAATAAAATATTTTTCATGCACGAAACTTTTTTGATGTCTTAATGAATGTAATTTAAGCAAATTTCAATGCAAATAATACCACATTTTATAAAATTTCTATGCTTGGCCTAAAATGGGTTAAGGCTCCTTACGTAATACTTGAACACCCCCTTGCACAACATCCCGCAAACATTAATAGAAATGTTAACACATAGCTTTACATCTGAATCATAGCACAAATATGGATGCTAGCTATTGTCTGCCTGTTGTCTGTCAGACATTAGACGAATGAGGGTGTGGAGTGTTTTGACCCTGTCTTCATCAAGAGGCCTTTTTACCTACCTATTTCCAACTCCCAGGTGAAAAGGTCAAACGAATCCTCGTACATCAAGTACCGTGATTCAAACTTCGCTTTCAAATCGATCTACTAATAAGGTTCACGAAAAGTTAAAAAATGTCACAAAATTTCAACTAAAATTGACGGCTAATTCAGCGTAAAAAAAATTAGTTAAAGCTAAATTTTATTACAAATTAACATAAAATTTACGTTTTTAAATCAATTTACAATAAATATCTTTTAATATCAGTATAAATTCGTTACTAGTAATTTATTTGATCAAAGATATTTCAAATGTTATTCAAATAGTTGAAGTATCATAGTTGAGGTTAATTGCAACAGAGTGAAGAATGTCCAGACCAGGAATCGAACCTGGATACCTCGGCTTACCGTGCCAACGCTCTTCCTATTGAGCTATCTGGACGATAAGCCAAGGTATCCGGGTTCGATTCTTGGTCTGAACATTTTTCACTCTGTTGGAATTAACCTCAACTACGATACTCCAACTACTTGAATATGATTTACCTGGTTGTAAAAGTTTCCTCTCTATTTCAAATGCTTTGACTTTGAAAGTGAGGCAAACTCACTTCGAATAGAATTATTTTTATGTTGCATAATATTAACAAGTACAACCAGAATTTCATCATGACTACTTTAAAAATCTTCACTATCCAAATTAAGAAATATAATTGCATGAATACAACATTATTACTGATATTTTTTTCACCTTTTTCATATAAAATTAAATGTATTTTTTTGTTTTATTGTAACTTTTCTAAAATATGTTTGTAAGATCTGTACCAGAGCTTCGAATCGGATCTAAACTTAAATTATTTTTTCAGTTCCGGAACTGTACCAAAATTATTTTTCTGCTTCTGAAGTGAACCGTAAAGCATACTTAGTTTTAAAATACATTAAAAATATATATCAGTTATTTTAAAAATAAATTAAAGTACAAACCTCTGGCATCATATACGTCGCGTCTTTAACTTCTGGATAAAAGGTGTGTCAAAAATTAAATTAGAAACTATGTACTATTCTAAGACTAATTAAACCGACCCGAACCGAAAGGAGGAAAAAAAAACGTTACTTCCGATGAACTGAAACGAAATACTTTAACTGAACTGAAAATACTACGGTTCGATTGGTATTACAAAGGAATAAATTTCCGTCAATGATTATATGGTTATAAAATACACGTCAGTTTAAAAACCGCTGGTCTATAGCTGCAATATTGAAACAAAATTTTTGGCAAAATCATGTTTTATTATTATTTTTATTATTATTATATTGAGCAATATACCCAGATTACGATATGCCAAAATTAGTGAAGCTCAAAATTATTTACATTTTTAAAATGCGATTTCAATTGCGTAACCCTTTCCGGCATGGGGGGTTAAATTTTGTCCCAATTAATTTAAATCTCAAAATGCCACAATGGTACCAGAATTTTGAAATACATTTTTGCTTTTTATATGTATGTGTAAAAAGCTTTTACTTATTTCCAAATAAATTTGTCCGTAAATCCTGGCGTCATTCGATATTTTCAACATTTCAGTAACAGAAGCATTTTGCATCTGAAAGGTTTAAGCTCACTCAAATTCCCCGATAACGAAATTACATGTTAACTTATGGGAAAACTTCAAATCGCGATTACTCATTACATAATGTAATTATTAAAATACGGTTTTTACCATCCGAAGGTAGACATCAGATGCCGACGATGTGCATTTTGAAAAATTGCCTCCTTAATATTTAAAAAATCCCTATTAACTTGCCACTTGATAAAAATACTTAAAATTTAAGGAGACAATTTTTTTAAACGCACATCGTCGGCATCTGACGTCTACTTTCTGATGGTGAAAACCGTATTTTAGTAATTACATTAGATATTAAATACTAGTGATTTGAAGTTTCCCCATAGGTTAACATGTGATTTCGCGATCGGGAAGTTACAGTGAAGCGGCCCCTTAAGTGAATGAATATCTTTTAATACAGAGTTTATACTACTTTACAAAAGCCGCGATGCTGGAAGAAAGGAATATGCAAATAGCATATGATATATCCAATTGCAATTTACACTCAAGAAAAATTCATTTAGCATTTGGTTGAAAATTATTTTTCCGAAGTCTTTTGGTAGATGACTTTAAATGTAGGAAAATTATTGTGGTTATTTGTGGATTAGATTAGGTCAATATGGTTCAAAATGAACAAATGGAATGGATTCTGAACTATGGCGTGAAGTAAGCCGTCTTGAAGCACATTTCAATTTCTTTGGTGTTCATCCTTTTCTAATTTTTTGTGTATGGGCATAATTTCAAATGAGTGAACCAGATGCCCAAGGTTCCAAATTGCTGAATGGTTACCACACTCTCTGGCTTAATTGGGTAAGCATGCAACTTCGTCAACTAAAACAGCAATAGTTACTCCAACAATTCGGATGATCGCCATCCATCACTACCGCGTGGAAATCACTACAAATGGAAAGATTATACGGGTACCAAACATTTGTTTTACTTTAAGGTCCAGAAGCACGGTTGAAGTGATGTGAGTCAATGGACTGGAAAATATAAAATATATAAATGAATATTTAGGGTTGTTTGGAGACACACCCTTGATTCCGATAATAAGCCTGTGGGGATTTGTATAATGATATTACAGTCATACATGGCGTACATATGACAAGTGCACTGTAAAAAATGGTTGTCAAATTCACTGCATTTATTCCAGTAAATCGCAACGTAATATTTCCGTATGTAAAAATACCGCAAATATAACAGTAGATTTAACCAGCGTTTTCGCTTTCAAAATCCTTTCATGCGAACAACCAATCAGATCACATCATTCATTTTCTAATCGGCGCCTGCGCGCAAAGACATTTTACTAGCATGATCTGCGCAAGGAACTTCTATTCAAAAGTACGTGCTCTTTCCCGCGCGACGGCGAAAGCGAGCAAAATGGTGTGTTTCTTGACTTACGCTTAGGAGCCTGCATTGTTTATATATCAGTGTTTAATTACAAATGATATTTTATATTTGTATTAGATAAACGTAAGCTTGTAATTCTAGTCCAATTATCTAACATATATATATATATATATATATATATAAATATAAATATAAATATATATATATATATATCTAAATTCTTCTCGCCCTTCAGAATTGAAGTGTTTCTTTTTTTAGTACTACAAATATACAATTATAATGAATATTTGATGTCTCAGTTTTGCCACATTAAAAAAATTCCTATTAATAAATTCTGAATTCTTATATATATCATATACAAAGCAGTAAAGAAATGTTTTATATGGGATTGAATTTCTATACATAAAATAATGAATTCCAATGTTTTTCAAACAAGCGATGAACTTTATGACTATTCTAATAGTCATCTAAAAATGAAAGTTGAATAAAATCAATGATTTAAAAAAATATATGGCTTTTAAAATTACAGCAACTATTGTGATAATTTGTACGGAAATAGGACTGTTAAAATTACAGAACTTTTTGTGGTAAGTTGTACGGAAAAATGACTGTGAAATTTACTACATTTATAACCGTTGAAATGACGGAAAATATGCGATAAAATTTACATCGATTTTTACTGCTATTTTTACGTAAAAACTGCTGGCAACATTGCTGCCTGCAGTTTTTGCAGTAAATTTGACGGATTTATTTTTACAGTGTGTATGTATACGACGTATATGGCATGCAAGATAAAACGTACGGCATATATATATATTACGCATATATTATATATCATCTAGCATGTATAAATATGACTTATAAATGTCGTATACGGCGTATATGAGCATTTGGCGGATATGTTTGGGTATAGCGTAAATATATATATATATATGGGTTATTATCCCGCTTCCCGTTTATATATGTATGTCGACAATCTTAGCAAAATCGTAAGTGCAACCTTGGCGTAATCGTAATTGCAGGAGCCGCTATAATAAGGAAGTACCAATTATTTTTTCACGATTTCTTCATTTGATAAATACGTCATTAAAAAAAATATTTCAATATGGCTTGCACAATTGGGCAATTACCAAATGATGAACGCTCTTCGTTTAAATTCTTGCAAGACAGAAGCAGAAATTTATAATATGATACTTATTCACAAAATTATACGATACAATAATGTATTTTTTATTTTTAAACACTAAAATGGTATTGTGGCCGAAGAACGAAGAAATACACATTGAGATCTCATTACAAGATTTCCGCATTTCTTTAATGACTGTTCTTCGTTTTATATACTACAGGGTGATTTTTTTTAAAGTTGTGAAAGTAAAACACTATAACAAAAGAACCACTGATCCAAATGACCTAAAATTTTACCAGTATGCTCCCAAAGCAATGGGAATTTTTTAGGCATGGTTAAAAAAAACTTACTTAAAAAAAAAACTTAAAATCGTACCGACAGATGGCGCTGTAAGCAGGGGCGTAGCCAGGGTGGGGGTCCAAATGCTGTGGATACCACAAATTGTATAAAGTTTTCTTTTCCTAATCTAATCAGAAAACTTTCTGTAATAATCAAACCGCAGAAAACAGTACAATATTATTGGTATCAAGAGCATTTGGACCCCCACCCTGGCTACGCCACTGGCTGTAAGGTAGCAGAAACAAAGAATATCGTCTGCGGGAGGAAAACAATGGACGGTACTTTGAGAAACCATCTTCCGTAAACCCTCTGTCGTCATTGGACCTGTTCTTAAATTCTTAAGAATCCTAAATCTCCTAAGAGCAGTTGCTGCACTGTTATTATTCTGATAATACAGTTTCACTAACAACCGTCAATGGCGCAGTCATTGCGAGGATTTCCGTAGAATAATGAACACGAGATGTGCGCACTTCACGTTTTTATCGCCAATGTGCGTGTGCCGGTCGCAAGTTCGTCTCCCGACTTTACTGCATGTACAGCGCCATCTATCGGTGCGATTTTAAGTTTTTTTTAAACCACGCCTAAAAATCCCCATTGCTTTAGGAGCATACTGGTGAAATTTTAGCTCATTTGGATCAGTGGTTCGTTTGTTATAGTTTTACTTTCACAACTTAAAAAAAAAATCACCCTGTACTTTACTTAACTAATTCTGTTGTAACTGCTTCTAACTGTAATGATTACTTAACTAATCAACACATCTATCGATTTTCTGTGAATAACAAACTTTTATAGCGCCATTGACATGAAAAAAAAATCGGATATGTCTAGCAATGCTAAATGACATCATCAACTTTACGCTGGCTGTGTGCGTCTCGAAGCCTTGGTACAGCCAGTACATGCTAGGGAAACCTGGCTTAAAGCCTAGGGCCCAGCTCCCTTTTGTATCTGTATCCGGAAGCTGTTGCAGACTCTGGCACGTCCCCAAGCGTTAGGCGGCGGTTCCCTTTAGGACAGGGGTCCCACCGTCGCGTCGTATGCTGTCGCAGTGACAATATCGTCAGTCTCTTGGGAGGTGATGCACAGGTGGCGGTGAACCCACCTTGCCGTGGAGCATACAGGACTCATCCTGGTCGTGCTCGTTAAAAGTTCCTCAGAACTAGGGTACGGCGGTTGAACCGTCTAACGGCGGTGCTCAGTTTTACGCTGGCTGTGGTGTTCGTCTACCGAAAAAGTGCTGGATAAAGTCTGTAATATTATTGATCACCAAATGTAATAGTTTGGAGAGAATTTTCTTTGTGCTAAAGCACCTACCTGCATATCTTGAAAGAAGTTACTCTGACTGGAGGAAGGTTTATTGATCAAGCTTTTGATTATATGAAGGGGTTAGAATGACAGTGGAATAAGTCAATTTTTAGTAGTTGAGAAATGAAGGGTTTTGCGAAACTTGTCGTATTGCCGTTGCATTAAGTGGTTCAACTTGTTTTGCGCTCTAGCGATTCCCTAAGTGAACTATGATTTATTTGACTGTCGCACTGAACAGAAATTAATATACGTTCAGTGAAAATATGGTTATCTAGAATTTTCAAATTTTTGACTTACTCTACTATCATTCTAACCCCCTCATATAACACCGTACGTTGCAGAAATTCGCGCGACATTTCGTCTGATCCTCCTCAGTTCTGAGACCAACATTACTTGAGCACACAAAAACCATTTTTAAATGACTGTAAAGCAGCCCCAAACATGTTTCAGTTGATAAATGAACGCTTTTAATACTCTTCTATCTATTGACAAGATGTAGAAGTAATTTCA
The DNA here is from genome assembly GCA_963931845.1 of Maratus michaelseni. Classification (NCBI taxonomy): domain Eukaryota; kingdom Metazoa; phylum Arthropoda; class Arachnida; order Araneae; family Salticidae; genus Maratus; species Maratus michaelseni. Next base: position 134,088,154 of record OZ007599.1, read on the forward strand.
ACAATGCATTTGCAAAGAATAGAATATACATCCGTACATTCCAGATCATCGAAAACCTCTACAAATGTTCTTTGGCGTGCTGTATTTAATTTGAACGTTTACAACCCAAACACTATATATATATATACGAGCAGGGAAGACCGAGCTATGCTCGGTCAAAATTAAATTTGAGTTCAAATATCATGACCCATGACCAAAATGACCTATTTTAAGATGAGCTATTTTAAGATAAAATAGCTTGACCCCTAATGACCCATGACCAAAATGACCCACTAATTGAATTTTCTCGAACATGGGACCTAGCTCAACAGTCTTCTCGTGTCCAAAAACCATAGGATGCAAAATTTAGTGTAAATAGTCTGAGCCGTTTTTAAGATAAAATAGCTTGACCCCTAATGACCCATGACCAAAATGACCCACTAATTGAATTTTCTCGAACATGTGACCTAGCCCAACAGTCTTCTCATGCCCGAAAACCATAGGATGCAAAACTTAGTGTAAATAGTCTGAGCAGTTTTTAAGAAAGATAAAATAGCTTGACCCATAATGACCCATGACCAAAATGACCCACTAATCGAATTTTCTCGGACATGTGACCTGGCCCAATGATTTTCTCGTGCCCGAAACTCGTAGGATACAAAATTTAATCAAAATCGTTAGAGCCGTTTTTTAGATAACATTAATTTGACCCACGTTGACCCAAAAATGACCCACTAATCGAAAGTTCTCGAACATGTGACCCAGCCCAATAGTCTTCTCGTGCCCGTAAAGGGTCGGATACAAAATTTCGTCAAAATCGTTTGAACCGTTTTTTAGATACAATTAGCTTGACCATGACCCAAAATGACCCACTAATCGAATTTTCTCGAACATGTGACCTAGCCCAATCGTTTTCTGGTGCCTCAAAACGGTAGGATGCAAAATTTCGTCAAAATCGTTAGAGCCGTTTTTAATATAAAATTTGCATAACCACACACACACACACAAGATTTGCTCGTATTAGAATATATGATATATATATATATATATTTGAAAAAAAAAAAAAAAATAGGAATACGATCTGTTAAGGTAAGGACAATTATTGATTGTCCTTTTGACCACCTCTTGATTTGATGTTTTAGGTCAAAATTGGACCCATTTCATGTTAAGATACATTTTATTTACAAATATTTTTTGAACATATGAAGAAACTGTAATTAATGAATTATTAAACATATGCGTCATCATACTTCGACTCCCAAAATATTTTAATCATGAATCTCTAATCAAATGCCACATTTTGGTTAAAATTATGTATACCTTTTCCAAATAGAGGGCGAGCATAAAATCTTCCCCTGCTTACAAAACGTTTAGCACGGAATAATCACTGAAGATATTAATGTAAAATTTTAGCCATTGCATAGCTCGTTCTTAATATTTATTATTATTATTATTATTGTCGAAAGAATGTAATTAGTCCATAAACGTAAGCAGTGAATCAAAAGTTATTTTTTGACGAAATGGCTTCGATGATGGAAAAGTACAATATACTTTGTAGTTCCATCCATTTCTGCCCAACGGGAGTTTAGACGTTGTTCTGGACACAATCCTGCAGATGTCAGACCATAAAAACTTTGGTATGAAAAGTTAAAGAAACTGATAGTGTTGGTCTTCCAAAAGATGGTACGCCTAGATAAAATGATTGACATTCTCCAAGCTACAAATGAGGTGCACGTTAAAATGTTCTTAATTGCAAACTCAATTACTGTATTCACGAATTGGGTAATTATTTGGTAACGTAATTACGGTTCAGAGCAAATTTGTAAAATGTTATTGGAATTACATAAAGTTAATTATTTTTTTCAAGTTCTGTTTTCTCCAAACGCAATTAGCACACATTCAGAAATCAAGCTAACACTTACGGCAATTTTTATATACAGTGGCGGACAAAAAAACTGCATCACCTGCCAAAAAGTGGAAAACGCTGCAAATAATGTTTTTAAAGTACAAGTATTATGGAAGGATGATATTTTTACGATAAAATACAGTTGTAGGAGTAATCTAAATTAAATTTTATTGGGATTTATAAATTATTTACGCATAATTATTTTGAAAAATGGAAAAAAGTGAAAAACGCAATATTTAAAAAAAACTTGAAACAAATTAATAGATGCATAAATTCTGTGGTTAATGTAAATTTTACATAACTACAGTCATATTATGTATACTTAGATGTGTATACATGCATAAGGATCACCTCAGTATTTAGTAGATCCTCCAAGAGCTGCGATGACAGCCTTGCAGTGGTCTGGTATAGAATATATCAATTTCTGAATGTAATTCTGGCCAATTTCATGCAACTAGACCCTAATAATGCTTTCCAGCAGTTTTATTTTAGTATCAGGCTTCTGAGCAACAATTTTTGTATCCATTATATGCCAACAATTGCCAATGGGATTCAGGTCAGGACTATTCCCAGGCCATTCTAAAACTTTAATGCCAGATTTTTTCAGATAGACCGTCGCCTAAAGGGAGGAAACTGGGTGAAAATTTCTTTTCCAATATCCTTAATGTTATGGAGATTAAAACTTGTAAATTAGGCAACAAAATAATTCATGAATAAGTTAGATTGTATTTACCAATTTAGCTGTATGGCAAGGTACAGAGTCCTGTTGAAAAATACAATTTCTAGCACCTTTAAAATCATCTTTAATAACTGGTTTTAAACACTCCTCTAAAATATCGGTATAAACGGGTGCATTCACAGTTTCAGTAATAAGTTCCAGACGTCCAACTCCTTTGCTGGATATACATCCCCAGACCATTTGGCTGACTGGGAATTTTACAATAGGCGATATGTAGTCTGGGTGATAAGCTTTACTTTTAAGTCTCCGAACATACCGCTTACCGTCTGATCTATGTAGGTTGAACTTAGATTCGTCCGAAAACATGACTGAATCCCACTGAGCCTTTGTCCATGAGACATGCTCTTTTGCGCAAGAAAGTCGTTTCTGCATCATTTTTTTTTTTAAAGTAAATGCTTTTTCTTTGGGCGATACGCATGCAAACCGCATTCCACAAGTCGACTTTGGATAGTTCTTGCGCTTAAATTAACACCACAGACTTTCTAAAAAAATATTTTTAAGTCAGGAGCACTTGCAGAACGATTACTCAGATACACCCGTTTCAGATACCGATCATCAGAATTTAGGGTCACCCTCTTTCGGCCCGATCCAGCCTTTCTCTTTTACATTATAAGTTTCACGCTCTAATTTAATCGTCCTCCAAACTGTCGATTGATTGCAACCAATTTTTTTAGCGATCACAGGTGTCGAATATCCTTCTTTAACTAAAGCAAGCATCACACATTTTTTTTTCTTGGGTCAATTGAACATACGAAGCAATCATTTGACCACTTAAAGAACAAGACAAATGACCATTTTTCTCTTTGGCCACACTATTTTATAAAATTTGATGACGCAATACTTCATAAGGGGTATATTATACAATAGAAATGTAGAATGACATCTTATCTTGCTTTGCAGCAACTAAGATTAATTTATTTGAACGAAATAACTCATTAGCATTGCAAAATGTTAACTTTTCTAGGTGATGCGGTTTTTTGTCCGCCACTGTATATATATATACAGGATGATTATAAAAAAACTATCCCGATATATGAGCCCATAACTGTCATACCGTTCACAGAAACTTAATGAAATTCTGGCCTAAAGTATTTTGAGGTATGCGCTCAAGAATCACGTGAAAAACAACAGTTAAATTCTAACAGTTACGGTTACAGTGGCAAAATTTCGAAAATTTCAAATGGCAACACCTACTTTTTTTATTGGAATGTGATCTTCGTAGTGAAAAACCATAAAAAGCGTTGGAACACTACCTGTAGCACGAAAATCGCCGGCGCTAGACAGACTAAGAAGAAAAGTGAAAACAACCAATAAAGAACAGAGAAGCAACAGAAAGTAAAACATTTCATTGTTCAGTGCTATCCACCATCTGCCGCATGTAAAGTGTCGTCGTGTGTAAAATGGAAAATGTATGAAACACAATAAAATGTTTTGTTTTCTGTTGCTTCTCTGTCCTTATTGGTTGTTTTCACTATTCTTCTTAGTCTGTCTAGCGCCGGCAATTTTCGTGCTACAGGTACCGTTCCAACGCTTTTTATGGTTTTTCACTATGAAGATCACATTCCAATAAAAAAAAGTAGGTGTTGCCATTTGAAATTTTCGAAATTTTGTCACTGTAACAGTAACTGTTAGAATTTAACTGTTGTCTTTCATATGATTCTTGAGCGCATACCTCAAAATACTTTAAACCAAAGTTGCATTCAGTTTCTGTGAACGGTATGATAGTTAGGGGCTCATATATCGGGATAGTTTTTTTATAATCACCCTGTATATATATAAACATTATTTAGAAATTTTTAAATGCTTGGTCACGGAATTATAGGAAATCCATTTCTTAATTCCGTTACCAAGCATTTAAAAATTTCTAAATAACATTTTTAAGTATTTTGTAATTGTTGCAATGTTTATTTGGATTTTTCAGTGTGCACTAATTGTACTTGTAGAAAACAAAACTTGTAAAAAATAATTAACTTTATGTAATTCCAATACTTTTTTACAAATTTGCTCTGAACAGTAATTCCGTTACCAAATAATTGCCCACGTACAAAATTAAACATTTGTCTAAATACAACAGTTTTTGCGCATTTATTTTTGTAAAAGGGGAAAGATTTCATGGTTACATTGCATATCGATTTTACTATCACATGCTTAACTTTTGAAAAGCAGCGTAGGGTATAAAAGAGGAAAAACAGATAATCCTCAAATAATCATTTCCTCTTTATTTTTTTTCAAAAAATGAATAAAATAGTTAAGACTGATCAAAAGCACACTGATTTTGGCAAAAATGTAAAGAGACGTTTAAGCTCTCGTATAATTATATACTATTCGCAGTATTTTTAATGCGTGTTTAAATAAAACCTACTAAAAATACGCAACATTTTAAACCTATTTTAAATATCGACAAACACAAACTCCTTAAAAACTAAAAAAGCTTGAAGAGCATTCACTCGACTATTCCAGACACGCATCAGTGGCACCGTAGGTAGGCCATTTCACGCACTACGATTTTCTCCTCCCCCACCATTTAAATATTAAAAGTACAAAACAGCTTTAGAATTTTGATAACATCAGCACTGACTCGCACTTCTTGAGATATATTCCGTTTTGTTTTAAAAGAGTCACTTATTGTCTATCAAGGCACCACGAAAACCTTTGAACCTGACAAGAATGCGCATGAGAGACAAGGGGAGGTGTGAAAATGTCCGATGTTTAATTGATGGGGTGATATTTTAATTAAGTAAACAGCGGGCGAAGCAGCGGGAAGTCAAAAGGGGTTATCCATAAAATATATTAAATAATGTGTCAGATGCAATTTTCTTAAAAGAATAAAAATATTCTGAAATACAGGAAAGCAGCATGTTGCAGTTGTTAAACGATGATAATTAATTAGGGTTGAACGTTTGTAGCTGCACGAATTTCCGCGATTTTATTTATTTATTTATTTCAAATTTCAGAAGTTTTGTAAAAAAAGAGTAATTTTTGTGAAAATTTCCTTAAATTTTTATGGCAATGGAGGTCTAGTTAACGAGAACGAACACTTTCATATTCATATTTGCATCAAAGATGTCAATAAAAATGAGAGAGATAATCCAAGATTGAAGATTATCCTATATAAAACGAAAATAAATCGGTCAAGTGCGATTGTAACTCGTTCTCAAAGGGTTCCGTATATTAAATTTATTAATTACTATTTATTAATTAACAAACTCCTACTACCTCTAATTTTTCATAATTTTAGTTTTAGTAGATTCGGAAATAGGAGGGGGGGGGGCATATTTTTGCAATACACTTTCGACGATGTCTCTAAAAATATAATGCCAAAATTAAAATAAATATATTTTTGAGTTCGGTGTTACGAGATCTTTCGAACGATACCATACACGGTACATAAAAAGAAAATTTTGTTTAAAGTAACTTAATTAATATCTCGGCTAATTACCGGCATTTTTTTTTTCAAAAATCATTATCAACTATCCTTGGATGATTCTGCGTCGATAAATATAACGAGTGCCTGTCAACACCCCCGCTGATCACCCATAAAGTTTGTGTGTTTCTCAAAAACTATGCAACCTAGGAAAATCGCTATAGTTTTCCTGCAAGGTTTACATAGACTCCTACTAGCCGTATTTTTTCATAATTTTAGTTTCAGTAAATTTGGAAATAGAAGTGGGGGGGGGGGGACACATTTTTGCAGTGTATTTTCGACGATATCTCTGAAAATGTAATACCTAAAATTAAAACAATAGTATTTTTGAGTTCAATATTACGAGATCTTTCGCACGATACCCCACAAGATATACAAAAAGAAAATTTGTTTTTTCAAGTAACTTAATTGGTCTTTTAAACTTTTTCCTAAACATATTTGTGAATGGTAATAATCTGAAAATATGTGGATCAATAGGCTTTATAACTTTCCCAAGTTTGAACTTTCCATGCCCCATATAGTTACCGAGTAAAAGGGCTCCGACAGACGGACAGACAGACAGACAGACACAGGAATGATCTTATAATGGTTCCGTTTTTACTTCTTAAGTACGGAATGCTAAAACATTCTGGTTTTTCATGTTACAAAAGTGCTATATCTCTCTTGCATACATTTGATATATCCATTAGGGTTTAATACAAGTCAAATTCAAAAGGATTAGTTTTTATCTACAAAAAAACTGATTGTGTTTAACTGACAGTAATTTCAGTGGTTTTGCAAGAGAACCAAACAGCAAAACCAAATAATGCATTTATGTATGACGACTTAAATAAAAAATAGTAATATCGCAAAAAAGGGAAATAGAATTATTACAAACATGTTGATTTATTTACATGGGATGTATATTTACTGCGTTGCAAGCTTACAATTAGTAAAATTGAATGTTATAAGAACATTTTTGTGCAAGTGCGAATCTTTCGTTAATTTGGCCAATTTTACTCGCGACAAACGTTCATCACTAATTAAAATGCATTCATTGGATTGTCTTTCATGTCTTTTTGGCATTTTTAGTATCGAGGCTAAGGAAAAAGAAAGGATACCGCGGTGCTTTACGCGTATATTTTTTTACAGACCGCGAGAGTCACGTGATGCTCGAATCCACAAATGCAGCTGTACGAAAAGAGCATCACGTCACTCTAGCGGTCTGTAAAAAAAGATAAGTGGAATGCACCGCGGTAGCCTGTCTTTTTCGTTAGCCTCGTTTAGTATATACAGACGTTTAAAAGGAGAATTTTGTAGATAAAATTTCTCTTTCAGAAAGTTTAATTGTTTCCTCTTTGAAAGTCAAGTACTTCCATGTGATACTTCTGCACCCATTTTCAGAAAGTATTTTTTTATTTTTAAATACCATCAAGTGAAAATCATAATTAAATTTAAAATAATTAATGAAAATTAAAGACTCGTTAAAAATATAATTAAAGTACTGCAAATATTAAATAATCTAATGATAGCGGAACATTAAATGATGATTTAGAATCCTACCAATGGATGTAACAGAATACGATTTCTTCTGGAAGGTCCATTTGGCCAATATGAGATTTTGTTTTCAGTTTAGTTTCAAACTGTAGAAATAAAATTTACATCCCCCCCACCCCCCCAAGGTATGTACGCCTTTTCTATATTTGCTTTAAACCAGCAATAGATACCTGACTATATAGTTATACGCATCATTTTGATAGGTACATCACAAGTTTTGAATAAGGTGGATTTAACTGTGGAGATGTTTAGGCTATATACTTTAGATACAAAAAGAATAAAAGGCATCCCACAGCTAAACAACATTGAACCAATATTATTTATATCGATTATATATTGGTCAATATTGGCATGAAATATTAACCCAACATTGGAATATTAATTTTGCTAATATTTGTGCAACATTGGCAAATTGTCATTTATTGCTAATATTTGCAACGTAAAGCCAATGTTTCTGCAATATTGGAGTTTTCATTCCAAATATTTCAAATGTAGAGCCAATATTTCTGTTATAGTGGATTTCATGTATTAGTATTTTATTGGAAGTATTTTCGATGAATGCAACATTGGCGAAATATTAAACCCCGATATAACCAATATTCGTTTGCTATTAGGGATACTTTTTTATTCTTACTGCTCAGTGACTTCAATAGCTAAGTTTCTTTATTTTTATAGCCATTTTTTTACAGAATGAATGTTTTAAGCTGACAATTAAAGTCAGATTAATTCTCTACCGACAAATGAAGGGGTCGGGGCAAGAGAGTGCTAAGCCACATTTTTGAACTTCTGGGATATTTTTATTTGAAAATTTGATCAAATACTCAAATAAAAGATATATAACAAAAGGTTTTTTTCGCCAATGTCTTAGTAACATTTGAGATATTCTGAGTAACAATATGGCATTACTTTAATGATATTACGAGTAGTAAGATAGTGGGGGTTCACCGGCCACAGGAGCGCTCATTTGAGGAATGGGGATTCCAGACTGAGGAACGAGGATTCCTCAATGAGGAATGAGAATGTCATAATAGGGAATAAGGGGGAGGAGGTACCTTCACAACCGATAATACAATGTTCAGAATCATTCTTCTCTTTACAACAATAATTTCTGGTCCATCTAGTTATGTATCTGATATTTTGTAGAAAGGTTTGTGTATAAGAATATGTTTTAAAAAGCAAGTATATTATATATTTATTATAAATAGTTCTATGCGTGTATGTGTGCGTGTATGTGTGTGTGTATGTATGTGTGTGACAAATAGTTCTCTTTGTGTGTGTCTATGTGTGTATGTGTGTTTGTGTGTGTTTGTGTGTGTGTGTGTGTGTGTGTGTATGTGTATGTATGTGCACGTGACAAATAGATCTCTTTGTGTGTGTGTGTATGACTATCTGATTATTTATGAAAGTTTTACAAAAAATTTTCATGTTTTTATAAAGAAAAAAAATATGCGGTAGTTAAAAAGTTTCACATATTAAAAAAAAAAAAAAAATCTTTTAGAAAAAGTTTTGCATTACTTTAAAAAAAATTATTTTATTAAAAATTTTATCTTAACAAAAAAAAAAAGTTTCACTATAGTTAAAAAAAGTTTTCACTCATTTTCGATTTAACTACAACAAAAGTTTGTGTATAAAGATAACGTTTCACTAGTAAGGTTTAAAAAAAGTACTCAATAATAAAATCAACAATTTTTATTATAACAAAATAATTTACAGAAAGGTATTTACAGATCAAAATATACATCGCGATTTTGCGTTAGCAATACAAATCAACATTTTCTTCTTTATTACAAACGGTATTAATGTCATAATGGCCATATGCTAAACTGCTTATTCCATCATCCAATAAGTAACGCTTGTCGTCAAAGGGACTTAAGCTAATTTTATTTTGAGTTAACGTATATAGGCGATGGTCATCTTGGGCAATCCTTACCTGTTTCTCCATACTTGTTTTTTGTTGTTGGAGGCACTCCAAGTAGTCTTCATGTTTAATTTTCTGCCGAACAATCTGCGTAGATACGCCTTTTGCACGCTTCTTTTCGTCTTTAACAGATTTTAGAGAATACATTTTTGATTTCAGTCCGACAAACTCAAGGGCTAATTCACCATTAAGTTCATCCTTAAACTTTCCGAGCGTCTTCTTATTATCCTCAGAGTATAGACGATGAGATTTCGGGTATTCAGAAAAGTCAAACAACTCACGATGCTGCTCCAGATCCTTATAAATATTATTGGTTTGAATATGATACGTTAGGGAATCTGTATCCGTAAAGAGTAAAACTGCACGATCTTTGTATGTTTTCTTTATAAAATTGTAATGGAAATCATACATACAAAGTTTAGATAGTTCGAGTATAGAAAATCCAACATAGATGGGTCGGTTCATAAGTATGCTAGTTTTTAATCTCTCCACAGCAGTCAAGTCTTCATCATAAGTTTTAAACGATTTAAAAGTAGGCGATGCTACTAATTTTTTGGCTCTTTTTTCACCGGTACAAAGCACAATATTTCTTCTTTTTCGTAGATTTTCCATGGTTTTACCAAAAACAGAATTGTTCATTAACTGAAAAAAGTCTTTCTCAAAAGAAGATTTTGCTTCTTTCCTTTTTTCGGTGTTGAAATTAATATATTTCTGTAACCATGGTCCCTGTTTAAATTTTAAAGCCTTATGCACAGCTGTAATTTTTAAACCAAGTTCTAAATAAAATTTGAGATTACGATAATGGGTTATATAATTTCGTTTATTATTTAAATTTGGTATAAGTTTAGGAGTTCCCACGAATTTCCTATTGTTAAGTAAGCTTCTTGCATGAGAAGACAGCATCTGATCCTCCACAGTTACTCTCTCAGGGGCGACAGGGTATTCATTATGCAAAGGATGTAAATGTTTCGGGTATTCCAAGTCTACCTCGAAAAGATACCCAATTTCGGAACTATCAGATAAAGATAGAACCCACTCTTCTGTCATATGACTTGTTTCACACCATTCAAAACCGCCGTAGGGTAAAAATTGGCTCATAGCCCACCCGTATAAGTTATTGGCATCCCAATACATAATGTAGCTGGGTGCCTCATTTTTCTTATAATCGGGCGTACCAGGGATGTTTGCTCGGGCATATCTTTTACTTATCATGCTAATGCCGCCTCTTATTCCATTTTCAACCATAAGCAACATATCTATATCACTGAGTAACTCTAAAGGTGTATCAGACATCTTCAAACAAGCCTGCCATGCTAGCCCAGGTGCTGTAAACAGGTGAGCAGGGTCAATTTCATAATACTGCTGACATAATTTCCTAAAGTTTTGAAACACGTCAGCAAGTAGTAGAACATCTGTCTTCACATAAAGGTTGTGATAATCACCAAGAGTCTTGATATCAAATGTTTTCCATACATTCTGAGCGTGTTGGTATTCCTTTTCACTTAGAGGCTCATTGGTTAAACTATTAAAAAAAGCAGAAGGCGGAGGAAGCTGCTTCTCAGTAAATTTTTCAAAGCAAGTAAAATAATCATAGGGGTAAACCCCTTTCCGTATAAGTAAAGATAAATTATTATTTCGGGGGAAATTTTCTTCAAGAATAGTGAATTGATCAGGTTGAAGGTTTTTAACAAGTTTTTCCAATGACGTAGGCAAAAATTGGAAAGAGTCTATAAACACCATCTGAATATAAGATGTAGGCTTTCTGATTTTAAAGGTGATATAGTTTTCCATAGAAGTAGCAATAACATCGATTTCATGATCTTTGAATTTTCCAAGTTTTGTCATAATATGATGACCATCATAGTTTTTCAAGTTATGGAATATAACAGGAATTGTTTTACACTGCTTATAGTTCAAGTTGCATTCCACATGTGCAGCTCCTCTGTATGCACCTGACAGGTGATCATGGTCACGTGTACGTTTCTCGTCTAAAGTTTTCTTACAAATATGACAAAACTCTGCTTCTCGAAATGCCTTTTCTTCCTTGGGAGAAAGCTTCATAGGTTTAACATTTAGTAACTTTTGACCTAAAATTTCCTTCTCTTGCATCATTCGGTTTAAAAAATGATCAACACAGTTTCTACCCCGATATACCTGTGCTTTCTTCACACACGTTCCATCGGGTCCAATAACCACATAGGCATAACCACATGGCAAGTGATAGGTTGTTTTCTCGGTATAGGATGCTTTAGAAGAGGGAGGGGCTGATGAAATAGGTATAAGTAGACTCTCAAAATCCGCATAAATCGTATAGGCAACAGGATGTTGTAAACGAATACCTGTAAACTTTAATATATTATCATTTTCACTAGGCATCTTTATAGCTTGTGCAACATGTTGAGAACAATATTCATTATGCTTATCCAATAGATCTTGTCTTGAAAATCGATGTAAACATCGATAACAATAATAGCCAGCGGCTCTATGCTTGGTAAGATCACCTAAAAGTCTTGAAAAACTTCTTATCAAACAATAGTGTTGTTTTTCACCGTCACCAACCAATAACAAATTAACCACATCTTGATCTTTCTTTTCAGATATATACAGGGGGCAAACTTCATCCTCTTCATAACCAAACACATTCACCCGTAAATTGTTGAGTTGTTCAATAACAGGTATCTTCTGAAGAGGTACAGGGCATTCTACATTACCTAATTTAATATCATGTTCAAAAGGTCGATAATGTGAAACACGTTCAGGTTTTTTTGTATAATCCAAGTTCAGTTTAAAAGCCAAAAGACACCATACTAAACATTTGTTATCTTCGTTTTTTATATTCAGCAAGGCTTTTTTATCATCGAGTTTTTTAGACAAAGGAATATAGGAACTCGCAGCGAGGGGATGATATTTAGCAATCTTGAGTTCTAAATGAAGAATTTTTCTAAGTTTCCAGCCAGAACCTCTTTGTACAAATTCTTCAAAGGATTTAATAATCTTCGAAAATCCTTCCTCAATATGTTGTGAAATAGTATCTTCTATAAGTTCGGTCATACACGAACATCGAAAATAACATTGAATTTCTTCAAACTCCTCATTATCAGTTAGACGTTCAAGTGATATTTTTTCTACCATATACCATTTAATTGCACCTTTTTCATGAATTTCACTTATTAAACGTTCTTGTATTTCAGTTTGTACATGGCTATGAAATACCTCTAAATCATTTTCCTCACGTTCATCAGGACGCAAAATCACTGTTTTAAACACATTAAGCGCATCAGAATACTTTGTTTTTTTCGACTTTGCATTAGATAAGCTCATTTTACGCTTTACACTCACAAGAGGTGTGCGGGGGTGTTGAGTGCGTACATGTTGTCTCAGTTCAAATTTTCTTCCAAACACTTTATCGCAATCACGGCAAGGATATGTTGAATTCCGATGCGACTGTAAATGCTGCTTCAAATTATCCTTACGTGTAAAAGCTTGATCACATTCATCACACTTAAATGTGGACTGTCCATCAGTATTATGGATTTTCAGGTGTCTTAACAAGTTCGATCTCCTTCCAAAACACTTTCCACAAGTTTCACAGGAAAACGACTTTTCATTAAGATGAACCTTAACATGTTGATTTAAATTAGAATATGTTGCAAAGACTTTGTCACAAGTGAGACAAACATGCTTTTTTTCCACATTCGTAGGAGTCACAGTCTTTAAAGAAACATCCTCCTCAACTTGCTGATTAAAATTGGAAGAACTTTGAGATATAGTATCTTTTTCTGAAAAAACTTCAGAGAATCCATCATGCTGTAACAATCCAACACTATCATGTGTTTTTAAATGTCTTTGTAGGTTTGATCTTCGATAAAAAGACTTCTGGCAGATATTACAACTATATAATTTCTCGCCAGAATGAATTTTCATATGTCGGTTCAGATTAGAAATGCTCGAAAAATCTTTATCACAGGTAAAACAGGTAAACATCTTCTTCGCAGATACAGAATCTCCCACAATCCGGGTTTCATCAATAGGCATATCAACATCCATAATATAAAATCAATAAAAAAAACTTTAACTCTTAATAGCAAACAACAGCGATTCGCACTGATAAAAAGCGGGAGCAATTTAAAACACGTTTAACCACTAGCGATAGGAATCCTCAAATGATAAAAATCCTAATTTTCCCCCGTCTATTTATACCGACCCGAAGGCAAAGTTGAGTTGTAGTATTGCTTGATATGATTGGTATCAAAACGCGTCATACGATTTCGGAGGCCTATAAGCTTCTTTCCCCTCTTTATAATATAGCATAATTAAACAGATAAACCCGAATGTATACAAATTTAAATTCGTAAATTATATTATATCACAAAATATAAAAAATCCTACAAAATAAAAATAGAATTTAGCACTTACCCCAAAAACACATCCACTTTAGTTGTTAGTCTTCACTTAACTAATTTTTCTTCCTTATCTTTAGTAGGGGGCGCTGCCATCGCCGCGAGAGGCACTGCCCGTCCTCCGGTGTGTGAAGTCATTTCCGGTTTGAGATAAGAATAAACCTTAAATACACGTGCTTAGTCATTCTTCCCTCGGTCTTACTCGCTAGTAGTTGTCAGTTTCTTGTTTAGACGTGTTGGGTGACATCATTACGTGTTTGCGATAAGAACAAGGTCACCCCTTATCAACAGGTAAACAGCTGCAGTGACGTCATAGGTGTTATGACATAGCTGATAACGGTACGATTAGCTGATAAAAATTTGTACTAATCATCTATTTCTCTTCAAGTCATTGCACGAGACGGGTGAGCTCCAACAGCTGTACATAAGGTAAGAGTAATTTATATATTATAATAGGATTTTAAATTAATTTAGTAGATGTTACAATTTGATATTTAAAAAATTTCATGTTAAACGATATGATTATATGTTGTTCATCATACTAAATCCACAAATTTTAATTCGAAAGAAATATTATTAAAATTATAATCTAAAATAAATTAGCGAAAATGCATAACAAATCTCAACAAAAAGAAGCTAATTATAAAAGGAAATGTACAAAGTTTATAAATTTACACATGTGTTAAACGCGTTTACAAACCTTATCATAGGCAAAAGTCTAATTCCACCAGACTATTTGTTATAAGTTTAACTATAAGTCAACATGTTAGATATTTGTGAAAAGGAATCTTATGATTTTTAATTTTCCAAGTTCAGTTTCAATCATATTGTAAAAGGATAATTCAAACTTTGAGATTATCTATAGTAAAATACTTAAATTAAAATGTATTTTTGATAGTTTAATATTTATAAACTACAACTTTGACTACTTTTTAAAATGTTTGCCTGATAGAAAACTGTGATAACATGTCTATGTTTGAATTTTTCTGATAACATGCCAATGCCTGAATTTTTCTGACAACTTGTCTGTGTTTGAATTTTTCTGATAACATGTCTGTGCTTGAATTTTTTGCTAACATGTCTGTGTTTAAATTTTTCTTATAACATGTCTATGTTTAATTTTTCTCTTCTTTTGAAATGTATAAACTTTTACTATACGTGTCTTTCGATTTCATTGAAGAAAAAAGTGATCGATCAACTTTATCAAACCATTTTAATGTTAATATTTTTAAACGAATACGATAATCAGATAAAAATATATGTAGCTAATTCATATTATTCCACTAAACATTGCAAAACAAAAAAATTTTAAAAAATTTTTATACTTCAGCATTCAAAAATTGCCAATATGCACATCCTAATACTAAAAAACAATCCTTATCTTGGAGTATTTCCTGTAACAAAATCTAAAAATTTCATATCAACAAGACCCAAGTTAAAAACTTTACCTCTGAACCTAATACCAATTTTTAATCTCAGAATGATAAAACTCAGAATTTTTTTAGAAAGTTACGTCTAAAACATCTCATAGATGGCGCTGTTGAAAAAATCAACTCAAAGTTGTTTAAAAAACATTAATAAAATAAATCTAGCTTTAAACTATCATCAAACTCCCCAAAAATCACTTCCAATTATAAATATTCTAAAATAATTAAAACTTATAAAATCGCTCATAGGGGGCGCTGCTGCGAAAAAATCATTTCGAAACTTGTTTAAAATACATTAAAAAACTAAATCTAACTTTAATCTATCATCAAACTCCAGAAAAATCGCTTTCAATTAGAAATATTTTAAAATAATTAAAACTTCTAAAACCGTTCATAGGGGGCGCTGCTGCGAAAAAATCATTTCGAAACTTGTTTAAAATACATAAAAGAAAAAATCTCACTTCAAACTATCATCAAACTCCAGAAAAATCACTTACAATTAGAAATATTTGAAAATAATTAAAACTTCTAAAACCGTTCATAGGGGGCGCTGCTGTAAAAAAATCATTTCGAAACTTAAAAAAATAATTCATTACTTGATTAAAACATTTTCATAAAAAAATTTCATCGAAATATCAATAAACAAACAGTAGTAGAAGAATGAGTGTGTAGCTCAGCAGGCTCACTTCCGGTACCCACCTCCACCACGCACACAGCGCCTGCTGGAGTCTAACTCTTGTTCTTCTACTACTGTTTGTTTATTGATATTTCGATGAAATTTTTTTATGAAAATGTTTTAATCAAGTAATGAATTATTTTTTTAAGTTTCGAAATGATTTTTTTACAGCAGCGCCCCCTATGAACGGTTTTAGAAGTTTTAATTATTTTCAAATATTTCTAATTGTAAGTGATTTTTCTGGAGTTTGATGATAGTTTGAAGTGAGATTTTTTCTTTTATGTATTTTAAACAAGTTTCGAAATGATTTTTTCGCAGCAGCGCCCCCTATGAACGGTTTTAGAAGTTTTAATTATTTTAAAATATTTCTAATTGAAAGCGATTTTTCTGGAGTTTGATGATAGATTAAAGTTAGATTTAGTTTTTTAATGTATTTTAAACAAGTTTCGAAATGATTTTTTCGCAGCAGCGCCCCCTATGAGCGATTTTATAAGTTTTAATTATTTTAGAATATTTATAATTGGAAGTGATTTTTGGGGAGTTTGATGATAGTTTAAAGCTAGATTTATTTTATTAATGTTTTTTAAACAACTTTGAGTTGATTTTTTCAACAGCGCCATCTATGAGATGTTTTAGAAGTAACTTTCTAAAAAAATTCTGAGTTTTATCATTCTGAGATTAAAAATTGGTATTAGGTTCAGAGGTAAAGTTTTTAACTTGGGTCTTGTTGATATGAAATTTTTAGATTTTGTTACAGGAAATACTCCAAGATAAGGATTGTTTTTTAGTATTAGGATGTGCATATTGGCAATTTTTGAATGCTGAAGTATAAAAATTTTTTAAAATTTTTTTGTTTTGCAATGTTTAGTGGAATAATATGAATTAGCTACATATATTTTTATCTGATTATCGTATTCGTTTAAAAATATTAACATTAAAATGGTTTGATAAAGTTGATCGATCACTTTTTTCTTCAATGAAATCGAAAGACACGTATAGTAAAAGTTTATACATTTCAAAAGAAGAGAAAAATTAAACATAGACATGTTATAAGAAAAATTTAAACACAGACATGTTAGCAAAAAATTCAAGCACAGACATGTTATCAGAAAAATTCAAACACAGACAAGTTGTCAGAAAAATTCAGGCATTGGCATGTTATCAGAAAAATTCAAACATAGACATGTTATCACAGTTTTCTATCAGGCAAACATTTTAAAAAGTAGTCAAAGTTGTAGTTTATAAATATTAAACTATCAAAAATACATTTTAATTTAAGTATTTTACTATAGATAATCTCAAAGTTTGAATTATCCTTTTACAATATGATTGAAACTGAACTTGGAAAATTAAAAATCATAAGATTCCTTTTCACAAATATCTAACATGTTGACTTATAGTTAAACTTATAACAAATAGTCTGGTGGAATTAGACTTTTGCCTATGATAAGGTTTGTAAACGCGTTTAACACATGTGTAAATTTATAAACTTTGTACATTTCCTTTTATAATTAGCTTCTTTTTGTTGAGATTTGTTATGCATTTTCGCTAATTTATTTTAGATTATAATTTTAATAATATTTCTTTCGAATTAAAATTTGTGGATTTAGTATGATGAACAACATATAATCATATCGTTTAACATGAAATTTTTTAAATATCAAATTGTAACATCTACTAAATTAATTTAAAATCCTATTATAATATATAAATTACTCTTACCTTATGTACAGCTGTTGGAGCTCACCCGTCTCGTGCAATGACTTGAAGAGAAATAGATGATTAGTACAAATTTTTATCAGCTAATCGTACCGTTATCAGCTATGTCATAACACCTATGACGTCACTGCAGCTGTTTATCTGTTGATAAGGGGTGACCTTGTTCTTATCGCAAACACGTAATGATGTCACCCAACACGTCTAAACAAGAAACTGACAACTACTAGCGAGTAAGACCGAGGGAAGAATGACTAAGCACGTGTATTTAAGGTTTATTCTTATCTCAAACCGGAAATGACTTCACACACCGGAGGACGGGCAGTGCCTCTCGCGGCGATGGCAGCGCCCCCTACTAAAGATAAGGAAGAAAAATTAGTTAAGTGAAGACTAACAACTAAAGTGGATGTGTTTTTGGGGTAAGTGCTAAATTCTATTTTTATTTTGTAGGATTTTTTATATTTTGTGATATAATATAATTTACGAATTTAAATTTGTATACATTCGGGTTTATCTGTTTAATTATGCTATATTATAAAGAGGGGAAAGAAGCTTATAGGCCTCCGAAATCGTATGACGCGTTTTGATACCAATCATATCAAGCAATACTACAACTCAACTTTGCCTTCGGGTCGGTATAAATAGACGGGGGAAAATTAGGATTTTTATCATTTGAGGATTCCTATCGCTAGTGGTTAAACGTGTTTTAAATTGCTCCCGCTTTTTATCAGTGCGAATCGCTGTTGTTTGCTATTAAGAGTTAAAGTTTTTTTTATTGATTT
Organism: Maratus michaelseni; assembly: GCA_963931845.1. Classification (NCBI taxonomy): domain Eukaryota; kingdom Metazoa; phylum Arthropoda; class Arachnida; order Araneae; family Salticidae; genus Maratus; species Maratus michaelseni. Next base: position 134,106,657 of record OZ007599.1, read on the forward strand.
TATATTATGGATGTTGATATGCCTATTGATGAAACCCGGATTGTGGGAGATTCTGTATCTGCGAAGAAGATGTTTACCTGTTTTACCTGTGATAAAGATTTTTCGAGCATTTCTAATCTGAACCGACATATGAAAATTCATTCTGGCGAGAAATTATATAGTTGTAATATCTGCCAGAAGTCTTTTTATCGAAGATCAAACCTACAAAGACATTTAAAAACACATGATAGTGTTGGATTGTTACAGCATGATGGATTCTCTGAAGTTTTTTCAGAAAAAGATACTATATCTCAAAGTTCTTCCAATTTTAATCAGCAAGTTGAGGAGGATGTTTCTTTAAAGACTGTGACTCCTACGAATGTGGAAAAAAAGCATGTTTGTCTCACTTGTGACAAAGTCTTTGCAACATATTCTAATTTAAATCAACATGTTAAGGTTCATCTTAATGAAAAGTCGTTTTCCTGTGAAACTTGTGGAAAGTGTTTTGGAAGGAGATCGAACTTGTTAAGACACCTGAAAATCCATAATACTGATGGACAGTCCACATTTAAGTGTGATGAATGTGATCAAGCTTTTACACGTAAGGATAATTTGAAGCAGCATTTACAGTCGCATCGGAATTCAACATATCCTTGCCGTGATTGCGATAAAGTGTTTGGAAGAAAATTTGAACTGAGACAACATGTACGCACTCAACACCCCCGCACACCTCTTGTGAGTGTAAAGCGTAAAATGAGCTTATCTAATGCAAAGTCGAAAAACACAAAGTATTCTGATGCGCTTAATGTGTTTAAAACAGTGATTTTGCGTCCTGATGAACGTGAGGAAAATGATTTAGAGGTATTTCATAGCCATGTACAAACTGAAATACAAGAACGTTTAATAAGTGAAATTCATGAAAAAGGTGCAATTAAATGGTATATGGTAGAAAAAATATCACTTGAACGTCTAACTGATAATGAGGAGTTTGAAGAAATTCAATGTTATTTTCGATGTTCGTGTATGACCGAACTTATAGAAGATACTATTTCACAACATATTGAGGAAGGATTTTCGAAGATTATTAAATCCTTTGAAGAATTTGTACAAAGAGGTTCTGGCTGGAAACTTAGAAAAATTCTTCATTTAGAACTCAAGATTGCTAAATATCATCCCCTCGCTGCGAGTTCCTATATTCCTTTGTCTAAAAAACTCGATGATAAAAAAGCCTTGCTGAATATAAAAAACGAAGATAACAAATGTTTAGTATGGTGTCTTTTGGCTTTTAAACTGAACTTGGATTATACAAAAAAACCTGAACGTGTTTCACATTATCGACCTTTTGAACATGATATTAAATTAGGTAATGTAGAATGCCCTGTACCTCTTCAGAAGATACCTGTTATTGAACAACTCAACAATTTACGGGTGAATGTGTTTGGTTATGAAGAGGATGAAGTTTGCCCCCTGTATATATCTGAAAAGAAAGATCAAGATGTGGTTAATTTGTTATTGGTTGGTGACGGTGAAAAACAACACTATTGTTTGATAAGAAGTTTTTCAAGACTTTTAGGTGATCTTACCAAGCATAGAGCCGCTGGCTATTATTGTTATCGATGTTTACATCGATTTTCAAGACAAGATCTATTGGATAAGCATAATGAATATTGTTCTCAACATGTTGCACAAGCTATAAAGATGCCTAGTGAAAATGATAATATATTAAAGTTTACAGGTATTCGTTTACAACATCCTGTTGCCTATACGATTTATGCGGATTTTGAGAGTCTACTTATACCTATTTCATCAGCCCCTCCCTCTTCTAAAGCATCCTATACCGAGAAAACAACCTATCACTTGCCATGTGGTTATGCCTATGTGGTTATTGGACCCGATGGAACGTGTGTGAAGAAAGCACAGGTATATCGGGGTAGAAACTGTGTTGATCATTTTTTAAACCGAATGATGCAAGAGAAGGAAATTTTAGGTCAAAAGTTACTAAATGTTAAACCTATGAAGCTTTCTCCCAAGGAAGAAAAGGCATTTCGAGAAGCAGAGTTTTGTCATATTTGTAAGAAAACTTTAGACGAGAAACGTACACGTGACCATGATCACCTGTCAGGTGCATACAGAGGAGCTGCACATGTGGAATGCAACTTGAACTATAAGCAGTGTAAAACAATTCCTGTTATATTCCATAACTTGAAAAACTATGATGGTCATCATATTATGACAAAACTTGGAAAATTCAAAGATCATGAAATCGATGTTATTGCTACTTCTATGGAAAACTATATCACCTTTAAAATCAGAAAGCCTACATCTTATATTCAGATGGTGTTTATAGACTCTTTCCAATTTTTGCCTACGTCATTGGAAAAACTTGTTAAAAACCTTCAACCTGATCAATTCACTATTCTTGAAGAAAATTTCCCCCGAAATAATAATTTATCTTTACTTATACGGAAAGGGGTTTACCCCTATGATTATTTTACTTGCTTTGAAAAATTTACTGAGAAGCAGCTTCCTCCGCCTTCTGCCTTTTTTAATAGTTTAACCAATGAGCCTCTAAGTGAAAAGGAATACCAACACGCTCAGAATGTATGGAAAACATTTGATATCAAGACTCTTGGTGATTATCACAACCTTTATGTGAAGACAGATGTTCTACTACTTGCTGACGTGTTTCAAAACTTTAGGAAATTATGTCAGCAGTATTATGAAATTGACCCTGCTCACCTGTTTACAGCACCTGGGCTAGCATGGCAGGCTTGTTTGAAGATGTCTGATACACCTTTAGAGTTACTCAGTGATATAGATATGTTGCTTATGGTTGAAAATGGAATAAGAGGCGGCATTAGCATGATAAGTAAAAGATATGCCCGAGCAAACATCCCTGGTACGCCCGATTATAAGAAAAATGAGGCACCCAGCTACATTATGTATTGGGATGCCAATAACTTATACGGGTGGGCTATGAGCCAATTTTTACCCTACGGCGGTTTTGAATGGTGTGAAACAAGTCATATGACAGAAGAGTGGGTTCTATCTTTATCTGATAGTTCCGAAATTGGGTATCTTTTCGAGGTAGACTTGGAATACCCGAAACATTTACATCCTTTGCATAATGAATACCCTGTCGCCCCTGAGAGAGTAACTGTGGAGGATCAGATGCTGTCTTCTCATGCAAGAAGCTTACTTAACAATAGGAAATTCGTGGGAACTCCTAAACTTATACCAAATTTAAATAATAAACGAAATTATATAACCCATTATCGTAATCTCAAATTTTATTTAGAACTTGGTTTAAAAATTACAGCTGTGCATAAGGCTTTAAAATTTAAACAGGGACCATGGTTACAGAAATATATTAATTTCAACACCGAAAAAAGGAAAGAAGCAAAATCTTCTTTTGAGAAAGACTTTTTTAAGTTAATGAACAATTCTGTTTTTGGTAAAACCATGGAAAATCTACGAAAAAGAAGAAATATTGTGCTTTGTACCGGTGAAAAAAGAGCCAAAAAATTAGTAGCATCGCCTACTTTTAAATCGTTTAAAACTTATGATGAAGACTTGACTGCTGTGGAGAGATTAAAAACTAGCATACTTATGAACCGACCCATCTATGTTGGATTTTCTATACTCGAACTATCTAAACTTTGTATGTATGATTTCCATTACAATTTTATAAAGAAAACATACAAAGATCGTGCAGTTTTACTCTTTACGGATACAGATTCCCTAACGTATCATATTCAAACCAATAATATTTATAAGGATCTGGAGCAGCATCGTGAGTTGTTTGACTTTTCTGAATACCCGAAATCTCATCGTCTATACTCTGAGGATAATAAGAAGACGCTCGGAAAGTTTAAGGATGAACTTAATGGTGAATTAGCCCTTGAGTTTGTCGGACTGAAATCAAAAATGTATTCTCTAAAATCTGTTAAAGACGAAAAGAAGCGTGCAAAAGGCGTATCTACGCAGATTGTTCGGCAGAAAATTAAACATGAAGACTACTTGGAGTGCCTCCAACAACAAAAAACAAGTATGGAGAAACAGGTAAGGATTGCCCAAGATGACCATCGCCTATATACGTTAACTCAAAATAAAATTAGCTTAAGTCCCTTTGACGACAAGCGTTACTTATTGGATGATGGAATAAGCAGTTTAGCATATGGCCATTATGACATTAATACCGTTTGTAATAAAGAAGAAAATGTTGATTTGTATTGCTAACGCAAAATCGCGATGTATATTTTGATCTGTAAATACCTTTCTGTAAATTATTTTGTTATAATAAAAATTGTTGATTTTATTATTGAGTACTTTTTTTAAACCTTACTAGTGAAACGTTATCTTTATACACAAACTTTTGTTGTAGTTAAATCGAAAATGAGTGAAAACTTTTTTTAACTATAGTGAAACTTTTTTTTTTTTGTTAAGATAAAATTTTTAATAAAATAATTTTTTTTAAAGTAATGCAAAACTTTTTCTAAAAGATTTTTTTTTTTTTTTTAATATGTGAAACTTTTTAACTACCGCATATTTTTTTTCTTTATAAAAACATGAAAATTTTTTGTAAAACTTTCATAAATAATCAGATAGTCATACACACACACACAAAGAGATCTATTTGTCACGTGCACATACATACACATACACACACACACACACACACACAAACACACACAAACACACATACACACATAGACACACACAAAGAGAACTATTTGTCACACACATACATACACACACACATACACGCACACATACACGCATAGAACTATTTATAATAAATATATAATATACTTGCTTTTTAAAACATATTCTTATACACAAACCTTTCTACAAAATATCAGATACATAACTAGATGGACCAGAAATTATTGTTGTAAAGAGAAGAATGATTCTGAACATTGTATTATCGGTTGTGAAGGTACCTCCTCCCCCTTATTCCCTATTATGACATTCTCATTCCTCATTGAGGAATCCTCGTTCCTCAGTCTGGAATCCCCATTCCTCAAATGAGCGCTCCTGTGGCCGGTGAACCCCCACTATCTTACTACTATTACGTGTTTCGTAAATTAGCTATGTTCATTGGGGGCATAAAAGTCTAGGGCAAAAACGCTACCTGGGACATATGCTGCCACCAAGTGACATTAGAAAAAAATTATATGTAGAATATTAAAATTTACAATATTAAGCAACAGATGACAGTGTTAGATTTATTTCACCAAAAATGTGGCTTGGCGCTTTCTTGCCCCGACCCCCTCAAATTTATTTTACTTGTGAAATATTTTTTTTTTCAAAATTTTTATTGAGGGGATAAGAAAGGGTTAACCTTTTGATTCCGGACCTGAACTGACAACTATTTTTATATTCAATCGTACAACAGTTCATCGTACCACCCAACTCTGATAAACAACCAGTATTTACCGCAAAAAAAATTTATTTGTAATAAATATCTCTTAAAAATATCCCAGTATATTATTTTCCCAACAGTAGTGTGAATAGAATTTAAAAAAAAATAGTCGATGGGATGTATGGTGTCCCAACCCTGTAATCAAAAGGTTAAGAAGAACTTCAAATCCAAAGTGTCTGGATGAAAGAAGTAGAAATTGCAGACACGCTGTCTTTTTCACATAAGTACAATAAAAAAAGTTTTTACCTATAGACAGAGTTGGGCAAATTTGTAATTGCAATTATCTGCAATGTAATTACAATTTAATTGTATGTAATTGATTATAGTTACACACATTCAAGCACAGAAATTTCGACAAATAATGGTATGGGGGCGTGGGGGGAGGGGTTCCGGCTACAGTGCTGGAAGAATTTTTTATGGCATGTAATTGTAAATATAATTAATTACATGCAATTAAATTGTAATTACATTGCAGACAATTGCAATTACACATTTGTCCAACTCTGCCTATAGCTATTCAGAAGTATTAAAATTTTCAAAAATTTTTTTTAATTAAAAGTATTCAAATACTAGTTAAAACTAGATGTATATATAAATAGTATCTTTACACGATATGACTGTTAATTTGTCTACCTCGCCCTCTTGCTAGGAAGCAAAATATAGTATTGACAGGAATCTAAACACTGTTAAATTAAAAAATAAACCACATCCAATACGTTAAACTGTAAGACAGGCTTTATACGGTTTATGACAACCCACAGTGATTCTAAAGCTCGGACTAAAGATACATGCTAATCAGGATTTAGACAAGTGAGCCTTCCCCTCCTCAATAAAAAGGGTAATTTTACGTGACATCTCGATTATGTTAACCCGTTCAAAGGCGGTGGTCACACTATGTGACCACTTAATTTTAATTCCAAAACGGCACACAGAATATTTTAATAAAATTTTGCTTTTATAATGAAAATGAAGAAAAGCAAGTATTTATTTTACAAGAAATTAGTTTGTACATTCTGGTGTCAATCGATCTCTTCACCATTTTACGAACAGAATTACTCTGCGCCTGAAAGGGTTAAAGCAAGTATTTATTTACCACTAGAAATACCATGAGCCGTCATTTTGACGGCTATCAAATGAATATATTCCGATTCGAACCAGAAATTTATTTTCAAAATAAATGAAATAGAAAACTCGCAGGAATATGCTAAATGAATAAGATACATAGTTTTAAATAAGAATTCTGGTGTGAAATAGTTTTATAAAACTTGCGTAAAATTTCTGGTCGTTCTAGTGTTAACAAGAAATTAGTTTGTAATATGCTGGTGTCAATCGATCTCTTCACCATTTCAAGAACAGAATTACCCTGCGCCTGAAAGGGTTAAAGCAACTATTTATTTAACACATAGAACTACCATGAGCCGTCATTTTGACGGCTATCAAATGAATATATTCCGATTCGAAACCAGAAATTTCTTTTCAAAATAAATTAAATAGAAAACTCGCAGGAATATGCTTAATGAATAAGTTACATAGTTTTAAATAAAAATTCTGGTGTGAAATAGTTTTATAAAACCTGAGTAAAATTTCCGGTAGTTCTAGTGCTAACAAGAAATTAGTTTGTATATTCTGGTGTCAATCGATCTCTTCACCATTTTACGAACAGAATTACTCTGCGCCTGAAAGGGTTAATACAGAAACTTGCTCCCGAGAATGAAATGAACTCATAATTCTACCTGCACTGCAAGAAATACGCTACGCTGCTTTTACACTGTTTAAAATCTCTCTTTGTTAACAATTAGAACTTGCAAAGAGAAATTTAAATTGAGAAGAGTAACACACACGCATATACATTACATACATGAATGTGTAATAAAAGAGAATCCCGTGTAATAGTATCTAAAAACGAAAATATGAAATATTTATGCACATTTTGGTCACAGAGAGTATAAAGAGAACATTAAATCAATCTGGTAACAGCTGATGAATGGAATGCCATATGGCGCATAAATAGGCTAACCTTATGGTACACGATTTTCTATTATACAACCCCGCTATTATGCGTATTCATGAAAGTAGAAATAATAGAAGCCGAAGTATCTATTATGACGGCGAACCGCATTAAAATATCAAAATTTATTTTCATTAAAATTAAGTATCTGAAAGGTATATTTAAAACGACTGATCCTCACGTGGGGGGGAAAAAATGAAATGTTAGATACAGAAAATATTTCTTTTTTTTTTTTAAATCCTGATTAATGTATTTTATGGCGCGGAAAGTTGCGATTATTTTTCTAGTCACATGTCAACTATCGTTAATGATTCTAATGATTTCACAGCTTTACTAACGTACAGTTTTCACTTTCTGTATCGTGAAAAAAAAAAAGAAAATAAAAAGGAAAAAAAGTTTTTTCCGGCTCAGTCAGAATAAGTTTTATTTTTATTTTAAAGGTACACACATCAGATTTAATACAAATTAAACAAATTGGTCTCACTCTTTCTAAATTCGCTATTTTGCTAAAAAAAAAAGGTTATTTGGAGGGAAATTTTAAATTAGGCTTATCAAATGTATTTGAATAGATATGGGGAAATTATATAAAAAATGTTAAAAATTTGTTGAAATCATATAGTTTAAAAATCGCCCGTTGGTTGTAATATAACCGAAAACCTTTCAATGCCAATAACTCAGACCATTCAATGAAGGGCATAGGAAAAAGGGATATAAAATATATAAAATAGGAAATAGGGCAATATATAAAATAGGAATAATAATAATATAATAAATAAATATAATAAATATAATATATAAAATAAATAATAATAATAAAATAATAATAATAATAAAATAAATAATAATAATAATAAATAATAAAAATAAATATATATAAAAATAAAAAATAAATATAAATATATAAAAAAAATATAAAAAAATAAAAATAAAATAAATAAAAATAAATATAAAAATAAATATATAAATATATTTATATTTATATATATATAAATATAAATATAAATAAATATAAATATATAAATATAAATAATATAAATATAAAAATATATAATAACATAAATATATAAATATAAATATATTTATATATTATAAAAATAAATATATAAATAATAATAATAATAATAAATAATAATAATAAATATAATATATAAAATAGGAATAATATAAATATATATAAAATAGGAAATAGGGCATGTGTGCCCTTGCAAACGAACTACAAGAGCAATATACTTGATTAATGAGCTCATTCCAAGAAATTTCCAAAATCTATAAACTGTCCCAATTAGGTTTAAATTCGTTTTGTAATTCATACGTTAACGAGATAAGTTTTGCACGTTTTGTTTTATCTGCCCCTATAAACAAAGTAAAAGAGCTACATATTTGATTAACGAACTCATCCAAGATACTTGAAAAATCAATACACTGTCCCAATAATATTCGAACTGGTTCAGTATTTCGGATGTTATCATAAAGACAAACTTAACACTTTTTTGTTTCTGTGTGTCCCTGTAAACGAACTATAAGAGCAACATACATAATTAAAGAGCTCATCCAAGATACTGGCAAATACAATACATTGCCCCAATTGGGTTGGAATTGGTTCCGTATTTCGGATGTTGTCCGGATGACAAAATTTGCATTATAGATAGATAGATAAACGAAGTGATTACGACACGTCGATGGTGTTAACTTTGGTACGAAATTGTAGAGCATTGGTGCGTAAAACCAAAGGTTCCGGGTTGGACACCCGGTCTGGACATTTTTTTCACTCTGTTGGTTATACGGTGAGTAGTAAGTGATAATTAATATCCTTTGTTATATAAGTAATCTCCAGCGTAATTTCAGGTCTGCTGGAAAATTTAATTAGCATATTCACCTATGCTGGGTTTAATTCGTCTCATGTATGCGAATGAAAATGTGTGCTCATGTTTGACTTTCCATCTTGCGCTGCAAAATCGCAGCCGTGCTAATACATAAGAGTGAGAAAATGCTAGACTGGATGTCGCCCGGATAGTTCCAAATGGTAGAGCATTGGTGCGTAATAGCAAAGGTTCCGGGTTCGATCCCCGGTCTGGACATTTTTTCACTCTGTTGGTTAGACGCTAAGTAGTAAGTGATAATTCATATCCTTTGCCATAAAATATATTTTTTGTTTCCGATAAATAAATAAAGGTAAGTTTTGTCACAAATCCTTATCTGTAATGAGAAACTTTGTGTAGTTTATCATAATGTTATAAAGTAGCTAACCTGTTACATCGTGCTTCGCTATATCGCGCATTCGAACATATCGCTCTTTTACCAACTAAGGAAAAGAAAAGCCAGTAAACTACTCGCACGTTTTAAACATAATTCCCCATTGTTAATACTCATAAGAATATTGTTTTATGCGTATAAACTAACGTAATAAAGCATTTAATTGTAGAGTACTTTCTTAACTATTTTAATATCCTCGGTCATGTTGCGGTCTTTTGGATATATTGCGCCTTTTTCTTCTTTTTTATTATCGTTTTAGGTGAAAAAAAAAACTATGCATTGCAAACAAGAATCCCATTATTTGCCAGTACAATTTCTGGATTTTTGAGTCCTTCCTCTCCCTACCCCTCCGATGAAAGTGATTTTATCATAGCGTGTTTTCCACATAAAAATAAAAAGAGAAAACTGCCCAGTTAAATTGAGGGCATTGAGCTCACATGCTATTCACACTAATTGTATATTAAACTCTTATTTCAAAGAATTTGAAATAAGTCCTCGAAAAATAAAGAAATTGATTATATACTAACAGGGATATCATCCCCCCGTTTCCCCCTTAAAATTAACTAATGAACTCCCCAAACTAATCAGTGAAGCGCCTTATTACAATGAACATATATACAAAATTTGAAGCAAATCAGAGAATTCTGCGCATGAAAAACCCATTTATCTAAATTAAGGGGGGATTAAACATTAAACCCCCGTTACCCTCTTTATACTTAATCAATGAACCCCGAAAACTAATCAGGAAAGTGCCTTATCACAAAGAACCTATATACAAAATTTGAAGAAAATGGGATAATTCTGATGAAAAACCCATTTATCTAAATTAAGGGGGGGATTAGCTCCCCTTTCCCCCTTTATACCGGGTGGTTATAAAATAAGTATCTCTATTTAGAGCTGTCTGTAGCTTGAAGGAATAACCCGAATGAAACCAAAATCGGTACACTTACTATTCAAGAAGGGGGAAGAAGAATGGAACAATAAAAAAAATAATTGCAATGATCACCAACAGATGGCGCGATTGAGTGTGAAATGTAATGTGTAATACAAGAACAAAAAATTAAGGTGTAAAACCGGATGGCATACCTAATTTGTTGGAAAATGTCACAGTGAATGTGACTACGCTTTCGCATGGCGGTGCCGATCATGTTCAGGTTCCACAAGGCCATTTTGCTGGAGGACACAATCCAGGTGGTATACGACGTGCTCAGCTGCAGAATGTAACGCATCAGTAGTGATGTTTCGCACATAATGTGATATGCGGTAAAGTAATTGACGTTTGTGACACCTCGACAGTACACAATATTACACGTTACATGTCACACTCAAAAGCGCCATCTGTCAGCGATCATTGCAATTATTATTTTTTATTGTTCCATTCTTCTTCCCCCGTTCTCGAATAGTAAGTGTACCGATTTTGGTTTCATTCCAGTTATTCCTTCAAGCTACAGACAGCTCCAAATAGAGATAGTTATATTATAACCACCCTGTACTTAACCAATGAACCCCAAAACTAATCAGGAAAGCTCCTTATCACACTGAACCTACATACAAAATTTGAAGAAAATTGGATAATTCTGCATGAAAAACCCATTTATCTAATTTAAGGGAGCAGATTAGACCCCTTTCCCCCTTTATACTTAACCAATGAACCCCCAAAACTAATCAGGAAAGCGTCTTATCACGATTAACCTATATATACAAAATTTGAAGTAAATTGGATAATTCTGCATGAAAAACCCATTTATCTAAATTAAGGGGGGGGGGGGTTACCCCCGTTATACTTAATCAATGAACCCCCAAAACTAATCAGTGAAGCGCTTTATCACAAAGAACTTATAAACAAAATTTAAAGCAAAACGGTTAGTTCTATCAAGAGTTATCGCGTTACGTACATACGTACATACAGAGCCGGTGGGCACATAGGCTCTCAGGCTTTGATAGCCTGTGAGCTAAAAAATGAATAAAAATTTTTTATATTTATACCGTCACCAATATCGATTACGTCATCATTCACCGGCTTGAATAAATATGTATGCGCCCGAGGCAAAGAAAGTTCGTGCAGTGGCAAAATCCTAATGAGTCCCCAGAACACGATGTGGAAATATATATATATATATATATATTAATCCAAACAGCGATGGCGATCTCATACCAAAGACGATCAACAGCACGAAAGAATTTACACCGATGGCGTCGGCAGGAAGGCTGAATCAATTTCCACGTTAACACCACTGCGATTCGAGCATTTTCAAGCAGTTAGCGTGTGGACTGAATGTCATCAGATAGCGAAACCAAAGTCATACTTTAACCCTTTGTACCACAGCGTTGCATATCTGCCATAGGCGTAGAGTTTTGAAAATTATTGGAGGGGCTCAGTCAGCGGCGTAGCCGGAGGGGAGGAGGGGGGAGAGTCCGAACCCCTTGGAATGAGGAACTAATTATTTCATTATGGATACAAAAACAGTAATGATTTCTAATAGAGTTGGGCAAATTTGTAATCCTAATTATCTGCAGTGTAATTACAGTTTAATTGTATGTAATTAATTATAGTTAAAATTACATGCCGTAAAAATTCTTGCAGCACTGTAGCTAGAACCCCCCCCCCCCCCCATTCCATTATATGACGAAATTTCTCTGCATTAATGTGTTTAACTATAATTAATTACATAGAGATTAAATTGTAATTACATTGCAGATAATTGGGATTACAAATTTGTCCAACTCTGATTTCTAAGATGAAATTGCAAGGAATCATGGAGAATTTCGTTTTAGGCAGCTTTCTGCCTTAACAGGTAAACTTTTAAGGAATTCATTTCGTTATAACTATGGAATGTTTCCGATTGAGACAAGATTCTTTTGTAGACTGCTTTCGTTTACACAGATTAAATATTTATACAGTGAAGTCTGTGAAAAAGAAAGTGCAAAGCACCGAAAAAATGTATTTGACTGGTTAGTAGGTATGATTGTATGGTAATCCTTTCGTCGAATCACGAAAAGTTTCCATTTAAGACGAGGATTTGTTATAGACAGGCTCCGTTTTGGCAGGTTTTAATGTACATATAACAAATATATACAAAATTATTATGTAAATACAGCAAAATCTGTTTAAACGGAATCTATCGTAATCGGAAAAATAACGTAGTCCCGTTGAAAAAAGTACCGTGCAATTACATCTCGTCACCTGAGAATAAGATGGTTCTATCTGGTAAAAACTCATTTTGCAATTAGAACACTTTGAAAATCAGCATGCTCTGTACGTGCAGCTATTAAAGTTTGAAAAAAACTTTTGGCAATAATAAATTTTTATGTAGGTATAGACAGCAATTCTACAAAATCAAAGTTCATAAATACTATTTTCGTGGATTTTTTTACATTTAAAAAATTTGATAGAACCATATTATTCTCAAACATCGTGTCTTGCTTAGAATACCAGGGTTCTATCATAAAAGAACCATGTTATTGTTAATTTTTTTAAATTTTTATAATTTAACAAAGTGAAATTTCGTTTATTAATTCGAATAAACATCAGTGGATAGTAAAACATTTATTACTAACTATATTTTAATACAATAACAGCAAATTGCTTCTTCCACTTATTCAAACTACTTAATAGCATCTTCACAAAATTAATAAATTTACGTAAGTTAAATATAATATTTAATTGAACGCAAACTATCTTAATTATTGAATTATGTTAAATATGAACCCGAAAGCTTTCCTTTTTCAGTGTGCTATTTCAATAGATGGGGGAGAAAAAGTGTGAGTATATAAATTAAGACAAAAAATTAGTTATTATATCGAAATTAAATGAAGTTTTTTACTGGCTTTTCGTTGTTTTCTCTGCACTTCTGAAAGTAGAAATCATGCATTATTTGTAAGTTGAGCCCTGAATCTAAGTATGTTTTTTTAGTGTTTGCTCTGTTGTAATGAGATACAATCTTTGGAAAACTTTCAATGTGAGATTTTATTTTATCCGTGACATCATGTGAGATATCCTACTTGATGTTTTACCCCGTTTATCACCAGTTGGGGTACCCGATTTTTTATCCTTATTTTGATGCACTGTATAAAATGGTTTGTGGCTAATGCACAAAGTTCCCAAGTAGAATTGTTTGTACACTCTAACTTTGTTACTCCCTGTAAACAAATAATAATAAAAGGAGTGCTGTTCACAGGGATTTGTGTTGGTGCTTAATCTCTTTTGCTTACCTAGGCACTCAGCCGTTTTTCCAATGAAGTAATATATAATGATTTAATATTTATATGTTGTAGAACTTTCCTTGGCTGTGAAAACTAATTAAAAAGATAGTGGTAGTTATATGTAATTCCAGGTTCAAAAGTACGTATTCTTTCTGGAAACTTTATAAGAAAGTCAGACCCATACTTATTTTGAATGTAATTTAATTAGAAGTAAAATATTCGTGATACAGAAACGTGGGTGGTTCCCCACGCTATATATATTTTTCAAATAATCTAATTAAAAATTTGCAAAAGTATTTTGTCTCTGAGGCGACCTAACTATAAATGCATTTATGAGTTCTTCTACATTCAATGCATCAACTTTTTCTTGATATGTATTTAAAATAGCAGCATGGTTTAGTCTTTGCTGAGTCATAGTCGATCTTAAAAAGTTTTTCAGTCGACGAAGCATGCTAAAACTTCGTTCAGCTGTGCAAGTGGTCACAGGAATTGCATAGAAAATCTGGATCAATTTGTTTATTTCCAGAAATGTTGTAGCAATATCCTTATCACTCTGGAAAAAGTGTTTCAGGTCAGAAAGACTTTCAAAAGTTTGTTCTCTTGTCTTGCACACATCTGACAGCATCATAATGTGCAATATTAATCTCTCGATATCAAAATCAGCCATCAAATTCTCACCAAGAACGTTTTTTAAATTTTCAGATGTTAAAGTTGATCGAGAATTTAAAGAGCTTAATAATAATTCTTCAATGTTTTTCAATTTAGAAAAAGTATTGCACTTATTATATCGTTCATTTAAAGAATTTTGAATACTGTCTAGTAGTTCAAAAAATTTTATGCGATAGTAGTCTTCAGGTTTTTCATAGATATGGGGATCACTTCCTTCGTCAATACGCTTCGGTTTTCTTCGGATTTTAGGCAATACTGGTTCCTCTAAATCAAATTCTTTACTTTTAGAGACAATTTCGTTCCAAAATGCAGAAAATTCTTCATCTTGAAGATAAGTTGTCAAAAGGTCTTTTAAAATATCGATTTGATTTTGGATATTTCTCAGTGAGATCAATGTTTTTTGTACCTCCACAACTGGTCCTAATATTTTTATAATGTTGCTTAGTGCAAAGAAAAAATCGAAAGAAACCAAATTTCGAAGAAAGCCACTACATTTAGTAGCTACGTCATATCTTGATATAGAAACGGAACTTTGATTCTCGAAAAATTCCATCAAGGACTCATAATTATTCAAAACACTCTGGACACTGCTGGCACGCATCAACCATCTTGTGGGACATAGAGGACGTAAATTGCCGATGTCTGGTGATTGCAAATTTTGAAAAGCTGCAAGACGCTTTGGAGACGCTTTTATGAAATTGACCATTTCTTTTACAATGTTGAAGCAATCACGCGTATTTGAAATATTATTCATTGCATCTTGCAGCGTGAAATTTAAACAGTGAGCAGAACAGTGAACAAATTCAGCAGATGGTTGGCGCTGTTTTACTCGTTCTTGCACACCAGAAAATTTACCAGCAACGTTGCTTGCGCCATCGTAGCACTGCCGCCTGCAGTTTTCAAATGATAACTGGAATCTTTTAAGCGCGTCATCTAAAATTAAAAACAACGCTTCTGCATTGGTGTTGTCAGTCTCATAAAATCCTGCAAAATCCTCATTCACTGAAAAATCACTTGCAGATACATGCCGAAAACAAATACTAACTTGTTCTTTTCCGGAGATATCAGCTGTTTCGTCCATAATTATAAAAAAATATTTGTTCTTTTTTATATTATCAGTGACAGTCCTCAATACTGCATGAGACATCATCTCCAAAATTTCGCTTTGGATATCCGGAGATAACCATTTGAATTTTGATTCCCTTTTAATCCAGCTAGACAGCTAGACTAGCTGTGCAGACTTTTAATCAGACAACTTAAGACAACACAAAAATAAATTCTTTAAAATAATAAGTAGGAACAATTGAATACTTACTGTTTATTGGAACTACTAGATCCTTGAGAATCATCCTTTACTGCAAGAGACGGCTTGGTACCTTTAGAAAATGTTAATAGATATTTGTCCATCTATTTATATAAAAAATTTATTTTTATGCCTGACTCAGGAAAAAGAAATTTTCCCGTCTATGTTATTTGCCTTAAAGACACTACTGATTGTTTTGGTTTGGTCATCCGCTGCAGCAAAACTTTAAAACCCCTCTGTACTCCCCCCCCCCCCACCTCTCGAATTCTTCGAAATGCCTGTAGGACCTTTTTATCCAAGGCCGGATGGCCCCTTCATTGTATGTTTGGGAAAAGGCTAACCATCTTATCTATGGTTGTGTAATTTGATAGTATCGGACACGTCGTCTACGTTAAAAGTGTTAATTTATTGCCCCCTGTGCAGGACGTCAGAATCAGAAAAGGTGATTCTTCCTGGAACCTATGTTTTCCGTGTAAAGAAGAAAAAAAGAAAGAAAAAACCCGTGGAGAGTGCTTCGTTTTACCCATATATTATTGTGAAAGTTTTCTTAGGCTGTTTTAGTCGTTTATAAAGAATAAAAATAAACAACGAATTTAGAGAAAGAAAATTTTTTCTGGAAAACAATATTCGCTGAAAAATTCGATAAATCATTATAAATTCCAAAATTTGAGATTTTTTTCTATATCAGTTGGCGAGAAAAAATACCAGCCCATCTGATAAAATTATTGGGGGGGCCCGAGCCCCATGGGCCCATACAACTCTACGCATATGATATCTGCAACATACCGACAAGTCGATGTTACTTAATACAGTGGGCTTTAGAAGACTATTCTATTTATTGCTGCTCTCTCTCAACGCAAAAGTTAATGTAAATTGTTGAAAGAATTCGCAACAGACGGCGATACTGAGTTAATTTTTCATGCTAAAGTTTTACTTATCACTTGAGCAGCTTCACATCGTTATTGCTAAAATGAACTTCTTAAATTCTGTTAAATTAAAAATGCTGGAGACGTCCAAAAATAAATTTTTTTACAAAAGGTAAGTTCGTTATGCTTTACAATTTTGTATTAGAAAATTGACAATATTTATGAGAAGCACATAATTTTCTGTTTATTGCACAAGTCGAAAAAGTACCTTTAAGAGGCTACTTCACTCAGACGAAAACACCCGCTCGCTAATGCTAATCCTATGGAAGAACTAATTTACGATATCTCGTTCGCATTTCACTATTTTTAAATGATTCCTTTTTTTTTGGCTTTGGATAGCTGAGGCACGCTCTTTTGTACTTATTCGATTTTTCTTGCAGTTTTTAGGCAGATTTCGTACTACCTATTACATTTTACCCTAAGTTGGAATTTTTGAAAAATTTTTGCAGATCTACGTCGACCATGACTCCCAGAACCCAAAACCACCCCCAGTTCAAAACTTTATATCTATCTATCTATCTATGTCACTTTTTTATGGACACGATAACTGCAACAATTATGCACAAATCTGTTCCAAACTGATACATAAAATCAAAGGGCATAAAATCTCGGTTAAGTTCGTTAGTGGGCAAAGGATGATTTCACGCCAAAAGCGAGTTAAATCGCCAAGCTATGAATCGAAGCGACTACTCACACACAGCAGACGACTATGCCAATCGACCAGGGTTGCCCAAAGGTAATGAATGAAGCCAATTTCGAGCCACCAAAAATGTAATTATAATGTTGTATTAGGTAGATTTCGTAAGAAGTACTACCTATTACATTCTCACCTAAGTTGGAATTTTTGAAAGATTTTTGCAGATATACGCCGATCATGACTGCCAGAACCCAAAACCACCCCCAGTTCAAAACTTTATATATCTATCTATGTCACTTTTTTATGGACACGATAACTGCAATAATTCTGCACAGATCTCTTCGAAACTGATACATAAAATCAAGGGGCATAAAATCTCAGTCAAGTTCGTTAATGGGCAAAATCGAACCAGGGGTGGGGTGGGGGGGCTTTTTGTGAAAACAGAAAAAAAACCATAATTGCTTAATTACGTATTGAATCCGTTTAAAGTTATTATTACTTCTAGGAAAAGGGCCGAAAATTTATGTATGACAGATTTTTGATATCATTAAAAATGGCCCCAAGGGGTGAAAAAAGGGGGGTTTTAGAAGAAAAATATTCATAACTTCGTCAATTCCCAAGATATCAAATCCGCTTAGCTTTGTTGTAAATCTCCTTAAAATTATCTACAACTTTTATATTAACAAGTTTTTTATATGACCAACTCTTACGGCAAAAAAAAAAAAAAAAAAAATCGCTGCTGGTTCCTCCTACAAGCAGACGTGAAAAGAGAAAAAACCCACAACTTCTTAATTTTTATACATATCGAATCCGTTTAAAGTTAGTATTACTTCTAGGAAAAGGGTAAAAAATTTATGTATGACAGATTTTTGATTTCATTAAAAATGCCCCCAAGGAGGGGGGGGGGTGAAATAGGGGTTTCAGAAGAAAAAAAATCATAACTTCATCAATTCCCAAGATATCAAATCCGCTTAAATTTATTATAAATCTTCTTAATATTATCTACAATTTTTATATTGACAAGTTTTTTATAGGACCAACTCTTACGGTAAAAAAAAATTAAAAACAAAAAAATACCTGCTGGCTCCGCCTACAGGCAGAGGTATATTTCGAAGTGGGTGATCCCAACTGCCACATATCATGGCAAATAGGTCTTTCATCTGCAATTCCCAATAAACAGCTGCCCCACGGTCTGCGTCTTCGAAATCTACCTGTGCCTGTAGGCCGAGCCGTCATGTTTTTTTTTTTTTATTGAGAACACTTTTCATTTTCGAAACCGGTTCCGAAAATGAAAGTATTAAAAAAAAAAAGAAAAAGTACAAAGGAGCGTGCATAGAGACTGACCTCAACTGTCCAATGCAAAAAAAAAAAAATAAATAAATAAATAAAAAAAATAAAAATATTGAAATGCGAACGAGATATCGTAAATTATTTCTCCCATAGGATTAGCATTAGCGAGCGGGTGTTTTCGCCTGAGTGAAGTAGCCTCTTAAGTAAATATATTTTTTATTTTTAAACTCTTAATTTTTTTTTTTAATTTTTTTTCACATGCTTAAAATGATGTATTCTAACATCTGAGTAAATATTTTTCAAATCAGAGTTGTTGAGTTACAAAGGGCTAAAATTGTCGTTAATCGGTGTTATTTAGAGCCGTACTTACAAGGGAACCACTTTTGGTGCAGCTCGCACCTAGGCATTGAGACCTGGTGCTTTTTTAAAGCCCTATATTACGAAGTTTGAGAATCGATAAAAATTTTCTGTTACAATCATATATTTTTTTTTTTTTTTACAGCAGCATAACTTTCTGAAAATGCACTTTTTGAGACGACTTATCGGTCTATTAACATAGAAGTTTTCTTGAAAAAAAAAAGTACTTTAAAATACAAATAAGTTAACAATAAGAATAAAATATTGGAAAATTTTTTAAAAAAAATTCTTTCAAGAAGCTACAAATTTAATTTAAAAAAAAAAAAAATATCCCTGACGGCTCGGCCTACAGGCACAGGTAGATTTCGAAGACGCAGGCCGTGGGGCGCCTGTTTGTTGGGAATTGCGGAAGAAATGACCATTTTGCCATGATGCGGCAGTTGGAACCGCCTACTTTAAAACCTAACTTGTTTGCAAGCGGAGCCAGCAGGGATTTTTTTTTTTTTTGGGGGGGGGGGGGCTATAAGAGTTGGTCCTATAAAAGACTTGTCAATATAAAAGTTTTAGATAATATTAAGAGGATTTATAATAAATTTAAGCGGATTTGAAATCTTGGGAATTGACGAAGTTATGAATTTTTTTCTTCTAAAACCGCACTCCCCTCCCCCCTTGGGGCCATTTTTAATTATATCAAAAATCTGTCATACATAAATTTTCGGCCCTTCTCCTAGAAGTAATAATAACTTCAAACGGATTCGATACGTATCATAATTAAGAAATTATGGGGTTTTTTCTGTTTTCACAAAAAGTCCTCCCCCCCCCCCCTGGTTCGATTTTGCCCATTAACGAACTTGACCGAGATTTTATGCCCCTTGATTTTATGTATCAGTTTCGAAAAGATGCAGGAATTGGAACCACCTACTTCGAAAATAATTTGTTTGCAGGCGGAACCGGCAGGGATTTTTTTGTTTTTAATTTTTTTTTGCTATAAGGGTTGGTCCTATAAAAAACTTGTCAATATAAAAGCTTTAGATAATATTAAGAGGATTTATAATAAATTTAAGCGGATGTGATATCTTGTGAATGGACGACGTTATGAATTTTTTTCTTCTAAAACACCCCCTTCCCCCCCCCCCTTGGGGCCATTTTTAATTATATCCAAAATCTGTCATACATACATTTTCGGCCCTTCTCCTAGAAGTAATAATAACTTTAAACGGATTCGATACGTATCATAATTAAGAAATTATGGGGTTTTTTCTGTTTTCACAAAAAGCCCCCCCCCACCCCACCCCTGGTTCGATTTTGCCCATTAACGAACTTGACTGAGATTTTATGCCCCTTGATTTTATGTATCAGTTTCAAAGAGATCTGTGCAGAATTATTGCAGTTATCGTGTCCATAAAAAAGTGACATAGATAGATAGATAGATAGATAGATAAAGTTTTGAACTGGGGGTGGTTTTGGGTTCTGGCAGTCATGATCGGCGTAGATCTGCAAAAATTTTTCAAAAATTCCAACTTAGGTGAGAATGTAATAGGTAGTACTTCTTACGAAATCTACCTAATACAACATTATAATTACATTTTTGGTGGCTCGAAATTGGCTTCATTCATTACCTTTGGGCAACCCTGGTCGATTGGCATAGTCGTCTGCTGTGTGTGAGTAGTCGCTTCGATTCATAGCTTGGCGATTTAACTCGCTTTTGGCGTGAAATCATCCTTCACCAATATCGATTACGTCATCATTCATCGGTTTGAATAAATATTTATTGCAATCGACGACGACGAACGTTCATGCCGTGACAAAATCCGGATGAGTCCCCAAATCACACGGTGGTAAATTATAATAATAATTTAAAAATAAATAAATAAAAGCCAGGTAGCCATGATGATCAAAAGCGCGAAAGAATTTACATTGAATGTGGCTAAATTAATTTTTGTATTATCAATATTACCACTGATTCGAGCATTGTAAAACAGCGTGTGGACGAAAAGACAGACAGTGAAACAGTCTGACATTTTAAAACTAGATTGAAAAAAAAGCGAGTTTATTTCATATAAAAACCAGACTGTAAGGGACTGCAACATATGGATTTTTTTTATAGATGTTTAACTATGCGATAGCAAAATTGTGTAATTAACAAAAGAAATACTCCCCAGAGGAGGTGGTACACATGTCAGGAACCCTCCTTCGCTACTGTCGAATTCTGTTGTTGATTGACAAAAGAATAACCACCTGAAACAAGTCGATAAAGGTTCCACACTCCGTCGCGTTGATGTATTTTAACTTTTAGGCTAAATTATCCAATTAAATTTTACGATGTACAAAATATCCATATCATTAGATCCATATCTTTAGATGCGATTGGTATACATATCCATCAGACATGTATACCAATCCTCTACAGGTACATTTTCGTATCCTTTTACGCTACTTTATAACACATTCACGAAATCACTTTCATCAGAGAAAAAAATCCATAAAAATACGGAAATTGTACTGTCAAATAACGGAATTTTTCTTTACAGTCATGGCTTATTTTTCCACATGAAAAAGTTGAATAAATATTTTAGATATTTACTCCGTCACCAATATCGATTACATCATTCACCGGCTGGAATAAATATTTATTGCACTCGACGACGAAGAAAGCTCGTGCGGTGGCAAAATCCGGATGAGTCCCCAGATTACACGGTGCGAAAGAAAAAAAGTAAAAAAAAAAAAAAAACTAAACAGCGATGACGATCTCATACCAAAGACGATCAACAGCACGAAAGAATTTACGCCGAATGCGGTGGACAGTAGGGCTAAATTATCCGATTAAAAGATTTACGCTGTAGAGGATCATTGGATCTTTTCATCTGGGGGAGAAGGAAAGCAAAGAGTGAAGTGAAATTTAGTACTTTTTATTAGATCATCCTCCCATTAGCATTCCTCTGTCACTCTGTTTATAGTACTTTAATAACAAAATTTATTTTTATATGCGTGGAAAATTGACATTTGACGTCAGAGACACCATTTTTTTTTTTCGTTTTAGTTTCCTTACCAGGGCCGGCGCAACGTCGCGCGGGGCCCTGGCAAAACATTTAGCGGGACCAAAAGTCTCCGACTACAATACTGGACTAACAAAAATTATTTTTAAACTGTATATATTATAGAACAATTGATAATGTAGATTATAAAGAGTATGACAAATACAATGCAACTTCTTTCAAATGTAATGTGCACAATTATATTTAACATTTAAAAATATTTTATCACTTACAATATTTTAAACGTTTATTTTTTTTGCGTTCTCGATTACTTTCAGGATCATCAAATCTATACATTCCCTGACAATTACAGAAGATCGTTCACAGTTTATGGAAACGATTTTCAAAGTTAATTTCTACGCATAAATGACATATTCTTTGCAACAATTTGACTTTGTTGGATAGTCTTGACTTTTGCCTACAGCTCTGTCTCGAAATTTCGACGATAATGGAATTTCCTTGTTACAGTCATGTCAATTTTTCCCGATACCTCTTGTAAAACTTTCCAAAGTCTTTTCAATGTTCGTGAATTCATTTAAAAAATCCAAATGCAGAAAAAGACCATTGATGAGAGGGTGGGGAGAGGGTGGGGAGAGGGTGCGTCAGGTGCTTTTACATGCATTTCTTCAATTGAGACACAATTTATTTCCGTTTGGGATTCTTTTTTTCCTAAATATGCGTCAGTTGAGTTATGGAAAACCGTCTGGGAGACTTTGATCATAGGAAGCTCAATTAATGTCTTTTTCAGATAAAGCTGGAATTTCTTCTTCAAAAACGGGTTCTAAAACATTTTACTGACAAAAATGTGAAATTACCTTAGCTTTACTGCATTTGTTACCTTTAATTTAAATCATAATAAAATTCAGCAGCAATCATGAATTCTTTTGGAAATTTTTCTTTACATTCACAAAACCATTTCTTTATTATTATTATTATTATTATTACTTGATAAAACTTGCTCTTCTTTTGATACACTCACTTAAATAAAGCCATGTTTCATCCAGTGTTACGATAAATTTTTATTTATCACCACCTATGGGTTTGTTAAAGCGAGCGTTAGAAAGCGCTATCCCCAATACATTGGAAGACTTTGGAAAGTTTTCCAAGAGGTATAGAAGAAAATTGATATGATTATACTAACTAGGAAAGGTCCCTAACTGACAGATCGGGATTTTGTCGAGAGTGGTGTCGTTGGAAAGCTCTTAACCATGGGGATCAAGAAAATGTATACAACTACCCGTCCGAATGCAACTGGTGAAGAGCTATAGGCCGATATATTTCTGTCATTCATTGATTTCTCCAGGTCGCTAACTATGCAGGAAAGACACTCTGCGTGGTAGAAAAGACAGCTAACAGTACAGTTATGTAACCTGTTGTTGCCAGTGCGAAGTTGGTGAAGGTTCCATGTTCCCTCTAGTAAGAAACTGAAGATTGTAACCACATTTTTTCGACATGACCACTGGAGAAAGCATAATACAATTGCATAAGTTGGCCTATAACCAATTCTCTTCGCCCACCTTCGATGACATGCATCGGCATGCCTTTCAAAAGGCTTTAATTAGAGACACGGATCCCGTCTTTCCATCAGTTAAGCAAGTATGCTTTAACTTAACTCATAACACCTGTAACAGCTGCGAAACACCCCGTTCCATTGTGCGTACCTGGTGTTGGAAACACTCGTGCTTCAACCATTTCTCTTCAGGAATGCACTACCATCCGTGAAGTTACTTTTTCCACCAAGCATAAACTGTTTTCTCTGTAATTCGTCAGCTCTCTTTTCTACCACACAGAGTGTCTTTCCTGCATAGCTAGCGACCTGGAGAAATCAATAAATGACAGAAACTCATCGGCCTATAACTCTTCACCAGTTGCGTTCGGACAGATAGTCGTATACATTTCCTTGATCCCCATGGTAAGAGCTTTCCAACGACACCACTCTCGACAAAATCCCGATCTGGCAGTTGGGGACCTTCCCTAGTAAGAGAAAAATCGACTATGATGGAAATTTCGAATTCAGAGTTATAATCAAGAGTCGGGGCTATACAGTAGAGTAAAACTGTCGCAAAGAATATGGTATATATGTTCAGAAATTAAGTGTGAAAATCTTTTCCATAAAAAGTGAACGACCTTCTGTATATCAACTCTGGCTGTAAGAAATGAAGTTAATACTCACTTTTTTCACGAAAAAACACTTACAAACAAATTTATAGCAAAAATGTCATTATTTTACACATAGGCAACATTATTTCGAATTGTATACAAAGGATTGGGCCCCTAACAAGACCCCAACTGGCGCGGGATTTTGGGCAGCCCGATGTTTGAGCAGATCCTGTTTCTTAGAAGTCTGCTCTCAAAACTATTGGTAATATAGATGAGGTTTATTTGATTATTAGTGGCAAAAACGCTTTGTACACACACTAGTTAAAATAGCGGGTTCTATGAAAAGTAAGGAATTATCGTTACGTCCGCATAAGATTAGCTTCAAAATGTAAGATAATCATTCAAACACTTCTACTCAAGTTATCGGTTTTAAAACTAAAAATAAATAAATATAATAAACCTCTAATAATAAATAAATAAATATAGTAAATTAAAGAAGTAAATTAGTATAAATAAATATAATAAAAACGTAAATCAATATAAATAAATATATTAAACTCCTAATAATAAATAAAAGAAATAAATATAAATAAACATAATAAACTTCTAATAAAGATTACAAATATAGTAAATGGAAATAAATATATATAGATAAATAATAAAAAAAAAATGTAAAAAAATAGAATAAACCTCTATTAAAAATATAACTATAATACATAAATTAAATCAATATTTACTTTTGTTGCGTACGTATTTGTTTTTCACGAAGAAACAGATAAGCAGCCGTAAACTGAACTAGGAATCAAGTCAATTGAAAAAAGAAAGATAATTTATGCTCTGGGGGAGACATAAAATGTCTAGAAAGTCGACACGCAACTTGATGAAAGGATTTCTTCCGCAAAGAACGGTCGACACAATGCAATTACATTATTAAAGATAGGTCGTAAAAATCACTTGATTTCTCCCCTAACCCACTCTGTATGTTTAGTATTGTCAAAGTCTTGTTGGCAAAAATGAAGAAATTTATTCAATTTCATTCTACACTGTAGCTGTCTATAAATTTCACAGTAATCAATGCGTAACTTATGATTTATTGTTTTCCCCTCTTACATAAATCTTTTTTGCATACATATTTTTAAAGGTTTCTCATTACTAATACTCTTATCATTGAATGACCCAATACAACTTTTGCTTTTCGGAGTTACATAGTGTAATTAAAGTATTGTAAAACCCAATAAATCCTAATAAAAACTCGATTGTGGAAATATTGGTATGCTAGCTGATCCGCCTGGCGCGCGTTGCTCGATCCCGTGAAATAATGGTACGAAACATGAAAACACTCTAAAAATCGCTGCACGAAACCCTTCCTATGGTAACCCTTTCGTCTGTTGAATGTAAATAGAGACAGACCCCGAAGCGGAAGTAAATTCAATACGACCCCCTCAAATGCCTCGATCATTTGATTCAGGGCGGGTAAGTTTTTCACCAAAATTAAGAAAAGTTACTGTTCGATTTTCGCAAAATTTGCAGTTTCGGAATCAAAAAATAAACTACATACGTATTGTGAGTTTCGAATAGATAACTCCAATAGTTTTCTTAATATTCGAGGATGAGTGAAAGTGAGAATATTTCGTTGTCTGTAATTATCAAATCGGTAATTTTCTTTTGCGGTTTCGAAGAAAAAATAGCCATTTTAGAGCACGCGCCAGAAAATATTTTAGTTAAACCTGCCATCGCCAGGGGGCGCATTCTGTTCTAAACGAACCTCCGATACGTGTCCCCGCTGCCTACGGCACCGTATAGCAAGCGTGTAGAGCATGCGATGCAAAATATTTTTGTTCCGCCTTCCACCGCCAGGCGTACACTCTGTTCTAAACAAACCTCTTTCCCAATGACGCTCCAGCACATGTCCTCGATGCCTATGGCACTTATAGCAGGCGTGCTGTGCACGCACTGAATATCTTTTAGTTCCAATTTCCACCGCCAGAAACCACCAAATCCATATCTTGATTAGTCTATTAGATAAACCATTTCCCGTGAAATCGGACCCATAGAACCCGGGAAAATAAATTTCCCCTTAGAGATTAATAGTCAGAAATGGTGGTAGCTATCTAGATAAATTTAGCTCAACTAATATTGCTATGAATAAATCTAAAATAAAACCAAAATCTGTGATTATCAACGCGATATTTAAATTAAAAAAACCAAACCCGACTAATTATCTTTGATTAAGTACATAAAAAAGTTACCAGCCAAAATTCTCAAAAATTAGATTTTCTGAAATGGAAATATTTTTTAAGTACGTGTGCACATTTCCAAATCGCTACGTGAAATAGTTTTCATATTTTTAATGTACCCTGTAAATTCTGACTTTTGGTTTTTATTAACTCCATCCATTATAGATTTTTTTTCCTTTTTGTTTCGGAAAGTAAATAAAGATATGTGCACCGAAGCAGAAATAAATTCAATACGATCCCCTTTTAGGAAGTAGGTGTTCTTATGACATAAAATAGATCATTTTCAATACGTGAAAAAACGTTAAAAATCGCATAAAAATTTATTCAAAAATTCCAAAATCTGGCTTCGAGGTGCAAAACTACATACATAGTACCTTCCTACTAGTACCAACATAGTACCTTCCTATTAAGTACCTGCATAGTACCTTCCTAGTAAGTACATACATAGTACCTTCCTACCAAATTTTGTAGCTCTGCATGCAGCGGTCTTTTCAGAACACTGTCGAGAGAGAGACAAACACAGATGCGCAAACAGACAAGCTTTCTTTTTATTTTCACACTCTGGTGTTCCCTTAATCCATTTTCGCTATTTTTACAATGATTCCATGTGTATGAACGCGTGTGTGTTAGTGTTTTTACGATTTCTGGTCCCCTGAGACCGTTTTCGGTAGGTTTTTCAGTTATTCGGTTGTATGTAAGTGTGCGAGTACGAACACAATAACGCCCAAACTATGCTTTCGATTAAGTTTCCATTAGGAGAATATGTTATATCCACTGTCGCAAGAATATATTCATTTTGGTAGAAATCGGGCAATGGGATTGGTATCTAAACCATTTAAAAAGCATTTTCTGACCAAAGAAAACCGATAAATATTCAATTTTTAAATTTATTATACTACCAATATTTATATAATATATTATATAATACAATATTTATTTCAATAACTCAATTAAATATTTTTAATGCTCACGCTCGTGTTATGTTGAAATAACACTCAAGTTTCATTAGAATGAGACTAAATTGGCAGATCGGGACCGTCGATGCCTGAAACGTTTGGTGAAGTCAAACCGCAAGACTTCCATAGAAACAGTGCTACAGAAATTTCTATCTAATGATGGTTGTTTAATGATGCAAGTGATTGTAGACGTCCGACGGGAGATCGTGGCACTTGGTTTTCATGGCCGAGCAGCAGTTCACAAGCCAAATATGGTGTCAGCAGTGATCGGTAGAAAAATTGAAAAAACATGGAGCGATGAATCGCACTACCAGTTGTGGCAGTCCGACGGACGTGTGTAGCTTTGGCTAATGATATTTACAGAACTGTGTCGTACCCACAGTGAAATTAGGCGGATGTGGGATCATGGTGTGGTCCTGCTTTTCGTGGTATGGTCTTGGTCCTCTTGTTTTAATTTCTCGAAACATGAATGCCGAAGCCTACAAAACAATTCTGGGCAATTCGTCGCTACCGACATTGTTGTAACACTTTGGTCTTGACCCATACCTGTTTCAGCAAGACAATGCTCCATGTCATACATCAGGTGTTATTAAGACGTGGTTTGAGGAAATGGGTGTGGTAAACCTTCCCTGGCCAGCTCAAAGTCTAGACCTCAAACTTTGGGATAACTTAGAGTGCCAGTTCAGAGCTAGGCCAACTCGGCCAAAAAACTTCACTAAACTGTTTGCCACTCTGAAGAATGAATGGAGCAAGATTCCTGCAGAAACGTGTCGTAAATTGGTAGAAAGTATTCCTCGAAATGTTGCAGCAGTCATTTGGCCCTACACGATACTGTTGTCCTGATAAATCACATTTAACTTCATGGTATGAATTGTCCGGTGACGAATGGCCATATACCATTTAATGAATGTCAATTAGTTGTTTTAGAACGGATGCTTTGATTTTGATAATTCTTTTTTTTTTTTTTCGAATAGGCTCGTTATGGTATTGGGTTGATCGGAAAGCTCGTGCCGGTTGGAAAAATCAATTCGTACCGGAAAATTCTATCATTTAATTATTCGACATTGATTCCGATATCTAATGTCTAATAATTAACGGGCAGAATTTTCCGGTACGAATTGATTTTCCCAACCGGCACGAACTTTCCGGACAACCCAATAGTTTTCCCCAGGAGAACTAAAATAACAATAAAAATTGAAAAATAGTATAAAAATTAAAAATGGCAATTTGTGGAAAATCCCTTGTCATTCAGCTTCTTTTAGAGAGCAACTAAAATTCAGCTCACTCTATCTACGATATTTTTCTGAATTTTCACGATATTTGACTGGCTTTTTCAAATGAGTTACTCCATAGAGTCGACTCATATCATTAAATCATGAAAAAAAATCTTTGCCATCCTTCACGCAGAAAAAAAAAATATTTCCTACAACTGCTCATATTTCAAATGTTTAACAGATTAATATTCCAATTACCCTATATTGTTTCTACTACATTTTGTCAAAATTTCTGAAAATTCTTTGGTTGAAAACCCTGCGTGATGTAAACAAAAAATATGCAAGAATTTTTTGAACTTAAAAAAAAATCGCTATATCGCCATGAATATACTTGCTATTCTTACAAAAATGAATACACATTTGTACAATATCCACATATTCGTGTACTGTTAGCGATATATTATTTCGTGCATTTTATTTTACAGGGTGATCCCAAATATTATTACTTTTCTTCGATTTTTTGTTAAACCTTTAATTGTCTGCCTGATCAAATCACCGTTGATGAATAAGATTTCAAACATATTCTTTATAATCCCGAAGTTCCAGAAGAATCCGACAAGTATATCTAAATTCGGCAAAATGTCTAAAATTGAAAGTGTGCGGTGACATTTGGCCATATAGTGTATTTATATAAGCCTCAAAAGTCCCATTAGCATGACTACATGTAAATTCAATTTAAATATTTATTTCACTTAACAGGTCTTAATTTAAAAACATGGGCGAATACAAATTTATCGAAATTTAAGTCATAATTTTAGAAAGTTTGAATTTTATGAATGAAAAGTGACGTTTTCTTTAGAATATGAGGTCATTTTCATCAGTGTTCCATGATCATAAGTGAAACATTTCAACTTTGCAAAATTAGTATCTAAACTTCTATTTACTATTACTATTTTTATATTACTATTTATTTGAACGCACAGTATTCTGAAAAGTGTTCGGAAAATCGCATTGAGTCACCCCAGGTTTTTGTTAGTTTTTTCCGTTTGGCCATGCACTTCAAAAAACTGGAAACAATCGCACAAATACAAGCAAAAACACAAGCCGAAAGCGTGTATTAAGTTTTGCACAATTTAAATTCATTTAATATAACAAAAAGCTTCAACAAATACCGAGGAAGCCCTCCAATGCTCAAAGTGGAGGGTTTCGCTCAGCAAATGTTGACAATGTAACTAAATCTCCCCTTCTGCCTGCATAGATTTTCCGGATATTTTGCTGATATTCAATAATCAGTAGTATGGAGCATTGCACGATAGGCGTTTGAGAGAATGAGACATACGCGAATGCAACTCTTTGTTTATATTTGATACCTCCCAAATAGAATTAATAATGAAAACGATACACTGTTAAAAATAAATCCGTTAATTCACGGGAAAAGTACTGGCAGCGGAGTTGCCGGGCTTTTTCCGTTCCGTTAGTAGATTTTCCGTTTTGAAAGATTGAAGAAACGGTAACTTTCTGTTATGAATGACCTCGGTTTAAAAAAAAAAAAATTCTCAATCTGTTTGTGCTGCCATCTGTTGACTATAACAGGAGTACTTAATTTAATACTCACTGGTACAGATTTCCTGGCTGCCCTTGGGGTTCGAACTAGGGATGACAGCGACATGAGCCGAGTGTTTTACCTCACGACCAGCGGGCCCTTGCTAGAATAGGAGTTTGAAAGGATCATAGGGGATTTCTTCAAATCGCTGCTTGGAACTTAAACAATCTGGGGTTTAGAAACCTAGCAACTTTGAAATTAAGTGGGGGATATTTTGTTATAAGATTATGATTGAAAAATTTAGTATTAATAGAGGATTGAAACATGAATTATATTAATTCCTAATTTGATTGTTAGATGCAAAATATGAATATTATATTTTGAATTAAATTCGATAAAGTATGTTTGCTTTTTTGAGAAAATCGATTTTTTTTCAACTATTATATATTTTTTAAATGTGTTCTGTTAGAATATATTTTCATTGAGAGTGTCTTTTATAACTTTAAAAAGCAAATTACGAATAATAGCAAAGGAATGAGAAAGTTATTTGTTATTTTTTTTTTATTCGGAAGCATTATTTTTGTTTGTTGCTTTTTTGCGTAAAATCGATTTTTTTTTCACTTAATTTAACTATTATATATATATATATATATATATATATATACTAAGCTATTTGTTTAGAATATATTTTAAGTGTGAATATTTTTTTGTAACTTTAAAAAATAAATTGCTAATAATTTTAAAAGCATGGGAAAATTAATTGTTGCTTTTTAAATTCGAAAGAACTATTTTGTTCTTTTAAATAAACTCGAAATTTTAATTTATTGAATTTTTAGTTTTTCTGTGCTGCAACATGTCAGTTTTTTAAACATTGGAAATAAATATGCAGCAGATAACGGAATATCTCCGTTGGCCACTTTCTTCTCCTTCTGTTCTGTTGTTTTCAGGAAATATGAAGAATTTTTCTGTTTTTTAACGGAAAATGTCCTTCTGTCGTGAAAAGGGACTTTTTCTGTGAAATTCGGGAAAAAAAACCCGTGAATTTCAGATTATTTTTAACAGTGTACATAGAAAGAAAAAAGAACTTGCAAAGAAAAGTACAAATTACCAGAAATTTTAGCAACCAGTTTACATCAGCCATACTCAACCTGCGGCCCGGCGACCTTTCATGTACGGCCCGAGACACACAATCATTAATCCGTATTTATGAAATTAATTGAGATGTGCATAAAAATATTTAAGATCTTCTTTATTGTTTATAAATTTTCATGGGAAAGCAAAATCTGTCCTGTTATTTATAATTAATTTAAAATTATGTTAAAACATTTTAAATGCCGTTTGCTTAGTCAGAAGTTCTTTTTTACAATGTAGTCGTATTTGTAATACAGTGATGTAGTATACCGTTCTTAATCTTCAACACTAATCAAACATTACTCCAAATAAATTAAATTTTCGCTACATATTTCTACAATAAAAAAGATAATTAAAAAGTTTTTGCATTGAGCAAAAGACTGACTTATTAGAGAAAATCTCCTGTTTTTTTTACTTTAGAACTTGGAACTTCTGCATTGTTATGTTATTGCGTTTTATTCTTCTTATATAGCTGCTGCTTTTTAGGATTAAACATCTCTCGCGGAAAAAAATTGGCACCAAAAAATTTTTACACCACTATTTCCAAACAATAAACTTTGCGGCTACTACAACATTTGCAATAGAAATCTACCATGAAGTGTATCGTTTGGAAACAGTGACATTAAATTTTTTGGTAATATTTCTTATGCTATAAAAGTCTAACCGTACTGATAAAATTAAATTTGTTATATTGTTTTATATATATATATATATACTACTGTGTTATTCTACAATTTTGCGGCCCGCCTAACGTCACAAACAACATGTCTTTGCGACCCGCGAGTAAAACTAGTCGTTGGGGGCCACCGTAATACTTACCCATCATGGATATGCATAATATAAAATATGAAAATAAAACATGTGTAAACTATTTATAAAATGCATTGCAATTCGAATAAAATCATGGCTTGATGACGTCATAAACTTTAAATGCTTTATTACTGAATTGCGTAAAAGAAACATCCTTATAATTAAAAAATTGATAACCATATTAACTAACGGTTTACTGCGTCAGATGCGTCTCATTTCCAATTAAAATATATCTTTGAATTGAAATTTGAATGCAAAATCGAAGAGTGTGGAAAATATAATTACAAATATCTCGGCAACTAATTATCCAATCGACTTCATTCTTTATGCAAAATTTATATTTTTTTATTGTCTTTTATATTCACTCCTTAAAATAAACAATTTCGAAAAATTTTATATAACTTTTATCAGAACGAATATTTCGAGAGTCCGAAAAAAATAGTTCCGGATAATCGAGGATACTGGAATTCAATAAGCTTCTTCCCATTATTACATACTAAGTACATACCAAATTTCAAGTCTCTATCTCAATTTGTTTGGGAGATAGAGCGTTTACAGACACACACAGACAGACGGACGGCAATTTTTTTTTTCTAAAAATATGTTTTTCGGAATCTTCAGTGTCTGAAACGTGTAAATCCGTCAAAAAAAAATTTTTCGATTTTCAAAACGATTAGAAGATTTCCCCTATACTACCTATGAT
The DNA here is from genome assembly GCA_963931845.1 of Maratus michaelseni. Taxonomy (NCBI): domain Eukaryota; kingdom Metazoa; phylum Arthropoda; class Arachnida; order Araneae; family Salticidae; genus Maratus; species Maratus michaelseni. Next base: position 134,139,436 of record OZ007599.1, read on the forward strand.
GTGTAAGTAAAAGGTTGAGTATGGCTGGTTTATTACGGTCAAAATGGTTGAATAATTATTCTGTTACTTTCCTTCTCTTTTTTTATTTTTTGCACCAAAAGGTTCCTATGAAGTCTTGAAAACAGTTGTAAGCTAATATTTCAGTTATTAGCGTTTTTAGTAATATGAGCTTTTACATAGATCCTATCCATCGTAGCACAGAAGTTCTTGTAATTAACGCTATTTCTACCGATGTCAAACAACACCTTTTAAAATTTTGATTTATGGTAACATTATTAGCAATTTCTAAAACTTAAACATGGAAACAACGGTTCAATGTATTAAGAAAGATTTGAGATTCTTTTCATTTAAAAATTACAAATAAAATAACAATAAACCTACATCTTAAAAGGTATTATTTCACAACGGTATAAATAGTATCCATTTAAAACTAATACTACTGACTTTCCTATATGCAAATTTAGCAAAAGCAAATGTTAACTTGTAAAATCAATTGGATATATATATTTTTTTTTTTCGAGAACATATCTATACATATATATTTGCAAACAAGGAAATATAATACGGAACTTAAAATTCGTGGAAATTTAATCTGCAAATGCATAACTTGCTTAAATTAAAATAAAAGGCGAAATTTTCAAACATTGGGCTGCATCGCAAACTATACACAGATATTCAAGATTCCATATTTAAACTAAAATTCAAATAAATATGAAACTTCAATTTGATAAATAAATTGAGATTCATAAGAAACTTCTTGGGGGAAAGTTACTGAGTTACGAGCAGCGCCGTAATAAGTACGAAAGAAGTAATTTCAAAACAGTGGAAAAAGAAAATAAAGAAAGAAACGGGAGGTACGGTTAAAATATTCGATAATTTCCTTTCTTTTCTTCCCTACAAGATTTCTAGAGACCGATTTTTTTTTTTTAAACACTTTGCGCGTAGATTACGAGAATTGTCGTCTATATAATTAATCGAGTGCAATAACATATTTAGGTAAACCAGAAATTATAGTCCACTGATTAGAATATTTCTCGGCGCAATGTCTTCCAAAAAATGAGTATTTTAAAAAGTTACAGCAAAAATATGAACCTATTCTGAAATTACATATTCTAACTCAGGTAACTCTTTACATTTTTCACGCCTTTAACTTTTGAACGCCTACAGTGATAAATATGGTGCCTATATAGATGATTATTCAATGATTATGAGCACTTCGATGAGACTGCTTACAGCGCCGCCAGAGATAAAATTAGGAGTTAGTGTGCCGATCTCGAAAACTATATAGAATGCGGGAAAATAGTCAATTACAAAGTTGTAGAGCAGCATCGATTTAGTATGAAAACACACATTGCGCATATAAATTCTAAGAACACGAAAAATGCTTAGTTGTTTGTTCGCGATTTCGTTCATTCTTCTCCATTTTAAAGAAATTTTCATGATAAATATCTAACTTTAAGTTAGTCACGCGGTGGTCACAAAAAAGGACACCTAATTTTAATTCCAAAACTGACAAACGGCACCAAGAATATTTAATTAAAATTTTCCTTTTGTTAAGTACCGTAAAATAAGCAAGTTTATATTTTCTAATGAATTCGTTTGTTATTTCTGGTGTCAGTCGATTATTTCATCATTTTACAAACAGACTTACTCCGCGCCGGAAAGGGTTAAAAGCAGTTAGTATGTACTTAGTGCTCTTAGCGTCAAGTGGAACTTTTTGCCACAACACCGAGCTAGTTAACATGATTAATAATTTCTACTTTATTTCTGCTTAATTACTAATTTCTGAATTTATACTTACGCCTGTTCTTGATGATGCAAATCTTGAACAAGTTCATCTCGCTTGTTAACAATGTCCACAAGTTCATCAAGAAGGATTTTTTCCCTTTGCTTGTCCGCTTCCGTCTTCTGCCAATCTAAAAATCAGAAGAAGAAAAAAATTTACTACAATGCACAAAAATAAAGGAAAGAATGAAAAGAAAGCGCAATCAAGAGCTTGAAAAACCAGGACAAAATGAGAAATCAAGATTTTTAACACATTTCCAAAAAGGGAACAGAAATGACAGCTCCGATCTGAAAGAAATGTAGCGGCAAAGCGGGAGCGTATTATGCCCATTAAAATCTGCGACTGAGAGATACCGAAGAAAAAGTGCCAGAAAAGAAATCAAATGAGGAGGAGAAGCTGGGACGTCGTATTATTACACAAAATCTAGCGACGTAATAATAGCGAAAAGGGACAAGGGCGCCGGTAAAAATAAACACGGTTTGAAACTAATTGGCTACTCGGCTAAGTTGCTAACAAGCAGTAATGCATTATTTGCGAAAAGCTCAAACGGTGAATTGCCGCTCTTTAACTTCTATTAGAGCGCGTGAGAGAGTGATAAAAGAAAAAGAGGAGAGAAGCACATGTGATTATTCATTAAAAGCGAAACGCGCCAGACAGTCAATATTCACGAATAATGAGCTCCGTTTTGTTGAATGCTACTGAATCAACTGCGAGTCAAACAATTAATGTCTACTAAACAATAACAAATGGTCCTTTTATCGGAACATACATAATACATGATGCAAAACGCAATGCGTGGCATCAGAAATAAAGATAGATATATATATATATATACTGTACTCTGGATAATAAGCGGTATTCTGTCACGCTGGTAGTTGATCAGAGAGCAAGAGAAAGATGCTCTCTACGAGATAGACATCATTAGAACGATTGGAATTAAATACTAAAATGCAGACATTGCAGTGTTGCTACAAATGAAGCTTTAAGCATTAATTTTTCAGACAAAAATTTGCTAATTTAATAACAATGTATGGAGGATCTCGAAGCGATATTGTATGTTGTCATATAAGGCTCCGAAAGTTATTTCCTTTTCATTAAAAACACGGTAAAAGCATTCAAAATTCAAAATAGGTATTGGGGTATATGTTTGAAATTAGTTACATTAGAAAGTAAAATTGTTTCAACCAGGAAACGTATATGAGAGCCAGTTTCTTACTCTTACTATTTCTGAAAAGGAAAAAATATGTATTTCTCAAACTCCAAATATTTTATAACTTAACTGTAACGTTGATAGTTTTCTTTTCTTTACTTTTTTTCTTTGAGTATTTAATTAACCAAAACATCTATTTTTATCAATATCAAACTTTCAAAGATAGTGTTTGTAAAACAGAACTTAAAACATAACATTGGAGAATAAGAGTGATGAAAGATCAGCTATATGGGTAAAATGTTAAAGGACATCCCACTTCAAAACTTTGAAAAATAATGATTCCTTCCACAAATGTTATTCATATTCCTTGTACGGACGAGCACAGTCAGCCACAGTCATGCTCGCCACTGTTTGCAGGTTCGAAACCAGCGCGGTCGGTGCGGGATGGCTGTACAATGTTTTCAGGACTTTCCTTGCGCGAGAACGATAATTCGGGTCACTTTTCTTTCAAAAGTCCTCCCTGAAGACATCGCCCCTATAGCAATATGGCCAGATCTAGCTTATAATTAACAATATCCTTCCCTCCCTACTTTTGCGGTTAGGTCGCTAGGACCTGATAAATCGCAAAGTTTTTTTTATGGTCATTATGTATGTAATTCTTCGCACGCATCACAAAATTCGGCCATTTCCTTGTAAAAAATGTTGCGGTAAAAACGCGTAATAAAAACTACAGCATTAGAAGAAGAAAAAATCAACAAACAAAAAGTCATCGCGATTCAATACAGGACTTGCACTGTCAGCCCAGTGGTTAGCATGCTCGCCACAAAATGAGAAGCTTGGACCAATGTTTGCAGGTTCGAATCATGGATACAAACCTAGGATTCGGGATTCCAAAAATCTCATGAATCCTGCCGACTTTAAATTTCGAAAATCCCAGGATTACTCTATACCAAATCCCGAGATTTCCGGAATTGATAGAAAAACGACGTTATGGAGAAATATACCAATCGACATTCACGGAAATGAAAAACAAAAGCCTAAACTTATGAAGAAGCTATCTACAAAATTATTGAGGGAAAGCTGCTTGAAATGGTTTATCTAAGGATTAATACATTAAAAGATAAAATACATACTTTCATATATTTGGATAAATGTCTATTCGAGTAATGGCAAACTTTTGAATTCGAAGCTTGCTTTTAACACTCTAAGAAAAAAAATTATATGTAGCAATAAAATATCATATACGACGCAGAGAAAATATCACAGAAGGCAGCGCAGAGAGTTAGTTAAATTTTATATTAATTTAAATTATTTTGAGAATTTCGAAAGAATTAACTAGAATAGAGAACCGGCATACTTAGAAACTTTTTTCTTTAATGCTAAATGCGAGTATTTTAAGGAAGCAAGTAAAAATGTTAGTTAAAAGATTAAGTTTCGCTTAAGAAGAACGTATTGAAGAAGATATAATAATAATAATAATAAACTACCAACATGCAGCATTGCAGTGGAATAACATTTAGAGAAAAATTACAAGAGGAAGAAAAATATTGAAAATCTTGAAATCTAAAATACGAAAACAATATGAAATTTTACGGACACTAGGAACGAGATGGGCGTTTCCGAGTATGGAAGGGTCTGCGACCACCATTTGAAATATGAGTGAATCTGAAGGATTAGGGTAAAAATGAGGATAGCCACATATAGTTATGTCTCCTATATTTTACCTACCACTATTTCCAGACAATAAACTTCGTGGTAGTTTTTATTGGATATATGAAAGAAATGTACCAAGAAGATAAGTAGTGGTTAAGAAGGTATAGGAGACTGTGACTCTGTATGCAACAATTATAGAAATGAATATTTTTATTACAAATTCCTATATAAACACTTTATATCAGATTACATCGTTTAGTTATTAAAGAAAAAATCGCAATATTAGAAAATCCCTTGGTCGAAAAAATTCCCATGTTGACCTCCTGTACTTCACGTAAGACAATCCTGAAATCGAAGTATTTGAAATTAGGTTCGGTATTATATTCTCCCACACCAGTATAACGCTAGTTTCACATCTCACGATAAATCCACTGTTTAACGGCTCTTCTGAAATCAAAACTGACTACTTTCTGACACATTTTTTAATTCATTTTTATTCGCAAACGCATGAAATCGGCAGTTGCTCGTATTCAGAAACATTATAATCGAACTTTTTTTTCATTTTTTGGTAAAAGCAGAAGATTTTTCAGAAAATGCTGACAAAGTTGGCATTTTGAACCGAATTTCCGGACGCGACAATATGCCGGAGACGAAAGAAAACTGTTGCCACGACGCAACAGTCGCTTATAACTCAAGATGGTTTAACGAAAAATAAAAAACTGTTCGGTTACAAATCGCTTCAATAATCATCCGTGCGTTATGCCAGAAAGTTTCGCGTTATTGTGCGGGAAAAACTATTTTTTCGAGAACCGCCTTAAATAGATTATTAAAATGTAAAACAACAATAAGTATATAATATCTATTATTAATATCAACTGTGGCATTAAAAATGCTCTTTATCTGTCATTGAACAAACACACTTAAATCGATTTAAATTACTTATCTTTGCAATAAATTTTAATAACAAATTTAATGAATGGAAATTAGTTATTTCCATAATAGTCCTCAGCGGTTAAAACTGATAAAGAATTGAATATTAAAACAATTATTTAATCACCGATATATTCCCCCCCCCCCCCCCCAAATTATATAAAACTAAACGATCAACAAATCATTACAAGTAACAGAAATACGATCTATTATGGTTGCTTCATAATCTGCAGTCAAAAGCGATTTATCTAAGAACACAATACTCGAAATTAAAACATAAATAAAATATTTTATTAATGGCTATCAACAATTTTGTATTCAAGGTTTAAAAAAAATTAAATTAAAAAATAAAAAGCTTTTTCACAAATAAAAATGTTCATAACGGAGGAGGGGGTAATAAAAATACATCTTAAGCGGAATTCACATATCAAAGACCGACTAATTCTTTTTTCCTCCTCCCGCTATTAAAACGTAATGAGATTTTCCCCTAGAAAGCTCTAATTCAGCATTACTCAAACAAATGAATTAAACATCGGGCCAAACATCTATAGAAAAACGAAAGAACAAATTATTCAAGCCACTTTTGTTCCAATTAGCAGAGTAATCAGTGCTATTTGGATTTTATAAATCTCCCGGGATCTCATCAGAGCTCTCATCGACGCGACTATAATTGGTAAAGCCAGAACCAAGGAATATTATTGAAACAAAGTACATGGAAGAATTAATTTTCTTATTCGTCCACTGTGTAACCAAGAGCTTTTAGCAACAACTCCAGAAAATTATTCTCAACGAGATCAGATCTGAAAACTATCTTAACGGTAGCAAAGCAGCAAAACAATAAAATACACGGATAATTCCGTGTAAGCTGATTAAAATCGACCTGATAAGATGGAAGGAGAGGAGGGAAAAAAATGAATAAAGAGTGATTTATGGAGAAAGAACATACTTCAAAGTTAATGCTTATAGAAAATAAGTATGTGAATTACTAGTTTATAAAGGGAAAAAGTTAGAAGTGGTTTCAGCGACACGGTAACTTGGACGCGTGTATACGAAAACGGGACAAAAGAAAATGACTTCAGATTATTGGCGAGCAAGACCACCCCGCTCCACCTTTTTTTTTTTTTTTTTTTTTTTTTTTTTAACGGAAAAACAAGAGTTGTTAATGTAGACATAAGGTAAAATGACATCAGAGATGTGATTATATAAATGGGACAAAATGAGCTGAGTGGGGTTGGGGGGGGGGGGCATTATCAAGTTACCACTCCGTTACGTACGGATGGGGAAGTGCAGATAGATGCATTGATGAATGGATGTCAAATCTTGTGTTCTTCCCCGATTCTCATCCATAAGTCAGAGGTTATCATGACAGAGAGATAGGCATTTCTCCCATGGGCCATCAGGGAATGGGACGGTAAATAAATACATGCATTCATACATGTGTGCATAAAAAGAGGAAAAACTAAAACAGCGTACCGCTCCCAAATGGAACAGCAAATTTATCCGCTCTTTAAAGAGCATCTAAAATCAATAGCTAAAGCCCTCAAAACACATTACTGAGGCAGTAGCAGAGAGGGGAGCATGGCTGATCTTATTTCATTTAAGACTAACTCTCACGAGAGCAGTGCACCATCTAACAAGTAACTCGCATTCCACGGAGGGAGATAGATTTGGATGCAAGGAGGGCCCCAGGTATATAGAAGGAGAAAAGTCAAAAAGAGAAAAAAAAGAAGAAAAAAAATCTATTTCTAAAAAGGCTCCGAACCGCAATTTTTTGATTCGTAGGGAAAAGTCCAAAAAAGAACTCCCGTCACTAATCCTATGTAAGTAGGCCTACGATAGAATCGATTCTGGCTTGGGATTACAACAGAGAATGATGCCTTGTTTTTCGAGGCTGCCGCATAAAGTGTTCGCTGATCGTCCAAATGGAGGCGCACTGTTTCACGCCACTAGGTTAAAGTAAGAAAAGGATAATTCCTAATGCCGTATAGATTTCGCTAAATCGATTTAGATAAAAAAAGAAAATTAGGACAGGTAATGAAACACCACTTCCACTACTGTAAAATTAATGACCATAGAGATCTGTTCTACATTTCTCCCCAATATATATAAAAAGGGCCGATAAATAAAATTTTGAAGAGTCGAGCTCAGCGTAATACGTTTAAGGAATCCCCCAAACGAAAAAAAAAAGAAAAAAAAAGAAAGAGAGAAACCTAGCGAAATACAGAATGTAAAATTCTGATGACGATGGGAGAGAGAAATAAGTGGGATGAGAAAGGGGGTGAAAGACAGATGCATTATGAAATGACAGATTAATCCATCTTCAAGTGTATGACTACAACTGAACTGACTTGGCAAGGAATTCCAACGCACACACAGAAAAAAGAGAATATTCCACTCCCTTCCCCCCCCCCCCTTTTGAACCAGTAGAATGCAAAGTAATGTTTAAACATGAACACACATTTTTCATGCCAAATTGTGAAAATGAATACGTCATTTCAAAATTGCATAAGTCACGATTCAAAATTTCTCGGGAATCAAATATAACCGTTCTACACACAAATGCTAGATTTTCTTTTTTTAAACATTTTTATGCTCAATATATTTCTTAAATCTTTAAATTTGTGTGTCAGTTATCAGTTATTTATTTTATAACAATCAAAACTCAAAACAAAAAATAAATAAATAAAAACGTTGGACTTACGTTGTTTTTGCTACAAATAGGGTTTAGTACTTTACAAATGATATACTAAAAATGATAATTAGTAATGATAATTAGTAATGTAAAATAGTAATGATAATTTTATTAAGTATTTCGCAAAATAGACAAAAATCTTTTACGTCTACCTGCACCTTAAGGGTTGTAATTAAGCATAGGTGCCATATTACGGATTTTGAATATCACTATTTCAAACAGCCTTACATTCGCCTTATTAAATCGCCAAATTTTAAAATTAAGTAAGGCGAAAATTAATTCGGAACTAGTTGAATTCAACATCCGTAATCGTTGGCACATATCCACACCATCGTGATCGATCACATTATTTTCTTATTCTGTTGTTGACCATTGGAATATATCTTGGCATTGTCATTGACTAATGTTGTTTTTGCAAGACAATTTTTCCCTGCTTTTTAAATGGCAACTGATAAATTAAACTGTGTAATTTTTGTCTACACATGTGAGCCTAAACATGTTTGCAACAACAAGAAAAATAGTTGCATAGAAAAATAGACTTGCGTAGTTTTTGTAACAGGAGGACAGATTCAAGTAAGGTGGTGCAATTTCTGATTCTAGATGAAAATTCAAGCTTTGATCGCAAATATCATCATTACTCATGATAAAACATCAGTTTAGTTAAATACATTTAATAAATGCAATGCAATGAACGCTACATTAAAAAATATACACTTGTAGAACTTTTGACGAATACGTAAATTTATAGTGTCCAATAAACCTTTTATATTTATAACGTATATAATACAGAGAAATATGGAGAACAGTGGACCATTCCTTCAACATATAATTACTTTACACTGTTTTAATTTCATATTAGTACTTAGAAAAACGATACAGTAATGGTTATTCCCAACCTTAAAACATATGGTCAAAGTAGAATTTATCCATTTTAGAAAAAGCTTGTTGTTTTTTACCACAGAAAGTAAAATTTTGTTTTTTTAGAATTTTAGATTTTTTGCTAACGAAGAGTAGAAGTATAGAGGAAATAGCAATTGATTAAAGATAAGGCATTTATTGATAAATCTATGCATAATTTGCATTTTTTATGTCAAATTAACATATATAAAAATATTTTCTTATTCCCTGCCTATATAGAGTACAGTGCCCCAGTCATTTTGTTTAATGTTAATGTGAAAAAGGAGTTCGAAAGATTTTTATTTTTTTTTAATATTACAACTTTCATATATATATATATATATATATATATATATATATATATATATATATATATATATATATTATCATTCATGTAAAATTATTCTTTCGGTCAACTCCTATATTTATAAAGAAAAAACAAGAAAGAAAAATCATGTGTCACACATGGATTATCAAAAACTTTCAAACACTTCTAGAATACCGTAACGAAACGTCATGTTTAAAACGGCGAAAGAAGATATCTATTTAAAAAAACGCAAAACACATTTGAAAACCAGACTTCAGCATTTATTCTCCGTAGCCATTACGATACTCGCATTATTTTGTGCATCTCTGTGCATGATCTACAGATCTGTATATACACTACATAGTGTGCTAAAATTTAACTTAGCAACAACGCATTAGCATAGTTGAAAATTCACCTTGAGCAATTTCCGTCAATAGATGGAAATGCACTCGAATAGTCTTGAACAGTCCTGTATATTATCTAAAGATTTTGTATATGCATATTAATTTTAAAATACATATTAATTTAAAATTTAATTCAGGAAAAAAACGCACAGGAAACTGAAAACGTACTGTCAGAATTTATCATACATAGACAATAATGTATCCACTTCTTTGCGTAGCCCTGTATATGAATTTATTTATATTCTACAAACATCTTTTAGTATACACTAAAAATAGTTCAGCTAGATAATGATAACTCAATTAAGAAATTCACGCTTATTTTGTGGATCCCAGCAAATGATCTATAGAATTTATATACACAGCGTAGTATGCAAAAATTAACACAAAAAGGCATGCCACAACTGAAAATGCACTTCCAGCCAGAGGTCTGCATAAGCCCATGCCTGGCTCAAAGCCCGAAGCAGGCCCGACTCGGGCCAATTTTCATTCACGAGATGCGGACCGGGGCCGGGCGTAACTCTTTTTGCAGACTCGGGCGGGCCGGGTCAGATTTCTTTTCTTCAGGCCAAGCCCGGACCGATCTTCATTCTTCCTAGATGTGTGCACGGGCTGAAATTTTTGAGGTCCGGTCTCGACCCAGCCCGTATGAAAATCGTTGGCCCAGCATGGCCTGGTTCGTGCACATATCAGTAAAAGGAAACCCGGCGCAAAAATTTTTGCAAAAAAAAAAGCACAGTTTTAAATGGCCATTATTCTAGAATTAAATTTATTTTTAAAGAGCTTGAATTTCATTTCTAGGCAAAAAAATTAAAGTAGAGTAAAACCTCTGAATTAGTACCTGGGTCATTCCATGTCACATGAACCACTGACTCAACCTTACCATTTTAGATTTTGATGAAACTTACAGGAATCATTCTCGCTGATGATATAGATGAGAATATACTTTAATTATTTTTTTTTATCTCAGTAAATTTTCATACAATTAATTTTTTTAATTTCGAAAAATCATCATTTTTTTGCTTGTATAAATGTTTTGAATTTTGAATTTCTCAAGTTCTATCAGGCGTGGAGAGTTGTTTGACCCCTCATTTTAAAGAGACTTTCATAAGGTTTAATTTGATATGCAAGTTGACTATGCTTGGTTAAACAAAAGTTAATTTAATGTAATTTTAAAAATTTAAATTTAAAATAGTGTTTTTAAAAATTTAGAAAAAAATATGTTTTTTGTAATATTATAAACTTTAAATATTGAAAATTTTAGAGTGGGATCTCAATGGGATCAGCAGTTATGTTAAAAAAAACTAATGTTAAACACCAGTTGGGGCTGGTATTTTAAAGTTGGCACCTCGCCAACTTTATGATTGCGCTAAAGATAGTATTGTTTTATTCATTTTAAACGTTATTTTTTTTATAACTGCTGATCCCATTGAGATCCCACTCTAAAACTTTCAGAATTTAAAGATTATAATATTACAAAAAAACATTTTTTTTTTTCAAAATTTTTAAAAAACACTATTTAAAAAAAAAATTTATTTAAAATTTTTAAATTGCATTAAATTAACCAAGCATAAATTAACCAAGCACCATTTTTAACCAAGCATAGTCAACTTGAATATCAAATTAAACCTTATGAAATTCTCTTTAAAATGAGGGGTAAAACAACTCTCTACGCCTGATAGAACTTGAGAAATTGAAAACATTTATACAAGCCAAAAAATGATGATTTTTCGAAATTAAAAAAATTAATTGCATGAAAATTTACTGAGATAAAAAAAAATTATAAAATTATATTATCATTTGTATCATAAGGGAGAATGATTCCTGAAGGTTTAATTAAAATCTGAAATGGTCAGGTTGAATATTGAAAATTTTTGGTTGATTTAACGTGGAATGATCCACCTGTCTATGACTGAAACCTGTCTTAAACGGAAAAATGTCCTGATCCATGCAAAATTAACAGAATATCCGTGCATAAAGATTATAATACATTTACAACAGACGAAGTACCTGTTAAGATTGGACCCTGACTGTAACGGATATGTTTTCTGTCCTGATTTTTCTTCTCTTACTGAATCTGCATTTGAATGTAATTGTCCAAGTCAATTTTTGGTGTTTGCGTAATTGTCCAAGTGATCATTAATATTGATGATATGCATTTCGAATATAATATGAAAATAAAATCTATGCATGACTAACTATAGAAGGTCCCCAACTACCTGATAGGGATTTTGTCTAGAATGGTGTCGTTGGAAAGCTCTTACCATGGGGATCAAGGAAATGTATACAACTACTCGTCCGAATGCAACTGGTGAAGAATTATAGGCCGATGCATTTCTGTCATTTGTTGATTTCTACAGGTCGCTAGCTATGCAGGAAAGCCACTCTGCGTGGTAGAAAAGAGAGTTGACGGATTACAGAGAAGACAGTTTATGCTTATTGGAAAAAGTAACTTCACGGATGGTAGTGCATTTCTGAATAGAAATGGCTGAACCAGGTAAACACCCTGATTTGTGCCTTTTCTTGACCTGTGTCCTTGTCGCCTTCTTGTTAGTTTTTGCTTCCTGCCATGCTGAATTATTACTGAACTAGTGCTAACATAAATTTTTAATTCCTTTCTTTATTAAACTTTTTTAGTAGTTCTAGTAACTACACCTATAATACTTTTAGTCAATCCCCTTATCATTTTTTTTTAAATCTTTATATTCACCCATTTATATTTTAATCCTAATTTTAACTTCTTTATTTTTTTGCTTACTTAATAATTTAAATATTAACTCTAACTTATACTTTTATTAAATTCTTAAATGTTAAGTCATTTCTTTTCTTCTATTGTAGTTTTAAACTACAGTTTTACCTTACCCAATGGCTCACAGTATAATAAGACATCTCATCAATAGACTGGGCGTAGTTGACAGCAACTAGGAAGCCCCTCAATGCTGCTTCACTGTTCAGCACTGTTCAGGTAAACAGGATGAAAGAGGGGTGTTTCGCAGTTCTCACAGGTGTTATTAGTTAAGTTAAAGCATGACTGTTTAACTGATTGAAAGACGGAATCCGTGTCTCTAATTAAAGCCTTTTGAAGGGCACACGACGCATGTCATCGAAGGTGGGCGAGGAGAATTGGTTATAGGCCAACTTATGCAATTTTATTATGCTTGCTCTAGTGGTCATGTCAACAAAATGTGGTCATAATCTTCTGTTTCTTACTAGAGGGAACATGGAACCTTCACCAACTTTACACTGGCAACAACAGGTTACATAACTGTACTGTAAGCTGTCTTTTCTACCACACAGAGTGTCTTTCCTGCATAGCTAGCGACCTGAAGAAATCAATAAATGATAGAAATACATCGGTCTATAACTCTTCACCAGTTGCATTCAGACGGGTAGTTGTAAACATTTTCTTGATCCCCATGGTAAGAGTTTTCAAACGACACGACGCTCAAGAAAATCTCGATCTGGCAGTTGGGGACCTTCCCTAGTGTAGTAAGTGTGCTTTTTTGAATAATTTTAATTATAGAATAATGTTGCTTGAGAAATATCGGCATGTTTTGTAGAAATTCGGTCCGGCCAGGCCGGGCCGGACAAAAAAGAAAAAAAAATGTACGGGCTGGGCCTGGAAATTCCGGTCCCTGTACAGCTGTGCTTCCAACATTCATGGCTCATAGATAGTACTATACAACCGAAATCTTTTTTGTGGTCCCAATAACTTGCGGACCAGTAAATGCACAAAAACTGTTATGCACGTCATAGTCTATAGAAGGCATTTTGCATTTCTCTTCAGTAATGTGTATTAATTTCATTATTTTTATCATCTAATCGTTATTTTTTTGTATCATCACTAAAATACGCTGCAAACAATTTTTTTTCCGTAGACCATTATGTAACCATTTTTTGTGACCCTGTAAATGAATGATAAATGCTTTACACTACATACTCTACAAGAAAAACTTTCTAGTTCCGTTCAAAAAACCATATGAATTTCCCTATGTTTCAAATAGTGTAACATAGGTAAAATAAACCGCAAATTATTTTTCCCCATAGACCATGATGTAACGGATTTCTTTTGAGTGTCCCTGTAAACGAACTATAAATGATACACACTCCATTTTCAAAAGCGAATATGCCATAGTAAATATCAATAACATATATCATTTACATGGCGATCCGTGTATATTTACGAGAGTTGGGGGCACAGACGGAAGACAGACAGAAGAACCGAAGTTATAAACACTTTTCAACTATGTTGGAAAGTGTTAAAAATAAAAGAAAAATAAACACACGTGTTTAAATAAAAATCTGAGTAACGTGTTTTGAATTAATCGCCCCCCCCCCCTTTTCTTTGCATGACCTGAAGTTTTGGCGCCGCGAGATTTTGTTTGAGCTGTAGTTCTAGTTTTGTCATTGAATTAATATATGACGTTTGAATATGAAAATGTTACTTTCGAAAGTGTTACTCTTGACTCCTTATGAAGAATATATTATGAGTTTAAATTCCTTTGATGTGCTTTTTATGGCGATAGTATTTTTATTAAAAGTATAATTATCTTGTTAAATTAACGCAAACTTCGTGTATTTACAAAAAAAAACGAACATGGCTCTATATGAGAATGCTGAAAATGCATGGTTCTGGATTAAAAAATATAGTGGAAGTTGTATTAATGTTTATAATTCTTGAAAATCATGGTGGATTGAATAACTTTACGTGAATGTGATATATAATAAAAACTTATTTTAATCTCTTTCCCACACTGAACTTTATTTACTGAATTAAGCACCATGTTATTTTTTTTTTTTTCAAACGAAATATACAGAGCTCCCAAATGATCCACTTTTCTAATAACTGTATTTTATTAGAAAAAAATTATTTTTAGATTTGTCTTGCAAATTTGCGTCGGAGGTAAATTTTTGCGGAAATTTTCTGTTAAAAATTATTGGTATTCAGTTGGCGAACAATTTGGGAGCCCTGAATATAAGGCTTTAAGAGTTTTATTTATATATATATTTTTTAATTTTATATTATTTTATTATATATTGTGTTTTAATTTATTTTATTTTTTGCAGAATGTTACAATATAAACCTAATGATACTTCATAAATATAAAGAAATGAAATAAAGTTATGGTAATATTTGTAAGGCAAGTCACACAAAAATTCTACAATTGACAATTTTCAGACATATATAACCGCCCGGTCTCAACAACCGGCCATAAAGTAATGGCGCTTGGAACATAAATATCTTTTGTAACGTAGATCCCACAAAGAGTATTTAAAATACAGATACTTTAAAAGTTAACATTATCTTAATAACCCATACATAAATAAAAACTACAAGTAAAGCGGGTTTATTTTGTTGTTTGAGCAATCACGAGGACGCAAAATGTATTGATGATGAAAGTATGTACGCAGTCCGTCCGAAAATTTCCCGTACTGGATCTCTTTCCCACACTGAACTTTATTTATTGAATTAAGCACCGTGTTATTTTTTTTTTCAAACGAAATATACAGGGCTTTCAAATGATCCACTTTTTGAATACCTGTATTTTATTAGAAAAAAATTTATTTTTAGATTTTTCTTGCAAATTTTGCAGAAACCACCTTCGGAGGTAAATTTTTGCGGAAATTTACCTCCGGCCACACCTTACAGGCCAATAGATGTCGCTGCGTGTCCGCAGGTGATGTCGACAGCACGACTAAACTTCGTCTTGCAAAGCAGTACAATTTCACGTTGTGTGATGCTAAATGCATTTGTTTTGTTATAACAGTGTAACGTGATCATGTCGGAACTCGCGAAGGTCGAACAGCGAACGAATATAAAATTGAAGGTACTACTGTTACTGAATGTTGCTATTTGGAAGTGCTGAAACGTTTCATGGCCGGAGTACGCAGAGTTCGTCCTCGGTACCGACAGCAAGGCAGTTGGTCAGTCTTGTACAACAACGCACCAGCACACACTTCGATCATTATGCGGGAGTTTCTGGCTTCTAAAGAGGTCGTCAAGCTCATTCATCCTCCTTACTCCCCAGATTTATCCCCTTGTAACTATTTCCTGTTCCCCAACTTGAAATTGCACCTAAAGGGGACTACCTCAAGCGTTTGTGACCGACTATTTGATGCACATTGCAAAGGCATACTTCAGAAGTGTTTTGATGACTATTACAGTCAGGCTGCCATCCAGAAGTGTTTTGATGAGTTTTACATTCGTTGTAAAAAGTGTGTTGAGGCCAGTGAGGATTATTTCGAATAAACATAGGTCAAAATTTTCATTTCAGTTCATCATTTTTTGCTTATAGGATCAGTACGAGAAATTTTGGGACACACTAAAAATAGACACACGTTAAAATAAAATTCCATTATCCAATATTAACCACTACACTCCCATGCCGTACGCTGTGCAAACATTATGATTTTATATTAGAGCACAAACAGACGTACTACACGTACGTGATTTATTATTCCTAACTAAAAATTTTGTTTTATTACCTGGCATATACATACGTATGTATATCAACAAAATGGTCGGATGATGAAGGGATTAAGTTTCATGGTTCATATCTATAAATAAGATCACTTAAAATAAAAATAAATTTGAAAAGTATTAACAGGATTTTAATATTCCAACTCTTAGACTACCGATGGTACTTAGGTGTACCAAACCTGTGTAAAAATTATATGATAATGCAATATACATATACTGAAAAAGAGAAAATACGACTATTAGTTTCGAAAACAATTGAATATCTATTATCAGGTGGAGCAGACTGTGCGTTCAAAATTACAATAATTGCTATTTTAAGGCAGCGTTTAGTGACATCCTGAGCAAGTCGGTCTAAGCTGGGCATCAATCATGTGTCTTCCCATTCTTTTCGAATCATTTTGAGGTCATTGACAAATGAAAAGTGAGTTTCAACAAAAGAAAGAGGCGTTGACAATCTGTTATCCATATTCCCAGCTTGACCTCTGAACTTTAGACATGCTAAGAAAGTCATAAAAGATCAAAGATTCCGATATACCACATCAGAGATGGCGACAGACAAGAACATACTGTCTGTTTGGTCTACAGACCTGCCAACCTTTGAAAATGAGAAATAGTAACACACAAAATTCAAATTAACCTGGTTGCTGTTTTTTAAGCTGCAAATTTTAAGCGAACAAATACTAATCAATTGAACGTATGTGTATGCATAAGCACACGAAGTAGGAGACTCTTGTTTTCATTTATGTACTAATAAACACCTATTTCCAGGGATACCACTCAGAAAATAACAAAAAAGAGGAAATTATATGCGAAAGAAAAATTTACGACATATTTCACTACATTTATATGTAAATTTTATTAACTATATTGTATCATATATAAAATAAATACATTGAACATTTTCTCCTATTAAAATGTTTTATAGTATTTTCTGTAATACATATATTAAATTTTCATAGTTGGATTGAAGAATATGATTAGCTGTCAATTTGTACGGTTTTATACTACATTAACATTCTTTCACCCAAATAAATATGCAAGAAATATAGGGAGATTTTATTTTATTTTAGGTTTTAGATTTTAATAAAACAAATTCTGACAGTCATATTGTGGATGCAGAGAAATCGAACACTGTAAGCCTTGTTGCAACTTTAGTTGGCAAAAAATGATTAATATATATATATTATCCCTATGGAGGAAAAAACTGCACAGTTCATAACAGACTGAGTAAATTTGCAACCGATTACCGAATTTCACGATTTTTTTATGCGACCAAATTCGCGATATTTTCTCCGATAATTTGACGAAATTAACGATTTTTTTAGATATCGTTCAACGAAATTCCGGATTTTTTCCCGCGACCGTTTGACAATATTCTTTTTTTTTTCCCCCGTTTGTGATTTTTTTTTTCTCCAAGAAAATCTTAGTTTTAGACTGATTTTCATTGCATCTTAGTTTTTAGCTCCGCAACTAGGTTTTAGCTCCGTAGCAATCTATATGATGTTTGCATAGCAGTCGGCAGCTATGAGCAGAAGGTCAGGCGAACCCCATTAATCCCTTTATTTAAGTCAACTTCCCAATTCCCCTCTCGTACTGTTTAACCTATGGGTATAGAATGCATCCGTATATTTAAAATATCTGAAATTTTACATCTGAAATTAATATTTTGACTTCTTTTTTCCGTGGACTCGTAACAGATTTCTTTTTTTTCTTTTCTTAGTTTTCAAAATGTTTCTAAAATATATACTTAATTTTATGTGTAGTGTTAAAATATTACTCATAGTTCGACAGCTTTTAACACATAAAATATTAAATTAAGCATATATTTTAGAAATATTTTGACAACTAAGAAAGGATGAGACATTTTTTATGCAGAGTACACAGAAAATTGAAGTTTAAAATATTAATTTCCTGAAGAGATATTTTAAATATACGAGTGCATTCCACGCTTATAGGTTTAACATTAGCGAGAGGAATTGGGAAGTTGACTGACTATCAGTCTTAACTTCTTTAGAGATATCACAGACCGCTGTTTTTTTTCCCCCAATTTTCAGAAGATACTAGTGAAATTTTGTTTCGTTTGGAACCCTAGTACTAACGCTAGAGGCTACTGAATAGGTGGATTTTATTTATAATAGTCCTGTGCATAAAGTTTAGTACAGAAACAGTATCCTATTAGTTAACCCCTTGAAGGGCGGTGGGATATTATAGATCCCACTTAAGTTTAATCCCATCATGCCACAATGATAGCATAATTTTGGAAAAAGTTTTAATTTTAAAATGTACGTGAAGGAAAGCTTTTACTTATTTTCAAATAAACTTGTACGTAAATCCTGGTGTCTTTCATTCAACTCAACATTTTAGTAACTGAAGTACTGTCCGACCACGTATTGTGTGGAATATTATCAAGGGTAAAATAAGGACGATTCCAAATACAGACGTCTCGCAGGGAGAAATAAGAAATATAATTACTGGAGAAGCAAACTTCCACCAGTAACTTTTAATAGAATTATTCGTCAGATTTTAGCGCCTTAATCCTGCAGAATTTGTATCCAGAAAATTTCTATTCCGTTTAACTGGTGGGAGTTGCCCTTGCGGTAATCAGGCTTTAGTTGTCACCCCTAATAACTAGTCGATTCTTCCATTTCCGCCTTTGAACCGGATGTTCACCTTTTCATCTAATCGGTGGTACAACAGTATCTCTGCCCCTGAAAAGGTTAAACGAGCCTTTTATTCATCCTTTGATCAAGCAGTCTCAGAGACCGCTCACAGTACCTATGCGACAATTTTTGTCACCCAGCAGTTAAGGTTAACCTTTTGCTTTACGCTCTAAGACTAGCGACAATTTTTAATATTAACTCGTACCACAATTTACAAAAAAATTATTTGTGGTAGATATATCTTTAAAGCATCCTAGTATATGGCAGATATTATTTTTCAAAATGAGAGTAGAATAAAGAAAGAGTCATCGCTGGGACGACATATGTCCCAACCCTGTAATCAAAGGGTTAATTGCAAGTGGCGATTTCCAGACATTCCAATTTTTTAGCCAGATGCACTTGTGAGGTTGTGGTACTCTAGGTGTTGAAAGAAACAAAAAACAGCATAAGTTACAGTCAAAGAAACATTAAATATACGCAGATGAGTGTTTTAGTCAAAACTCAAGATATCTTTATTTCTGCATGGCTTTTTCCACGTCACATAATCTTTAGTGATGTGGTGCAGAAGTAAGATTGAAGCATGTCAAGGATATTCTTTTCGGATTGCTTTCTGACATTTTTTTAAAAATATATTTAACAAATGCGCTAGTAGTGAGTTTTCTGCTTTAAACTAGTAATTTGAGATAAAGGATGACTTCTTAAGTCTTAAAGGTATCCTAAATTTCCGGAGACAAGATGTTTCTTAAATCATCAATTTAATTTTTTCGAACTTCAGCTAAGAAATATACGAAAAATGTCAGTAATCAAAGACCAAAACGAAAGTCAAATCATAAATTAAAGTATATAGTGAAACGGCATTTCTTACAGTTATATTTTAATTAAGTATTTAGAATTATTTTGCATATTTCGTATCATTATTCACTAACAAATGCGTAATTATAATTTCTCGCCATGCTTACGAGGTTGCTTCATTGTCATTAAGACAGGAAGAGGAACGAGATTTTAATGAAATGTTACACTAACGACAAAGAAAATGACTGGTGACTATATAAGAGCAAAATCAAAACGACAGCGCAAGCAGTTCTACACACATCACAATAATTCACGAGCTGCAGAAGCTCTAACCTCGGGGATTTGAATTTCCACGCGCACTTGAGACAGCCATTGTAAAGCCTCCTCGATGTTCAGTAATTAAAATTTAATTCACACACAGCATCTGTGAAGATCGGGCGAAGTTTGAGACGCAATCATCGTCGCAAACACACGGAAAAAAGAAAGAAAAAACGGGAGGCAGAGGAGCGTCGTGGATGAGTGGCTCACGCAACAACCAGAGGATTTGGTACGGCTGAGGAAGCCTTCGAGCCCGATGCTTCCATTCAGATCAGTTTCAATTTCCGACAAATTCGTTAACGTAGTTCAAGATGCGTAAAAGGCTGCATCAGCCCTCCCAGCCCCTCCGGTTAGAGCAAGGGGAAAAGTGTGGGTGATCGGAACTTGGGCCAGATGGAAGGAGCTGTTAATGATGGGATTAACCGGATAAATTAAGCGAGCCCCAGCAAATAATTCCGCCGAGCCTAACAATGGGTTGCTATGGTGGCTACCCGAAAGATTGGCAGGGTTGGTCCTCTAATCCCTGCTGCTTCACCATCCGAGACATGGTTGCCACATTTAAAATCCCCGATCAGGCGGTTAAATAGAGTATATCCGCAATTCGCCAAGCGGTGCGGATCTTTGGTGATTACTTCGCCGCCAAATCTCGCTAATAAGCAAATCGACCAAGCTTATACAAATGAGCATTGCAAAACAAAGTGTCGGGCTCCAATCAAGAGAAAATTTAGGAAAACTCCCAGGCACGGCGCTTTCCGTAAGTAACAATTCCCGAGATACGAATAAATCACTTTTTCCCCACAAACTTGATTCGAATTAAAATATTTTCACTCATTAATAATTCAATCCAGAAGAGCACATTAAAGTGAAAGGAATCGCAATTTAATTATACCAGAAAAAACTTGACGTCTTAATACATTCACGAAGACCCTGCTGGTAAGCATTGGAATTTTATATTATTGCAGCAAAAGACAATGATTTTTTGTAGGTACTAGAATGTTTTTGACCATGAAGAATCACAAAACTGAACATTTTCATCTCATTCTTACATTTAACAAAAATAAAGAAAAAATGCAATGCTTTAAATAAGCAGTGTTATTCAGGATAAAAATAAAACTGCAACAATTAATGAAATCAGGAATTATTGAAACATTGCGCGATAAATTTAAAAATTCAGGCTTAATTAAAGTGTTTATCTAAAAACACGCTAAAAAATTATGCTAATAAAGCATTGACAGAATTGACGATAAGTATCGCCACTGATGAAAACTGCGAAAAGAAACGTTTTAAGATAACATGTGGGCAAAAATGAAAGTAGTAAATAAATGTTTGAACATCATCAATAATATCATCAAGCAGCGAGATGAAGATATGCCAATAGAAAGGTGTCCGAATGGTAAGTCTTTCTTTATACAGAAATCTGATTCAGGTTCATGCAGCATCCAACAAAAAACAGTTTAAAATTTACGTCAATTTCGCAGAACTAAATATAAAGAGGCATACAATATAGCTTCATTCCTAATCTATTATGCGAGTCATCCAGAAAAGGTCATCCAAATAGACTATGCTATGGCAAAAAAAGATGAAAAGTAGATACAACTACATAATCACGTTTTCATGTCTATGACGACGAGAAAAACACTGAGCAATTCCAAAGACGTTTCACCATTATACTTTAAGGGGCCGCTTCACTGAAACTCCTCGATCGCGAAATCCCATGTTAACCTATGGGAAAACTTGGAAGTGTGATTACTCATTACCTAATATAATTGAATCGGTCATTTCAAAAACCACATAAGTCACAGAATCAGAACTTTTCAGAAATTTAAAAAAAAAAACTGTATTATTCACAAGTAAACGAATTTTTATGGGGGTTTTTGGGCTGATTATAGAGTTTGGACTTCAAAGTTTGTAAATATCGAATAACTTTTATAATTTATGAATAAGAAAAAGAAGAATAACAGAAAAACTGTTCCTGACTTACGTTGTTTTAGAAAGCAGAGTTGCCAAGTCTCCGGCTTTTTGTACACCAGTACATTTTTAGAGAAAATGTTGTTCTTTTAAATCGCAGAATGCTCCGATCAAACAAAACAAAATTTTCTGCACTAAAATACTGGTATCTAAAAAGCCGGAGACTTGGCAGCTCTGAGAAAGAAATAAGGTTTTTAATTTGAACAAAACAGTCCTATTAAACATATTTTTAATCAAAATTAATGAAAATAGCGCTTATACAGGAACATTTTTATGTTTTAAAATGGTATTACATGCAAATGGTAATATAATATAGTACCTGCATGTAATCTGGTTGGTAAAGCACGCAAAAACCACTTAAGTCGCTGACTTTAGGTAGTTTAAGTAACGAACGAAAATTAGAAGGTATTGCCCAGATCATGGCAGTACCTTTAAGAAAGCATTTACAACAACAACAAAAAAAGTATATTTGGAGAAAACTTGGCTTATGCGTTTTTTGAAATGACCAATTCAATTATTAAAGTACGGTTTTCACCATCAGAAAGTAGACTTCAGATGTCGACAACGTGCGTTTTTAAAAATTGTCTCCGTAAATTAAGTATTTTTAAGAAGATGATAAAAATTTAATCAAGTGGAAATTTTTAAGTTTGCAGAGTTTTTTTAAATACTTACAGTTTAAGGAGACAATTTTTAAAAACGTACATCGTCGGCATCCGATATCTCCTTTCTGATGGTGAAAACCGTACTTTAATAATTATATTAAGTAATAAGTAATTACGTTTGTAAGTTTTCCCATAGCTTAGCATGGGATTTCGCGATCGAGGAGTTTCTGTGCAGCGGCCCCTTAACTTAGGGGATTCGACCAGGGGTTACTGGATTACAGAATGCAGATAAAAACCATTTTTTTAAATTGGAAACTCTAGTAGATTTTTTAGATTACCCACTGACACTACAATTACGTATTCAAATATGTTTTGAAATTTATTAAAGGCGATACTTTTATATTACCCGCATGCCTGGAGTTAGTGGCCGAAGAAATCGCCACAGATTTCGCTACCTACAGCAGCCTTTGTGATTCTGATAATTTAAGTCGTTTAAGAGCTCAGTTCTATTACACGTCTGTTCAATTTGTATTCACTGACATTATTTCATTTATCACTGACATTATTTCATTTATTTATTTATCGATGAAGTTTTAATTTCGTTATGGAATATTAGCCAGAAACAAATCCTTAACTATTTATTGTTTTCAGTGTAAACAGGTTGATCTTTTGTAATCGGGCTGCACGAGATATAGATTTTTTTTTAAATCATACGTGAAAATTATTTTAAAAACCATTAAAATATCAGTAAATTGAGATGCAGTTTTCAAAAATATTGCATTTGAAAAAACATTTTATTTCCTATTCGATGGTGTAAGATCTGAAATTGTGCGATGTTAACCCATTAACGCCCAGTGGCATATTTTTAGATCACTAGACTTAGTGGCAAGAAAGAGTCTTTCATACCAGGAAATATGAAGATAAATATATACTCTCTTTCACGAGATAAATCCCTTGAAAAAATAATGTAAAAACTACCCTTCATTTAAAAGTGGTGGGAAATCTAAAATTTAAATTTTAACGAAGAAAATAATTTGGGCGTTAATGGGTTAAGGTAAAAAAATTGCGGCAAAAGCAAAATTTATTGGTCAGGTGTTCCCACCGTCAATATGACGTCACTGTTACACACGGACCTATTTTTGCTCTATAATATAGATGGATATGCAATTTTTAATGTAAATTTGGTTGGCTTTACAAATAACCATTCTGTTAAAATAGTTCTGCAACAGAAGGCATTTTTTAAATTTCATCCAAGTTTGTAAACACGTTACACGTATAATATACAGGGCGTTTCCTTAACTCAGTTTCGCCTCACATAACTGGTGAACCGAAATTTATGTATGTATATATATATATATATATATATATATATATATATATATATATATATATATTAATATTATTCTAACATCTATTTTGGCAACATGGTAAATCATTTTCTGAAACTAAATTTGGCTACATGTAATGATTTTTTGCAATTCATTCCCTCTGTTTGGTTGTGTTCATGTGGTGCACAGGTATCTTTTTTAATCCAAATGGATTATGTACTTTATGACTCTATTTCAAGTTTTATCTGTATATTATAGGTATGGTTTCTTTCCTTTTTAATATTGTATTTATTTTTTTTTTCACAGGTTTGATTCTTTGTTTATGAGTGGTAGTCCCAAAATCATATTCTTTAGCAATGTTATGGCTAATATGATGATGAAACCACTCATTTTATTTGTGGTATTTAGGCATTTGGAACTTGATAATTCTGTCTAAATTCCACAAATTTCATTTCATTCATTGAATTTCATTTATTCAAGTTTTAATTTAATTTCATCTTCTTTTAAATAAGTTTTTGGTATCTATATTCAGTGTGTTGGAGAATACTTTCATTGTCAACTAATTATTACATACTTAATCATTATTTCATAGTTTAAGTTGGTGTTATGGTAATGTTTCATTTATGGTTATATATATACAGGGTGATTATAAAAAAACTATCCCGATATATGAGCCCTTAACTGTCATACCGTTCACAGAAACTGTATGAAATTCTGGCCTAAAGTATTTTGAGGTATGCGCTCAAAAATCATGTGAAAAACAACAGTTAAATTCTAACAGTTACGGTTACAGTGACAAAATTTTGAAATTTTCAAATGGCAACACCTACTTTTTTTTATTGGAATGTGATCTTCATAGTGAAAAACCATAAAAAGCGTTGGAATGGTACCTGTAGCACGAAAATCGCCGGCGCTAGACAGACTAAGAAGAATAGTGAAAATAACCAATAAGGACAGAGAAGCAACAGAAAACAAAACATTTTAATGTGTTTCATACATTTTCCATTTCACACACGACGACACTTTGCATGCGGCAGATGGTGGATAGCACTGAACAATAAAATGTTTTATTTTCTGTTGTTTCTCTGTCTTTTATTGGGTTGTTTTCACTTTTCTTCTTAGTCTGTCTAGCGCCGGCGATTTTCGTGCTACAGGTACCGTTCCAACGCTTTTTTGGTTTTTCACTATGAAGATCACATTCCAATAAAAAAAAGTAGGTGTTGCCATTTGAAATTTTCAAAAGTTTGTCACTGTAACCGTAAATGTTAGAATTTAACTGTTGTTTTTCACATGATTCTTGACCGCATACCTCAAAATACTTTAAACCAAAATTTCATTCAGTTTCTGTGAACAGTATGACAGTTAGAGGCTCATATATCGGGATAGTTTTTTTATAATCACCCTGTATATATATATATAGTTACAGCCATGAACGTGGTGTTTAGGTTTAATAAAGCGGGCATGCGCTTCACACGGTACGTTGCAGCATCCACTAATGACAAACTGCGGAGTTAGTGTTCCTATCAAGAAAGCGGTACCGGGTACGCGAAGATCAATTATAAAGTTGTAGAGAATTCTAGATTTAGTATAAAATGGTGTCTTACATGTAAAAATAACTTTATTAAATGCCTGGAAATGTATTTTTTTAAATACACAATCACTATCTTAAATTACGTCACTAAGTGCATTCAGATATGCGGAATTATATGGCGGATACAAAAAAAAAAAAAAAAAACCACCAAGGGGGGGGGGGGGGGGAGAGACTTTTGAAAATTATTGATTTTTCCCCGCAAATTTTTAATATTCTAGCTACACTGTCCAGTGCAGCAATAACAAATAAAGAAAGATGAAAAATGGAAAATAATCGTTTTTTAATAATAGAAATAATTATATACTGTATCTTTCTTCGTTTTTATTTATTTATTTATTTATTTATTTATTTTTATAGAAAAGTAAATTTGATTTTTAAAGAAAACAGTCAGTTTTAAAGACAGAAAAAATGCGTATATTTTATGGGGAAAAAATGTTTTAACTAGAAACTTTCTGTTTTTTAATTGTCAAATACGGTTTATAACAGATTTTGCGATTTAATAAACGGTTTATTTTAATAATTTTAAATTTTAATATTTTTTTTAACCATTATTTTTATAAACGGTCTTATATTGTCTTTTTACGAAAGATTTTTTTTTTCATTAAAATTTTTGGGTTTTTCAAATTTTATTTATTTATTTATTTATTTATTTATTTTATTTTTTTACATTGTAGCCACGAACTGATTTGGTCAACAGCCATGGTCATGAAACAAAATACATAGTCACCCTACCGGAAAAAAATGGACACGCAAACTTCGACTTCAGACTTTTTAAGTTCCAGGATATAATAGCCATGTAGTTAATAGCCATAAACTGGTTTGGCTATATTCACATACGAGTTGAAATTGATCCAACTGAGTGAAAAGGTGCCTAAGCCGGGAATCGAACCCAGAATCTTTTACTTAAACTGTCAATGTTCTTTCACTTGAGCTGCCTGGAACGACAACCGGCCTATACAATTCACTGAGATAACCTGCATTTGATCTGCTATGGTAGACAGACCACAAGAATAAGCCGCAGGTAAAAGAAATCCATTATACGATGGAAACGTAGATACACGTTATTATTATGTGCGTTCGTAATTATATAAATACGTATAGCACCTATTGTCGTCGTCTGGTCCGTCCGTACGTCTTTCCACATATAACAACGCAAAAACTACCCAAACGAATGGTTTGAAATTTAAGATATATTATCTTTGCCGAATTTTGGCGAGACATTTCAAATTTTATGAAAAATCGAATCAAAACTTTAGAAGATATTAATAAAAATATTCATTAAGAAATTTGAAATTTAAAAAAAATAAAAATAAAAAATCGGTGCTTTCTTGTTATAGGAGCGTCCGAGGTTTAACCGTCAATCGACCGAGATACTTATTTTATGACAGAAATTAATCTGCAGACGATATAATTCTATTCACAGAATTAAAAATCATCAAGATCTGAATATTTATATAACTATCTATAGTACGAACGCACCTCATTTGTCACGTTTGACGTACAATTTCCAACTTGTTTCACTTAGAAAAATTTCAACTCGTATTGATATTTTCACCAAACAATATGATTGTGTTAAAATAATGAAGTGTATATTGACATAGGGACTCAAATTCCTATAACTTGTAAGAAAACCCCTAAAAACAATACATAGTCACCCTACCAGAAAAAAAATGGCCATGCAAACCTCGGCTCCAATATTTTTAAGCTCCAGGAAATAATTACCAATATAGAAATTATATAAAAACAGTAAAGAAAAGTGAATCGTTAATGTCTTTAAACTGTCTGCAATTCTGCACACCGAACAATGAATGCGTTAGTATATGTCGGTGCATGAGTACATAAGAAGGTATATTTCAATAAAAGTCATAAAAAGAGGGTAAATGTGACGAACCTCAAAATACTCAAGTTGAATATCTAAGGGGGAGGGGGAAGAGGGGAAAAAAACAATCTAACAAAGTAATGTACTTTATAGCATAGAACCTGGAAGGTTTTCCCGATTTCTTTGTAATTTTCTTTTTCTATTGAAGGGGGGGGGGGGGGGGGGGGTTAGAAATCTGAAAACAAAATATACATAAAATTAAAAATTTCAAATTTAGAAACATACTAATTTTATCAAATCGACCGAAAAAGAAAAAAGGATTATACATTGTTTCTTTAGCTAAGGTTATGTAGCGCCATCTACATATCATGCATAAAACTAATTATGCCTCGATTATCGAAAAGTAATATCATCAAGTATGTATGTACAAGGCTACCACTGCAGAGCCGGCCGTAAGCTTAGTCGGCAAAGTCAGAGGCGGTTTTGAAATTTTTAGGCGAGGCTGATTCACAGTTAGTCTTTTTCCCGCTACTTTAGTGATATATAAATATAGACAGAAGTAGAGGGCAAGGTCATAAGATCTTTGATTACTAATTTTTAAATGTAATGTAGATGTTATTAGTATTTTAAAAATAAAGAAATTTAGAGGGTGTTAAAGAATTTGAAAATGGGGGGGGGGGGGGTGCGCTCAGACCACCCCGACAATCTGGTTACGACTATTTTTTTATTAAAAAAAAATCATTTTGTTTACTTTTTTATTTTGTTTTAAAACAGAAACCTTCGCGGTAGATTTCTGCGAATATTTCGAGGTAAATTATTTTTGTATAGAAATAGTGGTAGGTGAATAAAGAAATATTGCACAGTGGCGGTACTGTATGTAATAAAATTAACTAATCTCGAACTAAAATTAGTATGATAATTTCCACAATTGTATAGAGATTCGTGAACAAGTTTATTAAACATGCATGCTAAATGTTGCAGTTAATTTTTGAAACATTAGTCAATTATAAAATCATGTAAATCTATATGTCAAATAATTTATTTGAAGTTCGATAGATGTAAATAGAAAACCATCGCTGAAGACGACGAGATTAAATAAGAAATTATTAAAAGAAAAAAAAATAATAATAACAGAGATATTCCCACAGTCTTTACTTTTGTAAGCGCTTTATTACCATCATTTCTGTGTATAGTAATCTTTGGTTTATTTGATGGTAAGAATATTCTACAATTAAATAAGACGAATGTATGCATCAAAAATAGTAATAGTAAACTGCTTACAAAAGTAAAGACTATGGGAATCCTGTTAACATTAACATGTAACTATAATAATAATAAACTTTTAATATGATCAAATACATCCTCTAGCTAGTGACAGTGGTCATGAAATCTGAAAAATGGAGTTTTGAGATTCGTGAATGAGGGATTCTTATACGAGACTTGAAAATTAGTGTATTTTGCTTCCCTTTTCTTTATTTTATACTATGAATGAAAAAGTTTTCTAGCAGAAATATGTCTGCATGAGAAGAAACATATACATGCAATATCATATTTATTTAAAGAAAAAAAAACATGAAATTATCATCTTAAAATAAGAAAAGTCATTTTCCTAGCATATCACAAGTCATGTTTGGTATTGCAAAAACTTTTAAAATGCACCACAATACACAAATTTTTTCTTTGGAGGAGTATTATTCAAAAGTATATAGAAAAAAGTGATACAGCTCCAAAAAAATACATTTTGCGTATTATTGCACTAATACGACTGACTTTGGCGTGTCTTGCTACCGGAAAAATGTCATAAGCGTAGTTATCTAGAAAACCTTTACATTACGCTATATGTCACTTTAGTACACTTTAACACAAGGGGCCAAACTGTGTGAAGGGATAGATTTATTCAATCCTCCCTATCTCTTCTACGTCTTGATTCTTGAGGTGTTTTACACTATGTACGCTTTTACAGCTACATGTAGAGCTAAGTGCTATAATTGTATGTTACAGTTAAAAAAAAAAGTAAATCCTATTTTGCCTCCGCTGTGGAGTGTAGTATTTTTGAGTTGTGTCACTTTTTTTTTAGGTGAGGAATATACATGCATTGGAAATAGAAATGGCACCCGTTGCATATATATTTTCGTAGATAAAACATTAGTCCCTGAGGTCTTTTCCTGGCCTGGACATTTTAGTTTTATATTATGGCAACAGCTGGAGCTAATGAATAACAAAGACTTTCACTAGAATATTTTGAAACAGAATTATTGAAAACACAGCCTCGAGAAGCAGCATTTAGATATTATTTTAATTCTCAACTACATCAATGCAAACTAAGCGATGTGCAGACTTTTATGATGTCATTTTACCGGCTTTATTATATTATGAATAACATAAATTTTAATGTATTGTAACACAGAAGAAAAGTGCTGCTTTATACAGTGTCAAACATGCTAAATTTAAAAATAAAGAAAATGTGAAACTTTTTAAAAACATTTTTTTTCTGGCAGCCATTGCCCTGGCATGCGCATACCAGGATAATGGCTCAAATTCCAGGGTAATGATATTTTACAATAAGAATATTTATTTTGATAACAAGCATCCAACAAACAGTTAGAAGTAAATTAACAAAAGTAAAAATTTTCATTTAATCATTTTAAAGTATTGTCTATTTTAAAAGTTTCAAATTCTGAAAATGTAATGCTTCATGAGAATTAACTGGATATCATTTAACATTGCGATGCTATTTTATCAGTAATTCAATTACTAATTTTTAAAAAAAAGTCAATTTTACTCGGTCGAATAACTTTAGAAAAGGATCAGGGTCCATAAGCCGTGTTTTTGGCCCACGAAATAAGACTAAAATTCGACTTTGTTATACTGACTTAATTGTTTCACTTTTTAATATTAGAAGGTTTATCCTGTACGACTTCAACAATATTTTTTGCATTTTGTTCGGATTTATATAACTCACACAAGCTCAAAGTTCGTATTATTCGTAGTTTTTGATGAAAAATACGCAACTTCGCCTAATTTTACCACAATTTTTAATGTATTTTTTAATATTTTACTATGAGCGCAGCTCTGCAACACTTTTATTTTTACATATATTGTACATTTTTGATGGATTTTATAATATATGTAGATAAGAAAGTGTTGCACGATTGCACTCATATAAATAATTGAGATAAAATTAGGGTTGGGTTGGGTTGATTATTGGGATCGAACCCAGCACCTGAGATAAAATTAGGAGAAACTGCGTATTTTTCATCAAAAAAACTACGAATAATACGAACTTTGAGCTTGTGTAAGTCATATAAATCCGAACAAAATGCAAAAAATATTGTTGAAATCGTACAGGATAAACCTTCTAATATTAAAAAAAAAATCCATAATGGCTCGGCCTACAGGCACAGGTAGATTTCGAAGACGCAGAATCGTGGGGCGCCTGTTTGTCGGGAATTGCGGAAGAAATGACCTTTTTGCTATGATGCGGCAGTTGGAACCGCCTACTTCGAAACCTAACTTGTTTGCCAGCAGAGCCAGCAGGGATTTTTTTTTTTTTTTTTATTAATTAATTTTTTTTTTTTTTTTGCTATAAGAGTTGATCCTATAAAAAACTTGTCAATATAAAAGTTTTAGATAATATTAAGAGGATTTATAATAAATTTAAGCGGATTTGAAATCTTGGGAAGTGACGAAGTTATGAATTTTTTTCTTCTAACCCCCCCCCCCCCTTAAGGCAATTTTTAATTATATCAAAAATCTGTCATACATAAATTTTCGGCCCTTCTCCTAGAAGTAATAACAACTTCAAACGGATTCGATACGTATCATAATTAAGAAATTATGGGGGTTTTTCTGTTTTCACCCCCCCCCCCGGTTCGATTTTGCCCATTAATGAACTTGACCGAGACTTTATGCCCCTTGATTTTATGTATCAGTTTCGAAAAGATGCGGGAGTTGGAACCGCCTACTTCGAAAAATAACTTGTTTACAGGCGGAGCCGGCAGAGATTTTTTTTTTGCTATAACGGTTGGTCCTATAAAAAACTTGTCAATATAAAAGTTTTAGATAATATTAAGAGGATTAATAATAAATTTACGCGGATTTGATATCTTGTGAATTGACGAAGCTATGATTTTTTTTCTTCTAACCCCCCCCCCCCCCCCCTTGGGGCCATTTTTAATTCTATCAAAAATCTGTCATACATAAATTTTCGGCCCTTTTCCTAGAAGTAATAATAACTTTAAACGGATTCGATACGTATAATAATTAAGAAATTATGGGGGTTTTTCTGTTTAACAAAAAGCCCCCCCCCCATTTCCCCCCCTTGTTTCGATTTTGCCCATTAACGAACTTGACCGAGATTTTATGCCCCTTGATTTTATGTATCAGTTTGGAAGAGATTTATACAGAATTTTTCCAGTTATGGTGTCCATAAAAAAGTGAGACAGACAGACAGATTATATATATACATATATATATATATATATATATATGTGTGTGTGTGTGTAAAGTTTTGAACTGGGGGTGGTTTTGAGTTCTGGGAGTCATGATCGGCGTAGATCTGCAAAAATTTTTCAAAATTTCCAACTTAGGTGAGAACGTAATAGGTAGTATTTCTTACGAAATCTACCTAAAAGTGAAATAATTAAGTCAGTATAACAAAATCGAGTTTAGGCTTATTTCATGGGCCAAAAGAGAATGCTTATGGACCCTGATCCTTTACGAATTCATTTAAAACGCTAAATTAAGTAATTTTTTTTTAAGAAAAAGCAATTTAAGAATATTAAATTTTATCTTTACAATACAACCAACTATAAGAAACAATAAATAAAAAAAAATAACAAATGTAGAAAAAAAAGTTTTATAGTACAGCATTATAAATTATACTTTTATTTAATTTTAAATTTGCATTTAAATTGATTAGGCTAATTACAAAAGTGTGAGAGAAAAGGCATGATATAAAATGTCTTATCTCAGCACATTATAATAGAACGAGTTAACTAAAATACAATATTCTTTGGATACGACGATATTTTGACACTACGTTGACATTAGTACCAATTACTAGCTGAAACATTTAGACCACGTTTACAAACAAGAGGGAATAAATAGCGACTAAACTTAAAGCCCATGAAAAGTAACATTTAATCAGCAGAGCTCGGACGCAAATGAGACAGGAATTAGGAGGCTTGAGTGACAGCTAATGGGGAGCCAACTGTCCGATAGAAACGTGGGGATTAAAAGTACTAGATGGACTTGGAGACATGGATTAACCTCTAATCTGCCCGTGAGTACTCAGCCCCCGCGGATGAAAAGGATTGACGAGGGTGACCTAACAGCATATAATTAATGACCAAATGAAGGTTTTGGAAAAGTTCGGCGTAGCATTAGTGATAAGCTGGGCATTGGGGGTGCACGTTCCCCGTACCGAGAAATTTCTAGAAAAGTTCATTCATCAGCGTTTAGATTCGATCATCTATAAAAGTGTTGATAGATAAGGAAATCGTTTTAGAAAAGGTCGCAGAGTTTTAGATAAACGTGGTCAAACAAAATGGGTTGATATCCATTACTGAATTTTCCAAAAGCATTAAGTCAATTTATCAGCCTGAAACAATAGAAAATATAATACGTTAAATAGGGTAACAATAAAGATTTATAACCGTGACGTTGGGCTCTACAGTCGTAAAAACAAATTGCAAAGCGGTTACGAATATTTGAATTGCTCATTAAACAGAAATTCGTAGAATATTATAAATATGGATAATTCGAATATTTTTGCATGGACAAAATCACCTTACAACTTCAAAAATAAGCAACTAAAACGATTACAATTTCGCAGGAAATTATTTTACAGTCTTTATCGTCATATTCAGTTTCACCCAGTTTCCATTCTTGTGGTTACTTTTACAGTATAAAGAGGACTGAAAGGAGATATTTAATTATTTTTGCTTACACATAAGACACATGAGGTGAGCCAAAATATAAAAGACAGTAACAATAAAACAGTGCTAATAAGCAAAACTATATCCAAAGAAATTACCAAATCTTTTGGACAGGCTTGTTTATTCTATACAGATACTTTCCCAGTTTCATCTCTTATTTTCCAAAAGAAATCGTTATGAAGACTTTCAAAACTACACTGGCCTCCAAAAGTTAAGGTACAACCAGTTTTTTGACACTCACTATTAAAAGAATGAAAATAATACAAAATATGGTTTATATGAATGATCTTAAGTAACTTCAATAAAATCTTGTGAAATATTTATACCCATCTCTATTTTTTTTAAAGAATTGGGCACTTATATGGCAGTCAAGGGGAAACTGCGAATATCCCACTTTTGTAAATTTGTGGGGATTTTTTTTTTATTCTTGTTGATCTTCAATTGTTGATCATAAAATATTGTTGTCCATATCTAGGAGATGTCGTTTACATGATTCGTTAAGATGAAGGGCAATCGCATAGATGGAAATAGGGTTACCACAAGCTGGTGTTTCTAGACGTCTTAATGTGTCTCGTAGTGTAGTCCAAAGACTCTGGGATCAATTTGAATCCGAAAATTCAGTATCAAGACGACTTGTTCCAGACCACTCACGGGTTATAACTCCTACACAACATCGCTTCATAGCTCTTTTGGCCCGAAAGGGGAGGAACCTACTTTGTTTCAGATCATTTCAGATCATCGTAACTCAACATTCATGACAATATTTGCTACTACGGTGTACGGACGTCTTCGCAATGAAGAGTTCTATTCAAGACTACCCGTTGTATGTGTCCCTCTTAATCGACAACACAGAAGTGCCAGTTTATGTTGGCCACGAGAGCACATTACCTGGAACAGACAACAATGAGCTTCCGTACTGTTTACAGACGAGTTCCAGTTTGCTTCGGAAAGTGATTCAGCTCGTGTGCTGATCTGCAGAGAACAAGGCATCAGATTCTACCTATGTAACATTGTTGAAAGACACAGTTACAGAGGAGGTGGAATCTCTCAGGTGGTTACAGTAATCTCCACGTGTGCCATGGAAGAACTCTTACTGCTGTGAAATATCGGGACAAGATCCTTGCTCCGTAATGTCACACCGTATAGTGGTGCTATTGCTGATGAATTAATCTTAATGGAGGATAACGCCCGATCGCATTGAGCTAGAGTCGTTGATGAATATCTCGAGGATCAACGTTTGGAGCAAACGGAATGGCCAGCTCAATTTTCGGTCCTTAATCCGAGAGCATATTTGGGACTATCTTAGCAGACAGGTGGCCGCCGTAAGTCCTCCCCCGAAATTGTTAAATGAGCTGGAACAAGCGTTGCTCTATGTATGGGTTTTGTTTTCCATTCCAGTGTCTGACAACTTAATTGACAGTATGGAAAGTCAAAGTCACAAATGCATTACAAGTACGGTCAGACACATGCCTTATTAAAATTCCCTTTTTTTTCCACAAAAAACTGCCTTATTTTTATCAAACAATGGATTTTTTTTTAAAAATGCATTTTTTTTTTTTTTTTTTTTTATAAATTATGTTGGATGTTAAAGTTAAGTAAAATTCCATAAATAACTGTTTAAAGCACAATTCGTCTAAATTTCATGTTTTTATCTTCATTTGTTTTCAAATTAGACACAAAACTTTTGAAAGCCAGTGTATGATAAAAACTTCGGGAAATTCCATTTTTAACACTTTCCAACCTAGTTGAAAAGTGTTTATGACTTCGGTTTGTCTGCCGCCTGGCCGTTTGTCCGTGCTCTAACTCCCGTAAATATGCTCGGATTGCCCTGCAATTTTTATATGTTATTGCCGTCATCTATTGCATGTTCCCTATTTCAACTGAAGTGTGTAGCACTTATAGTTTTTTTACAGGGACACTCAAAAGAATTCTGTTACATTACGGTCTATGAGGAAAAATCATTTGCGGTTTATTTTAATGGTGTTACACAATTTCAAACACATTGTAATTGATATATATCACTAAGGTGCATTACAAGAAGCTTAATATGGAATAGGGTGTGCATAGCACTTATAGTTACTTTACAGGGACAGTCAAAAGAATTCCGTTACATTACGTCTATGGAGAAAAATCATCTGCGGTTTATTTAAATAATGTTTCACTATTTTAAACGCATTGAAATTTATATATATCACTAAGGTGCATTACAAGAGGCTTACTACAGAATATTGCGTGTATAGCAGTCATCGTTCATTTACAGGGACACACAAAAGAATTCTCTACTGTTTGTTAACAATAATTCCTGGAAGTGCGTTTTAAGTTGCTGAACGCGATTTTAAATTTAACTCACTTTTTGTCTATTACTTGGTGTGTATAAATTCTGTAGATCATATACAGGGCAGCACAAAAGTTCGCGAACACATTTCCGTTTATTGACAGAAACTCCAGAAGGAGAATTTTAAACTGTGCTACGCGTTTCCTAACTAAACTAAAATTTAGCATCCTATGTAGTATATATACAAATCTATGGATCATATACAGGGCTGAATAAAAGTATTCGGATATTTTTCCGAATATTGTATATGTTGGAAAATCCTGCAATTACGTTTTTAAATATGTTATGCGCTTTCCAAATTGTTTACTTAGATGTTATCTTTCAGCTTATTAAACGGTAATGATTTGTAAAATTATTTTGGAAGCGTTGGAAAGTGTTACATAATCTATGCTTGACGCATGATTTTTCGTTCTTGTTGAAATTTCCCAGACGAAATTTTACACAATGATTTTTTTTATTCTCCACAAACCTCGTTCCGATTGAATTCTAGTCAGCTTCGGAAAATAGGCGCCAAAAGTGTTTAAACGCGGCGTGACATAACGGTGCCAGAAAGTATTATTATAAGAATACTTCAAAATTTTGAGATGTGGCTCAAATGATTCCATCAAATGATTTTAATCTTGGGTGATTTACCAGCACAAATTGTTCAGCCAGAAGTAAATCGTGATCAAGAAAATGTTCTGGTCCGGCCCCTAGGACTGAATGATTTAAATAAAAGGACAGTATTTCACGGATATACCTCCAATTATTGCTTTTCGAAAAAATTGCTTGCTATCAATTAAAAAAACGATCGAGAAAGAATATTTTTTTCTTTTTACAAACGTCTCTGAGTCAAGAGAACATAATGTGTGTTTCTAGTCACTGTGATCATCTATTTTGTGAACGATTGTTTTTTTTTCTTGTTGTTTTTTTCTTGTCCTGCTCTATATAATGGGACGTTCACAGCTTTGCAAGGCTTAAAAAATTCTATGTGATTTGTGTCCTTGTAAGCTAGCTGTTTTGTTATACATTCTTTACCCAGAAAAGAAAAAAACTGATCGATTCTGACATTAAAACTTCGATTTTATAGTATTTGTTATCCAGACCCGAACATTTTACTCTGAATTTTTGCATCCTTTTATTAAATTTAGCTATGAAACGAAGATTCGTAATACTGCTGTATTACAAGAGGCTTCCATTGGGAATTCAATTTACTACAGCATGGTCAAATTCACGGATTGCAGAAGAGTAAGCCCAGCTTTAAAGTAAGTTCAGGCGAGCTCCGGAGTAAAATTGTGATGGTATAAGGAGTCCATAGGATATCACAGTCGACCTCAGCAGCTAAATATTATGGTTTCTCTCAATAGCAATCATTACAATCAGCAAGTTCAGTAGACTGAAATCTTATCCTAGCTCATTTCAAGTTTTATTCCAACAAGACATCTGACAACATGTCATAAGTGTGCAGTAATCTTTCTAAGCAAGAAATATTCCGAGGCTCCTAGGCATGCATATTCGCCCGATATGTCACGTATTGTCTAATATATGGCTACACAACAACTAGATCATCACCAGTGGCGCAGTCGTAAAAAAAACAGGGAGTATAGGCTGAGGGTGTGCGCTAGAGAGTATACGCTATAGAGCTATGGTGGGTATATGGATTTTCTTAAAAATAACCAGAAAGTATACGGCGTATACAAGTGTATACCCTCCACCACATCCGTGCTTATCACTATCGTCCAGCAGGCGATACCGATAAACTAAGGACTTGGTTAGAAACAGTCTGGTAAGCTAATTTGTTCAGGAAGGCTTGTTCGCTTCAATTGCACGGCGTATAGAAGCTATTACTGCAGCTCGTCGAAACTCTATGATGCGTTGACTTTTCAAGCATGGTTATTGAACTGCATGCAATGGCTCTAGCCCTCTGACTGTCCAGCAAAAGGGCAAAATTGTAATGTTATTTTCTCTGTATTTTATTTTAAATGCTAAATAAAGGTGATTAGTCCGAAATTATACAAAAAACGTAATTACATATATGAATGTAATCCTTCAGAGTATCAATAATGACTCAATGTATTAAAATTGCATTATATCCTCAGAATCATGTTAATTTAAATAATGCTTGTATTGCTGTGAAACCTGGAGCTTAGTGAACGTAGTAACACGGGCGTGTCAGTGAGAGGGCTAGAGATAGCGAAATGTCGTGCATATCAAATAAACTTCTCACTACAAATTGTATCACAGTTGTAATAACTGCACCTTCTACAGCTAGATGCATTGTAAACATACTAATAAAGAGCATACATGCCATATGTTCTCTAAGCAGTCATTTGACGTTTGCGTTATAACTCTGGGCATACGTTTTCATATACGCATTCATATAGCCCGGCAAATCGTTTTCCAAGAAAAATGAATTTTTCCTTATTGATGAATATTTCACCATTTGTACGTATGCACGTGTTGTAAGCGATATTCGAATGCGGCAGTGCTTGATCGATCATATGATTAATTACCCGATTTCGGGAATGTAATTTAGTCGAAGATGTTGAAAAAAAATTCGCTAGACTGACCATTTTGAATAGAGCTAAGCTGGCAGAAGTCGACTTCAAAGAGCCTGAGGTGGCCATCAGTTAAGGCATTAAACTAGCAATGGTTACTTGCTTACTGTGATGGACATGACTTTTCAATCGTCCAACATAATCATTTGCTCATCACTATTAGTAACTTGTACAATAATTGTCATTCGAGTCAGATGGTAATGCATTAATGTATCGATTACAAAAGATGAGAATTATAACCGATTCGTCAAACTCACTTTCAAAGTGTTCGTAAATAGACGTTGAATATAAATTACACAATACTCTGGATACATGGTTTGAGAACTAAGAATATTGACCAATTACGAATAATTTTAATACGCCACCCAATTTTAGTCACAAAATATAGATCTAATGTAAATAGTTCGCATTCCTTGTACATTTCAAATTTGTTTATAAAATTAATATTTAGCGATTTCTCAGTTTCAATTTAATATTTAAAGATTTCACATATTTCTAATAAAACATAGAACGATGGCTTTAAAAAGCGTCAAACAAGATGCAAGAACTTTTTAATTCAAAGAATTTCTATAACTGAGTGCAGAAAAAAATGAAACGCGTTTAATATTTAGATGACAAAAAACGCACCTAATTTTAATTGTTTATCCAATTTAACAATAGATATTTTGATCTCAGAACAAATATACAGAATGTAAACTACAGTCTGGATACACTCAAATAATTTTTCACCGGATAAAACTAAAGTTGCGAAAGAACAAAACGACTATTCGCTATCATCATATGAGAGTGACTGCAGCGTCCCTAGTGGTAAAATTTGAAAGTTATCGATTTTATCTCGAAAACTATGAGGCAGCAAAAAACATGTGGATTACAAAAGAGTAGAGCGTTGTCATTTTAGTATGAAATGAAGTCCTACATGTACAAATAATTTCATTATAAAAACCCCTAAAATGTAACTTTGTCGCTATCCGGTCACCGGCTTGAATGTGTCACTAAATGCACACAAAAGTGTAACATTATAAAGCGGATTCATGTTTACTAATAAAAATAACACATGTAAGCAAGGTTCAATTTATTTTAATAAGAAAATCAAGTAATGCTCGATGTGTCCACCGCCGGTTGCAATATGACTCTGCACTCGAGCTACAACTTCTTGCTGGACGTTCAGCTGCATTTGAGGTGTTACGTTATTGCGTGCTTCAATATTACCGTCTCGTAGATCAACAATATTGTGTAGTTAGTTGTAAACTGTACACCTGGGTTTTCCGTAACGCTAAAAGAAAAAGTCTTATGAAGTTAGGGAAGTCAAGTGACCTTCCTGGCCACCCTACCTCTATAGCCGAAATTGTCCGGCAAAAAGTTTTGCACTAATATTAGTTGTTGTGGTGGTACACCATCATGCTGAAACCACACAGAACGAAGTTGAACTAACAACAAATCGTCAAAGAAATAGGATTTAATTGGATTTTCTTATTACCTTATTTACATTGTACAGTTGTACCTTGCTTACATGTGCTATTTTTATTAGTAAAAGCGCATCCTTCTTATAATAGCACACTTCTGCAGGCGATTAGTGACATATTTAAGCCATTGACAGGATATCGAAAGATTTACATTTCAGAGTTTCTAATAAATTTATTAGTACATGTAAGACATCATTTCATACTAAATTGAGAACGTTGCACACTTTTTCAATTGACAATTTTTCGCTACCTTTTATAAATTTCGAGGTAAGGTCGATGACTGCTAATTTTGCTATTAGGACATTTGCTACCATTATCATATGATAATGGTAGCGCGTAGTCGCTTTAGGTAAACACTTGTTCCGCAAATAAAATTTTATTCGGCATAAAATTTTCATTTCAACGAAAGTTATCGAATAAAAATTGTAAATAATTAGGTTTGATAATTATTAATCATATGACCTTTCGTAAATATGTCAGAAAAGAAAATTCAAGCCAAATTTAGCTATTTTGATATCATAAAAAGAAGTTACTAATAATGAGAGATTTTATTTATTACCAGACATCTATTGTGTTACAAATGAAAATACACGTTTAGATTTCTAGAATGCAACTGCTTCAAAAAAGTGCAACATGAAATAAGCTTTCCCAACAAAATGCAAAAGATGCGAAAAAGAAAAGAAAACGAGAAAGAAAAGCCTCCCGAAAGCTACATTCGGAAGAGTCCTTGATACATTTAAAATAGATAAAGCATAATTAAAATAGAAGGCAGAAAGAAAAGCATATTTATCAAGACACATGTTAGAAAAAAACGCTTGACTATAATCAATTTACATAAAATGAGCTAAAAGTTTCTTGTGTTTTCAATCATTTATTTATTTATTTTCTTAAGAAAATGGAAATAAAAAAGAATATTAGGGGAACAGTTTAACTTATTTATTATTTCCAATAATCGCCTTAAATATATAAAATTATCAAATATTGATTAAACTGCTTTCATTGTTTCAAAATATTTCATTTACATAATGCAAAACCTTGACCACGCTACGAATTTGTATGATAGAAAGATGTCTTGTATAGATCCATTAATATTCCAATAATATACGAAATGCTGTACATGAATAAGGACGAAAGAAAACAAGAATAGAAAATAGGAAATGAGCATTGCTGCGTCGGATTAACTTGAGTTCGCTGATGAAAACAGCATATATACAACCAACTCCGTCTGTTCCATAGATCGACAGAAGGGTTTACGTCCGTACTCTTGTGAACTACAACCAACAAATGCTAACGCACCCGTTCCAATGAATATGAAATGTATAGCACGGTATGCAGGAGAAATCCAACTTCATTAAACCCTAATTAGACAGCCAGGTCGACACAATAACAAGACAAATAAGAGCAGCGGTTCAGATTAGAAAGAACACGTGCCAACCAAGGAATGAAGGGGGACTGCATTACAAGGATCGCTAAGCTCCTTAGTCTGTAGCAATATCCACTCCATAGGCAGGGATGGCCCTGTG
Organism: Maratus michaelseni; assembly: GCA_963931845.1. Taxonomy (NCBI): domain Eukaryota; kingdom Metazoa; phylum Arthropoda; class Arachnida; order Araneae; family Salticidae; genus Maratus; species Maratus michaelseni. The sequence continues at coordinate 134,180,608 of OZ007599.1, forward strand.
TGGTTGGTCTCCACGGGCCCTGTTTCATAGGGCAAAAGGGGAGAGGGAAAGAGCTTGTTCTTTCACGGAACACGATTATTAATTGGGGATCAAGGGACTGAGCCAAGCATGTCCGATGATCTAGTAATTGCGTTCTTTCACGGCAATGTGAGAAAAGAAAATTGTGATGCGATACATTTCTTTCTGCATTTATGAGCGTTACCATTAATCAAGAATGTACTAGCTATTAGAGTTTATTTCAAAAGTTATACCGGGACCGACCAAATAGACCTGAAGGAAGTAATGGTTAATTTTAAACAAGAATCAAAATTCTTTAATTAAATAAGAGACTGAAAATTCTTTAATTTACTTTTTATATGAAATTTTAAAATGTAGCTTTCTTTTGCTTTACAATAAGAATATTTTTAATCAAAGGAAGTCTTATATGCATTTACGTGAAATGGTCTCGACGAGCTTTTAGTTTTGTGAATTCCTGATTAAATTCGTCAATGTAATGAACAATATAATTTTTAACCGAGATAATAGCTATGACATTCAGTTTTTTCCTGACTCAGACTTAATTTTAATTTGGAAAAAGGCTTCTCACCTCATGTAAATTAGACAGATAAAGTAAGACTTTTTCAGTGCTAGTGCTATCAGAGCATCTAGCAAAGCTCTACGAGATTCTAATTACTTATCTCTTTTAGAATTCCCTATCACCTACAATGAAGACTAACATTGGAGACAACAATTTTAATTCTACTTCAAGTCCTTTTGCTACTTTTATTTCTTCAAATGCTGATGTTTTTTCCTATTTATCTACAGATTTCTTTTGTTTCTTTGACATTGCACGAAAATTCAAAAGATCTTAAAAGTTGCCAAAAGATCAAAATGCTGCTCATTTAAACAAGTGCTGTTAATAACGAAATGTCAGACATTACCTTTTTTTAATCATCCTGCTTAAGATTATTTGGTTTATCGTCAAAAAGTATTAACCTCTTTTGGACTTTTTCGATCCTAGAAACAAAATCAACTTCCAAATCAGCATCCAGTGCAAGAAAAATTTGAAATGATAGAAAATCCCTTTTTTCGTAATAGTTATACTTTGTTAAACATGCGTATACAAAATAAACAAAATATTCACGGATAAAAACTAAAAAGAAAAATTCGCGTTCCGGAATTCCTCAAAATACTATTAAACCGATTGAATCAAAGTATATATATATATATATATATATATATATATATATATAATGATTTTTTTAAAGTAAGAAATAAATAAACAAAAATACTAATGCATAGTAAAATATTTTGAATCATTCTATACATTTTAAGTAAAAATAAATGAACAATCGCAGTCAAATTATGCAATTTATAGTAACGTCAATTTTTGTATTGAAAGAGAAATGGTAACAAAAGTGGACGTTAAATGCATAAAAATTCGCGAACATTTCAAATATAAAATGAATTAGGTGAAACGGGAAAATAACGTTAAATGGACAAAGCGAAGGTTTTGAAAATTCCTACTCTTACCATTCCTTGATGAATGTAACAAATGCAGAGTTTACTTCGCCATACATTATTTCTTAGAATTATAAGCAGAAGAACGGCTTACAAAAAAGACGTCTCCTCCGTCATATATCTAAACCATGGTAGAAATAGAAAAGGCTTTCGAATGAATGGAAATATTTACAAATAAAATATGGAAGAAATAGTTTTGCCTAAATTTTCTGAAACATGATAGAATAGGACTAAAATTTCAAAGCATTTCAAAAAGTCACATGTTTTAAACATAAAATATATTTTTTTTTTCATATTAAAACAAAAACACTTTAAAGATGACAAATTTAGAAAAGCTACCGAGTTTTCTCAGTTTTTAAGTTTCGTTGTGGCATTAAAAATCTATATATTCTTTAAAGAATATTTCCCATCTTTACATTTACCTGATAATATATATTGACATTGATTACTTTAAATCTTTTACTATATCATAACTACATTTTCCAAAATAATGCTATTTTATTCAGCATCAAGGAACCCCACATGGCGCCAACGCTTCTAGCATGTTCCCTGACTTATATCTGTATTTTTATGAAAGAAATTTCATTAACAATAATATTTTACTGTATAAATATATCGATGATATAATTTTATTCCTTCTCAATGATAATCAATATCTCTTCAGGTAGTTTATCATCATAATCTAGAATCTAGTACTACCAATTTAACCATTTAACTACTTCTACTTTTAATTTTATGATGTTAATATTATTATTCTACTTAATAAAATTTTAACATTCACTATTTATGATAAAAAAAATGATTTCACACTTGCTGCAATTAATTTTACTTATTTCGATTCCTGTGTACATATTCCAGTTTACAGAAATAGTCTTCAAATCACTGTAACCGTATTAAACGTGTAATGTTCTTCCCAACTTATCCCACCAAATTTTATCAATTTAAATCAAACGGCGCTGTTATATTTTCTTTTATTTCCTCATGGATAAAAAATAAATTATTCATTTTTATTTACCGGCTTAGGCATTGAGTATATATTTAAAAAAATACAAAATTGAAAACAAAACTGAGGAAGATAGGTGCGGATTACTGAAAATAATGTTTTTTTTTTAAATAAACATAAAAATATATTAGACATATTTTTAATTAAAATACATATATAAAAATGTCAAAAAACTCTAAAAATTGAATGAAGCCCCCCCCCCCCTCCAAAAAAAGGAAGGTAGAGTAGAATAAAACCGGGTATTCTGTTTTCTTGCTGATGGGTGCTGTCCTGTGGACAGCATCCATCTTAACTACATCCCTTAGCGTCCCCTAGCAATGTGTCATCCGCTTTTAAAGTGAATTAATCTCTGTGTCCGTGTGGTGCTATTGGAAAGAAATTCACCTGAAAAGTTCTTAAATGTTTGCCGCTTTTTCTGCTCTTGGAATAAATTTAGTCTGATGTATAGATTTAGGTACGTAAACCACTGTTTTTTATAGCTTTCACGCGATATTTTGATGCCAAGTAGGAGTGTGTACGTCCAAATATTCAGGAGAGCAACCATGTTGATTTTTGGTCATCTGTTGGGACAAACCGGGTATTGCATGAATTCTGCAATGAATTGTTTCTTCCCTCAACATGCTGTGAAGGATGGATACAATGTCCAGTCTGCAAAGAGTGGGCACATGAGGAGTGCAGCGGATACGAGAGGTAAAAGCTGAGAAAGCCATTCCATGACATCATTAAAAATTGCTTGAAAGCCTGAACAAAAAAAGTTACTGGCCTTAAAAAATATGTATATGTTTTAAAGTTTGATTCAAAATTGATTACAATAAAGCATTTCGTTACTGGGAGTATAAAAACTTAATTTCTGATTAGTACTCGGTTTTACCCTACCACCAAAATTCGGAGCTGTTTTAGATGGTCCTAGAAAACACTTTTTTCCTAGTAGTGAAGATTTTTCCTGTGACAACAGGTGTGGTTTTCAAAAACCCTGATGCCCCCAAACACTTTTGTGGGGTGTTCCGATTTTTCCGCCCTTCTAGATTTTTGTCAGTAAAGCAAAACCGTTAGGTACCCGGTTTTACCCGACTTTCCCCTACATAAAATCGAAATACCACTGAAGAGGGTCGAGATTGATAAAAATGTTTAAAACATTTGTATTTAAAAAAAAAGAGGCGGAAGTTCTTAAGCACTTACATATTTTTATATCATGCATTATTGTACATAATAGCACCTTATTCTTGACTATACTTGTATCCCCTTAAATTCATATACTATTACTTGTTTAATATTAATTTAAAATCTACATACTTATCGTTACTATTTTAAAAATATTTTTTTTATAATTATTTAATATTAATTTAACATCTACATTCATCATTGTATAACTTTTGAATAACATTAACGATTTTTTTCTTTTATTGTTATTTTTTTTTTTTTACCTTATCCCTCTGTTATCCTCATATCAATTTATTTCTATCTAGATTTTTAGCAATGCAATTTAATTTGCCGTTATTCATACCAATTCTAAATGGCAGCACATGTACTTTTATTCTAAATATTTTTTATTCTGCCTCCATCTTGGCTCATGTTACTTAGCCAATTTATGGCAGATGGCTTCGATATGAATCCGGTTGAATTTGTCAATTTTATTACTTGGTGAGTTTTTGTCTTTTTTAGTTGAATTTTGATTTATTTCTTGGTTACCTTAATATAGTTCAATCATACTGTTTTTTTCGATAGCTTATAAGGAGCTTAATATTGTCATTTTTAGGCCTAATGCCGACAATATTCGATGAAGTAACATATATTCACTATGAATCATGGATATGACGATTCCTTCGATGATTCCGTATCACATTCAAATTTATTTTTCTTTAATATTTTTACTGTCTCGTTTAATATTTTTTTATCTTTTATTTTTACTTTTATTTTCACATATATGATTTCATTTTAATTCAATCAAGTTCAATTTAATTCATTTTAGTTCAATCATACTGGTTTTTTCGATAGCTTATAAGGAGCTTAATATTGTCATTTTTAGACCTAATGCCGACAATATTCGATGAAGTAACATATATTCACTATGAATCATGGATATGACGATTCCTTCGACGATTCCGTATCACATTCAAATTTATTTTTCTTTAATATTTTTACTGTCTCGTTTAATATTTTTTATCTTTTATTTTTACTTTTATTTTCACATATATGATTTCATTTTAATTCAATCAAGTTCAATTTAATTCAATTTAATTCATTTTAGTTCAATCATACTGTTTTTTTTTCGATAGCTTATAAGGAGCTTAATATTGTCATTTTTAGGCCTAATGCCGACAATATTCGATGAAGTAACATATATTCACTATGAATCATGGATATGACGACTCCTTCGACGATTCCGTATCACATTCAAATTTATTTTTCTTTAATATTTTTACTGTCTCGTTTAATATTTTGTTATCTTTTATTTTTACTTTTATTTTCACATATATGATTTAATTTTAATTATGTATTTAGAAATTGGCAATGCAGGGAGATTGAACACAACATATTGACATCAGGTAGTTCTGATAGAGAAGATGCAGTAGAACGAACCTCATTCTGACCATTGGTATTTTCGTTTTGGCTTTATAAATGAAATTCTGAGACTTTGAAATCCAAGGCTGGAAAATTTTTGCTGTTAAAAATTGTTGCAAGGCCAGACGACTGTGACTCTAAATAAATTGACAGCAACACATTCCTTTGTAGTTTCCAAGTAAGCCTGACCAGACAAATGAGCAATAATATCATAAAAAGAAGTAATTTGTCTTGAAGAAACACGTAGTTTCTATATGGCTGTAGGTAATATGGACCCCTGTCCCATATTAATCTCACATAAAGGGGTCCCTATTGAAAACGACGGCATCTAGAAGAAAAAAATCATTTGCTTATCATCAAACTATAGTTCAAAGTTATTCTACGGTCATTCGCCCCCAGCCTGAGATATCTAGTCGAAGATTCAGAATTATAAAACAAGGATCCAACAACAAGGATACAAGAAAGAGACAAATTCATTTACCTTGCAAAACTTTTCAAGAAGATAAATCATGAATATCTCACTTTCTATTTCAGTATCAAACACAAATGGCCAGCTGGCTGATCTCACCTGTTTGGTGTCCTTTGAGATGTCGATCGAGTCGCAGGAACTAGGATGCACCTTTTCACTTCTAAGGAACTGCAAGGGTCCATAGTACCACCTCAAAAAAAAAACGAAGCAAAAATGAAGGGTATTGAACCCCTTTAAGGTTATTAATGTCCAAATTGGATGCGGTAGCCCAGTCCAGAGGCACCAACACTTAAAATTTCAGGTTAGGATGGGGGGGGGGGCAGTCGATCAAGCAGGGCTCGACTAATCCTAAGTGGAGTCCTAGATAAAAGGTTCAGTTCAGAATTTATGACGTTTATAGCTGCAATTTGCACGCATTTTAATAAATAAAAAAATTATATTTGACTTTGCCCCCCCCCCCTTCGAGGTGGGATCTCGGGACAGTTACCCCGTTTGCCCTTGCGATTATTAGGCCCTTCATGTCATAGGGAAATCAATCTAAGAGATAAAGAGACAGACCTCCCATTATTTATTTTATATTTTCAGGGGCGCAACAGCCTTTTTGAAAATTTCCACAGGAAGCATGTGCCCTTTTGTCAATCCATAGTCAGTGCCTATGGCCCAGTCGGTAACACATTGAAACTCTTACGCCTAACGTTGTTTCCTCTCGGCTCTGAACAAAGACTGCAATTGACGCTAATGGCACCTGGCCCGTTTAAAATCAATCATAGGTCCAAAGTCCTCCGTAGAAATTCGGGCACCATTTCAGGCGAAGGCAATTCACGTACACCATTGTTCCAAATTGTGAGATCAATTCCCGGTGTTATGCGTTCGACGCCGTTCATTTGGTGACTACGGAATACGACACAGAAATTTTCCAAACGCACAGCATAAGCATGTACAGTAACGCATTTGTAATGATGAATCTATAAAATATCTTACACAGTCAGATGGTGATCGAAAAAAACGGAAACACCCAGAAATAAAATGAACAGTTTTATTAATACAGCCTATGGCCACCTTTAGCACTAACAGGTATTATGGCCTGCATTCGTCTAGGAATCGAATTATACAAATCCTGGATAGTACCTAACGGTATATTATACAATTTCTCATGGAGATACTGTGAAAGTTCCCGTAGAGATGTTGGTGGAGTATATTAGATGCGGGCTCTATTTTCCACATATGAGCACGGTAGCTCAATGATTCCGAGGTCAGGGACTGTGAGAACCAAGTGAGATGACGGACGTCTTTGCTAAGTCTGTGAAACAACGACTTGAGAGGTCTAGCTGAATGAATAGAATTATAACCCCAAAAGATGATATTCCCGGCAGGAGACAATTTTTGAAACATCGGATGAAACGTGGTGGGCTAAAATGTCCACAGAGTCATTCAGAGTTACACTCCCTGGGAGGGTAACTACAGGATCTGCAGAAAATCATGAGATGTGTGTCTAAAACATCACATATTCACCTTCATGCATGACAAATGGAAATCCACATCATACGCCTGTCGCGGTGAATCCAAATATACAGATGTCCAGTTGTGGGGAACAATGTGAATGTGTATTATTTTGATCATATCACTTTGCGTCATGCATCATTCGAGTAACTCATGGCATCACTGTAGCCTACGTTTTGCATTCAAAACAGTTACGTTATGGTTCTAGAATGCCTACTCTGGCGTAGATTTGTTTCTTATGCAGTTATCTTCTAATGTAATGAAAAATACTGGATTCTGCAGATGCTGGCTTCGATGGTTTGTCAGTTCACAGCCTCACAGGGACTGATCACACGAGGAGACCATGTAGAGCATAGATGTCTCTCACGGTGCCTTTTATTAAGGTTTAAAACATATACAATTTTCAGCTGGAACAGAACCCGCCGTAAGCATGACAGAGGGCGGGGTGAAAAATACTATGACCTTGGGCCAGAATCGCCATGAATTCACAACAAAACCCTCGCTGAAGGAGAGCAGACCTCCCTAGCGACATGGGGCAGCGGGGGGCCGACGGTGCTGAAATTGACTTGAGGATGGTGTGCTGCTAAGCACCTGGTACTCAGACAGCAGGTGAAACAATCCACTTTTATATCCGATGGCCTCGTTCACTGTGATTGGGCTTTCGTCCAGTCTTGCCTTTGCCGAGAATAATCTTCCGCCTGCTTCATATACCGCCATGACTTTGGAGAATGTAGCTCAAGAAACACCCAATACCATAGCCAGTGGCGTAGTGAGAGTTTGGAACGCCCGGAGAAATTTAAAATATTATATCTTCTTAGTTTTTATGCTATAGTTATATACGACACTTTTTGGCATCCTTAAAAATTGAGAACCTAGGGTAATCGCCTCTACGCTAAGTCACCGAACTCAGCGGTTGCGTAACAGAGGCCCCAGCAGAGCGCGTCAACAGTTTGTCTTCATTTAAAGTGTGACAGGCTTGACATTTTGCACCATACACACAAAACGAGAAAGTCCGTATCTTCATATCGGCTTTCTGAAGGTAAAATAATACATTCCCTATTTGCAGTAAAACAATTCTGGCAGTTCAACTTCTTCTCTTAAATACGAAACGCATTCATCAACCCCACTCATAATGATCTCTAATTTGAAAAGAAGTACACTTTATTAGACAAAAATTTCTCTTGAATGAAAAGTTTTTCAGATGTTCTGATATGAGTATTTTAAAATGGACTGCTGATTGTCATCCAAGTTACGAGATGTAAACGATCACAATTTTATTCTCAAGTGACTTTCTGTCTGAAATTTGTTTGAGAGAAAATAGCTTATACTTTGTACACTATGAGATGAGAATACTTATGAGCTTGAAAATTCGTTCACACTTCTTTGGAAAATATAAGATGTGAAGTAGCAGTTGAAACTTCATGACAAAATAACACAAACAGTAATCTGATCTTATAACTGTGGTCAACGGAAGATAAATTTCATGGTTTAAATGAATTTCGGAAAGACGACAAATACGCAATGGATCATAACTTCAGAAGTACAGCATATCGAGAAGTATAGCCCTTATATCAAAATGCAACATAAACTGCTTGATAAAACGTAAAAAAAAGCGCTAATTTAGTATCCTAGTATACCACTTAAACATCAACAAAAACAATCAACTACATTTTATGTGTAACTGTCATAACGCATAATTGCCACATCTAATAAACCGATGCCAGTTACTAATTATCAAAAATGCAACTTATTTTGTAATGTCAGAGAACTGCGTTCAAAAAAAGCAAGGCAATAAATATATTCTAATAAGCATCCTTTGCTGTATTTATTCTCTTTCACGTGAAATTTAAAAGAAAACATTAAATATAAAAATCTTGGCAACAAAGAAAAAAAAAAGTAAAAGTCACGATCGTTTTTCCGATAATTCACGTAACATCAAAACTATTTTTCTCAATCATGTTATTTGTTAAAATAAGCATAAAATAGCTACAAATGGTCATAATGACTCATGTAGAACTTTAGAACCACCAGCATACCATGCTGTATAAAATCGTTACAGCAAAAGTAACAGAAATTGCTTGCCAAAGCGTAAGAGAGTGATAACTTTGTGTCCTAGTGCCACTTAATCATCCGCGATAAAAGTTAAACACGAAAGTTGTAAACTTTTGAGGAAAAAGGGTACAAGAACGAGCTCGGAAGAGAAAACTGTATTCAATTTACTGTAACTTTTCGAAAATTTAATGATTTGTTTTGTGGTATAAACCACGTTTTAGAATGGGCCGCAAAAAGATAAAATACAAATTTTAAAAAAAATGTAAGTAAATGATAATTGCACACGAGGAACGTTCATTCGGAAGAATAAAAAATCTACAACAGCAAGGAAAAATGAAAATCACCCGCAGATGGATCTTTAAGAACCAATAATGCAAAAGAGAAATCTTTGCCTAATTTAATAGCAGAAGTTCTGTAATTAAATAAGGCGGAATCTACTATTGGAAATAAGAAAAACCGAGGATTGTACAACGCTTATTACGTAATACGTGACATATAGGGTGCCTATATGTCACGTATAACGTAATAAGCGTCGCGCAGTTGTTAAGGCAGCCAAAAATTAGGCAAGTGTTTTCACTGAAAAACTGCACTCCACAGCTAAAGTGTATCCCAAAAGTTTATAGACAACCATTTTTTTTTTTTGGATTTAAGAGCTAACTAAACGAGTAAGAAAGACAAAATAAATTATGCAAATATATAATGATGAAATAAAAATAATAAAATACAACTTTTAACACTTATAAATTTAATATGAAAAAATAAAAACAAAAAAATGCTGTCCAAAATATATATAGACAACTGGTGTTAAAAGCTGATTTCAGTACTGATATCCACAATTTGCATATTCCAAGCATATACTTGTGACGCAATAGTTTCCCGAGATAAAAGCTAATCTGTCTTTCCGTTTACGAGTGATTACAAATATGCCTAGAAATGTTCAGTTTTCCAAAAAGGAAATTTTGCTAATCTATCGTTTAAAGGTTCGTGGAAGTGGACGGAAAGTTATAGACATTGCAAGAAAAATTGGACGCAGGAGGGTTGTTATTTACTGAATTCTGTCAAAAGGTGACAATTTTGAAAGAAAATCCCGTTCGGCACGACCAAAGAAAACAACTAAACAGCAAGACAAAGAGATTTTGATATTAGTTTCAACCCAAAACCTGTCTGTACGGCCAATTTCTAAAGAAGTAAGCGTTCCAGTATCAAAATTCACGGTCCATCGATGGTTGCAGGCAAGTACATTTCTTGATTATGGCAAAATATGTCGTTCCATAACGTTTACAAAACGGCATAAAGAGGATCTTGTTCAGTGGGCCCGAAATCACATGAATTGGACAGATGAATGGTTGAATGTTCTTTTCAGTGATGAAACTAAATTTAATTTAGATGGCCCCCAATTGTTGGGCATATTGCTGGCACGATATTTGCAAGGAACCACGAACGTTTTTCAGTAGACAACAAGGAGGGAGTTCAATCATGATGTGGGGTGCATTTTCTTATAATGGAACAACCGATATTATTTTTTTGAAAGATCGTCAATGTTCCGGATTACCAGAAAACGCTTGAAGTCCATTTGGAAAGTTGCTAGGGAGGGACAAATGGATATACCAGCAAGACAATTGCTCATTCACTTGTCCAACTGTACAATGCAGTGGTTTAGACAAGATGAAGTAACTGTTATGGACTGGCCAGCCATAAATCCAAACCTGAACCAAATAGAGTACCTCTGTGGAATATTAGCTAGAGACGTATATGCTAATGGACGTCAATTTGCAACGGTTTAACATCTAAAGCTGCAAATTAAACGAAGTTGGTTTTCTTTAAAGCCAGAATGTCTTTAAACTTTTGTTTTGGGTATGCCTGATCGAGTTTTTAGAGATTAGGAAAAAAAAAGGCTTAAAATTTGAAAGTTAAAGGAAAAAAAAATAAATTGTCTGTAAACTTTTGGGACAATAAAATTTAAGTTTTATTTTTATCACAAAGTCTGCGAATGTTTAATATTATTTTCGTATAGTATTATTATTGCCTTGATATTATTTTTCAATTATAAATTGTTTTGAAATTGTTACTCCTCTTTTTTAATTGTAAAATGAAATAACCCCGTTGTCTATAAACTTTTGGGACGCACTGTATGAAGCTAAAAGTTACTATACGAAAAGCGATTAGCTAATTCCATGCGACCTTCTTTCCCAGATGGCATTTTAACAGTCTACTGTGTCGAACACTGTCAGGACCGACGCAACACCGCGCGGGGCCCTGGTAAATCACCTAGCAAGACCCAGCGTCTCTGATTGCAATACTGGGAAAATAAAAGTTATTTTTAATATATATATATCATAGAATAATTTATAATTTGGATTATAAAATGTATGAAAAATACCATGCAACTTCTTTCACATGTAATAAGCGTAATTATATTTAATTTTTTAAAATTTATTTTTTGCGTTCACGGTTACTTTCAGGATCCTCAAATCTATATATTATATCAACTTTGGCTGTAACAAATGAGGTTAATCGCTTTTTTCAGAAAAAAAATCATTTAAAACAAATTTAGAGCAAGAGTATCATTATTTTACACATAGACAACATTATTTCGAATTGTATAGAGAGATTCGGCGCCCCTAACAAAACCACAAGCAGCGCGGGGCCCTGAGCAGCCGTTTTTGTCCGATGATTGCGCCGGCGTTGAACACTGTAACTATCTTATTACACCAGTTATCAAGTTACCATTCTAAAAACACAGTATAAACCCATGCAACGTATGGATCAGCCAACCTTACGAGCAGTCAATACCCTACTATGGCCAGTTCGATCACCTGATTTCTCAATTACTGAACACTATTGGAGCATGGCAGGACGATAGTTTCATCAGCATACACAGCCAGTTCAAATTTTATACGAGTTAAGACACATCCAGCTTCTGGGCCTTCATATTGCACCAGACTATTCAACACGAGACTATCCTCATCGCTTATTGCAGTGTAATGGACACGGGAATATACGTTACACTAATGAGCCAGCAATTTTATAGATTGAATATTTTTCGGCATTTTCGGTTACCCACATTTCTTAATCATATATTCAATTCATCTAACCAGTGTGGTCCAACAGCGGTCAGAAATCACAGAAATTCTGCAATTAAATAAAAGCGAAGATATCTATAAAATTTGTGGTTCCACGCGGGCTGGAATTGGGCCATGTTGATCTAACCAATGTAGTATTTCTATAACTGTTCTTTCGCGTTGTAAAAAACAGGAAGAAAAAAAATAAGTCTGTATCAATAGTTACTGGCAAGAATTTACAGAACCCTCTTATTCTGTGGATAGTGCAGGTGATTTCTTAACCCATTGTATAAACGTAGCCAAAGCACAGTTATTTTTATTAAAGTTTATTTTATTTTATTAAAGTTTATTTTATTTTATTAAAGTTTATTTTATTTCCTTAAAATTATATTTAATTTTCTTATTCATTTAATACGAGTTAGTAGAATTTTGTTTGAATGAATCCTTGCTTTTTATAGATATGGGCTTAATAAAATCTTAGTTTGGAATATTTTTCTTTCTTGAGGCAATATTGCACACAGCTTCGCCTAACTAGATGTGTGAAAAACTAACCATTACTTCAATAGCAAAATCATGTATAAAATTATATTCTACGTGTTTAACACATATACCGTATATTCCGGTGCATAATGTGTGGATCAAACAAATATATTTAGAGCCGAAAATTTTATTTAATATAATGTACCACTGATGTGCCGTACCTATTTCACTTTATACACAGGGTGCGTTTTTTTTTTTAACTGACGCTACTCAGAGCCACCTGTAGCTCGTTCTAATAACCGGAATGACAATAAATTTGGTAAGGTGACTAATGACGCCATGGGGGGAAAAATTCTGAGAAAAAAATTAGTTCAAAACACCGTCGATAGGGGGGATGTGGCGCTGTTGTAATCTACGCAGCCAAGAATTAGCATAAAACACAGTTAATAAATGAAAGTGCAAACTTATACCTACGTTATGCGACAACAGCGCCAATAATTTGGTCTATAAACGCATGCGAAAAGGCCAATTCCCATCTGAATGTATTTGTTAATACTCATAACTGTCGAATTTGGGCCTCTGAACAACCCCATGCTTCTAGAAACTTCGTAGCATTCACCAAAAATCACTATTTGATGGAGCTTCACTGCCCAATTCATCCTTGGAACGTTCTTTTTTGAGAACATTACTGCGACAGGACCAGCAACGTGTATCGTTAACGCACAGGGGTATCCCGACATGCTGACTAGTTTTGTCGTTCCAGAACTTCAGCAAAGACAATGCGTGGATCATACAATCTTTATGCAGGATAGTGACAGGTGTAGAAGTACAGCAGCTGTTGCGGCATCACTTCACTGATCAAAAGGTCATCCGTCGTAGTTTTCAAGATGCCTGGCAGCCCCGGTCCCCGGATCTAACTCAATGTAACTTTTTGCTCTGGTGTTATTTGAAGCCGAAGGTTTATCTTAGTGGGATAACACACCTACGTACCTTAAAATACACCATAACACAGACAGTGAGGAATATTCCTTGTGATATGTTATGTTCGGCCGTAGAGAATGTTGTGCAAAGAATGCAAGGTGTAGTCCAAGAAAACGGCGGCGGTCACATTGAATGTGGTCGAATTCCTCGCCGGGGAAGTGAATGTGGTGAATAAAGCGCGACTTTTCACGTATTTATTAATTTTGCCTGTTTTTGAAGCACTTTTTTTTCATTGTACAGCGCTACATTTCCCCCTATCGGTGATTTTTTTAACTATTTTTTCGCGGAATCTTTTTTTTTCCTCATGGCATCATTAGTCCCCTTACCAAGTTTACCGCTATTCCGGTTATTAGAACGAGCTATAGATGGCTCTGAATAGTGTCCGTTAAAAAAACACCCTGTATTAAACTAGCTTTTGCTCGCGGTTCCTGCTCACGTAAAATCTATGTTTTACAATTCGAAATGCAAATTTTACATACAATTTTTACTTTTTTTTTGCATAATTTATCAAACGAACAGTGCAACTCTTTCATATAACAGGGTTGACCGAATTATAGAACTTTCTCCCATAGCTCTAGAACTAAGCAATGTAGAAAGGTGTGTTATACACTACAACCATCCTCCAAAGTTTCATTGAAATCCATTCAGCATTTTATATACACTGCTCAAAACAATTAAAGGATATTTGAAGTTTTATATAAAATAAAGATATAAACGAAATTTTTTTTTGCCGAAAATAGAAGAAGAGAATCACAAATGCAAATTTTTCTGGTTTTCAAACTGTGGAGTATGCAAATTTTGAGTTCGACGTCAAAAACGTCGCTTCAGCGGCAGCGAATGAAATTTGACTTTCAACTGGATAAAAGAGAATGAAGACAAGGATGATCGGCATTCAGTGATTGCTTTGTTTCGATGAGTACGATGTCTCAGCGAAGTCATTTGACAGATTCAGAAGCTTGGAGAATTGTTGGTAGGTTAGAAGGGGGCCAAACTCAAGCCGAAGTAGCGCAAGCCATTGGAGTGTCACAAAGTGTCATTTCCAGGATCTGGAACCGTTTTTTGGAGAGTGGATGTGCAGGCCGAAGACCAGGGCAAGGTCGTAGACGGGCAACAACGCCCAATGAAGATCGGTATTTAGCGTTAACAGCTCGGAGACACCGAAACATGAACGCTACTCTTCTCCAACAACACCTTCGCTCGGCTACAGGCACCACAATTTCAACTCAGACTGTCCGAAACCGGCTCCATGCTGTAGGTCTGTATGCTCGCCGACCGATGGTATGTGTTAGATTAAAATCAAGGCATCGTCGCGACCGCAGGGAGTGGGCAACCGAGCATGTCAACTGGAGGAGAAATGAATGGAGCAATATTCTGTTTTCTGACGAGTCCCGTTTTTCTGTGCATCCGGATAATAGGCGTATTTTCATCTGGAGGGACCGTGGCAGTAGGAATAATCCTGTGTTCGTGCACGAAAGTGTCAGATTTGGCGGTGGAGGAGTGTTGGTGTATGGTGGCATCTCCATTGACGGGCGAACTGACCTCTACATCATTCGAGATGGAGCTCTGACTGGTCGCCGATATAGGGATGAGATCCTCAGACCTATTGTAGTCCCTTTCGCTGCAGCAATCGGAGATAACTTCATTTTAATAGACGATAACTGCAGGGCACATCGTGCAAACCTGGTGGAGGATTTCCTTTTCGAGGAAGGAATCGTTCGAATGGAATGGCCAGCGTGTTCTCCAGACATGAATCCAATCGAGCACGTTTGGGACGCTCTAGAAAGACGAGTTTCTGGCCGCCAACAACCCCCACAAACTCTCCAAGAACTGGAAAGAGCTCTTCTGGAAGAGTGGGGCAGAATACCCCAACTCGTCATTAATAGCCTCATTGAGTCCATGCCTCAAAGGTGTTCAACATTGCTGGCCGCCCGTGGAAACCATACCCCCTACTGAAAATGATTTTCTTTGAAGAAAACACCTTTTCTTATTCTTTTTTTCTCATATGCACAAATTGTGTTTTTTTTCCTTTTGTACACAAATGCGCAATAAAATGCATTTTTTTCTGCCAAACATGTGTAATTTATTCTCATATAACCTACTATGTCTGTCGACCATGTATCAATCAGCTAAAAAGTTTCCCAGATACAAAATCCACCTAAAACTGCAATATCCTTTAATTGTTTTGAGCAGTGTATATAGTAAATAACATTTCTGTTTCTAAATATGTTTGTTTGATCCACGTATTATACGCCGGAATATACGGTGCGTGTAAGATATATATAATTAGATAATATTTGGAGAACAGAACGAATAGTTTTTTTTAAGGTGTCTAAAACAAAGAGTTAGTCAGAAGAAAACATCATCCATCATAAAATAATTAACAGACATCGCACAGAATGGCACAGAAGGACATCGAGTTATGGTAATAACATTTATATATAGTAAATGACATTTCTGTTTCTAAATATCTTTGTTTGATCCACGCATTATACGCCGGGATATATGGTGCGTGTAGATATACCGAGTGCGCCAAAATTTTGTTAAAACATTAAAAATTCTTTAAAAATTAACAAATGATGCTAAAAAATTGCTATTTGTAGAAATGGGATTAGAGAGCGATCGGATTTTTTTTTAAACAAAAAAATTTTGGTTAAAATAATTATCGATAGATGACGCTGCATGCATAATATGAAGCAGATTTATGCAAATCAGGCTGTCAATAAAACATCTCAATGCACACAGATTCTTTATTTGATGCCAGCAGTATGCTATCGTTACCAGATCAACCGCTGTTGATTAAACTCTTTTACAAGAACAGGAATCGGCAACTTGGCGCATTGGAAAAATTCTGCACGGCAAAATGACTGAAGACAAGAAAAAGTCATGTTTCATGTTCTTGGATACTGAAGCTTGCCAGACGCTTCGCTGAAATGGGTCTTTTAGTATAAGCCTAATTTGCATAATCTGTTTCGTATTACGCACGCCAGCGCCATCTATCAGTAATTTTTTAAAGTAATTTTTTTGTTATTTAAAAAAATCCGATTTCCCTCTAATCCCATTCCTGCAAACCGCAATTTTTTAGCATCATTTGTTTCTTTTTAATGATTTTTTTAAAATTTTAACGAACATTTGGCGCACCCGGTATATAATTAGCCCATATTCGAAGAACAGAACGAATAGTTCTTTTAAAGTGCATAAAAAAGAGAGTAGTAAGAAGAAAACATCTTTCATCAAAAAATAACAAACAGACTAAAGTACAGAAGGGCATCGAGTTGCTCAAACGAGAAATCAGTAGGGGAATATTGAGCAACAGTGTCAGAAGCAGCAAAGGATGAATCAATATCTAGGAAAAACAACCCGCATAACACTCCAAATATTTTGCTGCCAGAGGGGCCGTCACTCACAATACGAAAATCGGCCCTCCTTCAATAAACTACAGCTGGGGGGTTAATCTCGGCAGAGGAGGGGGAAGGAGGTAACATCAAGAAGGCGGGGTCTGCCTTAAAGCAATAAACACTGGCAGGAGCACGGAAATTCTAAACTGTGATGACAACATTATAACAGGCAAATTGAGACTTTTCCCGTACAACACGATAAAAACACAGAGAAAAAGGGAGGAGAGAATTAAAAAAGCTTTTAAAATTCAGATTTTTCTGCATGCACAGCCACCGCCACTTATATGAATCACAGGTTAATTCAATCAGTCGTTTTTATTAATCAAATTTTTTGAGAAGAAAATGGAAATCATGTTCTTTTGCCGTTTATTGCTATCGGGCATTTTATGGAATCAAATTCTGCGGGCGATTTATCTGAATAACGTTGATTTTATTACAGACAAACATATTAATGTATAAAATCATTTAAAGAAGAGGGGAAATAATGCCGGTGTAATACACTAATTTTTTTTAAGCCTGAAATATTTTTCAACGCCACCTTGCTCAGAAGTCAATTAAAGAAACTCCACTTATAGAGGCATTTTGTTTGCGACGTCTGCCAACAGCGCTTAATACCTCTTTCAAAACTTTTTTTAAATGCGTTTTTCCCAAAATGAGTTTTTTGAAATGGCTAGTTATTAAGTTATCGACATATGTTTCAGCTATCAACATATAACAATTTGTTAATGATTTTTATGTTAACATTTTAGCACATAAAAGTTTATTTGTAATAATACAAAGTGATTTTAATAAATCTTTAAGCGTATGCTATCAACTTCAAATGTGTAATGAAGCTACATGAGGCATGTATTGCTCTGATGAATCAGATGAATTAAATGTCTTTATAATTCATTTATTAGAGTTCTATACTTTAAACAACAAAAATTATAAATAAATAAAAATTATAAGATTAAAAGGGAACCATTATGATCACTGTTGTGTCTGCCTGTCCGTCTGTCACAGCCGTTTTTCTCGAAAACTATGGAATGTTGACAGTTCAAACTTGGCAGAGTTATAAAGGCTATTGACCCACATATTTATAGATTATTAGCAATTCACAAATATTTTTATGAAAAAATTAACGAAGCAAATTAAGTTACTTTATTTTATTGTTTATCGTGTGGGGTATCGTTCGAAAGATCTCGTTAACACTAAACTCAAAAATATATGTGTTTTAATTTTAGGTATTATATTTTCAGAGATATCGTCGAAAATGTACTGCAAAAATATGTCCCTCCCCACCCTCCATTTCCGAATCTACTGAAATTAAAATTATGAAAAAATTATGGGTAGTAGTAGTTTATTTAAACCTTGCAAGAAAACCATAGGTCACATAGTTTTTGAGAAAATTGCATTTTCCCGTTACACACAAACATTACTTTGCGGGCGTAGAGGTATCTATCAATGAGTTGAGGAGCGCAAAGGTCCCTATCGACGCGGAATCATCCAAGGATTGTTGATAGTAATTTTCAAAAACATTTGCCGGTAATTAGCCGAGATACTAATTAAAAACCTATCTAGAAACACGCGCTACAAACCAAGGCGGCATTTCAAATTTGCGACCTCCGTTCGAAGCGCGCTTGGCACAATGCCAAGTTTGTACAAGGTCTTTATTTTAGGTAAGGCGAGGCTTCATATCTCTTTGAACGTTCATGGCATATCCATCTATACTTTGCTAGTGTATATAGCTATACCCAATCCTACGTTGTGCAGTTTTCTACAAAGTCTTATTATTCTTTTAGCAACGATTTTTTGTAATATTGCAGTTTGTAATTAATAAATTAATTGTACGAAACACTTTGTACTCGAATAAATCTCGCACTTAACCGATTATTTATATATATATATTTCTACTTTAGGTTCTATATATTATATATATAGAATATCTATATATAAGATTTATACAAAGGGTGTCCGAAAAGTCTGGAAACGGTCGAATAACTCGAGAAATATATGTCGGATTGAAAAACGGCTAAATGCATGTTCAATATTTTTGAAAAATCTATTTAGGGATATCAAAGTTGCTCCCCCAACTTTGCTCCCCTAAGAGGAAAGTTGGGGGATTTAATACTGATGTATTTAATGTTTTTTTTGAAACGAAATGTATCAATTCGAACTTTTTATTATTTCTGAAATAACAATAATCATATTGACATAATTTTATGTTTTACTATTACAGACTCATTAACATATAAATCAACAGTCCGATTCATATTTACAAATAAAGTGGTGAAGCTATCCAAATAATGTCAAACAAATAGTATAAAATTTAAACAAGCACTAACAAGAAAATCCGGCTGACTTTTAGCCCTTACTAATGTAGGTTTTTAGTCTGGTGAAAGAAAGTATTGGCTCAAACTATAATTAAAAACAAAATGCTAATGCACCTTTTGCTTAATTATAACATTTATTTGCCACACAGCATACAAACTTGAAAGTAAACAAACAATAATTATTCAAATTCGTCCACCGAAACTACAGTATAGCAAGAATTTGCATCTTCAAAACCCTCCGTATCTAACAGTTTGAAAGTTCGTGTCGCTATCGAAAGACATCGAGTTGCTCAAACTAAACGAAATGATACTTGATAGTCTTCTGCAAGCATTATCTTTATACTCAGCGGCAATCGGTAGAGTACCTTTATCCACAGACCCATGGTAGCCACACATCATCAATATTTATTTCAATCATAGGAATGACTCTTTTGTTTACATTTTTAATTCTGGGATTAGAAGAATTTCAACTGCGGATGTCTTGAAATATATGCGTATTTCGATATATGTATTCTCTCAAGATGTTTTCGTTTTTTCACAATGTATCTGAAAAGGTAAATTTTATGCACCATTACTCAAAAAATTAATTCTCTGAAATTCGCCAAAAATGGCTGATAATCAGGTGACTTTGCTGCAAGGTCAGCCCGGATTCAACATTTGGCGCTTTGTTTGGCAAATTAAAATTTCGCCTAATAGACGTAACGTTAAAGTAAAAATGGATAACCCCAAGTGGGTAATTAATCGATTCTCAGAATTTTTTTTTGCGATTCCTTATAGTATAAACGAACTTTGTACCAAATTTAAAGTCTGTAGGTGCAGTAGATGCACGAGATCATTTTGATGAGTGAGTGAGTCAGTGATAAAATTATCGATTATCAGACATTTTCAAATATCATTATCTCGGAAACTAATAATGCGTTATTCATAAAATTTTGGATTCTGGACAACTAAGGCGACCTTACTACACATCTAAAATTACAAGTACGTAGGTCAAATAGATTTTCAGTAGTAGAGTGTTGAAATTTGGCGAAAGCAGCTCGAAATGGTTCGTGTAATATAACACACTTAGTACGAACTTGGCTGACACATTGCCGTGTGTCTAGATAATGCAACTTGTCGACATAAAAGTTATTTCTATAATATGACTAAAAAAAATTATTATACAGAACTATAGAAATCTT
The DNA here is from genome assembly GCA_963931845.1 of Maratus michaelseni. NCBI lineage: Eukaryota > Metazoa > Arthropoda > Arachnida > Araneae > Salticidae > Maratus > Maratus michaelseni. Next base: position 134,201,105 of record OZ007599.1, read on the forward strand.
TAATGCAAACAGAGCAACACTCCAAACAACACACAGAAACGAGCAACATAGAAAAAACACTAACCTTCAATTTCTAACAAAGCTCGCAGTTCTTCATTAAGAAACTCGTATTGCCTCTCCAAGTCAAATTCCTTTTCCCTGCAAAATAAAGTGTATACATATAACATACATACATACTGATGTATACATACTGGGCAAATGAAAACAATAATAACTATTTTAACTATTTCCTTGTCGTGCTAATTTGGAACAGCTTGTAACTGCTTGGCAACAAACCATTTAAATATAATTTGGTGTAGCAAATACCACCAGTTTGATAAATGAGTACATATATTTTTTTAAAAAAAACATTTTCAATTAACGCAAAAGCAAAATGTCATTATTAAAATATGCAAGAGTTGTCAAATGAATTGAAATATTCGAAAACAATTTTTTAATACACATTATTTCATATATATTTAACTATACTTACTAAATTGTATGATATCACTATACAAAATGACAACAAATATTGCATTAAAAATAGTTTTCAACTTGTGAATAATATTAAAAATCTAAATAATATAAATTATGTTAAAACTTTTGATTTTAATGATTCGTTTAATGATATTGATATAAAAGATTTGTTTAAAATTATTAATTTGTTATTCAAAGAAAATAAGAATAATTTAAAATTAAACATTCGTCTTTCTATTTCTTATTTCAAAACACTAACTTACTTCATTTTACATCATAATTACATAAACTTTAATGACACACTATATGAACAATGTACAGGTTTGCCACAAGGCAGTAAAGCATCAAGCATTCTTGCAGATTTTTATCTATATTATTACGAATGAAATATTTCCCTTAATGATTGTTATTTCTTCAGATATATTGATGATATAATGGTTATTTTATAAGAAATGTCAATTCCATTATCTGTTACTCATAAAATATCACAATAATTTAGAATTAAGTGAAAATAATATTACACATAATGAAATTAACTTCCTAGATTTCAGTTTTATACTTACTGATAATAAAAATCTATACATTGATATTTACAATAAATGCAATGACTTTCTGTTCAAAGTAAATTTATTCACTAATTATAAATCCTGTTTACATAAATCTGTTTATGTTAATATCTTACTAAACTTTGCTCACATAATAAATCATCTTTTTTCAAATAAATTTAAAGTTCAAAATTTAAAATCAGTACATCAACAAGCTATTCATTACGGGTATCTTTCACATCTCATTAAATCAATATTAAACATATAGTTTTTTCATAACTTAATTTTTTTTTCTTCCACACACAAACAAAACACAAAAAAGCTATATTGCTCTAAAATGGAGAAATACTTAGTGTTAGGAAGCTGCATTCTGTTGAATGATTATGGAGGTGGGGTAGTGTTGTTTGGAGAACTTAAGGTAAATTTAGTTAAGTACGGCTGCATTCTTTTGAATGATTATGGAAGTGGGGTGGTGTTGTATGGATTAATTTATATACTTACCTAAATTTTAAAAAAGAGGGGGGTGATAATGCTCTAAAATAAAGGATAAATTAGTGTTAGGAAGGTATATTTTGTTGAATGATTATGGAAGTGGGGTGGTGTTGTCTGTCAGAGTTAAGGTAAGTTTAGTCAAATACAGCTGCATTATTTTGAATGATAATGATGTGTTGGTAGTGTTGCATTGGTTAATTTTTATACTTACCTTATTTAATTATTTTTTTTAACCCTCTGTCTTTTTTTCAAAATTAAAATACCAATATGTAATCGACCAGTATCTCCTCAATTATTACATATTTCAAATCATCATGTATTTGAAATATGAAGTAAATTTATCATATACATTTATTCCCTTGGACTGTGGAACTTTAAAAAGAAAATTGCCTCAAAAATTGTGTGTTATATACATTTGTCTACAAATGTCTTCTCGTGGAAATCGCGGGATAAGCAGTCAGCGGGTTAATGGAAGGTTAAGTTGCTGGTTGTTAGTTTTTAGTGGATAATATTTGATGTATTTTATGGTAATGATAGTTATGGTATAGTATAGGAATATCCATTAGTTAGTTGTTAGATCTTACAGTTAATATCGTATATATATCAATATATCTTAATCTATAAATTATCTAAACTTTTACTAGATAATTAAAGTTATTTACAATATTTTTTTCACATTATTATATTATGTTTAATTATAAGATTTGTGTTATTATAGGGATATGTTTATACAAAAATGTATATTGCTATATAATATAGCAATATACATTTTTAATTTATTTTATATTACATAAAATATTATCTTGTTATATTTAGGTTGCATTCTCAAATTACCATTATGAACTTAATTTCTAGATTCAAAAGTTATTATATTACTTGTAAATTGTTTAATATAAATTTTCAATAGGTATGTATAACCTCAATTTTATGTAATTTCTTTTTCACATGGTCTTAAATTATTATTATTATTATTATTTAGATTTTATACTTATCAATATTCAATTTTAATATTAACTCAGTCATTTTATTTTATTTAACCCCTTCAGCGTCGCTATATTTTTGTGTAGGCTACTTTTTTTAAATTTCAAATTGTTTGATTGCCACCACTTTTTTGATGTAGAAATATTCACTTTTTTTAATGGCTGATAAAATGATGCGAGAATAAAGCTAATTTCACTCTTTTAAAAAACTGGTGGGAATCAAAGAATCTGAATTAAAACGAAGTAGAATACACAGCCCGTGAATATGACGGGAGCGAGAATTAAGGGGTTAAAGAAGAGCCTCTCTTTTTTGAATGATACAACCATTTTTATTTAAACACTAGCTGACCCGCCCAGCGTTGCCCGAGCCCGTGTAATAAACTCAAACCTTTTAAAAAACTAAACTCTAACCAAGGTCTCCGATGGCTTCGACACCGTATACTGGGCACGCTCGCACGCTACGGAAAATCTTTTATTTCCCCCTTCCACCGCCAGGGGAGCAACCTCTTTCGGAAAGAACCTCTGAGACACGTCAACGTTGCCTACGGTACTGTACAGTAGGCGTGCGACAAAATCGAGCGGGTTTCGAGAAGATGAAACATTATAAGCCGAGTTATTGAAATAAGGCACAGTTAGAGAAAATAATCATGAATGAGGTGCCAGGAGAAGGGGATGTTCAAGTGTCCTTCAGAAAATGACTAATTAGGAGGACTACGATGCATCTTTAAAAATTCGTTTGTTTGCTTCAGCTAGGAACTTAATTACAAATTTGCTTTAAACTATTATTCGGAAATAGTGGTAACCGCTACTCATAAATTTACTTTAATGTTATAGAAGGTGACTATTATGTTAATTATAATGTTTGGAATCAGTTGCGTTGAAATCGGAAAGATAGTTGCGGAGATACGGAAACGGGACAGTAAGAGAAAAAACTTTGAAGGAGGTGCCGGGAGGATGTTCAAGTGCGCTTCAGAAAATGACTAATTAGGAGGACCACTATGCATCTTTAAAAAAATTTTCGTTTGGTTAGGCTAGAAACTTAATTACAAACTTGGCTTAAACTATTATTCGGAAATAGTGGTAGCCTTTACTCATAAATTTAGTTTAATGTTATAAAGGCTGTCTATTAAGTTAATTATAATGTTTGGAATCACTTGCGTTGAAATCGGAAAGATAGTTGCTCAGATACGAAAACGGGGAATAGTTAGGTAAAAAACCTTGAAGGAGGGGTCGGGGGGGGGGGGGATGTTCAAGTGCCCTTCAGCAATGGCTTAAACTATTATTCGGAAATAGTGGTAACCACTACTCATACATTTACTTTAATGTTATAGAGGGTGACTATTAAGTTAATAATAATGTTTGGAATCACTTGCGTTGAAATCGAAAAGATAGTTGCTGAGATATGGAAACGGGGTATAGTTAGAGAAAACTTTGAAGGAGGGCCCCGGAGGGGGGGGGGGATGTTCAAGTGACCTTCAGCAAATAACTAACTAGGAGGATCTTTATACATCTTTAAAGATTGATTTATTTGGTTAAGCTAGGTACTTATTTTGAAATTTGGCTTAGGCTATTATTCGGAAATACTGGTAATTGCTTTTTAGAAATGCACCTTGAAGCAATGAATGCAGATTTTTACGATAGTTTAGCAAAAATGGAACTAAATGGAGAAGTTCGGAACATTATTACTGAGATATTACTGAGAAACTAAGATTTAAAATAGCTGTATTCTGTATATAAACAACAATTAAATGCTACGGGTGAAGCACAAAAAAAAAAGTTAAAATTGTTAAATGTAATTAGACCCTTACCCCTCGCCATTCCCGCAAATATATAACAAATAATCTGTTAATTAAAGTTTTCTGTGTTAATAGTCTTTATCATAATAATATATATCCTGTTTTTAAAAAAATCTTAAACCCAGATAATTATAATGAACAAAAACGTGCCTGGAAATGTCTTAAACAGGGGGCGTTTGTGTAATTTGCCGTGAGTAGATGGCGCTACATTAGCTTGGCTATATGCAAGTAAATGCAATCCATGTTGGCACTATTTCGTTATAAGTCCTTATCTATGCATCGTTACTCTGATTTATTTAATGTGTTCTGAGAAGATATTCTACACAACCAACCATCCGAAGAATTTTTAATGAGAGTTCTTCGTGCATTTTAATTAATATTTTAGAAAGTAATTAAAATATTAAAATTCTGACGCTCAGGTACACCAGGAGAGGGTTTGGACTACCTAAATCTAAATTTCCAGTCTTCTAGGTGGGCTAGATTTTCCTAGCCATCGCCAACAGACACACACACACAGAGAGAGCGAAACTTTCTTTTATTAGTATAGATTATAATTAATTTAAATTACGTAAGCGTTACATATGTTTAATTATAGATGGCAGCACCAAACAAACGCGTCTAAAATACTCAATTAAATCTAAAGATTTGGTTTTATATTACTTTGCAGAATGTTCTAATATTGATTGGGACTTTATAATTTCTCAAAAAAGGAAATAAATGTAATTATTTCATAATTTTATATACATTTGTTTTATTAAATATTTTAATTAATATATGCTTATTAAAAATTCATCTTTTTTATGTTTGTTAAATTATAAATTTATCTTCTTTTTTCTTGCTCATAGATGACGCTGTTAAAAATATGCATTGACATATCGCAGTCAATAATTCGATTATCATTAAGTATACTGTATAATCAATCTCTCTTTTTTTTTTTTTTTTTTTTTTTTTTTTGTGCTGTAAATATTTTAATTTCAAAATTGCTTTCAGTATTATCATCATTATTAAGATTAGATAAGATAAAACTAATTTATAGGTGTATTTGAATTATTTTTAAATTTGCAAAAATAGTTTATTTTATTAACTGTCAATGTAATGGATATAACGTGGTTTTTGATAACAAAAATGTCACTGGTTCGGAATGTTTTACTGCTATATTTCTCTTTTTGTTTAACAATTCTTTATTAAATACGTTTTTGTATTTAATGATGTTCCCTATTCATTGATTTTTGCACATATCATGTTCAGTTATACAATATTTGTCCATTTTTATTCAATTTTCTTTAAATTTGACTTTGCAATTGATCAGGCAATTTTAGTTAATAAATTTGGCTCATGGCTATTTACTCAAACAGAAATCAATTACACTTTACTTATATTAGTGGAATATTACCCTTGAAAAAGTATTCCACTAAATAAGTTTCCAATTACTTCTTGTAATAATTTTCACCTTCTGCGATTGGACTTTTTCTCTACATATCTTTAAGTATTTTTTCCTATTTATTTTAATTTTAAATTTTTGGATATACATATATGTATTGCATTATAATTATCGGTTTATCTATTGTCGATTATTTATGTGGTTTAATGGTTATTATTGACAAAAGTTTGATTATATAATCAAATAGATATTTAGGAGACAAATTGGGCTATAAACCGGCCAACAGGTACAAAAGGATGTTCGAAATTTTTGTTGTACCCCATTTGCAAGGGCGGCAATGTCTTGACTCAATAACCTTTACGCAAGATGGAGCTCCTACACGCATTGAACTCTGTGTACAGCAGTTCCTTTCGGCAACGTTTCACTAACTTTCACGATGTAATTTTCACTAACGTTCACTAAATTTCACTTTCAGTAATCAGTCGTGCGTTTCCGACAACCTGGCCATCTCGTTCTCCGGATTTTAAACCGTGTAATTTTTGGCTGTGGGGACACTTAAAAAATCCTGTTTATCAAGGGTGTCAGGTAACCTTGACAGACTTGAAAGAAGGTATCACTCTGCATGTGAGAAGCATCGCAGTCGAGAAGTTTCAATCCGCAGTTGAACAAGCTCACCACAGACTGCAGATTTTACATCTTTAAGAAAGGAACCCTATTGAGCAGCATTTCTTGCGTGGATAAGGTCTTCATCACATGAATGTTTGGTACATTCACATAAAATGTGTTTTTGTGTCTTTTCAACGTATGCCCAGTTGTACAGCGCCATACATCGATGATTTCTAGAACTGTTTTTTTCGCATAATCAGTTTCCTCATGTCTTGAATAGTATGTGTTCAAAATTTGAAGCTTATACATTGAGTATAGTTCAATAAATAGAGAGGTCGGAGTAGGGGTGTTTTAATTCTGCTCACACTGTACATCAATCAAATATGAAAAAAATCCTAGCAGTGACGGATTCTGACTAAAAGCAGAGAAGCTTTACTAATAATTTATATTCAGTTTTTTTAAACAAATGGCATTGACATTTTGCATTCTCAAAATGCTTTCTAAACATATTAAATAAATAGAGTTTAAACAAATAATAACATCTGCAAAATTTCCACTATGCCCTCTTCTTATAAAATCTCTTCCCCGATGCCATAAATTATATTTAGATGTGAATACTATATTATGTGTGATTTACTTAGAAAAATGCTAATTTTAGGCATTAATTAGATAGTAACGAATTCTGCCGCTTCTTTTAGTGAGTATTATACGATATGGCTGCGTAGACATAAAAAAAGTTAATATTTGCGTATTTTAAGCATCATCAGGGTGTCTTACTCAAGTATGACACACCTTAATGAAGAAAAAACAATATGTTTAAGCTATGTGATTTCTCGGGAAATTTTAGCTGTTTTCATGTTATTGTAAATTTTTCTATGCAAATGCATTTTAAAACATTTTGAACTAAAAGAAAAGAAAAAAGAAAAGAAAGAATTTATGAACAATCGTTTACCAGCAACATTCTTGGCAACGAGTTTCAAAGAAAATTTGAAATTAAGTACTCAAAACTGTGGCAAATTAAGAAGAAATTTCAAATCTCATAATTTACAAGATATTCCTGAAAATGACTTTGCTATTCTGTGTTTCCTTTTTCTATTATATTTCCTACACTCTATTTCTCAATATGGCAATATTTAATATAAAATTGCATAATTGAGGAATTCCATATCAGTAAATATACCGAAAGCTAAAAGCACTTTAGTGCCGATAATAATGGCATAAGTTGCGCCAGAAATATAATAAATTAAATCAACAGTTACCCAATCAATATATCGGGCAGAGCGGGGCACCTTTGAACACTGTAAATATTTTCCTTGAAATAAATTATATTTTTGAAATATAGATGGCAACACATTACTATCGCACTTATAATAATGGCGCACTAAAGGTAAAAAAGTAACGCGAATCAAACTATTTAAAACAAGGATGTTGAACGATAGAAACTTTTATTCATGATTTGTATGTTGATTTACATACATATATATATATATATATATACATGAATATAATTCAATTAAATAATGTCTAATCAGAGTACGTTTGATATTTAACGCAATAATGAATGAAATTAATTCGTCATTCCCCAAAAGACAGTTGCTGAGAGTGCAATGAATTAACATTTAAGACTAGTCTGGGTTTAAAGAGAACACTTTTCCAAAGACATCGGGCTAAATTTACGTTTCAGCTGAAAAATCTTTAGCAGCTATCTTTTTTTTTTCTTCTCACAGTACAATAACGTCGTCAGGGACTATAGGCAACAGCATCATGTACAGCTAACAGCCGGAAAATAACAGCTCACTGGAAATCTCAGGAAAAATCAAGTAATAACAAACTTAGATGTACCATCCATCATTCATCCACTTGTGTCAAAGATCCGAGACAATTCGCGTTCGGGCCAGATAAGCGTCGCGCAGAATGGGCCGAAATAAACTGAAATCTGGCATGACATCAAAATATGAAACTTAGCACTTCATTTGTCGCTATTGTCCCTTTTTATTCCTGCTGTGTGTAAAAAAAACTGGGAAGTACATGGAATAGTGTAAAAAAATAAAGTGATATTTGCAAAAATAATTAAAGTGTACTCGGACAAACTGAGATATGTCTGTTAAACAACAACAGAAAAAACAGTACATTATAAATGAAATATAATAAATTGAATCAACAGTTACCCAATCAAATATATATATATATATATATACACATACACGACTGAATAGAGAGAATAAGAGGGTGGAACGCATTAAAAGACAAGAAAATTTAACACCGTATATAGCAAAAATAAAAATATACTTTCAATTAAAATAATTATTTTAAATAAATCCACATCAATCAATGAAATTAAAAAACATAAAGTCATTCGAAAATTAACCAATGAAAATCAAACTGTTAAATTCAAATTAAATTAACTATTAAATTCAAAATTCATTATTAATTTCAAAATGAATACACTATAAAAGTATTACCAATTCACCAAATTTGACAACATATTGAAATAGACAATTATATAATCAGCACAGAACAGCTCTGAATGATAAAAATGCAATAGGCTATAAAATCGACATGACTACACAAATAATAAAGTGAATACGGGAAAACTCCGAGGAGAGATAGATGCCAGAACGTCCAGCGGTGATGCTGAGGCTGAGACACAGAGGCTGCCTGGACTGATAAATCTGCCATTCCGAAAAAATAATTGATCTTTAAATTGCTCCATATTTGGCCTGCAAATAGGGCAGGCGAGGCCTAAGCCAGATTGAGGGCGAGCAAACAGTGCAAGGGATGTGAAGACGATAACCTCACGGACGGGAATTTGGTGGAGTGACTGCGAGTTACTGATAACTACTGACTCATAAGTGCTTCAACTGCAGGGAAAATTCCTGTGATTAAAAATATGGAAACTTTCTGCAACTGAAGCAATTGATGGAATTTGGAGAAGCGAAGAGAAAATAAATTAAAAATACTATATCAAGACCATGGAAGATAATTCAAATTGCAGTGAATAAAACAGATGTGTCTGAAGATACAAATACCACTTTTCCTATATATAACTTTATGTAAAATTTAATATATATATATATATATATATATATATATATATATATATATATATATATATATATATATATATATATGTGTGTGTGTGTGTGTGTGTGTGTGTGTGTGTGTATAATACACACACAGTAGAACCTCGGTTCTCAAACGCCCCAGTTGTAAAACAATTCGAACAAAAAATTCTAGAGAACTTTGATACGGTTCTCAAAGAGCGAGTGCGTGGCCATATCGACCGGCTGAACACACATAGCAAATGATTTATTTTCTTTTTTTGGGAAGCAAAGCGTTGTTTTGCTTTTTGAAGCAAAGCGCACATACATGAAAGACAGTGATCACTGCGCTAACGAAATTCATGCATTTGAAATTCTTATCCAGAAAGATTTTGTATCCAATGGATTTTTATTTCTTTTTCTTTTCTTTCTTTTATATTTTTACGGTCGCGAAGAATATATACGTGCGATATAGTGATCCTGGCAGTAACAACTTTTACGCATTTTGAGATATAAAAAAAGAGTGAGTTAATTTGGTGATTCTAATGATATAAAAAAATAAGAATTGACCCCCCCTTTCTCCTCAATCTCAAATCATCTAAAGTTTCACCGATAAATGTATGAGCACGTTTTTGTTAAACTTTTATTAAAGTATTATAAAATTGCCATTTTCTTATCTCATGTATATATCTCACATATATATTTACGGTATTGTACTCTATTCAGTGTATTGTTTGAAATAGGTAAGTTGGGAAGTGGGAACCAAGTACATTCATTATTTTTAGGGTTCCATACTTAAAAAGCAAAAACGGAACCATTATAAGATCACTCCTGTGTCTGTCCGTCCGTCTGTCACAGCCCTTTTTCTCGTAAACTATGGGACGTGGAAAGTACAAACTTGGGAAAGTTATAAAACCTTTTTACCCATATATTTTCAGATTATTAGCCATTCACAAATATATTTAGGAAAAATTTAAGGGGCTAATTAAGTTACTTAAAAAAAGTTTTCTTTTTGTATATCGTGTGAAAGATCTCGTAATACCGAACTCAAAAATATATTATATAAAATAATTTTAGGTATTATATTTTCAGAGATATCGTCGAATATGCACTGCAAAAATATGTCCTCCACCCCCTCTATTTCCGAATCTATTGCAACTAAAATTATGAAAAAATTGAGGGCAATGGGAGTTTATTTAAACCTTGCAGGAAAACTATCGCAATTTTTCTAGGTAACATAGTTTTTGAGAAAAACGCATTTTTATGTTGCACACAAACTTTACTTTTCAAGCGGTCAGAGAAGGGGAGTTGACGGGCGCTCGAGGTATGTATCGACGCAGAATCCACCCAAGGATATTTGATAATGATTTTCGAAAAAAATGCCGATAATTAGCCGAGATATTAATTGAGTTACTTGAAAATAAGGTTTATTTTTATATATCGTGTAGTGTGTGTTCGACAGCTCTCGTAACATCGAACTCAAAAATATATTTGTTTTAACTTTAGGTACTATATTTTCAGCGATATCGTCGAAAGTATACTGAAAAAATATGCCCCCGCCGACCCTATACTCCTCCTGTTTCCGAATCTACTGAAACTAAAATTATGAAAAAATTAGGGGTAGTAGGAGTTTATTAATAATTTTAGGGGTAGTAGGAGTTTATTAATTAATAAATTTAATGTACGGAACCCTTTGAGCGCGAGTTATACTCGCACTTGACATATTTTTCTTATGCTAAAATTTTGATGAATACTTTAACTTTAATTCTCTTGATCAGTATTTTTTTCTTTTTTTCACAAATCATTGTTTGAAAAGGCATAATTAACTGCGTCATTTAAGAGGCTACTTCAACTCAGGCGAAAACACCCGCTCGCTAATGTTAATTCTATGGGGGAGAAATAATTTACGATATCTCGTTCGCATTTCAATATTTTTAAATTTTTTTTTTTTTTCATTGGATAGCGGAGGTCAATCTCTATGGACGCTCCTTTGTACTTTTTCGATTTTTGTTGCAGTTTTTTTTAAATTATTATTGAGGATACTTTCACTTTCGAAACAGATTCCGAAAGTGAAAGTATCTTAATAAAAATAAAACTTGTAATCAAAATCGAAAAAGTACAAAGGACCGTGCATAGAGATCGACCTCAGCTATATCTAATGCAAAAAAATCATTTAAAAAATATTGAAATGCGAACGAGATATCGTAAATTATTTCCGCCATGGGATTAATATTAGCGAGCGGGTGTTTTCGCCTGGGGTGAAGTAGCCTCTTTAAGTTAGGAGCCTCATATGAGGCTCAGGTGAGCGACATGGTTAACATATTTGTTCCGCCAGGCTGGATTTCCTGACAACATATATTTTTAGGACGAACTACTAATTTAGAAAAGTAATATTTGTCTAAATTAATGACAGAAATTTGTGATACAACAAAGAGAATATTGTGTTAGGGTTTCTTTGCATCTTTATTGTAACTACCGAGATATCAAATGAATCTTGCTAATGAATTAATTAAAAGCAACAACAATAAATTTAATAAAAGGTGAAAATTATAAGCAAAGAAAATTGAAAAAACGGTCATAAAGAAATAAGCGTAAGATTAAATAATTAAATTTAGAATAACAAAAAAATAGCAAGATCCTAAGTTAATACAAAATCCCCAACATGCAGGTATTGAATTTGAAAATTGTCATGCAATTAAAAGATTTAAAGAGCGAAAGAGAGAAAGAAAAGGACACTTATTTTGCTAGTGGAAGCATTTAATCTCTTACATAAAAAATATGTAATAAAAAGCAGCAAGAATGCAAGCAATAAGTGAAGAAATAAGTAATCAAAATTTCTACATACACACACATACAGAAAAAAAAACAGAAATCGGCATTCATCTAATAATTTATAAAAGATAGGGCGTTGCATTGTGTGTGGTAGCTGTACGCCCTTTTCTTACTGAGCTCCACACTGTAAAAAATGACCAATGTTTCTTATTTTATGAAAATATATACTATAACCACTAACGAAAATATAATATAATCTTCTGAGTTATCCGAAATTCCGAATAGCGTGTTCCATTGTCTTTTGAATCCCCAGAAACCAATATATTTCCAAAATTTAAAGAATTATTTATAAAAAAAAAGTATTTTTCGCTGCCCGTATTTTTCAGAAGCGTTTCTGAAGGATTTTTATAGTGTCTTAATTAGTGTCCTCAGCCTGGAATACCTGTTTTTCGAATGTCATCCATTCTCAAGTGAACGTTTTCAGCCGCATAAGTTAATTTATCCATGAAAGAGTAAAGAAATAATCTTAATTTTAATGTTATTGTTAACGCTGTTAATTTTGTATGTTTGTCAGTTAAACATATTTTTTGAGTATGAAAATGTTTACTTGAGAATTGATAGCATTAAAAAAACAGGTATTCCAGGCTGAGGACACTAATTAATACACTATAAAAACCCTTATGAAACGTTTCTGAAAAATACGGGCAGCGAAAAATACTTTGTATTTTTATAAATAATTCTTTAAATTTTGGAAATGTATTGGTTTCTGGGGATTCAAAAGACAATGGAACATGCTATTCGGAATTTCGGATAACTCAGAAGATTATATTATATTTTCGTTCATTGGTTATAGTATATTTTCATAGAATAAGAAACATTGGTCATTTTTTACAGTGCATATATAACATGAGGTCTGAGTCGGAGGTCAAAAGCTTGCAAGGCAAAGGTAAACTAGTCGTTGGGGGCCACCGTAATACTTACCCATCATGACTATGCATAAGATAAAATATGAAAATAAAACATATGTAAACTATTTATAAAATGCATTGCAATTCGAATGTCATAAACTTTAAATGCTCTATTACTGAATTGCGTAAAAGAAACATCCTTATAACTCCAAAAATTATAATCATATTAACTAACAGTTTACTGCGTCGAATTAAGCATCTCATTTCCAATTAAAATGTAGCTTTGAATTGAAATCTGAATGAAATACATAGGGTCATGAAAAATCGAAGAGTGTGGAAAATATAATTTACAAATATCTCGGCAACTCATTATCCGATCGACTCCATTCTTTATGCAAAATTTACACGAAAATATGTAACAGCTTGAGTATCAAAATAACATATTGAATGTAACAGAGCCATTTATATTCATGTACTATAGATAAACAATCAGATCAGAATAGATCAGATGAAGACTGAAAGGACAAAAAAAAAAAAAAAAAAAAGACTGAAATCTACAAGAGAAGCGGTTTAAATACCACTTATCTGATATCAAAACCGTTGTAAGTGCATGAAAAGGGAGAAAGATAAAATGGACACAAGATGAGATTATCTTTCAGAAATAATTACACACATCAATGCACGATTACCCCCTCTGAGAGCTTTTTTTTTCCCCTCATCCTTGACAGGTGCTTATCTATCTTATATCGCGAAACGATTTGTAGTATGAAAAGTCGCGTGCTTGCGTGTAATCTTTATCATGAAAGTATTTGAGATAGTTAAAAACTTTCACCTTTTCCAGGCCGATGTTCTCAATCGCGGACATAGAATTCAGAAATCGTTTAAAAATTAAATTTCATTCAAACTGACGTGGAAAAATTAGCAGTTATCATATATACTAATTCTGTTGTCAACATCTCTTTTTCTAAGCATTTACAAAGCGCACAGCAATGAATGAGGTATCATTCGAAAGGTTTTCGAACCGACTTCTGACATGGCACACTCATATTTCGTTTAAACATGTTTTTTGATTTAAAAAATGCAATTAATAAAAAATTAAATCAGCATTGTTTTCATAAATGAAATGAAAAGTTTTTATCAAATCAATGTTGCCACAAAAATAAAATACCGCATTATATCGCACTCAACAATGATTTTAAAAAAATAAACAGTACAAAAAAGATAAAGTAGGACGTCTTTGCACGGAGTTATTTTATATTTATGATTCAAAGCAAAATTAAAATTAAAATGTTTAGAAGAAAAAGACACCATCGATAGATCGAAGCAGTGGTATTTCACGTGTAGCCTAAAAAGGTTTGTTTTGTTATATAAATTGTATGTTACAAGTATTCAATTTATTTTACTTTGTCTCGTGTTTTTCCGAAGCGGATGACGTCATCCTCTAATACAACGAGGCTAACGAAAGAGAAAGGCTACCGCGGTACTTTACGCGTATCTTTTTTTACAGACCGGCGGAATCACGTGATGCTCGGATCCACCAATGCAGGTGTACGAAAAGAGCATCACGTCACTCTCGCGGTCTGTAAAAAAAGATATGCAGAATGCACCGCGGTAGCCTGTCTTTTTCGTTAGCCTGGCTAATACAATTAAAATACGATTTTCTTTTCCTCTCGCGCGTGCCTTTTGCTGTCTTCGACTAGTTTTCACTGTAACTTTTTTGATTTCGGTTGATTAAAAAAAATTGCAACCGAAATAAAAAATTAACAAGAACGAAAAATCATGCGTCAAGCATAGATTATATAGCACTTTCCAACGCTTCCAAAATAATTTTACAAATCATACCGTTTAATAAGCTAAAAGCTAACATCTAAGTAAACAATTTAGAAAACGCATAACATATTTAAAAACATAATTTCAGGAATTTCCAACATATACAATATTCGGAAAAATATCCGAATACTATTATTCAGCCCTGTACAGGATCTATAGATTTGTATATATACTACATAGGATGATAATTTTAGTTCAGTTAGGAAACGCGTAGCACAGTTTAAAATTTTCCGTCTGGAGTTTGTCAATAAACAGAAATGTGTTCGCGAACTTTTGTGCTGCCCTGTATAGGATCTACAGAATTTATACACACCACGTAATAGACAAAAAGCAAGTTAAAATTAAAATCGCGTTCAATAACTTAAAACGCACTTCCAGGAATTATTGTTAACAGACAGTAGATAATTCTTTTGCGTGTCCCTGTAAATGAACGATGACTGCTATACACACAATATTCCGTAGTAAGTCTCTTGTAATGCACCTTAGTGATCTATATAAATTTCAATGCGTTTAAAATAGTGAAACATTATTTAAATAAACCGCAGACGATTTTTCTCCATAGACGTAATGTAACGGAATTATTTTTACTGTCCCTGTAAAGTAACTATAAGTGCTATGCACACCCTGTTCCATATTAAGCTTCTTCTAATGCACCTTAGTAATATATATAAATTACAATGCGTTTAAAATAGTGAAACATTATTTAAATAAACCGCAAATGATTTTTCCCCATAGACCGCAATGTAACGGAATTCTTTTGAGTGTCCCTATAAAAAAACTATAAGTGCTACACACTTCCGTTGAAATAGGGAACATGCTATAGATAACGACAATAACATATAAAAATTGCAGAGCAATCCGAGCATATTTACGGGAGTTAGAGCACGGACAGACGGCAGACGGCCAGACGGCAGACGGCCAGACGGCCAGACAAACCGAAGTCATAAGCACTTTTCAACTAGGTTGGAAAGTGCTAAAAAAATAAAAATAAAAAGTAAAAAATAGCCATATTAGAGATCGATCTCAGCTATCCTATGCAAAATGAATCGTTTAAAAATATTAAAATTTAAACGAGAAATTCGAAAACAACCTTCCCATAGGTTTAACATTAGCGAGCGGGTGTTTTCAAGTGAGTGAAGAGTCCCCTTAAGGGGTTGGGGCCCCGTGGGTGTAATCGGGATTTTCGTTAAGAGGGTGCCGTATGTTTAAAATTGGCCAAAAGTGACCAATTTCTACCATACAATATTTAATTGTTGACCGACAACAAAGTAACTAATAATTCTGCTATGCATTAATCAACAGATTCCTAAATATTTATCTACGAATGTGATTATGGTTTTATTTGTCTAATAGTAAGGGACACGCCCCAATAACAATAAGACAGGTAAGATAAAAAACAGATGGAGTAAGCGGGAGGAATTGGGTGTTAAAGGTAACTGGGCGCTAGTATTTTGTTTTAAAATTATTATCATTATTAAGGATATATATTTTCACCACTCAGATAAGCTGCAAAAAATTAAAGTGATAGATAATGAATGTAGCCAGGGCCCGATTAACCTTCGAATCTAGGGTAAGCACGGTATACCATTTATGGGATCCATTTCATTCGGTGAAAGTTTTCTGAATTCTGCATTCATGAAAACTTGAAAACTCGCCAATGATGCTAATATTATTCCCAGGAGTATAGATTAGCCGAGGTCAAATATATTTCATTAAACAGCTTTTTAGCACTTTCCAACCTAGTTGAAAAGTGCTTATGACTTCGGTTTGTCTGGCCGGATGGCCGTATGGCCGTCTGGCCGGATGGCCGTCTGTCCGTGCTCTAACTCCCGTAAATATGCTCGGATTGCTCTGCAATTTTTATATGTTATTGTCGTTATCTATGGCACGTTCCCTATTTCAACTGAAGTGTGTAGCACTTATAGTTTTCTTACAGGGACACTCAAAAGAATTCCGTTACATTGCGGTCTATGGGGAAAAATCATTTGCGGTTTATTTTAAAAATGTTTCACTATTGTAAACGCATTGAAATTTATATAGATCACTAAGATGCATTAGAAGAAGCTTAATATGAAATAGTAGGTGTATAGCACTTAGAGTTACTTTACAGGGACAGTCAAAATAATTCCGTTACATTACGTCTATGGAGAAAAATCGTCTGCGGCTTATTTAAATAATGTTCCACTATTTTAAACGCATTGAAGTTTATATATATTACTAAGGTGCATTACAAGAGGCTTACTACAGAATAGTGTGTGTATAGCAGTCATCGTTCATTTACAGGGACACACAAAAGAATTCTCTACTGTCTGTTAACAATAATTCCTGGAAGTGCGTTTTAAGTTACTAAACGCGATTTTAATCTTAACTAGCTTTTTGTCTATTACGTGGTGTGTATAAATTCTGTAGATCCTATACAGGGCAGCACAAAAGTTCGCGAACACATTTCCGTTTATTGACAGAAACTCCAGAAGGAGAATTTAAACGGTGCTACGCGTTTCCTAACTAAACTAAAATTTAGCATCCTATGTATATATACAAATCTATAAATCATATACAGGGCTACATAAAAGTATTCGTATATTTTTCCGAATATTGTATATATTGAAAATTCCTGAAATTATGTTTTTAAATATGTTATGCGTTTTCCAAATTGTTTACTTAGATGTCATCTTTCAGCTTATTAAACGGTAATGATTTGTAAAATTATTTTAGAAGCGTTGGAAAGTGCTACATAATCTATGCTTCACGCATGATTTTTCGTTCTTGTTTATGTTCCCTGTAGATACCTCAGATATATTTAGTACATATAGCTATATGCTCAATTTCTCGGGTGGTTTCTAACAGGCACATCAGGATGCTATATGATTGATTAACATCCTATTGATGACATTCATATTTCTCTGTTAAATAAGATTCGTGAATATATATATATTTTTTTAGGATTAAACAAACTTTCTTTTTCAAAAAAATTAAAAATACAATATAAAAAAAAATAAAAATGGGAATTAGAGAGTCCTCTTTACAGTCATTTTGGGGCCCCTTTTAAATTTTAGTTACGGAAGCATATGCTTCACGTGTCTTTTGGATAATCAGGCCCTAAATGTAGCTACTCTTACATGTGTTTGTCCTGAAACATGAGAATAGTGTCATATTAAAAATATAATAATAAAAAAAAAAAAAAAAGAAGAAAAATACTAACACCCAGTTACGCCCCAACACCCAATTTTCCCGTTTACTCTATCAAATAATTCAGAAACTAAAAGTGACATTTCCCTAAAAATTTATTTTCTAAGGGAATAACATTTTTAAGTTCTCAATCCTGTCATTTATTTTCCTTTGATTTGAGGGGGGGGGGGGGGGGGGACAACCAATTCCCCATTACAATTTAAATTTTAAAAAATTATACGAAAACTATTTTAGTTGGGTTCGGTCAATAAAAGTGTATTTTACATTACAAAAAAGTGTTTACAACCTCTCTAAAAATGTATTTTGTTAGATGTTTCGCTATGAACACGAATTCGAAACCAGTGTGCCTTTCTGGCACCTCTCCGGGGGAGCGGAGCAGTGCACCCCTGGGTATGTCTACAGCCAGGGTTCGGAAGTAGCGAAACTACTGTAGTCGCTACTTTTTACAGTAGTTTGTAGTGTAGCGCGCTAGATTTTGAATAATGTAGAGTAGCGAGTAGCACGATATAAAAAATCATTAGTTTGTAACGAGAACGGTCGCTATTTTTAACGCAACTTCAATGGGGGGGGGGGGGGGTGTCACACTGCAAATCACGTGGTCGAAATTGCTTCTTTTTGTGCAGAATTTGTTCTGCTCAACAATTTCCGAATCGCAGTGTCAAATCTCAGCTATGCATCGCATGAAGTCATAGATATTTTGAATTGACACTTGCTGCTGAAATGAAGTATTAACCCACCAAAATAATTGATTTTCTTGTTGGCAACACTTGTATATTTATTCGTTATCCACCTTCATGTTTTAAGGCCGGACTTCTTATTATTCGGAATTGCTCAATTTACAGATTTATTTATTGTTTGAATTTAGGGGGGGGGGGGGGAGGGTTCCAGTTTTCTAGATTATTATATCTTTCTTCATTTTGCTACGAAATTTGTTAAGTGTGTATAAACTAACGTTTTGCAGACAAACACAAAACATTTTCTTATATGTTATCTTTATTAATTTTTTAATGCCCTCGGTTATGCAGCATTTATTTAATTGTATCCTGGCAGACGCGATATAACGAGGGGTCACTTTATTATTTAATCCGTGTCTTCAATTTCTTATGTAAATTAAACACTTTGACAAATTTTGAAAGTAGCAAGTAGTGACTGAAAAGTAGTTTGTAATCACTATTTTTAAAAACAAATAGTTTTAGCTGTAGTTGTAGTTAACTACATTTCCGACAAAGTAGTTGTAGTTCGCTACATCGCTACAATAAAAATGTAGTTTTTCCGACCCCTGTCTACAGCCCTCTCGAAGAAAGTTCTAAGTCACATTACAGTTAATAAATTACATTCTTTAAATTATGTACTACCGCTTCGGAAAATAGTCTGAAAGAAACACTGCTCGAAATCGTAAAAAAGTTGATATTTCATATAATATTGAGCAATTGCAATAGAACGGGTAAATCAATGGTATAGTTTTTCATTTATATGTTTGTTACATTAAATAGCAAAATTTCAAATACAGGCGAAAGTTAAAGCGAAAATGAACAAGTCAAACTAAGTTTTTTAGCAGATTATTTGAAGACAGGATAAATGGTATGGTAGCGCCATCTATACAAGAGCAAAGAAAATGAAAACTAAATGTCTGTCATATTTTTCGAAGTCTGGGAAGTACTTTTTAAGACATAGGAAAATTTTTAATTGATAAATTATATCTAAATAACATTCCAAATCCCACCTTTTTCACAAATAAAAAATAAAAAGGAAACATGATAATGAACTTACAAAGAAGCTATTTTCATATTTAAAAAGTTCTATGTACCACATAAAAAAAAATCAAGATGTATATAAGTAGTAAATACTGCACAAAGTTTCAGAATCTGAACACGACATAAATATTTTTCTATATATATATATATATATATATATATATATATATATATATATATATGTATATATGATCTTTAAACAGAATTCAAAACAACACAATAATTTTAAAACTTTTTTCTTTAGTGCATATATATTCATGGCTGCCAATTGTTACGCTTTTTTGTAACGACTATTTGCAAATTATCCTTCTTACTATTTTCGTCTTATTGGATCGCAGAAATTCTGTGATTAAATAATAAGAAAATGACCATTCGGAAATAGTGATAACAAGAAAGCGTAAGAGTTTAGCATCTATGTATATTACTTTAATTATAAAGAATATGCCTCTAAATAATGGACCAGTGTTGAATTCAGGGGGTGGCCCGGAGGGGGACATTCACCCCCGGAGCATTGAAATATCCACCCCCCCCCCTCCGGAAGATTTGAAATTTTACGCTTTTAATGGCTAAAAAGTGCAATTTTCACCCCGGAACTCTACAATGCCCCCCCCCCCCCCGGGAGCCACATAAATCCCTCCCGGAGAAAATGGTCTAAATTCAACACTGTAATGGACGCAGTGGTAGCGCAAAAATACTAGTAACCACCACCCCAAATATCAGCACATCTAAGGTATTATAGGTTCGATAGGCCAAAACTGTATCGATAATTACTTGAAAAAATAAAGGAAGTACTAAAGCTAGTAGTTGTAGGAGTACAATACTTCAGCAAGTATATGATGATGTTGCTAAAATGTTGGTACAAACCAAGACCAGTTAAATTTTAATGACCGGTCAGATAACCTAATGACCTTACCACTCCAATTATTACTCAATTGCCCCCTACACCACAATTCACTACACGATTTGAGTGGGGACTGTAGCTATTTGTTCCGCTAATAGTGGCAAACCGTCGATGCTACTGTCCCCTCAGTCGTATGGCCATGTTACGCAACAAACAAAAACTAGTCGTTGGGCGGCCACCGTAATACTCACCCATCATGGATATGCATGATATAAATATGAAAATAAAACATGTGTAAACTATTTTAAAAATGCATTGCAATTCGAATAAAATGCTGGCTTGATGACGTCATAAACTTTAAATGCTCTATTACTGAATTGCGTAAGAGAAACATCCTTATAACTCTAAAAATGATAATCCTATTAACTAACAGTTTACTGCGTCGGATTAAGCGTCTCTTTACTAATTAAAATATATCTTTGAATTGAAATTTGAATGAAATACAGGGTCATGAAAAATCAAAGAGTGTGGAAAATGTGATTACAAATATCTCAGCAACTCATTATCCGATCGACTTTATTCTTAATGCAAAATTTGTGTTTTTTTTTATTGTATTTTATATTCACTCCTTAAAAAAAACAATTTCGAAAATGTTTATATACCTTTTATCAGAAAGAATATTTCGAGAGTCCGAAAAAAATAGTTCAGGATAATCGAGGTTACTGAAAATCAATAAGCTTCTTCCCATAGTTACATACTAAGTACATACTAAATTCCAAGTCTCTATCTCAATTTGTTCGGGAGATAGAGCGTTTACAAACACACACAGAGACAGACAGACGGAAAATTTTTTTTTTTCTAAAAATATGTTTTTCGGAATCTCTAGTGTCTGAAACGTGTAAATCCGTCAAAAAATAAAAAATAAATCGATTTTCAAAACGATTACAAGACTTACCCTATACTACGTATGATGAGTAAGTAATTATAAAATTTGTATTAGAGGTATAATTTTACATTACTTTTCATAATAGCATTAAAACATAATTTATTGTCCTTTCATTGCGGGTTCGGGTCGGTTTGCGGGTTGAAGTATTTCGTGTTCGGGTCGGGTGCGGGTTGAAATATGTCGGGTTCAGGTCGCCGAAAATTACTTTTACGGATTCGGGTCGAAGAAATTTTTTTTGTCGGATTCTGGTCGGGTACAACCCGACCCGTGCAGGACTCTACTTCGAATAAGTCACATACAAAAATAATTTTTTTTATGTATATAGACGTTTATTTGCAGCGTAATTAGCATTAGCAGGAGTGATCACTCCCCCCCCCCCCCCACAGGTCTGTACATTCCTATCATTAAATTTATCTTTCCTGTTTTTAATTGTATAATTTATATTAATTGAAATTTCCCCGTTTCCTTGCAGATTAGTGATGGTCGGATTTGAGATCTTTTAAATA
The DNA here is from genome assembly GCA_963931845.1 of Maratus michaelseni. Classification (NCBI taxonomy): domain Eukaryota; kingdom Metazoa; phylum Arthropoda; class Arachnida; order Araneae; family Salticidae; genus Maratus; species Maratus michaelseni. The sequence goes on from OZ007599.1 coordinate 134,223,148, forward strand.
TCGTACTCTGAGATCGCAACCTTTAGTTTTCGAGAACTTTTCATAATCGAATAATTCATTCGAATATTTTGCATTCGATTGTTGTTAGCACTGACTTAGTTCAAACTAGATGATCGGCGACCTTTCGTCTATCTCACTCTTCAAATGTTTAGTATACGAAAAATAGCTTTTTTTTTTTTTAATGATCCGTGTTACATTCACATACAGGATAATCGAACCGGATGAATTCGACATTCAATCAAATGTTTATTTCTCGCACAATCGCTTCTCTTTTATTATGACAACGTGTCATAATCTACAGCTCTGAGAACAATGTCTTTTTGTTTTCATGTTTTAGAGTTCTGGTGAAGAGTCGGATCATCATGATGTTTTCTTTTTCACATAATTTTTTTAATGTTGAAATTTTCCTTAGAAATTTAAATGGCAAACCTTTAATGGTTAACCTTTTCAGAACTTTATGAATTACGCTTCATATATCTTTGTAATCCTGGGATATCGGTGCCAGCAGAACGTGTATTTTGTAAAGCTAGACAGTTAACTGGATTTAAGAAAAAGAGATTATAACCTAAAAATTTGGATAAAATATTTTTGAATGGTTTCTCTTAAACAATATGCTTTAATTTGAAATGTTAAACTTTACATTTTAGTGCAATTGTTACATTTTAGTATTTTAGTGTGGAAAATTTCAGTTTTCGAGCTCATGCAATTTCGATATTTGCTTATAATATTTGCAACTAAAAAGACATTTCATTTTAGGTAGATTTCGTAAGAAAAAAGCTATTACCTATTACATTCTCCCCTATGTTGGAATTTCTGAAAAATTTTTGCAGATCTACGCCGATCATGACTCCCAAAACCCAAAACCACCCCCAGTTATAAACTTTATCTGTCTGTCTATCTATATCTATCACTTTTTTATGTACAGGATAACTTCAATAATTCTGCACAAATCTCTTCCAAACTGATACATAAAATCAAGGGGCATAAAATCTAGGTCAAGTTCGTTAATGGGCAACATCGAACGAATTCGTTTAAAGTTATTCCCGTTAAAAATTCTGTTTTAAGTTATATCCGTTTAAAGTTTTACGTATCGAATCCGTGACAGATTTTTGATATCATTAAAAATGGCCTCAAGGGGGGGGGGGAGGAATAGGGGTTTATGTAGAAATAAATTCATAACTTCGTCAACTCACAAGATATCAAATCCGCTTAAATTTATTATAAATCCCCTTAATATTATCTACAACTTTTAGTTTGACAAGTTTTTTACAGGACCAACCCTTACAGCAAAAACAAAAAAAAATTAAAAACAAAAAAATCCCTGCCGGCTCCACCCACATACACAGGTAGATTTTGAAGTGGGTGGTCCCAAATACCGCATCATGGCAATAAGGTCATTTCTTCTGCAATTCCCAATAAACAGGCGCCCCACGATCTACGTCTTCGAAATCTACCTGTGCCTGTAAGGCCGAGCCGTCAGGGATTTTTTTTTTAATTGCGCATCTTACCCTTAAGTATGGCACAATCCAGAAACGTAGACATTTTTTGTTTAATCACTGATAAAACTTAAAAGAAAATTCTTTTTTCAAAATGTACAATTTTGCTTTTCAGAATGCATTTTGATGTTTCTAAAAAACAGGGTTCTCATGGATCCCTGATTTTGCTTATCACTATTTACGAACAGTAATATTAGCTTTATTTAATAATTCTGCGATTAAATGAGGCGACTGTTACCATTAGGAAACAGTGGTAATGAAATTCAAGGACTCGTGGAAACCCCATGATAAACCTTGACATTTAATACTTGATAAACCTTAAGTTTGTTTCTTCTAGAAAACTAAACATGGACGTAAGCAGGATGATTTTAGTGTTTTTTTTGTTTCTTTGTTTGTTTGTTTTTTTTTTTTTTGGGGGGGGGGGGGGGAATCCATAGATTTTGAAATTTAATTTAATTAAATAACTTTTCTTTATTACCTGATTATAAAAAAAATAATGAAAATATTTATTCTTCCCGAGTTGCTTCAGAATAGAATAACTAAAAACTAAGGGGAAAAAATAACCAGGAATTTTTCGTCAGGGGAGCTTTATCCCCCCCCATAAGACAATTAGGTAGCTTTCATTGCAAAAAGCTACCTATTTCAGCCGTTCGGAGGAAAGCAATTCCAAAAAATTCCATGCCCCCAGACCCCCAAACCACCCTCCGTTCAAATGTTGATTTATATATATCTCTCAATTTGACGTATGTCATGCTGTAACTCTCTTATTTACGAATCAATCCGGATGTGACTGAGTACTGAATATGTGTATAGGACATACCAAGGTCTCGACCGAGTTCGTTGGCCAGCTTCATCCGCCATCTTGTTTCAAAATGGCGACCAGTTAAAAAAATTTTAATTTTTAAAAATTCAAAAAGATGCACAAAAAATTATAAATTGAAAAATTTGTTTCAAGTGTTACAACGTGATACAAGGATTCTAGAATATTTCTTGTTTCGGCTATAACTTGAAAAATGGCTGAGATATGGCAGTTTGAATTTCTAGGGTGGCTGAGATTTTGAAACAATCTGATATTTGTTGATATTTATTTATAACCTGAAATGAATGTGACTGATCCTGTGTACAGAACACACCAGGATCTCGACCGCGTTCGTTGGCCAGCTTCATGCGCCATCTTGTTTCAAAATGGCGGCAAGTTAAATTTTAAAAAAAACTCAAAAAGATGAATAAAAAATTATAAATTGAAAACATTCTTTCCGTTAAGTGTTAGATCGTGATACAAGGATTTCGGAACATTTTTTTTTTTTTAATTTATCTTAAAAATGGCTGAGATATGACAGTTTGAAATTCTAGGGTGGCTGACATTTTGAAACAATCTGATTTTTATTAAGCTGTAACTCTCATGCTGAAATTCGCATTCAAATTCAGTATTAACGAAAACCGGGATTGAATCTTCTATAATTGGGTTCCAATCATTTTAGCTTCGGGTGTTTGAGTAAAATGAGTTGAATTTTAAAAACATTGACTATGAAAGCTGCCTTTTCCTCCTGGTACAGGCCGGACAGACTTTTTTTAATTTTTGTTTTCCTTTTAACGTTCATGCGTTTCAAACTTATTTTAAACAGAGATTCAGGGCATCAGAGCCCTCCCGATGAAAAAAAAAAAATCCCTGACGGCTCGGCCTACAGGCACAGGTAGATTTCGAAGACGCAGACCGTGTGGCGCCTGTTTGTCGGGAATTGCGGAAGAAATGACCTTTTTACGATGATGCGGCAGTTGGAACCGCCTACTTCGAAACCTAACTTGTTTGCAAGCGGAATCGGCAGGGATTTTTTTGTGTTTAATTTTTTTTTTTTTTTGCTATAACGGTTGGTCCTATAAAAAACTTGTAAATATAAAAGTTTTAAATAATATTAAGAGGATTAATAATAAATTTAAGCGGATTTGAAATCTTGAGAATTGGCGAAGTTATGAATTTTTTTCTTTTAAACCCCCCTCCCCCCCCCCTTAAGGAAATTTTTAATTATATCAAAAATCTGTCATACATAAATTTTCGGCCCTTCTCCTAGAAGTAATAATAACTTCAAACGGATTCGATACGTATCATAAGTAAGAAATTATGGGTTTTTTTCTGTTTTCACAAAAAGCCCCCCCCCCCCCCCTTGGTTCGATTTTGTCCATTAACGAACTTGACCGAGATTTTATGCCCCTTGATTTTATGTATCAGTTTCGAAAAGATGTGGGAGTTGGAACCGCCTACTTCGAAAAATAACTTGTTTTCAGGCGGAGCCGGCAGGGATTTTTTTTGTTTTTAATTTTTTTTTGCTATAACGGTTGGTCCTATAAAAAACTTGTCAATATAAAAGTTTTAGATAATATTAAGAGGATTAATAATAAATTTACGCGAATTTGATATCTTGTGAATTGACGAAGCTATGATTTTTTTTCTCTTAAAACCCCCCTTTTTCCCCCCCTTGGGGCCATTTTTAATTATATCAAAAATCTGTCATACATACATTTTCGACCCTTCTCCTAGAAGTAATAATAACTTTAAACGGATTCGATACGTATCATAATTAAGAAATTATGAGGTTTTTTCTGTTTTCACAAAAAGCCCCCCGACCCTCCCCCCCTTGGTTCGATTTTGCCCATTAACGAACTTGACCGAGATTTTATGCCCCTTGATTTTATGTATCAGTTTGTAAAAGATTAATGCAGAATTTTTCCAGTTATCGTGGTCAGAAAAAAGTGACATAGATAGATAGATAGATAGATAGATAAAGTTTTGAACTGGGGGTGGTTTTGGGTTCTGGGAGTCATGATCGGCGTAGATCTTCAAAATTTTTTCAAAATTTCCAACTTAGTTGAGAATGTAATAGGTAGTATTTCTTACGAAATCTACCTAAAAAAGAACTCTTTCAGTTCTCTAATTTTAAAAAAATGTTGGTAGAAATTTATTTTTGGAAATATGATATTTCTTAATTGTTAAAGTTTTGTACTGATTTTTATGTTCATATGTTTAAAAATTGTCTTGGACGAAGAGTTCTGAGAAAAAATTATTTTCTTAGTTTAGATTGTTTCATGTGCATAATTTACATTTTTAAAAAGCAGACTAGGCTGTCGGCCCTAATCACGCGTGTTAGAAAATCTTGCCCCTCTCTAGATTTATTTCTGCCGCTGTCCAATGTCTCTTGATATTTCAAGTTATATCTTACTATTTACCAAGATTTAGAAAAGCGGGGGCGGGGGAGGGCTCTTCCTCGCATGCGCCCATGAAAGTAACCAGTTTTTCTTCAATTACCGTAATAATAATAAAAATTTTCGAATAGTACATCAAATTAATTTTTCATAATGGGTTATTATTTTTGTTATATATATATATTTTTTAATAATAATACTTTATATTTATGATGCTTAATTATAAATTTACAGAATTTTATGCTTTGTAATTCTATGATAAAATTTAAATTCATAGCTAATAAAAAAAGGTGTAGCTTAACTAAATTGACAATAAACTTGAAAAAATAAAACAAAATTTCAAAACAGAAATAGCATCGATCATCCAACCGCAATCTGTTATGGAGAAAAAAGTATCTCGAAAAACGCCTAATCCGAATTAGTCTATACTATTTGAATAGCATTCACTGGGACATTTTATAAAACAATAGAAAACTGGAGCTATAAGAAGTGAAAACACTCGAAAACCGCAATTTTCGTCATCGATACGAATGCCAGGTGGCTTGTATTTTGTATTCGAATACTCCTGTCTGACATGGAGAAACTTGGCTGAATCGAGAACATTTTGTATTCGAATACACCCATCACTACTGCGGACAGATAGAGCCAAATGAATGCGTACGGGTGTGGGCGTGTATCATACTTTACACCTAAAATAGCCTTGTATTAAACTGGTATAAAGCCCAAACTTTTATATTAAATATTTTTATATTTAAGCAACATTTATTTGCCTTAATAAATCAGCGACGATTTACTAAACCATTCTTTTCATACTTAAAAAAATAAATATTTATTTTATGTTGCGGGTGTGATATTCATGTCTCACCCGTAACACATAAAAGTTCTCCTTTTTAGATATCAAAATGATGTTTTAGAAATCGATGCTGCTGTATTACGATAGATTAATGTTGGTTAAATATAAAAATATTTACAGCACAAGTTTGAGCTTTAAATAATTTTAGTACAAAGCTGATTTGGGTGAAAAAGTACGAGAAACGCCCCCATGGATTGTGCTATAGATAGATGAAAGGGGCAGTTAAATATTACAATTACTGAAAACTAGAACTCCTATAATAGGAGTCTTACTGAAAACAAGTTGAAAATTGTACGTCAAACGGGACAAATGAGGTGTGTTCGTACTATAACTAGTTATATAAATATTCAGATCTTGATGATTTTTAATTCTGTGAAATGATTATATCGTCTGCAGATTAATTTCTGTAATAAAATAAGTATCTCGGTCGCTTGACGATGAAACCTCGGAAGCTCCTATAACAAGAAAGAGACGATTTTTTTTGTATTCAAATTTCTTAATAAATATTTTTATTAATATCTTGTAAAGTTTTGATTCGATTTTCATAAAATTTGAAATGTCTCGACAAAATTCTGCAAAGATAATATATCTTAAATTTCAAACCATTCGGTTGGGATAGTTTTTGCGGACGGACGGACGGACAGACAGACGGACGGATCAGACAACGACTATAGGTGCTACGTATTTATATAATTACGAACGCACCTAATAAGGGCAACAATACATAATAAACACTCATTTCATATTTTGACAAAAGAAACAAAAAATATTTATAAGAAAATTTAAGAAAAATAGTCCTAACATAAAAATAAAATAATGTCACCGTTTCAACAACATTTTTTATATTGAACATATTTTAGACTAACATACTCAACAACACATGCCCTTTTATTATTATTATTATTATTATTCATGCAATTCTCAAAAATAAGCCGAATGTAAAATGTTATGTGAAAAACATTTTTAAAAAAAATTAGGAGCTAACATATAAAAATAGATTCTCTCCCAATGTCAAAAACACATCTCTCCTAACAATAAAAGTTGACCGTTTGCACACGGGGTTAAGACAAACAATATTTTCGCGACCCCTGGTCTTAAGAGCGTTGAAAAATAAGGAAGTTGTTAGCGGGGTGGGCTCAAAGACGGCTACAAACATACGCCCAGGTATCGGCGCGAGCAGGTAGGGCTTAGGGCTTTAAACCTTTTAGCGCCGACTGCTGCTTGCTACTAAACAAGCTGCAAGTGACCTGTGGCGAGAGAATAGCATAGAAGAGTGACGTCATAATCCCCAAAAGGTGACGGACAGACAATGCGAAGGGTTGCTAGAATAAGAATGGGTCAGTTGCCGCCAAGTTATTCTATGGAGACAGCATCAATACCTAATAGAATTTCTGAAAATATACGATCCAATAATAACGAAAAATAAGCATTATTTTAAATGGTATTAAACTGATCACATTTTACAAAATTATTTAAACCCTCCTTTGCTATCACTTATATGCAATAGAAATACGTAAGTTTAGCACTGTAATGCTATGATCTTATCCTAATATTAAGAATTAAACAGAGGTGAATCCACAGTTTAAATGAGGGGGTTAGAATGACAGTGGAGTAAGTCAAAAATCTGAAAAATCTAAATAACCATATTATTACTGAACGTATATTAATTTATGTTCAGTACGGCAGTCAAACAAGTCATAGGTCGTTTAGGGAATCGCTAGAGGGCAAAACAAGATGGACCACTTAATGCAACGACAATACAAAACCCTTCATTTCTCAGATTACTATAATATTGACTTACTCCACTGCCATTCTAACCCCCTTAAATGAAACTTCTAAACCACTACAAACACGTAACGAGAACACGTACTACAAGACGTAAACATCCAAACCAGAATCGGGATTCAAACAAAAAACTACTCTAAGAATAATCGGTCATACTGGCGTATTTTTTTTTATTTTTTTGGGGGGGTGGGGGGTGGGGGGGGGGCATTTCTTTAGCACCAAAAGTACGGTGTGCGAAAAATACGCGAGTTTATTTATTAGCATATTTAAGGACATTAATTTTTCTCGAAGAAAAACTTGAAACATCTAAAAAATATTGTTTTTAAGACGATTAAAAATACTGTAATAAATATTTAATGTTAAGTATGAAACTTTCAAATAAAAAGCTACTTTACGTGCTTGTAATTGCAACATCTCGGATGATATAGTGCCAGCCATCATTCTGCATTTTCCAAAAACATAGTTTCTCGTAAATTCTGCCTCTGTTTAAAGGTATTTTCTAATCCTCTTACACTGTTATTTGTTTTGCTTACTTAATATTTTTATTTGTACCATTATCAAACAAATGTTTCATTTATCTAAGCTAAACCAGGAACAGAAAGCTCTAATAAATCGCATGTTTGATAGTGTAGCATTAATCGTTAGAAAACCACCTGCGTCGCGTGATTCACCACCATGACATTCATCAGTCATCCGAATGTCGTCAATTCAGAGCACAAGAACACCAAGTAAACAGGAGAAAATTGATTTTTATAAATCTTGACACTTTTAAATTTTCTTCGGATGAGACTTGTGCTTTGTTAATTTATGCAAGACGCCATATCAAACACATAATTAGGTAAGAATTTTCTATCTCACGAAATGCTTGTTTTTTTTTTTTTTTTTTTTTTTTTTTTTTGTGAACTGTTATTATTTACTAGCAAATACGTCCGGCGTTAACCCAGTCCCATCAAAAAGTTGTAAAAAACGCGAGAACACTCTAAAAATCGCTGCACGAAACCGTTCCTCTGATTCCCTTTCGACTGCCGGAAAATAAATAGAGACGGACCCCGAAGCGGAAGTAAAATCAACACGACCCCCCTCAAATGCCTGGGTCATTTTGATTCACAGCGGGTCAGTTTTTGGACAAAATTAAGTTACCGTCCGATTTTCACAGAATTTGCATTTTCCGAATCAGAAAAATAAACTAAGTACTAGCTGCGAATTTCGAATCGATACCACTATCTAATATATTTTCCTTAGCATTCGAGGATGAGTGAAAATGAGAATATTTCGTTGTCTGTGATTATCAAATTGGAAATTTTAAGTTTCGATAAAAATAGCCATTTTCGGAGCATGCGCAGGAAAATCTCTGAGTTCCACCGCCAGGGGACGCATTCTGTTCTAAACAAACCTCTTTCCGAACGAATCTCTAGCACTCGTCCCCGCTGCCTATGTCGCCTTACAGCAGGCCGCACACAAGTTACAATATACTTTAGTTTTAATTCCCACCGCCAGGGGCGCGAAATCTATATCTTACTTCGTTATCTATATCATAATTAGTTCATGTTAAGTTGAATGAACCAATTCACGTGGAAATCGGGCCCATAGAACCCGAGAAAATAAATCACACACGTGGAGATTAATTATCATAAATGGTTGAAACCAAAGGCTGAAACAATGATACCGAAGTTTATTTATTACCTTGGAGACCTCGGACTAATGTTAGAAAAGATTTCGTTTGAATAGGACCAATATTAAATGAAAAGTCTTTTAGTTGTATTTTCCACCGCCAGAGTGTGTACACTGTTTTAAACAAAACTCTTTCAGAACGAAACTCCGGCACTTGTCTTCGCTTCTTACGGCACTGTATAGCAGGTGTGCAATGCACGTGCTGAAAATATTTTTATTCCACTTTCCACCGCCAGGGGGCATTAAATCTATGCCGTAATTAGTTATCTATATCTTAATTAGTTTATGTTAAGTAGAATGAACCAATTCTCCTTGAAATCGGACCCATAGAACCCGAGAAAATAAATCCCCCACTCACCCCCCCCCTGGTGATTAATGTTCAGAAATAGTGGTAACTAAAGGTTGAAAAAATGATAACAAAGTTTATTTAGTACCTGGGGGACCTGAGAAGAATTTTAAAAATTGTTTCGCTTGAATCGGACCTATATATTTAAGATGTTCTGATTTGGGAGGGAAAAAAAAGGGGGGGGTATATCAAAGAATTAACGGGATATTTAAATTACAACCGAACAATACCCCCCCCCCCCCTCAAAATTAAACCTACGACCTTTAACTTTTGAAACAGAAACAAAAGGACGCTTTTTTTTTTTTTTTTTTTTTTTTTTTTTTTTTTTGACACACAAATACAGTAAGTTATCGTTGCGAATTTCTGAAATAAAATGCATAAATGACATCACGTACATGAAAAAACTCTAAAAACAGTATAAAACAAATCGCAAAAAATACACAAATCGCTGTTTGAATTCAGAATATTTTTTATTAAAAAGAGGACAAAATTAAGGGAAATTGTAATCAGCTGATGACATTTTAATTCGCCAATCATAAATGTTCGGTTGACTTCCAGCCGTGCCTACAATTCTCTCAGCTACCATAATCACAACTGCCCTCCAACGGTGTTTGAGTTCTAATGGGCTATTTGTGACGTCATTTGAAAGAAAAACGCTGCAAAATATGAAAAAACGTTAAAAATAAAAAATTTAAAAATCTAATCAAAAAGATTAAATTGGGATAATTAATAACCCACCCTTCCCTTTTAAAACGCGTTTTATTTATCTTTAAAGAATTATCAACCCTCTCCAAGCTAAAATGAGAAAAAAAATGACGATTTTGAAGATAACTGAGGCCAAAATAGAAGCAACCAACGAACCAGTCAAGCATTCTGGGGAAATTTTCTTAGTGGTGAAGGAAAAGAATCGTCAAAAATTCAAAAACTGCTGCACGATTTTCGAATAAACTTTATTGAAAAAAAGGCGAAATTTACTATATTAGACTAAAAGACTAGAATCTGCGGATTCCTGTTACTAATTTGGAAAAATCGCAGCTAAACGTGAAAAAAAAAACCCGCTAAAAATCGTTTAAAAAATTAAATTTAAAAAATCTATTAAAAAATTACAAAATCGGGCTTCGAGGTGCAAAACTACATACATAGAGGTGCCTTCCCACCAAATTTTGTAGCTCTGCGCGCAGCGGTCTCTTTAAAACACAGCGGACAGACACACTCACACACAAACTTTTTCTTTATTACTAGCTGACCCGCCTGGCGTTGCCCGGGTCCGTGATAAAACCTTAAATGAACCCCAAATTTTTAATTTATATATTTAACCCGATTTTGTATGAATTTATATTTTTAATGACAAAATCGCGAAAAAATACTGATAATTAGTGATAAAAGTGCTGGTAAGAAAACATTTTCTTTTCTTTTTTTTTCACGTAGGGTCGTTTCATAGTTTTTTAATAGTTTTGTTGTCTAAACCCTTTAAAATTTTAAATGGTTATAAATATAAAGGTTTTACAGCCCGTGCAAAAATTACGTCAGAAATATTGTTATCTAGTTGTAAAATAGACATTTTTTTTTTTTTTTTCGCGTTGGGTCCGTTAACATTTTTTTTCGTCCGAACTCTCTGAAATTTTAGTTGTTTATAAATATATCTGTTTCCAAGTCTTCTATAAAATTATGTGAAAATATATGCATATTAAATAGTGAAAACGTTACCCGCAGCCGAGCGTGACCGCGAAGAAACGCCCCGTTATTAAGGGTTTCCGTCAAAAAATTCTCACAAGGAGACCGCCAAACATGATGCACAAAGATTTTGATGATTTTAAATTATGTTGTAGGGATCATACCCCTAACTATTCAGGTCAAAGGTTTCCTTCAAATGGGCTTTAGTTTTCGAGAAATTTCGGGTTAAAGTTCAGCATGCATTTCAAATGCCATTACTTCGCAATCCTGGACATGGTCTCCGTGGTGCCGTGGTAGCGTTCGCGATTTGAGATCCGCAGATGGGTGTTCTGTCCTCTTCTGTGACTTTTACCTTTTAACAAATTTTATATATTTGTCGCGTTATAAGTTGTATGCAGAATTATGAATTCTGCATCTTTGAACTTTTTGATATTTTCCTAATAAATTCCATTTGCATTTTCGAATATTGCGTGAAAATTTATAGTTTTTGCGCAATTTTTATTCGAATATTTCTGCTGACGAAAATCCAAACTAATTTATGTCTTGATATTTCGTCTTTTTAAAATGATTATTGTTTACATTTATGTATATTTACTTATTTATTTATTGTATTTATGAAATAATACATTTTTTTTAATTTACATTTTCTATTTAAAAAGAAATTAAATGATTAAGAAAAAAATTAACAAAATAATATATCCTTTTAATATTTGATTTGTTCTAAATATATTGAAATATGTTAACTGCTGAAATACTAAAATATTTATCATCACCGACATCGACATTTTTAGTTTATTAAATATGGAACTAATTGTGTTATACCTATCGCAAAAATATTCTAAACAAATTTCGCATTAAAAATAATTTAAATAATTGCCTTTAAATAATTGTTTTAACAATATTGGAAGAATGTATAAATTAGCATATTATATATTCTTTAAAGACTTAAATTGTGATAAATATATTTAAAAATGCATTAAATTTGAAAAAGAAATTATTTCAAACGTGATATTTGTCTGCAAAGGAAGCGAAACGAAATTGATAAAAAGAAAATTTTATTAATTCTGATATTACCGTAAAAGTCGTTGCAGACGATTTTTTTTTTCAGATATTTTTTATATGTATTGTAATTTACAAACGATTTTTCATTTCTAGTTGAATTTTTCTGTATGGCAGCGACTTGTTTGACTGAAAAAAAAATTAATTGTAATACATTATTTTTTATTTGTGCAAATCAAAAATGACGGTGAGTTTGAACTTTACAGTTAAATGTATTTAAATAACATAAAAAAATATATATATAACTGGCTAAAACTTGGATATAATCGTTATTGCTTTAATATTTTATTATTCCTTTCAAGATATGTTTTTGGAATTAGTTTGGAATTTCGTCAATAGAAATATTAATTTCAAAACTGCACAAGAAAATAAAAAAACGTAAATTTTTACGAAATATTCGAAAATGCAAATGGAATTTATTAGGAAAATATCAAAAAGTTCAAAGATGCAGAATTCATAATTCTGCATACAACTTATAACGCGACAAATATATAAAATTTGTTAAAAAAGGTAAAAGTCACAGGAGAGGACAGAACACCCATCTGCGGCTCTCAAATCGCGAACGCTACCACGGAACCACTGAGACCTTGTCCAGGATCGCGAAGTAATGGCATTTGAAATGCATGCTTAACTTTTAAACGAAATTTCTCGAAAACTAAAGCCCGTTTGAAGGAAACCTTTGACCTGAATAGTTAGGGGTATGATCCCTACAATATACTTTAAAATCATCAAAATCTGTGCGCATCATGTTTGGCGGTCTCCTTGTCAGATTTTATTTTTTTTTTTTAATATTTCTTCTCGTACGAACATTTCGAAATTGTTGTAGGTGATGTAAATCTGGTCTGTATGTGTGTATGTATATATATATATATATATATATATGTATACATAGTTGCCAACCTCCCGATTTTTTTCATACCAGTATTTTTATGAAAAAATATTTGTTTTATGTAATCGTGCAATTACTGCTATTTAATAAAGTGAAAATTTTTGTATGATTTTACTGGTATGAAAAAAATCGGGAGGTTGGCAACTATATATATATATACCTAGATGCTCTAAAAAGATTGTGTCGGAATACGAACGTTTAGTAACTTTTAACTTAAGAAAAAAAATCCTCTTGTGAGGCGCGAAATGACCTGCGTTCGCTGGTATTTTTGAAACGGTTAAAATTCGTATTTTTTTAAATTAATTAAACCGTCGATTAGAAAAAAGTTTCGACTTTAAAAGCATATGTTTGGTTTGTCTGTATCTGTAAAATTGCGCTCTTGAGGGGCGTTGTGGTAAGGAAGAAAACATTCACCCGGAAAAACGACCCATTTAAAAAAATGTTTTTCAAAGGGTTAACATCATTTTTTTATTATTATTTAACTGAGGCATTTTAGACGTAAGACTGCGATCTTTCAGAATATGTTTTTCGTTTTTAAATAAACCAAATGGTTTAGTCGATAGAAATTAAAATAGAATTTTTAAATAAACGCATTATTTATTCAAATGCTACTTCATTTTCGTTCGCTGCCGTAAAACGGGTTCTGGACATGCGCGAGTGCTGAAAGCCGGCTCGCAAAGAAAGAGATGAGTTATTGATCAGCTTTTAATTAATATTTTGGTTAATTATCAAAATATTAAAATTCTAAGACTCAGCTGCATCAGGAGAGGCTTTGGACTATACTCACCTAAATTTTCAGGCTTCTAGGTGCGCTAGATTTCGCTAGCCATCGCGGACAGACACACAGAGCGAAACTTTCTTTTATTAGTATAGAAGATAATAATAAGGACCACTGCCTTATCAAGGACTTTTGCTAATGGACAGGTTAGGTTTATTGATTTTAACAACGTCAAAGTTATTTCCAGACAAAACAATTCCTTTAAAGCCTACATCCGTGAATCTATAGAAATTTCACTAAGAAAACATGAAATTTGCAACGATATCCCATCATTTTCGGTTCCAGCCATATGGAAATGCATTTTAAAGTGAACTTTAATTCCGTTGAACATAAGTTCCAGTTACATTGCTGATTCATAGAGGGCGCCACCAGGCGTATTTTGAATATGTTATAATTTCCGTTATTTCAGCATCTTGGCAGATTGAATATTGTGACTCAATCATGTAACACATTTTTAATTTTTGCTGTTCATATTTATGAAGGTTTTTTCTCCTGATGATGGTTATAAAGATTAACCGAAACGTCGAGGTTTGTTTTCTATATATGTAGTTTTAAAGTAACTCATATTTATTAAATGAAATTTACGTTGGAACCAAGTGTTCGATGAGTATTTATATGTGCAACGTAAATTCCTTATTAATTAATTAGAAAAAAGTTTGTCTGTGTATATGTGTGACTGTTCGCTGTGTTCTGAAGAGCGCAGAGCTACAAAATTTGGAATCAAGGTACCTGTATGTCTGTCTGTATGTAGTTTTGCCCCTCAAAGCCCTATTTTGGAAATTTTTTTAGATTTTTTTTTAATTTTTTATGCAATTTTTAGAGTTTTTCACGTTTTTCTGTGATTTTTTCACATTAATCACAGGAATCCGGTTCTAATCTTTTAGACCATTATAATAAATTTTGTCCGATTTTCAATAAAGTTTATTCGGAATTCGTACAACGATTTTTGAATTTTTGGCGATTTTTTCCTTTGCCAACAAGAAATTTTCTCCAAAATGCTTGATTGGTAGGTTGCTTGTTTCAATTTCAGCCTCAGTTATGTTAAAAAAACTTCTTTTTATTTCTTTTTAGCTTGGAAAGGGTTGATAATTCTTTGAAAGATTTAAAAAAAAAAAGCATTATTGTAACAGAGGAAGGGCGCGGGTTATGAATTATCCAGATTTGAATTTTTTATTATTTTTTTTATGCGTTTTTATATGTTTTGCAGCGACTTTTTACATTATTAAAATTAATCCAATTTCAATCTTTTGGCCCAATATAGTAAATTTTGCCCTCTTTTCAATAAAAATTATTCCGAATTTGAACAGAGATTTTTGAGTATTTTGCGCTTTATTTTATGTGATTTTTAAAAGTTACGTGACGTCATTTATGTATTTGATTTCAGAAATTGGCAACGGTAACTTACTGTATTTGCATGGCAAAGCAAAAAAAAAAGCGCCATTTTGTTTCTGTTTCGATAATTGTTAGTGTTAAAGATCCTTGGTTTAATTTTGAGGGGAGTAGGGTGTATCCGGTCGTAATTTAAATTATCTGATTGAAACTTCTCTCTTCCCCTTCATATCCGAATTTAATATCGGTCCGATTCAAATGAAATCTTTTCTAAGATTCTTCCCAGGTCTCCCAGGTACTAAATAAACTACGGTATAATTTTTTTCAGTCCATGCCACCATTTCTGAATATTCATCTCCAGGAGGTGGGTTATGTTCTCCGGTTCTATGGACGCAATTTCAAAGGGAATTGGTTGATTCAACTTAACATGAACTAATTAAGATATAGATAACTAATTAAGATATAGATTTGGCGCGCTCCAGGCGATGGAAATTGGAACTAAAAGATTTTACAGCGCAAGCGCTATACGGTGCCGTCAGCAGCAGGGACAGAAATCACCCACTCGTAGACAACTAAGTGCCGGAGTTTCGTTCGAAAAGAGGTTTGTTTAGAACAGAATGCGCCGTCTGGCGGTGGAAAGTGCAACTAAAATATTTTGCAGCGCGTGTGCAGCACGCTTGCTATACGGTGCCGTAGGCCGCAATGACACGTGTCGGAGGTTCGTTTAGAACGGAATGCGCCCTTGGCGATGGAACTAAACTATTTTCCTGCGCGTACTCCAAAATGCCTATTTTTTCTTCAAAACAAATTACCGATATTATAATCCCAGACAACGAAATATTCTCATTTTCACTCATACTCGAATATTAAGAAAACTGTTCGAGATATCAATTTTAAACTCGCAGTATATGCGTAGTTTATTTTTCTGATTCCAAAAATGCAAAATTTGTGAAAATCGGATGGTAACTTTTCTTAATTTTGTCCAAAGACACGCTTTGAATCAAATGACCCAGACATTTGAGAGGGTCGTCTTGAATTTACTTCCGCTG
Organism: Maratus michaelseni; assembly: GCA_963931845.1. Lineage (NCBI taxonomy): Eukaryota > Metazoa > Arthropoda > Arachnida > Araneae > Salticidae > Maratus > Maratus michaelseni. The sequence goes on from OZ007599.1 coordinate 134,239,275, forward strand.
TGACCGTCTAAAAGTGACGGTCGCCTGAGAGTAAATGTAAATTATATAGGTATCACATTTTAGTCATCGTTGAGACTTTGACACTTGCGACGGCACATCGACTGACTGTGCTATCAGGGACTGACCCCGGTAGTATATTCATGTTATTCATAGAAATGATATAAATTCACACCATCAAAATATTATACGAGATACCAGGATACACCAGGATAAAACGTATCACCGGAGGGAAAAAGATTCGATAATTAGGAAAAGAGGGCAAGATGTTGCTTTATGATTCAAAGCGTTTAGTGCTCTTTCACCACAGATTCTGTGACATTCAAAAGCAGCCTTACACATTCCATTGCAAATAGTAGCGCTATAATTTCACCTATATCAATATTTTTTTTTCACTTCTGATACGGATTTCTTCAATCATCTATACATAAGATCGACGGGTAAAAAAATTATGGAACGCCTTTAAGATTTAATAGCATACGATAAGTAGTAAAGCAGCAAAAATATAAAGAGTTATTCAAAATTCAATGTATACGAAGTAGGAAATGATGTAGAACGCATCAAAATGAAGGAGACAAATATGCTCACAGATGAAAGCATGGCTAAAAACTCCAGCTGAGAGTGATAGGAAGCGATTTTTGCCAGTGTTCCAAGTAAAGAATAAAGTACCTAACATTTAAGCTTCCGCCTCCATACGAAAAACATGTATCGTTTCAGGAACATTGAGATTACAAATATGCAGCGTCTTTATGAGTTAGCTAACAGTAATAGATTAAACATTGGGCGAAATCATCACGAAAGTTATCTAAACAAACGTGTACCACACATTACCAAGTGCTTGCGCATTTCCATCAAATTTTTGTGACTAGACACCCTGCTGAAGCAGTATATTTCTTAGAATCCATGATTGACAGAAAACGTAGTGCTGCACACGATAGATTAAAATCCAAAAACAAGCACACGACATCGGCTCTTTGTTGCATTTGCTGAGTACCCTGGTGGCCTGGTGCAGTGTATGGCTCGTGTTGCACAGGCTGCGGCTTCGTATCCATTCTCTTTGCAATGGGCCTAATTACTGCCAACCAAACATTATCCTTGAGGTATTCAATTCGCACAGTGGTTTCAGCAGTAAAGTGTAGCAGAGCTAATTTTTTTTTAAAGGATTCCGTTCACAGAGGAAACAAACATCCTCACATAAACGGATTTTTAAGTTCACATGACTTATGCAGTATTGGCTTCTTTCGGCGAGCAATTCTTTCGGCATGCGTACGAAACTCCGGTGACCTCATTACAATAATACATATTCCTTATGAGTTGTAAAACTGAGTGAAAAGGTGTCCACAGGCCAGGATTCCAACCAGGGTTCTTTTGACTTAAGCTGCCAATGCTCTGCCAACTAAGCTATCCTGGAAGAATCTGACGGACACATTTCACAACCTTATTGATAATGGCATCTGGTCTGTTATCTGAAAAAGCTCAACAGAATAAATCGCAGGTAATGGAACTCCAGTAAACGCTGGATACGTAATTACACTTGATTAATTGTAACACAATTATTCTAATTGGTAAATAAATCACATGAATTGTAATTTTCCAACTAAGTGAAAAGGTGCCCAGGCTACGAATCGATTCGTGTTCACCAGATTCGTCCAGTATATCTGAGTTGGCACAGCATTGGCAGCTTAATCCAAAAGGACCCTGGTTAGAATCCTGGCCTGGACACCTTTTCGCTCAGTTGGAAAATCACAACCCATATGATTTATTTACCAATTAGAATAACTGTGTTAAAATTAATCAAGTGCAATTACGTATCCAGCGTTTACTGGAGTTACATTATCTGCGATTTATTCTGTTGAGCTGTTTCAGATAACAGACCAGGTACCATTATCAATAAGGTTAGCTGGGTGAATTGTGTCCACCAGATTCGTCCAGGGCTTAGCAATGTCAACTTAAGCCAAACGGTCTCAGGTTCGAAACCTTTCCTGGACACCTTTTTACTCAATTGGAAAATTACAATTCATTTCATTTATTTACCAATTAAAATAACTGTGTTAAAATTAATCATGTAATATATACCTTACTACAAATATTATTTTATCTTTTCACGAAAAGTAATTTTGATTTCAAGAAGTAACGTTTAAATTTGAACTTCAGAGCCCTAACTTGAATGAGAGATTTAATAGACGAGAATAATACAGCCTCTTTTAAACGAGTAAATTGAGGCAAAATTATGCCACGGTTGCAAGAATTACAGCAGAATCGCCAAATGGGCGAGAAAATGCCGCTACGTAGACAATTTGTTTGATAGTGAAAAATTGATAACGCTCTCCGGCAGTCCATTAGAGCAGTCCAACTATAACAAAACCCGGGGGAACTGCCGGAGGACGAAGCTACTACTGCGCGGGATTAGGGAAAGAAGATTACCGGACAAGGGCGAAGTGGTCATCGTGGAACCTTCCATGTAACACGCTACATTTTCCTGGACGTGAAGAGGAATGACATTGAAATAATTCATTATTTACTTGCCTCTGAATATATTTCTTGTATATTTTTCAAGTGCCTTCTAGGAATTCAATTTAATATCGTTTGGACTAGGTTGGAAAGATGCCTATAGTCCAATTTATTTTCCAAATAAAGAAAAGAAAAAAGGAATTCGAACAGTTTTCATAAAGGATAAAAAATGAACGACACAACTGACAATTTTCACAACTGAAGATATTTAGCGAACGAGCCTTACCTTCACACTCGCATATTTTTCTCACATTTCTGAATTGCGAAAATCGACAATTCAATAATAAAATTGTAGTGAACTAAAAGGTTATTATTGTCATTTTAACAACACTTTATACATAATACATCAAAATGTTTGCCTTTTGTGAATGCCTTTAAAAGATTAACAGTATTTTTTTCTACTTTCAAAAAATTATGCAATTGAAAATATTATACAAGATTCCGACTTTTATATTATCAGAAATTCATCTATAAAGCACAGCTTCAGGATTGTATATCAAACTGATAAAGTGTGCACAGTAAAATGTAACAATTTTGTAAATATCGGTTAACTGACAAAGAGAGGTTCCGAGGCCGATGTCACAGAATACGGTGGACATTTGTGTATCGATAGAGTATAGTTAGCATATAAATATATGAAAGCCATAAAGCGCAATACACAGATTGAGAAGAATGAGAAGATATTGAGAGAAAAGGGCTAAAACTTTACGTCACACTTTATAATTGGATAAATTTCTTCCTTTGACAAGCGGCTTCGTAGCCTGGCCGGTAGCGCTCTGGTTTCAAGATTTTTGTGTTTGCGTTCGAATCCCTAGCTAGACTTATTTTTCGCAGCGAAAAGTTTTATCAATTCATTTGAACTACACTTGAAAAAATATGTATAATCATTGAAATTTACAAAACATATAAATTAAATATATGTTTTGTATCATATAAATGCAGCTTTAACTATGAAATTCATCATGCTTAAATAATGGACAGTTAAAAAAAAAGTAAAGCAAAAAGAGGAGAAGAAGAAGTGGGCAATTTATATTTCTATAGACTAGAAATTTTTGCTATTATTGTAAATTATTTACAGTTATTTAAATAAATAATCTACTACTTTTCACAATGAAATAAATTAAAGTACATAATATAAATCTATTATTTTAATTTTATTATACAAAAATTTTAACTATTTCGGGATTTTAAAAAAAAATATTCCTTTAAATTTTTAATATGACTTTTTAAAATCTCGGATTTTTAGTTTTGTCTTTACTGCCTACGTAATAACTATTTTTAGTAATTCAATATCTTTTTAGAACTTATTTTTAAGTGCATGGACCGTTATTCCAGAAACAAAAGAATCGTAGTGTTAAAAAATTCAAAATTAAAAAAAATTAGTTGTTTAAAATACGATATATTTTGAAGTGCACTGGCCTCCAAAAGTTAAGGTACAACCAGTTTTTTGTGTCTAATTAGAAAACAAATGAACAAAAAGGCATAAAATTTAGAGAAATTGTGCTTTAAACACAGTTATTTCTCGAATTTTATTTAATTTTAATATCAAGCATGATTTACAAATAAAAAATTACATTTTCTGCAAAAGTCCACTATCTGATAAAAAAAAAGGGCAGTTTTTTGTGAAAAAAAAAATTAATAAACGGATTTTAATAAAGCATGTGTCCGGCCCCACTTGTAATGCATTTGTGGCATCGACTTTCCATACTGCCAATTAAGTTGTCGGAGACTGAAATGGGAAACAAAGACCATACATAGAAAAACGCTTGTTCCAGCTCATTTAACGACTTCGGAGGAGGACTTAGGGCAGCCACCTGTCAGCCGAGATAGTCTCAAAGATGCTCTATCGGATTAAGACCGGGAGATTGAACTGGCCATTCCATTAGCTCCAAACCTTGATCCTCGAGATATTCATCAACAACTCTAGCGCAATACAATCGGGCATTATCATCCATTAACATTAATTCATCACCAATAGCACCAACATACGGTGTGACAAATGGGGCAAGGATCTCGTCCCGATATTTAACAGCAGTCAGAACTCTTCCATGGCATACATGGAGGTTACTGTGGCCACCGGAGAGATTCCAGCCCAAACCATGATTCCACTTCCTCTATACCTGTGTCTTTCAAAAATGTTGCATAGGTAGAATCTGATGCCTTGTTCAGATCACCACACGAACTGAATCACTCTCCAAAGCAAACCGGGACTCGTCTATGAGCAATACGTAAGCCCATTGTTGTCTGTTCCAGGTAACGTGCTCTCTTGGCCAACATAAACGAGCACTACTGTGTTGTCGATTAATAGGGCCACACACAACGGATCGTCTGGAATAGAGTCCTTAATTTTGAAGACGTCTGTGGACTGTAGTAGAAGATATTGTCATCCCTGTTGACTTACGATGATCTGAAATGATCTGAACCACAGTATAGTGATGCTCCTCCTGCGAGCCAAAAGAGCTAGAAAGCGATCTTGTGCAGGGGTTGTAACCCATGAGCGGTCTAGAACAAGTCTTCTTGATACTGAATTATCGCATTCAAATTATTCCCAGAGTCCTTGGACCAGATTACGAGACCCATTAGAACATCTAACAGCATCAACTTGTTATAACCCCAGTTCCACCCATCCGATTGCTCGCCATCTTAACGAATCAGGTAAACGACATCACCTACATATGGACAATATTTTATGACCAACAATTGAAGATCAACAAGCATAAAAAAAATTCCACACAAATTTACAAAAGTACAATATTCGCAGTTTTTTCCGCTTTAGTTTTAAATTTAGTTTTAGTTTTAGTTTTAAATTTTAGTTTAGTTACGAAACGCGTAGCACAGTTTAAAATTCTCCTTCCGGAGTTTGTCAATAAACAGAAATGCGTTCGCGAACTTTTGTGCTGCCCTGTATATGATCTACAGAATTTATACACACCAAGTAATAGACAAAAAGTGAGTTAAATTTAAAATCACGTTCAGCAACTTAAAAAGCGCTTCCAGGAATTATTGTTAACAGACAATACAGAATTCTTTTGTGTGTCCCTGTAAATGAACGATGACTGCTATACACACAATATTCTGTAATAAGCATCTTGTAATGCACCTTAGCGATACATATAAATTTCAATGCATTTAAAATAGTGAAACATTATTTAATTAAACCGCAAACGATTTTTCTCCATAGAATGTAACGGAATTCTTTTGACTGTCCCTGTAAAGTAACTATAAGTGCTATGCACACCCCATTCTATATTAAGCTTCTTGTAATGCACCTTAGTGATATACACTATATTTCCAATGATGACTGGTCACTTGCGATTTTAGACGTTTTGTTAAATATCTGAAAAGCTACATGAGGAATTATCCTGAAACTTCAGGAGTGTAAACAACATGATAGACGTCATATATTTCCGCGAAGATTTTTTCCCGAAACCCCATAAGCGGCCGTCAACAAATTGAAGAAAAACGTCAATTGTTGACGTAATTATTTCGTAATTTTTCTGTAATATAAATTACAGAAAAATATTTTTTTAAATCTACTTTTTTTTCTTTATAGTGCTTCAAATTATGAGTTTTTTCACTGACATTTTAAAATTTTATTTTAATTTTATTAACGTCAGGCAATATTATGTTATTAAAGGTTTCGTAAAATAATATCTTTTCAAATTATTGGTATTGAACAAAACTGATTTGTTTTATAAATTTGTGAATTAAACTAAAATTTATTATTTTATAAATTATAATTTTAGAAAGTTTATATTTTTTTCTTTAAATTTATAAAAATAATTAATGATTTTTTCTTTACTTTTATAAAAATGAAGTTTATAATTTTATAAAGTTCATAATATATTTAGTTAGTTTATAATTTTATAAATTAAACTAAATTAATTTAGACTAAATTAATAAATCCAAATTTAAACATACCTATCCCAAGGTCATTAATTTCAAAATTTTCGCTAAAAATCTATTTTTTTTTTTTTGTTTTTTTTGTTTTAATGAGATTTCATAAAATAATATTTTTGCAAATTATCGGTATGTAGGTGTTAAACTAAGCTGATTTGTCTTATAAATTTGTGAATTAAACTAAAATTTATTATTTTATAAATTATAATTTTAGAAAGTTTATATTTTTTTCTTTAAATTTATAAAAATAATTAATGATTTTTTCTTTACTTTTATAAAAATGAAGTTTATAATTTTATAAAGTTTATAATATATTTAGTTAGTTTATAATTTTATAAATTAAACTAAATTAATTTAGACTAAATTAATAAATCCAAATTTAAACATACCTATCCCAAGGTCATTAATTTCAAAATTTTCGCTAAAAATCTATTTTTTTTTTTTTTTTTTTTTAATGAGATTTCATAAAATAATATTTTTGCAAATTATCGGTATGTAGGTGTTAAACTAAGCTGATTTGTCTTATAAATTTGTGAATTAAACTAAAATTTATTATTTTATAAATTATAATTTTGCGAAGTTCATATTTTTTTTCTTTAAATTTATAAAAAATAATTAATAACCTTTTATTTACTTTTATAAAAATGAAGTTTATAATTTTATAAAGTTTATAATTTATTTCGTTAGTTTATAATTTTATAAATTAAACTAAATTATCAAGTCCAAATTTAAACTTACCTATCCTAAGGTCATATTAATTTCAAAATTTTCTCTAAAAATCTATTTTTTTGTTTTGATTTTTTTAAATTATTCAGTTTAACAGAATCGTACACAAAAGCTCTCAGCAAAGATTAAATATAATAATTTAATTTATTATAAAATTGTTTATTCACATAAGTTTTTAAAATAAGAGATAAAGAAAATTTACTTTAATAGCATGTATAATAAATACGTCTACTTAAGATAATATTGTTTTTACTGGAATTGATAAATAGATCAACAGACAAGTAATTTTAAAAAGTATATGTACTATTGCAAAAAGAAGCAAACATTAGTCTTAATAATGTTTTACGCATATAATACATAAAAAGTTAAAATTTATCTGTTATAAAGCATCAAATAATAAAGCAAGATATTAAAAATTATGAAAATAAAATATTGAAAAAATCCATCTAACAACTTTTTGCATCATTAAAAGCATTTAAAATAAATAACAACATTTGAGAGATTGAAGTGTCCGGTCTTAGCGTAATGGTACAGCCCGCCAGTTTACTACACAGAAGTTTCCGCGTTCGAACCCCCTCGTGGCAAGTGTTTGTTATTTACTGAAAACTCGCACAAAAATGAAAGAAAAAAAGTGTTATGAGATGTTCCTTGAGAAATATTTTTTTTTTTTTTTTGGTCCTATAAAATTTATTTTAACGATATAAAAATATCTAAAAAATACGGAAGATATCTGTTAAAAAACGGAAATTTAAAAACGGATGTTTCAGAAATCACGGAAAATTTCCTGGAATTTACGGAATTTTTTTCCCGTTAAAATACGGAAATAGTACTGGCGTCTCGATTGCCAGTACAATTTCCGTTTTTGTCAGGAATTTTTTTTTACAGTGCAGCATTAATAGTTCATTTACAGGGACACACAAAAAAAATTCCATTGCATTATGGTCTATGGGGGGGAAATCGTTTGCGGCGCAGTTTATTGATGTTACGGTATTTCAAACAAAATGAAAATAATATGCATTACTGAGGTGGACTACAGCATCCTTTAACCGGAGTATACAATTAGTATCATTTATAGTTCAAATACAGGGGCGTACAAAATAATTCTTTACTTTATGATCTATGGGCGAAAAATCGTTTCCGACGCATTTTGAATATGTTATGATACTTGAAACATAATGAAATTTATGTGAATCACTGAGGTGTGCTACAACTTATTTTCTATAGATTATGGAGTGCGTAGGATTTATCTTTCATGTACAGACACGCACAAGAGAATTCGGTTGAAGGACTGAATAGGATCGGTAATTGCCGGGAGTGCTCTTTCTGCTGAGAGATGCTAGTTTATGTAATTTTCAGTGTATTACGTGATGTTTACAAATTCTGTAGATCACATACAAGGCTGCACCAAATACTTCGAATAAGGGCAGCCATTGATGAAAACGGATTTTTGCCGAATTATGTATTTTTTAAATTGCTTATTTAGATATCTCATTTCATCGTAATGACAAAATTATAAGATCAGGGTCCATAAGCCGTGTTTTTGGCCCATGAAATAAGACTAAAATTCGACTTTGTTATACTGACTTAATTATTTCACTTTTTAATATTAGAAAGTTTATCCTGTACGATTTCAACAATATTTTTTTGCATTTTGTTCGGATTTATATAACTTACACAAGCTCAAACTTCGTATTATTCGTAGTTTTTGATGAAAAATACGCAATTTCGCCTAATTTTACCTCAATGTTTAATATATTTTTTTAATATTTTACTATGAGCGCAACTTTGCAACACTTTTATTTTTACATATATTGCATATTTTGATGTATTTTATAATATATGTAAATAAGAAAGTGTTGCACGATTGCGCTCCTATAAATAATTGAGGTAAAATTAGGAGAAATTGTGTATTTTTCATCAAAAACTACGAATAACACGAACTTTGAGCTTGTGTAAGTCATATAAATCCGAACAAAATGCAAAAAATATCGTTGAAATCGTACAGAATAAACCTTCTAATATTAAAAAGTGAAATAATTAAGTCAGTATAACAAAATCGAGTTTAGGCTTATTTCATGGGCCAAAAGAGAGTGCTTATGAACCCTGATCCTTTCTTAATATTATTCTGTTAGTGTTAGAAAGTGTTTCATAATCTGCGCCGGATTTAAATACAATTATTAAAATACGGTTTTCACCATCATAAAATACTCGTCAGATGCCGACGATGTGCATATTTAAAAATTATCTCCGTAAATTTAAAGTATTTTTAAAATGATGATAAAATATCATCAAGTGGAAATTTCAAAATTTGTCGGGAGTTTTTAAATACTTAAAAGTGTAAGGAGAGAATTTTTAAAAACTCATATCTTCGGCATCTGGGGTATACTTTCTGATGGTGAAAACCGTATTTTAATAATTATATTAGGTATTGAGTAATAACGCTTCTAAGTTTTCCCATAGGTTAACATGGGATTTCTTGATCGGGGAGTTTCAGTGAAGCGGTCCCTTAAGAAACATTTATGCAGTATTTGTAGGTTTACATAGTGTCATCTCTTATCGTTGACTGGGTAGCTAACACGTATTTCCATTTTCAGTGCCAGAAGACGCAGAAAATTCATAAACTCGATTAGTTTTGGTCGTTCCAAAGATAAAAATTTTATTGTTTTTCTTGTTAGAGCATGAATAATGTTTTCTAAATATAACTAATTAAAATATTTAAATATAAACCTAGGGACCGTATATAAAAATTAACTTTTTCAAAAAACAACTATATATATATATATAGAAGTAACTGACTTCTGATATGACGAAGAACAACATTTGAGGACTGTACCCATGTCATGTCATCTGCGGGTAAAGAGAAGAAAAACACCAATAGGTATGAAGAACATTTTAATCCCCCCTTCGTCCAATAAACAGTCTTTTTCGGAGGGAATATACCCTCAGAGGCGTGGCTGTTGCCACTCGTGGGTAAGGTCCATTGGAACTATACCTCCAAAACTAACAGCTTGGGACAATGGTAAGAGAGGATACCCTGTATCGTAAATGACCTTATGGACATCAATGAGTCAACTAGAACTATTACCGTTATTATACATAAACATTCTTAATAAAAACACTGATAAAAAAAAATCTTTGACACAGATATCAAACATGCAAAGGTAATACTCATGGATGGAGCTGTGCCGTTAGATTTAGATAAAGCCCAGTCCGTAAAGTGCTAATATCCACCTTTTAAATTATATCGTTCGGCAATGTTAAATTGCATTTGCGTTTCCCAAACATGATTCTGACAATCAGTTCAGCAAAAAACAAAATAAAAAAATTTGCTAATGTCGCATTTGCGAGTTTTTCCCTTACAGTCATAACTCTGATTGTGCTCTTTTTTATTGGAGTATTATTTTTTAAACTGCGCGGTTTAACCTTGAAAGAAAAAAAAACGAGAAGTATTAGATTAGAAATCCACAGAAAGGTATACTGATAGTTTTAGGTGAATCATAAAAATAGAATGCAATGAAAATAAATGAAAGCAAAGCAAAAGATTTACGAGTTCATAGTTAAAGACAGTTGACAAATGGAAAATCGAGAACAGAACGTTAGATACAGCACATTAATATAAGAGATAAACAATAACACCGCTACAGTTGACAATTTCAAATAGAAATTAGACAATCAAAAGTCTTTAAAAAGGGGTAAATCACAAGAAAAAATTGCACTAAGATAAATTTGATCTGCATACATTTAAGAAATTCTAACTTGAATTTTAATAATAAAATTTTACTTAATATCTACATTTTTGTCACTGTGTGAAATAATAACTTCATACAGATAAATCGCGATCACATTCTAAATAGAAAAGTCGATATTACGAGCAAGTCTATTGGCTGTCCTTGCAGGGTCGCGAAAGTATCCTTTTCACATGCATTTTGACACCCCCCCCCCTCTCCTTTCCAAAATAAATTTACAAAGAGAAGTTTTCAATCCATCCCCTTAATTTTTATTTTAAATATGAAATAATTGTTAGAAAGTATATCAGTCTTAAGATTTTTAAGTTGATTTCATTAGAAGGCGACCTAAGGCAATCACTTCATTTTATTTATCTAATATCAACATATAACGCAAATCTTGTCATCATGATAACGACCGAAAAATTCGAACCTAATTGAGACGGTGTATTGACAGTCAAAATATCTTGTACGACTTCGTTAAACAAGTAGGTAGATCTTACAGTTTATTTACAGGTACACACAAAAGCAAAACTTGTCTCCAGTCACCACGATAAAGTCCGAAATATTGAACCAATTCAAACCTAATCGGGGCTGTGTATTGCAAGTATCTAGGAAGAATTCAACAATCAAATATTGTTCTGGCGCCTCTAGGCGGTCACTTAATGGGAAAACTGGCCCTGTTCAAAATAAAAAGTGTAAAATTAACGAACACATCTTTATTTTGGGTTGTCCAACTCCATGATATTTTTATCTAAGTTTGTTTGATGATTCGCTTTCAATCGATTCAGCTTTTTTGCAATCGATTCATTTCAAACAAATCTCTATTTGAGTTGTAATTTTCCAACTGGACGAAAAATGTCTGGGCCAGAATTCGAACCTAGGATCTCTTGGCTGAAGCTGTCAATGCTCTACCAACTCAGCCATCCCGGTCAAATCTGGAGGACCTAATTCATCCAGTTAACCAGGCCCGTACAGAGGGGGATAGAGCCGGTAGAAATAACCGGAGAACGGATCTCCTTGAGGGCCCGGTTTCGGACCTATTTGTTAAACAAAATACAAGAAAAAGTTGAATCGTATTTTTTTACGTAAAAAAATTACATTTAAATAACTGTCAAATATTAAAATTCAAAAGTCCGAATTTGCTAGAGCATTCTTGTGGGTTGGCCAGGATCAGGAGGGGGCGCAGGGCCCGTTCAAATACGTGACAGTTGGGACGTTTTCCGTTCGAAAAACAATCCAGCTTTTATTAAAAATCAGCAGAACGCACGCAGCAAAGATGCTGGTGTCAGGAAATTAGAACCAGTGAAATTTAAACAATCATTTCGCAAGTAATTCATATTTTAATAAATATCCCTGTATTATGAAGTTTTTTAGTTCTTCATTATTGCTACAGTTTTTATTATTTAAATGACTAAAAAAGGGTTAGATGGTCCCTTTTCGTTCAATTTTAACGTTTTAACTAAGGAGCCTATAAGAAAGAAAGGTACAAAAACTGCTATTGCAAGCAAATGACAATTTCTGATATCTTTGAATTTAAGGAGTCAAATACCTTTAAAATGTCATGGTCCAACCAAAAAAAAAAGTAATTATACCTTCTAAGACGAAAACAACTTGTCTAAAACGCTATTTTTCATTGGTTGTTTGCGTTTTTGTCTGAACGCATTTTATTGTATCATATTTATGATAAGGTGGCCCGCATATTAATACCAGGGCCCGCAGCCTCTGTGTACGGCCCTGCAGTTAACCTTATTGATCATAGCATCTGATCTGGATGTAAATCACTATTTGTTTTTTGTACCAAACGACGAGCGAAATCTTTTTTTGACGCCCCCTTTTACTATGGCGCCCGAGACATTTGTCCTGCCCCCCCCCCCCCTCCCTCACTTTCGGCCCTGTTCTATAACAGTAGCAGAAAAATTACAGTCCTGCAAATCAATCCCGCCAATAACAGTTTTTTTAAGTCTGCCAGTTAAACAAGAATAGCATAGATTACTTTGACACATTTTAATGCTCATAGACAATTTTCATCTTCTATCATTAACGATATCCATTGTATGAGAAACTATTACATGATCAGTATTATATAATATTGCTTTCTTTTCGGATAATGATAGTTTAAATACTCGGTTATAGGATGGGGGAGGGGGGGCAATAAATAGTGTTCAAACAAATTATAGAATATCGAAGTATTCAGTTATTTTATTTTTTATAAATTTTCAGTTATTAAACAACATTATTCTTAATAATTATTATTTTAAAATAAATGTATATATGATTTGTCGTTCCCCCGAAAGTACTGCCAGGGGTAGAACTACACCATTTATCATATGCATTTTTAATTATTTTTCTGAAATAGACTTAACATTGAAACTAAGTCATGCATGGGAGTAGAGCGCCATCTCTTGCTAAAGAGAGAAGTTGAACAGTAACACACTAGAGCGAAATCGCGAATCCAAAAGGGATCCAAATTGCTTCTGATATTACGCATTTTCAAACGTTTTATTCCCTTCTCTCTCTCTCTCTCTCTCTTTTTATTTTTATTTATCCAGATTGCTTTTTGTACATTCTTGCATGCAATTTTTTCAAATCTAATTCATTCTAAATTAAAATAGTTTGCGATTTTTTCCAAGAAAAAATTTATGCGCTGTTTGAAGAGTTAAAATCATCCCAGACGAGATAAAGGAAAATAATCGAAAAATGTTAATTAAAAAGGGGGGAAGGGGGAGCGGAACAGTAAGCTATCACTAAAATTAGTATCCATCAATCTGATTTTGTACATTTTAATTGCTGCATAGTCCTTTTTATAACTGATATTAATGTAGTTAAACCTTGGGTAAAACAATCAGAAGGAAAGAAATAAAATAAATAGGCTAAAAAAAGAAGGAGCTTGATATTCAAGCTCCACCAACTGAAAATTAAGAGCTTATTTCAGTCACGCGAAAACAATTCACAAGCTAATGTTAAATGTATGGGAACGTTTTTTTTTTAAACTTCTCGTTTGCATTTCGATATTTTTAATTTTTCTCTGGATAGCTGACACTGATCTTTACACGGATCCTTTTTTACTTTTTTTTATATTTTGGTTGCAGTTTTTTTTTGTTTTTTTGTTTTTTTTAATGGGAATATTTTCATTTTCGGAACCGGTTCTGAAATATAAAATGACCTCATAAAAAAATTCTGCAATCAAAATCGAAAAAGTAAAAAAGGGTCCATTTACAGGTCGATCTCAACTATCCAATACAATATAAGAAATACAAACGAGACATTTCAAAAGAACGCTCCCTTAGGTTTCACATTAGCTAGCGAGTGTCTTTGCATTACTAGGCTCTTAAGGGTCCTCTGCCCTCACGAGAAAACATCCGCTCGCTAATGTTAATCCTATGGGGCAGTTATTTTCTAATATCTCGTTTGTATTTCAATATTTTTAAACAATTTTTTTTTTTTTTTTTTTTTTTGCATTGGATATCTGATATCGATCTCTATTTCCGCCGTTAATTACTTTTCCAATTTTCTTTACTTTTTTTTTTTTTTTTTTTTTACAAAGATACTTTTACTTTCGGACCCGAAAAAAATTCAGACCTGTATAAAATTTTCCTTTTTTTCTTCACCTACAAGTTTTTCAATGCTTCTAAGTAACGTATTTGTATCGGTTTAGACTCTGTTAAAGAGGTCATTATGTAGTCATCTTAATCTTAATTATGAAAATAATTCTTGCTTAATACTGATGAAACCAATCTCAATTAAAGAGGTTTTTTGGTAAAAAAAAAAAAATATGCAGGCACTGAAGTAGTAGTCTCAGTAATAGAGTTTTCTAATTTATCCAGGTTCGACTGTATTTTATTTTACAACTTTAAGGAACTTAATAATAGTTAAATTACAAGTCTAATAATTTAATATTTAAAGACAAAAAGATAATTATCTTCATTAGAATTTGAGAAATTTCGAAAAAGAAGTTCATCTTTTTATCAGCTTTATAAAAATCGAAACTTGCCCACGCAGTTTTCACTGTCTTTTCTTCAAACATTGTTTATTTGGCTCTTCAATTATTGTTTTCCAATATCCTATTTTATCCCACGTAGGATATCTAGATTTACCCCCCCCCCCCCCCCAAAGAGAATGTGAATTGGAAAGCAAGTCATAAAAATGACTTTTTAATGACTAGCAACAGTTTCATCATGAGAAATAAATACTTATTGAATATGCTACACATAATAATATAAAAAGTTTCAGCAATTTCAAATATGTTCATGTTTCATAATTTTGAAAACTAGGAAAAATTAAAGCAAAAAAGATAAAATAATTCACAGTTTTTCACTGTGAAGAAGCTTCAGTTGAAATTTTACTTTTTTCTTTCTGAGCACATTTTTTTTTCCAACCTAGTTGAAAAGTGTTTATGACTTTGGTTTGTCTGCCGTCTGGCCGTGCTCTAACTCCTGTAAATATGCTCGGATTGCTCTGCAATTTTTATATGTTATTGTCTTTATCTATAGCATGTTTCCTATTTCAATGGAAGTGTGTAGCACTTATAGTTTTTTTACAGGGACACTCAAAATAATTCCATTACATTACGATCTACGGGGAAATATCATTTGCAGTTTATTTTAATGATGTTACGCAATTTCAAACACATTGTAATTGATATATATCATTAAGGTGCATTACAAGAAGCTTAATATGGAATAGGGTGTGCATAGCACTTATAGTTACTTTACAGGGACAGTCAAAAGAATTCCGTTACATTACGTCTATGGAGAAAAATCGTCTGCGGTTTATTTAAATAATGTTTCACTATTTTAAATGCATTGAAATTTATATATATCACTAAGGTGCATTACAAGAGGCTTACTACAGAATATTGTGTGTATAGCAGTCATCGTTCATTTACAGGGACACACAAAAGAATTCTCTATACTGTCTGTTAACAATAATTCCTGGAAGTGCGTTTTAAGCTGCTGAACGTGATTTTAAATTTAACTTGCTTTTTGTCTATTACGCGGTGTGTATAAATTCTGTAGATCATATACAGGGAAGCACAAAAGTTCGTGAACACATTTCCGTTTACTGACAGAAACTCCAGAAGGAGAATTTTAAACTGTGCTACGCGTTTCTTAACTGAACTAAAATTTAGCATCCTATGTAGTATATATACAAATTTATAGATCATATACAGGGCTGAATTCTGAAGTATTCGGATATTTTTCTGAATATTGTATATGTTGGAAATTCCTGAAATTATGTTTTTAAATATGGTATGTGTTTTCCAAATTGTTTACTTAGATGTTATCTTTCAGCTTATTAAACGGTATGATTTGTAAAATTATTTTGGAAGCGTTGGAAAGTGTTACATAATCTATGCTTGACGCATGATTTTTCGTTCTTGTTTTCTTTCTGTATTAGGGAAACAACAGGTTTTTGAAATTTGTCTGCAAATGTAGCAGAAGTTTGCTCAGACTCATGTTTGGTCAGCTTTTTTGATTGACTTGTTGAATGTTTTTGTGACTTACGATTAAGGAATTCTATTTCAACAGGTTCTGATGATGGTGGACAAAGTTTGAGTGCAGGCATAAGTCTTATACTAGCGGTAGAGTACACATTAGAGGTTTTTTTTATATACTAATACAGGGCATGAAATTTCAGTTGATAAGGTATTCGCCAGACTTAAATTTTTGCTCGCCACTATGTTACATTCATTCAGACAGTAACGTCGGCCATCACACCTGCCCAGAAAATGAACTATTTATGACAAACTGAATTTAAATTGACAATTGTTAGAAGGAGCAATCTGTTAAATCCAGAATATTTTACATTCATGAAAAGTATGAACAATTTTTTAAATGTTAAAAATTCGGGAGAAAGCGAATAATTTTTACCATGTTTCAAGCAGCTGAGCTTAGGTGTCGAAACCTGATTCACTTCGCGCAGGAGTGAAGAGTGATCAGATTCGGCCTCGGAAGCGAAAAAAGCAGCCTTGGCACTTCCGCGGTGCGAAAGCGGGCGAACGAATGCAGACGGGGGAAGTTAATTCCTCTGTAGTAGAGAAATGGAAGTGGGTGATGCCGCATTTTTTCTTCTTTTGAAAGATAAATGCTGTCGCTTGATTTTAAAACACTTCTGCTTGTCGCTAGATTGAGGTACGATATTCTGAACGTATACAGTTTGATTTGAAGCACAACATTTCAAAAGATGAAATCCACTCGCCAACCTTAAATATTTGCTCGCCAATGGCGATCTGGCGAGCAGAAATTTCGCCCTGTACTAATGGATAGTGTCATAGGTGAATTATTCAGTGGTAAAGAGAATTCAGTTTAGGTACTTATATGTCTTAAGAATTTTGTTTGTTGCTTGAGCAAACTAGAATAAGAAACTCCTACAGATGGTGTTCTGGATTCAACAAGTTTTGAGCTTCAGGATAAGAAAGTTTTTGAGTTGTTTTTACAGCAAGAATTTCTTTCTCGTGGATCCAGTTTGGACAAGAGCGAGAGTATGGTGTATGGTCACCCTTACAGTTTGCACAATGTTCAGACAATGCAAGACTTACCATCGTGGCAAACTTCTGCACAACATGCGCATGTAACAAAACCACGACAGGTAGTTGTAGTATGACCATAACACTGGCATTTTAGACAACAGAGCAGGTTAGGAATATAAGGTCAGACAGGACAGCTCAGGTAGGCAGCTTTAATTCTGGTTGGCAAAGCAGGACAATTGAAAGTCAGAACGATGTGCTTCATTGGAAGCACTTGTCCATTCTGACAAATAGTAGTACGGCATACATCTATGATAGTTTCATCTTTTAAATTATGTAGAAGTTCTTCCTTTACAGAGGATAAAAGCTCTCATTCAGATATTACACGACAGCTTGAATTTAGAGTTTGGTGTACCTGAACAGAAACAGAAAAAGAACCTATTTTTGTGCAATTTGAGAGAAATTGTGATGGTTTGGCTGAAGAGACTTCAACAAACAAATCCCCAGACTGCAGTTTTTTAAGTGAATAACCATCTTCGAATACAATTGAAATGTTTTTACAATAAGAAATGGTGAAGTTCTCTTAAAACAACTATTTGAAAGACTGTCTATTTGTTTAATAAAAAAGAAGCGAGTGAATGAAGTAATCTGTACCATTTGTTGCTCTCCACATGAGAGAGAAATAGAAGAAAGAGAAGTACTTTCATCCATAGTAAAGAAAAAAACCAATTCAAACCCCGGCCACACCACCCACTACCAAGTCCAACAAAGGTATGTGCATTTGTGCACCAGTGCTAACCAAGGACCATACATTCACAAGACACACCTATGTCAGTCTCCATCCTAAACGAGATGGCTAGATGTGACTGCTCACTTGATCCCCAGCCAGTGATAAGTAACAAAAGATAACAAACATTAAAACATTCACTTTATTCATTCATCACATTCATTAGTTCACTTTTATTAGATGAGATATGAAAATAATAAGATTATAATTGCCTATTGCATCATGTCTTGAAAGTTGAGAGGGTAAAAATGGGTGACGAGCTTTAACAGATGTAACGATGAAAGAAATTTATAGTTGGGTTCTTCTCTGTACTTTCACTTTCTCTTTTTTATTTATCTTGAGTAGAAAATCATTAAGTTAATTGGAATGAATGGATTAGTATTTAACACAGTTTACAATTCTCTATAAGTCGATATAGACTGGATGATATTGGCTTATGCAGAATTGCTCTCACCTCAGAAGAGGAAAGATTAGGCAAGAGAATGTGTTACGGTTGGTTTCAACAAAAATTTTTTTTTTAATCTACATTAATTATTTAAATCACTTTCTCAACATTTATTTAAAAGCACTCTTTTTTTCTGTTTCTAATAAAAATTTAAATAAATAAAAGTAATTGTAATAATTATAATAAAATCAGTTTTTATTTTTTCTTCTTTCTTTTTCTTTTTGCAAAGTAATTTCAACGTTTATAGTCTAACGTAGCTTCCTGTTTTTCAAATACGAAAAGCAGACAGCAAGGGAGGGATGTTTTGTCAGTAGACTGCACAGGTGGAAAATTTGGAGTCATCTAGTCTGACTTTGATATAAGAATGACCGACCGCCCTGTATAAGAATTACGTTATCTTATGAGTGTACTATACATGCAATTAGGCTTTGTAAGTTTACGTCAGGCTTCAATTGGCTCTGCTATCAGGCGGATAGCTGGCGCCCATGTAAACAGAGGCTAACAGGACCCCCCCCTTCAGCACACGCCATGGGGGTGATGCATGGTTTCCTTCCCCTATGAAGCGGCCGGCAGAGTGGAGCGGCAAGCTGTAGTCTTCACGATGAGTCCATTTTTCCTTTTGTTTCCATTCCCGTACCCCTGGCAGAGTGGATCGGTCCCGTTTTTCAAGCAGCGCGGGAGAATGAATGTTTACGACACTTGTTGCTTGGCCAAGAGACCTGTCGTTTGACTCGTAAAAAAAATTCGACTTATTACGGGGCTCGAAGATTGGCCTGTGGGCTGGATCGCGAAGTTGTTGAAGGCGGACAGGTTTCTGGAAGATTTTTTTTTTTTTAGAGTGGGGCATTGATGGCCCTACATTAACCATCCTAAGTCATGATGTTATGATGAAAAGAGGCTATAAGGGCATTTTCGAATTGCGGATCTATAACTGTTAACGAGAAATTAAGAAGAAGATATGTGTAGCCTATTTTTTTTTGGCGTAGTGGCGCTCCAAGATTATGACTTCTTAACCATCAGAAGTGATCATAGATATTGAACTAAACCGGTCGTTAGAAGTCGTAGTGTTCTGAGTTACGGTGATGGCTATCTTCGAATAAAACACATGCTTCAGGAAGGTGAAATTACTGACTCCGACGGTGAAGTTCTGGACCGTAGAACGATTTTCCCCTCCGGACTAGATGATGGACCTAGTAGTTGATGGCAAGTGATGCAGTGAGATGAGAGGATTGATGAATGTTAGCTTGAAACCACGTCTGAATTTTTCCCCAGCCTGAATACTCCAGCTTAAGTGCTTCATCAGATTTTGAAAAAGGAGGAAATGCTCCTAAGTGCCCATTGACTAAAATTGTAGAACTCTCTACCTGTTGTAAGTACTATTTGCATAGTTTTTCTTTTTATTTATTTGTACCTCTTTTAAAAAAAAAAAAAAAAAAAAAATATGTTTGCTATACCAGAGTTTAAAAGTGAAATGAATATCTTTGGATAATTTCAATAAGAATAAACATTATGAACAGAAATAGTCTGTAGGTTAATATATAATGTTTGTATGTTTGAACGACCATTAAATGGTAATATGATGGTAATTTTAAAAATATGATGTGTAATTTAAAAGTAACCAGTGAGTGGTTTCAACTTAAAAGATCAGCTGTTATATTGTTTTATTAAGATTATTTTTGATAACTTAGTTGCTTCATTATTTTAAATGTTCAAATAAATTGTGTTTTTTTTTTTGTTTATTATCAAAGTTGGTATGTTTTTCTTTGTATAAATCTCTAAATAATTAATTTTTTATATTCACAGTAGACCTATAAGAATGGCCTAACCTTTCTGTGATTAATTAAAAAAAAAAAAAAAGGGAGAGAAAATTCAACTTTATTAAATTAGGACTTTAAAATTTCTTAAGTTTAAATTCATAACTGACTGTTTTAATGAACATAAATTGAAGTTCACTCAATGTTATACAATCGTATTTTTGTTCTTGATTTAAGGATGGATAGATTAATAAGTGAAACAGTAATATTAAATTTAATTTCATAAAATGTTAAATTAAGCTTTAACTCTCCTCTTTCAGAAACATTGTTTTTCTAAAATATACACCAAAATTGTTTTATTTTAAAAAGTAAAAAAAAAAAAAAAAAAAAAAAAAAAAAAAAAAAAAAATATATCCAGTCATTATACACCACTATACGATTCTTGGTTAACCGATCGGATCTTGTTCAGAATCTCTATGGTTGTTCTAAAATTTTAGTACATCATCATATCCCTATTCTATTAACGGATTTAACTCTTTCCCCTTTTGGTCCTCATATTGGAGGAATTTCAGGTTGTCTGCATTTTTCCAAATTATATGATGATTACACTTTTGTTAATTTAATGTGTATGGAGATTTGAGCTTGATCGGGTTGGAGTGGAGTTGGGTGTTCTTTATGCAATCCAGTATGCTACTTGATTTAGAAATCTGTTGCCCCTTACTACATTTAATATTGTCTTAAAATGATGAGTTCAAAATTATCATTGTTGTATTAACCTATTCGGATTCTTAAGTTTTGATATTTTGATTAGTTTAATATAATTTGCTACCTTTTCCATGGCAACAGATTTCAGTGGAGCTAATCAGGGTATACTTATTTTTTTTTAAATATTTAATTGTCAAGTGAAGATTGAGTAATAAATGAGCTTTTTAAGTTTAAGTAAGTTGTGTTTTAGAAAGAACCCCAAAACTCCACAACAAATGGATAGGAAAATGAAAAGAGAAAGATCGCTCAGGTGTCTGGGGTTTCGAAGCCCATGAATACCTGAAGAAAGTATCCCCAAGGGAAGTATATTATATTTGATGAAATTCCGTCCCATACATGCTGAAATACTGCTATCATGGAAATCGTGACAAATGCAATACCAACTAAGCAATATATGCCAAAACCTAATCAGCATAAATTTCTATCAATGTCTAATCAAATATGAAGTTTAATGAAAATCCATCTTGTAGAGTCAAGATATAGCTATCACAGAAATTGTGAAATAACACAGCATTGCATTGCACCTGTTGGTTGATATACATCAAAACCTAATCAATACCAACTTATGTGAATGTTTAACTGAATATGAAGTTTGATAAAATTTCGTCTTGTAGATGCTGAGATATAGCTACCACAAGATATGTGAAATAACAGGGCATAACAGAGCCACCTGTAGGGTGATATATACCAAAACTTAACACCAATTTATGCAAAAGGGTAGCTGAATGTGAAATCTGATAAAATTCCATCCCACAGATGTTGAAATGTAGTTATCATGAAAATTATGAAATAACATAGCATAGCAGCACTATTGGATGATATACACCAAAATTTTAATCAACACCAATTTATGTCAAGGTTTAACTGAATCTAAAGTTTGAGGAAATTCCATGTATTAGTTCTTTCAACAGACAGGCAAAAAAAATTGTGTCACTCATGGACAGACATTTTGTAAAATTAGTTCAATCATATTCAGGACATCCTAAAACATGTAAATCCATCAAAAAGTAGAAGTTAAAAAAAATTCACAATTCCCATACATTCTTCCTATAGATAAAGAAGGAACTAAAAAGGGGGAGGGGTAACGCTCCTAAAATTATTTAATTACCAAATTGTTGCAGAA
Organism: Maratus michaelseni; assembly: GCA_963931845.1. Lineage (NCBI taxonomy): Eukaryota > Metazoa > Arthropoda > Arachnida > Araneae > Salticidae > Maratus > Maratus michaelseni. The sequence goes on from OZ007599.1 coordinate 134,261,477, forward strand.
AGATGCAAAAGGATTGAAAAATAGATCATCTAATAATTCCTTACGAAATAAAAGTAAGCTCAAAAGTCATTTCCATACTGAAACAAAAACACTTTAAGTACTCCAAATATAATTAGCTGATTTTCATGCTTATCTATAATTATTATATATGAAATACAATATATTTGAAAAAATATATTAATTATAATTTATAAATAGTTTAACAGAAATCGATTTCTAGAGGCTTCTAGTCTATACTAATAAATAAAAGTTTCACTCTGTGTATGTGTCTGTTGGCAATGGCTAGCAAAATCTACCCTACCTAGAAGCCTGCAAATTTAGATTTAGGTAGTCCAAACCCTCTCCTGGTGCACCTGAACCTCATACTTTTAATATTTCGAAAATTAGAGAAGTTATTAATTAAAAACTGATCAAAGATTGCAAATAAAAAATCTGTCTTCCGAAAACAACTTGTGCATGCCCAGAAGCCATTTACTCATTCCTCCGTTAAAAGATGAAACAAAGCGTGGGTCATTCCATTTCTTTTTAAGTTTTTCCAAATTTGTCATGGGCGAATGGCTAGAAAAATGGAAAAACCGTCTACATATTCTGAAAGAACATACTTTTACGTCTCGAACAATCTGGTTGGTTTGAAAAAATTTCACATTTAGCCCTTTCAAAATAAATAATCAAAAAGCATCGAATTCATGTTTTTTATTTTCTCCTGTTTTCCGAACCTTGCATCCACCAGAATACAAAAGATATGGAAAAACGAAGGTCACCAAATTAAAGATCTGAGTTTGCCCTTTTCAAAGCCACTATTGGTTTTTAAAAATATGAAAATTAACCCTTCGAAAAAGTATATTTTCTGTATGCCGTTTTGCGATTTTCTCAATTTTAAAAAATTTGCATCGGCAATTCGGAGAAAGGTACGAAAAATTAAAAATACCAGACAATATCTACACTTATTCCTTTTTCGATATCTGTATTTGTTTTAGAAAAATACGAATATTAACCCTTCGAAAAAAATTCGCGCGCAGGACTCACTTTTGCAAATTCATATTTTCTGCGATATATAAAATCTGGCATCGGCTCTCTAAAATAACCAAACAAAAAACAAACACACCTAAAGTATCTTTTGAAAAATTTTAATTTTAACCCGCCGAAAAAAAATCCTTTCCAAAACTCACTCATGAGATTTTCATTTTTCGGCCCAGGTTTAAAAATCGACATAGACTCAGGAAATGTGAATACTGACAAACAATAGACTCCATATCATAGACACGTTCATTTTCTTCAAAATGCACTGTTGGGTTTTAAAAAATATCTACATTAACCCTTTTGAAACCGTTCATTTACGTAACCCACTTTCGCGATTTCTGCAATTTTGACAATGTTTACCGGTGGTTAAATTACAATTCTACTAGGAAATTTGGTTTTGTTGAGTGTTCTGAAAAGGCCTCTTCAAGAACAGATTGCGCTCCCTGGTGGTGGAAGGTGGAACTATAGGAGTTTCTCTGGTTCTATGGGCCCGATTACGGCAGGGTTTGACTCATTCGACTTGATATCTATAGCCGTAAATATTTTAGTTGCACTTCCGACCGCCAGGATGCACTTTCTGATCTTGGGTTCTATGAGCCCAATTACGATGGGGTTTGCCTCATGCGACTTGATTTCAATAGCCATAAGATTTCAGTCATATTCGTATAGAACAGATTATTATTATCTCGGGCTCGGGCAACGCCGGGCGGGTTAGCTAGTATATGAATAAAAATTTCAGCTCATACCTCCAAGTAGTGTTTCAGTTATGATTAAACATCATCATTAGTAAAGTTTGAGGAACCATATAGTCATTGAATAAACTAGTAAATCTGCAGATCAGAAGCCTCAACATCAGCTCTGCAAGTCATTTGTTTTTTAAATCTCATTTTTGATATCATTTAACATCGTACAATCCGCAATTATCATTTTTTCAATTGCATGCATATTTATAAGCATATAAAATTCTTTGAATGTTCCAAAAATTAGAATCATTAAATTAAACACGGTGTTATACAATGATATTCTGAAATTCTGATGAACTGCTTATTCTTTTAATTTTTTAAAATAAATAGTTATTCATCCCCCCATAGTCTCATTAAATTTACATTCATTTTGATTAAAAAAAAAAAAAAAAAGATATTTCATCAAAATAGTGCGAGTTTCTTGAATTTTATTATTCTATACTCTTTGAAATACGGTTGCTAAGCAACAAATAAATTAAAGTGAAAAATTAAAATAAACGCTTTTAAAAATTGTAAAAAATATGAAAATAAGATGTTTACATTTCCCGAACACATGCAAAAACATTTTCAAATATTTTAAGCAATTAATTTCTAAATACTATTAAAATTATCGGCAAAATTTTAAAACTATTGGAAATCCATATTGAAAATTTAGCATTTATAATTTTACATCTAAATCCATTATACAAATATTCCATTTTCATTTCTGATAAAAATGAAATTTGAAAAATTGTCTGCATCCCCATAAGAAAGCATTATGACCTAAAAAAAATGTTCTATATTTTCCGAACGAATGAACCAAATTTAGCCATACAGCTAATTCCGGATACCTCGCCAACATACCTACCAAAAATCAACCTAATCAGACCATTTTTATGGCAGTTATGAAACAAACAGACAGACAGACAGACAGAAGCCAAAAACTTTTTGCATCTCCACAGTGAGCCTCAACTGACGTTTCGGCAATGATTAATTTCATTTTTTTATATAACAGGAATCTCAATTGTTTGATAAAACATTTAAATGATTTATTTAGTATCTTTTTTCTTTTTAAACATTAATGATATTTTCTCCTTAGTATTAATAAAAGTTCTATTAAATCCAAATTTACCAGTAACAGATTTCACTTCTGAAATCATATCCAGAATTAGTTCAATTTCAAATATTTAATAACTCCAGGATTATTCATGAAAACTTCATGAAAATCTATATTTAGGTTTTTTAGGGTTCTAGACAAGTTTTCTGGTGACAAAATTCAATGTTAGAATTTTTTTTTTTTTTTTTTTTTTTTTTTATATATGTTTTTTTTTTGTGGAAATGGACATTGAGTGTGAATATGGAAATTGAGTGTTTGTAAATTTTGTGTAGTTTTATTTAGATATAATTTAAGAGTTTGACTTCTATTAAAAAATAATAACAAGAACGAAAAACAAATCTACATTATTTTATTTATACCTTTTAAATAATAAGTTCTATTTACATGCAATAACTACCTTTAATTCCATTTTTAATATAGTATTAAGTAAATTTTTGACATTTGAACTAAATTTATGAAAATGGGTCTCACCATGATTAAACCTATCAAACAACAAGTCTTTATTATAATGAATGTAATTGATCATCATCTGAACTGAATAAAATTTATAAAGTATATTCTTGTTTGGTGGGGTGAGGGGGCCACATGGCACTACTATACAGGAATGAAATAAATGCCTTGAAAACTAAGTTAAGGACTACAGGCAGTACAGCAAATTCTTACATAAGAAATGCAGGAAAGTCAACAAGTGTTTGTGTTTAAAAACACATTCAGAAAGTACAGGATAAAACAAAATCAGAAACTCAATGTTTCAGATACATCTATCACAGAAATTTCAAATTTCTAAAACAAGTATCCAAGAAAACTTTCACTGTATTGTGTTTGTTTAAGTCAAGGCTTCAAGTGATCATGTATATGAATGGTAATCAAATTGAAAATTATTTGTAAATAATTTGTAAGTAATTTGCTCTTTAAAATTAATTTTGTTGCAAATTTTTTTAAATATAAAAACATTACTTTTAAAGCTATTAACTTTCCAGTGAGAGTGCTTTAATTTTTTGCATGAGTAGGTGTGTGTGTGACATATTTTTTATGCACAGTACTTGTGCTATTTCAAATGCAAGGTTCCCATAACTGTAATAAGAGACATGTTAGAAGAGCAATTACACATATCAGTAATAAAAATTGAATTTAAATTTCAAGGCTATTTGTGAGAACAGAGAAAAATCATGTTTGTTATATATCAAGGTGGCAAATTTATGACATCATGCTCAGTAGCTAAGCTAACAGTGACCCACTCTGTATTTAAAGAAGACACAATTCCTAACATATAACAGTTTTCAATTTTCTTTGTAACAATTTTGGAATTAACTATTAAAGGATGTACCCTTTTTTGATTGATTGTACCATAGATGGCTCAGAATTTTATATCCCATTAGGTAATATTTAGACCCCTCGCATTTTTATATCCTACTAGACAGCATTTATCAAGAAATTCATGCTTTCTGTAAAGTTTATTATTAAATACTATGTATTTATATGAAAGCGAGGTATTTTTTTATTGCCTCAGTTATTAATTGTTTTGATTTGAGCTACACTAGTTATCTTATAAGAACATTAACCCTCTGACTGCTCAATTTTTTTTTTTCGAAATCCTTTTCGACCAATATCTATTCGACCTTTATCTTCTATACTATTACATATTTCAAATCATCCTGTATATGAAATATGTAGTAAATTTATCATTTTCAACCTTTGACTGTGAAATTTTTAATACAAAATTGCTTCAAAAATTGTAAATTATATAAATTTTTCTACAAATGTCTTGCTTGTGGAAATCGCGAGATAAGCAGTCAGAGGGTTAAAAGTTGAATAACATACAGTTGAATCAACATGTCACAAAACTCTTATGAAAAAAATCCCTGATGGCTCGACATACAGGCACAGGTAGATTTCGAAGACTCAGACCGTGGGACGTCTGTTTGTTGGGAATTGTGGAAGAAATGACCTTTTTGCCATGATGCGGCAGTTGGAACTGCCTACTTTGAAACCTAACTTGTTTGCAGACAGAGCCGGCAGGGATTTTTTTTTTGTTTTTAAATTTTTTTTTGCTATAAGGGTTGGTTCTATAAAAAACTTGTCAATATAAAAGTTTTAGATAATATTAAGAGGATTTATAATAAATTTAAGTGGATTTGATATCTTTTGAATGGATGAAGCTATGAATTTTTTTTTCCTAAAACAATACCTTTTATCGCTCCCCTTGGGGCCATTTTTAATGATATCAAAAATCTGTCATACGTAAATTTTCAGCCCTTTTCCTAGAAGTAATACTAACTTTAAACAGATTCGATACATATCATAATTAAGAAATTATGGGAGGTTTTCTGCTTTCACAAAAAGTCCTCCCATTTCCCCTCCTCCTTGGTTCGATTTTGCCCATTAACGAACTTGACCGAGATTTTATGCCTTTTGATTTTATGTATCAGTTTGGAAGAGATTTGTGCAGAATTATTGCAGTTATCATGTCCATAAAAAAGTGACATAGATAGATATATAAATTTTTGAACTAGGGGTGGTTTTGGGTTCTGGGAGTCATGATCAGTGTAGATCTGCTAAATTTTTTAAAAAAATACAACTTAGGGGAGAATATAATAGGTAGAATTTCTTATGAAATCTACCTAAAATGGCATACTATAACCTTAGTTTGAAGCTTTACAGTAAAACAAAGCACCATCAAAGTAGTGATCAAATGAAGAAAAACAAATTGCTACATGATAAAAATGGTCTTGCAAAAATAGTTATCATCTGCAGTGATATACACAGGTGCCTCATAAATATTATGCATGCACAATATAAGTTAGTATTATGTATGAACAATGCTGCACATTAAGAAAATGAACTTTAAAAATACTACATAGCACTAAAGAAACACATAATTCTTAATAAAAATAGCCAAAGCTTCAAAGAGCAGATCATAATTTTACTATTTATTGAATTTGCTTCTGATTTGTCACTTATAAATTTATATTCAAAGTTCATTCCTAAATCTCAATGTAAAAAAGTATATATATACAGTAAACTCCCTCAAATCTGTAACCTTAAAATCTACAAACACCTAAAATCTGCACATTGTTTCATATGTAAACAATGAAACTTACAGTTAAAATGTAGAGGGATAATTCAAGATTTTTTATTTTTATAACATTCCGTACACATTTTAATATGTAATTCTGGTTAATATCATTGAACTCTTGCTTTTTCATAAGGGAAGTATAAATTTATTTCCAGAAAATTCAAGATAGCACTGATATCAGTGGCGATTGTGATATTTTTATCAAATACATTTATGTATTGATCAAGCTTTTTTGGTTATTAAATCAAGCTAAACATGAAATAAAATTTCACTATTTTACAGTTTTGATATAAATTATTAGTGTACTTTTAAGAGCCAAGTTTTATTGAGTAATTCAAGAAAAATTTATGTCATCATTATTATATATATTTACCCATGCATTATTATTTATTTATTTGATCTTTACTTTTAATATTTTAATCCTTTTTTAAATGTTCTTAATTTTTATTATTTTACTTTATAATTTTCCTTAGTTATTTTAATATTTTACTTTATTGTAAGCACTCATTATAATTTTGAGTGCATTATTACATTCAAATTATTGTTTAAAAAATGTAAACAAAACAGTGACCAGAAATTCGTAAAATTTTAAAATCCACACAACCTCTGGTCACAAGTTGTGTGGATTTGAGGGAGTTTACTGTATATATTTTGCAGGCAGTAATTGATTTTTAAACACTATAAATTTATTATTATTGCTATCATTATGATGATTGAAAAAAATACCTAAATAAATACTCATTATTGAAAATTACAAAAATAATAATAATTTACTTACAAAATATTCAGTTGCATCTGGCGACGCAATAAAGCATTCTTTTCATTAACTAGAGCAAACCAGCTTTTCATAAGTTTATCTTCCAGGACTTCATCTTGTTCTAAAAAGAAATATAACATTATTCTACTATGAAAGAATAAAGTACTTACGTTGCAAATAGATTAAAAATGCAATAAAGTTTGATAATTCTAGACAAGAGCAAATTCTAGTTATATTAGAAATACACAATTACTACAAAATATCAAACTTTTGATAAAATTCATTGCTATTTGGACAAAGTTTATGACTCTTTAAGACAACATCGATTGAAAGTTGTTGATTTCATATATGTATCTTTAAAATTACGCATTTAAAAACAGATGAAAATACAGTCAAACCTTGTTAACATGAAATTAAAGGGTCTGCAAATTTTTTGATTTACTTGGATGTTCAAGTAAAAAAAAAAAAATTTAACGTGCATAATTTGAAAAAGTATGTGAAAAATTAAATGATGGCTTTTCAAATAACTTCATAGACTGTGCAACTGTAGAATATTCTTATTCGTTTTGATAATGGCTGTGATGGAGCTGAAACATGTCAACAGTCTAATAAAACTTATTTTACTGTTTATAAAGTTTTTATTTTATGTCTCTTAGCAATTAAAAGAAGCAAATTGATCATCATTTTATGCAAAAATAAATTGGTTTACTTGCTAATCATTTTTTTTTTTTTTAAGTCTGTTATTGATTTTTGCTTCAATTTTTGTAGAGTACTTCTTTTAGGAATGCATGGACCTCATCTGATTTGTCTAAAGATAAGGAAGGATCCTCTTGTTCCATAAGGAAATGTAGTACAGTTTTCAATGCTGTGGTAGATTCATTTAATGACACTAAACTTTTAAGTTCTGTGTTAATTTTTTCATCCTCATCTGACACTTCGATGTTGTCATCTTTCTTTTCAGCTAATGCAGCAATTATTTCTTCATCTGTCATCACATCTGAAGTCAGTACATCTTCATCTACATGAATGTTCTTGGAAAAACAATGTCTGGAAAAGAATTCTCCCTTTTTTGACCACATATCTTTTTGGAGACAATTTTATGATGCACTTTGAGTCTTGTCAGTCATCCAGCAAAACAGGTGAAATTACTCTCACAGAGATCATCAGCAAAAGCTTTTGCTTTCTCTTGCAAAACTGCAACAGTTAAAACAATGTTCTGGCTTCTTGCCCCTTTTATGCACCGCAAGAGAGCAATTTCAATTTCTTCATTCTTTCCTGTACACATTCACTTTCTTACTGGTTCAAATTGACTCACAGCATATGCCGCTTCAATCTTTTCATGATTCTTTAAAATTATAGCGTGTGCTATTGGGTATCCCATACTTTACTGCACTTTCTGATTTTTTCAGTGCTTTATCACTGACTTTGTTTAAATTTTTTTGCTTGGTTTCTAAAGATACAGCTTGCAGTTTTTGACTCATCTTTCCTAGAATTCTACAGAGCAACTGCGAACAGAGTTTGTTATGTTAGTCAGGTAGTGAAGTAGAGATTGTCATTTCTTTCTGAAACCCTTTTCCACTTTAGGTCTTTTTCAAACCATGAGAAAAATTCCACTTTTAATAAGAGGTTGTGACATGTAAGTATGAAATACTGAAATCTTTTTTGCAAGAAATCATATTTTGACTTTGGAGCAAAAAATATTTTTCACCTTAAGCAGGATTCACCGAAATTCTATTTCATGTTAGATGAATTAACTAACATTGATATTCAGCCTTACCTGATGAGACCTCATTCATATTTCATGTTAAGCAAAATTTTGCAATAAGTGATTTTGTGTTAACAAGGTACGACTGTATTAAGAATATTATATGCTTTAAATATACAAATTAAAAATATATTATTGCTTAGGAGTGTTAAAAATTAATAACAGTAAGCTTGTAAGCTCTGATATGTTTTATGCTTTTTACTAGTTTTTAATGCATTAACCATAATATATTTATTTTTTAATTTGTAGATAAAGTATTACATATTTTTATTATTTTATGCATATCTTGTCTCTATAGTTTAAGATACTAATTTAAATTCACAAAAAATGCATCCTCATATTACACTTGAGCCATTTAAATCTGAAATAATCACAAATCAAATGTTTATGCCAAAACAAAGTTAAGCAATAAACTTGTGCAAGTCTTTTTACTATGTTGTACATTTGGCAAAAAGAGAGAGAATGCCTCATACATTTCAATCCCTAAATTTCCCCAGAAAAACAAAAACAACCATTCAACTGGAAATTATGCCTTCTTTCAATTTATGTTAAAAAATAAACTTAAGGGGTGATCTTTATTGTGAAATTGTACCAAATTCTGATATCTCCAATACAAACACCTAATTTTGACATCATATTTGGCATTTTCAGTACATTTTACCTAAGGATATTAAATGAGAAGTCATTTAGTTAAGAAGTTTGGGAATTGTGTAAGTTTAACCTCTTGCGCTCTATGACATACACAGCATACGTCATGATAATTTGGTCATTTCCAACAATGACATACGCAGGGTATGTCATGCAATAGGTTTGAAAATGTATTCCCTTACAGTCATGTTGTTGTTATCCTAAAGAGACCTAAATTAAGACTCATTGGTAAGTGTGGAAGACCTTTATTTCATTTTGGTATCTGCTAGGGGATGCTAGAAAGGTAATTTGAGAAGACATTCAAAACGAAGGAATTGTAACTATGTAGTTGTTATCAGTTCCTACCATTTGTATATTGTGCTTCTTTATTTATGTATTTTTAACATGTTAATTGTTTATTAGCATTAGGTAAGTTAATTTTCAAATGATAATTACAAGTCTAATTAAATTTGAATAATTAATTAAACTTGCTTAAATAAATTTGATTTTTTACAAATTCATCAACACATATCACATAGATATTCGTATGATCATCATTTTGTATTATCATTAGTTATGTTAATTTTCAAATGTTAATTACAATAGTTTAATTAAACTCACTTACTTAAACTTGCTTAATTAAATTTGTTGTTTTACAAACTCATCAACACATATGACATATAGCTATGATGCTGTAATCATTTGACATAGCCGACACAGTTTTTGTCAAAAAGTTCATATTGTCAAGAAGCCTTGTGGCTAGTGACATACATCCGCTAACAGTGCTAGAGCACAATGGGTTAAAGTTTGAAACTCTTAATGTTAAATTCATTTGTAATATAGATAGTTTTTTAAGGATAACTGAAAAACCTATTTAGTAGAATGTTTGGTATTGGCTGTAATTTAGTAATTGCCTATAAATAGTGGTATTATAGGGTCTGCAAATGGCATCCAATCACATCCCAAATGTGTTCGATTAATATACACTACGTGACATTGAAAATGCAACACTAAGAAGGAGTGGCCAGAAAGTGATGAGACTCGACAAACAGAGACAGCAATGACCAATAAGTGATCTTTATTTCAAAATGATATTCATATTCGGCTAAGTAGGATGTAGAACCACCGTGGACGGTGATACATGAAGCATTGCATCTCTGCAATGGCACAGAGTCAATGAGAGTACGGATGGCATCCTGACAAATTGCTCTCCATTCCCTGTCAACCATTTGTCACAGTTCGTCTTCTGAACATGGCAGTGGCAAGGTCTGCAAATGGCATCCAATCACATCCCAAATGTGTTCGATTGGTGAGAGATCAGGAGAGTACGCTGGCCAGGGAAGCATCTGTAGATCTTGCAGCATACATTGGCTGATGCAAGCAGTGTGCAGTCGGGCATTATCCTGCTGATAAAGGGGATTGGGCACCCCCTGAAGGTAGGGGAGTGCCCCGGCCACAGCACATCATCCACGTTTGGGTTGTCATAGTGCCCTGATTATGAACTAGAGGTGACCTGGAATCTTACGCAATTATGCCCCAAACCATGATGCCGCTCCACAATTGTTGCCAGATTGGACCTGTCTCCATGTTGATGCCACACTCGTATGCAGCGACTATCACTGGAGAAACAGAAGCTTGACTCATCTGAGAACATGACCCTGTGCCATTCCGTCATCCATATCACCCTAGCCTAGCACCATTGCAAACGTTGGCGTCTATGCTGTGGGGTCAATGGCAGTCTTCTTAACAGACACCATGAGTGCAGGCCACTAGCAACCAATTGACGGGAAATGATTCTGGTCAATATGGGAACATCCAGGATGGCTTGAATATGCTGCAGAATGGAGGTAGAAGTGGCTTGCGGGTTTGCCACAGTTTGTAGGTAGATGCGTTGATCCACGCATGTTGACGTCACTCTGGCTGCACCAGTATCCCTCAAACTGGCCACATTTCCTCGTTCTAACCATCTTCACCATAGTTGGTGCACTGTGGATGCGTCCAGGTATGTCTCAGCTGTGATTTGCTGTATGGACCAACCTGCCCTTCTCAGTCCAATCACCATGCCCCTCATAAAATCATCTGCTGGAACTGCCTCCATTGACAGTAGCCTGTCATTCTCTGCTATTACACGTGTCCTCTGAGACAAGAACAAAATTTCTATGATGATTTTCCTAGCAGAAGTAACAGCACAAATATTGCCCATTCTGCAGGTTCCTTCCCTTATATATTATTCAACGTGTGCTGGAGAGATGAGCATTTCACATCCTTTAAATAACTCTGTAATGTATGTCTACCCTGAAATTTGCATAATTTCTGGCCACTCCTTCTTGATGTTGCATTTTCAATGTCGCGTATTGTACATGTTTGAAGAAGCTAGAAATCCATTACTGTTAAAAAATTCATATTTGTTTAAAAAATATATTTTTAAAATTAATTTTCAAAAAAATATTGCTCAAAATTATGAATTTTTTTAACACAAATTTAATTTTAGAAGCCTCAAATATGTGAATCCAAAATTACAACTCTTTCTGCCAGTGTTTGTTGATTTAAATGAACTTTATTTTAATTGTGTAAAAATCGTGATTTAAATCTACTGATTTTTTTTTAAATCATTGATTTAATAAATTAACTTTTTGAAAATGTTTATTTAAAATTTAGGTCAAGATTACTTTGTGATAAATATTATGGTTTGGCAAAAATACATTGCAAATTGTAGGAGTGGGAGAGACTGTGAACCCAAAATCCATGCTTTTTTAATTCTATTTAAATCAAATATTAAACTTTAAAATAAAAATCCTAAATCAGAAACAGAGAATCTCCACTATCAATGTTAAAAGATTAATGCATGTTTATTAGTAAATAAAATATCTAAATCTGTTGTAAATTTATAAATTCATACAATAACATACAGACTTTCTGGAAGGATGTGAAAAATTTTAGAATGAGTATAGGCCTTTCAAAAGTATTTTTTATTGATATTTGTGTGAAGTTCTCATAATTTCTGTAGTCCTTCTTCACATGCAAATAACAAATCGTTTGATTTTCATTGCAGTTTGTTTAGAAAAAGATTTAAAAAATAAACTAATGATAAATTTAAATGTGTGGTACGTAAAAGATTATATAATGAAAGGTACAAGAAGGTATTGGGTCTAGCACTTTTTTTTGTCATATCTATTGGTTCCACAATATACAGAAGAAAATTTAAATTCAACATCAACATTATTGTTTGTGAAAAAGAAATATTATACTTTAATAATGCCCAGCAGATTCATGTTTGAAGCAAAATCTGAAGAGTTTAATGAGTTTTTGTGCAAAACAAATATTATATCAAGAATTAGTCCATTAGACTGGTAGATGACATATACTATGCAAATATTGAAAATGACTATGTGAAACAAAGTATAGAATCAACAATTAATCTGATATTTATTGCAGTAGCTTCATCACTCTCTATAAAGCAAATGTTTTCTGTTTTTGGCTTGGTGCAGACCAAACACAAGAACCACAAACTGACAAAGCAACTTAACTTATTTTACTTGCATTGGATAAATAAATATATAGACATATTATCTGATTTTTTTTATTAGTTATAACATAGTTTTATTTTATTATATATCTTAAATATTTCACTAAAACTTAATACTTACTGGTTTATTATTATTTCACCAGCGGGTACGACCGAGCAATGCTCGGTCAACATTTGCTTTGTGTTCAACTTGGTAGTTGAATCATGTATATCGGCTCCTATTGGAAATTTCTAGAAAATTATTTCAGATTCTAAAAGCCAACATTTTTGCCAAATGTCGCCAAGTTTAGCGACATTCTTTCATTTAGCACCAAACATTCGTTGAGAAAGTTCTATGTACCCTGATTGGTTCAAATCTTTTTTCGAGAACGTTCCATGGACTCTGATTGGTTGAATTATGTATGTCGGCTCCTATTGTGAATTTCTAGAAAATTCCTTCAGATTCTAAAAGTCAAATTTTTCACCAAATTCGCCAAACTTGGCGATATTTTTTTTCTTTTGGCACCAAGCAAGTGTTTTGGCATTGGTAATCTTAAAAGTCAATTTTCTTTATCATATGTACCCTGATTGGTTGAATTCTGATTTCGAGAACGTTCTATGGACTATGATTGGTTGAATCATGTATCTCCGCTCCTATTGGGAATTTCTAGAAAATTCCTTCAGCTTGTAAAAGCCAATTTTTTTGCCAAATTCGCCAAATTTGGCGACATTTTTTTATTTGGCGCTAAGCAAGTGTTTTGGCTTTGGTAATCTTAAAAGTCAATTTTCCTGCCAAATCCCGCCAATGTCGCCAACACTTTTTAAGATAAAAATAACCCAGAATGACCCATGACCAAAATGACTCATTAATCGAATTTTCTTGAAAATGTCACTTAGCCCAATTGTCTTCTCGTTCCCTTAAACTGTAGGACACTAAATTTAGTTCAAATCATCTGAGCCATTTTTAAGATAAAATAGCTTGACCCATAATGACCCATGACCAAAATGACCCACTAATTGAATTTTCTCGAACATGTGACTTAGCCCAACAATCTTCTTGTGCCCGAAAACCATAGGATGCAAAATTTAGTGTAAATAGCCTGAGCCGTTTTTAAGATAAAACAGCTTGACCCATAATGACCCATGACCAAAAGGACCCACTAATTGGATTTTCTCGAGTATGTGCCCTAGCCCAATGATTTTCTCGTGCCCACAAACCGTAGGATACAAAATTTAGTTCAAATCCTCTGAGCCGTTTTTAAGATAAAAATAGCTTGACCCGTAAGGACCCATGACCAAAAGGACCCACTAATTGGATTTTCTCGAACATGTGATTTAGCTCAACAGTCTTCTCATGCCCGAAAACCATAGGATGCAAAATTTAGTGTAAATAGTCTGAGCCGTTTTTAAGCCAAAATAGCTTGACCCATAATGACCCATGACCAAAATGACCCACTAATTGAATTTTCTCGAACATGTGACCTAGCCCAACAGTCTTCTCATGCCTGAAAACCATACGATGCAAAATTTAGTGTAAATAGTCTCAACCGTTTTTAAGATAAAATAGCTTGACTCATAATGACCCATGACCAAAATGAGCCACTAATCGAAATTTCTCGAACATGTGACCCAGCCCAATAGTCTTCTCGTGCCCGAAAATGGTAAAATACAAAATTTCGTCAAAATTGTTTGAACCATATTTTAGATAGAATTAGCTTGACCCTGACCCTTGATAACCCAAAATGACCCACTAATCGAATTTTCTCGAACACGTGACCTAGCCCAATGGTTTTTTGGTGCCCGAAAATGGTAAGATACAAAATTTCGTCAAAATCGTTAGAGCCGTTTTTAAAATAAAATTTGCATAACCACACACAAGATTTTCTCGTATTAGAATATACGAGCAGGGAAGACCGAGCTATGCTCGGTCAAAATTAAATTTGAGTTCAAATATCATGACCCATGACCAAAATGACCCACTAATTGAATTTTCTCGAACATGTGACTTAGCTCAACAGTCTTCTCATGCCCGAAAACCATAGGATGCAAAATTTAGTGTAAATAGTCTGAGCCGTTTTTAAGATAAAATAGCTTGACCCATAATGACCCATGACCAAAATGACCCACTAATCGAAATTTCTCGTACATGTGACCCAGCCTAATAGTCTTCTTGTTCCCTAAACCTGTAGGGTGCTAAATTTATTTCAAATCCTCTGAACCGTTTTTAAGATAAAATAACTTAACCCATAGTGACCCATGACCAAAATGACCCACTAATTGAATTTTCTCGAACATGTGACCTAGCCCAACAGTCTTCTCATGCCGAAAACCATTGGATGCAAAATTTTGTGTAAATTGAGCCGCTTTTTAGATCTTGACCCACAATGACCCAGAAATGACCCACTAATCGAATTTTCTCGGACATGTGACCTAGCCCAATGATTTTATCGTACTCGAAACTTGTAGGACACAAAATTTAATCAAAATCATTAGAGCCATTTTTTAGATAAAATTAATTTGACCCACTGTCACGTTGCAAACGTGCCACTTTCAACTATTTTACGATGTTATCGTACCCACGTGCACATTTCCCATTTTTGAATATTTAATCCTAATAATTCTAATTGTTTCTCTTTTATATTAATTTAAATCATCGTTCTCACTATTCGGCATTTTAAATTCCCTTTAATTTGACATCTCATTTATGTCTCTACGTTAATGCCTTCATATTTTGCAATCCCCTCTTTAAGTTCTTAATTATTCTTTTTCATTGCGTTTCGCGATTTCGGAGCGATTGCACTTTCGGCCGTTTCTCCTTGGATTTCGTTTGGCACGGTCCGTGGTTGCCAGCGGCGTCGAGCGCATCGCCCTTTGTCATCAACACGGACTTACGCTTTGGCGTTCGCGCACCTGTTAGACAGGTTTTTCGGCGCCAAGCGCAGGTTTGCGCGGGTTTTTCGTACCGGCAAGCAGTTCAGTAGTAGAGACAGTTGAGTTCTGCCTGGGAACGAGATAGTGGTGTTCAGATTAGGCCTCCCGGTTGCTGTAACGGCTTCCGTGGGAGCCGAGTGAGTAATCGTATCTTAGTGATGTCTCCTTTTGGAACATATCGTGTGCGAGCGATCGCCACCAACATCCCTTTTAAGAGTATACCATTTGTACATAAATAAAACAAGTTTTAGCTGCATCTCTGTTTCCTGATTTCCTTGCGTAAGATGTCTGCTTCTTTCTTCCTTTGACACTTCCAGTAGTGATGAGCCTGTCCTTTGGTAAGATAAGAATTTATTCCTTATTTCATTTCCTCGTCTTGAAGCGATACTGACAACAGCGAGTTATTTACAGAACCTGAGTTTTGCAGATGGACACCTCGCCGTTTTCTCTGATCGATCACGCCACGTGCCCTAGCCCTACTGTCCTGGCACGTGCTTCTACAAAGTTTTTCTCAAAGTAACTTTTGTACCAAAACAAGTTAACCACTTCCATGAGAAACCTTTGCGTTATACTTGAGAAACCATTTACGTTATACTTGGTGCCGTGTCACCTCCTCGTACGTCAATCGTGACGAGTTTTTTTTTTATCATCGATGTCTCAAAAAAAAAGAACTTTAGCTTTTCTAAGAAGACAACGATCATCGATTTCAGGAACAGGAATAGACATCGCGACATCATATTGTTATTTTCTTATGATGAAGCAAAAAGGACACTAAAGACTTTTTACAGCATATGAGTATGAGTATATGTTTAGTGCCAACAGTAAAGGAACAGATAAGTGCAGACTAAGTTTTCAGGCTTGTTTTAGATCGTCGCTTTCGTATTTACTCATTTTTCTTATATTTTCATATGTGTTTAAGTGTTTTATTTAGCTCAAAGGTATCATTTTATAATTTGAAAATTTTTCATATTTAACATTTATGATTATTTTTATAAGTTTTTCTTAGTGTTGTATAACAGTAATCAATGCAAATTTAAAATGGTTTTCTTGTAATATGTTTTTAAATTTTTCATGGTTGCAATTTTCAAGATGCCTTCTTATCACAGTGAAAGTTCCTTTAAAAAAAAAAAAAAAAAAAAAAACATACATTGGTATTTCTTCAATAGTTAATTAAAAAAAAAAAAAAAATCAGTACTTTTCACTGAACTTCAATAAAATTTTTCTTAATCACAGGAAATATATTTTATCTGCTATTTTTAGTGTGTATTTTTGTGTTCTATGCAGACAGGTATTTCTTGTTTAAATTCAAATATTTTCATCGTGCAGGATCAGATGAACTCAAAAATTCACTGTTCCAAGCTTGCACACTTAAGTTCATATTTCTAATTTTTTATTGTGTCCAAGTGATACTTAGTAATATTCTACAATTATTATTATTTTTACATGTATTTTTTTATCAATTCATTGCTTGAAATTACGTTTTTACGATATTTCTCATTTTAAGTGTTAAGTCATTGATTGTTCATGAGTGCTGTGAATCCTTTCATCTGGTTGTTTCATGGCCAGGAACAATCTGGTGAAAGTATTTTGCGTTATGCATTGCTTGTTTACCGGTAGCAGGTATTGTGTAACAGTTGTTCATTGCTCTCATGCTCAGTTAATCTTTTTAAGGTTTTTATCAAGCATCATTTTAATAAATTTCTTTAAGTATTTCATTTTAATTTATCTCAAAACTGTTTTTCACTGTGTCATGATTTTCAAAATTGCATTTAATAAGGTGTTTTATAACTTTATACTTTCATAAAGTATCATTTTTGCATGATTTGTCAATCATATTATTCATGTATTGTGTTTATAATCTTGAGAAAAGTCTCAAGTAAGGAAAAAAAATAGAAAGTGTTTGAATTTCAAAATAAACTATAAACTTATTCAAAAAGCTTGTTTTTCAAAGTAATAATAAATTAAAAAAAAAAAAAAAAAGTGCTTTTTCAAATTAATGCTATCAATTTATGTGTTTGAGAAAAAAAAAGAAAAAAAAAAATCAAACATTATATTTTTTTATGTGCTGGAACACCAAGAAATTTTATCTTATGGTATTGAAGGAATTAAATTTTTTCAATTTTATATGTGAAATACAGTGGGAAATTATGTTTCTCAGGTAGTATAGTAGCAATTAACGGGTTTTTCAATAGTTTTTTAAGTGTGATGAAATATTGTAGATATAAAATTTTCTTTGGTGTTGAAGCTATTAAATTTTCTAAATCTCAAATTTTTAAGTGATCTTCGTATTTTTCTATTGTAATGTTGAAGAAAGTAAATTTTCTTGCATAATTTTTAATTAAGGTTACAGTTTCTGAACTTCTAGGTATATAATTTCTTTTATACAAATATGCAGCATTTTAACATTTATTTATCTTATTCCAATTTTGCTTATTTTAATTCATCAGTGCATCATTCGTACCAATAAGCATTGTATTTTAGTGTATTTATTTATTCATTCTTGTGTTTTATGTGTGATATTTCAGTAGTGACACACACAGTGTTAGGTTGTTGGGCGATCAGCCTTCACAGTGTTTTTCGTTATTCACAGTACCATGCATTAATATTCTACTAGTATCGTGTATTTTTGTGTTTTGTTGGTATGATGGCTTTAAGCACATGGTCGTAAATTCCATAGAAATATTTAATTTTCTTTCATAATTTTTAATTTTTAAATTTTTCTTACCTGTGATCCATTCGGACTATCCCAGTCCAGTAATGCAACTTCTGTTTGTCCTCCTAACTTGATAATTGTTTGAGGTGGCTCTTGTCAGGCAACAGTTGACAATTGTCTGTTGCACTTACCTTTGGGTGCTTGTTTTCTTCAATAAGTTCTATCACTTTTATCTTTTGGTTTTTGTGTTGCAATCTTTATTTACATACAGGTCCTTTACACGCACACAGTGATTGGTTGTTTAGTGAGTTGCCAACCAACATGGTGTCCACTTTTTGTTTTTTTTTGTACACCAACACTTTTGTGACACACATTTCGCATTCGATGAAATGTGCTGGATTTTTAAAATTTTCATTTTTTCATAATTTTGGCTCACAGTTGCCTCTTTCAGGATTTTACTTACTTAATTTATCTTGCTTTAGTCATTGGTTTTCTTGTTAGAGTGTATTGTAATTCTGTGTGTTCTAAACTTATAAAATACTTCATGTTTACAATTTTTAAATTTCAATTATGGTAACGTTTAAAGTTTCATATGCTGCTTATTATTTGTATGTGTATTTAAGTGTATTTCATTATTGCCTGTTCATTTATGAAGCTGTGTTTTTCAAAATATATATATTAACTTTTATTTACTTTAAATCTGGGCACAATAGTTAAAAATTTAATTGTTTTTGTTTGTTTTAGTTGGTTAACTAAGCACTTAACTTTTATTCATCTTTGAAATCTATCTTTAAAGTGTGTTTTAAAATTTTGTTATGATTCCATTGAATTTTTCAAAATTGGATTTAAATTTTGCACAAGGTCCTAAAAATATAAATTTTTTGCACTTTTCAACTTAATAATTTTCAATTGCGCATGCAATTCTTTTCAAAAGTATGAATTAAGCTCATACAATGCCATTTTTCATTTAAACTTAGAGCTAAAATATATGTATTATTATTGTTTTTTGTATTATGTGTGTAATTACTTGCAGCTTAACTTTAAAGTCTATTCAACACTGTATCAATGTATTTAAAATTTAATCACCAGTTTCTATTTGGTGTTAATATAAAATCAAATACTTTAGAGCTGAATCTTATGTATAATTAAGTGTGAGTACCACACGTATTGAATTTTTAGTGTTTTTGTTATAATGTAAGTCACCACATTCTAAAGTCAATTAAAAAAAGTATTTATGATGGCAAATTTCTCAAGCTACTATCAATGAAATTTTTAGTGAAATAACAATGTTTATTTAGCAAGTCAATGGTATGACTTCACAGATCTGTAAAGGTGTGGCTTAATTTGCAATTTTTGATACAAATACTACTATGTTGATACTAATATTTTATGTTGATTTGATACTGATTGTTCTTTAATACGACTGATTGTCAAGTCGTCCTGTCAACCCCATGTAGCCCTTGGTGATGGCTCGCACATTCCAAATTTTTAAAATTTTGTAAAATTTCTCTCTCGCATTCAAAATTTATCCTTATTCCAAATTTTTCTCGAACGTTCAAAATTTGTATGTCAGTCTAAATTTTTCTTTCCCTTTCAAAATTTTACAAATTTTCGTTTGCCCGGGAATGTGTCACGTTGCAAACGTGCCACTTTCAACTATTTTACGATGTTATCGTACCCACGTGCACATTTCCCATTTTTGAATATTTAATCCTAATAATTCTAATTGTTTCTCTTTTATATTAATTTAAATCATCGTTCTCACTATTCGGCATTTTAAATTCCCTTTAATTTGACATCTCATTTATGTCTCTACGTTAATGCCTTCATATTTTGCAATCCCCTCTTTAAGTTCTTAATTATTCTTTTTCATTGCGTTTCGCGATTTCGGAGCGATCGCACTTTCGGCCGTTTCTCCTTGCATTTCGTTTGGCACGGTCCGTGGTTGCCAGCGGCGTCGAGCGCATCGCCCTTTGTCATCAACACGGACTTACGCTTTGGCGTTCGCGCACCTGTTAGACAGGTTTTTTGGCGCCAAGCGCAGGTTTGCGCGGGTTTTTCGTACCGGCAAGCAGTTCAGTAGTAGAGACAGTTGAGTTCTGCCTGGGAACGAGATAGTGGTGTTCAGATTAGGCCTCCCGGTTGCTGTAACGGCTTCCGTGGGAGCCGAGTGAGTAATCGTATCTTAGTGATGTCTCTTTTTGGAACATATCGTGTGCGAGCGATCGCCACCAACATCCCTTTTAAGAGTATACCATTTGTACATAAATAAAACAAGTTTTAGCTGCATCTCTGTTTCCTGATTTCCCTGCGTAAGATGTCTGCTTCTTTCTTCCTTTGACACTTCCAGTAGTGATGAGCCTGTCCTTTGGTAAGATAAGAATTTATTCCTTATTTCATTTCCTCGTCTTGAAGCGATCCTGACAACAGCGAGTTATTTACAGAACCTGAGTTTTGCAGATGGACACCTCGCCGTTTTCTCTGATCGATCACGCCACGTGCCCTAGGCCTACTGTCCTGGCACGTGCTTCTACAAAGTTTTTCTCAAAGTAACTTTTGTACCAAAACAAGTTAACCACTTCCATGAGAAACCTTTGCGTTATACTTGAGAAACCTTTACGTTATACCCACGTTGACCCAAAAATGACCCACTAATCGAAAGTTCTCGAACATGTGACCCAGCCCAATAGTCTTTCGTGCCCGAAAATGGTCGGATACAAAATTTCGTCAAAATCATTTGAACCCTTTTTTAGATACAATTAGCTAGACCATGACCCAAAATGACTCACTAATCGAATTTTCTCGAACACGTGACCTAGCACAATGGTTTTCTGGTGCCCCAAAACGGTAGGACACAAAATTTCGTCAAAATCGTTAGAGCCGTTTTTAAGATAAATTTTGCATATATATATATATATATATATATATATGTATAACCACACACAAGATTTGCTCGTATTAGAATATATGATGATTATAGTGTTCTATTATCCCATTAGTATTAAATGTTAAATTTGATTTAAATAACATGCATTTGCTTTAAAAAGGGTTTATAGACATGTACTACAATACAATAAATTACAATACAATAGAGTTTCATGATTGGTAATAGCTGGTAATGATGGTAAAAAATGGTTATGTTTTTATACTTTTTAAGTATAATTTCAATTTTAATTATATTTAGAATTGTAAGCTAATTAATAACTAAAGTTCTTAGTCTTTTTTTAATCTGATTTAATATATATATTAAAAAAATCTGATTTAAATCAAATAAATCAGATTTTTTTTTAAATCGAAAATCATTCTGCCAAGTAGTTTATGAGGTATATGTGAAATACTAAATGCATTGCAATCTGTTTTGCAATGACTACAAATGAATTCAACATTAGGAGTTCCAAACTTCAAACTCTGATAATTCTTAAACTACTTGACCGAATGACTTCTCCAGTAAAATTTACCAAAAAAGCTAAATATGATGTCAAAATTAGGTGTTCATATTGAAAATTTCAGAGTTTGGTACTATTTCCCTATGACTAATAAGCTCATTTTTTTAACATAAGTTGAAAAATGACAGAGTCCAGTCTAATGATTATTTACATTTTTTCTGTCATAATTTGGAGATTAAAATGTATGAAAATGTATCTCTCTCTCTTTTTTTTTCCAACTATACATAAATACATTTATACCTGGCAAGTATAAACAAGTTTAAATGATTCATTGACACTGAGCGTGTACAAAAAAAGTCTTCATTACTGATAATTAAAGTTTCAAAATTGAAAGAGGTTAACTCCACTTTCAGAAGTTTGCTTTCTAGTTTTTAAAAAAATTACTCAGAATTAGTATTTTTTGATGTTATTGGAGTGAAACCATGCATAGGTGCATGAAATAAAGTATAAGGGGAAATACTTTTGATAAAACTTAAAAAAAAAAAATGTTTTTAACTTTGTTTTTTTCTTCCGAAAAGTGTCAAAAATGGAGCTAATCCCATCTTCCCACAAGCCCTTCAATTTTCCAGTATACAAGCAATTAAAATAAGAACAATCAAATTTATTATACTACAATTCTAGATTTACATACTTTTAATTGCATTACGAAGCTCTTTTTCCAAAATAGCAGCTTTTTTGTCCACATGCCGTTGCTTTTTTTCAAGCCTTCTGAATTCAATTTCTAGATACTGACTTTTATTTGTAGAATGCTAAAATGTAAAAATAACACAGGGTAAAAACCTTTAAAACATAATTATCAAATAAATCTGCTGCAAAGTAAATTTAATGTTTTAAAAAAGGTATTCTCTCCTTGGTTTAAAATGTAAAATAATGCATTTAATAATTTAAGTACAGCAACAAATGCATATATCTCTGAATGTTGAAAAAAAAGATTACTTAACTGATTTCAATCTATGAAAAAAATACAATTGTTATATGATTGTTTCTATAGTCCTATAGCATTTATCTAGGTAATGGTAAATAAAAATGTTTAAGACACATTAATGAACATTTGAAAAGAAATGTTATTAATTTTTAGTTTAATAATTTGTTTAACAATCCCATAAATAATTATTTGATCAAAAATTTTCAAAAAAGATACCTATTTATTTTATACATTCAGTAACTGAACTGACATAAAAATCAAATTCAAAAGATTGTTTTTTCTAGCTTTAGATGTGTCATGAAAATATTTTTTTTTTTTTTTTTTTTTACAAAGCTATTCTTTTTGTTTTGTTTAGAATTGAAATTATGGGCTTTATATTTATATAAGATTTATATGAAAAACACCAATTAGTCAAACTAACTGAAGTTTCTATTTTTTTTATCCATCCTATCCTCTTCTAGGGGCATGGTCTTTTAAGCAATGACCAGCACAACATTGGCAACAACTCTATTTAGCACCTGGTGAAAACGCCTTGTTAGTTTCTCTACCGATCATAGGTACACAAGTAGTGATTAGTGTTGGCATCAATTAACGCCTTAACCTACAATAATGGGCAGAGCCTGCATACGATGGTCGGGCCAAACGTGAATATTACTGGCATAGCCCGCGTACGGTGATCGGGCCAGAAGTGAATATTACGGGCATAGCCTGCGTACGATGGTCGAGCCAGAAGTGAATATTACGTGGAATATTTGATATGCAATTACAGCCTGATGCAATAATTGTTTATTACAAATTGTTTATTACAAAATGCATACAGCCCTCTCAGGGCTGCCTCAGGGCTGCATACAGCCCTCTGATAACAGCCCTCTTCGACCAATTCATATGGATTCTTGGTTTTTTTACCTGTGACATTATAATGGTCAAGGCGAAATATCTTTTCATTTCGGTAGAGTCTACAGGAAACCAAGCTTCATCGATTTCTCATCTTCTATGTGGATTTTCTCGTATTTGATCTGCATACTGGTTAGTTTCGGTCACAATATTGTTCCAAAATATGTCATCAAATATTAGATTAAATATATCAAATTCTCCTCCACTTCCTCCTAATTGACATAAGGCTCCCTCTGTAAGGCCAGGAGTCATCGTATAGTCCCAGATTTTTGGACTATTTCTTATTTCCTTCCAAGGCCAGGACTCTGGTAGTTGATCGTCATCGGATGTATCATCACTAACTATTCGGCTACACTTTCTTCGAACTCGACATATATCGTCACTACTGTCACTTTCGTTAGCAAAATTATCAGCACAATTCTCACTGCTTTCATCATGAAATCTCTTTCTTGAGAACATCTTCTGGGGTTGCTTTTCTAGAATTTACGAACGTAAATTTCGCTGTGCGAATGTGACCAAGAACAACTTGACACTGATCACGATCCAAAGAGATAACAGAAATACATCACGAGCCTTCACTGTTAACCCCTTAACCTACGATTTCGATTCGAAGATGTTGGGCCGAAATCGTATATCGTGAAAAATTATTTCTGTTTTTAAAGGCTCTCTATTTTCTGACCAATGAGAATGCTACATAAATGCCCTAGGAGCGTTCTCATTGGTCAGAAAATAGAGAGCCTTTAAAAACAGAGGTAATTTTTCACGATATTTTTAACAGTGTTGTCTGTGCTATCTACAAACCGCAATCATCCTACCACGAGCGATGCCAGGGCTACACTAGATACCGGGCTTGCTCATTCATTATCATGACGTCACAAAAGGTGGCTGGCCGCTACCAGCGATTGGTACAAAGCGAAACGACAAAATGAAAGACCAACAGTGATTGGCACAAAACAACGGGCTCGCCGCTTTGCACCAATCGCTGGTCGCAGCCAGCCACCTTTTGTGACGTCATGATAATGAATGAGCAAGCCCGGTATCTAGTGAAGCCTTGGCGATGCCCGTCATGTTTACGATTAGCCAGATCAGCGTGTTACACAAGTCGTGCGAATTACCCGAACGCTGCGCGAGCTTGTATATGATTTCGGCCCAACATCTTCGAATCTAAATCATAGGTTAAGGTTTTAAGCTTGTCAGCACCTTTCTAAGTGATGGTGTCTGGTGCAGTGACACTGCCCGCAATAACCTTCTTGCGGCCCTGGCAATGACAAATCAACCCCACCATAAT
The DNA here is from genome assembly GCA_963931845.1 of Maratus michaelseni. NCBI lineage: Eukaryota > Metazoa > Arthropoda > Arachnida > Araneae > Salticidae > Maratus > Maratus michaelseni. Next base: position 134,286,203 of record OZ007599.1, read on the forward strand.
CTCATATTTGGCTACTTCCATGGATACACCTACTCAATATTCACTCCATCCACTGCTGAGGGCATCATGTATAGCTAAGAAGCTGTAGCTAAAAAAGTAGATTTTATTATTTTGTTTATTAATTTCTCCTCTATCTACTCTCACTTGACTAAATGGAATATTTTAACAAAAATAATTTTAAAAAAAAGACTACAATAACAAAGGCAATTCATCCTTTTATAATTCCACACAATAAAATAATATAAAACTATTCAGAATGAGAAGAACAAAAATTAATATGATGCTTGTGTTTATATGTAAAATATAAATGCACCATACACCTCAAAAAACAAATGATTTGTGTTATGCTTAGATACTTTGCATTTCAAATAATTTTTCTCATAAAATATTTCTATTTGTGAACATATTTTTAGTAATTAATAAAGACAGCTCATAAAATAAACTAAACATCCTTGTAAATTTAGATAACTGAAAGTTATATTATATAATACTAGTTGACCTGCCCGGCGTTGCAGAGGCCCGTGATAGAACCTTAAATGAACCCCAAATAAAAAATACTGATAATTAGTGATAAAAGTGCTCATAAGAAAACAAAAAAAAAAGCTTTTGTTGTCCAAACCCTTTGAAATTTTTAATGTTTATAAATATAAAGGTTTTACCGCCCATGTAACAATTATGTCAGAAATATTGTTATCTGTTTGTATAAATAATTATGTTTTCTTCTCCAGAAAATGACCCTTTTTCAAATTCTATAGAAGTTGAACCCCCCCCCCCTCATTCCCCTTTCCAGCCTTCAAAAAAAGTGAAAGTGCCTTCCTCCCTTTCCCTTTTGTTCACCCCTCTCTCAAACAAAGCAGGTGGAAGAATGGATGCTTCCTCCAGGAAAGGAGGAATAAGAATAGAATTAAGAAGAATTTAGGAGTATTTCCTAGGGGTAGTGTTGTGAGCAATGCAGGCCAATATGCGAGCTATTCTTTCCCCAGCCCTCTTGATTCTTCTTAATTCTATTTCCTGCTTTATTCACCCTTCAAAAAAAGTTGAGGCATGCACAGTAATGTTGAATTTGTACTGAAAAATTAAGACTTTTGCTTCTCACTTTAATATATTAGATACCATAATAATCTAATTAAAATATCTAATTGCTAAATTTCATTTTTTTTCTCTCGTTTTTTGTCCTAATAATAAAGAAAAGACTTATGCATGAACACTGACATTCTAAAACAGTTTGCAATTAACAATAATCATGACTTCATTGTAAAATAGGGGTGCACAACCATTATAACAGGAGGGCCACTCACAAAAATGACTGGCTTGTTGATGGTTATCATTCAACAAAATTCTTCATTTTTATGTACCTGATCGGCAAAATTCACAATTTTTGCATGCCAGATCGTCAGAATTTGTGATTTTTATGTGCCCAATCTGTGAAATTCATGATGTTTTTCTGTGACCTATGGACAAAATTTGCAAATTTTTTTTTGACTAATTGGTGAAATTTGCAATTTTTTGGAGAGATTGGCATTTAGGGTCTCTGCGGGCCACATGTTGTGCATCCCTATTGTAAAACATCCAAGTAATCACAATTAATTAATGTGCATGCAGTAATTTAATACACTTTTACATTAAAAAAAATGGTTTAGAAATTAGTTATGGGAATAGTGATGAATTATTCTAAAAATACCAAAAACTGGCAAACTCTTTGAATACCTATTATAATTAGTGATGGGCGATGTCGATATTTTTTATCAATTTAATCAATACTATTCGATTATATTGATACTATAAAATTTTTATCAATGTCTCTAGTCAATAAATTGTTATTCTTAACTAATATATATATATATATTATGGGAATCATGTCATTTAGCACTCTAGTACAAATCCTGGTGATAAAAAAAGCTAAACTTTACCCATCTCTTATATGATATATAAGTATGATAACTCACCTGGATTTTCTCAATTCTTCTATTAGAAAGAGGGGCTGATCTTCGTTCTTTAAAGTAAATGAGAAAAAAATAAGGTGAATAATAACATTTTTAAAAAGACAAGCAAAAATTATAATAGCATTCAGTTATTACCAGCTATTTTCATTCATTTTATTATTGTTTAATTAAGTATTTATGACAACTTAATAATAATAATCTCAATGGCATCTAAAAACAGAGCAATAGTAACTGAATTTTGCAAGTACACTGTTAGTATAAACTTAAAAAATCATATTTCAACATGAATATTGCAGTCAACTAATCTGATAAAGCAAAGGTCATAGCTCCTCTCTCTCTTTTTGGCTACTCAAATGTATTACAATAAATCTTAATGGCATAACAAATTGCTGTCGGTGCCGAAACTTCATATAAAAATTTTTAGATATATATTTTTTTTAAGTTTATATTTAAAAGAAAAAAAAAAGTTAAAGTAATCTTTGGTGAGGAGTAAATCATAAAAGCTCAACCATTTCTCTCTTCAAATAAAAAATTAGCTTAACATCATCATCTAATTTAGTTTTACTGTTCCACTTTTACAATTGTTTCATAGTAACTTTTAAATCTTACCTAAGATTATTCTATAAATATCAGATAACTAAAATGTTTACTTCTTAAAATATTCATTTAAACTGTATTTTTCTGCATTTCCTATCTTTGATATAACTTGCTGGCATAACAAAAAATAATTTTTCAATAAAAATGATAACATTCTTTATTACATCATGAAATTTTTATAATCAAAACTTAAATACCATAAAAGGCCCTAGCTAGCTTTTTTGAATTTTCTTACCTTTGCATTTTAAAAGTCCAAGAACACTTCAGGAGAGTGATTGAGGATAAACATTATTTAACATAATACAATTATTAATGTGTCGGAACTATTACTGAAATAATACATTATTGAAAAGATAAATGATATCTGGTACAGAGAAGCAAGCAAGTTTACAGTAGCTAAAAATGGGGATTCAAGTCTGCTTTTTCACAAAAGTCTTTTTCAGATCTGAAGACCATCCTAATCCCTTCCTTTGTACTTTTTCCAAAAAGTAGAGATGTTGTTGCAGGGCTCAATGCAGCTCTTATTTTTGAGTACTTACTATTTCTGAATAGTTTCTTTGCCTTATTTAATTATAGAATTTCTGTCATTAAATAAGGTAACGATTACTATTGGAAAATAATGGTATTCAAAAGTAGGAACTGTACAAACCCTGTGTTGTACATCAGGGTAGAGATTTAGGATTAGGGGTCGGGAGACTTCTACAAATTGACTAGTAAAATGTCAACAGTAATATGTAAGAATATTATAAACAAAACAGCTTACTTTCTCTTCTTTACTATTTTATCAGTAACATATTATTGGCATCAATCATGATATTTTTAAAGCAGATCTATGATATACTCTAGTAACTAGTGTAAGAAAGAAAAAGTGACAAACTTATTTAACATACAGGATCAATAACATTACAAATGAGTGGAACTTGTTAATGTAATAACTTGCTACTGAATATGCTGCATGTAAGCAGTAAGAGGAAGAATTAGTAATGATGACATTTGACAATAAAAGTTTGTAATAGAATAGGGAAAGAGAACTATACACTCTCAATTGATATTATATTGATATAAAATTGTTCAGAATCAGGCAATGCACTCAATAGTGGATCTTGGCATATAAAGATGCATACATGTAAATATCTCTCGTTTCAAAAATATTGCATTCATTTTCTTAGATTTGAAGATTTCACAAGAAAAAATACAAGACTCTTTTGTTTAAATTGAAAATGAGATACTGATGCCATTAAGTAGAACATAATGTCAACTTTTTTATGCTGTAATCACTCAAAAGGATCACTGAGTAACCAAAAAAATAAATAAAAATTCTTTAATAATTATACATGTTTAAATAAAATTTGTGGTTTCCTAAAAAAAATAAATATTTTAAGGGTTCTCTTTTCCTGGTTCCTTTATTTGAAACAATTTCAAATCTTTAATAACTATAGATACATATTTCAAATTTATGGTTTCCTAAAACACTTCAAAGGGACCCAGGAAAAGGACCTTTTTCTGGAGCATTCATTCGAAAAGAAACATATCTTTAATAACCATACATATTGAAATTTGTGGTTTCTTAAAAAACTTAAAAAGGTTCTGAAGGTTCTTTTTCTGGATCCTTCACTTGAAAAATTTCAAATTTTATATAAAACATACACATTAAAATATGCTATTTTATTTAAAATTCAACTTTGTTTTCAGGATTTCTTAAAGCACCTTTTCTGTTATTTGATATTTAAAATATGGAAAAAAAAAAACTAAAAAAGAAAATATCAATTTGAAGCCTGGTTGAACTTCTGGTTGAGTTACAGAATTTTCACACCATATAATATATTACAACATCATTATTTTAAAACATACTTTTTGAAGGTATATTTGCTTCAGATGCAATTATGAGTTCACTGGTACTATCAGCTATTCCTTTGGGTTTTCTACTGCTGGTTCTTGAGTTAGGAACATTCTTTAAATTACTATGTTTATTTAAATTAGCTTCATTTTTCTAAAAAAAAAAGGGAGAAAACGACAAGCAATTAAATTTAGAAATTAATATGGTGTAAATAGTTCACATTTTATAAAATTAAATTTCAAAAATAATTCAACACCACAATGATATAAATATATTTTATTTACAGATGAATATTTGTCCAAGGTATTTATCACATTAGAGATTTGTATATTTTCGTATATTAATATCAGGAAACATTTATTGACATCAGTATTTATCATTCAAAACAAGGAAAATGCTGCCTACAAATCTTTCAAAGCTCATATTTTAATATATCCCAGCTTAAAAATATATCTATTATGATAAAAATCAACAGTGCTGATGCAAAACACAATACTGTATGATGATTTCCAGAACGAGTAATTTGTTCTTTTTGAAACTATTGTTTTTGGTGTTACTGCACATGCCCAGTGAGAACTCTTCTTAAGCTTTCTTGAACAAGAAAGGATGCCAGCATCTATATTTAAATAAAACCTTAAAAATGATTTTTATTAGTTTAATCTTTAAATTGTGTCCTCCTCTTAATCACCCCCTCTTGGGATTATTACAAAAATATTCAAGAATGTAAATGAAGTGTAAAGCAAGAATTCATTTAATTGTTTATTAATACACTTTATGACAAATCCTCAAAAAAATCATAAATTTACTGTTTTGGCATAATGCCATCCTCTTGATGCATCAGTAAGATGCTATAATCATCTATTGTTTATAAATTGATTCTCATCATGATCAAGCATAGCATGAAAAGTCCTTCCGGCTTGTACGGGAGGAAAAGGTAGCTTTCATAGTCCATGTTTTTAAAAATTCAACTCATTTTACTCAAACACCCGAAGCTAAAATGATTGGAACCCAATTATAGAAGATTCAATCCCAGTTTTCCTTAATACTGAATTTGAATGTGAAGTTCAGCATGAGAGTTACGGCATAACAAAAATCAGATTGTTACAAAATGTCAGCCACACTAGAATTTCAACCTGTCATATCTCAGTGATTTTTTAAGATAAAGCCAAAACAAAAAATGTTCCGGAATCCTTGTATCACTATCTAACACTTAACAGAAAGAACTTTTTCAATTTATAATCTTTTATACATCTCTTTGAATTTTTTAAAAAAATTAAAAAATTTAACTTGCTGCCATTTTGAAACAAGATGGCGCATGAAGCTGGCCAATGAACTCGGTTGAGACCTTGGTATGTTCTATACACATGATCAGCCACATTCATATTGATTCATAAATACGAGAGTTACAGCATCACAAATATCAGATTGTTTCAAAATCTTTGCCACTCTAGAATTTCAAACTGCCATATCTCAGCCATTTTTTAAGATATAGCCAAAACAAAAAATGTTCCAGAATCTTTATATCACGTTCTAACACTTAACAGAAACAATTTTTTCAATTTATAATTTTTTTCTACATCTTTTTGAATTTTTAAAAATTTTAATTTTTTTAACTGGCTGCCATTTTAAAACAAGATGGCAGATGAAGCTGGCCAACGAACTTTGTCAAGACCTTGGTATGTCCTATACTCTACTGAATCACATCCAAATCGGTTCATAAATAAGAGAGTTACAGCATGACACACACACATATATATATATATATATATATATATATATATATATAATTGTAATACCTTTGAATTTCAAGATACATTACACAAGTTATTTACACATATACAAAAAGTCCCTTGAAGAAAATCCATCAACATAATAATCTAAATAAGACATCATTTATAAATAACCCTAAGCATAAGAAGTCTATTCAAAATTAATGTTGGCAAAAAAAAACACAAAAAGAACTTGAAATTAGATGTTATAAAAGTGAATTTTGAAAATACAAAGGATAAGCAAATGATTTACCAAGATACAATAGTAATTATGGTATAAAAATATAAATGTAAACACACAATTAAATGCGCAATGCAGCTATATTAACTATGCAAATATATATATAAATCAACATTTGAACGGAGGGTGGTTTGGGTGTCTGGGGGTCATGATCGGTGAAAATATACCAAAATTTTTTGGAACTGCTTTCCTCCGAATGGCTGCAATAGGTAGCTTTTTGTAATGAAAGCTACCTAAAACTCAGTTTTTTTTATATGATGATGCAATTTTTGATTATGATGGGAAATTACAGGTGCAGATTCCCAAAATCTGGAAGGAGCCAGTGGCTCCTAAACCCAAAACATCCAGTGGCCAAATTGCGAAACATGAAAACAATAGTTTTTTTCTCCATTAAATTTCAACAACAGGATTTTATTATAGAATCTTCCCACTATAATATTGTATTCAGTTTGTAGAAATAAATGTTTGTAATGTAAGGCCTGCATATTTTATGAATAAACGATTCTCTAAAGTTTTTTGTTCTATAGATAAATCCCTCCTTCCCCCCCCCCCCCCCAAAAAAAAAGAAAGTATTTTCCATAGCTGAAAATTAACTCTCGACATGAGGATTTACATAAAACATTATATCAATAAAAATCAAAATTAAAAATATATACTGAAAAAATATGGAGAATATTTATTTTCTTTTAGGTTTTTAAGATTTTAATAAAATAAATTTAACAATTTCTGACATTCAGGGATGATGGAGAAAGATCGAACACTATAAGTCTCTTTGCAACTTTTGTTGGCAAGGTGATTTTTTTAAGGATTTATTAAGGATTTTTTTTAAGTCCCTATGGAGACAATAAATTATAATTTTTGTGACTGATCGCCGATTTTCATGTTTTATTATCATGTCTCCTTGGTGAAATTCGCTAGTTTTCTGTGACTAACTGATGAAATTCGTGATTCTTTTCACAACTGATTGACAAAATTCGGTATTTTTTCTATGACCAATTGGTGAAATTCACAAATATTTTCCTATAATTGGTTGATGGATTAAATTTATGCTGTTTTTCTTCTCGATTGATTGAAAAAATCCATGGGAAACATTATTAGCTGACAATGTTGATAATACAAAAGTAGATGATTTATTAGAAATTCAAGAACTGTTGCGTTTAAAGCAATCTACTTTTTAAAGTTTGAATCATGAAATTGAAGAACAATTAACTGATTGTAAGGAATATGAAAAATATGCTGAAATAGCAAAAAATACAATGACCCAATTGTTAAATGCTAAGATAAAAATTAGATTACATAAATGTAATAAAGATAATGTGTTTCATCTATGATAACAGGTAGTTCCATAAATGGTTTGAATAGACCTGTACCAGTAGAACAGAAGCAAATTCTTGTTCTGCAATAAAATTACCAAAATTAAACATTCCTAAATTTTCTGGTGAAATTGAACAATGAGTAGAAATTTTTAACTGTTTTGAAACCTCTATAGATCAGAATAAATCATCATCTGAAGTAGAAAAGCTTGCATATCTAAAATTCTTGTTATGTAATCAACCATATAATGCGGTAGAAGGATTTCCATTGACAGAACAATATTATGATACTTGTATTGATTTATTAAAGGACAGTCATGGTATAGTTGATATTATTAATAAACATACAAATAATTTGTTAAATATGGAACAATTAAACTGTTAAAAATTGTGGAAGCTTAAATGCATTAAGAAAATTGCATATGTGTGAAATTAATATTAGAATTTTCAGAAATTTAGGTTAACATCCGGTTCTCATGGACATTTGCTAAATCCTATTTTGTAAAGTTATTACCCCATGAATTAGTAATAGAACATCACAGAAAACATAATGCTAGTAATGAGTCAGACATAACTGATCTAATTGCATTCCTTAAATGAGAAATAAAATGTTGAGAAAAGGTTTTGTCTATGACTAGTTGTAAAAATGATGCAATCTCTTAATTTGTGCATAAAACTAAAACTGAATATTGTAAAAAGGAAAAATATCAAATAAATATCATGCTAATATAAAAAATTTTTGTGTATTTTGCAAAAATAATGACCATTTATCTTCTGAGTGTAAAAACTTAGCTGACTATAAAAAAAGAATAATGTTAAAAAAGAAGGTAGATGTTAACAGCATTTTCTCAAATCACATTTATCCTCACAATGGCGCATAAAATTATAACCATGTATAAATTGTAAAGGTACTGACATAATAATTATTGTTTTTAAAAAAAACTTTGAAACTAGAAGTTTCTGAAAATCAAACTGTTGTTTCTAATTCTTATTGTAAACTGAAAAATTCTAAGCATGCTGTTTTATTGCAAACATATTGTGTTAATTCACGGTAATTCAAAATCAAAAGTAAGTTTATTTATTGCTGGATTCAACAAGCAAAAAAACTTCATAATGAAAGCATTGGCTCGTGAATTAAGTTTACCCATTTTGAGAAAAGAGAATTTAACTGTTTTTACTTTTGGTATTAATAAATGTCACAAAGAAGAATATGACGTTTTAAAAATTAAATTATAAAGCAAAATAAATTATTGTGATTTCATAAATGTTGAGGTATTAGCTACAGTCTTTATAAGTGCAATAACCTTGAAGGCTCCCAATTCTGACCCTGAAATTAAAAAATATGTCAAGAGTAGGAGATTGAGATTACCAGTTCCTTCTCCCAATGAATCAGAAGTACAAAGTTTGCTCAGAGTTTAATATTTTTGGAATGATCAGAGAGGAATTGTGGACATTATTTTGAGATTGACTTCACAACGTTGTGTTCTCAGCAGATATAGAAAAGGCGTTCTTAAAAATCCAGATAGAAGATGAAGATAGAAATTTTTTTAGGTTCTTATGGTTTGACAATATAACTAGTAACAATCCCATTTTGAAGGTTTTTTGCATGACCCATGTAACTTTTGGAGTAACAACCTTAGCATTTTTCCTTTCTGCGACCATCAAACATTACACATAGGGTATAAAGATTTGTTTGAGAAAATAGCTAATGTGTTGGATACTTCCTTATATCTTGATGACCTGTTTCATGGGATAAATTCAATAAATGCAGCTTTTGTTTTATTGTCTAGTGCACAGAAGATATTGCATCAGGCCAATAAGAAGCTTACAAAATTTAAGAGTAAGTTTACAGATTTTTAAAACTTATGGAAGCCAAATGGGATAAACTTTGGAAAAGACACTCTTGAACTAAACCTTTCAAAGATATTAGGAATAATATGGGTAACAGATAGTGACACCTTGAAAATAGACATACAACCACTTTCGGTAGGACTTGCTTCGAGACTTAAAAAAATAATAATAATAAGCTTCAAGACTTTAAAAAAAAGCTTCAAGACCTCAAAAAAAAAAAAAAAAAGCTTCGAGACTTAAAAAACAAAACAAAAAAAAAAAGCTTCCAGACTTTCAAAAAAAAAAAATTCGAGACTTCGAGACATCAAAGCTTCGAGACTTCGAGACATCAAAGCTTCGAGATTTCGAGACATCAAAGCTTCGAGACTTCGAGAAATCAAAGCTTCGAGAAATCAAAGCTTCGAGAAATCAAAGCTTCGAGACATCAAAGCTTCGAGACTTCGAGAAATCAAAGCTTCGAGACTTCGAGAAATCAAAGCTTCGAGACATCAAAGCTTCGAGACTTCGAGAAATCAAAGCTTCGAGACATCAAAGCTTCGAGACTTCGAGACATCAAAGCTTCGAGACTTCAAGAAATCAAAGCTTCGAGACTTCGAGAAATCAAAGCTTCGAGACTTCGAGAAATCAAAGCTTCGAGACTTCGAGAAATCAAAGCTTCGAGACTTCGAGAAATCAAAGCTTCGAGACTTCGAGAAATCAAAGCTTCGAGACTTCGAGAAATCAAAGCTTCGAGACTTCGAGAAATCAAAGCTTCGAGACTTCGAGAAATCAAAGCTTCGAGACTTCGAGAAATCAAAGCTTCGAGACTTCGAGAAATCAAAGCTTCGAGACTTCGAGAAATCAAAGCTTCGAGACTTCGAGAAATCAAAGCTTCGAGACTTCGAGAAATCAAAGCTTCGAGACTTCGAGAAATCAAAGCTTCGAGACTTCGAGAAATCAAAGCTTCGAGACTTCGAGAAATCAAAGCTTCGAGACTTCGAGAAATCAAAGCTTCGAGACTTCGAGAAATCAAAGCTTCGAGACTTCAAGAAATCAAAGCTTCGAGACTTCGAGAAATCAGAGTTTCGAGACTTCCAGAAATCAGTACTTCGAGACTACCAGAAATCAAAGCTTCGAAAATTCAATACTTTGGGAATTCGAGACTTAAAAAATTTGACACAATTAACAGCTTTATAAATAATCAAGAAATTAAAGCCCTTACAAATATGATTAAGTTTAACAAGATAAATGGAATAAAGTTAAATTTTGAATATAGAGTACATTTGAATAGATGATAATTTTTTTTTCTTTTCCTTTATTGATAAGCACACTAGTTTATGAAATTGTAAGACTACAGCCAGAAAAGTGTTTCTAGTGCACATAGACTTGAAAATGAGACTTGAATCAACAAATCAAAATACAAGTATGAAAATTGGGATTGTAGTTACAGGAAAATGTTTCCTGTCTGTGTGTCACATCACACCCTTTTTTTTTTTAATTGTGTCATATTACTATAAATAAATGTGCAATATGCATGAAATTTCTTCTAAGAACATCTTCAAACCATGAAAAAGACAGCCAATCTTGATTAAATGGTATTTTATCATTCATTTACATTCCATTAGAAGATTTTTGTATCTTATTTTTTTGTTGTTTTTATAGAAATATGTTTGGATATGAAGAAAAAAGAAAGTGGACCACAGTAAAAATAAACTAGAATAAATTATAAAATTATTAAAACTTAAATCTTTAACTACAGCAATATACAATTTAAATAGGTAATAAAATACATGTTTATTATACAATTTTTTTTTCTCAATTTACTCTAATTTTGAAGCGTAATTCTAAACTATGATCACCTCTTCAACACCTATCTTATGCAACTTTCTAGACCCCCCCCCCCCCCACACACACACACCAGTTATACAGTAGTATTTACTATTTACTTTCTATTTTTATGTAGCAAAATAACTTACCTGATTAATAATTTCTTGATTGCTTTCAGGTGCACTGCTTGATTCTAATAAAAGGATAAACAAAACATACATTATATTGTCACAAAATTAATAGATAATTTCAAATGCTTTACATCATATTTAATTGAACTACAGTTATTTCTGTCTAAAACAGACTCTGTGTAAGATGGAAATCTGTTTAATTTGAAAAGATTTTTAACTCCTGTTGAATCCATTGACATAGAGTGAACTTTTCTAAGGAACAATTTTAAATTCTGTGGACCATCAATAAGAATTTTTTTTTAATCATAATTACTTTTGAAGAATAAGTATCAGCAAACATCAAATTTATACATATGAATATAACAAATTATAAAAGCTTATTTAATTGTAAGAAAACAGTAAATATTTATTTAATCATAACAAAATTTAAATTCTTTAATTTTCTTCTGTTGTATTTGTGATTTTGTTGTAACAATATTTAAATAACCATCTAAATTATTTATCTGTCCCCCCAACACACATATTTTAAAATCTTCAAAAAGTTGTTTTTTTCCTTTATTTATAAATTTCTTTTTTGTAACAATAATTAAATAATCTAAATTACTTCTCCCCCTACCCAAAAAAATTCCGTTTCTCCCTCCCCAGCACACAAGCTTTAAAACCTTTAAAACTATTCTTTTAAGATTTTTATGCCGTATTGTTACTTTGTAGCAACAATAAATAAATAAATAATCATCTAACTCTCCCCATAAATTTCCATTCCCCATCCCTAGAAAAAGGTGCAAATTTCTAGATATAGGGAAGAGGGAGGCAGAGAGAAGATTTTTCTCATTTTTGTAGTTCGGCTGTTCTCACTCCTGATATTTTGTTAATGAAGAGGGGATTATTTTAAAGAACATATATATTTTTTTAAACACAAAATATACATGTGATTTAGATGTGAGTACAGCCCAATGTAACAAAGAGAATTTTTTTTTATTCCTACCACATATTTAGAAATCCCTCCTCAGTTCATGAGGGGGAATTTCATTGAGATTAACTTAAGAGAAAATTTGCTAAAAATGTCAAAAGATAAAAATTCTCTCCATTGGATTTTTGAAAAACTTTTTTGCAAAAAAAGTTTGTGTGTGTGTGTGGCAGGGGGGGGGGGGGAGAGGCTTGTATTTGGGAATGGAAAAGAAAATCAAAATTGCTTAAAAGTGTGTGGGGGGTCTTACTTTTAGGGGGCTTATAATTGGGATTTTGTGATATTTGTTTAAATTAGTTTTCATTCTTCTTACATTTTTAAAATATCTAATTGTCAAACACCTCAATTACTGAAAAAGAAAGTAATATATTTCAAGAAAACACAGTTGACAGGTAATTGAAACAAAATTTCAATTTTTAATTTGTTTTCATAAAGTGCATAATTTTAGTATATAAAAATTTACTGGAATTTTGGTTCATATAAAAAATTCTTAATTTGTGCTATTTTTAAAAAGAGAATTATCTAATTTTATTTTTTCTGAAGAAGTGTCTAATTTTCTCATGTTTAACCCCTTAGCGGGCGGTGGTCACAAAAAAGGACACCTAATTTTAATTCCAAAACTGACAAACGACACCAAGAATATTTAATTAAAAATTTCCTTTTATAAAGTAAGGGAAAATCAGCAAGTTAGTCTTTTCTAAGGAAATCGTTTGTAAAATCTGGTGTCAGTCCATTATTTCATTATTTTACAAACAGATTTACTTTGCGCCAGAAAGGGTTAATTATTATTTATTTACGGGGTTTTTTTTTTGTTAATTTATTTTAGTATCTCAAAATAAAATAAAATATTTCTTTAAACAAAAACAGCAGTGTTAACTTTTCATATAAAACCTATTTCAGGAAATTAAATGAAAATGTCCAATTCTTACTCAGGTAAGGAATTTTGAAAAATAGGGGGAAAAAAGCATGAACAAAGAATATATAAGCAAAAAACACAACTATGAACAAATATTGCATATTTAATAAAGTTTAGACAGCAAAGCAATGTAATTATGTGCAGATAACTGAATTGAAAAAACAAATATAAATACAAAGAATTCTAAGTAACATGTTCAAATAAAATAAATACTACATACTAAACAATGGAAACTAAATTAGATTTAGCTAAAAGGACAAAGTGATACCTGATGTGAGCATTACTACATAAAAATTACACAAAATGACATTGTTAAAACAATATAGTTAAAAAAAATTACAATAATTCATGAAAAAGATAGTTACACATTATCAGCTCATCTAAACAGTAATACAAATTCATTTACCTCTAGAAGACGAGCTAGAAGAAAATTTTCCAACAGGCTGCTCTATAATTTCCTCTTTATTTTCTTCTGTGGGTTTTATGGCATTAGAAACAAAATTTGGTTCATTTACTGATTCTGATGAAGTACAATATAAACTGTTAAGATCTGGCTTAATGCCTTTTTTAGTCTCAGCTATTAAACGTCTTGCTTTTTCTCTTAACATCATATGCCTTTCATCATCCATCTGAAATGATAAAAATAACAACATATAGTCTCTCAATTAAATGAACATTGCCATCCTCATCAAATAACTTCCCATTTTTTAATGGATTTGGACATACTTTATCATTACTTATATAAATTCATGCCAGAATGTTCTACTTACATGTATCACCACTTTTTCTTTCAGTATTTTGAAATTCACTGCCATATTTTTTTAAGACTGAGATTTTCTAGCCACTATACGAAGTTTTTGTTTTATCAATTTAAAAAAAGAATCATACACAACTTCTCTTAACAAACACCGAATTCTCCAATGAAGATCATAAAAGTCATAACTTGAGATAAAGTAATATCCTCAAATAAAAGTTAATTCAAAAAATAGTTTTTATTTTATCTTGATAAACATTGTGATGGCTTAGTGGCCATCAACTTGATTCTTTCTGATGAGATTAAAATAATTCCAGAATAATGTGAATAGTTCTTGATTGACACCTATTGAAAAAGGATTATCCTGGAGAAAGGAAATTCTTAGTTCATTTCAAGTAAAAATGAAAAGCTTCCATGCCTTGAATAGCCTTGCTAAATGTATGTGAACTTTATCTACAACAAGATCGTCTGAAGGAGTTTAAAATGTGTCAGGAAGGTATTTGTATAAATATCAAGACCAAAGAAACGAATTTCGATGTACTCTGAGAAAAGAATTAGAAGGAGGAAGAAGGGTGTGTCAATCAAAGAAGATCAAGAGATTATGCAGTGAAGAGGAGAGTGTTTTCACCATTGAAGGGACAAACTTGTTTTTGAGTTCTAGAGGAGAGGGACCTTGTCTTATAGGGTTCTGGAGATTGTACGAAAATGTAAATATCATCTAAAATTTCACCATCATGTTATCTTTACATGTGTTGTTTTGAAATAAAACTTTTTCACTTAATACGATATGATACATTTAATTATATGTATGCGACCATGATACTACAACATCATTAAATTCTTTGCAGAAATTTTTAACTTAGACAGTATCACTGCCATGCACAGAACCACTGGCTTCATTTCCAGCTTGATATGATAAATTGTAAAGAATGATATTTTATAATTATGATTATTTTTTTAACACTAACAGAAAAAAAGAAGAAAATGTGTTTTGTTCCTTTCACTTTTCATTCTCCCTATAGTTACTATTGACCTTGAAGACCATTCTGAAGATCACACATATGATTAAAATTAGTCATTTTTTAAAACCAATGATTTTTGTTTAAATTTACACAAGTGAAGATTTCTTTTACTTTATTAGAAAATTTAGTTGGGTACATTTATTTTATTGTAATTGGGAAAATATTCGAAATATATTAATATTTTTTTAACAAATTGTATATTTTCTGTCATACAAAAAAAATATAATTGTACATATTGATTTGTATTTTATATTTGTAGAAATATTTTAAGTATATTTCATTATAGCTTTTTTAAACAAGTGAATACAGTCCATGATCGATAATCCACACACCTGTAATCTGAAATTTTCGATAATTCGCGTTGCCTAACAAATGTAAACAGCTAAACAAATTTACAAATTATTGATCCAAAAAATTATTTTTTAAAAGAAATAAAACATGCAGTAAAAGTTCATAAAATATCTAATTATTTTTCAATATACATATATTTTATTATATATCGGTAAAAACCAAACTGCATTACAGAACACACGTAGGCTAACAGGACATTCTGAACACATGCACATATTTTACTGTTTTTCAGTCATCGCTATTTTAATTTGAGTAAGTTCAGGAGAGTAAATAACCAATGAAAACCCATCATTTTGTGTGCTTGTCGCGTCTGGTAAATGTACGGCATAATATATGGACTTAATCTTAGTTTTTGATATTCCATGTAACAATGAAGAATTATCATGGGTTTAATGGGGTCACATGTCAAGACAAAAACTGCAGAACTTTTACAGTATGTGCAAAAAGTTGGAAGTAATGTCTCTACATGTGTAATAGAAGACTTCATAGTGAATCTGCTGACAGCAGATGATAAAGCATCAATTACTGAACATGTAACAGATGCTGAAATAATCTCTAGTGTTTTACATCCTACTGATTCTGGAACTGAATCAGATCCTAAAAATGCAGAAAAAATTTCAATTGAACAGGGACTAGCTTTGGGTAGACAATACTTCAACTTTCTAGAGCAACAGAGGTGCATTTCTCAACAAGAATTAATGAATGTTCATAGAATGTAAGATAAACTTTCTAAAGAAAAATTTAAAGTTTTAAAACAAACAACACTTGACTATTTTTGTTATACAAATAACTTTATAAATATTATTCAATATTCCAAGATGCTATTTTTCATCCTTCATCATAGTTTATTGAACAGTTCCTTTTGCAGTTGTTAATCATTCTGCTCATCAGTATCTGTTATGAAATTATTTTATACTTTCCCATTATTATAATTTTCTGTATTTATTTTATTTTTGTATTGGTTATTAATTATTATATTTTTTGTGCATAATTTATTCTTTTTAAGCATTTTTGCTATACTTCTTGCTGAAAATGCTCCTGGAAAAAAAAATCTTAATTATCATATATCAAATTATCAATGTAATTATTCTTTAAATATATGTGTAACTATCAAATTTTTAATAAAATAATTTAAAATTACATTTTTTGAGATAGGAAATCAAATAATTAATTTAATATCCTATTTAACTTTTAAGAAGCTTTTTAAAAATGAGAATTCCCCAGGCAGCATTTGATAGATATAGACCCAGACATCAGTGGGTGTATTTCAAAAAGAAGAAAACTATACAATTTATAATTTCTTGCTTCAATAAATTAAAATGCATGCAAGTTCAGGACATGAAATTTTAATTGCAATAAGTTTTAAATCAAATTATGTAATTTTTTTAAAATTAACCTAATTCTAAGTAAGCTAATATAAATAATCTAAAAAATTGTAGCAAAACAGGCTTAAAATTGACTTTTCAATGTTTCTTGACTGTTACTTATTAAATTAGATCAGATGATTATGTTAATGAAAGTTCATGAAAATGCCATAAACTTTTCTTAAAGTTTCAAATCAAGCTATAATATGTGTTTTCTAACAATTAAAATACATCTAGAACAATATCATAGTACAATGTTAAATTGTCTATTTGTGTACTTTGGGTTTTTGAGAAAGTTGGCTATAGATCTATTGCAGTTCTTTGCATTCAGTGTATGTTTCAAGTAGTGCAGTAATATTGCAGGATTAATTAACCACACTAATTGAGGGAAACCTGTAAGCAGGGTATCACAACAACATTAACCTTGGCTTTTATTCCTTAAATATTGGTCTTAGACATATATTCTAAATTATAAAATTTTGTAAAAAAAGTGTACAGAATATCATGAAATCAATTAAAATTTTCACGGGTTTAAATTTGAAGAAATACAAAATTTTAATTTTGATATGGCCCCCGTACAAAAAAAATTCTCAATAAGTAAAATGTGTTCCATACACTAATAAGGTCATGTACAAAATTTTAGCATTTTATCATAAAAAGTCACAGAGATATGCTTAAACAAAGTTGGTGAGGGGTTAATCATAAATTAAAATGTAAATATTTACAGCTAGAGTGCACATAATGCGACACAGAAATGCATCATAAGCAAATAAAATATGGTTTTTATCTTTAGTTTTATTTACAAATTTACAAAACTATGCTTCCTGAAAAATACCTTAAAATTTTACATGATGAATTACAGAATAAAACTTGGAAATGGCACAATCAATGAACATTAAAAGAACTTAGAAATGTTTGACACAAATGTAAGCCAAAATCAAAACACATAGCACAAAATGCAAATTTTCACCTTATTTTATTCATAAAATATTAATATGAGATTCGATGGATCCCACTGTTACTTAGTAGGTGACATTTAAAAAACAAACAGATGTTAAAAGATGTTTAAAAACAGTCCAAGTACTTTCAGCCGCTAACTGCGACCATCATCAGGTAACGAAAATCCTTTTTGACTGCCGTCTAATTCAGCTGTCAATGCTAATAACTCCATCTCCATCTTGAGGTGGCAAAGTCTATTATTTTCTTGGGTGTTGCTTGGGCTGGTTTCTATGGATACTCTGAATGATAATGTAAACAACTTTGTAAACCATGCGAAAAAGAAAGGGGGCGGGGTTCATGAACTTCATCTTCTAATATTCAGGACATTAAACTATATATTAGGAATATTGTATGATACTGTCTTCTAATATTCAGGACATTAACAACGATACAGTATCATACAATAGACCCAATATATGGTTTAATGTCCTGAATATTAGATGATGAAGTGCACAAACACCCACCCCTCTTTTTTGCATGGATTGCAAAGTTGTTTACATTATCATTCAGAGTATCCATAGAAACCAGCCCAAGCAACACCTAAGAAAATCATCTCAAGACGAAGCTGGAGTTCAGATGCGCAGACAGAAAGTGGTGGTAGTCAGAAAGGATTTTCGTTCCCTGATGATGGTCGTGGTTGGCAGCCGAAAGTACTTGGACTGTTTTTAAAACATTTTTAACATCTTTTAACATCTATTTCTGTTTTTTAAATGTCACCTGTTAAGTAACAGTGGGATCTATCGAATCTTATATTGGTATTTTACAAATGTAAACATAATGTAAAATTTTAAACAAGCTTTGCATAAAGTTATTATTTCTACACAGATCAGATACTTTTTTACCAATAAATAGCACAATTATTTATTTATGCAATCATTGTTTTCTTTCATAATTTGTGTATGACCCCTGAAACGTAATCATCTGACATGATCTTTCCCCTTTGTGAACTCATATCCAGGCATCGAAAAGTAATTTAAGCCTGCATTTATGTATTTTCATATCTCTGTAACTTTTTATGATAAAATGCTGAAATTTTGTACATGACCTTATTAGTATATGGGCACGTTTTCCTTGTTTTAATTTTTGGTACACCCTGTATGTGTGTATGTATATATATATATATACTGTAAAATCTTGATTGTAAGCCCTCCCTTTTTCAAAATCAAAAAGGGTTAAATTTGGAAGGGGGGCTTATAATTGAGATTAAAAAAAAATCATTTAAAAACCTTTTTTTATCATTAATTTAGAAGTAAAAAAAGGAACAAGAAACTTCCGAATTTTGGCAGATTAAAAAATAAATAAATAAAATAAAAATAAATTTCCATCCCCACCCCCCAAAAAAAATTTAATTTTTAAAATTCATTTTTTAAATATTTTTCAAAATTTCTTATTTTATTGTAACAATACATAATCAATCATCTAAGTCTGCTCTCAAAATTACTGTTTCCCCATTTGCCCCCCTCCCCTCTGGTACCAAAAATGAATAGTTTAACCATTATAACTTTTTAATTTTAAACTTCTTTTCAGACTTATTAAATACTCTATATTAAAAATAAATAACTCCAACCTGCCACCTAAATTAACCACTCCTCCTAAAATCTCTGCTTCTCTCCACCCTCCCCCTCAACCTTTTCTCATGAAGATCCTCCCCTCTGAATGCATCTCGTAAAATTTAAAATCTTTAACATTCTTAATTTTTTTCTGCTCTATTTGTGAGTTTTTCCCCAACAATATTTAAATAAGCACCTACATTATATCCCCCTCCCATCTAAAGAGTCTTCTTTATTTCCTTTGTCCCCCCCCCCCTTCCTAGTACATACTTTGAAGTCTTTAATCTTTTTTAATCTATTTATAACTTTCTTGAAACTATAATTAAATAATTATATAAATTTCTTCTCCCCCCACATCCAAAAAAAAATGTGCTTCTCCCTCCCCTCCTCCAACCCACAAATTTTAAAATCTTTAAAGCTATTTTTTAAAGATTTTGTGCTGTACTGTTACTTTGTAGCAACAATAAATAAATGATCATCTAACTCTCCCCTTAAAGTTCCATAATCCATCCACAGAAAAAGGAGTGAATGTCTAAACATGGAAGGGGGGGGGAGGGCAAAAAGAAGATTTTAGTCTTTTTGTAGTTTGGCTGTTCTCACAGCTGATATTTTGTTAATGGATGGGGAGTTATTTTAGAGAACATATTTATTTCAAAACATAAAATATACATGTGATCCAGGGGAGAACAGTCAAACTGCAAAAAATATGAAAAATTTTGCTGTAGAAAAATGCTGGATAGAGCAGAGAAGCAAAACAGACATTTCATGTGACGGGAGGGATTTCATTAACGTCATATAAAAACATAAGTGGAAATCTGTCAAAAATGTCAAAAGTATGAAAATTCCCTCCCTTGAACTTTTAAAATCAATTTTTTGCGCATAAAAATTTTTGTGTATGCGAGAGGGGGTGGGCTTATATTTGGGAATGGAAAAGAAAATCAAAATTGCTTAAAAGTGGGAGGGTGGCTTACTTTCGGGATTTCACGGTATATAAAGTCAAGTTTGTAAAAAATTTAACACCATGAAGGAATCATTAGAACTGAATGAAATTTATTCTACAAACAACCAATATTGGAACAAATAAATGATTAAATTTACAAAGCAAATAAAAAAAATATTACATGCCAAAAATC
Source organism: Maratus michaelseni (assembly GCA_963931845.1). Taxonomy (NCBI): domain Eukaryota; kingdom Metazoa; phylum Arthropoda; class Arachnida; order Araneae; family Salticidae; genus Maratus; species Maratus michaelseni. The sequence continues at coordinate 134,306,747 of OZ007599.1, forward strand.
AGCATTTTGCCTTGTTTACATTTGCATAGTCACCATGTGTTGCAATAAGTGCTTCTATATGACATGGTATCGAATCTAACACATTTTGAATCTTTACATGAGGAAGACCATTAGAGATTGCTTCTATCCAAACCCAAAGTTCATCTGTATCAGCTACAAGAAGGCATCATGAGTGAGATGCCAACCAACAAAACCCTAGATGTGGTCAAAAGATGATATATTCGGTGAATATGCAGGCCAGGGAAGAAGTTGTATCTGTTGTGCTGAAAAGACACAAATGAGGTATAGTAATTTCATGATGACACAAGCCACTATACCTCGGATGTCAGGTGTTGGTGTTAGTGTTACAGGTCACACAGGCTTGCCACTGGAAAACAACCATACACTATTTTTAACATCCCACTAGAACTCTATTTATTACGAGCATTTCAGAGGGCACTGCTCAGCTCATGTTTGCACAGTGACTTTGAAATTCTAATCATTTTAATACAACATTCTAGTTTACATTTCTTGTCAGTTTCAGCTCACTGGCATGATTCCTTCATGGTGTTATAAATTTTACAAACAGGAGTTTATATATATATATTTATTTATTTATTCATTTACTTCAATGCAGATAAAAAGAACTTCCATTCATAGTAAAAGATTCATTTATATTTTCTTTTGTTTAGTATTTCTCTTTTGTTCAATAGTTTTCTTTGTTTTTTTTTATAATAAAGCTGACCTTTCTTTTGTTGTTTCTAGCCTTTAAATAGAAATTAGTAATGTGCCGATTTGAGATCTTTTAAGAATCAATGCCTGAGTTTTCAAAAACTTTTCAGAATCAAAACAAACATTTGAATACTTAGTACTTAAAAGTTTCCAGACTTCGTTCAAAACTAGATGTGGGGTGACATTTCGCCTGTCTCACTCTTCCAATGCAAAAATACATATCTATAGTCTCGGTAAAAGAAACTGGGTTTCCAAGGACAAACGTCCTGCTTTTATTATCTCCCCATTGTCATGGCACTGCAGGACGCAAGCCCCTCGTCTCCTTTTTCCCAATGCACTTTCACAAAAACAAATTTACTCATACAAAAGTGTGAGTTACTGCGGCATTTGAAGACTCTCTTTAAGGCTGTTCTCAAATCCAAACAAGCTTTATTCTGACACACTTTTAAATTCATTTTTGTTTGTAAATACATGAAATTGACAGATGTTTTATTCAGAAACTATGTAATTGAAACATGTTTACCATTATTTTGTAAAGGCAGGAGAACTTTCAGAAAAGACTGTGACAATTGGCGTTTTGAATCAAATTTCCTATGAGGCAACCCAAGAATCGTGAAAAATGAGCCGCCACGTGACCAGAATCACTTATAACTTAGTAAAGAATCTAGTTATAAAAAAAATGGAAAACTCATTTTGATTCCAAATCACTTCCATAGTCAGGTCCACCAATTTTATGCCTTTGGGTTTAAAAAATGAGTAAAAAAATGTGTCAGAAAGTTTTGCATTGTTGAGCAGGTCATTTGAGAACCACCTTTCTTGATTTTCTTACGTTAAATGAAAAGCATATAATTTGTTTTGCTGATTTTATAACACTTCTTTTTTGTTAAGTTATTTGTAGTTAGAAATATGGATAGATCTTTAAATAACAGATTAATGGTATTCTTGATTTTTTATTTTTTTTAATTTAATTGACAAATCGAATCTTTCTAGCACATTTACAAATTTACCTTCATTCGTATAAGCATGAAGTTTTCTAATATTTTAATACGCATGCAAAAAAATTTGAACATATCTATATATATTATTTTCTTATAACTTACATTATACTGTATTTCTAGCATGGGGATCCCTTTTTGTGTTAGTCATGACCCAAATATGGAGATAAAACAGTAAATTTGCAGTATTTTTTGAAAAATACTTTGCATTTATAAGATAACGGAAATCATTGTTAAATTCATTGAAATCTGAATTTTTATATATTGAACTTTTTTTTTAATATAGCAAGCGATAAATCCAGATTTTAATCTGGGAATTTGACATTTCATTGACCAACATCCTTAAAACAACGACAAATATATTGTTTAAAGAGGGGGTGAGGTAAGTGTGGCTCAACCAAATTGCGCCACTGTAAATGGCACGATGCAAATTCATTCTTAAAATCTAAAATAATTTCTGCTCTTGGTGTGTGTGGGGGGGGGGGGGAGGGGGTTATAATTAAAACTCATTTTATATTCAGCATTATTTGTTTCAAAATCTTCCGAGCAAGGGATAAAAGCAGACGTACAACTATATGTTTTAATGTGACTTTTTTTAACAGCATTTTCTGAAAAATACTTTGCTTTTATGAAAGAAATGAAATCAGTGTTCCATTTATTGAAATCTGACTAAGAAAAACTTCATGTATTCTGTTTTTATGGAGGAAAATGTTTTCATGAATGTTGCAAGTAATACATTCAGATTTGAATCCGGGAATTTGAGATCTCACTGACCAACAAACTTAAAACGACGACAAATATAATATTTAAAGAAGGGGAGGGGGAGGTAAGTGTGGCTCAACCAAATCGCACCACTGTAAATGGCACGATGTAAATTCATTCTTTATAAATCTAAAATAATTCCTGTTCTTGATGTATGCATGTGTGGGGGGGGGGGGGCTATAATTCAAATTCATTTTAGATTCTGCATCATTTGTTCTGAAATCTTTCGAGGAAGAGATAAAAGCAGACGTACAACTATATGTTTTAATGTGACTTTTTTAACAGCATATTCTGAAAAATACTTTGCTTTTATGAAAGAAATGAAATCATAATTCCATTTATTGAAATCTGAGTAAGGAAAAATTCATGTATTCTGTTTTTAATGGAGGTAAATGTTTTCAGGAATGTGTTGCCATTCCAAATGTTGGTTGATGGTTGATTCATACATTCAGATTTGAATCCGGGAATTTGAGATCTCACTGACCAACAACCTTAAAACAAAAAAAATAATATTTAAAGAAGCGGAGGGGGGAGGTAAGTGTGGCTCAACCAAATTGCACCACTGTAAATGGCACGACACAAATTCATTATTTATAAATCTAAAATAATTCCTGCTCTTGGTGTAGGGGGGTATACTTCAAATTCATTTTACATTCTGCGTTATTTGTTCCAAATTCTTCCGAGGAAGGGATAAATGCAAACTTACAACTATATGTTTTAATGTGACTTTTTTTAACAGCATTTTCTGAAAAATACTTTGCTTTTATAAAAGAAATGATATCATTGTTCCATTTATTGAAATCTGAGTAAGAAAAACTTCATGTATTCTGTTCTTATGGAGGAAAATGTTTTCATGAATGTTGCAAGTAATACATTCAGATTTGAATCCGGGAATTTGAGATCTCACTGACCCACAACCTTAAAACAAAAAATAATATTTAAAGAGGGGGATGGCTCAACCAAACTGCACCACTGTAAACGGCACAATGCAAATTCATTCTTTATACATCTAAAATAATTCATGCTCTTAGTGCAGGTAGGTATAATTCAAATTAATTTTTACATTCTGCATTTTTTGCCTTGAAATCTTCCAGGGAAATGCTTGATTTAAACTATGTGTTTTAAAGTGATATTTTCTATGATGTCGCTTCTCTCAATCAAATATTTTCAGCCATCATTGCCTTTTTTGTATTTGTAACCCATATCTGTTAATATAGTCCACACAGACTTTTCGCATTCAGGAAAGTTTATTTTCTGTTGCAAAATTTCTTTTAAATTGTCGCAAGTTGGATAATTTCCACTCTCATAATACTCTTTAATTGTATGGCATACAACTTCTTTGTTAAAACGTCTAATCCGTCACACATTTTAATTGTGGAACTTTTTTTTAGGAGATGAAAATAACAGATTTTCTAAGCTGGATCCTGCAAGACTATTAGCTTCAACACATATCCTTCCAACTGTATGAGGAAATATGCCACATGCTTTAGCGGTAGCTTCTTGAGTTTTCTTAAATATGTCTTTGATTTTTGCAGCAGGACTGGAAGCAACAAGCTCTTTCAAATACTTATATACATGATAAACAATGTTCTTCGACTGTTTTCTAATATCAGGACTAGCAGTCATAATTAAAAGAAAACAAAAGGAACAGAAAATCAAAGAAAGTAGCATAATCGTACAAAGCAACAGAAGTAATACTGATAAATTGATCCCTGAAGTGGGGTGGAGAAAATGAGAGCGGTCAATCAGTCACGTGAGCTGTTACCATAGTTACTGACCTAAGATAAGTGTTGTGGGACTGACCTTGAAAAGCCAGTTTCTTTTACTGAAACTATAGTTGATTCTTAGTAAAATAAATCAATATATTTTATGAATCCTAAATATTCTGTAATATGGCCTTTTCACTAAATTCTGGAACAAAAATTAATCAGTATTTTGTAATTGCAGAAGTGTCAGGTGTTTATATAAATGAACACTCAATCTTTTAATAATTGACAAAAAAAAAGAACTTTTAAAACAATAAAACAAGAAAGATACTGTGAATGATGTGACTTTAGACTAATATCTGAGTTTCAAACACATAAACTAAGCATGGAGGAGGAAAGCAAAAATATATTTCAAAAATGTTCTATTCACTAGACAAAGGTGATTTATTAGTCTACGTAAAGTACTTTTTTTAATGATCATGTGTGTGTCATAGCTCTCAGAACAATCTTTTTTTTATTTTCATGTTTTTGAATTTTGAGTTCTGATGAAGATTTGTTATAATGTTGCCTTTTTTCACATAATTTTTGAATGGTGAAATTTTCCTTAGAAATTTAAATGGTAACTCTTTAATGATTAATCTTCTCAGAACTTTATGAATAATCCAGATCAGAAAACAATATTTGTTTAATTGATAAAATTAAGATAAATCTTCTTTTTTCAAAATATACAATTTTACTTTCCAATATGCTAACTTGATTGTTTTATTATTGTTTTTACTTTAAATGTTATATTTCTTAAAAAGAAAAAAAAAAGAAAAAAGAAAAAAATGTAGTGTTCAAATGGTTATCATATAGCATTCAAATGGGTACCGTATAGTGTTCGAAAGGGTACCACTGAGTACTACTATTTCTGAATAGTAATATTTGCCTTATTTAATGGCAGAAATTCTGTGATTAAAAAAAAGCAATAGTTATTATTCAGAAATAGTGGTACCTGAAATTCTAGGATCACAGGAACCCTTTAATAAACCTTGTTATTTAATACTTAATACCTTTTATACTTGATAACATTAAGTATGCATATTCTAGAAAAGTAAGTATGGGCATAAACAAAATTTCATTGGTATTTTTGGGGTGGGGTGGGGATGGTACCTAGTTGGTACATTCTTTTATCATAAGCACCAGCAAGGATGCAGGGGAAGGGAGTTACCTCTCGATATATGGAAATTTTCTTAACGTCTTTAGAATTCTTTAGAAATGTTCTATATATGATTTTTTTAAAGAAAAAATTATTCTGATTAATTAAAAATATATATTCTTTCCGAGTGACTTTAGAACAATTAAACATCATGAGAGAGAAATAATTAAGAATTTGTCAGAATGGCTCTATTTCCTGAATCATCTCTGCATCCCTCCAGTGCATGACAATTTGTAATTTTTAACATTCATCATAAATGGACATTCATGATGGCAGAGTCTTCCTGATGGAAAAAAAAAAGTAAGAACTGTTTCAATTCACCATTTTGGAAAATGTTGGTAGAGATTTATATTTGAATATTTAATATTTCCTAACTGGTTTTTATGGTGATATGTTTAATAATTGTCTTGCACGATGAGTTCTGACAAAAAATTGTTAATTCAGATTATTTCATGGTTTTATTTTGTAGTAGATGGCCTGCCAGCATTGCCTGGGCCCATGATAACCTTAAATATACCTAAGATCAATGTTTAATAACTATATATTTTTTTATGAAAATTAATTCAAATGTACCAAGAGTTGAAGGCCCCATTGTCTTCAGCAGTGAACACAGGATGTGCTATGCCTGCTCTGGTCTGGTCTGTCTTTAACCCTTTCCGGCACAGTGGTCCCACTCTGGGCACAACTAGTTTTAATTCCAAACTTACATTCGACACCAAGAATATTTAATAAAATTTTGTTTCTACAATGAAAGCTTAAAATAAGGGGTTCTTATTTTCTAAAAAAGTCGTTTGTAAATTCCGGTGTCAGCCAGTAATTTCTCATTTTACAAACAGACTTTGTCTGTGCTGGAAAGGGTTAAACAAAGAACCTCAAATTTGTATTATTTAATATTTTTAAATAAAATCTATCCAAATGAACATAGAGTTGAGGGACCAGTGCACACTGGGTATGCTCTAGTCTACTTAGGTTTTATATTTTAAAACAAAAAATTTTCAAAACTAACCTAATTGTGGGGACTTCATTGCCTTTGGCAATGTACACCCTCGAATTTGTATGATTTTATATTTTTAAATGAAAATCCATCCAAATGTATCTAGAGTTTTGGTATCAAATATTGCTATACGAAATCCAAATAAGCTTTATTGAAAAGAGGAAAAAAATTACTAAATTTGGGTAAAAGATTGAAATCAGATTCCTTTTACTAATTGTAGAAAAATCCTGGCAAATTTGACAAATATAGTTAGTAAATCAGTCAAGTGTGAGTATAACTTGTGCTTGAAGAGTTCCGTACATTGAATTTATTAATTAATAAACTGCTAATACCCCTATTTTTTTCATAATTTAGTTTCAGTATCTAAAAGGTGGATTAAAACTTTGTGCCGTTATATTATCAGCATTACATAATTTTTAATTATTTTTAGTTTCAGTAGATTCAGAAATAGGAGGGGGGACATTCTTCTAGTACTTTCGATGATCTCTCTAAAACTATAATACCTAAAATTAAACCAAAAATAATTTTGAGTTCGATGTTACAAGATCTTTTAAATGATACCCTACATAATATACAAAAAGAAAATTTATTTTTCAAATAACTTAATATCTTGGCTAAGTACCGACAATTTTTTTAAAAATCATTATCAAATATCCTTGGATGATTCTACATCGATAGATACCTTGAGTGCCCATCAACTCTCCTGCTGACTGCCTGAAAGTAGTTTGTGTGTAACGGAAAAATGAGTTTTTCTCAAAAACATTGTAACCTAGGAAAATCGCTTTAGTTTTCTTGCAAGATTTAAATAAACTTCTACTACCCCAAATTTTTTCATATTTTTAGTTTCAGTAGATTTGGAAATAGAGGAGGTGGGAGGAAGACATATTTTTGCAGTGCATTTTCAACGATATCTCTGAAAATGTAATACCTAAAATTCAAACAAATATATTTTTGAGTTCAGTATTATGAGATCTTTCACACATACTCCACACCATATATGAAAAGAAAACTTTTTTTTTTCAAGTAACTTAATTAGCCTCCTAAATTTTTCCTAAACATATCTGTGTATGGCTAATAATCTGAAAATATGCTGGTAAAAAGGCTTTACGTTTGCACTTTCCATGTCCGATAGTTTATGAGAAAAAGGCGCTCTGGCAGATGGTCAGACAGACACAGGAGTGATATTATAATGGTTCAGTTTTTACTTTTTAAGTGCAGAACCCTAAAAATTTTATAAATAAAAAAAATTGCTTAAAAAATCCAAAAACTGGCTTCGAAATGCATAACTTCAGATATACCATGTACCTTCCTGCCAAATCTGCATGCAGCAGTCTCTTCAGAACACAACACACAGGCAGACTAACACAAACACATACACACAAACTTCTTTTTTTATTAATTTAGATTTTTAAAAAACACACTAGGCTATCTTCCAACAAAGCAGTTATCCTTATTGCTAAAATGATCTTCTTAAATTTTACAAACTAAAAAGACTGGAGACGTCCAAATATAGATAAAAGGTGAGTTCATATGCTTAACAATTTTGTAATAGAAAATTGACAATATTTATGAGAAATATGTAATTTTCTGTTTGTTGCAACAAAAAATCATCTTTTAGCCAATATATTTTTATGGTTTTATTCTATTTTTTTTTTTTTTTTTTTTTTTTTTTACAGGCTTAAAATGATGTTTTATAACATCTGAGTAAATAATTTTCAAATTGAAGTTGAGCAGCTACAAAGAATTAATCTTCAAAATCAAGGAAAAATTTATTTTTCGAATTGCACAAATTAATTTTCCACTAGGAGTAATTGTTTTCTGCTATATTTTTAAAAAATCATAAAACTTGATATTTATAATACAAATTTACAGAATTTTATGTACTATAATCATTTGAAATTTAACATCATATGCTCTTTAACTAAAAAAAAAGAAAAGAAATGTGTAGTTTAGCTGTACGCACTTGAAAAAATAAACAATGTTTCAAAGTTAGAATATCACCAATCATCCTTTTAACTACAAGGTGTTACGGAGAAAAGTGTCTCACAAACAGCACCTAATAGCCATACTGTTTGAATACTTGCATTCAATCACTGGTGCATTGAGAGCAAAGCATGAACAAGACGAACATGACTATGAGAACAGAAAACTGCAGTTTTTGTCATAATATGAATGAATATTGTATTCTGAATCAAGACCACTTGAGAGCTTGGCTGAATCAAGAGTTCAGACATTTTGAATTTGAATACTCCCATCACTAATAAAAATGGCAGTCTGTGAGACTACGAACTTGTTTGATATTTTTGCAACCTATTTCTCTGCTGTCATATTAAAAATTTGGTCCTGTTAATGTAAAAATACTTAATAAATCTATATTTATGTTCATTTTATTGCAAGTTATTATGAGTTTTGTTTTCTTTTTTTAAAGCAATTTATAGAAATTAGCAGTCTTACAGGTGGCACATTACTGTTTGTATACTGATATATTTTACATTTCTGAGTAAGGGTTAATGCATATATAATCAGTAAACTTTATAGAAACCTTATCCATTTGAAAAAAAAATATATTTATTACAGATATGAATGTATGTTTTACTTTTAAGTGTAAAAGATGCATCATAATTAGTCTTATAATTTCCCAGTTTGAAACTGACTCAAACAAGGACAAAGTTACTTTGAAAATGGGATGGAAGAGGTGTTATAAAAATGAGGGAATGTTCATTGTTTACTAAATATAAGTTTAAAGGTGTTTTGAGTTTAACCAAAAATTTGAAATATTTGAGAAAATAACAGTAAATTTAGCTCAAAAATAGTACAATTGAAGGAGCTGTAATTATGAACCGACATAAGGAAGAAATATTCTACAAACAACATACCGGAGAGGGTTTTCCTGTATTGGTTTTTTCTGTAGACTGCTGATTAACAAGCTCTTGACGAGTTTTCTCTAGTAAAATATGGGCTCTTTCCTTTAACTTTTCTTGACGCAATATCTAAAAGTAATTTAGAACAAATTTTCTTACATCTTATATATAAAGCAATATATATAAACTTTTAAGTATAAATACCTATAATTACCTTCTCTCTTTCTGCATAAATTAAGTGATCTTCATTTGATGGATAACTTGGTTTGGTGACTCGAGTTGGTGAGAGATCTAAAAGTCCAGGAACTTCAATGTCAGATAAATCTATTGATGATAAACTAACAGTTCTTTCAGGATCAACAATTTCATCAGCAATAATAGGAGATATTTCTTCATACAAAGAAATATTTTTGTTTTGAGAATTTGGAGATGACTCTTTGTCAAGATTAGTAGAAGACTTCAAAGGTGTTGATGTGTCATTTGGAAAACCACTTTCACGAGCAAGCTGTTCCTCTTCTTCAGTATCAGAATCAAATGGATTCATTAATTGCCTACGGGTCATGAGTTTTGGACGTACAACATCATTAGCAGTATCCAATTTTTTTTCTTCAATGTCTTTTGCAAGATTACTAGGTTTACTATCTGAATGCTTTACAAAATTTTTAACAAGTGATAAATCAGATAATTGAGCAGCTTTTAATTTTCTATTAGTGATAGATTTGGCAAATGAAGAAAGAGTTTCAATTTTACCCTTTTTATTGACAACAGCACTAGTAATAGGTTGTTTCATTACAGGAGCTATTATATTGTTAAGGCACTCATTCTCAGATTCAGGAACAGAGTTTACATTTTCTAAATCCAAAGTAGTTAGCAAAACATTATTTTCACGCTTAATATTATCAACAGTTTTATTAACTTCTGCACAATTATTTTGATTTTTATCACTTAAGTCACAGTTATGATTCCTAATATCCATAGCAGAAAACTGTTTCATTTTTTGTTTTGAATTAACATTATTATACAAACTCAAATTATCTAATTTTTGACCAGTAAAATATGCTTTAAGCTGATACAAGTATGTCATGACAGCTAACTTGTCAGGAACAGCTAAAATTACCATATCAGAATGTTCAATAACTTTAGGAATGCCAATACTTTCTGCAGCATCAAATGCCTAGAGAAAAAAAGTGAGTAAAATAGGAATAAATAGCAAATTAAAAATAAACATAACGAAACAGCATTAAAGATTATAAGTATACTCTCCAAAATTTTCCAAACTGCAATACTTAATAAATAACTTTAATTAATTAATATTTGTAATTAAAAAAAAAGAAAACAAAACTCACAATTATGCCATTCTTTTATTCTTTATATTTTTTGACATGTTTAAAATAAAAATGCAAAATAATAAATGAATTTAATCTATATTAATAAAAGACATGTGTTTGTATGTGTGTGTGTGTCTGTCTGTCAGCAATGGCTAGGGAAATTGTATGGTCAGATAACTCTTCACCAACAATATAAGAAACCAAACTGCTTACCCTATGATTTAAAAGATATATCACCATGATGTGTATTTAGTAAAACTATTACCATCTTCTAAACAAAAAGTTTATTAAACTTGAATACTGTAGAACAATGCATTAGTAGACTATTAACTTAAAACAACATTAGTAAATATAACTAGTAGATAACATAAGAAAATTGCAGCATAAAACTTGAGCTTCATTCCTTTGCAAGCTCAAACATACTTTATTTAATTTACATAACATAACAAAAACTGAAAATATGTAGATATGACTCAAACTAACACTCCCCATAAAACAAGCTATTACTTTGCTGCTCACATGCTGATCTGAAATCTTAGTGAAAATACTCTCAAATATATACCCATTCAGATGTATAAAATTAACATTATAATGTTGTCAATTAGAAACCAAAAATTTCAATGCATGCAAGACACACCCACCAGAAAACATGACATCACTGTATCAAGTTGCATCATAGAAATGGACAAATAGAAAAACAGCTAACTTATAAAGTAACAAAAAAGTTGACTTCACCACCAACCAAATGCCAGAAAAGTAAACAAAGTAATATGTAGATTTTCTGTAAGTTCAGCATGTTTAGTGTTTTTTACTAGAGGGGCAAGGGAATTTTCCTGCCATGTTTTAAGAACCAGTGTTTTTTGTTTCTGCACATGTCCTGGAAATACTATCCATTTTTTTTAATTTTTAACACACTGATATTTCATTAAACATTTTAAAAGAGACTGGGAGTGTGTTAGTTGCAAGGGCTTTTGTTTCCTTTTTGCTTGTAACTCAACAGTTAATGGACCACATGAACAGAGTGGAGCACACAATGTTTATGGGAAATTACCCCCAATTGATTGGATCTTCTCGAACGCTTGTGGGGGATTTAAATTCATATTTCCCCCTCATCCCCTTAGAATACAAAGTTTAAAATTTGTAAAACTCTTATTTGAAGAAATCTTCTGTCCTATATGTTGATCTCTATTAAAAATAAATAGAAAATAATAAATAGACCTAAATTTTCTCTCTACTCCAAAAATATCTGCCCCTCCACACACCACATTGTACAAAATTTAAAATCTCTCAAACTCTATTTTTAGCTCACAGGCTATCAAAGCCTGAGAGCTTATGTGCCCGCCGGTTCTGTATGTATGTGTGTATGTATGTATGTATGTATGTATGTACGTACGTACGTACGTACACGATAACTCTTCATAGAAATATCCGATTTCCTTCAAATTTTGTTTATAGGTTGACTGTGTTAAGGCGCTTCCCTGAATAGTTTTCGGGATTGATTGGTTAAATATAAAGGGGGGAACAGGGGGGGGGCTAATCCCCCCCTAATTTATATAAATGGGGTTTTAATACAGAATTATTCCGTTTTCCTTCAAATTTTGTTTATGGGTTGACTGTGTTAAGGCGCTTCCCTGAATAGTTTTCGGGATTGATTGGTTAAATATAAAGGGGGGAACAGGGGGGGGCTAATCCCCCCCTAATTTATATACATGGGGTTTTAATACAGAATTATTCCGTTTTCCTTCATATTTTGTTTATAGGTTCACTGTTTTAAGGCGCTTCCCTGATTTGTTTTCGGAATTGATTGGTTAAGTATAAAGGGGGGAATGGGGGGGCTAATCCCCCCATTAATTTATATAAATGGGTTTTTCATGCAGAATTATTCCTTTTTCCTTCAAATTTTGTTTATAGGTTCACTGTGTTAAGGCGATTCCTTGATTAGTTTTTGGGATTGATTGGTTGAGTATAAAGGGGGGGGAACGGGGGGTAATCCCCCCTTAATTTATATAAATGGGTTTTTCATGCAGAATTATCTCATTTGCTTCAAAATTTGTTTATAAGTTCATTGGGTTAAGACGCTTCCCTGATTAGTTTTCGGGATTGACTGATTAAGTATAAAAGGGGGGAACGGGGGGGGCTAATCCCCCCTTAATTTATATAAATGGGATTTTCATGCAGAATTATCCCATTTACTTCAAAATTTGTTTATAGGTTCATTGGGTTAAGACGCTTCCCTGATTAGTTTTTGGGATTGACTGATTAAGTATAAAAGGGGGGAACGGGGGGCTAATCCCCCCTTAATTTATATAAATGTGTTTTTCATGCAGAATTATCCCATTTGCTTCAAAATTTGTTTATATGTTCATTGTGTTAAGACGCTTCCCTGATTAGTTTTCGGGATTGATTGGTTAAGTATAAAGGGGGGGGGGTGAATGGGGGGTGCTAAACCCCCTCTTAATTTATATAAATGGGTTTTTCATGCAGAATTATCCCATTTGGTTCAAAATTTGTTTATAGGTTCATTGGGTTAAGACGCTTCCCAGATTCGTTTTCGGGATTGATTGGTTAAGTATAAAGGGGGGGACGGGGGTCAGTCCCCCCTTAATTTATATAAATGGGTTTTTCAAGCAGAATTATCCGATTTTCTTCAAATTTTGTATATAGGTTCATTGTGATAATGCGCTTCTCTGAATAGTTTTGGGGGTTCATTGGTTAAGTATAAAGGGGGAGGGGGGGGGCTAATCCCCTTAATTTAGATAAATGGGTTTTTCATGCAGCATTATCCGATTTTCTTCAAATTTTGTATTTATATATTCATTGTAATAAGAGGCTTCCCTGATTAGTTTTTTTGGGATTGATTGGTTAAGTATAAAGGGGGGGGACGGGGGGCTAATTCCCCCCTTAATTTATATAAATGGGTTTTTCCTGCAGAATTATTCAGTTTTCCTTCAAATTTTGTTTATAGGTTCATTGGGTTAAGACGCTTCCCTGATTCGTTTTCGGGATTGATTGGTTAAGTATAAAGGGGGGGACGGGGGCCAATCCCCCCTTAATTTATATAAATGGGTTTTTCAAGCAGAATTATCCGATTTTCTTCAAATTTTGTATATAGGTTCATTGTGATATTGCGCTTCTCTGAATAGTTTTGGGGGTTCATTGGTTAAGTTTAAAGGGGGAAGGGGGGGCTAATCCCCCTTAATTTCGATAAATGGGTTTTTCATGCAGCCTTATCCGATTTTCTTCAAATTTTGTATATATATATTCATTGTAATAAGAGGCTTCTCAGATTAGTTTAAGGGGTTCATTAGTTAACTATGAGGGGGTAACGGGGGGATAACCCCCCCCCTTAATATATTGTCGATTTCTTTATTTTTCAAGGGGCTTATTTCAAATTCTTTGAAATACGAGTATAATATACAATTAGTGTGAATAGCCTGTGAGCTCAATGCCCTCAGTTTAACTGGGCAGTTTTCTTTTTATTAAAATATCTGCTGTATTTGTTCTCTTTAGTAACAATAAATGAATAATCAATCATTTAAATTACATTCCTTTCTCCCTAAAGTTCCACTTCACCCTTTGCCCCGCCCAGCAAACAGTTTAAAATCTTAAATATTAATTTTTAAAAATACCCTGCCCTATTTCTTATTTTGTAGTAAGGTAACTCATCTCATATAAGTATAACTCATCTAAAATCATCATCCCCGTTGAAATTCTTGCTCTGTCTTTTCCTCCCAACGTGGAAGTGTTGGATTTCTAAATAAGTGAGAGGAAAGCAAAAATTTGCATATTTTTTCCAAGTTTGACTGTCTTACCCATGAATCATGTGTATATTTTGTGTTTTAAAATAAATATATTCTCTAAAATCCCTCTTTCCATTAACAAAATATCAGCTCTGAGAACAGCCAAACTACAAAAAAGACTAAAATCTTCTCTTTGTCCTCTTCCCCCCCCCCCCATCCATGTTTAGAAATTCGCCCCTTTTTCTAAGGATGGGGAATGGAAATTTAAGGAGAGAGTTAGATGATCATTTATTTATTGTTGCTACAAAATATTAATACAGCACAAAAAATCTTTAAAAAAGACAGTTTTAAATATTTTAAAGTTTGTGTGTTGGGGCGGAGGGAAAGGGAGAAGCAAAATATTTTGGGTGTGGGGAAAAAAGCAATTTAGATAATTATTTAATCATTTTTGCAAAAAAGTTATAAATAGAACAAAAAGATTTTTTTAAAGACTCTAAAGTGTGTACTGGGAAGGGGGGGAGGCAAAGAAAAAAAAAAGAGGACTTTTATTGGGAGGAGGGGAATAATTTAGATGGTTATTTAAATATTTTTACAACAACATCACAAATAGAGCAGAAAACAACTAAGAATTTTAAAGCTATTAAATTTTAGGAGATGCATTTGGAGGGGGAGGGTCTTCATGAGATGAGGTTGGGGGGGTGCAGAGGGAGAGATATTAGGAGGAGAGATAATTTAGGTGGTGGATTAGGTTTATTTATTGTTTGTATAAAATATTAAATAAGTCAGAAATTTTTTTAATTGAAGAGTTCTAAAGTTGAAACTATGCATTCTTGGTACCAGAGGGGACAAAGAGGGACGTAGTAACTTTGACAGGGATTTAGAGGATTAATTATTTACTGTTACAATAAAATAACAAATAAAGAAAAATATGAAAAAAACTTTTAAAGATTTTTAATTTTATGTGGTGGGGGCAGGATTTTAGGGAGAGGGGGGTAGATTTAGATGATTCTTTTTTTCTTTTCTTTTTTTAAAGCAAAAATCTGCCGAAATACGGAAGGTTCTTGCCCCTTTTCTACTTCTAAATTAATGATGAAAACAGGTTTTAATTTTTTTTTAATCTCGATTATAAGCCCCCTTCCAAATTTAATCCTTTTTGCTTTTGAAAACAGGGGGGCTTACAATTGGCATTTTACAGTAGAGATTTTATGTGTGCATATATGGCATATACCAAGCAATATTTTAGACTAAGTATGGAATTGAAGTCCTACAGCTATGACTTTGACCACTGTGGATCATGCTTTCCCTTCCCCTTACCAAAAACATACTAATTTATAGAATCTTGCCACAGAGGTCGTGTAACACACTATTTCCCAAGCCATACCCGAACAGTGGATCATGCTTGAATATTTTGCTATAGCTAGGTCTCGAGACTCTTTGACTCTGTTTTTTATGTCCTTGATAAATGAGAAGAATCCCTCTACAAATAACAATGAAAAACACATGAAGTGACCCCCCAAAAAAATGCACCAGCTTATAATTTGTTGGAGGCTATTTTAGCGAACTTTAACATTGATGTATTTTATGCAAAGAGAGATGACGATTCTTGATCAGTTTTTAGATACTTTATTTTTCTTTCTTTTGTGAAAATTTAAAAATTTGTTAGAGGGCGTGTAATTTTGAAGATTAGCAGGTAAATATTACTAAGTAGAATTTCCAACTAGAGCCCTGCAAAACATCGAATTTTATTTAAAGGTAACCCACAACTACACTGTCAGAAATTTTTTTTATCTAAAAATGTAAAAACTGCAAGCAACAAGTTTCCGGAACAACACTGTGATTGGAAGAAATTTACTCTTATTTGAAAAAAAATTATGCCTTTTGACCAGAGAACTAAGAAATTTTGGGCTTAGTTTGGCAAATTTTTTGAGTTTTGAGAGAAAAAGGACATATAAAAAAATTCCATTTCTAATACGAAAAATTACTAGGCAGCAGAGTTGCAGGAACATCTCTGTGATTTGACGAAAATGCAACTTTAGATTAAAGGTATTTCAGGTAATTTTAACATTAGATTAATGAATTTTCTGCATTTTGGGGGGAAATAGGTATATTGAAGTGGGAATTTTCATTTTTTAATGAAATATAATCACTGTTTGGTTTAATGCACATATTTTTTTGAGAATCTACAGTCCTGTGCAGATCGGGTTATACCCAGCAGGAACCAGAAAATTTTCTATGCAGTCAACCAGAAACCTGACCTGAATCAGACAAACGAAATTAGTTGACCCACAGCTCATCCCAAACCTGACAAAATAATTTTAGTCGACACTCAACTCGAACCGAAACCAACATACTTCAACCCGAACCTAATCCCAACTCAAAGTGAAAAAAAAAAATTATCCGTATCGTAATGCAATTTTGGAAAAGTGGCCTACAATTACATCTCAAATACCAATTTCATCTTATAAGTAAAAAAATCAATATACAGTAGACTCCCTAAAATCTGCATATCTTAAAACCAGAGGCTAAGTGGATTTTAGCATTTTGCGAATTTCTGGTCACTGTTTTGTTTACATGTTTAAAGAGTAATTTGTATTTAATAATGCACTCAAAATTTTAATGAATGCTTAAAATAAAGTAAAATAATAAAAATTAAGAAAATTAAAAAAAAAAGTAAAATATTAAAAGTAAAGATCAAGTAAATAATTATTAATGCATAACTAAATATGCATAATGATGAGATAATTTTTTCTTGAATTATTCAGTGAAACTCTCCTTATAAATATACATAAATAATTCATAATCAAAATCTTAAAGTTTTATTTCATGTTTAGCCCTATTTAATAATAAAAAAAGCTTGATTAATACATAAATCTATATGGTAAAAAGATTGTAATTGCCACTGATATGAGCACTGACTACTTTGAAAATTTTCAGAAATAAATTTATGCTTCCATCATCAGAAAACATGAGTTCAATCCTATTAACCAGAATTCCATATTAAAATGTGTACAGAATGATATAAAAATAAAAAAAACTTGAATTTTTCACCTACATTTTAAGTGTAAGTTTCATTGTTTACATCTGAAACAATGTGTGGATTTTAGGCATTTGGGTTGCGAATTTGAGGGCGTCTACTGTATATATACTCATTAATATTTAAATATATAGTTTTTTATCATAAAATATATTTTGGAGATTCTTTTGAGAAATCAACTCAACTCAAACTTTACCCGCAAGTGTCAAAATCCAACTGTAACTGCCCCAAACTCGAAACAATTTAAGTTAACCTGACTAGAGCCCGACCCAAAGCCTACAATCAGAGAAAATGAATCCACAATTTAATGTAATTATGGAAAAATAGCATATAATCATATCTGCAATATCAATTTTATCTTTTATGTTGAAAAATGAACTTGTAAAGATCAAATATATAGATTTTTATGCAAAACAATATTTTCAACATTTTTTTAAAAATCAGTTTGACCACAAGAATCAAAACTCATTCAGAAACAGACTCGAAATTAAAATAATTAGTTTAGTCAACCCGACTTACAAAGGAAAAACCTGTGTATCAACCCGAACTGCCAGAGGTTTGGGTTGCTGAAATCAAAGTGTTGTTTGTGTTAGTTGAAATCCAACAGTCAAAATATTATCCCCAACAACAATTGAAATTTTACACTGACAGGGGATATGCCTGACAGAGGGGAACCCTCTAGTGCTGCCCTTGTCTTTATCTCAGCAGATATCTTTTAAAGTTGCCATATGTATAATTGGTCTCTGTTCCCTTTGAGACAGCTTTGGTTTTGCCCCAATTTTCTTTTTCATAGAGCCACCAATGCTTCATTATATAGCATTTTTCTACAACACATTTAGATCTCTTAATAGATATAGAAATACAGTAGACTCCCTTAAATCTGCAAAGCTTAAAACCTGCAGATTTTATAATTTTGTGGATTTCTGGTCACCGAATTGTTTACATTTTTAAACAGTAATTTGAATTTAATAATGAACTTGAAATTATAATGAATGCTTACAATAAAGTAAAATAATAAAAATTATGAAAATTAATTTATTTTTAATATTAAAAGTAAAGGTCAAGTAAATAATTACTAATGCATAACTAAATACGTATAATGATGAGATAATTTTTTCTTGAATTATTCAGTGAAACTCTCCTTATAGCTATACACTAATAATTCACATCAAAATCTTAAAATAACAAAGATTAAATAACAAATAGAAAAGATTTATTTCTTGTTTCGCCATACTTAATAACCAAAAAGTTTGATTAATACATAAATGTATTTGGTGAAAAGAAAGTGATCCCCACTGATAGCAGCGCTATCTTGAAATTTTCAAAAATAAATCTGTTTCCTTCATGATGAAACATGAGTTCAATCATATTAACCAGAATTCCATATTAAAATGTGTACAGAATGATATAAAAATAAAAAACTTAAAATTTTCACCTACATCTTAACTGTAAGTTTCATAGTTTATATCTGAAACGATGTGTGGATTTTAGGAATTTGCAGATTTTAGGGTTGTGGATTTGTGGGAGTCTACTGTATTTCAAATTGACATACCTCTGCCCTGTAAATTCCATATATATATTTTTTAATTCATTGAGTTATTTTCCATGAAAATAGCAAGTGGAACCAATCATTTCACCATTGCATCAATCAGTTCAGACCCATTGGTATTAAATTTGCCTAAAGTACTGCACTGTTGTGATTGTGTAATTAATGAAACAAAAATAATACAAGTGTCCTTATAATAATGAATTGATAAATTCAGGCAAAATTTATATATTTTTTAAGTATATCATTTATTAGTTTATTTATTATGCAAAATAGTACGGCAACAAGTTTTTTTATATCTAGAAGCTTGCATATAATTAGTTTAATGATCACAAATTAATTCTTTCTAATAAATTTTCCAAAAATTTGACTGTTCTTATAATTATGATTCTAAGTGTATAATTATGATTCTAAATGTTAAAAGTTAATTTGGCAATCAGTATACTGGGACCCCTTACAGGCTGAATGCTGACACACCCACAGGGAACTAGCAGGCATGACTCACACAGTTTATACTGCTGAAGGCAGCAAGGCCCCAACCTTAGGTTTGTTTGGGAAAATTTTTCATTTAAAAAAAAATCATACAAAATAATCAAAAATCATACAAATTCGAGGTTCATTTAGAAAAACAGACTGAATCATACATAGCATGTCCGGATATATTGTCAAAGGCAGTGGACTTAAGGTTTGTCTGATAGATTTTTGATTAAAAATATAAAATAATACAAATTCAAGGGTGCATGCTGCCGAAGGCAGGGAGGTCCACAACATTAAATCTTCCTGGGAAAAGTGTTTTCAACATAGATTTTAGTTATATTTAAGATTATTGTCCTCGACCTGAGCAATGTCAGGCAGATCAGGGAGTGATACATAAAATTTAACCAATATCATAATTAAGCTTATGATATCTGTATATTTCAAAGATGCATATGATAATTTGATTGATTAATGTCAATATTTCATGGTGCATTTTAACTCTTTTTTAAGATAAAAACAGCCAAGATATCAAAAAGTATAAAATTCATTGATGAATGAAAAAAACTAACTACAATAAATATGATGAAAAGGTGAGAATAGTTTATAAAAACATATTGAAAATTTAAGTTTACAGGGAAAAAACAATGTTAATTATGTTGTTTTTATATTATTAAAAGCATAAAATTTTCAATATTCAAGGTATATTTTTTAAAAGGAAATATGATGCAGTAATTACTAATATGAAAAAATATCTATTGTTTCTTTTATATTTAATTAGAGTTGTCAAACCACCTTTTATTATCTTATAATACCAGTAGAAACAGAACAATAAAAAAAATTAGAAAAAAATTCTATCAATGTATTAGTTTCAATCTCAAAACACATTTTAAAAAGATCACTAAAACAACCTTTCATTGGAAAAACATTAAATACACTTAGAAAGGACAAAATATTGGTTTGAATTATAAAGTATTAGTAGATCATATACTTTTATCATCTTAAATTCTTTCATGGAAATTTTTGCGACTAATGAATTAGGGGTGTACTTCTGACAAAATCTATTACTAGCAATCTATCTGAAAAACTAAAACAGTTAAAATAAAGAAAAGTCTTACTACTCTAAAAAAAAAAAAAAAAAGCATTGTATAACAGCAAATTATAAGATTTTGCATAGATGGAGAGGTTACCATATTAATGTTATTAGTATCATCTTACAATGAATTGGTATGGTCTGAAATGACATTATCTACTTATACTTTTTCATATTTTAATGAATGAAAAGAACATACATGGTGTTTCTTGAGTATTTATAAACAATGAAAAAATTTGTTATGGGTTTTGATGCATAACCACTGAATATTATCATGACTTACAAATCTAGTAAACATAATGTCCTTATTATATTGGACATGCCAGGAGACACAAAAATACAATATAACAAAAGATATTAAAAAAATAAGATAATAAGATTACTTGTCTTATATTTATTTCCAAAACATTAGTTTAACATATATATTACATTTTCTTAACAAAACTAACGATACAGATGTATTATTATTATTACTACTAATTTTGTAATTGATATATTTCATAAAGTTTGTTAAAAAGGTACAGTTAAGAACTTTTTATTAAAGAACATGAAAAAAAAGGTCATGTAGCATTTTATTTTTGAAAATATTTGAAAGTAGCTAATAATATCACAGCAAATTAACCTAAATGATATTTAATAAAATGATGACTATACAATTTACCTTTTTACAGTTTTCCTTAATATTGTTGGGATTAAGAGAATTAAAATCAATTAAATCTGGTCGGAAATGATGAATAACAGCACAGAATGCTAAGCCGTTTCTCCAAGAAGTTGTCATGTTAGTAATGTTAACTCCTTTATAACCTTTAGTAACATCTTTGCACCAATTTAGCAGCTCCTGAACACCACCGATAAGAAGCTCGGGTTCATTTATATGTAGTGATATGCTTGAAGAATGAGATCTAAAAGTAATCATTTAAGTAATATAGTATGTTGAATAAGGCTATAGTGAAAACTATGCATACACATATTGACAAAAAGATTTTAAACAATTCCCTTTATCATTAAAGTTACTTCAAGGAGAATAGAAATTAAATCAAATTTTAATTATACATCATTACACTGATTATTAAAAAGAATGAAAGTGGTTGCATTTAGGATGAATATGTAGGTCATTATTTGTAAAAAGTAGGTACAATTTTTATGCAAAAGAATGATAAGTTAAATAATTTCCAATTGTGTAAACTTATTTAAATAGATAACAGCATCAGTGACACAAAGAAAAAAAAAGTTGTGCAGAATGTTAGTTTAAAAAATATATATATTGTTTAAACTATATCAAAGATTTCTAGAGTATTTCTTTAAGTCAGAAATATTTCTAAACTCAATTCACAATAAAATAAAAAGGCAATGAATGAACTTTTATTTTCTAATAACATAATAAAACAGCTACAAATGCAACTTTTTAAAAAGTAAGTGAACTAAAAAAGCAGCAGCTAACAAAACATAGCAATCATTAAAAAATAAAGTAAAATGTTGTTTTATATTTTAAAAAAAAAGAACAGAAGTGAAATAGTAACTTAATAAGCAGATAAAATGCCATTTTGTTCATTACAGCTAAAGAATGA
The DNA here is from genome assembly GCA_963931845.1 of Maratus michaelseni. Taxonomy (NCBI): domain Eukaryota; kingdom Metazoa; phylum Arthropoda; class Arachnida; order Araneae; family Salticidae; genus Maratus; species Maratus michaelseni. The sequence continues at coordinate 134,328,757 of OZ007599.1, forward strand.
AAGCAATACAATGTACTCAGCAAGAATAAATACCAATAACAAAATCACTTCAATGTAATTCAGACATAAAATATTTAAAATAGAAGATAGAAAAAACAAATGACAAGATGTGACTAAAAATATGAAAAGGTACAATTTATACATTAAAGAATGCTTTTTTGGCAACTTCTAAACTAAGCATGTGCTGCATATGACAAGTAAAATTTTTCCACATTACTACCATTTTACAAGAGGGATATCTATATATTTAAAGCAAAAAGTGCATTCTGTCAAATTCACATTTCTCTTTTACACACGAAAATAGTCTCATTGCACATGCTTCAACGTTTTTTTGAAGGCTTCTCCCCTCAGAAATGGGACATGTGTTTAGCCCTCACCTGTTTAGCATAAGGGGATTGAAAAGGGTTGATTGAAAACGGATTGTGTAATATGGCCATTGCATTGAAAGCAATTTTTTTTAAGAACTCATGTTTTCACTACTAAATATGCATATTGTTTCGCAAAATTTTAAAGAGAGCTTGGATACAGTTATATTTATAACTGATTGAAATTTCGGAGGGTTCGGAAGATGAGAACGATTTTTTTTTTTATTGCTATGTAAAAGGAGCTGACACGAAAACAAACAAACAAAAAAGCGAGAAGAAAACATTTTTTTTACAACTAGATAACAATATTTTTTCATGAAATTTTTGCATGGGCTGTAAAACTGTTTTATTTATAACCAATAAAGATTGCAAAGGGTTTGGACAAAAATAACTTTTTATTTTAAAACTATGAAATGACCCTACATGAAAAAACAAGAAAATTAGCACTTTTATCACTAAATATCAGTATTTTTTCACGAATTTTTCATTTAAAAATATAATTTCATACAAAATTGGGTTAAAGATATAAAATAATAAAAACTTGATTTTTTTATTTTATTTTATTATCATGGGCCAGGGCAACGCCGGGCGGGCCAACTAGTATATTTTTAAGTGGAAGAACTGAATACTATTAGAATACTAGGAAAAATAATTAAAATTCTCATTTATCTAAATTTTTAATCCTTTGGCAATGGATGCATTTTATGAGCATTGGTCACAAACATCACTTATAGCCAGAAGATGTACCATATTTACTCATGAATAATACACACATTTCTTCCAAAATTTTAGGACTTAAAAGAAGGTTGTGCATTAGACATAGAATATTTCCAACATCTGTATGAAGCTATACATGCTTACACTAAGTCACTGGATATAACACACTGTAAACTGAAATGTCTGAAACGGATGGTTCAAAAAACAGACACTTTAATGTATCTTTTTTTAAGACACTGTTTGCGTCTGAATTTCAGACATCTGAAACATGGCCATTTTTGACATGCCATTTGTTGACAACAGGCAGCCATTTCAGACCACTCTTATTTAAAAAAGCATTAAAAGCAGCCATGTTTGACCACATTGAATCCTCAATAAATGGGAAAATATTTCACCATAAAGCAGTCCTGGGTTTGTTCCAGAAGCAGAATCTGATTAAAGCACAGGCAAAGCGGACCATGACCCTGCCCCCACCCATGATTTTAGGGGTCCAAATTTGGTATGCAGTTTTAATAAAGCTGATATTTTAAATCTATTAATGACAGTACAATGTCGAAATAGATTTAAAATATCAGCTTTACAAACTTTGCATACCAAATTTGGGGCCCCTTACTAAATGGGAGGGGGCAGGGTCACAACCCACTTTGCCCATGCTTTAATCAGATTCTGCTTCTGGAATAAACCCAGACATGCCTTATAGTCAAATATTTTAAAAAAATAAAAATTCAATTTATTTTTTTAATCAGATTTTATTATTATTATTACTCATGTTTTTTTCTTTTCTTTTTTTCTTTCTTTTTTTTCTTTTACACCCACATAAAAAATACATACTTTGAGGGGGGAAAAATCTAAAAACCTTTTTTCTATTAATATCACATTAATTTTTTTAATTTAACTATAAATTAAAAAATAAAATCCCCTGGTCTAAAAATGAATTTTTTATACACCCATCTGCTTCTTTCTCCCCCTCATATTATTTTCAGTTCTTTTTACGCATATTATTCAACTTGATTTTTTAAATATTTTTTGTGCATATTGGATTACTTACACAAATTTTTTATCTTCATTTGTAGGGTATTTTCATGATGGCTATGTGTCTCAAAATTTAAACATGTTATTGAGATAGAATACAGGATATTTATCAAAGTAGTTTTTATAATTTCAAACAAGTTCTCCTAAGGATTATTTTTAAAAAAAATAGTATCTTGCAGGTGAATACTATAGGAGGGATTATTTTTCATTCGAAAAACAACCTTTCCTTATAAAATATTCAGAAAGTCATGATTACTCTAATACTTTCATGATTTCTTTTCATGTTCTATATCTCCATCTGAAGCAAAAAATGGAACATTTCTCATACGTAAACTTAAATTTGATAATATATAAACATTTACATATAAGCTCTTTAATATGCTCTGTATTAAATTATACTGTTGTCACTAAAAATGAAAATTCATATATAAAATTATATCAATCATACAAAGGAACTAGTAATTGAAAGGAAAGAACTTAATTGTGAAATATAAGAATTATGATTTTTGTTTATATTGCCATATAAGCAATATTTTATTAATTTAGATCAGATGATAATCCCATGAGTAGTTTAGCTATTATTAAAAAGTACATAAACATCCTTTTTTAATAACCTATAGTAAAAATTACTTCTAGTTTCAAAACCTCTTTTGTCTTTAATATACATCTTACAATATTTAATTGTCGCTTTTGCATTTTTTATGTAAATGGGTGCAAATAAACTTATAAAAAGTATATACAGCAATTTTAAGTGTAAAATATAGTTACGTAAGTATATATACGAAATTCTAGCTTTTATCTAATTTCCATTTTGAATTTCCAAACACTTTTTTACTAAAAATAAAAAATCAATATTATATTTAATTTTTATTTTGTCAAGTTTTGTATAATATAAACCAAAAATTTTCAGCAGAAAAAAAAAAATAATAATGAAAGTAACAAAGATTTGTTTCTTTTTAATTATCATTTATACAGTTTATAGGACATAAATATATTACAATGCAGCTAAAATTTGTTTTAAAACCATGATAGTATTATGTGGAACTTAATTTGAGAAGTTTTTTAGAATTAGGTTTAATAACAATTTTAAATGAAGAATGCAAAGCAGTTATATGATTCAAGCATTAATCAGGTTATTAACAATCTATATAAATTTTTTATTTATAAAATGGAGGTCTTAAGAAATATTAAAAAAATTCATTAATATTGAAATTTTGCATTTATTGAAAAACATCAGAAATGAGCACACAAAATCATTTGACAGAAAAAATATTTATTGGAAAAAAAAAGACACAAATATGAAAAATGAAAATTATTCTAATGAAAATAATTTATATAATAAATAATGTTTCATATGTATAAAAAAGTTCAGAAAATGTTCTGTATGAAATGGATAATTATCCTGCAACGCGAGATTACCTTTAAAAGAACGTATCCAAAAACTGTAACGGTAAATCCAATTGCATACAAATGAAATTTACAATCTAAAAATGCCATTTTTAAAAAATATGTATTTGATGTACTCAAAATATACATTTTCTTGCACTCTATTTCTATAAGATTGATATTATTCTTCCTTAAATATTCTATTGAATTCCTTAGATTTAATTTATAAAATGTAATAAACATATTCTGTCTTTCTTCTGTAAAACAGAAAGCACAAACATATAAAAGGAAGATAGTTGCTTCAATATTAAACACGAAACAAGTAAGTTGCTTTAAATAAAGTACTAACACGTTTATATCTTCACAAAATAAAACAAACTGTCAGCATTTCTTTTCTATTAATGACATGTGCAGTCCAGTCACAGTTAATTACTCAGCCTCTATTTAAAAGTAATGAGACTTCAAATGAAACTAATAAAAGTTTTTCTCAGCGGTAAAATGAGCCATTTTGGAAATAAAACTGTTGCCTGCAAAAATTGCGGTAAACAAACCAAGACAACCTGTTATCGAATGACGTGTTTGACTGATATATAATAATGCTTTCATGTTTCATGATACGTTTTATAAGTTTTGTATTTAAAACTGATATTTAAATAAAAGAAAAATTATAAATTTATAATTCAACAACATTTCGCACGTTTCATTCCATATTTTTTCTTATTGAATTGTAAAATAGTAATGCGTAAAGATGTGCACACGCAGTGTTTTCATTAAAAGGCAGTGGCATAGCATATGAGGGTGGAGGGGTAAGAGGTACAATTGCCCGGGCGAAAATTTTTAGGGCTCCAGAGATCGTTGGTTGCTTAAAAAATTATAGCATATAAATAAAATAGCTACTAAGAAAGAGGAACAATATTCTGAGTTACCCCAAGTGCACAAAATACACTGTATGCCACTATTAGGGGGAGGGTATTTCTGCCTTCTTTTAACATAATCGCCGGCAGGGAGTGGGACATCCTAGATTTTGAAATTTAATTAACTGTATTTTTTATGTCTGTACATTAAAAATAAATAAATAAATGAACTCATTATAGAATACTTAGATGATAACAGAAAAATAATCTAAGACCACTTCATCAGGAGAGCGCCCCTGAATCCCTCGTGGAGAACATTTTCAATTGTGTTTTCTATTCAACATTCATATGTTTCAAATTTATCTTAAAGAGGGCAGATTCTCCCGTCAATTAAAAAATAGTATCAGTTCTTTATTTTTAAAATTGTTGTTAGAAACCTATTTTTGAATACTTAATAAATAAATTCTTCTATTGCTTTTTAGGTTGATATGTTTAACTGTTGTCTTGCACGATGCGTTCTGACAAAAAACTCTCAGCTTTTTTTATGTTCATAATCTGCATTTAAAAAAAGCGGTTTAGGCTGTGGACCACAGACCCACATGTTTGAAAATCGGGGTCTCTGTCATGCTCCCTCCCTGCATTTTTTTTCCAGCACTCATGTATCTTAGTATTTTGAAATACTTATTTGGGGGGGGGGGGGGGGCATTCGTGCATTCCCGTGAGTACATCGATGAGTGTAAGTAATTTTTGGAGAGCTTTATATTTTTGTGAAAAGCAATTCTTTAATTATTTTAATGAACAATTTTTTTTTCATGACTTGGTAAGCAGACTTGTACAATTTTCTGACACACATCTTATGGTTTAATCAAATTACTTCTTCTATAAAGTGATATCATTTAGTGGATGGAAAAGTATTTTAAACACTTGTCATCTATTACAAAACATTTTCTGATTATCCTGGCATAGTGATACAATTGTATTACAGTATCCAAACAAAGGGAAATGTATGCAAGTGGATAATATGACGCAAAATAAACATTTACATAAATTTTACTTATGATTTTGGATAGCGTGGCACAAAACATAAATCAGTTTATTGAAATAAATACATTTCAATACATAATATAGGCTCAGTGAAAGTAATATATTTAACAGTGTATTGAAAAATTAAAAGTATTGTTTGTATGTGTAAATATACTTTAGAAGACAAACGAAAAATAATTTAAATTGAATTTTAAAACAATCCTATTAAATTTACGTCAAGGTGTCACTCAAATTTTGATATCATTTCTTTTAAAACCCATATTTTGAATTCCTGAGAGATCTGAATGAAAAAGCATCAGCGAATAAATTTTATATATTTTTTCATGTTAAGATAATAATTGCACCTGTGAATATAACTAAAACTAAAAAGAAAATGATGATTTAAAAAAAAATTATTAACATAGCGTCACTCAAATTTTGATATCATTACTTTTAAGGCCCATATTTAAAATTCTTAGAGCCAAAAGAAAGTGCTGCATCACAACTTTTAACCCGTTAAGGGTTTTTGTACTGATATCATTACTTTTGTGTGGTTATTGATGAAAATTTTATTCAATCGAAATCAAGCATAGAGAATAAATTTATTAGAATAAAACTTACTAGCTTCGCCCGTTAGCGGGCCTTGAATCTAACTGAATTCTCCATTTGTATGATAATCCCTTAATTTGCACATGGAATAGTATAAACCTCTAACCGAACAAACCTCCGACACGGGTTCCCGCTGCCTTCGGCACTGTATACCAGTCCTGCTATGCTTGCACTGGATAATCCCTTAATTTGCACATCGAATAGAATAAACCTCTAACCGAACGAATATCTGAATCGGGTCCCCGCTGCCTGCAGCACCGTATAGCTGTCGTGCTGCATAATATGATTAAGTGGTCACCGACCTTTCCAACGATATATCACATGAGGTGTGTGTGCAAAATTTAGAAAGTACCCCCCTTGGGGGGGGCAAAGTGGGGGATGGACATCGGAGATGCATAATATGATTAAGCGGTCACAGACCTTTCCAACGATATATCACATGAGGGGTGTGTGCAAAATTTAAAAAGTATCCCCCTTGGGGGACAAGTGGGACACCGGAGATGCATAATATGATTAAGTGGTCACAGAACTTTCTAACGATATCTAACTAAAATCGATACATCCTGTCGATGTCGAGTCGAATGAATTAAACTGCATTGTGATGGGACTTGTAGAACTTGAGTTAGCTACGAATCCGTTAGTTCCATCTTCCACTGCCAGGGGGCGCACTCTGCTCTATACAAACATAGCTGAAATCTTTGAGGCTGTCGATTTCGATTCGAATGAACCATACCACGTCGTGATCGGGTCTATAGAACCTGAGATCGGAAAGCGCCCACTGGTGGTGAAACTTGGAACCAAAATCGATATATCCTGTCGATGTCGAGTCGAATGAATTAAACTGCAATGTGATGGGACCCATAGAACTCAAGTTAGCTGCAAAATCCGTTAGTTCCATCTTCCACCATCAGGGGGCGCACTCTGTTCTATACAAACATAGCTGAAATCTTTGAGGCTGTCCATTTCAGGTAGAATGAGTCATACCATGTCATGATCGGGCCCATAGAGCCAGAGATAGAAAAGCGCCCCCTGGTGGTGAAACATGGAACTAAAATCGATATATCCTGTCGATGTTGAGTCAAATGAATCAAACTGCATTGTGATGGGACCCATAGAACTCGAGTTAGCTGCAAAATCCAGTAGTTCTATCTTCCACTACCAGGGGTCACACTCTGTTCTATACAAACATAGCTGAAATCTTTGAGGCTGTCGATTTCAAGTTGAATGAGCCATACCACATTGTGATCGGGCACATAGAACCCGAGATAGGAAAGCGTCCCTTGGTGGTGAAACTTGGAACTAAAATCTATATATCCTGACAATGTCGAGTGGAATGAATTAAACTGCATTGTGATGGGACCCATAGAACTCGAGTTAGCTGTAAAATCCGTTAGTTTCATTTTCCACTGCCAGGGGGCACAATCTGTTCTATATGAACATAACTGAAATCTTTGAGGCTGTCGATTTTGAGTCGAATAAGCCATACTTCATCGTGATCAGGCCCATATAACTATAGATAAGAAAGCGCCTCTGGTGGTGAAACTCTGAACTAAAATCGGTAAGTTTTATCGATGTAGAGTCGAATGAACCAAACCGCATCGTGATTAGGGATGCACAACCTGTGGCCCGCAGAAAAAATGGCCTGTGATGGGTAACTGGTGGCCCGCGGGAACCATACATGCCAACATATCCACAAATTTCGAATTTCCTTAATAATTCGCGAGAAAAATTTGCAAATTTTCATTTTGTCCATAGATCGTAGGAAAACATCATGAATTTTGTTGATCGGATGCATAAAATCCTGAATTGCGTCGACTGGGTGCAAATTTTGTTGAATGTGCATGGAAAAATAACAAATTTCGCCATTTTGTCGCAAAAACATTGCAAATTTCAATAATCGGTCAACAGAAACCAGAGATGCCAAAATCGAAAATTCCGAAAATCATTAAAATCTTGAATTTTGTAAACCACAGGCATGAAAAGTGCGGAAAAGAAAAAAAGGCTGAACTTTTTCGACTTCATACGCCAAATTTGGAGAAAAAAGTAGGGAGATTCTACTATGGGCATTTTCTAGAGTAGAGTGCAGTTTTAAATTTTACATAAACAGGAAAATTACAAGGAGAAAAATAGATAAATAAAACAGATTTTTTTTAAATGGATGTGTGTTAAATTTTGTAAATCTCAAAATAAAGGTGTCTCTATTGAAAAACAGGAGACTTGGCAAGTATTTTCAATTATTGGCCAAAATCTGATGAAGTTTTAACTATAAAGAAACAAAATTAATATGAGAAAAATCTGTTTATTATTATTTCCATTTGAAAATAACTTTTTAAGGGCTACATTACTCACGTGAAAACACCTGTTCGCTAATGTTAATCCTATGGAAGAAATTTTTTTAAATATCTCGTTTGCATTTCAATATTTTTTTTTCATTGGATAGTTGAGGTTGATCTCTACAAAGGCCGTTTTTTACCTTGTCGATTTTGTTTACAGGTTTTTTTTGTTTTTTTTATTAGGATACTTTCACTTTCGGAACCGATTTCGAAAAATCGTGTCAGCGAGATAGAACACTTAAGATTATGAGGATGTTATAAAAACTTTTAATGCTAAAAAATTGAGAAGAAAATTTATGAAAACATTAAATATCACAAAATTGTTAAAGTCAGTAGTGGTTATCTTAATAAGTACCACTTTCAATAATATATTTTTAAACTCAAGGCTGCTGTAAACATACGTGCAAGGGGACGTGCAAGCATCTGTGTGCCCAGAGCGCATTTGTCAATCGGTCCCTGATAATTCAAAGTTAGTAAGGTTATAGTTCCGGGTTTTGGGTTATATCCGAAAATTTTATTTGTAGTCAACCCAAACTAAAACATTGACCCAAAATTTGACAAACTTTAACCCGAACACCAAATGTAAGAATATTCCTCATTTACCTCACCCGGACCCATAAAAGTGAAACCTAACGTGGTCCGAACATGAAACAAATTAAAGTCAACGGTACCCGAATCGAATCTGACCCGCAAAATGTAAACAAAAGTCAAACTGATCCGAATCGAATGCGACCCACAACAAAACAAATTACTGCCAAACGAATCTGGACCAAGGGTCAGGCCAGGTTCCAGTACAATCGGGTTACCCAGGGCTTAATTTGCGCCGGTACTTCTCTATTTTAAGTAAAAATTTCCTTTCCCTCCCATCTCCAATTTTTTGCCTTCTTTTGTTTCAAAACAATTATAACTGACATAATGTGTCGCTCACGTAAGAGATGGAGATGAAACGGGCTCGATTTTTATATCAGTCTCCGGGTTTGGACAGGCTCGATCTCAATCTGTCTTAAATTCAAAATTTTATTTATTTCCATTTCAAATCATTTTAATGCTATTTTGATCAGAATAAAGAGTAAACAGAAATGGTCTTTTTCTATTCTGCACAGTTGCGAACTATTAATTTTTTGTGTTAACACTCTTTCCGAATCATAATCCTGAGCCTATTTAATCGCAGAATTCTGCAATTAATTAACATTAAGATTGGGCAAAGGTTTCTATTTGGAAGTAGTAATAACTAAAAAAGTGGAATAGTTGATAGCTAAGTGTACGCAGATAAATGTATTTAAAATTTTTATTTTGCTAAATAAAAAAACAATGCTTTAAATTTTGAAAATAATGTATGAAATATGAAAAGGCAGATTCGAGTAACGGAGGAGGTAAGGGGGGGGGGGTACGCTAAGGATGTTAGTACTGCAGGAATATTAGGGCTCCGGTACTTTTTTTTTCTTAGAAATTAAACCCTGGGGTTACCGAACCCAATGCCTCTTAATTCGTAGTACCAATCTTTATGAAACAAACGGCAATCAAATTTGTAATAAATGCATTAATCTTTATTTTTCTATGTCCAAATATATGAATGAATACATATGTATTCATTCATATGTATTATTTAGAAAAAATTCCTGAAATAAAATTTCTAACATATTAAGCAAGTTATTCTAAAACGGTGATTTTTCGTTGGAAAAAATTAAAAACTTTTAGCATGAAAATGATATAGCTCTGAAAGAAAGAAAGAAAAAAAAAAATCTGAAAGATCAGTAGCAAAGCTCTTATTTACTACCGCTTTAAAACACCTCAGTCCAGAATGAATCATCTTTATCTGCAGATTTTTTCCACCGCTATTTACTTCCGCATAAAGATGACCTTTGACCCAACAACTCATTAGCAAACGCACACCATTCCTCTACTCCTCCGAAATCATTCGCAAAACTGCTTCCGATCTTAAAGTCTAAAAATAGATTTTCACCCCACGAAATACGCCGCTCCACACACGATTACTTTTGATCTAGGGAGCATCCAATTTCCGATTTGAGCTAGCGAAAAGTCCGACAAAACTTCATGCCCCCCCTCCCCCCCTCCAAAAAAAAAAATTTCTTTGCATTTTTGCATCGATCCAGAAAATGGCCAAAATCGTCCTCAAAAAGGCGGAAGTCTTTCATGCCTGAAACCACTCAAAAACCCTCGCGAATTTCGTCAATAAGGCATGTAAAATCATGAATTTCAGGGATCGAGCACAGAGAAACAGCAAATTTCCTCGATTGGGCATTGAAAAATTGCGAATTTCAACGAACAGTCATGGAAAAAATATGCAAATTGTCCATTGATCATAGGAAAACATCATGAATTTTGTGTATCGGGTCTGAAAAATTATGAATTTTGTCGATAGGCATGGAAAATCGTGAATTTTGTCAATTGGGCATGGAAAAATCAAGAATTCTCTCGAATGTTCTTAGAAAAATTATAAATTTCGACGAACAGTCGCAGAAAAAAAATCACGAATTTCACCATTGTCAAGAGAAGAAAAATTGTGAATTTCATTAATCGGCCGACGGAAACTATAGATGCCAAAATTGGAAATTCCAGAGTTCCAAATTTTGTCAGTTTGATGCGAAAAAAATAATTTCGTCAACCACTCACGGAAAAAATTGCAAATTTTTTTCAATCCCCCTCCTCCTTCCACGAAACAAAACATTGTCTGTGCTACGGATGTTAGCCCTTGACAAACCAGTCATTCTTGTGACTAGCCCTCTTCTTATAAAGGTTGTGCACCCCTATTCTTGATATATCCTTGCCAACAGAATTGTATATATTAACTGGAAAGAGGGAACCTAGGGGGCTAAATCTACCCTTCTGAAATAGATGTTTTTTAAAAATCTGATTATTGGTTTAGATTGCCCCCCCCCCCCTCCTCCTGAAACAAAATTCTCTGTACTACTGATGGTGGCTCGCAACAGCCCAGTTATTTTTTAAAAGGCCCTTTGCTTAAAAAGGTTGCGCACCCCTACATTATATTTTGCATTTTCAAAAAATTATATTGTAATTATTTCATTAAAAAATGTATCATATTTATTCCTCTAAAGAATTGCAATTTTGGAACAGCTGTCGTAGATGGACAAGGGTTGGTGTGATTTTTGTTTTGCACCATTTTGGCAAGAAAACCCTGTTTTTGGATAACTGTTAGGCCTAGCTTGCTTAACAGTATGTTAGTTTTATTTTACTTTGAAACAATTTATTTTATTATAAAAAACACATTTTTATTATAAAACACACACAATTTTTATTACAAAACACACATTGATTAATTTATTATAAAATACACAATATTTAATTTAATATAAAACTCACCGAAACTGCTCTGCCATACAAAGCAAAATCTCACCAATTTCGAATTATTGCTCAGGCATAAAATCACCATTTTGGTACCAAAAAGACACTCTGGTGCATTTGCGACAGCTGATCACAATTTTTTCCAACTAAAAATTTTAATTTGAAGCCTAAAACATTTACAGTAGGCATCATCACAGAGTAAGGAGATTTAATTAGAGAATCAATTCTTATACACTGCAATGGCAACTTCTTTAACATGGGATTACACATAGACAGTGCAGGTGATGCAAGAACTACGGCCATAACAAAAGCGAGATTTCTAATACAGCTATATATTGCTTCCTTGGCGCCAAATGAGGGAAGAGAAAAAAAAATAGCGATAGCTTGTTGCTGCTTGTTTTTTAAATCTCATTTTTCATTTGTAAAAATCCACAATTATTGTTTTTTCAATTGCATGCATATTTATAAGCAGATAAAATTCTTCGAATGTTCCAGAAATTAAGAATCCTTAAATTAAACACTGTGTTATACAATAATATTCTGAAATTCTGATTAATTGCTTATTCTTTAAAACATATGACATATTACATGAATATGCTTTACACTCACGCAGCGATGTTTGGCAACTCTTTGGTAAGCGCGATTTTCAAGCTCTCGCCAAACCAATAACTTCATATAATGGCTAAGTTGCCATTAAAGGAAAAAATCCCCTAAATTTGGCGACTTTTTCCTTTTTATAATAGTTTAAAAAAAAAAAAAAGAAAAAAAACTTGTGCGTGAGTGTATGACATCATAGCCAAAAAAATAAATAAATAAAAAGATATTTCACCAAAACAGTGAGATTTCCTTGAATTTTATTATTTTTTATACTCTTTGAAATATGGCTGCTAAGCAGCGAATAAATTAAAGAGGAAAGTAAAAAATAAATGCTTTTAAAAATTGCAAAAAATATGAAAATAAGATATTTATATTTCACGAACAGATGCAAAAACATTTTCAAATATTTTAAGCAATTAATTTCTGAATTCTATTAAATTTATTGACAAAATTTTAAAACTATTGGAAATCCATATTGAAAATTTAGTATTCATAATTTAACGTCTAAATCTATTATACAAATGTTCCATTTTCATTTCAGATAAAAATGAAATTTGAAAAATCATATGCATCCCTATAGGAAAGCATTATGACCTAAAAAAAGAACAAAAATAACACATGAAAATAAATCACAACTTACCGATCATTGGAAATTTAAAAAAAACTTTTCACTCTTGTTCTTACAAACAATACACTTATCTCTTCCTAGCATTTTGAATAATTATAATAACCTATTTGATCTTCAAAGAATAATTTTAATAATAAATATTAATCAAGATTCAAAATTCAAATAGCGAAAGTCGAAAATTTGCACATTTGCAAATGACAACAGCAAAAGGCGACAAGCATAATAGGGTTACAATTAAACGGAAATCACGAAGATAAAAATCGCCAAAGCGATGATTTAGTTTTTAAGTCATCCACTGCAATCGTTCTTTTCAGGTGAAGTTGGGGCTCTGTTTAAATTTTCTTACTCGGGGGGCATCATTTTACACATACCTTTTATTTCCCAATTTCTATTACTGGTTAAAACTTAGTGTCATGTTTACATTAGAGAAATTGGGAAAACATGAAATATGGTCACTAATTAAAAAATATAAGAAATTTTTTATATTTATAGAAAGCAGTATGTAAAAGACTGTATAAAAATTCACTCGCCTGGTCAGAAAATCCAATCACCAAGGGCAAGTAAATTAATGTATTCATTTCTAAATAGCAAAACTGGGAATTTTCATTAGAGACCAGTGGCCAATAGTAGCAGTTTTATAGTAGCCACTTTTTTAAGTACTTTTCAGTTAGCCGGGCACCAGTGATATATATATAGACACACACATACACATATCTACATGTACATATATATACATATACATATATATATATATATATCAGGGATCTGTTTAGGAAAAAATTGGGTCCTTTAAAGGACCCTTCACAATCTTTTTCATTTCAAAACAGGATCCTTCACAAAATTTTTCAACTCAAAACAGGACCCTTCACAAAACTTTTCACCTTAAAACAGGACCCTTCACAAAATTCTTTGTCTTAAAAATAGGCTTTTCACAAAACTTTTCCCTCTTCAAACTGAATCTTTCACAAATTTAATCTCTTAAAAGTAAAATTTGACTGTCACTTTACATATATAAAGAAAATATGTGTATTTTACACACATATATGTCCTTAAAAATGTATAAACAAGAACCTGAATATAACGATCATTTCAAATTCAAAAAATTATGTCTAGATTTTTCATAAATGTAAAAAGCTGTTCACAATTTCACAAAAACAGGACCCTGGGAGAAAAGTCTGGACAGATCCCTGTATATGTACACAGTGATGTCACTGGATCCTGAAAATCCTGGGTCCCAGGGACCCAGGATTTTCAAATATGTGGGTCCCTTTTTTATAAAAGCGGGTCCCCATTCATAATAATTCAAATTCATATTTTAAAGGAACAAGTGAACTTGTTTATTTGGAAAAGAGAAATGCAATAGTTATTGTTTTGATAATAATTAAATAATGAATAATTAAAACCAGTATTTCCCAATCAAATATATATATTTAAACTATTAAAAGAAATTTTCTTTGCCTTTTTTTAAATGTAAATGCTTAATTATAAAATAATGATTATTTGAGTGTAGAAGATAACAAGTATCACTAATATTTGCATTTCTTTTAAAAGGGGGAGGACGGATTTATTGAAAAGGACATTTTTGTTGGATAAAATAATACTTTTGTTGAGTAAAGGGGCACTTTTTGTTGAATGAATGGATGCTTTATTGGATTATTTGTCAGCATAGATCAGTGTTGGAATTAAACATTTTCTTTGGAAAGGAGTTTCAGGAGTGATTCTGAATTTAAAAAAATATTTTCTGAAATTCACAGCAAATTTTCGGAAAGGTTACTTTACAACAGAAAGGGGGGGGGGGATCCTCTCTCAGCACTATTTTTGTTGTTGTAGGTCAGATTAACTCTGCTTTTGATTCGAGTCGATTTCAGGCTGAATGAATTTCTCATTTTTTCCTTGGCCTTTGGACGATATTCACGTTTTTTCCGCAATCCTTTGACAAAATTCGCGATTTTTTCGAGATCCTTCGATGAAATTTGCTGTTTTTTTTTTCGAGATCCTTCGATGCACTTTGCCGTTTTTTGGCGATCCTTTGACGAAATTTGCAGTTTTTTTCGAGATCCTTCGACGAAAGTTGCCGTTTTTTGCCGTTCCTTTGATGAAATTTGTCGTTTTTTGCCGATCCTTCAACGAAATTTGCCGGTTTTTGGTGATCCTTCGACGAAATTTGCCATTTTTTTTAGCTCTTTCGACGAAATTTTCAGTTTTTGAACGATCCTTCAACAAAATTTGCCGTTTTTTGTTGTTTTTTGGTGATCCTTTGACGAAATTTGCCATTTTTTGGCGATCCTTCAACGAAATTTGCCGGTTTTTTTCGAGATCCTTCGACAAAAATTGCCGTTTTTTGGCGATCCTTCGACGAAATTTGCCGGTTTTGGTGATCCTTCGACGAAATTTACCGTTTTTTAGCGATCCTTCGACGAAATTTGCCGTTTTTTTTCAGAGATCCTTCGACGAAAATTGCCGTTTTTTGGCGATCCTTCGACGAATTTTGCCGTTTTTTGGTGATCCTTCGACGAAATTTGCCGTTTTTTCGAGCTCTTTCGACCAAATTTGCCGTTTTTGGGTGATTCTTTGAAGAAATTTGCAGTTTTTTCGAGATCTTTCGACGAAATTTGCCGTTTTTTCAAGATCTTTCGACGAAATTTGTCGTTTTTGGGTGATTCTTCGAAGAAATTTGCCGTTTTTTCAAGATCTTTCGAAGAAATTTGCTGTTTTTGGGCGATTCTTTGAAGAAATTCGTCGTTTTTTCGAGATCTTTCGATGAAATTTGCCGTTTTTCGAGATCTTTTGCCGAAATTTGCCGTTTTTTCGAGATCTTTCGCCGAAATTTGCTGTTTTTTCGAGATCTTTCGACGAAATTTGCCATTTTTTCGAGATCTTTCGCCGAAATTTGCCGTTTTTTCGAGATCTTTCGACGAAATTTGCCATTTTTTCGAGATTATTTGACAAAATTTACCGTTTTTTGGCAATCCTTCGACCAAATTTGCTATTTTTTTGGCGATCCTTTGATGAAATTCGCCGTTTTTTCGAGATCCTTGGACGGATTTCACGATTCTTTGAAGAATTTATGCATCCCATGGGATGCATAAGAACTATTTTTTTGCGTCCCAACTTCAATTTTTCGCGTAATTTACGCGCTATAGCGCGTACGCAGCATCGCTGTGTACATATGACTGTATATACATATGAATTTATATATGTACATATATCACTGGTGCTCATCTAACCAAAAAGTACTAAAAATTATCTGTCAGCGGCCTCTTTCCTATAAGGAAAAAAAAATATTTTTTTGGCATTTCATCAAGGATTCTATTTTTTTTTTTTTTTTTGGTTGAAAAAATGTTTATATATTATCATATTTATTTGGACTGTTTAATTTTAGATTAATACTAATTGAAATTTTAATAAAAGTTTACTGTTTAGAACTTTTAAATAAAAAAGGGTACTTCTCTACTATCCCGTCGTCCGCTTTTCATAAGAAAAAAATATCAAACTGTAATGCCAAATAGACGGGAGAACGTTGCCATTAGAATATGAAAATAAATAAAATATAAGAATTTAAGGACACAATTGTTATTTTAATTAATGAAATAACTCATAAATCAGTGAAACATAATAAAAAATACACACAAATGTTGAATTAAAAACTACTTGATGACATAACAAACACGTATAATGCTTCTGACATCAAGTAAATGGGACTGCATTTTTGGCCTTTAATCTTACAGTTTGGCGATACTTTTTTGTTATTAAAAGTGGTCAACGGGATAATAGAAAAGTACCTACCCAATTTTTTTCATTTAGTGGCTCTGTGGCTAGTGTTAATTTTGCCCTATATCAAATTCTGAATTACTTAAGTGTTTGTTTTATAAGTTAGGTATTTTGTAAACTTTATTTACTCATTTTGACTTGCTGGGTGTTCATTAAGAACTGACTTTTCTTTTCATTTAGTATTGTCAATAGAAACGTTGAAGTCTTTTTTTTTGAGCAAATAATTATTTTTTAGAATCAATTTTTGTGAAAACTAAATCCTCAGATGTAATTTAATAATAATAATAATAATAAAATCTTCATTTATTTCTTTAATTTACATTGTGCATAATGTGTGGATTTTTAAAAGTTGATTGTAAATCTGAAAAGTGGGGATAAAATTAAATTTGGGTAAAATATGTGGAGAACAATTATTTTGGTGCTTAATGTTTCAGATGTAGGCACAATGTAGGCTTATGAAATTAGCACTTGAGATAGCATAATAATATTGTGAAAGTGTCTGCTGAAATAGTGGAATTCGCCGATTGGCTGCGGAAAATATCGTGAAATTTGTTAATATTTTAAGTTTTCTTATTTAAAATACTGTGATTCACTTTTAAAATTTTAATTTTCAGTCTCTGTGTTTCCACATAAGTTTTTCATGCTTAATTTAACACCATTTTTTGTAATATGATTCAATCGCAATCATTACTCGTGGGTTAATATCCACTATTATAATACCAACACAAAATAATTGTTCTCCACATATTTCACACAAATTTAGTTTGATCGCCCTTTTTCAGATTTACAGTCAACATTTCAAATGTATTAAGCGATAAAAAACTAAATGAAAAGAACAATTAACAAGTCAAGATAAATAAACAATAAATAAATAACAAAATACCTATGGATATAATGTATTAATCCTTAAAGCGATCTTCGTGAACGAATACATACATGCGAGCCATGCAAGAAATGAGAAATTGTTTGGGATTGGGAGATTAATTTATTGGGAGCTTGTTTGGTTGCAGCTGCGCAAACAATGCAAAATGTTTTATCCTTAAAAAATCGAAAACTTATTTAAAATAACAGTAAAAATGAACACAAATAATTAAAAAATATTTCCTCATTATGAAAAAGGAATTGAAGTAATTTTTCGACTATATGCTCGTTTAAAATCTGAAATTATTTCTTTGTAACAAAAAAGGAAAACATATAGACAACAATTGAATTTTATAAATATGTATTACATGTTTATAGTATATAATTCATTGTTTTTGCATTGAAAAAAAAATGTTAGCAATTCCCTCAGTTTCTTTTCATATCACTTATAAATAATTGGTTTATATATTACATTATATTTATTTAGTTATTTTATATTTTGAACTTACCTTTATGCTTTGCAGCTTTTCATATTGTTTCATTTATCCATATGACATTAACGTTATATTTTTCACGTGCTTTGAAATCGGGTCGCGATGTTTTCCTGCCGAACACGTCGACGATCTGCAATCAAATGGACAGTAGCGGTGTTTGCTGAGAGATGGCGCTGTTAATCCACGAGCGTACTTTCGGTTTCGACACGTGCGTTGGCGTTGACCTTGTACCGTGATTGGTTGGAGCTGGGGGCGGTTCCTGTTTGCGTTTTTCATTCACGGCGTGTGCCGGCTGAGACGATGTGTATATATAGTATCAGTTACGGTAGTTGATGGTGGCTGATATGTTGTTTTGGAAATGTGAAACGTCTGTGGTTGTTTTTGAACGATGTTTGTCTTTGGAAGAGTTCTGGATTATACTGGAAGGCAATGATGAATGAATTGATAGTTGATGAAGTATTTCTTTTTGAGCTTATTTATCAGCACGTTTTTAATCTGAATATTGTTGCAATTTAATGAGATACTTAATGTTTATAGAGCTTTTAAAACTTTTAAAATGAGCATCGGAACGATATGTTTAGTGATAAAATTCGTAATTGTTTTTAACTTTTGACATCATCATTCTTTGTTTCATCATCTAAATTATGTTTTAGTTTCAAGAATATTTTCTGTTTTATAAATGCTGTTTGTTTTTTTCTTTAAACGATTTAATAAAAGCTGATGTTTTATTTTAACTTATTTGGTCATCATTTTAATTTCTTTTACACTCACTGCTCATGGAAATTATGAATAGAAACAACTGCATTTTTAACTACATTTTTACATGGTCTTTATTTCAGCATACGCTTTCAGTTGCAAATTATTCTCTGCTTAGTAATAGGATGTATTAATATAGTGCAATAATATAAATATTATAGGAGCTTTAGTTTTGCACTAGTTATATGAGTAGTCTCATATAACATTGAGGTTATGGACATTTTTACAAGACCCATGTATTTGTATAAGACCCATGCAGTTTTTGCCTTCATAGGTATTAAATATTATTGCAGTGAAGTGTTTAACTACGGCCTTTAGTGATTAATTAGTGAATTTTAGAAGGGGGGCCGTTAGTTTTTATGATGACCAGTAATTAATAGTGTTGAAAAAAAAAAATTTTTTTGAAATCTTGATTTTTTTTAAATTAAAATGGCAATGATGCAATCTCAGATACAAAAGCTCAATTCCAGTAATTACGCCAATTGGCAGGCAGACATGAAGTATTTATTGATGGAAAAGAATGTCTGGGAAATTGTTGCTGAAATTGAAAAGGTACCAGTCGTAGTAAAGGATGGAGAGTTTACTGAAAGAGATGTAAGAAATTTTCATATTCAAGAAAAATTGGCACTTTCCACTATCTATCTTAATATAGAGCCGAACTTTAGAAAAATTGTTGAAAATTGTGATAATCCAATAGATGCCTGGAAGAAACTCCGTACCCATTTTTACCCAGATACTAGAAGTCGTCATATGCAAGTATTCACTGAGTTGTGCGAGTGCAAAATTGCCAGTGGAGAAAGTATTAATTTATATGCCTCCCGACTCTTGAGAATTGCAAACCAACTTAAAAGTATTAACAAAAATTTTGACGATGTCTATGTGACTTTCCAGTTACTAAGATTTTTGCCGACTAAATTTGATAGTATGGTACAAGCCATTCTGAGGTGGAAAGAGCAGGACTTTATTTTTAATGATGTTGTAACATCGCTGGTCGCTGAAGAGACGAGACTTAGTTTGAGAGACCGTGATCATGGAAAAATTTATGTGGAAGCACAGTCGCTGCAGTTCCAGAAAAGAAATAGAAAGAAAGTGATGTGCTATTTTTGCAAAAAGCCAGGACATGTCAAAAGTCAGTGCCGCAGTTTCTTGAAGGCAATGAATCATCGAAGTAGAGATTCCTCACCATCTGCAGATTGTTCTGAGTATCGAGATCCTTCGCCATTGAAAAGGAGTGAAAGCCCTCATGTAGAACGAGCATTCTTTGAACGTAAGCTTGGATCCCCACAGAGAGACAGAAATCGATACAACAGTTCCCGTGGACCTGGTGAAAGGATGAGAAACCAGTCTAGAGACAATAGAGTAAGAAGTCCCCAACATCTTATACATCTTTCTTTTTGTCTCAAGCAAATTTGGTTAATGGAGAGGCTTACTGGGTTTTTGATACTGCAGCTTCCCATCATTTCTGTAAAGACAGGGATCTGTTTGTTGAATATACTCCTCTTAATGATGAACACATGGCAGTAGCTATTGAAGGAGTAACTTTTCCTATTGTGGGAAGGGGGACAATAAAACTTAAATTTGGTCAAAGGATCTTGATGTTTAAAGATGTTATGTATTCACCTAAATTAAGACGTAATTTGATATCTGGTCCACGTTTAGACAAAAATGGGGCTTATTTTACTGGTGGAGGTGGTGAAGTGAGGATATCTTGTGACGGACAACCTCTATTTAAAGCTAATCTTAAAAATGGGGTCTATTACCTTCATCCTAAAATTCCAGGTAGAGGTAACAAGAGAGTTACTTTTGAGGCATCATCTGTTAGTAAAAATGATGATATGACTGTTTGGCATCGACGTTTAGCTCATGTTAGTCCTTATTTAATAGTACATACTTGTAGAAATACTGATGCTAAGAGTTTACCTGTTTTGAGAGAAGGGGAGTTTAAATGTGAATTTTGTAAACTAAATAAATACAGGAGGACATCTTTTAAGTCTAGGAATTTTACTAGATCCAACTTTCCACTAGAGCTCTTATTTACTGATGTCTGGGGGCCATGCCATATAAGTGGTAGACAAGGGGAGCGGTATTTTCTTTCAATAATTGATGATTATTCACGAAAAGTATCCTTGTACCCTATGAGGGAAACATCAGAGGTTTTTGAAATTTTGAAGCAACATATTAACCGTGCAGAAAGGTTTTTGGGTAGGCAGGTTAAGGCAATAAAGTCTGATAATGGCAGGGAGTATGTGAATTGGAATTTGAAGGAATACTGTGCTGAAAGAGGTATTAGTCACGAGTTAACGAACACGTTTACCCCGGAACAAAACGGCGTGGCCGAGCGATACAATCAAACAGTAGCGGATGGAGCCAGAACCATGTTAAAGGAAAGTGGTATGGATTTGAGCTTTTGGCCAGAGGCTATGCTCCATTTTACTTACACGTGGAATCGTTTGTGTCATAAGAATCAGGTGAAAACACCATTTGAACTTTTTGGTGGTACAAAGCCCTCGGTAAGACATCTAAAACCTTTTGGATGTGTAGCATATGTAGGTATCCCTCGTCAGAAACGATTAAAATTAGACTCTAAAGCTTGTAAAGGATACATGGTGGGATATGCTTTTAAAACAAAGGGTTATCGTATATGGTTGCCAGATAGTGACAAAATTGTTGAAACCATAAATGTGTCATTCGATGAGAATACCAGTTTTAAGCAGAGTATTGATGGAGCAGTGCTGGGCACCATTCAGGAAGAGTTGCAGTGGGTTCCTGCTACTGGAGATGTTTTCGAGGAAGAAGACGTTGTTGAGGAAGTCAGACCCATTTCTGACCGCTCCAACGACTCCCTTGAATCACTTTCTGATGCAGAAAGGCAGGAGTCTTCTTTGGGAGATATGGTTCCCCTTCTACATCTCAACCTACTTTGCGAGACACTCGCTGGATGAGAAAAATTGTCCCAAGAAAAACTGGTTCTCGTACAGATGTATATTATTTTGACATAGATAATAACTCTCAACGTCTAAGATCATCAAGGGAAGTGATGGATTACTGTAGGGATAACAATGTAAATTTTGAACCTAACTTATTTGATTTTAGAGGGAATAATACATATGAAGCAGTGGTGTCAGATCCTAGTGTAAGTGGTCCTAGTGTTGATATCTGTCAATCGCAATCTTGACTATATGATCTGGTAATTCCCAGGACACATAAACAGGCAGTAAAATCAGATCAGTGTGAGGAATGGAGGAAAACTATGAAAGAGGAAATTGATACAATGAAAGAAAGAGGCGTGTGGCATTTGGCCGAACTACCACCAGATGTAAATCCTGTAGGCTGTAGATGGGTGTATACGGTAAAGAAGGATGATTCAGGAAAGATTGTTAGATTTAAATCTCGTTTGGTGGCACAGGGATTTAAACAAATAAAAGGTGAATCATATGACGAAACGTTTAGTCCAGTAGTAAATTTCAGTGTCATTCGTTTTTTCTTTTCTTTACTAGTATCTCTTAAAAATTGGTTACACACCCAATGTGACGTTAAATGTGCCTATTTATATGCACCTCTTTCAGAAAATGTATTTATGTCACAGCCACCGGGTTTTGTTGAGCCAGGTAAAGAGAAATTATTTTGTAAGTTGGATAAGGCAATATACGGTTTGCATCAATCTGGTCGTGTTTGGTTCTATGAGATTAATCGCGTTCTTTTAGAAGTTGGCTTTGTGAAACTGGAATGGTGTAATTGTGTCTATGTGTTGGATTCAGACTTAATTTTACTGTTATATGTGGATGACATAGTTCTTTTTGGCAGGTATAAGAAGATAATAGATAGAGATCTGGAACTTTTGCGTAGACATTTTGATTTGAAAATATTGGGCAAAACGAGAAAATTACTTGGGGTCGAGTTTGAGGAAGATGGAAATAACTTGCGGATTCACCAAAAATCCTATATTAAAGAGGTGTGTAAAAGGTTTGAGTCGTACAGGTTTCCTATTTCATCTCTACCAATTAGTAAGGGCTCAGTCTATTCAAAAGCAAATTGTCCTAAGTCTGAGGAAGAGCGTAGAGAAATGTCACAGTTGCCATATCGTAGTGTTTTGGGTTGTCTTTCCTTTTTGGCTAATAGATCTCGTCCGGATATTAGTTATGCTGTGAATATCTATAGTCAGTTTCAGTCAGATCCCGGAAGAGAACATTGGTATGGTTTGCTCAGGTTGTTAGGATATGTAAATTATACTCAGGATATGACCCTCAGTTTATCATGTATAAAACCCCAGTTAGTCACTTACTCAGATGCAGACTTTGCAGCCAATAGAGACAATAGAACCTCGTTAGGTGGTCAGATTGTTTTCTTGGGTAACTCTCCCATTTCATGGCGAACATCTAAAGAGAAAAGTGTTAGTTTGTCAACAATGGAGGCTGAGTTCATAGCCATGACCGAAGCAACGAAGGAACTTCTTTGGTTTGATAGAATCTTGAGTGAGTGTTATAGAAGGAAGGTTATCACTGGGGAAAGGGTAAAATCAGTATTATATGTAGACAACCGGGCCACTATAGATTTTGTAAGATCACCCATTGAGAATCATAGGAGTCGACATATAGGTGTCAAGTTGTTTTTTGTACGGGATTTGGTTAATGAAAATACTTTTGATTTAAATTTTGTCCGGAGCAAGGAAAATCTAGCTGATATTTTTACTAAACCCCTCACCAAGTTTGAATTAAAAAGATTCATTGAATATGTCTTTAGAGTTTGTTCTTGAAGCATTTTTTTGAAAGTTTGCTGTTTTAGAATTGTTTCATATTATTCTGTTTCTAATTTTGTATAAGAATGTATTAAATGTATTAAATGTGTATTAGAATCTAACTTATATTGTTCAGAAATTATATTTTGTTTAAAAGGTATTTGCTTGGTGGACATTTAAAGTTTCACTGGAATGTGGTGATGCTTCTTGATAATCCATTCCTTGGTGTCCGAACGGCCCCGGGATGCGACTCGCAGGGGTGCAAATGTAATCTAGTCAGAGTGGCATCTGGGGGTGGGTTTGTCAGTTGTTATTGCCACAGGAAGGTCTTTTCGCGGGCATGTTATATTTATTTCAGTGAGTCCCATTTTATTTAGTTAATATATGGAAATGCCACATTATATCCCGTTTACCTTGCAAAATGCTTATGTTATGGTCTCCAATTATTTAAATTGTTGTTGTATTAGTTTATATTAAATTTTTGGGTTGCAACCTATTTATTTCTATATTTAATTGTTTAAATTGTATTTTTGGAATTTTTCTAAGTATTGATATTTGTGAATTTGGTGTTGAATTCATGAGTAGCAGTATAAGATTGTGTTTGTCTGGGTTTTGCATGACATTTCTATCTGAGGTCCGGAACTCAGGTGGGAATGTTCATTCTTTTTATAAGTAATAGGAAAATTTTGTGTGTTATTGAGGATTTTTGTATTATAAGTAATTTAGAAAATAGTTATACTATTTTGGAGTAAAGTGTGAAAATTTGATCTGTCATAATTGCATACGTCTTTGAAGGGTTGGCTTAATTGTACTGTTCAGTAGTTACAGGTTCCTGGTATTTTTCAATGTGTGTGATTGGAATGAGAAATCGTGGCGCCACGTAAGAATGTGTGTATGAAAGTTGAATATATGTTGGTGACTATATGATATGTAATGTGTTGTGTTATTGTTTAATCTTTGGTTTTCAGGTTCTTTGTAACTTTAATATTTTAAGTATCACGAAATGTCCTATGGGCATGTGAAAGAGGCATGTATTCACATGTCTTACAGGCATGTGGAAGAAAAATTGTATCAGTTATAATTATTGTAAAAATTGCATTTTAAAGTTCTGATTGATTAGTCATTATGTGTAAAATTGAAACTTATGAATTTTTCTTGATCAGTTGAAGTGAAATTTTCTGTCTTGTAATTTGAACTTTTTGGATTAAGTGTTTCAAGAGATTGTTGTTGCTGTAATAACATTGAAGTTTTAAGCTTTGATATGCTAATATTTGAATTGTTTCAAGGTTTAATGTTGCATTGATTTAAGTTGTGTTAAAGAAGTTTTGAATCCTAAATGTTTATTGTGTGTTGAATTGTTTAAATTTTGAAATGTTTTGTTGAACGTTTGTGAATTTTTTTGATTGTTGAATAGAATGAATTTTTTTTTTTTTTTAAGCTTACTTGCCTGATGTTAATCGCTCTGGTGCTCATGTTTCTTGTAGGTGTTGGCGGTGCTGGTAATTTTGTTTAGATATTTGTCTTAGGCATTTTTTTTTTTTTTTTTGAGGCTGTTGTTTTTGAGGCGGTTGTCAGTTGTATTAAAGGTTTTATTTTTGGTTAACTAAATTGTGGTGATGGACTTTGATTGAGAGTTTTATGAACACATTTTTACCTCTTTGGTATTCGGAATAAGTGATATGAGGGGGGGCATTTGTTAGCAATTCCCTCAGTTTCTTTTCATATCACTTATAAATAATTGGTTTATATATTACATTATATTTATTTAGTTATTTTATATTTTGAACTTACCTTTATGCTTTGCAGCTTTTCATATTGTTTCATTTATCCATATGACATTAACGTTATATTTTTCACGTGCTTTGAAATCGGGTCGCGATGTTTTCCTGCCGAACACGTCGACGATCTGCAATCAAATGGACAGTAGCGGTGTTTGCTGAGAGATGGCGCTGTTAATCCACGAGCGTACTTTCGGTTTCGACACGTGCGTTGGCGTTGACCTTGTACCGTGATTGGTTGGAGCTGGGGGCGGTTCCTGTTTACGTTTTTCATTCACGGCGTGTGCCGGCTGAGACGATGTGTATATATAGTATCAGTTACGGTAGTTGATGGTGGCTGATATGTTGTTTTGGAAATGTGAAACGTCTGTGGTTGTTTTTGAACGGTGTTTGTCTTTGGAAGAGTTCTGGATTATACTGGAAGGCAATGATAAATGAATTGATAGTTGATGAAGTATTTCTTTTTGAGCTTATTTATCAGCACGTTTTTAATCTGAATATTGTTGCAATTTAATGAGATACTTAATGTTTATAGAGCTTTTAAAACTTTTAAAATGAGCATCGGAGCGATATGTTTAGTGATAAAATTCGTAATTGTTTTTAACTTTTGACATCATCATTCTTTGTTTCATCATCTAAATTATGTTTTAGTTTCAAGAATATTTTCTGTTTTATAAATGCTGTTTGTTTTTTTCTTTAAACGATTTAATAAAAGCTGATGTTTTATTTTAACTTATTTGGTCATCATTTTAATTTCTTTTACACTCACTGCTCATGGAAATTATGAATAGAAACAACTGCATTTTTAACTACATTTTTACATGGTCTTTATTTCAGCATACGCTTTCAGTTGCAAATTATTCTCTGCTTAGTAATAGGATGTATTAATATAGTGCAATAATATAAATATTATAGGAGCTTTAGTTTTGCACTAGTTATATGAGTAGTCTCATATAACAAAAAATCTAAATAATTAGTTGGCGAACATGCAGAAACTTTAACTTCGAACCGTAGTTTCATTTTTAACCTTATCTGGCGGCGGAGGAATGATGTTAACAGTCCTATGCATTTGTACAGCAATAGGCTTAAGAAAATAGTCCCATTTTTAAACCGGATTATATAAAAAACTAGAGTTTTCCTATTTAAGCAGGTCGGGGGATTCGCTTCATCTAAAACTGATTAGTATCATATATTAATTTAAAAAAAATCGTCGGGGCGGATATCGAGAATAGCATTTTACACCATGACACCATTACATGCAGAGAGAGAAAAACTTCCCATTTTACTTAAAAATGAGTTTCCAGATCTTAAAATCTATTGCATGTAGAAATGTATAAATTTCAGGATAGAGTTAGACCGGAGATATAAGGCAGCTGTGAAAAAATCAAAACGTTATGCCTCATATTTGCTGAGATATTAAATGTCGGCGTTTCGCTTTTCCTTTGAACTCAAACTAGGTGTATATATAGAGTGACGGAAATCTTTGGTTTTGGGCTTTCGGTTTTTGCTGCGTCACTCGAGAAACTACCGTCTCTCATGATATGTATAGGAACTCTTAGAAATGAAACGTAAATATAAGAACTGCTAAGCACCTTATAAGAATACTTAGAACCCTGTATACATGAATTTCTAAACACACATATTAAATAGTAGAATTTATAAGACCACTATATGAGACATGTTCACGTAACTGTTTTTGATTCTATCAAGCTTTCGGAGTCTTGACCTTTCATCTTTCAAGTGATTTAATTTTTCTGTATTTTATAGCAGCATCAGAAAGAAAAACAAAAATATAAACAAATTTAGCTGATTCTTTAAATACAGTATGGAACCAGTTATCCGGAATGGCTGTGTCCAAATGCATTCCGGATAACTGGTTTTTCCGGATAACTGGTTGCTCATCGACACAACACCCATTATTCAGACTTGTGTGTAATATATTTGGCTCTGGATTTATTTGTGAATCAAAGATTAATCAGAATATGTAAGAAGTGTAATTGTAAAAGAATTCTTTTCAATAAATTAAATAATTACATATAAAAATTGAAATCTGTTAAATGCTTTAAATCTTGATTAATCAATGGTTTTTAAACATGAAATATTACTATACTTACACATTACAATGAAGGAATAGAAAATAAAAAAATAAGACTTACTTGCAGGTTAGAATAGTGTGTAGGCTCCCCCCCCCCCCCTTACAAAAATTTAGTTATTTTTATATTTTTCAAGCTAGTTGAAAATCCTGATGTTTTAATTTGACTCCATCTTTGAACTCCATCTTTTACAAAAATGCTGAGACATTCATGAATTTTTAATGATTGAGATTTTATTTAAAATAAATTAATAAATAAAAAGTAGGACTTTACAAATGCATTTTTAAAAAATAATGGAATGCTTATTTTTTAAATATGTCAACAATTTTCATTTGTTTAAAATTAGTTTTTTGTTTAAGAAATAATTCCTGTATTTTATAAACTGCCATGATGTGCGTTTCATCTACAAAACTCTTTTGTTCCATCCCTTTTATTAGTTCTTGTGTTAATTCGATGCATCTTGCGTTAGAAATTTTATCTTCAGACATTTCATCTGCACTCTCCTCATCCTCAGTGTCATCATTTTGTTCAGGATGTAGAACTTTTTGTACAATTTCAGAATCGGACAGGGTACTGGTTATAGGGACATCATTGTCAATATGAAAGCAGTCATCAATGTCAGCTTCAGTTAAGATGTCATGTCTTAATGTACTTTCTGCATATTCTTTCAGTTCTTGCTGAAGCAATTTTTCTTTTGAAATAGTGAATCCTCCAAAATTATTGTCACTATCTTCATCAAGGAATATAGAGGTAGGCATCAAGTTATGCCATGCATGGGTTAATGTATCTTTTGATACATCTTCCCAAGCCCGAGCAGCCAGCCAAATTCCTTTCTTGATATTGAATTCCTTCAGAAATTCATGCACAGACCTATTCTCGTTGCATGCCTCCAAAAGTTCTTTTAAAAAATGTGTCTTATATTTACATTTTAAGCTACGTAAAACCCCTTGATCCAAAGGTTGAATCAAAGAGGTGCAATTAGGAGGCAAATATTCAACAAGAACATTATGCTTCTGTAACAGACTTGATGGTGGGTGGGCTGCACAATTATCCAAGAATAAAATGATCTTGCAATCTGATGGGAGTCCAACTGATAAACAGTGTGCCCTTGCTTTTGGCACAAACTGTGTATTAAACCATTCAATGAATAATACTTGGGTTACCCAAGCTGTTTTATTTGCTTTATAATTGACAGGAAATATTTTAATGTTTTTGAAGCAATGGGGTTTTTTGCTTTTTCCGATCACTGTTAATTTTATTTTACAAGTGCCAGCTGCATTTGCGCAAGCTAGCAACGTCACTCTTTGCTTCGATTCTTTCAGTCCACTGCTTGGTGATTCCTCATTTGCAGATACATAGGTATGTTTTGGAACATATTTATAATATAATGCAGTTTCATCTGCATTAAATATTTGGTCTAAACTGACATTTTCTTTTCTCACTAACTCCATCACATAATCAACATAATCTTCTGCACTTTCTCTATCTGCAGCAGCTCTTTCACCTGAAATTTTCAAAAGTTTCAGCCCATGCCTCTGTTTAAATCTATTAAACCATCCATGGGAATAATCACAGTTTTTTTCTATATGCAATTCCTCATGGAATTTCTTTGCTTGTGTCATAATAATGCTCCTGTTAAGTGGAAAACTTTCCACTCTTCTTTGCCGGATCCACTCCATAAGCACTTTGTCTACATCATCATTTTTTGCTTGATGCATCGTTTTTCTCTCGGATAAAAGGTTTGGATTATCGGCGTCTCCATAAAATTTTAGAATGTCTTTTTTATGCTTTTTTAAGTCATAAATTGTCGATGATCCAACGTGATAAGTGTCACATAAATTTTTTACGGAAGCACCTTCATCAAGTTTTTTTAAAATTTCCACTTTAGTTTCTATGCTTAGAACTACTCTTTTTCTTTTTACATTGCCCAATTCATCTGCCTGTCTCTTTGCCATTCCTATTTTTTTACAAAAAGCAATGTAAAAAAATTAATTTGCTGGATGCTTCACGATTTTGAAAATAAATAATAATCGTAGTAAGCACGCGATGTTGAAAGTAAACTAAACAGAACTGTTGCCAATCTGAATGAGCACTATAGCAAAACATTCTTTCACTGTTTATTAAAATTCATGGAGATATGAAAAGATAAGTAATTCGTAATACCTTAATAAAATATTCAAAAGTTTATTCGGATAATTTATAATCGGAGACAATTTATTACGAAGTTAGTTTTTTTTTTTCTTTTACTGCCATTACTTTGCATTTGGTTTGGCGCCATCTACTGAGAGAAATAAGAAATACAATACCTGTCGTGATGTCAAACCGTAACTTTTTGCAAACGGTTACCGCTCTTTTTTTTATATCTCCATGTAGATGAATAAACAGCGTATTTTCGACGTTGTTTCTTCCTCGGTTTCTTCAGATTGGCAACAGTTCTGCTTTGTTTATTTGTTCGCGCTCTAGATTCAGCGTTACGATACGAAGCAAAAGTATTGCCGTATGCCGTAGCATAAAGCATGTTAGTCTATTATATATATGGGCAATAAAAACACTGTTTTCCAAAGAAACAGTAAATCCTAAATAAAGAATACTACACCACAAATTAAAAATATATATATACGCAGTTTTGAAGATTTTATGATTTTTTTTTTCTGGAAAGATTCCGCAGTTGGTCGATCGAAAATACTATTCCGGTTAACTGGTTTTCCGGTTAACTGGTTTCCGGATAAACGGTTCTGTACTGTAGATGGCTCTTAGAGTGTTAAAATCTGAAGCTTTTCATACTTACTAGTTTTATATTTTGGAAAGATGAGATGCTTGTACAGCACTTTAAGAAATTTTAGCTCTTTTTTTTGTTGTTGTTTACATATTAGTTAACTATTAGTAGAAAATTTTGCATAAAAGTCCTTTAATTTCAATAGCTAAGAGAAAAAACTTTTTAACAATGAAATAATATACACAAATGATATATTAGCTTTTCTGGAGTTCAAATGTTAAGTTAATGAATACTCTATTTAAAAATATTAAAATCTGGAGAAAACTTTTTTATGAAAAGCATTGCAAAATTTAGTTTATTTTTGTTTATATTTGTTTTACAGATGGATCATCACACACTATCTCTTTTCTGAATAAATTATTTAACTTAAAAACTATCTTTACTGAATGTTTTTCCCCCCTCACACTTATAGGTAGTGTTCCTTAAATGTCAGAGAAAGAAATATATACAGGAATACAAAAACTCCACAGAACTCATATAATTATGGTAAATGTCACAGAACTTTTTCCCCCTAAGATTCATTTTGAAAAAGAGAAATATAAAAAAATGGTTATTAAAGGAACTACTGTCATTGCCATTGAACCAGGAGAATACAATTTATCTTTGATTACATGCTAAAATAAACTATGCACAACAGTAAAAAAGGATAGGAAGATAAAAGTCACATTTATTTACCCAGTTAAAATTAGCATTTTTGTTTTCATACAACAAAAATTTATAAACTAAAAATTTGAATTAATAAACTAAAAATTTGAAGAAAAAAAATATTCCAAAGGAAATAGTAGGAGAAAGCCATAAGATACTTTGAAATTCTTTTGTATATCGATTAATAGACCACAAGAAATTAATTATATCCAAACAAAATAATTAAGGAAATATTGTGTTTCTCATCAGATGTCAAAAACAAAAAATGAACAATATTTTTCATAATCAAAAAACTTAACAGATTATTTGAATCAATTAGTTACATTTTTTTTAAAAATATTTTTAAGATTTTGTAAAATTGACTGCAATAAAACAAAACTTTCATTTTTAACCAAATAATCAATATACATTTAAAAAGTAGTTGAAAATACATTTAAAAACTTACTCATTTTCAAGAGAATCAGCATGTGATTCATTAAGACTCATGTCAAGAACACAAGAGGAAGATGTACTAAGTAAATCTAGATCTGATGTGTCATCTTCATTGACTTGTTTTAATTTATTTACAGGAGATTCTGGTTTTCCATCTAAAGATCGATGGTAAGATATTAAAATAAACAAGAGGAAATACACAAGTACAGTAATTTAAATCTACAAATCTAAAATACACAAATGCCAATTCTGAAACTGTTTTTAAGCACTTAAATTTACAATGAAGTTTTCCAAAAACAAGTATATATATTTTTTTTTAATTTTGCTTTTCATCTTCTTTTAACAAAAGATAAACACTTTCTTTTATACGGCCATATATTTAGAAGCATCATTAACTAGAAAATTACTATCTTACTTTATTTAAAGCTAGCATGTTATAAAATACCACCACTTGAAAACTGCAACCTGTTTTCAAGGAAAAATTATGATTTTTTAAGGGCTATTGGTAAAACATTCAGTACTTATAAGACCATGGGAACCCTGTACCATTTTACCTATACCCCTGATATACCCCTAATAATCAATATAAAAATAATGTGATAAAGGCTTTACAAGATGGGGAAATGATGAGCTGGATGGGTTATAATCAGGGTTGTAAAAAAATGCATTTTTTTAAAAACCCAACCCAGGTGGGTACCCGGGCAGCTACCCACTACAACCCTTATGGTTGTAAAACCCAGCCCAGGAGGGTACCCAGGAGCTACTTACTATACAACCCTGGTTATAATGTTGATGTTAAGCTGCAAAAAATAGAACTTATGAAAAAAAATTATAATTGATTAAATTAACAAAAAAAAAACCTTCATCAAAAGGTGAATCTGGTGAAGTGGGTAAACAGCTCTAAGGGATATATATAACATCTTTTGTGTGTGTGTGTGTGTGTATGTTTGTTTTCTATTACAATTTGAGAAAGGAAGAAATAGATAAATCCTTGTTGGTTCCAAGAAAATATATGTAAAATAAGAACAGCTCTTACGCAAAGAACAAACATATCAATATATATATACATACATAATGAAAAACAACGAAATTTATAAATAAATAAAAGTCTTATTAAATATGTGCAATATTAAATTTTTTATATTTTGCTTTGTGGGGAAAGTTTCAACTGAAAAATTTAATCAGACAAAAAAAAAAAAAGAACGAAAAATCATGCGTCAAGCATAGATTATGTAACACTTTCCAACGCTTCCAAAATAATTTTACGAATCATACTCTTTTATAAGCTAAAAGATAACATCTAAGTAATCCGAATACTTTATTCAGCCCTGTATAGGATCTATAGATTTGTATATATACTACATAGGATGCTAAATTTTAGTTCAGTTAGGAAACACGTAGCACAGTTTAAAATTCTCCGTCTGGAGTTAAATAATACGGAAATGTGTTCCCGAACTTTTGTACTTCCCTGTATAGGATCTACAGAATTTATACACACCACGTAATATACAAAAAGCGATTTAAAATTAAAATCGCATTCAGTAACTTAAAACGCACTTCCAGGAATTATTGTTAACATACAGTAGAGAATTCTTTTGTGTGTCCCTGTAAATGAACGATGACTGCTATACACACAATATTCTGTAGTAAGTCTCTTGTAATGAACCTTATATAAATTTCAATGCGTTTAAAATAGTGAAACATTATTTAAATAAACCGCAGACGATTTTTCTCCATAGACGTAATGTAACGGAATTCTTTTGACTGTCCCTGTAAAGTAAGTATAAGTGCTATGCACACCCTATTCCATATTAAGCTTCTTCTAATGCACCTTAGTGATATATATAAATTTCAATGCGTTTAAAGTATTGAAACATTATTTAAATAAACCGCAAATGATTTTTCCCCATAGACCGCAATGTAACAGAATTCTTTTGAGTGTCCCTGTAAAAAAACTATAAGTGCTACACACTTCCGTTGAAATAGGGAACATGCTATAGATAACGATTATAACATATAAAATTTGCAGGGCAATCCGAGCATATTTACGGGAGTTAGAGCACGGACAGACGGCAGACGGCAGACGGCAGACGGCCAGACGGCCAGACGGCCAGACGGCCAGACAAACCGAAGTCATAAACACTTTTCAACTAGGTTGGAAAGTGTTAAAAAGAGTTCCTTTTTGATAAACTCTACTATCCTTCAAATTCCATTCCATTAGTTTTTAAACACCCTTGTACAGACATTTTTATAAATTATTTTACTGAAATCAGCTAATTTACAATAAGTTAAAACTGAACTTACTACTTAGTGCAGTGTTTATCAACCTTTTAGAACAGCTGGACATTTTCAATTTAATAAACATATCAGAGGCACACCATGATTTTTTACTTAAAATTAATGCAATGCATGCATATTCTAATTTATCAGAGATGATATAACACAGCAGCAAATATATTAAAATAGTTCAAATAAAACACATAAATAAAAAATGCTAAAGGTTACTCAGTTTAAATTTAGCATTTTAGACACTTAGAAATAGGGGTAGTAAATATTACCTTATTTAAGCATCTTACCACTTACAAGGTTCTTATTATAGAGGGGTATTTAATGTCTAGAATTCTTGGCAATACCTGTTTCGTTAGGTCATAAACAGTTAAATATGGCATTCTCTGAATGCATCTTGTAAGAGTACAATGAAAAAGAGGTAAGATTATAAGAACTTGGTTACACTACTTTCCTAAATTTGTATTTATCCCTTTTTTTAAATTAGAAACAGTCTATAAATATTGCGCCTTCAGCAGGTCCATAATGAAAGTAAATCAATTACCAATATACAGCTTTATAAAATCCTTTAATCAATTTAATATTGTAATGACACATCAGAGGTACACTCTTAGTGCACTTGTGACTTGCGATACACTAGTAGAGAAACACCGAGTTAATATCTAAGAAGTTACAATTATTCACGTAAAATGAAACTACAAATTTAATTTATATTGTTTAATTTCATTTTAAATATCCTCATAAGATCCTTGTAAGTTAACTCTCAAATTTATATTCATGAAATTCAACATAATTAGATAATCATTTTCACACCCACCCTGCATCAAATTTTAATATATTTAGATTCAAGCTCCCAAGAACTGAGAAACCTTTTTTCATTTTCCTATAAAACTAAAGTATCTCTCAGAAAATACTGTTAAAGCTTTAAGTGTCACTGCTTTACTAATTTGATTTAAAAAAATTATTGAGAATATAATTTTTACTTGTTTTAAAATATGCAATTTTGTTAAAAAATCTTAATAAAAACCCTAAATCTTTAAAACTAACATTAAAATTTAATACTTTCAAAAATATTCAGTTTGCAATTTTCACTCTATTAATACAATGTCATAGAAAAAATTGGTTGCAAAAACTAAGAATAACCCACCAACAAACCTACAACCAACAAAAAAAAAAAACTTAAATTCACATTATGTCATAGATCTGTCACTGACATATTTTATTTGTCTCATTGCCATGGCCATTTATTTTCATACAGTCTTGTATACCAATATATACTGCTGATGCTTTCATACAAAGAAAACAGGATATCAGTGCCCAGAGATGAGTCCCACACTTTTGATGTCACATCCATCTTGTAATCCATGGCTTGCAGGAACAATTTTACTAGCCTCCCCCCTTCCCCAACATGAGAAGTATTTTCACTTCAAAATTATCTATGTTGATATCAAAAAAGGCAATGTATGTAAACATAAATCTTAATAAAAAATAAAAATGCATTTAGAAGATAAAATACAGATATGAGAAAAGAAATGGATGCTAATTTATAAATTTATCAGATAAAATGGGAGATTTAATGCTCAAAATCACGACTAGATATAATTTGAAGTGAAATAATAATAAGAAGAAAGTTATTTTGTGACAAATTTTATAAAAAATAATTTAAAAAATCTTGAGTAAAATAATTTAATTTTTCCTTTAAATAATGCCTTACTAAAAAATGATTAAAAGAGCAGTTAAAAATTCCTGTATAATATAATTAATAAAATCCATGCAGTTTACATTCATTTGTAATTTTTCAAATTATCACTATCCTAATTTGACAAAATATAACAAATATGGCAGCTTATAAATATGAAAATCATTTCAAATTTCAGATATATGCTGACTTTTACAGCTAGAAAACATCTTCAAAACAGTTTAAACACAGTAAATATGCATTATTAAAAAGTTTATTTTATACTGAATCAATTCATAAACATACAAATAAAGGGAGTATTCACAGTCGTTTGCTCTTCCATTCTATTTAAGAATAAAGACGATATTGGTTGCCTTGTTTGAAAAATTTATTGCAATCAATAGACTTTTTCACTTATTTACTCTTCTTTTTCTAATTTACATTCACTGATATTTTTTTATGCAGCAATTTATTTAACTTACCATAGCAGCGTGTATGACGTGACTCTGGAGTAGTTCAGCAAGGGAGTAAGACTTTTCTCTGTGTCTACTGATATTGTTATCCAAAATTTATGTGGCCCTGAAAAGGACCTTTTGTGTCTGTTGGTGACAACTGGTGTATTTAGCTGCCAAACCATATAAAGTACATTCTTAGCATTTTAAAGCATACACAACATCTATTGCTGCGACTGTTTTACATTTAGCATGCTCTGTGTCTGCAATAGCATTTCCTACATTCAACAAAGCATTTACATTGTAAATTAGTCCTCTAAGCATCTCAACAGTCTTTTTCCATCATGGAATGTTTGAATTCAAAGGCTAATTCTATGTGTCTACTGATATTGTTATCCAAAATTTATGTGGCCCTGAAAAGGGCCTTTTGTGTCTGTTGGTGACAACTGGCGTATTTAGCTGCCAAAACCATATAAAGTGCATTCTTAGCATTTTAAAGCATACACAACATCTATTGATGTGACTGTTTTACATTTAGCATGCTCTGTGTCTGCGATAGCATTTCCTACATTCAACAAAGCATTTACATTGTAAATTAGTCCTCTAAGCATATCAACAGTCTTTTTCCATTATGGAATGTTTGAATTCAAAGGCTAATTTAACAAAAATTTTATATTTATGTTAATTTTTCCCAGTTCATAAGATAAATAAATGTGTAAGGTAATCAAATACAGGATGAGTCAAAATGATTGTGCTGATAAATGAGAATAACTTCATTGTAAACAATAATAGGAAGAAGCAATCTGAGCTCAATACAAAAGGAAGTTCAAAGTTTTATTTGTGTGGTTTATAACTGTTGTATGTGACTCTGCTTTGTCATACGAACATAACCCAAATGATAGTACACTTCAAGCAGAGTATTGCGAAGAATGCTACATAATCATTGATAACCATCTGTATTAAGTTGTGACATAAACCATGTCTGTAACATATCCGAACAATTGGTTCAGAGTGGGTAAAAATAAAGAACTATACATCTTTTATTTTAGAATCATGCAGAAAACAATGACTTAAGGCTTTTTCCTATGACCAAAGAGTCTTGTAGAACAGATACAAAATATGCCAATAAAAATTTGAGCTTCTTTTTGTATTATGTTCAAACTGCTTCTTCGTATTGTTGTTTATAAAGAAGTTACTGTCAGTTGTAATAAGGGCAATCATTTAGATTCATCCTGTACAAATCATCATAACAACGCTTTTCATAGCTATTATCTTATGAATTGTTAAACATATAAGCAAAAAAAAATATTTTCACATGTTTAGAGGGTTAAAAAGGAAGTGTAAAATACCAGCATCCTGTGAGTCAAGAACAAATACATTTTTAATTATTTTTTCTTAGTAATGTAATTAGTCATACAAGTTTTAAATTTCCAACTGGACGAAAAATGCCCGGGCCAGGATTCGAACCTGGGATCGCTTGGCTGAAGCCGCCATGCTCTACCACTGAGCTATCCCGGTCGAATCTGGAGGGCATAATTCATCCAGTTAACCTTATTGATCAAAGCATCTGGTCTGATATTTTAATCAGCTCAACAGAAAAGATCGCAGGTAATGGAACTCCAGTAAATGCTGGATACGTGAATACACTGGATTATTTTTTAACACAATTATTTTCAAATTGGTAAAGTAACAGCCAAGCGATTCCAGGTTTGAATCCTGGCCCGGGCATTTTTCGTCCAGTTGGAAATTTAAAACTTGTATGATTACTTTACCAATTTCAAAATAATTGTGTTAAAAAAATAATCCAATGTAATTAGTCATTTAAATTACAATGCACAATTTAGAGTTCTCAATGATTGGCATTTTATGCCAATGTTCATTTCAAAAAGTAATAGAAATATCAGATATGGAAAGAAATATCTCACTTAGTACTAAAAATTTTATTATTAGAGAATTTTAAATAGGAAAATTACACTAAATCATAATTTTCTGAAATAAATAATAAGCATTGTTTATGAAGTAATTAATATGTAAAACATAACATAAATGCACAAAAACTTGTTATTTAGTTAAACATTTAAAGATAATTCTTGATAAATATTCAATAAAATACAACACACAACACATGAAACTAAATGTTAGAACAATTTTAAATTTTGTATTGAACAAAAAAGTTTGAAAATCTTTTTCAGAAAATAATAATAATAATAATAATAAATTTTAGAACTTAGAAAATCTTTACAAATATTCATAAGCAATAGAACTTAGAAAGCAGAGGGGGAAAAAATTTCTAACAAATAATTTTTATTAGCTCTGTAGAATCCAAACAAGTATTTAAATTTTCATTTTGCTTAATTTAATTATTTTACATATGCAACCTCTACAAAAAGGTTGAGTGAATTGTGCCAGCTAGTTATTAGTCCAGGTAGCTCAATAGGCATAATTTAAGCTAAAGGCAATTTAAGCCACAGGTTCTGTGTTCGACTCCCAGATTAGACACTTTTTCAGTAACTTGGGAAAATGTCAATTTGTATAGTACCTTTACTAATCAGTACAATTGAGTTAGAAATAAGAGTATCTATGTATCCATGATTTAATTGAGTTCCATTACCTGCAATTTATTCTGTTGAGCTGTTTCAGATAACAGACCAAATGCTTTTACCAAAAAGGTTTTTGGACTGAAATGTACCGGCTAGTTGTCGGTCTAGGTAGCTCAATAGTCAGAATTTAAGCCACAGGTTCTGGGTTCGACTCCTAGCCTGGACACTTTTTCACTTACTTGAAGTAAAATGTCAATTTGTACAGTATCTATTTGATATTTTATCCATCCAATCTTATATCCCTGTATAGAGCAGACTTTCATTAATCATATATATTTTTTTTAATATAAAATAGGTTTCTTTAAATTAATAATTAAAGAAAGTAAGGCTATCAACTTTAACCAATGCAATGAATGAAACACAGTGAAATTCCATTGAAGAAAAAGCTCCAGCATTGGTTTTCTAAGTAACACCTTTATCGCTAAAACCATTGCTATGACAATGCACATGACATTGCAGTTAGGAGCATTTTTTTAATCGACAAATGGAAAGAGATTTGTTTGAAAAAGCTGATCCAAGCATATTTAAAATAATCCCTAGAAATGGAAAGTTAATTTTAAGTTTATTTTTAAATATTTTTCTGGGTCCTGCCAATGCCAGGTGGGTTTGCTAGTATAAAGTAATATTTTCCACACTAGTATATACACTTGTTGAAAATAATTAATATACTGTATTTTTTTTTTTTTTACACATAAAAAATCATAATACTGATGGAATCATATGAATGAAAATTCCCCTTATTCTATCCATTTAATTCATTGAAATTATTAAAAATAATATTTTTTGAAAGAGTACATTAAGTGTTTAAAGTATATATTAGTCATTATATTAAAAAAATGCTACGGAATATTCATTTACTATATCTGTTGTTCATTTCCAAATTTTAAATCTAATTGAATTTATTTTTCAAAAAATATGCAGTAGTATCAGTTAGCTTTTCTTTGAGAACATGATCTATAAATAAATAAATAAATAAATAATATATATATATATATATATAAATATAGATATATATATACATATATATATATAAATATAGATATATATATACATATATATATATATATTCATTTATTTATTTATTTGTATTTGATAATATCTTTAAACTTTAAAAAACAATAACTTTGTTTCACAAATTTTTAAATATTATCCAAAGCTGCATTTGTACAA
This sequence comes from Maratus michaelseni, assembly GCA_963931845.1. NCBI lineage: Eukaryota > Metazoa > Arthropoda > Arachnida > Araneae > Salticidae > Maratus > Maratus michaelseni. Next base: position 134,368,152 of record OZ007599.1, read on the forward strand.
TATAGTGGGGAGAGATATCCAAAGATTTATATTCTAATCTTTATAAATTATTAATTAATACATTTTTTGTATTATATTACTAGGGAAGTACGTGCAGGGCTTGCACAAAATTGAGCTGAGCATATTCAATTTGATGTTGTCAAGTTGACATTGATAATTTCTAATTTTGAAATTAATTATCAACACCAATCTGATATCTGCATTCGATGGATAAATAATAACAATAGCCATGCAAACATGGAAAATATATTTCCTATCAAGATTGGTATGATGGTTGCCTGAAGGTTTTCTTCAAAATACAGTTTGTCTACCCTTGCTACATGCATGATATAAGGAGAATACATACCTTTACAAAAGAATGAAAAGAAAAGAAAAAGTGAGCATTTTCAGAATCTTGCATGCTATCTGGAAACAATCAAGAATTCTAGGTATCAAATTTGGCACCTGGTATGAGAATTTTAGGTATAAAATTAAAACTTTTATCAAAAAGAACAACTAGGACTGGTACTAATTTATAACATAGGGTAAGACTATGTCCTGTCCTTATTCCTATCAGTAAGACAAAGAGGAATAAATTTGCCATAAGGGCCTTATAGCAAACATTAGTCTACTGTATGGCTTATGGAGAAGAATCCACTAGTCACAACCATACATATACTAAATTATGAAATCAATAACACATAATCTTGCTTGCTATCTGAAAACGATCAAGAATTATTGGTGTCAAATTAAAAGTTTATCAAAAGGCATGGCTAGTAACTGTTACTAATTTATAACATGGGATAAAACTATAACAGTTCTCAACTTTTTATGGCTGTGCCACACATAAATATATCTAAAACCATGATGTCCTCCTGCATAATATATAATTCTTATTATTTATAAATTAACTTTTATTCAAATGGAAAAAATATAATTTTCTCTATTATAGTTTTCAATAAACACAATAAAGCCATATATTCTTTGTTTTAGCATCAAGAAGAGTTTTCTTTTTCCTCTTCTAATTTACCTCAATGTGAAAGAAAAATTTTTTCAGGTTCTGCATTTTTATCTTCATAAAATTTCTTAAAGACACTCACAGTAGGCATTAGCTCTGATAGCATTGATACATGTTATAAGAAACCAGCAGACCTATGTTTCTGCATTGCAGTCTTTGAGATTATTTGTCAACACATTTTTTCATTAATTTTTAATTAACTGTATTTTTTAATCATACTACATATTTTAACAGAACGTGAGTGTACGATGTCAAAAGCCTGTTCAGAAACCTTTCATATGGAGCTATAAATATATAGCGTTATCAACCTTTCAGAAATTTTGTATCCCCTGCCCTTGTGATATTCTATTTTAACATTCTGTTATTTTTCACAGTGGGTGAGCTCATGCCTCTTATTTCTACATCCACTCCTTATATTCACAAATTTGAAAAAAAAACAGTTAAATTCATATCCTTCTTGCTAAATCAAACACTATAACAATTAAAGAATATCAGAATGAGTTCCATGTCATCAATATTAGATAATTTAAAAACTGAGATTATGAAAGAGGATAGTTTACCAATTTCACTAGAATTAATTGTGTCTAATGTGGCACTTTTAGCAAGGAGTCCAAGCTGAGAAGCAATTTCAGATATTTTATGTGTTGTTTCAGATTTATCAGATTCACAATCGTCATCAAAATCATCTAAATTTCCAACATCAGAGCCAGATACACTGCCAAAACTCATTAGACTTGCAATACTTTGCATGTCTTCATCTCTAGAGATAAGAATTACATAAATGAATAAAACTAGCATGAATGGACTATTTGTACTCATCAACATAAAAAAAGTACTAAATTATTAATTAGCAAAATGTCTGGAATTTTTTTTTATCATCAAAAAGCAAATATATCAAATATGCTATTACTGATTCAAATAAATAGCAAAATTGCTGCTTAGTAGAAATATATATAAAAAAGAAAAAAACTGCTAACATTCATCTACAAGAAAAAATGTGAGGTCATCTTCATGTTTATTTGTTTGTTTCTTTCAAGGAGGAGAGAAGAACTGTTAATGAAGTAAAAGTTTTTTTCTGATATTAAAAAACTGTCCAAGTGAATACGCAATTTTGTATATCTAACATGCATATTTAATTTTAATTATGAAGTTCACCCCACAGAAAAAAATAATAACAATGAAAATTAGAGGTATTGTTATGTAAACAAAAATTACTTAAAAAAGACTTACATTATACAGAACTTTAATGCAAACATAATATTGACAATTATGTAAAAAGTAGGAGGAGGATTTTATTATACATAAAAAGGAAATAGAAAATAGCCCAGCTTCTTAAAAGTAAGAGGCTGGAATAGCTTAATGGTGTGCATTACACATTTTTAATACAGTATAAATATTTTTCTTTTAATAAACCTACATGACAGGCAAAACTAATATTTTGTTTCATAGTACATACACGTCTCATCATATTTTGAAATATATACTGAACACATACTAAAATACTGAAAAATTTAGAACCATGAAAATTTATAAAAACTTTAAATATTTTTATAAAATTTAATAATTATAGAGCTCCCAACAAAAACAGCATCTATCAAAAAATCACAAAGATGAACTAACTATGCATTATTGTTGTTGTTTTCAGGTGACTCACAATACTGTGAAACAGCTTAATGGGAGGTTTTGCCAATTTGGCTTGATTTTTAGGGCATATTTGGGAATTTATTTTTTTTTAAATGCACATAGAAGAAAATGGTTTTTGATATTGAATTTATCATACTCTGATGTAAGTGTGTGAGTATTGCCATATAAAACTGTTGATATTTTAATGAATCTAAACTCCTCCAAAGTTGGCATGGCATGTACAGTAAATCAGTGTAACTGATTGCACTCTTAATAATTATCTGAAACAAACAAAAAAATCACATTGATTCTTAAAATATATTAAATTAGTTGGATACCTAACCTCATATTTATACGATAAATCAATTTTTCATAAAATGGTGGCTATTTGAAGTTTGAGATCAATTTCTGACACTTTTTATTTTTTTAAACTGTTAAAAAATTAAAGCACTAAAAATCTTAATTTTTTTAAGGTTTTATCTCCAATTAAAAAAAGTGTAGTTTAATTTCCAAAAAACAAAACTTCAATAACTTGAACCATTTAAGAGTGAGAAGGTACACCAATTCAAAAACACCAGACCTATTTCAAGAAAAACATGTTTAAAGTTTTGATCAACCCTTTCGTCAAACGTGACAGTGGCCCATTAAGCTGGCTGTTATGACTTAAATATTGAGTGAAACGGAAAATGGTTTTGAGGGCATAATCTAGGCACTTTAAAAGTTCAAAAAATACAAAATTGATTTTTTGAAAGTTTTCCAAAAGAACCTCTCCTTAACTAAAAGAACAACTCTTGTACTTATCACAGAGAAAAAAGTTTTGTTTGTCGCAACAGAAATGTTTGTCCAGATATGTTTATCTTATCTTTCTGATTTTTTTATTTTTTATTTTGTACAAGTGATGTTTTTTGTTAGAATGCCTTCAATTTTATTAGTCATAAAGGCTTTTTGATAAGCATTTTTAACATTTAACTACTTAATGTTATGTTCTATCAGTTTTCTAAATTGCAATATCATAATTTAAAAAAATTCATAATTCCAGAATTTTTATAATGATTAGCAACATTATTTTAATAAATTTTTATCTCTGTACATTATACTACAAATATATAAAAGATGACAATTTAACTTAAAGAAACAGTATTGTAAAGTTTGTTTTATTTAAATTCAATGTTTTATAAACAATTTTAGTAAGTTTAAATTATGCTTATAAAGTAAATTTATAAAATTAGGTGACAATAATAACCACAATTTATGTAATTTGTTTAAAAAATCTATATATTAATAAAAAGAGCTTCTATTAAGTAAATTAAAGATTAAAAAATATGTATTAAGTAAGTTGTATTACAGCAAAAGTTGAGATCAATTACAATCTAATTTGTTACAGCATTTTAAATCTGAAAGATAAAAATTAATATACTAACGTTGCTTTTCCCTCTTTAAGTAGCTTACAAGATAAAGTCAACCTTAAAACTACTTCACTAACTTTCTTGGAGACAGGCTTCAGTTTAATTTTCACCTCCTTTTGTTGAGGTAATATACTTGCATATTCTTTCATATTTATAGATGCTAAAGCTATTTGTCGCCGCTTGCCTAATTCTGAGACCTAAAATATACAGGCATTTATAGTTAAATAAAAAAATTCATTTAAAACTTGATGCATAAATATTTCATAACATTTTAAAAAGAAATCTATGCTGTTTTTATACATAGACTAATATACATTTCTGATATGCAATGTCTAATGATTTTTGTGAGATTATTTTCTACTTTTTCAATACATTATTAATTTTGAAGTTCAAATATTATTTTGTATACATATAAATACTTCACATATACAAATGAAGACGTGGACTACTTATCCTAATAAGGGTCATTCGCCAAAATTTCGACAAACAAGCAGTTTGATGGCTCATTTTTTTTTCTCCATTTTGCTAAAATTAATGTGCAAAAAAAATTTTGTCTTCAAAATCTTTTTGATTAAAGGAGGTCAAAGAGTGCAATTTTGTATGTTTTTACAAAATTCTAAGATTTATAAAATCTTACATAATTTTTTACCCAAAAGAGACAAGCTGAAAATTCAAAAAGATCAGAAATCTACACTTATTTTCTATCAGATCATGTAAATGTTGTGGATTTATCTCTATGTTTTAAAAGATTAGAGTGCTTTAAAAACTATTGAAATATTGGTCAAAATGTTAGTTTTGAAAATACATATCTCAAGAATAGGAAGAGATAACAGTCAGTATTGACTTATTACATGTGTTATTACTACTTGAAAACAAGTCCAGAAAAACAAGCAAGTTATTATCTGTTTTCCCTCCTGAATTATATTAATTTAATTTTTTTTTTTATTGACATTTGTGACAGTTTGTAATGCAAAACGGACAAGTGGTATTTGTAAGCGACTTAGTAAAGACCTCTCCATAAAATGTCTATAATCAGTAAGTATCATTCTTTCCTTTCAAACAACATAGAGATATAGAGTATTAAAGTTGGAGAAATAACAGTCAGCCATGAAGAAATAAGAAAATTTAGAAACAAGATACATTTTATTTGAAACAATTTCCGAGTTATTTAACCTTTTATGCTGTAAATTATGAATAAAAAAATTGCTTCACTTCAATAATTATCTCCCTCAATGTCTGAAGATATATTAGAAAATTCATATATAATATTAAATTTAGAAAAGTTTTTCATTAAAACTGATTTAATACATCTCTAGTTAGCTCTTTTTGTAATATATTTACAAGAATAATTAGACTAATTAACAAAAAATATATACTGTTGAGGAAATCTCACAATTCTTGTAAAAATAATGTAAATAAATGTATTATGACCCTATCTGTAAAAGGAGTTTTGTAGTTACAAATTTTTCATGTAACATTTTTGAATAAGAGAAAAGCTACACCTATGTAAATGGTTGAGAAAATAACCCCTTTGCTTACTAAATATGTTCCAGCAAAGTTGTGTATGAAAAGTAAAATCTACTGTTATTAATAGATGTATTAAATAAATTTTATATTACATTTTCTTTAATGATACTTAAAAGTGCCATTGGAGCATAAAGAAACATTTCTGGAATCCAATGTACTTTTGTGATACAAATAAAGGTTCAAGACACAGAGCTATTTTTTAACAACAGGTCTGATCCTGTATTAGAAATTGATTATGCAAAGTTAAGAGTTATATCACTATGTTTCTATCATATGAATCCATGTAATTAAACTTTCTGAGCACTTTATTGCCACAAAAAACCCCAATGAATATATATACAAAAATATTTTATTTCACAGACCTCTTAAGGTATGAACATATAACAGGGGTAAATTTGCAAATTTAACCCCTTAAGTACCATATTCAATTTAGTGATAGTATCCTGAATACCAGACTTATTAAATTTCGTCAAAAGTAGTTTATGTCATTATTTTTAAATACACGTGAAATATTTAATTACATGTAATGTAAGGTGATGATATAAAGGTTATTTATATAATGCAAACAGAAATAAGGCTTGAAGTTCCAATCTTCCATCACAGAGGGAAACAAATAAGTTTTCTTTTTACACGTAACACTACCTATTCTGTGCGAAAACAATCATTGCTATAAAGCCTGTACAAAACAAATCACAATAGCAATTAGTGACGTTAAAAAACAGATGTTTAGAACATTGCATTCTGGACTTAATATGAGGACGTACGCACATACATCGTGGTATTTGAAATAGAAGAGTTCATGAATGCAGGTACGTCATGGTGCTTGAGTTAATATTTTAATACAACAATCAAGTCTGTTCTTAAGAAATTCTCACTTGAACTTTTAACTGTAACACAAAAGTACAATGTATTCCAGGTATATTTTTTTTAAATAAGCCTTAAGCCCAGAGAACTTTTTTAGCAAAATGTTTTTTTCCTTCATGGCTCATCGATATTTCTCCATTTTCAACACACTATATTTTACAGACAAATTGGAAGGCAAGAATGACACTTACAGAGGTCTTTCCTGTTCAAATAACTTATAAATATCACTCGTCTTTTTGAGTTACAAGATGTAAAAATATCTGATTTTTAATTTTTTTCATTTAAATTGTTATAATTCAAGAGAGAAAAGAGATAACAGCCTACTTATTCTTTCTGGACATAGAAGCAATAGTAACATGTATATAAAAGTATACTGTTCTCTCTTTCTCTTCATGTGATACATTATATATTTCCAAATATTGACATTTTGATCAATATGTCAGCAATTTTTAACAGCCTACTTATTCTTCTACTTATTAACTTACTAATTTTGCAACAGCCTACTTATTCTTTCTGGACATAGAAGCAATAGTAACATATATATAAAAAGTATACTGTTCTCTCTTTCTCTTCATATGATATATTATATATTTCCAAATATTGACATTTTGATCAATATGTCAGTAATTTTTAAAGTAATCAAAATTATTAAAAAATAGAGATAAATTCACCTTTATATGATCTAATAGGGAAACGATGTGTAGATTTCAGATCTTTCTGAAATTCTTGTTTATCTCTATTGGTTCAAAAATTATGCTAGATTGAATTTTGTAAAAAGTATACAAAATTGCCCCCTCTGATGTCCTGTAATTTATACAACATTTAAGACAGATTTTTTTTTAATGGATTTTAACTTATCTTTTATATGGATTTACACATACAAAGAATGGCAAGTGTCAAAAATGACATGGCAAAAAAAAATAATAAAAAAATGAATTTTGTTGAAATTCTGGCGAAAGATAAACAAATCTTTTTAAATTATTTTAATGTTTCTTAATTAGTTCATAATTCTGGATTTATTAAGTATCTGATCACTTTTGTGTGCCACTGTATATCAGGCTTTTATTGTAATATGGAAGGTTGTGCTTTTAAAAAATCCATAACTAATGAAAATTCAGATATCTGAATTTGTTCACATCTTTGATTTAATTCTAATGAAGTCATGAGCATTTTAAGGGGAGTCTTCATTCACTTGAAAACACCCGCTCGCTAATGTTAAACCTATGACTAGGTTGTTTTCGAATTTCTCGTTTAAATTTGAATATTTTTAAATGATTTTTTTCCATAAGATAGCTCAGGTCGATCCCTAATATGGCTATTTTTTACTTTTTCGATTTCAGTTGCAGATATTTTTAATAAAGGTACTTTCATTTTCAAAACCGGTTCCAAAAGTGAAAGTACCTTTATTAAAAAAATCTGCAACTGAAATCAAAAAAGTAAAAAATGGTCATATTAGAGATCGACCTCAGCTATCTTATGGAAAAAAAAAACCTTTAAAAATATTCTAATTTAAACTAGAAATTTGAAAACAACCTGGCCATAGGTTTAACATTAGTGAGCAGGTGTTTTCAAGTGAGTGAAAACTCCCCTTAAAAGAAATACTTACTTTTTATAATGTTTACTATTAATAAGATTTTTAAAAAACTTCTTAATAACACCATGAAAATTAAGAAATGTACTAGGCCTTACAAAAGAACTTTGTCTTTCTTCTCCAGGCATAAAGAACAGGTGCCACTTTAAAAACAGGAGCAAGATACAGTTTACTATGGAATCCAACATTTGAACTTTTGAAAATTGACTTATATTGTTAGATATTTTATTTTCTATCATATTAAAATTATTGGTTAATTTATAATTTATTGATTTTCTTGTGATTTAATAGATATATTAATTGTAAAAAGTTTTATTATATTAAACTTCCTAAATGAATTGCTGCAAATGTGCATTTATTTATGGATTGTATTCATTTTATTTCATATCTAAAAGCATTATGCAGTTGATAAACATTTTATCATCTATATCGAAGTCCATATTTTGGCAATTTAGTTTAAGTTAATTAAGTTTAAAATATATCATTTCATTGCTGCATATGTACATTCAGTTGTGTATTTATTTTTCAATATTTGTTTAATTTATATTTTGTCAATTTTCTCGTGATTTCATAGATACATTAATTGCAAAGAGTTTTATTATATATATACAGGGTGCCCTAAAAACATTGACCTCAACTTTTATTCCTTAAATAATTGATCATAGACATATTATATTATAAATTACAAAGTTACATAAAAAAAAGATACAGAAATTTATGAAATCTATTAAAATTTTCCGGGAATTAAATTAAAAAGAAATACAAAATTTTTATTTTTATACAGCCATGCCCCATACACTAATAAGGTCATGTACAAAATTTCAGCATTTTATCATAAAAAGTCAAAGATACATAATAATACATAAATGCAGACTTAAACCACTTTTCAATGCCTGGATATGAGTTTGCAAAGGGGAAAACTCATGTTGGATAATCGCATGTTCAAAATGTTTTCCATCCATGTCAATACCATGCATTCATCTGATAGCATTTGTGTGCACTGTAAACATTTACTTGCCTTTTAATTTATGATAACCCCTCACCAACTTTGTTTAAACGTATCTCTGCAACTTTTTATGATAAAATGCTGAAATTCTGTACATGACCTTATTGGTGTATGGGGCACATTTTACTCACTGGAAATTTTTTGTACAGAGGCCATATAAAAATTTAAATTTTGTATTTCTTCAAATTTAATCTCCTGAAAATTTTAGTCAATTTCATAAAATTCTGTAACTTTGTAATTTATAATATGTCTATGATCAATATTTAAGGAATAAATGCTGATGTCAATGATTTTGAGACACCTGTATATATTAATAATATGTAAAAGATTGCCAGACTGCTGTAATTTTGAGTACTACAAGTTTAATTTACCAATAAGCTTACAATTGTCTAAATATTTTTGTATTAAAAAGACCAATGAAATTCTCCCAGGCATTAAAGAGTCTCTTGGACATTGAACATTGTATCCAAAAGTTAAAACACAAAATAAAAGAGAAGAAAAAAAAACTTGTCTTACATCTTCAATGGAAAATGTCCAGGATTTATCTTCAAATTCATTGCTTCTTGGATCCTTGAATAATGTTATAGTTATATCTTTATTTTCAGGTACAGGCCAAACAACAGAGCCTCGAAGTGGATTTGATGGAATAGATATCCATTCTACAGGCTTTCAGAAAGAAAAAAGTTCATACTTCTAAATAACAATTAAAATTACAATTCCTCATATAACAGAATATCATAGCTGAATATTATTTAAACAAAACAACACAATTTAATACAAATACACAAACTTTTGAGATTCAACTACAAAAGTACTTTTGAAGATTTTCGCTCATATTTCTAGCAATAACATTTTTTCCCTATATTGATCTGTTCAGGGTTAGAAATAAGTGATCGGCAGTAACAGCTAGGCAGTATCGAAAATTACATGCACAGAAGATTCCTGTTACAATGAATTCCATTTCTGCGAAATTTGACAAGTCCCCTTTTAAAATTGCATTAATCCCAATGTATTAAAAATTCTTATTTAATGAAGTACATTTTATTAAGAATTCTGTTACAATGAAAAATCTTTATTGAGCTCATTTTTTTATTTTAAGCTGCTTAACAAAAATGAAATATTCTTTGAATAGAATGTAGAAGATAAAATATATCATTGTCATTTGGATACAGGTGCCATTTCAACAGGTTTTTCTCCCCTTTGCACTTTTTATTTTGCCGCTTCTGTTCCCAAATTCTCTTTTTTTCATTTCCCAGTAAGCTTCGGTGGATGTAACTGTGAAAGGAATGTTTGTGTTTATTCTGGGCTTTCTCTATGACCAGTATTTGTTGCAGTTTGTTTCTTACTTCGTTTGGTGATAAAATGGCTTGTGTGAAATGAAAGCAATTTCCTATGGAAGAAAAGATAGCCATAATTTCTTATATTGCTAAAAGATTGCAAAAAAGTGATGTGGCCTTAAAATATGGCATAACACCATCGACTTTATCTATATCTCTAAAAAATAAAGAAAAGATTGAGAGACAATTGCAAAATCCAAGCATTGGTTTTCATAGAAAACGAATATGACAATCCCAATTTGAAGATGTTGATAAAGCCGTGTTCAAATGGTTTGTTCACACAATGTATCTGTAAGTGGTCCTCTGATAAGGGAGAAAGCTCAAGATTTAGAGACAATGCTTGGGATCGAAAACTTCCAAACTAGTATTGGATGGCTCAATGGCTTTCATAGTTGATATAGAATTGTAATAAAATCAATTTGTGCCTACAAAGACTGTAAATGAATGGAGAGCTGGAGAAGTAGCTATCCTTAAAAAAACATAGAGCTCTAATGATGTTTTGAATGATGACGAGGCCAGAATATTTTACCAACTTGAAACGAGGAAAACATTAACATTTAAAGGAGACAAATGCATTGGAGGAAAAACTTCAAAGCAATGGATTACAGTACTCTTTTGTTTAACAAATCTGAAACCAAAAAGAGAAAAATATTAATTGTTGATCACTCTGGTAAAACACATTGCTTTAAAAACTGCCATTCATTACCTTGCGATTATAAATTGAATACGGCATGGATGACAAGATATCTTTAATGATTGGTTAATGCAATTTGACAAAGAAATGAAAGCTAAAAATCAGAAAATTCTTCTTCTGATTGATATATGCATGCCTCATAATAATATCCCCAAATTACATTGTGTCTTAGTTGAGTATTTTCTGCCAAATTGCACTTCTATTCTACAGTCTCAGTCAAGGCATTATCTGCAATGTAAAATCTTGCTACAGAATTTTTTGCTAAAATACTCTTTGAGGCTTGGAGAATAGTGAGAGGCCAAAAATAAATCTCAAAGAAGCTCAAAAAATTAGCCAGAAAACAATTTCTAACTGTTGGTAACATGCCCAATTAACTGAGACTGGAGAAAATGGATCAGAAATTTTAGATTTGAATGAGTCTACTGAGCTAAACGCAATGTGGAAGACTCAAAAAATTAACATCAGTTCTTGATCAGGTGAACTTGGAAGATTCTTTATCTGTGGATGACAAAATTCCAATATGCTCTGAAGTGATTGATAAAGATATTTTATCCATTAAAAATATGCTAATACAAGAAAGTGACAAAAGCAGTGATGACAATGTTGCCAATGAATCAAAAGTTACTGTGTCAGCTCTCTCATGCTTGGAGAAAATGCATATTTTTGTTTCTCATCTAAAGAGTGTTCCAGCAGAGATATTTTTTCACATTCATTCATTACAAACGTTTTTGTTATCGTCAACTACAGATTTCCTTGTACAAACGACAATCACAGATTTTTAGCAATAATATACAACTAAATAAAGGTTAGTCCTTAATTTTGCATTTTTAATATTGAATTTTATTTCATTAACTTTTCTTATGTTAATTTAACTAAACTTCCATTGAAATATTTTATAATGAGAGGTAAATCTACCTTACATATCAAATTTACATGCATATGTAATGCATTAGATAAGTTAGGATTAATTCCATTACAACAAAATATTTTAGAGGTCTTGCAGAGTTTGTTGTAATGGGAATCTACTGTATTTGAAATACAATTTCAAAATACATTTGTATTTTGTATATTAAACTGATAAAATCGAAGTATTTTTTTAATGTGTTTTACAGTCGAACCTCGTTAACACGAACACTCAAGGGGAAACTTTTTTTGTTCGTGTTAAAAGTAGTTCGTGTTATCCGACATGTTATACATTACATACAATTGGATGGGGCAATCGAAAACAGTTCGTGCTAAAAGTAATTCGCGTTAAGCGTGTTCGTGTTAACGAGGTTTGACTGTATAATGCTACTACACAGCGAGACTACCAAGCATTTTGTATTTTCAAAATACATTTTCCCAGATTTCAAACTGTCATGTTTAAACAAACTTCGAGAAATCAAACATTCGAGACTCCGGGACATCAAACATTCGAGACTTCGAGACATCAAACATTCGAGACTTCGAGACATCAAACATTCGAGACTTCGAGACATCAAACATTCGAGACTTCGAGACATCAAACATTCGAGACTTCGAGACATCAAACATTCGAGACTTCGAGACATCAAACATTCGAGACTTCGAGACATCAAACATTCGAGACTTCGAGACATCAAACATTCGAGACATCAAACATTCGAGACTTCGAGACATCAAACATTCGAGACTTCGAGACATCAAACATTCGAGACTTCGAGACATCAAACATTCGAGACTTCGAAACATCAAACATTCGAGACTTCGAGACATCAAACATTCGAGACTTCGAGACATCAAACATTCGAGACTTCGAGACATCAAACCTTCGAGACATCAAACATTCGAGACATCAAACATTCGAGACATCAAACATTCGAGACATCAAACATTCGAGACATCAAATATTCGAGACTTCGAGAAATCAAATATTCGAGACTTTGAGAAATCAAATATTCGAGACTTCGAGAAATCAAATATTTGAGACTTCGAGAAATCAAATATTCGAGACTTCGAGAAATCAAATATTCGAGACTTCGAGAAATCAAATATTCGAGACTTTGAGAAATCAAATATTCGAGACTTCGAGAAATCAAATATTCGAGACTTCGAGAAATCAAATATTCGAGACTTCGAGAAATCAAACATTCGAGAAATCAAACCTTCGAGAAATCAAACCTTCGAGACATCAAACATTCGAGACATCAAACATTCGAGACATCAAACATTCCAGACATCAAACATTCGAGAAATCAAACATTCGAGACTTCGAGAAATCAAACATTTGAGAAATCAAACCTTCGAGAAATCAAACCTTCGAGAAATCAAACCTTCGAGACATCAAACATTCCAGACATCAAACATTCCAGACATCAAACATTCGAGAAATCAAACATTCGAGACTTCGAGAAATCAAACATTCGAGACTTCGAGAAATCAAACATTCGAGACTTCGAGAAATCAAACATTCGAGACTTCGAGAAATCAAACATTCGAGACTTCGAGAAATCAAACATTCGAGACTTCGAGAAATCAAACATTCGAGACTTCGAGAAATCAAACATTCGAGACTTCGAGAACTCAAACATTCGAGACTTCGAGAAATCAAACATTCGAGACTTCGAGAAATCAAACATTCGAGACTTTGAGAAATTGAACATTCGAGACATCAAACATTTGAAACTTTGAAAAATCAAACATTCGAGACATCAAACATTCGAGACTTCGAGACATCAAACATTCGAGACTTCGAGACATCAAACATTCGAGACTTCGAGAAATCAAACATTCGAGACTTCGAGAAATCAAACATTCGAGACTTCGAGAAATCAAACATTCGAGACTTCGAGAAATCAAACATTCGAGACTTCGAGAAATGAAACATTCGAGACTTCGAGAAATCAAACATTCGAGACTTTGAGAAATCAAACATTCGAGACTTCGAGAAATCAAACATTCGAGACTTCGAGAAATCAAACATTCGAGACTTCGAGAAATCAAACATTCGAGACTTCGAGAAATCAAACATTCGAGACTTCGAGAAATCAAACATTCGAGACTTCGAGAAATCAAACATTCGAGACTTCGAGAAATCAAACATTCGAGACTTCGAGAAATCAAACATTCGAGACTTCGAGAAATCAAACATTCGAGACTTCGAGAAATCAAACATTCGAGACTTCGAGAAATCAAACATTCGAGACTTCGAGAAATCAAACATTCGAGACTTCGAGAAATCAAACATTCGAGACTTCGAGAAATCAAACATTCGAGACTTCGAGAAATCAAACATTCGAGACTTCGAGAAATCAAACATTCGAGACTTCGAGAAATCAAACATTCGAGACTTCGAGAAATCAAACATTCGAGACTTCGAGAAATCAAACATTCGAGACTTCGAGAAATCAAACATTCGAGACTTCGAGAAATCAAACATTCGAGACTTCGAGAAATCAAACATTCGAGACTTCGAGAAATCAAACATTCGAGACTTCGAGAAATCAAACATTCGAGACTTCGAGAAATCAAACATTCGAGACTTCGAGAAATCAAACATTCGAGACTTCGAGAAATCAAACATTCGAGACTTCGAGAAATCAAACATTCGAGACTTTGAGAAATCAAACATTCGAGACTTCGAGAAATCAAACATTCGAGACATCAAACATTCGAGACTTCGAGAAATCAAACATTCGAGACTTCGAGAAATCAAACATTCGAGACTCGGAGAAATCAAACATTCGAGACTCGGAGAAATCAAACATTCGAGACTTCGAGAAATCAAACATTCGAGACATCAAACCTTCGAGAAATCAAAGCTTAAATTCTAAAAGCAAACTACTTCCTTTACATCCTTTTCTTGACAAAAATGGTATTCCTGTTGGAGGCAGATTAAGAAATACCAACCTGTCTGAATACCAAAAACATCAAATCATCCTCCCTAAAATGCATCATGTTACTGAATTGATAATAAAATATTTTCATGAAAATCATCTTCACAGGACACATGCATTACATAAAACAAAAGAAACCATTTGAATAACAATTTTATTGTGTTATTGTACATATCAGATTCTTGCACACCCTGATATTTGTGAAATTTCCACAAAAAACATCTTGTTTTTCTTACACTTTTTTTTTAAATTGTTGCAGAAGATGACTAGTTCCTATATAACGACTGCACGCCATCTTTGTTTTGTCTGTAAAATTCTTTGCTTACTAAACTACATTCTTTCATAGACATATAGATTGATTTATTTTTACTTTCTTCTAATATACAAGAAGAATCTATTGGATCTAAAAAAAATTCGATTTCCATTTTTTTATGAATTTATAGCTTTTGGAATGTCCTGAATGCAATTTGAATGTTTTTGGAAAATGCATGTCTGACTGTTAGTCTGTGTGTGACACAATTTTTCTGGCTGCTCTATCTCAAGAACTAATACATAGAATTTAATCAAACTTCAGATTCAGTTAGACCTAAGCCATAACTTGATACCAATTACATTTAAGTTTATATTGCCTAACAGGTTGCGCTCAAATCCTTCGACTATGCTCAATTATTCATGATTCTTGTGATACCTATATCTCAAATGCTAATGTACAAAATTTCATCAAACTGCATATTCCATTAGACCTGGACATAAATAGTTGCTGATTAGCTTTTAGTGTATATCGCTCAGCAAATGGCAGTGTTATGCTGTGTGTTTCCGAATTTCCAGGATAGCTATATTTCAAAACTTGGTTGAAATTTCATCAAAGTTCATATTCTGTTAGACCTTCAAATAAATTTATTCTTAATTAAATCTGGTGTGTATCACTGAACAGGTGGCACAGTTATGTTGTATTTTTCACCATTACCTAGTTAATTTTAATTACCTTAGTTAAGAACCGAAATTCTCTGATTAAATAACATGAAAATTACTATTTGGAAAGAGCAGTGACACATTGCCTGCTGACACATAAGTTTGCCACCCCTGGCATATACAATATGCTGTCTGTGTTCTTAAAAGTTAATTATTCTCTGACTGAATGCTTTTTATTAAAAGAACGAATAATTTTATATAAATAAATAAATATTTTACAATAAAATACCTCAGTAACAACTCTTCGACTGCGTCTTGTCCAAACAACACATAATTTTGTTGGCAACCTAAATATAGAAAAATTAAATATTAATGCAGAACAAACTCCATACCTAAAAAAAATGCACTTAATATTTTCTTTTAAGTAAATTAAAATTTAAAACAGGTACTTTTTGTGTCAATGTCTATTTTATGACTTAAGGGCACAAAAGGCTTCAAAATTTCAATCTTGCACTTAAAAAATAAGGCAGACTTGGACAATTCCAAGAAATAAGGGAGACCAGTGCACAGTGGACCACCCACTAATATTTTATTCATTTTTTTAAATTTTAAGCTTATCTTCTATCGTTCTACTCTAAGAGGCGTATTGGAATCATCGGAATCACTGGAATGGTTATTTATAGCCTTTAGAGCACATGTTTAGCTCAGAATGAATAATTTTATCCGTCTTGTTGGTTTTGAGCTTCTAAAAGTAAAGTTTTTCATGATCATATTTTTCTTTTTTCTTTTTTAGTAATTAAAGGTTATAGATAAATAAGATAAAACAGCTTTTTTGCAAAGGTAAGATACTTGTTTTTATGTAATTTTATAGTTAATATGTTTAAAAGAAAGCAGTAAACAATATTAAAATGATAATTTATTGAACTTCAACATGAGGCACAGTGGTCCACAATCCGCTTTGCTCCTGTAATGCAGAATTTTCAAAATATTTAATAATTGCTTATTTTCTGTAAAGAAATATTGTTTAAAAGTAGTTATTTAACTGTAAAATAAAGTAAAAAAATAAAAATAATTTATTCAACATAGTAAGAAATATTTTGTTTTGCATTTATTGCTTTTGAAAAATATAACTGTGGCCTAATTAATGAGGAGTTTATTCAAATAAGATTCATGAGATGCAAATTGAATGGAAATCAGTTTATTTTTTCCAGAAACTGTAGATGAATCTGTTGTAGGTGTCAATGATATTGTAATGTTACTCCCAGACCCAAAAGAATGTCCAGAAAATCCTAGGTTCACTCTGACTCATGAGTATTTTGGAATTTCATGTGCAAATTTTAAAGTGTCCTTTTTTTTTTTTTACTTAATAATTTCAACTTATTTGCAATCGTTGCTGTATCTTAATCTGTTATTATTTTCAAAATATTAAAAAAAAATTTGATAATATTTTTGTTTTGTATGTTCTTTGATTGAAAATGTTACTTGCAAATTTGTATTATGTTATTTTGGAGGTAAAGGGAAAATAAAGAAGAATTATATTAAGGAAAAATAGATATTTATATTTTATTTCAGGTAATACCTAATAACAGTTTATTGTGCCCCAGTAAGTAGACCAGTGTGCCCCGCTTCTGGGGCCCTCTGGTCCATGTTACAGGTGTATATAATTTTTTTTTATTTTGAAAAATGTATTAAAAACTATGGTCTGAGAAAATTCTGAAGAATGCAAAAAGGTTTAAGGAATATTTTAAAATATTTTCAGGCAGATTGGTTTGTCAAAGAGAAAAAAAAATTAAAACAGCAAAAGTGGTCCACTGTATACCAGTCTCCCCTATATAACTTATGTAGATTTACAGTATGTAAATTCCCAAAACAAGAACATTTTATTTTGTAAACCAACAACGTACGTTCTTACTTCATTTTTTATACATTTCGATGCACATTTTACAAAATCTATTAAAATTATGGAGTTGAAATTTTTCATGTTTGTAGAGTTAATTTGTTTTTTTTAAAACTATCAAATATCATGAATATAACTATAACATTACAAGAAATATGTGAACAATGATTTTCTGCATTTTTCAGGAATTTTCTTTTTTTTATATCTTTTTGAGAAAAAAGAAAAGTGTTTCCTCTTATTTTAAATTATATTTTTAATCTTCATGTATAATATGAAGAAGTTATCCGCAATACTTTTTAAAATTTTAGAATTATTTAGAAAAGTATATCTAACTCAAGTTTAGTGAAACATTTGAACAGATGCAGTTATGCTATATGTTTAAGCAACTTCATTGCTTCTGTTTTTGGTCATTAAGTATGTCCTCAATTTTCTCAACAACCACTGAATGGTTGGTTGGTTGGTTGTATAGGGTTTAATGGTGCAAAATCCCTTTAGGGATATGCTCTGTCAAAATCCATTGAGCAGATTTGAATGTAACTTTTATACATCAATTCTAACACACCAGGGAAGGTTTTAAGCAAAAGGATTCATTGTATTGTGCATAGACTTTTTTAACAGGGATACAACATACATTTTAACATATGATTGTCTACTGTGTTTTAAACCTAAACAATGAGCTACAGATTGCCTTTATAAATGTGATACTAGTTTTTATTTAATTTTAAAGTTAATATGTTTAAAAGAAAGCTATAAACAATATTAAAAGAGAGATGACATACGAGAAATAAAATTTGATTGGTTGAAGGGATTTTAAACATTATCTTGAGCAATGAGCAACTAGATTGCCTTTAAAAATAAGAAAGTGGTGACAACTGAGCAATAAATTTGATTGGTCGAGAGGATTTTAGATGAAATTATGAGAGAAAAGCAACTAGAATGTCTTTATATATAAGATAGTGGCAACATACGAGCAATATAATTTTGATTGGTTGAGGCAATTTTGGCCAAAAACTGGACAAACCTGACATTATCAACAATCTAATGTTTGTTGACTTGTTTTACTCATTTAATAAACTTGTCCAGGCAGTATTGTCAAGTTCTGGAATGTGGGTTGCAACACTTTGGATAAAAATTTCTAATCTAAGCATACATCATGTGTGTATGTCATTACTTTTTTATGCATAGAGACACTCAAATAGCAACAATATACATTAAATTGAATGTAGCTCTCAGAAAAACACTCTTTTGTACCAAGCCACTCTTGCAAAATATGTTAACTGGCAAACAATAAGCAAATTTTTAAAAATGTAATATTAATAATAAGAGTTTTTGACAGTTGCAAGCAAGTCATTTATTAAGAAACAGTCACTTGAAGTCACATTGATTTTTTTTTTGTTGCAAAATTACTAATTTTTATCACTTTTAAATCATGCTGCGATTTTTTTAAATCATTCTCATATTTTGATTTGGTGATGCACATCAAGTACACATAAGATATTAAATGGATTTTTAATAAAATACAAATTTACATACCACTTTGAAGTACATTCCACCACAAGTTCTTGATAAGAAGCAATGAAAAGAAATTTGGCAGCACTTTTATTTACACGCTGTAACCGTTTCCAAACTGAGCTCATGATTGCTTGATTTGCTATAAAACCACTGACAATATTGCTGAAAAAAATTAAACACTACATTAGGATTTTAAATTAATAACAATAAAATTGTATGTGATATAAAGAATGGCAACAAAATTATAAACTTCTCATAAAACAATGATATTGTTTTTTTTTATTCAATACTAGAGAGGGGAGAGGGGCAATCCTTAAAGGTTTTTTTAGCAATTATTTTATATTAGTAACACACTTACTATGAATCAAAATTCTATAATAAGGCTGGTACAGAAACCTTAAAAATAAAAAGTTTTATAACAATACATGCTACTTTTTAGACTTTTTAGTTGAAATTTAACGATTTATAAAAATAATAAAAATAAAATCAAAGAATTTGGATATCTAGTAACATTGTGCAAGTTCTCATGTTCTTATTAAAGTTTCAAAAACATTTCTAGCAGCCAGTTTGTATAGTCAAAATATATGGAGAGTAATCATCATTTAAACTTTATTTTCCCTGACATTCCACAGCCATTTTCTTCTACCTTCCCATGAGAGTTTTTTGAATAGCGATCATTCATCAATCACAGCATCAATAGCTATTCATCTCTCTTAATGGATGTTTTCCCATATGGAAACAAATTGGCATGGGTCAAGCTATTTTTATATTAAAAATGGCTCAGACGATTTGAACTAAATTTTGTAACCTACGGTTATTTGGGCACGAGAAAATCATTGGACTATGTCAAATGCTCTTGAAAATCAGATTAGTGGGTCATTTTTGGTCCCTGTTGGTCAAGCTAATTTTATCTAAAAAACGGCTCAGCCTATTTTGACTAAATGTTATATCCTATGGGTTTCGGGCATGAGAAGACAATTGGGCTTGGTCACATGTTCAAGAAAATTTGATTAGTGGGTCATGGGTCATGATATTTGAACTCAAAGCTAATTTTGACCGAGCATAGCTCGGTCTTCCCTGCTCATGAATGATTAATGAAATAAAATATTTTTATAAGTACTATCACTTTAAATTATAAAAAGAATATTTAAATGATACATGATAATATACATTAAAAGTAAAACTAAAGTTGGAGAAGAAAATGCTAGCGGTAAGATATTTTTAAGAATTAAATTTCTTTGTTTACATTCATATATGCAGTGTGGATTACAGGCATTTGCAAATTACCGGTGTGCAGATTAGAGGTACTCTACTATATATACAATTTTTTACAAGCATTTTAAGACCATTTTTTCAATGCTGCCATTTTCACAAATATTTAAATTTTGAAAAAGTCCTGCGCTACACCATAGCCATAACTGATATTACATTATACCGGGCTGACTGCAAGCGATTAAATAACAAATAAAACTTCATATAAGAAAAGCTTACCTTGATTGTAAGTAATGCTTGAAAATTTGATATACAGCATGGCACAAATCGGCCCCTAAAATCAAATAACAATAAATAATACAAAAAAGTAACTAAATGATTTTAATTATCTACATTAACAATATAAAAGAAATTTGAAAAATGAACCTAAACAATAATAGGCAGTTTTAATAATTGTTACTAGAATTAAATCTAATGTCAACATGAATTGTTCCAATAAATTGCAATTGAAAAATAATTAAAAGCAGTGTGTTGTCATTTTTTAGACTGAATTTTCTAAGCTATTCATTGTTTTCCACTTCAAAAACTGATTCTATATAAAAAACAGTAGTTTCAAAGAAAAATATTTTTGAAATGAAAGTGCAATAATGTTTTATTATTCAGCAGAACTAATGACAGGGATGAGATTGACAAAAAAGCAAAAAAGCTGAAAATTGTGCGAACGATGTTTGAGCAATAAGTTATGAATTTCAAGCGCAACAAATGTAATTGCTAATAAAAAATATATATTTTAAAATAAAATATATAACACCAATTTAGCTTTGAGTACATTAAAAAGAAATGTACATTTATTAACAAAAATTAGGTAGAAATTATTTACTTTAATAAAAAGTCTATTTTACCAAGATACAGCACATTAATAAAACCTTTCAATGGCATGAACATTTTTTTAATTGAAATTTTGAATAATTGTAAGACACTATTCTTGAAAGAGCAAATCAAGTATATGCTAATAATTGCAACCACCTTAAATTAATGATAAAACACAGTTCCCACCCTTTTTTAAAATAAAAAATAAGTTTTTAAGGAATTACAGATTTTTTAAGGACATTATCAGTGAAACCAACTAGCCAGTGCCGTGGTTATTCCAGATTCCAGGTCATTTTTACCAGTCAGCTTGAAGCTAGTTTTTGGATTTTTTTAATAGATTTATTTTAATTTAATCTGTCTTTTTATCATAGCAAATTTTCTACATTACTAAAAGAAATTTGGTTAAAATTTTTTAACCCGCAGTAAATTCTGACGACATTCGCTTATTTTCAATGATCCTTTGACGAAATTAGCTTATTTTTGGCGATCCTTTGACGAAATTAGCTTATTTTTGGCGATCCTTTGACGAAATTCACTTATTTTCGGCAATCCTTTGACGAAATTCGCTTTTTTACGGCGATCTTTCGGCTAAATTCGCGTTTTTACGGCGATCTTTCGGCTAAATTCGCGTTTTTACGGCGATCTTTCGGGCTAAATTCGCGTTTCTACGGCGATCTTTTGGGCTAAATTAGCGTTTTTACGGCGATCTTTTGGGCTAAATTAGCGTTTTTACGGCGATCTTTTGGGCTAAATTCGCGTTTTTACGGCTATCTGTTTGGGCTAAATTCGCGTTTTTACGGCGATCTTTCGGCTAAATTCGCGTTTATACGGCGATCTTTTGGGCTAAATTCGCGTTTTTACGGCGATCTTTTGGCTAAATTCGCGTTTTTTAATAGATCTTTCGGCTAAATTCGCGTTTTTACGGCGATCTTTCGGCTAAATTCGCGTTTTTACGGCGATCTTTTGACTTAATTCTCGCTTTTACCGCGATCTTTTGACTTAATTCTCGCTTTTACCGCGATCTTTTGGCTTAATTCTCGCTTTTACCGCAATCTTTTGGCTAATTTCCCGTTTTTTCAACAATCCTTTGACGAAAATCGAGTTTTTTCAGCGATAGTTTGGCTAAATTCGTGTTTTTCAACGATCCTTTGGCTAAATTCACGTTTTGTTAGCGATCCTTTGACGAGATTTGAGTTTCTTCAGCGATCTTTTGACGATTTTCACACGATCATTTGAAGAAATTCGCGTTTTTCAGCGATCCTTTGAAGAAATTCGTGGGGTTTTTTTTCGCGATCTTTATGCAAATTTCGCGTCTTTTCGGAAAATTCGAAAATGGCGGAAAATGGAAAATGACAAAAAAGCGGAAAACCGCGGATCCGCCGAAGAATCTCATGCCTGTAATGAAAAGATTTACACCCACCCCATGCAGAAAAGAATTATTTAATAAACAATATTTTTAACACTTTCCAACATAGATAAGTGTTTTTTGGTTTGTCTACCAAATGTCAGGGCTCCAACTTTCTTAAATATACTTGGATTGTCATTTAATTTATATGTGTTATTGGGGCTTACTATAGGCTGTTTGCTACTGAAAATTAAATGTGTAGCATTTATATCTTTTTTACAGGGCAAATAAACAATTTTTTTACATAATAACGATCTATGGGGAAAAATTGTTTACAGTGCATTTAAATGAGACTAAAATACTTCAAACATAATAGAATTGATATGCATCACTGAGTTAGACTACAACATGTTTTCTACAGATTATGAAGTGCATAACATTTATCGTTCATTAACAGACACACAAAAGAATTCAGTTACTACGATCGACATTTACATCACACTTCAATTTACACAACACACTTCAATTTCTGGAAGTGTGTTTTCAGCTGTTGTATGCATTTTTAGTGCTTTTGGGTTATAGCAGTTCTCGACAATAAATCACTAAGTAACAGAGATAGGTGTAAAATCTCCTCAAATGTTTGCAGTCCTAAAAAAGCTGTTCTTGTTAATTTTTCTTTGATGTTCAGAACAAATTTCACACGTTTTCCTCCTTTTTTAAAAAGAGAGGGCTTTAACCCAACAAACAACTATTCAAAAATGGCCATGATATGAAAATATATATTACCAATGACAGAGTTATATGGAGATGCAATGTTAAAGGTTGTAAAAAAAGAAGACCTCTGTGTTACCATGTACACATTATACTTTATTTACATTTACTATAATAGAATTTTGTTGATCCAACAATGGATGTTCATACACAACATATTGAAAGAATGTAGGGTTCTGCTGAATGATGCAATAAAAAAAATAAAAAAAACACATCTCGCCATCCTCTCAAATCATATCTTACAGAATGTATGCAGAGAACATACATAGGAAAAAAGCATGTTTTTGATGAAATATTAAAAGCAATTTTGGAAATATGGCCTTATAATGTAAGGCATAACATTAAAAAGTTGTTATTCTTGTGAAACATTGTAAGAAATTATTATGAATTTGTTAAGAAACATTATAATATATTCTTATTAATATAAAATATTATATTATTGAATGCAATGGTATTTATTTTTATATATCTATCATACATGTATGCTCTATTTACGCTTCACAAGCTTAGCTACAACCTTGGTGAAATTGACTGCAACTTTGTATAATCATAATACTGGAGGCCGTTATAACCCAAAAGTACATAGTAGTGCATAGCTTTTATCATTCATTAACAGACACACAAAAGAATTCAGTTACAGAACTAACTATGATCGATAATTTTTGGAAGTATGTTTTCAGCTATAGTGTGCATTTTTAAACTTAATTTTTAGTGAATTTATGTGGTCTGTATAAATGCTATAGATCATATACAAGGCTGAACAAAAGGATTTGCACATTTTACCAGATATGGACAGTAATTGCTGAAAATGGGATTTTTACTGTGTTATAATTTTTTTAATTGTTTATTTAGATAACTCATTTTGTTATATGAAAAAAAAAAATTTAATTTCTTATACTTAAATAATATTATGTTAGTGTTAGAAATTATTTTATAATCTATGCCTGATAAGTCATTTTTTGTTCAGGTTTTAGAAATCAGGCTTTAAAGGGTATAATAAAGTATTTTAAAAGATTCAGTTAAGTTTAAGTTATTTTGTTTAATATTATATGAGGTTATTCCATTTTCTCTTTAAATATATAATATCAATTGGAAATTAAATTGAATCGGTCATTTCAAAATCCACATAAGGCAAGTTTGTTTCAAATATACTTTTTTTGTCGCAAATGCTTCCTTAAAGAAAGTGCCATGATCTGGGTAATAACCACATAAGTCAGTGCATTCCTTCCTCTTCAAACAATACCTTCTATTTTTCGTTCATTATTAAATGACAAAGTCAGCGACTAAAGTATTTCTTGCATGCAATACCAGATTACATGCAGATACCATATTACCACTTGCATGCAATACCATATTAAAACATAAAAATGTTCCTGTATAAGTGCTATCTTCATTAATTTTGATTAAAAATAAATATGATTGTTTTGTTCAAGTTAAATACCACCTAACCATGTTTCTTGCTAAAACAACATAAGTCAGGAACAGTTTTTCTGTTATTCTTCTTTTTATTATTCATAAATTATAAAAATTATTTGATATTTACAAACTTTGAAGTCCAAACTCTATAATCACCCCCCCCCCCCCCCCAAAAAAAAAATAAATAAAAAAAAAAACACAAAAATTCATTTACTTGTGAATAATAGTTTTTTTTTATTTCTGAAAAATTCGGATTCTGTGATGCATGTGGTTTTTTAAATGACTGATTCAGTTTTAAACTGCAATCTGTTCATATCCACCGGATGAATGTAAATGCAAATTTTGCAAATACAGATTACTCAATTTTCTACAATAGTACGATTGATCCAGAATCATTGAAGAAGACTGATATATTTTAGTTTGAGAAACTGGTGATGAAGATTGATACAGAAAATTCTGCTATCGGGCAACTGTTAACATACTGTTGTGTAACAATTTTATAGAAAAAAATGTTATAGTGTTTGGATTAGTTCAGTCAAAACTGTGCTATTGATTAGGGAAGAAAAGAAAGAAAAGCATAACTTTATGTTCAGTTATTTCAATAAAAAAAAAGTCAAGTGTGAATTTATAGTTAAAATTTTGTTATTTAAAAAATAAAATCATGCTTAAATTGAGATTTAACCTCCTTTTTTTGTTTGGTTAAGCACAAAAAACTATGTCCCTAAATGTTGAATTTTTACCTTGTTCTTTAAGATGATTTTTTTTTTTTTTTTTTTGCCAAATATAAATTTAAAATATTCTATTATTAAGTTCTTATGTTATGTGCAATGTGCTAATTTTTAATTTATACCATACTTCAAAATATTTATAATCAACAGTAGGCTAACTATTCTATTGAAAAGTTATACATCAAAATGTCAGATATTTTATATACAGTGAAATCTGTCTAAGGTGGAATCACTTTGGACTGAAATAAAATTCAGTCTTAGACAGAAAAACTTTATAGACATCCCGTTCACAGAGTATTAAACATTTCTTTGGCTGAAAAGTAAAACTAAAGTATCTTTTAACTTTGTTAATTAAATAAACATGAAATCTCAGTATATATTTTTATATATTTATAGTAATATTAATTTACACTACAAATTGATAGTACACAAACACACTGGTATATAAATCAAAACTACAGATTTTGGTGAAAAAAAGAGTTATATTTTTCCTTAATAAATGCCTTAAAATTCTATTATCTGAAACTTATTTAGAAAAAAAATTGAATATTGTTGTTTATTTTTTTTTTTCTTAATCGCTTCACAGAGTAGCACACACAGAGTAGTCTTTTTCGGTAGCACATTGTATTTCAGTTAACATTGGTATTATTTCATAATTGTTTCGCTCTATGTAAAAATTTCATAGAGTAAAATCACAGAGTAGTCTTTTTCGGTAGCACATTGTATTTCAGTTAACATTGGTATTATTTCATAATTGTTTCGCTCTATGTAAAAGTTTTGTAAAATCGTTAAATTCTTAAGAGCTTTTTCACATAAGCTTTTAATTGGGATATTTTGTTCTTCGAGTTTAATAATTTCAATTTTGTCTTTTAAGTATTCGACGAATTGATTTATTAATCCATTTAGGAATAATGACTTAAATTATATAATGAATCTCGTCTTTATAATATAGTCGAACCTCATTAACACGAAATCGCTTAACACGAATTAACACTGTGGTCCCGTCAGATTGGTCTGAAAATCAATGTTAATTAATTCGTTTAACACGAAATAGAATTTCGAAAAATCCTGCTTAAGGCGAAAAGTTTTCTTTGCTCCAAAGCCAAAACATGATTCCGAATGCAATGTTTTCGATATTTCAAACTTACATATCACATCCTCTTATTAAAAAGGGAATTTCCTCATGGTTTGAAAAAGACCTAAAGTGGAAAAGGGTTTCAGAAAATGATGAAATACTGAATTTCTAATTAATCCCTGCTTTTCTTTGATCTCTGATATGCGAAAGTTTTCTCACATTAACCATATGAGCTATAGATCAGTCACAAGGAAAGTTTTAGTGAAGGAATTTATTTTTTGAAAGTGATTGTTCCAATACTCATTTTACTGTATTGGCAGTAACATAAACCATAAACCGGGTTTTCAAAATCCCCTATCTTTGAGTGAAAGAATTGACAATCCCTACTTCACTACCTGACTAACATAATTGAAACTTTGTTCACAGTTTCTCTGTAGAAAGATGAGATGAAAACAGCAAGCTGTATCTTTAAGAACCAAGCAAAAAACTTTAAACAAAGTCAGCGATCTAGTGTTGGAAAACTCAGAAATTGCGGCGAAGTATGGAATACCCAATGGAACACACTCTCTATGATTTTAAAGAATCGTGAAAATATTGAAGCGGCTTATGCTGTGAGTCAATTCAAACCAGTAAGAAAACGAATGTGTAGAAGAAATAATGAATAAGTTTAAATTGTTCTCTTGCGGTGGATAAAAGAGGCAATAAGCCAGAACATAGTTTTAACTTCTGCAGTTTTGCAAGAGAAAGCAAAGGCTTTTACTGATGCTCTCGGTGAGAGTGATTTCACATAACAGATGACTAACAAGATGACTGACAAGAGCGTCATAAAATTGTCTACAAAATGATATGCAGCCAAAAAACGGGGATTTCTTTGTCAGATATTGTTTTTCTCAGTGCATTTGCATAGATGAAGATGCGGTGACTTCGAATTTGACGACAGACGAAGAAATAATTGCTGTATTAGCTAAAAAAAGGATGACAAAATCAAAGTGTCAGACGAGGATGAAGAAATTGACACACAGCGGAAAAGTTTAGTGTCATTAATTGAATCTGCCGCAGAATTGAAAACTGTACAACATTTCCTTATGGAACAATATGCCACTTCCCGAGCTTTGGACAAATTAGAGGAGGTCCATACGTTCCTAAAAGAAGCTCTACAAAAGTTGAAGAAAAAATCAATCACGACTTTAAAAAAATGATTAGCAAGTAAATAAATTTATTATTGCCTAAAACCTAAAATGATGATCAATTCGTTTAATTGGTTAATGGAATTTTCTATTTCTTATTGATTTATAATTTTATGAGCAGGGATATATTTGTAGGTTAATTTATTAAGTTTTTATATCTAACATAGATTCTAAACATAGAAAAAAATTCGTAGTCCCTTCAATTTCGTGTTAACGAGGTTCGACTGTATAAGAGTGTACACGACAACAATATTGTCTTGCATCTAGCACTTCCTGGGTTAAACACAAACTAAAGTTGTGTACACTTTCACAGTCTACATTTTCTTTACCTATTGAAAAGAGCTAGTAGATATTTCGGAAAGTTGTGGCAATATCCTTTTTGTCTGAAATTCAACGAAGAAATCAGCCCTTTTTGTATATTATACAACAAACGAAAGTTAACAATTGACCAGGGGCGAAAATACTTCAGGAGATGTTGAAAGTGTGCTGAAATCCCCCATAAGGTACCAATGTGGCAGCCCTTTCTTTTTAAACAGATTTTCTTACATTACAGAAACCGAAGAATCAACTTGTCAGAAATCCCGTGACCCGTTGTTCAACAATTCGCAGTCATATACAATAATAGAATCATGCTAATATCCCCAAACCACTTCAGCAATCAGTGAGGCCTTCTTCTGACCTCTGGGAGTGAAACTGGACAATACATGTCACTATGAAAAGATAAGGTTTCTTTCCATTTATATTTTGCAGCAGAATTTTCTTCCATCTTAAACGGTAAATTTTCTACCTGCAACCCCAGAATAAATGTCCGGTTCCACGTTACACAGATTGTTTCCATCTTAGGCAGATTTCTCGGAAATTTTATGTTTAAAAGTGTGGGACTCTGAAATGTTTCTGGCTTAGACAGATTTCCGGCCTAGACAGATTCCACTGTATTTTCAAAAATATAAATGTTATTTATGACCACTCTTCAAAACATATGTTTTAAAAAAATATATTGCAAAAAGAAAATTGAAAAAAAAAAAAAAACATCCTATCCTGAGTTGGTAAAAATCCAAATATTTAAATGGGTTTTTTTTTAAATATCATTTCTTATTACATATACATGTAAATAACATGTAATATTTCAGGTGTTCCTCCACCTACAGCATCAGGCTGTTTTAATAGAATGAAATTCTGAGCCAAAGATAAGACAAAGTTCTATATGTGACCTTGACTTTTATTTGGTCTTCAGAAACAAAGTAATCATTTTCGTCAGGCCCATTATCCAGAGTTATGCAACAATTGCAAGAAAAATAAAAGTGAAAATTTTACTAATTTGGCATTAATTAAAAAAAAACATCATCAATGCAGAAGAAGTTTGTGTCTAGAATGCAGAATGTCCAGAACTGTGAGAAGTGCTCCATAGACAAGAATAACAAGTCATTGATATGCAAAATTATGAGACAAAGGAAAGATTCTTGTATGACCCAGTAATAACCTAAGTGTAAGTTAACATATTTTTTTTAATATATATATATATATATATATATATATATATATTAAATCCTTTGCTGCTTTTGAATTTTGAAAATCCGATCTCAAATTCATGTTTGGCAACCCAAAAAATAATTTTTGTGCAAAACTGGTGAATGTCAAAAATTTTATGGGTCAAAAAGTTTACAAAAAATTCTCTTGAAATAAGATTTTTCAAGTCTGCATTGGTTCTAGTAACTCAACAGTTTAGCTAATTGACTTGAAATTTTTTCTCAGCAAAGTAAAAACTTTTGACCATGGAATGAACCTATATTTTTAAATTGTCCATATTAAATATTTTTTTTACCGCAGGTCAAAGGCCAAAAAATGGATAATAAAATCAACATTAATTTCAAGTGCCTGCCATTTTGTCATTTTTTATAAAACTTTTTCAAAGATTTGTAGGTTTATTCCATAAGAAATTATCTGAACTAAGTAGAATACCAAGAAAGATATAAAATAAAAGAACGATATAAAATAAAAGAAAGAATTACATTTCTGATTTCAAACCATGTTTTGAAGAAGCTGGAAGCTATGCAGATCAGCCATATTTGTTAAATCCGAAATTCTTAAGACTGGCATATTGGATGCCTTCTTGAATTTTTTTGCAATACAAAAATATGATTCCATTCTTAAAATAATAAACATTTGTGAAAAAAAAAAAAAAAAAACAGAGCATTTATAAGTCTTGTCTTTTGTCAAAAAAAAGAAGCCCAAAGTTGACAGATTTTTTTTTCAGCTAATTATAAGTAAATGTTGCCTTAAAATTAGTTAGAAGTAATAAATGCTGGACTGAGAAAAAACTTATCAGGGGCAACTTTAGTTCTGAGCATTGGATTTTAAAGCTAGAAAAAGAATTTGGGAATTTTTTTAAGAAGGATTTTTTTTTGTGTTAGCAGTGAGATCTCAAATTCTCTTTACTAACATTAAACCTATGAGCATGGAATGCATTTATATTTCTAAAATATATCGCAAGGAAAATCATATTTTAAACTTCTGTTTTCTGTGTATATTCTTCTTAAAGGTGTATATTTAATGCTATGACAAAAAAGTCGGACATCCCACATAGGAAGGATTTCAAGAAATGTGATTCTTGAAAATATAGAGAATATTTATTTAATTATTTTTTTTTTTTAGACATCAAAAGATTCTTTATAAAGATGTTCAATATATCAAGTTTTAACTGTGTACAGAAGTTTAATCTTCGAGCATAAAACATTAGATTTTACTATTGTTATTTCTGTGTATATTCTTCTTTCAATTAGTCTCAGGACAACTTGACTTTTATAAAAATTTATACAACTGTCTTATAAGAGTAATGATATTTTCAATAAAGATTACAAGAAATGTGTAAGTATAGCAAATGTGATGTCTCTCTTTGTTTATAGTTTATAAAATATTGCTAAAATATATGTTTAATTTAATATTTTACATGTTAAAAACTGTTAAGCTGTGAGTAAGATTTCAACGCTTGAAATAATATTAAGCATATATTTTAGAAATATTTTGTGGACTAAAAAAAGAGAGACACATCCTTTAAGAAGAGTACACAGAAAAAGGAAGTTAAAAGTATTAACGAGATATTTTTTAAATAACAATGCATTTTATGCCTATAGGTTTAACCCTTAACTGCTGTTATCAGTCTCACAGACCACTGCATTTTTCACTTTTCAGGGTTTAACTTGTACCTTTCAGTTTAACTACCGATACTAGTGAAATTTTGCTTCGTTTGGATCCCTAGTTGCTAGAAACTTCTGAAGGCATGAACTTTGATTAGAAACAGCCTGTACATAAAGTTTAGTACAGAAACAGTATATAATGCATTAATCGAGCCTTTTATTCATCTTCCGATCTATCAGTCTCAGAGACCGATTCACAGTAGTTATGCAACAATTTTTGTCACAGTAGTTAAGGGTTAACATTAGTGTTTAACTTGAGATCTCACTGACCAACACCCCCCCCCCTCCCCCTCTTAAGACTCTCAGGACAACTTGACCTACTTTTATCAACAAAAATTTATACAACTGTCTTATAAGAGTAATGATATTTTCAATAAAGATTACAAGAAATGTAAGTATAGCAAAATAATAATAAAACTTGCTGTACTGAGTCAGTCCGAACAGAAATTCATGGGAATAGCTCATGAAGATCTGACCACAGAAAACAAAGAGTTGCACTTACTTCATCAATTTTCATCTTAATGTTAGTTAGAATTGAAAGTCTGGAAGTAATAAATGCTAGGCTGGGAAAAAACTTATCAGGGGCAAACTTAGTTTTGAGCACTAGATTAAAAAGTTAGAAAAATAATTTGGGAATTTAAATTTTGAACTTTAAAAGGTTTTATTCTATTATCCATTCATGCATATTTGGTGGTAAAAAATTAACATTGTTGAGAACTATATAAGTATTACTTTATCTGTAAATATTTTTAATTAAATAATCATAGTTAGTTAGGTAAAATATTCAAATTATTTACAACTTAAATAACAATAGTAAAATGTAATGTTTTATGCTCTAAGATTAGGCTGCTGCGCACAGTTAAAACTTGATATATTGAACATCTTTATCAAGAATCTTTTGATGTCTAAAAAAAAATAATAAATTAAATAAATATTCTCTAAACTTTCAAGAATCATATTTCTTGAAATCCTTCATATGTGGGATGTCTGACTTTTTTGTCATAGCATTAAATGAACAATTATGATCTTTTCTGATTAAATTCAACTATTAAAAAATAAAATAAAAATCATGAAGACTTTTCCAGTTTTAATGGTATCTTTGGTTTAAAAATATATTAATGTTTATTTACTATTTCAAAAAACATTTTTTCTGGAGCTCGATTGCATGTTAGTTTTCAATTTTTCCATTCTTTCTGCAGTTTTAAACTGCTACTGCAAGTCCAGGTTGAAAGTACAAAAAATACCCCTTCTGTTTCTAAAGGTGTCTTTATAAAATAAACATTAATATTCACTATTTAAAAAACAAACTATCTAAAGTTTGATTTCATGTTGGTTTTTGTGTTTTCTGATTCATTTTTACATTTTCATTCTTTTCTGCATTTTGAAACTGCCATCTTGGTTTCTTGGAGGGAAATATGAAAAAATATACATATATATGTATATATTTGTTTTAAATATATATATATATATATATATATACTGTATTTTTCTGCCTATTATCTGTGGATTATGTGCTAAAAAAGTCCCAAATATTTTGCGTATTATAGGCCAGTGTGGATAATCAAAGGTTATTTTTTTTACTACTAACAATTGGAATAATCTTGAGAGGAACTAATGTTTCTCATATACAACAACAGATGGCACCAGCAGACCATTACTGACAGAGTTCAGAGAATAAATAGAGAGGCAAAAAACCATAAAAACAGCTTGCAATGTGAAGCCGGATATCACTCAAATCATTAGGCCCAAGGTCTCTCTTCATTGGTCGAAGAGAGGCTGCACGTGGAACAAGGACTGAATTCATTAGATGGGGGGGAGGTTTTCAAAGCAAGCCGCCAGTTGTTTGGGCTGACTGTGGGGTTGCATTTTCAGCTTCATGCTAAACGTAAACATATCATCTCTATTTATTCTCTGAACTCTGTGGTTACTAATCTATGGCATGCAAAATGAGTCATTGCATAATTAAGACCTACAATATCGGAAATGTTTCCCCAAAACGTTTGGCACATTTCGAATCTCCAGCAGGTGACACTAAAATCAATAATAATGGCGAATAATTCCAATTATTTACCTTATTGTGATTCGCTGAACAGTTTGTTTACCTTCGCTCAATGTATTGTGATTTGCTCAACATAACCGAAGTAAATATTTAGAACATCTGCCACCAGGTAGCATATTGGAGTGCTGGAATCACTGAAATCTACAAAATCACATGCAAACAAATTTGTTACAATTTTCTCTGAAAGAGTGCATTTTGATTTGCGATGCTTTGTAAGTGAAAACGTGTTAGTTATACTAATGAATTAACACAAAAAGTCATCAATAAAGCTGAAGAAGTTGGAAATAGAGAGGCAAGGCGATTATTTAATGTTGATGAATCAAATGTGCGATTATGGTGAAAAAAATAAGCCTAATATCCAAATTTTGGAAGCAAACAAATTGGCATGGACATCCATTATGGCCTGAACTGTAAGAAGAAATTTATTGATAGATTTTGGCTGAAAGAGGAAATAGAGCTGCAGTATCTACAATAAAAATTAGACTGAAAGCTCGTCATTTGGCCCATGAAAAAAAACATTGATAATTTTCAAGGCAGGCCTGCATGGTGTTATCGGTTTATGAAAAGAAAAAGTCTTGCCATAAGAAATTGTACAACAGTTGGTTAATATTGCCATTCGATTGGAAAATGAAAAATTTTATAGCTATTGCAAAAAACTCGATGACAATAAATTTACTTTGAAACATATTATAAATATGGATGAAGTTCCGATATGCTTTGACTGTCCACCAAGTCGAGCTGTCAATTACCAAGGGGAAAAATCTATTCCAATATTACAACCAGCCATGAAAAAACTGCCTTTACAGTTTTTTTAAGTTGTGCGGCCAATGGAATGAAATCTCCCCCCATGATTATTTTCAAAAGAAAGACAATTCCAAAAGAGAATTTCCCAAAAGGCGAAGTACGAGTAAATATAAAAGGAAGGATGAACGAGTATGAGAAGATTGCATAGCTAAATTCCATATGGAGAAAAATAAAAGGTAGTTTTTTTAAACCCAAAGCTATGCTTATAATGGACTCAATGAAAGCCCATATAACAGATAGTGTGTTAAGTGCACTTAAAGCATCATCTGCTAAAGTTGCTATAATTCCAGGAGGTCTGATGAAAAAACTCTAACTATTAGATATAGGAATTAACAGATCTTTTTTAAGAGTAAAGTTAGAAATATATGGGAAAAATGGATGACAGATGAAAATCACAGTTTTACAAAAAGTGGTAAAATGCAGCAGAGCTTCATATGCAGAAGTGTGCGAATGGGTTAAGAAGGCATGACATCACGGAAGAAACTATTAAAAATATTTTCAAAAGGCGAAGATAATAGATGGAAATATTGATAACTGTGACTCTGCTTCTGACTCTTTTTCTAATGACGATGAAGATGCTAATTTATTAGATGAAGAAATTTTAAATTTATTTAATTCAGAGTCTGATGGCTCTGATTTTTCAGATTTTTAATAAATTTTTTTAATGAAGTTTAATTATGTCTTCAAGTGTGCTTTATATTTATTTTTCATTTCTATTATACTAAAGAATATCTCAGGTAAGCTTTTAAAAATTATTCTTAAATAATAAATACAATTTAAAAATATGACTGTGGTATTAATACCAGAAATATAAAATGTAATGCAAAATGCATTTTTCATTATTCTTAAGTTCTTTTGTAATATTTGTTTAGTTAAAAAAAAATCCTGTTGAATTGCATATCTACTAAAAATTTTCAGTTTCTGTTTAAAAATTTATAATTGTTTTATGCATTTGATGGAAGTAAAAAAAAAAAATCACTAGCATTATGTAGTTTAGTGTCACCATCTATTGGCCAGATTCGAAATTTCTATTCACGGTGCGGATTATAGGGCAATGCCTATAATAGGGCAACATTTATTTTAAATAGTGAAAAAATATGCTTGCAGATTATACGCCGCTGCAGATAATAGGCAGAAAAATATGGTATATAGTGGATATATATATATATATATATATATATGACTCTGCTATTTGGTATAGTGAGTCATAGTATTTCATAGTATTTGGTCAATATCTTATGTTTCAATGTTTTAATTGTACAGAAAGCTTTTACATATATATATATATATATATATATATATATATATGAAATGAATGTAAAAAAGTATGAAAGAATATTGAATGTGAACGAATGTGGATTGATATGAAAGGATAGTTAGTTAAACCCATTCCAAATCAGAAACTAAAATATAAAAATTCAAAGTTTAAAATCCCTAAATCGTATGTAAAAATTTTAAAGCCCTGCCTTCATTTCTAGTTGCCCCTGTAACTTAACTTTCCTTACGATACATTTATTACGAACAGATATCAATTTTGAATCCTAGTTAAAATTTAAAAGTGCTGACGTTAACGCATCTCTCTTCTACCGGTGGTTAGATGTTGCATGTTAATTATCTGGGCTGCTTGCCCAGATATGAGTCAAAAGTAATTAGCCAATTAAATGACATTATTTCATAAGTTGCAAAGCGGTCTCTGGCGGTAGTTTCGATGTATATAATGTGAGGAGCACGTTTTTTGCGTGGCTTTTGACTCTAATCACTCTCCACAAAAACTACGGCCAGTATTCTTCGAAGTGCGACGGCATCCTTGCCGGTGTAAGTCCGGCAATTCGCCAAAATATGAACGATAAGACGATGTTTCCCCGGTAAAAGACTCTTCAAACTGTCCCCTGGGCCTAGCTTAAAGAGAGACCTGTAATTAGTTGGAATAAAAGCTAGTTCCCAGGAAAATGTCTGTTGATTTCGCCTACACTCGTACGACTACATACTTTTATCTTCTAGCCTATGAATTACACGGTGATTCACCGAAAGAGTGCCGTGAAACTACCTTAACGGCGCTAAATATGGTCCTTCGAACATCGTGATATCTAGTAATGGGATGTGTGATAGCGGTGATCGACCGCTCGTTACAGACAGATCGATGTGCGTTCGATATATCGAGGTGCGCCCGTTATACAGAGGCGTTATACAGAGGCGATATCGATATCTTACATATATATATATATATATACCCACATATTCAGGGTACCTTTCTACCTCAAATTTTGGTTAAAAAAAATACTGATATTTACTATTTTAAAAAAATATTTCTTGAGGTAATTTGATATATTCCGTTTTTTCTGCAGTTTTAAAATGCCATCCCATTTTCCCAGCTGAAAATACAAATAAATAAATAAATAAATATATATATATCCACTTAACCAGGTTATTTTTCTGGTTCTAACAATATCTTCGGTTTAGAAAAATATTAATATTTATTATTTCAAAAATATTGTTTTCTGCGAGTCGTTTCACAAAATCACTAGAGACTGTTTTTTTCTCAGTGCCTTCACAGATATAATTTTGCTTTTTAAGAGAATTGTGGCTTTGGGACAGGTTGTCAATACTGGATGATATCATTTTGCATTTTCAGTAAGATACGGGGTGCATTTTTTATTTTTTAGGTTTTCTCAGGAACTTTTGGTCATAATTTAAAGTTTAATATATTTAAATGTCAGAAATTAAATCAGTAATCACTATAACAGGGAGACACTTTGTTCATTTAGAACGATTTTCATTTAATAAATATAAAATCATACAAATTCGAGCTTTATTAGAAAAAGCAGATCAGAGTGTATGCTGACAAAAGCAGTGGGTATACCCCAACTCTACGTTCTTTTGGATTGATTTTCATTTAAATCATACAAATTTGAGAGTGTGTGGAGGGGCCCCGCAACATTACCTAAAAATAGGAGGCCTCCTCTCAACAGGAGGTGACGCTTTTTTTTTTTTTTTTCAAAATCCATTTTGGATATTTCTAGGGCCCCACTAAAAAGTTTATTTTATGTAAAAAATGAAGGAATAACATTGTGTGTCACAAAATATTGCATTGATCATGAAATGTCCTTATCTGAGGACATCACATGATCAATTTAATGCAACAATAAGCAATAATCATACTTGTCTTTCTTGTTTAAAGCTGGGAGTTACAGAATTAAGAGTATGCTTACCATTGCTACTTATTGCTTAGGTCATAGGTGAGGCTGATTGTGATGTGAACTATCTTAAAACATACATACTTTGTCACCTGAAATAATAATATGCAGGGGTTTTAGTATAAAAATAAAAAAGTAAACATACAATAAAACTTTAAGAATTAAATTTAATTTATTTCAAATGTTAATAGGTATTGCACAGATTTAATTTAAAATGTCATTTTAAAAATTGATTAAGACAACTGCAAGTGAAAAACTTTAACCATTTTCTTTTCTGGAGCAATAAAGCAAAGATTAATTGAACAAAAATCTGAATCTAAATTACTTTAAACCAGTTTACAATATTCATCGAAAAAGTAAATTCATTTCTTTAATTAACTAGACTAATCTCTCACTAATATGCAATGCAGTCCCATTTAATATTATAAGTTATAAGCTAATATCAATTCACTTTTAGTAATTCCCTTAAGTGTTCTGAAGAATATTTAACATCAAGCACCTTTATTAATAACGAGGAACAGCCTGCCTGTGTTATTTGTCAAGATATACTGTCAAATGTGTGTATAAAGCCAGCAAAAAGCTGTAGACATTTACAAACTAAACACAAAGAGAGTGCAAACAAGCCAACTGACTTTCTTAAAAGCAAGTTAAAAGAATTAAAAATAAGCCAGAAATTAATTGAAAAGACTGCAACTGGTACCAATAATGAAAAGGCAATTTTTGCCTCACATCATGAATTTCTGAAGGTAGGTGGGTTTACAAAACCTCATAAAAATTGCAGAGAATTTAATTCTACATGCTGCTAAGGCAATGGTGACAACAATGCTATGGGAAAATACTGCAAAAGAATTTAAATTTAATTTAGTTATCTAATTATAGTGTTAAAAGCAGAATCACAGACGTGAAAATATTGAGAACCAACTCATTATAGGTGTCCTCTTTTTCCATTTGAACTAGATGAGAGCTTAGATGTTTTCAATATAAAATTGACAGTTTTCATTCGTTGTGAATTTAGTGGTAAGATACAATATAAAGATTTTTTTGTTTTGCAAAATTTCTTTTAACTCGTGTACAACAAATGCAGCATTGTTCTTATGTTTAGGTAGTTTCATACAAAAAAAATATAAGAAACTAGTCAAGATGTGTTGAAATAAGTATATAGATGGGGGTCGAACTATGAGTGGAATCAGTGGCATGGCTACATATTCAGCGCCCTGGAGCAAGAAAAATTAGTGCGCCCCTTTGTCTCTATGAAAAGATCTGGAATATTTTGTTTTATTTATAACACTAAAAAATCATATACCGGGTTCGTATGGATGCTTACTTTTGGATTCCATTATTTCCATAAATAGCATTTTGTTTTCTTCGGTCGCAGTTAAATAAAGCAACATTTAATTTTAGGAAATACTGGTATGCCAAAGTAAGCACCCACACAAACCTTGATATGTGTTCTTATTTATTTAAACATTAATTAATTTGAAATTAAAGACATTTTAAGAGTGTTATTCAACGCTATAATATAAATAAAATAAAGTATAATTATTTAAGTACTGAATACTTATTTAATTAGTTATATTTACATACGTACGAAGCTGAATTTCTGTTTTATATGGGCCCAATGCTACCTGCCAAAACGATCAACCTCTATTGTCCGTTCCAAGGACTTCGAAACCAATATAAAATTCTAATAAGAAAACACACTATCCATGCGAAATTTTTAATTTTGATAGTACATTACTTGGAGTATTTCAATGGAAAGTAATAGAATAAAATAATATGTAGCTGTAAAAGAATAAAATAACATGTGATTGTAACTAGGATGACTATAGAAAAAAGAATTCTTTTTAATATACAGATTGTCTCAATTTGCCAAGACTGTATCTACTGCAGTATTGTTTTGTTTTCGTGTTAATCCAGCTAATATAATAAGTAAGCTCGAATTTTAGCATTTTAGGTAGATTTTGTAAGAAATACTACCTATTACATTCTCCCCTAAGTTGTAATTTTTGAAAAACTTTTGCAAATCTACACCGATCATGACTCCCAGAACCCAAAACCACCCCCAGTTCAAAACTTTATCTGTCTATCTACTATGTCACTTGTTTATGGACACAATAACATGAAAAATTCTGTACAAACATCTTTCAAACTGATATATAAAATCAAGGGGCATAAAATCTCGATCAAGCTCATTAATGGGCAAAATCGAACCGGGGGAGGGGGGGATCTTTTTGTGAAAATAGAAAACATAATTTCTTAATTATGATACGTATCAAATCCGTTTAAAGTTATTATTACTTCTAGGAAAAGGGCCGAAAATTATGTATAACAGATTTCGACCCGATCAGCAAACATCTCTTTTCAGAGCTTGAGGCTATCCTCATCAGTGAGATTTCAAATTCTCCTCGCTAATGTTATTATACATATGAGTGTGTGATGTATTCGTATTTTTAAAATATCTCCTTAGGAAATTAATATTTTTAACTTCATTTTTTCTGTGTACTTCTCTTGAAATATTCCTCTTTCTTCCTTAGTTGTCAAAATATTTCTAAAATATATACTTAATTTATAATTTTAGCGAAACTGAATAAAATTGTAACACCTCACATAAAATTAAGTATATATTTTAGAAATATTTTGACAACTAGAAAAAAAAGAAGCATTGTTCAAGAAGAGTACATAGGAAAAAAAATCTGATGGCTCGGTGTATAGGCACAGGTAGATTTCGAAGACGCAGACCGTGGGATGCCTGTTTGTTGGGAATTGTGGAAGAAATGACCTTTTTGCCATGATGCGGCAGTTAGAACCGCCCACTTCGAAATCTAACTTGTTTGCAGGCGGAGCCGGCAGGGATTATTATTATTATTATTATTATTTTGCTCTTATAAGCTCTTATTTGCTCTTTTTGGTCTTATAAAAAACTTGTCAGTATAAAAGTTTTAGATAATATTAAGAGGATTTATAATAAATTTAAGCAGATTTGATATCTTGTGAATGGACGGAGTTATGAATTTTTTTCTTCTAAAAACCCCCCTTGGGTTCATTTTTAATGATATCAAAAATTTGTCAAACATAAATTTTTGGTCATTTTCCTAGAAGTATTAATAACTTTAAACAGATTCTATACGTATCATAATTAAGAAATTATGGTTTTTTTTCTGTTTTTACAAAAAGTCCTCCGCCCTCCATTTCCCCCCTCTTGGTTTGACTTTGCCCATTAACGAACGTGACCGAGATTTTATGCCCCTTGATTTTATGTATCAGTTTGGGAGAGATTTGTGCAAAATTATTGACGTTATCGTGTTCATAAAAAAGTGACATAGATAGATAGATAGGTATAAAGTTTTGAACTGGGGTGTGGTTTTAGGTTCTAGAAGTCATAATCGGCATAAATTTGCAAAAATTTTTCAAAAATACCAACTAAGGGGAGAATGTAATAGATAGTATTTCTTACGAAATCTACCATAAAAGAAGTTAAAAATATTAATTTACTGAGGAGATATTTTATAAATACGAATGCATCACACGGCTATAGGTTTAACTTTAGCGAGGGCAATTTGAAATCTCATTGTTGAGGACCCTGGCCCGCGGCTGGCAGCGTCACACTGGCAATTATCACAGAATTCACTTGTTAGGAACCTTTAGGGGTTTTTTTCTATTACTGTTAAGTTTTTATTTAATTTATCCCGTCATTTTAGGTAGATTTCGTAAGAACTACTACCTATTACATTCTCACCTAAGTTGGAATTTTTTTTTAATTTTTGCAGATCTACGCCGATCATGACTCCCAGAACCCAAAACCACACCCAGTTCAAAACTTTATCTATCTATCTATTTATCTATGTCACTTTTTTATGGACACAATAACTCTCATAATTCTGCACAAATATCTTCCAAACTGATACATAAAATCTCGGTCAAGTTCGTTAATGGAAAAAATCGAACCGGGGGGGGGGGGCTTTTTGTGAAAACAGAAAAAAACCCATAATTTCTTAATTATGATACGTATCGAATCCATTTAAAGTTATTATTACTTCTAGAAAAAGGGCCGAAAATTTATGTGGGACAGATTTTTGATATCATTAAAAATGGCCGAAAAAGGGGGGTTTTAGAAGAAAAAAATTCATAACTTCGTCAATTCAGACAATATCAAATCTGCTTAAATTTATTATAAATCCTCTTTATATTATCTAAAACTTTTATATTGACAAGATTTTTATAAGACCAACCTTTATGGCAAAAAAAAAATCCCTGCCGGCTCCGCTTGCAGACAAGTTAGGTTTCGAAGTGGGTGCTTCCAAATGCTGCATCATGGCAAAAAGGTCATTTCTTCCACAATTCCCAACAAACAGGCGCCTCAAGGTCTGCGTCTTCAAAAACTACCTGTGCCTGTAGGCCGAGCCGTCAGGGATTTTTTTAGGTCCTGGTTGGCGCCGAAATGTCTGTTTATCAGAAGTTGTGACCTGTATGGTGCAGCAAAGGACTTTTTTCAAGGCTGAACAGTTCGAGCTCACTCTTTAAAACCAGACTGATGGCAGGCATCAGGCAATGTCCGTCAAAATTTTTAAGTAGTGAGCTATATAGCCCCCCTGTTTTTTGTTCTTAGGACCTCATGTTAGTTTGGGCCTCTGGTGATACTTTTGTCCATTTTTTAAATACATTTTCCACTTTCAAAACAGGTTCCGAAAGTAAA
This sequence comes from Maratus michaelseni, assembly GCA_963931845.1. Lineage (NCBI taxonomy): Eukaryota > Metazoa > Arthropoda > Arachnida > Araneae > Salticidae > Maratus > Maratus michaelseni. The sequence goes on from OZ007599.1 coordinate 134,409,920, forward strand.
AGTATCTTCGTAAAAATATTACGCAAAGAAAATCGAAAAAGTAAAAAGAAGGTGCTGTAGAAATCGCACTCAGCTATCAAATGGAAAAAAATCGTTTAAAAATATTGAAATGCAAACAAGATATTAGAAATTAACTGTGCCATTGGATTAACATTAGCGAGAGGGTGTTTTTGCGTGAGAGAAAGAGGACCCTTAAGAACATACAATAGCAATGTGAAGAGCTTAAAATAGTAATGGAAGCTAATGTTAGTGTCAAAATGAGTCTTCGGGGTTTTTTTTTTTTTAAATAAATAAATTACTTTTTGTGTTATAAGCGATTCGTGTCGCGTGACAACCTGTTTTTTTTTCCTTCTCTCGCTGTTACGTTCGGAAATTTCATTCAAAACGTCAACTTTGATATTTTCTGAAAAATAATTTGTGTTTACCAAAAAATGAAAAATTTATTTTGATTGCATAGTTCCTGAATAAGAACATCTGCCAATTTCACGCGTTTCCGAACAAAATTGAATTAAAAATGATGTCTGAAAGTAACCTCTTTGGATTTGAGAACAGCCTTAAGCCAATGACACCATTCTTTTCAAATTTCTCATTTACATTATATTTTTAAATATTTTTTTTTTTCTCAATGAGATCGATATTTCACCAGATATTTCACCAGATATTTTCGTACTTTTTCAATTTTGTTTGCAGATTTCTTTTTTTTTTTTTTTTTTTTTTTTTTTTTTCTGGGGACATTTACTTCCGCAACTGATTTATTCTATTCAGATATCCCATGCAAAAAAAAAAACATTTAAAAGTATTAATATGCAAACGAGCAACTTGAAGAGAACGCTGCCATTGGTTTAACATTACTTTGCGAGTGTCTTCGCTTTACTAAAGTACACTCTTAAGTAAGTGTTTAGAAAATTTCGTTCTGCCGTCGTTATCGCCAACGGTAATAATAAAAAAAGTCAGCCATTTTGAATAATGTTGGAGAAATTACTTCCGGAGAAGTGAATTGAAACTTCCTGAATAGAACTAACTTCGTCTGTATCGCAGCAATTGAGATCCAAAACAAGATAAAATAGCATAGGAATATGTCGATTAAAACAATTATGATTAACAAGTTATTCATAATTAAAAAATATACAGATTTTTTTTGTAAAACTTTATTCCACCCTTTCACATTTTGCGCCCTTATCATTCGTGCGCCTGGAGCAGTTGGCTCCAATTGCTCCACAGTAGCTACGCCCTTGAGTGGAATTGTTAATGGTTTGTTCAGCTTGGTTAAAGTTAAAGCACAAACTGTAGTTTGGACACACTGTTGTATATTCATCATGAGTCGTTGGTTGCAAAAAAAAACCCCTGCAGATTGGAAGAGTACATTGAACAAAGTTGTTTCAATAGTAAATCATATTAAGGCCATTTTTGTCTATCGTTATGAGGCCATTTTTGCCTTGTACATGGTAGGAGGGTCTGCAAAACCTCATAATGATTGCAGAGAATTTAATTCTACATGCTGTTAAGGCAATGGTCACAACAATGCTAGGGGAAAAAACAGCAAAAGAATTTAAATTTCATAGTGTTAAAAACAGAATCAAACATGTGCAAATATTGAGAACCAATTGATAATAGGTGTCCTCTTTTTGCATTTGAACTAGATGAGAGTTCAGATGTTTTCAATATAAAATCGATACTTTTCATTCGTTGTGAATTTAGTGGTAAGATACAATATAAAGATTTTTTGTTTTGCAAAATTTCTTTTAACTCATGTACAACAAATGCAGCATTATTCTTGTGTTTAGGTTGTTTTATACAAAAAAAATAAATAAATAAACTGGTCAAGATGTGTTGAAATAAGTATCGATGGGGATCGAGCTGAGTGGAACTGTTAATGGTTTGTTCGGCTTTGTTAAAGTTAAAGCACTATATGTAGTTTGGACACACAGTTGTATTCATCATGAGTCAGTTGCCAAAAAAAATCCTGCAGATTTAAAGGCTACATTGAACAAAGTTGTTTCAGAAGTAAATTATATTAAGGCCATTTTTGTCTATCGTTATGAGGCCATTTTTGCCTCGTCTACATCAGGAATCTCTGATGGTAGGTGCTGGTAAGTTCTGGGCCTCCTAATTGGAGATGGTTACTAATGCCCAATTACATAAACTCCCTACATTAGTTAAAGGAAGCACGGGTTAATGCTTCTTCCGGAAACGCTGGGTGTTGGATTATCAGGTTAAAGGTGTGATCGTGGCTTCTGGACGTCGGTGAAAATTTATAATGATCCCATAAAAGTTACCCATATTATTGAATTAAATTAACTACTCTAGTAAAAAAAAGATCAGATTATTACGTTGTGATTATTTACGCCGCCCTACGTCTTATGAAGCCGGACTAGATAAAGTATATAAATCCCTAACCTCTCATAAATTATAAACTAGTCCTCCTGATAAACCAACTAAAATTAATAAACAATTAAATTAAAGAAAAAGAAGAAAAACACTACTCGATGACATATGAGTGTTAACCCATATAAATTAAATACAAAGAGTTAAAAGTAAACGAAAAAACATTTATTTACATATCTATTTACAAAGACATAAAAAATAAAAACAAACAAACATCCCTAACAGAATGTTAAATTTTAAGTATAAAAAATAAGATGAAACAATTGAATACTCATTAAAAGAGTTAGTGAGTCTTTTTCCGACTCGCACTACCGCACTTACGTGCATTAATTATATTTCAGAGAAGGAACAATTTCTCTACATTTACTAAAGTACCTCTACCAGTATTTATTTATCATTATACACATTCAATATGAGGGAATAGTAAATTACAGATACCTGTACCTTCAGAGTACTTTTGGTCTGCATTGTTAGCAATAATCTACCTCCACGGGATAGGCAAAGATCATCTGTTAGGTCATTCTTTTGTCTTTTGTCGCCACTACACCATTTTTGGAACTATCTTCGTTTTTACACACTATCAACACTCTACTCTTTCTTTTTTGATGTTACTTCCTCGGACAGGACGTCAGGTTCTGGTCCTCTTCCAGATTTTCTCCTGGGGCTCACTTTTTTCTTTTCCCTCGTCACTCGGCCGTCTATTGGCTCCAGTGGTTTTGTAAAGACGTCTCCCCCCTCATCTCTTATTGGTTTTCGCTAAATGTTATTCAGGACCACCTAGATGGGGTCCTAAATTGTAAATTTGCTATGCACTTCCAAACAGCTATAAATTTTTCAGCTCGTAAATTTTTTTCTCCGTAAAAGATGTCCTTGTTAGATCGCAGACCAGTGTCTCCGAAGGTAATAAAACTACTCTGGGTGGTCGTTTCTATTTTCCCATACGAAAAAGAAACTATGTACACTAATCAAATAAATACTCCACAGAAATTCCTGGTTATACAATATATATACATAAAAAATACATATTAAAAAAATAAAAGTATATAAAATAAATAGTCCACAGAAATTCCTGGTTATACAATATATATACATGAAAAATACCTATTAAAATAATAAAAGTAAACTAATTTAGTCAGAAATTGGGAGGTGGCTCATATCTGACCACCACTAATGCTGGTAAGTTCTGGGCCTCCTAATTGGAGATGGTTACTAATGCCCAATTACATAAACTCCCTACATTAGTTAAAGGAAGCACGGGTTAATGCTTCTTCCGGAAACGCTGGGTGTTGGATTATCAGGTTAAAGGTGTGATCGTGGCTTCTGGACGTCGGTGAAAATTTATAATGATCCCATAAAAGTTACCCATATTATTGAATTAAATTAACTACTCTAGTAAAAAAAAGATCAGATTATTACGTTGTGATTATTTACGCCGCCCTACGTCTTATGAAGCCGGACTAGATAAAGTATATAAATCCCTAACCTCTCATAAATTATAAACTAGTCCTCCTGATAAACCAACTAAAATTAATAAACAATTAAATTAAAGAAAAAGAAGAAAAACACTACTCGATGACATATGAGTGTTAACCCATATAAATTAAATACAAAGAGTTAAAAGTAAACGAAAAAACATTTATTTACATATCTATTTACAAAGACATAAAAAATAAAAACAAACAAACATCCCTAACAGAATGTTAAATTTTAAGTATAAAAAATAAGATGAAACAATTGAATACTCATTAAAAGAGTTAGTGAGTCTTTTTCCGACTCGCACTACCGCACTTACGTGCATTAATTATATTTCAGAGAAGGAACAATTTCTCTACATTTACTAAAGTACCTCTACCAGTATTTATTTATCATTATACACATTCAATATGAGGGAATAGTAAATTACAGATACCTGTACCTTCAGAGTACTTTTGGTCTGCATTGTTAGCAATAATCTACCTCCACGGGATAGGCAAAGATCATCTGTTAGGTCATTCTTTTGTCTTTTGTCGCCACTACACCATTTTTGGAACTATCTTCGTTTTTACACACTATCAACACTCTACTCTTTCTTTTTTGATGTTACTTCCTCGGACAGGACGTCAGGTTCTGGTCCTCTTCCAGATTTTCTCCTGGGGCTCACTTTTTTCTTTTCCCTCGTCACTCGGCCGTCTATTGGCTCCAGTGGTTTTGTAAAGACGTCTCCCCCCTCATCTCTTATTGGTTTTCGCTAAATGTTATTCAGGACCACCTAGATGGGGTCCTAAATTGTAAATTTGCTATGCACTTCCAAACAGCTATAAATTTTTCAGCTCGTAAATTTTTTTCTCCGTAAAAGATGTCCTTGTTAGATCGCAGACCAGTGTCTCCGAAGGTAATAAAACTACTCTGGGTGGTCGTTTCTATTTTCCCATACGAAAAAGAAACTATGTACACTAATCAAATAAATACTCCACAGAAATTCCTGGTTATACAATATATATACATAAAAAATACATATTAAAAAAATAAAAGTATATAAAATAAATAGTCCACAGAAATTCCTGGTTATACAATATATATACATGAAAAATACCTATTAAAATAATAAAAGTAAACTAATTTAGTCAGAAATTGGGAGGTGGCTCATATCTGACCACCAGTAGGATGGTCTGCAAAACCTCATAATGATTGCAGAGAATTTAATTCTACATGCTGGTCACAACAATGCTAGGGGAAAAAGCAGCAAAAGAATTTAAATTTAATTTCAGTGTTAAAAACAGAATCACAGACATATGAAAATATTGAGAACCAATTGATTGCAGGCGTCCTCTTTTCACGTTGCAACCAGATGATAGTTTAGATGTTTTCAATAATATAAAATTGATAGTTTTCATTCATTGTGAATTTAGTGGTAAAATACAATATAAGGATTTTTTGTTTTGCAAAATTTCTTTCAACTCACACAACAAATGCAGCATTATTCTCCTGTTTGGGTAGATTCATACAAAAAAAAAATAAAATGAACTGGTCAAGATGTGTTGAAATAAGTACAGGTGGAGCTCAAGTTATGTTAATGGATTGATCAGTTTGGTTAAAAGTTAAAACATCATACGTAATGTGCTGGTATTCCGGTTGCCAAAAATAAAATAAAAAATCCTGTAGATTTGAAGACTACATTGAATGAAGTTGTTTCAGTAGTAAATTATATTAGGATCTTCACTGAATTCTAGAGCTTTTAAAATTTTGTGTGAAGCAATTGGAAGACAACAGGACCCTGTTAAAATTTAACGTTCTAAACAAGAACATGAAGATAATGCTATTTTCAGATTATTAACAAAATTACAATTAGATTCTTCACAAGTATAGAAAATCATGCATAATTTTCACAAAACAGGATCCTGCGAGAAAAGTCTGAACAGACGCACTTGATTACACACTAAAGTCGGCATTTTGAACCGAATTTGTGATGCTGGAGCTCGATAATGGAGAAAAATGAGTTGTCAATAGATATAAAAATTTCTTATAACTCAATAAGTAATTTATTTATCGAAAAATGGAAAACTCATTTTGATTCCAAATCGCTTCAATAGCCTGCCAATTTTATTGCCTTTGCATTTAAAAATCAGTCAGAAAGTTCTGTGTTGTTGAGCAGGTCATTTGGGAACCACCTTAATAAATAAAGTCAAATAAAATATAAATATCACATTATATGAATTTTATTAAATAAAATTTCTAGTTCTAAACATACTTGTTTGTACGTGAATTAGGAGAGAGTGGGGACTAATGGGACAATTTTAAAGTTTTAATTATTTTTAAATGAAATCAACAAATTTCTGAAAAAAAAAATTTATGCATAGAAAGAGAAGGTGGTTAGGTTAATAATAATAGTTAGGAATTAAGGTGGTTCCCAAATGACCTGCTCAACACAGAACTTTCTGACTGATTTTTAAACGCAAAGGCATAAAATTGGCAGGCTATTGAAGCGATTTGGAATCAAAATGAGTTTTCCATTTTTCGATAAATAAATTACTTATTGAGTTATACGAAATTTTTATATCTATTGACAACTCATTTTTCTCCATTATCGAGCTCCAGCATCACAAAAATATATATGGCTTTATAAAAAAAAAAATAATAATTTGAAGAGATAGCAGAGTTTCCCTCAGACAGTTTCAGAAGGGTGCTGCACCCTGCCTGCCCTTTGGTTTACAAAATAGCACCCTTCTTGCCCTCATAAAAAGAATTAGCACCCTTCTTGCCCTCATTTAAAAAGTGCCCTTTCTCCTTTCTGCATTAAAAAATTTGCTTTTATAGTAAAAACTGACCCATTGTTGTCGTAAAAAGAGTGCCCTGACTTTTAAATATCAAAAGTAGCTTTAAAAATCAAAAGAATACATTTAACAATTATAAAAGTGTCCTAAGAATCTGAAAAGTGCCTTCAAGAATACAAAAAGTTCCCTTTCTAACCAGCAGCACCCTGCCCCTTTTTAAACCTGGGGGAAACTCTGAGATAGCATTTGTTGTTTTTTAAATATAATGACTTTTATACACTATTGTACTTGTCCCATAGTCGCCTAGGTTGGGGTCTATTGGGACAACCAGTGGGTCTAATGGAACATATCAAAATCAACACAAAAACTAGTTTCATTTATTTTAAAGACAGCACATTTTACTTCAAAATACAATGTACATAAACAGTATAGTATTAATTATTGCATATTAAAATTTGAAAAATTAAAATCAAAAGACATTAAAGCTGATGAACGAATAGTTTTCTAATCGATTGTAAGCTGAGATAATTTCATTACAATATCTTTAATTTCAGTCCAGTATTTTTCTTCTTTTTCAGGATAGACAAACTTTTGTGACTTGCACCTTTTTGTGAGGCAACTCAGAAAAAGTTCTTGAATTCCACGGTTTATTTCAATAACAACTGCCACATAATGAGATGAATGTTTCCCTTCAAATTTTACTAAGACAAAATCATTTTTAGATATTTGCTCTAAAAGAACATTTTCTTCGACATTAATTCTTTCTGGTAAGTCTTCATTACTTGAAGAATCATGTAGTACAAAACTACTTTCAGAACTTTCTGAAAAAGAAATACGCTTCTTATTTTTTATATAAATTTAGGCATTTTTGAGATCTTTTTCTGAGTTATTTAGTATTATCCACTACTTTTTCAGGTGTTTTTTAAAACCTTTTAATAAGACAATATTTTAAATAAATCACGCATACCTATAACTAACAATAAGAACCTATGCACCATCAATCCAGCTGTCCCATTAGTCCCCATATGCTGATATTTTATATTTTTCTAATCTACATAGCACATATGTTTATCCAAAGATAATTTAACTAAGTTTAATATAAAATGGAATATTTGTGTTATATTAATTAGTAGCCTTGTGAAGAATTTCAGGCAATAATGAATTGTAAATGTCATTTAAGTAAACAAAATCAAACCTACTTTTTATAGTTGAAAACAAACTTTCTTCATGCACTCTTTCAAACAATTGCAAATACCTGACTTGTTGTTGTTGAAGTTAGCAACTTTGGTGTTGCCATTTAGGTGTAGCATAATGTTATGTTAAAAATAATATTTTTAATGAAATTTGGCCACTGTCCCATTAGCCCCCACTCTCCCCTACATACTGGAAATTACAGTATTTCTGGGGAAGAACATAGATGCAAATATTACAGAATCTATCAATATTCTCATATATATAAACATACTAAGAAAAACTCATAGAAAATAAATAAGACAACTACTTCTAAAAATTTTTATAGCACCATTTGCCATGTCGCATACATCATCTGCAACTGAAAGTCTGTGTGTGGTTGACAATACTGACAAAAACTGATTTATGTTGGTTAAAAGAGGAAATAGAATTTTCAGTAGAAAGAACTGGTTTCATAACATTTTTCTAAGGAATTTGTCTAAAGGTGCTTGGGTCTGTGTGGAGCGAGACAGACTTTGAGTAATCGTAATCAATTATAATCGATTACAAAAATCGTGTAATCACACTGTAATCGTAATCATAAGTTTTGATTTTGAAGTAATCGCACTTTTCTTTCACTTCCAATCACAAAATATATGGGGCTTCTGAAACTAAATGATGTCTGTTCAGGTTTTGAACTCTTGTCCATCCTTTAAGTGGTGTAACGTATTCACTAGGTTTCAGCAAAGAGAAGGAAGGCTGTCCGAGGTTAAAGACCCCTCGTTTCCTGCCACCCCTGTGAGGTGTGAGGGGGCTGGGAGAACGAGCAGAGGGTCGGTGGTCAGTTGTTGTTTGGAGAGAGAGAGAAAAGGTCTCTCTAAAAAAATTGTCATCCTGAGAATAGTCGATAACTAAGTGAAGCAACAGAGATGTTTACAGCTCTAGTGATTTGTGTGTAAGAGCGGAATAGAAGGAACCCCTTAGTTCTTTAATAGTGTCATTTGATTCGATGAGAACACTTTTTTTAAGTCTAAGACTGTTACCTAGTTTTGAGACTCAGAGGAGGTGTTGTGCTGTAACCGTTTTAGAGCAGACTAACCAATTAGATTCCTGCTGCCACCTTCTTTTAGTATCTGTCCGTATCAACGAACTCTAACTTACTATAATTCAATTATTATCCTGTGCACTACACTATTTATTCTCACATGTTTATTTGTGAATAAAATATAATTTGCATAGGCTAAAGAATCTGTGCTTGTTTTCGGTAAACTAACCAGTAAGCTACCACATATCATCTACTATCCCGCCGAATTGGCACAGAAATGGTGGCAGCGAAAGGGATAAATGTACGAGTAAAGACAGAGACTGAAGGAAATAGCAGAGGAGCCTAACGGAAGAGTGGAACCAGGAGCAGTCTATACCCGCCGCACCGCTCAGGGCAGGGCATCAGAGCCGAAGGCCGCATCCAGTACAGTGAAGCAGAGCCAGGAGAGCCGCCGAATACAGCATCTATGAAACAGCATCCGCTAATCGAGGACTGAACCACAGTTGCTCCCCAAATAAAAGAAAGGCAGAGCATCAGAGCCAGTCTGCACCTAGTAAATTGAAGCAAGGCCAGAATAGCCGCCGAATACAGCATCTATGACTCAGCACCTGCTAATCCAGGATTGGACCACCGAAGTACAGCTGCACCCCAGGTAAGCACTGTTTCAATCTTTTACAGTAGGGGCTGAGGTGTGTAACAAAGTCTTAAAAGTGTTAAAAAAAATTAGTCTGTTATTACTGTTAGTATAATATGATTTTTTTTTTTTGATTGCGTGAAATTTCAGTGAAATTCAGCGAATTTTTAAAGTAATGAAAGAATTAAACTAAAATCATTTAGGTATATGAAACCAAATGTGTTTAAAGTTATTGTTTTTTTTTGCATAGATGAAATGATAAGGAAAACTTTAAAATATAAATTTGAGTTTGAAAAGAAAAGTAAGAGAAGAGAAAATCTTTTGTTAAGATTTGTTTGTTATTGAAATTGCTAGATAAACCAAGCACTGTTAATTGTTTTTTTTTAGGAATTCATGAATGAATTGTTATTTATGGGCTAGATGCAGAGTTGTGAAAAAAAAATAATAATAATAAGAAATACAGGATTTGTTATGTATGGAATTTGGTTTTCCGGGAAGACAAACATATCTGGAAGATAGAGTGTTAGAAGTCTCAAATTTATGAATTGTTGCACATTGTATATTTTTATGTCGCGGTTAATATTGTGTTTTTATGTGTAATTTGCATGCTTATAGTGGGAGGAATATTATTGTTATCTATGTTAAGGGAAGTGTAGGATTTTGTAGGGAAATTGAAAATAGTAAAAATGGCAGGTATTGCCGGATTTAGGAAATGCGATTTGGCCACGTTGGCAGTAGAATTCGACGTAGAAGTGTTACCGAATGACACTGTTCCGAAAATAATAAAAAAAATCACGGAGACGTCCGAGTATGATGAAACGCTGGCGGCAGCTCAATTAAAATTAATTGAACGTGACCGAAAAGAAAAAAGTGATCAAGAACATGAATTAGCCAAAATAAGAGCCGAACGTGACACTGATTCGTTATTGACGTCCAGTCAAGGGTAAAAGAGAACAAAAGGTTTTGTTAAAAAACGTACTCCCTAAATTTGAATCTGGCAAATCAGAAATATCGTTATACCTTAACTTATTTGAAAGGCAGGCGACTAAGGCCCAGATTGACGAATCGCAGTGGGTGACAAATTTATTAGGACTACTGCCGTTTGAATTAGCAGAAATTATTCTGAGAGAGCCGTTAGATCTAAATGATGATTATGAATATATTAAGAGCAAACTGCTAGAAAGATTCAAAATTTCGGCGGAGGATTTCCGGATCAGGTTCGTGAATACAAATCACCCCAAAGGTAAATTATGGAAAGACTTCGCGTACGAGATAAACTATTTCGATCAGTGGTTGAGTGGCATTCAGGTCACCGATTTTAAACAATTAAGAGACCTCATTGTCACGGACCAATTGAAAAGAAAAGTACCGCCAGATGTTAAAAATCATTTTATTGATTCGTGGAGCAACATAATCACGCCGGCAGAGTTAACCCAAAGGTTGGACAGTTATGAGTCAGTACGTAAATCGGTGAAACGACCGCCCCCCCCCCACCCCCTCTGTTAGAAATCCAGTAAATGAGAAAAGGGTAGAGAGGAGTATAGTTGTAGAAAATTAGAATACCGAACAACGGAGGCCAGAAGCAAAAAGAGATTGGCGCGATAAGAATGACCAGCATTCCACAGACGAAATTTTTGATAAAAGAAGGGATAGAGCCTGTTATCGATGCGGAAGTTTTTCCCACCTACGCTACAACTGCCCAGAAATAAAGAAAGTTAATGAAAAACCCGAGAGTGTAAATCAGTTAGCAAGTTTCCCCGAATTAGAAAGAACTAATGAGAAATTCGAAAGCGTGAACCTGCTACTAAATTTAGAAGAGGCCGACGAAAGCCTCACGCCTTATTTGAGCCGAGGATTTGTAAACGAGAAAGAGATGATTTGCTTTAGAGATAGTGGAAGCACCTTGGACCTTTTAAGTGCAAAATATGTAAATAATGACCAGTATACCTGAGAATTTGTTTATGTGAGGACACCATTAGAAAATGCCTTGAAGCGCATACCCCTCGCACGAATAAATTTGAAACACAAGATGGGACAACTGTCACGACCCGTGCAGGAATTGTAGACAAAAACGTGGAGATGGATTATTATTTACTCGGAAATAAGACCCAAATATTAATCGATCGAGTCAATTCAAAACCCAAACTGATAAGCTCCGCGTTAACCCGAACTAGGGAGCGGCCCGTAACGAGCATACATATCGAAACTAAAACTCCCTCCTCACAATCCTGTATTGCGGGAAAAGAAAGAAAACCCTTTAGTGAACAGGTCAAAGAATTTGTGAAAAGTCCCACGTCCACAGTTGGTCCGGACGCTGATAACAATAAGTGTCATTTTTTCCATGTTGAGGGAAACCCTGAACAGATTGTTCTCCCGAAATGCGAGACAAATGTTAAGATTTCAAAAAAATTTTGGATAAGAGATAGGTTAGATAGGAAAACTATGAAATCGAAAGTACGCGATTTCGTTAAGTTAAAAAAACGCATGTGGGTGGAGATATTAAATTGCAAATTGCGCCACAGGCAGATTCGTCAGAGAATCGAAAAAGATAATGCAGATGACCAGAATAAATTATCAGGTCTTTCTGATCCCAATGTTAGAAGGGGGAAGAAGACTGGAATTGCCCCACGGTTCGACAATACCGAAGATAAAGAAAGGGATCAGAATAATGATAGCCTACTCCCTGAGTTACCGAGCAAAACGAAACTTGATTCCGAAATAGAAAAAATATGTGAGGAGACTATTTTCCCTTCTTGTCGTGGAGCCAAAAAAATAGTGAAGAACTCACCAGAGTTAATTAAGTGTGCTGAGAAGAAACCCGCGTTAACAGCTAAGAACACGGAAATGTCTCATTATTCGAGGGGGAATAAAGCGCAACTGGACAAAACGAATTCAAAACCACCTCAGGTCAACACCGGCTTGACCCCCAACAAAACTCGAGCGGGCACAGCTCCGGAAATGAAGTTATCTGTTTACGAGACAGCGGGGGAAAGTTAGCCCAAAAAGATAGGGTGATTTATGGAAAGCCCAGGCGTGAATCTGATATAGGAAGGAGGGTAAAACGCGACAGAAAGAAGGGTAGTAAAGCGATCTTCGCAAAAACTGAAAGGCGATCCTCTATTGATTATTTTCCCAAGAGTGAGAGTGAATTCGGCCCAATTAAGCAGTTGTCTGATAGTTCTAGAGAAAAATTACCAGCTGTCCGTAAATTTAAATCAGTAAATTCGCTAGATGACAGGCAATCTTTCGGTTACAAACCTGGGAAAACTGAATTCCATCACTGCCGCATATCGGCGTTGGGTATAGAAAAATAAGGATAAAGTAGATAATGATGTGTATATAGATATTTTTTTTTCTTAGTTCTTTTATTTTTGTAACAATGTTTTTAAGGGTGTAAAATTTATAGTGTCATTATGATGTGCTGTTTAAGTGTTAAAATGTAATTAATGACAGACAAGGATGGTGGTAATAGTGTTCACTCTAGGAAAAAAAAGGACAGGGTGCTAGTCACAAAAAGGGTACTATTGTAACTATTGCACTATTATAAGCATAAAAAGGGCACTAGTTTCAGCGAAAAGGGCATTGTTTCATAAAAAAACTATACATATTCGGAACCAATATAAGAAACTCATTATTGTTCATCATAAACTCATCAATGTTTGTACACACATTTAGTAACATAATTTATAGAAATAAATTTTTATTAAATTGATATTGTAAGGTTCTAGTAAGTAATTAGGTTAACATATGTGGATATAAAATTATTAGCCGACTCTAAACTACGAATTTTAAGGGGGAAGCAGAAATTTTGAACTTAAGAGGACTGATTTAGTTACCTTACTAAAGATTTAAAAATAGGACAAAAAAATTTAAATAAAAGAGTTTTAACTTTAAATTTCGTGTGCTTAGAAAGAAGGGGTGGGCATCAATTTTGGGTGAAGGTGTGGAAAATTACTTGATCAATTATTTGCTATAATAAAGTAACAGAAAGTTTAAAAAAAAAAAAAAGGCTTTTAAGCTTGGTTAGCTGGGAGAACAAAAGATGAGTTTTTTTTTTCCCCAGGGTGTTAAGGGGGAGGGTTGCGTCCCTTTGACGAAATTTGCATTTTATCGCGATCTTTTGACGAAATTTGCTGTTTTTTCGAGATCTGTTGATAAATTTTGCGATTTTTATGACGAAATTTGCCGTTTTTCGCGATCTGTTGACAAAATTTACCGTTTTTTCGCGATCTTTTGACGAAATTTTCCGCTTTTCGCAATGTTTTTGACGAAACTTGCCGTTTTTACGCGATTCTCTGACGAAAGTCTCGTTTTTCCCGCGATCTGTTGACAAAATTTGTCGTTTTTTTCACGATTTTTTGACGAAATTTGCCATTTTTTCGAGATATTTTGACGAAATTTGCCGTTTTTCCGCAATGCTTTTATCGAAATTTGCCGTTTTCTCACGATCTTTTGACGAAATTTGTCGTTTTTCGCAATGTTTTTGACAAAATTTGCCGTTCTTTCGCGATTCTCTAATGAAAGTCACGTTTTCCCCGCGATTTGTTGACAAAATTTACCGTTTTTTCGCGATCTTTTGATGAAATTTGCCTCTTTTCGCAATGTTTTTGACAAAATTTGCTGTTTTGTCGCGATTCTCTGACGAAAGTCATGTTTTTCCCGCGATTTGTTGACAAAATTTCCCGTTTTTCGCGATCTTTTGACGAAATTTGCCGTTTTTCGCGATCTTTTGACGAAATTTGCCGTTTTTACGCAATTCTCTGACGAAAGTCACGTTTTTCCCGTGATCTATTGACAAAATTTGTCGTTTTTTCGCGATCTTTTGACGAAATTTGCCGTTTTTTGAGGGCGCATTTTGACGATTTCAAAAAGGGTAGGGTGCATTTTGCTGATTTTTAAAAGGGCAGGGCGCATTTTGTCGATTTTTAAAAGTGCAGGGCGCTGCGCCCTTCAAAAAAAGCCTAGCGGGAACACTAGTGGTAAGCCCCTATTGTAAGTTTGGAATAAGTGCTGGAGATTTGCAGTTAGATTTTTCTTCAGAAATAAAAATCTGACAGAACCAGAGGGGTGATGCTGTAACATATTCACTAGGTTTCAGCAAAGAGAAGGAAGGCTGTCCGAGGTTAAAGACCCCTCATTTCCTGCCACCCCCGCGAGGTGTGAGGGGGCTGGGAGAACGAGCAGAGGGTCGGTGGTCAGTTGTTGTTTGGAGAGAGAGAGAGAAAAGGTCTCTCTAAAAAAATTCTCATCCTGAGAATAGTCGATAACTAAGTGAAGCAACAGAGATGTTTACAGCTCTAGTGATTTGTGTGTAAGAGCGGAATAGAAGGAACCCCTTAGTTCTTTAATAGTGTCATTTGAATCTATGAGAACACTTTTTTTTTATATAAGTCTAAGACTGTTACCTAGTTTTGAGACCCAGAGGAGGTGTTGTGCTGTAACCGTTTTAGAGCGGAATAACCAATTAGATTCCTGCTGCCACCTTCTTTTAGTATCTGTCCGTATCAACGAACTCTAACTTACTATAATTCAATTATTATCCTGTGCACTACACTATTTATTCTCACATGTTTATTTGTGAATAAAATATAATTTGCATAGGCTAAAGAATCTGTGCTTGTTTTCGGTAAACTAACCAGTAAGCCACCACATAACATCTACTATCCCGCCGAATTGGCACAGTGGGGACAGGGAGAAGGTCAGATGTCATAGGGGCAGTAATAGGAACAGTTTATCTTTGAGGGGTTAGAAGTGAAGCAGCATGCAGGCTACATATATAGGACATAGATAGCAGCAGTTTTATTTGATATGATTTAGTAAAATGTATGGGAACTGGAATCTTGGGATGTGGTCATTCCAGGGTTATGGGTCAAAGCAAGGTCATTGAAAGCGAGTGAGAAGGATACAACATAAAAAAAAAGTAAAATGCACTGTTTTAATGGTTTTATAGCCACTTATTTCAATTTAAACCCTCCTTAAAATCTGAGATTCTGGAAAGGAAGATAATGAGAGAGAGAAAAAAAAAAAAAGGTGGTTTTAATTTGCAAACAGCAATTTATTCAACAACTCATTTTGACTTTGCTTTTCTTAAAGCTTGTTCAGCTTTTAGTTTTCATTATACATTACAGAAACATCAAAGAAAAGCAGTTAAAAATTGAATACTATTTTAGTGAATCAGGTTCAGATTTAAATCACAAAGGAGTAATTTTTTTGAAATATAACTGTGAAATGAGCTCGTCAGATATCCGGGTCCCCATAAAAACAAAATCCAACTTGAACACCCATATGCGGATACATTTCTTATATATATATATATATATATATATATACAGTGGTGGCCAAAAGTTTGGACATTTTTTGAAAGTTTCATGTTTTTCAACTTTGTGTGCTTGTAGAATATATTAATTTTCACTTAAATACAAACGTTTATATATCAAATTGAAGGTAATTTAATAATAAAAACAGTATTACAATATCTGTATTACAAAAAAAGTTATGCTCATTTTAGTAGAACAAACAAACACAAATCGTTTTGAATAAGGCCATGTTTTGTAATAAAAGCATACTAGCCAATCACAAACACTGTTCTGAGGACCAATCAAATGTCTGTAACTATAGTTTAGGTTATTTGGATGGTAAAACAGTTATTGTTGTTGAAATATTTTGCGGAATGATACATACTAGTACAATTAAATAGAGTATTGCTGTTTTTGAATATTTAAAGTCTTTTTTTAATTAAACTAATTTTAAACAATGTCATCAACAAGAAGAACTAATTGGACATCTACAAAAAGAAGCCGAATTGTCATATTGAGAGAAAATGGCCTCTCTTATGCTGAAATTGCAAGACAAGTTGGTAGTTCAGTGACTTGTTCTGGTGTACGAAAGTTCTGTTTACGTTATGAAAAAACGAAATCAGTGAAAAATAAGGCCAAATCAGGCCGAAAAAAATGCACAAGTTTTACTGCCGATAGAAAAATTAAACGGCTATGCCTTCAAGATAGAAAAATTTCATCAGATGCCATTAGATGTGAAATGAATGCAGCAGGTATTTGAGTAAGTTAAAGAACAATAAGAAGAAGGTTATCAGGATTTGGACTACAAGCTAGAATTCCAAGGAAAAAAACCATATTTAAATCAAAAGCAATGCAAAAAACGAGTTAAGTGGGCAAAAGAACACATTAAATGGTCAGAAAATCAATGGAAGCAAGTAATCTGGAGCGATGAGAGTAAAATATCGCTTTTTGGTAGTGATGGTAGAAAATACGTGAGACGTAGAGTAGGAGAAGCACTTCATCCTGATTGCATTGAAGCAACTACAAAAAACACAACAAATGTCATGATTTGGGCATGTATGTCTGCAGATGGTGTGGGCCAAATTCAAGTGATTGATGGCATCCTGAATGCCAAAAAATACATCAGAACTGTCCTGGAACCAAAATTGATACCTTCCATCAGGGATCTCTTCCCCAACAATGCACCATTTATTTTTCAGCAGGATTCAGCTCCATGCCACACAGCAAAAGTATGCAAAGCATGGTTTCAAAATAAAGGCATAGATATATTACCATGGCCAGGAAACAGCCCTGATCTCAATCCAATTGAAAATTTGTGGTGAAGTTTGAAAATTCTTGTACGATAAAAACGTCCATCCAATAAAAGACAACTTATTGAAGCTATAATTGATTCTTGGCACCATGTGATTACAAAAGATGAACTCCAAACACTCATTCACTCGATGAAAAGATGCTGTGAAGCTGTATTAAAAAATAGGGGTTATCCTACTAAGTATTGATTGTGTAAGTATCACTTTCAAAAAATGCAAATCTAAGATAGATCTTACTATTAGTTGCATAACTTTTTTTTTTTTAATACAGATATTGTAATACTGTTTTTATTATTAAATTCTACATTAAATTACCTTCAATTTGATATATAAACGTTTGTATTTAAGTGAAAATTAATATATTCTACAAGCACACAAAGTTGAAAAACGAAACTTTCAAAAAATGTCCACACTTTTGGCCACCACTGTATATATATATATAGCATAAATTAGAAATTTATTTTTGACATATTGCATGTTTATGTTTATAGCCAGTCCTTACCTTACAAATTAGAGTGAAATATTTTTCATATTTAATGAAGTATGATTTTTTTTTTTAATCATAATTATACAATTATCTATTTATTCAAAATATGCAATGTAACATACGTAGATAAGATACACATACAGATTAATTTTCTTATCATGACAATAAAAGATAGCTACTTTACATAATTAATAATTTAGTTTAAATTTTAATAGAATTGAAAAAAAGAAAAGACGACGTTGATTTGTCAATGAATCTTGCATGTGCAACATTTTCATTAGGGTGAGGAGGGCAGTGGTACTTTTTTTGTACATTGTCTTGAATACTTAATTATTAACAGGGCTTGAAATTCAATTTTTTGAAGGAGGGGAGTCTCCCTCCCAACATTTTTAAATAGAGGGGAGTTGTAATGTTTGGAAGGAAGGAAAAAAATCTTTAAAACCCCACTATTATTTTACGTACTATTTAAAGAATTACATTAATGCAGAGATGACAAAATATCATTGAAAAATTTAAGTCAATTCAGAATAATTATGTAAAATGTTTATTTTTATTAAAAAAAAAAAGGGAAGAAAGTTAAATTTTATATATGCAGTGTATTTTTCAAGTTCCACCAAATATTAGGGACCCTTAACAATTAGGTTGTTAAATGAATTTCTGAATTTAGATTTTATTTGATTTAGGGGTGCTGAAGCTTCTTTCACAAGGTACACTTTTACTCCTTCACAAGGATTAAAAAGGTTTACTCCTTTACCCTTTACCTCAAGGAGTAAAAATAATAAGATCTTTGCAGCTCTTCTAATCTCATTTTTGTTTAATGCTGACTGTAGGCCAATTTAACAGGATGCAGCGACTGGTAGCTCTTACTGCTCTTTTTTGTTTTTTTCCCCCTTTTTGGTCGAAGGGGAAAAAAATTAAATACTTCTATTTGTCGATGGAAAAAATTGTGAATTTAGTCAATTGGTTGAGAGAATAAAATAATGAAATTCGTCTTATGCATGAATAAAAATAGATAAGGACTTCTAACGAAATAGTGTTAATATCGATTTGCAACTTTGGGACTACATGGCAGCCAGTGTACAACTGTGCTAAGGTAACGCCACCTACAAACAACAATGATAAATACCATAGAATAAATCTATTATACCTACCAGACGATGGCTGTCAAGCAGACGATTTGAAGAGGTAGATGAACTAATACAACTGTTCTACACAAACATTGTATTTGAAAATTTTTTTAAGAAATGATTTTCTTTTTCGAAAGGCTATTTTATTAGTAGTCCTTATCTATGTCTATGTTCACAGAAAACAAATCGCTAATTTCGTCGATCAGTCACGGGAAAAAATGGCGATTTGTTAATCGGTCGCAAGAAAATAACGTGAAAAATTCGGCAATCAGTTGCAGAAAAAAATATTGAAAATTTTCAGTGAGGTGCGAAAAAAAAAAAATAGTGAATTTCATCAATCTGTCACCAGAAGAAACAGAAACCGAATAATTCGCCGGAAAAATTCGCAAAGTTCGTCAGTCGGTCAAGGAAAAAAGTATGAAGTTCGTTGATTGCTAACCAGAAAATATTGCGAAATCCGTCAATGAGTCGGTGGAGGGGGGGGGGGGGATATTGTGAAATTCATCAGTCGGTCGCGGGGAAAAATCGTGAAATTCATCAATCGAATGCAGAGAAGAAAATCTAAATTTGTCAGTCGGACACAAGAAAAAAAAAATTACGAACTTTGTCAATCTGTCAAAAGTGAAAAAAAGGAGAAATTACGCAAATTTCGTTGATTGATCGTGGAAAAAACACGAATTTTGTTGATCGATCTCGGAAAAAACGCGAATTTCGCCGATTGATCACAAAAAAAAACACAAATTTCACCGATCGATCACGGAAAAAACAAAGTTCGTCCATCTATCGCCCAAAAAACCGCAAAGTTTGTCGATCCGTCATGGAAAAAACGCAAAGTTCACCGATCTGGCGTGGAAAAAATGCAAATTACATCAATCAGTTGCTTAAAAAATGCAAAGTTCGTCGATCAGTCGCTTAAAAAAACACAAAGTTCGTTGATCAGTCGCTTAAAAAAACACAAAGTTCGTCGAACAGTCGCTTAGAAAACTAAAAGTTCGTAGATTGGTCGCTTAAAAAACGCAAAGTTCGTCGATCAGTCGCGGAAAAAACGCAAAGTTCGTCGATCGGTTGTGGGAAAAAAAATCACAAAATTTATCGTTTGGTTGCAGGTAAATTAAATAACACAAATTTCGTTGATCAGTCGCTTAAAAAAACACAAAGTTCGTCGAACAGTCGCTTAGAAAACTAAAAGTTCGTAGATTGGTCGCTTAAAAAACGCAAAGTTCGTCGATCAGTCGCGGAAAAAACGCAAAGTTCGTCGATCGGTTGTGGGAAAAAAAATCACAAAATTTATCGTTTGGTTGCAGGTAAATTAAATAACACAAATTTCTCCAGAAAATTGTGAAACTTTTTGGGCAGGAGGCTCCCGCCCACGATCTTTTTTTGGGCGGGATTTCAAAATTTTCGGTGCGAATCCCGCCCTGAAATTCAAGCCCTGATTAAGATTAAAAAGACACGAGAATTTTTCATGTGGGAGAGCTGTACCCCCACCCCTTCCCCCGAAAAAGAAAAGAGTGAACTATTTCCATTCTCTGTTTGGTAAAATTTTGGTAGAACGCTATTTTTGAATATTTAATGTTTACTATTTGCTGAGTTTTTGATTTGTTTTCTATGCTGAAATCTTTAAAAACTGTCTTGCAGAGGGAATTCTAAGAAATTATTTTTTTTAATTTAAATCATTTTATTTTTCTATTCTGCATTTTAGAAAAGTAGGATCAGAAGCACATCTGTTCCAAAATCTTACTTCTTAGATTTCTTTCTGCCGCCCCCCTATGTTTCTTAGTACATTTCAAGTTATATCTTACTATTTTTAAAGATTTAGATGTAGGAGGAGGGCCCATTTCTGCTTCCCTTTGCTCAGGGTTGTTAAATGTCCAGGTTTTTTCAGAAAAAAACCAACCCACTGGGTTTTATCAGGGTTTTTTAAGTTAGAGGTGGTTCAGAATGTTTGAAAAAAAATGTACTTACTACTAAATACAATTTAAAGTAACTAATTGATTACAAAAATATATAAATCAATGACAATAACCAAAAGTATGCTTTGCTTTTAGATAAATTGATTATTAGTAATAGTTTTAAAAATGAAATTATCATTAAAGTACTATTACTAATACTAGTGCTGAATCAGAACTTTTAAACTAATATTTTGTTAAGGATAAAGTATCTTTATTCATTTTAATTGAAGTGATTGCATATATATAATAAATATTTTCTCTAGAAAAAATTCATTCTAAAACATATTGATTAATGATGGATTGCATTTTTTTTTTTTTTGGAGTTGTTTGCATTCTAAAATGTGTTGCTATATTCTTTCTTAGGCACAGTAACATTTCCTCAGCCCGAGGTAAATAGGAAATTTCGGTTTTCTCTTAGTTTATGTTGTTATTGAATTAAGTTGGGTGCTGGTTTATATTTAATTCAGCAAAATTTTTTGCAGTTGAAACTGGAAATAACAAAATTCGCAGAACTGGGAAAAAAATATTTGCTGTAAAGTATTTTTTATTATAACTAATTAATAGAATAAACCAAATAATTCTACATGTCTACATCATTAAATTAGGATTCTCAGCATATGTGGTATTTTGTTACGAGTTTCAACTTCAGGATTATATATCAAAGTATTTTTTTAAGTGGGAAAAAAATTAGTTTTTGTGTTTGTGATAGTTACACATACTTATAGAAAATTAAGTTACAATTATTTGTTTTAAAAATTGTCATTGGAAGAATTAAGACTTCTTTCCCTTGGGGTGGGGGGTGATAAACTTTACGACTGGTGTACTGACATTAAGAAATACATTACCTATGTAATTTAAAGTTGAAATTTTGAAAAAACCCAGTTGGGTTTTTTGGATTGGGCTAAATCATAACAACCCTGCGTGTATGCCTATGTTGGGGCTCTCAAATCAGAATCTCACATGCTAAATTTCACTGCAACATTCATAAAAATGCTCTTAATTTGGAAATAAATGAAATCAATTTCGAAATACTCAGATTGGAAAATATATATTTAAATAGTAAGGGACAGCACTTTTTATTTAAACAATGATCCTTAAAAAAAAGGAAAGAAGAAATATGCATTCTGTAATTTTTCTTTATGATTTTTTTTTTTTTTTTTCAGAATACAGTAAAATCTGTCAGAACGAAACTTATCTATAATGGAATCTTGTCTATAACGGAATGATTTCATGGTCCCGAGTCCCAGTGAAAACAACACAATACAATTACACTAGACAGTGCACTTGCTAATAAGGAAAATTTCCCTGGTTCCTTGCATTTCCATATTAGAAGTTTTACTGAATTTTTAAAAGGTAACACATTTATTTATGATATGTTTATTCTAAGAACATTTTGTTCAATTATAGGGCTAACAAAAAAATAATATCACAAAATATGCTAATTCGGAATTGCTAGGAACAGGGGAATTTTTCCTTTATAGACATTTTTCTGAAAAAATTTTACTGTATTCTATCTGTCAAAATCATGAAAATTTTCCTGTTTCAGAATATTTTTCGTTTTAAGAGTTTTTACTATATATGTATTGTATTCACAGGAAGTATGAAATTTTTTGTTTAATGCAGGATACTGTTATAGACAGGTTCTTTTGCACAGACTTTACTAAATTAAATTTATATGTGAATAACGAATTCACATACAAATCTAAAGCTTATAAAATCATATTTATAACTTTTAAAGGATTTGTTTTATTTTAATATAATTTTTTGTCCGGAAACAGTACTGAATATTTATAAGCACACACAGATGAGATGGAGAATTCTTTTTTACCAGGACAAATTGAAAAAAATCCAACACATCATGTATGAGAAGATTTAACCTCAAAACACTTTACTAAGACATTTTCTCAATATTCAATTTTAATATGTATTTTCATGTGATAAAATGTTAATTTTAAGGACTATTTCTTGATTCATAAGAATTTCTGAAGGTAAACAATCCAAATATAATAGAACCAAGTAGATTTCAATTGGAAGATTTTTTAAGATAAGTTTAACTGCTTTTCATGCAGGTTTCAATCATAAATATGTGAATAAAACATATAGATAGCTAAAAAATGAATTTGGAGCAAGAGAATTTCGTCATGGGTAGATTATAAAATCAGTATAACCGAATTGTAATTGTAAATGTCTTGTTCAGTAATCATAATTCAACAAAAATTCATTAATCGTAATTGAAACATAATCTAGAATTTAAAAAATAGATAATAAAAAATGTAATCTTAATCCAACTCGCATAAATAGTAACATAATCGTAATCTGCTTTTAGAAGATGAAAATAATCGTAATCTATTACAGCCTTCTGGAATCGACTCGAAGTCTAGAGCAAACTAGAAAAAAATGAAGAAAGTTAAGTAATATTAAGATGGCTAAATAATATTATTAATGAACACACAGCTTAAAATGAAAGAGGAGAAAGCAGTGTAAAACCTAAAATAAAAGCAGATAATTACAAAGTTTCATGTTATTTATACAAAAATGGTGAAATCCTTATTAAAATTACTATCTTAAACAGATCTAAAAGGTGTACCTAGGGGGTGGGGCTGAGAAAGCCCTCCTTCCACCCCGAAATAAAATCAAAATACTCTACTGACAACTCATTATTTTTATTCATGCTATTCGAAATTCTGTTAAGATTATTTTTTAGGGTTTTTAATTTTATACGAATGAGGTAAAGACTAGAATTTAGACGTTCTAGTTTAAAATCTAATAATTATACTTTAGAGAGAGGGGTCATAACATTAATTGGCAAACATCAGCTTTTGAAATAATGTAAATAACTTTTAAAAAAAGAAACATGCAGGTCCTTCTAAAGCAAACTTTAGATTATAATTTTAACTCAAATGCGTACACAAGAAAAAATGAAACAAATAAAAACTTTCTTACTGCACGTAAAAAGAGGAAAACTCATCTTAAAATAATTATAAATCAAAAGAGACATACAATATTAATGGTTCAATTGTACTTTAAAAAATAATTATTATTATAGGTCTTAAATAAAACTCTCACATATTTAAAGTTACATACAATAAATATATTAAATAATTTTGATAATCTTAGGAAAAGTTTAAAAAAATTGAAAGAAAAGCAATTTATTTCATCTGCATTACATCTTCGGTGAAATGAAAGAAGGAGAATTTGTGTGTTTATAAGATAATATGTATATTTACATAAATTAATCAGATTTTATATTTAAAAAAAAAATATTCCAACTTACTCAAAAACAAACCTCAGGCAAATCACACAAAACACGACAATGTTAAAAATAAGTTATTTACTTTTTGTTGCTGCCAAATCAAGGATCTTTAAAGATGGATAAACCCTCTCATATTGACGTCATAACCTTTATCTAAATCAAAGTACCTTTACAAAAGAGTAGAAAATGCGGACACGCAAAGCACATTTTTGCACTGTGAACAGAGGAAGAATTTGGAAAGAAAAACAGATTTTTGAAATGCAGAAATGAGGATACTACAGTAAGTACAAATATATATACTTGCACTGTGGGGAGACAAAAGTCCCACTTTTTTCCCATGGTGTCTCGATATTGAGAGTGCGAGGGGCTCTCGATAGAAAAATTGTGTACGATATTACGGAATCTGAGGGAGCTGATTACTGTGATGACAAGTGATTATACCTGATTACACATAGATTACAGTTGTTTACACTTAATTACACTTGGAAATACGTAATTGCAGTTGATTACACTTTGATTACAGGTGATTAAACTGCTACAAGTTGTGATTTAACAGTTTTACTCGATTTTACTGCATTCCAAAAGCTGTTAAACTTTTAGAGACAACTGTAAGAGGTTGTCAAACTGATTTAATAACAAACAAGGAAAAAAATAAAACAACCGTACAAAATACTCAAAAAACAATAATTTTTAATTAAAAAATACTTGTATTTCCGCCCAGATAGCAAGCACGGTTCCGAAAACGGTCTTTTTTCATTTTCTTTCAATTTTTCTGCAAAGGTATATTATCTTTACCTTATATCACGGTCACAGTAATGTTTTCAATATTAGATTTTTGAAATAACCGTCAGAAAACCTACGTTCTAAAATCATCTTTACTTATTCATTTTTCGCGCATGCGCAACTTATTTCGTGCTACCAATTATCCATGTGCTTGCGTTCACTCACTCATGACTCATTGAAGGTGATATTGGCGTGCGAGCAGGTCACTATAGCGTCTCTCTGCCAGTGCCGGCTTTGCATTTGGTGCAATCATGTTCCATCTAAAGTATGTTAAGCTATTTTGTATTTATTTAATTTCATAAAGATGTACCTTATTGTAAGAACTACATACATACGCATATTTCTGTTGTAGTTCTTGAAATTTCCATTTATAATATGTTTTTTATAAGGAAAGGGCACCTGACGTCACTGTTGGTTAAACTACTGTTGGTTTGGGAGAAAAACATGTTCGTTCTTTACGGCTCCTACAGTACACATGAGATGGAGGGATTTGATTGGTCTATGTTAAACCGGTCTATGATATGATTGGCCTACGTCGCTATGACGTTTCCTGTAATGATAGCTGCGATAAAAATGCAGTGGTAGATTGGTTGATGGAACTGTTTGTTTGTAAACATGCCCTTTCCTTATTCTTAACGAATTAATGCGAGTTCTTTAACCATATTTTCATTGCAAAATACGATAGATAGAGAATAGCATTTGTTTATGTTTATCTTTTACAATATATTATTATCGTTTATGTTATCTATTGATGCTCCCCAATTTTAAAATATTCATCTTATAGTTCATGTGCTTAAAAATTACCGTCAAAAGTTTGAAATATTGCGTAATAATAATAATAATAGATTTTGTACTAGTATTTAAACAGTAATTTAGTTAAAGTTAATTATTTTTATGCATACGTTTTATTTTCTTATATTTTAGTAATTTATGTTGTATAAAATTTCATTTTAAAATATTCAATGACAATTGTTTTTATATTATGTACGTTTAAGATATAAAATTTTTATTGCATGCGCTGCTACAAAATTTTTAAATATTGTTATTTTTATTACTTTGTTTAATACATTTTATTTTCATGGAGTTTAAAAAAATGAGTTTTAATGAAATCAAACTATTTAAAATTTTAACGTTTCAATATACATACTAATAATTATGAAAGATTTTGAAAATGAATTTTTATATTTTAAAGAAAAAAGGGAAAAAGAAAAGTCTAAATAATCTTAACCGATTATTATTATTTATTTTTAATTATGGAGCATCAATAAATTTAATTCAGAGATAAATCATTCTGAAAAATTATTGTTCTTCTGTTTTAAGTAAAATGAAAACATGCTTAAAGTAGACTAAAAATAAACAAATTGGTAATATGCATATGATATAAAAATGTTATAAATGGAAATTACATATTTGTTTCTAATTTTTCTCAGTAATTATATAAACACCAAAATTTGGTTTTATATAGTTCTTAAATGAAGTTCTTAAATCTTTATGAAATTAAATTATGCAGTAATGTTTAACTTACTTCAGTTTGTCAATAAACTAATAAATAACAGTAATTGATAGTGGGCTGACCATTATCACTTTCCAAATATAAAAACAATAAATAAAGACAACATAAAAACCAAGACATAAACTCAGAAATTTAAACTATTGTGAAACTTTCAGGATAATGTAGTAGGGCTTAAGCAAAAATATACTATACAAATTTTCTTGTTGCCCGAATTCACTTTAAAAAGAAAATATTATCCCCCGTATATTTTAGACTTTATTTTTAAAACTAATTAATGGTAAGAGATACAAGGGAAAAAAAATAAGTTATCTATTTTAATTAGTTATGTCAAATTCAAACAAAAGTTAGAAAACTTTCGTAAAATTTATCCTCACAGTTCATTCTAACAAAATGCATATTAGATTTAAAATTTTTTAATGTTATCAACAAGTAATATTTTTTTTTTAGAAGCAGTATATTAGTTAAAATATAGAAAATAAAATATATTCAAATTTTAGCAATTACATAGGAAAGGAATTTTAGCAAATAAAAAAAGAAATATATTAATTAAAGTATGTAACTTACTATGATTTCTTAAATATAATGTGAGCTAATAAAAATCCTTATTTTCCATTTTTTTCTTCAGTATATAAAAATTAAGCTAAAATTTAGTTTCCCACAGCAACAAAGGAAATTTCTAAGTCAGGTTATTTTGATGAAAATCTAATGCCGCTGTCAGTTAAGATTTAAAACTAACAGATTAATCAAAACCTTTCTGATTTCCTTTATAGATGCATATAATAAAAGCATTATTATCTACCTTTGATTGTAATTCTTGTTACAATGGCTAATAAGAAATACTGTAACTAGCCTTACATTTCTACCTTTTGGTATGCTTGTCCTAAAACACTTACAAAGTACCTCGGATTGTGTCAACTAGCAACCTTTTATAATCCTTTTTACAATGTTTGCACACTTTTCAGACAAAGCCTTTAAAAAGCATCTAGTCATTTACATGTTAAGGTTAGAAAAATGTTTTAAAAATCAAAAATTGTTATCTGGGCGTATGTCAAAAGAGGTTACTTACTTGTAAGTGGTTGATGACAGAAAATGTACGTAAACAATTGGAGGGCACGTATTTCTTCTCAAAAAATTATGTTCAATATTTAAAGATTAGTTATACTGGATACAATTGGACGAGTACTATAATAAAACAACTGTTTGACAAAAACTTGGCAGTACATCAATCGCTTCACACAAGCCATAAAGATTTACAACATGCCTGAATATATTGCTTAAAAGGTAGTATTAACGCTAAAGTATCACTAAAGGTAGTACGTCTAGTTCATTATTAAAATCAGAATCAGAAAGTTATTTGGCACAGACGTTCTGAACAGCACTCTTTGCATTTGAAAAAAACATTTATTGTAACAACGGGGCACTTTAAAAATGATGCTGAGTATATATTTTGTAGTTTTTGCACAGAAACAAAACTTTTAATAGGTGAAAGATAGAAGTAGTACAACTCTATAAAATTCAGTGTTGAGGTGAAAAACAATTATTGAACAACTTGAGTACAGTTTTAGCAACAACCTTCCCCCCACAGAAACCATATGAAAACCCTCAATATGCTTTAGGTACAAATAAAAGAATTCCAGGCTGTTTCTGACATACATTTTTCTCCATTACTCTCACGTTTACTTTGAGCTAGTTAGTGAAGTTTAAACTTGGACTCTTATTAATCAATCTGCTGAAACCCGTTTTTTATTACTTCCAAGCAACCATAAAGCAGTAATCTTCTGAATAATCACGGTGTTCATACTCAACGAAAGCACAGTTCTCTAGTAAAGGACCACCTGAAATTGTATACTTCAGTAGAAAGCTATTGCCCGCAAGTTTGCAACGGGTAAACTTGCAATGACCATCTGATGTACTAAAACCTCCGCTTCTTGAAAAATCTCAGTTTCATCATAAACTGTAATACTATCTGTGATCCCAAGTGTCTCCTCTTCTGCATCTTCATCAGTACTATCTTCCAGGCCTTCAATGTCATCTTCTACTTGCCGGTCAATATTCCGTTTCCTGAAACTTACTTTGGGAATTTGTGCATTACTAGCAAATATGCCGACTGTAGAAAGAAGTTGTTTGGCCTTTTGATGCGCAGCTCTCAGAGCTTGTTCAACTTCTTTATAGAAGTCTCCACTCGTTGTTTCAGTGATACATACTGACGCAGGTGCATTTAGATTTGTTCGATGAGAATATTTTTTTTTCTTGTGAAATACAATAGTTTTTGGGTTCGCCATAACCTTAATTTGGACATTTATCCGATGAATACGTTGAATGTGGCCCATTACACTGAAGTTAACAGTAGTAGAAAAGACACTAGGCATAATTGTTTTTGAAGATGGTTGAAATTATTTTATTTGTAAGATCGTAAGTGGAAAGTATCATTACAGTTATGTAAAAATCATACTCAAATATTTATGTATTAGAGAGGCAATGACCCCTTAAATAAATTATTTAAGTCTATTATTTAACGGTCACAGAAAGGGGAAAAAAATCTCACTAAATTGAAGCATGTTGATAATGACACAGGAGCTACAGTATCTTGAAATAAAATAATCGTTCTTTGATTCACCATTTAAAAAAATGAAGCAAAGAAGGCTTTCCTCATCGCCACTAATTTAATCACTTAAAATATCATATTTAAACTACGAGATGAAGACATCGTAGTTCAGCCAGAATTTGGTGCTTAAAAATTTTAGAGTAAATTAAAAATGGCAAAGATAAAAAAAAATAATAAAAAGAATCGGCACAACTTTATCGACAGCTCCCGTCAGAAAAACTGACTAAAAAAGTAACAGTCAAATAATATATATGACGAATACGGGAAACGCCAAGGTGAAAACACGGGCCTTTCATTTTAATTTATTAGAATTTAAAGCCAACGGTAATTAAACAAACGAATAAGCATGCCGAAAACGAAACCAAAAGTAAAGCTGTTTTCTATTCGTTCACACAAACATGCGTAGATGCTTTGAAAATCGTACGTATGACATAGTTTAAAACACCGCTCGAATGAAGATCTCCGAGAGATGATTTCAAGGACAGAACCATGCATACTGAGCATGCGCGGGACGGCGCCGAAACGGGAGAGGAGAAATGAAAAAGGGCTGCGGATAGCGAAGATGCGCACGCATTACACACGGGGAAGAGCATCGCGTCTCCGATGAGAATGTAAACAAACACATATGAACTATCGCTGTAAAGAATGAATGAAGCGATATTTAATAAAAACAAGAGGGCTGGGATAAAGATAAACATCGAAGTACATCAAAGCATATCGTACGAAAATGCCGATAAAAAATGAAAAAGCACAGCAAAATAAATAATGGTAGAATTTATCTCACAATACTCCTCATTGCTTGAAATAGAGACTCGCATTGTTCTGAACCCAACCAATGTGGGTGCAGAGTATGTAGCTGATCAATTTCAACTAAATACACGCATGTTAAAATAAGGCTGTGGGCATTCAACTCTATGCAATAGTAGGCATTTGTTGTGATGAAATTGTCCTAAAGGTTCAGGATTTTTTGCAAATTGTAACCACAATGCCCATTCTTGCAAACAAAATACAGCTGTCCAAATCATCTCAATTCGCTTGGCTGGAGTAATTTTCTTACTACTGAATGAATCTAAAACATAACCCATAATCTTCAGATACAGCTTGGTTACTTCTGCTTTAGGGTCGGTGGAAGCTTCAATTACATTCGTAGAACATTAGTGCTCTGCAGGTGCATAGTTTTGTTTGTCTTCCCTTTGCAAGTCTGAGAGTTGCAAATAATTCATTGCCTTCTGCCTACGTCATTTACACCACACGTGGATCTTCCTATTTTGAGAATGATTTCTGGCTTCAGAAATCGGCATCTCAACTTAGCACCTATATGCACAGTATCTTGAAACACAAAAGGCATCTCGACATTTTTACAAATGAATCCTTGTAGGCTTTGACACTTTTCAATGTGGTTTTTCATTTCATGGATCTTCCTATTTTGAGAATGATTTCTGGCTTCAGAAATCGGCATCTCAACTTAGCACCTATATGCACAGTATCTTGAAACACAAAAGGCATCTCGACATTTTTACAAATGAATCCTTGTAGGCTTTGACACTTTTCAATGTGGTTTTTCATTTCATGGTTACACATACTTCGTGTGTTCAGTGATGGAGAAGCGAATAACCCATTCACGAGCAACATAGCTTTTATCACTTTAGGATCACCATCAGCTGCAAAAGAAGTAACTGTTATGTTCCTTTGGCCGCACTCTGTTGTAATGAATTCCCATCAGTTCAAAACCTCCTCAGAATCAAACTTGTTGTTGATGCCAAACAATGACTGAGTTGGGGAATCCACAGAAATAGCTGCACTCATGATTAATTATGCCAAACTAAACTAGTAGGATATGGCAGTCCCAAAACTTTCCTCTATTTCATACATGTTAATATTTCAAAAAGCATATATTTTTTTTAATTATGCATTTTAGAATCCAAAAATGCATCATGGCAGCGCTACTTGTTATATAATTTACAAGAAATCCTAATCAGGTCTAACAGAATATGAAGTTTGTTGAAATTACGTGCATTAATTTTTTCGATATGACTATTGGTAAAATCGTGTAAATCCTGTAAAATGCACCATAGCAACGCCACCTGTTGAGCTATTTACAACAAAACCTAATCAGCAACAACTTATGTCAACGTCTTGATGGATATATTTAATTCTCGTTAGCAACGCATTAGCGCACTTCTCTAATCATAATAGATAAAATAATGCCCGATGGAATTGTTCAGAATATTTTTAACATTCAGATAATGACGAGCTACGCCATCCGAAGGCAGGCATACTTCACCGCCGAAACCAGATTCTTGTGCATCCATGCGAGGACACCACCCGGAAGGGCCGGTTTACCCGGGCACCTCCACTGGTGGGCTCTGTTTGAAGATGATTGACCACTGGTCAATGACGGGACCACTGGTGGTTCCGTCCATGGGGAGATTACGGGGACGAATGCCACATGTGCATCTCAACCATAACCCAAATAAGTTGACGACAGGGGTCGATGCAACACGCGGTGGAGCCCAAACTTCAAGGACACCATCACAGAACACTTGGGGAGACACTGGAGTCCCCTGACAGTTTCGGAGCCGGAACCCAAAAGAGGGAACCGGGCCGTACGCCGGGTTTCTCCCAACGACTCTACCGACCAATAACATTACTTCTGATCTTTGGAAAAATCTACGAAAAATTACTTTACGTCGTATATACCACAATCTCAACAAGAATGGAGAAAACTTTCCTGGTCAACATGGCTTCACTGAGGGCAGATCTACAGAAACCGCAATACAGGACTTATTCTCGCAACTTGAAATAATAAAACAAACAGAGTCTTACATCTCCCTACTCTCCTTAGATTTTAAGAACGCTTTTGACAGTCTGCCATGGCGGGAAAGTATAGAAGCAATGGAAAATCTAAGCGTCGATCTACCATATGTCAACACAACAGGTTCATTCCTATCAAGAAGAGGTGCATACCCAAACTGGCTAGTTCAAGAAATCCACTGGTTTAACAGTGGCTGCTCACAGGGATCTTGTCTGGGCCCCTTCTTATGGAAGATCTTCATGCAGAATTTGCTAGACCTTCTTAGGCAAAAAGGAATTAGGGCGATTGCATATGCTGACGATTTGCTCTTAATCCTAGAAACAGGAACGAGAGCAAAACTAGAAGATCAAGGAAAAACAGCACTTCAGCTAATCAGCAAATGGGCAGAAAAATATAAGCTAAAAATCTCATTCAATAAATGCAAATCTCTTAATCTTAGAAGACAAAAATACCTAAAGCGCCCACCAATATTTAAAATAGATAATTATTCACTAAAAGCAGAAAACTCAATTCCATACTTAGGCATACTATTGGATAGCACACTCTCTTTCTTACCACATCTTAGATCGAAAAGAGAAGAAATTCAACGAATAATTCAAAATCTATTTAAATTTGCGTCAACATCAAATGGAATTTCAAAGAGTATTTTTAAAATATGGTGCAGTGCGATCTTGGAAAAGAAGGTAACATATGCTGCAGCAACCTGGTTTACCAGGCTATCCAAGTCGCATGGTTATCGCTTAATTTCAGCTATTCAAGCACCATGTCTGTTAATGATCTCAAGAGCATATCGCAAAACATCAACGGCAGCCCTCAACGTACTTACGGGAATCCCACCCCTTCGTTTGCGACTGGAACAGGTATCAGAATTCGGAAGAATTATACGCCTAGGAATCTCATCTCCCCCATATTTTGCAGACATGTTCCAGTCAAAATCGCAGAAAGATCATATAGATACCTCAAGTGATCACCTAAAAATACTGGAAACCACTTCCGATCCAGAAATTGAAGTCTATACGGACGGTTAAAAAACGGAAACAGGGACAGGCTATGCCTTTTGTGCATATAGAGAAACCATAGAAATATACAAACATCAACAACGAATACAAGAAGAAAATTCTGTATATCAAGCAGAACTTCTAGCCATCCTTGACTCCATAATCTGGTCATCCCACTCATCTTATAACTCCTTTACAATCTTCTCTGACAGTCGATCTAGCATGCAAACACTGGAAGATATTTCAACCAAAAATGCAATAGTAAAACAAATAATACAATATCTTCAACAAACAACCAAACAAATTAACATCAAATGGGTAAAAAGCACACGCAGGTCTCTTAGGTAATGAGAGGGCGGATCAATTGTCCAAGGAAGCAACCTTCCCATCATCAGAAATTCCACAAAAATTTATCCCATTTACACCTTCCTATCTTAAGAAGAATTCTAAAACAGCATCTTCTAAACTCATGGCAACAGGAATGGAACTTATCGCTAACTGGCCGTTACACCTTCGCATTAAAACCGTCAGTATCAGAGGACTTTCTTCTGAATCACAGATATCTATATATATTTGCAACGAATCATGACCCATTTCCAACCTACTTAGTAAAATTCAGCAAAACATCATCCTCACGATGCACATGTGGAGAAAGAGGAGATTCTCTCCACTACATGCTTTATTGCATGCTGACAGCAACTCTACATCTAAGAAAAGCGAACTCAGTACCACTCCACTACTGGTTCACTTTGATAATTAACAATACTGTATTACAACAAAGAATAATGAACTGCATGTCTCTGATAGAAAATAATCAGACAATGTTCCAACTACCACCTCTGGACGCTACGTCAAATGATGATGATGACAATTATACTGATGAGGACTAATCTTGCAAAAACAAAATAAAATGACCGTCAATTTGAAAAACTTAAAAGCTTTGGACTTAAAACAATTTAAAATTACAGAACATTAAAGTAGTCCTACACAACGTAAAACTTTTTAATTCAGGTCTAAAGAACTAGAATTGATTTGTAAATATTTTTATTATTTTTTTTATTTTCCTTATTTACTCAAGTAATTATAGACATGTACATAATTGTTCTATTACTCAAGTCCACAAATCTAAAAATTTAAACTCTTAGAGTTATTGTAAAAATACCTTACTCAAATGAGAGTAAATATGTCAAATTGTATTGTATATATAATTCTTATTCATTGTTCAATTTAGTACTATGTAAAAGCCTAATGGCCTCATTTGTAATTTTTTTTTATAATAAACTTGCCAAGCAGGGCTTGTAGAGCTTAAGCCGTATGGTAGGCCTCCCTGCTTGGTTGAATCTACTTTACCGCAGCTTCCGATTATCGAGTACTTTAACATTCAGGAAAAGTAAATAAAATTATCTTACTTTTTTATGTGTATTCCATTCATATGACTTCTGCTTGAATAATTCATGTACTTGAGTTTTAACCTTTCTTGTAATCCATGTATTCGGAAATTAATCCATTGTGTTAGCATCACTTTGTAGTATTTCACCACTGTAAAGACATTTGGTTTTATGTTAATTATCAAGCAAATTCATTTAAGACACATAATTTAGGTTAAAGATATATATTCATAATAAAGTTTACAATCACGTTCTACACACTACAATTTAACATAAAGTTATACCATCATTTTTTGGAGCTCTTTTGTCTCCTTACTACCCGCACTCCATATTTCTCAAGACTAAAAAAATTATATTAGAATTCTAATAGAAAGCTTGTTAAAGTTCCTTGATCTCATTATGTGATACATTGGGAAAAAACTCCGGAGGTAGGGTTTAGGATACAATATTTAAAAAAAAATCTGAAAAATTTGAAAAGAAAATGAAATTTTTTGGAAGTCTTATTTTTGTCTTTCTTTTTATCCTAAACAATACTTTTAGGCCAAATATCAAGTACTTTATCTTCTTTTTTTTTTTTTTTTTAATCTGAAACAGTATTTTTATGTAAAATATCAAGTATTTAGGGCTGGAGTAATATCTCGGACGGAAATAGCTAGAACCTTTTATGGAAGCAATTGAGAGTGCTTTTCACTCCCTCCCCCCCCTCCCACCCGTAACTTAGTGCTTGCCTAGGAACCTGAAACTTATTTTTATCTACAGGACTTTGCAAACGGAACTAAAGCTCCAAATTTTTGGTACCTGCAAATAATAGGGACAGAGGCTTAGTGAAAACCAGTGGATGATGTCCAAAAAGAACCCAAAGTCAAGAAAAGGAGAATTACTTACAAAAAGAATTGAAATCTCATCAAAAACGTCATATGTAAGAAATGCAGCCAAGTATCTTGACTCTTTTACCGTAAAAAAGTTCTGAGATCGTGTAAAGCCAAGTTTAGCTATCTTATTAACTCTGAAATTTTCATTCACAAATCACTCCTAGTCTCTACATCTTTAGTTAATGATTATTTTGTGACTTGGCAATTACGCAGCATAGGGAAGTTATTACACCTTACTATGTTATGGAATCGGATGGGATTATTCGATTAAGGCTAATTATATTAAATAAAACATAATTTGCCGAACAAATAAAAAAAAATATTTCCCGCAATGTTTAGGCCCGAGAAGGGGCAGATATTAAGATATTTCATTCAGTTTGTTTTACATTAGATGTTACATTTTTGGTAATAAAAAGGTTAAACCAACTGAGCTTTAAAAAATAAAATCAATCAATATGATATTTAATCCACCCGTAAAACGTTCGAATAAAATTGAAATAAATCTTTGACTTTTTTCATTTCTAAGCTTCACAAGCCGCAAACATTTGTATTACAGATTAAACTTTAACATGTTTATGATGGGTGTACGTAAAATGACAAGGTACATGCAAAATACAAACCTTTAAAAAGATCTAAGATTTATTTCTATTTCATTCGAACATATCTAAGTTTTACGGGTGTATTAAATATCATACTGATTGATTTTCTTTTTATTTGTTAAAGCTCAATTGGTTTAACCTTATTTATTTCCAAAAATTTAACATCTAATGTAAAACCAACTATTAATATTATATATATAAATTATATTATAATGAATTATATTAAATTAATACTACATTAAATTAATAATATAATATATTAAATTAAAATACTAAATTTTAATATATTAAATATATAAAGCATTATAATATATAAATTATTAAAAATAATCTAATAATTTATTATTTTTAATATGATTTTCTCTTACTTATAATTAAAACATCAAATTACTTATAAGTAAAGAGAGATAAGTACATCTTGACAGACATGAATGTAAACATCACTGATTTAGCCGATGTAAAGGCTGGGATTGCAGTGCCTCGCTATCTTAAATCTCACGCTGGATCGTAGGATGGGCGTTCCTGCGATCTAGCTTAACTACATATTGCGGTGCCTCATCGTAAGTCTTCCTGCAGTTAGCCAATCAGAGGCCATAGTTCGATTTGTTGTGGTTGCGCACGCATACACTTGTGCTTCGTCGTAAGATAGCTTTCGGGTTAGCGTAATGCTGCGTTTACACTATGGCTTATCAGGCCTATCAGGTCTGCGTGGTCTGTCAGGTCCAGGTATAAGAACGCGAGGCACTGCAATACCAATTAGGCTTTGTTTATATCGTTCGTAAGTCAGACTTACAAGGGCGGCGCCAGAGGGGGTCCGGGGGGCATATGCCCCCCCGTCGGGCATACCTGTCCCCCCCGTCGGGGTCAAAATTCAGTTGTCGTCGGAGAAAATATTTTGACTCTTGAATTTCAACCCGAGACGGGTCGGGGTCGCACTCGTATGATACAAAATCATATATTAGTAAATTAATATACTCAAAATAACTTATTTTCTAATTTAGATTCCTTTATATCGGCTATAATATCTTATATAAAAAATCTATTTTAAGTATAATCAAAAGGCAACCTATTATCTTAGCTTTAATAGCTTTATTCGGGTACATGTAATATTATAACCGTTTCCTTTCGCAGTGATTAATTTGTTCAAGCCTTCAATGGTCTGTGGTTTGTAAAAATAGAAAGAAAGAAAAAGTATTATGCCAGTATGTGTTAGGTGACCGTGTTTCCCATCTCGATGCATTTCATTTAACTTAAACAAAGTCATCATAATGTTCTTATTTTTATTTCCGCAGGCCATCTGCTCCTGGTCCGACGCGACGCTTTTTTAATTTTGCTCTTTAAAAGTTGTAATTTAATATTTGATTTCGGGTCGGCTTGGGTTGAAGTATTTCGGGTTCGGGTCGGAATGCAAAGCACGAAACTTTTTTTTTTATCGGCCTCGATTTGGAGGTAGAGTCTTGCATCGTGTGGGAGAAACTGAACCCAACCCGGCTCGTGGTTTGGATCGTATCGGACTGACGCTAGTCATTTTTTTTCGGGTCGGACTTGTATATTTTAAAGGTGGGTCTGTTCGAGTCGAGTTAACTTTAACTGTTTCGGGTTCAGGTCTGTTTCCGGTTGGGTTTTGACACTTCCTAGTATAGTTCATGCTGACCAGATTTCTCAAAAGAATCCCCAAAATATAGCTTAAAATGAAAAACTATATACTTTTTTAATATTAATTGTTTCGAGTTTGATTTCGGGTTGAAGTATTTTAGGTTGAGGTCGACGGAAAAATTTTCGTCGATTTTGGGTCAAAAGGAATTTTTTCGTGAGATTCGGGCTGCGTTTCAGGTTGGCTTTAAACGGAATTTTCGGGTCCGGGTCGGTACAACCCAACCTCTTTTAGATGAAAATCTATATATTTTTCAGTATGAATAATTACTTACATGTTTATTTTTCAACATAAAGGACAAAATCGATATTAGAAATATGATTAAGGACTTTTTTCCATATTAAGTTTTGGATCAATTTTCTCCGATTGGGGCTTTCGGAACAGGTTGAATTGAAATATTTCGGGTTCAAATTGAAGTATTTCGGGTTCAGGTGGAAGTATTTCGTTTTCGGATCGGGTGGCGAGTGGACCAAATATTTTTGTTAGGCTCGGGTTGGGGTTCTCGTTGTTTTTAAATAAAATTTGTAGGCCGCAAATTTTACTTATTACACGAGCAGGGATCTAGTTGGGTGTAACCAGGGGTCGGAAGTATCGCGCTACAAGTAGCGAAGCTACAGTAGTCGTTATTTTTTCTATTATTTTGTATTGTAGTGCGATACATTTAAAAAAATGGTATACGGTGCCGAAAGCAGCGAGGATCCGAGCCGGAGGTTCGTTCGGTCCGAGGTTTATCATATTGTAGGTCAAGGGCGGCGCTAGAGGGAATCCGGGGTCCAAATTCAATTGTCGTCGGGGAAAATATTTTGACCTCGGAGTAGAATCCTGCATAGGGTCAGGGAACTGCCCACGACCCGAGTCGGGGTAGGTTAGTTTTTAAAAAATGACCTGGGATTAGTTTATAACAAAAACCGACTCCTGGATCAGGTAGGTGCTGACTTATTTCTTTATAAGCCGCGTTGACTACAATTGTGTCGATTTCGGGTTGAGTTTCGATTCTTGCGTGTCTGGCTTGGGTTAACCTGATTTTTCAAAAAACTATCCAGAATATTGTTTCAGATTAAAATCCTGTATCGGGTAGTGTAAACCGATTTTACCTGAATCCGACCAGACCCGCAATTTGGGTTGGAGCTAATATTTTTGTTGTTGTCGCTGTTGGATTCCGGTCGGGTTCACTGTAATTGTTTTGGGTTGAGTTTTGATACTTTCGCATCGTGTTTGGGCTAACCTGATTCTACAATAAAACTCTACGTTGTTGTTTCAGATGAAAAACTAGATATTTAAATAAGAATGGGTCTTTTTACATGTTTATTTGTCTACATAAAAGGTAGAATTGATATTAGAAAAATGATTGTAGATTATTTTTTTTCATAATTGTATTAAACTATAGATCTTTTTAAGGTAGCTTTCATTACAAAAAGCTTCCTATTGCAGCCGTTTGGAGGAAAGCAATTCCAAAAAATTTTGGTATATTTTGACCTCCATACTCCCAAACCACCCTCCGTTCAAATGTTGATTTATATATATATATATATATATATATATATATATATATATGTCCAGGGCTTAATTTTCGCCGGAGCCAACCTCCGGTACTTCTCTGTTTTTAGTAAATATTTAAATATTGGCCAGAATTCACCGGATCTCATAAACATTGCGCTCCGGAGTCCGGAGCCCAGTGCAATAACGCTTCCGAAAAACGAATCCTAATTTACCCTTTCCTTTTCCTCCCATCTCCAATCTTTTGCCTTCTTTTCAAAACACTAATAAATGACGTAAAGTGTCGCTCACTTAAGAGAAGGAGATGAAACGGGCTCGGTTTTTATATCAGTCTTCGAGTTTCGGCAGGCCCGAGCTCAATCTGCCTTAAATTCCAAATTTTAATATTTTTCCATTTCAAATCATTTTAATGGTATTGTGATCAGAATAAAGAGTAAAGTCTTTTTCTATTCTGCATAGCTGCGAACCATTCATTTTTTGTGTTAACAAAATTTCCGAATCATAATCCTGAGCTTATTTAATCACAGAATTCTGCGATTAATTAACATTAAGATTCGGCAAAGGTTTATATTTGGAAGTAATAATAACTAAAATGTAGGATAGTTGATAGCTAAGTATACGCAAAGAGATGTATTTAATTTTTTTTTTGCTAAATAATAATAATTAAAAAAATGCTTCAAATTTTGAAAATAATTTATGAAATATAAATATGCAGACTGGAGTGATGGCGGAGGGGAGGGGTACG
The DNA here is from genome assembly GCA_963931845.1 of Maratus michaelseni. NCBI lineage: Eukaryota > Metazoa > Arthropoda > Arachnida > Araneae > Salticidae > Maratus > Maratus michaelseni. Next base: position 134,449,298 of record OZ007599.1, read on the forward strand.
CTACGAGTGTCAGTACTACAGAATATTGGGGCTCAGGTACTTTTACCGTATATATCTGACATATGTCATGCTGTAACTCTCTTATTTATGAACCGATTTGGATGTAACTGAGTTCGTTGGTCAGGTTCATCCGCCATCTTGTTTCAAAATGGCAGCCAGTTAAAAAAATTTAAAAATTCAAAAAGATGTACAAAAACAATTATAAATTGAAAAAATTGTTTCTGTTAAGTGTTAGAACGTGATACAAGGATTCTGGAACATTTTTTGTTTTTACTATATCTTCAAAAATAGCTGAGATATGGCAGTTTGGAATTCTAGGGTGGATGAGATTTTGAAACAATCTGATATTTGTTATGCTCTAACTCTTGTATTTATGAGCCGATATGAATGTGACTGATCATCCGTACAGAACATACCATGGTCTCGACCGAGTTCGTTGGCCAGTTTCGTGCGCCATCTTGTTTCAAAATGGCGGCAAGTTAATTTTTTTTTAATTAAAAAAAAATCATAAAAAATTATAAATTGAAAAAGTTGTTTCCGTTAAGTGTTAGATCGTGATACAAGGATTCCGGAATATATTTTTGTTTTTACTATATCTTAAAAAATGGCTGAGATATGGCAGTTTGAAATTCTAGGGGGGCTGACATTTTGAAACTATCTGATTTTTGTTATGCTGTAACTCCCATTCTGAAATTCGCTTTCAAATTCAGCATCAACGAGAACCAAGATTGAATCTTCTATAATCGGGTTCCAAGCAATTTAGATTCGGGTGTTTGAGTAAAATGAGTTGAATTTTTAAAAACATGGACTATGAAAGCTAGCTTTTCCTCCCGGTACAGGCCGGAAGGACTTTTTTAAATTTCGGGTCTGATTAGGATAGAAGTATTTTGAATGTCAAGTAGACAAAAAAAATTTCGTTAAAATTTAATTGCTGTAGGGGAAAATATTTTGATTTCAGAGTAGAGTCAAGTCGGGTAGCCCAATTTTCCCGCACACCTCCCGACAGTGGGGTGGTGGTTAGTGTTTTTAAAATAAACGACCCGTGGTTACACTGCGCTGATTTGTATTTTTTGCATGTCGGGTTGACTGCAACTGTTTCGGTTTTGAGTTGAATTTTGTTTCTTCTACGTCGTGTTTGAGTTACCTGATTTTTTTCAAAAAAGTGTCCAGAATATTGTTTCAGATTAGGGTCCTGCATTGCGTCGTGTAACCCGATTTTACCCAAACCCGACCAACCCGCTGTTCGTATCGGTTCTGGTTGAAGTTAATTTTATTCGTTGCGGGTCGAGTCAACTTTAAACGTTTTAGGTTCGGGTCTGTTTGGGTTTTGACTCTTTCAGATCGGGTTAGGGTTGACACTATTTTTCAAAAGAAAGGCGTGAATATTTTGCAAATAAAAAAAACTATATATTTGAATGAATGTAAATGTGTTCATTTTTATATAAGAAAAAAATTGATTTCAGAGATATAATTGTAGACTACATTTCAGTAATCTTATTTCAGTATTTGTATTTCAGTAATTGTTTCAAATGATCTGCTGAACAACGAAAAACTTTCTGACACAATTTCGGGCTCATTTTTAAACGCAAAGGCATAAAATTGACAGGCCGGACTATTGAAGCGATTTCGAATCAAAATAAGTTTTTCAATTTTTGATAAATAAATTACTCATTGAGTTATATAAGCGATTCGTGTGACGTGACAACACGTTTTCCTCCTTTCTGGCGCTGAAGCATCAGGAATTCGGTTCAAAACGTGGACTTTGACAATGTTTTCTGAAAGATCTTCTGTCTTTACCTGAAAATGGAAAACATGTTTCGATTACAAAGTTTTTGAATAATAAAGTCTGCCCATTTCATGCGTTTCTGAATAAAAATGAATTAAAATATGAATGTGAAAATAGCCCCTTTGTATTTGAGAACAGCTTTCAGATATTTCTTATTTTCTTTCGCTTGGGGTTCAGGTTTGAATATTTCGGGTTGGGGTAGAATTATTTCGAGTTTCGGGGTGACACGCAGAATTATTTTGTATAAAGATAGCCCTAAGATACGGTACCCGAAAGTGTTTTTTTTTTTTTTTAAAGTTGGCCGGAAATTATTTTAATTTAATGTTTGCATTTTTTTGTTTTGTTTTGTTTTCTCCTCTGGCGTATGCTCAAATTTTCTGAAAACAAAACAGTTTTCATTGTTAAAGATAGAACAATATTATTATAGTAACAAATAAGTTTGTTTTAAATCACAAAAACAATTATCTGATTTTGGGATAATTTTTAAAAACTCGTTCATTTTGTAAATCTTGAATTCATATTTGTCAATTATATGTTTTTAAGAAAAAAAAAAACCTTGTCGCTTTTTTTTCGAAAATTTTAGACAATTTAAAATAAAAGAAATGGTAAAAAATACTAATTAGATCAATTTTTAAACAACATCCTTAAAAAAAAAAAAAAAAAAAAAAAAAAAAAAAACTTAGTTTGGCTTTGTTTTTGTTTCTGATAAGAGGAATTGGAGATCACATGATCAGTATTCTTGGTTAGGGTGACTCATAGACGTAGTACGTAGCAAACTCAGCAGTTAAATGAATCATTTCGAAACGTCATGTGCTCTCTTGGACATACGAAGATATTTTGTCAGCAAAATGCTTGATTTGATTTCCAATAAAAAATATATTTTGTATACCTTTTTAAATGTTCTCTAAACAAAAGACTGGTAAGTACACTAGGTATAAAGTCCAGTGCAGCATCTGCAATCAAATGTTTGACAATGATTACGTGAAAAAACATACAGATTTAAAGCAGCATCATGATCTTTCCAAGCAAAATCGCTTAGCTCCGTCCGGTGTTTAAACCTGGAGAACTCAAAAGGAAGGATCCGTGGTCTGCAGCTCTAGCATCGAAAAAATATAGTGACAGATAACTATCGTGTATAATACGACCCGAGCAGGACTCTAATCCATATATATATATACACACACACGCATATATATATATACGTATATATTACCAATTTGGCCACCGTCCCGAGCTCCCTCTCGGTGATTCTGACCCGACCCTTTCGGTAGGGGAGGTGACCGGAAGCCGAGCATTGCGCGGAAGCTTCGTCGGGTTTCTCCGAATCGGCCCGTGCAATCGGGAAGAAGACCGGGTGCCCGACGCATGAAGCTGAAGTCGACACGAGGGGAGCAGTAGCCGACGAATCCGATTCCTTGCCGTGGTGGGACGGCTTAAAGGCGGTGTCTGTCTAGCCGGAGTGCGACTCCCTCCTCCATATTGGTGCGGTCTTCGTGTTCCAGGAGGAAGGCCGATGCCGTCTCTTGAGAGTCCTATGTGTAGAACAACCCGTGTCGTAGTCGCCGAGAGGCCTCAGGTTCACGGGAGGCCAAAAGGCCCGTTCCACGGGACACTCGGGACGACAGAGGTGGCGAAAGGACACCGCGTAGACCAATCCCTCGTGCCCGGAGCATAGAGCTGCCGGGGGGTGACGCGAGGGCAAAGGTTGACTAAATCGGATCGGGCGGTTGCAAACTTTGTCTATGAGGAGACGAGAGCACAGGCAGGATCTGTTGAGCATGACACGCATGGTTCCTAGTGAAGAACTTCGCGACCGAAGCAGGTGTGGGACCCTGTAGGCCGCCTTGCGAGTCCTCTGCGGCAGGATCAGTTGGGAGTCGCCTTCGAGGCCTGGTTCGAGATTGCCCGGCCAGAACGAGCAACGACACGGGAGCACGGCCTCAGCCTGCGATAAGTGTCTTGCACGGTTTCTGGGCGGGGGGGACCTTTCTCGAGATAGGGCCACGGAGTGCGGACCGGAGGCTCGTCGGTAAAACGGCGATGTCTGGGCTCGAAATCAAATCATGGGCCGAATCCTAGTCCAGCACGTCTTCTGTGCAGCCAGGAACTTCCACGTCTGGCGGGCGGACGAGTGGCTCGCCTCCTAAGCTTCAACCAACACTAACCTCGATCGGGCCCGCCTCTTTGGCGCGTTTGGAGGAGCTTTCCGCGACCTCCAGAGTCCGATAGCGGCCTCTTGATTCCTTCTTGTTGTGTTTTTAAATTTTTAATTTGTTTGTGCATGTTTATTGTGATATGTGTTTCTGTGATAAGCCATACTCGGTGTGGCGGGAGTCCCATGATAGGGATTCAGTCGCTGGTTTACCGTCTAGTTTCGCCTAGTTCGGGTTCAAACTCGCGCCGTCCACCGAGGGCAACCGAGCCGAGTCTCGTCTATGAGACAGAGACCGATTTTCCCCGTGGTCTCGGGTCGGCCAGGGGCACCTTCCGACACACGTAGTGTCGCCCGCGGAAGATGAGACAAGTGGCTTGTTCTTCCATACATTTCATGATCGGACTCCGCGGGAAAGCAAGGGCCGTAGGGATGCCGGACATCAGGTGGATGACCCGACTCCCTTATGGGTGTTCGGCGATGAAGCCGTTCGACAGTCTCTACGGTTCATCAGGTGTCATGTGGGGAAGTCTCCTTTGATGGTGGGAACTTCCGCCGAATCGTAACGACCTCTGTCGTCGACACTGGGGCAAAAGATGAAGAGGCGTCGATGGAACGCGATCCCTCTGCATCGATCGTAGCGACCTGGCGAGACAAAGTCATGGTCTGCGTTATAAATCCCTCAGGATTTGGGCACGATGAGGAGCGGGCTCGTCCGGCGCCGTGAGGGCGCCGGTGGCGCTTGTTAGTTTTACCAATTTGGCCACCCTGTCGGGGAGACCATCTCCCCCCCCCCCGGGTAAAAATCCCTTTCCGATGCGACGTGTGTTTGACGTGTTTTCTGGTGCTCTCGCTACAAAGTTCAAATACTGGTAATTATTCATTCAGTTTACATTTTATCACTAGTAATCCTGCTTATCTTTCATTAATATGCAATTTGATATATATTTTATTGTTTTCGGTTTAGTATTTTGCTTTTAAAAAGACTGAAAATTTTCAGTTTAGTGTTGGCTTAGCCATGCGCTATCTTTTTTCTGTAATTCACTAATTACTAGATTTCTAATATTTATATAATATATTTATTAACATAGTTGGATAGTACTTACCTTAAGCTTTCTTTTGATATGTATTACAGCTTCTAGAGTGGAATATTTCTTTATTTATAGCCATTATTTGTTTCTGTAGAGGTGGGCGTTTCACGTTTTGTTTTGACGGCCATCTTTGATGAGATTGCTGAGTTGAGTTGTTTTATAGCTACTGAGTTTAGTTCTTAATTAGGATTAGTTGTTTTGCTGGTGTTTTATTTGGACATTGCTTGGTGTTAATTGGTGGGATTGGAGTAGCTGTCTTTAAGTGGAGAGGTCACGTGTTAAGTGTAATTTCTGTGTAGATTGGGTCACATGACTAGGGTTTACGTTTTTTGGCTCTGGATTGAGATTTGAGTTTGAGCTTTTGTTTATTTGGTGTGTTGCTGTGGTTACTAGATTAAAGATTTGTGAGCCACTGCAGTTTGGTATTTAGTGACAGAGTTATAGTTATTTGTTTTCATGGTGTACGTCATAGTACTGGTGTCAGGTTGTAGGGTTTAGGATTTTAATTTTGATATTAAGGTTGCTAGGGCAACGTTTAATTACGTACTTTGATTGTACATAAATTAAAATTTTGATTCAATTATCCGGCGGCCCAATTATCAGATTGATCCAATTATCCGGCGGTCCATATTAATTTTTTGATCCATATATCCGGCTGAATCAATTACTGGTTGCTTGTCATCGGTTATATGAATCATAGGTTAACTACTTAAAGAGCAATAGTCTCCTATACTCTATATATAGTAGATGAAAGTTTGTTCTTGCGTATACTGACCGTTGACTGCTCTACGGATTCCCTTGCACAAGAGTTAGGTGTTCAGAGCCTTGATCACTTTCATTGCTCACTCATTTAGGTTTCCTTGATCAAGTTTGTTGCTCTTAAATTTTTGGTTCTTTATGGATTTCACTGTATAATTTTATTTGAGTCGGCGGTGTGGGATAGCCTTGATTTATCTTTGAATTATATTGGTCGTATTGGTTTAGGGAGACAGTATGGAGGATCCGGAAGAGTGGATCAAGGATGCTCAGTCCATGGACGTGGCAGAGGCGGTCACATTGCTGACATCGAATCTTTATAATTTTCTGGACTATAAAAGACAGAAAAATGACAGAGTAACTAATCCGACGTGTATAAGCGCCAAGAAGGTATTGGATTATATTAACATGAGGATATTACAAGTGACAAAGAGAAATATTCAACTTGAAACAAAGCTAGAAGAATCGGCAAATTATAATGCGGCATTGCAGGAATTATCTGAGAAAATTACAAATAGATCAATTCGAATGTCGGAGGAGGTTAGTCTAGCAGCGTTGGATAAACCGGACAGAATACAAAAATATAGATCGGATTTTCCCGTTATAATAACGGCCAATGAAGAGCAACAGGACATGGAGGAGTTAAAGAGACAGGTAAAAGAAACATGCAGGGAAGACCCTAATTTGCCAACGCCAAAGGATGTCGTAATAACAAAGGCAAGACAGGTAATATTAAAGATGAAGAGTAAAGAGGAAACGGAGAAAATTAGGAAAGTACTTACGGAGAAAGAGGATCTAAAAGATACTGCAAAGATAAACGTTCCGAAGAAGAGACGAGAAAGAATGCTCATACTGAGTGTTGATCCGGAGGTGGATGAGGGAATGATTGGTAACACGTTGAGGAAAATTCTGGATGAATCGGCTCCTGAGAGTCCATTTGTAAGGAGTTTAGCTGGAAGACTGAGAAACACTACATTATCCCCAGAGGCGAAGGAGGCATTACAGGATTTATATACGGAGTCATCCATAGACTATGAGATTATAAGACAGATAAAGACGCGGCAGGGGAAAGTAAACTGGCTTATCGATACTGACGAACTTGGGAAAGATATATTACTGGAGAGAAAACGTCTTTGTGTAGACTTCGAAAGATATCGGATAGTGCAGTTTCTCCCTATTGTTCGCTGTTACAAGTGTCAACAATTTGGACATTATGCCAGTAATTGTAAAAATAGGCAGCAATGTGTAAAGTGTTCAGATGACCACTCAATAAAGGATTGTAAGTCTTCAACAGAATGTTGTGCTAACTGTTATTTTAAAAACGCTTCGGGCGATACAGCACATCGTGCAGATAGCCCGGACTGTCCTGTTTACAAAGAAGAAAGAAACAAATTGCTGCCAAATCGTAGCTAAGGGCACCGATGGTACATTACACAATTTAGACATTCGGGGTATTAACTTTCTACAGATCAATTTAAATCATTGTGGTGATGCTAATTCTGCTTTGGAAGACTATTCAGAAACTCATAATATCGATATAATCTTAGTTCAGGATCCTTACATTTATAATAACACAATGACGGGGATTCCCTCGCATTGGAAATCTTTTTATTCAATTAACAAAAATGCTGTTATATTAATTACTAACAAGGATTACTATGTGATTGAGTGTTTAAAATTAGAAAATAGTGTTTTTGTCACCCTCACGGTGAAAAATGAAAAACTTTTCATTGGCTCTCAGTATACTCGACATCATCCAAATGGGGATCTTGATAAAGATATTCAGGACTGGACCGATTATTTTAACAACTTTTCAGATGTGATAGTTGGTGGAGATTTTAAGACGCCATTGCTCCAGCTTGGATATACTAGAGAAACAGAAAGATCTGAAATTCTTCTAGAACATTTAGTTCATAAAGACATGTTTATTCTTAATGATCCAGATGCTCCTGAAACTTTTGAACAGGGAAATCTAAAAGGAAGACCGGACCTAACGATTGGAGGAATAAATATAGTACAACAATTATCTGGCTGGACTGTTAATAATACACATATTTCATTTTCGGATCATAAGTATATTCATTTCTCGCTGTCATTTACTCCAATTTTAAGATATAACAAACGGTACAAAACGAAGAACAAAAATTTTAATAGATTTAATCGTCTAATAGAGAAGAATTACATAAACTGGATGAAGGAACTGTTAAAAATTATGAATATACATGATTTAGATTGCTGGATGCAAAATTTTGAGAGTAATCTGCTGGATATTATGAAAAGGAACTTTAGATTGGGAACATTGTCGTATAAACCTTCACCAACAGGGTTTACTTCTGAACTAAGAATTGAACGCTATATATAAAAGATCAATAAAAAATCCAGAAGAGAATCACTACAGAGAACTTTATAAAATTGCAAGGAACAAATATAAAAAGTCAGTAAAATATGCAAAAAGGAAATCTTGGCAAAGTTTTTGTTCCAATACTGAGAACGCTTTCGGCAATCTTTTTAAATTTATTTCGGGAAAGAATATTAAGCACACAGATCTAATCTTTACAGTTCTTGAAGACTCTGCCCCAATGGCTTCATACGATGACGTGGCCATGCAATTAATGAAGGAACATTTTGATATAAATAGTGGTGTTAATTCGTCAGGAAGCCATTATTCAAATTATATTTATAATTTAGACCCAGATTTTGTAGAAATTACTTATAGAGAAATTAAACATGCACTATCCAAGCAAGCATTAAACAAAGCTCCTGGTCCAGACGGAATTGACGCAATAGTTATTAAAAACATAATACAGAAATTTCCAGCACTTATAAGAGCAATTTTTAATAGATGTCTTATGTTGGGCCATTTTCCCAAGCCTTGGAAGAGAGGTATGGTAATCTATTTTTGTAAAAGGAATAAAAATCCTAAGTTGTCAAAGGCCTATAGACCAATAACACTACTAAATATTCTTGCAAAAATATACGAAAGAATTTTGAAAACTAGGATTATGACAGTTTTGGAATCCACATCTTTTTTAAATGATAATCAACATGGCTTTAGAGAATCCAGATCTACGGTTACTGCTCTTAAATTTCTCAAGCATACTATTCAAACTAATCTAAAGAATTTTAAATACTGTTCCATTGTTTCCATTGACATACAAGGGGCATTCAACAATGTCGATTGGGATGTTTTATTTTCTATAATTGATTCCCTTCCTCTAAATAATTATCTTAAATCTTCCCTTAAATCGTATATTACTGACAGACTTATTGGTTTCAGTTTTTCTGATGGTGTAAAATGGTTTTCATTGAATCGTGGCTGTCCACAAGGCTCCTGTGTTGGACCTTTGCTTTGGTTGTTGGTCGCCGACGTTATTTTGAAAAGAATTTCACAAATTCATGGGAATATTTTGTCCTATGCGGATGATTTTATTTTGATTTTCTCAGCCAATACTAGAAACTCCTTGGAGACTCAGACTAATAGTATCTTACAAAATTTCACAAACATAACTGATATATTAAATCTTACAATTAGCCCATCTAAAAGTCAGGGTATGCTTTTTGGGAGGTTCACTCTTCTTAACAGACACCCAATCTTTAAAATAAATAATACATCCATTCCCATAGTTGATAATATAAAATATCTGGGTCTTACTTTAGATTCTAAATTTAACTGGATTGCACATTTTGAACTCCTTAGAGAAAACATTCGTAATTTTGCTTTTATTGTTAATAAAACATCGACTAGGGACAGGGGACTTTCAACAACTATTAGAAAAATTTGGTATTTAACAGTTATAGAGAAACGTATCAGTTATGGACATGAAATATGGTACCAAGATCTTAGGACTCATGCTAGTCGTAAATTAAATTCATGTCAAAGAATTGGGCTTTTCTCCATTATCAAACCTTATAGAACCACATCAACAGACGCCATGTGTATTCTCACAGGGGTGATTCCAATTCTTATAAAACTTGGCAATAGCAGCTTGCTCTATAGCACTGTACATGACAATAACAAACTTAACATTAATGGTACAGAGATCTCAAAAAGTAACATTATGTATAAAGTAAATACATTTGATTTTCCACATTATAATAAAATAAAAAATTTGAATTTTATTGCACCAACAAAAATACGTGTTGACAATTCAATCTTTCCTCAGATTTATACAGATGGTTCCAAAATGGATGAAGGTACTGCCGCTGCTTTTACAGTTTTTTATCATGGAAATTATATCTTAGATTACACAATTAGACTTCACCCCAACAATTCAATTTATCAGGCAGAGCTCATGGCAATTTTGAAGGCGTTAGAATGGGTCATTACAACTAATTTTGATAATATTACAATATATACAGATAGTCTTTCCTCAGTATTCACATTGCAGCGGGCTTTCCCAAGTAATATAATTTCTTTGAATATCTTCAATATTTTATATAACAATAGTAGTCTTGTTGTTAACATTGGTTGGATCAAGGCCCATATGGGCCTTGAAGGTAATGAAAGAGCAGACCGTTTAGCTAAATCTGTTATTTTAGATAATCTTTTTGATACCGTTCTTGATATTCCATTTCCAATTTCATATGTAAAATATCATTTGAATAAAATTTCACTTAAAGAATGGCAAACAAATTGGGAACTTAGTACTAAAGGTCGGGACACTTACAATATTATAAGACATGTTAACACAGATTTTATTTGTAACACACAAATCTCATTATATTACGCTACTGGTCATGGCAGTTTTCCTGCTTACCTTTATAAAATTAATAAACGTCCTGATAACAATTGTATATGTGGGAGAGAAGGTACTGTAGTACATTACATTTATGGTAATTGTCCCCTTATGAAATTTCATTTCTCTTTCAATAACAGATATACTCTCAGATACAACTTATTTAGTGTAATATTTGATAATAACAATTATCACAAACTTAAAGAAAATTATAATATTCTTATTAAAAATTATTCTTTCATTAAATATACTTTCTAGTTCTTCGACATATCTGTTGTGTTTTGCAATTGCAGTTGTTGTTTAGTTGATTATTTCTCTGGCTTTTTGCTCTTGGATTGTTTTCTGGCAGCTTTATTGTTTTAGGGCAATGAAAGCTCTTTCGTAATTGAAAGAATGTTTTTGGAACAGTGTGCTAGTGACTTTGTGCAGTGATCAGTGTTTTAATACATCTTTTAATACATATATCAATTGAACGTTTATCATCTGGCAACTTCAAATAACTATTACTATCTACTATCTTTATCGACTGTTTCCTGGACAAAGCTCTAGAGACAATATGATATGGACAGGGTTTTAAATCTATTTATCAATATATCTATCAACTGTGGCTGGTGATTAACAATATTATTGTGACTCTCAGTTTTCTTCTTGTGGACAAGTGATTAAGTATTATAACTACTTGAAATTTAGTGTATTAATCAACTTAGTTAAACTACACTGACAAATATTTACAGACATAGTGCCTTACAAATATTGATTTATATTTTGTAGTTGTACTATATATAGGCAGAAATCCTGGGGAAAGTGTGGTAGCATGGAATACCCCTGGAGCCGGCAGAGACAATATGGAAATCAACATTTTAATTATGATGTCTATTTGCATTTGACAGAACTTTAATCCAAAACAGAGGAAGCTGATCGAATTAATAGAAGACTGAAGGAAGCGGATGATGACAAAGGAATATGACATTGTCAAATCGACTCACAGGGATAAAGTTAAATTATGATCTTTTTGTACTTGTAGGGTAGAATATACCCAAATAGTTTGTGTTTTCAGGATTTTGGTTATTTTGATATTTTTTTTATAGTTTATAATATAATTTCCTAAGGTTCTGGCTCATAGTTTGTGTTTTTAGGATTATTTTACATTTATGTTATATGCGGAGATGAAAGCCACATCTTGTAGTTTGTGTTTTGCAGGATTTATTTTAGGTTATTTAGTTTTAGTTATTTTATTGTTATCTTACTGAACTGACTGAGTTCAGCTTTTTTGTACAGCAGGTTGCAGCTTTTTGTTATTATTTTGTATTATTAATGTCGCTGATTCGGGCTCGTTCATGGGGCTGTGGCATGGCTGTTTGACGGTAGGGATTTTTCCCCCGAGGCATTGGATCCATATGCCTCCTCGGCTGGCGCCTCGGTGGGGTGTCCTCCTCCTCCTCCTCCTCCCCCCCCGTCGGGCAAATCTTGGCGCCGCTCTTGCAGACTTACGCTCAAGATTGATCTTAAGCGAGGCACCGCAATTCCAGCCCAAGACTCCTATAATAGGACCTGACGCATATACCTTTTGTTTCGCATTATTGGTACACAGCTCAGCATCAATCTACCGCAGCCGGAGTCGGGGTTGCCTAACTGATTGGCTGAACCGGTTCTGATTAGCTTGGTTTTTCGACTGGGTTGCAATTCGGGTCCCAAATCTGTGAGGATTCGTCAGCCTCTATTATAGATAGGAGTTCTAAACCGATGTAAACAACTGCCATATTTGTCTAACCGGAGTTAAGTCAATTAGTTTTTACTAAATTATTCAAATTTAATGCACAAAATTAGAAGTTTGGTGAATTCATAATGAAAAGCGTGCCTTAAACTTTGCAGAAAAGTGCCTGAAAGTTCTTAAATATGAAAATTACTATTCCTAAAAGCATTATTTTTTACGTCGTGCAATTAACAGCCTATTTGTAGTACACACTACAAAGAGGCTGTTCTGATTGGTGGAACTACCCTCACCTCCAGTAATCAGCCGTTGGTCGTGGCAGGACGCAGCCTAAAATATCGATATTGTTGAAGTATATCAGTATCGAAAATGAATAATCGTAATAATATATAATTAATAATAAAATATAATATTGGATTTTGACAAAAAAAAAAATAAACGAAAGAGAAATAAGAGAAACCGGATAACTATCTTTGAAGTAAAATAAAATATTTATCACATTTATTATTTGCCAACTTATTGGGACTTAAAACGGCCTATAGAGGCGCTGATTGCAGCCGTCGGTACAGGAAAATTGGCCCTTTAACTAATGCTAAAGTGCCATTATTTATTGTAAACGCGTTTAAAATTGTTAGATTTTCAAATTAGGATAATTTTTACTTTGACATATAAACACAGAACACAAATAGCACATGAAATCTGAAATTGTGCATAAAAATAATCATTATGAACAAATTTAAAATGCATGTAACGCAATTGGGACTTAAAACGGCCTATAGAGGCGCTGATTGCAGCCGTCGGTACAGGAAAATTGGCCCTTTAACTAATGCTAAAGTGCCATTGAAACCATTATTTATTGTAAACGCGTTTAAAGGTGTTAGATATGCAAATTCGGATAATATGAAAATGTTTTTTATTTTACTTTGTTTACTTTGCCATATAAACACAGAACACAAATAGCGCATGAAATCTGAAATTGCGCAAAAAAATAATCATTATGAACAAATTAAAAATGCATGTAGCGCAATGGAATTGCAAGGGATTTTCCTGAAGGGAGAAGTTATATCTCTTTTCCACCAGATGGCGTATTCGAGCGCTTGAATTCCCAATGGGATTGCAAGGGATTTTCCTGAAGGGAGCAGTTATATCTTTTTTCCACCAGATGGCGTGCATTTGTAATTTGGAGCAACAACTCAACTCACGGGCCATATGTCTTCCTGGCGATCTTTTATGTGCGGCTCGAGATCCAACTTTAAAAGATTTTAGGTACGAAAATAATAATAATAATAAAATAATAATAATAAAAATATATTCAAGACTTTTACTATTGTTTTATATATATTTTATGGAAAGATGTCATGCTATTTATATTAATTTAAAATTATGTAAAACATTGCAAATTTGCTTAGTCCTATTTGCGTTGCAGTGGTATATGTATTTTTAAATCTGCAAACTAATCAATCATAATTTAAAATTAATTAAATTTGCACTGTCTTATTTTTTTAAGATTAAAAAAAATAGTTTTGCACTATCGGATTTCGTAAAGAAACATTGATTTTTTATATTTAGAACTTGGAAATTCTGAATTCTTATATTGCGTTTTCTACTTATTAAATAGCTACAGATAAACATATTAATTTTATTGCTTTGTTGTATTGTTTTGTTATTTCACTGTTTTAATTATCTTTGTGATTGTATTAAATTTCTCCCCCCCCCCCCCTCCTTTATTATATACAAGCATAGTCTTTTGCGACGTAGAAAACTTGTGTCTTGAGGCCCGCTAGAAAAAAAGGGTTGAGTACCGCTGGTTTGGAGTATTCTACTACTCGTGTGTAATCAAGCTATGTTTATATATGAATTGATTAGATTCTGATTTTATAAACGTATTTATGTAGGGGAAGACGTTGTACCTCGGACCTATTTTGACTTTTTAATTTAAAAGAAAACTGCCAAAATTAAAAAAAAAGGAAAGATTTTATAAACCTTTATGTTGTTACAAACAACATATATTTGTCTTAAATTTTTATATAAACAATTTCCATGAAAGTTTTTGAATTAAAAATAAAATGAAAACAGGACCGAGTTACACCACTAGTGGTGTACCTTGGTCCCATTACTAACAAGTGGGGAAAAAAGAAAAAAAAAAAACTTGTTTTTTAGTGAAAAAAATCAACATTTATTAATCAAGAAGCTACGTATATAATTTTTTTTCCTTAAAAGCAATAAAAGGATTGGTACATTTAATTTATTATTAGGTTTAAAAAATAAGATAAATCTAAATAGACATAACACCTAAGAGCAATTACACTTATTATAAATACAAAAAACATTAAAACTTATTTATATTTGTAATTACACTTATTTTTAGCCAAGATTGTAATTAGATAATTCAATTCCAAATGTTAGCTTCTCCAGCTGCTTTTCAGATCCACCAGACAATATTGGATGTGGCAGCTTGAACATGATTATCATTTTTGTTAACTTCATAAACAGTAGGATCTCTTTTTAGATATTGTACTTCATATACATTAATCAGTAATTGAAATAATTTCAGCTATAAAGTATTTAATACTTCTTTTTTACCAGCAAACTTCACTAGCACAAAAGCACCAATCTGAATATTAACATTATCTGGATCTTTCAGTTCACCAAAGTCTTCCTCTGAAAGACCAGATTCCTCAAATAAATCATCTATATCCTCATCTTCAGACACTGTTGAATAATAATAAAGCCTCTTTTTTAGCTGACTTGGTAGGAAGTTGTCAGAGGACCGTTACCTACGGACCCTCTAACCTTGAACCCATGTGTCGACGACGTATGCCATTGCGATACGCGGTGAAACAATGGGGAGTCACCACGAGACACTTGGAGAAAGGTCGGCATCCCCCAACAGCTTCGGAGCTGGAAACCCAAAAGGGTTGGGTTGGGTTGATTATTGACGGCCAATTATCTACACTAGGGATATAGGACCGGGGGGAGTGCCCTTCGTGGGGGTCT
Source organism: Maratus michaelseni (assembly GCA_963931845.1). NCBI lineage: Eukaryota > Metazoa > Arthropoda > Arachnida > Araneae > Salticidae > Maratus > Maratus michaelseni. The sequence continues at coordinate 134,464,527 of OZ007599.1, forward strand.
TTCTAAGGGAACCTAATCCGTATTTACGCATGGTTAAATCCACGGCTCGAAGAAAACCACGAGAACTCCGAACGATTAGGCCGACGGGTGCGATTGGGATCGAACCCAGCACCTCCCGTCTACCAGCTTCGAGAGCACAACCTCTCAGCCACTGGTGGGGCGGAAACCCAAAAGGGAACCAGACCCTAGGCCTTAAGTCGGGATGTTCCAACCCGTACATGCTCTACCACAACTCGAGGGGTATGGAAACCTACAGAGGTAGTCACGGTTCCCTCTCGTAGTGGACCGTCTAATTGTGGTATACCGCCTCCACCACTGAGGTTTTTTTTTTCCTCTTTAAAGAAGAAAACGGGAAATTTTCAAATCCACGGAATTGTGGTATCCATGTTTAATCATATTTTTAAATTATGGACAATAGAAAAAAAGAAAAGCGATAAATATCGCAGAATTATGAAGAAGAATGCGCAGATTTGATAAAAAAATGAAAAAAACCCACTGAAATCTGTCGTTCAGCGAAAAATGACATCCCTGTAAAACACATGGCAACTTAGACATCACAGGGCTGCCATTTGCTACTAAAATGCTACTATTTTCAGCTTCAGGAGACTAAGGCAACATTTTAAGTGAAAAAGGGCTGAAAAGCAACTATTTCTGACAAATAGGCAACTATTTTATGAAAAAGGAGACTTTTTGAAAATTTTATTCTAGCCTTTTAAATACATGTTGCAGGAAATATAAAACAACAATAAAAAACATTTGACTGCTCCTGTACAATTTTTCCATATGTTTGATATCACCACCAAACAGCACTTTTCTTGACTAAGGGTCAATTTCACTCATTTTCCCCTTAATCATTTTGTTTCCTTATAAGAAAACTTGAGTATAAGGAATATTTCTTGATATTGTGTGTGTGCAATACATAATCTGAGAAAAGGTACTTTTTAACAGCTGTAATTGTGTATTGTAACAACAAAGATAACTTAAAACTTTAAAGCTCAATTTTCTAATTTATTAGTTTATGTATTTGCACTTTTTTATCATGTTACTTAATGACTGACTACTTGACCTGAAAATTTATAGAAACTAAAGATTAGAAATTTATTGAATATTAGTAAAAAGTATAAGGAGGCATTTAAAAGAAAAATCCGTTTCCAGGAGGAATGGGGTGGAGCAGATTTCATCTTAGCAGTGGCGCAGCCAAGGGGGGGGGGGGGGGGGGGGGTTTGGGGGTTAAAACACCCCCCAGAGCTAAAAAATTACTATAATTACCGCTTATATGAATCAAAATTCCGCCTTAGCGGAATCCGCCGCTTTTTAAAATCAAATTCTATCCAACAATGTGATTCAATTAAACGGCGAGAATTCTACTTAAAACTGTGAAAGCGCATATTTCATCCTTTTAAATTTTGAATTTAAAAAAAAATGTTCTAAGGAAGCATTTACTACATAAAAGTAATCATCATGCCAAATTTCAAGTTTCCAATTGTATCACATAAATCCCAATTTTAGAATGCTTCTTACTCTTGCATTCTTTTAAATTTCGAATTGAAAAAATAAATTCTGGGCGAGCATTTACGTTTCTTAAGTACCATCATATAAAATTTCAAGAGTCTAGCCCTAAAAGTTCTAAATATATTATGATTTAGAACATTTTTAGAACGTTTTTTGCTCATTTCACTTTTTAAAATTTTGAATTTTTTAAAGACCGTTTTGAACGAGTGTTTATATCTTAAAAGTAACCACTATGTCAAACACCAAGCATTTATACCAACTGTATCACACAAATCGCAATTTTAGAACTTTTTTGTTCTTGCAACCTTTTACATTTCTAAATTTTAGAAAACTGTTCCGGATGATCATTTATATTTCTAGAGTAACAGCTGTGCCAAATTTCACATATCTAGCACAAACAATTCCTAATTAATTGTTTTTAGATCATTTTCAGACCGTTTTCCGCCCATTTCATCCTTTTAAATTTAGAATTTCTTTAGAAATCGTTCTTAGAGAGCATTTACATCCCAAAAGTTACCACCATGCCAAATTCCAAGCTTCAATACCAACTGTATCGCAATTTTAGAACATGTTTTTGCTCCTGCTAACTGTTCTGGGCTAGCATTTAAGTCTCTAAAGTAACAACTATGCCAAATTTCATGTTTCCAGCCTATGATATAGAATCATATATATTTTATGTTTTATTCTAAAATTTAATTTTTCTATCTTAAAGTTTCTCTATGTGAATTAATGTCTGCATTCAAAATCTTTTTATTCCTTAATCTCGAAAGTAATCATTTCTTCCTAGCTAAAAATTTTCCCAGATTTTTCATTGTAACAGTAAAAGTACGTTACTTCTCTTGGGTTCAATTCGTTATTTTAATGTACTGCAGATGACTTTAACATATGCTGTTTTGTCTTTCTTCGTATCTTGTGTTAAATGCAGGTGCCGTTTTTATAAATTGATTCCTGCATGAGATATGCAATATCAACATTTTTGTGTTCGCTGCTAACACATGTCTGGCTTTCTCAAAAAAAAAAAAAAAAAACACGAGTGCCTGGTGAGAAAATGTAGTGTTTGGCATATTTTCATTTATGTGTTGGTGAAAATGTATCTGAAAAATTAGATCAGATCTTCTCTAACTGTTGAACAAGAAGGTCGATTATTTAGAGGCGTAAAGATGACCACCCTCGCCCTTTCCAGATGTGTCCGAAAATAAAGAAAAGTTTTCACGTGATTATGCGTCTTTGATTGTACTGGTTTTTTGTTTGCTGTGGACTGTTTCCTATCAGGAGGGGAACCTAGGGTTATTTCGATGAACGTAAATGCCCCAAAAATTACGATCACTTTCATCTTCGATTTTGACAGCGAAATTCTCCATACAGCCCTAACTGCACAAATAAATGGTAATTTAGAACGTTTACTGCTCCTTTCCCCTTTTTAAATTTCGAACTTTTTAGAAACCATTTTTAGTGAGCATTTACATCTTTTTAAAGTAACCGCGAGATTAAATTTCAAATTGCTAGAATCAACAATATCGTAGAAACCGCAATTTTAGAATGTTTTTTGTTCTTACACCCCTTGGAAATTGTTGTACCAAAAAATTGTTTGGAAATTGTTGTAATAAAATATAGCCAATGTTAGAGAGGAGATGGTTACCAGAATTTTGACACCATTGTTAGGTTCCATACTTAAAAAGTAAAAACTGAACTATTATAAGATCACTCATGTGTCTTATTTTTTCTGGTGCTCAGCGGGGTGTTGAGGGTTATCGACGCAGAATCATCTAAGGATTGTTGGTAATAATTTTCAATGTGTCTGTAATTATCTGAGATATTAATTAAAAACCCATCTAGAAAACAACGGCATGGATCAAAACAGTGTTGCTACTTTGTGACCTCCTTTTGAAGCGCGCTTGGCACAATGCTAAGATTAAACTTTGTATAAGATCTTTGCTTTAGGTAAGACGAATCATAGTGAGAGTCAACATTTTTCATTTCCAACTGAATTCAATTATTGAAGGCAAACATTGAAAAATAATTCGTAGAATAATTCCAAGACATTAAGAGTCAGTAATTTTGAGACAACAATAGCTTATAATTCAATATGTAATTCATTTATAATGAAAAACTGTTCGATAACAAATCACTTGAATTATCATGCCTGCATATGTTTTCATTTTTGAAAATGAATCGGAAAGTTTCGCGTTGTTCAGAATACTTTATTTTAATGCCTTAAAATTGTCTACTATTACGTCAAATATGATTGACAAGTAACTTTTCGTGTGAAACTCAGCGACTGTACTGTACATAAAATTATTTGCTGTACTGTACTCTTCCATCTTAAAGTTTGCCCCTCATCATTTTTAAAACACTTTATAAATCTAATCTAGTTTTGTGTTATTTCATTGGTGCATTTTATAGTTTGTAACTCTAATGTTGTTTAAATGAATCATAACCAACTTAATTGCGGAGAAAAGCATTATGATTTCATTCATTTAAAAGACTGATTCCATTAACCAGTGATTCATATAACCGGCGACCACCTTTATCAGAAACTCAAAACCCCCCCTAGAACCAAATTCTGGCTGCGCCACTGCATCTTAGAATTTATAAAAAAGATAAATTTTGTAGAATGGCTGATATATATATCAGTATATAAATGAAATACAGGAGGAAAGTTTTGAAATGCATAATTTAAAAGAAGAATTAGTTTCCAGGAGGAATGGGGTGGAGCAGATTTCATCTTGGAATCTATAAAAAAGATAAATTTTGTAGAATGGCTGATATATATATCAGTATATAAATGAAATACAGGAGGAAAGTTTTGAAATGCATACCCTTCCTGTTTCTTTTCCTCCCCTCATTTTTTCCCATGCAAGGTGGGTGAGGAGACCAAATGCTCCAAAACATTTTGTTGCATTTGTTCAGGCACTTTTTTTTTTTTTTTTTGATATGGATAAGTACATTATTCAAGAAGTCAGCGCATAAAATGAGCTTTAAAAATAGTCTGTTGAAATCACTAAGACTGGTTTTTCTACATATTATAATTAATTGGCTCGTCCTTGTCACCAGATCATGAAATCTATCGTTGCTAAAGATAGCACATTTTGCAACTGTATGAACTGGAAAGCAAAGAATAGGGTGAAAATTTTACCCTTTTAGCAACTTTAACACCTCCTACTTCTCTTTCATTTAACATACTAAAGGGCTGAATAACAAATTGAGCCCTTCCCAAAACAAGAAGCTGTGTCATTCTGCATGTGTTATGATTAAGAAAAATGCAATTTTTAATTACTTTGACTCTTTCATATTATATATGTACTCTAGATGGCGAACAACTGGGGAAAAAAGGAAAAAGGCATGAAATTACATATTTGTGGAAAAAGGAATGAAATTTGAATATTGGTCAGGAAAAAATTTAAAAGTGATAAAAAAACATTTGCATCTGGAAAATCATACAGGTTTCGGAAAATGAGAAAAAAAAAATATCTGTTAATAACTTCATCGAAATTCTGTTTTTTGCTTACTCTTTCTAATAATAATAAATAAATAAACAATCATTTAAATTACTCTCACACCTTCATCCAAAATTTACTCTAATTCTCTTTTGTCCCCCTCAACATATAAGGAAGTTTAATATATTTTTATATATATATACAGAAAGTTATCTACCTTATTTATTGCTCTTTAATAAATAAATAAGTACTCGTATAAATTATTACCTTTTTTTTCCAAAATTTCTACTTTCATCCTCCTTTGATCCCCAGATACAGAATTTAAAATCTTTAAAACTTTATATTAAAAAAATAATAATAGAGAAAATCTGCCCCACCTGTTGTTTATTGTTTCTAACAACACTAAATAAATAACGATCATCTAAATTTCAACCCTCCTTCATTTAAATTATGACCTAAATTCTCTCCTTCTTGAAAATTTGTGTTTGTAAATAATTTTTCAGATAGATTTTCATAATATGTGTTACATCACCCTAAATCAGGGCATAATAACCTCGACTATGTTGTAGTATTCTACACAAAAAATGTCATTTCAAAAGTAAGCAGAAACCAGGGGAAAATAAAAACTTCCCTTATACTGATGACTGTTTAGGAAAAGTTCCAAGAAAGATTTCTTGAAGTTCATCATGAAAGTAAAAACGAAATGCTAGAAATATCACTACTACATCTGCAACAAACAAGAGCTTTATCATGTGTTGATCCAAAAGTTGCATCAAAATTTAAATGTCATGAAAACTAAATGGAGTTACTTTTAACAATATTGTTACATAATAATTAGATAATATGTTGAAACAGTACTGAATTTGTGCACATTGTATATAAAATGTTGCATTGTTGTAATCAGAAAAACTTAATCATTTTTAAGGAAAGGTTAGCACAAAGCCAGAAAATTTGTAAAAAGGAAATCATTAATTATCTACCCTGATCTCAACACTGTGACCATTTGGATAATACTTTATATGCAACTATTTTGCTACTAAATCAGCCATAATGCGACTATTTTTGGCTTTGAAGGCTACTAAAGCAACTATTTTGAATAATTTTTGGAAAGGCAGCCCTGACATCAAAAGTTAGTGGCCAAAGCAAAAAATTTAGTCGCCACGTGGCGACCGTGAATCTGCACCTATAGTGGGACATGGACTATAGAAATTCCCATTTCATCACAGTTCCAGATTTTAAATGATGTTATTCAGTGATTGTTTTCAAGAGCAGTTTTAAAATTTTGGAAAACAAGGGCAACGTTATCTGTATTGAAAAGCTGTTGAGCGGGCTGAACTTGTAACTTCAGGTGTTTATAAAGCAGGGTTGGCAAGTTTTTGACGCATGACGGTTTTTACCGGTTTTAACCATGGTTTTTACCGTCATGTCAAAAACTGTCAAAAACCCATTTTTTAGTAGTTTGTTTTTACGATTTTTTTTTTTCATTCTATCTTTAATATTAAGTTGTTTTACATAAAATATTCAGAATCAAAAAGACTCTAAAGTATATTTATCCATCCAAGAAAAAAAAAATAAAGAATTGCATTAGAATAATACGTATACATCTCTGTTAGAAGATCTCTACAATAATCTTAAGCTATTTGGCTAAGTCTAAAAAAATTAGATTTTTTGAAGAAATCCTGTAACCTATAAGTATTAGATTAAACAATGTGTATAATTTCGGTACAACTTATTACATTGTTGAAAACAAAACTTTAAGATTCTCCTTATTGAAGTGCAAATGAAAATCACCATAATTGCATTTATGATAATACATAAGATATGCATTTTAAAATATTATATCGAAGAATATTCAAATTTATTCACTACTAGTCTATGCTTAACTACAGAGTTTCTCCCAGGTTTTAAAAAGGGCAGGGTGCTGCTGGTGAGAAAAGGGCACTTTTTTATTCGTAAGGGCACTTTTTGGATTGTTGAAGGCACTTTTTTAATTGTTAAAGGTATTCTTTTGGTTTTTAAAGCCACTTTTGATATTTAAAAGTCAGGGCACTCTTTTTAAGACAACATTGAGTCAATTTTTACTATGAAAGCAAATTTTTTAATGCAAAAAGGAGAAAGGGCACTTTTGTACTGAGGGGCAAGAAGGGTGCTAATTATTTCACTGGGAGGGGCAAGAAGGAAGATAATTATTTTTATGAGGGTCAAGAAGGATGCTATTTTGTAAAGCAAAGGGCAGGCAGGGTGCAGCACCCTTCTGAAACTGTCTGGGGGAAACTCTGCGTTAACATCTATCGTCATACAATGTAACAGCATTTTTGCATCTCTAAAATAATTTTAATGTACTTTATTAAAAATGTATATTGAATGTTATTTAATAATTATAACCTTTTTATTATCATTTAATATTAACAAAACCGGTTATATTAGTGAAGATTATGACAAATATTGTTCTTTTCTTTTACTCTTGTATTTTTAAATCTTTCCCATATTAGGAAATGATCTTCTTTTAAATAAATTTAACAAATGTAATTGTAAATAATAATAATAACAAGAACAACAAGGTAAAATCAATCTAGAAATGTACTGTATGCTGCTACACTTATACTATAAATTGGAGGACAATCGAAAATGATAGGTTTTTGACGGAATAAACCGGTAAAAACACTGTTTTTACCACTGTCATGTCAAAAACCAGTTTTTGACGTCAAAAACCCAACCCTGTATAAAGCCAATTGCTTTCCATACCTCTTACAGAACCCTCAAAGCCAATCTTTACTTGCCAATTTTCTATCTTCCCATGATGAGTCACATTTTAAAAAATTTTGCTTGGCAAACTGGTAAGCTAAAGTTCGAACATCTTTAAGAGTCAAGTCATATTGCAAGTGAGTAGCTTTTAATATATAAATCACAAGGCTATAGGTGAAAATTAGTGATCTCCACTCGCCACATGGCGATTAAAGTTTGAAAGTTAGCGATTAAAAAATCAGCTATCGATCGCCACCCTAGTCGCCACTCGCCAAGTGGCGATTAAAAAATCTGTTATTGATCGCAGAGTGAAATACACCATTTTTCATGGAAATATGCATCTCTACATTGATTACATCGATCTAATTAGAGAACTGCTTAATTCTTTTTCCTACCAGATTCAAACAGATTTCAACGACTTAGCTGTATTTTCAATATTTCGGCTTTTTCTCATGTGCTCTTTGTCTTTAGTTAGATTATTTTTTCAGGAAATAGTTTTATTCTGCAAAATTATGTATCAAAACGTCTGCAAAACTATATTCATAAACTAATATTCTGCAAAACTATATTCATCAGCTTTGATTCCACATGCATTTCAAGTAATTTATTCCTTTTTTCCCACCGGATACAATTGGATTTTAAGGACATTTCAGTATCTTCAATATTTTAACTGCTGCCGCCACATGCTCACCACTTGGATTATTTTTCTTAAAGAGATACTGTTTAATCATGCGAAAGACACTCATACTCCTACAATAGGTATAAAATTCTTATAGAAAAATATGTTTATATACAACGATTATAATTTATCTATATGTCAAGAAAGTTTGAAACAAAAGTGGCCACTAACTTTAAAAAGTGGCCACTAATGAAACTGAGTCTACCGGCCACAGGGTTGGGTTTCTTCCAGGACAGTGGAAGAAATGGAAAAAAACGGAAGAAATGGAAAAAACCGGAAGAAACCAACAGAAAACAAAACAGATGCTCAAAATTGAAGTATATTATAATTATATAAAGGAATTAAACTCAGAACCTAATTATATGAAATTTAAATTGGAAACTTTAATTAATATTAAAAATATTATTTATGGAAAATTTTTTTTTAATAACAAACTTCAGATTCACCAGGTATTTACAAGTTATGTTTTTTACAACTTTAGAGGTAGGGGGATATTTTTTCATTTTTTTAATACCATTTCTGTATTAAAAAAAAAAAAAAAAGAACCTACCTATCAATTTTTTTTTTATCATATAAAAATGCAATATTTTAAAAACTATTATGCAACACTTAAAATAAACAAATTTGTAATTATGTATACTAGCATACATATATCAATGTTGATTTTAAAAGACAAATGTTCTAAAAATAAACTCTACAGTGTATGCCAAAATTCGTTTAAACTCTCTAGTTCTGCAAGATTTGAAAGAATTTTTTCATCTTTTGCATTCATCCATTCTAAGTTAAGAAATTTATTGCAGCATCCTACACTGCTAAAATACTTTGGTTTTGTTATACCATGTTGCACTGTAGTAAGAAAAATGGAGATTTTAATGAATTCTTTCAATACAGTAATTATTGTATATTAGTCCCCTTAATAAAATGGATGTAAATTAAAAGCACTGTCTTTTATTAAAGGAGTTTCATTCTATAGTAGGTAAATGATTCACATACTATTTACTAGGGATGTAACGAATATTCGGCCACTATTCGGTATTCAGCCTATTCGGCCTTTTTGCCGAATATTCGGCCGAATACCTGTAGCCGAATATAATTTGATATTTTGCCGAATAGTTGCATATTTGGCCGAATATTCTAAGATATTTGGTTAAATAAGTTCCTGAAAATCAAAACAAAATGTGATTTTAAATATTTTCAACAAACAGTATTAAAAAATTATATCTAAATACATTAATTATTATAAGAAAAAGAGAATCCTAATACTTATGCAATTTTAAAGCTTCATGACAACTTATAAATAACTGTATATAATGATATTACATAAATAAAAATATTTTTCTTGCTGCATATTTAGGCATCATGTGAATTTAAGTAAGTATTGCAACATTAATTTCTTTTACATTAAAATGCAAAATATATACTGCATTTAAAGTTTAAATCTCTTCAGTGAATTTAAAAATATTAACTTTATATCTATTTTTTTAATCTGATTTATAATGATAACAGTTTCTTAAACAATAAAATTCATAAATATTAAAAATAAATATTTTACTGTCTTGTAAAAATGTGTAATCTTTCACAAATTAAATCATTTTTCTAGTTTTTAGTTTTACTTTTAAATAAAAAAAAATGAATAAATATAGGACTATATAATTACTTTACTAATTAAAAATTAAACATTAGATGTTGATTAAACGAACTAATGCATTTGATACATTGAACAGAAAAAAACTATTACCTATACTGAAAAAGCATTTAATGAGTTACTTCAAAATAACATACAGGGGTAACAAAATAATTTATCACTGTAAAACCTGAAATTGTGATGCAAAAATAATAACTTTTCAGCATTTTCAAGAAGTCTGTTTTGTTTGGTTTCATATATATATATTACCAGCTTCAAAAAACAAACGTTCACTATATACTGTGCTTGCAGGAACAGAAAGATGATTTCTTGGAAAATTTTCTGCAATTGTTTTCCACCAGTTAAATGGACACTCTGTCCTAGCTATTAAATGTTTATCAAAATAGCAATCTACCTCTGTTAATTTATCTGCTGTATTATTATTAACTTCATTTGACAAATTTGACAGTGATGACTTCTTATTTTTTATTTCTGAAAAGCAATCCCAAAATGAAAATGAAATTATATTTTAAGAAAATAATCCTTTTCTTGACATACAGAATGTAAATTTACTAAGTTTGAGTTGCATGAGAAAGGATATAAAAAGACAGAGGACACATAGAAGTTCTTATTTTTGGGGGTTAAATGATTTTACTAAAATAAAAAAAGTTTCATTTTTATAGAGGTAATGAGTTTCTATTTTAGGTAAAAAATATATACATTACTTGAACTATCTATGGATTTAAAAAAAAATGAATTAAATTATTATTTATATTTTTAAAAGTCAAATGTTATCTTATTGGCATCAAAGTATTTCAAATATTACAAAAAATACATTCAGCTGCTATGATTTTTGAACACTCAAACAAAAAAATTATTTCAATTAGTCCTTAATTTAATTTTTGATTTTAAAATTGAAAAAATAAATAAAAAACAATAATTTTTTTTTTAAAGTCAGTATTCGGCCGAATATTCGGTATTCGGCCAAATCACTATTCGTTACATCCCTACTATTTACTACTGGTTACAGAAGTTTAAATAATACAGTAGAGTCGCGATTATCCGAGTCCCGCTTAACCGAGTTTCGGTTTAACCGAGTCACCAAAAAAAAAATCCCTTTCTCTCACTTTGACTAGAAAATCAGAATTTTATGACTTTTCTTTCACGTCCCCCATACACTTCATTGACAATGACAGTTTCTTACCCTGAATGTTAAATTCAACCAGTGGTGTACTCGTAGATTATCTCTCTTTCAATTTAACAATGTACAGAGTACAGAGGAGTATCAGTACTAAACAAGCGGGTTTGTATTGAGTAATTGACGAAATTCCAAGGCCATGCAGAGCAGTCTCATGTTGGTTTTATTAGCAAATTTTTTTAAAGAAAAATAAGTTGGAAAGAAAAGCACTCCTGCTTTTAGACAATGCCTTATGCCATCCGGATGAAGAGCAACTAGCAAGTGGAGATATCAAAGCATATTTTTTGCCCCCAAATGTCACTTCACTGATACAGCCATTAGACGAGGGTGTTCTTGAGAACTTGAAAAGGAATTACAGAAAAAAAAACTGTTAAGAAAGCTGATTGAAGATCTTGAAGAACGAACAGTTACAGAATGTCTGAAAGAGATTACACTAAAGGATGCTGTGTATTGGATTTCCGAAGCATGAGAAGAAATTGAATCAACGACTCTACAGAAATCGTGACGGAAAATTTTATCTGCAGAGCAATCAAATGATGAAAATGAAGCATCTGATGACAAATCTTTATTGAGCTTAGCACAAACACTTTCTGTTTCTGAAACCCTTACTGAAAAAGACATTGCTGAGTGGATGAATGCAGATGAATAGCAAGAAATTACAGATGGCATGAACAGATATGGTTGAAAATCGCAAACAAGAGAGCAGTGATGATGAAAGCTACGTTAACCTTTAAAAAATTACGCATTCTGAAGGTCGAAGTTCTATTGAAAAAGCTATTCAATACATTGAGCAGCAAGAAGAGGCTACACCTACAATATTGATGACAATAAGAAAATGGTGTAATATTGCAGAATAAAAGTTATCATCCCACAAACAAAAAATGTCAAGGACTTTTCAAATAAACAATTTCATTACCTGTTTCTATCAGGGTTGGCAAAAACCCGGGTTTTTTCAGAAAAAACCCAACCCAGTGGGTTTTTTCAGGGTTTTTTCGGGTTTTTGGGGTTTTTTCAGGGTTTTTTGGGGGGTTTTTCGGGTTTTTGGGTTTTTTTCAGGATTTTTTCGGGGTTTTGAGGATTTTTCTTCTTGCCGTTCTTTGTTTGTTTGTTTTGTAACAACTATATAATTAATGGAATGAAGTTTTAAAAAATAAATGTTAATACTTTAATAAATTTTATTTAATATATTATTTAATTATAATTATTTAGAATTTTTATTCAATATTAAAAATAGTTTAAAAATTTGTAATGATTTTAAAGACATTTTATGACTGAATTGAAAGAAATTTTTTAAAGTCAAAATAATTAAATTAATAGTCTAAAATTTTGTTTATTTCTCTTTTATAGATAAAAATTAGATTTAAACAGTGAATCATTTACTTTTGTTTTATTAAAATTTTCTTATGTAATAGAATTTTATCAAATGTTTGGAATTATTGCCCTACTAGGGGGGGGGGGGGATGAATTCAATTTTAAACCATCTACATTGTAAGCATAAATTCCTAAATCTTCCAGAGATCTTGATGTACGGGAGGGGGGGGGGGGGGTTGGTTGCATCTCAATAGCACAGAATAGCTGCATGTTGTGTCATAGTCTGCGATCGCCCATCCTTCTGCTTTTGGCGAAATTGGATAAGGAGGCTGGGGGGGGGGAGATATAAACAATAGAACTATCTCAAGAATAAGAAATCATTATTTTTAAAGAATTATTTAACAAAGGACTTTATATTACATTATATTTTAAATACTATATTTACGTAAGAATATTTTATAATTGAATTTGTTTGGATCATCAATACTTTAATTGGAAAATGAAAAAAATACACTCCAGTGTATCTTTCTTTTGTTTTATTGATGGATTTTTATCAGGTCAATTTTCTTTTCACCAGCTGGCTGCTGATGACTGAGATTTAATTAAAGTTTTAAACTGCAAATAGAAATAATAATAATTAAAACAAGAACTAAACGATACTTTTTTCTTTTCCTTACTTATTTAAAAAAAAAAAAAACACTTTTAACTATCCGATTGTGTTTAAATTTTCAGCAAATTCAAATAATAATAAATTAGTCAGCTTACCAAATTTCTATTAAAATACAATAATTTTTCAGAAAATTAGAACACCCCCCCCCCCCCAAAAAAAAAAAAAAAAAACTATTATCACTATCTTAATCTTGCATCTGATAATGAATGTTCTTAGCTGTGCAGAAAAGATTCATTATTATGGTGAGTTGTGCTGCACTATAATACTATTTCACTAAAGAAAGTGAAATGAATCAATGATCTACCCTTTATGTTTTGCTCAACTTAATTTAGTTTTATGCTTAATATATTTTGAATCATACTAAAATACTCGTGCCTCTAATTTTTAAGAATTGATTGAACCCCCCACTGTTTTCGCCATATTGACAAATAATCCTGATTTTTAATTGTTTATATAATTTTACATGTATTTTTTTTAAGATAATTATTTTTCTCTGTGAATTTTCCAAGTTTGTTTCAGATAGAGCAATTATGCCCATTTAGAATTTTCGGAAAACTATATCTGTGACATATAAAATGTATATTATGTTTGGTTTAAATTGATATATTTATTATTAGTTAGATAAGTGGAATTTTAAATAAAGATTTTGATAAAACCCACTTGGGTTTTTTCAAGGGTTTTTTCAAGTGGGTTTTTTCGAAAAAACCCACCCGGGTTTTTTCGGGTTGGGCAAAATCAAGCCAACCCTGGTTTCTATTCTACAAGCATTTGCAGTGTACATCACAATGACTGTAAGTATACTATAAAAGTTAATAAATTGTGTGAAAATTTATATTTTATCTCTTAAATTAGTGACCATTTATGTAAATCCTGTTTAACCGAGTTTTTCGCTTATCCGAGATGAGCTTGGTCCACATTAACTCGGATAACCGCGACTCTACTGTAATAAAAATGTGTCTGTTTTGAACTGAATTACTTTTAATAGATTTTGTGTATATTTTGGATAAATTTATTTGAACGTTATACTAACATCATTGTCGTCGCCAAGCATAATAATTGGCATAAAATGAAATTCATGTGAAATGATTCATTTGGGAAAAAACAACAAAAAAAAACATTGTTGGCAGAAAATTGAGCAATTAAAGAAGTAACATTTGAAAATTACAGACTTTCATGAACTATTTTATTAAATCAATACAAATCTAGACTTGAAATAAAAGAACAAATAAATATTATACAATAAAATTATAAAATAAAACTCAATTAAAACTACAGGCATGGAATTGTAAATGTCTCTTAGCATTGTGGTCAACATTTCACTTTTTTAATAAAAGCTTTTTTTATGTATCCAAAATTCTGAAACAATTTTACTGCTTTCCTCATTATCTGGGAACTGCCAAATGGTAAAATCCATATCAGTGTCAACAATAAATATAAGTTACAACTTAATATTAAATATTTTCTATTTGAAAAATAGCAAATTAAGATGGTTTGCGAGGTTACGATTAAGTAATAATAATAATTAAAAAGATTCACATTCAATAAATAGCAAATCACAATGTTTGGCATGGTTTGCAATAAAAATCCTTTGCACGTTCAGGGTTGAAATAAATAAATGGCATATAAGCATACACTTTGACATAGTGTTAGTATAATGGAAAAGTACCATTTCTTTTATTCTGGTACAAAATGATTGGAAAGCTTTAGACAGGTGTGTGATCTTGGCTAAAAAACTGATGTAATTATCAATTTATCATATATAGTTAATTTTTATAAGTCTAATTAAATTTACATAAGGTTATCTATTAGAAAAATGCATTTATTTTTATTGTATCTTACAAAGTTGCAGCTTATATGGTAAATTCCTAAAGAAAAACAGTTTCTTCCACTTGGAAGAAACCTATTTCTTCCGGCCGGTTTTTTCCGCGGTTTTTTCCAATTTAGAAGAAACTTGCCAACCAAAGTGTCACTTGAGAAAATTAATCATTAATGATAACCTTCATAGGAATTAATGATGTACAAATAAATGCAAGTTCCTGAATATTGTCTTGTAAATAATCTGTTTCTTGCTCCTTTGCAAACATCATGTTTTTAAACAAAATGGAAAAAAAAACTTTCATAGTAAAAATAGGTCTATTATCACCTGCCAAGCCCAACTGTCTTCTCGTGCCCGAAAACCCTAGGATGCAAAATTTAGTCTATATAGTCTGAGCCGTTTTTTAGATAAAATTAGCTTGACCCACAGTGACAAAAAATGACCCACTAACCGAATTTTCTCGGACATGTGATCTAGTCCAATGATTTTTCCGTGCACGAAACTCTTAGGATACAAAATTTAATCAAAATCGTTAGAGCTGTTTTTTAGATAAAATTAACTTGATCTGCGTTGATCCAAAAATGACCCACTATCGAAAGTTCTCAAACATGTGACCTAGCCCAAGAGTCTTCTCGTGCCTGAAAATGGTAAGATACAAAATTTAGTGAAAATCGTTTGAACCGTTTTTTAGCTGCAATTAGCTTGACCCTGACCAATGGTGACCCAAAATAACCCACTAATCGAATTTTCTCGAACATGTGACCTAGCCCAATGTTTTCTGGTGCCCCAAAACGGTAGGATACAAAATTTCCTCAAAATCGTTAGAGCTGTTTTTAACATAAAATTTGCATATGTATATATATAACCACACACACACAAGAGTTTCTCGTATTAGAATATATGATTTTGATTTTTATAGACATATTTTCTTATGCAAGTTTCCTACGTTGATAATTTATTTTCAGCTATGAAAAATCCTTTTGGGGGGCAGAGGGAAGTTTATCTATAGATCAAAAAACTTTAGAGAATCGTTTATTCACAAAATATTCAGGCCTTGCATTACAGAATTTATTCCTACAAACTGTATGCAATTATGGTGGGAAGATTCAATATTCCATTGTCCAAATTTAATTGAGAAAAAAAATATTGTTTGAATGTGTCCAGAAAAATATTTCTACGTCTTGCAGAAATTCATTATTAGCATTCCTGTTTATTTCCATGGGATTCCCCCGTTTTTTTAGCCACATTTATAAAAATTATTATCTTTATGTAAGATCAAACTTTTAGATGTAAAGATGTTTGATATTTCTGATAATAGAAGAAATATCAAACATCTTGTGTTTTTTGGAAGATCACTAAAATTGAAATTCTTTTTTAAACAAAACTTCTGTAAACTGCCCATTAAAATTTGTATATCAGACATCAAAACACACTTTGAGCTGCCTGTATATGCAATTAGATGAAAATTGAAGGGGGGGGGGGTAATAGAGGAAATCAGCTGTTGAAGTTAATCATTTTTTAATTAAAAAAAAAAAATCCGTGATGGCTCGGTCTGCAGCCACAGGTAGATTTCGAAGAAGCAGACTGTGGGGCACCTGTTCGTTGGGAATTTCGGAAGAAATGACCTTTTTGCCATGATGCGGCATTTGGAAATGCCTACTTCGAAACCTAACTTGTTTGCAGGCGGAGCCAGCAGGGATTTTTTTTGTTTTTAATTTTTTTTTTGCTATAAGGGTTGGTCCTATAAAAACTTGTCAATATAAAAGTTTTAGATAATATTAAGAGGATTTATAATAAATTTAAGTGGATTTGATATCTTCTGAATTGACAAAGTTATGAATTTTTTTCTTCTACCCACCCCCCCCCCCTCCTTTTTTTCTCCACTTGGGGCCATTTTTAATGATATCAAAATCTGTTATATGTAAATTTTCGGCCCTTTTCCTAGAAGTAATAATAACTTTAAACTGATTCGATACGTATCATAATTAAGAAATTATGGGGGTTTTCTGTTTCCACAAAAAGCCCCCCCATCCCCCCCCCCCCCCTGGTTCGATTTTGCCCATTAACAAACTTGACCGAGAATTTATGCCCCTTGATTTTATGTATCAGTTTGGAAGAGATTTGGGAACAGATGTGTTACACTGACGTTAAAATGTAAACAAAAGATTGGCGACAGTTTGGATGGCGCGATTTCCAAGACTGCGCCAAGCTACTATTATCTGTTGCCATTTTGGAAACATAAAAAACAGAATATTTATAAATAACGTATTCGAAAACACAGAAAATCGTATTTCTACACAAAATTAAAATAAACCAAAAATACATTTTTTACAACATAAATTTAATGGAAAATGTTAATTACGTCATTTCAATCTTTTAAAGTGCACTACTATATTACACTAATCCTTCGCTGATGCTAATTTTAAGTTCACACAAACTTTTAGTTAAAATCATTACGTCATTTCAATCTTTTAAAGTGCCCTACTATATCAGTGTAAACATTCGATTATTTAGTTTCTAATTTCATGACGAACACAACATTTATAAATAATGACGTATTAGTTAAATCAGAAAGTAAATATCAAAATAAGCGAAAAATAAATTTTTTTAACATAAATTTAATAGAAAATACATTACCTACGTCATTCCTCTAAAGTGGACTGCTACAATCAGAATAATCATTCGATAACTGATTTTGTAATTTCGCACAAACCTTTAGATAAAATTACCTCATTTCAATCTTTTAAAGAGCACTACTATATCAGGGTAACCATTCGGTAATTCAAATTCTAATTTAACACAAACTATTAGATAAAATCATCGCGTTATTTCAGTTTTGAAGTGCTGAACTTGCCTTTCTGCTTCCTCATAAAAACTTACCTGGTACTCTCGAAAAATGGTATCCATAGCCATGGACATTTTCCAACTTCTACCAGCAACTACAAACGTCAAAACAATTTCGATAAACAAAATAGAATGATAAATTCAATTCTACCGCTCTCTCTAACTGCCACTATAATAACCGCCAATATGTAATAATTCACATGACAATTAAAAACCAATCATTAACTCAACAGTTATGCAAATTTATTTCCCTTCCATACATGGTTCTATAATACGCGACACTGCAACCAATAACGTGCAATAGAACGTTCTTCTACAACCAATCACGTTTTCTCTACTTTTCATCATCAATGACGTAATACAGACATGCGCAAACATTTCCCTTAACATCCACGCAAATACGGATTACAATAACAAATTTCAACACCAGTAGCTAAATACAAGCTTAATAGCCGGGTTGCCATAAAAGAAAAAACAGTCCCCAAAGTTTGGCGACTTTTTTCTTTTTTTTAACAGATTAATTTTTTTTTTTTTTTTTTAGTATCAGTGTAAAACATCTAAGCCGAGATTTGTGCGAGTTATTGTGTCCATATTCGGTATTCGGCCAAAACCACAATACAGTGCATCCCTAGTTTTTACCATCTTTTAACAAATTTCATTTATTCACTGTATCTGTCATCTTCATAACAGAGTATTCCAGCACACTTTTAATATGTATATTGTGGTCACGTTTGTAGTATAGATTGATTGATTTAATTGTTTTTTGAAAATCAGACTGTTGAATTTTTTTTCCAGGAAATCATTTAAGAAAGTATTTTTATAGAATTTGATAAGTATACTTTTGAATTCAAGCAAGTGTTTTCTATTTCTACCTCAAAGTAAATTTTTTTTTCTCATTAACTTATGCCGAAAGGAAAATATTACGAGGCGTGTTTTTTAAGTAAGTACCGTTTTGTGATTCCGCCGCTGCAGGGCTATGGTCGTCGGCGTTCCGCGCATGTGCGCTGGTTACCTACATCTCTTGTCTACGCACTGACGCCATTACAGTCTGATTCTTCATTGTATATGTTGTTTACTGAGTGTTTAAGATGCCTCCGACAATCGTGAGTCCCGCCGATTGTGAAGTACGGGCTGTTATACGATTTCTTAGTGCTAAAGGCGTAAAACCGATCGATATTCATCATGAGATCTGTTAAGTTTACGGACAAAACATTATGAGTGATGGAATGGTAAGGAAATGGGTGAGAGCATTTAAAGATGGCCGCACAAATGTGCATGATGAAGAACGGAGTGGGCGTCCTTCGGTCGTTAATGAAGATTTGGTGCAGAAAGTGGACGAAAAGGTGAGAGAAAACAGACGCTTTACAATTTCATCATTGTCCGACTGCTTTCCTCAATATTCTCGTAGTGTTTTGTATCGCATTGTGACCGAGAACTTAAATTACCGGAAATTGTGTTCGCGTTGGATTCCAAAAGTGTTGACGGATTTGCACAAAACCCAACGTTTAGGCAGTGCATTGACTTTCCTTGAGCAGTACCACAATGAAGGTGAAGATTTTTTAGACCAAATTGTTACTGGTGACGAAACATGGGTGGCCTACGTCGCACCAGAATTGAAACAACAATCCATGGAAGGGCGACATTCATCATCACCCAAAAGAGTGAAGTTTAAGCAAACAATTTCTGCCCGGAAAATCATGTGCACAGTTTTTTGGGACAAAAAAGGAGTATTGCTAGTGGAGTTTCTGCCTCGTAATGAGACAATCAATGCAGCGTCTTATTGTGAGACATTGAACAATCTGCGTCGTGCAATCCAGAACAAAAGACGTGGCAAGTTGAGTAAGGGTATCGTTTTGCTGCATGACAATGCCCGTCCACATGTGGCTAATCGGACCAAAGATCTCATCAAATCTTTTCAATGGGAAACTTTAGATCATCCACCATACAGCCCTGATCTGGTGCCCAGCGACTACCATTTGTTCCTGCACTTGAAGAAACACCTGGGCTGTCAGCGTCTTCAAGACGATAACGAAGTCAAAACATTTGTGATACAGTGGTTAAGAAGTCAGGCAGCAGAATTTTATGAGGAGGGTATTCAAAAACTGGTGCCACGTTATGACAAGTGCCTCAATATTCACGGAAATTACGTAGAAAAGTAGATTAAGGTACAGGCTTTCATGTAAAAATAAAATTATTGCGATATCTTTGCACGTCTTTTTTTAATTCCAAAATGGTACTTACTTAAAAAACACGCCTCGTAGTTTAATTGTTAAAATAGTTATTTAGAGCTGTTAAATGAGTGAGAAGTTTAATAAATTGGCACATACATGTTATAATGATCACAGCATTAAGGAATTTGTTTTGGAGATTCCTATATAGTGAAGTAAATGAATCCATTTGGATGTTTTTCTTTCTTTTATTCATTGAAGGGAAGCACTGACACACACAATATATGCTACCAAAACTATTGCCAAACAAGGAGTGATACAGCATTCCACCCTATTATTATTTTTTCTTTGGTGCTGTTTTACACTAAGCTTACTATGTGTATTTCCATTTTTATTATTATATTGTATTTATATTACTTCATATGCATTATGCTTTTTAAGGTAACTTAATTAGAAGTTTAATTATATTAAAAATCTTCAATATGATTTTTTTTTCTGACTCACATTTTTCATTAACTAAATAAACACCTTAATTCTTTTATAAGCTTAATTTATATAGTTCATGTTTTTTCTATTTGTATTATAAGGCATATTGCATTTTTGTAGGTTGTGTTTTTATTGCTACATTGAATACTGTTCAACAACTCATTATGGGAAGACCAAAGGTAATTTTATTTATTTATATACAGTATAACCTTGATATCTCGAATCTCTGGGGAAGAATAAAAAAATCAAGATATAGAGGTTTCGAGTTATCAAGGTTTTGACAAAATTAAAAAATCTAACTCTTAGAAATTGTGTTTTGTTGTAAAAAATAAGATTAATTAAAAACTATATGTACAATCTACTAATAATTAAAAAAATACTATTTTCAACGTTTTAATATAATTTCAAAATTGTGTTATACACATACCTGTTTTGATTAAATATAATATCCAATTCTTCATCAAGAAATACATTTAGTTTTTTCTGAAGAAAAAATCTTTAACTGAAGTCTGTCGTCTCACAGAATCTTTTTGCAATTGCACAGTTTTCTGTTACGTAGCAATGGCACCAAACGCTTCTGTTCGAATATTATCGTTTGTTTCGAGAAATCTCCGCAGCAGGTCAACTGCCTTCTCGGCTTCCTGCACGGTAATTTTTTCGTGCTCTTGTTGATCGAGTAGTTCTTCGATTTCTTCATCAGAAACTTCTGCATTAATGCTTGAAACAATCCCTTCATCTGGTATTGTGCCGCACACTTCAAGCTCATTGTCTACATTCAAAAATTCTTCGAATGAAATTTCAGTGTGATATGCCTTTTGTATTGATTCCCAGTGTTCTAGATTCAGTTCTTCCTCTTCAGTTGCTTGCTTAATGGAATTAACTTCCTCTGTTTCATTGGAATTTACATTTTCTAAAAATCCTGCTTTGATGAAACAATTTCTTATCGTTGTTTCTGTAACATTTCTCCATGTATAGTCAGCCATTCGCATTGACTTTAAGATGTTGATTAGGTGTGTTAGAAGGTTTACCTTCACTGATGTTATCCAGGGAGTCTTCTCACAATTTGTGCTCGATAACCAACCTTGAAGCTACAGATTATCTCCTGGTCGAGTGGTTATAACTTTTAAGTCGTGTTTGGCAGCAAAAATTTAACAGTGATATTTTTGACGGATGCAATGCAGCAAGCGTGTGACTGGATTGCTATTGCTCCTTTCAGCGTACTTTCCAGTGTAGTTTTGTTAGTTGCGGTTTATAAAACCTTCCATTCTCATCCTTTAAGTCTTTGTATCAACAAAGGGATAAAAGAATGTGAAACGGGCATCTAGATCAAACTGTTTCTGCAGCAGATAATAGTCAAAGGTAAAAAATAAAATTAATTTCTGTGGAAAAAATTTCGATATATCAAGGGTTTTGAAAATTGTATTTCGAGGTAACTATGGAAAATACGTAAGAATATTGATAAAAATGCAGGGGAAAATTCTTTTTTCGAGATATCAAGGGTTTCGAGATATCGAGGTCCGACTGTATTACAAATTTTTATCTTATTAAGGTAAACGTAACAGTAATGGGCCACTTAAGGACATTTATCTAATTATTATTAAGGTATTAGTGAATTCAAGGATCATGCTAGAGAGTTTCAGAGGGGCGGCCTGCCCTCATGCCCTTTTTAGATAAAATCCACCCTCCTCGCCCTTTTCCCAGGTAGAATTCTACCCTCCTTGCTCTTTTTCCAGGTAGAATTTTACCCTCCTTTTACCCCTGGATAGAATCCTGCATTGTACTTTCAAAAATTCTTTACCTACCTTTTATTTTTAGAATTCGAGTATGGTACATCAGGAGTACTCCTCTTTCCCTCTTTATTTATGTGTGAAATGCCCTGGTATGTCTAATCTATGACTTTGACTGATTCATCTTTCCATTTATCATTTTTTCCATTGAACAAGACATAAAGGGTAACTAAGGGTCATTGATTAATTTCACCTTCACTGGCCTTCCTTTGACCACATGATAACTTACATAAGTTCTATAAAAAATTTGAGAAGTAGCTTTAGAACTTTTATTTTGTAGCTTTTTCAAAAGCAGTTTTGCTAAAACTGGGAAAAAGTTATCTGGGGAATAAAAGTTTTGGAGAGAGAAGTTTTTGAATATCATAGGAAAAAGGGGAAATGATTATGAATATAGTAAACAATTTTACAATAAAAATCGAGAACATAAGTTTCATTTTGCTATTTTTAATACTTTTCAAACGGTCAAGTTATGGAAATTAGAAATGTTATGGGATTTTTTAAATTAAAGAGTACTTTAAGCTATTGCCAGACTACCCTTCCCACCAGTATATTGGTATATGCACTTATTACAAAAATGTCCTTTTTATGAAATGATGTGCCCTTTTCAACAAAATTGCCCTTATTATGTAATGTGCACCCTGCCTTTTTTTATGTTCTAGAATGATCCTTGGTGAATACCAAAAGATATACAGTAGAAGATCTTTATACCGCAAACCTAAAAACACGAGGTTGTGCATTATATAGAATTTTGCATTATATAGATAAAATTTAACACATCATTAAAATTACCTTTTAAATATGGCTTAAATATGTCTGAAACTTGTCAATATCCAGTAGAGGATCTTTATATTGCATTCCTTGGGACCAGAAGTTGGGCAGATTATAAATTTTTGCATTGATCATTTCACACATTGTTAAATTTACTTTATAAACATAATCCAAATATGCCTCGACCAAATCATTCATTATATTACTCATTTTCAGAAAACAATTATTGTAATAATAGCAATTTTTCTATTAAAAAGCTCTAAATTAAGGAGATAAAGATGAACAAATGTATTAAATTTAGTCTGAGAGTAGCAATTTTTTTACAATGTGGAATGCAGGTGCTTAATTGCAAAATCCATTGTTTACATCTGAGAAGTTGTGCGTTATATAGAGAATTGCAATATATAGAATTGCGTTATATAGATCTTCTACTGTATATTTTTTTTAGCCTAGTCCTAACCTCCATGTATCAAAATAAACATTCAAAGTTTCAAAATATATTCTTTGGAAAATAAAAAATGTTACCTTCCTCTATGCTTTAGTAGTGGACATAGTAAATTTCTAATGCACCAATTGTGGCCACTCCAGTCTTGAGTTTAGTGTGTACCGTACAGAAGTTATAATTTTTTTACAGTTAGTTCTATAATTAAATATGCATAATAATGAAATCATATTTAGAAGTTTAGATGATTACATAAAATAATTTCACTAGTAAATCTCCAGATCAGGGGCCTCAACTTCAGTTCTGCTAACTGCAACATATGACTATGTGTGTCTTGTACAACTTTTTTGTTCATTTTTTGTGTAAGATTAGCATGTATATTCATGGAGATATGAAGATTTCCTTAAAAAAAATTCTGCATGTTTTATGTTTATAGCATGCAGTGTTTTAAACCATCGGGAAACTTAATAAATTACAGTTAGAAACAACATATTGCAATTAAAATAATTATAGTGACATATTTCATGAAACATGAACATTTTCATAAAATTTTTATTTGTGCATCCGCTTAATGATAACAAAAAATACATATTTCAAGAAATATGAGCATTTGCATAAAATACTTTTTATTTGTGATGTGCATAATGGTAACAAAAATGTTTTTACATAATTTAGTAGTCAACTACATAGAGCAAATCCTAAAAGCCAGTCGAATATTATGAAAATTCAGAAAGATATCACCGATATAGTGAGCTCAATTTCAGTTTCTTTGTAAAAGATGCTGGATGATAAATTTTCCAGAAATTGCCTTTTTTTCATTTTCCGTTTTTATTGATGCTTTAAGTGTCCTTGGATGAATCACCAGAACAAGCTCATTCTAATAAAAAAAAAAGAATTATCAAAATTGAAGCATCATCCATTCCAAAGCTACGTATGGACATGTTAAATATTAACTCCTTTGTTTGAAGTTAGTTAATGAAGAATTACAATTTGTGGAAAATCCCTTATCATCTAGCTACTTTAAGAAAGCAATTAAAATTCTACTCACTATATTGCCAATATGTTTTTGAGTTTTTGTGACATTCAACTGTGCTTTTTATATGAGTTTCATTTAACACTGAGTGGCCAAAATATTATGACCACTACCCACTCATGTCTTCTCTCACTTTGATGCCATCCAATAGTCTTAAGATCCATCTAGTAGAGCATACACATATGTTTTGCGATGACTCTGATTTGTGGTGTGGTGCGCTACAATTTGTTCTGCTGTTGCTGCAAACAATGTGTGTCAGTTGCCAGGTATCTGTATCACAAGCAATTTTCGTCCTCAATTCCATTTTTTACTGGAAGTTTTTGGGCTTAGATGCAATTCTTTGCAGACTCGAGACATTATTGTATGAGAAAAGCCAAGAAAGTTATTCATTTCTGATATACTGGAACCAGCCTTTCTGACTCCCACATTCATGTCTCATTCAAAGTCACTCAAATCAAATCTCTTATTTTTCCCATGAATAGGCAAAAAGCAAACCTGTGATGTTAGATTAAGTGTTGTGAAAATTATCACACATAGAAATAATTTCTCTTGTTTACCATTTTATGGATGTAATTTAATAATTTCAAAAGTGTTTTTTAAATGTATGTAAGTAATATGTTTTGTTTTAAATATTTTTCATCATTGAGTTTATCTTATAATTCATCAATAAAATTTAAATTGTAATGTTTACAGTGTAATTTATATTGAGAAAAATTTAATTTAAATGTATATGTCAAAACTGTAGCATTTATTATATGATTTTTTTTTAAATTTAAAATTAGGTTTAATATTGAAAAGTACCTAGGCGCAGTGTGCCGCTATATAGATTTATTCACTGTACCCATAAAATCTAAATTATTTTTATGTGCTTGTTTCTATAACATC
Organism: Maratus michaelseni; assembly: GCA_963931845.1. Classification (NCBI taxonomy): domain Eukaryota; kingdom Metazoa; phylum Arthropoda; class Arachnida; order Araneae; family Salticidae; genus Maratus; species Maratus michaelseni. The sequence continues at coordinate 134,489,932 of OZ007599.1, forward strand.
TGTAACAGCTTATACTTTTATTATTTAAAAAATGTCTGTTTAATAATTTTATTAAATGCTATAAGAATGTATCAGATTATTCTTAAGGGGGGGGGGATTCTCCTTTTATTTTCCATGTCACAAGTGCTTCAGGTATTCCACATGAACTAACAATCATCTCTAATAAAAATATTTTTCTATTACAGTTATCTGATTTATCTTGCACTGTTTGTAACATAAAATTTAAGAGGAAGAATCTCTTTGATGAACATATGGAAAACCATTTAAGTAAGTTTATATTTCTTTAATTGATATTATATATACAAAATTTAACTGCATCATTGTGTTTGTGAATTTTAGGTATTTTTAGCTTTTTTTCCTAGTAATCTCCAGAATTATTTTCTATTTTATGTATTTATTAATAATGTTTGTTATATTTAATGCTAGAAAACCTGCCGCTAGTCAAATGAGATAAATTCAGTCTGAAACAGGTCCACAGGTCACTCTGAGTTTGAACTTCGAATGAAGCAGGTCCCCTGCCGACAATTTAATGAATGCAGCAACAACAGTAAAAACACAAAAGAAAAAATAACCTGAAAATTTAGATTGTGCTCAATAATTACTTAAAACAGCAGTTGTAAAAATAAGTTATTTCATTAAAAACATGAAATTAAAAAAATTCTTTAGAAAATAAAGGTCCAGCTAACAAAGAGAACTGAATTTTATTTTTCGTTTCACATTCTCCCTTCTCACGAAAGTTAGTCATCATAGCAGCATTGTTTAGTGATAAGGTTATTATAGAAACCCAACACAAGGAAATCTCTCTTTGGATCTTTGTTAGAATCATCAAAAATTTCATGTTCTCTTAATCTCTTGAAAATTTTGTATCAATTTAAGAAGTTAATGTATTTATTTATGAGGTCCCCTGGAAATTGAGGTTCCTTAGGGGGTTCGGGATGGTAGTTACTTTCAAAAAGGCCTACCTCAGCATTGTTATTGCTCTAATCTTGGGGGATAACACTATAGCTAGAGCCCAGTTCCATACCATTATTGTGCTCCTTGAAAACCAATTATATCCTCATTAAATGAAACATTTTGTGATTTCTATTAGAGAGGCACCGAATATTCGATATGTACTCGGCCATACTACCAAATATTTGGTTAGGCGAATATGAAACTATTCAGTTTGTTGAATATCATAATTCTGTCTGCCGAATATCAAAATATTCGGCCAAAGTGAATACTTTATTAACCACCACCGTTTGACGAATTTTGCGATATTTTCCCATGACCAATTGGTAAATGTTGGGAGGGAGACTCCCCTCCTAGAAAAATTGAATTTCAAGCATTGATCAAGCAACACAGAATTGTTGAGATAACATTAGCTCATTGTTTACTAGCAGCATTGGTGAATGATTAAGTTTGGTCATCTCGCCTACATTGGCCTAACAAATTAGCTGTTGGTTGGGTCAATGACTAGAATTGCATCTGAACTATAAGTTAGTTAATTGTTGAACTAATGATCTGAATTATTAATTATCATAGTACTTAACTGATCCTATTTTAATTAGAAACTTCAACTAATTTGTTGACTTTCTAGCAAGACTTTTAGAATTAATGATTCTTCTAGAGTAAAAAAAGCCCTGAGAACAAACTGATAACAGATTTTTTTAAAAAAAGTACGAAAATTTGTTGATATTATAAAAAAAAATAGTACAACAGTGCCATTTTGGATCATATAAAATTAATCTTTCATCATGTGTAAAGCCCACAAGTAGTTGAAGGCAAAGTAAAAAGAAAAATCACATAAACCAGGAAGAGAAAGGATTATAATTCCTTATAATTTGGTTTCTTTAGTTTTCATCATTTATTATTTGTATTTTAAGTAATGTCTCTAAATTGATAAGTAAATAAACTTTAATTTTATGTCTGTTAAGATGCAAGAATATGACTGCTAAAAGTGCTAACATCTTTTTATTAATAAATACATTTGTTTAATATGGATTAGTTATCAAGTCAAGTTATAAAGATGCAATTTGTATAATGTCGGACAAGTAAATACTATTTATTTGCTGCATTTTTAAAGCAAAGTAGTATTGTTAAATGTGGTTTTTGTAGATTTCTCTATCACTACATACAAAACGTTCATTCAAAAAACATATCCAGGACAAATATATTTTCGGTATCAAAATAAAAAATTTGAAAACTAAAACTCATGTTTGTTTTGTTCTTTTACAAAAGTATCACATACTATGGAAGTAATTAAATGTTAATGAGAAAATAACACTTGCTTCTGAAAATAATACTTATTACCAGGGCTTTACAAATTTGATAAAATCCAGTAGCCAGCAAAAAATTCTAGTCACCAGTAAATAATATTTACCTCCCTCCCCTGTCAGTGTTTTAAATGTCCGAATAGTTTAATGCTACAAAATCTACCTCTGCTGAGGAAGGCATCGATGAAATAGCAAAACAAGAAAACGAGTTTCTGCCTATTTTTCTGTCGAAGTCTCAAATAATTTTGATTTTATTACTTTAAAATTTACATTTGATTAACTTATTTTTGCCAAATTAAAAATAAAAGTTAAAATATCTTTTTTGTTTGAACATAGTTTCTAATTTTATCTTTTAATATTGGGGGAGGGACAGAAAAACAGCATTTTTGCTCATTTCAAGAAAGTTTAGGTCATCTTTTGTACAAAAAAAAAACAACAACAACAAAACCCGCCAGATTAAATAACTTGGTCCTCAGTGGCGACTGTATTTGTCAAGCCCTGCTTATTACACTTGCACCATTTGAAATAAAGATAGTTGGGAAAGGTAAAGACATTTTAAATCGGCTTTATACATTCTTAAAATATGAATTGATATTACATTATATAAAAGTTTTCTACAAAAAAAGTACAACAAAAATAGTCACTTTAGTAACCTAAAATTATTAAAATAATTGAGTGAATTTACTCTTTTCAGTACACTTTTCACATGATTTAGAAAATCCTTATCGTAATTAGAGAGCAATAGAAATATTTAGGTTTCAATAATCGAGAGAAGTGTCATCAAGGTTGTAAAGGAAATTCCTCACAGATCAAGATCATGTTTTAAAATCAACAACAAAATTCACACAAAATTTTTTTCTTCCATTATTCCTGTCTTTCTTTTCTGAAGTTGTTTTTCAAAAAGCACGATTTAAATTGTAGATGCGTGTTTTTTCCCCCTCAATTATTTACAAACATTTTTGCTTTGGTTTCTAATCTGCAAATTCCTTCCATATATTTTCAATTTCTTTGTGATAATAAAAAATTCTCTCTTGTGTTATCTGTATCTGTTTATTAGTATATGATGATTGATGATCCATAAACGAATTCTAAAAATTTAGTATACAATTCGAAACAGGGATAGCCAGCCCATTAAGGCCACTGGAGCATGGCCCCACCAGGATTTTCTGTTCATAAAAAAAAAAAAAAAAAAAAAAAAAACTACATATGTTTTGTAATTTAAATAGAAAAGAATTGTGTACTGAGAAAATATTATGCAAAAAAGAAATGCCCTTTAAATTTTTTATTTTTTCATTCTCTCTTTTTCGACTGTCAGCACCTGATTTCCTCCAGATTCAATAAATCACTTTATCGATTAACCTCTACTTCCTGCTGGGCACAGACTGGAATTTGACACGTTCGCTCCTTCATACATCTTACAAATGGGTATCAAATTTGATGATGTACTGCTTTCTCAGCGCTAAAACTTTTGTACTTTTTTTGCAATAAGTGGGTATTTGTCAATTTGCCTGTATTGCAAAGAATAAGGAAGTATAATAAGAGCTTCATGAATATGTTAATCCTAGAGTCTACAGAAAATTTAGCGATTTTCGTATTACTATTGCAGATTAATTGTTAAATCATGCGAGCTTTTTTCAACTTTTTAGTATTTTCTTTTGATGTAAAATGTGATAATTTAAACCTCTTAAACAAAAGAAATTCATTTTGTTGATTATCTGTTATCAGTAATTTTTCAGCAGTGTATATCTACATATCTACATGAAAAACAGATATTATTTCTTTCTATTAAAATAGATAATTATTTTTCTGTATGATTTATATTCTGATTTGTACGCTCTTTTAGTTTTTCAATCAAATAATGTTTGATTAAAATAAGTTAAATGGTAATATTGGTAATTAATGATATGTTGAATATTGTTATTAATTGGATAAATATAAGTGATCTTGATTATTTGAATAAAATAATTGTATATCTCTAAAAATAATATTAGTGTTTCACTTTAATGTTAAATAATTTTTTTTGCATACTTAAATAATCAGTATTAATATGTAAAAAAAAAAAAAAAAAAAAAAAAAAAAGTAATAATAATAATAATAATAAATAAATAAATAAAACATGGCCGACCAGGCGCTACTAGTAAAAATCGGCATAAGCCGCCACTGAATTGAAATGTATGCTTACATCCAAGGAAAAAATATTCGATTGGCTAAGGGGCACAAAGGTTTCCCTAGATGAGGGCGCATCCGGCAGGTCAGTCCGAGCTTGGTTGTAACTTATAACATATTTTCCTTATGTATGAGCATATGTAATAATTATGTATGAGCATTTTTAATATGCATAATTTAATTTTATGTATGAGTGATTTAATTTTATGCATGCTCATATGTATAAGCATTATGTAATAATTTAATTTGTATAGAAGATTTTATTTTCATTAAAATAAAATATCCTGTTTTGTATAAAATAACTTATTAAAACTGTGTACTTTATTTTTTCCCCCTTAACTCTGAACGGTAAGTCTCACTGAGGTAAGATTTTATGTATTGTATTATTTATGTTTGCAATTTTATATATAATTTGTTTTTCCCTCATTTAAGAAAATGATGGATCTAGTGACATTGTTTATTGTATTTTGAAAACTCCATTAATATTAATTCTCAATATTCCTTACTAATTTTTTATTTGTGATTTTGTTTTCCTTGTTTAAATTCCCAATAATTTATTATTGGGTCATAATCAATAAACTCAAAATTTTCAAAAATCGTTCTTCTGCCTCCAGAATGCCAAAAGATATATACTCTATATAGCTAATAGTCACTGGATACTTTCAATTTTTGAAGTTTTCTTCTTCTTTGATGTTTCTTGTTAGTTAGAGAAATACTTGAATAATTTCTTCTGGAACTTTAGGAATATAAAGAACATGTTTGACCATATTTTTCAGCAAAGGTTTGGACACAAGGGCAATTAAGGGACCAACAAAAAATTGAATGAAAATCTTATTTTTCTCATTTTTTTGTTATTTTAAAGAAAAATTAACCTTTTTTTTCAATGATCTGCCATCAAATACTGTACTATACAGTCAAACCTCGTTAACATGAACATGCTTAACGTGAATTACTTTTAGCACGAACTATTTACGATTGCCCCGTCCAGTTGTATGTAATGTATTTAAGTTCGGATAACACGAACTACTTCTAACACGAACAAAAAAAAGTTTCCCCTTGAGTGTTCGTGTTAACGAGGTTCGACTGTACCTTGCTGAATTTAGTCTCTGTACACAAATATCATATCCTGAATGTCTATAGGAATGTCAGCATTTGATGTTATATTTACTTTATAAAAATCTTGAAACCAAAAATAAACAAGCAGGAAAAATTCTACCTTACGGCAGAATACAGATTGGCCACCCACGGCTTTTATCGTTGAGATTTTTTCAGCCAAGCCTAACTCGTCAAAAAAAAAAGTGTTTGTTAGCATAAGCCAGCTTCTCCGCTTTAGAATTTAGTTAGAGCTCTAAGATTTTTCGTGAGGCTGGCGGAATATATTTGGAACGAACACACCAAGTTTTAAAAAGATTCGGTGACTAGAAGTATTTTTTATAAATATAATAGTGAAAAGGTGTGGCTCCAGTGGGCTGAGACTTGCGAGGTAGATGTTGTTTAATTATGTGCTGCTTAATGATACCCTTTAAACTATTTTTAATGGTTCAAGACACTTTAACACTTAATAGATAACTTAAAAATGTAATGAAAAGTTCTATGATAGCAGCTTTTATGATGGATACAGCTAAGAGAAGTTGTTTAACAAATTATGAGTTAGCATTAATTGACGGGCTCTTGAAGAGCGGTGGGGGGAGAAAGGGGGAGCTATACAAAACACAAGTGCTCTACGAGACCTTTAAAATGAATCCTCACTTGCAATTGAGAGATGGGACTTTAAAAGGGATGCCCCTTTTGCGCCTCTCTAAAGGGCCCCCTCAAGAGATACGTGAAAAGCTAGGCGCCAAAATAAACGGGAGGGGGAATGCCTTTAGGCGGTGTACAGCTAATTTTGGTGAAATTTTGGAGCTGTTCGGCCCATAGGAACAGAGAAAAATGGTAAAAACTAAAATAATTATGAGAAATTGAAAAAACTAAATAAGAAAAGTGCTCCTGACGGGAGGGGAGGGGGGGGGGGAAGGAGGAGGGAGAGTAGGACCAGACAAAAGTGCTTGACGAGATCAAAGTTTTGATATGTTACATGATGGGGTTTGAACACCTTGAAAAATCTCCCCGGAGGGGGGGGGGACTTCGTTCCTATAGGAGATAAGGCCTCGGGACTCTCTAAGAAATGTCGGCCTCGACGAGTTTAACTTCGTTGGATCTTTTAGAAGAGGCCTACGTACTCTGTGGGGCTTAAAGGGGCTGAGAAATATGGGAAAAACTAAAATTTAACAAGTTGGAAATTGTACGTCAAACGTTACAAACGAGGTGCGTTCGTACGCACGTTTTAGAATTAAATTCATGATATCCCGTGCGTAGAACGGGTTAAACAGCTAGTTAAGTATATATTTTATGACACTGTTCATACAAATATCTTAACTAGTTATATAAATATTCAGATATATATGTATCAGCTAGTTATATAAATATTCATATCTTGATGATTTTTAATTCTGTGAAATGAATGATATCGTCTGCAGATTCATTTCTGTCATAAAATAAGCATCTCGGTCGCTTGACGATTTAACATCCATCGGAAGCTCCTATAACAAAAAAGCACCGATTTTAAAAAAAAAATCAAATTTCTTAATAAATATTTTTATTAATATCTCCTAAAGTTTTGATTCGATTTTAATAAAATTTGAAATGTCTCGACAAAATTCTGCAAAGATAATATATTTTAAATTGCAAACCATTTGGTTGGGTAGTTTTTGCGTTGTTATATGCGGACAGACAGACAGACAGACGGACGGACAGACGGACGGACCAAACGACGACTATAGGTGCTACGTATTTATATAATTACGAACGCACCTAAAAAGAGTTGAAACAGAGAAAAATGCTTCTTAAGGAAGGGGGGCAGTGAGAGGGGGATAGTAGGACCAGACCATAGTGCTTACGAGATCTATCTATTGATATGTTAAATGAAAGGGTTTGAGCAGCAAAAAGGTCTCCCCCTGGGTGGGTAACTTCGTTCCTATGGAAGATAGGGCCACGGGACCCCCTTAGGAATGTCCGCCACGACGAGTTTAACTTTGTTGGATCCTTTATATTATTGTTTAAATCGCTGTAGGGCAATTAGGGACTGAGAACGGAAATACAAGCGGAAGTATCGGCATAATAAAGAGAGACAATTTTACTTTTAATATCGTTTGTAACAACCATTTGTATAGCTATGTATAAAGGGTTTCCTCCTTTATATATGGAGTGGCTGTGACTTTTCATAAACATGAATTTTACTGTAGACTGGAAGAATTAGCTCTGTGTGTGGCTAATAATAATAAGTAATGTAAAATTTTAATCGTGAAATAGCTGAATTTGTCGTATTTAAATGAGTAACTGTTATTAATATCAAATTTTACTTTTATGAAATATATACCATTTATCTTGAAAAATACAAAGCAATCGATAAAACATTTTCAGTTCACAGTAGAGACTCACTCCATATTTTAGTCTCATTCACCCGCGCGCCTCATAATCTTCGTCCGTGAACATGAACATCCCCATTATCTTTTTACGCATGCAGGTACTTTTGCTATGGTACTTCATTGTGAAGTTTGGTAATTTTTGAAATCTAATATTTGAAAAACGACATAATCATTAGATTGGAAATTTATATCAAGAAAAATACAATTTTTTACCATTCTAACGCAGTTTGTAAAACAATTTTGTGACAAATACTTTTCGAGTTATTAATTTTTTTAGTAACTTCAAATGTTTCATTTTCCGAGATTAATCTGTGGCAACGATGGATTGCTGTGACTTTTCATAAACATGAAAAATGATAGAAATTGAAAGAATAAGCCACCCTGTGTGTGGCTAATAAAACCACATAATATTCAAATATATAGTTTTACTTTACAATTTTCTTATTAATTTTTATATGACATGTTTATCGTTAATTTTATTGCAATGTAAAATTTAAAGTAAAACTCATTATTGAACTGCCTCGGTATGCAGCTTATTTTTCCTGCCTAAAGTATTGTTAAGTAAAATCATATTTCTAGTATGAATTTTCAATTTAGAGTTTTAAAAATATGAGAATAATGGTTTTGAATTTTTTTTTTTTTTTTTTTAAGTGTAAAACATTATATTTTATCTTTGTTACTTAATTAGATGGATCTGTCTTTTAAATAAATCACTGTTTTAAAATCAGATGAAGTCATACCTTCAAATGAAGACCAAGATCAATTTCACTTTGTGTTTAATAATTATCTAAGCCAAGTTTGTTACTTTATTTTACATACATTTTCTAAGAAGAATAAGGTCATATTTGAAAAGTTGCAGATGTGTGTTCTTTATAAATGCACACTTTCCATTTTAAACTTTACAAAACCATTTTTATAGATCTAGATTTCCTGCTTTATTTTTTTTTCTGCAAAATGGTATAAAAATTTCAACTGATAAATTGCTGCATGTTTCTTTAGTTGCAATAAAAAATTTGCTTAAAAGCAGAAAGTTTTTGTGGTTTTGGCACTGAATGGAGTCAAATTTCACACTGTGATATGTTTAGTCCATCTTCTTAACCATCTCACCGCCGCGACCTGATATATCCGTTCACTATGCTGTAGGTTTTACAGCAATACAAGGTTTGTTTTAATTAATATAATTCTACAAATATAATGCATTTTTAAAACATCAAGTAATGATTGATACTCTCAAGGATTATACTTATATACGTTATTAAGATTTTTATCTCAAGTTTGAAAATTCAGATTTTTTAAGCATTTAAAAAAAATTAAAGTGAAAACAACATTACAAATTTTCCCTTTTGCTCGGCGGTCGGGGGGTTAATAAAATATTAAAATGCGAAAATAGAATGTTTATTTACCTCTTTTTTTTTTTCCATTAAAAAAAATGTATATCTGGAGGCACGGCAGTACCTCCCCCGAGTCGAGAAAACACAGCCGTAGGCATCCTTTCTGGAAGCAACTCAGGGCACTTTTGACACACACCCCCCTCCCCCTCCATATCTCTGCGCTGGTGTATCCCAAAAACCTGAAACTTCGTTCTTATAGAGTATGTGGCAAATAGGACCAAAACTTAAAATGTCACGTTTCTGTCTTTTCTAATGCAGACAATATATGAATTCAAAGTTCCGATTTTTTGTCACTCACCCACTCACGTGTCATCAAAAAGATTAGGTAGATCCCATAGCCCTAGAAACTTTAAATTTGGAATAAAAGTAGTGTTTAGGATACAAAGAAAGAAAAAATTATAAAATCTAGAAAATTCGAAAAAAAACATTCGAAAATTCAACAATTCCAACAAAATTAAAAATTGAAAATAATACAATCTTGTTGTCTTTAGAAACTTAAAATTTGGTGCGAAGGTAGTGTTTAGAATTCAGAAAAAATAACACATCAAAAACACAATAAAAATCAAAAATTTGAAAATAATCTGATTTTGTTGCGCTAGATACTTGTAATTCGGAATAAAGGTAGTTTAGGATACAAAATAAGGAAAAATTAAAAAATCAAATAAAAAATTGAAAAAGTAGAAAATAATTGAAAATAATTTGATCTTTTTGCCTTAGAAACTTAAGATTTGGCGTAAAGATAGTGTTTAGGATTCAGAATAAAGCAAAATGAAAAACACAATAAAATTCGAAAATAAAATCAAGAAATTGAAAAATAAGGAAAATTTGAAAATAATTTGATTTTATAGCGCTAGAAACTTGAAATTTGGAATAATGGTACTATTTAGGATACTATTTAAGGAAAAAATAAATAAATACAGATAATAATTAAGAGAAATGGAAAAGTAATTTGATCTTGTAGTCTTAGAAACTGAAAATTTGGTGTAAAGGTAGTGTTTAGGATTCAGAAAAAGAAAAAAAATTAAAAACACAACAAAAATAAAATTTAAAAAAAACCCCGAAAATTTGAAAATAATTTGATTTTTTAGAGATAGAAATTTGGAATAAAGGTAGTATTTAGGATACAAAAAAAGAAAAAATTTAAAAATCTGGAAAATTCAAAAAAAAAAATTATTTTGTAGCTTTAGAAACTTAAAATTTGGTGTAAAAGTAGAGTTTAGGATACAGAAAAAGGAAAAATTGAAACACAATAAATTCGAAAATAAAATCGAAAAAGATAAAAAATTTGAAAATAATTCGATTTTGTAAAGCTAGAAACTTGAAATTTGTAATAAAGATAGTATTTAGGATGCAAAATAAGAAAAAATTTTAAAATCTAGAAAATGAGAAAAAAAAAAAAAAATTGAAAATAATTTGATCTTGTAGTCTTTAAAAACTTAAAATTTGGTGAAAGGTAGTATTTATGATTCAATAAAAAGAACAATTAAAAATTTTGAAAATAAAATTGAAATATCTAAAAAATCAAAAATTCGAAAACAATTCAATTTTGTAGTGCTGGAAACATGAGTTTTAAGATAATTGTCCTATTACCTAGTACACCGCCCCTAATTATTTTATGTTATTTCCCCCGAATTATGCTTTTCTTTTGTTTACGAATTTCGGTATAGAAAAGTTCTGCTATAGACTGGTTATGTTATGGGTGGTTTCTTTATAGACATGTTTGTTTTCTTTCACAGGTTATGCTCTATTTAATTTGCATATGAAATATGGATTGTTAAATGATGTTAGCACCACAATAATTTTCACAGCTCCCCCTCCTGACCTTACTGGCTGGTTATGGCTTGATAGTCCTTTCTAAATAAAATCATGGTGACTCTAAGATTATCTTGATTTATCTCTAAATTGAACCTAAATGATCCTAAGAAGACAGATCAAAGAATTACTATATTGGCATGACAATCAGGAAAATTAGATCTGTTCTAAGTTTTGAATATTAATAAAAATATCCATTTTAGTTAACGATTGCTTAATTTATAAAATTTTGAAAATTAAACTCCAAAAATTCATTAACAAAATCTCCCTATCAAGTTTGAGGAATATTAAACAAGTTACTGATTATGAATTCTGTTTCTGTAGGATCATCCAGTGATCCTATTTCCTTTAATATATTTTTGTTTAATACAAATTAAGGATAGAGGCAATCGATACAAATTTTAGAGAACTAAAAAATATGTGAAAGATAATAGTTTTTAATGTAATATTTAATGTGATAAATGTTTATATTTTGAATTTTTTGGTCCAAATACATAGATTAGTCATAAACCTAAGTGTCAAACTCACAAAAAAAAAAAAAAAAAAAAAAAAAAAAATCAATAATGCTGACAGTTGTTAAATTCATAAGGTTTTGGAAAATAATGATAATCCATTAACCTCCACCTCCCAAGCGAAGGAATATTAGAAAAATGTTATTGCATGAATGTACGAATAGTTTTTATTCACTGTATCTTTGAAAATGTATTGTAACATAATATTGAAATGGGTAATTTCAGCAGTGCAATGCCATATAAGTGATTTCCTTTCATTCTCTACACTTTTACTAAAAAGCAAATTAGAAAGTCGATAAATAAATATTTATTGTTATATTCTAAATAACTAATTTAAATTAAATATTAAATCTGTTATGAGTAGGGCTTTTTTCACTTAGTGCAACTTTTGACATAATAGTAGGGACAAAAACAGAAAATGTCCACTGTTTACAATATTTTGATTCATCCTAAAAAGAAGAAAACTTGTTTTGTTTTCCCCGTTTCATTTCTAAAGAACGTGCATTAAAATAATAATAATAGCCAAAGTGGGAGTACACACGAAACGTAGAAAATCAGGTTTGCTAGTTTGGGGCAAGTTTTTCATCCACAGAGCATGCACACAACTCATTGCTTCCCTCTTGTAGGTTCTCTAATCTTAATTAGTTCATGTTAACTTGAATGAACAAATTCTCCTTGAAATCAGGCCCATAGAACCCAAGAAAATAAATTCTCTCTCTCTTTTTTTTTCTTCCCCCTGCCCGAGATTAATATTTAAAAAAGTGATGAAAAAATGAACTGAAATTTATTTAGTACCTGGGTGATTGGGAAGAATGTTCGAAAAGATTTTGTTTGAATCTGACCAATATTAAATGCAAAATCTATTAGTTCCACTGTCAGGAGGTGCACTCTTTTAAACAAACCTTTTTCAGAACAAAATTTTGGCGTGTATCCCTGCTGCCTACGGCACTATATTTCAGGCATGCTGTGCATACACTGATAATCTTTTAGTTCTACTTTCCAGCAGCAGGGGTGTCAAATGTATATCTTAATTGGTCCATGTTAAGTTCAATTAATCCATTCTCGTTGAAATTGGCCCCATAGAACCCAAGAAAATACACACATGCATACACAGCCCTGGAGATTAATATTCAGAAATGGTGATAACCAAGTGATTAAAAAATTATGCCGAAGTTTATTTAGTTCCTGGAAAGAGAATGTTCAAAAAGATTTTGTTTCAATCGGACAAATATTTAAAAGTTCTGATATAGAAGCGGGGGGTGGGGGAGGTTTCGATCAGAGCATTAACGCGATATTTAAATTACAACCAGACATCCTCTCCCCATCAAAATTAAAACAAGGACCTTTAACATTAACAACTATCGTTAACTTTTGAAATAGAAACAAAATGGCATTTTTTATTGTTGTTGTTCTGACATACAAATCCTGTAAGTTATCATTGCCAATTTCTGAAATCAAATACATAAATGGTGTCATGTACATGAAAAAACTCTAAAAATTCAAAAATCGCTGTTCGAATTCTGAATAATTTTTATTGAAAAGTGGACAAAATTTACTGTATCGGGCTGAAAGATTGAAATTGAATTCATATTAATAATGTAAAAAAAAATCACCGCAAATCGTGAAAAAAAGCATAAAAAATTAAATTTAAAAAAAATCAAAATCAAGATAATTAATAAACCGTCCTTCCTTTCAAAATCATGATTTTTTTAAATCTTTAAAGAATTATCTACCCTCTCCAAGCTAAAAAGAGAAAAAAATGACGATTTTGGGCATAACTGAGGCTGAAATGGAAGCAACCAATTAAGCATTCTGAAGAAGATTCCTTTCTGGAAAAGGAAAATAAATTGCCAAAAATTGAAAAATCATTGTATGAATTCCAAATAAACTTTATTGAAAAGAGAACAAAATTTACTATATTGGACTAAAAGATTGGAACTGGATTCCTGTTGCTAATGTGGAAAAATCTGAGTAAAACATGAAAAAATTCAAAAATTGCATAAAAAAATCTAATCAAAAATTTCAAAATCGGGTTTTGAGGTGCAAAACTACATACATACAGGGAACCTTACTTCCATATTTTGTAGCTCTGTGTGCAGTGGGTCTCTTCAGAACACAGCAGACAGACTCACACACAAACTTCTTCCCTTATTTGTTATAGATATCAGTTATTCTTTGTTTATTATGTACTACTTCAGTAATGTGTGCACACAAGTGAAAACAAGTTGTGGTGATTTTTTTTACTGATTTTTTTTTTTTTTTTTGGGGGGGGGGGTATATGTGTAATAGTTTGTGAGGTTATTTATTGTTTCATTCATAGATGATAAAGTCCTAAAACTTTATACGCACATGAGTGAAAACAGCTAACTCATATGGAAAATGAGAAATCCCTTGTATCTTAAGAAGGTTATTGAATGTAAACCCCAGGGTTGGGTTTTTGACGTAAAAAACTGATTTTTGACATGACAAGCATCAAAAACTGGTTTAAACTGTCATAAACTGGTTTTAACCATCAAAAACCTGTAAACACCCTTTAATACTTTTAACAACAATAGGTATACATTAAATATCATGATGGTTTATGTAATATTTTATTTTAATTATAGTAATTTAATAATTACAAAAAAAATTAAATTATTAATTGTAAGGAAATATTTTTTTTTTTAGAATTTTCAAATCAGAAGAAAATTATTGTACAATTAATAATCTGGATAAATTTTACCTCGCTGCATTCTGTAGCACATAACCAGTTTTGCACATTTATTTACACCCAAAATATTTCTGAGTTTAGAGTGTATAAAGCTAACATTTGAAAATACTCTCTCAATTGATGCTGAGCTAGTAACACTTGATAGCAAAAGCATTGCTAGTTTAGTAAGTTTGGAGGCTGGTTCAATTGAAAAACTATTGCATCTTACATCTAATGATACCTTTCCACCAAGTCATGGGGTTAACTGTCCTCCCTGTAGTTTGAAATAAGAAGGAGAGAAAGGGGATTCTTTAGCTTTGTATGCAATTAGCATGGATAAACATTCATAGATTCTCTCTGTAGCTCATATGTGAGCTGAATCAATGTGTGCATCAGTCATCCCCTCACCCTTAAGGTTGAGATGAAAATTATAAACCATAAAATGGTAAGGCTTATCATTAGATCCATTTTGTTACACACTTTTTCAATATAAGTGAAATTTCTTTTAGAAAACTGAGCAAAACATGACATGCATGAGCAATTGTATGTAACAATATCTCATTGAAGAAGTCTAATGCAACACCTATGGGTTTTACCTGAAGTAAAAGATCTTTGTGCTGTTTACAGTAGAGTCTCGATTGTTCGAGTTTCCCATAAATCCGAGTTAGTGAAAAAGTCAGTTTAGCTTCCAAATAATGACCAACATATATGCAACACGTGAAAGAATTATTCCGCACCATAAAATTAAAGTATCTGATTTTTATTGTTGTTCGACGGGTCATATGTGAACTGCGCACCCTGAAGCCACCTACAGAAATCCACCCTCTTAAAGAAAACTGGTGTATTCTTCCTATACGTGCAGGGGATCACGCTGGGTGAAATTAGAGAGAATCAGAGAATAGTTTTCAACGAGCTTCCGCCCCAATCACTCCTTTTGTTGACTGCGAACGTATCGGGACAGAAGTAAACTAGAAGCGTTTTCTACTAACAACTGCTTTGATTTATCCTTGGACAGAAAATCCTTAAAAAAGTCTGAGTATGAAAAAACCGGTGAGCCATTTTATATGTGGTTTACACAGCAAAGTAAAAAATGATGCCCTCTTTCAGGTCTGATTATTCAAGAAAAACCTTTGCTGTTTCGAAAAGAATTTGAAGAAAGTGATGAAAACTTCATTGCTAGTGTAGGCTAGTTTGACAAGTTGAAAAAAAAATATATCGTATCCGGCAACTAAGAGATCTGTCGAGAGAAGCTATCTCAAGATTCTGAGGCCGTTGCCATGCATTTTTGCAAGAAATTGCAGGAAGTTATAACTGAAATGAATCTGGCCTTAATTTCAAAATGCTACCATTTAAAGCTATCGTGCCAAGCTAAGAGAAAAGTACTCCAGGTCACATAAAAACAAGGAGAGGTTAACACTTCTTGCTGCATCAAATGCTTCATGATCACAAAATTAAACTTGTTGTTATCTGAAAAGCTGCAAAGCCAAGAGCATTTAAGCATGTCTCAATATTTTCACTGCCGGTTACGTAAAAGAAAGAAAAGTGCTTGGATAACTCAAGAAATATTTAAAAACTGTTTTTTTTTTTACGATTTTGTGCTAGAAGTTATAGAGGAATTGATAAATAGTCACAAACAACTAGAATTTACGATTCTGCCAGAATCCGACAGATTCCACACTGCTAATGAGTCACAGCGAGGGGTTGCCTGCTGCACTAGAGTCCACTATGCGATACGTGGAGCAATAGCCTGAGTTCCAGCCGACAATATGCTGCTTCGACGATGGCGTGATATTGCTGATCGGAAACGGGGCAATGTGTCAAAACAAAAAACAATTGACAATTATTTTAAAATATAATTAACATGTTGCTATCAACAGTAATGTAATAATTTGTAAGTACATTTTTCATTCAAATATACACTGAAATTGAAAAATTGCTTTATCTTCATTTATTTATTAATTAAATTTTATGATTTCGATAATTCGAGTTTTCGATAGTTCGATGTAAGCCTGGTCCCATCCACCTCGAATTATCGAGACTCTACTGTATATAAATTAAAATCATTAATCAGTTGAGAAATTCCAATATCCATTTTAACCTCATGCTCTTCCACTATTTTCTGAAATATTGACCATTTGTTTAAAAAAGTTTCAAGGCAAGTGAGTTGACTATTCCAGCGGGGACCACTTGGCCAGCTGGAATTTTACTTATTCTTTACACTCTTTAAGCCATGCTGCAGAAAGATATTGTTTTAAATTACTAGGACAGTTAAGATTTTTTAAGTATGAGAAAAAATGTGCAGCTCATGTAAACACCTTCATATCTTATATTTACTTTTTAAAAAGCACAATTGGCTTAGATGCTTTACACTCACGCTAAAAAAAAAAAAATAATAATCTGTTAAAAAAAAGAAAAAAGTCGCCAAACTTTGGGGACTGTTTTTCTTTTATGGCAACCCGGCTATTAAGCTTGTATTTAGTTATGGCGCAGTCTTGGAAATCGCGCCAACCAAACAGTCGCCAATCGTCTGTTTACATTTTAGCGTGAGTGTAAAGCATCAGTTCCACACAATTTTACACCCAAAAAAATTCAAAATAAAAATTGTACAGAGTTAAAAAAAAATTGCACTTTACAATAATACTTTACTACATATAAATTATTGATACACAGTAAGAGTGACATTTTAAACATTACGTTGTATATATGTGTCACATTTAATGTGAAATTTTATATGTCAATGTACTATTTCAGGTTTTTGACAAAGTTTTTGACGTGACAGTTTAAACCGTCAAAAACTGACACATGTCAAAAACCTGCCAACCCTGGTAAACCCATAACATTTTGGTGTATGTTGTGGGTGTTTTTTTAATTTTATTCATGTGATTCCTAAAATTTATTTAAAAAAAAAAATAGGATAACTAATGTTTTAACCCTTTACTCTATTGAGTTTTTTTATTTAGACTTTGCCTGTTGTTTTTCTAATGCATGTGTAAGTTTTTAGCAAAACTATCATATCTCCTTACTACACAAAATATTGTTATACAAAACATACCTAAGTTCAGTAAGTATCATAAAATGAACTAGTTAAAGACTTTTTTGTAATTAAAATAACTTGTTTAGTCATAAAAAATAAGATTGTTAAATAAAGTATAATTTAATATTTATTTTTAATTTAAAAATATGTTTGAGAAGTTGTATATATAAAGTTGTTCCACATAATGGAACGGTTATTTTCAATATTGTTAGCAAGTTAGATTCTATTGATTTAACTTCTTTTTTTTCTCCTTAGGCTCCAGGCAGTCAAGTGAACATGAAGAGAATTACTGTTATGTTTGCAAAAAAAGTTTTAAGCCTGAAAAATATAAAGTTCATATTCAAATAGAGCATCCACTTGATTTCCCTAAAATGTTTAATAATGATGCAGATGATCAATTTTCATGTGAAGATGGATCTGCTTTACTAAGTAAAGGAATGATTAAAGAGGGAATTGATATGCCTAAGCAGAACATATCACCAATTGAAAAACATAAAACTCTTGTTGTTTCTCTTACAGATATTAAAATTGAACCAACTGATAAGGTGAGTGAAGAATTTGACTGGGTAGAGTATCAGAAAAGAACAGAAAATGCAACATCCAAACAGAAAAGTCCTTTAAAAGTCAAAATACCAAAACTGAAGTGTTCTATCTGTAGTATGCGATGTAAAGGTGAAAAGGGATTAAAAATCCACATGAGTGCTCACAAAAGATCTCAGCATAGTTCTTTTGATGCTGCTGCTTCAAATGAAAATGAGAATAATAAAGATAGCAATCTCAGCCAATCTCCAAAAGGCAATAATGCTAATAGTTCACTTTTAATGTCTCATAATCGAGCTATAAATTATACTCAAAATGCACAGCCTAATTACATCTTCAATGTTTCTCAATTTCAAAATCAGTCCAAAAATCTTGCTAATGTTGGAAATATTCCTACCAATATTTTAAATTTTGGAAATCAGGTTAGCAGTCAGATGAATTCTGCAAATCAAGTTCATGCACAGTTCTTTCGGTCTATTCCAAATCAGAATATTCAACCATCTGACAGCATTCCAAAATTTGATTGCGATTCAGAAGAATACGTGAAGTGGCTTAAAAAATTTGTTTCTGATTGTAAAGAGCATAATTATCCCTTAAACTCAGAATTATGTTCTAAAATCAGTCATGTTACGGAAGAACTAACAAGAGCTTTGGGTAATCCTGAACATTCCTTAAAACAGAAAGCAAATCATTTCTATTTTATGGGAATGTATAATATTTTGTCTGAAATCATGTTAACTCATTTGCAGCGTGTATTAGGTGGGGTGAGTGAGTAAATAATTGCAAAGTGCTTTATTTTGTTAATCCCCTTTTTCCATTTTTTCTAAAAGAAAATTGTAAAACATTTTCTTAATGACAATTCTGCATTTAACAATTATCTCCTAGCATCGTTCATTGTATGTGTTTATATATATATTCTATAACTGCTACTTCTTCTAGATTTGACAAAGACTCCTTTGTTTTCTTGATATTCTGATTTTATATAAAAAATATCTTGCCTTTAAGCAATTTTTATTAATCTATACCTACAATGCAGATTGTTAAAATATTGATTTATCTGTGTAAAACAAGTATAAAACATTTTCTTTACTTTTTCTAAATGTTGTTAAGTATCTGATTGAATTTTACCAGCATGCAAGAACATTCATATGAAATTTAAGAGGAAAAAAAAATCTATATTTTCAATCTGCAGTTTCAAAAATAAACTTTTCAAAACCTTATCATACAATATTTTATGAATGCACTATAACCATAAGGTTTTGTTTAATGCAAGGGTTTAAACTGTTCTGAAAAATATAGTTTTTTTAAACTTGTCTTGTAATTTATGTGCACTAGACTTTGTATAATGTAGAAGGTTTATGTAATATTGTCTATGTATTGTTATTAAGTGTCACAAACATATATATATATTTTTTTTTCATTGTGAGCCTTAAAAAACAGTTCCAATCCCAAAAAATGCAAAATGTATGAAATATCAAAAAAAAAAAAATCCTCTAAAACATTTACTTGGTAATTCACTGTCAACCTCAACTCTGAGTTAAAGGGTAACTCTGTTGAATGTAAAATCCAATTCACTGTTAACTCAATCTGCCAAAATAGGAGGAAATGTTGAAACTAAACCTAGTTACAAATGGTAGGTTAGCCAACTGTGCATGTCCAGTTGAAGCAAGAATGGCAGTCACTTTAAATTGCCCTTTGATGTTTCCTTTTTTAGACAAAGCTGTTTGTGATTCAGTAATTAAACAAGATGTTAATAGGAAAGAAGGGGTTAGTTTTAAATTTTTGTCTTTCTTGGATATTTTAGCACTATGAATTAAAAATTGTATTAATTTGTCACAAAGCTTCCAGCTTTTAAGTCATTAAAGATCTACTGAGTAATTTTGGTATTTTGTAGTGCCATCTATAGAATACAAATAGAAATAATGTTCTTACACCAACAATTTTGTGTATATGATTCTAATATATATATATATATATATATATATATATATAATTGTTAATAATGAAAAAGAAAAGCTTTTTTTTGTATCTTAGTTGTACCCCTCCCTTTCATATTTATTTCACCCTTCCAGGAGCAAAGTACATATGTGGCTAATGTTGAAATGATTGAATGAGACCTGAATTTAAAGATATATTTATTTGAAAATAAGTAAAAGCTTTTCTTAACATACTTTATAAAAGCAGAATTTTATTCAAAATTTCTGGTGCTGTTCTGACATTTAGGGATTAAAATTAAGTGAGATTTATAATAATCCTACCGACCTTTAAAGGAATAAAGCATGCAATCATAGAAGCAGGAATTTTCTGTTAAGTATTGCATATATATTGTGTTATTGTTCATGTGTTTATAATAGCTAAATAATAATCTGTTGAACTGTAATATACCATAATAAATAATTTGAACTATATACTTGTTAAGTTTAAAATAATTATTTTTCTAACATTTTTCAGACGAGTTCTTGAAATTTTTCGCACTTTGCTAGAAATTTTTAAAGTTATTATGTAAGAAATTTTAAAAATCTATTATAATAATCTACATGTGGGGGGGGGGGATTACATTTTATATAAGGGATAAAAGCTACTGGACATGCAATTTTATCCAAGATATTTTAATTGAATCTATAAATCAATTACTTTAGTTAAATAAATATATATATTAGAATAAATGTATGAAAATATCTTTATATATAATATTTGTTGCAAGATGAATAAATAAATAAACCTAGCTCGTTATTTATTTTTATTTTACTTACCACTGCTAGCCTGATCAGAAAATTGTATATTAAACTTACAGATTAAAGAAAAAATGTGTTTTTTCTATCAAGTAACATTTTTTTAAAGCATTTTACTGTAGCACACATTTTTGCAAAAATGAACATCTCAGTATTACTAATCTTTGGGTTTAATTTTGTGAATGAACAAAACCATCAAATCAAAATGGTAATTCCAAATTTATTTGTAACGTTTATTTATCTAAAAATTAAACATGAGCACAACAAGTTAGTATGCACTTTTCAATATTTGTTTTTTGTATTGTTATTGAAAACTGGTGCCATATGAGGATAGAACTTATCAGCTGGAAGCGAGGCATTACTATCTCTTTGGCCAATCAGATATACGCATTTCACTTTAAGGTTCACTAACCAAAGATTGACTAATCATGGATGTTAACGATTATTTTGAAATATTAACCGGCAGTTAAATTTGCTAACCTAAGGTTTCTCAAATGGGAGTTGAACCGCAAGTTGAAGGTTGGTGGTGAATTGTCCAGTAAGTAATGGCTTCTATTATCAGGCACTGCTTTAGAGGATTTCTCCCAGAATATAATTACAGTTGTAATTTTTTTTTTAATCACAGAATGTGTAATTTCTTCTAAAAACCAAGCAAATGGGACAGAAATCAATAAAATTGAAAAACATAACTTTTTAAAATGAAAAAATTTTTGTCATTTACCTTTAAAGAGATATGTCAGGCATCAATCTACTCATAATTTCAAACCTCAACTTTAGATAAGCTAGATAAAAATCACATTCAAAAACTAATTTAATTTCAAATATAGATAACATGAATTCAAATTAAATAATTAGATCAGAAAAAAATAATAATAAACAGATCTCGCCTTTAACTTTACTTGAAATGAAATTACAGCATGTTTACCAGGTATAGTTAAATTAATACAACATTAAAAAATTCTGAAATATTTATTTTTACGAGTATGTATCATATCTAAAAAAATATTGAAAATGTTTGATCTCTACAAGCAACTATATTTACTAAAGATAAATGTGACATTTATATCATTTTTTATGCTAATATTTTTGTTGATTAAATCGTCTTAATATTTTTAATTTCTTTTTAATGGTTACCATTTTAACTATAATATTAATTTTCTTAATCCATTTCTATATCATTTAAGCTATACATTTGTTTTTCTTGTTATTGTCTGTGTATATTCATACATGCATAATTATTAAATGTAAATGTAGCTTGTAAATAAAATGTAGCTTGTTTGTTATGCTTTACTTTTATTGGAGTTTTTAATTGTTTTATATATTATTTGTATACTAGTATATAACGCCATCAAAAATGACAGAATGTTGATCTGCATTTCATTTTCTTAAGACTTCATACAAACAAATAGCATGAAGATTTTGTTATTGAAGGGTTTGTATTGTAGAAAAGTACATTTTAAGAATGGCAAATGATGAGGATTTTTTTTTAACCCAATGTTCAATTTCTGAAATACTTCAACAATTGGACAAAACATACAAAAATATTTTTTAAATAATCCATGTGCGAAAGGTTTTTATAAAAATATATATATTAATGAGCTTCTATAAAACTTGATTTACAACTCATTGTTTGGTTATATAAGAAAAATTAAATTCAAATTCTGAAATGGTTTAACGATTGCACAAAACATTAAAATTTTGTTTGTTTTAAATTGTCCAAGTTAATAGTATAATAGAGTTAAATTTTAATATTTCTTGAAGAACAAAGTTTTCCAGTCATGAAGAAACAACTACATAGCAGAAAGACATGAAAAGAGACAGAAAATTGCATGTTTATGGATATTAGCTTCTTTATTCACAGTAGGAAAATATCCCATTCCACTAATGAAGAAATAGTTAAAATAAATACATTGATGAAAGTAGATTATATAACTTTAACTTTTAAAAGTATTCATCAAATTAAAATCTGATTTTGTCGTATTTTAAAAATATGCCTGAAAAATCTATAATAAATTTTGATCATTAAGAATCTTCCTATTTTATTTCATAAGTAAATTGAAATTATTAAATGCATTAGTATAACTGAAATTTGGTATTTAATGTACAGAGTGATTATAAAAAAACTATCCCGATATATGAACCCCTAACTGTCATACCATTCACAGAAACTGAATGAAATTCTGGCCTAAAGTATTTTGAGGTATGCGCTCAAGAATCACGTGAAAAACAACAGTTAAATTCTAACAGTTACGGTTACAGTGACAAAATTTGAAAATTTCAAATAGCAACACCTTTTTTTTTATTGTAATGTGATCTTCACAGTGAAAAACCATAAAAAGCATTGGAACGGTATCTGTAGCACGAAAATCGCCATCGCTAGACATACTAAGAAGAAAAGTGAAAACAACCAATAAAGGACAGAGAAGCAATAGAAAGTAAAACATTTTATTGTTCAGTACTATCCACCATCTGCCGCATGTAAAGTGTTGTGTGTGAAATGGAAAATGTATGAAACACATTAAAATGTTTTGTTTTCTGTTGCTTCTCTGTCCTTATTGGTTGTTTTCACTGTTCTTCTTAGTCTGTCTAGTGCCGGCAATTTTCGTACTACAGGTACTGTTCCAATGGTCTTTATGGTTTTTCACAATAAAGATCACATTCCAATAAAAAAAAATAGGTGTTGCCATTTGAAATTTTCAAAATTTTGTCACTGTAACCGTAACTGTTAGAATTTAACTTTTGTCTTTCATATGATTCTTGAGCACATACCTCAAAATACTTTAAACCAAAATTTCATTCAGTTTCCGTGAACGGTATGATAGTTAGGGGCTCATATATCGGGATAGTTTTTTTATAATCACCCTGTATTATATGTTCCAGGAAGAAAGATCATGGAAAATGATTGTTAATCACCAATCATTGCCGAAACGTCAGTTGAGGCTCACTGTGGAGACCCGAAAAGTTTTTGGTTTCCATCTGTCTGTCTGTATCGCGATAACTGCCGCAAAAATGTGCCGAAGTAAGGGAATTACGCAATTATTAAAACTCTTGAACTATATCAAGAAAGGAGAGCAGCGAAAAACACAGTCAGACAGAAATCGGCATATAGAAGGAAGTTCGTGAATTTTAATCAGATTGTACGCCATGGATCAAAAGTACTGACAGCAAATATGGTTTAAAGGATTAAAGGCAATGCAATTATCAAAACTGGCTTCCAAAAGTTCAATGTTTCACCAAACCATACTCGAAAATTACGTGTAATAATATGCACATTATTAAAGACGTTTTAGATGAGAATAATGATAGATTTTCTAATCTTCCATAATCAAGTATACAATAATACATAATCGATAAATACAAGTATATGTAATCAATTTTACAGCCATAGTTAGCAAGAAACAAAAAAATAGGTACTTTTCGGTTAGCCAGGCACCAGTTAAATATATATATTATATATACATATATATGTATGTATATGGTGAGATTTTGGAAACGCAGCTAAGATGGACATATATATGGGAAAAATACGTTAGATTTACCGCAACTGGTAACCAGAATTTATCAAGGTTGGCTTTTCAAATCATTCGGAGGAATAGAGAGTGAATGGGGAAAAATTTGCGTTCTGATACATAAACCATGTATATATACAGTAAAAGATTTTTGTAACGCAATTCTATATAATGAAATTCTCCATATAACGCACAGCTTCTTAGATTTAAACAATGAATTTTGCAGCTAAAAAGAGTTTGCAATTCGCATTGCAGAAATATTGCTACACACTAGAGGACTACGTTTCAAACATTATTTCATCTTTATCTTCTGAATTCAGACTTTAATGGAAATATTGTTATTATTAATTAAAAAAATATTGGAAATAAGTAATATGATTTTGTCCTGGCATATTTGTATCATGTTTATATAAGGTAATTTAACAATATGTGAAATATTATGCAAAAATTTATAATCTGCACAACTTTTGGTCTCAAGGAATGCAATATAAAGATGACCTACTGTATATTGATAAGGTCTTGACATATTTTGCCATGTTTACAACATAAGTTTTAATGATGTGTGAAATGATCTATATAATGCAAAATTCTATGTAACGCAAAACCTTGTATTTTTAAGTTTGCGTTATAAAGAACTTCTACTGCATATACATATATTTCTCTGGCTAACCGAAAAGTACCAAAATATATTCGCAACAATATGGTTCAGTGTAAATGTGGATATCATTAAAGGCTTTTCACAAAATACACTTCATTGCATCAAATCGTATTAACGAAAATACGCCAATTGAAAATGGACCCAATTACGGAAAATTACTTAATATGTTTAAAAATCTCCGCATTAGCGAATGTATTGCATCTGATAAGCAAATGGACATGAAGCATAAATATTTGAGTGAGTTAAGCGGTTTTTGTCAAGAAAGATGAAATACATAACAAGAAAAAATATGCAAAATGTTACCATGACTGCAAAAGTTCTTCATTTTCTATTAGTCTTCCGATTTGGTGAAGGATTAATCAAAAAAAAAATTAATTCTGAATAAAAATAATGTGTTGCAATGCTTAACATACATTTAAGGGAGATGAAACTGGTCACAAAGTTGCGGCTAGTAATTAATATTCTACAATTTTGTGTTTGTCCTATACAAATAAAAATTTGATTTAAATAGTCAATTATTTAGTTTTGTTGACCTAATTTAATAGAATCCCTTCAAATGTTTTGAATTATTGCCCTATTACTAATTAGCAGTATTTTGTTGTTAAATTATTCAGATATATTCTTATTTGATTTGTTAGTTATATGTGATGGTAAATATTAGAACTGTTCATATAAGTTATTCACATATTTTTTGTTTCCTTAATGTTGTCAGTTTTTTTAAATTTCATTTTTTTAACCATTGGGAAAATGGTTGTTGTTTTTGGCCGAGAATGGACCTCTTGACGTCGTCACTTTTTTTAAAAAGCGTTTTTAACGAAATTCTGTAACTTTAGAAGAATTTTTCTTTGAATAGGCAATAGAAATGCATAAAATCGTTACAAAAAAATGTTAAAGTTACAAAAAGGATAGATGCAAACTATCAGATATGAAAAAAAAGACGCATTCAAAAATTGACGTATGATGAGAGATCTTATAAAGCAAAAAATGTGTCTTCAACTTTAATTTCCTCAAAATACCTTTAGCTCAGACATCAATCTAAACAAGAGTTAAAGTTATTGTAGGAAGGATTCGACAAAATATTACAGTATATATTAAGGATAAGATATAGTAATGGAAAATGTGTTTCAATAACTGCGGCGATGGTGCAAACAAATATTTTTGCGAGGACAGAGAATGCCAGGATCTCTTCAACTGTAGTAATGGAAAATGCGTTTATTTGTAGATGGTCCCAATGAATATTTTTAAATAATTAATAGTTTAATTAATTTGATTTTTTTTAAGCTTTCGGAACATTTTCTCCAATGGTTGTTGTAATTTGTTAAATTATAATTTTTTTTAAACTTTTTTACATTATTTTTTTTAAGAAAGTCAAAAACATCTTTATATTTAAAAAATAATTTATTTACATCCTGGTTTTTAAATATATGTAAAGAAACAAATATTATAGATAGTCAATTTTCAATAATCCATTAATAAAAAATTTGGGTACTTCTTCATTATACCGTCGACCACTTTTCATAACAAAAAACTATTGCCAAAAATGCAGTCCCGTTCACTTGATGTCGGAAGCATTTCACATGTTTGTTATGTGATCAAGTGGATTTTAATTGGATATTTATCTGTATTTTCCATTATGTTTTAATGATTTATTAGTTATTTTGTTAATTAAAATAACAGTTGCATCCTTAAACGGCGATGCCATGATATTAAAAGCGAAAAAATGTTGCAATGCATAACTACATGCAATAGATCAGTTTCAACTGATGTCACAAACATTTATTCATTAGCAGAGAGGCATAATTAAGAAAAATAACATAAATAAATATCCAAGATTTTTTTTTTTCTGTTTTCATTAATACATTGTAATTATTTTTTTTTTTAACTTACTGATTGATGACACTTTGGTCAGTGGGGTTTTTCCGAATTTCTTGTATTTTATTTATTTATTTTGCTATCCAATGGCAACATTCTTCAATTTGTTTATTTGGCAATAGTTTTTTGTTATGAAAAGTGGTCGATGGGATAATGGAGAAGTACCAAAATTTTTTGTCTTATTATCCCTAGTTAAGGGTTTCTTCTTGTCCTCTTGAGATAGAGGACAAGAAGATAGCAGAAGTTTATGGAAGGAATTTCTCTTATGCTAACATCCTTCCTCTTGAAATGAACCCCACTCCACCTTTTCTCCTTAAGTGAAAAATGAGTGTTGACTGTAGGGTTGCCAGATTTTTTAATTTTTTTTATACTAGTTGGTTTTGGTTTTATCACACTATCGGCATTTTCCACACCCTATCAAACTATATTGACAGAACAGATAATATAGTTCAGAAACTTTTCATAAAAATAGTTTATAATTAATTTTGTGAAGCGCTGAAGAATAAAATCACAATTTTCGTCAATCGGTTAAAGAAGCAATCATGATTTTCGTCCAACGGTCGCGGGTAAAAAATCGCGAATTTTATCGAACGATCACGGAGAAAATCAAATTTCATCAAGAGGTTGCGTAAAAAAATCGTGAAATTTGCGGGAGAATGGGGGATCCAAATTTCGAAAGGACCCAAAATCCGGAAAGGCTTCGGTCCCAAGGTTTCCAGATAACGTGTCCTGTACTGTACAATGATATTTTAAAAGAATAAGAATTGTGACTTTTGCATATTTTTGCCAGTGGTTGAGGATAAAAACAAAATTGCTGTTTTAAACAGATTTTCAGAGACATGAAAATCTTGAGTCGTTGACATTGACATGATAAAGTATTTGTATTTAAGATTAACATTATAAAAAATAAAATCAATCAATATATTTAATCCACCCGTAAAACGTAGATCTGTTCGAATGAAATTAAAATAAATCTTTGACCTTTTTTCATTTCTAAGCTTCACAAGCTGCAAACATTTGTATTGCAGATTAAACTTTAACATGTTTATGATGAGTGTACGTAAAATGACAAGGTACATGCAAAATACAAACCTTTAAAAAGATCTAAGATTTATTTCTATTTCATTCAAACATATCTAAGTTTTATGGGTGGATTAAATATACTTTATTTTCTTTTTACTTTTTATAGCTCAATTGGTTTAACCTTACTTATTACCAAAAATTTAACATCTAATGTCAAACCAACTATTAATATTATATATATATAAGTTATATATATTATAATGAATTAATAATATTATATGTAAATTATTAAAAATAATCTAATAATTTATTAATTTTAATATGATTTTCTCTTTATTTATAATTAAAACATCAAATTACTTATAAGTAAAGAGAGATAGGGCCGCGAAAAAAATGCAAATTTCGAGAAAGAATCGCGAAAAAACACGTATTTTGTCAAAGGGCCGTGAAAAAAAAGTGAATTTCGAGGATCGAAAAAAACGAATTTCGTCAAAGAGCCGCAGAAAACCTTGAATTTCGTCAAAGGGTCATGGTAAAAACGCGAATTTTGTCAATCGTCAAAAAGACGCGGAAAAACGTGAATTTCGACAAAGAACCTTAGAAAAAAATGCAAATTTCATCAAAAAGACGCGGAATAAATGCAAATTTGGACAAAGAATCGGGAAAAAAAGGTGAAATGTCATCTAAAGATCGCAGGGAAAACGCGAATTTCATAAAAGGGCTGCAGAAAAAACGCGAATTTCGTAAAAGGGCTGCAGAAAAAAACGCGAATTCCGTCAAAGGGCCGTGGAAAAACGCGACTTTCGTTAAAGGAATGCAAATTTTGTCAAAGAGCCACAGAATAACCGTGAATTTCGCAAAGGGCCATGGTAAAAATGGGAATTTCGTCAAAAAGACACGGAAAAACGCAAATTTCAGCAAAGAATCGCGGATAAATGGTCAAAATATCGGAAATAAACGTGAATTTCGTCAAAGGGCCGTAGAAGAACGTGAATTTCGTCAAACGGCCGTGAAAAAAATGCAAATTTCGACTAAGGATTTAAAAAAAAAAAAAAAAAAAAAAACTAATTTTCTCAAAGCATCGCAAAAAAACGTGAATTTCGTTAAAACCTGAATTTTGTCAGAGAGTCGTGGAAAAAAACACAGCGGTATTGGGAATTCAAGCGCTCGAATACGCCATCTGGTGGAAAAAAGATATTCTCCCTTCAGGAAAATCCCATTGCGTTACATGCATTTTTAATTTGTTCATAATGATTATTTTTATGCACAATTTCAGATTTCATGTGCTATTTGTGTTCTGTGTTTATAGGTCAAAGTAAAAATTATCCGAATTTGAATATCTAACACTTTTGAACGCGTTTACAATAAATAATGGTTTCAATGGCACTTTAGCATTAGTTAAAGGGCCAATTTTCCTGTACCGACGGCTGCAATCAGCGGTCCCAATTTTTAAAAAACAGCACACATACAAACATCTGTGTTTATAGGTATAGTTTTTAAACTGAAATAATATACTGAACTAACTTTTAAAAATCTGGTTAAAAGTCCAAAACTGAAAATCAATAATGAATGGCAGATCTTACTTGACATTGCCATTCGCAAAAAAATTTCAGTAAGTGCATTTGCTGGTTTGGTGAAATTGTTTTAAAATGATCAATTTAACAATAAGTGTTGCACACACACAGCAATATACATAGAGCTAAAATTTAAAGAATGTGTGGTAGATTCTTAAACTAGATCCTGTTTGAAAAAGATAATATATTTTTTTAAAGGGCAAGGAAACTATCATTTAGCCATTATCTACAAAATGTTGGCCTATCCTGCATGTAAAGTGGACATACGGGATATAAGGATACATCACACCCATGACCCATTATTATATGCATACCAGTATTATACGTCCTGCATTACGCTATTGGGACTTAAAACGGCCTATAGAGGCGCTGATCGCAGCCGTCGCTACAGGAGAATTGTCTCTTTAACTAATGCTAAAGTGCCATTGAAACCATTATTTATTGTAAACTCGTTTAAAAGTGTTAGATATTCAAAATTGTATAATTTTTACATTGTCATAGAAACACAGAACGTAAATATCACATGAAATCTGAAATCGTGCAAAAAAATAATCATTATGAACAAATTAAAAATGCATGTAATACAATGGGCTTGCAGGGCATTTTCCTGAAGCGAGCAGTTATCTTTTTTCTCCACCAGATGGCGTATTCGAGCGCTTCTTGAATTCCCAATATATAAAATTTTCTTAGAACGCTAAAAAAAAACATTTACCCCAAATATATATGACATGTTGGTGCTTTTGAAGATTTCCTGATCTTAGACCTCACTTTTAGGTTCCCCAAAAATTTTTTTCTCAATTTTCTTTCAACAAAAACACCCATAGAATATATTTTTGTAGAATTCATAGAACTGTTTATGAGCTGTGTATCTCTTCTTTTGTTTCCTTAAAATCCAAAAATTATTATTAATTGAATTTGAACTAAAATATATCAGATACTCAGTAGATTAATTGAATGTTAAAGTTTCTTGCTAGAACACTAATTTAATAAAATAAATACCTTTTTTTTTTTTGCTAATAAGAATATGTGATGAAATAGCAGCATAAAGAAAAGCACAAATAACCAGAATAAAATATATATCCAACATCATAAAAGGAGTTCCGATTTTTCAGTGTAAAATGAAAAGAGATAGGCACCAAGAAGCTCTTTTTATAAACATATACATACAAAATATTTTTATACACATATATAAAATAACGACTTTGCTTATTATTTGTGCATTGCACAAGTAATAATAATGACTTTAAACCGTTCCAGATGAACAATACTGCCTGCAGAGTTAGGACGGAATAGGAAGATAAGTGAGGGAGCATTACCAAACTCGGAAGAGATTAGTTAAGGTGTCAATATGCACTAATATGGGACTAACAAGAAAGACAAGTGCTATACATGACAGACACGCATATATATATACAAATTGATCTAAGAAGTAAGGAACAAAATCAGCCCTTCTTTTACCATTTTACTCTGACCATTTTGGAAGGGGAAAGAGGCTTAGTCCCTTAAACCTCTCAGATCACACATTTCGGTAAGGCATTGAGATGTGTCTGAAAAATGAAAGTTAATAAGCTACTTTTACAATCCACTTTTCCGCATCTGATTTCAGATTTAGCCAAAATCGACTTGAGATTAGCCGTGGTGTTACTGTGCATTAACATACTTCCACATTAACAATCTTTGCGCCGCATGTGGGAGGGATTAAAAACTTCTTAAATTAAACTGCTTCTAAATTGTCGAACTTACTTGTAGGTCTCTTGAATTGAGCATATATGTATTCATATATCCAGTAAAACAGGGATGGAGCTATTTTTCAGTCATTTGAAAATAGATTTTGTGGTCTCAAGTAAATTTGGTCGCAGGACTGAGGAGGATATTGGATTAACGAGAAAGATAAATTCGTTGCATGCCAGAAAATAAAACAACTTTATCTCAAAACGAAAGGAACAATATCAGCCTTTTTTCACTTCACTGCGATCTCTTCGGAGGGGGAATGGAGCTGTAACCTCATAACCCCCGTCCCCATCGTCTTCTTTGGGTATTGTATGCTGGGGAATCACTGTGCACTAATATATGGGATTAACTAGAATGGCTGTATGACAGAAAAATAAATTACAAATTTATCTAAAAAAAGAAAAAAATAGGGGTTTTTCATTTTATTTTTGATTATTTCGGGAGGGGAAGCTGTAACCCAATCTGCCCCTTCCCCTTCTTTGGAATCAATTTGGACTAACAAGAATGGCTAATCCGCTGTATGACAGAAAACTAAATTACAAATTTAGGAGGGGGGGGGATACAGATTTCTCTCAAACAGAAAGGTTAACAAATCAGCACTTTTTTTTCATGTCATTTTCGACAATTTTGGAAGGGAGGGTGTGTAACCCCATCAGTCTCCTTCCCCTTCTTTGAGTATGCTGTAGTGTCAATGTGGACAAATATGGGACTGACGAGAATGGTTAATCCTCTTTATAACAGAAAAGTAAGTTACAAATTTATCTAAAAAAACGTCACTTTCTCATTTCATTTTCGACTATTTCGAGAGGAGAGTTGTAACCCCATTGCCCCCTTCAACCTCTTTCGGCAACTGTGCATTGATATAGGACTAAAGAGAAGAGCATGGCTAGTCCATTGATTGATAGAAGGAAAAAAAATAAAAATTTCTCTCAAACAGAAAGAGAAAAAATATCAGTGCGTTTTTTCCATGTCATTTTCGACTATTTCAGAAGGGAGTGGCAGGCAGTTCCTTCCTTTTCTTTGGGTATGCTGTGGTGTCTATGTGGACTAATATGGATTTAATGAGAATGGCCAATTCGCGGTAAAACAGAAAACTAAATTACAAATTTATCTCAAACAGAAAGAAAAAAAATCAGCACCATTTTCATTTCATTTTCGACTATTTCGCAAAGGGGCCTGTAACTCCATCAGCCCCCTTCCCCTCGTTGGGTATACTGTAGTCTAACTGTGCGCTGATATGAGACTAAACAGCATGGGTAGTTCGGCGTATTGCAGAAAACAAAGTTACAAATTTATCTCAAACAAAAAGAAAAAAATCAGCATTTTTTAAATTTAATTTTCGACTATTTTGGGAGGGAGCTGTAACCCCAAAATCCCCCTTCCACTTCTTTGGGTATAATGTGGTATCACTGTGCACTAGCATAGAACTAAAGAGAAGGGAGCGGCTAGTCTATTGAATGATATGGGAAAAAATCCAAATTTCTCTCAAACAGAAAGAAAAAACACCATTTTTTCATTTCATTTTCGATTATTTCGGGAAAAGGGGGCTGTAATCCCATCAGTCTCCTCCCCTACTTTCGATACACTGTGATGTC
Organism: Maratus michaelseni; assembly: GCA_963931845.1. NCBI lineage: Eukaryota > Metazoa > Arthropoda > Arachnida > Araneae > Salticidae > Maratus > Maratus michaelseni. Next base: position 134,522,489 of record OZ007599.1, read on the forward strand.
AATGTGAACTAACATGGAGCTAACGAGAATGGCTATTTCGCTGTATGCCAGAAGAAAAAAAAATACAGATTTACCTAAAAAAGTAAGGATCGCAGAAAACGAAATTACAAATTTATCTCAAACAAACAAAAAGAAAAAAAAAACCAGCATCTTTTTCATTTCATTTTTGACCATTTTGGGAGGGGATCATTAGCCCCTTTCACCTCTTTTGGTATAATCTGGTGTCACTGTGCACTAATATGAAAATGGAACTAAAGCGAAGGGAGCGGCTAGTCTGTTAAATGATAGGCGAAAAATGCAAATTTATATTGAACAAAGAAAAAAAATCAGCACTATTTTTTCATTTCCTTTTCGACTATTTCGAGAGGAAGGGACTGTAATTCTATAATCCCCCCCTCCCCATCTTTGGGTATACTGTGATGTCAATGTGGACTAATATGGGGTTAACTAGAATGGCTATTTCCCTGTATGACAGAAGAAAAAAAATTATAGATTTGTCTAAAAAAGTAAGGAAAAAGCACTTTTTCATTTAATTTCCGACTATTTCGGAAGGATGGGGCTTTAACCCCATCAGCGCCTTTTCTCTTTTTTTGTGTCAATGCGTGCTAATGTGGGACTAATAAGAATGACTAGTCCACTGTATGACAGAAAAAATAATAATTTTTTTCCAAAAAAGAAAGAAAAACATCAGCACGTATTTCATATCACTTTCAAAAATTTCAGGGGGAGGGCAGGGGGGCTGTAGCCCCATCAGCACCCCCCCTTTGGGTACGCCCATGTAAGCAGGACAACACTAGATACAGGTAGAACTCCTATAATAGAGGCTGACGCATCATCGCAGATTTGGTACCCGAATTGCAGCCAGTCAAAAAACCAAGCTAATCAGAACCGGTTGAGCCAATCAGAACCGAGTCTTAGGCAACCCCAACTCCGGCTACGGTAGATTGATGCTGAGCTGTGTACCAATAATGGGAAACAAAATGGATATGCGTCAGTTCCTAGTATAGGAGTCTTAGATACAGTGATTGCTCTTTCATTCTCATGACGTCACAAAGCGATTTCTACAAAGCAGCGCGCTCATCGTTTTGTGCCAATCGCTGTATGTCTTTGGTCGAGGCTAAGACTCCTATAATAGGAACTGACGCATATCCGTTTTGTTTCGGATTATTGGTACCCAGTTCAGCATCAATCTACCGCAGCCGGAGTTTGGGGTTGCCTAAGACTCGGTTCTGATTAGCTTGGTTTTTCGACTGGGTTCCAATTCGGGTGCCAGATCTGCGAGGATGCGTCAGCCTCTATTATAGGAGTTCTAGTCGCGGCCAGCCACCATTTCTGACGTCATGATAGTGAATGACGAGGCTAACGAAAAAAACAGGCTACCGCGGTGCATTCCACTTATCTTTTTTTACAGACCGCTAGAGTGACGTGATACTCTTTTCGTACACCTGCATAAGACTCCTATAATAGGAGCTGACGCATATCCATTTTGTTTCGGATTATTCGTGCTCAGTTAAGCATCAATCTACCGCAACCGGAGTTGGGGTTGCCTAAGACTTGGTTTTGATTGGCTGAACCGGTTCTGATTAGCTTGGTTTTTCGACTGAACTCCAATTTGAGCCCCAAATCTGCGAGGATGCGTCAGCCTGTATTATAGGAGCTCTACACCTGCATAGGTGCATTCGAGCATCACGTGACTCCGGCGGTCTGTAAAAAAAGATACGCGTAAAGCACCGCGGTAGCCTTTCTTTTTCGTTAGCCTCGAGTGAATGAGTAAGCCCGGTATCTAGTGTGGCCCTGATATAAGGCTCCTACAATGGAGGCTGACTCACGTCGCCATTTAATTGCCCTTAGGAGAAGAACAATTTGCCACGACACTTCGAGCCGCGTGGACAACAATCGCTGATTGGTCTAAGTGGGCAAAAAAAAAATGCTTGATAATTGAGACTGTATTATAATAGCCCTAAGACTCCTATAAAGGGGAACATATACATCTTGTTGCCCAAAATAACTGCCATATTTTAACCCAGCTCAGCTTTAGGAAACTGCTCGAGCAAAATTTTGCCGTCCCTGTCACTGTCACTTGCCGTCTATTACTACGGTAAGCTTACCGGTTTTAGCTTCGTTTTTGGTCCATTGGGTTATTATATGACGGTATGATTCAGCCTGTAGTATAGAAGATCTAAGTAGCCCTAGCTTCGGAGCATGGGCGAAGCTAACGAAAAAGAAAGGCTACCGCGGTGCTTTACGCGTATCTTTTTTTACAGACCGCGGGAGTCACGTGATGCTCGAATCCAACAATGCAGGTGTACGAAAAGAGCATCATGTCACTCTGGCGGTCTGTAAAAAAAGATAAGTGGAATGCACCGCGGTAGCGGTAGCCTGTCTTTTTCGTTAGCCTCGGAGCACGGGCGAGGCTAACGAAAAGGACAGGCCACCGCGGTGCATTCCACTTATCTTTTTTTACAGACCGCTATAGTGACATAATGCTCTTTTCTTACACCTGCATTGGTGCATTCGAGCATCACGTGACTCCCGCGGTCGTAAAAAAATATACGCGTAAAAGCACCGCGATAGCCTAGGGCTCCTATAATACAGGCTGAATCATCAAGCATTTTGATGCCCACTTATCGTTTGTTACCCATTGTTGCCTATGAGGCGAGAAATGTTTAAACGATTATCGAGTTACAAAATCGCTTAAAATGAACGGTTGTTTCGCATAAAATTGTCCTAATCTGTCGAGGAGTGGATTTAGAATATTTAAAATCCATATAAATGAAGAAAGGCGGAATAATTTGTGTATAAATGCTAGAAGAATAGATTATGATTGAAGAATTTCGCTAAATGCCATGCCAACCAGATCACTTGTATACAATAAACCGGTTCCTCGAGTCCGATATGGTAGATTGCAGGACGGGTGAGAAAAGCCTAATTGTTAAAGAGAGAGAAAAAAAATCTTATTCACCCCCCATATCTAGAAACTCCACCTTATTTATTTTTTGGATGGGTGTAGGGGGGGGGGGTACTCTTTCAGTGGATATTATAGTGTATTTAGATAGTTAAATTCATTTACTGTTGTTAAAAAGGTGTAGAAAAGGGACTTTCTTTAATCGAAATTTAAAGATTTTACACTTTGCATTTTGCGCACGCGCGGGGGGGAGGGGTCGTCAAAAGGAAAAAACTGAAAGTTGAGAGTAGGGTGGGGGGGGGGGGGGGGAGCGTGATTGAAATAGTTATATATTTCTTGTTTGAAAAAAGTAACAAACATATAAGAAAAAAAATTAGAGATTTTTAATTTCATCGGCTGCAGAAAAGAGGGGGAGGGCAGATTTTTTATTATTTTTTTGGCGGGAAGGGGAAATTTTGACGATTCATTATTTATTTACTGTTATTGTAAAATTATAAATAGGGCAGAATTTTTTTTTAATTAAACAGTTTTGAAAAAACACAATGCAAACACACTGATAAAAATTTATTTGTTACTATAATAGGTGCAAATACTAAAAACACAGTTTTAAAGCATTAAAGCAATTTATGATGTAAAATCAGATGTCCAAATAGCTAAGCGCTTTCGATTCAAACCGTCCACTTTGCCGGTATTGTCTGAAAGATCTTAAGAAGACCTACTAATTTTATGTGTTTTTGAACAAAAATGAAATGTGTCAGAAAGTAGTTTCTTTGGATTTGAGAACAGAGGGGAGGAGGCGAGATCGGTAATTTCGAAAAGGGAGGATTTAAATAATTGGTTATTTATTGTTGCAATAAAGTAATAAATGAGTAGACAAAAAAAATAAGTTTTACAAATTTTAAACTTTTACGTACTGGGTTGGTTGAAATTTTTGGATTGTAGGGATGTGGGGGGGGGGGGGGTGAGAGATTAAGATAGCATTAAAAGAAAACAGAAATTATTCGAAACGTGGAAGGTTCTCATTCTTCATATTATTTTAATAAGGATTATTTTACATGCTATTAAATTGTAAAAACTGAATATCTAACATACGAAATTTATTCCCTAGAATATCAGCATTTTAAGATTCTTTTATTAATAACAAAGTATATATTACTTTCAGTATGAATTCATACTGAAAGTAATAATAATATAAGAGTCCAATGCATGTGAATATATATTTTCACATTAAATCAAATCTAGAATTAGTTAAATTTATATTGTCATTCTTAATTATTCATGTCATTAAATCAAATCTAGAATTAGTTAAATTTATATTGTCATTCTTAATTATTCATGTAAAGCAAAGCAATAAATATTAATTGATGAAAATGAATTTTTAATTTTAATATAGTATTATACAAAAACATAATTACATGTTGTTGTTTTTTTTTTTGCTTTTTAATGTATGGCGGTATTAAATATCTTAGCTATTTATTCTTATCTTTTTGCATATGATTAAGTAACTAAATTCACTCGCCAAAGACACGATAAGACGCCAAGTCAGGCGTCCGCTTGAGCAATTAAATGGAGGCGTGAGTCAGCCCGGTATATAGGAGCCTTAGGTCACAGATTAAATATAGTCATAGTGGAATATACTTAATCTGTGCCTTAGGTAGGGTTGGCGCTATATTTTTCCATTGCATAGGAGCCTTACGGTAGCCTTTCTTTTTCGTTAGCCTCGGAGCTCGGGCATGTGACGTCACGCTTCAGCTACTAACTTGTTTGGATGGCACAGGTTGACGCATCCTCGCAGATTTGGTGCTCAAATTGAAGTTCAGTCGAAAAACCAAGCTAATCAGAATCGGTTCAGCCAATCAGAACCGAGTCTTAGGCAACCCCATCTCCGGCTGCGGTAGATTGATGCTGAACTGAGCACCAATATTCCGAAACAAAATGGATATGCGTCAGCTCCTATTATAGGAGTCTATGTTCGATCACCGATTTGTGTCAGCTTTGGCCTAACCATTGAGCTCTTAGATGGCACAAACCACTGAGACTTAAAAAGGCCTAAAGAGGGCGCTAATCTCAGCCGTCAGTACCGGAAAATTGTTCCATTAACTAATCATAAAGTGCCATTGAAATATTTTTTTTATAATTAATATTTATAATTATTAAATTTTATATACAATTTTTTAATAAGTACTCTATATCTCCCGCTAAATCTAACACCTTTCAAGAGTTCAGAAAAAATCTCATTATATCTTAATTAATATTTATAATTAGTATTTTTAATTAATGTTACAATTAATCTTTTTAAAAATCCCACCTCATCAAAAAAATTCAATCTTCCTAAAATGATAGTGACTTGAGAATTTTCACGAGATTTTTTTCTGAACTGATGAAAGGATTTAACAGGAGTTTTTTAATACTCTTTGAAAAATACTAGTTAAAAAAGATAAAATTGGTGCTATGTGTTTATATCTCGTTAAAAATGTATAAACAAGAAACTCAATTGGGACTTAAAACGGCCTATAGAGGCGCTGATCGCAGCCGTCGGTACAGGAAAATTGTCCCTTTAACTAATACTAAAGTGCCATTGAAACTATTATTTATTGTAAACGCGTTTGAAAGTGTTAGATATTCAAATTTGTATAATTTTTACTTTGTCATATAAACACAGAACACAAACATCATATGAAATCTGAAATAGTGCAAAAAAAATTATCATTATGAACAAATTAAAAATGCATGTAATCCAATGGGCTTGGAAGGGATTTTCCTGAAGGGAGAAGTTATATCTTTTCTCCACCAGATGGCGTGTCTGAGCGCTTGAATTCCCAATATAACGACGTAGTATCTGGAGGAAAAACATACATCCCTATATTATCCCTTTTTGTGTCTATAGAGAAGTTGCAATCAGCTGATCCAGAACTGCATTTTTGTAGTGTGTGACCTCCAACCTGACGTCAATTACAACTGCCCGGGGCTAACGAAAAAGAAAGGCTACCGCGGTTCTTTACGCGTTTCTTTTTTTACAGACCGCGGGAGTCACGTGATACTCCACTCCACCAATGCAGGTGTACGAAAAGAGCATCACGTCACTCTAGCGGTCTGTAAAAAAAGATAAGTCGAATGCACCGCGGTAGCCTGTCTTTTTCGTTAGCCTCGCAACTGCCCTATAAGTACAACCGTATGCACTGCAGCTCATTACTATTTTAACAAATTAGGAAAAGCAAAATCCATAAATTTATATGAATAATTAAACAAAAAATCTGAGTAATAAGCCACGGCCTAACTCGATCGTTCTCCTTCCTCTTATACGGCCGTAACAAAAAGTCATTTTCCCTTTGTACAAGAGGAATAACTTTTTCTCCCCGGAGAAAGTAGGGGGCGCTATTACTTACCATGGCTAATGGAGAATTTCCTTATTCTCGCTTTTCACTCTTGTATTTTCTTAGATATAACGTAAATGAAATTGCGTGTTCTTATTTTTCTTTTGTTGAAAATGTATTATAGGAGCTCTAGGCAACACTAAGGCTCCTATAAAGGGAGCTGACGCATATCCATTATGTTGCCCAAAATAACTGCCATATTGTGACCTAGCTCAGCATTAGGAAACCGCCTGTGCAGGTGTTTGCCGTACCTGTTACTGTCACTCGCGGTCCACTAGTACGGTAAGCAAACCGGTTTTAGCTTGGTTTTTGGTCCGCTTGGTCATTAAATGGCGATATGATTCAGCCTGTATTATAGGAGCTCTAGGCAACACTAGATACCGGGCTTGCTCATTCACTCTCAAAACGTCACAAATGGTGGCTGACCGCGACCAGCGATTGGTCCAAAGCAACGCGCCCATCGTTTTGTGCCAATCGCTGTATGTCTTTCCTCCTAGTCAGCCACCTTTTGTGACGTCATCATAATGAATGAGCAAGCCCGGTATGTAGAGTAGCCCTGGTTACGCCGTGAATAAGCACACAACATAGCTAACTTTACAGTAAGCAATGCTTAAAGCATGCGTATGTTCTGCCTACATTCCGTTTTGTTGTATGTCTTTCCCACTTCAATTTCAGATAACTCGCCATTTTTGTATTAAACAAATATTTAGATTTAAGAAAAACCTTATCACATTTTTACAGATGAAAGAAATACTTTGATAACTTAAATTATTAAACAGATTCAGTTAAGCCGAAACTCAAAAATTTTAAATATGCCCAAAATCAAATGAACTGAAGTGAAACTATTAATATGGAAACTAAATTATATTTTCTTTATGAAGAAAAAAACAATGAAAGATAGAATGTTCTTTTTTTCTGATTTAATTATAATGTTTTTTTGTTTGAAATTTTAATCGTTACCATTAAAACCAATTTTTTTTGTCACATAAGAAATTAGATCGTGTTGTGTTGTGGATATGAAGTAGCAGACGAGTTAGTTTCAGATTATGGTCGCTTCTCCGTTGTGTGTTAACGGTAAGCATATCTGATGATCATAATATTAGAATAAATACTATTAAGTGTCGCATTTATGACACAACGTTGAGAATGATGATTGTTTTTAAGATTTCATTGTATATTAGTTTCAGCAATTATTAGATTTCTATCATACCGCACTCTCCAGCGTGTTTTTCTTTCAGTCAGTGTTACGCTGTTTGTATATCATCCCTGCTTTTCTGTTAGTTTATTTATCAGTGCCATTTCGTCATCATAAAAATATTTGATTGTTTTTTACCTTATTTTTTCTTTTATACAAAAGTATGTACATTTGCGTAGATCAGAATTATTTATTTCCTGATTTTGTGTGTTAGTTGTCTTTGTTATTTCACTTGTATGATAAGAATTAAATAAAAGAAAAAAATATAATCTAGTAAATAGTCAACTAATTTATATGAACAATTTACTTCTTATTTATAAGAAATTATACTATATGATTGTGCTTTTTAAAATTGTATTATAATGTTGGACTTCTGTAGACATGTGTAGTGTGTATGTTATTATTATTAGTACGTTTACCTCAGAGATGTATTTATGTATAATTTTATTCCTGAAAAAAAATGAAAAGTACACTATGGATTTTTACCTTTTAAGTGGAAATTATGAGGCTGTAACTTAATTAATTTATTCAGTTAATTACTATCTAATGCCATTAAATGGTAGTACAAATTATGAATGTCGTGAAGTTGATCTTTAAATTACAAAATTTTGAATGATTTTATTTAAAATTACAGTACTTACATGACTTAAAATTTATAAAAGTTTATTTAAAATCAATTGGCTGTACAGCTTATTATAATTCACTTTGTATTTTTGAGTTCTGTAGTCTTTCAAAAACAATTCAGGGTATTAGTTAGAGAAATGAGGCACATTTGAAATGTGTTGATTTATTTTTCCTTTTAAGGAATTTATTTTCTTCTGCCAATATTATCTTTGCAGTCTAACATTTTAAGAAGCAGATATTTTTAGCTATTAAGAGTGTTTGTAATTTAACCCCTCTCCCCTTTCTTCTTAAACTGAAAAAAATCTAGATCTTATATATAAAACTATACAGTCCCAATCTATAAAACTATACAATCCCAATTGAGGAAAACAAAACAAAAAAAATTAGAAATTTAATGCTAGTTGCTTATATAACTCTCATTTAATTAAAAATAAAAATGAATAAAATACAATCCCTAATTTTTTCTTCGTATCTATTCTGTTTGTGATTTGTACTATTGATTGTTTTCTTAATTTTCTATTAGACATTAATATCAATCTTTTAGAGTTTTTTCCCCTCTTTTAGATGGATTTTTTTTTTATCCTTAAAACACTATAATTTTTTAAGTTGATTTTTCAGATTATATTTTAATTCTCTCTTGGGAATATTTGTAGCTTGAATTGAAAATTCAAAGGCTTCAGTTGCTGTTAATCAAACCATATGAAGCTGTTTGCAGATGAATTTCATTTAATGAACATGACTGATGTTAAAAGGTTAGTATTTCTTTTAATGGTTCATGGTGTTAGTACCTAGGGAGAATGTGTGAATTAAAGATTATAAAATATATTATCTGAGGATTAAAGCAGAATTAATTTTTCATTATTTTTTTTTTAATTAAGGTGAAATTATTTGATGAATAATAAAATAGGCAGCACAGAGTTTAGAATTATTTAACTGTTTGCATTTTTCTCTTTTCAGGAAGGGGAAAAAATGCTAAAAGTATCGCAAATTTTCTGTTGTACATCTATATTTTTATTGAATTTTTATAGAATAGACTACTACAATCTTTTAAAAAATAGTTTAGAGATGATTTTGTGTTTAGGTGTAGTGGCCAATAGCTCATGTAAACACATACAAGGATCTTGACATCTTGTATTAGAGAGACATAGCCTAAGTTATCAATTAATGATCTTTATTAGAACTAATTAATTAATAACAAGTAAACTTAACAAATTTAAGTTACTAACTTAACAAAAGAAAAACTTGCATAGTCTGAAGTCCAGAGAAATAAATTCGTTCAGTAATATTACGTGTGCTCGCTATCTCCTAGTAAGAAAATCATTCAATTCTTCTCAGATCATTTTAAAACATCAATTCTATTTTTTTTTCCAACTCTCTTCAAAGCCTTGAGAAAAAGTTCCTCCTTCTCCAGTGGGTGGTGAACCCTCTGTATATATGTCAGTACTGATGTCACTGTCCAGCACACTATTCACCAGCATGCAGCAAAATTTAACTATGCTGAGACATGTCTGAACAACTATTTCCACTTGAGCATACACAGTTCTGAAGGAAGAATACCATTGTTGCTCTCTCTCCTGGATTCCAAACATGCTCCTGGCTTTGTACTAAAAATGCCTAGGGTAGAAGGTTGACAGTCAACACCCCCCCCTCCCTTTTTTTAAGAAATTTCAAAATCAGAGGCTTGCACAGTAAAGTTTATAAAGGTGCACAGTTTATAAACTATCCTGAGATGGATATGAATCAAACCTTTTCCCATTCTTCTTGAATCATTTTGTGGTTATCGACAAAAGAAAGGGGAGTTTCCCCAACTGTCAACGACTACCTTCAGACATGCTAAGGAAGTCATAAAAGATGAAAGGGACCGCTTCAGAGAAAGCGACCCATAAGAACGCTGTCTGTTTGGACCTTAAGCTCTTTACAAGTCATCCCTAGAGAGTTTATTACTCTTAACAAAGTACACAAACATAAACTTTTCTTAAATCTTAAAATTACCTTTGAGGCTCACAAAACACTTAAGAAACCCCAAATAACTTAGTTCTGAAAGATTTTACTTTGCATTTGGTACAGAAGCCAATATTTGAGTACTCTAAATCTTTGAGGAAAACAAAACAAAAAAAATTAGAAATTTAATGTAGTTACTTATATAACTCTCATTTAATTAAAAATAAAAATGAATAAAATATAATATTACACAAAATTACAATTTTCATTTTCATATAGTACTAAACATTAAATGATAAATATATACAAGGCAAATATTACAGCAATTAATTCCCAATTTTAGAATTAAATACAATAATTTATAGAATTCTCTTGAACTTCAATGCTCTTACCAAGACATCCTTAATTATCTCAGGTGAATTTAACCCCATTATATAATTAGTTACCTGGGCCGTTACTTGTCTGACATAACTATCACATGATATGTTGCCCTAACGTATTAAACCAAATACAATAGAACATACTACAAGCAGACTTGTATAAAACCAAAAATTTTCTGCACACATAAATATTGGATCAAAAACTTTCGGCAAAATAATTTAATGTTTAATAAAATTGCGTGTTATATTATTTTGACGTTATGAATTAAAAACAGGAGTTTAAAATAATTACCATTTATATTAAAAATTAATTAATATTAATTAAAGAATAATTCTTTTGGTTAAAAAAACAATACAACATTTCAGACAACATTGAAACAAGCATTTCAGAATTTTCTCAGAGAGCAGGCTTAGAAAAATCATCTAACACTTTAAGAGTTTCCTCACTCCAGGAAACAGTCAATTCAGAGGAAATACTCCCGCCTTCAATATTTTCAGAAATGGGACCAATATTTCCATTTCCATGCTTATTTTGAGGTTTGACAAAAGCTACAATTATTGATGTTTGATTTGCACTTCTTTTATCAACAGAACTCACTTGACTGTGCTTACGTTGTAAATGCACACTGTAATTTCCCTCATCACAATATATTTAAAATTAATTTTAAATAAAAAAAGAAATGAAGAATAATTCTAAAGTTCAATAGAACGAATGTATGGGCCACACTAAGTACCTCTTTGGAGTGAGTTGCACGTGTTGGTGTTTCATGGTCTGCTAAGATATGTTCTACATCCTGGTGGCGGCTTTGGCTGTGTTTAGAGTTATGAGTTGCCATTCGAAAGTAAACAATTTTCTGCAGAATCTATTTTGGAAAAAAAAAACACGTGCCTAAAAATAATACATCATTTCTTCTGTGTCATTTATTATTATTTTTTTTTCTATTGCTATTTTCTATTATTATTTTTATTTATTATTTTTGAAAATTTTCCAGCCACAGATTTTTTTGTTTTGGCTAGCCGCCAGTCAGTCATTGATGTTCATTAAAATTTGATGCATTTTGAAATATTTAAATTTAGTTTTAAATCATTTTAAAGAAATTCAATTTGAAATGCTTTCTAACACTACGAAATTATTCGATTTAACTGCCGCCGCCGGGCTAAAAAGTCCTTGCAGCTGCCGATAGAAAACCGATCGGCGCCAAGCTGTAGTCTGCGAAAAATAAAAATAAAAGCAGTATAAATCGAAAAAAATGAAAACAATGCAAATACAAACGAATCTGCACGTATCTGCCGACCGTGTCTGTCACTTGCTCAGAGCCAGCATTAGAGAAACCGGTCTTTGGTAACCCCTCATCGCCATACAGTATGAAACTGAATTTGGTGATAATTTGCTGTTTTGGCAAGAATTTGTAATGTGACTAGAAAGTGAAATCTGATTATGTGGAAAATTGAAGTAAAAAGTTAAGGGGTCGACTTATACATAGGTTTTTGATTTTTTATAGAATTTGCTTTTAAAAGTTAGGGGCAAATTATACGCAGGTATATACGGTAATTAATTTCATAAGAAAAGATTTTTTCCTAACAAGAAACATTTATTAACCAAAATCTTCTTAAGCAATGGCTGTTATTTTGTGTTCAAAACATGAAATACTGAAGATTTCCTTTGTATTTTAACATCCACTATCAAGCACAAAAAGGAAATTTTTGATCTTGACTTTAAGGTTTCAAAATTACCTGAGCAGAAATGGGTTTAAATGAAGAAAAAATACAAAAGCATGCAATATATGAATTTAATAAATATAACATTTTATTGTACAAAAGCAAAACCATGCAATGCAATAAATCATAAAGAGTAAAAAAAAAAAAAAAAAAAAAAAAAAAATATATATATGTATCACATTTCAACAGGTTGACAACAACCACTCAGATAGTCTGGATAATTTCTTTTTCTGAGACTTCAAAACTAATTAAGTATAATAAACCACCTTCATTAACACCAAAGATATATTTAAAATTGAGTTAGAGTAATTAAAAAAAAACTATTATGCTTAAAAGGATTAATAAAACATTGCAAAGCTCCCCCCCCCCTCCCTCCCATGAAAATAAATTTAAAACTTTAACCTTTAATAAAGCTTTTTTAACCAAAAGAGATGATATACTATTTCAACTTAACAAAACATCTAAAAATCAAAAGAGTTCAAAACACAATCAACACTGCAGGACAGGTTTCTTAAATATTAAAAGATAAACCTCCAATGCTAAGCATGTTCTATAAAAATCTGTAATCTTTAAGTAACTGTAGGTGGTAGAATAAAACTATAGACTTCCAAAAGGAATTAAATGCTTAAAAATATATTTTAAAAATAAATTTTATTAAAAATAACATAACTGGAGGGGTCAGTTGGTTTTAAACTTTGAAAAAGTAAAATTTTAATATCAATAATAATAAAAAAAAAACTTAAGTTAAACTTTCAAAAATTCAAGTTTAAGGATAGAAATATATTACAAAGAAACACATTTTAACACTAATAGCTCATTATAGCCCCCATTTTTCAGTAAATCTTCCTTAAAAGGAGTAAAGAGGGATTAATTGATGTCATTTTTTTAAAACTTAACCCAAATGGTTTATGTAAACATTCCAGCATATACAGCTTAAGCATTTAATTTTAATATCAATAATAATAAAAAAAAAAACTAAGTTAAACTTTTAAAAATTCAAGTTTAAGGATAGAAATATATTATAAAGAAACCCATTTTAACACTAATAGCCCATTATAGCCCCAATTCAGTAAATCTTCCTTAAAAGGAATAAAGAAGGATTAATTGATGTATATATTTTTTTTAACATAAACCAAATTGTTTAAGTGAACTCTCCAGCATATAAAGCAGCATTAGCTAATTATTTCATTAAAGACAGCAACATAAATCTGCAAAAACATGTGAAATACATTAAAAATATCACATATAAAGCAATAGCAGTAATTTAACAGCAATACAAATATGAGGGAGTAACTTCAATGTGATCAATATCACAAAAACACATTCTTTAAAACATCACATCCTTATGGAACTGCCTTCAGAATACTGGAAAAAGTCCTTCTGGAGTAGGAGCTTTATACCTGGTATCTTCATAAAACAATTTGATGTTGACTATTTTAGCCGAAACTTAAGGGGAAAAAAAAAAAAAACTTTCATCATGAAGTATGAAATAGCATGAAGAAAACTTTGAAAGCATGAAATAAAACTTTAATCTTCTTTAGATGAAGCTTCCAAGACTTTCATCTAACTTTCTGTAACTATATTTTTCACTTTTCAAACTAAGAAAGCCAGTTAAACCTTGTATGTCATGAATACCAAACAAACACTATACAGTGAAACTCCAGTTATATGTTACCTTAGTTGTACGTTTCCATCAGTTATACGTTTCAACTCAGTTGTCCCGGCCATTTGTCATTAAAAATTAGCCGAATTATACATTTCCCTGAGTTATACGTTACGTTTTTGAGTCTTTGTGCAAATTTTTTCTCACTTACATGTTTTGCAGAAGATATTTTTTCAGTACCTTCTCTACTCCTTCCTTTCATCCCTACTGACACCACTCTAGGGTTTCTGGAAACCAAACTAGCCATCTGCGAAATAGAGCATAGCAGAAGGGTGAAAGGAATGTGTTACTCTGCTGAAAAGACAAAAAAAAAAAAAAAAAAAAAAAAAATCGAAGATTAGTGATTATGTATTTCAATAATATTCAGTAAACAACTGAAATGACTTTTGATATATAATTTTCATGACAAAGCAATTCCACAATTATAGCGATTCTAACCATTTTTTTTAAGTACGCTATGTGTGTAAAAAAAGTATATTTAATAAAGGTTTTATTATAAAATAACCTCATATGTACTTTTCTTATATACCTTTTTTCTTTTACTCTGTTCCATATCTACAGATATATGTCATCTGTGCAGTAATACTTACAAAATTTCCGTTTTCGATACAAAAGTAACAAATGCCTCAACAAAACTAAATTTTCACGATATATTTAAAAAAAGATTCTGGTAGACCATTAATTGAATTATACGTTTTACTGAGTTATACGTTTTGCTGTCTGGTCCCGGGCAAAACGTATAACTGGAGTTCCACTGTAATACCTTAAACTTCAGAATTTTGAATTAAAAAAACAGTAAAGATTTTAAGTAAAGCTATAAAAATTCAAATTTAAATTCTATCATTTTATAATTAAACTCTAAAATTTTTATCACTTTAACTGCAAACAGCACCCCCAGCCCCCATTGCTAACCTTTGTTAATATATGATGAGGATCGTAAAATAAAATATCACCACAACATTAAATGCCAAACCTATTAGGTTCAAAGTAGCATAAAACTAAAAGATTAAAGAGTATGTTTAATTAAATATCTTTAAAAACTATATTATACTTAAATTACATCTTTGCCTTTTCTTTTAACTATTACTGATTACATTAGATGAAGAACAGGTCAGGGAACAGATGCCCATAACCGTGATGTGATTACTCCTTACCCATGGTCCTAATTTTCCGCGCATTTGGTTATCAATACTTTTTTGACAATAAAAGTAAAATATAATTCAAAATATTTTATGCAAATTATTTTTAATGAAAAATGATACATTTGCTATTACATAATGAAATTAAACAAAAAATAATAAACAACATGAACTTTGTGGCTAATGAAATCGATTTCCCCGCAAGGTTTTATCTCCGTAATTTTTGCTCATGTTCAAATGAGAAGAAATAAGTAAGTCTTAGCATTTCGCTGGTCCTCCTTTGGCAGCGTAAACATCTGTCACACTTCTCAACATAGTTGAAACTAATCGTTGACACTCAGAAATTGGAATTTTTTGCAATTCTTCAAGAAGAATTCTTTTTAACTGCTGACTGTCACATGGTTTCCTTTTTCGAACTTCCTTCTTTAACCACCCCCACAAATACTCAATAGGATTGATGTCTGGTGAATTTGGAACCAAATCTAGCACAGGAATTACCATTTTGTTGAAGCCAGGCTTTTGTTGTCCTAGCTGTATATGGTTTGGCTAAGTCTTGTTGAAAAATATAACCGATTGAAAGCTATGTTGTTGAAAGAAGGCAATAACTTATATTGCAAAATGTCCCAATAACATTTTGCATTGATAGTCCCGTCATATAGCATCATTTTCGTCGATACCAGAATAACCAAAACATCCCCAAATTTGAACAATTGTCTGAAATTTGTACTCTTGTTTGATGCATTTTGGGTTTAAAGCTTCATTTGCTTGCCGTACGACTGGACGACTGATCTGTCCATTTTAAGTGGTCCACAGAAAACATTTACTTTTTTGAACAGCAGTTAACATCGCTTAGGTTTGCTTTTTTAAGATTTGAAGCCCAATTTATGCAATTTTTTTGTATTTTTTGATATTTTAATGTTTATTAGAGAATCGTTCTAAACTTTAACAGTTTGATACTGAGAATTATAAATTTTTAAAACTGATATTAAAGGGTTAAAGACTTTTTTATAATAGTTATTTAAGTTGATCGAGATATGTGTTTATTATTCTGTTAAAATGATGCATTTGTTTTTAATTCTTAGTGATATTTTTACCTTTTTATAATTTGTTTAAACATGTAATGTTCCGTTCAAGCTTCATTTTAAATTAAACAATTATTTTAACTTTATTAGCTCAATTATTGATTAAAAAAATACATTTACAAAATGCCATTGTTAAAAAAAAAAAAAAAAACAATTTTTTTTCTTATATCAGCAAATAGCTGCTTTAAAAGAAAAAAGTATGGAATTCTCTGAAACTTTACATTTCTCTAAATTGCTCAAAAATAATTTTATTAAATGCTTATTTTCAAAAAATCCAAACTTATTCAAAAATACTTTGATAATTTGTGCAGTTTCAGAAATTCTAATTCAAATCCAAAATATATAGAAAGTCACTTACTAACAGTGTTGAATTCAGGCACTTTTCTTCGGGAGAGATTTCTGTGGCTCCGGAGGGAGGGGGGGGGGGGAATTACACCTTTTAACCATTGAAAGCATAGAATCATAAATCTTCTGTTGGGAGGACATTTCAATGCTTCGGGTGAATGTACCCACCGGGTTACACCCTGAAATCAACATTGCTCTCTAATAAGGTCACTTTTAAGAAATTTCTTTAATTAAAAAAAAAATTAATAGCTGCAATTATATTTCAGATTTTAATACTACAGGATAAGTCAAAATGAATATAGCGATTACAAATGGCTATAACTATTTAATGGAAAAGAATTTATCGATAAGATTAGCACAGAATGTAGACGAAACTTCAAAATTTTGTATACATACATCATAGATGTTCTGTGTGACTTCCCTTGGTCACACGGACAACATCTAGGTGGTACTCCCTTTCACGCCATACATTCTGAAGCATTTCTTCAGTCACTGACGCAAGTGCATTACAAATGCGTACTTTGAGTTCTTCAATTGTTTTGGCCATGGGAGGCACGTATGACTGTCACATAACCCCATAGATCGGTCGAAGTGGAGCCGACGATGTCTTCTGCTCTTGGCCGCCGAGATCTCCGGACTTGACACCCTGCGATTTTTTTCTATGGGGTTATGTGAAAGGTGGGTGTATGTGCCTCCCATGCCCAAAACAATTGAAGAACTCAAAGTACGCATTTGTAATGCACTTGCATCAGTGATTGAACAAATGCTTCAGAATGTATGGCGTGAAATGGACTATTGCCTAGATGTTGTCCGTGTGACCAAGGGAAGTCACATAGAACATCTATGACGTATGTATACAAAATTTTGAAGTTCCGTCTACATTCTGTGTTAATCTTATCGATGAATTCTATTCCATTAAATAGTTATAGTCTTTTGTAATCGCTATATTCATTTTGACTTACCCTGTATATTAATCTATCAGTGGTGTACCTAGAAATATCATATCAAGGGGGGGGGGACTGAAATAGAGTAAAACTTGTTAAGATGGAATTGCAAGGGACTGAGGGAAATTCCGTTTTAAACAGGTTTTTATCATAGCTGGCATAATTGCATTTTTTTCATCAGAACCATAAAAATGGAGGCAAGATTTTGTTATGTGGAAACTTCTGTTTTAAGTAGTATCTAACTTTATTACAAAATTCAACTGTAAATAACTTTTTAATAACTGTAAAGAATTATTTTTATTTGCCTTCTAAACATTTTTTTAAAGTAAAAAAAAGGCATATAAATCTCGTTATGTGCAAGGCCCCAGTGCAAATCTTTTTAATAACAGTGTATAAAAAATATTTTTACTCGCATTAGACACCTGCCAGACCCATTTGTTGCTGACCCTATTGTTGTATCACAGAATATGTAGCAATATATAAGCAATTTATATATATGTGGTGAATTTGATTTGGTGATTAGAAATCATGTAAAGCAGTATGAAATGAAAACAAATTAATCTGTTCAATTTTTGGAAATTAAGTAAAACCAGGTAAGGGAGACTGGTACACAGTGGACCACTTTTTCAGTTAAATTTTTTTTCTCTTTAGCTGACAAACCAATCTGTATGAAAATATTTTTGAATATTCCTTAAGCCTTTATACATAGAACATAGTTTTCAATACATTTTTCATAATTTTTTTTTATATGCATCCGTTAAGTGGACCAGTGTGCCCCAGAAGTGGGGCACACTGGTTCACCCACTAGGGTACAGTGGACCGCTATTAGGTATTATCTGAAGTACAATATAAATCTATTTTCCATTAATCTAATTCTTTTTTATTTCCCCTTTACCCGCAAAATAACATATATAAATTTACAAGTAATATTTTGAAACAAAAACAAAAAAAATATATTTTGAAAATAATAACAGATTAATACAGGAACAATTGCAATTTAGTTGAAGTTATTACTTAAGTATAAAAAAATCAGTGCACATTAAAATTTGCAAATGAAATGCCAAAATACTTATGACCTTATGAGTAAGATTGAACCTGGAATTTTCCTGAAATACTTTTGTGTCTGGAAGCAACATTATGAAATCATTTACATCAACAACAGATTCATCTACAGTTTTGGGAAAAATAAACTGATTTCCATTCAATTTGCGTCTCATTAATCTTACTTAAATAGAATCGTCACCAATTAGACTACAGTTATATTTATCAAAGGCAGTAAATACCAAACAAAATATTTCTTACTATGTTAAATAAATTGTTATTTTTCTTTGTTTATCTTATATATTAAAAGGAAAAGGGATATAATTTCATAAAAAATTTGTCAAATAAATTTTTCACATGAATTCGCCCCATTTGCGCATGCATAAACTTAAATCTAGAACCTAACGAGTTTTAGAGCACACTCGAATGAGAAAAGGGTGGCCCAGTGGTATAAAGCACGCGTTTCTTCTCTGTTCCTGTCATTGTGTCGGTTCGATCCCCGCTATGGACAGAATGATTTTTTTTTTATTTTATTGGCAATAATTCATTTTAATTCAGGAGGAAAAGTTATATAATTTATATTTTTTTATTCGAATACTATATCATAGTTGCCAACCTCCCGATTTCTTGAATACCAGTAAAATCTTACAAAAAAATTCCCCTTTTTAAATTGAAGAAATTGTACGGTTACATAAAACAAATGTTTTTTGATAAAAATACTGGTATGAAAAAAATCGGGAGGTTGGCAACTATGCTATATAATTAAAATTTACACCCAACAATTTTTGTTTTAATTACTAAATTTATATTTAAAGTATTTAAATTAAAAGATTGTGCATCTAATTATCGATTAAATAAATTAAAGTGGTCTACAATTTTTATTATATTTGGTATGACCAGTATCAAGATGTCATATATATAATAAGTATGGGATTATTTTTCGTGTAAAAGGAAAAATAAAAGGAGAGAAAACAAAAAGAAGGGAAAATATTCATACAGGAACTCTAAATTATCTTGATATCCATGATTTAACAATTAAATAATGTGTGAAAATAAAAAATATAAATTAAAGTAATTGAAAGTTTTGAAAATAATTGAAATTAAGTAATTAAAAAATATATATTATAAATCGTTAGCTACAAACAGCAAATTTTAAATTCAGGGTTTTAGAATCAGACTGATAAAAATTAATTTAATGAAAAATTTTTAAAGGTCACGTAGTTTAAATAAATAAATCAGAAATACTAAATACAGTGGAACTCCAGATATACGTTACCTGAGTTGTACGTTTCCCTCACTTATACGTTTCAACTCAGTGGTCCCGGCCGCTTGCCATTAAAAATTAGCTGAGTTATACGTTTTGAGTTGTACATTTCCCTCAGTTACACGTTGCGTTTTTGTGTCCCCGGCCAAAATTTTGTCTCATTTATGCATTTTGTAACCGGAAACACTGACGACGCGTCGGATAAGTATGATTTGAAAGATCTCACTCTAACTTCGGAGTGGCTCTAAGGGCTTTTGATGTAGTAAAGCAGTTCATCAGTAGTAAAAATAGTAATGGTAAGGCGGCTGCATTATTAACAGAAATGCAAAGTTTGCTGTTTACTTTCGGCACTGCCGAAAAGAAACAACCGAAAATTAGTGATTAATTCTACAAGATTTCAGTTAACTACTGAAATGTCTTTTGTTAAATGATTTTCATTCCAAGGCGATTCCAATAATTTCTTTTAAGTACACTATGTGTATTAAAAATATTTTTAATAAAGTTTTTATGATAAAATAACTTCATGTATACTTTTATGTACTTTTTATCTACTCTGTTCCATTTTCAAAACTTTATGTCATGGGTGCAGTAATATTTAGGAAACTTCCATTCTCGATATAAAAGGTAACTGGAACTCCTCAGTGGAACAAGGTTTTTACGATATATTTAAAAAATGGTTCTGAATTGTACGTTTTACTGAGTTATACGTTTTGTTGTCCGGTCCCGAGCAAAACGTATAACTGGAGTTCAACTGTATTGTTATTTTTTCAAAATATTGGGACTGTGGTAAATAAAATTTAACAACCAACAATATTTTTTAAATTACTTATTTTATATTATAAATATTTAAATTAAAAGATTTTGCATGTAGTTAGCGATTAAATAAAGTGATCTAAACATTTATCTATATATTGTACGACAATTATCAACAAGATATATTTAAATAACTAAGAAAAGTATATTATTATTCTCCTTAAAAGAAAAGAAGAGAAGAAAGAAAGGCGCAAAAATATCCATATAAGAATTATAAAAGAAATCACCTTTATATCCATGGTTTATCTGGGTTTTAGAGTCAGGCTGATAAAAATAAAATTAATGAAAAATTTTAAAGACCGCGTAATTTAAAAAAAAATAGAAAATACTAAATATTGATATATATATTTTTAATTTTTGAGACTGTAGTAAGTAAAAATAAATCATTCAATTAATATTTTTAGTTAAATTCTTGCTAAATTAATTCAAGTATAAAAGGATGTAAATTACAAGCTTAAAATTATTTCACTTCATTAGTTGAGTAGGCTGGACTGACAACACAATCTATCGTTTTATATCTATAGAAATCACTTACACAATATAACAATTCATAAAATTTTCAATATTTAATTAATTTAAAAGCAGCTAATTAAAAATAAAAGCATATTTCTAAAGGAGCTTTCAAATCATTTACCGTCAAATTTTGACGGGTACCATCTAGTTTTATTTTACAGTTAAATAACTACTTTAAAACAATATTTTTTTAATAGAAAGTAAGCAATTATTAAATATTTTGAACATTCTGCATTACAGGAGCAGAGTGGATTGTGGACCACTGTGTCCCATGTTGAAGTTCAATAAATAATCATATTAATATTGTTAATAGCTTTCTTTTAAACATCATAACTTTAAAGTTAAATAAAAACAAGTATTTTAGCTTTGCAAAAAAGCTGTTTTATTTTATTTATCTACAACCTTTAATTACTAAAAAAATAGAAATATGATTGTGAAAAATTTTACTCTTAGAAGCTCAAAATAACCAAATCAGGATAAAATAGTTCAATCTGAGTTAAACATATTTTCTGAAGTCTATAAATAATCAGTGCAGTGTTGTTGTCTATTAGGATAGAAGAGAAGTTTAAAAAAAATTTAAATAAATAAAATATTAGGGGTGGTCCACTCTGCCCATAGGTCCAGTGTGTACTGGTCTCCCCTATATATAAAAATTTTGTTCATATTACATTCTGGTAAGTGCAATTAAAAAATTAAATTTGTTTACTTAGCTTTTCAGCTAAATTAAAAATATTTTATGCCTATTATTGATATATTTATCTTTTTTTTTTTTAATACTCACATAAAAATGTATTCTGTAAAAAAAAAGGTTGAAGCTCTATGCTATGTTTTCATGATAAGCAGTGGCACAGTGAAGGATAATTTAGGAGTCCTCCCTCTCCCT
The DNA here is from genome assembly GCA_963931845.1 of Maratus michaelseni. Taxonomy (NCBI): domain Eukaryota; kingdom Metazoa; phylum Arthropoda; class Arachnida; order Araneae; family Salticidae; genus Maratus; species Maratus michaelseni. Next base: position 134,544,314 of record OZ007599.1, read on the forward strand.
ACTTGCAGAACTTTCACTCTTTTTCTCTTTAAATACATCATCTTTTACATTTTTATAAATAGAAATTTAAATTAAAATAAGATAAATAAGAAAAATTGAAAGCTGAATGGCTCAAAAGACACCTGTGAAGCTCGTGCTTAAAAGAAGGCTTATAGAACTAATCAAAGTTGAAAAAAAACGCCAAAACTTAGCCAAGCACTTTAGGTTTACTAGAATCCCAATCCCAGAATTTCTGGCTGAAATGAGAACGAAAGTAACTTCTTATGCTACTTCTACTAGTAGTTTCCTAGTTTGATGATTGTTTTAAATTAAAATAATTGAGAACAATTTAGCTAAATTTTCTTTTAGTTGAATGAAAGTAACTTACATAAAAAGCACTGTTATATATATATATATATATATATATATATAATATTAATAAACACAATTTAGAGATATAAATATAATCATTCAATCATTTGAATCAATTATTATTAAAGACAGTGTAATTGAGCACGTTGAAGAAAATAATGCAAATTTTCTGAATTGAACTACTGTTTGAATGTTATATTAGTGATTTTTAAGTAAGCTACATTGATACAATTAAAATGAAATCTTCAGCTAAGATGTTCTCCGTTATCCTTATTTGAAATATAATAAAAATAACACTCAGTATATATCATTTTTAAGTGACTAAAATTGTGTTGGATTATTATTACTTTAAGCAAAAATATTTAACATCTATGAGTTATTTTACTGATCCCTGTACAAATTAGATTGATGAAAATAAATATTAGATTCGATTAGGTATTATCCCTATTATTTTGACTTAAAATATAATACTAAAAATAAAATCCTTTTAAAAATGGAAAATAAACATTTTTCTGTGAATTATAGACCTAAAATTTGGATATACATTTATTAATTTAAATTTACTAGAACAGGCATTGATTATGTTTGATTGTTCTCTGTATTACAATAATTAAAACTACATAAATATCTAAAAAATAAAGTGTTTCTGAAACACTGAAAGGCATTCATAAAGCTAAGACTAAAAAATAAATAAAATAAGGCAATTAAATAAAGAGCAAAATCAGTGAAAAGAACAAATGAAAAGAAAAAAATGCAGTTAGTTTGTTATGTTTAGTTGTCTATCGCACACTACATACAGAGTAACCCATTTGATTCGGCACATTTACATTATATCCTACGGCAGCTAACCTTCTTTACGGAGTAAATCTCCTTTGGCTACGGTAGGAGGCTAACAGTGTCATCAAATCTTGGTATCTTTTTCACTTACATCAGTTTTTCATATTTAAATATTTTCTTGTATACTTCAGAATGATTTTTTTTTTTGTTGTTGTTGTTTTAGAAATGAAATCTTGCACAAAAAGCCATGCACTGCATGAAAAATTTCATTGAATTTCACTAGTACATGAAAGTAAAATAAAACTCATTCTAAAAATTTTATGCAGAGTATTTTACTAAAGAACATTATCATTTGTTATATAAGGAAACAATGATATTATAGAAAGACTTATTGTTGTAGTGAAAGAATTTCCCGGGGTGTTTCAAAAAAGGAAATAGTTGCCAATTAATTCCAAAATGATAACTTTTGCTACTGTTCAGGAAATTTGAGCCTGCATTCTTTCCAAAATCATCTTCAAAGTGAACTTAGTTATAGCAACAGGAGTAAGTGTAAGCTCCTAAAAAATAACTTTTGCCTACTCTCCTGGAAATTTCAGTCTCTGCATTCATTGACTGCCAATCAATTCAAATGCAAAGAAAATACTTATTACACTTTATTCTATATGAAATGTTTGTTTGAAATATATATGCACTTAGACTTTTTTAACACTTTGCCATCTGCATGTCTCGTAAAAATACTTCTATTCGTAAAATGTTAAAATGATTGATTGACACCAGAATTTAGAAACAAATTTATTCGAAAATAAGTAAAATCTTTTCTTCATGTATTTGATAAAAGGGAATTTTTCATTCCAAAATTTTGGTGCCAATGTAGCATTTAAAGATTAAAATTAAGTTACTTTACATATGACACCTCTGTGGTATCGCCAGACGGCAAAGTGTTATAATTTAATAGCCTAAGAAGGTTTATGCTTTTAAAATGTGAACATGTTCTTCAATACACTGAAAAGAATAATACAGAAAGTAGTCTGTATATAGGTCCATTTTAGTGAGTTTTCAAATTAGGGAACTAGGTACTTTCTATGAATGAGCTTCTCTCTAAATAATTTTTTTAAGCCTTTTCAATTCGAATTATATGTTTGTAATTCAGTTGCCTACATATCTAATAGAATGAAATAAATACTTGTACATATGAACATAAAAAGGGCATAAAAACTGTTGTCACCTACCTAGGAATAAAAGAATGTAACAGCAATAAACAAAAAACAATTAAAATCTTGTTATGCATAATTTAAATTATTTTTTATAGTTTTTGTTTCATGAAATAAACACATTTTTTTTTCTGTATCTATATTTTCTTATATTAATATATATGTTTAACATGTTCAATCTTTTATGATTTCAGTTTATGTTTTAGAATGGCATCATCATCAAATGATAAATCATTTTGCTCCCTGGACATGCTTGCAGAAGTCGCATCTGCAACACTTCAAAATGATCCTAGTTTAACTCAAAGTGATCCTAGTTTAACTCAAAGTGATCCTAGTTTAACTCAAAATGATCCTAGTTTAACTCAAAATGATCCTAGTTTAACTATGGATTTTCCACCTACAAAAGCTAAGAATAAGGTATTTGTTTATTTTGTCACTTGAATGCTATTTTTAATTTTACTTATTTGTGAGGTCTAGTCTTTTTTCTATTATAACATACAACTTAATATTACTTTTATGAAATCTCTCTAAATCTCGAATCTTCAAAACACTTGAAATCTCTTAATGTCTCAAAATTTCTCAAAGTCTTGAAAGTTTGAATCACTATGCCTTGGAATCGTGAAATCTTTTGAGGCACAAGTGTTAATGGTGTGCTTTTGAGAAGTTATAATAGAAAGTCAATTTTAAGGAAAGGAGTATGGTTATATTAATCTGGTCAGTAGTACAGGATATTAGAAATAGGGATGCACCGAATAGTGATTTTGGCCAAATACCGAATATTCAGCCTACACCCACAGGTATATTGAATATTCGGCTGCTGAATAATAAGTGAGGCCAAATACCGAATAATTGGCCAACCGAATAGTAACTATTCGGCCGAATATTTTTATATTTCAAAGTTTAAAAGTATTAAAAGTTAAATTATAAATCAATTTTACATAATATTTAACACAGATACTACCATTTTATGAACTAGACCTTTTTGCACAAAACCTTTACATACAAAAAAAAAAAAAAAAAAATCTGTGCTTTGAGTTATAACTTAAAAAGAGGATAGTTTTAAAACTTTTTTAATAAAGCTTTAAACTTTGTAGCTTCTTCTGTGAATTAAAATAAATTTATAACATGTTCTTATATTCTGAAACAAATACTTTAAAATCAAAGAAAATTTTTGAATGAATTAGACGAAACATTTTACAGAGATATGGTGTTTATTTGTCAGAAAGGGACTAAAGTAAAACAATACAATATATTAAAATGGTGGCAAATCAGCAAGAATAACTTTCCTGCTCCTTTTGATTTGGCAAGGAAGTTTTTAAATGAACCGGAGAGCAGGTGTCTGGAATGAGAGATCATATTTTCAGAGGTTGTAAACATACAGGGTGTTGGTGTTCATACATCTTGGAACGAACTTTATGTGTAGATAATGTGGTCAAGGCAAGCATATTTTGAACAAGAAATATTATCTCAATCCACTTATTCCATCAAAAATACAATACAGCTAATGAAAAACACAGGGTGTGTCACCGCAAACTGAAACTGAATTTTCGGTCACATCTTTAACAACAATGAAGATATTTTAGAGAGATTTGCACATTGTATTAATTTTGCTTGTAGCAAATATGCTGATATTATTGGAAATGGCTGAATTTTGGACAGTGCCATAGTTATAAGTAGTACTGTCAGCTACACTCTGAATAAAGGAATATCTAGCTCAGTGTTGTTTAGATATGAATGTTGTCAATTTCCAGTACTTCTTGTGATTCACAGAAATCAAAGTAACCATGTTGAAAATATAGTTACACTATCCTCAATATTATTAAAGTAACAAATGGAAATTCTAATTAGACCTGGAGTGAGATGCACTTTATTTTTGATTGAATAAGTGTGTTGCGATCCTGGTTTCCTGGACAAAAATTGGTTGTCTTGATGTCTATTATCAGCTGTGAAAGTTTTTTTCATTTTGTTTAGAAACATAATGTTTGCAAAAAAGCAAGAAATAGATTATTTATTAGATAATATTCAGGAACTTGCATTTATTTGTACATAATTAATTCGTATGAAGGTCATCATTAATGGTTCATTTTCTTAAGTGACACTTTTCAAACAGCGAATAAATAATGTAAAAGCATTCTCTTTCATTGAAATATGATTATATTTCTAATTATTTTGAATATCTTTATTAATTAATAGTTAAAAGTAGAAATTGTGGGTTTTAAAAAATATTTTTTAAGTATTCGGTTTGGCCAAATATTTTGATATTCGGCCAAACCGAATAGTTTGATATTCAGCTAAATCGAATATTCGGTAATATAGCCAAATAAGCCGAATACCGAATAGATACTGGGTATTCGGTGCATCCCTAATTAGAAACCAGTAATTCTTGATGTATTTTTTTTTTTTTTAAAATGGGAAAATGTATTTGAATAGGGTTTTTGGACCGTTAAATTTGAGATTCTGGAAAACTTGTGATCAGTGTTGTTCTTTTCCTTGGTGGACTAATAACCAGTAGAAATGTGTTGCTGTGTGATAATCTATTCTGAAAGTTTATTCAGATTGATAGAAATAGAATAGATTGGCAGATATACCCTTCTCATATGAATGGGGAGGAAGAGTAAAAAAAAATTCACTTGTTTAAAGTCTTAGAATTTATTCAAATAGGTTATGAATAGATCTATCAGCAAGTCTGGTATATGACTATCATTTTTAATGACATATTTAGGGGAGGGGGTGTAAAAAGTTTCCTAGGTTATTTCTGCTGAGATGTCATAATGGACAGGTATGAAGTATATAGTTAAGTATTACTAGATTTTGAAAATTTTGAGAAGGAAAGAGCTGACTTTTCATGCTTTTAAAAGGTGTTTCAGGAGGTTTGGCATTTTCCAGGATCAATGAAAGAATTTGATGGTTGGTTGACTGAATTGATTCTGGCAGGTAATTCTTAAATATGGCATATGTTAATTAAAAAGCGGAATTTATAATTCCTAATAGTTTAAATTGTGTAGGTCAAGTGTGATGAATAACTGCCTTATTTCAATTAGTTTAAGAGCAGTTTTTCTTTATTTACAGCGAATTTCCTCTAGTATAATCTTTTCCTGAGTGCACATGGAATGTCAGTAAATGCTACGTTGACTGGTTTAAGTTGATTTACCTTGGTTTAGAAGTTGATGCTCTTGTATTATAACAGCTGTGGCTGTAGGGGTTTCTCGGTCCCCCTACAATTTCTGATTATTACTGGTTCATTTTCTTAGTAAATTTAAAATTCTTATATTCATGTCCATAATTACCAATGTCTGTTTTTTTTTATAAGAAATTGTGAGCGGATGATTTTTTTAGTGAATGTAGGTGCCTTTCAACCGGAGTACCCACTGATTGAATGGGAGAGTGAATGTTTTGTACATAATAGTGTTTTTGTACTGTCTTGATAATGGTTTGTAAACCGATCAAATTGCAGGATGGATATTTTGTATATGTCTCTTGGATTGAATTTTGTGGATATCTTGGCGTATAAATGGATTTCAGCATTGCCTGGCCAGAGTTAGTTCATGTTTGTTTTTTACTTGTTGTCTTTGATACAGCTAACTGTCCCTGTTTCTTTAAAGAATATAAAGGTTTAAATGCTATAGTTTCTGTAATGGGAGTACATTATAACATCTAAGATTTACAGATTTTGTTAATGTTTTATAAATTTCCTGACTTAGCGTATCAGACATAAAAAAAAAGCACAATATCATAAAAATATTGTGATATTGTGCTTTTTTTGCAGGGATTAATTTGAAAATTGAAGATCAGTGTAAAAATGAACTGGAATGGCTTTTAAGTTTATGTGTTAATGTAATTATGTTTTATATTTGTGATATATTGGTTTGCTATTTATTGATGTGCATTAATGCTCCAGAGTTTTTTGACTTTCAGCCTCTCCAGCTGTTCATATATATTTTTTTCATTGGTTTTTGGTGTTTAGTTTTAAGTTCATGAAAGGTTTTAAGTTTTCTTTATGTGAGTTGTAGGTATGAGATCTTTTGTAATCTAGGCCTTTGGGATACCCATTGTGTTAGGCTATGATCCGGTAGGATAGCCAGTGGTGGTTGGGCTAATGCCCTTGATATATTTACAGATGATGAGGGGGGGGGGGGGAGGCTATTGTTAGAATTTACAAACCCCATATCTAATCACTGTGCATACATATATCCCTTTCAGTACAACTCGTATCTTTATTTTAATATAATTCAGTTTTACATACCTTTATTTTTATATTATTTCTGGTTTTTAGCTTCATTTTAAGTTTATAATCTTCATTCATTTTCACTTTACCATCCTACATAGGCCGAAGCGCTGTGGGAAGTAGCTCCTACTGGTGCGATAAAAGTCCTTCAGGACTTGGGTTTGGTGGTCACCTATGTGCCAGGTGCCCCTCTGGCGCCTGGCGATGCAGCTTTCTTTTACCATCCTACATATTGAGTTCTGTTTTCCTTCTGTTTATGTCCGTGATGCAATCTCTTCGATGTTTCTAGATTAAATGAGGAGAATTTCTACAAACGACCATGAGACGATGTAAGTCATCCAGTCTTTTGCATTTTGCTTCTGCATATTCATTTTCTCTCTTCTAGTAATTTTTCAGAGGGTGATTAAAGTCACTTCCAGACTGCATAGTAGTTGTTTTCCCATGTGTCTGGATCGAATAAATATAAACCCATTCACCCGGATAAGACAGTTTCATCTCACTGCATTCCAGTTCATGTTGGCATTTAATTATTGAAACATGGTGCAGAAGGCGGTGCTTGTTGATAGCAATGTTAGTCTTTTAGTACTTGTTTAAATATGTTCTGAAGTTTAGTCAAGATAGTTTTAAATCTTAAAGTGATGTCAAGTATCGGTCATCTTTAAATATCAGCATTGGATTCTTCTACATGAGTTTAAGTGTTGGTATGTTATAAGGCGTTCTTGGAATTAAAGGAAAGTATTTTTAAAGTCTTTTCTTCCTGGAGGAATGTTGTTGTTAGACTTTCACATCAAAACTTTGTGTTAGTTCTTTTTCAAGTTACCTTTTAAAGAATCTATGGGTGATGTTGGTTTACAGCAAGTGAATTACAAGTTTGTGTTTATACTAAATATATTTCTGAGTCATGATATCATGTAATTCTTCATTAGCTTCCAGTTTCTACTTTCAATATATCAAGCATTTGTTTCCTTTTTATGAGAAACATGCTGGAGTATTTTAGTTGAAAGATAATTGCTTTATTACATCTTATAAATTTGCTAACTGGGCAAGTTGCATTAACCATTTTTGGCGAAGTATTTCTTATGTCCATGTTTAATGTTTCAAATACATCTTACAATGTTAGTTTTAATGATAGCCATATTATATGAAAGACTCTGGTACATTTTAAAAGTTTTTTCAAATTAAAAGGTTATTTCATAAAGTTTTAATCAGTGTCATGAGGTCAGATCCAGGATCCAGGTATGATATGTTAATTAAATTATTCTTGCTTTAGTTACTGTGATGTTACAATGTTCTTAGCTACAATATATAATGATTTTATTTATTTTTTTTTCTTTTATATATTTTTAATTAAATGTGTTTGTTCTTTTAAATTTAGTATGTGTTTATTTTATAACCACTGCATATAAAGTTAATTTTATTTCAGCAGTTTCATTAAATATCTTAAGTTTCAATAAACTTTAATTAATAGTATTTGAACTTTCACATTTCTTTTAACTGGGTGTTAGGGATTCAATCAGTTTTGCTTTCATATATGCTTAGACAACTTTGCTATCTATTTTTATAGTGTATTATGCATTACACCTTCTAATGCTAGCATTTTCCAAATCCATCTGAATCTCAAATCAATTATATGTTCTCTTTGATCTACGATTGTAGCCAATAACAGGTTTTTGGGATGAGCAAAGAAGGCTTTATGCTTGCTAAGAGTCTATCAACTCCTGCAATTTTTTTGTAAGCAACATGACGTTGTTGTCTTGAAAATGTGCTTTACTCCATCAGTAATAGAATGATTCCTCTTAATGTCAAACCATACAGGCATCTATGTCTTCATGACAAATAAAACTAACTATTTCAATTCAGTCATAAGGTTTTCTGTGGATACATACTGTCTAAGGCAGGCCACACACTGAGGTGTCTCGAGCAATATGAAGCTCAACTTAGGTGAAAAAACAGGTTTGAAGCAGGTTTCTCCTTTGTTTCAACCTGTTTCTTCTCCTAAGTCATGCTTCATGTTGCTCATAATGTCTCAGTGTGCGGCCTGCCTAAGAGTTCTGTTTGTGGTCGTTAGCCATCAAGAATGAGAAATCGGTCCTAGATCACAGACAGCATGATCCTCAAGACAGAAGCCTGATTGCACATTGTTCAGAAGAAGAAATTTTTTATCCTTACTGAGGTCATTTGGGTTTTTAGCAGTCATAATTACGATATTGTAATTGACTATAGTCTGTTCAGGGAAAGGAGATAACAGAAGTAAACAAATGCACATGCAGATTGGTGATGCTTAAACCTGGCGCTGTGCCAGAAGCGCCAAACAGACTGTCTGAAGTGTATGAGCTTCAAATTAACAAATCAAAATAAAAAATAAAATTCGCCAACCTAGGGATTTGTGCCAAATGTGTGGCTCCTTGACGATTTTTCTGCAACCCGTTTGTTTACTTTCGTTATCTCCTTTCCCTGAACAGACTATAGTTGAAGTTTGACAACAGAGAGTATTTCACAGTCAGGTAGTTGCTTATTTATAAGACCAGAAAATAATGCTGGTCCTGTGCTTTTCCATCAATATGTTGAAACAAGTGTCTAAAAGTGTTGTGTCAATGAAATGTAAAAAGCAAATACACCATTGTAAGGGCCTCTCTATCGTCATTTCCAAATTTTGAGTAACCCCTTTTTTCAGTCCTGCATTGATAGAAGTTTTGTCACATCCAACTATGATGACTTCATCTAAGGAGATTTGAGAGGGTTGGGGCAACAAAGGTCCAAGCCACATTTTTGGTAATCTGTTGCTCATTATTGTAAATTATAATATCCTACATATTATTTGTTTCTAATGTCACTTGGTGGCAGCATATGTCCCAAGTTTCGTTTATGCTCCCAATGAAGATAGCTAATTTACAAAGAACATAACAGTAATTAAAGGTGACAAAAAGGAATTTCCCTTAGTAGCCACTGGCCGGTAGGTTGATTTTTTTAGTAGCCAGTTACTGGCTAGTGAGAATAATTTCTTTAGTAGCCAGTAAGTACATTTATGTCACTGAATATTTAATTTAAAAATAATATAATGACTTTATAGTAAACAAGTAATTTATGTACTAAATAAAAATATTTTAATTTATACTGTTTTGAATAAACTTGAGATATTGATTTCCAATGTATTTTAAACTTTAAAATAAGTTAACAGCAAAGTTATACACAACATGCTTATGTAGCTAACTACATAAGTACCTTTTTTTTTAAAATTATTTGTCTAGAATTAAGTTCTGACACTAATAAAATAGGTATGTTTATGCACTAAATAATAACCCACAACATATTACGCATGCACAAGTTGTGGCCAACGGGCCAAAATCTCTAGAAATTCAGGAATTGTGTGTATTTTGCCAATTAGTTTCGGAAAAAATTGCAAATTTTGTCATTCAGGAGGTGTAAAAATCCTGAATTTCACCGACTGGTATGTAAAAATCATGAATTTTATCAATCGAGCACATAAAAATCATCAATTTCATCAATTGTGCACATAAAAGTCATGAATTTCTTCGATCGTACGCGTAAAAATCATGAATTTCTTCGATCATACACGTAAAAATCATGAATTTCATCGATCGGGCATGCAAAAATCATGAATATTCGTTGGTCGGGCACGTAAAAATCATGAACATCTTTGATCAGGCGCATAAAAATCATGAATATCATCGATCGGGCATGTAAAAATCATGAATTTCATCAATTGGGAGCATAAAAATCATAAATATCGTCAATCAGGCGCATAAAAATCATGAATTTCGTCAATCGGGAGCATAAAAATCATGAATTTCGTCAATTGGGAGCATAAAAATATGCATTTCGTCAATTGGGAGCGTAAAAATCATGAATTCTGTCAATTGAGCGCTTAAAAATCATGAATTTTGTCGATCGGGTATGTAAAACTCATGAACATTGTCGATTGGGCACAGGAAAATTATGAATTTTGTCAATCGAGAGCATAAAAATTTCCTGAATTACAGAAATGAGCTCATTTTTTACCTTTCATAACATTTTACACTGATTTTCACTTGAAATAATGTATTGTCTTTCTTGCCTTCAAAATATATACCCCGAACAACATCAACATTGTCCTTTGGTAAAAAGTTCCTTGTTTTAATCTTTTCTCTCCTTATTTTACTTTTATCCATAACAAGTATGTGTTTCATTGATCATTCCCATGTTTTGCAGAACACTTGATACAAGTGGTAGTTCTGTCAGAAACACCAAATCTGTCGCTTGCTAAAAGTGTTGCTGGTAAACAAATCCTTATCTGTGATGACATAGAATTTTCAGCTGTGACAAATGTTTCAAAATCATTTGCAGATTTCAGATATTAAATTTTTTTGGCTGAAAGAGGTGAAGAAATTTCAGCATCAGTATTAACATTATCATTATTAACATTAGCTTATGAGTTGATAGAGTTTTGCCTTGCATCACATTTATTATCTTGCTCTTTTCTTTAATAACTTTTTCTAATCTTACCTATTTCTTTAAGATCAATGTTGGCAGTTTTACCTATCCTAGTACATCTTTGGTCATCATCAATAAATGTTTAATTGGGAGAAACTTTCTGTCTTTCAGTTGTAATTTATTAATATTGAACATTTACAGTGATCTAGTGAAACACATTAGCATTTTAGAATCGTTGTGTTTTTTTATGAGATCACATCAAAAAGTTTTGATGATTCAGTTTTAAATTGGCTTAACTTCACTTTAAAACATGTTTAAATCACTTCCTCATATTATAGTATTCTACATAATATACTTTTATCAAGTGAATGAGTTTGGTTTCAGAAAATGTTGGTATACACAAAACATTTCATATATGTATTTGATTTTTTAGTCACTATTTCTGTGACATCAGAAAAACAAACTTTCTTCTTCGATTAAGATGCAACTTGTAAATTGTAACTCTTGAAAAAAGCAAATCTCAAAACATCTTCATATGAAGGCAGCTGACAAAGAGAGGTTCCGAGGTCGGCCTCACAGAATGTGGTGAACTTTTGTGTATCGATAGAGTATCGTTGGTTTATAAATGTATGAAAGCCATATAATGCAATACCCAGGGGGTCTTGAGAAAAAGGTATCAAAGTTTACATCACAGTTTATAATCAGATAAATTTCTTCCTTTGGCATGTGGCTTCATAGCCTGGTTGGCAGCATGCTGGATTCAAGATTTTTGGGTTTGGGTTCGAATCTCCAGTTAGACTTATTTTACTTTTGAACTTCAATTAAAAAAATATGTATAATCATTGAAATTTATGAAAAATATAAATGAAATATAATGTGTTGTATTATATAAATACAGTTTTAACTATGAAATTCTGCATGTTTAAATACTTAATGGAAAGTTAAAGAAAAAAAAAAGTAGGCAATTTATATTTCAATAGACCAGAAAATTTTGCTCTTAATTGTGAACTATTTGCAGTTATTTAAATGAATAATCTACTATTTTTCATAATGAAACAAATTAAAATACATGATATAAATCTATAATATATTATTTTAATTTTGTTTCATTATCCAAACATTTTTTTAAAAAAATGACGACTTGTTAAAAATATCCTTTTATATTTTTAATAGGATTTTTTAAATCTTTTTTTATTTTGTAAATAGACTGTCTATCTAATAATTATTTTTAGCATTTCAAATTCTTTTTTGTTGTTTAATATATTTTTATAATACAGTTTAATTATATAGATACAATTTAAACTATGAAAATTTTCCTGTTTATATATTTATTGAAAGTAAAGTCAAAATAAATAAACAAACAAAAAAGTAGGCAATTAGTACTCGTAGATCAGAAAATTTTGCTTGTTTTAAAATTTATTTACTACTATTTGCATAAATAAACTACTATTTTTCAAAGTGAAATAAATTAAAATATGCTGCATAAAGTTATAACACACTGCTATAATTATTTGTCAAATTAAAAATTTTCTGTTAGTATTAATAGTATTTGAATCATAATAGTACTTCAAAATATATCATATTTTAAACAACTAATTATTTTTAAATCTTGGATTCTTGTGTTTATAATTAGAATAACTGTCCATGTACTTAAAAATAAGTTCTAAAAAGATACTGAATTATTAAAAATAGTTATTATGTAGGCAGTAAAGACAAAACCAAGAATCTGAGATTTAAAAAAATTATATTAAAAATTTAAAAGAATATTTTTAAAAAATTACGAAATATTTAAAATATTTTTATAATAAATAAAAATAATGTATTAGATTCATATCACATACTTTTTATCTAACTACTACTTTTTATCTAACACTAATTTATTTCTCTGTGAAAAATAGTATCTTCATTTAAATAACTGCAAATAATTTTAAATAACAGCAAACTTTTCTGGTCTATATAAAATAAATATAAATTAGCATTTTTTTTTTTTTTACTTTTCATTATACATTTAAACATGCAGAATTTCATTGTTAAAGCTGCACTTATATGCTACAAAACATATATTTAATTTATATTTTTCGTAAATTTAAATAATTATACATATTTTTTTTAATTGTAGTTCAAAAGTAATTGATAAAAATTTTTACTGCAAAAAATAAGTCTAGCTGGGAATTTGAACCCAAACACAAACATCTTGAATCCAGCAAGTTACCGACCAGGTTATAAAGACACTTGCCGAAGGAAGAAATTTTTCTGATTATGAACTGTGACATAAATTTTGAGACCTTTTCTCGAGACCTTTTATTGCACTTTATGGCTTTCATATATTTATATACTAGCTATATTCTATCAATTCACAAAGGTTCACCACATTCTGTGACCCCGACCTTCAAAACCTCTCCCTGTGAGTCGTATTGAAATCTTTTGTAGGGCAATTGACAATCCAATTCCTGCCTTGTAACTGGTTTAGCTTCCTTTTTTTTTTTTTTTTTATCCACAATGGAATTGAAGGTAGAGAAAAAATAACTCAATTATACAACAAAGCCACTAAATAATTTGGAAAAATTAAAAGAAAATAAGCAAGAAAAGGAATGCGATATGTGATATGCATCCACATTCAATGAAATCATAGCTTCAAATAAAACAGGAGTGGCGACCACATGACTGGCCGATCTGTGCATTGCACAATCAGTGTAGGGGGTTAACAATTGTTATCGAGTAAAAGAATGAAAAAATTTTGCAATGGCCGAATGCCAATTCTGATCATATTTTTCAAAATTCAAATGCTATGCACAACCTAAAGATATTAACCAATTTCAAAATATTTTTTGGATTATACTTCTAATTACAAAAGGCAACTTTTTCACACTATTAGAAGTTTACCTGAAAATTTTCGATTTTATTTATTTATTATTATTATTTTTTTTTTTTGGCCTACCTTATTGCACAATGGCCTTTTCATGTATAATCTTGTAAAAATAAACAGCATGCTCACTTTTAATAAAAACTAAAATACTTTGATTTTGAGCTAAAAAAAAGTGCTTTAGCATAATAAAATTTAGTTATTCTAATATACTATTTAATTTATGAATACAAAATATTTTTATGATGTATTTCAGTAATTGTTCTCAAAGTTTCATTGATGCTTTTAATTTTATAGGTTGGTAATGCATCACCAAGGAAATCTGTTAACAGTTGTGATAAATTATCCCTTGAGCAAATTAAAACATTATCAGAAAAAAATCTGATAGAAATGTTTTCTGAACTGATCTGTGATGAAATGCGAAAAAATTATTCATTTCAGTGCTTTCTCATTCCGGATAAATGTTCCCAAGTGTATAAAAGTTTTGGAAATGAAGCAAGAGCACGATGCAAAATGAAAATTCATCTACAGTCTCATATCAATGATCTAGTTGCTGCTGCAGATGGTTTGTTTTTATTTCATTTTAAAACATCTTTTAATAAAAAATAAAAATGATTATGAATGTGTTAATATATGTTAGAATATTTTAATCTTAACCATCTGTTCCAGGGTTTTTTTTTTAAATTACGTTTTTTTACAGACTAAGAAGATTGTACTCATGTTTATAAAAATAAATTTCTGTTCTAAAGTCTTCAAAATTTAAATTTTTATCTAATTTGTATAATAATATAATTAAGTTTCAATGAATCAAAAAATAATAAAAAAATTATATATATTTCACAAAATTATATTATATGTATTTAAAATAAATGGCTCAGTGTGCAGCAAAGTAGATAAAGTATTTAGGTAAATTTTATTTAACCAGTGCAGTGGAAGATTAACCACTTCAACGGCTGCTCCGCGATAAGTCGGGGGTAATAACACTCCTTCCCTATCTATGAGGCCATTTAAGTGTTTAAACATGAAAATCATGTCACTGCTTAATCCTTGTTATTAGAACGGTAATGATTCAAATGGTTTTGGTTAATCTAAACTTCATACCATTCATTTTCTTAGATAGGCCATGAAATTTTTATATTTTAAAGCAGTCTCCAGACTGAAAATACTGGTTGCCACAATTTTATATCAGTTGAAAATTCATTTGTCTGAAGATGTAAAGCAGATTTTTTTTTTTTCATTTGCTATTTATTTATTGCAGTTTACTTGTCTGTAATATTTATCAGGGGTTGGCAAAAAACAGGGTGTAAATTCTTTTTGTTTAAACCATTTTTTTTTGTTTTGTTTAAATTAGGTTTTATTAAACTCATTGAATATCATTTCCTATTACATTTACATGTATATATGTTGATAAAAAAAACATTGTTGGCTTATATTTAAGTAATATTTCATCTGAAAATAATTTAAATTAAATAATTATAGTTAGTTTTAAATAATTATAGTTAGTTATGTAGAAAATTCTAATAATTTACAGTTCAAACATTATTAATAACAGCTGTGTCTTATGTTCAAAGAATCAACTTCTGTACACAGTTAAACCTTGATATGAATCTTTATCAAGAATCCTTTGATAACTAAAATAAATATTTAATGTTCTTTAATGAATAAAATTGGAAAGCCTCTGGAATGGCTCTTTTTTTTCTGTCAAAACACTATATTGAGCAATTTTGACCATTTCTGATTAAATTCAAATGTTCAGAAAAAGCTTTTCATAAGGAATTCTTGGAATGATTTGACATTTAGCTGTGTAGTTTTTACACTATCTTTCAAGAAGTATTGTGTATTGTCACTTGATACTTCTCTGAAATTGCCAAGTTTATAAACAAAAATCTATAGTAAAAGAAGCAGAAAAAACCCTGCTTACTAGCTTCTAGACTCAACTGAAAATATTGATCTTAAAATACACAGTAGCTTTACATAAAGTTGTCATGCAATAAAAGATTTAAACAACCATCAGACTTAATTAACATGCTTCTTTCTAAGTTTTGTTATAATAATGTACATTTTTTTTTACGTGACTAAATTAAGCAATGATAAAAGTATATATTTTTAGGCATTATATTTTATGCATATTCTTTATCAAATTCTTAAAATGTAATTTCCCCAATTGAGAAAATTTTCTTTTACAGGTTCACCAAAATCTTTAAGATCATCTTATTGTGTCATTAATTGCTGTAAATAATTTGTATTTTGTAAAATGAAAATATTTTATTTTAAATATTGAATATATAGACATATTTTAGCTTTGTTAGTTTCACATGTTTATATGTATTGACCATGGTTTAACATAACTCTTTAGAGCATCCGATATGTTCATCAACACATGCTAATTTTCATCCTAGACACATACAAACATGACTTAAATTCACTGTGTCTCATACTGACTGCTGAGATAAAGTGTTAAAAGTAGAATTTATTTATATCCAAGAACACTTAAATTACAAAATAGAGAAAATATTTTATTCAAGTTGTTCTAAAAAGAAAACTTGTTTTTTTGAGAAAAAACCAGTTGATTTAAACCGTGAGTAAAACCAGTTAGTTAACACTGTGATTTAAACCATGGTTAAAACAGTTTGGTTTAAACTGTGCCAACCGTGATATTTATTATTCTATTAATAGATTTATATAAAGTGCACAAACCATTATCTATTAATAGAAGTTATTTAAGTTATATTGGTGATTTGTTAAGAAGTTGTAAAATATTTAGTCAAATCAAAGATACCATCATCACTAAAATATTGACAAATAACAGTATTACAATGAAAGAAATGCACACATGAAATCTGTTATGGGAAAATATCAGTGGAATAAAGCATTGGATTTAAAGTAGCATTTTATTGTAAGATAAGAAGCGTCTTTGTTTAAAGATAGAATCTCATGGCTTTAAGCCGTCTTAGAGTAAATTATGGGATCAAGGAGTGGGACAAGTTTTTTTTATTCTGTGGAGAAGTAGAAAAAAAGGGAGTATGTAGACACTTATGCTTATAATTTTTTAGCAAAAGTAGGTAAAATGTTGCTTCAAGATCTGAAATTGAACATATACTGCCTTCTAGTCACTAGCCTTAAATTTCTGGTTGCCAATAGGGACCTGGTGATTGGAAGTATCACATCCTGTTTTAGAGTGTTTGTTTTTTTAATAATTCCTAAAGTTATCATTTAAATGCAAATTGTTTATATAATTTCTGTGTATTTTTATTATTTATTTTTTTAAGAATGTCTCATATATAATATACTTTATTTCAGTTACAAATGATCATGAAGTATTTATGGCCGAGCCATTACATATCCGCAGAAAAAGATTGAGAGGTATTTCATATCTTAAATTATTTTGAGAATAATATTGTATGATGATTCATTTTCTATTTTACTTATTTGTAAACATCTTATTTCTGTTTTTTTAAAATCCCATTTTGGTACTTTATCCATTGTAATTTAAGTTAAATATATTGTATTAAGTATATTATTAAAGTATATTATTTCAAGTATATTATTTTATTTTTTTATATCTAGTTTTTTTAGAACTGCTGTTTTCCAATTGTGCTTTTATTATTTTTTATTGGGTGTTTTCTATAATAAACTATATTTCCTTGTCCCACATAAAAGCCCTACTTTCCATTCCAATAAACAGGGATGTCACTTTTCCATCTAAAAGCAGAATTCTGCTTTTTTATAAATTTTGCGATTTCCGTTTCTTTATATAAAATCCACTACATCTACACTTTATATAAATCCACTACAATCCACATTTCTACTTTTTATATAAAATCTGCGATTTCTGCTTTTTTTTCTATTGTCCATAATTAATAAATATATTACATTAAACGATATGACTTCCTTGAGTTTCAACTCACTATCCTGTATGGTTTCGCCACACAGCAGAGCATTTTCCCGGAGATGTGTGGAAGTCGTGAGGGATGAAGTTACTACTCTTCATCCTGCCTATTATCAAGGAGGGATGCCACATTTCTTGTTTGTTTTTTTAAATCGATCAGTGACTTCTGCAGAATAGTAAAAAAAAAATTGCATTGATGTTCAGCAGGGAAAAAGCCGAGAATAACGTCAAATGATCCATAAATAAAATCATTAAATTAGGTGAATCACTCAAAGAAAAAATCACGACTTTCTTCAAATAGTCGTGGAAAACTCACAAATTTCGTCAAGAGGTTGGGGGGGGGGGGGATTGCAAATTTCATCAATTAATCTCTGTAAAACATCTCAGATTTTTTTCAGTCTGCCATATAGGGAAAAAAAATTCAAACAATTTCAGAAATGAATCGCAAATTTCATCAAATGATCGCGTAAAAAAACATAAATTTTGTCAAGATATTGTGTAAAAAAAATCACAAATTTCATTATACTATTGCAGAAATTAATCTTAAATTTCGTCAAAAAATCGCAAAATTCATCAAACAATTGCAGAATAAAAATGAGAGTTTCGTCAAACGAATGCAGAAAAAAATTGCAAATTTCGACGAATGATCGCGGAATAAAATCGCAAATTTTGTCAAACGATCATGGCAAAAAAATATCGAGAATTTCGTCAAACGATTTTGAAAAAAATAACAAATTTTGTCAACAGGTCATGGGAAAAAAATAACAATTTTCATAGTCTTTCAGGGAAAAATATCGTAAATTTGTTCCAAGTTATGGTTTTTTGTACATACAAAAATGGTAGTTAACTATTTAATATTCACGTTTTTGCTCCTTATTAGAATACATGAAACCAAACTCTACATTTGGATGGAAGAATGTTAATGTAATATAAAACTGTACATAGTTGACAGCTAGTTGTTTTCTGCAACTCAACTATGAAAATGCAATATATTTATTACGGAAAATACTATAAAATATTTAAATATGAGAAATTTGTTAATGTATTTATTTTCTTATTCAATACAATATAGGTGAAAAATGTCATAAATTTTACTTTCATGCATAATTTCCTCCTTTCTGTTATTTTCTGAGTGGCATCCCTGAATAAATGACATCAATAGTTTAAATCATATCTTAAAGTTTGATTGACTCATTGTCCTCCCCCCCCCCCTCAAAAAAAAATGTACCTGTCTTACTATAAATATTGATGATGATGGACATTGACTACATCCAAATGAAAAAAAGTTACTTTACACAGGGGGTTCGTACAGACTCCTTAGACTACTTAGAAACTCCTTTTAAATGAAAAAGTTTCCAAGCAGTGCTTAGAACTCCTTAGACATACAAAATACTCCTTATAAACTCCTTAGAATTTCGAGAAGCAAAATCTCGAAAAAGTGACTTCATGCACTTAATTGAAGTATCAAGATTAGAAAATAGAGACTGAATAATATTGCCTTAATTAATCATTTTTCTTAGATATGTCATGAAAGCAATTCACTTTTAATGGAAGTAAAATAAAAAATGTTTTTCTGTTTACAAAAGTAAAATTCAAATGATTAGTGTGATTACAAGTTACTTTCTTTCCATTCAAAAGAGAGAAAAAAAAAGTTACCTTATTTTTTCATATGTCCCATGTGTTTTTCCCCTCCAAAATTTACTTTAAAATTTCAAGTTCATGTGATGCATGGTAAGAATTTGGGATTTGACTGGCCTCTATGTGTATGACCATTTTGGCTATTGCATAAAATAAAGGACTTGAAATTTTGTATTTAAATGTATAAAACCAGTAAGCAATACATTGTGAATACTGTGCAATTGTAGCTCTGACATTAAGTTCTAATAGTATACAAGATATTTTGGAATATTTTTCGGTTAATCTTTTTTCTTATAAAAAATTGTGCATGTTACATGAGGACAGTGTATTTAAAAAAAAAAAATAATAATAATAAATCCTTTAAAATTCTTAGACTCCTTAGAATTCTTCTAGACTCCTTGGATTTTTTCTTCTGAAGTCTGTACGAACCCTGTTTACCTAACCAAGTTCTATAACCTTTCTCTGTTTATAACTTTTGATAAAATATTAATAATTGAACAAACTTTACTGTATTATATTTTTGACTAGCAGATCCGGCATTGCTCATGATTACTTTAAATATATCTAAAATTATATTAAATGTAATATATAAAGAAAGATGGTGATGGAGGCTACAGTATCTTCAGCATTGTACCAAGTCATCATACAAACAGCAATCATTATAAGAGTTATCTTAAATATACCTATAAAAATAAAACAAAATATCTTCTAAAAAAATCAAAGTTTTTGGTAAATAATTTAAAAAAAAAAATCCAAATTCATCAATTACCTCTTGAGTTATTAAATTTTGATATTTTTAATACACAATTTAAAATCATTAATAATTTTTATCTTTAAATCATTAATATTTTTTATTTTTAAAACCATGTGTACTTTGTCTCTTGTCCACAAAGCAAAATTTTCAATTCTCCCAAATTATATGAGCTAAGGAGAAAAAAAAACTATCAACTCTCCCCAGTCTAGCAATTGACCCACATAATGCATCACATCACTCATCAACATATGTTGCTTGCCATAGAAAGAAATAGAAATAAAATGACCTTCAGATTATAACTTTTATAAAATAGTAAATATTAATTTTTTTAAAGCAAAAGGTACTGTCTTTTTGCAGGTGTCCCTTTTTTTAATGTCCATCTTTCCCCAAGCTATGGCAATTTTAAGCAGTAGAAAAAATCAACACCCCCCCCCCCCCTCCCCAATGCACACTTCTGCATGAAGTCCATTGTTTTCCATGGACATGCTTGAAAGAAATCATGGTGTCATGATTTGTGAGCTGAAGACAATTGAAGTTCATTAATTAGCATTCAATGAAGGTTTGGAATCAATATCTTGACTAATTATAAAAAATTTGAGCATAAGGTGCATCAGAATCTGTCTTTGTCTATCCCGAACCAGATTTGCAGACAATATATTGTATATATTTTTAATTATGTGCAGTAGATTTACCTAGCCATTACGGAGAGACAAGCAACCACATCTGCATTTAAACATATCTTTATTATTATAGATTAGTTTTTTTTTCATTTATACTTTTATGGTTTTACTCAAAACAGTGTAATGTTGTCAGTTGTAAGCCACCAAATCTCAAAAATGTATTTTTTACAAAAGAAAATATTTTCCCAATAAATATCTGAAATATTGATTTCTGTATTTATTCAATTATTTGAAGTGCTTACACAATTTATACCTGTATTATTAATTATGTGTATATGTTAAATATATGTTATGACAAAGATTAATTTTATATGAAGGAAATATGAGGGGTTGTATCCAAACTTAGTAGTACGCGCAATATTGTGTATGCTGTTATTTTAAACCCTAAGGTAATAAATGAATATAGTTATTTATAGTAAGCAGAGCATCGGCACAAGTGGTGCGTTGATGCTGTAATTGACCAAGGTTTTAAAATGTTCAAAAACAAAATAAAGATAACTGAAAATCTCTAAGATATTAATGAAGTAATAACAGACAAAAGGAATTAAACTTAATCAAGATTTATTCAAGTTTACCAAGTAAAAACAAGTTCAAAATAAAATACATATCTTCAATATTCCAGAGTCAAAACGATGTCAAATTAACATTTACTTTATATTTGCATTTGTTAAAACAGAAGGCTTAAAACTTACACCATATATATTGAGACCTTTAAACTTACATCTCATATTCCGGATGTGAAAACTGGAGCACCAACGATAAAACTATGAAAAAGGTTCTTTAACAAATTTACTTTAATTAAATTAGGTTCATTACCAAATTAACTTAATGGAAAACAAAATTACTTTTAATTAAATGTTTTAAATAAAACTCAAAAGAAACATTTAATTTACTTTAATAATACTCTCAATAAATAAACTCAATTATGTAAAAAAAATAAGTATTAACATTTAATAAATTCCATTAATGTAAAACCAAACTTTAATTAAACATAAAATAATATCTTTCCTCTCACTTCCTGATTCAATGCCTTTATCCTTCCAAACACAACTTCCATTCATCAACTTGTCAGTAACGGCCAACCGTACCTGCTCGACCACGAAACAGTCGTACGTTGAACCGCCGGATAAAACATGCCACTCCAGGGTACTATCTATACTATTAAGTAACAGTCCCAATGGCAAATGATCTACCAATATAAAGTGCTATTCCTTGAAGCCCAAAACGAATCACCGTATTTGGTGTTTCAATAGCAAAACGGTAACAAGTAATTTCGGCTTCTGAAATTACTGATGTGAGAATAATAGACAGAACAGTGTCAACATACTAAAAATGGAATCACGTTCTGAACTATTAAAATACCAGTAGTCTTTTGACAACATGAAAGCTAATATCAAAAAGTCTAAAAACCATGAAACCAGGACAAAGAGAAAAGCATTACTCACTTTAAATAAAAAGCATTATATCCAATGGAAAACTAAATCAAAATATATATGAAATTAGCTGCACAAAATAACACAAGAAACAGCTGCCCTTTTATTAAATAACTATTGCTCTAAAAGGTTTCCTTTAAAACATGATGGAATCAAATGCTTCATTTCCAAAAATGGAAGACGTGGCGTTCTTTTAAACATTTCTCCATTTGCAGATTTCAAAACAATATCACCTTCCATTCCATTAACTATAACATATATCACAACACGAGTTAAAAGCACTTCCTCTATTAAAACAAAACATCACTAGACAAACATGACGAGACGATACACTTATAAAAACAAACAACAGAGACAGCTTCCAGCCAGCTAGAAGATAACAACACACGACTGCCTCTCTCTTAAATACTCTACTGCCTCGTGTCTGAGCTGATGATGTAATCTCCTCATCCTACAGCAAACAGGTCACTTCCGGCTTCCCGAAGGTTACGTGACAATCGATTACAGTCATAGGTAGAAACCGCAGGTGAATGCAGATTAGAGCCACCTGCCGTCAGCTGCCGTAATCCTTTGTTTCGTGACATAATCGATCTGCCGAAAAACCGCGAGAAATGATGAGACACGATCAAAGTAAACATACGTTAGCGATGTACGGAGGAAGCGAAAACGTGATGTAAATAAAACAAAACGAAAGTAAATAGAAGTAAATGGAAAAGCCTGAAGCGTTAGAATAGATAATATGGCCAAATGGTAAGTAACTAAATAAAGATATTTTTTAATTTAAAACCATATGAATTACTTTAAATAAAAATATGCTTTCATACTGTAAACCAAAGTTATTGAACTGAAGGATTTAATTACTTAAGTATGACTGAACTTATTACTGTATATAACTTAATAAAGTTAAATATTAAATAAACAGAATAAATATAATAAAGCATGAATGGATAAATTAGGTCAATTAAGATATGATTTGAATGAGTGATAAGAACTGTGAGAATTAGCTAAGGGAAAACTATCTAGTTTTTCCAACATACGCTATCTTGGCGCTAATCAGCAGATATTTGATACAACCCCTCAACTTTTTGCTTCTTTTTGGGAACAGCGGATTTCGAGCTTATTCTATCGACGATAATTTTCAGAATTTTCAAGCTATGATTTTGAGACTTTCACAAAAGTTGCTCTATATACTTAGCTAATACATTATGTATATTATATTTTGATTGCATTCGCGCATGCGCAGTGAAACATTTTTCAGTAAACCTGCTCATTTTTCATCCAATTTTTATTATTTTTTAATTCTGATTGCAGAGTTTTATGTACAATGTTATTTGTCATATTTTCTGAAAAGAACTTTTTTTTATATTAAGAACTCTGCAAATTATAAGCAAAAGACTAGGCGAAATTTGGGACTGTTTTTATAAAAACCTTAATTTCTCTACGAGTATACATGCTATCCTTATAAAAATGCACACAGTATATTACAATAAACTACTCATTAATCGGTCATGAAAAAAAATGCAAATTTCAAAAATTGATTGCTGAAAAAATCAGAAATATCATCAATCAGACACAGAAGAAAATTGCGAATTTTGCCAATCGATCACGGAAAAAAATTGCGAATTTTGTCAGTTTGTTTAAAAAAAAAACAATGGTGGATTTTCTGCTTTATAAATTTCTATCAAATTCATGATTCCGGCATACTTCCAGGATATTTATTATTTTTTTTTTCCTTTTTCCTACTTCACATAATTAAAAAAAAATGTATTAATCCTGGGTGCTATTTTCCTGCAGATCTGCAAATTTCCGTTTTTTTTTTTTTTTTTTTTTTTTTTTTTAAATCAATCTGAAGTGTCTGCGGAATTGAGAAAAAAAATCACTTGATGTGCACTGCAAATTA
Source organism: Maratus michaelseni (assembly GCA_963931845.1). Lineage (NCBI taxonomy): Eukaryota > Metazoa > Arthropoda > Arachnida > Araneae > Salticidae > Maratus > Maratus michaelseni. The sequence goes on from OZ007599.1 coordinate 134,568,466, forward strand.
AGTTACCATTGTCGGCATGACATAATTAGCCGGTGGTACAGAGAAATTCATGTCAAGAAAATAATTTTGGGTCCCACTCATTAAATTTGTAACTTTGGGATTATTCAGATATCTTCTTACAGGCATAGTGTTAAAAATAAAAATTTGCAGCAAACTGTCCAGTCATTTGACTGTTTTTATGGATAACAGTTACTTAACCATAATTTTAATCAATACCTACATAAAATGGTCACGTAAAAATTATTTACAAAAATGGTCGAATAACTTTACATTTTGCTGCAAACTTTTAACAGTGCAGATACTAGATATGAGGACATGCAAATCTTCCATGACTTAGTGAAATTTCTTGATTTTTTTTTTTGCTGATTTCAGTAAAATCAATTTGCCAACTGAAAAGAAATTGGGAATTTCCTCAATTGGTGACGAATTTTGTGAAAATGTTCATAGAAAAATCTGAAAATTTTGTTGTTTGCTCACCAAATAAAACCATGAATTTCGTCAATCGCCACTTGCAGAATAAAACCATGAATCTTATCAATCGGTCATGGAAAAAAGAAAAAATGCAAATTTCATCAATTGATTTTAGAAAAAAATCACATATCATAAGTCAGTCACAGAAGAAAATCACAAATTTTGTCAATCAACCATGGGAAAAAATTGCAAATTTCGTCAATCAATCAAAGAAAAAAATTGCGAATTTTGTCAGTTGATTTCAGAAAAAAATTGTGAATTTCTTTAATTGATTGTGGAAAAAATAGCAAAGTTCATCTGTTGGTCTGAGTAAAAACATGAATTTTGTCAATCAATTGCAGAAAAAAAAAATCTTGAGTTTCATCAAGTGATCACAAAAAAATTGCGAATTTTATCAAGGAATGGCAAGGGAAAAATTTTTTGAAAATTGCCAATGGGTCATGAAATTTGCATTTTATTTTTTCCATGAGGATTAAAAAAAAAAAAAAAAAAGTAATGATTTAATGCCAACAAAATTCTCAGCAAAGCTTATAGTTTTCTATCTTTCTGTATCCACAATACAAATGTCAGAATTTGTTTTATAAAATCTAAGAGAAAATAAAACCAGTCAATATTTCTTGCATAAATTTTTTTTATTTTGATTTTTATAGACATATTTTTTGTCATGCTAATAAATAGCAAAATTCATTACTGAGTTCATTGAATCAGTTTCTGGGTCACCACAATTGATTTAAAATGATGTGATATAAAATTCTTCACTGGCTGATTGAACTATTGCTGGGTTACCTCAATTGATATAAAATACTGTGAACTAAAGAAAAATTAAATTGTAAATGCTATAGTTATAGCTCGGATGAATGAAATTAGCGCTGCAGTTCGCAGCCTTGTCCAACAAATAAGAGTGAAATATGCCAGTCCAGGATATCGTCGGGATAGCTCAGTAGGGAGAGCGTTGGTACGGCAAACCAAAGTACCCAGGTTCGAGTCCTGGTCCTGGCATATTTTCGCTCTGTTAGAAAAAAAAAATCTCAAGTATGATACTCCAACCATTGGATATAAAGAAAAATCGTTTATTTACTGAATAGTATAAGATTTTATGCATGATGCATTAACTGCATTAAAAGTACAGAAAATAACAAGTTAGAAGGAAAGTGTTTAAGGTTTAAAAAAGTAAATAAATAAATCAGTTTTTGTTTTAAGCTAGGTGAAAAATAGTTTTAGTTACAATTTTTATTGTTTATAATTTATTTATTTAGTTATAAACAGTATAGTTTACAAAATTCATGCATAAATGTGCAAAATGCCATAAATTTTACTTCACACTTAATTTCTTCTCTTTTGATATTTTCTGAGTAGCACCCTTGCAGTATCTTTATTTGTTTTGCTTTGTTATCTTTTTTCTTTAGAATATTTACCATTGTGCCATTTATGTTTATATAAACTAATGTGAGTGTGCAAACTTATAATGTGTAATTTGTGTGAATATCAATACTTACATATAAATTTCTTATTCAGAGATGAATCAGAAAAGTACTCGCAAGAAAAAAAGAATTAAACAGCCACCAATGAAACTGAAAAAAGAGACTAATTTTGGATCTTTTTCTAAAGATGTAGACAATTTCTGCTTATTGAAGACAGGAGACTATAAATTTACTAGAATGACAAACAATAGCCTAAACTGTTTACCTGATGTGAACTGCACCTTTAATTCAGCAGCAAATACTTCTGCATATGATAATATGACTGATAATTCTGCTAATCATGTTTCTAAAAAGTTAAGAAGTTTATCATATTTTTCTTTACCTAGTTCAGCTTATGATCCAAGTGATGAGCAAGTGATATTAAAACCCCAGTCAAATTATACTGACATTGCAATTTCTCCAAAAAATAGTCTTAAAAGGAAGCACAGATCTAGACATTCAAGTGATACCAAGAAAAGGACTTTAGGCAGCTATGAGTTTGATAAAAATCCTATATCAAGTTCTGATTATGATAATAATTCTCATATAAACTGTATCTCTTCTTCTGTATCAGATCTTAGTTTGCCAGTTCTTCATGATCATACTTACACATCAGTCAATGGTATAACATTTAATTGTGATCGGTCATCAGCAAGTGAAAGTAATAGATCTGCAAACAAAATATTCAGGGATCCATTTGACCCAAAGAAAATATCTCATGATTGTATGCAGAATGAATCTCCATTGATCATACCTACACCACCATTTCCATATGTCTATGTCCCGCTTCTTCCTCATATTGCACTCATACAAGAAGTTGGAAGAAAATTGAAGACATCAAGCTGTAAGTTAAGATTCATATCCATAAAATCTTTTATAATCATGGTATTTCAGTTTGTTTTATTGTTAACACTTTGTTGACCGGTGATTTTGTGGGAAATCTTGATTTTAAAACAGTTAAAGCTCTGCCCTCTTCTGTAAGTCTTTCATTAAATGGTTTTCTAGATAAGTGTTTCAAGTTTATGCGTCAGTAAATATCATACAATGTAGAGATTTAATATAAAAATTCTTACAATCTACACAATGGTTTGCACAAGTTAACTCGTGACTGGTCAACAAGGTGTTAATATTTAAAAAAAATTGAATTTCTATTAATATTTTATTATTGTGAGTAACTCATTAAGTCAAATTACTTTATATTCTTTATCCTACATAACAGTTTTTGAGTTATTTATTTATCTAGTTTTATCAGCTCTTAATTGAAAATGTATGATATATGTTTAATTGGTCTTCAATATCATATGTTTTAGCAATTCTTATCCGATTAACTGTGCATTAATTGTTACGACTTTTTTTCGTTTTTATTGGACAAACTATTTTGAAATTCTATTGAAATTTAAATTTGCTGAACAAAATGTGTGAATTTCTTTGATCTGTTTTTAGCAAATCTTTTCCCTGCAGTAAAAAGATTTTTGAATCAAGTCTAAACTGAGTGTGTTGTTTGTTACAAATGAGTTTTTCTTACCTATCACTAGCTAAAAGATATCAAAAATAACTTTTTTGAATTTTTCTCATTTTAAGGCATATGCTAACAAAACAAGCTTGTTAATAGTGAAATTATAATATGCCTATTACTAAACTACCTACCAATTAATTATTATTATTATCCACTTCAATGGCTGCCCTGAGATAAGTCAAGGGTAATAACACTGTTTCCCTATCTATGCGGCCATTGAAGTGGTTAAGAATTGATGGAGAGAAATAGCTCTCCAACCTTCAGTGTGTTTGTTGTTTAAAAAAAAAAAAAAGATTGATATTTCCAATTTAATACATCATATTTGATACCATTGAAACCAGGATTTCATGAACAATAAAGATCAATTGACAATTGTTGCAAATCACCAATCAATAAATAGTTAATATCTTTTGCTTTCATAATATCACTCCAGCTATGTCCATTGTTACACAGATAATCTATTCCCAGAGATTTTATGACCGTAATTGAAGTTGTTCACAGTACTCTCCAATTAACTGTCACCTACAATTTACAATCTGACAATTATCCAGAGTGTTTTTTGACAACAGTTTTATGATGACACATTAAGGGTCAGCTGCTGAATTGACCTTGTGTGAGTGGGACCTTTTCCTCTTCTAGACAGTAGTAAGAGACAGTGAAATTATGCAAAGGAACTCTGTCAAAAACAACCTATGACTGCAGAATAGGAGTGTCCAAAATAAGTACATCGTCCAATGTTATACTTTAAAATTAGAGGCGGTAATCGAATATGCAAATTTGTTGCACTCTTTATTGTAAAATGGTTTTTTATGTGTATTTCATGTAAATCTGAATGTATTTTCTTTTCCTGTGATTTATATATATAGTCAGTATACTTAAAGTCTTCCTAAGAGCAAGTAGTCTTGTGTTTTCAATGAAAAATGACTGATGTATATATTTTTTTCATTGTGTATTAAATTTTTTGAAGGATACTTTGTGCCTTTATTCTTATTTATGTTTCTAATATTTCCCTTTAGGTAAATGTACAAATGATATTCAAGTTACTAAAACCTTCTATGAATATAACTATTCAAATCATGTGCCTCTATTGATAAAAAGGGAAAATGAAGAATCTGAATATTCTATGAATGAGACTGTTTCTAATCCTAATATGATAGATCCTGTGCCTCTGTTGATAAAAACGGAAATTGAAGAACCTGAGAATTCCGTAAATGGGTCAGTTTCTAATACTAATATAGTAGATTCTATGTCTCTGTTGATAAAAGAGGAAAATGAAGAACCTGAGAATTCTATAGTTCAGTCTCCTTCTAATGCTAACATGTTTGATCCAGATGGTGATGAAAATGTACTTTCTGATACTTATGCAGAAGAGGTGATGTTTGAAGATGGAAGCAACGAGGAAACTAGTGATACAAAATTATCTGATTCACCATTTTATGTAGATGATCTTATGCGAAATGAAAATCCAGAAACACTGAGAGCTGGAGAAAAAGTATTACTTTTGTTCTTAACTTTATAATCATACTGAGTCACAAAAACCTTTATATTTAGTTAGAAAAATCCATAGTTTTTTTCTTTTGTTATTATTTCTCAATAATGTATAAGAAAAATCCTTGCAACCATATTCCATTATGAGAGAATATATTTTTCTGAATTATTTGTGTTCATAGATGAGGTAACATTCCATGGCTTAATACATTTTAATTATTAATTGTGTATGAATTATGAAACATAACAATTCTACAGGCAGTAAAATGTTCAATAGGTAGTATGTTAGAAAATTATGTGATTATATGTAATCTTTGGTGATAAACTTTGAGGGAAGCTAATGAGGTATATATCTATATATAATGATATTAATACTTATTTTTAGTCATTATTTGAGGTTTCAAATATCAAATATTTATAATATATTATAAAGCAAAAACATGTCCATAAGTAATGCTTATGTCTCATTGATGGTGACAACACCTGACCAATAAATTTTGTTTTTGCTGTAAGTTTTCTAACTTCTAAACATCACACAATTTCAATTTTTACACCATCAAATAAGAAAGAAAACATTCTTTCAAATGCTACTGCATCTCAATTTACTGATATTTTATGGTTTTTAAAATACTTTTCAAACCTGAATTTTTTAAAAACCTATCTATCATGCTCAGCCTGTTACAACAGATTAACCCATTTGCACTTAAAATAATATGAATAGTTTGGTGTTTGTTTCCAGTTCCAATATTCCATAACAAAATAAAAAATAACCTCAATAAATAAATAAAATAATATAAATAAAATACAAATTTAACAGACATGTAATTGAAATGCATGCTTAAACCACTGAAATTGTCAGAATCAAAAAGGCTGCTGTAAGTAGTGAAATCTTTGGTAGTTTCTTTGGCTATTAACTCCTGGCATTCGGGTACTATGAAAGTCTTGCTTTTAATAAATTTCAAAACTTTATTTAAATATATGATTGATATTTTTCATATAAATGCTTTTTTATGTTAGTGGGCTATCTAAAAAATATATTAAATGTAAAATTTCTAATAGCATTTACAATAAAAAGAAAAAAAAAAAAAAAAGATTTTTACTTATATTCTGTAACCTAGGAAGCCCAGGTTGGATCCCCTAGTATCTGTAATATATAAAATCATATCTCCAAATTTATTATTTTATGTCCAAGTTTTAATTTTTTTAATTACCATAATTTAGGGAAGAAACGCCGCACCCTTGAAAATTGGCATAATTTTGTAAGAAATCGGCATAAATCGCCACACCCATCGTAAAGGCCGCAGTAAAAAAAAAAAATTTTTGACCTATTAACGCGGCAATAGGTACAAAAAAAATAACATAAATGCGGCTAAATTAACGGAATTATTAAAATAACTAATTATCTAAAAATGTGTAGAATTAAAATATTTACAAAGTGGGATCGATTATCCGAAACTCCAAAATTCGGAAAGAACCGAAATTCAAACTTTTTTTCCTGAAACATTTTTCGAAAAAACTGTTTTGATCTGGGTTTTTTTTTTTTTACTTTAAATCTTAATATATATACAGTAAAAGCTCAACTAACCGGCGTGCTTGGGAAGTGCCCATTTCCGGATACTTGAGCACTAAAAAATCTGTCATGAAAGAAAGGGGGGGGGGGAGGGTGCATCGATGTAACAGTGAAAAAGGAAAATGATTTTTTGGCCTATTTTCTTGTCATCGGGAAGTCGATAAAATAATTCTTTTTGATAAAGTTAATTTTGACGAATTAAAAAGAAAGATAAACAATATTTTGTGTTAGGATATTATTTCAAATTTATTTATTAATCTTTTATAACGCTACTTTATTTATAATTAGATATTTCAAAGATTTTAATTTAGGACAAAGATGATTAACAGATGCTTCTCTTACTTCATGCGCTGAAAAAGTAAACATCAAAATAGGAAATAACAAAACTTACTCTGGCTAAAAAAGGTGCAACAAGTCACCATAATAATGAGTACTTTCTGCATGACTAAGAACGTTATCAGATGCAAGCTGTAACGTCCGATTTCGCCTCTTCTCAGATCACGATAAAAACAAATTAGTTGTCAGCACTTTTTTTTTTTTTTTTTTGAGTGGCTGGGCTCAGACAGTAGGCTTTTTTTGAGGGGGGTCTAATTTTCTGAAAACGTATTGTATATTTAAATAGAAATTTGGTAAGCGGCCTAATTTATTATTATTTGAATTTGCTGAAAATTTAAATACTATTGGATGATTATAAGCAGAGATATCAATTATTTTTTTTAATAATAAGTAAGGAAAAGAAAAGGGTATCATTTCGTTACTCCTGTTTGCTGTTTATTCTGCTGAAAAATATTTTCTCGGCAGTCGGCTGGAAAGAAAATGTTTGAAGTGATAAAAATACAACAATAAAACAAAAACAAAAGAGAAACCAACTTACCCTGCAGTATCTTTTGTTTTTATTTCCAGTTAAGTGTATATATTCTAAACATATTCAGTTAAAAAATATAATATTCTTGAGTAAATATAGTATTTCAAATATAATATAGTATAAAAACCTTAGTAAATAATTCTTTAAAGATAATGATTTCTTATTCTTGAGTAAGTAAAATAATAAGAAAAAATAGTTTGGGATAAATAATTTCTCAGCAGATACTGGGCATTTGATTGTGTTTCTTTCGATGTGTCAGGAATACTACGAAACGCATGGCATGGCATGTCTAATGTCTGTCTGTCTGAAAGAAAGTTATCTTTTTTTCATGAAGCGTTCTTTTATGAGATGCAATTCCATAGCTTCTTGTGCCGAAGGATTAATTAGTCTCTCTTCACGTCGTTTTTTCCGTTCACCTCTTTTTTTTCGCCGGGAAAAACAGCTGCGGGTGGATGACGCAACATAATTCTGAAGAATTATTCTGTACTTTTTATTTACGTTATATTTTTATATTTTATAATATTCATTGTCATGAGCATACATAGATTTATTTTAAGCCAAATCAGTCGCGGTGATAATTGGAGAATGCTAACAGTAAAGTTCCTAAAATAGCAGTAAAAATTTTCACCTGTTTATGGGAAGAGAAAAATAAAGGAGCTCTCGAATTTTTCCGGTTAGTTGAATGCCGGATAATCGAGCTTTTACTGTATATATACTGTTCAACCACGCTTCTAAGAACCCTGGTTGGCAGAATGCCAAGCCGATTCCATTCACACTGTAGGGAAAATAGCCACGTCAAAAGAAGCTGAAATCACCACTCTTTATCTTAAGCAGCGTACTTACGGCTTACGGACTTCCCCATTTTCGACATGGACTAGCCATTTTCGCCCATGCACAGTTAGCTCCAGGTTTCTATCAAGCGTGGTGCATCAGTATATATATATATATATTATTTGTATACATGTTGTTACAAAGTTTCATTAACTAGATTAAGCCATATTTAAGTGATCCGTTTGATAACTGGTGAAAGAAAATAATTCTCGGAAGAATTTTACCGACTAAAAAAATGAGATGGAAGAATGAATTCTGCTCCCCTTAACTTTTGGCAAGCCCTGTCGCGCTCATCGACCTAACCGTTCGGAGTTTTCCATGGATTTCTTCTAACCTTGCCGTAAATACAGATTAGGATCCCTTAGAAGGACCAATTTCGCATTAATATATATAATAACTTCGCATTAATTTCGTAAAAAGAAACGCCCGAAACAATTATTGAATAAATTATCAAAAAGATTTTAGAAAAATCTTCTCTATGGGTTCGTCGTAAGAACGGGAATTTCAAAATCGCAGATTAACGGGGATTGTTATAACAGATACTTCAAAATGCATTTAAAAAATAAAATTCCAAAATAATTATTGAATAAATAATCAAAACAATTTTAGAAAAATCTTCACTATGGGTTCGTTATTAGAACGAGAATTGCAAAATCGCGCATTAACGGTGAATTGTTATAACAGAGGATTCAAAATGCGTTTTAAAAAAAAACTTCCAAAACTATTATTGAATAAATAATCAAAAAGATTTTAGAAAAATCTTCACTCGAAGTTAGCCATAAGAACGGGAATTTCATTAACAGAAGATCGTTATAACAAAAGTTGAAAGAAGCAATGACAGCAACATAGTCTCCACTTTCCAATGAATATAATGTAATGTTTTAATAAGTAATATAAAAAATAAACAAAAGAGTTAAATTTCCATTGCTAACGTCAGAAAACAGCTTTCTTATTCTATGTTTCTACAGTGCAGTGCAATAAAAAGGAATTTCCATTGTGGCTCCCTGTCCCTCCTTAATCCATTCACCATATTTTCTCCCAAAAGGGGACTCGTGTATTGCATTCCTTGGGTACCATCGGAACTTTCACTTACCATCATCGCTTCGCGACTGAGGCAAAAATTATTCAAAGAAAAAAAAGGATGAGTGAAAAAAAAATTCTAAACACTGAATATTTTACACAAACTTTTCATAAACGCTGTATTTCGCAAATTTTAAACTTTTAAACTCGTAAACGCCGCGGCGTTTCTTCCCTAAATTACGGTACTGCTCTTGAAAATTCAACTTTAAAAATAGTATAAAATCCTTATTTGTTGATTTTAAATTCTTTAAGGAATTCAATGTAATTATAGAGTAATACAAAATAATAAACTCATTTCTTTTTTTTTTTTTTTTTTTTTTTTTTTTTCACATTGCTATAATTATGAGATGAAATTTCAAATCAAGAGGTTGATGAAAATGTGGGAGAAAAAATCTATTAGTTCATAATAATCACATAAGTATGTACATATAAGATTTAGCAAGGGAATATTCAAAACAAAACTGCCAAAACTGGTTGGTGCAGTAAGATTATATTCTCAGTTATAAACACAAGCTTAATTTGCTTAAAATATATTTTCAGTAGAAGTACAGGATAAAACTTGACAGTCATTCTCTTAATGTTAATGCTTGTAATCTGTGACTGAAACATTACTGAATTCTGTATGCATTTTTTAAGGTAAGGAAAAGATATAAAACTAAAAATACTTGTTTTTCGTTCTCTAGCATTGAATTAAAAATTTAGATATCCAGAATGTCAAATGGATCCTGAGTATTACAAAATTTAAAGATTTCATCCTTTGTTGCTCATTGAATAGATCCTGTCCTCTCATATCCTATGGTTATTAATTATGCTTACCTTTGACAGTTTATTCAGCATGACACTTAAGGTGGCATTCAAAAAAAATATTTTTCCACACTCAATAACTCAAAATTGTCTGACACATTTTCAGACTCATTTTTAAAAGTAAAAACATGAAACTTGGCAACGTGGTTTATGAAGAGATTTATAAGTGACATGTGTTTTTATTTTTCGTTCAATTAATTAGAAATTGATTTATAAACAATTATTTTCACAGTACGGTAATTTTCTTTTGTTTCCAGCGATATCGCTTCGGGAAATTCGGTTTGATATGTCCACATTGACAGCAATTTTTGAAATATATTCTGTCTTTATCAAAAAATCGACCAATATGGACATTATAAAGTTTCTGAATAAGAGAATCTGCCAATTGGATGCATTTTAGAGCAAAAATGAATTTAAAAATAAGTCTCAAAATAAGCAGTTTGGATTTGAGTACACCCTTAATTGCATTATTAGAAAGAGTTTCTAAAATATGTCAGACATGCAATTTTCTTTTATAAAATACAAATAAACAAATTAAAATTCAGAGTAAATTAGTTACATACAAGAACTGGAGAAAAAAAAAAGAAGATAATTCAGTCTTTCAAAAATTGTACAATAAATTTTTAATTTCTTCTTTTATAAGTATATTATTTTCGTCAGATTTATATACAGTCTTTTGTCAGTTTAAAATATCTCTTTGTGATTTTTGAGAGCTACAAGCTTAAAATTGCACTTTTTTAGAATTATTATTTTTACTTTGATGTGTACAGAACTGAAAAATTCATTGAGTGATAAAAGTATGCTAAAATACTCAAGATACTACTGTTCTGATTTTTGATTGCACATTTAAATTGTTATCTAAATAAATATTGATCTCTGTTTTGGGATGAAATAGTAGGTTTAATGCATAATTTCATACATATCTTTACAGCATAAATTTATATATATTATTTTCTTCCCCTTTTATCTTTCAATTTTCTCTGCTGGTAGCTTTAAATATTCATAGTTAAAATTTTTCTGTTTAGCATTATCATCTGCATTCTAAATTTCCTATGTTTGGCACTATAAAATAAAATCTTATTAGTTATACTATAAAATATTAGTTTAACTTTTACCATTTCAGTAACTCACAGCTGCCAACTTTTGTAATTTTTATGGAAATTAGAAATATTGATTGAAATTTTTTAATTTCTGGTACCCCCTTTTATTTAAAAAAAAAAAAAAAAAATAGTTTTTGTAGCTTGTATTGAAATCTGCTTTTTAGCATAAAGGGTGGACAAGAAACTCTGTACAAACTTAAAAAAAATCACAAAGAAAAAGAAAAAAAAATATATGGATGTGCAGTAATAAGCAGTGCAATGGTTATACTTTCCTTATAATCATTGTCAGGATATGAGATTTTTTTTTTTTTTTTTTAACAACAAAATTAGTTGTAGTACAAAAGTTATGTTTAGGGGGTGCTAACATGACATTTTCTAGAAATGCACAAATGAGAATGATTATAAAAGAGCTGACTACTAAGTGGACTTGTTATTTGATTGAATCATCAATTTGGAGTCTAGAACAGGCTAGTGTGTATCAGAGATTATTTTCTTCATTAGATGTTTTGGGGATTGGAATTTTCAAAAAGCATTCATTGCCAGTTTTGTTTACAAAATTTATAGGCAACATTCACTCATCTACAATTGATTATTAAGTCTCGTATGAAATTTACTGGGTAGTCAGTTCTTTTATAATCATCTTGATTTGCATACTTCCATAATATGTATTTGTATTAGTGTTCTCTATTGGTTACTTTTTGAATTACAAACTTTGCTGTTAAAAAAAAATCTTACAACCTTAATCTGCTTTGAGTGTAAAGCACATCAAATATAAAATTTAATACCATTTCAATTTATATCTAAACTTTTTTTGTCTCTTTTAAAAGAAAATAACAATGAAGTAAATGAAACTTTTACTTACTCAAGTACCCAATGTGCATCCTAAAAACTGTCATGCAAAACCTTCATCAAAATTAAAACAATTAAATGTTCAGAAAATGTCATTTTGAAAACTGGTAGAGAACTTTGCAACAATAATTGTAGGGTAATTCCAGAGTTGGGAGCACTAGAAGCTAAATATAAATTTAGAGCATCCAAAATTTTTTGATACCCTACTCTTTATTGACAAGACAAGTCTGAACTTGGTAAAGATTGAAAATGTGAAGGGAGTATGGTGCCAAGAGATGCAGCATTAGGTACATCAGAGCCACAACTTATCTGAGAACTCTATAAAAAAAGCCCCATAATATGGCCACATAGCTCACTAATTTGGAATTTTTTTATTTTTACAACTATTGCCTAGTGCCTGCCACCAGTCGAGGTTTTCCAGGAACAGCTCAGATTGGTCGGCCTTGAAATGCCCTTTACTGAATCAGTACTGTTCTATACATGACTGAATGACAAACATTTTGGGGAAACATTTGAGAGGAAGTCCATGGTAGCTTGCATCTACCAATATGTAACATTGAAACGACATTCTGCTGAATCAAATAGCTTTGCACCCGATGATAGTCATCAACGCTATCAAATTTGATACTTAAATATTTGCCCTTCATCTGTGATCAGGTGGTGCAAGCAATTTTTGTTATGTCATGTTAATATATTAGTAATAAGTTTAAATTTAAAATGTTTTAAATTATTTCTTTTACATGACATACTTTTTTATTTTTACCATAACCAAGCCTAAATCAACATACGATATTGAAACACTATTGCTTCCTGCTATTTTTTCAGTAAACACGTTACTCAGTAACATTCCAGAACTGTGATTACCAAACCACCAGTTGATCGCCATTCACAGCAGTTGCTCATGTTAGTAATGTCACCAATGACCATTAACCAATAGTGTTTTGCATACAGTTTTTGTGTTTCTGGAAGTAGCAATATACAGTATGTAGATTCTGCTGGTATAAAGATGGAATGGAGATGTTATTTCTCTTCTCCTTACCTTGTCTCTTAACATGCATTCTATAGTCATTGTAGCTTTTGCCATCCTTTTGATAGCTGCACACAGTTATGCATTTCTTCATCATGTATCATTGAAATTATGTGCCAGTAAAGTTTTAATTATTTTTAAATTGACTGACAAAGTTCTGCTGGTATGTTTTCTTCATCTGTAAAGTGCTCTTCATTGTCTTTAAAGATTATTAAATATGAATCTTCTGCTTATTTTATCCTTTCTTCCACACTTTAGTGCATTCCTGTTTTTATTTTTCAACTGTAATTGACTCTGCTACATAGAAAGTTTAAATTTCAGAAAATAGAACAGGAGTTTTGGGCCCAGTTAAATAACCCAAGAAGTGAAACTTGTTGAAGTGAAGAAATGGTAGCAGACTTTTTATTCCTAAAAAGAATGTGGCATTTTTAAAAGAATTTTTTGAGGTTTTAAATAACATTTTCCTATATTTTTATGCTTTTTTTATTTCAAATTTTTCTGTGTGTTGCTGTGACAGAGGCTGATGAAAAATGGTGTTAACCAAAATATCACCCTGTTGATTGGAAATAATTGGGAATCATGGAAGCATGAGGTGAAAGTTCTGCATTTTGGAGCCTGGGAGTTCATGGAAAAACCAGTACAAGAAAGTAATGCAGTCAAGCCAACTACTAAGTCGGAAAAGACTGTTGCAGAAGATTCAAAACCTGAGTATGATAGTCTGACATGGAGAGAGTGACAGGATTTAAAGCTCAGGAGGGATAGAGCTTATGTCATAATTTACCAGTCATTAAGCTATGAGTTCACGCTCTTAATTTCAAATTTTAGCTGATTTATCAAAGGCATGGGAAATTCTGCATGGCCATTTCGTGTTGATGACACTACCCCACTAACTTTGAAACATGATATTCAGTGCAAGACTGAAGTCTTGTACCCATTACTCTAAAAACTTTAACAAAGGGGTTTATTTCCCATAATTCTGAAGTCAAAAATGTGCATAAGCCTGCATTCAGATCGCTCAGATTAACTGATGTACTTGTCATTCACAAAGTAGAAAACATGATACGAGACAGACTGGATAAACTACATTTGTCCACTACCATGTCAAGAACAAGACTCTTTTTAGTCACTGTTACAAGATTTTTTAATTAATACCGATTTTAAGTTCTGAGTTAAAAGAAAAATAAATTTAAGGATGCAGTTTTGAAATGTGAATTCATATTTACTTTTGAATAGTTCCAGTTAGAGGATTCTTAAGATTAAAGCTGTCTAATCAATTAAAATTGGATGCATGTTTTAGGAGATGCAATATCTTTGTGCATTCAGTGTAAAATAGTACAATATCATTCCTCATTCTTTGAGAAATTTGTAATCTGAATTAGAATGTGCAATTACTGACCAAAACTTTTTTTAATCTTCTATACTTGCACTTGGAATTGTATGGAAGCAATAAATGCTGCTAAATATATTTACTGAAGATAAATTTATTTTCCTTCAAATTCAACTTCAGGACTCTATGGTAAAAAATTTCATCTAAAAAAGTGTTATTTCATTTCACAAATAAATGCTGTTTGATGTTAAACTTTCTCATCACACTTTTAATTGTACAAATTTTTAAACAAAAGGTTTTTATTAAAATCTTCGGATATTCTTTTCACCTTGCAACTTTAAAAAGTTTGAATAGATAGTTCAAAGTAGATAGATAGTCCAAAGTAGGTAGAAATAGATAGTTCAGTCTTCCAGAGTTCCTATGATGAAGAATGCAAATGTGAAAAACTCATGAATGGTTTTGATTCTGAAAATTGTGCTGATAGCGACTCAGATTGTGAAAATTATATTGATATGCCATTAAATTGTCCCATTGATGAGAGCAGTAATGCAGTTATAAATGATGACAGCCCCCCAAAAATATTTGAATGGAAAGTTTCTGAAGAACAGGATTCTATAAATTCTGGATTTCACAGGAAAGCATGGATTAAAAATGGATATGAAAGAACAAGATCCGTATGACTATTTTAAAGTTTTATTTTCTGAAGACATCTTGGAATTAATATGTAATGAAATAAACAGATATGCAGAAAAGGTATTAGAACTGAGGCCCAATGATTCTGGCAAAAGAAAGCATTCACCTGAGTGGGTAAAAACAACCCTGTGTGAGATAGAGAAGTTTTTAGGCATGATTTTGTTGATGGGTCATATAGAAAAAGATGAACCCCAAGATTATTGGTGTACAAATGAACTAATCAAAATGATAATTTTTCTGTAAATAATGCCTAGAGACAGATTTTTTTCAATTTTGAAGTTTCTGAATTTTTCCAATAACAATGAAAGACATTCCAAAGATTCCCCAGAATAGGATAGACTTTGGAAGATAAGAAAGTTGTTTGAAATGATACATTTAAAAAAGTATACAACCCAGTAGTTCACCTTTCCCTGGATTAGGTTATTATAAAATTTAAGGGATATGTTGCTTTTAGGTAATATTGCTAAAAAAAAGAAAGCAATGGGGAATAAAGCTATACAAAATAGCTGACAAAACTAAATACACATATGACATGTGGGTATATTTAGGCAAAGATAAAAATGAAAAATTTTCAGCATAATACAATGTTGTAAATGAAATGACAGAATGTGTTAAGGGCGCAAGGGCCATAAATTATGTATGGATAATTTTTTTTTCTTCACCTGATTTGTTTCATGATCTCTTAAATAAGAAAAAAAATTAATTCATGTGGAACTGTTCGGTGTAATAGGCAAAATTTCCCCAAATATATCTATCAGGTAAAGATAAAATGAGAGATATTTGCATTCCAGTGATTCTAATGATGTGAAAAAGCCTCCAATTGTAGCCGATTACAACAAGAATATGGACTGGATGGCAACAAGTTACTCTTTTCAAAGAAAAACTGTTAAGTGAATGAAGAAACTATTTCTCCATTTATTTGATATGACAGTGCTGAATGCATGTATATTATCGAAACGTACTGAAAGCCAGCGAGATTTTTGATTATCTTTAATAGGAAATCATAAAAAAAAATCTGAAGTCGAAAATCCCAAGATTACTCCCTCAACATCAACTGATGATCACTGGCCACTAAATAAAAAAAAGAGGAGAAGATGTGTTGTTTGCTATAAAAATGGCCTGCGAAGGTGATCAACAGTTATTTGCTAAACATGATGTTGTTCTATGCATTGATAAAAATTACTTTTCAGAATATCATAGTCTGGAAAATATATCATCTATGTATAAAAAAAAACAAAATTCGTTTAAAAAAACTAATAACATTGCTGCTCTCATCAAAACATTTCATGGGTCATTAATACAAAATAACAGCTCTTTTCAGAGCCCAAAATTTCCTTTGGGAGCTTTAATTTATATAAAAAAGAAACCACATAAAAACAAATCATCACTACATACATTTAAATATGTGATCATCAAATGAAACGCCATATGTTAGACTGGCATCTAGAGATAAATTCTAAGTATATTTACCATCGAAAAAACTAACGAGATAGCATTTAAGTAAAAAAATAGAGGCAGTTACAACCCTCCTCCCCTTCGTCCCTCTTATTCAATCGTATAGTGTTTTCATTTTTCTGTTCCTTTATGATGACCTTTCTTCACTGTCACTCCCCAGAAATCAGCTTAAAATGCTATATTTGACAGTATTGTTTGAAAGATACTTTGCCTTTATTGGAAAATAGAAAATGCTATTCGATTTCTTGGTTTCAGAATAAAAATACCTGCAAATTGAATGCATTTATGAAAGAAAATGACTTCCTGAATATGTAAAAAAGTAACAAAATAGAATTTCAGAAAAAATCGAGAGAAATGAACACCCACTTTTCTTCAATTGTATAGTGGTTTCTATTTTTCTGGAAATGTCGATTTTTCTGCCTTATGACGACATTTCCCTGCTGTCACACCTCAGAAATCGGTTTAAAATGCTATATTTGACAATAATGTTTGAAAGATACTTTGCTTTATTGGAAAATAGAAAACTCTATTCGATTTCCTGGTTTTGGAATAAAAATATCTGCAAATTGAATGAATTTACAAAAGAAAATGACTTTCCAAATATGTAAAAAAAATAATGAAATGGAATTTCAGAAAAAAATTGAGAGATATGAACCCCCTCCCCTTTCTTCAATCTTATAGTTATATTATCATATGTTATACTTTATCATAAAAAAATAATCAAAACTTCATTCAATAAAAATATGTTATACATAGTTATCGTAAAAAATATAGCCAAAACTTCACAGGATTATGTTATTTGTATCGATCATTTTAATTTAATTTCATTCATATTTTGTTTAAAAGAGTAATGAAAACTTTTTTTTTTAAGTGTACTGTTTTGCATATAGTATATATCTGAAAAGTTTCTTATATAATGAAATTTGCCACTTTCATAATAATTCATACACATATTTATCTCTTAAAATATAGCAAGTAGTCTTTATTTCAATATTTCGAATTGTACTTTTAAAAAATATATGTTGGAATTTCTGGAAAATCATACAAAACAAAAGAACTGGAAAATATAATCCCTACTAACTAATAAAAAAATATGGATTACAAAACAAATGATGAAATTTTATAAAATGAGGAATCATTCATCAAGAAATACAACTCTGTCTTAGTAAATGACAATATTTGTAAGATATACAAAATGAAAAATAAATGATTTATTATTTTTGTTTTCTAATTGAGCCAAAAAGAGATAAAACTCCAAAACTGTGTTCACTACAACCCCAACCCCTATAATTTTCCAGAATTGTAAGAGCATCAGTGCTTTTGAATAGGAATGCAACTTCCCTGCGAAAATAGTCTTTTTTGAAAGAGGGGCAGAGAATTGTGAAAAAGTGCTGTATTTTGGGTCAGAATGCATTCAAAACTTTGCCAAAAGGAAAAGGTTAAATAAAAACAGAGATAAGTGCTATTTTTAGTTGAAACACCAATGAGCAGAAGAGAAACATTTGTTACTTTGGAAAGCATCCATCCATAAAGCAGGCTGTGAAGTTATTGCATAGATAAATTTTGTGTTAGAGTAATCTTCTTTTAGTCCATAAACAGAATGGTAATTAGTTTTTAGATTTTTTTTTTTTTTGGGGGGGGGGGCTTAAATTTTTAAAAGATTCTCCCTTTCATCTTTTATTCTAAAATATTTTTATTCTTTTATAGAAACATTTAAAATTTTGTTGGCAGCTATGGTAACTGAATGTTATGAATTATTAACCAAGCTTTTGCCTTAAAATAAAATCAATTATTAAATGCTTAGTAAATTATCCGTGATGAATGTTAATATCTCTCTATATGTACTAAGGATTTTTTGATGTATTTTTTCTTTTTCCAGAAACTGGCTTTAAATTGTATTAGAGCATTGCGCACAAAGAAAAAAGATGAAAGGGGTCCTCTTACATGTCAAATATGTAAAAATAAAAGTTTTACTGCTCAAGCAACTTTAATGTATCATTATAGAAGTCATGCTGGTAAGGTACATTGTGTTTCTTAAAAAAAAAAAAAAAGTTTTAAATAAACTATATATATATTGGTCACATAATTTTTCCACTAAGCACTTAATAAAACTGAAAATAAAATGTGTGTAGCAGTCTAAGTATTGTTATATTAAAGGGCACAAAATACTTTCCTTCTACTTGGAGTTACCTATTCAAATTGCATAATTTGTGGCCATATTTATAAAACTACAAAATATTGAAGAAACATGAAATAGGTTGTGTAGTGTAATGTTTTAAGATACAAGTCTACATTTTTTTTTTTTTTTAAGACTTTCCCATCTGTTATAAAATCAAACCACCATTTAAATCACTTTGCGTGCTACATATTGTCATTATATTTCAAAAATTTTACTATTGATATCATTAGTTGAAAAAGAGTGTCGAAGACTTAATATATGAAATGTATCTAAAAAGAGCTTGATAATGGCAGGATCTTTACTAGTATGGCCTCTTTCAAAATAGCTTTTAACAAAATCTGGGATGTTGCTTGAACTTACTTATATGTTGACCCAAAGTTCTGCTGGAAATATTTTAGTATGAATTTCAAAAGCACTTGCAGTTCTTCAAAATGATTGTCAGTGAGCAAAAGTACGTGCCTATCTAAATATATTCACCAGTTTTTTCCCTTTATGCTCTCCATTCAATTATGTGCAATTAATCCAATTAATGTCAAGCATAATTTTTTTTTTCAGAATTATTTGTTATTTACAACATCTTTTGTTAGGATATAAAAAGAGTGTTTGAGTATTATTTCATTATTATCAAAATTACTTATCATTATTAATCCAACATATTAAGTATATCTGAAAAGTTTGGTGTATTTCCCACTTGTTAAAAACTTACTGTAACTTAGGATTATATATTTTTCTCAAAATTGTCTTCATAGTGGATATTCATGAGCTGAATCATTTGCACTAGTTTCAAGTAACAAAGTAATGTCCACCACAAATATGTGATAAAAATATTTTATTTTATGGAGATTACCTTGCTGTATCTTTTTAATGACTAGGAAAAGAAACAGCTTCTGTAATAAATTTATAGAAACAGTTTATACATTCTGATTTCTGATTTGGTAAGCCATGGTACATTTACAGAGCAAATGCAGATCTGATATATTACTTGCCTTTGAAATTGAAGCTATAAGAGCAAGTTTTTGTTCATAAATGTAGATTTCAACCTGCAAAAACTAAAAGTGGTTTTGGAAACAATTTTAAAAGATATAGTTTTACATACCTGAAATGAGCAGATGCACATTAAATTTAATGTATGCCATTCAATGGAGACTGTTTTGGGAAGAAATATTTTCAGAGTTTTTACCTCATTCTTTTCAGACTTGTTGCAATACTTTATGAGATAAATTTCATTATCTGATCAGAGTTTAATGTGTTGAAAAAACATTTGTAGTAACTTTCAAGCTGAAACTCTTAAATTCATATCCACTGTTTTTAAACAAGTGTAGTTGAAATCCGGGTTTATATAAAAAATATCTTTCTTTTGCATAAAGATTATGAAAGTAAGCAGCTGAGAAGTTCTGCTCCCAAAGCTGGTAGAGGGGAAGTGCTGGGTTAAAATCCAATCACACCTGTTGGCCTAATAGCTGAGAGTTTACTGTGGTTTTCTTCAAACCTTTGTAAGTTTGCATAAATACAGGATATGTTCCCATAGAAAGACCCCTAACAGAGGGCACACCTCCCCCTTGTCCTATATCCGTTGCATAGATAATCTGCTATAATAAACAACACCAACATTATTCTGAAAGTAAAGCATGTTTGTCTGGCAAAAGTACATTACCCAGAATGAGTATAGTTATCAACTTAATTTATTTTGTATTTATATTCACATATCCATTTCATGTAATTCATTACAGAACAGTCATAACCTGGAAAGCATTTGCAAATTATTATCAATTTCTTGATACCTTTACTTCTGTAGTATTTCTCTGTAAAATTTTAAAGTTATTCAAAATCATTTATATATTTTTTAAAAATTGCACAAATTTCTCCATATTTTTAATTTAATAATTTTAAAAAATGTGTCATCCTGTTAGTTTTTTAAGTATTGTCCATTTGTTCATTGCTTGTGTAGGAACAGATAATATTTGAAACATATAAGTAACTATTCTTCATTACCCAGGGTTACATATTTTGAACTAATTTGGCAGTAATAATCTCTTTGAACCACTGATCTTGAAATATAGTGCTTCTTCATAGTTTTAAATAGCACTGTTTTTGCATTAGATACTAAAAATCAATGTATACTAATAACTAGTTTTCTGTTGGTACTTTATTTTAATGTGTTAAAGTAGCTATAGAATCATCTCTTTTTTATTCTTTCTTTTACTAAGTTTATCCGCATTTGATTCTTAATTTTATGAAGATTACAACTTATAAGTGCATTTTTTTTAAAGCAAAAAATCAATGCTATTTTTTATCGGTTATTAGTAGACTGATATTTTGAATTGAAAATTGAAAGATTGAAGATGGATAAAAGATTTTTTTTTTCAGTTTTAGACTTTTCAGTATAATTGATTTAGTTATTTTTTGTTTTAATTTTATTACTGAAACTGAGTGAAAACTGTACAAACTTTCTTTACTTTCTGAATGACTTACTTCACAATTATTTACTTTGCATGAATAAAGCTGTACAATTTGATTTTTTTTCTTTATAGGAATAAAACCTTTTTCCTGTACCATTTGTGATGCCACATTTACTCGTCAACACAGTTTAAATTATCATATGTTGATTCATAATAACAAGAGTCGTTTTGTGTGCACCGATTGTGGACGTACTTTCCGTCATCCAAGCCATTATAAGGAGCATTTAAGACGGCATTCTGAAGAAACTTCTCCTGAGTGCACAGATTGTAATTTTAGATGATTGTTTTGCTGATACATTTTTTAACATTGGCTCTCAATAAAGCCAAAATTTTGTTGATTTGCAAAACAATAAACGCTTTTCTTTTTAGGAGCAAATGAAAATTTTAGCTTTTATAAAAGATAATGAACTGTTGACTGTTAATGTTTTAAAAGTGGTCAAAGTAAGATTGACAAAATATATTGTTCGTATGTATAAATGAATTTTTAATATATTTTTAAAAATTTATTTGATGCAAATTTTTGTTTTTAAAGATCCATTATTAAACAACTATTTTTGCAATAATGAGATTTTTACTTGAAAATTTTCTTATATATTTAAAGTTTAATACTTTGATTATTTTAATATGCATTTGCTTTACAAAGTTTATTCCAGTATTGTAATTTTATGAATCTCGCCATTTTGTAACAGTTGATGATTTAACATAGCTTATATGCAATAATTTATGTATACATGAACTTTAAAATTTATTTTTAAGTATGATTTGTTTTGTAAGTTTGATTTGTCCTGCAGTTAAATTGAATTCCCAGTCTTTTATTAAGGGAATATCTCCAATGTTTAACATTTTCAGATGCATTTTAAAACTTATTCTAAGACTGATTTTTTTACATTTCTAGACATTGTGGCTGTTGTTAATTATATTTTCCTTTGTTATAACAATATAACAAAAATAGATGCACGTTGCTGTAAAATATGTAGTTTGAATGCTGCTTTGCTACTATAATTGTTGTAAATTTTCATTATGGATTTTTATCACATCCTTACTCCAGCATTGACTGTCTGAAGAACTTTCTGTAATAAACTGGTCTGAATTTCTTACATTTTAAAGAAAGTCTCTCATAAATCTGTGCAACCTTATCCAGGATAGAACTTTAAATGTGGATACTTAAATACAGCTATTTTGCTGTTGAGCTGACATTCATGCTGTAACTGTAAATAAGATATAATAATCTAAAAATGCTCATGCTACATTATGTAATTTCTGCAATGTTGCTTTAATTGTATGGACTACATATTTTGAAAGATTACAAGTCCATTTTAATCTTAATACCAATCACTTGATTGTTTCACAATTGATGACTGAGCATTTTGATTTGCCAGTAAATTTTCATGTGATCAAAATATGCAGATATTCTCAAATAAGCATATGAATTATTTTTAAATAAAATGTTCATTCAACATTATACACAAATTGTAAATTTTCTCAAAGATGCATCTATTCTTTTCAAAATTAATAGTCCATATCATAAGAGTGCATAATATAACCGCATCAGCATTGACAGATGCATTCAAGTATTATAAATAAATGCTTTTGTATTCTTTAATGTCAGTAAATCTTTTAGCTTTCCTTCTTTAAAACATTTTAACTGGAAGTATTTTGTAATGACATTTTTATTTTATAAGATTGTTATGCTCATGTTTTGTTTATATCCATTTCATATTATAAGAATATATCCTTCCTCAAAATATATTTTAAGGAAAAAAAAACTACATTAATCTGAAATCAGTAATAATAATAATAATTAAAAAAAGTTATTCATAATTATTTGTATTTCTAGACTTTTGAAACCATATTAGAAAAAAAAAGTCTGGCTGTTTCTTTTCTTTTTTCTATGATGCAGAAATATTTTGTGTCTTCTGAATATCATTATATATTCATACTTACTGAATACCAGTATAACATTTTCAAATGTATACAATAATTTTATGTGTGTAACTTACACTCTGTTCTTGAGTTCTTAGTTTTAAAATTGCAAATCAATATTTATTATGTTCATGTACACACATCCTAAGCTTAATAACAGGTTATATATATATATAACCTGTTATATATATATATATATATATATATATATATATATTACCAAAGATAAGAAAATACAGGCAAATATGTCCATATACTTGTTTATAAACCTTTCACCAAAAGTTCAAAAGTAAGTATCTTGTCATGTTTGTGAGCATTTATTTGTAGTAATTTTTCTTTCTACATCTAAAGTTTTCATCAACCTTTAAATTTTGATGTGTGTACCACAGTTCTGTTAGAGTCCATTTTTTCCGAATAAGCGGTTAACCTTGAGAACCACCTTGACCGGTTACAATAGAAATGACCCAGTACAATGACGGAGTACAATAGAAACGGTCTAAGGGAACTGGAAGGTCAATGAAGGGTAACCGCCTCCGTTCGTGAAAACGCGTATAGTCTAAGACAAGGATGCTGAATCTTTTTACATAAGACAAGGATGATGAACCTTTTTAAGTACACATGCCAAAAATTCATAGATAGTATCTGTCAACATTGTAACATGCCAAACATTAACATAAAAAGATGTTGCTGCACATACAAAACACAGATTAATAGAATCAGTCATTTTAATGCATTAAATGACTAAGAACAAAAATCAAAATGTAATTTTCCTATATATTGAAATTGGCTGTTAATTTAATGAAATTTGTATTTGAAAATTGATTCATTTTAAGTGGCATGTACTGTAATAAGGAGAGAAAATAGATTTTTTATTTTATTAATTTTTAACATCATTAATGCAACATCTAATTTAATAACAATCCAATTTGCAGAATAAAATTACTATTAATTTATTAATAAGCTTTTGCTGTTGAACATCCAAAAGAGAATACCTTATATCTGGTTCATATTTTGTTATTTTTAGGAATATACATAGCAAAGTTTGTTCCACTTGTCACTTTATTTCAGTGACTATCTTATGAAATTCATTTAAAGAATATCCTGTGAATTCTATGAAAATTCATAGACAATATCTGTCAACATTGTAACATACCAAACATTAACATAAAAAGATGTTGCTGCACATACAAAACACAGATTAATAGAATCAGTCACTTTAATGCATTAAATAACTAAGCAAAAAAATCAAAATGCGATTTTCCTATATATTGAAATTAGCTGTTTATTTAATAAAATTTTTATTTGAAAATTTGATTCATTTAAGTGGCATGTACTGTAATAAAGAAAAAGAAAGATTTTTTATTTTATTAATTTTTAACATCATTAATGCAACATCTAATTTAATAATAATCCAATTTGCAGAATAAAATTACTAATAATTTATTAATAAGCTTTTGCTGTTGTACATCCAAAAGAGATATATAAGGTTTCTAAGCTTATTAAATTCACATAAAACGGCAAAATAATTACACGTTGATGCATAGTATGAAAGAAAAAGAAAATTTTCTAGTGTGTTGTGCAAAAATAATTGCATTATTTCAGATAGTCTATGATAGTAATTATATATATTATAACACAGAAAAAGGAATTTTTATCCATATAATCATTATCAAACTTAAACTTTTCATCTCCCAGACAAATTTTTGTAGATTCGCTACTCACATAGTCTGAAACATTTCCCCATCAGGTCTTTGCTCCTCTTGTTTTAAAAACTTCATAGCTTTGATTAATAGCTACATATCCATTATGTCTTTTATGTTATTCTAATTCATAATTGAAATCCATCGTTATGACTGTTATTATGTTTTATTATGAAATTTCATATAATGACTTCAGTAATTTAACTTCTTATTCAATCTAGATAACAAAACTTATTTAAAAAAGAAATGACATTTGTTATTTCATTTCTGGTGGTATTTAATGTACAATATATAGTATCATAATACATCATTTATTACTTAAATTGCATTGCAGACTAAATGTTTCTAATATCAATTCTCTAAGATTGGTTATATATATATATATATATATATATATATATATATACTTAAGTAATGCATCTGGCTTCCAATAATTAAGATACAACCTGTTGTTTAAAGAATCGTAGCTATAATTAAATAATTATATAAATGTAAAAGTGGATAAAATGTTGTTTTAAAAATTATTTTCTTATATAATACACATATAGACAATGCATAATTATGCTATTAAAGATGTTTATATTGGGAGAAAAAAAAATTAAAGGAATTAAAACTAACTTCTAGAATTAGGTAGTATTAAAAACATATTTTTTCTTAGTTATATTACTTGTTTAGCATCATCTTGCCATACTAACAGTCAAGTTGTTGCACAAATAAAAAGTGAAGATTATTCAATCCTTCCAGCTCATTTAATGAGAAATGGTGATTTGGAGCATCATGTTTTGACCAAGGGTATTCAATAGGATTAATGACCACCAGAATGACCAATCAATTTATTTGATGCATTTGGGCATGAAGAACTCGTTCTTGATTGTAGTTCATATCATGATTCTGCCATTATACCCTTCAATAACATTTAGTAATAAAAATTGATTTATTGTTCTCTTCATATTGTAGCATAAAGTGTACATTTTAAAACAAAAAAATTTGGCCCTGTCATGTACAAAATTTCTTAAAAAATGAAATATTAATGTATGCAATAGTTTTTGGCACATACGGTTTAAAGATTTTTAAAAATATTTTAGAGTAGTTTTCTGTTGTGTAGTCAAGTCAATGTAGTTCTTAAGGAGTGCCAATGTGGAATTAAAAAAAAAATGTCATGTGAAACCTAATGAAAAGGAACACAAAATATTAATTTTGGAGCAAATAAATGGTCAAAAAACAATAATTTTGAAAGCTCTGGTGGAAAACCCTGCAGGCAGGTCTATTCCAGAGGAGGCTCAATATAACCTCAGAAAAATAGATGCATAGTGCATCCAAAAATTTGGGTGCCCTACACTTCCTTGACAAGGCAAGTCTGGACTTTGTAAGAATGGAAAATGTAATGGGAGTATGGTGCCAAGAAACACAACAAACCTATAGTACTAGGTACACCAGGTGCCCCAAAACTATCATGAAATTCTAAGAACTAAGCAAAAAGTCCCCTTATGGGGGGAGGGGGGGGGGGCTCACAAAGGTCACTAATTTGGAAACATTTTTGACAGATAGTGCCTGTCACCAGTCAAAGTTTTCCAGGGGCAGCTCATATGTGTCAGCCTTGAAAAAGGTCCTTTACTTCACCAATACCAGTCCACACACAACTGATAAACAAACATTTCCGCACTGCCCGGGATCTAAAAATGGTAATTTAAATGACAAACTAAATAATTGAAGTGAAAAACTATATAAGTCGAATTCTAAAATCTGCAACCTTTAGCCAGGGTTTCCCTGGGACAGTTTGGAATGGGTCTGTTGTGTATTTTTGGAAAATGAGAAGATGTGGTAAAGATAATTTAGCTTAAATAGCCATTTTTATAAATATTTAAGAATAAAAAATCAAGGAGGGGGGAGGGGTCAAATCAAAGTTCATTTTTCATCATTCTTCAGCATAAGTAGGGAATTTGAAATCTCACTATCAATTATTTGGTTAATAGGTAAGGGAAAAACAGTATCATAGAATGCTTGAGATAGCATTCATTTTCTGGCATATAGTAAAAAGCTGGGATAATAAATATGTTGAATTTAGTCATGAATCTCAAAGTGATTTCAGACATGATAAGGGATGATTAAGGCTCTCGTTGAGCAAGCGCTCGGGAATACGGTGCTAATGTTAATCCAATGGGGCATTATTTTGCTAATATCTTGCTTGCATTTGAATATTTTTAAACGTTTTTTTTTTGCACTGGATAGCAGAGATAAATTTCTATTTCCGCCGTTGATTACTTTTTCGATTTTCTTTGCGTATTTTTTTAGGAAGATACTTTCACTTTCGAAACTGGTTCTGAAAGTGAAAGTATCCCATGAGTGAATGCCCCATTGGATTAACATTAGCACCGTATTCCCGAGCGCTTGCTCAAGGGGAGCCTTAATCTGGAAATTTGGTGTTTTAGAATATTTTCAGGATGTAAATACATATATTAAGTGTCAAGCACACAATTAAAAAGATAACATATCTGAAGTTCAGCCTGCATAGTTCTCTAAAAAGTTATGGAAAATCTTTTGTTAAGCAACATAAAACTTTTTTTTTTTTTGTTATTTTTTTAGTATAATTTAAAAATAGAACTATATATATATATGTGTGTGTGTGTATAATTTATATAATATTTCTCTTTTTCCAAAAACATTTGAAATAATTTTTTTAGGGATTTTTAATTTTCCATTATTTATTTCAAAATAATATAAAGAAGCCTTGGTATCATTTTGGTCCTGCCATTTCAGTTCAACACATCACAAAATATTTTTTACAGTGCTGCATTAAAGCATGGGCCTCAAAGGTCATGGGGCTGAACCCCTTGATTTTGGAAGTCTCAAATTTGAGATTTTTTGGATTTCTCATTATTTCATTTTTAGGTTTGGCACAGTTGATGATATCATAATATTAATTAATATGTGAATATTTTCCATTATGATATTTTTTATTTTCTTTTTTGTATATCAGAATAAAGTATTTCATTTATAAATTTTCAATTTTTTTTTTTTTTTTTGTATATTTACACAATTTGGGATGTCCTTGATATGATGTGACTATTTTTGAAAAATAACTCTTGTCTGTATGTATGTATCTGACACAAATGTTGTGGATTCTCTATCTCAAGCATTATTGCACATAATTTCACCAAACTTCATATTCTGTTATACATTGACATAAATTGGTCCTGGTTAGGTTTGAGTGCATATCACTCAGCAGCCGATGCTGTTATGCTGTGTTTTAAACGATTTCCATAATAGCTATATCTAGGTGTCTATCTGATGGAATTTTATCATTCATCATATTCAGTTAGATCTTGACAGAAATAGGTGCTGCTGTTTTTGGTGTATATGGTCCAAAAGAGGTGCCGCTATGCTGCATTTTTAAAAATCTCTGTGAGTTTTATATCTCAGCATCTATGGGATGGAATTTTATCAAATTTGATATTCAGTTAGACCTTGACATAAATTCGCTGCTGTGTTTTTCATGATTTACTTAGCAGCTATATCTCAAGAATTAATCCAAGAAACCTCATAAAACTTCGATTTCAGATAGAACTTGACACAATTTGGTGCTAATTTGGTATATATAGCCCAAATGGTGGCACTGCTTTGCTCTTTTTTCGTGATTTCAATTATAATTATCTCTCAAAAACCAATGCACAGAATTTCATCAAACTATATATTCAGTTGTACCTTGACATAAATTGGTGCTGATTACGTTTTGGTATATATTGCCAAACAGATGGCTCTGCTAGTCTGTGTTTTTTATGATTTCTGTGATAGCTATAGATTAAGTACTAATGCACATAATTTTATAAAATTGCATAGACAGGCTTTACATAAATTATTGCTGAATGCACTTTGATGTGCATCTTTCAACAGGTGACACTGCTATGTTTCGTTTCCCACACTTTCTGCAATAATTAGTATAAAAATTAATGCACAGAACAATAGTCTTTTATTAAATTAGATGATTAAAATTTTGGTTTTATTTGAAAACATTTGAGTCATAAATGTATATATAATACACATTTTTTTCTGAAATTTTTAACCTCAAAAGTGGGGTGCTGGTGCACATTATACATAATTATTTCTCACAGTTATTTGAAAACATGCATGATTTTACAAAGTTTCAGAATGTAACCCATAGCTATTGTGATAAAATAGTATGAATATAGAATTAGTAAGTAAAATAAATGTTATAACTTAATTTTGCATTGTGAAAAATTGTACAGTATTGAATTCCAGTATCGACAAATACATTAAAACAAAATATAAAAATGGGAAAAGGTACAGATTAAGAAAAGCTTAATTTTCTGGTATCTTAAAAAGGGGGCAATATGTCAGTGAATACGGTAGTTAATGTTAAAGAACAATATATATATATATATATTGTGAGTCAGGTTATTTACAAGTTTTTTTCGTCATATTTCAAAATTTCCTACCGTTAAAATAACATGCAGTATATATATATATATATATATATATATATATATATATATATATATATATATATCATCATCATCATCAACCGTTTTCAATCCACTGCTGGATGTAGGTCTCCCCCAGATTTTTCCATTGTTGCCTGTCTAGTGCTTTAGTCATCCAATTAACACCGGCCACTTTTCTGATTTCGTCACTCCATCTTACTTGAGGTCGTCTTCTTGGTCGTTTTACATCTCTGGGATACCACTGTAGGGTGTTTGTGCTCCATCTATTGTCTTGTCTTATATATATATATATATATATATATATATATATATATATTTATTATTTTTTTTTTCATTTTATCCTATCAAAAAGTGGTATGTATTATACATGAGTAAATATGTTACATAAAAAATGTTAAAATCATTAGTATTTCATACTGTATATACATGATCTTGGTGATTATTAATATATACTATGGTCCTTAATTATAATTAATACATAATGCTCTACTGATTTGACATAGTATATCTTTTACAAAATATGATTCACTGTTGTACTAGGTGTACCGGTTAATTCCCGCTGTTTTTTATTGATTTTTGAAGCTAAAAATACATAGGAAATAATAAAAATGGATTATTCAAACCAGCGGCCATCGCTAGCTACACATTTTTCCCATCTTTCTGGCAGTTTGTGGATGCCTCGCCAAGAAAATTGTCCGTTTTTTGAGCCAAACCAGTCATCGAGCCATTTTTTCACATTTTCGTACGAATCGAAGTGTTGCTCTGCCAATGCGTGCGACATTGATGAAAACAAATAGTAGTTGGACGGGGCCAGGTCCGAAGAGTACAGCGGGTGAGGCAGCAGTTCCCTACCCAGCGCTTTTACGGTGTCCGTGACCAAAGTTGTGGTATGAGCCGGAGCATTGTCATGCTGCAAAATCACTTTTCCATGTCTTCTAGCCCATTCTGACCATTTTTCGATCAATTCATGGTTCAGATTCATCATTTGTTGTCGGTAGCGTTGGCCATTAACTGTTTCGGACTGATCTGACACGGATCTTCGTCGAGCAAAGCTTCCAATTCGGGATCTTCAAACTTTTTTGGCTGACCTGGACGTTCTTTGTCTTCAACGCTGTAATCACCACTTTTAAATCGTCGAAACCAATCTCTGCATGTTGTTTCTGATAATGCATTGTCACCATGAACTTTCACAAGAGTTCTATGACTTTCAGCAGCCGATTTCTTGGAATGAAACAGAAACAAAAGCACAGTCCGCAAATTCTCTTTGGAAGGAACGAAATTCGACATTTTTGAGCACGAATATTTATATGATGTTATTACTTTGAGAACTTTTGACATTTATGGTTTTCAAGCCTTATGTTAGTACAACAAAACACACTGTATGTCAAATGATTGAACGTTGCATTAATAGCTGCTGCCATCTATTAAGTAAAACAGCGGGAATTAACCGGTACACCTAGTAATTATGCATTGACTAAAATTTTTGATTTTGAAAAACACTATTGTTCACATGTCAGTAGATAGATACACAACCACATTAAAAAATTGAAATGTAATGAAATATCCATATAAAAATGGACAGACAGAAATGGCAAGGAACCAAAATGCCAGTACTGAAAAGTAATGCTGCAAAGGACCCTGAATGATATATATGTATGTGTGTGTGTTACTTATTTTATTTAAAAAACTATTAACTATTACCAGTGGTGTAAACAGAGGATGGATTGGTCCAAACTAATACTATTTATTAATAGACATTTTTACCTTATTTAAATAACAAAATTCTGCAACTAAATAAGTCAAAAGTTTCTATAAAGAAATAGCCTGGACTCCTCCCCCCCCCCCCAACCCAATTTTGATTTTTTTTTATGTCATTGTTTGGATGGTTCTCACATGGAGAATAAAACAAATAAAAAATGACATTTTTAGAAAATACCTTATCATCCAGCTACTTTTAGAAAACAACTGAAACTCAGCTCACTATATCTCTATCTTTTTTAATTTTTACAATATTTGACTGGCCTTTTTATATGAGTTGCCCTATATAATTGACTACAAAATTATTTTTAAAAAAATATGTTTGCTGTTTGTACATGTGCAGTTAAAAATTATTTTTTACTTTGCTCATATTTCATTAAATATTTAAAATATTCATATTCTAATTGCAGTATATTGTTTTTACTGCAGTTTGTCAAGTTTTCTAAAAGTGACCTTGAATTTGGCTGAAAACCCAGCATGTTGTAAGCAAAAAACATGCAGAAATTTTTTTGGGGAAACTTCAATATATTCATGAATATACGTGCTAGTCTTACCTAAATGTTCTAGAATAGCCAAATTCTCATCTGCTACAGCTGCAAATCATTTCCAGCATTTTATTTTACAGGGTGATTTTAAAAAAAAATTCTATTTGTTAGTAGTCTGGTCTCCTATTTGCCCTTATGATTAAACATTTGCTGAAAAATATGAGGTGAAAGATGTTTTTACATCTCTGAAGTTCCAGAATAATTCATCAAGTATTTCTCTAGATACAATTATTGAAGGTGACTCTAATAATATAATCACCCACTGTAACTTTCAAAGGTATATGCTAATACTACTGTGAAAAATTAGAAACAACCATCTGTAAAGCAATGAAAAAAGAATTTTGTTGCTATGAATAGAGTAAGAAAATAAAGTATAAACCAAGGACTTCTTTCTTATTGTTAAAAGTAAGAAGTAATATTTCGAGATAGGTACATAGACCATAGTCTTTTTGTTAAAATATAAAATATTTTAAAATTTATGTTCCAGATATTTTTATATAATAAATTGTTTCATTTAAAAAGTCATTCACCAAATTCAAATTCAAATATGTAATTTATTTTCAATAATAAAATAAGAAATAAAAAAATATATATTTAGATCATTTGAAGTTATTAATCAGTAAAATTGAAATAGACAAAGTTTATTTGAAAATAACCATAATTTTTGGGTGGAAAAAATCATTGCTTGTGTGCCTATTTTTATTTATTTTATTATTATTATTTTTTGCTGAAAAAGTTTTTTAATCATTCTCAGAATTAGTAATTTTGGAAGATGTTTTCTCAATTGTATCTTATGAAGGTAATTCATTATCATCACTTCATCATATAGAATATCTATTAGAAATATATATCTCATAAAACATTACTTTATAATGTGAAGTGAAATATTATATAATGATTTGTTCATAATGTATGATGGGAAGAACATATAGTATTTGAGAAAGATTATTTAATTCACACCAGATTCATCATTATAATCAGGGATGAGATTTCTCTGCTTTTTTGCATACCAGTATAATCTTAGAGAAAACGTTGTTGTGCTAAATCTGAGAATGTTCCGATTAAATAAAAGAACATTTTCTGTAAGATTATACTGGTATGAAAAAAAGCGGAGAAATCTCATCCCTGTATAATGCATAACAGATTATCATTTTTTTTCTCCCACAGAATTTTCTGGTTAGTTACATCTAGTGTCAGTGTGGGATATTTTGCTTACTGAGTAGAATGTAATTTTGCCACCAGTTCAATTTTATAGTATTATTTCTAAACCATTATTATAATCCTATGATTGTAACTTTTCTATGATGTTATAAATAGCTTAAAAAATTATACATTCAAAATATTCTGAAACCCAGTGTCAGAAACACATGCAGCTATCACAGAGATAAAAATATTTTTTTTTTTGATTACTTGGAGATTTTATTATAGAAACCTTTTAATGATAATGTGGGATATCAATAATTGATTGTATTGAGATATTTAAACAATACTGCAATAAGCATACTCGATTTTATATTCTATATATATATGTAAATATGAAAAACAGAATGAAAATCATCTGTCATGCAAAATTGAAAAATTCCCATAGTAATATCTTACAAAAATAAAGGGTTTTAATGTATTTTTAACAATAGATGAGAGCATTCTGAAAACATTTTTTATATGTTTTATTATGTCATATTAATATTACTATAACAAGCTATAGATCTGCGATTGAAGCATTTTCTACTGAGTTAGAAGATGAAACAGCACTAATCAACTGTGAAGCTTTTACTAATGTCTATGAGTGATCAGTTGTTACAAGTGAAAAATTATTTCCATATACAATGCTTGGTAGAAGAGTAGATCCATTCAAAACATATGATTTCTGATATACCATTGCATATATATAATTATTTTCAGTAATATTGCACTTTCAAAGATATGCAAATACATTAAAAAAAATTCTATTATAGGCACCACAATAAAATTTTGAAAATCTTTCAGGAGTTTTATTGTAAATGTATGAATCTTTTTTTTTTCTTTTAATATTATTAAATGTGAATTTGTAGTTTCATTATGTTACAGTTATGATTTTGTATGGGTTATGTAAGATCATAATTATAAAACCATTTTAAATACTCATGATATACTAGTACATTGTTACTTACCTCTAAGGATATTCTAGTAAAATAGGCAATTGCTAATATATAAATATTATTGAGTGCTAGTGATTTGGTTGACAAACTTTTAAGAAATACCTGCAATATATTCAGATTCTCTACAGAAGAATTAAATTCAACAAACATAACTGTTCACTTTCTTTAAAAGCCAGCTTTAAATTAAAAAAAAAAATCAAGACATAATATTCATTTATTAATGAATTTTTGATTTTATTTGGTATGTGTTCTTTTCCATTTTATAATTTTGTTAAAAAAATAAATAAAATAAAAGACATAAGTTTTATATTTGAACACTAATGGCATCATGAGACACCTTATTTATATTTGGATTGGACAAAACTCTACAAAATTATCAGAAGTGACTGAAGATATTTCAAATAAAAGGCATGTAATGAAAAAAAATGGCTTTTAGTTATTTAATTTGTAAATTTCTAATTCAAATGAAATTATTTGCTATTGAAATATGATTGTTTTTACTTAAAATATTTTGAATTTTAAATGCATATTTTTAATCTTATTTATTAAGTTATAAAGAAACTGATAAGATATGCATAGTTTCTGCAGTTCATGAAAAAAAATTAGGGGGGGGGGGGGTTAAAAATTGCTGGTTGTCTGTTAGTTTTATTTTATAAAGGTAATCAAAACTTCAGTGTTATTTATTCATAATATATTTTAGCTATGAATTAAAAAAGCATTTTATATTATGCACTCTGCATTTTTAAGTATTCCTGTTGCTCCCCCCCCCCTCCCCAATTCTTTAGATAATATATTCCATAATTATTTGTCATTCAAAAAGTCTGAAATTAAAGGAAATCTTTTAATTTTGTATAAACTAAAATTTAATTTTCTTAAATGTTTAACATAGGCAGTGAAAATGAGCATCTTATAATAAACTTATATATAAAGTTACCCTTTCATTAAATAAGACAAATTTTTCTATCCTAAAATACTAGTAGCTTGGTGGCCCAAAGTCTACAGATTGAAAAACCTTTTTAGAGATAGTTAAGCAATAAATTCCAGCATTTCAGTAATTGAATCCAATTTCTTTTTTTCTTTGTTTTTACAAATTTATAACGTAGCAACCTAAGCTAGACTTATAAGTATACATAATGTATCAGAAGGATGTTCCCTAATGTCTTGAATGTAACTATACATTGCCTAATTATCCAGACAGTAAGTTTATAGTCTTTGTACTGCTTTGTGCTTTTTCGTATTAGTTATTAATGAATGTATCTTATTCTTTGTAATAAATGCACCACAAGCAATAATTTTATAACAAAAATGCTTTAAACCCATACAAAAGAGAGATTTGGTAACCCTAAAGTGGAACTAATATAATAGTCACATGATATGTTCTTTTCTTTTATTATTTTCTTTGACGATTCAAAATTACGAATCTCAAAGTGAGAATTTTCTTTTACTATTTTAAAATAGATTTTTAATTTCTTTTCATTTATATTTTTGCACTAGTTTACTCCATAGTTTCATTTGGTATACTATTTTTAATTTATATTGTTAATAAAGGATGTTCTGAAATTGTTTTCACTTGAGCAGTTATGAAATGTAAAGATAAATATGTTTTAAATATTGTGTAGTTCCTTTCCACCCCCCCTCCCCCTGAATTCTACAAAAAGGGGCTTTTCTTTACTTTTATATGTTAAAGATTCCATCTATTACAGATAGTGCAATCATCAACATATATATTTGCTAAATATAACGTGGGAAACAATATTGTGAAATACAATTAAATACTTGAATCTAGCAGTTGTTTAATAGATTGAAAATTTAATTAATGCTCAACACCGGCTAAAAAACAAAATTGTACTAATATAGCTCACGTTTTTAAACAAGGCTTATATTGACAGGAGTATATGTATTAGTAAATAACGAAAAGTTGTTTCAACAAATTATTACATCATTTTTTTTAACTTTTTTGCACTTCACATGCATAATCTGGATATTAACTATTTTTATAATTTTTTTTCATGACTGGCAACAATTTTGAAATTGCCAAGCAAGTGATAATGCATCAAATCTGGAAGCCTTTTCATGAGTAGAGCCAGTCATGTTAGTGCCACTTTTTAAAGGAAAGAATAACGGGAAAGCTCACTCTACCCCTATCTCTTTTCTATATTTAAACCAGTATAAGTTATAAATTATGTTTGTATGATGCAATAACCTCATAGTAAGATGCAAATAACTTTTAAAACAATACGTTTTTTTTTTTCACTTTTAAAAAAGTTGTTAGATATTATTTTAAAGATTTTTGTATCTGCCGATAGTTTGTAAAAGTCATATATTATAATCACTATCTATAAACTTCCTATGAACATTTTACATCATTACATTTAAAAATATTTATAATATAATACCTTCTTATTTCATGAAGATGCAGATAATTCTGATAAAAATAACTCTGTTATTTCCTGGTTGCAAATGGATGTGTTGATAGCATTTAATATCTTAAGTGCAGCTTGCCTTAATGATTAGCTATTTTGAATATAAGTTTATTGCATAGAGTTTTCTTTTGAAAATCTAACAATCTGTCCTCACTACAATTTCTCTACTTCATTGTATGTGCATCCATAAAATTCTTTATACAGTTGAGCCTGCCTATTATGAAGTTGATGGGGCTTTGAAAAACATTCTTTATATCTGATATTAATAATAGCAGATACAACATAAAAAATGGAAAAAATAATAGATATATTTTTTTCTAAATAATAATAAGTTTTGTAAAATATCCATTCTGTATACAAGATTTGCTTGAATTTCTAAAATGGAGCTTTAGAAAACATTTTGGGGAAAAAATGAATCCAATATGTTAATTTCATACTGAAAATTTTGGGGCTGCATAGAAATTTTTATGATATTCCTTTTTTTAATATTGAATTTTATCATCAGCTTACATGATTATATTATTTTATGATTAAAGCAAACATTCTTTGTTGAAAAACAGTCGACTTTTTGTCAAATTTTCTGTTTGTTGCTTGATGCATGCTTTGTTTTACCAGAAATTTTTATTTAGCTTTATATAAAAAATATATATATACAGACTATTTCTTTCACATTTAATTAAATTCTATCATTAAACACAGATTTAGAAACAAACATGAATGCAAAATAAGAACTTATTTGTTTTATAAAAGTATTTTGGGGAAATGTGTGTGCAGTTAGTTCACGAACTGTTAATTTATAAAACTACACTGAGAATTCTCTGACAGGGGGGTGGGAGAGATTTATATTCTCTAACACAATTTTCAGTACTAAGTGTTTACATTGCAGATAAAAGTATAATGAAAGGAGAGGATCTTAAGCACTAGAGAATTTATAGCCATAAAATTACCCTTTTCTTGATGGCAAAAGATACAAAACAGAGTAAACATCGGGCAAAGCAGCACAAGTAAAATGAAATCTTCAGCAAAATTTGTTTATATTTAGATCAATTTTGTGTAGGAGAGTATAAATAAGTATTTCCAAAGAAACTTTCAGCATGCTGAAGTCAAAGGTTTCGGGATTTATTAATGATTCTTTTAATTCTTATTTCAAAGATTCTTATCTGCATGTCCCAAGAATAAAGTATTCTTCTTATTTCAATAGCTTATACTAAATTTAGTTACATATGCATTTTAATTAGTAACAGTAATTTCACCTCATTCTTACATGAATGAAATCTAAATACTACTGAATTTCATTTCCAGGGCGAGTCGACTTGTATGAGAGCATTTTTTGATCTCACATCTTGCATTTGGATCTATAAAGATGTGACTACTAGTGTGACTTGCTTATGTTTATCTTTTTTGGGGGAAAGGAGGGGGAATTTATTCTATGTATCTACTGTTTATCATGTAAGGATTGGTATGACTATCATTCACTATTCTCATTACTCCTGCATTTTTACATTTCATAATTATAATTAAATTCTAATTTTACAGGATTATATTTTATTAATGAAAATATAATTTTAAACTGTTAAAGCAGACCTTTTTTTTCTGATGATTGTTACTTTTGTAATAATATAGCTGTAGAGACAAATTTGTTTAAACTGACATGTGCATGATAATCTTCATTTCTCATAACTGTAGTCCTTCAAATACCTTGTTGAAAATCGAAAAGAAATTTTTGTTACTGAAACATGTGCTCATTACCTATTTTCTTTTTCTGGAATAAAAAATAGTGAATATTCGAAGAAACAAATACTAAAATTCTTAGTATTTCTTAAAATCTGTTACAAATACTTTTCTGGGTGTATTTTTCATGCTCATAATTTACTTCATTTGAAGATGGGGTTTTTTTTTTTAACTTGAAAATATTCTGGTGCATTCAAAAGTGCTGTCGATCACTGAAAATACACTGTTCTTTCATCTAATAAATAAAAGTGATGAAATTTTAAATAATTTCAGTAAGACTAAAATTTTAATCAGACTTATTGAAATTGTTAATTTAAATTTGGATGGTGCTTTTGAATTTGATGTTGCTATTTTAATTTTGTTAGTTATATATATATATATATATAATTTTTATTTTGTTTTCAGGCACTGTACTTATGTTTTTATTCATGTATGTTTATGGTAGATAATTTTATGAAAGTGTTCAATTGTTTTTAATAGTGCATAACTGTTGTGTTTTTTATTAAACATTATGAAATTCATGATTTTTAAAATCCATAATTTGTTGTTTCTTTATTTATATATCATTTTGTTTTTATGTTTTTCATCTATGGTTTTGAATAGTTTTAATTTTTCCTTCATACTGATTGAAGGTGTTACTTTGATATAAATTCTATAATGTGCCTGTATATTTAGATATAGGTGTAAATTTATATGTATATAATTATATATTACAGATCCATGTTTTTATGCCATTTAAAATTACAATTTTTAATTAGAGGAAAACATTTAATATAGTATCTGTTGTTTGATACACTGTTTCCCCATGAACTTAATGGAACTTTGTGTACTTTTACTATTTTTTTTTTCATTTTTAATTGTTTTTAAAGTTTGTCATGTTTCAGATTTGAACTGTTTATTTTTTTCATAATAAATTTATATTAATCAAATTGTTGAATTATTGCAGACTATTTTATGAGTTTTCTGCTTTTCAAGACATTCACTAAAGAGCAAGCTAAACTATCGTAATATTTTCAAGACATTTTAACTAAAATTGATTGAAATCACAGTTATCACTACAATATAATAAAAATAATAATGTTTTCCCCGCATATATTTGCTATTCCTGTAAAATTGTATTAAAGTACAGTTCTAGTAGGTGAAAATGAAAAACTCTTCCAAGTATTCAGCAAATAATTGTGTACAAAAGGTACAAATATTATTGAATTTAAAACAACATGTGCTAATGTAAATAAATTTGTCTAGGGAAATATGTTTAATGTACAGTAGAAGATCTTTATAATGCAAACCTAAAAACACGAGGTTATACGTTATATAGAATTTTGCATTGTATAGGTCACATTTCACAGTTCATTAAATTTAGCTTGTAAACATGGCAAAATATGTCTGAAACATAGCAGTATATAGTAGAGGATTTTTATATTGCATTCCTTGGGACCAGAAGTTATGTAGATTGTAAATTTTTGCATAACATAGATCATTTCACACATTGTTAAATTTACTTTATAAACAAGGTCCAAATATTCTTCAACCAAATCATTCATTATATTACTCATTTTCAAAAATAATTATTGTAATAATAGCAATTATTTTATTAAAAAGCTCTGAATTGATGATATAAAGATGAAATAATGTATTAAATTTAGTCCTCTAGAGAGTAGTGATTTTTTTTTATAATGTGGAATGCAGGCGGGGTTTTTTTAACAGCAAAATTCTTTGTTTACATATGAGAAGTTGTGTGTTATATAGAATTGTGTTATAAAGATCTTCTACTGTATTTGAATTCAGACTGAAAAATATCCAACAAAACCATTCAGGTTTAATTTCATCAAATTTACTACACTTATAATTAACCTAAACAAAGTTCCTCTGATAATTTTCAGAACTATTTATTTTAAAAAGAATCTATTTTTTACACGCATACACAGAGAGGTTGTCTCAAATTTGAAATCCTGTATTGGGATTGAATTTATAAGTGCAACAAGCTGCAAACATTTAAATACAATAGGGGATTACTAATCCACAAAGCTTGTTACTAAAGGTTATGTGGATTAGATTTTGTGAATTATAGAGTATGCATCTGTTTATTGTGTGTTTGTAATTTCTTGCATGCATATTTAGATTAATAATTTATTTCCAGAAAGATAGCTTGGAAGAGGTAAAGACTTTAAAATTATCTGATAACAGGGTCATTCCATATCAAGTGGCCTAAATTTGGATACGGTACCTGCTTGATCCCGTACAATTTTGATACAATTGCAAATGAACATACATACAGGCCTAAGATGGACGTCTGCAAACTGTCAGAGTCAAAAGTAGTATAGTTTTGTCACCAGGGGTTCTTCTGTAAAGTTCACTACAGTTGAGTCTCTCTATAACGAATTTCCATATAATAAATTTGTCTATAAAACGAATTTTTAGCAGAAATGGTTAACTTTTTTCCATGATTATAATAAGAATAATCTCCTTTTTGTGAAAGATCTCAATTTTACGAATTTTCTTCAATTATTAAAAAAAGCTGCAAAACCATGAATCAATTTTTCTTCTTTGAATCCTGGTTTATCTTTCAAAGCTGAGTACCTCTACCTTATTCTTTATTTTGTTTATCAAGTTCATTTTCACAAAAATTTTGCGAAATTAGTCTATTGATCTTGAAAATGTCACTGATTAAGCATATGAAACTTGTTGATCTGTTTATTAAACGGTATTTATAAGCCTTTATGTGACCTATTATTTTCACTTTAATGATAAAAAGTGATTTTCTTATATAATTCTGTATTCCTTATTAAGGTGTGAAAGTTTTTATGAGGGTGTAATAGTTTTGAAATCAAAACAACCAAAAACAGCTTTCTTCGTCTAAAACAAATGTAAATTTTCCGTATGCATTTTTTTTTATGCTTTTAAACAAATGTTTATTTTCTATTTTGAAACTATTTAAATAATTAAAAAATACAATACCAAGTTAATATTTAGAGTTAAACATTTCAAAATCTTAATTAAACCTCCAAAACACCACCCCCAAAATATTTTTTTTTAAATTTACACATTAAATAAGATTTTTTTCATTATTCTCTATCTAACAAATTTTTTGAGTGGAACAATAGATTTCATTATATAGACTTGACTGTATTTCATAGTCACAGAAAAACAAATCACTAATTGTGACATCTCAGTGCTCATTATACAAGAAGCCTTACTTATTGCAAGTATCTATATTGGATCTAGTATAACTTTTTGTTCTAAAAAACATAATTGCAGCATTAAAGATACATTCATTATCAATACATTCATCATTACTTGGCCTTAAAGTAGGCCATATGGCCTTAGATTTCATTATATATATATTAAATTTCAAACTATTTGGTTGGGTAGTTTTTGCACTGCCGTGTGGACCAGACGATGACTATAGGTGCTATGTATTTATATAATTATGAATGCACCTAAAAAAGAAAGGAAGGGAGGCCTCTCCAGAAAAGATGGGAACTAAAATGCAGTGAAGGAGGAAATGATTACAGGTGTAAAGGTGAAAGTTGCAAGAAAATTGGATAATTGGAAGCTAAGTAAACTTATCTGTAGAGTAAAAAAAAAAACACCACATGGTGGTGGGGAAAAAAATATGCTAAAGCTTATAAAAGTTGTCCGAAAAACAGAAATTTATGGAGAGATAGGTCCAGGAGCCTTAAAAGGTCAAAACCCAGAATATAAGGGGTGAAAGAGAAGGAGAATTAAATGCAAAATCCCTTAATATCTCAGATACCAAGCCCCCTGTCTTAAAAATAAAGACAGAATTCAGGATGATAACCTGATGGTACTAGTTTGGGATACCTCGTAAGCAGAGTGGAGTGAAGGATAAAGATAGTGTTAAAATATATGTAAGAAAGGGAAAGGTCAAGAAAGAATAAAGTAGGAAAAAGCTGCCAGGGCCATGATAATGGAGAGAGGGGAGGTGAGAGGAAGAGGAGTGAGCGGTGAAAATCTATAAGGGGGGAATGAAAAACATTTAGAAGAAACGGCAAATGCTGAAAAAAGAAAGAGGCCCCTATACAAAATATATATGCATGCAACTGAAATATAATGCTACTGTGGGTAATGACAAGAGTCTGGCACAAGCTGGTTTGTACCCGACACGAACCTAAAGTTTCTGCTCAAATTCAACCCAAATCCAACAAAAATATTTGGTCAACACATAACCAGACTTGAACCTGTTACCCTTCAATCCAAACCTGAAGTGAAAGAAAATTAATTCATATTATAATACAATTATCGAAAAATAGTCTACAATTATTATTAATTGTTATTTTTTGTTGTCTATTAAGAACTTATTGTTGATTAAACTTATTTATTATCTTAAAATTAATATCATTTTTGAAAAGATTAATTGAAAAAAAATTATTTTGAAAAGTCAAAATATTAGAATATTTATTCAAGTGGTTCAAAATATTAGAATATTTCAC
This sequence comes from Maratus michaelseni, assembly GCA_963931845.1. Taxonomy (NCBI): domain Eukaryota; kingdom Metazoa; phylum Arthropoda; class Arachnida; order Araneae; family Salticidae; genus Maratus; species Maratus michaelseni. The sequence goes on from OZ007599.1 coordinate 134,610,772, forward strand.
ATTAATTCTCCTTTAATTATCACCAATTCATAACTGGTGGCATCATTGTTTAAAATCAGTATTCTTTTTATAGTTTGTTTGCTTTTTCATCTTAAAATGGGTTGTGTGAGTGATATTCCTGAATCTATTAAACTTCGTATGGTTGATTTGTATTGACACGGTAAAAATCAATGTTATATAGTGAATTATTTACATTGTTCACAATCAAGCGTTAGTAAAATATTAACACAATATTAAAAAAATGGAAAATTTAAAAATAATCGCCGAAATGTTGGCTGAAAACCAAAAACATCTGCTAGAGATGACAGGAAACTGAAGTGTATAGTTAAGAAAAACCGTTTTAAAAGTGTGCGATTCTTGCACCGAAAATGGAAAGAAGAAGGAGTTGAAGTTTCCACATCGACAACATTAAGACGTCTCCATAAGTTTGAATCTCGTGTACCGAAAACAAAACCTTTCATGACTGCAAAACGTGTAAATCAAGACGTTTATGGAACGAAGAAGATTGGAAAAATATATTATTTAGTGATGAAAGTATGTTTTGTGTTTCATATGGTAATCAAGGTATTAGAGTTTGGAGAATGAAGCAAGAAGCATTTGATAAAGAATGCCTTAAACGTTCTGTAAAATTTACTGCTAATGTCATGGTTTGGGGTTGCATGAGTGCAAAAGGACCTGGAAAGTTATGCATCGTCTACGAAAAGGTTAACTCTCAGATGTATGAAGAAATTTTGGAATATTACATGATTCCATCATCAGAAGATTTATTTGAAGATGATTTCATATTTCAACAAGATTTAGCGTCACCACATACCTCGGTGTCAACTAAGAATTGGTTCCGCCAACACAACACAAGGGACTTCCTTGGCCACCAATCTCACCAGGCCTCAATCCCATCGAAAACTTATGGTGTATAATGAAGAATAAACTCCAAGAAAATCCTCCTTCAAGTAAAACTGGGTTAGTGGCACATATAAAGTCTATTTGGGCTAATATTGATAGAAATGTTTGTAAACACCTTGTATATAGTATGCAAGATCGATTGTATGCTGTTATGAAAACTAAAGGGAATGCTACAAACTATTAACTACCATTTACTTCATATTCATAAGGTAATATTGTTGCATAAAATAAAATATTCTAATATTTTGAACCAATCTAAATTTTATTCTAATATTTTGATGTGTTTCAGAAAGCTGTATACCTAATTTATTGTACTGTATTTTATATTTTGTAAATGTTAAAATCTTATCTAAACATTCCAGATTTAATTTATAAGAAATTTAATTGCATTTACTTAGTATCAAAAATAAATAAATGAAAAATGATTTTTTCTTATTACTTTTTCTCAATTATTCTAATATTTTGAATATGAGCTGTAAAAATGAACACCGACACACTCATTAATATTCAAATATAAATTTTTTTCAACTTCCTTTTGAAAAATCAGCTCAACCCAACCCGAAAGAGTCAAAACCTAACCTGAAACCTATATATTTAAAGTCAACCTAATCTGCAACGAGAAAATCAGTGTCCATTTGACCCAATCTAAACTGTGTAAAGGGTTGGATGTAGGAATCTAACAGTGACCCCAGGTGATAAAAGTAGGAAAATCTAGAGCAAGGAAAGAAAATATACACATTACCTTTTTAATCATTAATTAGATTGAGAATTGAATAAATCGTTAATCAAAGAGAGCAACTGAAATTAATGATTAGTCTATGAGTAGGATTGAAACGCTTTAGTGATGATGGATCTAATCATTAGTTTTTAAGTATTAATCTAATTAAATTTTGCACCACCCTGTCCAGTGTTATCTGTGCCCATAATAATAGCTTTAAATATATCTAAAATCATTGTTAAATTGTTTTATATATTTAAACAAAAATCTTTCTAAACAATCCTAATGCTGAGGATCCCACTGCCTTCAGTAGCGCATACCCTCAATTTTGTAAGATTTTTTTTATTTTTAAATAAAAATCTATCTAAACTTACAGTTGGGGACCTCAGTGCCTTTAACAGTGTACATTGGGTGTACTACACATGCTCTCACACAGTCTGTTTTGATTTTATATCCATAAATAAAAGACTTGCTTAGCCAGGGCCTGAGATATTATCCTTAAATATACCAAAAGTCAGTGTTGAATGAATTTATATATTTAAATGAAAATATTTCTAAGGGTACCTAATAATGACTGCACTACTGCCTTCGGCAATGAAAAAGTTTTCTTCTCACATTTTTTCCCCACATCAAGTTATTTAATCTAAAGAAAAAATAGTTCTTATTGTCTGAACTATGAAATTTTTATGAGTTATATACATATATTTCCAAAGCCTGCGTATAATTTTCATTCTAAAATATTGATATTTAGTTGTATAAAAAATGTTTTTTCTTCTCACTTTTTTTTTTCTTTAAAGATCAAAATCCTATGGGATTTTTTTTTTTAAACTGATTATTTTAACCCTAAATCTCATTATTTCTAAACCAAAATTTTAGAGCAATAGCGTAAAAATAACTTGGCCTGTGAATAGGATCAGCAGGAGCATAATGCAAAACAAAATCTTCTAAAATTGAAAAACAGTGTAGCTGCAAGCACAGTGAGAGTGTTATTAAAGTAGATGAAAAATAACTAAACAGGTTTTTTAAGTAACTTATGTTTATTAACTTAGAACATGAAACATTAATGAATAAATTAGCAGGCTTCGCCCGCTTGCGGGCCCCCAATTTACATTGCTGCTATGAATCTTGTAAAACCTCGAATCTTTTGAAATCTCCTTTTTTTGTAAAATCTCGAAATGAACGAACCTCCAAACTAGGTGCCGCTGTACTCGGCACCGTATGCCAGTCGTGCTATGCACGCATTGGATAGTACCTTAATTTGCACATCGAATAGTATAAAACTCTAATCGAACGAACCTCTGACTTGGGTTACCGCTGCCTTCGGCACCGTATGCTGGTAGGACTAAACATGCACTGGATAATCCCTTAATTTGCACATCGAATAGTATAAAGCTATAATTGAACGAATCTCTGATTCGGGTCCCTGCTGCCTGCGGCACCATATAGCAGACGTGCTGCAATATATGTTAGTTCCACTTTCCACCACCAGGTGGTGCAATCTGTTCTATATGAACAGCACTGAAATTGTTAAGGCTATAGATGTCGAGTCGAATGAGCTATACCCCCGTCATAATCCATCCCGTAGAATCAGAGATAGGAAAGCGCCCCTGGTGGTGAAAAATGAACTAAAATCAGTAAGCTCTATCAATGTCGAGTCGAATGAGCCATACCCCATCGTGATTCTTCCCATAGAAACAGGGATAGGAAAGCGCCCCTGGTGGCGTAACTCCGAACAAAAATTGATAAGCTTTATCGGTGTCAAGTTGAATGAGCCATACCCCATCGTGATCTGGCTCATAGAAACAGAGATAAGAAAGTGCCCCCTGGTGTTGAAAAAATGAACTAAAATCGATAAGCTCTATCGATGTCGAGTCGAATGAGCCAAACCGCGTTGTGATGTGACCCATAGAACTCGAGTTAGCTGCAAAATCCTTTAATTACACCTTCCACCGCCAGAGGACGCAATCTGTTCAATACGAACATAACCGAAATCTGTAAAGCTATCGAAATCCAGTCGAAAGAGCCAAACCCCATCGTAATCGGGCCCATAGAACCCGATTTATGGATGCAATCCCTGGTGGTTAAACTTGGAACTAAAATATGTAAGCGCTGTCGATATCGAGTCGAATGAGCCAAATCGCATTGCGATTGGACTCATAGAACTCGAGATATTATGAAATGAAAAAATAAATTATGATGTTATTATTCAAAAAGAATGGTATAAACTCAAACTTTTAAAAATGTTATAGAGGGTCCTTATTACTTTAATTATAATGTTTGGAATAAGTTTGGTGGAAATCCGTAACATTGTTTCTGAGTTATGGAAACGGACCATAGTTAAGAGAAATAACCCTGAAAGGGAGAGGGGCGATGACACTGCTTTTCCTCAAATGACTGATTTAGACTACCAGAGTACTTGTTCAAAGACAGGGACCTGTAGAAAAACTTAGAACTGAAAAAAAAAAATCTGAATTTACTATTTGAAAATAGTGGTAATTTGTATACATAAAAACAATCAAACACAAGGGACGAATCAAAAATGTTAAATTTGTTTAATGGAATTGGTCCTGTCCAACACCATTCCATCAAAAATATTACAATTGTACAAATATTTCTTAATTACATTAACTGTCCCAATCCGATAGCGGGCTAAGCTCGCTTTCATAATATCTGGTTTGCACTCAAGAAAAATTTTAATAACCCATAATGCAGTTTAGACATCTTAGCTGAGATTCTTCGGTTATCAATAGGCTGTTAATTTATTATTTTAATTTGGGGATAGAGTTGTCTTTATGTCTGGCATTGAAATTACGAAAGAGATGGGATTAATTAAAAATTAAAAATTGTTTATCTTCAACTAATCATCGTAGCTTAAAAAAAATTACATATTCTTGATCATGATGCAAGAATACTGTAGGATGTATTATTTTCAAATCTCTAAATAGCATTATTTAAAAAAATTTTATACCCGGCTAAAAAAGAACAGTAGTACTTCATTTTGAAATTTTACCTTGTCCGAAGATATCAGGTCACGTGGTTGTTTAACCTCAGCTATTGAAAAGAAAGTTATAAAGAAAAGATCCAATTAATGAAATAATAATTAAAATATATTGTAATTTCTGTTGTAATTAACGGAGAAATACGAAAATTAGATATGTAGAATTCTTGTGAAAATATACGGATGTATGTATAATTTCAAATCTATAAATGCAATATTTAAAAAAATTTTGATAGACCTGCAAATCTTCTAGTATAAAGAAAGGTGTTTTGTTTAGTTATTTCTTTGCCAGGCATTTTGTCACCATTAGAATGTTGAGATTAAAAATGATCTTTTTTCTGACTTAAAAGTTTGTTAATTGATAACTTCTCTTCTAATTGCATTGGTCAAATTTTACCTTCATGAATTTGTAATTTTTTTATACATCTGTTTGTAATTTTTGTGTGGATCGGACTATTTTTGTGATTTTTTCGAAAAAGGCCAGAAGATGTCTAATACACCATTTTTAATGCAGCTGGAATGAAAAATATCGGGGTGCAGGCTAGCCTTGACAAAGGCCTAGTGAAAGACGGAGCTGATGGAGCTCCGCTAGCCTCATCTCGAAGTCCGAAAGTAGGCAGGAAGGAATTTATTTCTTTGTATCAGAAAAAATGTTTTGTTATGAGTAATTAAAACAGCTTTTTTAATTAATAACTATCTTAAGTGCGGGCGGATTCCTTCGAAAACTGTAACTGCGGAATTCCTGGATTTTTCTGACTTTTTTTTACATTAAAAGCACTTTGCTGTGAGTTTTGCTCGCAGTGTTTATCCGGGTACAGATGCAGACAGACGTTTACGAACATTAATGATAATGATCAATGACAACATTAAATAAAAGCAAATAGCAAAAGTAAAATTGACAGTACATAATTATAATTTTTCTTAACATTTATTTCATAAATATGCTTCAGCATATTATGTCTTTTCAAAATATGTTATAACACATGGGCTGATAAGTTCCCGGTCTAATAAAGAAAACACAACTTTTTAACAAATCTTTATATTTTTATGATTTTATAACTTTATAACTTTAATAATAAATAATAATAATTTAATAAATAAATAATAATAATTTAATAAATAAATAATAATAATAATTTAATAAATAAATAATAATAATAATTTAATAAATAAATAATAATTTAATAAATAAATAATAATTTAATAAATAAATAATTTTCTAGCGAAAAAGCTCCAAACAGTGCTCAGAATCATCGACTCATTTTTGTTTTTGGTCAAAAGTCAACACGCGCGGCAGCCACTTTGACAACAGCTTTTTCATAGACAAATGTTCATTCAAAATAAAACCTACACGTTGCTTGGATATCTTCAGAGTCTGAGCTATCTCTTGCAACTTCACTTTACGGTTCCCCAAAACGATTTTTAGGACTTTTTTTTTATGTTTTCCGGAGTAACCACCTCTTTTGCGTGGTGCATCACTGGTGTCTACGACCACTTTTAAATTCAGCAAACCAGTCAATAATGGTTGATTTACCTGGTGCAGTGTCCGGATAACGCTTATCAAGCCAAGCTTTTGTTTGAATGGTGTTTTTTCCTATCAAATAACAATTCTTGAAATTCTTGTTTATTCCTTTTTTTGTTTATCAGCAAAGTTGTTCAAATAAAACCACTCTTACGTTTTATCCACATAGCGAATCGTCATGACATTTTTTCTTCTACCTTTTAAAGGTTAGTATTTACTTAAAAAGGCATCGGCTCGGCGATTGCAGCGTCATCTGTGTGCCAGACCGGGAACTTATCAGCCCATGTGTTATGTTAGCATTTATTTTAATATAATAGTTAAAAACTTGTTTAAACACCATTATTGTAAATTAAATGAAGAATGATCTTACATACAAAAGATGGTAAATGCATTTCAGAAAATGACAATTTAATCCAATGCTATAAACAAAATATGCAGTCTTAAAGGAGAAAACCTATTTCAAATTGCGATGAAAAACAACTTTCTAAACAATACTAAATTTATGAATAACTGCTAGTATTCTTTTAACTAAACATCATAATGTTTTAAATGAAGTTCTTATGTGCATGAAGCAGGCAGTTACATGAACACAGACATAAGACAAAAGTCCAGACAATGATTAATGAGACAAATCCATAAATAATATGGATGCCGCAGTCAGCTGACATGCAAACTGGACGTTAATGTCTCCTCTTTATTGTGCCTGACCAGTTACATGCATATTCCATCAATGGTCTATGAAAGCAAAATGAACTGCTATGAGTGGTAAAACTGGGATGCCATTTATGGGCCAAAAAGTTAAAACAATGACATTTGCATTGCAATAATACCAATGCAAGTTGAAAATGGGGTTGTGTTAAAAATAAAGTAATGTTACCGTTCGTGCATTTCCATAATTAATGATCTAACTGAAAAAAAAAAAAGAATGCTGAAAAAGAACTGAATTGAATTGAAACGAAGACCAGGTTGAAAAGTTAATTGAAAGAAAGAAAGTGGAAATTGTAAGTTCTTCTAATATTATGTATAAATGTACAAGGTGGGCTTCATATATGACAACAGTTATAATAAGTGTAAATAAGAATGCTCAAAGTTAACTGATATTTTAACGAATTATTTTACCCCTAAATCTCAATTTCTGAACCAAATTTATACTCAATCATTAGCTCAAAAAGGTCTCAATCCTGTCAGTAATTTTAGCTGTTTGATTTATTAAATCATCAGTTTTAATGCAGTGGTGTAGTCCTGTAGAAAAAAGTCTTTCGGCTTGTACCGGGAAGAAAAGGTAGCTTTCATCGTACATCTTTTTAAAAATTCAATTCATTTTACTCAAATGTCTTGAAACCTGATTATAGAAGATTCAATCTTGGTTTTCGTTAATACTGAATTTGAATGCTAATTTCAGCATGAGAGTTACAGCATAACAAAAATCAGATTGTTTCAAAATGTCAGCCACCCTAGAATTTCAAACCGCCATATCTTGTATCGCATTCTAACACTTAACAGAAACAATTTTTTCAGTTTATAAAATTTTATTCATATTTTTGAATTTTAAAAAAAATGTAACTTGCTGCCATTTTTAAACAAGATGGCGCATGAAGCTGGCCAACGAATTCGGTCCAGATCTTGGTATGTTCTGTACACATGTTCAGTCACATTTATATCGGTTCATAAATACGAGAGTTACAGCATAACAAATATCAGATTGTTTTAAAATCTCAGCCATCCTAGAATTTCACACTGCTATATCTCAGCCATTCTTTAAGATATAACTAAAACAAAAAATCTTCTAGAATCCTTGTATCACGTTCTAACACTTAACAGAAATAATTTTTTAAATTTATAATTTTTTGTGCAGCTTTTTGAATTTTTTAAATGGCCACCATTTTGAAACAAGATGGTGGATGAAGCTGGCCAACAAACTCTGTCGAGACCTTGGTATGTTCTATTCACATGCTCAGTCGCATCCCAATTGGTTCATAAATAAGAGAGTTACAGCATGACATATGTCAGATATATATGTATATATATATATATATATATAAAATATATAACCATTAATGAACCATTACCGGAACACCAAGAGAAACTATGAAATTATGATTTAGTAAGTAATTATTTATTGACTACGAAAGTGTTCCCGAACACTCTGAATATAGATATCAAATACATATTTAAAAGAAGAAGAAATTAAATAAAAAATTGAATGAATGAAATTTGTGGAATTTAGACAGAATTGTCAAGTCCCAAATGCCTAAATACCACAAATAAAATGAGTGGTTTCATCATTATATTAGCCATAACATTGCTAAAGAATATGATTTTGGGACTACCACTCATAAACAAAGAATCTTAAAGTTAAAAAAATAAATACAATATTAAAAAGGAAAGAAACCTTACCCATAGTTAAGAGATAAAATCTTGAAATTAAAACGTAAATTGCTAAAAACATTTAGATTAAGAAGTTATGTTGGTGCACATCAGTGACCAGATATATGAAGATAACAAAACAGAGGCAATGAATTGCAAAAAATCTTTAAATGTTGCCAAAATCAGTTTTAGAAGATGATTAACCATATTGCCAAAATAAGTTTTAGAAAATGAATTACATGGAATATTGTAAAGCAACACAAACCATGGTGCTGCCATCTATAATAGAAAAAGTGAAAATGCAGTGAATTAAAAAAAAAGAGCAGTGGGAGAAAATCGATATTTAAAATTGAAACCATATACTATCTAAAGTGATAATAATTAGTTAAATAATAAATAAAATATCCAATTACATTAAAGTAAAAATGGATGTATTAATGATTAATTCTATGTTAAAAAATAAGATGTAAAGTGGTAAAATTAATGATTAATGCTACATGAAAATACATGTACCAAGAAATGACATAGCCACTATTAAATAGCTTTGCCAAAAATGCAACATCACAAAAATTAAATAAAATTAAAATACTAAATTATTTGAATTAAGATGCTAAGGATTTAAAATTAATATTAATTAAATATTGAAATTAATTAGTTACATATTATGTTTTTGCATACAAAGTTAAAAATTAAATACACATGATAAAAGTGGTTAGGGAAGAACATTTATTAAAATTAATACATGTATTATATTAGCATTTAAAAAAGTATACATTATATTAGAAGTTAATATGATATTGTCCACCGTAGGCATTAATGTAAATACAATTAATCAAAAACATTCTTAATAGTAATGAATAATTCATGTAAATTAATAAATGAATATGTAAATATAACTACATTAATTCGCATATAAAAGTAGCATATCATAGTCCATTATAAAATGTGTTCTAGCAAACGTATGTGTAAATCAAAGTGTCCCATTTTTTTTTTGTAAATATAAATTAACATGCGTTTTCCCATACAACTCCGCCACACACCTCCTCAATCCAACAGCATATATATATATATATATATATATATATATATATATATATATATATATATATATATATATATATATATATATACAGTGGTGGCCAAAAGTTTGGACATTTTTTGAAAGTTTCATGTTTTTCAACTTTGTGTCCTTGTAGGATATATTAATTTTCACTTAAATACAAACGTTTATATATCAAATTAAAAGCAATTTAATGTAGAATTTAATAATAAAAACAGTATTACAATATCTGTATTACAAAAAAAGTTATGCTCATTTTAGTAGAACAAACAAACACAAATCGTTTTGAATAAGGACATGTTTTGTAATAAAAGCGTACTAGCCAATCACAAACACTTCTGAGGACCAATCAAATGTCTGTAACTATAGTTTAGGTTATTTGGATGGTAAAAGAGTTCTTGTTGTGGACATATTTTGCAGAATGATGCATACTAGTACAATTAAATAGAGTATTGCTGTTTTTGAATATTTAAAGTCCTTTTTTTTAATTAAACTAATTTTAAACAATGTCATCAACAAGAAGAACTAATTGGACATCTACAAAAAGAAGCCGAATTGTCATATTGAGAGAAAATGGCCTCTCTTATGCTGAAATTGCAAGACAAGTTGGTGGTTCAGTGACTTGTTCTGGTGTATGAAAGTTCTGTTTACGTTATGAAAAAACGAAATCAATGGAAAATAAGGCCAAATCAGGCCAAAAAAAAAAATGCACAAGTGCTACTGCCGATAGAAAAATTAAACGGCTATGCCTTCAAGATAGAAAAATTTCATCAGATGCCATTAGATGTAAAATGAATGCAGCGGGTATTGCAGTAAGTTCAAGAACAATAAGAAGAAGGTTATCAGGATTTGGACTACAAGCTGGAGTTCCAAGGAAAAAACCATATTTAAATCAAAAGCAACGTGAAAAACAAGTGGGCAAAAGAACACATTAAATGGTCAGAAAATCAATGGAAGCAACTAATCTGGAGCGATGAGAGTAAAATATCGCTCTTTGGTAGTGATGGTAGAAAATACATGAGACGTAGAGTAGGAGAAGCACTTCATCCTGATTGCATTGAAGCAACTACAAAAAACCCAACAAATGTCATGATTTTGGCATGTATGTCTGCAGATGGTGTGGGCCGAATTCAAGTGATTGATGGCATCCTGAATGCCAAAAATGCATCGAAACTGTCCTGGAACCAAAATTGATACCTCCCATCAGGGATCTCTTCCCCAACAACACACCATTTATTTTTCAGCAGGATTCAGCTCCATGCCACACAGCAAAAGTATGCAAAGCATGGTTTCAAAATAAAGGCATAGATATATTACCATGGCCAGGAAACAGCCCTGATCTCAATCCAATTGAAAATTTGTGGGGTGACGTTTGAAAATTCTTGTACGAAAAAAACGTCCATCCAGTAAAAGACAACTTATTGAAGCTATAATTGATTCTTGACACCATGTGATTACGAAAGATGAACTCCAAACACTCATTCACTCGATGAAAAGACGCTGTGAAGCTGTCTTAAAAAATAAGGGTTATCCTACTAAGTATTGATTGTGTAAGTATCACTTAAAAAAAATGCAAATCTAAGATAGATCTTACTATTAGTTGCATGACTTTTTTTGTAATACAGATATTGTAATACTGTTTTTATTATTAAATTCTATATTAAATTTCCTTCAATTTGATATATAAACGTTTGTATTTAAGTGAAAATTAATATATTCTACAAGCACACAAAGTTGAAAAACATGAAACTTTCAAAAAATGTCCACACTTTTGGCCACCACTGTATATATAAATCAACATTTGAATGGAGGGTTGTCTGGGGTCATAACTGGTGAAAATATACCAAAATTTGTTGGAATTGTTTTCCTCCAAACGGCTGCAATAGGTAGCTTTTTGTAGTGAAAGCTACCTAAAAGTGGAAGAATGCTCCATGTATCAAACATAGGATCTGTATCACCGAGGGAAATCTTGATACCAAATTTTGCATATCAGTTTCAAATGCAGAGAGAAGTAATAGGAAAATTAAATAAAGTTTAATTTAATTTAAGTTTCCTTATCTGTAATTCATTTAATAGCTTGTCAAGACTTAAAAAACTGAGAATGTTATTTTGTGTCTGACAATTTTTAGAAAAGAATTTAGATTTCAGTAACACGAATTTCATACTATGAGAATTTTGTTAAAATTTGTTTTGCCATTTTTGGTTTGGAAATAAATTAAACCTGTTGCCCACTGACAACACTCAAAATTACTGTATTTTTAATTTTCAGACAAATTAAAATCATAATCAAAATTGTAATCATGAAAAAAAAAAAAAAAAACTGAAATTTTGGGTATGGTATATCTTATGGTTTTGAGGTCCATCAGAATCTGTCTTTGTTATTTTTACAAAGATTCTGTATATATGTGTGTATGTTGGTATTTTCTTACATTTGAAGGGGTTAGAATGACAGTGGAGTAAGTCAAAATTTAGTGATTTGAGAAATGAAGGGTTTTGTGAAACTTGTTATATTGCCGTTGCATTGAGTGGTTCAACTTGTTTTGCCCACTAGCGACTCCCTAAGTGAACTATGACTTATTTGACTAGCACATTGAACAGAAATTAATATACATTCAGTGAAAATATAGTTATCTTGATTTTCAAAATTTTTTACTTTCTCCACTGTCATTCTAACCCCCCTCATTTATAGGCCCCAAAGTCTGTTTTTTGGTATTTTTAGAATAAGTCAGTATGTATGTGAGAGAGAGAGAGTAAGCACTATAGTG